>CM062350.1:37880037-40434947 GCA_031216105.1 Dalbergia cultrata
GGTGCCCAACTACGCGCTAACCTAGACCCCACAAAGGGTGTTGGTCGATTAAGACAGCAGGACGGTGGTCATGGAAGTCGAAATCCGCTAAGGAGTGTGTAACAACTCACCTGCCGAATCAACTAGCCCCGAAAATGGATGGCGCTAATAAAAGAGAACAGACTATGATTAAAGTGGTGCTCAGCCCAGCCCTGGGTGAACTGCGTACCCAGGAAACTAAGTAAGCTTGTCCTCAAAGTAAGATTGATCTAACTTACAACTTTGTTTCTCTGAGTTGTTCTTAGTTCCAAAGTCTCATTCTTTGGAAAAATAACAATATTAAAAAAAATCATAGATTGAGTGTTCGTATTCTCATTTCAACAATAATGGTTTCATGGTTTTTATAACAAAATCTATAGTTTATGCCATTTGAATAATATAAACCACAAATAGCTTTAATGCACAATAAGACCTTGGGAGGCAGGAACAGTACCATTATCCGCTAGTAAATCAAGAAATCCTAGATTAATAAGGGGGTTTAGGGGTGTGTTTTGAAGTATTACTCCTTGTGCAGTTACCGCACCGCCTGGGCGGTTATGTGACCGTTATGTGATCATTATGTGTTATTGGACAGTCGCAATACTCATTTATGTACATTAATGTCCTCATTTATTTACATTACTCTCCATTAACTTTAATTAAGAAAATACCTCTCATTTAAATTCAACGGGGCTGAAAATGAAAAATCTAGACTTGGATTCTGAAAATGAGTTATTTAAAGCTTTCTCATATAGCCCTCCACGAATGAGGGTCTCAGACATAGAAATATTCAAGACCCAAATTCAGGACCCGAATTTATCTAAGGACACGCGTGTGGCTCATAGTTAAATTGCAGACCAAGTAATTTTTCAAATAGTGGTCATGATTTAAATTAAAAAACGAGATATCAAAGCTTGGAAAATGAATTGAACATTCAATACCTATAGTGCATTATATACAACTATCATCATAGTTGTATTAGAGGACCGGAAGCAAGGTAGACGATACCTATAGTACAACAACACATGACTCATACGCAAGCATCATTGCTAGGAAATAATTCACAAACGAGGTTTCTATACTTACTACAGTAAAATACTATAAGTATATTTTAGCTCCACGATAATTAATATCTTGTCACATGAAAAGATTGTTCTTTTATATCAATTATAGCGTGTAACTTGATATTATTGTCACATTATTGTTTGCCATTATTCGTGAGAAAACGTTAGTAGACCAATATTCTTTAGCATGTCCATATTATCACTGTAAATAATGGCAAGAGTGAATCACAAGGTTTAATCTATGGTTGTACAAGCTATAATAGTACAAAGAACTAAGGACCCTTATAATATTGGATAGTACAGTAAGTCGTCACCTGTTAAGGACCCTTATAAACCATGATGAGAAGTGTGCATGGTTGAGGCTAAAAATCATGAAATTTTTTTAAAGTGGTCAAAACACCTTTAACCAGCTCTTTTTGAGGCCACAAGCACCGCCAACCGGCTGCGCCAGTTGCCACGTCAACGCTCTCGTCTGGGGCTTTCCGTTGATATGCATTAATAGTCATTCTGACACCTATGTCAAAAGTTATGCCTGTTTCAAGTTTTCCTCACAAATAGGGCTGGATAATCTATTTGCCCATGCATACTCCTACTATACGGATTTATTGTCAAACTGGGGATGGCGATACGTGCGTAATACCTAGATTTATTGTTATACTCCATGAGGATGACTAACTGCATTAGTAGTTCCTTGCTCAGCCTTTCTCAACATAGTAGAAGATAAGGGTTTCCATATTGAAGGTTATGGTAGTTTTGCAAGAGTAGGATGATGCTCAGAGTGAGAAACGTGGTAAAGAATCTCACAGAAATCACAGATTGAATCCTTGTCAAGTATG
Organism: Dalbergia cultrata; assembly: GCA_031216105.1. NCBI lineage: Eukaryota > Viridiplantae > Streptophyta > Magnoliopsida > Fabales > Fabaceae > Dalbergia > Dalbergia cultrata. The sequence goes on from CM062350.1 coordinate 37,881,956, forward strand.
ATCTTTGCTAGTCCTTTAACAAGCTCTTTCTGAAATAGCTAAGCAAATAGCTTCATATGAACATGCCCAAGCTTCTTCTGCCATAACCACTTTTCATCCATTTTATATTTTGATCTTCAAGATCATCCAATAATAACACATTCATGTTATCATGCCTTTTGTTGAATAATATAACTTGTCCGGAGATGGAACTAATGTAACGCGCCGATTTTCTGATTGAGCAAAAATGACCAAAATGCCCCTGAATGCCCCTGAGGTCATTTTCCACCCGAAATTCGAGGATAGCTAACCTGACAGTCCTCGAAGGGTTGACTCAATGTTAGAAGGGGATCCCATCTGTGAATGAATGTTAATAGAGCAGAAGAATCTCATTTTCTGGGGTTTCGGGTCAAAATGGCCTAAATACCCCTTTAGCGTTTTTACACGGGTATAAGTGTCGTTTGAGCCCGGAATCTCTCCTGAGAGTTCGAAATGCTAATTATAAGTGTTTGATGATGTTTTTACATGTTTGGGAGTACCTGTTTAAGTCCCGGTGATCCCGGACAGTTTTTGTACAAAATTACGATTTTGCCCCTAGTAGGATAGTGTTTTTTAGCTTAATCGCGTGATTAACAAACCTAAGCAATATTAGGCTATATTAGGCTCTAATTGAAGATTAATTAATTTCCATAACTATTCAAGTCAAGATTCCTTGAAAAAGAATCTTGTTTTATAAAAAGAGATTTAAGTTTAATCTAAGCAACTTCTAATTAACTTTAATAAATTATTTTGACTCTAGATTACTTATGAAAATTAATTAATCTTTGATTAGAGCCTAATATTGTTTAGATTTGCTTCATTAAGCTTAAAAACACTATGTTAGGAGCAAAATCATAATTTTGCACAAAAACTGCCCAAGACCACCGAGACCTAAATAGATATCCCTAAAAACATAAAAACATCATTAAACATTTATAATTAGCATTTCATAAATAACGCTATAGGGGTATTTTGGTCATTTTGACCTGAAACTTCAGAAAATAAGATTTTTGTCTCTGAAACCAAATAGAAGCCATCTAATCCCCTTTCAAACATTGAGTTGACCCTTCGAGGATTGCCGAGTCGGCTATCCTCGAATTCCGGACAGAAAATGACCTCAGGGCATTTTGGTTATTTTCACTCAGACAGAAAATCGGGGTGTTACAAGTATGGAGAAGCCCATGTGCTAGAATGACAAAGAAATTCTGTAGAAGCTGAGAATTGTCACTGTTATACCGGTCATAAGTGTCTCAGTCTGGGAATGGGGAAGTGGCTACACCGCTATAGTGGTCATAAGTGCATAGTCTTGGATGGTCTTGGATGCGTGAAGGCTCCTGATCGCTATAGCATTCGTAGACCACTATAGTGGTCCCCTTGAAGCCTTAATACCGTGAAACGGTGTCGTTCACTTGCTGATTCCCTAACTTTTATGTTAACCCTTCCTTATTCATTCCTTATTCATTCCTTCCCCATTTTACTTCGAACCAGGACCCTTCCTTCAGCATTTTCTTTCTTTTTCTTCAAGATCATTCCAATCTAGCTCCCCTAAATCATTAAGGTGATTTATATGTTGTAAGATTTTGTCTCCATTTTCATCATTCTTTCACATTCTTGGTATGGGTATTATTATTTCTCTCATTATCGTCAAGTAGGGGTGCTCCCCCAATGTTGTTAGTGTATGTTTAGAGTAATCTAGAGCTCCCCTTGGGTTATTTATCAGTTTTGTTGTTTCAATGGCATACATTGGTGCCATTCCTCTTCCCCAAAGTTCCCATGGTGTTGGTGCTTCACAATCTACCCCTCCAGGTTTGATCCTATGGCCCTCATGTTGGTAATTAGAGTTTGTGTAATAACCGGTATACACGTGTAATACCTGATGTACGCGTGTCAGTAGATAAGTTTCGGGTGATCCTAAGGTCCCCCGGGACCCACATGTGTTACCGGGTTCGGGTTTTAGCTAAGTTTGGAACCCTGTGTAGGAATGACTCATAAATGATTTAGGACTTGATCTTCAGGTCTTAGGATCAAACCGGACTTAGAAAGAGTCATTGTTGTGACTCTTAGGTACCCGTAAAGTTAGGATTATGAATTCTGCATCCTTGAGGTTTATAACCTTATAAGTTCTTGAGAGATTAGGCTTGATGATTTATAACATAGACCGTAAGGGTCAATGCATAAGACACTAAAAAGTTGTTAATGCTATGATGTGTTGTATGATGCAATGATATGATAAGATGTGCTTGATGTGCTTGATGCATGAGAAAATGATTGATGAAAATGTTAAAGTTTATCATAGCATGAGTTTCATAAGAACATGTTGTGTGAATTAGCTTGTGACAGTTTGAAGGAAATTCGGTTTATAGCTATGATGTTGCCGAATTTCCGTCAAACCTTAAAGGGTTGAAAGAAATGTTTATGAGTACTATATGAGTTGAAAACCCTGGGTGACACCGGTTCGGCCGAGCACCCCCAGGAGATTTTTATGTGACAAAGCACTAAGGCAGCTGCTTTGGGTGACACCGGTTCGGCCGAGCACCCCCAGGGGAGACAAATCCGTGAGGGTATGAGTAGATGCAGCCTACCAAAGCAGATAAATTGCTGTGGCGAAATGCCCGCAAAGCGTTTCAAAGAGGGTAATCCCAGAGATAGATGATCCCTGCCCCCTACTCATACTTGCAAGTCGGGATTATTATTTATGTTTCGCTTATTCAAGATAATAAGCAAGAGCTAGTGACGACTAGCTGAGGTATGAGCTCATAACCTAGTTATTTTTAGGGTGGCTTATATGCTAAAGTACCATGATTGATGTCACGAAGTTGAGGAATGATTCACTTGAGATAATTGATGTCACTAAAAGGAATGGACCTTGGATAATTAGTTTGAGAAACACTAAATTGAACCTTATATGTATGATCACTATTGTATAATTAAACCCAAGGTTCCTAAGGATGTGTATGATGTAACCCTAGGAGACTCCTACTGAGATTCTTTAGCAAGAATTCTCACTCATCTCTCTTCTTCCTTCCGTCACATCTTCAGAGACCGATGGCGATGTTCGTGCTTTTCATTGACAAGCCTGTTTGGGAGGTGCACTATGACTCGGACCACCGTTCGAATCATTTCGAGGGTCATTGTGCCGTCCGCGTTTTTGTGTACATGGGACGACCTTTCGCTTACCTGGTTTCGAGCTACCAGTTCACTCCTACTGCACCTTTTACCGGTGATGACATGATCTTCGAGCGCACTCGCCCACGTGACGAGCAGCTACGCCGTGCCTGTACCTCTGCCTCAGCTGTCCGTGACTACCCGGAGTACGTGCCTCGCTCGAGGATGTCTGAGACTGATCCATCCGAGGATTCGCCGACGTATATCCCTTCGGAGGGCTCCGCTCCCTTTCCCCAGTTCTGGCGAAAGAGGAGTGAGGAGATCGTTAGGCAGCCACGTTTGGCGAGGAAAGCCAAGATGCGCCCGCGTCGAGGAGCTCATGTTCAGCCGCCACGAGTTCCTTTCACACTCCACTGGCCCACGCAGGAGGAGATAGAGCATTTGCCCGGTTACCTGCCTCCATCACCCGAGGATCCCCGTCGTCACTAGTTTTCGATGGAGAGCTTTTGCGAGTATTCGAGGGTATGACTACTATTACAAGCTCTGCCCGTCCCTATGAGGGTATGACTACTTATGTACCTTAATTATGTTATTAATTGAATGTTCCTTTATTAGCATGATTTTTCTTTGGTTATATGCTTTACTTCATGATTTCTTATTATTGTTACGCATGCTTTATGTTTCTGTTATTCGACTAGTTAAGCTCGTGGCTCTCACTTTGTTTATGTTTTCAAAAAGAAAAATTTACCCGTAAATTCCGCTAAGTATTTTATTAAAAAGTTGAGACTAAGAAGTAATAACCTAATGATTAGCCTAATATGTTCTAGAGTATTGGGTTAAAAGTTAGGGTGTTACAGATGACCTGATCTTCGAGCCCACCCGCCCTCGCGACGAGCAAATTCGTCATGCCCGTTCATCTGCCTTAGTTGTCCGTGACTACCCAGAGTACGTACCTCGTTCGAGGAGGTCGGAGACGGATCTGTCCGAGGACTCACCGATGCACGTTTATTCGAAGAGTGATGCTCCCTTTCCCCTGTTCAGACGGGAGGGGAGTGAGGATACCGTGATGCAGTCGCGCCTGGCGAAGAGAGTCGAGATGCGCCCTTGCCAAGGAGCTCACGTCCAGCCGACCCGTGTTCGTATTCTAGTCCACTAGCCCACTCAGGAGGAGCTCGAGCATTTCGTCGGTTACATACCTTCATCGCCCGAGGATCCTCGCCGTCAGTAGTTTTGTTAGAAAGCTATTCAAGTGTTGGAGCCGTTACGAGGTTCTCCCCTTCGGCTATACCTTTTGGGAGGGGGATCGAGTTTGGTACCCATAGCTTTGGTAGGGGGTAGTGTAGTAGGTTTTTATTTTCCGTCGCACCATGTACTTTACTGCTTTCTTGTTATTTCCTTGTATTTCAAGCTCAGCCCGATTCTATAAGGGCGTGACTATATGTAAACCTAATTATGATATTAATGAAGTGTTTTCCTATGTTGTGTTATTCATTGTTCCATTGCTATATGTTTTATTTGTTGTACTTTATTTGGCTTGTTATTGTGCTTTACATTCTTGTCTTATGATGAACGCGACTCTCACTTTGGTTTTATGTTTTCAAAAAAAAAAAAAAAATTACCCGTAATTTCCGCTAAGTATTTTATTAAAAGGATGAGACTAAGAGGTAATAATCTAATAATTAACCTAATGTGTTCTAGAGTATTGGGTTAAAAATTAGTGTGTTAAATTTTGGTATCAAAGCAGTTCGATTCTCACGGAGCCTGAGGATTGGACTGACCATGCTTTAGAAGCATGATGCGATAGTTATGTCATGTGTAGCGCTTGATAGAGATAAGCTATAGGACTAGAGATGCATGACTTCTGTTGCTTGCAAGTGCCATGGTAACTAGCTCATTTCGCATGGAATATTGAGCTTGATCAACTTGATGTTCACTGTTTCATGTGTTTAAGGACCAATGGCACCGCGACGATAGCCTAGGAATTTGATAGACAAGAATCAAGAAAATACGACTACTGCTGCTGTTCGAGACATGGCCTGAGCCATGGAGCACATGTTCGAACGCATGAATCAACAATAGAATGCTGCCCCTGCTCCCCCTGATGTTGAGGTGGTTGAGCAAGCCCGCTTCGGTGAGTTCCGCAAGGCGAAAATGAGGAGTTTTGGTGGAGGCAGGTAACCGGGCAAATGCTAGCACAAAGAGAAAATGAGGAGTTTATGGATACCATAGAAGCAGTTAAGGCTGGGATGTTAAAAGGTTTTGAGCAAGGCCCCGATTGGTTGTGTGCCACAGGACAGCGACCTTCGAGAGAGGATCTTGGAGGAGGCTCACAAGAGCCACTTCGCCATTCATCCTGGTACAAACAAGATGTACCAAGATCTGAACATAATGTTTTGGTGGCTCGGATTAAAGAAGGATGTGGTCGCCTGGGTGAGTAAGTGCCTGGATCGAGCACCTGTAACGCCCCGATTTTCTGTTAGAGTGAAAATGACCAAAATGCCCCTGAGGTCATTTTCAGCCCGAAATTCGAGGAAAGCAGTCTTGGCCCGGTACTCGAAGGGCAAACTCAATGTTGGAAGGGGATTAGAAAACTTATGTACCTTCTAGGGATCGAAAATCTCGTTTTGAGTTTTAGTCAAAATGACCAATACGCCCCTGTGGTGTTTTACCCGCTTGCAAGTGCCAGATGAACCCGAAACTTCTCCAGATGGTTTTAAAAGGCGTTTTTATGTATCCTATGACCTCAGTTTTAATTTTTGAAGTCCCGGGCAAAATTAGTGCAAAATTACGGTTTTGCCCCTAGTTTCGTATTTTTACGCTTAATCACGCGATTAAGCAAACCTAAGCAATATTAGGCTCTAATCGAAGGTTAATTAATTTCCTTAATTAATCTAGAGTCAAAATAATTTATTAAAGTTGATTAGAACCAAAAAGTACTTAATTACAACCTAAAATCATATTTTAATTTTATGACACCTAGTCATAGAATCTTGAATAGTGTTTTCTCTTTCCAATTCCTTAAATCATGGAATTGTGTTACACATTGTTTATTCATAAATGAGTTTTAAATTCTTTAATGATGTATGAGCACTCCTAAACTTGTCATAAACTCCCTAAATCACATTCTTAGTTACCTAAACTTAAGCTTAATCATTCCTAACCTTGTACCTAAGCTAATACACATCTAAACCTACCATTAACACACAATTAAATGGTCAAACCATCCTCCCACTCTGCTGTCCAGCCTTGGCCGAAGCTTCACTCCCTCCATATGCATCACATGTTCAATTTTTCAACACTCCAAGGCCATACCTCAAGTCACATACACTATACCTTGTCATAACTTTCAATCAAGCTTGAATTTCCACATGAATAAATAATTAAAACAACCCATTTCTCCCATTTAATTGTGGCTGGAAAAGTTCCAGCCATGCATTATTTCTAGAAGCCTAAATTCATAAAAATGTGATAGGAAATTAACTCACATCAAGCCATGCTTTGTAGCATAGCTTCCATACTTCAAACCATGCTTGAATGACCTTGTGTAAGAGATATTTTCTCTTCCTTCCTCCCTCAAAAGCTACGGCCAAAGCCCTCCCCATTCACTCCTCCATGGTTTTGTTTTTCTATAAATAGGATGCTTGTGTTAGCCTTGTTACACTTTGAAGCATTTGCAAAGTTTAGAGTTTTAGAGTTGTCTTGCTAGTCTTTCCTTTTTCTCTCAAAGTTCCAAGAGTGTTCTTCCTTCCTTTTCATCTTTATCTTCTTCATCTCTTCATCTCTTCATCACCTCTCAACCATCAAACACCACCCCAAAACCTTGAACCATCATCAAACCTCTCAAACACCACACCTCAAACACAACTCCACTTGAAACACATTTTCTTTCTTTTTCTCTCATCAAGGCGAATCATCATCACCATCCTAGGAGGTGTTGCTCATCTCATTTCCATCTTCAAGTTCAAGCTTTTATCTTCATCAAAAGGTAGGGATTTGTTTTCAAACTTTATTTTGCTCAAGAAAGTGTTTTTCTCTAGTTTTCTCTTGGATTCTTTTTGAACTTTCCTTTGTCTTTCCTTTCCTTTCATTTTCGGCCATGAGGCCTTGATTTGAGCATGATAGCTTGATGATGAGAGTTTCTAGATGATGACATTGTGTTCATCTCAAGGAAACCTCTAAAGCTTGAGTTTTCCTTTTCTTGCAACTTCATCTATATGTTATCTAGCTCACATGGTTTTCCAACTTAAGAAAATTAATCTAAGAATTTCTAAAAGCCCAAGCCTACCCTTGTCAACCTTAAAGTTGGCCGGCACGTTTTAGAGATTTTTCTCTAGATAGGGGTTTTGGGTATTTAATAAAGAACTTGATATAGTTTCACTTTCTTTCTCTTTTATGTGACTTTCGGTTTTTGTGTTGTGATCTTTGAGATATTGTAATGGGTTGCTATCTTGTTAAAGTCTTGAATGAGCTCTAGTTAACTATAAAATGAATCTTGCATCATGTTTATTTTATGCTATGCATATCATGTTTACTTCCTTGCTATCACTAAATCCCAAGATAATGAATGAACTTGCATTATCATGTTTATGTTTCAAGCTTTGCATTATCATATCTATATTTCAAGTCCTCACCTAAATATCTAAGATAATAATATGTTGCACCACATATTTATTTTATGCTCTCACTTTACTTTCTAGCAATAACTAAAATAAGTGCATGAGCATGTTTATTTTTATGTCATCACTTTAATGATTCTAGAGCTCAAAGACTTGCCCAAGGATATCTCAAACAAAGGTCTAAAACATTTATCTCCTATGGCTCATATTTCGGCCCTATGAGGCCTTAATGTCTTCAAGTATTGAAAACCATGTTTTATAATTTTTCTAAACTTATATGAGTATAAGGAATGTGTAGAACTAAGTATTATGAATTTAGGACCTCTTGAGATGAAAATAACATAGCCACTGCCCTATTAAGTATTTTCATGAGTTTAGATGATAAAAGTGTTCATAAAAGAGTTTTGAAGGTTTTAATAAGGTTCCAAGAGAAACTAGTATTTTATGTGCTTTAGAAACTATGATTCAATGCCTTTAAATGGAGTTTCGGGTTTGGTTCTGCCTTGCTATGTTTGGCCACTGTATGAGCTGTGTTAATGATGTTAATATGCTTATGTTTGGGTAATAATTATGTTAAGACTCATATGTGAAAGATAGGATAAGTTAGGAACTAGAAAAGAATTAATTTGAGAGTTCTAGATCCCTTAAAGATTCATTTTTCTGGATTCTGTCCAGCAAGGTTTAGATTCAATAATCATGGTTTTAAATTAGTTTATATGTGTAGGAATGACTCATAATTGGTTTAGGACTTAATCTTGAAACCTTAGGAGCAAACCGAACTTAGAAAGGGTCATTATTGTGACTTCTAGGTACCCGTAAAGTTAGTATTTTGATTTACACTCTTGAGGTTTAGAGATGTTCTTGACCATAGGGTGAGGTGAGAAATACTTAGTTATAACCTTATAGGTTCCCAAGAGACTAGGTGTTGATGATCAATAACTTAGAACGTGAGATAAAGATCTAAACCGTAATTTCTAGAACTCCGTAACCCCATAAACATAAAGCTGTCCAAATTCTGCTTAGTGCTATTTGGATTAGTTCTTGAGCATAAAACTTGTATAACTCATTAATTGTCAAACTATAGGTGTATAAAGAAGTTAAGGATAATTAATTTGCAAGTTTAAGACTCATAAGAATCGAAGTTTAAGACACTATGAGTTATAACATAACATGTCTATGAGCTTATGGGGATGATTGTTAGATATGACTATGTGATGATGTTTGTGCGAAAGTTTTATGTGACGAATGTTATGAGAAAGTTTCATGTGATGAAAAAGCTATATGAGAATGCATGATAAAAATGAGTATGATAAATGATGAGGTAATTGTGATTTAATACTTATGAGAATATAAATGTGACACAACACTGAGACGCGCTTCTCCTGGGTGACAGGTTCGGCCGCGCACCCCCAGGAGGAGACAAATCCGTGAGGGTATGTGTAGATGCAGCCTGCCAAAGCGGACAAATTGCGAGGCCCACGTGGCTAGCAAAGCGTTTCAAAGAGGAAATGATCCTAGAAAGGAGATCCTTAATTTGCCCCCTAGCCCGTACTTTAAGTCGGGATTATGTTACGCTTATCATAGGATAAGTAAGAACTAGTCACGACTAGTTAAGGTATGAGCTCATAACCTAGAGAAGTTTTAGGGCGGCCCCATGAGATGAAAGTTAAAGTTAACAATGTCACATAAACTATACTTATGCCAATGTTATAATGTTTCCTAGTTATTCTATTGTTTGGTTTACCTTATGATGCATTCATATCATTAGTGTATTTCGCTAAGTTATAAAGACGCATTATAAAATATGACGGACCTTGGATAAAGTACCGCTTTGGAAAACCAACTTAAAAGGAAATTATATACATGCACACCTTTTAGAAATAAACCCGAGGTTCCTGAGGATGTGACGATGACACCTAGGTAGGGATAACCCTACTGAGAATTCTTTTAGAAAGATTCTCATTCCCTCTCCCTTTTCTTCCGTCATATCTTCAGATGGCGACGTTTGTACTCTTCATCGACACCCGGTATGGGAGCTGCACCATGACCGGCACTTTCGGGTCATACCATTTTGAGGGTCGCCAGACCGCCGAGTATTCATGTTCATGGGGCGACCCTTCGCACCGTCCCGAGCTACCGCTTCACCCCGATCGCTTCACCGTCATAACGGGATTTTTGAGCGAGCGAGACCACGCGATGAGCAGATCCTCCGCATGGAGCCCGAGACGTCGACTATCTGCGAGTACCCGAGTATGTGCGGCGTCCCAAAGATGCTGAGACGGACCCATCCGAGGACCCGCCGTCCCACATGTGCGGTTGGAGTTCGGTCCCGCTCCTCCACCGATGAGGGTGGGAGTGAGGAGGCAGTGGTCGGCCGAGGTTGGCTCGACGGCCATCTATGCGCCCTCGCCGCGGTGGACATGCCCGATGATGCACTCGACCACTCCCGCCGAGATTCGCCATGGGATCGACTTCGACCCCACAGTACTTTCGGACCAGGAGTAGTCATAGGAGGGGTAGTAGCTAGTGCACACACACGCCACATAGTAGAGGTCAAACCTTCTTTTGTATATGAGGTTGTCTCCTTTAGGTGCACATGGGTATGGGGGTAGTTTCTTTTGTATTTGCCTTTTATGATTTCCTTGTATTGCATTTCAGTTGTATTTTGCTTCATGATGTATCAAATAGTCCTGCCTCTTTGGGTAGGCACGTTATATATATATATATCTATGATTCAGTGATGTTTCCATGATATGATGTGTTTCTTATGCTTTGCTTATATGTTTCGCTATGCTTCCTCTTAAAGATTCGTGCGTGGCTCTCACTTTGATTTAAATTCCAAAAAGAAAAATTTTACCCATATTTCCGCTAAGTATTTTCTAAGTAAAAGATGAGACCAAGAGGTAATATTCTAAAGATTAACCTAAGTACATACTAGTAGTCTTGGGTTAAGATTTAGGGTGTTACAGCACCAAAAACCTTCGGGCATGTTGCAACCCCTATCAATCCCCAAGTGGAAGTGGGAGAGTATATCGATGGACTTCGTGACAGGATTGCCGAGGACCTAAGCTGGCCATGATGCCGTATGGGTAATCATGGATCGACTGACCAGGTCAGCCCACTTTCTACCTATTCGAGTCACATTCTCATTGGATAGATTGGCTCAGCTTTACATCCAAGAGAGAGTAAGGTTGCATGGAGTGTCTTGACGATGATCTCGGATCGAGATCCACGGTTTACGTCACATTTTTTGGGAGCCTTTCAAAAGGCATTTAGTTCAAAGTTGTGCTTAAGCACCACTTATCACCCTCAAACAGATGGCCAGTTTGAGAGAACAATCCAAACCCTAGAAGATATGTTGAGAGCTTGTGTCTTGGACCAAAAAGGAAGTTGGGATAAGTACATGCCACTAATCAAGTTTTTGTATAACAACAGTTATCATGCAAGCATCGGTATGGCACCATACGAAACGCTATATGGAAGGAAGTGCCAATCACCTTTGTGTTGGTATGAACCCTGTAACACCCTAAATCTTAACCTAAGACTACTAGTATGTATTTAGGTTAATCTTTAGAATATTACCTCTTGGTCTCATCTTTTACTTATAAAATACTTAGCGGAAATATGGGTAAAATTTTTCTTTTTAGAATTAAAATCAAAGTGAGAGCCACGCACGAATCTTTAAAGGAAAGCATACCGAAACATATAAGCAAAGCATAAAGAAACACATCATATCATGGAAACCTCAACTGAAACACAGACATATATATATAATGTGCCTACCCAAAAGGGCAGGACTATTCGATACATCGAGAAACGGAATACAACTGAAGAACAAATACAGGGAAATCATAAAACAAGTACAAGAAAATCATGAAAGCAACACCCATGCCCATGTGCACCTAGAGTAGACAACCTCATATACAAAGGAAGGTTTGTCCTCAACTATGTGGCGTGTGTGCACTAACTACTACCCCTCCTATGTCTACTCCTGCTGGTCCGAGTACTGTGGGGTCGAGTTGATCCACTGACGAATCTCCGCGGGAGTGGTCGAGCGCATCATATGGGCATGTCCACCGCGGCGAGGGCGCATAGATGGCCGACGAGCCAACCTCGGCTGGACCACCGTCTCCTCACTCCCAGCCCTCATCGGTGGGGGAGCGGGACTGGAGCTCCAACTGTACATGTGTGATGGCGGGTCCTCGGATGGGTTCGTCTCCGAGTACAGGGTACGAGGCACATACTCTGGGTAGTCGCGTACCGATGATCCCTTAGCCTGCATGCGGAGAATCTGCTCATCACGTGGTCTAGCTCGCTCAAAAATGCCGTTATGACTATAAGGAGCAGTCGGGGTAAAACGGTAACTCGGGACTGGATGCACGAAGACAACAATGGGCAAGTCTTTGAGCTCTAGGTTCATTTAGGTGATGACATAAAAATAAACATGCTTATGTACTTATTTTAGGTTCCATTAGAAAGTAAAGTGATAGCACAAAGTAAATATGAATGCAACTCCTTATTATCTTGGTATTAAGTGAGATCTTGAAATATAAACATGATAATGCATAGCTTGAAATATAAACATGACAATGCAAGGTTCACTTATTATCTTGAAACTTAGTGATAGCAAGGAAGTAAACATGATATGCAAAGCATAAAGTAAACATGATGCAAGGTTCATTTTATGGTTAATTAGTGCTCATTCAAGACTTTAACAAGATAACAACCCAATACAATATCTCAAAGATCACAACACAAAAATCGAAAGTCATATAAAAGAGAAAGAAAGTGAAACTACGTCAAGTTCTTTATTAAATACCCAAAACCCCTATCTAGAGAGAAATCTCTAGAACGTGCCGGCCAACTTTAAGGTTGACAAGGGTAGGCTTGGGCTTTTAGAAATCCTTAGATTAATTTTCTTAAATTGGAAAACCATGTGAGCTAGATATCATATAGATGAAGTTACAAGAAAAGGAAAACTCAAGCTTTAGAGGTTTCTTTGAGATGAACACAATGTCATCATCTAGAAACTCTCATCATCAAGCTATCATGCTCATAATAGGGCCTAGAGGCCAAAATGAAAAGAAAAGGAAAAACAAAGGAAAGTTAAAAAAGAATCCAAGAGGAAGAGGAAGCTAGAGAAAAACACTTTCTTGAGCAAAACAAAGTTTGGAAACAAATCCCTACCTAGTGATGAAGGTAAAGGATTGGACTTGAAGATGAAATGAGATGAGCAACACCTCCTAGGATGGTGATGATGATTCGGCCAAAGAGGAAGGAAAAGAAAGGAAATGTGTTTTGGGTGAAGTTGTGTTTGAGGTGTGGTGTTTGAGAGGTTTGATGATGGTTCAAGGCTTTGGGGTGGTGTTTGATGGTTGAGAGATGATGATGAGATGAAGAGATGAAGAAGATGAAGATGAAAAGAAAGGAAGAACACTTTTGAAACTTTGAGAGAAAAGAGAAACTTAGCAAGACAACTCTAAAACTCTAAACTTAGCAAATGCTTCAAGGTGCAACAAGGCTATCACAAGCATCCTATTTATAGAAAAACAAAGCCATGGAACTCACCAAAGGGAGGAGTGGCCGTGTGGTATTGGAGGGAAAAGGGAGAGGAAAATATCTCTTACACAAGGTCATTCAAGCATGGTTTGTGTAACATCCTAAATCTTAACCTAAGACTACTAGTATGTACTTAGGTTAATCTTTAGAATATTACCTCTTGGTCTCATCTTTTACTTAGAAAATACTTAGCGGAAATATGGGTAAAATTTTTCTTTTTAGTATTGAAATCAAAGAGAGAGCCACGCACGAATTTTAAGACGAAGCATAACGAAACATATAAGCAAGCATAAAGAAACACATCATATCATGGGAACATCAACTGAACATATATATATATATATATATATATATATATATATATATATATATATATAATGTGCCTACCCAAGGGGCAGGACTATTTGATACATCAGGGAACAGAATACAACTGAAGAATGAATACACGGAAATCATAAAAAGCAAATACAAGAGAAACAACACCCATACCCATGTGCACCTAGAGTAGAGAACCTCATATACAAAAGAAGGTTTGTCCTCAACTATGTGGTGTGTGTGTACTAACTGCTACCCCTTCTATGTCTACTCCTGCTGGTCCAAGTACTGTGGGGTCGAGTCGATCCACTGACGAATCTCGGCGGGAGTGGTCAAGCGCATCATCGGGGCATGTCTACCGCGGCGAGGGTGCATAGATGGCCGACAAGCCAACCTCGGCTGGACCACCGTCTCCTCACTCCCAGCCCTCATTGGTGGGGGAGCGGGACTGGAGCTCTAACTGTACATGTGTGATGACGGGTCCTCGGATGGGTCCGTCTCCGAGTACTGGGTACGAGGCACATACTCTGGATAGTTGCGTACCGTTGATGTCTCGGGCTCCATGCGGAGAATCTGCTCATCGCATGGTCTAGCTAGCTCAAAAATCCCGTTATGGTGGTAAGGAGCAGTCGGGGTAAAACGGTAACTTCCCGGATGGATGCGAAGGGTCGTCCTATAAACATGAACACTCTAACTGTGCAGCGACCCTCAAAATGGTATGACCCGAGTGCCGGATCATGGTGTAGCTCCCATACTGGGGTGTCGATGAAGAGTACGAATGTCGCCATCTGAAGATATGACGGAAGAAAAGAGAGAGGGAATGAGAATCTTTCTAAAAGAATTCTCAGTAGGGCTATCCCTACCTAGGTGTCATCGTCACATCCTCAGGAACCTTGGGTTTTATTTCTAAAAAGGTGTGCATGCATATAAACTTCTTTTGAGTTAGTTTTCTAAAGTATTTATTTATCCAAGGTCCGTCATATTTGTCTTATAACTAAACATGAAATATACTAATGATATGAATGCATCATAAAGGTGTACCAAACAATAGAACAACTAAGAAACATTATAACATTGGCATAGGTATAATATATGTGACATTATAAACTTTAACTTCTATCTCATGGGGCCGCCGTAAAACATCTCTAGGTTATGAGCTCATACCTTAACTAGTCGTCACTAGTTCTTACTTATCCTATGATAAGCGTAACATATACATAATCCCGACTTAATAGTGCAGGCTAGGGGGCAATTAAGGATCACCTCTCTTAGGGTCATTTTCTCTTTGAAACGCTCTACTAGCAACTAGTGCATCGTAGTTTTGTCTGCTTTGGCAAGCTCTATGTCAATACCCTCATGGATTTGTTTTCTTGGGGGTGCTCGGCTAAAGCGGTGTCACCCAAGAAGGCGTCTCAGTGTTGTGTCACATTTAAATTCTCATAAAGTGTTATTTCATAGATAAATCATTATTCATTACATAATCTTTTTCATAGCATATACATCATCACATGAAACTTTCTTCATAGTGTATACATAAAACTACAGCATATACATTATCACATAATCACACCTTAGACAATCATACATACAAACTCCCAAGCTTATTATGTTATAAACCTATAGTATGTTATGTTTTGCTTCTTTTGAGTCTTAAACTTGTAAACTAATTGTTCTAGTATTATTCTTAACCTCTCGCACACCTATAGGTTCACAACTAATAAGTTTTACTAATTTTTATGCTCAAGGACCTATCCAAACAGCACTATGCAGATTTAGACAGCTTTATATTTGTGTGATTACGGGGTTCTAGGAATTACGGTTTAGACCCTTAAAGTCTTTAACTCACATTCTAAGTTATTGATCATCAAAACCTAGTATCTTGGGAACCTATGAGGTTATAACTAAGTATTTCTCACCTCACACTATGGTCAAGAACATCTCTAAACCTCAAGGATGCAGAATTTGAAATCCTAACTTTACGGGTACCTAGAAGTCACAACAATGACCCTTTCTAAGTTTA
This sequence comes from Dalbergia cultrata, assembly GCA_031216105.1. Classification (NCBI taxonomy): domain Eukaryota; kingdom Viridiplantae; phylum Streptophyta; class Magnoliopsida; order Fabales; family Fabaceae; genus Dalbergia; species Dalbergia cultrata. Next base: position 37,897,589 of record CM062350.1, read on the forward strand.
GTTTGCTCCTAATGCTTCAAGATTAAGTCCTAAACCAATTATGAGTCATTCCTACACATTTAAACTAATTTAAAACCATGATTATTAGATCTAAACCTTGCTGGACAGAATCCAGAAAATTACATAATTAAAGGATCTAGAACTCTCAAATTAATTCTTTTTTAGTTCCTAACTTATCCTATCTTTCACATGTGAGTCTTAACATTATTTTTACTCAAACATAGGCACATTATCATCATTAAAACAGCACATACAGTGGCAGTAAAGAGCAAGGAAGATCCGAAAATATCCTTCTCCAAAAAGGCATAAAACATAATTTCTAAAGCTCATAAAATACTAGTTTCTCTTGGAACTCTTTTTAAACTTTCGAAACTCATTTATAAACATTTTTAACATCTAAAATAATAAGAGTATTTAAGAGGGCAGTGACCAATTTATCTTTATCTCAAGAGGTCCTAAATTCTTAAAACTTAGTTCTATGCATTCCTTAAACTCATGTAAGCTTGGAAAAATTATGAAACATAGTCTCAAATACTTAGAAACTTCAAGACCTCTTGGGGCCGAAATATGAACCGAGGAAAATACATATTGTTAGACCTTTGATGAGACAACAATGGGCAAGTCTTTGAGCTCTAGGTTCATTTAGATGATGACATAAAAATAAACATGCTTATGCACTTATTTTAGGTTCCATTAGAAAGTAAAGTAATAGCACAAAGTAAATATGAATGCAACTCCTTATTATCTTGGTATTAAGTGAGAACTTGAAATATAAACATGATAATGCATAGCTTGAAATATAAACATGACAATGCAAGGTTCACTTATTATCTTGAAACTTAGTGATAGCAAGGAAGTAAACATGATATGCAAAGCATAAAGTAAACATGATGCAAGGTTCATTTTATGGTTAACTAGAGCTCATTCAAGACTTTAATAAGATAACAACCCAATACAATATCTCAAAGATCACAACACAAAAATCGAAAGTCATATAAAAGAGAAAGAAAGTGAAACTACGTCAAGTTCTTTATTAAATACCCAAAACCCCTATCTAGAGAAAAATCTCTAGAACGTGCTGGCCAACTTTAAGGTTGACAAGGGTAGGCTTGGGCTTTTAGAAATCCTTAGATTAATTTTCTTAAGTTGAAAAACCATGTGAGCTAGATATCATATAGATGAAGTTACAAGAAAAGGAAAACTCAAGGTTTAGAGGTTTCTTTGAGATGAACACAATATCATCATCTAGAAACTCTCATCATCAAGCTATCATGCTCATAATAGGGCCTAGAGGCCGAAATGAAAAGAAAAGGAAAATCAAAGGATAGTTCAAAAAGAATCCAAGAGGAAACTAGAGAAAAACACTTTCTTGAGCAAAACAAAGTTTGGAAACAAATCCCTACCTAGTGATGAAGGTAAAGGCTTGGACTTGAAGATGAAATGAGATGAGCAACACCTCCTAGGATGGTGATGATGATTCGGCCAAAGAGGAAGGAAAAGAAAGGAAATGTGTTTTGGGTGAAGTTGTGTTTGAGGTGTGGTGTTTGAGAGGTTTGATGATTGTTCAAGGCTTTGGGGTGGTGTTGGTGTTTGATGGTTGAGAGATGATGATGAGATGAAGAGATGAAGAAGATGAAAATGAAAAGAAAGGAAGAACACTCTTGAAACTTTGAGAGAAAAGAAAAACTTAGCAAGACAACTCTAAAACTCTAAACTTAGCAAATGCTTCAAGGTGCAACAAGGCTATCAAGATGAAGTTTGAAGAGCTCTGCAAGTTTTCTACAATTTATCAACGTGATCCGGATGAAGTTTGGAAATGCATGAAATATGAAGGAGGTCTACGAGAAGATATAGAAGCAGCTGTAAGTCTCTTGGAGATTAGGGACTATCCTACCTTGGTAAATAAATGTCGACGTGCAGAGGAGTCCAACAGGAAGCTAACAAATTTCAAGTGTGCCCAAAACAATGCTAGAAGGGGATTAGCACCTCAAGGTCCTCGATTCAAGCCTGTTAACCAACCTCAGAGAAGGTTTCCACCCAACAATAACAACAACAACAACAAAGGAAAACAACTTCAACCTCTAAGACCCGAGACAGGGAGAGATTGCCCTAAGTGTGGGAAAAATCATGGGAATCGACCTTGCTGGACAACGCAAATCATTTGCTTTGGCTGTGGGAAACCAGGACATAAGATATTTGAGTGCCCTAACAAGAAAGGTCATCAGCCCGCCTCCAGGCCACAACAACATGGGCGCGTTTTTACTATAAGTGCCAAGGAAGCTTCTCAATCTGCCGATCTGATCCGAGGTAAGTGTGAAATAAATGGTAATGTCCTAGATATACTGTATGATACGGGTGCCACTCATTCTTTCATATCCCATGACTTGTGTACGAAGTTGCAACTATCTGTGTCTGAACTACCTTATGATCTTCTTGTATCCACTCCTACTGCTGGTCCTATTAGGACTTGTTATACCTGTGTAAATATTCCTTTTCAAATAGGTGCTAGAGACTTTACTGCCAATTTAGTTTGTCTTCCTTTATCTGGTCTAGATGTAATTTTAGGTATGGATTGGCTAGTACCCAATTATGTCCTTTTACACTGGCCCGGATCGAGCTACCATATTTCTTTCCACTCTACCCTCCATTCCTGTGGTTCTTTTTTCTTTTTATTTGAACCTTGTAACATCCAACCCTAGTAAGACAGATCGTCAGGAATATGTTCTCCTTTCTACTAGTGAAACTGAATGTGACTACGAGTTGAGCAAGATTCCAGTGGTGAGAGAATATCCAGATGTTTTTCCAGAGGATATTCCAGAATTTCCTCTGGAAAGAGAGATTGAATTTTCCATCGAGTTGGTTCTAGGAACGGGTCCTATTTCAATTGCTCCTTATAGGATGTCCCCTTTGGAGTTGAAAGAATTAAAGTCCCAAATTGAAGAACTATTAGGGAAGCATTTTATTAGACCAAGTGCCTCTCCATGGGGAGCCCCTGTTCTTCTGGTGAAGAAAAAGGATGGGGGTATGAGGCTTTGTGTAGACTATAGGCAATTGAACAAAGTGACAATAAAAAATAAGTACCCCTTGCCAAGAATTGACGATCTCATGGATCAATTACGAGGTGCAAACTCAGTATTCTCAAAGATTGATCTTAGATCGTGGTACCATCGATTCGGGTTGAATGAGGATATACCTAAAATCGCTTTTAGAACTCGATATGGGCATTACGAGTATAGGGTGATGTCTTTTGGATTGACTAATGCTCCGGCTGTATTCATGGATTATATGAATCGAATCTTCCGCCCTTACTTGGATAAATTTGTAGTTGTCTTCATAGATGACATACTTATATATTCAAGGACTGAGGAAGAACATATGGACCACCTTGGGGTTGTGTTACAAATCCTAAGAGAGAGAAAGTTGTATGCTAAGTTGTCGAAATGTGAATTCTGGATGGGAGAGGTTAGATTCCTAGGTCATGTAGTATCACGAGGAGGAATCTCTGTAGATCCTAGTAAGGTAGAATCAGTACTCCATTGGGAACGACCAACAACGGTGGCGGAGATTCGGAGCTTCCTACGGTTAGCTGGATATTATAGGCGTTTTATCATGAATTTTTCTCAGATAGCATTACCTTTGACTAAATTAACCCGAAAGAATGCTCCATTCAATTGGACACCAGAGTGTAAAAATAGTTTCCAGGAGTTGAAACAAAAGTTAACCACGGCTCCAGTCCTAGTATTACCTGATTCTTATATACCCTATGAGGTTTATTGTGATGCTTCTAGTAAGGGTTTAGGATGTGTGTTGATGCAAAATCATAACGTGGTTGCCTATGCTTCTCGACAGTTGAAACCTCATGAAGTAAACTATCCAACCCATGACCTTGAACTTGCAGCTGTGGTTTTTGCCCTAAAGATCTGGCGACATCATTTGTATGGTGTGCAGTTTAATGTTTTCTCTGATCATAAAAGTTTAAAGTATCTTTTTGATCAAAAAGAGTTGAATATGCAGCAAAGAAGGTGGATGGAATTCCTCAAGGACTATGAGTTTAGTCTGAATTACCATCTAGGCAAGGCAAATGTTGTTGCCGATGCTCTGAGTAGAAAATCCCTAAGTGTAGCATGCTTGATGATTAAAGAGACGGAGCTAGTTGAAAGTTTCAAGGAACTTAGTTTAGACATGTCTGTGAACCCTCAAGGTGTGGTGCTAGGGCAAATAAAGGTAACAAGTGAGTTCAAAGGACAAATTTTAGTTGCACAACATGAAAACCCAGAATTTCAGGAGATATTAAGATCAATTCATGCAAAGAAGTTGCCAGGATTCACTCAAGACCAACAAGGTATATGGAGATACAAGGATAGGGTATGTGTACCCACAAGTGGCGATCTTAGAAAGAAGATCTTAGAGGAAGCTCATAGGGGTGAACTTACTATACATCCAGGCATTAGTAAAATGTATGTGGATCTCAAGAAAATGTTACGTGGTCGGGAATGAAAAAGATATAGAAGAGTGTGTCGAAGTGTTTAACTTGCCAAAAAGTTAAAATAGAACATCAAAAACCAGTGGGACCACCGCAACCCTTAGAAATCCCGGAATGGAAGTGGGAAAGTATTTCTATGGACTTTGTAATGGGTTTGCCAAGGACATCATCAGGTCATGATGCTATATGGGTTATAGTAGATAGATTGACCAAGTCTGCTCATTTCTTACCCATTAAGGCTAATTTTCCTTTAGATAAGTTAGCTTCCTTGTACATCCAAGAAATAGTAAGACTACACGGTGTTCCTTCCTCGATAGTTTTTGACAGAGATCCAAGGTTTACTTCGAGATTTTGGGGAACGTTCCAAAAAGCCTTTGGTACCAAACTTTGTTTGAGCACTGCCTATCACCCCCAAAGCGACGGGCAAATAGAATCGAACCATACAAACCCTGGAAGATATGCTAAGGGCATGCGTGATTGAGCAGAAGGGAAGTTGGGACAAGTTACTCCCATTGGTTGAGTTTGCTTATAATAACAGCCATCACGCTAGTATTGGCATGGCCCCGTATGAAGCTCTATATGGAAGAAAATGTCAATCCCCATTGTGTTGGTATGATTCGGGAGAAGCGAGACTATTGGGACCCGATCTTGTTAATCAAACAACGGAGCAAATCCAGAAGATCAGGAGCAAGATTCTCACCGCACAGAGTCGTCAAAAGAGCTATGCTGATACTCGAAGGAAACCTTTAAAATTTCAAGAGGGAGAACATGTATTCTTGAAGGTCACGCCCACTCTTTGGAGTAGGTAGGGCCCTTAGAGTTAAAAAGTTGTCACCTAGGTTTATAGGTCCTTTTCAAATTCTTCAACGAATTGGGTCACCGCTTACTGAGATAGCCTTACCCCCACATTTATCCAACCTTCATAATGTCTTCCATGTATCTCAACTTCGAATGTACCACCCAGATCAAAACCATATCATTGAGCCAGAGTCTATACAGTTAAGGGATGACTTGACGTTTCAAGCCCCTCCTATTTAGATCGTTGATAGAGAAGTCAGGCAACTTAGAAATAAATCATGCAACTTGTAAAAGTGGCTTGGGGTGGACCTGGAAATGAAGAGTATACATGGGAACTAGAATCAAGTATGAAGACAGATCATCCTAATTATTTCAGGTATGAAATTTTGAGGGCAAAATTTTTTTAAGGTGGGGAGTAATGTAACATCCTAATTTTTTCAGAAAATAATTGAGGCTTTAGTAGTAAGAATATCAAAATTATGGTGTACACAAAAATGATGAGAACAATGTAACGAACGTAAAAAAAAAAAAAAAAAAAAAAAAAAAAGAAAAAAAAAAACGTGAATAGTGTTTTGCAGGGCCCGTAGACCCACAGAACATTTAAAACCTTAGATTCAAGACCAAGGTGCCCAAATTTGGAAATTATATGATTAAGGTTAGAAATAGGTAGGAATAAGTATTTTATACTTAGAATTAATTTTCAGCAATAGTTGATTACCCGAGTACACTGTTTTACCACTTGATAAAATTTGATTGTACGATTTTTACACCGAAAGAAAGCTTAATCCATAAGATTTGGATAGTGTCTATCCATTTAAACCAAGTGGATGGCCAAGATTCAATCTAGCTTTCCAAGATCAAATCCTAGCTATCCATCTTATATTTTTTTTGAAAGAACTAGATTTTATATTAAATAACTAGTACAACTTAATTAAATATCATTAAAAAGCCAACCTTATCACTCCATTTTCTTCATCATTCTCGGCCATGCTCTGACCACACACAGCCTCCATTTTTCTTCCATTGAAACATCCATGAGCAAGCTTTAAACCTCCAAATACCTAGCTTAAAATTTCCAAAATCACAAACTCCCTTCACTAAACTTATTCCACTCATCAAGATCTTTCAATCTAACCGATTAGAATTTGAATCCATCAATTTTTTCTACTTTGAGAGCTTATTATCAGCTGTGTAAGGAAGGGTTTGGTGTGGGTTAGAAGGCTTGGAAGTAAAGGAAATCAATCTTGGAGCCAAGAGCTTGAAAGCTTCAAAGTGTAGGGTTTTCTTTGGCCTTTTTCTTTCCAAATTATTCTGTAAAATTTTTTTGTGTTTTATTCCGAAATTTATGGTTATATTTGATGATAATATGTTGATATTGATGTGTTAATTTTGGTGGAGTGTTTAGATGAGGTTAAATAATGATTTTTGTCAAAATAAGTTTTGGCTAGGCTGCTGAATTTTCTGATTTCAGCAGGACAGGATTTGTTCATGAATTTTCTGGTTCAATTTTAGTCATTTTTATGGGCTATAAAAATTATATGTTGAAGCTAACATCATAAGGAAACTCTGATAATTTTCGTGGTGCATAATAAAGAGTTTTACTGCCTGAGAAAAATCAAGAACCAAGAGTATATCTATGCTGGCTGAAATCTTAGTACTGAAGCTGTGAATTTGTATAAATTTTTATTCATAGCAAATGATGGAGTTATCCTTTGAAATTTTTACAGAGTTTTGTAGACATCTTTAAGTATAACTGGGATTTTTATTTTGATTTGTTTCTATCATTTGCTAAAGTTAAAAATTGTGTGAATCCTATTCTGAGCTGTGAAAAAGTGGCCTCTGACCACTAAAATTGTAGAATTTATTTGACATGGTTCTAGTATTCTGTTTGCTATGAAATTTTTACAGGGACTTTTAGACACATTTAGATGTCATAGAGAATTTTTATGGCCAGTGAATTGCCCATTGGATATGTGAATTAAATGTTGTCACCATAATGGTAAATCTGTCAAGAAGCTGGAATGGTGAAGATGTATTAAGTTAATGATAGAAATCTATTTAATCCAAGTATATATCATATGAATGTATGTTAATTGTTTGAAAGGCTTGTTTATAAAGTATGAATGAGACTACAATGATACTGAATGCCTATATCTAGGATACAAACCTGACTTTGAAATAGAAAGGTCCATGACATGGTTGTATGACAAAAGAGAATATGTGAAATTTAATGGTGCATGTTTTAACATACGGGAAAATAGAAACAAGGCTTATGTGTGATAGAGAGGGAAGGCAAAAATAAGAACTTCCCAAGAAATTTTATGAGTCGATAGACTTATCGACTAGGAAATAGAAGCGTGTGTGATTGAAATGGAAAAAGATGAAGTCTGATGATCACGAATAGGAATGAGCTCATGTCCTAGCAGTCTATGGTCCTCTGAGGAGTTATCCACTACATATGTTACCTGATGTGAATCTAAGCCTTCCCTATGTTAATAAAAAGAACTACTACACTAAGTTGAATTCCATGTGATATAAGAGAAACACTTATGATTAATACCATTTTGCATATAATTTTCTTTGACTCATGTATGCTAATATTGATATATGTGATCTAACATGATGTTTTTCTTTATTATTATAAATGCATTTACTGTTTATATTCTGTCTGTATGTAAGTGGTTACCCTACTGAGAATTTTATAATATTCTCACCCCTATTTGTGTATATGCTGTATTGTGCTCAGACTCTGCAGATGCCTGCAGGTGAGGAAAGGCCATCATACCGATGGCCAATGGGTTCGCGTAGGAGGACATGAGACTTACGTGGGCTTTTGACTTGTATGTAGTGTAGTATAGTGCCAGGAACTTACCAGCTTGTAGACTAATTGGTGTTAGATGTCTTAGGTCCATTTCTGTGTGTTTAGTATTTTGTTGGACCTTGATATTTGAGCAAGCTTGGTAGATCTTTTGATAGTAGTTCCTGTGTTGTATTATGTTTAAGTGACTTAACTTCAAGTATGGTATGTATTAAAGAAAGTGGTATGTAAAGTAATAATATATGTACATTTTATAGTAGTTTTCTTTATAACTCTAGAGTTTGATTTATCTTATTTCATTTCATTTGACTAGTGGATATTATAGAAAGGAAGTGATACTCTTCTAATTACAATGTTAATGCTCGAGTAATACATGGTAGTTAGGAGGGTGTTACATACCTCAAGTCACATACACTATACCTTGTCATAACTTTCAATCAAGCTTGAATTTCCACATGAATAAATAATTAAAACAACCCATTTTCCCCATTTATTTGTGGCTGGAAAAGTTCCAGCCATGTCAAGTTTCTAGAAGCCTAATTTCATAAAAATTTGATAGGAAATTAACTCACATCAAGCCATACTTTGTAGCATAGCTTCCATGCTTCAAACCATGCTTCTATGACACAATCAAAGAGATATTTTTCTCTCCCTTTGTCCTTCAAAGCTACGGCCAACACCCTCCCTTTGATGAGCTCCATGGTTTTGTTTTTCTATAAATAGGATACTTGTGATAGCCTTGTTGCACCTTGCTAAGTTTAGAGTTTTAGAGTTGTCTTGCGAGTTCTTTCTTTTTCTCTCAAAGTTTCAAGAGTGTTCTTCCTTTCTTTTCATTTTTATCTTCTTCATCTCTTCATCTCATCATCACCTCTCAACCATCAAACACCACCCCAAAGCCTTGAACCATCATCAAACCTCTCAAACACCACACCTCAAACACAACTTCACTTGAAACACATTTCCTTCCTTTTTCTTTCATCAAGGCCGAATCATCATCACCATCCTAGGAGGTGTTGCTCATCTCATTTCCATCTTCAAATCCAAGCTTTACTTTCATCACAAGGTAGGGATTTGTTTTCAAACTTTGTTTTGCTCAAGAAAGTGATTTTCTCTAGTTTTCCTCTTGGATTCCTTTTGAACTTTCCTTTGTCTTTCCTTTCTTTTTATTTCGGCCATGAGGCCTTGATTTTGAGCATGATAGCTTGATGATGAGAGTTTCTAGATGATGACATTGTGTTCATCTCAAAGAGACCTCTAAAGCTTGAGTTTTCCTTTTCTTATGGCTTCATCTATATGATATCTAACTCACATGGTTTTTCAACTTAAGAAAATTAATCTAATGATTTCTAAAAGCCCAAGCCTACCCTTGTCAACCTTAAAGTTGGCCGGCACGTTCTAGAGATTTTTCTCTAGATAGGGGTTTTGGGTATTTAATAAAGAACTTGATGTAGTTTCACTTTCTTTGTAACACCCTAATAGAACCCCATTGTGCTTAAGTTCACATTTGGATTCTATTAGTTGTCACTTATGCCTTACATTTATTTTCTTTTGAAATTAACTTAGAAAAATAGTGGAAGTTTTTTTTTCTTTAAATAAATTAATTTTTTGAAAACTTAAGCTCAGAATTAGAAGTGAAATACATAGCACTTTTATAGATAATAATCAAGTTACATTGTGCACTTAATTAAATAAGCGGAATAAGAGACTAAGTGTAGAACTATTATCACATAAACTGGAATATAATAACTTAATACATAAGTCACAACAGGGCATATCATACTGATAAGTTATTACAAATAACAATATAAGTTCTACTATTACTAATTGTTTCTCATAAACTATAATGTAACTAAAGCTCGGAATGCTCCTACTTGAACGGTTTGAAATCTTCACGTGCTACCTCCTTCCTCAGCTACGACCGTTGCTTTAGGCGGACACGTCATCTGCAGTAACGACAACGGAAAATAAACATAGGAGTGAGAAATACATGATTTCTCAGTAGGAGTTCCTACTTGTACTAAAAGTGTCATCGTTGTCGACCCAGTCACTTCGGGTTTATTATAAAAAGGTGAACAGATAAGGATTCAATTATCAAACTTTCACAAACGTGATTAGCCGAAGTGCAGTTACTTTTAAACTAATCTTGAACATTAGCAGAAATATCCATTCAGTATTTCACCAAGCATACATATAAGCATATCATGTAAAACCACTAATAAGCAATAATCATTTAGGAGCTGCATGCATTTCATGATTAATCATCCTCAACATTCACTTGTTTAGTGATCATCATCTTTCATTTATTTCATCGACATATTTCTTAATTACTCACGGGATGAATGCATCAATGCCTTAGACCATCCTAAAAGGGTAATGAGCTCATACCATGGCCATCGCCACAACCTTTTTTGGTTTCCTTTCCGTTGCCGTGATCTCAACGGTTTAGGGGGTTAAGCCGTGAGTTTAGCTCAAGTCCACTTTTCCAGACTTTCATTGCTACTTTTTCAAACTTTACTTTTATTATTTCCTTTGAAAATGAATGTATGCATATCATCATGTAATCACAATAAATCATGGGCAATCGATCATTCATCTTCATCATTTCATAACTCATCACCATACATTCACTTTACTATAATTCACTTCATGAAACATGGATAATATCATGTAAATCTCATAGTAAACATTTTCATAAATGATTCATTTTAAGCAACCAAAGTTATCAAGTTGAGTTCCTAGTGTTCCTAAGAGGTAATGGATGTCTTAGTATTATCTTTTTCTCTTAGTGTTCTTTGTACTCTTAGAATTCCATTAATACATTAATGTATTTCAAAATATTATTATAGGTTCTTTATATATTATTATTATAAATTTCATATAACTCTTGAAGATTATTATTCTACTTAAATTCTTAAAATTCTCTCTTTACAAGACTTGATTATTTTATTTATAGTTTTGACATCTTTTAGAAGAAAGTTTATAATTCTCTATATACTTGTTATCTCAGCTTAGTAAAGGTAGTTCCAAATTCCTAACTCATCAAATTTTAGCATTTGCATCTTTGGAAAAGTGTAAATCAACTATAAACCATGCATAGGAGAGTTCCCAGGAAAGAGAGGTGAGTCACAATGGATATGCTTAAATACCAAGTCTTTCCTTAGCCAGAACCTTTCTAAACTGCACTTTTACAGTACACTATCCCGAACTTTATTTCTCATTCTGTATTTACGTGGCACAAAGCTTTATACATAACATACATGGGTGTATTCCTATATGTGTTAGCTCTCCAACAAAGTTGAAATCAGTCCATTTGCATTTTTCTAGAGTGAGTTACACCTATTTTACTACTACAATGTCAGATTTAAAGTTTCAGTCTTAGGCTCTACTTTAAAAATTTATATCTTGAGCTAGAAAACTCCGTTTTGGGTGATTCTTTTTGGAGAGTGTTTTATGATGCGTCTAGTTTATGGTAAAAATATTTTTATTTCAAGATACTTTATATTTTATGAGTATTAAATTTCGGAACACTTACTGCAAGAAATAGCCAAAAATCCAGCACTTACCATTTTCATGTTTTATGTCACTTATTTTAACACAAGGATCACACAACATATTTCAAGCATCATTTGAGCATGAAAGCAACATAATATCACTTTGGAAGCAGAATGGAACAAGGGGTTTCACAAAATATTTATACAATATCCCCTTGAAACATTTTTATCAACAAACATAAGCTTGATGGCATCCTAACCATGAGCAAGGTTAGATGTCATCATGGCTTACACAACCAAAGTGAGGGTTCCTACCTCTTGTGTAGGGTCTAAAAAAGGGTCCTTTTCTTCTTCCTTAAGCTTGAACAAGAGTCCTTGGAGTGGATGACCCTCCTTGAATCTTGGCTCTAGAACTTGAGTGCTTAAGAAAATATTTCTCACTATAGTTAAAGATTGTAACTCTTGTGAGGGCTAGTGAAAGTTTGGACTTAGGATTTAAGTGTTTGGATGAAGTTTAGAGGATCAAGAGAAGTCTTTGAAGAACATAAGAAGAATGATAGAATAAGAAAGAAAGAACACTTAGGGAGTTTCTGAATTGAAGAGAGTTTGAGGAGTATTTATAGTGGAAAGATTAGAGAAAAAAAATAGAAGAAGGAAAGCACTTGGAGCATGATTTATGGAAACATGTTGGCTGAATTTTGGGATGAAAATGCTCCTTGTTTTGTGCAAACATGTTTCCATGTTTTATGCAAACATGTTGGATGAAAATGCTCCATGTTTTGTGCAAACATGTTTCCATGTTTTGTGCAAACATGTTTCCATGTTTTGTGCAAACATGTTGGATGAAAATGCTCCATGTTTTGTGCAAACATGTTTCCATGTTTTGTGCAAAGATGTTAGTGGAGATTTTCTAACCTTTAGTGCATGTATGTGATTCAGAAATGTGTATGATGTATGTGGTTAAATTATTGTGTTATCATCTTAATCCAATGGCTTAGATTCATTCTTGTCTAAAGACAAGTCTAGGGATTTGTGTAAATGGTGTTGTAGTAATTTCTTTAACTAAGACAAGAATATTTTTGTAATTAGACAATGATAGTGGTATTCTTGTAATTCCATTAATAGAGTAAGGGTATCTTTGTCATTTAATAAGGCAAGGGTAGTTTGGTAATTTCCTTTACATAGCAAGGGCATTTTCATAATTTCCACTAAGTGATGACATTTTCGTAATTATTTGCATTTTTCTATAGAGATACTTAAGTAGACTATTTGTTGTGTTTCATAACATTTGTCCAGATTCTCTTGGTTTTGCTATCGCTAATTAATATTTATCTTAGTTATAAATTTGGGGATGTTACATTCTTTCTCTTTTATATGACTTTTGATTTTTTGTGTTGAGATCTTTGAGATATTGTATTGGGTTGTTATCTTGTTAAAGTCTTGAATGAGCTCTAGTTAATCATAAAATGAACCTTGCATCATGTTTACTTTATGCCTTGCATATCATGTTTACTTCCTTGCTATCACTAAATATCAAGATAATGAATGAACTTGCATTATCATGTTTATATTTCAAGTTCTCACTTAATACCAAGATAATAATGAGTTGCATTCATATTTACTTTGTGCTATCACTTTACTTTCTAATGGAACCTAAAATAAGTGCATGAGCATGTTTATTTTTATGTCATCACCTAAATGAACCTAGAGCTCAAAGACTTGCCCATTGTTATCTCAACAAAGGTCTAACAATATGTAATTTTCCTTGGTTCACATTTCGGCCCCAAGAGGTCTTGTAGTTTCTAAGTATTTGAGACTATGTTTCATAATTTTTCCAAGCTTATATGAGTTTAAGGAATGCATAGAACTAAGTTTTATGAATTTAGGACCTCTTGAGGTAAAAAATGAATTGGTCATTGCCCTCTTAAATATTCTTAAGGTTTTAGATGTTAAAATTGTTTATAAATGAGTTTTGAGAGTTTAAAAAGAGTTCCAAGAGAAACTGGTATTTTATGTGCTCTAGAAATTATGTTTTATGCTTATTATGGAGAAGTATATTTTCGGTTCTTCCTTGCTCTTTACTGCCACTGTATGTGCTGTTTCAATGATGATAATGTGCCTATGTTTGAGTAAAAATAATGTTAAGACTCATATGTGAAAGATAGGATAAGTTAGGAACTAGAAAAGAATTAATTTGAGAATTCTAGATCCTTTAATTATGTAATTTTCTGGATTCTGTCCAGCAAGGTTTAGATTTAATAATCATGGTTTTAAATTAGTTTAAATATGTAGGAATGACTCATAATTGGTTTAGGACTTAATCTTGAAGCCTTAGGATCAAACTAAACTTAGAAAAGGTCATTGTCGTGACTTCTAGGTACCCGTAAAGTTAGGATTTCAAATTCTGCATCCTTGAGGTTTAGAGATGTTCTTGACCATAGTGTGAGGTGAGAAATACTTAGTTATAACCTCATAGGTTCCCAAGAGACTAGGTTTTGATGATCGAAAACTTAGAATGTGAGTTAAGGACTTTAAGGGTCTAAACCGTAAATTCTAGAACCTCGTAATCACACAAATATAAAGTTGTCTATAATCTGCATAGTGCTGTTTGGATAGGTCCTTGAGCATAAAAATTAGTAAAATTTATTGGTTGTGAACCTATAGGTGTGTAAGAGGTTAAGAATAATACTAGAACAATTAGTTTACAAGTTTAAGACTCAAAAGAACCAAAGCATAACATACTATAGGTTTATAACATAATGAACTTGGAAGTTTGTATGAATGATTGTCTAAGGTGTGATTATGCGATAATGTATATGCTATGGTTTTATGTATACACTATGAAGAAGTTTCTTGTGATGATGTATATGCTATGAAAAAGATTTATGTAATGAATAATGATGCATCTATGAATTAACACTTTATGAGAACTTAAATGTGACACAAGACTGAGACGCCTTCTTGGGTGACACCGGTTTAGCCGAGCACCCCCAAGAAAATAAATCCGTGAGGGTATTGACGTAGAGCTTGCCAAAGCGGACAATACTACGATGCACTAGTTGCTAGTAGAGCGTTTCAAAGAGAAAATGACCCTAAGAGAGGTGATCCTTAATTGCCCCCTAGCTCGCACTATTAAGTTGGGATTATGTATATGTTACGCTTATCATAGGATAAGTAAGAACTAGTGACGACTAGTTAAGGTATGAGCTCACAACCTATAGATGTTTTAGGGCGGCCCCATGAGATGAAAGTTAAAGTTAACAATGTCACATATACTATACTTATGCCAATATTATAATGTTTCTTAGTTATTCTATTGTTTGGTTTACCTTTATGATGCATTCATATCATTAGATTATTTTATGCTTAGTTATAAGACGCATTGTAAAATATGACGGACCTTGGATAAATACCACTTTAGAAAACTAACTTAAAAGGAATTTATATGCATGCACACCTTTTTAGAAAGAAACCCAAGGTTCCTAAGGATGTGACGATGTCACCTAGGTAGGGATAACCCTACTGAGAATTCTTTTAGAAAGATTCTCATTCCCTCTCTCTTTTCTTCCGTCATATCTTCAGATGGCGACGTTCATACTCTTCATCGACACCCCGGTATGGGAGCTGCACCATGACCCAGCACTCGGGTCATACCATTTTGAGGGTCACTGCACTGTCAGAGTATTCATGTTCATGGGACGACCCTTCGCGCACCCCATTCCGGGCTACCGCTTCACCTCGACTGCTCCTTACCGTCATAATGGGATTTTTGAGCGAGCTAGACCACGTGATGAGCAGATTCTCCGCATGGAGCCCGAGACATCAGCCGTACGTGACTACCCGAAGTACGTGCCTCGCACCCAGTACTCGGAGACGGACCCATCTGAGGACCCACCATCCCACATGTACAGTTGGACCTCTAGTCCCGCTCCCCCATCGATGAGGGCTGGGAGTGAGGAGACGGTGGTCCAGCCAAGGTTGGCAAGTAGGCCATCTATGCCCCCTCGCCGCGGTGGACATGCCCCGATGATACGCTCAACCACTCCCGCTGAGATTCGTCAGTGGATCAACTTGACCCCACAGTACTCGGACCCGCAGGAGTAGACATAGGAGGGGTAGTAGTTAGTGCACACACGCCACATAGTTGAGGACAAACCTTCTTTTATATATGAGGTTGTCTACTATAGGTGCACATGGGTATGGGTGTTGTTTCTCTTGTATTTACTTTTTATGATTTCCTTGTATAGCATTTCAGTTGTATTCCGCTTCCCGATGTATTGAATAGTCCTGCCCCTTTGGGTAGGCACAGTATATATATATATATATATATATATATATATATATATATATATATATATATATATCTATGTTTCAGTTGATGTCTCCATGATATGATGTGCTTCTTTATGCTTTGCTTATCTGTTTCGCTATGCTTCCTCTTAAAGATTCGTGCATGGCTCTCACTTTGATTTTAAATTCCGAAAAGAAAAATTTTACCCATATTTCCGCTAAGTATTTTCTAAGTAAAAGATGAGACCAAGAGGTAATATTCTAAAGATTAACCTAAGTACATACTAGTAGTCTTGGGTTAAGATTTAGGGTGTTACAGTACTAGGCAACAGTAGACCCTCCCTGGGTCAACTGCATGAACTCAATGTCATTTGCATTCCTCATGGACTCCAGGAAATACTTCTCGTAGAAGTAAGTCTTGAACAGCTCCCAGTCAATGGGAGTTCCAGAAGCCTCTAGTAGACGCTTCATGCCGTTCCACCAAAACTCGGCGTCGGACTTTAGCATGAAAGCAGCAAATGTGACCTTCTGCTCCTCTGAGCAGGTAACGATAGAGTAGATCTTCTCCATGTCTTTGATCCACTCATCAGCCTTGTCGGGGTCCATTACCCCTCGGAACACCGGCGGGTTCACCTTGCCAAACTCGCCGAAGAGGGCTTGTTCCACCGTCTCAGCAGTAGGGGGAGGAAGGGGAACAGGAGCAGCATTCGCTTGTTGATCCATTCGGTCGAACATCCGTTCCATGGCTTGCGCCATGCGGCGGACAGCAGCAGCAGTCGCATTGTCTTGATCAGCATCGGGCGTAGTCCTAGGCTGTCATCGCGGTGCCATTGGTCCCTAAACACATGAAACAATGAACATCAAGTTGATCAGGCTCAATATCCATGCAAAATGAGCTAGTTACCATGGCACTTGCAAGCAACAGAAGTCATGCATCTCTAGTCCTACAGCTTATCTCTATCAAGCACTACACATGACATAACTATCGCATCATGCTTATAAAGCATAATCAATCCAATCCTCAGGCTCCATGAGAATCGAACTGCTCTGATACCATAATGTAACACCCTAAATCTTAACCTAAGACTACTAGTATGTACTTAGGTTAATCTTTAGAATATTACCTCTTGGTCTCATCTTTTACTTAGAAAATACTTAGCGGAAATATGGGTAAAATTTTTCTTTTTAGAATTGAAATCAAAGTGAGAGCCACGCACGAATCTTTAAGAGGAAGCATAACGAAACATATAAGCAAGCATAAAGAAACACATCATATCACGGGAACATCAATTGAACATATATATATATAATGTGCCTACCCAAAGGGCAGGCCTATTTGATACATCAGGGAATAGAATACAACTGAAGAACGAATACACAGAAATCATAAAAAGCAAATACAAGAGAAACAACACCCATACCCATGTGCACCTAGAGTAGACAACCTCATATACAAAACAAGGTTTGTCCTCAACTATGTGGCATGTGTGCACTAACTGCTACCCCTCCTATGTCTGCTCCTGCTGGTCCGAGTACTGTGGGGTCGAGTCGATCCACTGACGAATCTCGGCGGGAGTGGTCAAGCGCATCATCGGGGCATGTCCACCGCGGCGAGGGCGCATAGATGGCCGACGAGCCAACCTCGGCTGGACCACCGTATCCTCACTCCCAGCCCTCATCGGTGGGGGAGCGGAACTAGAGCTCCAACTGTACATGTATGATGGCGGGTCCTCGGATGGGTCCGTCTCCGAGTACTGGGTACGAGGCACATACTCTGGGTAGTCGCGTACCGCTGATGTCTCGGGCTCCATGCGGAGAATTTGCTCATCGCGTGGTCTAGCTCGCTCAAAAATCCCGTTATGGTGGTAAGGAGCAGTCGGGGTAAAACGGTAACTCGGGACTGGATGCGCGAAGGGTCGTCCCATAAACATGAACACTCTAACTGTGCAGCGACCCTCAAAATGGTATGACCCAAGTGCCGGTTCATGGTGTAGCTCCCATACCGGGGTGTCGATGAAGCGTACGAATGTCGCCATCTGAAGATATGACGGAAGAAAAGAGAGAGGGAATGAGAATCTTTCTAAAAGAATTCTCAGTAGGGCTATCCCTACCTAAGTGTCATCGTCACATCCTCAGGAACCTTGGGTTTTATTTCTAAAAAGGTGTGCATGCATATAAACTTCTTTTGAGTTAGTTTTCTAAAGTATTTATTTATCCAAGGTTCGTCATATTTTACAATGCGTCTTATAACTAAGCATGAAATATACTAATGATATGAATGCATCATAAAGGTGTACCAAACAATAGAATAACTAAGAAACATTATAACATTGGCATAGGTATAATATATGTGACATTGTAAACTTTAACTTTTATCTCATGGAGCCACCCTAAAACATCTCTAGGTTATGAGCTCATACCTTAACTAGGCGTCACTAGTTCTTACTTATCCTATGATAAGCGTAACATATACATAATCCCGACTTAATAGTGCGGGCTAGGGGGCAATTAAGGATCACCTCTCTTAGGGTCATTTTCTCTTTGCAACGCTCTACTAGCAACTAGTGCATCGTAGTTTTGTCTGCTTTGGCAAGCTCTATGTCAATACCCTCACGGATTTGTCACCCAAGAAGGCGTCTCAGTGTTGTGTCACATTTAAATTCTCATAAAGTGTTAATTCATAGATACATCATTATTCATTACATAAATCTTTTTCATAGCATATACATCATCACATGAAACTTTCTTCATAGTGTATACATAAAACTACAGTATATACATTATCACATAATCACACCTTAGACAATCATACATACAAACTCCCAAGCTTATTATGTTATAAACCTATAGTATGTTATGCTTTGCTTCTTTTGAGTCTTAAACTTGTAAACTAATTATTCTAGTATGATTCTTAACCTCTCGCACACCTATAGGTTCACAACTAATAGGTTTTACTAATTTTTATGCTCAAGGACCTATCCAAACAGCACTATGCAGATTTAGACAGCTTTATGTTTGTGTGATTACGGGGTTCTAGGAATTACGGTTTAGACCCTTAAAGTCTTTAACTCACATTCTAAGTTATTGATCATCAAAACCTAGTCTCTTGGGAACCTATGAGGTTATAACTAAGTATTTCTCACCTCACACTATGGTCAAGAACATCTCTAAACCTTAAGGATGCAGAATTTGAAATCCTAACTTTACGGGTACCTAGAAGTCACAACAATGACCCTTTCTAAGTTTAGTTTGTTCCTAATGCTTCAAGATTAAGTCCTAAACCAATTATGAGTCATTCCTACACATTTAAACTAATTTAAAACTATGATTATTAGATCTAAACCTTGCTGGACAGAATCCAGAAAATTACATAATTAAAGGATCTAGAACTCTCAAATTAATTCTTTTTTAGTTCCTAACTTATCCTATCTTTCACATGTGAGTCTTAACATTATTTTTACTCAAACATAGGCACATTATCATCATTAAAACAGCACATACAGTGGCAGTAAAGAGCAAGGAAGATCCGAAAATATCCTTCTCCAAAAAGGCATAAAACATAATTTCTAAAGCTCATAAAATACTAGTTTCTCTTGGAACTTTTTTTAAACTTTCGAAACTCATTTATAAACATTTTTAACATCTAAAATCATGAGAGTATTTAAGAGGGCAGTGACCAATTTATCTTTATCTCAAGAGGTCCTAAATTCTTAAAACTTAGTTCTATGCATTCCTTAAACTCATGTAAGCTTGGAAAAATTATGAAACATAGTCTCAAATACTTAGAAACTTCAAGACCTCTTGGGCCGAAATATGAACCGAGGAAAATACATATTGTTAGACCTTTGATGAGACAACAATGGGCAAGTCTTTGAGCTCTAGGTTCATTTAGGTGATGACATAAAAATAAACATGCTTATGCACTTATTTTAGGTTCCATTAGAAAGTAAAGGAATAGCACAAAGTAAATATGAATGCAACTCATTATTATCTTGGTATTAAGTGAGAACTTGAAATATAAACATGATAATGCATAGCTTGAAATATAAACATGACAATGCAAGGTTCACTTATTATCTTGAAACTTAGTGATAGCAAGGAAGTAAACATGATATGCAAAGCATAAAGTAAACATGATGCAAGGTTCATTTTATGGTTAACTAGAGCTCATTCAAGACTTTAATTAGATAACAACCCAATACAATATCTCAAAGATCACAACACAAAAATCGAAAGTCATATAAAAGAGAAAGAAAGTGAAACTACGTCAAGTTCTTTATTAAATACCCAAAACCCCTATCTAGAGAAAAATCTCTAGAATGTGCCGGCCAACTTTAAGGTTGACAAGGGTAGGCTTGGGCTTTTAGAAATCCTTAGATTAATTTTCTTAAGTTGAAAAACCATGTGAGCTAGATATCATATAGATGAAGTTACAAGAAAAGGAAAACTCAAGCTTTAGAGGTTTCTTTGAGATGAACACAATGTCATCATCTAGAAACTCTCATCATCAAGCTATCATGCTCATAATAGGGCCTAGAGGCCGAAATGAAAAGAAAAGGAAAAACAAAGGAAAGTTCAAAAAGAATCCAAGAGGAAACTAGAGAAAAACACTTTCTTGAGCAAAACAAAGTTTGGAAACAAATCCCTACCTAGTGATGAAGGTAAAGGCTTGGACTTGAAGATGAAATGAGATGAGCAACACCTCCTAGGATGGTGATGATGATTCGGCCAAAGAGGAAGGAAAAGAAAGGAAATGTGTTTTGGGTGAAGTTGTGTTTGAGGTGTGGTGTTTGAGAGGTTTGATGATGGTTCAAGGCTTTGGGGTGGTGTTTGATGGTTGAGAGATGATGATGAGATGAAGAGATGAAGAAGATGAAGATGAAAAGAAAGGAAGAACACTCTTGAAACTTTGAGAGAAAAGAAAAACTTAGCAAGACAACTCTAAAACTCTAAACTTAGCAAATGCTTCAAGGTGCAACAAGGCTGTGAAAAGTATCCTATTTATAGAAAAACAAAGCCATGGAGCTCACCAAAGGGAGGGAGTGGCCGTGTGGTATTGGAGGGAAAAGGGAGAGGAAAATATCTCTTACACAAGGTCATTCAAGCATGGTTTGAAGTATGGAAGCTATACTACAAAGTATGGATTGATGTGAGTTAATTTCCTATCAAATTTTTATGAAATTAGGCTTCTAGAAACAATGCATGGCTGGAACTTTTCTAGCCATAATTAAATGGAGAAAATGAGCTATTTTAATTAGTTATTTACTTGGAAAATCAAGCTTGATTGGAAGTTATGACAAGCTATAGTATATGTGACTTGAGGTATGGCCTTGGAGTGTTGAAAAATTGAACATGTGATGCATATGGGGAGGGTGAGGCTTCAGCCAGGGCTAGACAGTAGAGTGGGGGTGAGTTTTGACCATTTAATTGGGTGTTAATGGTAGGTTTAGATGTGTATTAGCTTAGGTACAAGGTTAGGAATGATTAAACTTAAGTTTAGGTAACTAAGAATGTGATTTAGGGAGTTTATGACAAGTTTAGGAGTGCTCATACATCATTAAAGAATTTAAAACTCATTTGTGATTAAACAATGTGTAACACAATTCCATGATTTAAGGAATTGGAAAGAGAAAATACTATTCAAGATTCTATGACTAGGTGTCTTGAAATTAAAATATGATTTTAGGTTGTAATTAAGCACTTTTTGGTTCTAATCAACTTTAATAAATTATTTTGACTCAAGATTAATTAAGGGAATTAATTAACCTTCGATTAGAGCCTAATATTGCATAGGTTTGCTTAATCACGCGATTAAGCATAAAAACACGAAACTAGGAGCAAAACCATAATTCTGCACTAATTTTGCCTGGGACTTCTAAAATTAAAACTGAGGTCATAGAATACATAAAAACGACTTTTAAAACCATCTGGAGAAGTTTCGGGTTCATCCGGCACTTGCAAACGGGTAAAACACCGCTGGGGCATTTTGGTCATTTTGACCCGAAAACTCGAAAAACGAGATTTTCAATCCCGGGAAGGTACACAAGTTATCTAATCCCCTTCCAACATTGAGTTTGCCCTTCGAGTATCGCCAACCAGACTTTCCTCGAATTAGAAATGAAAATGACCTCAGGGGCATTTTGGTCATTTTCACTCTAACAGAAAAATCGGGGCGTTACATTACTCCCCTCCTTAAAAAGAATTTCGCCCTCGAAATTCGTACCTTAGAAAAGCTCTGTATATTTGGACTTCATCTCTTATTCTAGTTCCCACGTGTATTCTTCCGACTTGTCTCGTCCCCACGCCACTTTCACCAAAGGAACAGACTTGTTCCTTAATTGCTTGACTCCGTGATCCACTATTCTCGCAGGCGGTACATTGAAAGTGAGGTCTTCCCTCAACTATACATGCTCTGGTTCTAGGACATGGCTAGGGTCGGACTCATATTTACGTAACTGGGAGACGTGAAAGACATCATGAAGGTTTGACAGATTGGGTGGTAAGGCTATTTTGTAAGCTACAGATCCGATTCTCTGAAGGATTTCAAAAGGACCGAGAAATTGGGGACTCAACTTTTTATCTTTCATGGCTCTTCCTATTCCTGTAGTGGGGGTGATTCTTAGAAATACGTGTTCTCCTTCTTGGAACTCCAAGGGCTTACGCCTTTTGTCCGCGTAGCTTTTCTGCCGACTTTGAGCGGTTAAGATTCTATCCTTGATTTTCTTGATCTGCTCTGTCGTTTCCCTCAGTACATCAGGTCCTAAGACACTTTGTTCTCCGGGCTCGTACCAACACAGGGGTGATTGGCACTTCCTTCCATATAACGCCTCGTACGGTGCCATACCGATGCTCGCGTGATAACTGTTGTTATACGCAAACTCGATCAAAGGCATGTACTTATCCCAACTTCCTTTTTGGTCTAAGACACAGGCTCTTAACATGTCCTCTAGGGTTTGGATTGTCCTTTCAGACATGTACTTAACTGTTGTCATCTCTGATTCTAGTTCCCACGTGTATTCTTCCGACTTGTCTCGTCCCCACGCCACTTTCACTAAAGGAACAGACTTGTTCCTTAACTGCTTGACTCCGTGATCCACTATTCTCATAGGCGGTACATTGAAAGTGAGGTCTTCCCTCAACTGTACATGCTCTGGTTCTAGGACATGGCTAGGGTTGGACTCATATTTACGTAACTGGGAGACGTGAAAGACA
This sequence comes from Dalbergia cultrata, assembly GCA_031216105.1. Lineage (NCBI taxonomy): Eukaryota > Viridiplantae > Streptophyta > Magnoliopsida > Fabales > Fabaceae > Dalbergia > Dalbergia cultrata. Next base: position 37,920,681 of record CM062350.1, read on the forward strand.
TCATGAAGGTTTGACAAATTGGGTGCTAAAGCTATTTTGTATGCTACAGATTCGATTCTCTGAAGAATTTCAAAAGGACCGAGAAATCGGGGACTCAACTTTTTAACTTTCATGGCTTTTCCTATTTCTGTAGTGGGGGTGATTCTTAGAAATACATGTTCTCCTTCTTGGAACTCCTAGGGCTTGCGCCTTTTGTCCGCATAGCTTTTCTCTCGACTCTGAGCGGTTAAGATTCTATCCTTGATTTTCTTGATTTGCTCCGTCGTTTCCCTCACTACATCAGGTCCTAAGATACTTTGTTCTCTGGGCTCGTATCAACACAAAGGTGATTGGCACTTCCTTCCATATAATGCCTCGTATGGTGCCATACCGATGCTCGTGTGATAACTGTTGTTATACGCGAACTCGATCAAAGGTATGTACTTATCCTAACTTCCTTTTTGGTCTAATACACAGGCTCTCAGCATATCTTCCAGGGTTTGGATTGTCCTCTCGGACTGACCATCCGTTTGTGGGTGATAAGCAGTGCTCAAACACAACTTTGAACCAAACGCCTTTTGAAAGGCTCCCCAAAAACGTGACGTAAACCGCGGATCTCGATCCGAGATTATCGTCGATGGTACTCCATGCAACCTTACTATCTCTTGGATGTAAAGCTGGGCCAACTTATCCAACGAGTATGTGACTCGAATAGGTAGAAAGTGAGCCGACTTAGTCAGTCGATCCACGATTACCCATACGGCATCGTGGCCAGCTTGGGTCCTTGGCAATCCTGTCACGAAATCCATTAATATACTTTCCCACTTCCACTCAGGGATTAACAGGGGTTGCAACATGCCAGAAGGTTTTTGGTGTTCGATCTTAACCTTTTGACAGATCAAACACTTACTCACCCAGGTGACCACATCCTTCTTTAATCCGGGCCACCAAAACATCCTTTTCAAGTCCTGATACATCTTGGCAGTACCAGGATGGATGGCAAAATGGCTCTTGTGAGCCTTCTCCAAGATCTTCTCTCGGAGGTCGCCATCTTGTAGCACGCAAATTCGCCTCTCAAACCTCCACAATCAGTCCGGGCCTCGTACAAAACCTTTCAACTTTCCAGCCTTAACCGCCTCGATTGTCTCCATAAAGTCCTCATTTTCTCTTTGGGCAAGCATAATCCTCTACTTAAACCCACTGGTCACCGTGAGATGACTCATCACGATACCGTTTTCCGTTATTGCCATCCCCAGATTCATATCCTTAAACTGCTCTATTAACCCAACTTCATTAACCATCATACTTGACAGGCGTAACGAATTTCGGCTCAAGGCGTCGGCTACTACATTAGCCTTGCCGGGGTGGTAACTTAAGCCAAAATCGTAGTCCTTGAGGAATTCCATCCATCTCCTCTGCCTCATATTTAACTCTTTTTGATTAAAGAGATGCTTGAGACTCTTATGATCGGAGAAAACTTCAAACCTTACACCATACAAATGGTGTCTCCACATCTTTAGAGCGAACACGATGGCTGCTAGTTCTAGGTCATGGGTGGGGTAGGTTACCTCATGAGGCTTGAGTTGTCTGGATGCATAGGCTACCACTTGCCTGTTTTGCATCAAGACACAACCTAAACCCTTGCCAGCAGCATCGCAATATACCTCGAAAGGTACATTGGGGTCAGGTAGAACTAAAATCGGGGTGGAGGTGAGCTTTTCCTTAAGCTCTAGGAAACTCTTTTCACATTCGGGGCTCCACTCAAACGGGGCATTCTTCCTAGTGAGCTTGGTTAAGGGTAAGGCTAACTGGGAAAATCCTTTGATAAACCTATGGTAATATCCAGCTAAACCCAAAAAGCTTCTAATCTCAGTTACAGAGGTTGGTCTATCCCAATTCATTATGGCTTCTATCTTACTCGGGTCGACCGCTATGCCCCCCTTTGACACAACATGTCCTAAAAACTTTACCTCCTCTAACCAAAATTCACACTTAGAAAGCTTCGCATACAACTTCTTCTCCTTTAGCACCTCTAAAACCAGCCTCAAATGACACTTATGCTCCTCGTGGGTCTTTGAATAGATGAGAATATCATCTATGAACACAACCACGAATTGATCTAAATAGGGTCTAAAGATCCTATTCATGTAATCCATAAAAACTGCGGGAGCATTCGTCAACCCAAACGACATCACATTGAACTCAAAGTGTCCATACCGAGTTCGAAAGGCGATTTTAGGAATATCCGAATCTCTAACCCTAATCTGATGGTAACTGGACCTCAAATCAATCTTAGAAAATACTACGGCTCCCTTCAACTGGTCTATAAGATCATCAATCCTAGGTAACGGGTACTTATTCTTTATGGTTACTTGGTTTAACTACCTATAGTCTATACACATCCTCATACTTCCGTCTTTCTTTTTCTTAAATAAGACCGGAGCGCCCCAAGGTGAAGCACTCGGCCTTATAAAACTCTTCTCCAATAGCTCCTCCAACTGGGTTTTTAGCTCTGCTAGCTCCAAAGGTGACATCCTATACGGGGCTATAGAGATTGGTCCTGTTCCAGGAACCAACTCTATGGAGAATTCAACTTCTCTCTCGGGAGGGAACTCGGGTATTTCATCCGGAAACACCTCGGGATAGTCTCTCACCACAAGTATCTCACCTAGGTTCTGCTCAAAGTCTACATCGCAGGCTGCTGGGAGAACATATCCCTTAGCTTTCTCCCCACTACAGAAGACTTCTACGGAATTTAGGTATAGCCTAATGGGTTGAGTGATGTTTTCGGGAGGAGAAGGGAAAACTACAGTTTGGGTTCCATAATCTAACATTACACGGTTGGCGTGAAGCCAATTCATGCCTAAGATAATGCCTATGTCTTTTAAGGGTAAACAAATTAAATCTATAATAAAAGACCTATTTTCTACAACAAGATGACAGTTTAAACAACAACGACAGGTATTAGCAGGGCGATTTGTAGGAATAGAAACAATGAGATCAAAGGGAAGTTTAGAGTCTCCTAGATTTAAGGACTCGACACTAGCAAGTGAAATAAAAGAATGAGTAGCACCAAAGTCATATAGTACAGTTAAGGGTTTACCGTTTACTTTGCACATACCTTCAATGAGATCTTTGGACTTCTTGGCGTCTTTCGCATTAAGGGTAAAGACTCTTCCTCGGTATTGTGGTCGGGGGTTCTGGTTCGATGTCCCTTATCCGGCGCAGTCCTTTGCATAGTGGCCAGGCTTGCCACACTTGAAGCACACATTCTGACCGGCTAAGTATGGGCGATTCCCGTGGTTCTTTCCGCATTGTGGGCAGACATCAGCAGACGTTGCTCCGGGGTAAGCAGCAGGGGTTTGTGGTGCCTTGTTCTTGGCCCCACTTGGTCCTCCATTGTGGTTTCAGGGTTCGCCCGGTCCACGGGGTTGATTGTTGTTGAAGTTCCTAGGGCCTTGATGTTGAAATGGTGGCCTTTGGTGTTGCTTGGATTATTGGTGTGTAGGAGCTCTCGGTGGTTATTGTTGTGGTCGGAACTGGTTGGTCTGGTAGGGATTGTAGTGATTCCTTGAAGGGTACTACGGTTTGTACTTCGGGGCTTGAGGTCCAAGCCCCTTAGCTCGTTCCGCCCTTGTGGCTTGCATTTTCCGTTGCCCTTCTTCGAGAATTCGGCACTTGTTGACCAGAGTCGGGAAGTCTCTGATCTCCATATGGGCCACGGCATAATTCATCTCTGCCTTCAGACCGGCCTTATACTTAACGCATTTCCAAACCTCATCGAGGTTCCCTTGAAACACCCGGGAGAACTTGATCAGCTCCTCGAACTTCACAGTGTACTGGGCAACAGTAGACCCTCCCTGGGTCAACTGCATGAACTCAATGTCTTTTGCATTCCTTACGGACTCCGGGAAATACTTCTCGTAGAAGTAAGTCTTGAACAGCTCCCAGTCAATGGGAGTTCCAGAAGCCTCTAGCAGTCACTTCGTGCCGTTCCACCAAAACTCGGCGTCGGACTTCAAAGATGAAAGCAAAGAATGTGACCTCATCGCTCCTCCGGCAGTAATGACAGAGTAGATCTTCTCCATGTCATTGATCCACTCATCAACCTTGTCAGGGTCCATTACCCCTCGAAACACTGGCGGGTTCACCTTGCGAAATTCGCTGAAGTGGGCTTGTTCCACCGTCTCAGCAGCAGGGGGGGGAGGAGGAGGGACAGGAGAGACATTCGCTTGTTGGTCCATTCGGTCGAACATCCGTTCCATGGCTTGCGTCATGCGATGGACAGCAACAGCAGTCGCATTGTCTTGATCAGCATCGGGAGTAGTCCTAGGCCGTCGTCGCGGTGCCATTGGTCCCTAAACACATGAAACAATGAACATCAAGTTGATCAGGCTCAATATCCATGCAAAATGACCTAGTTACCATGGCACTTGCAAGCAACAGAAGTCATGCATCTCTAGTCCTATAGCTTATCTCTATCAAGCACTACACATGACATAACTATCGTATCATGCTTATAAAGCATAATCAGTCCAATCCTCAGGCTCCATGAGAATCGAACTGCTCTGATACCATAATGTAACACCCTAAATCTTAACCTAAGACTACTAGTATGTACTTAGGTTAATCTTTAGAATATTACCTCTTAGTCTCATCTTTTACTTATAAAATACTTAGCGGAAATATGGGTAAAATTTTTCTTTTTAGAATTAAAATCAAAGTGAGAGCCACACACGAATCTTTAAAGGAAAGCATACCGAAACATATAAGCAAAGCGTAAAGAAACACATCATATCATGGAAACCTCAACTGAAACACAGACATATATATATAATGTGCCTACCCAAAAGGGGCAGGACTATTCGATACATCGGGAAACGGAATACAACTGAAGAACAAATACAGGGAAATCATAAAACAAGCACAAGAAAATCATGAAAGCAATACTCATGCCCATGTGCACCTAGAGTAGACAACCTCATATACAAAAGAAGGTTTGTCCTCAACTATGTGGCATGTGTGCACTAGCTACTACCCCTCCTATGTCTACTCCTGCTTGTCCGAGTACTGTGGGGTCGAGTCAATCCACTGACGAATCTCGGCGGGAGTGGTCGAGCGCATCATCAGGGCATGTCCACCGCGGCGAGGGCGCATAGATGGCCGACGAGCCAACCTCGGCCGACCACTGCCTCTTACTCCCACCCTCATCGGTGGGGAGCGGATCGAGCTCCAATCACGCGTGTGTGATAGCGGGTCCTCGGATGGGTCCGTCTCTGAGTACTGGGTACGAGGCACATACTCTGGGTAGTCGCGTACCGCTGATCCCTCAGGCTGCATGCAGAGAATCTGCTCATCACGTGGTCTAGCTCGCTCAAAAATCCCGTTATGACGATAAGGAGCAGTCGGGGTAAAACAGTATCTCGGGACTGGATGCGCGAAGGGTCGTCCCATAAACATGAACACTCTAACTGTGCAGCGACCCTCAAAATGGTATGACCCGAGTGCCGGGTCATGGTGTAGCTCCCATACTGGGGTGTCGATGAAGAGTAAGAATATCGCCATATGAAGATATGACGAAAGAAAAGAGAGAGGGAATAAGAATCTTTCTAAAAGAATTCTCAGTAGGGTTATCCCTACCTAGGTGACATCGTCACATCCTCAGGAACCTTGGGTTTTATTTCTAAAAAGGGGTGCATGCATATAAACTTCTTTTGAGTTAGTTTTCTAAAGTATTTATTCATCCAAGGTCCGTCCTATTTTACAATGCGTCTTATAACTAAGCATGAAATATACTAATGATATGAATGCATCATAAAGGTGTACCAAACAATAGAATAACTAAGAAACATTATAACATTGGCATAGGTATAATATATGTGACATTGTAAACTTTAACTTTCATCTCATGGGGCCGCCCTAAAACATCTCTAGGTTATGAGCTCATACCTTAACTAGTCGTCACTAGTTCTTACTTATCCTATGATAAGCATAACATATACATAATCCCGACTTTAATAGTGCGGGCTAAGGGGCAATTAAGGATCACCTCTCTTAGGGTCATTTCCTCTTTGAAATGCTCTACTTGCAACTAGTGCATCGTAGTATTGTCCGCTTTGGCAAACTCTATTTCAATACCCTCACGGATTTGTTTTCTTGGGGGTGCTCGGCTAAACCGGTGTCACCCAAGAAGGCGTCTCAGTGTTGTGTCACATTTAAGTTCTCATAAAGTGTTAATTCATAGATACATCATTATTCATTACATAAATCTTTTTCATACCATATACATCATCACATGAAACTTCTTCATAGTGTATACATAAAACTATAGCGTATACATCATCACATAATCACACCTTTGACAATCATACATACAAACTCCCAAGCTTATTATGTTATAAACTTGTAAACTAATTGTTCTAGTATTATTCTTAACCTCTCGCACACCTATAAGTTCACAACTAATAAGTTTTACTAATTTTTATGCTCAAGGACCTATCCAAATAGCACTATGCAGATTTAGACAGCTTTATATTTGTGTGATTACGGGTTCTAGAAATTACGGTTTAGACCCTTAAAGTCTTTAACTCACAATCTAAGTTATTGATCATCAAAATCTAGTCTCTTGGGAACTTATGAGGTTATAACTAAGTATTTCTCACCTCACACTATGGTCAAGAACATCTCTAAGCCTCAAGGATGCAGAATTTGAAATCCTAACTTTACGGGTACCTAGAAGTCACAACAATGACCCTTTCTAAGTTTAGTTTGCTCCTAAGGCTTCAAGATTAAGTCCTAAACCAATTATGAGTCATTCCTACACATTTAAACTAATTTAAAACCATGATTATTAAATCTAAACCTTGCTGGATAGAATCCAGAAAATTACATAATTAAAGGATCTAGAATTCTCAAATTAATTCTTTTCTAGTTCCTAACTTATCCTATCTTTCACATATGAGTCTTAACATTATTTTTACTCAAACATAGGCACATTATCATCATCAAAACAGCACATACAGTGGCAGTAAAGAGCAAGGAAGAACTGAATATACTTCTCCAAAAAAGGCATAAAACATAATTTCTAAAGCTCATAAAATACTAGTTTCTCTTGGAACTTTTTTAGAACTCTCAAAACTCATTTATAAACATTTTTATCATCTAAAATCATGAGAGTATTTAAGATGGAAGTGACCAATTTATCTTTGTCTCAAGAGGTCCTAAATTCATAAAACTTAGTTCTATGCATTCCTTAAACTCATATAAGCTTGGAAAAATTATAAAACATAGTCTCAAATACTTAGAAACTTCAAGACCTCTTGGGGCCGAAATATGAACCAAGGAAAATACATATTGTTAGACCTTTGTTGAGACAACAATGGACAAGTCTTTGAGCTCTAGGTTCATTTAGGTGATGACATAAAAATAAACATGCTTATGCACTTATTTTAGGTTCCATTAGAAAGTAAAGTGATAGCACAAAGTAAATATGAATGCAACTCATTATTATCTTGGTATTAAGTGAGAACTTGAAATATAAACATGATAATGCATAGCTTGAAATATAAACATGACAATGCAAGGTTCACTTATTATCTTGAAACTTAGTGATAGCAAGGAAGTAAACATGATATACAAAGCATAAAGTAAACATGATGCAAGGTTCATTTTATGGTTAACTAGAGCTCATTCAAGACTTTAACAAGATAACAACCCAATACAATATCTCAAAGATCACAACACAAAAATCGAAAGTCATATAAAAGAGAAAGAAAGTGAAACTACGTCAAGTTCTTTATTAAATACCCAAAACCCCTATCTAGAGAGAAATCTCTAGAACGTGCCGGCCAACTTTAAGGTTGACAAGGGTAGGCTTGGGCTTTTAGAAATCCTTAGATTAATTTTCTTAAATTGGAAAACCATGTGAGCTAGATATCATATAGATGAAGTTACAAGAAAAGGAAAACTCAAGCTTTAGAGGTTTCTTTGAGATGAACACAATGTCATCATCTAGAAACTCTCATCATCAAGCTATCATGCTCATAATAGGGCCTAGAGGCCGAAATGAAAAGAAAAGGAAAAACAAAGGAAAGTTCACAAAGAATCCAAGAGGAAGCTAGAGAAAAACACTTTCTTGAGCAAAACAAGGTTTGAAAACAAATCCCTACCTAGTGATGAAGGTAAAAGCTTGGACTTGAAGATGAAATGAGAGGAGCAACCCCTCCTAGGATGGTGGTGATGATTCGGCCAAAGAGGAAGGAAAAGAAAGGAAATGTGTTTTGGGTGAAGTTGTGTTTGAGGTGTGGTGTTTGAGAGGTTTGATGATGGTTCAAGGCTTTGGGGTGGTGTTTGATGGTTGAGAGATGATGATGAGATGAAGAGATGAAGAAGATGAAGATGAAAAGAAAGGAAGAACACTTTTGAAACTTTGAGAGAAAAGAGAAACTTAGCAAGACAACTCTAAAACTCTAAACTTAGCAAATGCTTCAAGGTGCAACAAGGCTGTGAAAAGTATCCTATTTATAGAAAAACAAAGCCATGGAACTCACCAAAGGAAGGAGTGGCCGTGTGGTATTGGAGGGAAAAGGAAGAGGAAAATATCTCTTACACAAAGTCATTCAAGCATGGTTTGAAGTATGGAAGCTATGCTACAAAGTATGGTTTGATGTGAGTTAATTTCCTATCAAATTTTTATGAAATTAGGCTTCTAGAAATAATGCATGGCTGGAAATTTTCCAGCCACAAATAAATGGAGAAAATGAGTTATTTTAATTAGTTATTTACTTGGAAAATCAAGCTTGATTGAAAGTTATGACAAGGTATAGTGTATGTGACTTGAGGTATGGCCTTGGAGTGTTGAAAAATTGAACATGTGATGCATATGGGGAGGGTGAGGCTTTGGCCAGGGCTGGACAGCAGAGTGGGCATGAGTTTTGACCATTTAATTGGGTGTTAATGGTAGGTTTAGATGTGTATTAGCTTAGGTACAAGGTTAGGAATGATTAAGCTTAAGTTTAGGTAACTAAGAATGTGATTTAGGGAGTTTATGACAAGTTTAGGAGTGCTCATACATCATTAGAGAATTTTAAACTCATTTATGAATAAACAATGTGTAACACAATTCCATGATTTAAGGAATTGGAAAGAGAAAATACTATTTAAGATTCTATGACTAGGTGTCTTGAAATTAAAATATGATTTTAGGTTGTAATTAAGCACTTTTTGGTTCTAATCAACTTTAATAAATTATTTTGACTCAAGATTAATTAAGGAAATTAATTAACCTTCGATTAGAACCTAATATTGTTTAAGTTTGCTTAATCACGCGATTAAGTGTAACAACACGAAACTAGGGGCAAAACCGTAATTTTGCACTAATTTTGCCCGGGACTTCTAAAATTAAAACTGAGGTCATAGAATACATAAAAACGCCTTTTAAAACCATCTGGAGAAGTTTCGGGTTCATCCGACACTTGCAAACAAGTAAAACACCGCATGGGCATTTTGGTCATTTTGACCCGAAAACTCGAAAAACGAGATTTTCAATCCCGGGATAGTACACAGGTCATCTAATCCCCTTCCAACATTGAGTTTGCCCTTCGAGTACTGTCGAACCGGCTTTCCTCGACTCCAATGAAAATGACCTCAGGGGCATTTTGGTCATTTTCACTCTAACAGAAAAATCGGGGTGTTACATTACTCCCCTCCTTAAAATGTGTTAGGACCCGATGTAGTGATGGAAACGATAGAGCAAATCAAGAGAATTAAGAATAGAATCTTAACTGGTCAAAGTCGACAAAAGAGCTATGCGGATAAAAGGCGTAAGCCCTTGGAATTCCAAGAAAGAAAACATGTATTTCTCATAATCACCCCTACTACAGGAGTAGGAAGAGCCATGAAAGTCAAAAAGTTGAGTCCCCGATTTCTTAGTCCCTTTGAAATTCTTCAAAGAGTCGGGTCTGTAGCCTATAAAATGGCCCTGCCACTAAACCTTTCCAATCTCCATGACATCTTTCACGTCTTTCAGTTGAGAAAGTATGAGTCCGACCTTAGCCATGTTTTAGAGCCAGAACACATAAAGTTAAGGGAGGACCTGACGTTCAATCTACTGCCTACGAGGATCGTGGATCAAGGTGTCAAGCAGTTGAGGAATAAGTCTGTTCCTTTGGTGAAGGTCGCATGGGGGCGTGGCAAGACCGAAGAGTTCACATGGGAGCTTGAAGAGATGAGGTCGAAGTATCCCAAGCTGTTCTGAGGTACGAATTTCGAGGGCGAAATTCTTTTTAAGGATGGGAGTAATGTAACGACCCGATTTCCAGTTAGAGTGGAAATGACCAAAATGCCCCTGAGGTCATTTTCATCCCGGAACCCAAGGATAGCTGACCTGGCAGTCCTCGAGGGGCTAACTTAATGTTTGAAGGGGATTAGTTGACTTGTGTACCTTTCTGGGATCAAAAATCTTATTTTCTGAGTTTTGGGGTCAAAATGACCAAAATACCCTTGTGGTGTTTGACCCGATTGCAAGTGCCGGATGAACTCAGAACTTCTTCAGATGGTTTTAAAAGGCGTTTTTATGTATTTTGTGACCTCAGTTTTAGTCCTAGTGATCCTGGACAAAATTTGTGCAAAATTACGATTTTGCCCCTAGCTTTGTGTTTTCGGGCTTAATCCATGCTTTGAACCATGTCTTAGCCTATGCTTCCCATACCTCCAACCATGCTTGAATGACAAGTTGTAAGAGATATTTTTCTCTCTCCCATGTGTAATGCCCCGATTTTTTGTTAGAGTGAAAATAACCAAAATGCCCCTAAGGTCATTTTCGGCTCGAAATTCGAGGAAAGCCGATCGGGCAGTACTCGAAGGGCAAACTCAATGTTGGAAGGGCATTAGTTGGTTTGTGTACCTTTCTAGGATCAAAAATCTCATTTTTGAGTTTTCGGGTCAAAACGACCAAAATACCCCTGTGGTGTTTTACCCGTTTGCAAGTGCCGGACGAACCCGAAACTTCTCTAGATGGTTTTAAAATGTGCTTTTATGTATTCTGTGACTTCAGTTTTAGTCCCAGAGGTCCCGGGCAAAATTAGTGCAAAATTACGATTTTACCCCTAGCTTTGTGTTTTCAAGCTTAATCGCAACCTAAGCAATATTAGGCTCTAATCGAAGATTAATTAATTTCCATAATTAATTTTGAGTCAAAATAATTTATTAAAGTTGATTAGAACCTAAGAATACTTAATTACAACTTGAATTCTTATTTTAAATTCAAGATTTCTAGTCGTGGAATCTTGAATATTGTTTTCTCTTTCCAATTCCTTAAATCATGGAAATTTGTCTACCTTGTTTACTCATAAAATGAATTTTAAACTCTCTAAATGTGTATGAGCACTCCTTAACCTTGTCATAAACCTCTTAAACCTCATTCTTAGCTACCTAAACTTATGCTTAATAACTCATAATCTTGTACCTAAACTAATACATACTCAAACCTATCATTAACACACAATTACATGAAGCAATTTTCCTTCCTCTCTGCTGTAGCATTCTGGCCGAATGCTCCCCCCCCCCATATTCATCACATGCTCAAATTTTTGACACTCCAAAGCCATACCTCATGTCATACTCATCATACCTTGTCATACTTTCCACCATGCTTGATTTTTCAAGTGAATAACTAAATAAATTAAGCTATTTTCCTCATTTATTTGTGGTCCAAAAACAGCCAGCCATGCCTAGCTTCTAGAAGAATTATTTCATTCAAATTTGATAGGAAATTCACTCAAATCACCTTACTTGAAGCCATGCCTTGTATCATAACTTCCATACTTCAAACTATGCTTGAATGACATTGTGTAAGAGATATTTTCTCTTCCTTTTCCCTCCCATTTGCTACGGCCAAGGCTCTCCTTGGATGAGCCTTCATTACTTCATTTTCTATAAATAGGTGCATTAGAAGAACTTGTGACACTTTTGTTCATTTGCTAAGTTTCAAGTTTTCTAAGCTTTCCTTGAGTTTTTCCTTTTTTTCTCAAGTTTCAAGAGAGTTCTCTCTTCATCTTCAACCTCTTCATATCTTCATCTCATCACCATCCCATAACCTATAAACACCACCTCACAACCTTGAACCAACATCAAACCTCTCAAACTCTCAACCTCAAACACAACCTCACTCAAAACACATCTCCTTTCTCTTTCTCTCTAGGTGGCCGAAGCTCATCACCATTCTTGGAGGAGTTACTCATCTTGTTTTTCATTTCAAGCTCAAGCTTTTCATCTCCACTCCAGGTAGGAGTGTTTTCCAAACTTTGTTTTTCTTGAAAATAATTTTTTCTCTAGCTTTCTCTTGGATTTCTTTTTGAAACTTTCCTTTGTTTTTCTTCCTCATAGTTTCGGCCATGAGGCCTTGTTGGATACATGATAGCTCAATGATGAGAGCTCCTAGATGATGACTAAGTGTTCATCTCAAAGGAATTTCTAGAGCTTGAGTTTTTACTTTCTTTAAGTTTCATCTTTACTTTCTAACTCAAAATGATTTTAACTCAAGAACACCTTTACGTTTTCTTGCTAATGGTTTCGGTTTTTCCTTGTTTTTCCTTCCTCACAAGATTTCGATTTTGGTTTCCTTTTCTTTGAGTTTATATGTTCTTTTGAAAGTTTGTTTCTTTTGAGCTTGATGATGATGTTCAAGAACCTCATAGTTCCTTTGAGAACTTGGTTCAAGAACTCTAAAGCTCTCTTTGTGATGAGATGAGTGTTGGGTTGTTTGATCTCTAAAGTCCTGAAAGAGCTCTAGATAACATTAAAAATGAACCTTGCATTCATATTTATGTTTTTGCCTTGCACATCATATTTACTTTTCTTGCTATCACTAAGTATCAAGATAATGAATGAGCTTGCATTACCATATTTATGTTTCAATCTTTGCATTATCATGTTTATATTTCAAGTCCTCACTTAATATATCAAAGATAATAATAAGTTGCATCTCATGTTTATTTTATGTTCTTACTTTATTTTCTAATGAAAGCTAAAACAAGTGCATGAGCATGTTTATTTTTATGTCATCACTTAAGAGAACCTAGAGCTCAAAGACTTGCCCATCTGTCTCAAAACAAAGACTTGAAAATATGTGTTCTTTGGTCTTTGATTTTCGGCCTTAAGAGGTTTGGTTTGTTACAAGTATCAAAATCTATGTTTCATAATTTTTCTAAGCTTATATGAGTACAAGAAATGTCTAGAACAAAGTTCTATGAATTTAGGACCTCTTGAGGTAAATTATATTTAGCTACTGCCCTTATAAATATTTTGATGGTTTTAGATGATAAAAATGTTTATAAATGAGTTTTGAGAGTCTTGAAAAGGTTCCAAGAGAAACTAGTATTTTATGTGCTTTAGAAACTAAGTTTTACATCTTTGTATGGAGATGTATTTTTTGTTCTGCCTTGCCATTTTATGACCACTGTATGTGCTGTTTGATGATGGTAATATGAGTATGTTTGAGTATATTTAATGTTAAAATTCATATGTGAAAGATTAGAGAAGCTAGTAACTAGAAAAGAATTAATTTGAGAGTTCTAGATCCCTTGGTAATTGATTTTTCTGGATTCTGTCCAGCATGGTTTAGAAATGATAATCATGGATTTAAATTAGTTTAAATGTGTAGGAATGACTCAAAATTGGTTTAGGGCTTGATCTTAATGCCTTAGGAGCAAACCGGACTTAGAAAGGGTCATTGTTGTGACTCCTAGGTACCCGTAAAGTTAGAATTTTAGATCCTGCATTCTTGAGGTTTAGAGAAGTTTATGATCATAGTATTGAGTGAGGAATACTTAGATATGATCTTATAGGTACCCGAGAGTTTAGGTTTCGATGATTTATAACTTAGATTGTGAGTTAAGGACCTTAAGGGTCAATGCATAAGACATTAAGAAATTGCTAATGCTATGATGTTTATATAACATGTTGAGATGTTTATGATGCATGAGGAAATGATTGTTTGAGATATGAAGTTTATCATAGCATGAGATTTAAATGAGGAATATGTTGTGTGAATAGCTTGTGGCATAAGTTTCGGTTTGAAGGAAATTCGGTTTAACAGCTGTTATGCTGCCGAATTTTCGTCAAACCTAAAAGGGTTGAAGAAATGTTTCAAAGTACCATATGAGTTGAAAGCCCTGGGTGACACTGGTTCGGCCGAGCACCCCTAGGGGAGACAAATCCGTGAGGGTATGAGTAGATGTAGCCTACCAAAGCGGACAAATTGTTGTGGCTTGATGCCCACAAAGCGTTTCAAAGAGAGTATATCCTAAGAGTGGTGATCCCTAGCCCTCTACCCGTACTTGCGTAGTCGGGATTATTTTATTATGTTGCGCTTATTCAAATAATAAGCAAGAGCTAGTGACGACTAGCTGAGGTATGAGCTCATAACCTAGTTATTTTAGGGTGGCCTTATTATGCTGAAGTACCATGATTGATGTCACGAAGTTGAGAATGATCCACTTGAAAGTTATATGCCCTTTATGCCACTTGTGTGCTTTCTTGAAGTTGTGATTCTTGAGATATTTGATTGAGGCATTGCCATGCATTCATGTTTTAGTATGTTGCATTCATAACATCAACATGCATGCTAAAAGGAATGAACCTTGGATAATTGGTTTTATAAACTCTAATAATGAATCTTTTATGTATGTACACCTTTTATAATTAAACCCAAGGTTCCTGAGGATGTGAACGATATAACCCTAGGATAGGAGACTCCTACTGAGATTCTTTAGTAAGAATTCTCACTCCTTTCTCTTCTTCCTCTTTCTTCCGTCACATCTACAGAGATCGATGGCGACATTCGTGGTCTTCATTGATACGCCCGTCTGGGAGGTGCACTATGACCCAGAGCATTGTTCCTACCACTTTGAGGGTCGCTGTGCTGTTCGTGTTTTTGTGTACATGGGTCGACCTTTTGCTTATCCGGTGTCCAGCTACCAGTTCACTCCTACCGCTCCTTTTGGTGGCGACGACTTGATCTTCGAGTGTACCCGCCCTCGTGACGAGCAGTACGTCGTGCCCGTTCGTCCGCCTCAGCTGTTCGTGACTACCCGGAGTATGTGCCTCGCTCGAGCAGGTCGGAGACCGATCCATCCGAGGACTCACCGATGCATGTCTATTCGGAGAGTTCTGCTCCCTTTCCCCATCTAGGCGAGAGGGGAGTGAGGATACAGTGATGCAGCCACGCTTGGCGAGGATAGTCGAGATGCGCTCGCGCCGAGGGGCTCACATCCAGCCGACACACGTTCGTTTCCCACTTCACTGGCCCACTCAGGAGGAGATCGAGCGGTTCCCCGGTTACCTACCTTTATCACCCGAGGACCACTGTCGTCACTAGACCTCATCGGAGAGCTATTCGAGTGCCCGAGCAGTGACGAGGATCTCCCCTTCGGCAGTACCTTTTGGGAAGGGGTTTTAGTCTAGTACTCATAGCTTGGTAGGAGCGTAGTGTAGTTGGTTTTTCTTTTGTTGTCACACCATATACTTTATTGCTTTCTTTCTTCAATTGTATTTCCATTTTTCTATGTATTACAAGCTCCGCCCGTTTCTATAAGGGTGTGACTACTATGTATTGTAACTATGTTATTAATGAAATGGTTCCTTTGTGGTGATGATCATTGTTCTACTGTTCCTTGCTTTAACTATGGTGTCCTTTATGATTGATGTTTATGTCTTTGGTTTAGGTAAGAGCGCGGCTCTTTTATATTTTCAAAAAAAAAATTTACCCGTAATTTTCGCTAAGTATTTTAATAAAATGATGAGACTAAAAGGTAATAACCTAATGATTAACCTAATGTGTTCTAGAAAGTTGGGTTAAGAATTAGGGTGTTACACCATGCCTCAAAGTCTATGGCTAGCCCTCCTTCACTTCACTCCTCCATTGTTTTTATTTTCTATAAATACATGAGCTTAAGAACTTGTGTGAACCTTTGGATCATTTGCTAAGTTTAGTTTTCTAGCTTTCTTTGAGTTCTTTTAAGCATTCTAAGAAGTTCTTCCTTTTCATCTTCATCTTCTTCATCTTGTCTTCACATCTTCATCTCATAATCTCAAACCACCACCTCACAACCTCAAATCATCTCCTAAACACGCAAACACTTAACCTCAAACACTACCCCACCAAGAATACATCTCCTTTCCATCCTCTCCCTCAAGGTCGAAGCCATCTTATCATCCTAGTAGGAGTTGCTCTTTCCATTTCCTTTCAAAGTTCAAGCTTTCCTCTTAATCTCTTGGTAGGGAGTTGCTTTCAAACTTTGCTTTACTAAAAAATGTGTTTTACTCAAAGTTTCTCTTGGTTTCTCTTAAAGCTTTCCCTTATTTCTCTTTTCTTTTCATTTCGGCCCCTTGGTCTCTTTGTGAGCATGATGGCTTGATGATGAGTTTTTCTAGATGATGACCTTGTATTCATCTCAAAGAAACCTCTAAAGCTTGAGTTGTGTTCTTGATCTAGCAAAGTATTGGTCCTTCTTTCCTTTTCTTTTCTTACATAGTTTCGGCCCCCATAGTTTTCACCTCAAGGTTTTTGTTAAAATTTTTAAAGTGTCTCTATATTTACTTTGTATCAAGAAGATAATGTTGCTTGGTTTCTATGTCCTTAAAGTTTTGTTTCCTTTTAAAGTTTGCTTCTTTTTGAGCTTGATGATGATGTTCAAGAACCATGTGGTTCCTTTGAGAACTTGGTTCAAGAACTCTAAAGCTCACTTTGTTGATGAGATAAATGCTGGGTTGAGATTTTTGGTTCTCTTTAAAAGTCTCATATGAGCTCTAAGTTTAAGATAAAAGACCTGCATCCATATTTACTTTTATGTCATCACTAAATGCTCAAGATTAAAGAATGAACTTGCATTTCCATAGTTATGTTTATGCTCTCACTAAATCTCTAAGATAATAATGAGTTTGCATAGCATATTTATTTTATGTTCTCACCTCTAAATAAAGGCTAAAATAAAGTGCATTGCATATTTATTTTTATGTCATAACTTAAGAGATTTAGAGCTCATAGACTTACCCATTATATCTCAAACAAAGACTTGAAAATACATGTTTCTTAGCCCATTGATTTTTGGCCTTAGGAGGTTTGAGTAGCTACAAATACTAAAATTTATGTTTCATAATTTTTCTAAGTTTAGATAAGCCTAAGAAATGTTTTGAACAAATTTTTATGATTTTAAATCTTTTCAAGTTTCATTCGAAATAGCTACTGCCCTTAAAGGTATTTTGATGATTTTGGTAAGATAAAAATATTTACTAATGAGTTTTGAAAGTTTTAAAAGGGTCCCAAGAGAAACTAGCAACTCATGTATTTTAAAAGTGAAGTTTTATGCATTTTATGATGGAGACAATTTCGGTTCTGCCTTGC
The DNA here is from genome assembly GCA_031216105.1 of Dalbergia cultrata. Lineage (NCBI taxonomy): Eukaryota > Viridiplantae > Streptophyta > Magnoliopsida > Fabales > Fabaceae > Dalbergia > Dalbergia cultrata. The sequence continues at coordinate 37,938,061 of CM062350.1, forward strand.
TTGCTATGCTCACTGTTTTATGCTGTTTTGATGATGATAATATGAGTATGTTCATGCATAATTGATGTTATAATTAATATGTGAAAGTTAAGACAAGTTAGTAACTAGAAAAGAATTAATTTGAGACTTTTTGATCCCTTAGTAATGGATTTTTCTGGATTCTGTCCAGCAAGGTTAATAATTAGAAATCATGGTTTATAAATTAGTTTAAATGTGTAGGAATTACTCATAATTGGTTTAGGACTTGATCTTGATGCCTTAGGAGCAAACTGAACTTAGAAAGCGTCAAAGTTGTGACTCCTAGGTACTCGTAAAGTATGAATTATAGATTCTGCACTCTTGAGGTTTAGAAATAGTTATGATCATAGTAACGAGTGAGGAATACTTAGATATGAGCCTACAGGTACCCGAAAGCTTAAGTTATGATGATTTACAACTTAGATTTCAAGTTAAAGGCCTTAAGAGGTCAATGCATAAGACATTAAGAGACCTTTTATGCTACGAGTTCAATGATGCATGTATGATTGTTTGATGCACACATTTTGATGATAAATGAGCTATGATGAAAGGAATTATTGAGATGTTAAGTTTATCATGAGCATGAAAATTGAATGAGAGATGTGTATGTGTTATAAGGTTGTGGCATAAAGTTGGTTTGAAGGAAATTCGGTTTACAGCCATTATGCTGCCGAATTTCTGTCAAACCTAAAGGACTTGAGAATGTTTTTGAAGTATAATATGAGATTGAAAACCCTGGGTGACACCGGTTCGGCCGAGCACCCGCAGGAGATTTTTATGTGACAAAGCACTGAGATATGCTTTTCTGCGTGACACTGATTCGGCCGAGCACCCCCAGGGGAGACAAATCTGTGAGGGTATGAGTAGACGCAGCCTACCAAAGCGGACAAATTGTTGTGGCTAGATACCCGCAAAGTGTTTCAAAAAGGGTATATCCTAAGAGAGGTGATCCCTAGCCCTCTAGCATGTACTCAAGGAGTTGGAATTATTTTTATTATGTTTCGCTTATTCAGATAATAAGCAAGAGCTAGTGACGACTAGCTGAGGTATGAGCTCATAGCCTAGATGTTTTTACGGTGGCCTTATAATGCTAAAGTACCATGATTGATGTCACAAAGATTGAGGAAAGTTCCACTAGAAAGTTATATGCCCTTTATGCCACTTGTATACTTCTTGATGTTATAATTTGCTAAGTTATTTGCTTAAAGTATTGCCATGCATTCATGCTTTGATATGTTGCATTCATGACATTAAGATGCATGCTAAAAGGAATGAATCTTGGATAATTAGTTTTATAAAACCTAATAATGAATCTTATACGCATGCACACCTTTTATAAATAAACTCAAGGTTCCTGAGGATGTGAATGATGTAACCCTAGAGAGGAGGTCCCTACTGAGATTCTTTAGTAAGATTCTCACTCCTTTCTCTCATTTCCCTTTCTTCCATCACATCTTCAGAGCTCGATGGCGACTTTCGTGGTGTTCATTGATATGCCTGTCTGGGAGGTGCATTATGACCCGGATCATCGCTCCTATCACTTCGAGGGTCGATGTGTCGTTCGTGTTTTTGTGTACATGGGATGAACTTTTGCTTACCCAGTGTCTAGCTACCAGTTCATTCGCACTGCTCCTTATGGTGACAACGACCTGATCTTCGAGCCCACCCACCCTCGCGACAAGCAGATTCGTCGTGCCCGTTCATCTGCCTCAGCTGTCCGTGACTACCCGGAGTACGTACCTCGTTCAAGGATGTGGAGACCGATCTGTCCGAGGACTCACTGATGCACATTTATTCAGAGAGCTCTGCTCCCTTTCCCCCGTTCAGACGGGAGGGGAGTGAGGATACCGTGATGCAACCGTGCCTGGCGAAGAGAGCCGAGATGCGCCCTCGCCGAGGAGCTCACGTCAAACCGACCAGTGTTCGTATTCCACTCCACTAGCCCACTCAGGAGGAGCTCAAGCAGTTCACCGGTTACATACCTCCATCGCCCGAGGATCCTCGCCGTTAGTAGTTTTGTTCGAGAGCTATTCTAGTAATAGAGCCGTCACGAGGTTCTCCCCTTCGGCTGTACCTTTTGGGAGGTGGATTGAGTTTGGTACCCATAGCTTTGGTAGAGGGTAGTGTAGTAGGTTTTTATTTTCCGTCGCACCATGTACTTTACTACTTTCTTGTTATTTCCTTGTATTTCAAGCTCAGCCTGATTCTATAAGGGCGTGACTATATGTAAACCTAATTATGATATTAATGAAGTGTTTTCCTATGTTGTGTTATTCATTGTTCCATTGCTATTTGTTTTATTTATTGTGCTTTACTTGACTTGTTATTGTGCTTTACGTTTCTGTCTTATGATGAACGCGGCTCTCACTTTGGTTTTATGTTTTCAAAAAAAAATCTACCCGTAATTTTCGCTAAGTATTTTATTAAAAGGATGAGACTAAGAGGTAATAACCTAATGATTAACCTAATGTGTTCTAGATTATTAGGTTAAAAATTAGGGTGTTACACCTTTACTCTTCTGTTTTGTTTGTGACAATCATTAGATTTTATTTTAGTGCGCGGCTCATGTTTCATTTTCAAGTTTCGAAAAGAAAAATTTATTCGTATTTTCTGCTAAGTATTTTGATTAAAGAATGAGACTAAGAAGTAATGACCTAATGATTAACCTAATGTGTTCTAGAGTATTGGGTTAAAAATTAAAATGTTACATAAAGCATTCTTGTAAGTTCTCTCATTTTCTCTCAAAGTTTCAAGAGTTCTCTTCTTCTTCATCTTCTTCATCTTTCTCTTTGAGCCACCACTTCACAACCTCAAATCACCACACCACCACCTTGGATCATCATCTAAACACCATAGCTCTCATCCTCAGACACAAGCTCACACAAAAACCCATCCTTTCCTTTTCTCATTACCTTGGCTGAACCTCCTCCTAGCTTTGGGAGAAGATTTTCTTTACATTCTCACTTCAAGACCAAGCTTTTCATCTTCAACACTTGGTAAAGAGTTGTTCTAAAGTCATTCTTTTACTTGAATATGCTTTGTTCTTGGAGAAAAATGTTGTTTTCATGAGCTTTCTTTGCTTTTCCTTTTTGGTTTTTCTTTTTCTGTCCTTTATCCTTTTTGGCCTTCAAGGCCTAAGTATCTGCTCATGATAGCTTGATGAAAAGTGTCTCTAGATGATGACTTTGTGCTCATCACAATGAGGCCTCTAAAGCTTGAGTTTTCCTTTCTTCAGGTTTTATTAAAATGTTACTTAATTATGAGATTTGATTCTTTGAAAGGAAAAATCTTGAGCTTGATGATGAGGTTTCAAGATAATGATCTTGAGATTTACATTTGAGAAACTTCTAAATTTTGAAACTTGTTCTTGATCTTGAAAGACTTTGGCTTTTTCTTTTCTTTTCCTTTTGATGGCTTCGGTTTCCTTTTTACTTTCCTTCAAAGGTTTTGTTTAAAATATAAAGTAGCTCTCTTTACTTGGTCTCAAGAAATGTTGTTATTTATTTTAATATCTTGTTCATTTTCCTTGAGCTTGATGATGATGTTCAAGTCACAAGGTTTCTTTGAAACCTTGGTGCAAAGAACTCTAAAGCTTACTTCATCTTGCTAAGATATGTGTTAGGTTGAGGTATATGTTCCTTTAAAGTCTTGTATGATCTATAGTAAAGAATAAAATGAACTTGCATCCATGTTTAAAGTTTATGCTTTGCATATCATGTTTACTTTGCTTGTCATCACTAAATATCAAGAATAAAGGAATGAACTTGCATTATTATGTTTAAATTTCAAGCTTTGCATCTCATATTTATATTTCAAGTCATCACTAAAACTTTAAAGATAATAACAAGTTGCATTTCATATTTATTTTATGCTCTCACTTTACTTTATAATGAAGAATAAAACAAGTTCATAGCATGTTTAAATTTATGCCCTCACCTAAGGATCCTAGAGCTCAAAGACTTGCCCATTTTATCTCAAGAGGAGTTTGGAAAATGAGAATGTTTTTGTAAGTGTATTTTTGGCCATGTGATGAGGATGGACTTAGTATAAGTTTCATCTAGTCACAAGGACCAACAACTTGTCTTAAGAATTTTCTTAAGCATGGAATAGTTCAAGGAAACACTTTAAGAATGATTTTATGATTTAAATCCCTCTTGAGAATATTTTGAAATACCTACTGCCCTTTTTATTTTATGTTATTTTAATGAAATAAGTTTATTTTCAATGAGTTTTAGAAGTTCTAAAAAGGTTCCAAAAGAAACTAGTAGCCTATGTGTATTAGAAATGAAATTCTATGCATGATATGATGATGATGTTCACGGTTCTGCCTTGTTGTTTTGCCCACTGTATGATGATGATTTTATTATGTTAGAATGAGTGGATTCATGTACAATTGATGTTAGAATTAATTTAAGGAAGCTAAGATAAGTTAGTAACTAGAAAAGATTTATAATGAGATTTCTAGAACCCTTAGAAACAAGAATTATGGATTCTGTTTCAGCATGTTTAACATTAGTAATAATGGTTTATAATTAGTGTATATGTGTAGGAACCCCTCATAATTGGCTTAGGAATTGATCTTAGTACTCTAGTAAAAGAAAAAACTTAGAAAGGGTCAAAGTTGTAACTCTTAGGTACCTGTAATTGTGAAACATAGATTCTGCACTAATGATGTTTAGAATTAGTTACAATCTTGGTAACTAGTGAGAATAATTAGTTGTGAACCTATAGGTGCATAAGAAGTTAAAATCGGGTGATAAAGTGCTTAAGTTTCAAGTTTACGACCATAAGGGTCAAAACATAAGACACCATAGGTTATATAACGCAATAAATTTATTAATCTAAGTATGATGTGATGATGCATGTGCTGTGATGGGTATGTTTATGTGGTTTTGAGTTTATCATGATTATGGAAATTGAATGTGAAAGTGCATGTATCATGAATTCTTGTGGCATAAAGCAAATTTGAAAGAAATTCAGTATAACAGCAATTATGCTGCCGAATTTCCGTAAAATTTAAGGACTTGAGAATGTTTTTGAAAACCACATGAGATGAGTCCTGGGTGACACCGGTTCGGCCGAGCACCCCCAGGAAAATGAGATTTTAAATGTGACGTAGCACTGAGACGCATTTCTCCTGCTCCGATGGGGAGGAGACAAATCCGTGAGGGTATGGTAGATGCAGCTTGCCAAAGTGGACAATTCACTGTGTACTAGATGCCAGTAGAGCGTTTCAAAGAAGGAAATATTCCCATGGACTCCCCGAATTAAAGGTTATGATAGGTGATCCTTATGCCCTCTAGCCCGTACTCTAGAAGTCGGGATTATTATGTTTACGCTTATCATAGGATATGTAAGAGCTAGTGACGACTAGTTAAGGTATGAACTCATAACCTAGATGATGTTTTAGGGTGGCCCCATGATGCTAAAGTATAATGTTCTAAAGTCACATAGTTGTGAAAAGAGAAAAGTTTCACTTGAAAGATTATATGCCACTTTATGCCACATATATGCTTATTGATGTTATGTTTTATTGAATTACTTGCATAATGTATTATCATGCATTCATGCTTTGTTATTGTAATATCCCAAAATTAGATACCTTTAGGAAGGATATGCCTAAATATTTAAATACTTAAAAAAAAGAAATAGAAAAAAGGTTATATATAAAATAAATAAATCAAATAATAAATAAATATAAATCCCTATTTTAAATTTATGTGAAATAGCAAATCATGTAATATCTAAATTTTAAAAGAAAAATATCCATCCCAAAAAGAGAAAATAATAATGTTGTTTATCAATCTTTTTCCATATCAATGTCTAGTTTTTATTTGAATTTGATATTTCATCTTTCTATATAATATGATATTCAATTTGCATTATGGTATTTGATTTTTAAACTTTGAAAATATTATCTTATCAAATCTATTAGATTCAATATTGCTTATAATTATCATTTATCGTTGATATTTATATTTGTGTCAGTATTGTATATTATATATTTTGTTGGAATTACAAGAGATGAAATATACTATATTTCCCTTTTTCATATATGCCCTTTAGAAATTGATTTTAGTATAATAACTAAGGTCACATTAAGATTTATTTAGATATCTACCATTTATATTTATGGTGTAAATATCAATTAAGATTTGAGAATATATATGCACATATATCTATAATATGATATAAAGTTTCACTTGTGATATTAGTTCATTCCTTTTATCAGATATTGTAGTTATTCTATAAGGATTTGACTATTAGTGTGTGTGTGTATATATATATGGAATATTTCACATATATAACTTTCATAATAATGATATTTATTTGAAGATATTAGAAATTATTTGTATTTAAAATGTATTATGAATATGAATTGTTACATATTATAGACAATTATTAGATCTTTTTAGGAAGTTATTAATTATTGGAATTGACTGAAAAATTTGTTCATCATGTAAATTATTATTATTGTTGTTGTTGTTGTTGTCGTCGTCGTCATTGTTGTTATGATTATTATTATTTTAAAAGATAAACAAGAACATAATGTGAACACACAGGATATATGTTATTTGTTTTGAAAATCTCATTAACTTTTTATTTTAATATATATATATATATACAGATATATCTGTGATATCAAAAGATAATTAAGAGATATGTCAGGATAGTTTAAATTTGAATTATCCAAATAGTTACAAAATATATGATTAGTTTTAATCTAGATATTATCCTTATCTTATTGTTATCTATAATGAAACCCAAGATTCCTGAAGACGTAGATGATAACACTGGGATAGGAGGATTTCCCTACTGAGATTCTTTCTCACTCCTTCTATCTTTCTTTCCATCCCGTCTTCAAAAGCTGATGGCATTAGTCATGATTTTCGTTGACACCCTAGTGTGGGAGGTGCACTACGACCTAGACCACTGATCGTATCATTTTGAGGGTCATTGTGCGGTTTGCATTTTTGCTTACATAGGACACCCCTTTGCTTATCTAGTTTCCAGATTTAGGTTTACCCCCACTTCCCCCTACGACGATGACTTGATCTTCAAATGCATTCGCCCACACGACGAACAGACTTGGCGTGCTCGCCCCTCCGCTTCGGCAGTCCGTGACTTCCCCAACTATGTTCCCCGATCGAGACATTTGAAGACTGATCCATCTGAGGACTCCCCCACTCACATCTACTCATGGGGTTTTGCACCCACGCCACCCTTGGATGTGGCTCGAGGCAGTGGGGACACGGTGACCCAGCCGAGGCTAGCTCGATAACCCGAGATGCGTCACGACATGGAGGCCATGTTCGTTCCCTATTCCGCCTGCACACCCCCGAGGAGCTTGCCTAGTTCATTGGGTACATTCTCCCTTTGCCAGAGGATCAGGGCCACCAATAGATTGTAACGGAAGACCCAATGTAGTGCCAACGCTATCACATGAGGATCCCCTTTTTCATGATGTATCTTTTGTAGAGGTGACTTTAGATATGAGCACACGTAGGGTTAGTGTAGGGGTAGCTGATGTTGATACCTAGCATTTTGCTATTCCATGTATTTACTACTTTCATGTATTTCCTTTTGTTATTTATTTATGTACTGGAAGTTCAGCCCACTATGCATGGATGTGACTCTACTCGTTATATTTCTAGTGTATTATGAACCATGCCCTAATATGATAATTAAAGTAATTGTGTTTGATATTCTTCGATGTTGTGTTCTAATTATGTGCAAGTATGATTTGTGTTTCCTATTCACGTTGATAACACTTTATACTTGGTTTATATTAGCATGTGCGGCTCACGTTTTGTTTTATGTTTTCAAAAAAAAAATTTATCCATATTTTCCGCTAAGTATCTTGCATAAAGTAATGTTAAAAGATGAGACTAAAGAGTCATAAATAATAATTAACTTTAGTACGTCATAGGCGTATTGGGTTAAATATTAGGGTGTTACAGCTTTCACCATGCACCCCCATGAACCACGACCTTTCCTTGCATTCCCTAACCATCACTGCCATGACTTTCAAACTCCAGATCTACTTTTCTTTTGTGCGGCCTCCGTCAACGCTGAACACTAGCCTTGGCAAATCTGCCCTCTACGGTGTCAGGCAACCCTTTTCTTTCTTCCTTTCTTCTTTGGCCGTTGTAACATCCTAATTTTTAACCCAATATTCCTAGAACGTATTCAGGTTAACCATTAGTTTATTACTTTTAGTTTCATCTTTTAGAAATATTTCTTTAAAAATACTTAGCAGAAAATACGGGTAAAATTTTTTTTTGTAACATAAAAGCAAAGTGAGAACTGCGTATAACGTAAACGAGCGTTAATTATAAAGCATAACTCACATATAAAAGAAAGCACAGTACATGAACATCAAGTAACTTCATAACAGTAGTCAATTATATGCACATCAAAGGAAACATTGCATTAATACCATAATATGCCCACCTAAAGGTGGGACTCAGTTTGATACAACAGAACACAAATACAACTGAAGTAGGAAATACAAGGAAAGCATAAGGAATAATACCCCTACCCTAGTGCACCTAAAGTGGATAACCTCATAACAGAAGAAGGTTTATCCTAAACTATATGTGGTGTGTGTGCACTACTCTCCCCAAGGACCCTTATTACTATGACCCGGGTTAAGGAGGGATGAAACTAATCCACTAACGAAGCTCAGCCGGAGTGGGCACTTGTTGTGGCTGGACATGTGCTCCGTGATGAGGGTGCATCTCGGCTCTTCTAGCCAGCCTTGGCTGTGTCACAGTCTCCTCGCTCCCCTCTCTCATGAATCGGGGAGTGGGGGCATAGCTCTCGCTATAAGTGTGGGTCGGTGGATCCTCCGAGGGATTGTCCTCCGAATGCTCGGAATGGGGCACGTAGTCAGGGAAGTTGCGATAAGCTAATGTAGCCGTGTGTGTCCGGTGAATCCTCTCGTTGCACATCCGGGCACGCTCAAAGACCATGTCGTCGCTGTAGGGAGACATCGGGGAGAAACGGTAGCTATGTACAGGGTGTGAAAAGGGGCGTCCCATGAACATGAAAACTTTGACGGTACAGCGCCCCTCAAAATGATATAACCGGTGCTCCAGGTCATAGTGGACCTCCCATGTGGGGGTGTCGATGAACAATATGAATGTTGCCATCATGATCTGAAGACGTGACGGGAAAGAAAGAGAGAAAGAAAGGGAGTAAGAATCTTGCTAAAGAATCTCAGTAGGGAACCTCCTATCTAAGGTGACATCGTCAACATCCTTAAGAACCTTGGGTTTATTATAAAAAAGGTGAGCATGCATAAATTTCGTTATTAGGTTTATAAACATAATTATCCAAGGTTCGTTCCTTTTAGAATGAATCTTAATGTTATGAGTGCAACATAGCAAGGCATGAATGCATGATAATACATTATGCAAGAAATCAATAAATCATAACATCAAGAAGCATACAAGTGGCATAAAGTGGCACATAAACTTTCAAGAGAAGCTTTTCTCTTTTCTCAACTTTGTGAATTTAGAACATTATACTTAGCATCATGGGGCCACCCTAAAACATCATCTAGGTTATGAGCTCATACCTTAACTAGTCATCACTAGCTCTTACTTATCCTATGATAAGCGTAAACATAATAATCCCGACTTCTAGAGTACGGGCTAGTGGTCATAAGGATCACCTATCATAACCTTTAATTTGGGGAGCCAATAGGAATATTTCCTTCTTTGAAACGCTCTATTGGCATCTAGTGCACAGTGAATTTTCGACTTTGGCAGGCTGCATCTACCATACCCTCACGAATTTGCCTCCTCCCCACCAGAGCGGGAGAAATGCGTCTCAGTGCTATGTCATATTAAAAAAAAAAAAACTCATTTCCTGGGGGTGCTCGGCCTAATCGGTGTCACCCAGGACTTATCTCATATGGGTTTTAAAAACATTCTCAAGTCCTCAATTTGACAGAAATTTGGCAGCACAACTACTATAAATCGAATTTTTTTCAAATTTGCTTTATGCCACAATAACTCATAATGCATGTACTCTCACATTCAATTTCCATAATCACGATAAACTTAAAATCACATAAACATACTCATCATTGGACATGCATCATCACATCATACTTGGATTAACAAACTCATTGCCTCAAATAACCTATGGTGTCTTATGCTTTGACCCTTAGGGTCTTAAACTTGAAACCTAAGCTCTTTATCATCTTATCTTAACCTCTTATGCACCTATAGGTTTATAACTAATTACTCTCACTAATCACCATGACATTAATTAATTCTAAACATCAATAGTGCAGAATCTATATTTTGCAATTACGGGTACCTAGGAGTCATAACTTTGACCCTTTCTAAGTTCTGTCTTCTCCTAGAGTACCAAGATCAATTCCTAAACCAATTATGAGGGATTCCTACACATATACTGTAACACCCTAAATCTTAACCCAAGACTACTAGTATGTACTTAGGTTAATCTTTAGAATATTACCTCTTGGTCTCATCTTTTACTTAGAAAATACTTAGCGGAAATATGGGTAAAATTTTTCTTTTTGGAATTTAAATCAAAGTGAGAGCCACGCACGAATCTTTAAGAGGAAGCATAGCGAAACATATAAGCAAAGCATAAGAAACACATCATATCATGGAAACATCACTGAATCATAGATATATATATATAACGTGCCTACCCAAAGAGGCAGGACTATTTGATACATCATGAAGCGAAATACAACTGAAATGCAATACAAGGAAATCATAAAAAGCAAATACAAAAGAAACTACCCCCATACCCATGTGCACCTAAAGGAGACAACCTCATATACAAAAGAAGGTTTGACCTCTACTATGTGGCGAGTGTGAGCACTAGCTACTACCCTCCTATGACTACTCCTCGCGTCCAGTCGTGGGGTCGAGTCGATCCATCGGCGAATCTCGGCGGGAGTGGTCGAGTGCATCATCCGGGCATGTCCACCGCGGCGAGGGCGCATAGATGGCCGTCGAGCCAACCTCGGCCGGACCACTGCCTCCTCACTCCCACCCTCATCGGTGGAGGAGCGGGCCGGAACTCCAACTATACATGTGGGATGGCGGGTCCTCGGATGGGTCCGTCTCCGAGTACTGGGGACGCGGCACATACTCGGGGTACTCGCGTACAGCTGACGTCTCGGGCTCCATGCGGAGAATCTGCTCATCGCGTGGTCTCGCTCGCTCAAAAATCCCGTTATGACGGTAAGGAGCAGTCGGGGTGAAGCGGTAGCTCGGGACGGGGTACGCGAAGGGTCGTCCCATGAACATGAATACTCTGACAGTGCAGCGACCCTCAAAATGGTATGACCCGAGTGCCGGGTTATGGTGCAGCTCCCATACCGGGGTGTCGATGAAGAGTACAAACGTCGCCATCTGAAGATATGACGGAAGAAAAGAGAGAGGGAATGAGAATCTTTCTAAAAGAATTCTCAGTAGGGTTATCCCTACCTAGGTGTCATCGTCACATCCTCAGGAACCTCGGGTTTATTTCTAAAAGGTGTGCATGTATATAATTTCCTTTTAAGTTGGTTTTCCAAAGAGGTACTTTATCCAAGGTCCGTCATATTTTATAATGCGTCTTTATAACTTAAGCAGAAATACACTAATGATATGAATGCATCATAAGGTAAACCAAACAATAGAATAACTAGGAAACATTATAACATTGGCATAAGTATAGTTTATGTGACATTGTTAACTTTAACTTTCATCTCATGGGGCCGCCCTAAAACTTCTCTAGGTTATGAGCTCATACCTTAACTAGTCGTCACTAGCTCTTACTTATCCTATGATAAGCGTAACATAATCCCGACTTAAAGTACGGGCTAGGGGGCAAATTAAGGATCTCCTTTCTAGGATCATTTCCTCTTTGAAACGCTTTGCTAGCCACGTGGGCCTCGCAATTTGTCCGCTTTGGCAGGCTGCATCTACACATACCCTCACGGATTTGTCTCCTCCTGGGGGTGCTCACCAACCGGTGTCACCCAGGAGAAGCGCGTCTCAGTGTTGTGTCACATATATATTCTCATAAGTATTAAATCACAATTACCTCATCATTTATCATACTCATTTTTTATCATGCATTCTCATATAGCTTTTTCATCACATGAAACTTTCTCATAACATTCGTCACATAAAACTTTCGCACAAACATCATCACATAGTCATATCTAACAATCATCCCCATAAGCTCATAGACATGTTATGTTATAACTCATAGTGTTTTAAACTTCGATTCTTATGAGTCTTAATCTTGCAAATTAATTATCCTTAACTTCTTTATACACCTATAGTTTGACAATTAATGAGTTATACAAGTTTTATGCTCAAGAACTAATCCAAATAGCACTAAGCAGAATTTGGACAGCTTTATGTTTATGTGGTTACGGAGTTCTAGAAATTACGGTTTAGATCTTTATCTCACGTTCTAAGTTATTGATCATCAACACCTAGTCTCTTGGGAACCTATAAGGTTATAACTAAGTATTTCTCACCTCACCCTATGGTCAAGAACATCTCTAAACCTCAAGAGTGCAGAAATCAAAATACTAACTTTACCGGTACCTAGAAGTCACAATAATGACCCTTTCTAAGTTCGGTTTGCTCCTAAGGTTTCAAGATTAAGTCCTAAACCAATTATGAGTCATTCCTACACATATAAACTAATTTAAAACCATGATTATTGAATCTAAACCTTGCTGGACAGAATCCAGAAAAATGAATCTTTAAGGGATCTAGAACTCTCAAATTAATTCTTTTCTAGTTCCTAACTTATCCTATCTTTCACATATGAGTCTTAACATAATTATTACCCAAACATAAGCATATTAACATCATTAACACAGCTCATGCAGTGGCCAAACATAGCAAGGCAGTACCGAAACAACAACTCCATTTAAAGGCATTGAATCATAGTTTCTAAAGCACATAAAATACTAGTTTCTCTTGGAACCTTGTTAAAACCTTCAAAACTCTTTTATGAACACTTTTATTATCTAAACTTATGGAAATACTTAATAGGGCAGTGGCTATGTTATTTTCATCTCAAGAGGTCCTAAATTCATAATACCTAGTTCTACACATTCCTTATACTCATATAAGTTTAGAAAAATTATAAAACATAGTTTTCAATACTTGAAGACATTAAGGCCTCATAGGGCCGAAATATGAGCCATAGGAGATAAATGTTTTAGACCTTTGTTTGAGATATCCCTGGGCAAGTCTTTGAGCTCTAGAATCATTAAAGTGATGACATAAAAATAAACATGCTCATGCACTTATTTTAGTTATTGCTAGAAAGTAAAGTGAGAGCGTAAAATAAATATGTGGTGCAACATATTATTATCTTAGATATTTAGGTGAGGACTTGAAATATAAATATGATAATGCTAAGCTTGAAACATAAACATGATAATGCAAGTTCATTCATTATCTTGGGATTTAGTGATAGCAAGGAAGTAAACATGATATGCATAGCATAAAATAAACATGATGCAAGATTCATTTTATAGTTAACTAGAGCTCATTCAAGACCTTAACAAGATAGCAACCCATTACAATATCTCAAAGATCACAACACAAAAACCGAAAGTCACATAAAAGAGAAAGAAAGTGAAACTATATCAAGTTCTTTATTAAATACCCAAAACCCCTATCTAGAGGCAAATCTCTAGAACGTGCCGGCCAACTTTAAGGTTGACAAGGGTAGGCTTGGGCTTTTAGAAATCCTTAGATTAATTTTCTTAAGTTGGAAAACCATGTGAGCTAGATAACATATAGATGAAGTTGTAAGAAAAGGAAAACTCAAGCTTTAGAGGTTTCTTTGAGATGAACACAATGTCATCATCTAGAAACTCTCATCATCAAGCTATCATGCTCAAATCAAGGCCTCATGGCCGAAAATGAAAGGAAAGGAAAGACAAAGGAAAGTTCAAAAAGAATCCAAGAGAAAACTAGAGAAAAACACTTTCTTGAGCAAAATAAAGTTTGAAAACAAATCCCTACCTAGTGATGGAGATAAAAGCTTGATCTTGAAGATGGAAATGAGATGAGCAACACCTCCTAGGATGGTGATGATGATTCGGCCTTGATGAGAGAAAAAGAAAGAAAATGTGTTTCAAGTGGAGTTGTGTTTGAGGTGTGGTGTTTGAGAGGTTTGATGATGGTTCAAGGTTTTGGGGTGGTGTTTGATGGTTGAGAGGTGATGAAGAGATGAAGAGATGAAGAAGAAAAAGATGAAAAGGAAGGAAGAACACTCTTGGAACTTTGAGAGAAAAAGGAAAGACTAGCAAGACAACTCTAAAACTCTAAACTTTGCAAATGCTTCAAAGTGTAACAAGGCTAACACAAGCATCCTATTTATAGAAAAACAAAACCATGGAGGAGTGAATGGGGAGGGCTTTGGCCGTAGCTTTTGAGGGAGGAAGGAAGAGAAAATATCTCTTACACAAGGTCATTCAAGCATGGTTTGAAGTATGGAAGCTATGCTACAAAGCATGGCTTGATGTGAGTTAATTTCCTATCACATTTTTATGAATTTAGGCTTCTAGAAATAATGCATGGCTGGAACTTTTCCAGCCACAATTAAATGGGAGAAATGGGTTGTTTTAATTATTTATTCATGTGGAAATTCAAGCTTGATTGAAAGTTATGACAAGGTATAGTGTATGTGACTTGAGGTATGGCCTTGGAGTGTTGAAAAATTGAACATGTGATGCATATGGAGGAGTGAAGCTCGCCAAGGCTGGACAGCAGAGTGGGAGGATGGTTTGACCATTTAATTGTGTGTTAATGGTAGGTTTAGATGTGTATTAGCTTAGGTACAAGGTTAGGAATGATTAAGCTTAAGTTTAGGTAACTAAGAATGTGGTTTAGGGAGTTTATGACAAGTTTAGGAGTGCTCATACATCATTAAAGAATTTAAAACTCATTTATGAATAAACAATGTGTAACACAATTCCATGATTTAAGGAATTGGAAAGAGAAAACACTATTCAAGATTCTATGACTAGGTGTCATAAAATTAAAATATGATTTTAGGTTGTAATTAAGTACTTTTTGGTTCTAATCAACTTTAATAAATTATTTTGACTCTAGATTAATTAAGGAAATTAATTAACCTTCGATTAGAGCCTAATATTGCTTAGGTTTGCTTAATCGCGTGATTAAGCGTAAAAATACGAAACTAGGGGCAAAACCGTAATTTTGCACTAATTTTGCCCGGGACTTCAAAAATTAAAACTGAGGTCATAGAATACATAAAAACGCCTTTTAAAACCATCTGGAGAAGTTTCGGGTTCATCCGGCACTTGCAAACGGGTAAAACACCACATTGGCGTTTTGGTCATTTTGACCTGAAAACTCGAAAAACGAGATTTTCGATCCCGGAAAGGTACATAAGTTTTCTAATCCCCTTCCAACATTGAGTTTGCCCTTCGAGTACTGCCGCACTGGCTTTCCTCGAATTTCGGGCTGAAAATGACCTCAGGGGCATTTTGGTCATTTTCACTCTAACAGAAAATCGGGGCGTTACACCCTGTCTGCACCATCACTAGAGCACTCTATACAAAACAATCAAACTTCACATCAATGTGAAGCTCACCCCAAATCTGAAAGCACTGGTACTGCTAAGTAGGGGAAGGAAGAGGAGGATCCTGAGCTACACCTAAATCTATGAGAAAAGGAAGAAAAGAGGAGTGAGTTTTATAACAAAACTCAGTGAGTGGATCCTCACTCATAATCGTACATGGGATAAGAAAGAATCATAGATGAATAATAATAATGTAGCAAAGACAATTTATTTCTATTTATTTTACATAATAACCATAAAATCATAATTTATTGAATTCATGAAAAACCATATTATTTCCCAAGGTATTACAAGGAGAAACAGATTATGCAAAAACTGAAGGGTGATACTCAGTCCTTGGTGAACATGCGTTCATAGTTAAGGGTCCCTAGCACACCGCGTCCCTTGCAGATTGATCTAACATAAGGATAACTTGTGTAACACCCGAGAAAAATTATATAAAAATTAATTTGAGTTTTTATAGTTATAATTTCAAAAATCTGATAGACAAAAAAATAATGAGGACGATCCAACGAATCTGTAAAACAAAAAAAGTGAATAGTAACTTACGAGCCTGTAGCCAAAACCGTAGAATTAGAGCCCAGAGATGCCCAGAAGTGAGAAATGATGGAATTAACATTAAAAATGGTTAGGGATAAAGAATTTACACCTAGAATAAATTTTCGGGCAATTGTTGTTTTCTCGGGTATACTGTTTTACTCATTCGGTAAGATTTCAGTATGCGATTTTTACATTGAAAGAAAGTTTAATCTTTAAGACTTGGATAATGTATATCTACTTTGACTAAATGAAAGGCTAAGATTTAATCTTGTAAAGCAAGATTAAATCCTAGCCATTCATTATATTTTCTTTTTGAGGAATTAGACTTTATATTACATCATAATTACACAACCTAATTTAATATCATTAAAAGGTCACAAATCTTCTCCACCAAGAATTCATTTCTTGGCCAGCAAAGGGGATAAACCAGAAACCTCCATTTTCATTTCCTTGAGAGCTCAAGATTGCTTTCAAAGCCCATAAACACTAACCTAGAGTTGTTGAAACTTCAAAGTTCCTTCACAAAACTTGTTCTACACATCAAACCCTACAAATCTAATTGATTGAAATCTCAAATCCTCACCTTGATACCTCACTTTCTCACTGCCTAAGGAAGGTTTGGGAATGGAATTGGTGCCTTGAAGTGAAGAGAGATCACCTAGAACATCCTTTGGAGTATAAAGCTCAAAAGCTTTTAAAGTAGGGTTTTCTTTGGCCTTTTTCTTTCAAATTTTACTCTGAAGATTATTGAATGATTGAGTCCAAAATTTTTTGTTATATTGCTTGATAATATGTTTATGTTTATGTGTTTGGATGTTGTGAAAAATGATTTTTGTCAAAAGAGAATTTGACATATGCTGCTGGATTTTCGGATTTTGACAGGACAGGAATAGATCACGAATTTTCAGGTTCAATTATAGTTGTTTTTGTAAGCTATAAAAATTATATGTTCAAGCTAATATCCTAAGGAAACTGTGAGAATTTTCATGGTGCATAATAAAGACTTTTGCTATTTGAGAAAAATCAAGAACGGAAGTTGTAACTATGTTGCCTGAAATCTTGGTACTGAAGCTGTAAACTTGTATAATTTTGTGACCATAGCAAATGATGGATTTATCCTTTGAAATTTTTACAGGGAGTTTATAACATATTGAAGTGTAATAGTGATTTTTATTTTGAGTTGATTCTATCATTTGCTAAATTTAAAAATTGTGGGAACCCTATTTTGAGCTGTGAAAAAGTGGTTCCTGGCCACTAAACTTGTATAATTTAGTTAACATAGTTAGAGAACTCCAATTGATATGAAAATTTTACAGGGCCTTGTAGACAACTGAAGTGTCATAGAGAATTTTTTTTGATTTTGAATTGGTTATTTGATAGAGAAATTAAATGTTGTCATTGGAATGATAAATCTGCCAAGGTGCTGAAAAGATGAGAATGTCTTAAACTAATGATAAAATGACATTTTGTCCAAGTATATGTTATATGAATGCATGCTAGCTACTTCAAAGAATTTTTTTATGAGGCATGATTAGAATCATATTGGGAATAATGCCTATATGTGTCCTATGCATGCATTCATAGGTAGTAAAGTGAATGATGCATTTAATTAAGTTGTACAGCCATAAGTAAAGATATATGATCCTTTCGACTTTATCGAGGGCAAAGAGAGTGACATATGATCCTTTCGACTTTGTTGATGGCAAATACAGTGATATATGATCCTTTCGACTTTGTCGAGGGCAAAGAGAGTGACACGTGATCCTTTCAACTTGTCGAGGGCAAAATAAATTATCCTTTCGACTTTATCGAGGGCAAATAGGTGACATATGATCTTTTTGACTGTGTCAAGGGCAAATAGGTAATATGATCTTTTTGACTGTGTTAAGGGCAAATAGAGTGAGATATGATCCTTTTGACTTGTTAAAGGCAAATAAAAAGATATGAGGTTCTCTTCGATTTATTAAGGGCAATTACAAATAAGTTCACTACATGTAGCATATGCATGATCATGTTATATTTAAAAGTTTGACTAGAATGATTTACTACGTGTTCGAGCTTTATTATATATATGCATTAAGTGATTGATCATTAAAAGCTACCCACTTCGAAAGTATGATTTGGAACTATAAAATTGAACCATTGTTATGAAATGCATGATCACTCTTTCTTAATAAACCGAAGTGGCTGGGACGATGACGATGGCATTGTTATTGTGTAATTGGGGAGTTGCCCTACTGAGAATTTTATAATTCTCACCCCTACCTCTTTGTGTTCCCGTGTCATCTCCACGTGGATCCAGCAGATTATGGGGCTATTACTTGAAGAACTTGGAAATGCAGTAGTTTAGTAGTTGATACTGACATCATGATGTATATAGTTGTAGGAATATGTGTATGTAAATGTAATAGTGGTTGTATATGTATATAGGCTCATAGTCAAGCTTCACTTGCGTCTGTACCTTTAAAGATGATCAGACATATTGTAAAGCTCTTAGAAGAGCTTCCTTGTATATTCAACTTTGTATTTAAATAACTACTTTGTGTATTTGATATATATTTTGATAGAACTACACATTAGTTACTACATGATTTAGCCGACCCTTGTTCTAGATATTTAAGAGAGGTCCACTAAATTTTAAGTAACAACTCTTAAGTATAATGTTATGACTTAATGATGATGTTCTACTTGGGAAGGTGTTACAACTTGCCCCTGGCGGGCCTTCGTATACCAAGGTTAACGGAATAATTGCCGTTAACTCACTTTTATGTTCCTCTCAGTAATTCTTAATCTAAAATCAACTGAAATCATAAAATGGAATTCTATTTATTCTAAATTCAATAGCTATTGCTTCCCATAAGCAAAACATAATATTTCCTCATCATGAATCAAATTTAAATAATGGCATAAATCAAACAATAATAACTACTTATCAAATATGGTCCCATTCATCATTATAAATTTAGATTTTCATGCTAATCCTTGCAAAAACATATAAATCTTAACCCATGTCCAAACTCAAGTATAAACTCTCTCTAATTATTTTATAATGCTAGAAATTAATTATAGAATTACCAAAATAAGATCATGAGATCAAACCTACTCACCTAAAAGGAAGAAAGAGATGGGGTCGACATCAACTGAGCTCCGGGGAGTAGGGAGGACTCCAATGTCGACTATAACAATTATCAAACTCAAGATCAAACTCTATCAACCTCTAAATAACTCGAATCTAACTCTAACAACATTGAGGGAGCACCCCCACTTGACAATAATAAGAGAAATAACAATCCACATACCAAGAATGTGAAAGAATGGTGAAAATGGAGACAAAATCTTATAACATATACTCACCTTGAAGATTTAGGGGAGCTAGATTGGAATGAGGTTGAAGGAAAAGAGAGGAAATGGTGGGGGAAGGGCTCTGGTTCAAACAAATGGAGGAGAAAGGGAGTGAGGGAAGGCTTTTACAAAGGTTGGGGGTATGAGCAAGCGAAAAATGCCATTTCATGGTATTTCGGCTTCAAGGCAGCTGTTATAGCAATTAGGAGCCTTCATGCATCCAAGACCATCCAAGACTGTTCACTTATGACTGTTATAGCGGTCCTGGACTGCTAAAGCGGTCCAATGTCCTCATTCATTTTACTTTATATTAACTTTAAAGCATAAATGTAAATAAGGAGATACCCCTCATTTGGATTGAAATAAAATATAAAAAAAAATCAAAACCCCAACTAAACAAAATCCAATTTTTGAGTTCTAGTTCAAATTCTAGAATTCTCATAATTTTCTAAACTTGGGGGCTAAAAACGAAACATCTAGAGGTTTTCTAAAATTCATTAAAAAACACTCTTCAATTCATTTTCCTTTGGAGAGCAATTACCAGGACTTTTGGTCCCAAGAATGTGGCTCTAATATATAGCCCTCCAAGGAGACATAAGGTCCAGACTTAGTGAAATCCAGGATCCGATAACAAGGGTGGGTCTCGAGGGACCCTAGGGCTATACGGAACTTATCTACTGACACGTGTACAATAGATATTACAAACTAATACATACCTTGATGATTTGCGAGAGATAGATTTGAGTGGGATTGAGAGAGAAGAGAGAAAATAGGGGTTTGGGGTGAGTTTCTGCTTTTTGAATGAAATGGAGCCCAATTTAGGGTTTATAAAATGGGGTGTGGTCTATTTAAGTGAAACAGTGTCGTTTGCATTTTTCCTATTTCTTCAGCACCGCTATAGTGGTCTATGACTGCTATAGTGGTTAGATCGGCCCCCATGCCCTAGCTGAACCATGCATGACTGCTATAGAGGTCCTCAAAGCACCAATCACACCTAAACTTACATGTTGTGACCACTATAGGGGTCTTGGACTGCTATAGTAGTGACAGTTCACCAGTTTCACAACAAAAAAGGAGTCCCTCATGCTTTTGGGGCCTTCCTGGCAACTCAGGTGGGTCCCAAGGGACCTTATGGTTGAACTGAATATGTTTACTAAAACATATATATGAGGTATTACACTCATCCTCCAACCTCTCCCTAGTCTTTCTTTCTCAATTTAACTCCAATCCTTCTTCTTCCAAGATCAAGGTAAGATATTTTATAGGTTTTTGTTGTCTTCGTCTTCTCCATCTCATCTTCTAGTGTATGCATTGTTGTTTTTCTCCATTCTTGTCAAGTAAGGATGCTCCCCCAATGTTGTTAGAGTTGATCTAGAGCTAACTAGGGAGTATTAGAGATTAATCTAGAGTTTATGGTTGTTATGGTAGATGTTGGTGCCATCCCTCCTTCTCGGTGCTCAATTGGTGTTGACACCACTCCTTCCTCCCTTCTAGGTGAGTGAGTTCGAATCCTGTGATCTCTATGTTGATCATTAGAGTTATTTTCATTAGAGTTTGGCATTAATGCATGATTTAAAGGCTATTTCAGAGAAACTAGATATTATTATTGGTTTCATCAAGTCTATGAAAATTATTATTTTGAGCAAAGCATGAAAAAGATGTTTTAATGCAAACTCAAAAGACCATTATAGTCGAAATGATTTTATGAAAAGCTAGAATATTAATATGATTATTTAGAGAATTTATGACTTCCATAATGATTTCCAACATACTGTATTTTATATAATAGAGCTTTGAACTCAAAGTAGAGCCCATTACAAAGATTAGAGAAATTTAATTAGTTTTATGATTGTGAATTAGGCAGTAGCTATAAAGAAACAGATAGTGGGTTAATGTCTGAATAATTGTTACCAAGTTATCCTTAGGGCAATCTCACAAAGTAGAGATGGAATCTAGTTAAGTGTCCAATATGAGTTCTTTAATAACTGTAACACCCCGATATTCTGTTAGAGTGAAAATGACCAAAATGCCCCTGAGGTCATTTTCGGCCCGGAATTCGAGAAAAGCGGGTCCGGCAGTACTCGAAGGGCAAACTCAATGTTGGAAGGGGATTAGATAACTTGTGTACCCTTCCGGGATCGAAAATCTCATTTTTTCGAGTTTTCGGGTCAAAATGACCAAAATGCCCCTGCGGTGTTTTACTCGTTTGTAAGTGCCGGATGAACCCAAAACTTCTCCCGATGGTTTTAAAAGGCGTTTTTATGTAAACTGTAACTTTAGTTTTGGTCCAGAAGGTCCCGGGCGAAATTAGTACAAAATTACGGTTTTGCCCCTAGTTTCGTGTTTTTACGCTTAATCGCGTGATTAAGCAAACCTAAGCAATATTAGGCTCTAATCGAAGGTTAATTAATTTCCATAATTAATCTTGAGTCAAAATAATTTATTAAAGTTGATTAGAACCTAAAAGTGCTTAATTACAACTTGAAATCCTATTTTAAATTCAAGATTCCTAGCCATGGAATCTTGAATAGTGTTTTCTCTCTCCAATTCCTTAAATCATGGAATTGTGTTTTCAATTGTTTATTCCTAAATGAGTTTTAACTCTCTAATGATGTATGAGCACTCCTAATCTTGTCATAAAATCCTTAAACCTCATTCTTAGTTACCTAAACTTAAGCTTAATTATTCCTAACCTTGTACCTAAGCTAATCTACACTTAAACCTATCATTAACACACAATTACACGAAACAAATCCTCTTCCCCCATGCTGTCCAGGTCTGGCCGAGAGCTTCCCCCCTCCATATGCATCACATGTTCAAATTTTCAACACTCCAAGTCCATACTTCAAGTCATATACACCATACCTTGTCATATTTTCAATCAAGCTTGATTTTCCAAATGAATAACCAATTAAAATAACCCATTTTCCTCATTTATTTGTGGCTAAAAAACAACCAGCCATGCATTGTTTCTAGAAGCCTAATTTCATTCAAAATTGATAGGAAATTCACTCAAATCAAGCCATACTTTGTATCATACACTCCATACTTCAAACCATGCTTGAATGACCTTGTGTAAGAGATATTTTCTCTTCCTTTTCCCTCCAAAAGCTACGGCCAGCCCTCCTCCTCTTTGAGCTCTCATTTGTTTTCATTTTCTATAAATACCTTGCCTAGAAACACATGCAAACACTTTAGCTCATTTGCACACTTTTAGTTTTCTAAGCTTTCTTTGTATTCTTTCTTTTTCTCTTTAAGTTTCAAGAGAGTTTCCTCTTATTCTTCATCTTCATCTTCATCCTCTCTTCATCTCATAATCATCTCATAACCTTCAAACACCATCTCACAACCTCAAATCACCTCCTAAGCTCTCAAACACCTTACCCTAAACACAACCTCACTTGAAACACATCTCCTTTCCTTCTTCCTCTCCAAGGCCGAAGCCATCTTGCCCCAAGGAGGAGTTCATCATCTTGTTTTCCTTTTCAAAAAGTTCAAGTTTTCATCTTCACTCTAATTAGGAGTGTTTTCTAAACTTTGTTTTCTTGAAATGATTTTTTCTCTAGCTTTCTCTTGGATTTTCTTTTGAAGCTCTCTTTGTTTTTCTTTCTTTGATGTTTCGGCCTCTTGGCCTTGAGGAGCACATGATAGCTTAATGATGAGAGCTCCTAGATGATAACTATGTGTTCATCTCAAAGGAACCTCTAAAGCTTGAGTTTTTGTTTTCTCTAAGTTTCATCTTTATTATCTAGCTCAAAAGGATTTTTGTTCAAGAACACCTTTACTTTTCTTGCTATTTTGATTTCGATTTCCCTGTTCCTTTTCCTTTAAATATTTCAGTTTTAATTCCTCGATCTTTGAGGTTTTGTTTTGTTTTTGAAAGTTTGTTTCTTTGACCTTGATGATGATGTTCAAGAACCCCATAGTTCGTTTGAGAACTTGGTTCAAGAACTCTAAAGATCTCTTTGTGATGAGATGAGTGTTGGGTTGCTATTTGTTAAAGTCTTGTAAGAGCTCTAGACTATCATAAAATGAACCTTCCATCCATGTTTACTTTTATGCTTTGCACATCATATTTACTTTCCTTGCTATCACTAAGTATCAAGATAATGAATGAACTTGCATTATCATATTTATATTTCAAGCTATGCATTATCATGTTTATGTTTCAAGTTCTCACTTAATATCAAGATAATAATGAGTTGCATCTCACGTTTATTTTATGCTATCACTTTACTTTCTAAAGGAACTTAAAATAAGTGCATGAGCATGTTTATTTTATATCATCACTTAAATGAACCTAGAGCTCAAAGACTTGCCCATTGTTGTCTCAAACAAAGGCTTGAAAATATTTATTTCTTTGGCTTGAGCATTCGGCCCCTAAGAGTTTAATTATTTACAAGTGTTGAAAACTATGTTTCATAATTTTTCTAAGCTTTTATGAGTTCAAGGAATACATAGAACTAAGTTTTATGAATTTAGGACCTCTTGAGACAAAATTTATTTAGCTACTGCCCTCTCAAGTATTTTGATGATTTTAGATGTTAAAAGTGTTTATAAATGGGTTTTGAAAGTTTGAAAAAGGTTTCAAGAGAAACTAGTATTTTATGTGCTTTAAAAATTGTGTTTGATGCCTTATATGGATGTGAATGTTTCGGTTCTGCCTTGCTATATTTAGCCACTGCATGTGCTGTGCTAATAATGATAATATGCTTATGTTTGAGTATAATTAATGTTAAAACTCAGATGTGAAAGATAAGATAAGTTAGCAACTAGAAAAGAATTGATTTGAGAGTTTTAGATCCCTTAATGTTTGAATTTTCTGGATTCTGTCCAGCAAGGTTTAGAAATGGTAATCATGGATTTAAATTAGTTTAAATGTGTAGGAATGACTCATAAATGGTTTAGGACCTGATCTTGATGCCTTAGGAGCAAACCGGACTTAGAAAGGGTCATTGTTGTGACTCCTAGGTATCCGTAAAGTTAGGATTATGAATTCTGCATCCTTGAGGTTTAGAGATGTTCTTGACCTTAGTGTGATGTGAGAAATACTTAGTTTTAACCTTATAGGTACCCGAGAGACTAGGCTTTGATGATTCATAACTTAGAATGTGAGTTAAGGACCTTAATGGTCAATGCATAAGACAGTAAGAAATGTGTTAATGCTATGATGCTTAATCTATGCAATGATATGTTGAGATGTTTATGATGCATGAGGAATGGATTAGTTTGGATATGAGTTTATCATAGCATGAGATTTCATGAGAATATGTTGTGTGATTGACTTGTGGCATAAGTTTGAAGGAAATTCGGTTTAACAGCTGTTATGCTGCCGAACTTCTATCAAACCTTAAAGGGTTAAAAGAAATGTTTAAGAGTACCATATGAGTTGAAAACCCTGGGTGACACCGGTTCGGCTGAGCACCCCCAGGGGAGACAAATCCGTGAGGGTATAAGTAGATGCAGCCTACCAAAGTGGACAAATTGCTGTGGCTTAATGCCCGCAAAGCATTTCAAAGAGGGTATATCCTAAGAGAGGTGATCCCTACCCCCTACCCGTACTTGCGAGTCGGGATTATTATTTATGTTATGCTTATTCAGATAATAAGCAAGAGCTAGTGATGACTAGCTGAGGTATGAGCTCATAACCTAGTTATTTTAGGGTGGCCTTATTATGCTAAAGCATCATGATTGATGTCACGTAGTTGAGGAATGATTCACTTGAAGTTATATGCCCTTGTGCCACATGGTTTATGCTTTTATGCTTTGATGTGTTGTTTTACATGCTCAAGTATTGACATACATCCATGATATAATATGTTGTATTCATAACGTCAAGATGCATGCTAAAAGGAATGGACCTTGGATAATTAGTTTTGGAAAACCCTAAATTGAATCTCATATGCATGATCACTATTTCCTAAATTAAACCCAAGGTTCCTAAGAATGTGAACAATGTAACCTTAGGATAGGAGACTCCTACTGAGATTCTTTAGTAAGAATTCTCACTCTTTTCTCTTTCTTCTCTTTCTTCCGTCACATCTTCAGAGATCGATGGCGACGTTTGTAGTCTTCATTGACGCGCCCGTGTAGGAGGTGCACTACGACCTGGATCACCGCTCGTATAATTTTGATGGTCGTTGTGCGGTTTGCATTTTTGTGTACATGGGACGACCTTTCGCCTATCCGATATCGAGCTACCAGTTCACTCCTACTGCACCTTTTGGTGGTGACGACATGATCTTAAAGCGTACCCGCCCACGCGACGAACAGAGACATCATGCTCGTCTGTCTGCTTCTGCCGTCCATGACTTTTCGGAGTATGTACTGCGTTCGAGGAGGTCTGAGATGAACCCGTCTGAGGATTCGCCCACACACGTCCCTTCGGAGGGTTCTGCACCTTTTCCCCAATACCGGCGTGTGGGGAGTGAGGAGACCGTGTTGCAGCCACGTCTAGCTAGGAGGGCCGAGATGCGTCCGTGCCGAGGAGCTCATGCCCAACCGGCACGTGTTCCCTTCCCACTCCACTGGCCGACTTAGGAGGAGATCGAGCAGTTCATGGGCTACATATCCCCATCGCCTGAGCGTCCCCATCGTCACTAGATTCCGATGGAGAGCCTTACGAGTACCCGAGCCTTCGTGGAGATCTTCCCTTCGGTAGTACCTTTTAGGAGGGGTTGTAGATTAGTACTCATAGTTTAGTAGGAAGGTAGCATTTTGGATTTCATTTCCTGTTGTGCCATGTACTTTACACTTTCTGTTGTATTTCATTTTCGCTGTATTACAAGCTCTGCCCGTTCTTAGGGTATGACTAGCTATGTATTTCAACTATATTATCATTAATGAAATGTTTTTTTTGTTATCATGATCGTTGTTCTTTGAGTATATGCTTTATCTTGTGAATTCTAATGATTGTTACGCGTGCTTTATATTTCTGTTGTTTGATTAGTTAAGTTCGTGGCTCTCACTTTGCTTTATGTTTTCAAAAAAAAATTTACTTGTAATTTCCGCTAAGTATTTTATTAAATGATAAGACTAAAAAGTAATAACCTAATGATTAACCTAATGTATTCTAGAAAGTTGGGTTAAAAATTAGGGTGTTCCAATAACCATAGAGACTAAAGAATTTGTTATGCCATAGTTAACATACATAACTAGAGAGAATTTGTATGTCACTTATTGTGGATAACTAGAGATCCATGTTTCTCTATTAAAGTATTATTGTGTTTATTTTCAGAAATTATGGATTTTAGAGCTATTATGTATGTATATGTGAAAAGTGAGTTCAAAGCAATTGCATTGTTGAGTTTTATGATTATATATGTATACTCATATTGTTGTCCCATGAGAAGGTTACTAGTGAGGGCCTACTCACTAAGTTTTAGATAAAACTCACCCCTCTCAGCCACCTCATCCCTAACAGTAGAGCCTTCAGTTAGTGAGCTTCACTTCGGATTGAAATATTCTTTTTGTTGTTAATATAGAGTGCTCTAGTGTTATTGCCGGCAGGGTCTCAGACCACAAAGATAGTTTAGCATTTTGTTACCATGATATATTTTGTATTTGTAACACCCTAATTTTTAACCCAATACTCTAGAACATATTAGGCTAATCATTTGGTTATTACTTCTTAGTCTCAACTTTTTAATAAAATACTTAGCGGAAATTACGAGTAAATTTTTCTTTTTGAAAACATAAACAAAGTGAGAGCCATGAACTTAACTAGTCGAACGACAGAAACATAAAGCACGCGTAACAACCATTATAAATCATAGAGTAAAGCATATAATCAAGAAGCAATGATCAAGGTAACCAAAGAAACATTTCATTAATAATAGCATAGTTGAGGTACATAGCTAGTCATACCCTAAGAATGGGCAGAGCTTGTAATACAGCGGGAAAGGAAATACAACAGAAAACAAGAAAGCAGAAATAAACCATAACTACCCGAGTGCACCTATGGTGAATAACCTCAAAAACAAAAGAAGGTTTATCCACTCTACATGTGGTGTGTGCACTAAGCCTCCCCTACGACGTCAACTATGGAAATCCGGAAAACGGTGGAGTGTAACCGATCCATGGTCGCAGAGCAGCAGGAGTGGGAACACGTGAAGACTGAGCGTGGGCTCCTCCGTAGGGGCGCCTCTCGGCTCGCTTAGCCAGCCTCGGCCGTGTGACAGTCTCCTCGCTCACGTCTCGCACGAACTGAGGTGTAAGAGCAGAACTCTCACTATACATGTGCATCAGCGGGTCCTCGGATGGGTCGTCCTCCGAACTCGAGGATCGAGGCACGTAGTCCTGGAAGTCTCGAGGCATCGAACCACCAGTACACGTCCGCAGAATCCTCTCGTCTCGCGTCCGGGCGCGCTAAAAAACCATCGCGTCATCGTAAGATGACATCGGAGAGAAACGGTAGCTCTGTACAGGATGTGCAAAGGGGCGTCCAATGAACATGAAGACTCGCACGGTACACTGCCCCTCAAAATGATATGACCCGTGGTCCGGGTCATAGTGGACCTCCCAAGTTGGCGTGTCAATGAAAAGCACGAACGTCGCCATCGGTCTTTGAAGATGTGATGGAAGAAAAAAGAGAGAAGAGTGAGAATTCTTGCTAAAGAATCTCAATAGGAGTCTCCTATCCTAGGGTTACATCGTACACATACTCAAGAACCTTGGGTTTAATTATAAAATAGTGATCATGCATATAAGGTTCAATTTAAGGTTTCTCAAACTAATTATCCAAGGTCCATTCCTTTTAGCATGCGTCTTGATGTTATGAATGCAACAGGTTATATCATGGATGCATGTCAATACTTGAGCATATAAGACAACACATCAAAGCACATAAACATAAACCATGTGGCATGAGGGCATATAACTTTCAAGTGAATCATTCCTCAACTTCATGATATCAATCATGGTACTTTAGCATATAAGCCACCCTAAAAATAACTAGGTTATAGCTCATACCTCAGCTAGTCGTCACTAGCTCTTACTTATTATCTTGAATAAGCGAAACATAAATAATAATCCCGACTCGAAAGTACGGGTAGGGGGCAGGGATCATCTCTCTCTAGGATTACCCTATTTGAAACGCTTTGCGGGCATTTCACCACAACAATTTGTCCACTTTGGTAGGCTGCATCTACTCATACCCTCACGGATTTGTCTCCTCTGGGGGTAGTCTGCTGAACCGGTGTCACCCAGGCGAGCGTGTCTCAGTGCTTTGTCACATAAAAATCTCCTGGGGGTGCTCAGCCGAACCGATGTCACCCAGGGTTTTCAACTCATATGGTACTCATAAACATTTCTTTCAACCCTTTAAGGTTTGATGGAAATTCGACAGCATAACAGCTGTTAAACCGAATTTCCTTCAAAATGCCACAAGCTAATTCACACAACATGTTCTCATGAAAACTCATGCTATGATAAACTTTAACATTTTCATCAATCGTTTTCTCATGCATCAAGCACATCTTATCATATCATTGAATCATACAACACATCATAGCATTAACAACTTTTTTAGTGTCTTCTGCATTGACCCTTAAGGTCCTCAACTCACATTCTAAGTTATAAATCATCAAACCTAATCTCTCAGGAATTTATAAGGTTATAACTAAGTCTTTCTCATCTCACACTATGGTCAAGAACATCTCTAAACCTCAAGGATGCAGAATCCATAATCCTAACTTTACGGGTACCTAGGAGTCACAACAATGACCCTTTCTAAGTCCGGTTTGCTCATAAGGCATCAAGATCAAGTCCTAAACCATTTATGAGTCATTCCTACACATTTAAACTAATTTAAATCCATGATTAGCATTACTAGACCTTGCTGGACAGAATTCAGAAAATTCAAACATTAAAGGATCTAGAACTCTCAAATTAATTCTTTTCTAGTTTCTAACTTCTCTTATCTTTCACATATGAGTCTTAACATTAATTATACTCAAACATAAGCATATTATCATCATTAACACAGCTCATACAGTGGCTAAACATGGCAAGGCAGAACCAAAACAAACATCTCCATTTAAAGGCATCAAACACAATTTCTAAAGCACATAAAATACTAGTTTCTCTTGGAACCTTTTTAAAACTTTCAAAACTCATTTATAAACATTTTTAACATCTAAAATCATAAAAATATTTAAGGGGGTAGTGACTAAATCAACTTTGTCTTAAGAGGTCCTAAATTTATAAAGCTTAGTTCTACATATTCCTTGTACTCATAAAAGCTTAGAAAAAGTATGAAACATAGTCTTCAATACTTAGAAACATCAAGACCTCTTAGGGCCGAAATATGAACCAAAGGGAATAAATATTTTTTAGACCTTTGTTTGAGACAACAATGGGAAAGTCTTTGAGCTCTAGGTTCATTTGAGTGATGACATAAAAATAAACATGCTCATGCACTTATTTTAGCTTGCATTAGAAAGTAAAGTGATAGCATAAAGTAAACATGAGATGCAACTCATCATTATCTTGATATTAAGTGAGAACTTGAAATATAAACATGATAATGCATAGCTTGAAACATAAACATGATAATGCAAGGTTCACTTATTATCTTGAATACTTAGTGATAGCAAGGAAAGTAAACATGATGTACATAGCATAAAAGTAAACATGATGCAAGGTTCATTTTATGGTTAGCTAGAGCTCATCCAAAACTTTAACAAAATAGCAACCCAACATATATCTCATTACAAAGAGAGCTCTAGAGTTATTGAACCAAGTTCTCAAAGGAACTATGAGGTTCTTGAACATCATCATCAAGCTCAAGAAAACAAACTTTCTAAACAAACAAAACCTTAAAGATCAAAAAGGAAATGGAAAACTGAAATGTTAAAGAAAAGGAAACAAAGAAACCAAACTCCAAAATAGCAAGAAAAGAAAGGTATTCTTGAGTAAAAATCATGTTTGAGTTAAAAAATGAAGTTGAAACTTAAGCAAAGTAAAACCTCAAGCTCTAGAGGTTCCTTTGAGATGAACACATAGTCATCATCTAGGAGTCCTCATCATTGAGCTATCATGTGCTCATCAAGGCCTCATGGCCGAAATCTCAAGGAAAGAATAACAAAGGAAGTTCCAAAAAGAAAATCCAAAAGAAAGCTAGAAAGAACTCATTTTCAAGAAAACAAAGTTTGAAAACACTCCTACCTAGAGTGAAGATAAAAGTTTGAACTCTTTGAAAAGGAAAACAAGATGATGAGCTCCTCCTTGGGGCTAGATGGCTTCGGCCTTGTGGAGAGGAAAAGAAAGGAAATGTGTTCTTGGTGAGTTTGTGTTTGAGAATGGAAGTTTAGGTGTTTGTATGATGATCTAAGGTACTGGGGTGGTGTTTCAAGGTTGAGAGATGATTATGAGATGAAGAGAGGATGAAGATGGAGATGAAGAACAAGAGGAAACTCTCTTGAAACTTAGAGAGAAAAAGAGAGAACTCAAGAAAGCTTAGGAGAACTAAAAGTATGCAAATGAACTAAAGTGTTTGCATGTGTTTCTAGGCAAGGTATTTATATAGAATGAAAACAAATGAAGGCTCAAAGAGGGAGGAGGGTAACCATGTGGCTTTGGAGGGAAAAGGAAGAGAAAATATCTCTTACACATTGTCATTCAAGCATGGTTTGAAAGTATGAGAGGTATGGCTTCAAGTATGGTGATTTGAGTGAGCTTTTCTTTTAATTTTGCAAGAAATAAACCTTCTAGAAACTAAACATGGCTAGAATTTTTTCAGCCACACATAAATGGAGGAATTAATTTATTTCTCTTGGTTATTCATTAGGAAAAGTATGCTTGATTGAAATTGTGACAAGGTATGACAAGTATGGTGATTTGAGGTGATTTTCCTTCAAGTTTTGAAATGAAATAATTCATGAAAATGGGGGAGAAGCTGGTGGAAATTCATACCAGAAAATGGGGAAGAAAAGGCTTCTAGATGTTGTCCTTGGAAGCATGGATGAGAGCATGGTTTGTATGACTCAAAGTATGGTTTGTGTAAGATCAAGGCATGGCTCTTTGAGTGAGAAAAATTCACACATGTGATGCATATGGGAGGGCATGGCTTCGGCTAGATTGGGGGCATGAGAGAGGAAGAAAAATCTCTCATGTAATTGGGTGTTAATGATAGGATTAAGTGTGTATTAGCTTAGGTACAAGGTTAGGAATAATTAAGCTTAAGTTTAGCTAGCTAAGTATGAGTATTAGGAATTTTATGACAAGGTTAGGAGTGCTCATACATCATTAGAGAATTAAAAACTCATTTGTGAATAAACAATGTGCAACACAATTTCATGATTTAAGGAATTGGAAAGAGAAAACACTATTCAAGATTCCATGACTAGGAGTCTTGAAATTAAAATATGATTTTAAGTTGTAATTAAGCACTTTTAGGTTCTAATCAACTTTAATAAATTATTTTGACTCAACATTAATTAAGAAAATTAATTAACCTTCGATTAGAGCCTAATATTGCTTAGGTTTGCTTAATCACACGATTAAGCGTGAAAACACGAAACTAGGGGCAAAACCGTAATTTCATACTAATTTCGCCCATGACCTCCGGGACCAAAAATAAAGTCATTGTCTACATAAAAACGCCTTTTAAAACCATCTAGAGAAGTTTCGGATTCATTCGGCACTTGCAAACGGGTAAAACACCACATTGGCGTTTTGGTCATTTTGACCCGAAAACTCGAAAAACGAGATTTTCGATCCCGGGAAGGTACACAAGTCATTCAATCCCCTTCCAACATTGAGTTTGCCCTTCGAGTACTGCTAGACCGGCTGTCCTCGAATTCCAAGCCGAAAATGACCTTAGGGGCATTTTGGTCATTTTCACTCTAACAAAAAATCGGGACGTTATAGTATTCATATTATTATAGTTTTCATGGTTACTTTGTACAGAGAGTAATTATAGAGGTAGATTTAGAGTTTGATTATGAAATTATTTGTGATGATCCAAAGAGCTAGAGATTTACACCAAACATGAAAATATGTTTTAGAAATAGTTTTTTCCTGATTTATTAGAGATGGA
This sequence comes from Dalbergia cultrata, assembly GCA_031216105.1. NCBI lineage: Eukaryota > Viridiplantae > Streptophyta > Magnoliopsida > Fabales > Fabaceae > Dalbergia > Dalbergia cultrata. The sequence continues at coordinate 37,970,621 of CM062350.1, forward strand.
ATTATGATTTAAATAGTTTTTTGTGCTTAAAGTATACATACAGAGAGATTCAGATATCACGAGGCTTAGGTGGGGATATGATTGCTCACATGACAATTATGTTCCCAAGTTAGGTCGTGACTATATCTTTTTGGTGCTTGTTTCAGTTCATATTTATCTTTATTTGTTTAAAATCTAGTTAACTTATTTTAACTTTAGAAAGATGAACTTTTTGAACAAGCTAACACTACTTTCACTATATATATATATTTAGGTCCAAGGACTTGAGAAAGTTTGTTTGAAGTTTCAGAAAGAAAACAAAGCTTAGTGAGAAAGAAGAAACACAATTCAACCCCCCTTCTTGTGCACATTTCTTACCTACAATTTCATCAAAGATAAGATCTTTTGAAGATTAAAGTGGTTGTTTTACAATATTAAGTTAATGTAAAATGAGTATTTTTTCAAAGATATGATTCTTTGACATTAAAGTAATGGTTCTACAATGTGAATTTGACATGAAATATAAAATGTAATAACTTTTGTTAACTACAAGGGAGATTAATTGACCTTTGAGTAAATTTGCCAATCGAGCCAGATTTTTTTAGAGCTATCTTTGAGTAAATTTGCCAATCTAGCTAGATTTTTTAGAGCTATGGTAAATATAATTTCTTTTAAGGGTATTACAATGTACCCGGAAAGGCATCATAACAAAATGACAACAAAATATTTATTCTAAAAGACATAAATAGAGTCCCCACCAATTTTAATTCTGGCTAAAGTTGGAAAATATTTTGATTTGCAAAACTGGTCTATTTCATAAAGATTTAAATCCGAGAGTCTAATTATGATTAGAGAAGGATGAAAACTTAATTCAAAGTCACGTCGTTCTTATAGAAAATAAGTGTGTATTAATGGGTTTTAATTAGGAAATAAAAATAAAATAAAAATGTATTGATTGATTTTATTTATGAAAAGAATTTTGATTGACAAATTATTAAAAAAAAGAAATCTACTTTTTGCACAGGATTCAAGTTAGTACTAGACTAGTTAATAAACTCTTACAATTCAATAATATATGAAGAAGGCATCCACCTCTTTATTGTGATTGAAGATTGTTGCACAAGTAAAAATTATTTTTTGTTCGTATGTATTTAAAAAAAAAAGAAAACCCAAAATAAATTAGATGCACAAAACTTTTTTAAAAAAAATACAATCCGAATTAAAACGTACATAAAAAAAATAAAAGATTAACCCATAAATCTTAATAAAAAAAAAAAAAGGGTCCTAACCAAGAAGAAATAAAGAAAACAAAATTAAATTAAAACAATAAGAGAAGGAAAACTAAATGAAAGCAAACCTGTACCCAAAAAATGAAAGCAGAACGAGATTTGTACAAAGGAAAGAAAATAACTAAAATGAAAAAAAAAAAAAAAAACCAAGCCTGGTTGCTAATAAATCAATGAAAAAGGAAGCAAGCAAAGGATTATGGCGGAGAGTTAGCGTGAGGGACAACCACTGTTGCAGCAGCAACTTCGCGATCAACTTCGCTGGCGACGCTACGGGCTTCACGACTTTGTGGATGGCAATGGTATTTGGTCCAGGTGACAATAGTGGAAACTGGTGTGGTGGTGAAGTGGGATTGGTTTGTGATGGCCTTTAGTGTGTTTATGTGGTTTACGAGATGATAATAATGAATATACGTGGCTTGAATGGTGGTGATGTGGGTGATGTGTACTATGTGGGTTCTGATGGAAAGGGATTAAAATTAATGAAGGTGAATAGGTGAAAGTGGTGGTTATGGACGCAAAGGGTAATGGAGGTGAGTGGTGGATCAATGGCTATTTTTCACTTCTCTATTACTTGTAAAAAAAAAAAAATTTCTCTGTTGCTGTTACTTCCCGCACCTCTAGTAGGATGATATATAAGAGTAGAGTGGAGAGATTTTAATTGAGTCAATTAGGATTCTAATTTGATTTTATTTTTGAGTGAGTTAAGATTGTGATTTGTTCTTTATATATATATATATATATATATATTGAATAAGATGAATTTAAATTTTAAATGCATATAAAAATAAAAAATAAATTAAAAATAAAATATGATATTCTCAAACGCCTATTTTATTTTATAAAAGAGGTAATCTTTCAATAGCTAAAATGACAATTCTTCCATATCCCCACAGAGATCATCCACTCTTATTTTAACTTAGCATACACGAGTGATAAATTCAACATCACCAATAACGCTAGGGACGCGAGGTATTAAATTCCTTGTGGAAGAGTCGAGAAAAATATTATTTGAACATAACGAAGTTTGTAACCACTTGATTCCCCGGCTATATATGAGAATTTCCGCTTATTTATGCATGGATCCCATTACCAATTGACACAAAAAACAAAAAAAAACAAAAAAAGTTACTTTAACTTAGATAAAAATTTTGAGATACAAAATGTAATCAAGGTTTTCTTTCCCTCGTATAATCAAGGTCAATTTACAACATGGCAAATTCATCAATACAAAAGAATAAAATTGCAACAAACCTCTGCAGTGATAACAAAATCTCTATCCTTCGGATAGGAGACAATGAAATCTGGCAACCAACAGATAGTATGAGGTAGCCTAAAGAATATCTAACTTTACAAAAAAAAAAAAAAAAGGGGAAGATTGTAAAAGAAGGGGCACAAGATCACTTCTCATCTTGGTGGAACATCAGAGATAGGGAGCATTTCTATTTGTCCACCTTCAAAATCTCTCTGAGTCTCGATCTTCTCTGCTTCCCTAGAAATTTGAATATCATTTGGGAAATAATATTGACAAATAAATTTTAAAAGAAAACGAGGAAGCAATGCTGTCATCACGATTCCGAGCAAACACAACCAGAACAATCCAGTGCGTGCAGCATGAAAGAAGGCCCTGCCAGAATTGTAAAGATGCCAAGGTCAGTCGTTACGTTCAACCTAAGATGCACTGAATGGCTACAAATCAAAATAGAGAGAGCAAAATAATGGAAGAAGGATAATGCATACCAGTAACCAGGAAGCGTGGGTATAGCATCAATGATCATTACACTAATGAAAGTTGCAACGATGGAACCCCAAATGGAAATGTGAGTCAACCAATTCCACCTGACAACATCCATGGCCAAGTGTAAATTAACCAAAATGACCACTGCAAGGGTCCAAAGATCTCCTATGCTTGCCACATCAACAGTGCTGCTCCAATATGCAAAAAAGGGAGCCCAGAAGATTGTCATGCTTTGCCACAAAGTGTCAAGCATTGTCCAGATAAATAATTTTTTGTTGTAGGCCTCTTCTCTCTGCCCAGCCCCGTAAAGCTGAGGATACTTGAGGAGAGTCCTTTTACCAAGATCCTTGTCAAGAATTCCAACAATGATAGTTGGCAATGAACTGTATATTATGGAATACAACGTGGTGCTCCATTCATTTATGGCAGTTGTTAAAGTGAAGGCAGTGAAGAGCACATACCTGGAGAACAAAGGACAAACATGTCAAAATTTGGAGGAATACATCTAACAGCATAAAAGAGCAAAATACAGTTGTCATAATACTTTTTAGCACATCAGAGTTTCCAAAACAAATTTGCAGCCTCAACTATTAGGAGAATATTGAACGCATTAAAAACCAAACCATAGTCCATAAATTCTATATTATTTTTTACTAAGAACCCAGGTTTGTAGGATCAAGTAAAGGCTCAGAAGCACGTCAGGCCAACAACAGAACAATGCAGATACATATAGTCGTTTGCTGGATTGTAACTTACCAAAATAGGACTAGAACAAGGACAGCATTTCTGTAGAAGTTGTAAAGTATCATGTAACCCAGCCGTTGGTAATTCCAGTGCCCATGCATCAACAAGAGAGGAACTAAAAACCTAAACTGACCCATAGCAAAATCTGATGCCATTACAGCTTGACGACCCTCTTGTCCACTGATGCCAACTCCAACATCAGCCATTTGGATCATTGAGACATCATTAGCTCCTGCAACACATGCATAATGAATTTTATTATATACCACAAGCAACGTACATCAGAGCAATCAAAATTGTTCATTATTTTCTGTAAGTGTCATCTTTTACTTTTCTCTCATTCTATTTGTTATTGTTTTATGCTTTCAATTTTTCAAAGGATAAGGACAAGCTGAAACAATTCCACAAAAGAATTCATACCATCCCCAATGGCAAGTGTCATGTCGGCTGTCCTATTCTTCACAAGGGCAACTATCCCAGCCTTTTGCAGTGGTGCCACTCGACAACAGAGAACAACAGAACATTTTCTTGCAAGTTGAAATAACTGCATCAACAGAAGAAGCCGAAATCAGCAAATAAAGCATCAGAAAGAAATTCATTGCAAAAATTATCTGAGATTTAACAGAACTAACCTGCTCCTCTTGTTCACTGTCAAGGATATATACAAGGCTGGTACCGTCAATGATCAAGGCTGTCGGAGTTGTAAGTGCATCAGAACTTCCTCCGGTATTGTTTGTAACCCCAGACATGGGCATGAGTTTTTTAGACATATCAATGGCATCTTGCAAACTCTTTCTACATGACTCTCTATTGTTGCTATTGATTATAATTTGAATCATGCTGCCTGTTAGCAGCTTTGAGGAGTAGCCAATTGATATAGCAGTTTCCTGTTTGTCTCCAGTCAACACCCACACTTTAATACCTGCAGTCCTTAGAGACTCAATGGCTTCCGGCACACCTTGCTGCAGTTTATCTTCAATAGCAGATGCACCTAAGATGCAGAGATTGCTCTCTACATTGCTAGCAACCTTGCGGAGCATGGCAGCCCTACCGAACAAAGCAGTGCTTGCTGCCTCAAAGGCAGTATGCCATTGCTCAAACTCTGAAGCATTCAATTCCCTCATCCCAATAACGAGTGTTCTTAAACCGAGCGAGGAATATGAGTGAAGATGGGTTTCAGTTGCTTGTATTATGTCCATGTTAAATGATTTATAAATCACACTGAGCATAGATGTATCTGCCCCTTTGACAAAAAGTTTCACCGAATTGTCAGGGTACCCCAATATAACCGACATCCTCTTCCGATCACTATCAAATTCGTGCAATCCCAAGACATTGAACCTGCAATTCCCATAACAGAAACATACATTAGAAAGAAGATAATGACTGTGCCACAATGAACGAGGTTTCATGTTATTAGCTAGCCATCAAGATAAGCGAGCTTACTATTTGCACTATGTAACTAGGGAGCAAAGGAAGAACGTAGACACAGTAATACTTTAAATCTCTGATAACTTTATTTCCTACTCCTAGTAATCGTACAACTAAAGCAATAAAATACACAAGTCAGGCCAACCACAGTAGTATTTAAAGGCACATTTCCCTATCAGCATGTAAGAAATTAACATTAGACTATTAAAAATAAAATGTATCCCATTGTACTTGTGGAAAGAGAATGTTTCCTAGTAACCATTTGTGGAGGAAGAAGCAGAAAATACCGATTACCCAAAGAATAATGTTATCAAACTAACCTGTGTCTTTCTCCCTGAATATCAATGACTATATGGCCTGAGGTTCGTTCTATAAGCATAAAACCATAGGCAGCAGCTGCATATGCCAATGCTTGTTCATCTGGTGATTCCCCTTGGTAATCTATCAGCTTGACATCAGGATCATGTGTGTCAACAACAATAGGCACAATAGTATTGCAGGCTGCCAGGGCTAGAAAGAAATCATAAATCCGTTTTCCCTCCTTATTTTCAAGTTCACTTCTTAATAAATGCAAAAGCTCTGGGTTAACCTTCACCTTCATCTTTGGTCTCAAGACCTTTCCGTCTGCTGAGACCATATAATGACAGAGAGTAAAACATGTTATTTCAACCATAAACAAGATCAGAATTGCATTAAAGGAAAAAGCCAAAAGTGTATGAGACATTTGAGGAAGAAATCTAACCTTGCACGAAGCATTCAGCTTGATCATTCTCCAGGCTGGCTTTTGTGGAACTGTAATCAACCCCCCAGATGCTCGCACATTGAAACTCCATCTTGTTTTCAGTAAGTGTACCAGTTTTGTCCGAGAAGACATACTTAATTTGCCCCAAATCTTCATTAATATTTAAAGCCCTGCACTGAAATCTTGATTTCGTTGCCTCATCATACATTCTGTCGTCTCGGATCATGAAGTAGGCCTGACCAACGCGGACAAGCTCCATAGAAATGTACAAGGATATGGGAATCATAACCTGGAACACTATAACTGACATGAGGAACGTGAAGAATACTTCCAGTCCCCATCCATAATATTCATAGCTTTCTATTTTCCCCTCCGAAACATCCAGTTTCCTGTAATATGGCAACAAATCCAATTCATCCTTGTGGCGCTTCAACCAAACAGCAGCACAAACTGAGGTGACTGTACACAAAGCCACAAGGAAGAAAGACAGCATGATGATCTCAGAGTTCATTCGAGTCTCGAGCCGGCTCCTCTTGGATGGGGCTCCAGAGCTGTTGAGCATAGCTTTGGTCTCACTGCCACAATACACAGCAACACCGAGCGCCCAACTAGTGTTCTTAAGTTCACATCCTCGAAGGACAATGTTGGACGATCCAAGCGACAACTTCTTCCCATCAATTTCCATGTTAGCCTGAAACCCATATATGTTCCTATTGGGCTTCTCACACTTAATTAACCCGTTAAACCTCTCCTTGTCAGGCAACTTGGAGTGCGTCTCTTGTTTTGCGTACCTGGTCTTCAAATTGGACTCTCCGTCCAGATTAATAGTCTGCACATACGCAACTCCCGTTGGGTCACTAGTTGAGAGCAACACAATATCACACGGAATGGTCTCATTCGCACTGATTTTAATAATCTCCCCGACTCTTACATCCTTCCATTTCTTCTCAACGAATTTATCATTAACCAAAACTGATGCTAACCTGTTGTTCTCTACTTTGTCGGACCGGTGCCGCCTCCAATCCTCGAAAGCATCCTTCACACCCGTAACAAGCAGGACAAAGGCCAGCGGCAGGATAGAAACGCCCCTCCCAAACACTGCAAGCTGGGGGAGTTGATTGAGAATCGCAATTATAAGAAAATAAATGTAAGCGACTCTGTGGAACTGCTCAAACAGATTCCTGGGAATAAAAGTGAGGACGGAGTATTTCGCAGTGCGAATTGAGTTCCCTGCAAATTGGAAACTCTCGTTGGTCTTGTCAGGTTCAGCTATATAAACCAACCTTGCGTCCTCGTCTCTGAGTTCTTTCTGGGACATGCTGAGTCCTTCAGCGTCAGCACCCTTTGAGCCGTACCGAACGGGCTTGGATGCCGAACGGCTGAAACTCACTTCCTTCACGGAGTTGCTCCTGCCAGAGCTCCCAGAGTGAATGGACGTGGCGCTTCTGCGTGACGATGAGCTGTTGTGGGAGCTCTCAACGGGGTTGATGGAGTCCATCTTAGAGAACGTCACGGCGGTGCCGGAGCTTGACTTTGACTTAGGCAGTTCAGGGAAAACCGGAATGGTTGGAAGCTCTTCGGTATTGGGCGTCCTTGGAGACGGTATCAGAAGTGGCCTCTTAGAGCCCATCATCCATAAAGGTAAAGGGAAAAAAAAAAAAGATCTCTCAGCGGGTGAGAAATTCTTTAACTGAAGACAAAAACATGTCAGCCCTGAGATTCTAAATTCTGTATCAGATAACAGTCTACGACAACACGGCCTATAGAGCTTGAAGGAACAAAACAAACACAATTTCGTAAACGGTGATTAACTAGTTATGCACCAAATATGTAGCAGTTTCGGAACACACTGGAAAAGCGAGGAACTGAAGAAGGAAGGCTGTATAAGAAATGGAAGCCGAAGAAGCGTGTTAAGGAGAAGTTGGAAAAATATGCACACGGTCAAGGACATTGTGGAGGTAAGAGAAAGTCTACGACGGGAATCGCAAGGACTTGAAGAACAAGTCGTAATGGGTGGCGATGGCATGTGTGTCTAGAAACGTAAATCAATTAAAACGTTGGTGGCCTTAATTAAATATACTTTTTTTGATTAGATACGGGGCCATAGGCCCAAGCCTTAATTAAATATACTGTTAAATGATTGAGAAGTCTTCGTGGAGAGAGAATGCCGAGGAGCATGGAGAGAATGGAAGGGAGCTACGTGTCGCTAATCTATGAATGAACCTTCCATCAGATGTTCTAGAACGTCTGCTGAGAGGATTTATTATTCAAATTCGGGGTGTCCGAATTTGACCGGAGTAGGAGTATCATTTTGGAACTGAAATTAATTGGTTTGTTTTTTATTAATTTTATTTAAGGGTCTATTTTGAAGTTGAATATATTTTTTTTTTTGGGATACATTTGGCAGTTGAAACTTGAATTGTACCGTGAGATTTTAATTTCAATTGTAATTCTAAAATAATTAAAAGTAAATTAGAATATTAAATTTAATGTTTGAGTTTATTAAAGAACTAGTTGTTTGACCCCTGTAATACACATAAAAATAATAAAAAATAATTTATTGATCATTATCGAAAATTAATGATAATCTAATTAAATATATCTTATAAAAAATTGAGTATGTAAATTTATTTTAAAAGTAAGTTAATAGTTACATAATTAAATAAACGGATAAAAATATAAATGTGTCATTTTATTTTATATCTTATTTTGAATATCACGTTTATAAGATTGAAAAAATCCTGGTAGATGACCTATAACTAATAATAAAGAGTCTGTTTCATAGAAAGTTTACACATTTCGAAATTTGAAATTGTTGAATAAAGAAGAGAATAAGTAGATAATTTTCTTATATCATGAGTCATTTATAAGGATGTCAATGAGTATATATGAGAAAGGAGACATGTCCCACACCTCCCGTCACTGTTTAGAATTTACCTCTCATCCCCTTTACTAGTCCCCATTTCCCATTCCCCACAATGATTTTAAATCCCTACAGTATTTACGGGTTTATTAATAAATTCCAACAAGAGAAAAACTTCAAAAATATTTTACAATTTGAAACATAAATATCCATAATAACAAATATTATTAGTGCAATATAATCCAAATTAAAATTAAAAAAATGCATACATAATGTGAAACTAATAAAGATAATTGTAAAAAATGAAGATGTGTTATCCTCGTCCCTATCCTGTTTAACAAACGGGGACTTCATACCTATTAATTATCCCTATGAAGACAAAATACGTCCTCATTGTGGGTAATTTCTGCGTGTATCCACTTTCAATATTTTTGTTATTATCCCTATCCATTGATAATTTTTAGTAAATTAAAATATTTAATTTCTAAAAATAAAAAATATATTTTCCAATTAATAAAAATAATGAATAAATTTAATTTATGTAATTTCAATTACACATACTTTTCTTGTACATCCTTTTAATAAATTAAAATATCTATTTTTAAATATATGTTATAATTAATGTGTAATAATTAGTAAAAAAATTATATATAGTCCTAATTTATATCATCTCAACTATCATAGTAGTATATCAATTACAATATTATTTTCAATAAAAAATTAATATAATTTTTTAATTTTTTAAAAATCAATAAATATTTAGTATCATTATTAAAGAAATATAAATTGTGGAATCTATTTTTTAAAATATTTTAATGTTGAAAATTTGAATTTTATTTTTTGGAAAAAATTAGTATGAAAAAATTATAGAATTGATAGGATGAAATTTTTAAGTTGTAAAGAATTAAATAGGGTATAATGAGATAGGTAGATAGATAACTTTTTTTTTTTTGTTATGATTTCCAAAAGTTCTAGATTTGAAGTTAGAAAATTTTCCTCTAATCCTATTCTTATTTAGAATTTTTCCTCCATCCTCATTCTCATCCTGTCACAGGTCCCCATTCTTCATTCCACATGGAGATATGAATCCGTACTAATATTTATAGGTTTATTAAAAGAATTCAAAAAGAAAAAATTAAAAAAAGTACTTTGAAATTCAAAACATAAATATCCATAATAAAAAATACTATTAATGTGTAATACCTTAGTTTTAAATAAAAAAGGTTATAAATTTTTTTTTTACTAGAAAGGGTGCCAAGGTGGTTATGATTTTTTTTTTTTAACTGGGAAGGATGCCAGTTACCATTATCTGTCACTCTAGGTCCTGAATTTCACTAAGTTCAGATCCTATACGTCCTTAAAAGGAGATATGATAGAACCACATTATTGGGATCAAAAGTCCCGATAATTGTTCCCAAAAGGAAAATAAGTTAAAGAATGATTTTTAATAAATTTTATGAAACCTTTAAGCATTTCGTTGTTAGCCCACAAGTTTATAAATCTTAAAAATTCTCGAATTTAAACTAAAACCCAAAATTTGGATTCTAACTATTGTGATTTTTATTTTTATGATATTTTATTTGAATTCAAATGAGGAGTACTTCCTTATTTACACTTATGTTTTCAATTTAATATAAAGTAAAATAAATGAAGACTTAACAATAAGTAAGTATTGACATAACCTAGATGCCAAAATGACAGAAAAATACATAAGCTGGGTGAACTGTCACCGCTATATCAGTCCAGAACTGCTATAGTGGTCACAGTGCATGAGTTTAGGGTTTTGGTGGTCTGAGGATCGTGATAGCAGTCATAAGTGATGAGTTCAAGGTGTGTGAGAATGTCTTGTCCGCTATAGAGGTCCCCCTGGACCATGACCAATGTCGAAACGACGTCGTTCCACTTACGAGTCCCTCCCTTTTTTTATAAAACCCTTCCCTCACTCTTTCCTTCCCCATTTTCGAACCAGAACCCACCCCCACCACCATTCTCTTTTTTTCTCAATCCCATTTCAATCTAGCCCCCCTCAAGATTCAAGATATGTATTTAATGTCGATTTATGTTACTTTTCTCCATTTTCTTCTTCCCATAGGTTGTGGGTTCTATTATTTTTTATTATTGTCAAGTGTGGGTGCATCTCCAATGTTGTTGGAGTTATTTTAGAGTAATCTAGAGGTACCCATAGATTATTGATGAGTTTCACGGTTGTAATGACAGATGCTGGTGCCATCCCTCCTCCCTAGAGTCCTCGTAGTGTTGGTGTTTCATGTTCCACCCCTCCAGATGAATGGGTTTGATCTCATGACCTTATTTTGATCATTATATCATTATTTTCTAGCATTACAAAGTATTTAGAGGTTTGGAAAAATTAGTTTTCACATGATATGGAATTTGTAATATCCTAAAAATATATACCTTTAGGAAAGATATGCCTAAGCTCAAGAATGATTGGATAAAGCTTAAGAGACATTTATATGCTTTATAAAACAAAAAGGAAAAATATTATATATAAAAAATAAATAAATTAGAATAATGAACAAATATAAATCGTTATTTTAAATTTATGTAAAATAGTAAATCATGTAACATCTAAATTATAAAAGAAGATATCAATCCCAAAAGAAGAAAATAAAATATATCATAATGTTATACATCAATCTTTTTCTATACCAATGTTCAATTTTATTTAAAGTTAATAGTTAATCTTTTTATGATATTCAGTTTGTGATATGATGTATGATTTTTAAAGTTTGAAAATATTATCTTATCAAATCTATTAAATTCAATATTGTTTATAATTATTGTGCTCCTTAGAAATTGATTTTAGTATAATTTCTAAGGTTACGTTAAGATTTATTTAGATATCTACCATTTATATATATGGTGTAAATATCAATTAGGATTTGAGAATATATATATATAAAATATAATATAATATAATATAATATAAAGTATTAGTTTGATGTTAGTTCATTCCTTTTATCAGAGACTGCAATTATTCTTTCAAGATTTGACTATTAGTTTGTATATATACATAGAATATTTCACATATATAACTTTCATAATAAAAAATATTTATTTGAAGATATTAGATGTTATTTTATATTTAACATGTATTATGAATATGATTTGTTACATATTATAGAGAATTATTAGATATTTTTAAGAAATTATTAATTATTAGAATAGTGTCACGACCCTACTTGGGAACGTGACCAGAACGTGATGAATCTCATCCCCATGTAAGCCTCGTGACCTTTGAGTCTCTCTATATGCATAATTTGATAATAGTTTCCATTTATAAAGTATCGTTTCATCTCTAGTAATTAATTAGCTCATTTGAAATCATGCTCTTTATCAATGACATATTATGTTTAAAACTCTAAATATATCTCTATATCACAAAATGAATGAGTTGCTCTCTATACAATAAATCCATGAACCATAATCATGTGAATAAAAAAATAATGATGATGAATCAATGCAAATATCTCTATGATCTGGGATCCTGCACGCAATATACACTGGAGCACTCTATCATATACAAAATACAAAAGGCACTTCACCCCAAGTGAAGCTCACTAACTGACAACTCTACTGCTGGGGAGGAGATGGCTAAGAAGGACCCGTAGCAGCTAATGTATCTAAAATGGAAAAGGGGGAGGGGTGAGTTTCATCTAAAACTCAGTGAGTAGGTCCTCACCCACAACCCCCTCATGGGACAACAACAAGGGTATATATATATAAATATATATATAAAAACATCCAGCTGATTAATGCATTAACTCTGATCATATTTGAATATATAACATCATAAAGGAAATAAAATTAGAAATTCTCTGGTAACGCGTAAATAACAGAAATCTGTTATAGAAACAAGAATCTCTGGTTATGCCTCGCATAACAAAATATAATTTCTCTGGTTATGTATATCAACCATGACGTAACAATTTCTCTAATCTCTGGGATCCCTTTGCGATCCAAATTGGACACCTAACTAGGTTCCATTCTTTGCTCTGTGAGATTGTCCTTTTGGACAACTCGACCAAGTTTAGTCGTTAACTAACTGTTTGTTTCTCTACAGTTATCATCTGGTCTCTAATTTATAAAATATGTTATTTTCTTTAAATCTCTAATTTATAAAATATTTTATTCATTTTTTGTTTTTTCATTTTTTTTTATTTGTTATTCAAACGCACGGAAATGGGTTGGAAGAGGGGACCGGACCCAAAATGCAAATAAGCTAAGAAAGCTTTAGAAAATCGGGCCAAATTGGGTTGGATATTTTGTATCATTTTTGTTGGTTATGGTTGAATAGAAATAACAAGGATCAGTGCGATTTTTGTTTTTGGGTTTTGAACAAAGAAAACAAAAGGAACACACTACTGGGCTGAAATGGATTGGACTCTTTGTGGACAAACGTGAATGTGCTATAGATAGTTTGAAAGAGAATTGGGTCAACAAAAAAAAACCAAACCAACACACTTTTTTATTTTTGTCATTTTTAATTTTTTTTTCAATGGAATGAAAGTAACCAAAACACTAGATTCTTGACAGCTTTGGATTTTTTATTTAAAATAAAATAACATAAAAAGACACTTTTTTTCATTTTTAATTTTTCTCAAAAGAAATAAACCAAGAGGCTACAAAATAACTTTCTTTTTTTATTTTTAATTTTCTGAGAAGACACTAAAAGAAGCTGTAAAATATGCAAATTTTGAAATTTCTATTTAAATGACTGAACAAAATTAGGTGTTCACAAGAGAAAATAAAGAGGGGAGGGTTTCTGGTTCAAAGGAAATGGAAGGAAAATGAAGGGGAAGGGTTTTAACCCCTTTGTTCGTGTTTTTAGGGTGGGGGGTACTGTGCACTTATGGGTATTTTGCACTTATGGCCTCGGCTGTGACAAACTTATCATAGCTGTGGAATTATATTCCCAGCCGTGAAAATCCATTCCCAGTTGTGGAATTACATTCCCAGCTGTGAGCACTCATCCTCAGCTGTGGGAAACTCATCCTCAGCTGTGGAAGCTCATCCTCAGCTGTGGCAACTCATTCCCAACTGTGGGAACTCATTCCCAGCTGTGAGAACTCTATGATAGCAACATTTTGCTGTCATCAAACACTTTCACTACTCCTCTGAAATTCCTAATCGTGACAAGAAGGTCCAACAATCGACCATGGACAACAACACAAAGAAAGCCACCGTGGACAAAGAATCGAGGATAGCAACATCTTGCTGTCATGGTATCAGCTTATATCAGCAACATAACAGCAGACATATTGCTGTCATGATTATTTACATTTTAAATAATCATTTTACTTCCTATTAACTTTAAAACATAATGTAAATAAAGAAACACCTCTCATTTTGATTCAAATAAAATATCAAAAAAATCAAAACCCCAACCAATCAAAATCTCATTTTTGAGTTTGAGTTCAAATTCCAGAATTCCAACGATTTTCTAAACTTGGGGGCTAGAAATGAAACATCTAGAGGTTTCCAAAAATTCATTAAAAATCACTCTTCAATTGATATCCCTCTAGAGAACAATTACTGGGACTTTTGATCTCAAGAAAGTGGCTCTAACATACAGCCCTCCAAGGAGGTGTAGGGCTCCAGACTTAGAGAAAACCCAGGCCCGGTAACATGGGTAGGTCCCGGGGGACCCTAGAGCCATACGGAACTTATCTAGTGACACGTGTACACCAGGTATTACATTATATTTTCAGAAACTCATGGGACCATTGTTGCTAAAAGTGATTTTCTTTATAATTAGCCAAGGCAAGTTTATGATTATATGTTAAGAGATTTTGTGACTTTTGTTATGATTTTAAAAAGTAGGATAATTATATGTTAGAGAGTGTAAATTAGAGAAGAGCTTGGTAAAGAGTATTTAGAGAAAATAAATATAAAGAGCAAGTACGATTAGCTTTTGAATATATATGTTACTTCAGTTTAGAACTATGATTTTAGATTTATTATATATATAAAAAATTATTTATGTTAGCTTGAGATTTAAATTGAGAACTTTAGTTTATAGTACCAAGAGGTACGGAATTTAGTATGATTCCTAGCGACTGTCAAATACATATTTTGTGGGCTTGAAATCAGAACGCCTACAAGTGGTGATCCCTTGGGCTCGATTTTCACAGCCACAATTATGCTAAAGTCAGATTGTTAGAGTTATTTGAATCCAGAACTCCCAGTGTACTAAGAATTTAGGGACGGGTGTCCGCTAAGGACGGAGTACCCACCCTTTAGTTTTGAAATTTCAGTATTGTTGATTTTATTTATTTCAATTGAGTTATGTATGATGAGATTTAATAAACTGCCATGGAGGCCATAATATTAGATCGCCATAGAGGCCATAGTATTAGATTTCCATGGAGGCCATAGTATCATATCGCTAGGGAGGCCATGGTATCAAATCGCCAGGGAGGCCATAGTATCAGATAGCCATAGAGAATAGAGATAATTACAAGCAATTATTCATATTATTCTTATATATGTTTATCAAGTTCAGAGTATTATTGATTGTGACTCAGAGAGGTCTAGAGTTTTGTTTTATATATTTATATATGGGATTACTAGAAATAGTTTTAGAATTTGTTTTATTATTATTATCGTTATTGATTATTAGTAATATTATGATATTTATGCATCTTGGTTGTTGTCCCATGAAAGGGGTTACGGGTGAGAATTCACTCACTGAGTTTTAGATTAAACTCACGCCTCTCCCTTTTTCCATTACAGATACTACAACTGTCGCGGTCCCTCTCAACCACCTTCTCCTCAATAGTAGAGGTTTCCACTTGGTGAGCTTCACTTTGGAGTGAAGTGTCTTTTGATTTCTTTTGGTTAAAGATAGAGTGCTCCAGTGTACATTGCTGGCAGGGTCCCGGACCATAAAGATATTTGCATGGATTTATCAGGATTATTTTGTATTTCTATGATTATGGTTCTTATAGATGTTTTGTAAATGAGCAACTCAGTTTAAAATATATCACAGTTATAGTTTTAGATTTTATTTATGAGGAAAAAGTATTATTTAGATTTATTATAAGTTCAAGATGAGATTTAATATACAATTTTAAATAGATTTTATGAATAAAATATGCATATAATACAACGCAATGATCACGAGGCTTACGTGGGGACGAGAATCCTCACATACTGGTCACGAACCAAATCGGGTCGTGACAAAAGGTGTCCTTCATTCTGGGGTCACCAAGATCCCACCTATCTTCCATGTTAACTTGGACCACCCTTTTGACAACTACACCCAACAAAATGACTCAAACTTGTTTAGTATCCCAATAATAGATCTTCAGGACATAATAAACAACAAGAGTTCATCAACACCCACCTTCAAGTGATTGACCAGATCAGAAGTGCATCTCAGAAGTATGGGTTCTTCCAAGTCATCAATCATGGTGTTCCTACTCATGTTATGGATGAGATGATCAATGGAATCCGTAGGTTTCATGAACAAGATGATGAGGTAAAGAAGCCTTTTTATTCAAGGGAGGATAGTAGGAAAGTGAGGTATTTCTCCAATGGGAAGCTTCTCAGTGATGTGGCTACTAACTGGAGGGATACAATTGGATTTGTTGCTGTAACATAATAATTTTAACCCAATACTCCTAGAACGTATTAGGTTAATCATTAGTCTATTACTTCTTAGTTTCATTCTTTCTATAAAATACTTAGTGGAAAATACGAGTAAAATTTTTTTTTGAAATATAAAAGCAAAGTGAGAGCCGCGTATAACTTAAACGTGCGTGAGCATACATGTAACTCATAAAGAATAAATCACAGAATAGAAAAGCATGTTATAACACTTAACAATCATCAATACACCAAAGATAACATTTCATTAATGATATAATATGCCCACCTAAAGGCGGGGCTTAGTTTAAATACAAGGTGCAAATACAACAGAAAGCTAATACAACGGAAATAGAAAAGTACAAGGAAAGCATAAGAAACGACACCCATACCCTAGTGCACCTAAGGTGGATAACCTCATAACAAAAGAAGGTTTATCCTAATCTACATGTGGCATGTGTGCACTAGTCCTCCCCAAAGACCTTTACTGTTGTGACCCAGGATACGGAGGGATGAAACTGATCCACTGACAAAGCTCGACCAGAAGGGGCACTTGCTGTGGCTGAACATGTGCTCCATGATGGGGGCGCATCTCGGCTTTCCTAGCCAGTCTCGGTTGCGTCACAGTCTCCTTGCTCCCCTCTCTCATGAACCGGGGAGTAGGGGCAGAGCTCTTGCTATACATGTGGGTCGGTAGATCCTCCCAGAGGTTGTCCTTTGAATGTTGAGAGCAACAATGGATACCATTTTTCCAACTTTCTTTGGTTTGGTATGAATCTTCAATTCAAAAATGATTTTTGTAAGTACGCAAAATACTAGAAAAAGTGGACAAGGAATGAAAATGGTCCTATATCCATGTGTATGATACATGAATGGGATAAAATACTCGGATCAAAATTTTTGTTATTTTTGTTAGTTTTAAGTCTGACGAGAATAATATTCTACAACCAGCAATTCATTTATTTTCAAACCAACCCATTGACTATCTATTATTTGATTTACTAATCCTTTATATTGGAATGGATGAAAAGTTAGTGGTCGCGGACGGTCGGACCTGCTGTGTATGTCCGGAGAATCCTCTCGTTGTGCGTAGGGGCGCACTCGAAAACCATGTCGTCGCTGTAGGGAGACATCAAGGAGAAGCGGTAGCTATGTACAAGGTGCGTGAAGGGACGTCCTACATACATGAAAACTCGAACAGCACATCATCCCTCAAAACGATATGATCCGTGCTCCTGATCAAAATGCACCTCTCACGTGGGAGCGTCGACGAACACCATGAACGTCGCCATCGCGATCTGAAGATGTGGAAAGAAAGAAAGAAAGGGAGTGAGAATCTTGCAAAAAAATCTCAGTAGGGAAGCTCCTATCTATAGTGACATCGTCAACATCCTCAGGAACCTTGGGTTTATTATAAAAAGGATGAGCATGCATATAAAGTTCATTCTTAGGTTTATAAACATAATTATCTAAGGTTCGTTCCTTTTAGAATAAATCTTAATGTCATTAATGCAACATAGTAAAGCATGAATGCATGGAAATACTTTATGCAAGAAGTCAATCAACATACCATCAAGAAACATATAAGTGGCATAAAGTGGCGTATAAAATTTCTAGTGAAACCTTTCGCTTTTCTTAACTTGTGACTTAAGAACTTCATATCTTAGCAACATGGGGCCGCCCTAAAACATTATCTAGGTTATGAGCTCATACCTTAACTAATCGTCACTAGCTCTTACTTATCCTATGATAAGCATAAACATAAAATTCTCGACTCCTAAAGTACAAGTTAGGGGGCTTAAGGATCACCTATCATAACCTTTAATTTGAGGAGTCCATAGGGATATTTCCTTCTTTGAAAGGCTCTACTGGCATCTAGTGCACAGCGAATTGTCTACTTTGGTAGACTGCATCCATTCATACCTTCACAGATTTGCCTCCTCCCCACTGGAGTGGGAGAAGTACGTCACAGTGCTATGTCACATTTCCTGGGGGTGCTCGGCCAAACTGGTGTCACCCAGGACTTATCTCATATGATTTTCAAAAATATTCTCAAGTTCTCAATTTGATGGAAATTCGGCAGCATAATTGCTGTAAACCGAATTTCTTTCAAATTTTCTTTATGCCACGGTAAATCATAATGCATGTACATTTCTCATCCAACTTCTATAATCATGATAAACTTGAAACCACATAAACATACTCATCATAGCACATGCATAATCACAACATATATGAATTAATCAACTCATGGCATCAAGAACCTATGGTGTCTTATGCTTTGACCCTTAGGGTCTTTAAACTTGAAATCTAAGTTCTCTAACATCTGATTTTAATCTCTTATGCACCTATAGATTCTCAACTAATTATTCTCACTTATTACTATGATCATAACCATTTCTAAACCTCATTAGTGCAGAATCTATGCTTTGCAACTTACGGGTACCTAGGAGCCACAACTTTGACCCTTTCTAAGTTTGGTTTTCTCTTAAAGTACCAAGATCAATTCCTAAACCAATTATGAGTAATTCCTACACATTTACACTAATTATACAACATTATTACTGCCTCTAAAGGTTGCTAGACAGAAACAGTATTATTTGTGTTCTAAGTGTTCTAGAATTCTTATTTTCAATCTTTTCTAGTTACTAACTTATTTTAGCTTTCTCAAATTAATTCTAACATCAAATATATATGAATACACACATTCTAACATAATAAAATCATCATCATATGTAAGCAAAATAACATGGCAGAACCGTGAACATCATCATCATATCATGCATAGAATCACATAAAATTTCATCTCAAGTACACATAAATTACTAGTTTTCTCTTGGAACCTTTTTAGAACCTCAAAACCATTTTAGAAACTATTTTATTTCATTAAAATCATAAAAATATGAACAAGGGCAGTAGCTAATTTATTTTACTCCTAGATGAGATTTAGAACATAAAAACATCTTTATATCATATGCTAAGTTCATCTAAACTTAAGAAAATTCTTAAATCATAGCTTGTTGGTCCTTGTGACTAGATGAAACTCATGCTAAGCTCATCCTCATCACATGGCCGAATTCATACTCATAAAACATTTCCATTTCCAAACTTTACTTGAGGTAACAAGGGACAAGTCTTTGAGCTCTAATACTTTTAGGTGATAGCAAGAATATAAACATGCCATGCACTTCATTTTATCTTTATTAGAAAGTGTAGTGAGGGCTTAAAATAAATATGAAATGCAACTCAGTTTTTATCTTTAAGATTAGGTGATGACTTGAAAAGTAAACATGAAATACAAAGCTTGAAATTAAACATGATAATGCAAGTTCATTTCTTTATTCTTGAGAGCTTAGTGATGACATAGAAAAGAAAATATGCTATGCAAGGCATAAATTTAAACATGAATGCTAGTCCATTTTTATATATCATTAGAGCTCATACAAGACTTTAAAGAATCACATCTCAATCCCAAACTCAATATTACCAAGATAAAGTAAGCTCTAGAGTTCTAAGAATCAAGGTTCTAAAGAAACCTCACATTTCTTTGAACATCATTATCAAGCTCAAGGAAATGGATTTAAAGGAAACAAAACTTTTTAAAGGAAAGGAAATGAAGAAACCGAAACCATAAAGCAAAGGAAATTACACTATATTCTTTATTATGTACCCAAAACCCTCACGTGCTGGCCAACTTTAAGGTTAAAAAGGGTAGGCTTTGAGCTTTTTGAAATCCTTGTAATTATTTTCTTAAGTTGAAATCATTAGTGAGCTAAGCAACTTAAGTAAAACTTGAAGAAAGAAAAACTCAAGCTTTAGAGGTCTCATTGAGATGAACACAATGTCATCATCTAGAGACACTCATCATCAAGCTATCATGAGGAGTAAACTTAGGCCTTGAGGCCGAAATCAAAAAGGAAGAATAAAGGAAAAATCGAAAAGGAATCTCAAGAAAACATCATAAAACCAACACTTTTCCTTCAAGAACAAAGCATATTTGAGTAAAAGAAAGATGTTAGAACAACTCCCTACCAAGTATGCAGATGAAAAACTTGGTCTTTGGAATGAAAATGAGAAGAAAAGCTCCTTTCAAGATGATGATGATGATTCAGCCTTGGTGAGGAAAAAGGAAAGGAAATGTGTTTTTGTGTAAGCTTGTGTTTGAGGGTGAGAGCTTTGGTGTTTGGGTGAGGATTCAAGGTGGTGGGGTGGTGTTTTGAGATGGTAATATGGTGGCTCAAGGTGAAGGATAAAGAAGATGATGAAGAATAAGAGAAGTCCTTGAAACTTGATAGATTGAAACTTAAACTTGACAAATGATCCAAAGGTTCTTTCAAGCTCCTTAGCATATGTATGTATAGAAAAACAAAACAATGAGGGATGAATGGAGGAGGAGGTAGCCGTGTGGTTCCTCATGTTCCATGAGGTGAGAGATTGTTTTCATTCAAGCATGGTAAAGCATGGTTGAAGGTATGGTGAGCATGGTGCAAGATATGGCTTCAAGCATGGGCATTTGTGTGCAATAATTCAAACATGTGATGGATATTTTGGGGGGAGTGGCCGGCAGCCTTGAGGAGTGAGGGGGGAGAGTTCTTTGATTTAATCAAGGTTTAGTGATGTGTTTAGGTGTGTATTAGATTAGGTTTAAGATTAGGAATTGCTAAGTAAGTGTTTAGATAACTAAGTGAGTAATTAGGAATCTCAAGACATGATTTGGGAGTGCTCATGTATTATTAGAGGGATTTAAGCTCATTCTATGCATAAACAAATGTAGACACAATTCCTTAATTTAAGGAATTGGAGAGAAAAAACACTATTCAAGATTCCATGACTAGGAATCTTGAATTTAAAAAGAGATTTAGGTTTAATCTAAGCAATTTTAGGTTCTAATTATCTTTAATAAATTATTTTGACTCTAGATTAATTATGGAAATTAATTAATCTTCGATTAGATCCTAATATTGTTTAGGTTTGCTTAATCACGCGATTAAGCTTAAAAACACTATGCTAGGGGTAAAATCGTAATTTTGCACAAAACTGTCCGAGACCACCGAGACTTAAACAGATGTTACGAAATACATAAAAACAGCATTTTAAACCATTTGGAGAAGTTCCAGGCTCAATCAGCACTTGTATCCACGGAAAAAATGCTATAGGGGTATTTTGGTCATTTTGACTCGAAACTTCAGAAAACGAGATTTTCGTTCCCAAAACCATTCGAAAGCCATCTAATCCCCTTCAAACATTGAGTTGGCCCTTCAAGGACTGTCAAGTCAGCTATCCTCGAATTCTGGGCAGAAAATGACCTCAAGGGCATTTTGGTCATTTTTGCTCAGACAGAAAATCAGGGCATTATAGATGCAAATCCTAATATTCCCAACCTAGAAGATGTACCAGCAGTGTGTCGGAAATGTTAATATATAGTACTAGTTTTGGTACTAAAACCTTCAAATTCTTTAGCTTGATGGTAGTTCACCAAATTTACTAGGGTATAGTCTCTCTTGTATCTTGCTATCTATAGTAGAATATAATGTCTACTACACAACGTCAAGATGCACATCACCATACATTACATTACACTGATATAATATAATTGAAGTGTAGAGTGTGTGAAAAATGAAGGAGGAATATTAGCTATAATTGGAAAGTAAAGTAGAAACTAAGTACATGTGAGCTAATGTATGTTTATGTATATAAGTGAGTAACATTATTTTCTATAATGTGTCAATATGTGCAATTAATTGACAAAATTAAAGTTCTTAATTTTTCTTTGATATAAGCAAGACAGGTATATTCTAGTAATTAATTTATCATTTAAGTAACTTTCTTCTATTTGTTATTTGTTATATATGGCATTTCAAGGGCCCTTCATGCACCCAAGGCCTTCTCGGCAATACAGGTGGGTCCCAGGGGATTGTACGGTCGTGTTAGATTTGTCTAGTGACACGTGAACTTGAGGTATTACACTAAAAAGCCATTAGTTTTTGAAGCATGTGCCAATGATTGTTTTATCATACTGATACGCTTTTGATTGCATGATAGCATAATTTTGCGGACCTATGACCCCAAAATGATGCAGTTTCATTAAATTGATACCTCACACTAAAAATAATAAAAAAAAAACTCATCTTTTGCGTCAGTTTGTGAACTCTAGTCACTTAGACACTCTATTCCACCTTTTTTTTTTTAACCAAGTTTTCCTCCATTCTTTCTCTTCTTCAAGCCTTTGGTAAGTGATTTTCGTGAAACTTACCAAGTTCCTTCGATGTTTCTCTAAGTTTATGAGTTAGGGCACTGTTATAAGAGACCATGAAATGTATTTTATTTCTTGAGGGGCCATTTTACTCTGTGTAAATTTTGTTAGGAACCAACTTGGACTTTACTCTTTGTTTTTTTTTAATAAGTGAAGGTTAGACGGGGAAGCTAAGTGTCACTAACTGATTTGGAAACATGACCGGCATGTAAGGAATCGCATCCCCATGTAAGCCTTGTGACCTCTAAGTTTTCTCTATATGCATGTAATAATAATAATCCATGTATAAAACATCATTTCATCTCTAATAAATCTTTAGCTCTTTTGACATCAAGCTTATCATCGATAACATATTATAATTAAACTCTAAATTTACGTCTGTGATACAAAATATGAGTTGCTCTCTATATAAAATATCCATGAAAACTATATGTCACGACTTGATTTGGATCGTGACCGACACGTGAGGATTCCCGTCTCCACGTAAGCCTCGTAATCGCTGTGCTGTACTATATGCATATTTTATTCATAAAATCTACTTTAAATTGGAAATAAAATCTCATCTTGAACTCATAATAAACCTGAATAATCCTTTTTCTCATAAATAAAATCTGAAATTGTAGCTGTGATATATTTTAAACTGAGTTGCTCATTTACAAAATATACCATGAATGCTAAATCATTTTAATACAAAAGAATCATGTTGTGCAAAAAAAAATATATGCATGATCCGGGACCCTGCTCGCAATGTACACTAGAGCACTCTATCTTTAACCAAAAGCAAAGGCATTTCACTCTGAAGTGAAGCTCACCAATTGGAAACCTTTACCGCTGAGGAGGAGGTGGGTGAGAGAGACCTGCAGTAGCTAAAGTATTTGTAATGGAAAAAGGGAGAGGGGTGAGTTTCATCTAAAACTCAGTGAGTGAATTCTCACCCGTAACCCCTTTCATGGGACAACAACCAAGATGCATAAAAATAAAAATATTACTAATAATCAATAACAATAATAATAGTAAAACAAATTCTAAAACTGTTTCTAGTAATCCTATATATAAATATGTAATACATGGTGTACACAAATCAGTAGATAAGTTCCGTATGGTCCTTGGGGGACCCACTTTTGTTGTCCATGGCTAGGAATTTCACAAAAGTGGTGTTGTTGGATTTTGCTGTTCACGGCTGGGAATTCCATAGAAGTAGTGCAAGTGTTTGATGACAGCAAAAATGTTGCTGTCATAGAGGTAGTGCTGTTGGACTTTGCTGTCCACGGCTAGGAATTTCAGAGAGGTAGTGTTGTTGGATTTTGTTGTCCATGTTTGTGAATTCCATAGAAGTAGTGCAAGTGTTTGATGACAGCAAAATGTTATTTTCATAGAGGTTGTACTGCCGAACTTTGCTGTCCATGGCTGGGAATTTCATAGAGGTAGTGTTGTTGGACTTTGCTATCCATGGTTAGGAATTTCATAGAGGAAGTGCAAGTGTTTGATGATAGCAAAATGTCTGATGACAGCAAAACATTGCTGTTGGACCTTGCTATCCACGGCTAGGGATGAGATTCCACAGCTGGGGATGTAGTTCCACGGTTAGGGATGAGATTCCACAGCTGGGGATGTAATTCCACAGTTGGGGATGAGATTCTATGAGATTCCATGGCTAGGGATGTAATTCCATGGCTGAGTATGAGTTTCTACGGCTGGGGTCATAAGTGCACAGTACCCAGGGCGGAGTGCCTTTGAAACGTGAACATACGTTTGAAAAAACCTTCCTACTTATTCTTTTCCATGACTGGGGATGTAATTTCACGGCTGAGGAAGAGTTTTCACAGCTGGGATCTTAAGTGCACAGTAATCGGGGCAGAGCACCCCTGAAACGCGATCGAGCGCGTACAAAAAACAAAAAAGAAACCCTTCCCCCTCATTTCTTTCCCATTTCTTCCAACCAAAAACCCTTCCCCACCATTGTTCTCTCTTTTCTTCAACTCCATTCCATTCTAGCTCCTTTAGATCATCAAGGTGAGTATATGTTGCAAGATTTTGTCTCCATTGTCACCATTCTTTCATATTCTTGACATGGGCACTATCATTTCTTTCATTTTTGTCAAGTGGGGGTGCTCCCCCAATATTGTTAGAGATAGATTAGAGTTATTTAGAGGTTGATAGATTTTAATACTGAGTTTTATGAATGATTCATTTAAACTTATACATGAATACTATAATTTTAGAATATGCATGGGACCATATTTTCTTTATAAAGGTTTCATATGATTTAATTTATGTCCTTCCATTGAAAAAAAAAATTTAGATTACTTTCGATTGATTTAACAAAATACTAAGCCTTATGTTTATTAGGGGAGCTAAACATGTTGAATTTAGAATTGATAGAACCCCATTTTATGACTTCAGTTTAAATTAGACTAGGGAATTACTTAGAGGAATAGAACTATAAGTTAATGATAGCTAATTCATTAACCTTGGTACCAAGGCCCACGGGGGGTACTTTATCTACACGTCAGGTCAGTCCATAAGGGACACGGTTCGCAAGGGACCATTAAGATCACGGTTAGGGGTTCTTATTTGCGAGGGACTAAGCACCTATTTTCAGTTTATGGATTATCTGTTCTTTTAGTTATTCTTGAGAGAATAAATAAGATTTCCATGTTTATTTCAACCTGGTGTACATGTGTCAGTAGGTAAGTTCCGGGTGATCCTAAGGTCCCCTGGGACCCACCCGTGTTATCGGGTTCGGGTTTTTGCCAAGTTTAGAACTCTACACCTCAATGGAGGGCTATATGTTAAAGCCACTTTCTTGGGATCGAAAGTCCCAGTAATTGCTCTCTAGATGGATATGAATTGAAGAGTGATTTTTAATGAATTTTAGGAAACCTCTAGATGTTTCATTTCTAGCCCCCAAGTTTAGAAAATTGCCAGAAT
Organism: Dalbergia cultrata; assembly: GCA_031216105.1. Taxonomy (NCBI): domain Eukaryota; kingdom Viridiplantae; phylum Streptophyta; class Magnoliopsida; order Fabales; family Fabaceae; genus Dalbergia; species Dalbergia cultrata. Next base: position 37,996,199 of record CM062350.1, read on the forward strand.
TCCGGATTTTGAACTAAAACTCAAAAAAGGAGTTTCCACAGCTGGGAATGAGTTCTAACAGTTGGGAATGAGTCCCCATAGCTGGGCTTGAGCTTCCACAGCTGGGAATGAGTTTCCCACAGCTGAGGATAAGTTTCCACAACTGGGAATGGGTTTCCATGACTGAGAATGTAACTCCACAATAACCCGTAAGTGCACAGTACCCCCATCCTAAAAATGCGAATGAAGGGTTAAAACCTTTCCCCTATCATTTTCCTTCCTTTTTCCTTCAAACCAGAAACCATCCCCTCTCTTTTTCTCTCATTTTTCTTCAACCCCATTCCTACGTAGCTCCCATAAGTCATCAAGGTGAGTATATATTATAAGATCTTGTCTCCATATTTGTCATTCTTGCACATTCTCGAAATGGGCATTTTATTTCTCTCTTTTTGTCAAGTGGGGGTGCTCCCCCAATATTGTTAGGGCTAGATTAGAGTTATTTAGGTGTTGATAAATTTTAATATTGAGTTTATTGGTTATTTTAGTCGACGTGGTGCTTCCCCCTGCTCCTTGGAGCTCAGTTAGAGTTGACGTCACCTCTCCCTCCCCTCTAGGTGAGTGGGTTCAAATCTTATGGCCCTTATATTGGTCATTAAAATTAGTTTCTTTAAATCATAACATGATTTTCTTGATTTTAGATAATAACTTAAGAGATTTGAGTTTATGATTGGTTATCAAAATTATTGGAAGAGCTTATTTTCAACATGAGCATGAAATATTTATTTTAATATAAACTCATGGGACCATTATTGATAAAATGATTTTATCAAAGAGGTAGAATATGAGTGTGACTTGATTTAGAGACTTTATAAATTTTCCCCATTGATGCTAAGATTTATTTAATTATATATTATGGAGTTTTATGCTTAGAGAAAAGCTTAGAGCAGAGATTTAGAGAAAATAACATATTTTATAAATTAGAGGCCAGACGATAACTATAGACAAACAGACAGTGAGTTAACGGCAGAGCCCAATCGTTAACCTTGGTACCAAGTTGTCCAAAAGGGACAATCTCATAGAGCAAAGAGTGGAACCTAGTTAGGTGTCCAATTTGGATCCCAGAGGGATCCCAGAGATTAGAGAAATTGTTATGTCATGGTTGACATGCATAACCAGAGAAATTATATTTGTTATGCGAGGCATAACCAGATATTTTTGTTTTTCTAATAGATTTCTATTATTTATGCTTTACCAAATAATCTTTACTTTTATTTCTTTTATGACGTCATGCATATGAAAATGATTAGAGTTAACGTACTAACCAGTTTTGATGATTTTTATGTGTGTATATATATATTTATTCTTGTTGTTGTCCTATAAGGGGGTTATGGGTGAGGACATACTCACTGAGTTTTAGATGAAACTCACCCCTCTCCCTTTTTCCATTTCAGATACATTAGCTGTTGCGGGTCCTTCACAGCCACCTCCTCCCTAGCAATAGAGTTTTCAGTTGGTGAGCTTCACGAGTGAAGTATCTTTTGCATTTTGTTTAGTTATAGAGTGCTCCAGTGTATATTGTGGGTAGGGTCCCGAACCATAGAGAGATTTGCATTGATTCATTATCATTATTTTGTATACACATGATTATGGTTTTTATAGACTTATTGTATAGAGAGCAACTCATGTATTTTGTATCACAGAGATAGATTTAGAGTTTAAATATTTTATGTTGTTGATAAAGAGCACGATTTCAAAGAGTTAAAGTTTTATTAGAGACGAAATGATAATTATTATTTGGAATTTATTATTAAATTATGCATATACAAAGACTCAGAGGTCACGAGGCTTACGTAGGGATAGGATTCCTTACGTGCTGGTCACATTCCTAAATCGGGTCGTGACAAATAGCTATTGTACAATTTATTTATAGAAATTGAATTATGAGAATTGCATTACTATTTATATATTTCCTTCTTGTCCCATGCATGGTTATGAGTGAGGATCCACTCACTGAGTTTTGTAGTAAAACTCACCCCTCTTCTCTTCCTTTTTCTTATAGATTTAGTAGCTCCCTCGGATCCTCCATCTACTCAGTAGCATTAGTGCTTTCAGCTTTGGGGTGGGCTTCATGTGGATGTGAAGTTTGATTATTTTGTATAGAGTGCTCCAGTGATGGGTGGAGGGTCATGGTCCATGTATTTATTTTATTTGCATACCATGATTCTTTTGTATTAAACGATTTAACATTCATGGTTTATTTTGTAAATGAGAAACTCAGTTTAAAATGTCTCACAGTTACAGTTTCATATTTATTTATGAGAAAAAGGATTATCCAGGTCTATTATGAGTTCAACATAAGATTTAAATTACAATTTAAAGTAGATTTTATGAATAAAATATGCATATAGTATGGCGTAGCGATCACGAGGCTTACGTGGGGATGGGGATCCTCACATGCTGGTCATAATTCAAGTAAGATCGTGACAAAATATATAAAACAAAGCTCTAGACTCCTTTGAGTCACAATCAATAATACTCTGAACTTGATAAACATAATAATAATAATAATAATTGCTTGTAATTATCTCTATTCTCTATGGGCACCTTAGGTCCCGATTAGCTATGTTCTCTAGAAGCTTTGCCTCCATGGCTGATAATATAGGGTTTGCCTCCATGGCTATTCATTTAATATTGCCTTAGTGGCTATTTATTTAATATTACCTACATGACTATTTAATACTATTGCCTCCATGGCTGTCATTAAATCTCATCATACATAACTTAGCAGAATTAAATAAAATCAATATTTCTAAAAGTGAGTGTTCCGTCCCTCACGAATGCAAGTCCCTAAATTCTTAGTACTCTGAGAGTTTTGGGTTCATATAACTCTAACAATCTAATTTTAGCATAATTGTGGCTGTGAAAATCGAGCCCAAGGGATCACCACTTATAGGCTTCCCGATTTCAAGCACACAGAATATGTATTTGGCAGTTGCTATGAATCATATTGAATTTCGTACCTCTGGATACCATAAATTATAGTTATCAATTTAAATCTCAAGCTAACATAATGTCACGACACGACCTGGGAACGTGACCGGCACGTGAGGAATCCCATCCCCACGTAAGCCTCGTGACCTCTGTATCTCTCTATATGCATAATTAGATAATAAATTCCATTTATAAAATATTGCTTCATCTCTACTAATTAATTAGCTCATTTGAAATCATGCTTTTCATCAATAACATATTATATTTAAAACTCTAAATATATCTCTGTATCATAAAAGGAATCAGTTGCTCTCTATACAATAAATCTATGAACCATAATTATGTGAATACAAAAATAATAATAATGATGAATCAATGCAAATATCTCTATGGTTCGGGACCCTGCCCGCAATATACATTGGAGCATTCTATCACTAAACAAAATACAAAAAGTACTTCACTCCAAGTGAAGCTCACCAACTGAACAACTCTACTGCTGGGGAGGAGGTGGCTAAGAGGAACCCGCAGCAGCTAACGTATCTGTAATGGAAAAGGGAGAGGGGTGAGTTTCATCTAAAACTCAGTGAGTAAGTCCTCACCCATAACCTCCTCATGGGACAACAACAAGGATACGTATATAAATATATATAAAAACATCCAGTTGATTAATGCATTAACTCTGATCGTAATTGAATATATAACATCATAAAGGAAAATAAAATTACAAATTCTCTGGTAACGCATAAATAACAGAAATCTATTAGAGAAATAAGAATCTTTGGTTCTGCTTCGCATAACGAAATATAATTTCTCTGGTTATGCATGTCAACCATGACATAACAATTTCTCTAATGTCTAGGATCTCTCTGGTATCCAAATTGGACACCTAACTAGGTTCCATTCTTTACTTTGTGAGATTATCCTTTTGGACAACTTGGTACCAAGGTTAATGATCGAGTTCAGTCATTGACTCACTGTTTGTTTCTCTATAGTTATCGCCTGGTCTCTAATTTATAAAATATGTTATTTTCTCTAAATCTCTGCTCTGGGCTTTTCTCTAGTAATTAAACTCCATAATACATAATTACATTTATTTTAGAATCATTGGAGAAAATTTATAAAGTCTCTAAATCAAGTCACAATCATATTCTAGCTCTTTGATAAATTCATTTTTATCAATACTGGTCCCATGAGTTTATATTAAAATAAATATTTCATGCTCATGTTGAAAATCATTTCTTCCAATAATTTTGATAACCAATCATAAACTCAAATCTATTAAGTTATTATCTAAAATCAAGAAAATCATGTTATGATTTAAAGAAATTAACTCTAATGACCAATATAAGGGCCATAGGATCTGAACCCCACTCCCCTGGGGGGGAGGGAGGGGTGATGTCAACTCTAACTGAGCTTCGGGGAGCAGGGGGAGGCACCACATCGACTAAAATAACCAATAAACTCAGTATTAAAATTTATCAACACCTAAATAACTCTAATCTAACCCTAACAATATTGGGGGAGCGCCTCCACTTGACAAAAAGAGAGAAATAAAAATGCCCATTTCAAGAATGTGCAAGAATGGCAAAAATGAAGACAAGATCTTATAACATATACTCACCTTGATGATTTATGGGAGCTAGGTTGGAATGGGGTTGAAGAAAAATGAGAGAAAAAGGAGAGGGGAGGGTTTCTGGTTCAAAGGAAATGGAAAGAAAATGAGGGGGAAAGGTTTTAACCCCTCCGTTCGCATTTTTAGGATGGGGTATTGTGCACTTATGGGTACTGTGCACTTAAGGCCTCAGCTGTGGCAAACTTAACACAGCTGTAGAATTACATTCCCAGTCATGGAAACCCATTCCCAGCTATGGAAACTCATTCCCAGCTGTAGGAAACTCAAGCGCAGTTATGAGAACTCATTCCCAGCTGTAAGAACTCATTCTCAGCTGTGGGAACTCATTCCCAGCTGTAGAAGCTCATGCTCAGCTGTGGGAACTCATTCCCAGCTGTGAGAAATAATTCTCAGCTGTGGGAACTCATTCTCAGCTGTGAGAACTCATTCTTAGCTATGGAAACTCTTTATGATAGCAACTCTTGTTGCCATTGAATATTTTTGCTATCATTTTAGCTTAACCAACACTTATACTACTTCTATGGAATTTCCCAGCCACGGAAAGCAAACTCCCTAGCTGTGGACAACACATTAGCCAGCCGTGGACAACAAATTAGCGAGCCATGGGCAGCAACACCAGCTGTGGGTAGCAAAGCCTAACAGCTGTGGACAACCCAGCCGTGGACAACAAGGTCCAACAGCACAACCTCTATGAAACTCCAGCCAAGGATCACAAAACCAATAGCTTTGCCTGTACGAAATCGTAGCCGTGGACAGCAACACATTGCTGTCATGGCTTCAACTCATATTAGTAACATTTTAATGATATGTCTGATACTGATACATCACCAAACATATTATTGTCATGGTTATTTACATTTCTTTATTTTAAGTTAAATCATTTCTTTACTTCCTATTAACTTTAAAACATAAATGTAAATAAGAAAATACCCCCATTTGAATTCAAATAAAAAAACAAAAAAAAACCCCAACCAATCAAAATATCATTTTTGAGTTTTAGTTTAAATTCCGGAATTCCGGCGATTTTCTAAACTTAGGGGCTAGAAATGAAACATTTGGAGGTTTCCTAAAATTCATTAAAAATCACTCTTCAATTCATATCCATCTAGAGAGCAATTACCGGGACTTTTGATCCCAAGAAAGTGGCTAACATATAGCCCTCCAAGGAGGTGTAGGGCTCTAGACTTAGTGAAAACTCGAACCCAGTAACATGGGTAGGTCCCGGGGGACCCTAGGTCCATACGGAACTTATCTAGTGACACGTGTATACCAGGTATTACACATAAGTCTTTATATACATAATAAATCTAAAACCATTGCTCAAAACACTTCTAAATCATAACATAATAACTCTGAAGAAAAGTAACATATTTATTCAAAAACTAATCATACTTGCTCTATATATTTATTTTCTCTAAATACTTTATGCTAAGCTCTTCTCTAATTTACACTCTCTAACATATAATTATATTACTTTTAAAATCATAACATAAGTCACGAAATCACTAACATATATAATCATAAGCATGCTTTCGCTACTTATAAAATAAATCACTTTTAGCAACAATGGTCCCATGAGCTTCTGAAAATGTTGTTCATGCTCTTTGAAAATCACAACTCATCAACTTAACAAGATCGTTACCAATGTCTAATCCTTTCTAAAATAGTCTCAAATCATTCATTTCATGATATCCTAAAATCATAATTTCATAAACTAAACATGATTAACATCTAGCTAAAATCTCTTTGAAATATGCTCTGACATTATAAGTTATGCCACAATATGTGGAAAATAACTCTAATGACCAAAAATAAAGGTCACATCATTGAACCCACTCATCTTGTAACGCCTCGATTTTTTGATAGAGTGAAAATGACCAAAATACCCCTGAGGTCAATTTCGGCCCAGAATTCAAGGAGAGTCGATTCGGCAGTCCTCGAAGGGCAAACTCAATGTTGGAAGGGGATTAGTTGACCTGTGTGCCTTTCCGGGATCGAAAATCTCATTTTTCGAGCTTCCGGGTCAAAATGACCAAAATACCCCTATGGTGTTTGACCCGTTTGCAAGTGCTTGATGAACCCAAAACTTTTCCAGATGATTTTAAAAGACGTTTTTATGTAGTTTGTGACCTCGGTTTTAGTCCCGGTGGTCCCGGGCAAATTTAGTGCAAAATTGCGGTTTTGCCTCTAGTTTTGTGTTTTCAAGCTTAATCGTGTGATTAAGCAAACCTAAGCAATATTAGGCTCTAATTGAAGATTAATTAATTTCCATAATTAATCTAGAGGCAAAATAATTTATTAAAGTTGATTAGAACCTAAGAATGCTTAATTTCAACTTAAAACTTTATTTTAAATTCAAGATTCCTAGTCATGGAATCTTGAATAGTGTTTTCTCTCTCCAATTCCCTAAATCATGGAATTGTGTTCTCAATTGTTTATTCTTAAATGGATTTTAAATCCTCTAAATGTGTATGAGCACTCCTTAATCTTGTCATAAAAATTCCTAATCACTCTCTTAATTACCTAAACTTATGCTTAATGATTCATAACCTTGTATCTAAACTAATACACATCTAAACCTATTATCAATACACAATTACATGGACAAATCTCTCTCCCTCTTGGCTGATTGTGATCTGGCCGAACCCATACCCCTTTTGTTTCCATCACATGTTCAAATTTTCACACTCCAAAGGCCATGCTTTTCACCTTACATGCACCATACTTTGTCATACTTACACCCATACTTGAATGACCAAGTCAATGACTAGATAAATTAGCTATTTCCCCCCATTTTTCTACTGCCAAAACCGTCACCCTCCTTTACCTTCTAGAAGGAAATTTTCTCAACTCAAATCAAAGATAAATCACCTTACTTTGAGCCATAACTTAGCCAATGTCTCCCATGCTTAAAACCATGCTTGAATGACCAGCTTGTAAGAGATATTTTCTCTCCCAAGCCTCCAAGAACCACACGGCTCCTTCCTCCCTTCAATGAGACTTCATTTGTTTCATTTTTCTATAAATACCTTGCTTACTTGAGCTTGCAAACACTTTAGATTATTTGCAAAGTTTTAGTTTCCAAGCTTTCTTGAGTTCTTTTCTTTTCTCTCAAAGAGTTATTAGAGTTCTTCTTGTTCATCTTCATCTTCTTCATCCTCTCTTCATATCATCATCACATAATCTCCAACCACCACCCCACAACCTCAAATCACCTCCTAAACACTCAAACACTAAACCACCAAGAACACATCTCCTTTCCTTTATCTCCCTCAAGGCCGAAGCTACATCACCACCCTTAGAGGAGTTGCTCTTCTCATTTCTTTTCAAAAGTTCAAGCTTTCATCTTCACCACTTGGTAGGAGTTGCTTTCAAAACTTTGTTTTGCTTGAAAATGTGTTTTTCTCTAGTTTTCTTTTGGTTTCCTTTTGAACATTCATTTGGTTTCTTTTTCTTTATTTCGGCCATGAGGCCTTGATGTTAGCATGATGGCTTGATGATGAATGCCTCTAGAGAATGACCATGTGTTCATCTCCAAGAGACCTCTAAAGCTTGAGTTTTGTTCTTAATCTAGTGAAGTTTTGGTTTTTCTTTCTTTTTCTTTCTTCTATATGTTTCGGCCTCCAAAGTTTTCCTTCAAAGGTTTTTGTTAAAAATTTTAAAGTACCTCTATACCTATTTTATATCATGCAAGAATGTTGTCTTGGTTTTTACTTTCTTAAAGTTTTGTTTCTTTTAAAGTTTACTTCTTTGAGCTTGATGATGATGTTCAAGAACCATGTAGTTCCTTTGAGAACTTAGTTCAAGAACTCTAAAGCTGTCTTTGTTGATGGGATAAATGTTGGGTTATGATGGATTTTAAAGCCTTATAAGAGCTCTAGCTAAGATTAAAATGAACCTTGCATTCACGTTTATGTTTATGCTTTGCATATCATGTTTATTTTCCTTGTTATCACTAAATATCAAGAATAATAAATGAACTTGCATTATCATATTTATATTTCAAGTTTTGCATTATCATGTTTATATTTTTCAAGTCCTCACTTAAATACTAAAGATAATAACAAGTTGCATCTCATATTTATTTTGTGCTCTCACTTTATTTTCTAATGAAAGATAAAATAAGTGCATAAGCATGTTTAAGTTTATGTCATCACCTAAGAGAACCTAGAGCTCAAAGACTTGCCCATTATTATCTCAAACAAAGGCTTGAAATAATATGTTTCTTAGCTCCTATGATTTTGGCCTTGAGTGGTTTGAGTAGTTTCAAATATAAAAATCTATGTTTCATGATTTTTCTAAGTTTATATTAGCATAAGAAATGTTTTGAACAAAGTTCTATGATTTTAAAACCTCTATGGCTCATTCGAAATAGCTACTGCCCTTGGAAGTATTTTAATGACTTTTATATGATAAACATGTTTACTAATGAGTTTTGAAGATCTTAGAAAGGTTCTAAGAGAAACTAGCATTTTATGTGTTTTATAAATCAAGTTTTATGCCTTGTTTATTGGAGATGATTTTCGGTTCTGCCTTGCTATGAATGCTCACTATTTTATGCTGTTTTGATGATGATAATATGAGTATGTTTATGTATATTTGATGCAAAAATTAATATGTGAAAGCTAAGAGAAGTTAGTAACTAGAAAAGAATTAATTTGAGACTTTTAGATCCCTTAGTAATGGATTTTTCTGGATTCTGTCCAGCAAGGTTTAGAATTGAAAATCATGGTTCATAATTAGTCTAAATGCATAGGAATTGCTCATAATTGGTTTAGGACTTGATCTTGATACCTTAGGAGCAAACCGAACTTAGAAAGGGTCAATGTTGTGACTCCCAGGTACTGGTGAAGTAAGAATTATGGATTCTGCCTTCTTGAGGTTTAGAAATATTTAGGATCATAGAATTGAGTAAGGAATACTTAGATATGAGCCTATAGGTACCCAAGAGCTTAAGTTTTGATCGGATACAACTCAGATTTTAAGTTAAAGGACTTTAAGGGTCAAAACATAAGACATTAAGAAATCTTTAATGCTATGAGTTATTTATGCAAGTATGATGTTATCATGCATGAGCTATGATGGAATGAATTATTGACGTGTTAAGTGTATTATAAGTATGAGAATTGAATTGAATGAGAAATATGTTTGTGTTACGAGTGTATTATAAGCATGAGAATTGAATGAGAAATATGTTTGTGTTACGAGCTTGTAGCATAAGGACGGTTTGAAGGAAATTCAGTTTACAGCCGTTATGCTGCCGAATTTCCATCAAACATAAAGGACTTAAGAATGCTTTTGAAGTATGATATGAGATTTAAAACCCTGGGTGACATCGGTTCAGCCGAGCACCCCCAAGAGATTTTTATGTGATAAAACATTGAGACGTGCTTTCCTGGGTGACACTGGTTCGGCCGAGCACTACCAAAGCGGAAAAATTGCTGTGGCTTGATGGCCACAAAGTGTTTCAAAAAGGGTATATCTTAAGAGAGGTGATCCCTAGCCCCCTAGCTCGTACTCTTAAGTAGTCGGGATTATTACTTTTATTATTCACTTATTCAGATAATAAGCAAGAGCTAGTGATGACTAGCTGAGGTATGAGCTCGTAGCCTAGATTTTTTAGGGTGGCCTTTAATTGCTAAAGTACCATGATTGATGTCACACAAGTTGACGAAAGTTCCACCTGAAAGTTATTGCCCTTTATGCCACATGGATGTTTCTTGATGTTATGAGTTATCTAATTTATATGGTTAAGTATTGCCATGCATTTATGCCTTAATATGTTGCATCTATGACATTAAGATGCATGTTAAAAGGAATGAACCTTGGATAGTTAGTTTTATAAACCCTAATAATGAATCTTATATGCATTCACACCTTTTATAAATAAACTGAAGGTTCCTGAGGATGTGAACGATGTAACCCCAGATAGGAGGTTCCTACTGAGATTCTTTAGTAAGATTCTCACTCCTTCATTTCCTTTCTCTTTCTTCCGTCACATTTTCAGAGCTCGATGGTGACGTTCGTAGTCTTCATCGACACTCCGATGTGGGAGGTGCATTTTGATCCGGACAACGAATCCTATCATTTTGAGGGACAGTGCACAGTACGAGTCTTCATGTTTGTTGGACGTCCCTTCGCACACCATGTACAGAGTTATAGCTTCTCCCTGATGTCACTCTATGATGACGCTATGGTTTTTTAGCGTGCCCGGACACATGACGAGAAGATTCTTCGGACCTACTTCGGAGGATCGATGCCTCGTGACTTCCAGGACTACGTACCTCGGTCTCTCGGTTTGGAGGACGACCCTTCTGAGGACCCACCGATGCATATGTACAGTGAGAGCTCCACTCCCACTCCTCAGTTCATGCGAGGCGAGAGCGAGGAGACCATCATGCAGCCGAGACTGGCTAGGCGAGCTGAGAGGCGCCCCTATCGAGGAGCTGATGCTCAGTCATCGCGTGTGCCTACTCCTGACGAGCTGCGTCCATGGATCGGTTATATTCCACTCTATCCCAGGTTCCAGTAGTTGACATTATAGGGGAGGTTCAGTGCACACACTCACACATAGATAGGATAAACCTTCTTTTGTCTTGAGGTTATCCACCATAGGTGCACTCGGGTAGTTGTGGTTTATCTATGCTTTCCTTGCTTTTGTATTTCTGTTGTATTTTCATTTTCTTATGTATTGCAAGGTCAGCCCGTTCCTATAAGGGCGTGACTACATATGTACCTTAACTATGTTATTAATGGAAGTATTTCCTTTGATGTGTCATCCCTGTTCATTGTTATATGCTTTGCCCGCTGTGTTCTTCATGCTTGTTATTTGTGCTTTATATTTCCATCTCACGATTAGATAAGAACACGGCTCTCACTTTGGTTTTATGTTTTGAAAAAAAAATTTACCTGTAATTTCTACTAAATATTTTATTAAAAAGATGAGACTAAGAGGTAATAACCTAATGATTAACCTAATGTGTTCTAGAGAGTTAGGTTAAAAATTAGGGTGTTACACATCTAGAGGGGGAGGAAGAGATGACGTCAATACCAACTGAGCTCCGGGGAGCCAGGATGTAACGCCCCGATTTTCAGTTAGAGTGAAAATGACCAAAATGCCCCTGAGGTCATTTTCGGCTCGGAATTCGAGGAAAGCCGGTCTGGCAGTACTCGAAGGGCAAACTCAATGTTGGAATGGGATTGGATGACCAAAATGCCCCTGCGGTGTTTTACCCATTTGCAAGTGCCGGATGAACCCGAAACTTCTCCAGATGGTTTTAAAAGGCATTTTTATGTAGACTAGGACTTTAGTTTTGGTCCCGGAGGTCCCGGGCAAAATTAGTGCAAAATTACGGTTTTGCCCCTAGTTTCGTGTTTTTACGCTTAATCGCGTGATTAAGAAAACCTAAGAAATATTAGACTCTAATCGAAGGTTAATTAATTTCCTTAATTAATCTTGAGTCAAAATAATTTATTAAAGTTGAATTACAACTTAAAATCATATTTTAATTTCAAGACTTCTAGTCATCGAATCTTGAATAGTGTTTTCTCTTTCCAATTCCTTAAATCATGGAATTGTGTTACACATTGTTTATTCATAAATGAGTTTTTAATTCTCTAATGATGTATGAGCACTCCTAACCTTGTCATAAAATTCCTAATACTCATACTTAGTTACCTAAACTTAAGCTTAATTGTTCCTAACCTTGTACCTAAGCTAATACACATTTAAACCTACCATTAACACCCAATTAGATGATCAAACCTCACCTCCCCCTTGCTGTACCAGACCTGGCCGTGCACTCCCTCCTCCCATATGCATCACATGTTCCATTTTTCAACACTCCAAGGCCATACCTCAAGTCACATATACCATACCTTGTCATAACTTTCAATCAAGCTTGAATTTCCACATGAATAAATAATTAAAACAATCCATTTTTCCCATTTGTTTGTGGCTGGAAAAGTTCCAGCCATGTCAAGTTTCTAGTAGCCTAATTTCATCAAAAATTGATAGGAAATTCACTCACATCAAGTCATACTTTGCATCATAGCTTCCATACTTCAAACCATGCTTGAATGACCTTGTGTAAGAGATATTTTTCTCTCCCTTTTTCCCCCTCAATGCTACGGCCAAGGCTTCCCCTTGGTGAGCCTCATTGTTTTGTTTTCCTATAAATAGGTGCCTTAGATGAACTAGTGTCACTTTTGGTCCATTTGGTAAGTTTGAGCACTTTAAGCATTTGTAAGTTCTTTTCCTTTTCTCTCTAAGTTTCAAGAGAGTTCCCTCTTGCTCTTCATCTTCATCCTCTCTTCATCTCCTCATCTTACCATCATCTCTTAGCCCTGAAACACCAACCACCATCAAATCCCTCAAACACCTCACCTTAAACACAACCTCACCTCAAACACAACTCCAACCTCCTTATCTCCCCTTGGCCAAAACCATCAAGCCCTTGGAAGAGCTCATCATCTTGTTTCCTTTTCTCAAAGTTCAAGCTTTTTAACTTCACTCTAGGTAGGAGTGTTTTCTAAACTTTGTTTTCTTGAAAATGAGTTCTTTCTAGCTTTCTCTTGGATTTTCTTTTTAGAACTTCCTTTGTTATTCTTTCCTTGAGATTTCGGCCATGAGGCCTTGATGAGCACATGATAGCTCAATGATGAGGACTCCTAGATGATGACTATGTGTTCATCTCAAAGGAACCTCTAGAGCTTGATGTTTTACTTTGCTTGAGTTTCAACTTCATTTTCTAACTCAAACATGATTTTTACACAAGAATTCCTTTTCTTTCTTGCTATTTTGGAGTTTGGTTTATTTGTTTCCTTTTCTTTAACATTTCGGTTTTCCATTTCCTTTTTGATCTTTGAGGTTTTATTTGTTTAGAAAGTTTGTTTTCTTGAGCTTGATGATGATGTTCAAGAACCTCATAGTTCCTTGAGAACTTGGTTCAAGAACTCTAGAGCTCTCTTTGTAATGAGATATATGTTGGGTTGTTATTTTGTTAAAGTCTTGGATGAGCTCTAGCTAACTATAAAATGAACCTTGCATCATGTTTATTTTATGCTTTGAACATCATGTTTACTTTCCTTGCTATCACTAAGTATTCAAGATAATAAGTGAAACTTGCATTATCATATTTATATTTCAAGCTATGCATTACCATGTTTATATTTCAAGTTCTCACTAAATATTAAAGATAATAATAGGTTGCATCTCATGTTTATTTTATGCTATCACTTTACTTTCTAATGCAAGCTAAAACAAGTGCATGAGCATGTTTACTTTTATGTTATCACTTAAATGAACCTAGAGCTCAAAGACTTGCCCATTGTTGTCTCAAACAAAGGTCTAAAATATTTATTTCCCTTGGTTCATGTTTTGGTCCCAAGAGGTTTTGATACTTCTAAGTATTGAAAACTATGTTTCATAAATTTTCTAAGCTTTTATGAGCACAAGAAATATGTAGAACCAAGTTTTATGAATTTAGGACCTCTTGAGACAAAGTTGATTTAGTCACTGCCCTCTTAAATATTTTTATGATTTTAGATGTTAAAAATGTTTATAAATGAGTTTTGGAAATTTTAAAAAGGTTCCAAGAGAAACTAGTATTTTATGTGCTTTAGAAATTGTGTTTGATGCCTTCAAATGGAGATGTTTGTTTCAGTTCTGCCTTGCCATGTTTGGCCACTGTACGAGCTGTGTTAATGATGATAATATACTTATGTTTAAGTATAATTAATGTTAAGACTCATATGTGAAAGATAAGAGAAGTTAGAAACTAGAAAAGAATTAATTTGAGAGTTCTAGATCTTTTAATGTTTGAATTTTCTGGATTCTGTCCAGCAATGTTTAGTAATGCTAATCATGGATTTAAATTAGTTTAAATGTGTAGGAATGACTCATAAATGGGTTAGGACTTGATCTTGATGCTTTAGGAGCAAACCGGACTTAGAAAGGGTCATTACTGTGACTCCTAGGTACCCGTAAAGTTAGGATTGTAAAATCTGCATTCTTGAGGATTAGAGATATTCTTGACCATAGTGTGAGGTGAGAAATACTTAGTTAAGACCTTATAAGTTCCCGAGAGATTAGGTTTGATGATTTATAACTTAGAATGTGAGTTAGGGACCTTAAGGGTCAATGCATAAGACACTAAAAAGTTGTTAATGCTATGATGTGTTGTATGATGCAATGATATGATGAGATGTGCTTGATGCATGAGAAAATGATTGATGAAATGTTAAAGTTTATCATAGCATGAGATTTCATGAGAACATGATGTGTGGATTAGCTTGTGGCAGTGTGAAGGAAATTCGGTTTAACATTGTTATCTTTGTCGAATTTCCGTCAAACCTTAAAGGGTTGAAAGAAATTATTTATGAGTACCATATGAGTTGAAAACCCTGGATGACACCAGTTCGGTCGAGCACCCCCAGGAGGTTTTTATGTGACAAAGCACTGAGACGCGCTCACCTGGGTGACATCGGTTCGGCCGAGCACCCCCAGGGGAGACAAATCCGTGAGGGTATGAGTAGATGCAGCCTACCAAAGCGGACAAATTGCTATGGCGAAATGCCTGCAAAACATTTCAAAGAGGGTAATCCTAGAGAGAGATGATCCCTGCCCCCTACCCGTACTTGTGAGTCGGGATTATTATTTATGTTTCGCTTATTCAAGATAATAAGTAAGAGCTAGTGATGACTAGCTGAGGTATGAGCTCATAACCTAGTTATTTTTAGGGTGGCTTTTATGCTAAAGTACCATGATTGATGTCATGAAGTTGAGGAATGATTCACTTGAAAGTTATATGCCCTCATGCCACATGATTTATGTTTATGTGCTTTGATGTGTTGTCTTATATGTTCGAGTATTGACATGCATCCATGATATAACCTGTTGCATTTATAATATCAAGACACATGCTAAAAGGAATGGACCTTGGATAATTAGTTTGAGAAACCCTAAATTGAACCTTATATGCATGTTCACTACTTTATAATTAAACCCAAGGTTCCTGAGGATGTGTACGATGTAACCCTAGGATAGGAGACTCCTACTGAGATTCTTTAGCAAGAATTCTCACTCCTCTCTCTTCTCTCTTCCGTCACATCTTCAGAGACCGATGGCGACGTTCGTTCTTTTCATTGACACGCCTACTTGGGAGGTCCACTATGACCCGAACCACGGGTCATATCATTTTGAGGGGCAGTGTACCGTGCGAGTCTTCATGTTCATTGGACGCCCCTTTGCACATCTGCATGAGCTCAAGCTTTCTCCCCGACGTCACCTTATGACGACGTGATGGTTCGATGCCTCGAGACTTCCAGGACTACGTGCCTCGATCCCCGAGTTTGGAGGACGACCCATCCAAGGACCCACCGACGCACATGTATAGTGAGAGTTCTGCTCCTACACCTCAGTTCGTGCGAGATGTGAGCGAGGAGACCGCTACGCAGCCAAGGCTAGTGAGGCGAGCCGAGAGGCGCCCCCACCGAGGAGCCCATGCTCAGTCTTCACATGTTTCCACTCCTGCTGCTCTGCGTCCATGGATCGGTTACACTCCACCGTTTCCCAGATTCCAGTAGCTAACGTCGTAGGGGAGGCTTAGTGCACACACCACATGTAGAGTGGATAAACCTTCTTTTGTTTTTAAGGTTATTCACCATAGGTGCACTCGGGTAGTTATGGTTTATTTCTGCTTTCTTGTTTTCTGTTGTATTTCCTTTTCCGCTGTATTACAAGTTCTGCCCGTCCCCATAAGGGTATGACTACTTATGTACCTTAATTATGTTATTAATGGAATGTTTCTTTTATTATCATGATTGTTCTTTGGTTATATGCTCTACTTTATGACTTCTGATAATTGTTATGCGTGCTTTATGTTTCTGTCGTTCGACTAGTTAAGCTCGTCGCTCTCACTTTGCTTTATGTTTTCAAAAAGAAAAATTTACCCGTAATTTCCGCTAAGTATTTTAATAAAATAATAAGACTAAGAAGTAATAATCTAATGATTAGCCTAATATGTTCTAGAATATTGGGTTAAAAATTAGGGTGTTACACAGAAGGGCACCAACGTCGAGTAAAACCATCATAAAACTCAAGATCAAATTCTATTAACCTCTAAATAACTCTAATCTAGCTCTAACAATATTGGGAGAGCACCCTCACTTGACAACAATGAGAGAAAACAATAACCCATAACATGGGGGAAGAAGAACATGACATAAACCAACAAAATCTTACCTTTGATTTCTTGGGAGGAAGAGGAATGAGGTGGATTTGAGTGGGAAAAGAGTAGAAGAGGGTTTGGGAGTGATAGGGTTCAGAGTTTAGGGGGTGAAAACCGAGCTTGAGGTATAAATAAGGGTAAGGGGATTATTTGAGTGAAACGATATCGTTTTGTACTATTTCTGCCAAACTGATTGTAATACCTTAGGCTAAAAAAAAAAAAAAATCTCTCTGTTGAGTCTTTGCGGTAGCTAAAGAGGCTGGCAGCTCATCAGAAAGTAAGTCGGTGGCTGAAAGTGAAGTTTATGCTCTCGGGTGAGCGCTGCAGCGCTCAACAGAAAGTAAGTCGGTGCAAATTATGCTCTCTAGTGAGCGCTGCAGCGCTCGTTAGAGCTGCAGCGGTCACCAGAGCATTAAAAACCCCCATTCCGGGGTCCAGAACCTTCACTCACCAAAAATATGCTCTCTTCCCAAAAATTCACTCCTAACTCCATTTCTTCCATTTTCTCTTAAAATCAACTTCAATACTTCACTTCTAAGGCTTCAAGGTATGTTATTCTAGTGATTTCTCTTCTATTCTCTCCATTTCTCTTTGGTTTTTCCCGGGGGGGGGGGTTGGCATAAGGTTTTCCTACCTCTCAAGGAGGTAGAATTCTTTCAATGTGTTAAGAGTATATTTGAGTGATATAGAGGTTTTAGCCGTTAATCTAGGGTTCTGTTGCTTTATTGATAGATACTGGTGCTGTTCTCACCTCTCACAACTCTGTTGGTGCTATTCCTGTGCCTACTGCCACTCCAGGTGAGTGGGTTCACATTTGTAGCTTCTACTTTAATCATCATATGGATCTTCACCTAAAACCTGAGAGTATATATGATTTTAGAACTTATTTTGTAAACTGCTGAACTTTCTGTGGAGTGTTATGTTGTGAACTATTGGTTTATTAAAGGAAGGTGTTTTGTTGAAAACCATGGGACACCTATTGTTAATGATGAGTTTTCATACAGTTATGTGGCAAAATTAATCATTTAAAGCTGGTTTTATGATTATATGGTCTTGATATTGTTTACTGTTGTATAAAAGAGATTTTGAACCTTAGGATAGAGGACTTTGAAAATGATAGAGGAGAGAATGAGGTTTAGTTGAGCCGATAAAGGATCAGAGAGAAACAGGCTGTATGTTAATGGCAGTTAATCCGTTAACCATGGTACCAAGTAGCCCGGGTCAGAGATTTAGAGATTTATTGTCACACTGGGGACGGCGTCACGTAACGCCAGATGTGATTTGTAGATATTCAGAGACTTATTGGCACACTGGGACGGTACGTAACGCTTGGGCCAGACCACGATTACTCAGAGACTTAGTGTCATACTGGGGATGGTGATACGTAACGCCCAGATATGACCAAACCTTTGTATTCAGAGATTACTGTTTCTCTATTAGACTACTGTTAGGTCGGACTGTAAAGAACTAAGATTGAGGTCTTGATTATAACTATGAACTACTTGATGTTAGTGCTGTTATTATTATTATTATTATTATTATTTTTGGTGTTGTGTACCTTCTTTGGTGTCCCATGAAGAGGGGTTCCAGATGAGGGCTCACTCACTGAGTTTTTGGATTCAAAACTCACCCCTCTGTTTCCTCTATATTTTACAGATACCATAGCTGCTGAGGGTGTAACGCCCCGATTTTTCTCTACTGCGCCAAATGACCAAAATACCCCTAGGTCATTTTGGATAAAAATTTAAGGCCGGATAGCTTGGGCCATCCTCGACATCATGTTTTAATTATAGGATCAGGATTATATGAGATTTGATGAGTGGTTCGAGCAAGAACCGCAAATCCCCGATTTTTCCGTGTACAAATGACCAAAATGCCCCTGAGGTCATTTTCACACGAAAATCGAAGACGGTCATTCTCGACCATCCCAAGGGGGTTAGTTTGATGATTGAAGGGGATAAAATGTGTTATGAATTATGATAGAGGTGAAAATTTCAATTTCTGAACTTTCATGCGCTAAATGACCAAAATGCCCTCATGGCGATTTGTACGAATTTAGTGCCGATTGAACTGACCATTACCCAAAAGTTAGAAATGTTAATATTGATGGATGTTTGATATTCGGAAAAGGTTCGGGTAGTCTCAGGTAAATTTTATGTGAAATTACCATTTTACCCCTAATTGGTGCTACTTAAGCGTAATTGGGTAAATAAGGATACATGGGCACTATTAAGCTTTAATTAAATATAATTAAATTTTATTTACTTATTATGGGTCAGATTATTTATTTTAAATTATTTAAGGTCTGAAATTTATTTTGAAATTAAATTTCCATTTCAAATTTTATGATTCACTAGATTACAAAAAACCTAATAAACTAAGAGTTAGTGGATTTTCTCTACTTCCTTAATTTAGGGAACTATGTTAGTGCTTGTTTTTCAAATGGGATTTTTGTCAAACAAAGTTGTATGACCACTCCAAAAAAGTTGTCTTGAGTGCCTAAACCACTACAAACAACTTCCAACAAAAAGAATTCTTTTCCTAAATTAATTCCCTAATTTATGCTAACTAAAATTCTAATTCCTCCACTCAAAATAAAATAAAATTTTCCTCCCCATTGCTCAAGGAGGCTACGGTTGCCTCATGGTCATTGTCCCCATTATTTTCAAATTTAATACACCAATACACACACAAAACACTCATTCTTACTATCTATTGTTTTTGGTAAACCTAATTGTCCAAAAAAAGTAGTCATATTCTCTCTAACCTAAACACTTCATCTTCTTCCTCTCTTCCACCTCCAAGAGCCACCATCTTCAACCTCCACCCAAGCTCTCCACCTCTAATCAACATATCTCCACCATAGATCAACTCCTAAACACTTAATCTTTCCATCTCCAAAACACAAGAACACAAGAAAAATCCTCCTACTACCTTAACTCCTCTTGGCCGAAATCATCTTGCCCATCAAGAGAAGATTTTTCTTCTCTTTGTTTCATACAAGATCAAGCTTTCACTCTTGCAAACAAGAAACAACCGTGGTAGGGATTTTGTTTTGATATTTCATTTCTTTTCTTGGTTCAATTTTAGATTTATGGTTGGTTGAATGAATAAATTTTACTCCTTTCATCTTCATCTATTTTCGGTTTTGGAACCTTCATATGAGTTCCCTTCATTTTGATTTTTGGATGTCAATGGGAAGTTGAAACCGTGGCTTGATGATGAGGGTTTTGATGATGGTTTTGACACCATCAAGTATTTAACCTCTAAGAGCTCAAGGTTTAGTATTTTTCGGTTTTACAAAGGCCATGAGAAATAAAATGTTTTGATGGTTTAGTTTTGGTTATCTACTCTTGGTTGTTCACAACCAAAGTTCAATGATGATGGTTCTTGATGGTAGTTGTGAAAACTACTATATTTTGAACCTCTAGAGCTTGAGTTTCGGTTTTGACCCCAAGATAACATATTAGTGTATTTAGTATGCTTTTTCGGTCTCTTTATGATTTTACTTGAGCTTGATGGTGAGTCCAAAGAAATGAGGTTCTTGGAACTATGAACAATAGGACTCTAAAGCTCACCATGTTTAAGATTGGTTGAGGACAAGAATCTAATCTTGAAAAGTTTGAGCTTTAATGATTAAGATGTAAAAATGGATTTGCATACATGTTTACTTTCAAGTTACCACTTTAATCTTAAGAGATAATAATGAAACCCTTGCATGGCATGTTTATTTTGAGCCATCACCATAAACCTTGAAGATAATAATGGGTTGGCATAGCATATTTATTTTTCAAGCTATCATTCTAACTCCTAAAGACAAAAGTGGACTTGCATAGCATATTTATTTTCAAGTCATCACCTAAGACACTAAAGCTCAAAACTTGTCCTTGGATCTTAAATGTAAATTTGAACATGGCCACACATTTGTGTATATATATATACATACGGCTATGACACTATGAGATCTTTAAATGGGTTTACTTGATTTTAAGTTGAGATAGTTGAGATAGTTATTGAAAATTATACAAGTTGTGTTTTTAAAGTTTTCTTTCGCAAGTTTTGGGACTCAAGTGTAGCAAGAATGGTGTTTTATGAACAAGGGAGCTACTAATGTGATTTGAGATGTTTAGTTTCTGTTTTAGCAAATTTATGTGAGTATTCAAGAGATAAAAATATTTTTGGCATTTCCTATGACTCAACAAAGCGAAGAGGAAAACTAGTAGCTAGAAGTTATCAAAAGTAAAATTTTGGAATGATTTGAACTAAATTTTTAGGTCACTGTTTCTAACTCATAAATTCTGTATGATTCTGTTTGGAGGTGTTTTAATTGGTAGAAAATGTTGTTACTTGTTGTAAAAATTATTTTTAACATCCTAGGGTAAGCTAGTAATGGAAACGAGTAAATTATGCAACTCTCTAATGCTTTTATGAAATGAAAATATAGCTACTGCCTAGATGATACAAACACTGTTAAGAGATGTTTAGGATGAGATAAATGTGAGGAAATCATTAGTAGTTGATGCAGAAATTATTTTAGGTATTTTGGAAAGACTAGAAAACTAGAAAGAACCGAAAAATGTAGCTTTGAGACCCGTAGAGTTTGATAAAATATGGCTACTGCATTGAGATCAATTATTTGGCAAATATTCTGTTTGGAAGTGGAATTAGATGTGAAAAATCCTATAGGAGGCAGTGAGAATTAATGTTAGCACTATAGGAGAAATCGGAAACTAGAAAGGGCCAAAGGCGTAAATTCTAGAACCCAAAACGTATATTTTATGGTTCTTGCCCAAACTATCCAGCATCATTTAGAAATGTTTTGAAGTTGAAAATAGATGGAAATCATTGAGTATGACCTTTGAGATGCCTAAGAGAATAGTTACGGTAATTAGGTTACGTCGAGCCTAAGTTTTAACCCCGTAAGACAAAGGGGTGATTACCGAGAACTTGGAATTGAATTTCATAATTGGTGATTCATGATGATTGGTTGTTCACTTTGCCCATATACATGTCTATGCATATTTTATAATGAACATAGCATGTACATTAGTAGTCAGGGCCTTGATTCCGGCATATTGGGTAGGAGCATATTTATCATCCTCGCAAAGTGTTGATGACATGTGTTATATGATTATATGAATGTGAAGCATGAATATGTGTTTATGAATGAGGTTGTGAACCCGACTTATACGACTCATTTGTGGTATGCTATGATCATAATGGATTGAGATGCATGATTTATATGACATTGGTGAGCATAAAATGTTAAGTGAAATATCATGATGATATCCGAAATGGAATGCTTATATTGTATCTGGATGATATTTGAGGTTGTACATTCATCCGCATTCTTGCATAGCATACCGAGACGCATTTCTCCCCGCTTGAGAGGGAGATAACAAAACCGTGAGGGTATGGTAGATGCAGACTGCCAAAGCGGACAAATTTACTATGCACCGGTGTAAGTAAATGCGTTTGAAGAAGGAGATAATCCTAACCGTACTCTGGGAGTCGGAATATGATAGGTGATCCTTAAGCCCCCTAACCCACACTCTAGGAGTCGAAATTTATTTATACTTATCTCGGGATAAGTTGGAAACTAGTGACGACTAGTTAGGTATGAGCTCATAACCTAGAACTCTCATAGGAGAGAGTATTAGGGTGGCCGCATAGAAAAGTATATGAAAGAGGAAAGTTCATGCAAATCATCATGTGCATCAAGGAAATCATCACGTGCATCTTGCAAATTATCAAGCATACTTTATAATCATGATATGCATTTTCTTGTGATTGACTTAGTATAATTCTCTATGATGTACTTGCATGTGGCATTGACATGCATTCCATGAATTGGTATGATGCATTCATGACATTGATTCATGCTAAAAGACACGGACCTTGGATAATGACTTTTCGAACTTAATAAGGAAACTTTACTTGTGCCCACTATTTTCATAATGAAAACCCAAGGTGCCTGAGGGCGTAGATGATGACATATTGTTGGGAGGTGAAAACCCTCTGAGATTCTTTTATAAGTTTCTCACTCCCTCTTTCTTGCATTCTTTCCACTCGCTCTTGAGGCCGATGGCGGCGTTCGTGATCTTCGTTGATGCTCCCACAGGAAATGCACTTTGGCGCCACTCACGGACTTATCATTTCGTGGAGTCGTTGTCTTTGTTCGATTGTTCGTGTTCTTAGCACGCGTCCTTTTACACACCCAGTTACTAGTTATAGATTTTCTCCTGCCACTCCATTTCTTGATGGTGATCTTGAGCATGCCGTCGCGAGGAGAGCGGTTTCGTCGTACACATCCTCTTTGCTTCGTCTGCTTCATGGGTATCTGATCGTTCCTCATTCTCCTAGTTAAATCGAGCACGAGGCAGACCCCTCAGGAGTCACCATCCCAACACTCCTCTGGCGGTTCCTGCTTTTCCCATGGAGCTTGGAGATGACGGTGAAGGAGCAACCGGTCAGAGGTCCATCGAGGGGAGCTACCTCAGTTTATCGTGGGGCTGTTCGTCCTCGTCGAGGTGCCCATGTTCGTCCATCCTACGGTCTCGATAATGCTGAGGAGCTGACCCGTTTCATTGGCCGCACTTCCCCTTCTCCATAGAGACATTTTGATAGCCGAGGATGATTAGTGATCGCAGTGCCCTAGCACACTTAGTGGATAGCTTCCTTCGTTTTCCCCTATCTTGAGGTTATCCCACCTATGTGCACCCCAGTAGACTTAGTAGTGAAGAGTGGTCCTTAGTCTATTTAAATTTCCGCACTACTTTATGCACTTTGTTTCTTTTCTGTTTTGTGGATTAATGTATCATCCTAATCATTAAGGATGAAGATATCATTATTCATTACTACGTGTTTGGTGTGTAAGGATGTTGTTATTACATGAATTCATGGCGATTATCTATGAATGTGATAGTATGGGTTTAAATATCATATGCTTGCTCGCGATGTATAGAATATTTGTTCATTTTCGGTATCTGAGGCTCACTATTTTGTTTAAGATTCAAAAAATTTAGCCGTATTTTTGCTAAGTATTTTACAAATGCAAGGTTAAGAACTAGAACAAAAGAGTAATAACTAATAATTAACTCAAAATGCGACCTAGGCGTGTTGGGTTAAATATTAGGGTGTTACATTTTGGTATCAGAGCAGTTCGATTCTCATGGAGCACGAGGATTGGGTGACTATGCTTCTTAAGCATAATGAGTTAGTTTTGTCATGTGTAGTTGCTTTATTGATAGGATAAGCTATAGGGTAGAGAGACATGATTGTTTGTGGAAATGTACCATGATAACTAGCTCACTTTACATAGAGTATTGAGCACGATCAACTCGGTGTTTGTTGTTACGTGTGTTCAGGGGATCAATGGTACGACCACTGACGAATAGGACTCAGTGCGGAGGCGAGCAGGGTAATGAGGCTGCTGAAGCTCTTAGGAAATGGCTAGGGCTATGCGGATGATGTTGAGCGGATGGACCAACGGGGAGATCTTTGGACATGGCCCTGTCTTCTTTGAAGGTCTTGAGCATGCCCGCTTTGGGGAATTCCGCAAGGCTAATCCACCATCATTTCGAGGGACCATGAACCCAAACCATGCAGAAGAATGGATTAAAAGCATGGAGAAGATCATTTACGTGATCACCGCACCGAGGAACAAAAGGTAACTTTCTTTGCCTACATGTTAGAGGCGGATCTTGAGTTACGGTGGAATGGTACCGAAGATTACTAGAAGCATCGACACTTTGCAATGAATTGGGAATTATTCAAGGCCTACTTTACGAGAAGTATTTTCTGAATCTGTGAGGAATGCCAAGGATATAGAATTCATGCAGCTAACCCAAGGAGGCATGAGTGTTGCCCAGTATACTGCAAAGTTTGAAGAGCTAATCAAGTTCTCAAGGGTTTTTCAAGGGAACCCTGATGAAGTTTGGAAATGTGTCAAATATGAAGCAGGATTAAAGGCAGAGATCAATATCATTGTTGCACACATGGAAATTAGGAATTCCCTATCTTGGTCAACAAATGTCGTATTATCGAGGAGGGGCATAAGAAGTTGAATGTATCAAGGGCTGAGAATTTGTAAGAAGATGGCACCTCAAGCTCAGGGTTCAAGCCTCAATCCAAACCATCGCTCAGGCCACACCCTAGGCCGCAGTTCAGGCCCCAAGGCCCTAGGAATGATTTTCATCATGGAGGGTCTAGTGGTTCCAAGGGCAAGGCGCCACAAAGAACCCCAGCTGCACCCCCTAGGCCTGCACCTGTTGCTCTATGTCCCAAGTGTGGGAAGCCACACGGAGATCGTCCTTGCTTGATGGGTCAAGGAGTTTGCTTCAAATGTGGGAAACCTGGTCATTTTGCTAGAGAATGCACCGAGAGGAACCCGAGGGCCCCTAACCCAGGCCGCAACACCAAGGGAGGGTCTTTACCCTCAATGCAAAAGATTCAACAAAATCCAGAAGCCTCATAGAAGGTAAGTGCGAAATGAATGGTAGGACCTTAATTGTACTATTTGATTACGGCGCAACCCACTCCTTCATATCACATGATAGTGTCAACTCCTTGCATTTACATGTGTCAGAACTTCCCTTTGATCTTCTTTGTTTCTACACCTCTTTGGTAAACCTTTGTTAGGACTTGTAGATGTTGCTTAAGTTGTCGTTTCATTGTAAAAGGTAGACCTTTTGTTCAAGATCTAGTTTGTTTACCTATGCATGATTTAGACATGATCCTCGGCATGGATTGGCTTTATGCTAACCGTGTATTGTTGAACTGCTATACCAGGTCTGTCATCTTCCTCCCTATCCCTAGTGTGTCTAGTGCATCTTTAAAACTTTATTTGAATCTTTGTAGAGGTTAAGCTGTTATGGGGATGAGAGTAAGGGGTACGTTCTCCTAGCCATGACGATGTGGACTTTGAGCAAGATATTGATGATGTGCCCGTAGTAAGAGAATACCTGAAGTATTTCGGATGAGATACTGAGTTCCCTCAGGTTAGGGAGGTAGAGTTTTCGATTGAGTTAGTGCCAGAGCAGGATCCATATCCATTGCACCCTACAGGATGTCGCCCCTAGAATTAACCGAATTAAAGACTCAATTAGAGGAGCTTTTGGAAAAGAGGTTTGTAAGGCCTAGTGCATCACCATGGGGAGCCCCTGTCCTATTCGTCAAAAAGAAAGATGGAAGCATGAGGCTTTGCATAGACTATAGGCAGTTGAACCGAGTGACCGTGAAGAACAAGTACCCTCTACCTAGGATTGATGACTTGATGGATCAACTAAGGGGAGCAGTAGTGTTCTCAAAGATTGACCTAAGATCGGGATATCACCAAATTAGGGTAAGAGATGAGGACATACCTAAGACTGCTTTTAGGACTCGGTATGGCCACTTTGAATTCACAGTGATGTCATTTGGATTGACCAACGCTCCTGCTGTGTTTATGGATTACATGAATAGGATTTTCAGGCCCTATTTGGATCAATTTGTGGTTGTTTTCATAGATGATATACTCATCTACTCAAGACCCTCAAGAGCATGAGCACCATTTAAGGATAGTATTAGAGATTTTGAAAGAGAAGAAGTTGTATGCAAAGTTATCTAAGTGTGAATTCTGGTTGGAAGAAGTAAAATTTTTAGGACATGTAGTTTCAAAGGGAGGTATCTTGATTGACCCTAGTAAGATAGAAGCGAATGAGTGGGAGAGACCAACCACGATGTGAGAGATCTGAAGCTTCTTAGGATTAGCTGGATATTACCGTAGATTCATTAAAGAATTTTCTCGGATTTCCTTACCCTTGACCAAGCTTACAAGGAAGAGTGCCCCTTTTGAATGGACTACGAATGTGAGCAAAGTTTTCAAGAACTAAAGGTGAGGTTAACCACAACCCAGTGTTAGTTTTACGACCTAATGAATCCTTGAAGTTTCTTGTGATGCGTCAGGAAAAGGCTTGGGATGTGTCTTGATGCAAAATAGGCAAGTGGTGGCCTATGCATCCCGACAACTCAAGCCTCACGAGGCAAACTACCCCACCCATGACCTAGAATTGGCTTGATTGTGTTTGCCTTGAAGGTGTGGAGACACCACTTATATGGGGTGAAGTTTGAGGTATTTTCTGATCATAAGAGTCTCAAATACCTTTTTGATCAGAAGGAGTTGAATATGAGGCGAGAGGAGATGGATGGAATTTACGAAGGATTATGATTTTGGATTAAACTATCATCCGGAAAGGCCAATGTGGTGGCCGATGCCCCAGTCGGAAGTCATTGCATCTGTCTCAAATGATGGTTAAGGAGGCGGATTTGATTGAGAAGTTTAGAGACATGAACTTAGGAATGACTCTAACAACCAGAAGCTTAAGGATGTGTCACCTCAGCGTAACGGTGAGTTCAAAGAGAGAATCACCCAGGCCCAACAAGAGGATGAGGAGTTTAAGGAGACATTAGAGGCGGTAGAGAATGGAAAATTGAAGGGTTTCTTCCAAGGAGCTGACAAGATATGGAGATTTGAGGCCGGATTTGTGTCTTGACAAGTGGTGACCTCGAAAGGGGATTTTGGAGGAGGCTCACAAGGGCCATTTTACTATTCATCCTGGTACAACCAAGATGTATCAAGATTTGAAAAAGATGTTTTGGTGGCCTGGTTTGAAGCGGGCGTGGTAGCATGGGTGAATAAGTGCTTGAGTCTGTCAAAAGGTGAAGATTGAGCACCAAAGACCTTACGGGATGCTGCACCCTTGTCAATTCTGAATGGAAATGGGACAAAGCATCTCTATGGATTTTGTGGGATTGCCTAAGACCCAAGTTGGCCATAACGCCATATGGGTAATTGTAGATCGGTGACTAAGTCGGCCCACTTTTGCCCATTAAGGTGACTTATTCCTTGGATAAGTTAGCACAATTGTACATCAAGAGATAGTGAGGTTACACAGTACCATCGACTATAGTCTCTGGCCGAGATCCGTGGTTTACATCACGATTTTGGGGAGCCTTTCAAGCGACTTTTGGTTCAAAGTTGTGTCTAAGCACTGACTTACCACCCTCAGACAGGATGGCCAATCAGAAAGAACAATACAAACCTTGGAAGATATGTTGAGGGCATGTGTGTTAGACCAAAGGGGGAGTTGGGATAGGTACTTGCCATTGATCGAGTTTGCATATAACAACAGTTATCATGCAAGCATCGGTATGGCACCGTACGAGGCATTGTATGGAAGGAAGTGTCAATCGCCATTATGTTGGTATGAACCGGTGAACCAGGGGCATGTTAGGGCCCGAGGTTGTAAGGAAACTACGGTGCAAATCAAGAGGATTAGAGATAAAATCCACATGTTGCTCAAAGTCGATGAAAAGCTATGCGGACAAGCGGCTAAAGCCATTGGAATTCCAGGAGGGAACATGTATTCCTTAGGGTTACCCCCACAACAGGCATAGGGCAAGCCATGAAAGTCAAGAAGTTGAGCCCTAGGTTTCTTGGTCCTTTCGAAATCCTTAAAAGAGTCGGGTCAGTAGCTTATCAGATAGCCTTGCCACCCAACTTGTCAAACCTACACGATGTTTTCCATGTTTCCCGGTGAAAATACGGTCCGACCCTAGTCATGTGTTTGAGCGAGCAGGTACAATTAAGGGAAGACCTAACTTTCAATTTGCAGCCCATAAGAATCTTGGACAAGGGAGTCAAGCAATTGAGAAGTAAACCGTAACCTTGGTCAAGGTAGCATGGGGACGGGGAAAAGAGGAGGAGTGCACATGGGAGCTAGAATCAGAGATGAGGTCGCAATATCAGGAATTATTCACAGGTAACAAATTTCGAGGGCGAAATTTTTCTTAGGAGGGGAGAAATGTAACGCAGATTTTTCTCTCAAGGCTAAATGACCAAAATACCCCTAGGTCATTTTGGATAAAAATTAAGGCGGATAGCCTGGACCATCCTCGACATCATGTTTTAATTATAGGATCAGGATTATATGAGATTTGATGAGTGGTTTGAGGAAGAACTGCAAATCCCGATTTTTAAGTGTACAAATGACCAAAATGCCCCTGAGGTCATTTTCACCACGAAAAATCGAAGCAGTCATTCTCGACCATCCCAAGGGGGTTAGTTTGATGATTGAAGGGGATAAAATGTGTTATGAATTATGATAGAGGTGAAAATTTCAATTTACGAACTTTCATCGCGCTAAATGACCAAAATGCCCTATGGCGATTTGTACGAATTTAGTGCCGATTGAACCCGACCATTACCCAAAAGTTAGAAATGTTAATATTGATGGATGTTTGATATTCGGAAAAGGTTGGGTAGTCTCAGGTAAATTTTATGTGAAATTACCATTTTACCCCTAATTGGTGCTACTTAAGCGTAATTGGGTAAATAAGGATACATGGGCACTATTAAGCTTTAATTAAATATAATTAAATTTTATTTACTTATTATGGGTCAGATTATTTATTTTAAATTATTTAAGGTCTGAAATTTATTTTGAAATTAAATTTCCATTTCAAATTTTATGATTCACTAGATTACAAAAAACCTAATAAACTAAGAGTTAGTGGATTTTCTCTACTTCCTTAATTTAGGGAACTATGTTAGTGCTTGTTTTTCAAATGGGATTTTTGTCAAACAAAGTTGTATGACCACTCCAAAAAGTTGTCTTGAGTGCCTAAACCACTACAAACAACTTCCAACAAAAGAATTCTTTTCCTAAATTAATTCCCTAATTTATGCTAACTAAAATTCTAATTCCTCCACTCAAAATAAAATAAAATTTTCCTCCCCATTGCTCAAGGAGGCTACGGTTGCCTCATGGTCATTGTCCCCATTATTTTCAAATTTAATACACCAATACACACACAAAACACTCATTCTTACTATCTATTGTTTTTGGTAAACCTAATTGTCCAAAAAAGTAGTCATATTCTCTCTAACCTAAACACTTCATCTTCTTCCTCTCCTCCACCTCCAAGAGCCACCATCTTCAACCTCCACCCAAGCTCTCCACCTCTAATCAACATATCTCCACCATAGATCAACTCCTAAACACTTAATCTTTCCATCTCCAAAACACAAGAACACAAGAAAAATCCTCCTACTACCTTAACTCCTCTTGGCCGAAATCATCTTGCCCATCAAGAGAAGAATTGTCTTCTCTTTGTTTCATACAAGATCAAGCTTTCACTCTTGCAAACAAGAAACAACCGTGGTAGGGATTTTGTTTTGATATTTCATTTCTTTTCTTGGTTCAATTTTAGATTTATGGTTGGTTGAATGAATAAATTTTACTCCTTTCATCTTCATCTATTTTCGGTTTTGGAACCTTCATATGAGTTCCCTTCATTTTTGATATATGGATGTCAATGGGAAGTTGAAACCGTGGCTTGATGATGAGGGTTTTGATGATGGTTTTGACACCATCAAGTATTTAACCTCTAAGAGCTCAAGGTTTAGTATTTTTCGGTTTTACAAAGGCCATGAGAAATAAAATGTTTTGATGGTTTAGTTTTGGTTATCTACTCTTGGTTGTTCACAACCAAAGTTCAATGATGATGGTTCTTGATGGTAGTTGTGAAAACTACTATATTTTGAACCTCTAGAGCTTGAGTTTGGTTTTGACCCCAAGATAACATATTAGTGTATTTAGTATGCTTTTTCGGTCTCTTTATGATTTTACTTGAGCTTGATGGTGAGTCCAAAGAAATGAGGTTCTTGGAACTATGAACAATAGGACTCTAAAGCTCACCATGTTTAAGATTGGTTGAGGACAAGAATCTAATCTTGAAAAGTTTAGAGCTTTAATGATTAAGATGTAAAAATGGATTTGCATACATGTTTACTTTCAAGTTACCACTTTAATCTTAAGAGATAATAATGAAACCCTTGCATGGCATGTTTATTTTGAGCCATCACCATAAACCTTGAAGATAATAATGGGTTGGCATAGCATATTTATTTTTCAAGCTATCATTCTAACTCCTAAAGACAAAAGTGGACTTGCATAGCATATTTATTTTCAAGTCATCACCTAAGACACTAAAGCTCAAAACTTGTCCTTGGATCTTAAATGTAAATTTGAACATGGCCACACATTTGTGTATATATATATACATACGGCTATGACACTATGAGGGATCTTTAAATGGGTTTACTTGATTTTAAGTTGAGATAGTTGAGATAGTTATTGAAAATTATACAAGTTGTGTTTTTAAAGTTTTCTTTTATAAGTTTTGGGACTCAAGTGTAGCAAGAATGGTGTTTTATGAACAAGGGAGCTACTAATGTGATTTGAGATGTTTAGTTTCTGTTTTAGCAAATTTATGTGAGTATTCAAGAGATAAAAATATTTTTTGGCATTTCCTATGACTCCAACAAAGCGAAGAGGAAAACTAGTAGCTAGAAGTTATCAAAAGTAAAATTTTGGAATGATTTCGGAACTAAATTTTCGGTCACTGTTTCTAACTCATAAATTCTGTATGATTCTGTTTGGAGGTGTTTTAATTGGTAGAAAATGTTGTTACTTGTTGTAAAAATTATTTTTAACATCCTAGGGTAAGCTAGTAATGGAAACGAGTAAATTATGCAACTCTCTAATGCTTTTATGAAATGAAAATATAGCTACTGCCTAGATGATACAAACACTGTTAAGAGATGTTTAGGATGAGATAAATGTGAGGAAATCATTAGTAGTTGATGCAGAAATTATTTTAGGTATTTTGGAAAGACTAGAAAACTAGAAAGAACCGAAAAATGTAGCTTTGAGACCCGTAGAGTTTGATAAAATATGGCTACTGCATTGAGATCAATTATTTGGCAAATATTCTGTTTGGAAGTGGAATTAGATGTGAAAAATCCTATAGGAGGCAGTGAGAATTAATGTTAGCACTATAGGAGAAATCGGAAACTAGAAAGGGCCAAAGGCGTAAATTCTAGAACCCAGAAAGCGTATATTTTATGGTTCTTGCCCAAACTATCCAGCATCATTTAGAAATGTTTTTGAAGTTGAAAATAGATGGAAATCATTGAGTATGACCTTTGAGATGCCTAAGAGAATAGTTACGGTAATTAGGTTACGTCGAGCCTAAGTTTTAAACCCGTAAGACAAAGGGGTGATTCTGAGAACTTGGAATTGAATTTCATAATTGGTGATTCATGATGATTGGTTGTTCACTGCCCATATACATGTCTATGCATATTTTATAATGAACATAGCATGTACATTAGCTGAGTCCGGGCCTTGATTAGGCATATTGGGTAGGAGCATATTTATCATCCTGCAAAGTGTTGATGACATGTGTTATATGATTATATGAATGTGAAGCATGAATATGTGTTTATGAATGAGGTTGTGAACCCGACTTATACGACTCATTTGTGGTATGCTATGATCATAATGGATTGAGATGCATGATTTATATGACATTGGTGAGCATAAAATGTTAAGTGAAATATCATGATGATATCGGAAATGGAATGCTTATATTGTATCTGGATGATATTTGAGGTTGTACATTCATGCTGCATACTTGCATAGCATACCGAGACGCATTTCTCTGCTTGATGGGGAGATAACAAAACCGTGAGGGTATGGTAGATGCACCTGCCATAGCGGACAAATTTACTATGCTCCGGGTGTAAGTAAATGCGTTTCGAAGAAGGAGATAATCCTAACCGTACTCTGGGAGTCGGAATATGATAGGTGATCCTTAAGCCCCCTAACCCACACACTGGGAGTCGAAATTTATTTATACTTATCTGGGATAAGTTGGAAACTAGTGACGACTAGTTAGGTATGAGCTCATAACCTAGAACTCTCATAGGAGAGAGTATTAGGGTGGCGCATAGAAAAGTATATGAAAGAGGAAAGTTCATGCAAATCATCATGTGCATCAAGGAAATCATCACGTGCATCTTGCAAATTATCAAGCATACTTTATAATCATGATATGCATTTTCTTGTGATTGACTTAGTATAATTCTCTATGATGTACTTGCATGTGGCATTGACATGCATTCCATGAATTGGTATGATGCATTCATGACATTGATTCATGCTAAAAGACACGGACCTTGGATAATGACTTTTCGAACTTAATAAGGAAACTTTACTTGTGCCCACTATTTTCATAATGAAAACCCAAGGTGCCTGAGGGCGTAGATGATGACATATTGTTGGGAGGTGAAAACCCTCTGAGATTCTTTTATAAGTTTCTCACTCCCTCTTTCTTGCATTCTTTCCACTACGTCTTGAGGCCGATGGCGGCGTTCGTGATCTTCGTTGATGCTCCCACAGGAAATGCACTTTGGCGCCACTCACGGACTTATCATTTCGTAGGTCGTTGTCTTTGTTCGATTGTTCGTGTTCTTAGCACGTCCTTTTACACCCAGTTACTAGTTATAGATTTTCTCCTGCCACTCCATTTCTTGATGGTGATCTTGAGCATGCCGTCGCGAGGAAGCGATTTAAATCGTACACATCCTCTTGCCTGCATTCATGGGTATCTGAGTGCGTTCCTCATTCTCCTAGTTAAATGCGAGCACGAGACAGACCCCTCGGAGAGTCACCATCCCAACACTCCTCTGGCGGTTCCACTGCTTTTCCCATGGAGCTTGGAGATGACGGTGAAGGAGCAACTTGTCGAGAGGTCCATCGAGGAGCTACCTCGGTTTATCGTGGGGCTGTTCGTCCTCGTCGAGGTGCCCATGTTCGTCCATCCTACGGTCTCGATAATGCTGAGGAGCTGACCCGTTTCATTGGCCGCACTTCCCCTTCTCCATAGAGACATTTTGATAGCCGAGGATGATTAGTGATCGCGATGCCCTAGCACACTTAGTGGATAGCTTCCTTCGCTTTTCCCCTATCTTGAGGTTATCCCACCTATGTGCACCCAGTAGACTTAGTAGTGAAGAGTGGTCCTTAGTCTATTTAAATTTCCGCACTACTTTATGCACTTTGTTTCTTTTCTGTTTTGTGGATTAATGTATCATCCTAACTGTTAAGGATGAAGATATCATTATTCATTACTACGTGTTTGGTGTGTAAGGATGTTGTTATTACATGAATTCATGGCGATTATCTATGAATGTGATAGTATGGGTTTAAATATCATATGCTTGCTCGCGATGTATAGACATTTGTTCATTTAGGTATCTGAGGCTCACTATTTTGTTTAAGATTCAAAAAAAAATTTAGCCGTATTTTTGCTAAGTATTTTACAAATGCAAGGTTAAGAACTAGAACAAAAGAGTAATAACTAATAATTAACTCAAAATGCGACCTAGGCGTGTTGGGTTAAATATTAGGGTGTTACAGAGGGTACTTCTACACCATCCTCTACCCAGCAGCATTAGATTCAGTTGCTGAGCCCGTTAGGTGAGGTGTCTGATATTGTGTTCTAGACGTGCTCTAGTGTGATGCATGCAGGACCCCGGACCGTAGAGCACGATCACATTGTGCATAGTTTTGTTATTTTATATACTTTTTGGGATTGTATAACTGTTACTTTTATAAACACCTTGTATGTAAAGGTCTGTATGCATATTTAGCGATGTTGCATATTTGCTTTTTAGAAAGGGGATGGAAATATGTTTTGGTTTTTCTAAACTTGGTTTTTGATAACAGGTGATTTCATGTAACATTAAGGATTTATTTTATGGATTTTCTTAATTGAAATGCATGAGTAGAGACAGTACAGGTCACCAGGCTTACGTGGGAATGAGATCTCTCACGTGCCGGTCACGTGCCCAAGGAGGGTCGTGACAAAGTTGGTATCAGAGCCATA
Organism: Dalbergia cultrata; assembly: GCA_031216105.1. Lineage (NCBI taxonomy): Eukaryota > Viridiplantae > Streptophyta > Magnoliopsida > Fabales > Fabaceae > Dalbergia > Dalbergia cultrata. Next base: position 38,030,807 of record CM062350.1, read on the forward strand.
GGTTTCCCTGCATATCACTGGAGCAAGTGTCCACAGGTAGTGCCTCGTTTATGTCAATAGAAGCGCGCCTATTTGCATTAACGAAGCATTACTTGCGGCCTTTAGGATGATCAGTTGAGTCTAGACTTAGAGATAGAGTTTAGGCCTGTTATATGAATGGTATTCCTTATCTTGTGTGTTCTTCCCTTTCAGTTGGATCCAGTATGCCTCCCCTCCGACGTTCTACCTCTCGACGTCGTCGTAGTAGCAGATCTTCTAGTCCTAGTGGCCGCCTTAGAGCTCTGGAGCAGACTCTGGCCACCCTTACTGATGTTCTAGCCAGACAGGCAGAGGCTGGATCACAGCCACCCCCGGTCCAGCCTCCAGGTAGAGACCCAGATGATTCAGCCCTAGAGCGTTTTCGGAGGATGGATCCACCCACTTTCCAGGGACGCCTGACCACAGAGGATCCTCAGGCATTCCTTAGGGAGATAGAGAAGATTATCAAAGTCATTCATTGTTCATCAGAGAGAGCAGCAGAGTTAGCTGGTTTTCAGTTAGGCGGCTTGGCGGGAACATGGTATGATGAGTTTCTCCAGGGGCGTGGTGACTTAGATCCGCCCTCTTGGGAGGAATTCAGGGCCGCTTTCCTTCGTAGATTCTTGTCAGAGAGCCGGAGAGCACAGATGATAGAGGAGTTCTTGAGACTCCGTATGACCCCTGGTATGACAGTGGCAGAGTATGATGAGAGGTTTACATACTTGGCTTAGGCAGCTGCAGGAATGATGCAGACAGAGACTGAGAAAGTTAGGCGGTTCGTACAGGGACTGCCTAAAGACATGTTTCTCAGCCTTCAGCCGCATGTTGGTACCATGGATTATGCCCCAGGTAGTGGATACCGCTATTGGGTTGGAGGTAGGATTAGCAGAGAGGAGAGTTGCTTCTAAGTCTAGCAAGAGGGCTAAGACTCAGAGTACATTTTCTGGAGGAGTTGGTACTAGTAGGGATCCGCCATCGAGTCGGCCGAGCTCAGCCCGGTAGGGTTACCTTTTCAGATCCTACCCCGGTACGATCTGCAGCTTCTTAGGGTCAGGGCAGAGAAGGTAGTCAGTATTCTGGCCAGGCATCAGTCCAGAGTTTACCTGTTTGTCAGACTTGTGGTAGGCGAGACCCGGGGCAGTGCCTGATTGGCACCCTTGTATGCTATGGTTGTGGCCGGCGTGGTCACAAAAGGGCGGAATGCCCACTTTGGCAGGGGACCTCCAGTTAGGGGTCTGCGAACTCCACTGCTTCAGTCCAGTCTTTCCAATCAGCAACCCAGGGCGGTTCTGCCACCCCGGTGGGTAGAGTCTTTGAAGGCAGAGGCCCTAGAGGTAGAGGCTTCAGTGGCAGAGGTTCAGCTGGCAGAGGTCAGAGTAGCGGGGGACAGCCCTGATTGTATGCATTGACCAGACAGGATGCATCAGCCTCTAAAGATGTCGTGGCAGGTATTATCAGAGTCTTTACTTTTGATGCATTTTCTTTGATTGACCCTCGATTGTCCTATTCATATGTATCCTTATTCTTTGCCACACGATTTGAGAGGCTAGTTTCTAGTTTAGACAAGCCCTTCTTAGTAGGGGTTCCGATAGAAGGACCTCTTTTAGTTCAGTTAGTGTACAGAGGCTGTGAAATCAATGTTGGTGATGTGGAAACTTATGCAGATTTACACCTGTTAGATATGGTAGATTTTGATGTTATTCTGGGTATGGATTGGTTGGCTTCATGTCACGCTACAGTTGATTGCTATACTAAGTGCATCCAAGTTTGGTATTTACATTTGGATTTCAAGAGTTTAAGGGTGTCAGCTGCTATGTTCTGACTAGTCTGATTTCATCTATGAGTGCCTTGAAGCTTATGGATAAAGGAGTTTATGGGTTTTTAGCTTCAGTACGAGATGTAGAGGTACCAGTGCCAACCATAGAATCGGTCCCCGTAGTTTGTGAGTTTCCTGATGTGTTTCCAGAGGACTTGCCAGGGTTACCACCAGAGAGGGAAGTAGAGTTTGGAATAGAATTGGAGCCAGGAACTAGGCCTATTTCGATACCCCCATATCGTATGGCCCCGACAGAGCTCTGATGAAAAGAAGCTTGTTGCAAGGATTCTTTGGATAAAGGTTTTATTCGACCAAGTACCTCACCTTGGGGTGCTCCAGTCTTATTTGTAAAGAAGAAAGATGGATCTATGAGGATGTGTATAGATTATCGACAGCTGAATAAGGTGACCATTAAAAATAAATATCCTTTGCCCCGTATAGATGATTTGTTTGATCAGCTTCAAGGGGCTCAATGTTTTTCTAAGGTTGATCTTCGATCCGGGTATCATCAGTTGAAAATCAAGGATGAAGATATACCCAAGACAGCTTTTAGGACACGCTATGGACATTATGAATTCCTAGTGATGTCCTTCGGGTTGACTAACGCCCCTGCCGCTTTTATGGATCTGATGAAACGAGTTTTGAGACCGTTCCTAGATCATTTTGTGATTGTCTTTATTGACGATATTCTAGTATACTCAAGGAGTAGAGAGGAGCATGAGCACCACCTTAGGATTGTCTTACAGACATTGAGGGAACATCAGCTATATGCTAAGTTTTCTAAGTGTGAATTACGGCTAGAAGCGGTGGCGTTTCTTGGACATATAGTATCCAAGGATGGTATTATGGTAGATCCTAAGAAAGTTGAGGCGATTCAAAGGTGGCCAAGGCACGCTATGATGTCAAGTTCACAGCTTTTTGGATATGGCAGGTTATTATAGGCGATTTGTTAAGGATTTTTCCAAGATTGCAGCACCGTTGACTAGATTGACCCAAAAGAATGTTAAGTTTGGTGGTCAAGCGCACGTGAGGAAAGCTTCCAAAAGTCAAGACTCGCTTGACTACCGCCTCTAATCTGGTGCTACCTTCAGTGCGGATAGTTTCTTGTATATTGTGATGCTTCTAGAGTAGGACTTGGCTGTGCCCTTATGCAACATGGCCGAGTTGTAGCCTATGCTTCCAGGCAACTCAAGAAGCATGAACAGAATTATCCTACTCATGATTTAGAAATGGTAGTAGTAGTTTTTGCCTTGAAAATCTGGAGACATTATCTGTATGGAGCAACTTGTGAGATTTTTACAGATCATAAGAGCTTAAAATACATTTTCCAACAGAAAGATCTAAATCTCAGACAACGCAGATGGATGGAATTGTTAAAAGACTATGATTATACGATCTCTTATCACCCAGGTAAGGCTAATGTAGTAGCTGATGCTTTGAGTAGGAAGTCAGAAGGCAGTTTGGCTCATATAGCTCCTTTAAGACAACCTTTGATAGAAGATATTTATAAGTTAGAAGCAGAGGGAATCCAGTTTGGTATAGGAGATTCAGGAGCCTTTCTAGCTCATATTAGAGCTCAGTCAACCCTAGTAGAGCAGATTAAGGCAAAGCAGAAAGAGGACCCCAAATTGGCTAGGATCATAGAGGATGTACACAAAGAAGGGGGCCATGAGTTTTCTCTGGATAAAGAAGGTGTGTTACGCCTTGGAAATAGGTTGTGTGTGCCGAATGTGGATGAGTTGAAGAAGCAAGTAATGGAAGAGTCCCATAGGGCAGCATATTCTGTTCACCCTGGTTAAGCTAAAATGTATCATGATCTGCGGCAGTTGTATTGGTGGGAAGGTATGAAAAGAGATATAGGTGAATTTGTGGCACGGTGTTTAGTATGTCAACAGGTTAAGGCTGAACACAAAAGGCCGGCAGGATTACTCCAGCAGATAGAGATTCCAGAATGGAAGTGGGAGAGGATAACTACGGATTTTGTAATTGGGTTACCTCGGACTACTATAGGCTTTGATTCTATTTGGGTAATTGTAGATCGGATGACCAAGTCAGCTCATTTCTTGCCAGTAAAGACCAATTTCACCGCGGCCCAATATGCTCGCCTATATATAAATGAATGAGATTGTCAGACTTCACGGAGTGCCAGTATCTATTATATCAGATAGAGGGGCTCAGTTCACATCGAGATTCTGGAGGGCGTTTCAGGAAGCTCTAGGAACCCGAGTGAACCTATCTACAGCCTTCCATCCTCAGACTGATGGTCAGACAGAGAGAACTATTCAAACCTTATAAGACATGCTCAGAGCCTGTGTGCTAGACTTTGGTGGGAGTTGGTGTGACCACTTACCACTCATAGAGTTTGCTTATAATAACAGTTACCAGGCAAGTATTCATATGGCACCATTTGAAGCTTTGTATGGTAGACGATGCAGATCTCCTATTGGGTGGTTTGAGCTTGGGGAAGCTAAAACCCTAGGCCCAGACCTAGTTCAAGAGACCCTAGAGAAAGTTCGGTTAATCAAAGAAAGGTTAATAGCAGCTTAGTCCAGACAGAAAACTTATGTTGATAACCGAAGACGAGAGTTAGAGTTTACTGTGGGTGATCATGTATTTCTGCGAGTATCTCCTATGAAGGGAGTGGTGAGGTTCGGTAAACGGGGAAAGCTAAGTCCTCGTTATATCGGGCCATTTGAGATTCTAGAAAGAGTGGGAGCAGTAGCTTATAGATTAGCATTACCTCCCAGCTTGTCAACCATCCATCCTGTTTTTCATGTCAGCATGCTTAGGAAGTATATTCCGGACCAATCCCATGTGCTCACCCCACAAGCAGTCCAGCTTGATGAGAATTTGTCCTTTGAAGAGGAGCCAATTGCAATAGTAGACAGACAAATTAAAAAGCTTCGTTCAAAAGAAGTACTTTCTGTAAAAGTAATTTGGAGAAACCACTCAGGTGAGGAAGCCACGTGGGAAGCTGAAGATGCCATGAGAGTGAAATACCCATATCTCTTCCCTCCTCTAGGTATGCCTTTAGATTTGGGGACCAAATCTTTTAAAAAGGGGGAGAGTATGTAATACCTTAGGCTCAAAAAAAAAAAAAATCTCTCTGTTGAGTGCTGCAGCGCTCTAGCGCTGCAGCGCTCATCAGAAAGTAAGTCGGTGGCTGAAAGTGAAGTTTATGCTCTCGGTGAGCGGCTGCAGCCGCTCAATGTAAAGTAAGTCGGTGCAAATTATGCTCTCTGGTGAGCGCTGCAGCGGTCACCAGAGCATTAAAAACCCCCATTCCGGGGTCCAGAACCTTCACTCACCAAAAATATGCTCTCTCCCCCAAAGAACCACGAAAACTTTGCTCTCTTCCCAAAAATTCACTCCTAACTCCATTTCTTCCATTTTCTCTTAAAATCAACTTCAATACTTCACTTCTAAGGCTTCAAGGTATGTTATTCTAGTGATTTCTCTTCTATTCTCTCCATTTCTCTTTGGTTTTGGGGGGGTTGGCATAAAGTTTTCCTACCTCTCAAGGAGGTAGAATTCTTTCAATGTGTTAAGAGTATATTTGAGTGATATAGAGGTTTTAGCCGTTAATCTAGGGTTCTGTTGCTTTATTGATAGATACTGGTGCTGTTCTCACCTCTCACAACTCTGTTGGTGCTATTCCTGTGCCCTCCGCCACTCCGGGTGAGTGGGTTCACATCTGTAGCTTCTACTTTAATCATCATATGGATCTTCACCTAAAACCTGAGAGTATATATGATTTTAGAACTTATTTTGTAAACTGCTGAACTTTCTGTGGAGTGTTATGTTGTGAACTATTGGTTTATTAAAGGAAGGTGTTTTGTTGAAAACCATGGGACACCTATTGTTAATGATGAGTTTTCATACAGTTATGTGGCAAAATTAATCATTTAAAGCTGGTTTTATGATTATATGGTCTTGATATTGTTCTTGTTGTATAAAAGAGATTTTGAACCTTAGGATAGAGGACTTTGAAAATGATAGAGGAGAGAATGAGGTTTAGTTGAGCTGACAGTGACTATAGAGAAACAGGTTGTATGTTAACGGCAGTTAATCCGTTAACCTTGGTACCAAGTAGCCCGGGTCAGAGATTTAGAGATTTATTGTCACACTGGGGACGGCAATACGTAACGCCCAGATGTGACTGTAGATATTCAGAGACTTATTGGCACACTGGGGACGGCGTAACATGCGCCAGATTGTGACCACGATTACTCAGAGACTTAGTGTCATCTGGGACGGCGATACGTAACGCCCAGATATGACCAAACCTTTGTATTCAGAGATCACTGTTTCTCTATTAGACTACTGTTAGGTCGGACTGTAAAGAACTAAGATTGAGGTCTTGATTATAACTATGAACTACTTGATGTTAGTGCTGTTATTATTATTATTATTATTATTATTTTTGGTGTTGTGTACCTTCTTTGGTGTCCCATGAAGAGGGGTTCCAGATGAGGGCTCACTCACTGAGTTTTGGGATTCAAAACTCACCTCTCTGTTTCCTCCATATTTTACAGATACCGTAGCTGCTGAGGGTACTTCTACACCATCCTCTACCCAGCAGCATTAGATTCAATTGCTGAGCCCGTTAGGTGAGGTGTCTAATATTGTGCTCTAGACGTGCTCCAGTGTGATGCAGGCAGGACCCCGGACCGTAGAGCACGATCACATTGTGCATAGTTTTGTTATTTTATATACTTTTTGGGATTGTATAACTGTTACTTTTATAAACACCTTGTATGTAAAGGTCTGTATGCATATTTAGCGATGCTGCATATTTGCTTTTTAGAAAGGGGATGGAAATATGTTTTGGTTTTTCTAAACTTGGTTTTCGATAACAGGTGATTTCATGTAACATTAAGGGTTTATTTTATGGATTTTCTTAATTGAAATGCATGAGTAGAGACAGTACAGGTCACCAGGCTTATGTGGGAATGAGATCTCTCACGTGCCGGTCACGTGCCCAAGGAGGGTCGTGACACTGATACCGCTATAGCGGCCTCCAGAACTCCCAAAACAGTGACAGCAAAGTCCAATAGCACTATTTTACTGTCATCAGCACTTGAGTTACCTCCATACTCATTTACATTTGTTAATTTTAAGTCAATGTCCTCATAAAAACATAAATGTAAATAGGGAAATACCCCTATATGAATTCAAATAAAATATCTAAAAAATCAAAACTCCAACCAATCAAAATCTAATTTTTGGGTTCTAGTTCCAATTCTGAAATTCCTATGATTTTCTAAACTTCGAGGCTAAAAATGAAATATCTAGAGGTTTCCTAAAATTCGTTAAAATTCACTCTTCAATTCATTTATCTTTAGAGAGCAATTACCACGACTTTTGATCACAAGAAAGTGGCTCTAACATATAGCCATCTAAGGAGGTGTAGGGCTCTAGAGTTAGCGAAAACTTGGACCTGACAACATGGCTAGGTCTCGGGGGACCCTAGGACCATACGAAACTTATCTATTGACACGTGTGCACTAGGTATTACAATCTTCCCCCCTTAAAAGATTTGGTCCCCAAGTCTATACTAAGGAAACTAGAAGTTCAAGCAGTTGAAATACTTAACCTGCATGGGGCTTCAAGGATAGGCCTGAATGTCCGGAACACTCTGATATGATATTCTAGCTATATTAGCTGATACTGTAGGAGATAGTGCCATCCCAAAGGCCACTATTCCATTACTCTAGCTATGGATGCCAATTGTCACACCCGGGGCGGCTCCGCCTCCAAGGGAAGCCCTTTCCCACCAAGGTAACAAAGGCTCCTATCAAGACATTTACATTGGGTGGCTCCACCTCCAAGGGTAGCCCTTTCCACTATGCAAATCTTGGATGAGCATTTATGCTCCGTTGCATCATATGTTGTCATGACATGACTTGGGAAGCGTGACCAGCACGTGAGGAATCCCATCCCCACGTAAGCTTACTGGGTGACGTGTCTTTCTAAATGCATAATTTGTCAATAATTATAATTATTAAAATATGATCTCTTTGGAATATAAACATTTTCTCTAATCAAAACATAATGCTCAATTTCATAAAATGAAAATATTTAATAATTTAATCTCTGAAAACTCTTTTTCAAATATGTTGAGCTATGATTCATAACTGTCTCATAACATAATTCTCTAATTACAATTTACATTTCATTTACATGCTTAATATATGAAATTACTAGAATATATCAAAACTACATATGTGGATAGGAGCCTACCTGCACATCTACTGGAGCACTCTACCCTAACAAAACTCTAAACTAAGCCTTACTCCAAAGTAAGACTTACCATGAAGATACAACTGCATAAACTGAGCTAAAGTCTGAACCACCTCTGAACGTACAACTATAAGAAAGAGGAAGATGGGTAAGTCAATAGACTTAGTGAGTGAGCTCTCACCCATCACCCATATGGGACAACCAAGAATATATAATAAATAGTATACATGTAGAAATTATAAATCATTTAATATTTAAATACATAGCTAGCTAGGAAAACACTTTTCATTCTATAAACTCATAACAAACATTTGTAACTTATAATCAAACATGAAAATCATTTAACTAAAGGTGTGGTAGAGCATTGGGAATAGTATTGGATGAGCATGATAAATATATATAATGATATTGCCTCCATGATCGTTCAATAATATTGCCTCCATGGTCGTCTAATAATATTGCCTCCATGGTTGTTTAAATACTATTGCCTCTATGCCCGTCAAATAATATTGCCTCCATGACTATTTGAATATTATTATATATATAACTTAACAAAAATAAAATAAATAAAATCAACATTCTCTAAAAGGTGGGTGCTCCGTCCCTTGCGAATGCGAGCCCCTAAAGTCTTAGCACTTTGAGAGTTCTGGGTTCATATAACTCTAACAATCTGACTTTAGCATAACCGTGACTGTGAAAATTAAGCCTAAGGGTTCACCACTTGTGGGCATTCCGATTTCAAGCCCACAAAATATGTATCTAACAGTTGCTAGGAATCATACTGAATTCCGTACCTCTTGATACCATAAAACTAAAGTTCTAAATTCAATTCTTAAGCTAATATATATTTTTCCATATACTTGAAATTTCATAGTTCCAACATTGGGGTTTATAATCATAAGAGCTCTAAAATTTATAATAACATTTCTATTCATAAAACTTAGCCATACTTTCTTTGACATTCTTGTCATAACATCTTAACTAATAATCTAAAATCATATTTTGAAATCTCAAGTCTTAATGTATAGAAGTATCATAAACTCTTAAAACAAGTTTGACAAAATAACAACTTGCTAAATCATATATTCTTCCAACAAATCTCTTCTTAAACATGTAAAACATTCCCCAAGGCACACAACATAGCAATCATGGTCCCATGGTTTTCTAAAATATACTTCTTTCATGCCATCATCATAAAATTATAGTTTTCGCTATTTCAACATAATGCGTAATATCATATTTTCATCTCTACTTTCATATTTCACAATTATAATGCAAGGAATGTACTCGTAATGAAGGAAACTAAGGTGACAAGATCAAATCGACTCACTTGGAGGGAGAGGAAGAGAGGACGTCAATACCAAAGGAGCTCCGGGGAGTCAGAAGGACACTAATGTTGACTATAACAATCATAAAAACTCATCAAAGATCTATGGATACCCCTAAATTGCTCTGAATATATTTTAACAACATTGGGGGAGTACCCCCACTTGACAATAATGAGAGAAAATAATAACACATACTAAGAACTTGAAGGAAATAGAAGAAAAGAGACCAAAATCTATTAACAAACACATACCTTTATGCTTGAAGAAAGAGATATTGGAATGGGGTTGAGAGAAAATGTGAGGGAAGGAGTTTGGGATGAGGGTTTCAGCCTTTTGGGGGTGATTTCCCGAGTGGAGAGGGGTTTTTTTTTTTTTAATAAGGAAAGGGGTTCTTTAAATGATACTACGTCATTTATGACATTTCTACATTTCAAAGGGACCACTATAGCGGTGTATAACCACTATAGTGGTCATAAGTCATCCTGCGTCCCGATCATCCCTGTAACGCCCCGATTTTCTGTTAGAGTGAAAATAACCAAAATGCCCCTGAGGCATTTTCAGCCCAGAACTCGAGGATAGCCGACCCAGCAGTCCTCGAGAGGCTAACTCAATGTTTGAAAGGGATTAGTTGACTCGTGTACCTTTTCGGGATCGAAAATGTAACGCCCCGATTTTCTGATAGAGTGAAAATGACCAAAATGCCCCTGAGGTCATTTTCGGCCCGGAATTCGAGGAAAGCCGATCTGGCAGTACTTGAAGGGCAAACTCAATGTTGGAAGGAGATTAGTTGGCTTGTATACCTTCCCGGGATCGAAAATCGTTTTTCGAGTTTTCGGGTCAAAATGACCAAAATTAGTACAAAATTACAATTTTGCCCCTAGCTTTGTGTTTTTGAGCTTAATCGCCTGATTAAGCGAACCTAAGCAATATTAGGCTCTAATCGAAGATTAATTAATTTCCATAATTAATCTTGAGTCAAAATAATTTATTAAAGTTGATTAGAACCTAAGAATGCTTAATTACAACTTGAAATCCTATTTTAAATTCATGATTCCTAGTTATGGAATCTTGAATAGTGTTTTCTCTCTCCAATTCCTTAAATCATGGAATTGTGTTTCCATTTGTTTATTCACAAATGAGTTTTTAATTCTCTAATTGTAACACCCTAAATCTTAACCTAATACTACTAGTATGTAATTAGGTTAATCTTTAGAATATTACCTCTTGGTCTCATTTTTTACTTGAAAATACTTAGCGGAAATATGGGTAAAATTTTTCTTTTTGGAATTAAAACCAAAGTGAGAGCCACGCATGATTCTTTGAACGGAAATTCATACAAGTTATATGACCAAATCATAATAAAACGCATAAATAACAAATCATAATAAAACACATAAATAACATGGACACATCAACTAATTATATATAGATAGTGTGCCTACCAAAAGGCAGGAGTATTCGGTACAAAGGAAAACGAAATACAATTGAAATGCAAATACAAGGAAATCATAAAAGCAAGTACAAGGAAACCATGAAAGCAACACCGATACCCGTGTGCACCTAGAGTAGACAACCTCATATACAAAAGAAGGTTTGTCCTCAACTATGTGGCGTGTGTGCACTAGCTACTACCTATCCTATGCACCTACTCCTGCTGGTCCAGAATCGAGGGTGGAATTGATCCACTGGCGAATCTCGGCGGGAGTGGTCGTGCGGATCATCGGAGCGTGTCCACCGCGGCGAGGGCGCATGGATGGCCTACGAGCCAACCTCGGCTGAACTACGGTCTCCTCACTCCCGGCTCTCATCGGTGGGGGAGCGAGGCTGGAGCTCCAACTGTACATGTGCGAGGGTGGGTCCTCTGATGGATCCGTCTCTGAGTACTAAGTCCGGGGTATGTACTCAGGGTAGTCGCGTACGGCTGACGCCTCAGGTTGCATGCAGAGGATCTGCTTGTCACGTGGTCTGGCTCGCTCAAAAATCATGTTATGATGGTAGGGAGCAGTCGGGGTGAAGCGGTAGCTCCGTACTGGGTGCGCGAAGGGTCATCCCATAAACATAAATACTCTAACTGTGCAGCGACCCTCAAAATGGTATGACCCGAGTACTGGGTCATGGTGCAGCTCCCATGTCGGGGTGTCGACAAAGAGTACGAAAGTCGCCATCTGAAGATATGACGGAAGAAAAGAGAGAGGGAATGAGAATCTTCTAAAAGAATTCTCAGTAGGACAATCCCTAACTAAGTGACATCATCATATCCTCAGGAACCTTGGGTTTCATTTCTAAAAGGTGCGCATGCATGTAAACTTCTTTTAAGTTAGTTTTCTAATGTATTCATTATCCAAGGTCCGTCATATTTTACAATGAGTCTTATGACTAAGCATGGAATACACTAATGATATGAATGCATCATAAAGGTAAGCTAATCAACAAAGTCACAAAAACGTTGTAATAGTGGCATAAGTTTGACAGGTATAAATCTCATAATAACTTCCTTGGTTTTTCATAGCATATGTGACATTTTAACTTTTAACTTTATCTCATGGGCCACCCTAAAACATCTCTTGGTTATGAGCTCATACCTTAACTAGTCGTCACTAGCTCTTACTTATCCTATGATAAGTGTAACATAATCCCGACTTAAAGTACGGGCTAGGGGGCAAATTAAGGATCACCTCTTAGGGTAATTTCCTCTTTGAAACGCTCTACTAGCAACTAGTGCATAGTAGTATTGTCCGCTTTGGCAAGCTCTATGTCAATACCCTCACGGATTTGTTTTCTTGGGGGTGCTCGGCTAAACCGGTGTCACCCAAGAAGGTGTCTCAGTGTTATGTCACATTTAAGTTCTCATGATTTTCAAAAAGACCTTTTTCTAAGTTCCTCAAATTTGATGGAAACTCGGCAGTATGACGGCTGTAGACCGAATTTCCTCAAATTTGCTTATGCTATGAAAACATATAGGACATACACAAACATTTCTTATAGCATATCATTAGATAAAACTTCTTTATAGCACATATCAACTTATCATAGACAAAGCTCATGTATCATATATTAAGCATCATAAAAACTCAAGACTTTTTAATGTCTTATACATTGACCCTTAAGGTCCTTAACTCACGTTCTAAGTTATTAATCATCAAACCTAATCTCTTGGGTACCTATGAGGTTATAACTAAGTATTTCGCACCTCACACTATGATCAAGAACATCTCTAAACCTCAAGGATGCAGAATTTATAATCCTAACTTTACGGGTCCCTAGGAGTCACAACAATGACCTTTTCTAAGTACGGTTTGTTCCTAAGGCTTCAAGATCAAGTCCTAAACCATTTATGAGGCATTCCTACACATTTAAACTAATTTAAAACCATGATTATCAAATCTAAACCTTGCTGGACAGAATCTAGAAAATTCAATAATTAAGGGATCTAGAATTCTCAAATTAATTCTTTCTAGTCTCTAACTTATCTTATCTTTCACATATGAGTCTTAACATTATTTTTACTCAAACATAAGCATATTATCATCAATAAAACAGCACATACAGTGGCAAAATAATGGCAAGGCACAACCAAAACAAACACTCTCCATAAAGGCATAAAACATGATTTCTAGAGCACATAAAATACTAGTTTCTCTTGGAACCTTTTTAAAACTTTCAAAACTCATTTATAAACAATTTTAACATCTAAAATCATAAGAATATTTAAGAGGGCAGTGACCAATTCATTTTTTATCTCAAGAGGTCCTAAATTCATAAAACTTAGTTCTACATATTCCTTGTACTCATAAAAACTTAGAAAAAGTATGAAACATAGTTTTCAATATTTGGAAACATCAAAACTTCTTAGGGCCGAAATATGAACCAAAGGAAATAAATATTTTTAGACCTTTTTTTGAGACAACCATGGGCAAGTCTTTGAGCTCTAGGTTCATTTAAGTGATGACATAAAAGTAAACATGCTCATTGACTTATTTTAGGTTCCATTAGAAAGTAAAGTGATAGCATAAAATAAATATGAGGTGCAACATATTATTATCTTTGATATTTAGTGAGAACTTGAAATATAAACATGATAATGCATAACTTGAAATTTAAACATGATAATGCAAGTTCATTCATTATCTTGGTATTTAGTGATAGCAAGGAAGTAAACATGATATGCATAGCATAAAGTAAACATGATGCAAGGTTCATTTTATGGTTAGCTAGAGCTCATTCAAGACTTTAACAAAGTAACAACCTAACATATATCTCATTACAAAGAGAGCTCTAGAGTTCTTGAACCAAGTTCTCATAGGAACTATGAGGTTCTTGAACATCATCATCAAGCTCAAAGAGAACAAACTTTCTAAACAAAACCAAACAAGATCCCAAGGATCAAAATACCAAAACCGAAAACCTTACAAAAGAACAAGAAAGTGAAACTAAGTCAAGTTCTTTATTAAATACCCAAAACCCCTATCTAGAGAAAAATCTCTAGAACGTGCTGGCCAACTTTAAGGTTGACAAAGGTAGGCTTGGGCTTTTAGAAATCCTTAGATTAATTTTCTTAAGTTGAAAAACCATGTGAGCTAAGTATAATATAGATGAAGTTAAAGGAAAAGAAAAACTCAAGCTCTAGAGTTTCCTTTGAGATGAACACATAGTCATTCTCTAGGAGTCCTCATCATTGAGCTATCATGTGCTTCTCAAGGTGTAACACCCTAAATCTTAACCTAATACTACTAGTATGTAATTAGGTTAATCTTTAGAATATTACCTCTTGGTCTCATTCTTTACTTGAAAATATTTAGCGGAAATATGGGTAAAATTTTTCTTTTTGAAATTAAAACCAAAGTGAGAGCCATGCACGAATCTTTAAAAGGAAGCATAACGAAACATATAAGCAAAGCGTAAAGAAACACATCATATCATGGAAACATCCACTGAAACATAGATATATATATATATATAATGTGCCTACCCAAAGGGCAGGACTATTCGATACATCGAGAAACAGAATACAACTGAAGAACAAATACAAGGAAAACAAATACAGGGAAATCATAAAACAACACCCATGCCCGAGTGCACCAGAGTAGGCAACCTCATACACAAAAGAAGGTTTGCCCTCAACTATGTGGCGTGTGTGCACTAACTGCTACCCCTCCTATGTCTACTCCTGCTGGTCTGAGTGCTGTGGGGTTGAGTCGATCCACTGACGAATCTCGGTGGGAGTGGTCGAGCGCATCATCGGGGCATGTCCACTGGGTGAGGGCGCATGGACCACCGTCTCCTCACTCCCGGCTCTCATCGGTGGAGGAGCGGGATTGGAGCTCCAACTGTACATGTGTGATGGTGGGTCCTCGAATGGATCCGTCTCCGAGTACTGGGTGCGAGGCACGTACTCCGGGTAGTCGCGTACCGCTGATCCCTCAGGCTGCATGTAGAGGATCTGCTCGTCCCGTGATCTAGCTGGCTCAAAAATATTATTGTGATGGTAGGGGGCAGTTGGGGTGAATCGGTAACTCCGTACTGGGTGTGCGAAGGGTCGTCCCATGAACATGAAGACTCTAACAGTGCAGCGACCCTCAAAATGGTATGACCCAAATGCCGGGTCATGGTGCAGCTCCCATACCGGGGTGTCGATGAAGAGTACGAATGTCGCCATCTGAAGATATGATGGAAGAAAAGAGAGAGGGAATGAGAATCTTCTAAAAGAATTCTCAGTAGGGTAATCCCTACCTAGGTGACATCATCACATCCTCAGGAACCTTGGGTTTTATTTCTAAAAAGGTGTGCATGCATAAAACTCCTTTTAAGTTAGTTTTCTAAAGTATTATTTATCCAAGGCCCATCATATTTTATAATGCGTCTTATGACTAAGCATGGAATATACTAATGACATGAATGCATCATAAAGGTAAGCCAATCAATAGAATAACTAAGAAACATTATAAACTTGGCATAAGGGGATTGGTATAGCACATGTGACATTTTAAACTTTAACCTTCATCTCATGGGGCCACCCTAAAACATCTCTAGGTTATGAGCTCATACCTTAACTAGTCGTCACTAGTTCTTACTTATCCTATGATAAGCGTAACATACATAATCTCGACTTAATAGTGCGGGCTAGGGGGCAATTAAAGATCACCTCTCTTAGGGTCATTTCCTCTTTGAAACGCTCCACTGGCAACTAGTGCACAGTAGTATTGTCCGCTTTGGCAAGCTCTATGTCAATACCCTCACGGATTTGTTTTCTTGGGGGTGCTCGGCTAAACCGGTGTCACCCAAGAAAGCGTCTCAGTGTTGTGTCACATTTAAGTTCTCATAAAGTGTTAATTCATAGATACATCATTATTCGTCATATAAATCTTTCTCATAGTATGCATCTCATCATATAATCATATATAAAACTATAACCTATTTTCACATAAAACTTTTTCATAGCATATGCATCATCACATAAACATATCTTATTCATACAAACTTACAAGCTTATTATGTTATAAACCCATAGTATTCTATGCTTTGGTTCTTTTGAGTCTTAAACTTGTAAACTAATTGTTCTAGTATTATCCTTAACCTCTTACACACCTATAGGTTCACAACTAATAAGTTTTACTAATTTTTATGCTCAAGGACCTATCCAAACAGCACTATGCAGATTTGGACAGCTTTATATTTGGGTGATTACGGGGTTCTAGAAATTACGGTTTAGATCCTTAAAGTCCTTAACTCACATTCTAAGTTATCGATCATCAAAACCTAGTCTCTTGGGAACCTATGAGGTTATAACTAAGTATTTCTCACCTCACACTATGGTCAAGAACATCTCTAAACCTCAAGGGTGCAGAATTTGAAATCCCAACTTTACGGGTACCTAGAAGTCACAACAATGACCCTTTCTAAGTTCGGTTTGCTCCTAAGGCTTCAAGATTAAGTCCTAAACCAATTATGAGTCATTCCTACACATTCAAACTAATTAAAAACCATGATTATTAAACCTAAACCTTGCTGGACAGAATCCAGAAAATTACATAATTAAAGGATCTAGAACTCTCAAATTAATTCTTTTCTAGTTCCTAACTTATCCTATCATTCACATATGAGTCCTAACATTATTTTTACTCAAACATAGGCACATTATCATCATTAAAACAGCACATTCAGTGGCAGTAAAGAGCAAGGAAGAACCGAAAATATACTTCTCCATAAAAGGCATATAACACAATTTCTAAGGCACATAAAATACTAGTTTCTCTTGGAACCTTTTTAAAACTTTCAAAACTCATTTATAAACATTTTTAACATCTAAAATCATAAGAGTGTTTAAGAGGGCAGTGACCAATTTATCTTTGTCTCAAGAGGTCCTAAATTCATAAAACTTAGTTCTATGCATTCCTTAAACTCATATAAGCTTGGAAAATTATAAAACATAGTCTCAAATACTTAGAAACTTCAAGACCCCTTGGGTAAATATGAACCAAAGAAAATACATATTTTTAGACCTTTGTTGAGACAACAATGGGCAAGTCTTTGAGCTCTAGGTTCATTTAGGTGATGACATAAGAATAAACATGCTCATGCACTTATTTTAGGTTCCATTAGAAAGTAAAGTGATAGCACAAAGTAAATATGAATGCAACTCATTATTATCTTGGTATTAAGTGAGGACTTGAAATATAAACATGATAATGCATAGCTTGAAATATAAACATGATAATGCAAGGTTCACTTATTATCTTGATACTTAGTGATAGCAAGGAAAGTAGACATGATGTGCATAGCATAAAAGTAAATATGATGCAAGGTTCATTTTATGGTTAGCTAGAGCTCATTCAAGACTTTAACAAAATAACAACCCAATACACTATCTCAAAGATCAAAATACCAAAACTGAAAGTCTTACAAAAGAAAAAGAAAGTGAAACTAAGTCAAGTTCTTTATTAAATACCCAAAACCCCTATCTAGGGAAAAATCTATAGAACATGCCAGCCAATTTTAAGGTTGACAAGGGTAGGCTTGGGCTTTTAGAAATCCTTAGATTACTTTTCTTAAGTTGAAAAACCATGTGAGCTAGATATCATATAGATGAAGTCATAAGGAAAGGAAAACTCAAGCTTTAGAGGTTTCTTTGAGATGAACACAATGTCATCATCTAGAAACTCTCATCATCAAGCTATCATGCTCATAACAAGGCCTAGAGGTCGAAATGAAAAGAAAAGGGAAAACAAAGGAAAGTTCAAAAAGAATCCAAGAGGGAACTAGAAAAAAAAACACTTTCTTGAGCAAAACAAAGTTTGAAAACAACTCCCTACCTAGTGATGAAGGTAAAAGCTTGGACTTGAAGATGGAAATGAGATGAGCAACACCTCCTAGGATGGTGGTAATGATTCGGCCAAAGAGGAAGGAAAAGAAAGGAAATGTGTTTTGGGTGAAGTTGTGTTTGAGGTTGAGTATTTGAGAGGTTTGATGATGGTTCAAGGCTTTGGGGTGGTGTTTGATGGTTAAGAGATGATGATGAGATGAAGAGATGAAGAAGATGAAGATGAAAAGAAAGGAAGAACACTCTTGAAACTTTGAGAGAAAAGAAAAACTTAGCAAGACAACTCTAAAACTCTAAACTTAGCAAATGCTTCAAGGTGCAACAAGGGTATCACAAGCATCCTATTTATAGAAAAACAAAACCATGGGCTCATCAAGGGAGGGGTGCTGGCCGTAGCATTGGAGGGAAAAGGGAGAGGAAAATATCTCCTTGATTGTGTCATAGAAGCATGATTTGAAGTATGGAAGCTATGCTACAAAGTATGGCTTGATGTGAGTTAATTTCCTATCAAATTTTTATGAAATTAGGCTTCTAGAAACAATGCATGGCTGGAACTTTTCCAGCCACAAATAAATGGAGAAAATGGGCTATTTTAATTAGTTATTTACTTGGAAAATCAAGCTTGATTGAAAGTTATGACAAGGTATAGTGTATGTGACTTGAGGTATGGCCTTGGAGTGTTGAAAAATTGAACATGTGATGCATAATGGGGAGGGGCAACTTCGGCCAGGCCTGGGCAGCAGAGTGGGGGTGAGTTTTGACCATTTAATTGGGTGTTAATGGTAGGTTTAGATGTGTATTAGTTTAGGTACAAGGTTAGGAATGATTAAGCTTAAGTTTAGGTAACTAAGAATGTGTTTTAAGGATTTTATGACAAGATTAGGAGTTCTCATACATCATTAAAGAATTTTAAACTCATTTATGAATAAACAATAAGTAACACAATTCCATGATTTAAGGAATTGGAAAGAGAAAACATATTCAAGATTCCATGACTAGGAGTCTTGAAATTAAAATATGATTTTGAGTTGTAATTAAGCACTTTTTGGTTCTAATCAACTTTAATAAATTATTTTGACTCAAGATTAATTAAGGAAATTAATTAACCTTTGATTAGAGCCTAATATTGCTTAGGTTTGCTTAATCACGCGATTAAGCGTAAAAACACGAAACTAGGGGCAAAACCGTAATTTTACACTAATTTCGCCCGGGACCTCCGGGACCAAAACTAAAGTCACAGTCTACATAAAAACACCTTTTAAAATCATTTGGAGAAGTTTCGGGTTCATCCGGCACTTGCAAACGGGTAAAACACCGCAGGGGCGTTTTGGTCATTTTGACCCGAAAACTCGAAAAACGAGATTTTCGATCCTGGGAAGCTACACAAGTTATCTAATCCCCTTCCAACATTGAGTTTGCCCTTCGAGTATTGCCGAACCGGCTTTCCTCAAATTCTGGGCTGAAAATGACCTCAGGGGCATTTTGGTAATTTTCACTCTAACAGAAAAATCGGGGCGTTACACAAGGCCTCATGGCCGAAATGTAAAAGAAAAGGAAAACAAAGGAAAGTTCAAAAGAATCCAAGAGAGGATGAAGATGAAGATGAAAAGAAAGGAAGAACTCTCTTGAAACTTGAGAGAAAAAGAAAGAACTAGCAAGACAACTCTAGAATTCTAAACTTAGTAAATGTTTCAAAGTGCAACTAAGCTATCACAAAAATCCTATTTATAGAAAAACAAAACAATGAGGCCTTCCAAGAGGAAGCCTTGGCCGTAGCATTGAGGGGGAAAAGGGAGAGAAAAATATCTCTTACACAAGGTCATTCAAACTTGGTTTGAAGTATGGAAGCTATGCTACAAAGTATTGTAACGCCCCGATTTTTCTGTTAGAGTGAAAATGACCAAAATGCCCCTAAGGTCATTTTCAGCCCGGAATTCGAGGAAAGCTGGTTCGGCAGTACTCAAAGGGAAAACTCAATGTTGGAAGGGGATTAGATAACTTGTATACCTTCCCGAGATCGAAAATCTCGTTTTTCGAGTTTTCGGGTCAAAATGACCAAAACGCCCCTGCGGTGTTTTACCTGTTTGCAAGTGCTGGATGAACCCGAAACTTCTCCAGATGGTTTTAAAAGGCGTTTTTATGTATTCTATGGCCTCAATTTTAATTTTAGAAGTCCCGGGCAAAATTAGTGTAAAATTATGGTTTTGCCCCTATTTTTGTATTTTTACGCTTAATCGCGTGATTAAGCAAACCTAAGCAATATTAGGCTCTAATCGAAGGTTAATTAATTTCCTTAATTAATCTTGAGTCAAAATAATTTATTAAAGTTGATTAGAACCAAAAAGTGCTTAATTACAACCTAAAATCATATTTTAATTTCAAGATACCTAGTCATAGAATCTTGAATAGTATTTTCTCTTTCCAATTCCTTAAATCATGGAATTGTATTACACATTGTTTATTCACAAATGAGTTTTAAATTCTTTAATGATGTATGAGCACTACTAAACTTGTTATAAACTCCCTAAATCACATTCTTAGTTACCTAAACTTAAGCTTAATCATTCCTAACCTTGTACCTAAGCTAATACACATCTAAAACTACCATTAACACACAATTAAATGGTCAAAACTCACCTCCTCCCTGCTGTACCAGACCTTGGCGTGAGCTTCCTTCCCCATTATGCATCACATGTTCAATTTTTCAACACTCCAAGGCCATACCTCAAGTCACATACATTATACCTTGTCATAACTTTCAATCAAGCTTGAATTTCCACATGAATAAATAATTAAAACAACCCATTTTCCCCATTTATTTGTGGCTGGAAAATTTCCAGCCATGTCAAGTTTCTAGAAGCCTAATTTCATAAAAATTTGATAGGAAATTAACTCACATCAAGCCATACTTTGTAGCATAGCTTCCATACTTCAAACCATGCTTGAATGACCTTGTGTAAGAGATATTTTCCTCTCCCTTTTCCCTCCAAGACCACACAACCACTCCCTCCCTTTGTAAGCTCCATGACTTTGTTTTTCTATAAATAGGATGCTTGTGATAGCATTGTTGCACCTTGAAGCATTTGCTAAGTTTAGAGTTTTAGAGTTGTCTTGCTAGTTCTTTCTTTTTCTCTCAAAATTTCAAGAGTGTTCTTCCTTTCTTTTCATCTTTATCTTCTTCATCTCTTCATCTCATCATCATCTCTCAACCATCAAACACCACCCCAAAGCCTTGAACCATCATCAAACCTCTCAAACACCATACCTCAAACACAACTTCACCCAAAACACATTTCCTTTCTTTCCTTCCTCTTTGGCCGAATCATCACCACCATCCTAGGAGGTGTTGCTCATCTCATTTCCATCTTCAAGTCCAAGCTTTTACCTTCATCACAAGGCAGGGATTTGTTTTCAAACTTTGTTTTGCTCAAGAAAGTGTTTTCTCTAGTTTCCCCTTGGATTCTTTTTGAACTTTCCTTTGTTTTTCCTTTCCTTTTCATTTCGGCCTCTAGGCCCTATTATGAGCATGATAGCTTGATGATGAGAGTTTCTAGATGATGACATTGTGTTCATCTCAAAGAAACCTCTAAAGCTTGAGTTTTCCTTTTCTTGTAACTCCATCTATATGATATCTAGCTCACATGGTTTTTCAACTTAAGAAAATTAATCTAAGGATTTCTAAAAGCCCAAGCCTACCCTTGTCAACCTTAAAGTTGGCCGGCACGTTCTAGAGATTTTTCTCTAGATAGGGGTTTTGGGTATTTAATAAAGAACTTGACATAGTTTCACTTTCTTTCTCTTTTATATGACTTTCGGTTTTTGTGTTGTGATCTTTGAGACATTGTATTGGGTTGTTATCTTGTTAAAGTCTTGAGTGAGCTCTAGTTAATCATAAAATAAACCTTGCATCATGTTTACTTTATGCTTTGCATATCATGTTTACTTCCTTGCTATCACTAAATACCAAGATAATGAATGAACTTGCATTATCATGTTTATATTTCAAGCTATGCATTATCATGTTTATATTTCAAGTTCTCACTTAATACCAAGATAATAATGAGTTGCATTCATATTTACTTTGTGCTATCACTTTACTTTCTAATGGAACCTAAAATAAGTGCATAAGCATGTTTATTTTTATGTCATCACCTAATGAACCTAGAGCTCAAAGACATGCCCATTGTTGTCTCAACAAAGGTCTAACAATATGTGTTTTCTTTGGTTCATATTTTGGCCCTAAGAGGTCTTGAGGTTTTCAAGTATTTGAGACTATGTCTTATAATTTTTCCAAGCTTATATGAATTTAAGGAATGCATAGGACTAAGTTTTATGAATTTAGGACCTCTTGAGATAGAGATAAATTGGTCACTTCCCTTTTAAATATTCTTATGACTTTAGATGTTAAAATTGTTTATAAAGGAGTTTTGAAAGTTTACAAAGAGTTCCAAGAGAGACTAGTATTTTATGTGCTTTAGAAATTATGCTTTATGCCTTTTATGGAGAAGTATATTTTTGGTTCTTCCTTGCTCATTACTGCCGCTATATGTGCTGTTTTAATGGTGATAATGTGCCTATGTTTGAGTAAAAATAATGTTAAGACTCATATGTGAAAGATAGGATAAGTTAGGAACTAGAAAAGAATTAATTTGAGAGTTCTAGATCTTTTAATTATGCAATTTTCTGGATTTTGTCCAGCGAGGTTTAGATTTAATAATCATGGTTTTAAATTAGTTTAAATGTATAGGAATGACTCATAATTGGTTTAGGACTTAATCTTGAAGCCTTAGGAGCAAATTAAACTTAGAAAGGGTCATTGTGGTGACTTCTAGGTACCCGTAAAGTTAGGATTTCAAATTCTGCATCCTTGAGGTTTAGAGATGTTCTTGACCATAGTGTGAGGTGAGAAATACTTAGTTATAACCTCATAGGTTCCCAAGAGACTAGGTTTTGACGATCAATAACTTAGAATATGAGTTAAAGACTTCAAGGGTCTAAACCGTAATTTCTAGAACCCCGTAAACACACAAATATAAAGTCGTCTAAATCTGCATAGTGCTATTTGGATAGGTCCTTGAGCATAAAAATTAGTAAAACTTATTAGTCATGAACCTATAAGTGTGTAAAAGGTTAAGAATAATACTAGAACCATTAGCTTATGAGTTTAAGACTCAAAAGAACCAAAGCATAACATACTATTGGTTTATAACATAATAAGCTTGGGAGTTCGTATGAATGATTGTCTAAAGTGTGATTATGTAATGTATATGCTATGGTTTCATGTATACACTATGAAAAAGTTTCTTGTGATGATGTATATGCTATGAAAAAGATTTATGTAATGAATAATGATGTATCTATGAATTAACATTTTATGAGAACTTAAATGTGACACAACACTGAGACGCCTTCTTAGATGACATCGATTTAGCCGAGCACCCCCAAGAAAACAAATCCGTGAGGGTATTGACATAGAGCTTGCCAAAGCGGACAATACTATGAAGCACTAGTTGCTAGTAGAGCGTTTCAAAGAGGAAATGACCCTAAGAGAGGTGATCCTTAATTGCCTCCTAGCCCGTACTTTAAGTCGGGAATTATGTATGTTACGCTTATCATGGGATAAGTAAGAACTAGTGACAACTAGTTAAGGTATGAGCTCATAACCTAGAGATGTTTTAGGGTGGCCCCATGAGATGAAAGCTAAAGTTAACAATGTCACATATACTATACTTATGCCAATATTATAATGTTTCTTAGTTATTCTATTGTTTGGTTTACCTTTATGATGCATTCATATCATTAGTATATTTCATGCTTAGTTATAAGACGCATTGTAAAATATGACAGACCTTGGATAAATAAGACTTTAGAAAACTAACTTAAAAGGAATTTATATGCATGCACACCTTTTTAGAAATAAACCCAAGGTTCCTGAGGATGTGACGATGTCACCTAGGTAGGGATAACCCTACTGAGAATTCTTTTAGAAAGATTCTCGTTCCCTCTCTCTTTTCTTCCGTCATATCTTCAGATGGCGACGTTTATACTCTTCATCGACACCCCGGTATGGGAGCTGCACCATGACCCGGCACTCGGGTCATACCATTTTGAGGGTCGCTGCACAGTCAGAGTGTTCATGTTTATGGGACGGCCCTTCACGCACCCAGTCCCGAGTTACCGTTTTACCCCGACTGCTCCTTACCATCATAACGGGATTTTTGAGAGAGCTAGACCACGCGATGAGCAGATTCTCCACATGGAGCCCAAGACATCGGCGGCATGCGACTACCCAGAGTATGTGCCTTGTACCTAGTACTCGGAGATGGACCCATCCGAGGACCCGCCATCACACATGTATAGTTGGAGCTCCAGTCCCGCTCCCCCACCGATGAGGGCTGGGAGTGAGGAGACAGTGGTCCAGCTGAGGTTGGCTCGTCGGCCATCTATGCGCCCTCGCCGCGGTGGACATGCCCTGATGATGCGCTCGACCACTCCCGCCGAGATTCGTCAATGGATCGACTCGACCCCACAGTACTCGAACCAGCAGGAGTAGACATAGGAGGGGTAGCAGTTAGTGCACACACGTCACATAGTTGAGGACAAACCTTCTTTTGTATATGAGGTTGTCTACTTTAGGTGCACATGGGTATGGGTGTTGTTTCTCTTGTATTTGCTTTTTATGATTTCCTTGTATTGCATTTCAGTTGCATTCCGCTTCCTGATGTATTGAATAGTCCTGCCCTTTGGGTAGGCGCAGTATCTATATATATATATATATCTATGTTTCAGTTGATGTCTCCATGATATGATGTGTTTCTTTATGCTTTGCTTATATGTTTTGCTATGCTTCTTCTTAAAGATTCGTGCGTGGCTCTCACTTTAATTTTAAATTCCAAAAGGAAAAATTTTACCCATATTTTCGATAAGTATTTTCTAAGTAAAAGATGAGACCAAGAGGTAATATTCTAAAGATTAACCTAAGTACATACTAGTAGTCTTGGGTTAAGATTTAGGGTGTTACAAGTATGGCTTGATGTGAGTTAATTTCCTATCAATTTTTGATGAAATTTAGCTTCTAGAAACAATGCATGGCTGGAACTTTTCCAACCACAAATAAATGGAGAAAATGGGCTATTTAATTAGTTATTTGCTTGGAAAATCAAGCTTGATTGAAAGTTATGACAAGGTATAGTGTATGTGACTTGAGGTATGCCCTTGAAGTGTTGAAAAATTGAACATGTGATGCATATGGGGAGGGAGGGCTCACGGCCAGACCTGGCAGCATGGGGGGAGTGAGGTTTTCATCATCTAATTGGGTGTTAATGGTAGGTTTAGATGTGTATTAGCTTAGGTACAAGGTTAGGATCAATTAAGCTTAAGTTTAGGTAACTAAGAATGAGGTTTAGGGGTTTTATGACAAGATTAGGAGTGCTCATACATCATTAAAGAATTTTAAACTCATTTATGAATAAACAATGTGTAACACAATTCCATGATTTAAGGAATTGGAAAGAGAAAACACTATTCATGATTCCATGACTAGGAGTCTTGAAATTAAAATATGATTTTGAGTTGTAATTAAGCACTTTTAGGTTCTAATCAATTTTAATAAATTATTTTGACTCAAGTTTAATTAAGGAAATTAATTAACCTTCGATTAGAGCCTAATATTGCTTAGGTTTGCTTAATCACGCGATTAAGCGTAAAAACACGAAACTAGGGGCAAAATCATAATTTTACACTAATTTCACTTGGGACCTCCGGGACCAAAACTAAAGTCACAGTCTACATAAAAACTCCTTTTAAAATCATCTGGAGAAGTTTCGGATTCATCCGGCACTTGCAAATGGGTAAAACATCGCAGGGGCGTTTTGGTCATTTTGACCCGAAACTCGAAAACGAGATTTTTGATCCCGGGAAGGTACACAAGTCATCTAATCCCCTTCCAACATTGAGTTTGCCCTTCGAGTACTGCCGAACCGGCTTTCCTCGAATTCCAGGTTGAAAATGACCTCAGGGGCATTTTGGTCATTTTCACTCTAACAGAAAAATTGGGGCGTTACACTAATGATGTATGAGCACTCCTAATTTAGTCATTACATGGCCCTAATTACCTACTTACTCACCTAAATACTCACTTACAAACTCCTAATCCAAAGCCTAACCAAAGACACCCTTAATCACACTTCTAAACCACATTAAAGGAGATGATTTCTCCTCTCCCTTGGCTGCAGAAATCAGTGCCAATTCCCCCTCCATTTTATCACATATTAATTTTATTTCACACTCCAAGATCATGCTTGAAGCCATACTCACCACCATACTTCACCATGCCATCAAAATGCAATTCTCTTACCTCATGTTCCATGAGGATTCATTCTCCTCCACACACTCACCCTTATTCTTCTCTATAAATACCATGCCTAGATGAACTTTGCTACACTTTTGTTCATTTGCTAAGTTTAGTTTTCTAGCTTTTCTCTAAGTTCTTCCTTTTTCTCTCAAGCATTCCAAGAGCTCTTCTTCTTCATCTTCATCTTCTTCATCATTCCCTAACATAATCACCTCATAGTCTCACTCCACCACCTCATAACCTTAGATCATCCTCTAAGCTCTCAAACACTCAACCTCAAACATAACTTCACCCAAAACACATTTTCTCTCCTTTTTCCTTCACAAGGCCGAATCATCATCACCATCCTAGGAGGTGTTGCTCATCTCATTTTCATCTTCAAGTTCAAGCTCTTTGTCTTCACATTTGGGAGGGAGTTGCTTTCAAACTTTGTTTTTACTAAAAAAAAAAATGTGTTTTCTCTTGGTTTCTCTTTGAGCTTTCCTTTGCCTTCCTTTTCTTTTTTTTATTTCGGCCTCTTGGCCTTGTTTATGTGAACATGATAGCTTGATGATGAGAGCTCTTAGATGATGACCTTGTGTTCATCTCAAAGGAACCTCTAAAGCTTGAGTTTTGTTCTTGATCTAGTAAAGTTTTAGTTTTTCTTTCCTTTTCTTGTCTTCTATGATTTCGGCCTCCATAGTTTCCTTCAAAGGTTTTGTTAAAATTTTTAAAGTATCTCTATTTCTATTTTATGTCATGAAAGAATGTTGTTTTGGTTCTTACCCTCTTAAAGTTTTACTTTCCTTTAAAACCTTGTTTCTTTGAGCTTGATGATGATGTTCAAACACCACATAGTTCCTTTGAGAACTTGGTTCAAGAACTCTAAAACTCTCTTTGTGATGAGATAAGTGTTGGGTTGTATCTCTAAAATCTTGTAAGAGCTCTAGATGAGATTAAAATGGATATTGCATTCATATTTATGTTTATACCTTGCACATCATATTTACTTTCCTTGCTACCACTAAGTACCAAGATAATGAATGAACTTGCATTATCATATTTATATTTCAAGCTTTGCATTATCATGTTTATATTTCAAGTCCTCACTTAAATATCAAAGATAATAATAAGTTGCATCTCATGTTTATTTTATGCTCTCAGTTTATTTTCTAAGGAAAGCTAAAACAAGTGCATAAGCATGTCTATTTTTATGTCATCACTTAAGAGAACCTAGAGCTCAAAGACTTGCCCATTATTACCTCAACAAAGGCTTGAAAAATATATGTTCTTTAGCT
Organism: Dalbergia cultrata; assembly: GCA_031216105.1. Lineage (NCBI taxonomy): Eukaryota > Viridiplantae > Streptophyta > Magnoliopsida > Fabales > Fabaceae > Dalbergia > Dalbergia cultrata. The sequence goes on from CM062350.1 coordinate 38,058,159, forward strand.
TCTTGATTTTGGCCCTAAGAGGTTTCATTTGTTACAAGCACTAAAATCTATGTTTTGTAATTTTTCTAAGCTTATATGAGTTCAAGAAATATCTAGAGCAAAGTTTTATGATTTTATAACCTCTTGAGACTAATTTAAATTAGCTACTGCCCTTGCAAATATTTTGAGGATTTTAGATGATAAAAATGTTTATAAATGAGTTTTGAAAGCCTTGAAAAGGTTCCAAGAAAAACTAGTATTTTATGTGTTTTAGAAATTGAGTTTGATGCCTTTGTATGGAGACATGGTTTCGGTTCTGCCTTGCTATTTTATGGCCACTGTATGTTCTATTTGATGATGATAATATGATTAAGTTTGAGTATAATTAATGTTAAAACTCATATGTGAAAGATAAGAGAAGTTAGTAACTAGGAAATAATTAATTTGAGAGTTTTAGATCCCTTAATGTTTGAATTTTCTGGATTCTGTCCAGCAAGATTTAGTAATGATAATTATGGTTTTAAATTATTTTAAATGTGTAGGAATGACTCATAATTGGTTTAGGACTTGATCTTGGTGCCTTAGGAGCAAACTGAACTTAGAAAGGGTCATTGTTGTGACTCCTAGGTACCCGTAAAGTTAAAATTTTAGATTCTGCATTCTTGAGGTTTAGAATTGTTTATGAGCATAAAATTGAGTGAGGAATACTTAGATGTGAGCCTATAGGTACCCCAGAGCTTAAGTTGTGATGATTTATAACTTAGGTTGTGAGTTAAGGACCTTAAGGGCCAAAACATAAGACATTCAGAGATCTTTTATTGCTTTGTGTTTGATAACGCAAGTATGATATGTGGACATGCATGATGTGATGATATACGAGTTATGATGATGTGATCTTTTTATGTTGATACTATGATGATGTGTGAATGCATGTGCTAGGATGAAACCGTTTATATGACTTTAGAAATTAATTATGAAATGTGAAATTGAATGTGTGAGCACATACATTATGAGTTGATGTGGCATACTATGATGAAGTGTATAAATTTATGAGCATGATATACGTATTTCATGAGGTTCCATGATGATAGTTGAGGGCATGTGTTTATGATGCATTCTTGCATAACACACCGAGACGCATTTCTCCTACCTCGGTAAGGAGATAACAAAACCGTGAGGGTATGGTAGATGCAGCCTGCTAGAGCGGACAAATTTACTGTGCACTAGATGCCGTAGATGTGTTTCAAAGAAGAAAATAACCCTAACCTGCACTCTGGGAGTCGGTGTATTAGGTGATCCTTAAGTCCCTAACCCACACTCAAGGAGTTGATGTATTAGGTGACCCTTAAGCCCCTAGCCCGTACTCTAGTAGTCGGGATATCATTTTTATGATCCGCTTATTTAGATAATAAGTTGGAAACTAGTGATGTGTTACCCCTTCTATTTTTCCCCATGTTAAATCTAGTGACGGCTAGTTAGGATTGAGCTCATTCCTAGGCTATTAGGTGAGATGGAGTTTGGGGACCATGATAAAAATCGCCGAGGTGGTATGTCGGTTGGATTTAGGTGACCATGTTTAAGAGGGTGGTTTTTGAGAAAAAGAACTTAAGAATTCAAGCATGGGAAAGAGATATGATGTTTTTAAAGTCACTCAGTTATGAGAAAAGAAGGAGTTTTATATGAGAAGTCATATGCCACTTATATATTTACATGATGTTATGTTTCATTGAATTGCTTGCATAATGTATTGTCATGCATACATCCAATATCTGTTGCATTCATATCATTAAGACCTATACTAAAAGACATCCACTTCGGATCAATAAATTTGAGAAGTTAAAAACTAAACCTTATGCATGACCACCTTTTTATAATTAAAACTGAAGTGGTTGGGGACGATGACGATGACACATGTGTTAGAGTCGGAAATCCCTACTGAGAATCTTGAATGAGTTTCTCATCCCTCTCTCTCTTTTTCTTCCGTGTCGTCTCCAGACGAAGATGCTGATGTATCTCATGATGCGGTTCATGAATTCTACTAAAGCATGGGCATGCGGCATGCACTATGAGCCAGACTGGTGGGACGTAACGGACGCGCGTAGATGCCGCTTTAGTTTTATGGTTATAGAAATGTATTTCTTTTGATGTGACAATAGGACTATGATAGTCGTAAATTATGTATCTATGATAATATGTTTATGACGTGATGTAATGAACAATGTTTGTGTTTTGTGACCATGAATGATATGATATCCCTTTTTTGTATGTTAGTCTCCGTTACGTCATACGCGGCTCTCACTTTGATTTTATGTTTCAAAAAAAAAAAATTTACCCGTATTTCTGCTAAGTATTTTCATAAAAGAATGAGACTAAGCAATAACTTAATGATTAACCTAATGTGTTCTAGAGTATTGGTTTAAAATTTAGGATGTTACAGAAAATCTCGTTTTCTGAGTTTTCGGGTCAAAATGACCAAAATACTCCTGTGGTGTTTGACCCGATTGCAAGTGACAGATGAACCCGAAACTTCTCCAGATGGTTTTAAAAGGCGTTTTTATGTATCCTGTGACATCAGTTTTAGTCCCGGTGGTCCCGGGCAAAATTTGTGCAAAATTACGATTTTGCCCCTAGTTTTGTGTTTTTGAGCTTAATCGTGTGATTAAGCAAATCTAAGCAATATTAGGCTCTAATCGAAGATTAATTAATTTCCATAATTAATCTAGAGTCAAAATAATTTATTAGAGCTAATTAGAACCTAAGATTGCTTAATTTAAACTCAAATCATATTTTAAAATTCAAGATTTTTAGTCATGGAATCTTAAATAGTGTTTTCTCTCTCCAATTCCTTAAATCATGGAAATTTGTCTACATAGTTTACTCATAAAATGAATTTTAAACTCTCTAAATGTGTATGAGCACTCCTTAATCATGTCATAGAATCTCTAATTACATTCTTAGTTATCTAAACTTGTGCTTAGTGATTCCTAATCTTGTACTTACACTAATACACATCTAACCTATCATTAACACACAATTAAATGAACAATTTTTCTCCCCCATAGCTGTCCCCAATCTGGCTGAAACCCATACCCCTTGTTTCCATCACATGTGTAAATTTTTACACTCAAATAACCATGCTTCCACCTCACCATGAACCATGCTTTGAGTCATAAACACCATGCTTTCATCCATGCTTCATATGACAACTTCTAGAAGACTTTTTTCTCTCTTTTTTGTGGCTCAAAAACTGTCAGCCCTCCTTGCCTTCTAGAAGAATTATTTCATTTCAAATTTGAAAGAAAATCACCTCAAAACACCATGCTTTGAACCATGTCTTAGCTTATGCTACCAATACCTCCAACCATGCTTGAATAACAAGTTGTAAGAGATATTTTTCTCCTCCTCCTTGCCCAAAGCCTATGGCCAGCCCTCCTTCACTTCACTCCTCCATTGTTTTTATTTTCTATAATACATGAACTTAAGAACTTGTGTGAACCTTTAGATCATTTGCTAAGTTTAACTTTCAAGCTTTTCTTTGAGTTCTTTTTCTCTCAAGCATTCTAAGAGCTTTCCTTTTTCCTCTTCATCTTCTTTATCTTCATCTTCTTTATCTTCATCTTCTTTGTCCTCTCTTTACATCATCACCTCACCACATTAACCCACCACCTTGCAACCTTGAATCATCTCCTAAGCACCTAAACACTCAACCTCAAACACAAGCCTCCTCAAAACACATCTCCTTTCCTTTCTCTTCTCTTTGGCCAAAGCTACCTCACCTTCCAAGGAGGAGTTGCTCTTTTCATTTCCTTTCAAAGATCAAGCTTTCTTCTTCATCACTTGGTAAGGAGTTGCTTTCAAACTTTGATTTATTAAAAAATGTGTTTTACTCAAAGTTTCTCTTGGTTTCTGTTAAAGCTTTCCCTTGTTTCTCTTTTCTTTTCATTTCGGCCCCTTGGCCTCTTTGCTAGCATGATGGCTTGATGATGAGTATTTCTAGATGATGACCTTGTGTTCATCTCAAAGAAACCTCTAAATCTTGAGTTTTGTTTTTAATCTAGTAAAGTTTTGGTTTTTCTTTCCTTTTCTTTTCCTACATAGTTTCAGCCCCCATAGTTTCACCTCAAGGTTTTTGTTAAAATTTTTAAAGTGTCTCTATATTTACTTTGTATCAAGAAAATAATGTTGCTTGGTTGCTATGTCCTTAAAGTTTTGTTTTCTTTTAAAGTTTGCTTCTTTTTGAGCTTGATGATGATGTTCAAGAACCATATGGTTCCTTTGAGAACTTGGTTCAAGAACTCTAAAGCTCACTTTGTTGATGAGATAAATGTTGGGTTGAGATTTTTGGTTCTCTTTAAAAGTCTCATATGAGCTCTAAGTTTAAGATAAAAGACTTGCATCCATATTTACTTTTATGTCATCACTAAATGCTCGAGATTAAAGAATGAACTTGCATCTCCATATTTATGTTTATGCTCTCACTAAATCTCTAAGATAATAATGAGTTTGCATAGCATATTTATTTTATGTTCTCACCTCTAAATAAAGACTAAAATAAAGTGCATTGCACATTTATTTTTATGTCATAACTTAAGAGATTTAGAGCTTATAGACTTACCTATTATTATCTTAAACAAAGACTTGAAAATATATGTTTCTTAGCTCATTAATTTTCAGCCGTAGGAGCTTTGAGTAGTTACAAATACTAAAACTTATGTTTCATAATTTTTCTAAGTTTAGATACGCCTAAGAAATGTTTTGAACAAAGTTTTATGATTTTAAATCTTTTCAAGTCTCATTCGAAATAGTTACTGCCCTTGAAAGCATTTTGATGATTTTAGTAAGATAAAAATGTTTACTAATGAGTTTTGAAAGTTTTAAAAGGGTCCCAAGAGAAACTAGCAACTTATGTGTTTTAAAAATGAAGTTTTATGCATTTTATGATGGAGACAATTTCGGTTCTGCCTTGCTTGCTATGCTCACTGTTTTATGCTTTTTTGATGATTATAATATGAGTATGTTCATGCATAATTGATGTTATAATTAATATGTGAAAGTTAAGACAAGTTAGAAATTAGAAATCATGGTTTATAATTAGTTTAAATGTGTAGGAGTTACTAATAATTGGTTTAGGACTTGATCTTGATGCCTTAGGAGCAAACCAAACTTAGAAAGGGTCAATGTTATGACTCCTAGGTACCCGTAAAGTAAGAATTATAGATTCTGCATTCTTGAGGTTTAGAAATAGTTATGATCATAGTATTGAGTGAGGAATACTTAGATATGAGCCTATAGGTACCCGAGAGCTTAAGTTATGATGATTTACAACTTCGATTTCAAGTTAAAGGCCTTAAGGGTCAATGCGTAAGACATTAAGAGATCTTTTATGCTATGAGTTCAATTATGCATGTATGATTGTTTGATGCACATGTTTTGATGATAAATGAGCTATGATGAAAGGAATTATTGAGATGTTAAGTTTATCATGAGCATGAAAGTTGAATGAGAGATGTGTATATGTTATAAGCTTATGGCATAAAGTCGGTTTGAAGGAAATTTAGTTTACAGCAGTTATACTATCGAATTTTTGTCAAACCTAAAGGACTTGAGAATGTTTTTGAAGTATAATATGAGATTTAAAACCTGGGTAACACTGGTTCGGCCGAGCACCCCCAGGAGATTTTTATGTGACAAAGCATTGAGACGCGCTTTCCTGGGTGACACCGGTTCGGCCGAGCACCCTCAGGGGAGACAAATCCGTGAGGGTATGAGTAGATGCAGCCTACCAAAGCGGACAAATTGCTGTGGCTAGATGCCGACAAAGCATTTCAAAGAGGGTATATCCTAAGAGAGGTGATCCCTAGCCCCTAACCCGTACTCAAGGAGTCGGGATTATTTTTATTATGTTTCGCTTATTCAGATAATAAGCAAGAGCTAGTGATGACTAGCTGAGGTATGAGCTCATAGCCTAGATGTTTTAGGGTGGCCTTATAATGATAAAGTACCATGATTTATGTCACAAAGATTAAGGAAAGTTCCACTAGCAAGTTATATGCCGTTTATGCCACTTGTATGCTTCTTGATGTTATGATTTGCTAAGTTATTTGCTTAAAGTATTGTCATGCATTCATGCTTTGATATGTTGCATTCATGACATTAAGATGCATGCTAAAAGGAATAAACCTTGGATAATTAGTTTTATAAAAGCTAATAATGAATCTTATACGCATGTACACCTTTCATAACTAAACCCAAGGTTCCTGAGGATGTAAATAATGTAACCCTAGATAGGAGGTCCCTATTGAGATTCTTTAGTAAGATTCTCACTCTTTTCTCTTCTTTCTCTTTCTCCCACCATATCTTCAGAGCTCGATGGTGACGTTCGTGGTCTTTATCGACACTCCGACATGGGAGGTGCACTTTGATCCGGACCACGGATCTTATCATTTTGAGGGACAGTGCACAGTACGAGTTTTCATGTTCATCGGACGTCCCTTCGCTCACCCTATACAAAGTTACCGCTTCTCCCCGATGTCTCCCTATGACGATGCTATGGTTTTTGAGCGTGCCCGGATGCGCCATAAGAGGCTTCTTTGGACGTATACCGGAGGATCGATGCCTCGTGACTTCCAGGACTATGTGCCCCAGTCTCCCAATTCGGAGGATGATCCTTTTGAGGACCTGCCGACACACGTGTACAGCGAGAGCTCTGCTCCCACTCCCCAGTTCGTGAGAGGAGGGAGCGAGGAAATCATTATGTAGCCAAGGTTAGCTAGGCGAGCCGAGATGCGCCCCAGCCAAGGAGCTCATGTACAGCCACCGCGCGTGCCTACTCCTGCCGCACTATGTCAGTGGATCAGTTATACCCCACCTTATCCCGGGTTCCAGTAGCTGATGTCTTAGGGGAGGTCTAGTGCACACACTCACTCAGAGTTAGGATAAACCTTCTTTTGTCTTGAGGTTATCCACTTTAGGTGCACTCGGGTAGTTATGGTTTATTTATGTTTTCCTTACATATATATTTCGGTTGTATTTCCTTTCCATGTATTGCAAGCTCATCCCGATTCTATAAGGGCGTGACTATATGTAAACCTAGTTATGATATTAATGAAGTGTTTTCCTATGTTGTGTTATTCACTGTTCCATTGCTACGTGCTCATTTACTGTGTTCTTTATCACTTATGGTTTGTGCTTTACTTGACTTGTTATTGTGCTTTACATTCCTATCTTATGACGAACACGGCTCTCACTTTGGTTTTATATATATCCAAAAAAAAAAAATTTACCCGTAATTTTCGCTAAGTATTTTATTAAAAGGATGAGACTAAGAGGTAATAACCTAATGATTAACCTAATGTGTTCTAGAGTATTGGGTTAAAACTTAAGGTGTTACAGTCCCTGAGTGCCTTACTTATGACCGCTATAGCAGTGATAACAACCTCCAGAATTAGCATTTTCTTGTCATGTAATACATGATTGACTCCATACTCACTTATTTACATTTCTTAATGTCCCCATTTATTTTGCTCTCCATTAACTTTAAAACATAAATGTAAATAAGGAAATACCCCCCATTTGGTTTTAAATAAAATATCTAAAAATTCAAAATTCCAACTAATCAAAATCTAATTTTTGAGTTATAGTTCAAATTCCCGAATTTCAACAATTTTCTAAACTTGGGGGGCTAAAAACGAAACATCTAGATACTTCCAAAAATTTGTTAAAAATCATTCTTCAACTCATTTCCCTTTAGAGAGAATTATTGAGACTTTTGATCCCAATAATTTCTGCATCAACTACTAATGATTTCCTCACATTTATCTCATCCTAAACATCTCTTAACAGTGTTTGTATCATCTAGGCAGTAGCTATATTTTCATTTCATAAAAGCATTAGAGAGTTGCATAATTTACTCGTTTCCATTACTAGCTTACCCTAGGATGTTAAAAATAATTTTTACAACAAGTAACAACATTTTCTACCAATTAAAACACCTCCAAACAGAATCATACAGAATTTATGAGTTAGAAACAGTGACCGAAAATTTAGTTCCGAAATCATTCCAAAATTATACTTTTGATAACTTCTAGCTACTAGTTTTCCTCTTCGCTTTGTTGGAGTCATAGGAAATGCCAAAAAATATTTTTATCTCTTGAATACTCACATAAATTTGCTAAAACAGAAACTAAACATCTCAAATCACATTAGTAGCTCCCTTGTTCATAAAACACCATTCTTGCTACACTTGAGTCCCAAAACTTGCGAAAAGAAAACTTTAAAAAACACAACTTGTATAATTTTCAATAACTATCTCAACTTAAAATCAAGTAAACCCATTAAGGATTCCTCATAGTGTCATAGCCGCATGTATATATATATACACAAATGTGTGGCCATGTTCAAATTTACATTTAAGATCCAAGGACAAGTTTTGAGCTTTAGTGTCTTAGGTGATGACTTGAAAATAAATATGCTATGCAAGTCCACTTTTGTCTTTAGGAGTTAGAATGATAGCTTGAAAAATAAATATGCTATGCAAACCCATTATTATCTTCAAGGTTTATGGTGATGGCTCAAAATAAACATGCCATGCAAGGGTTTCATTATTATCTCTTAAGATTAAAGTGGTAACTTGAAAGTAAACATGTATGCAAATCCATTTTTACATCTTAATCATTAAAGCTCGAAACTTTTCAAGATTAGATTCTTGTCCTCAACCAATCTTAAACATGGTGAGCTTTAGAGTCCTATTGTTCATAGTTCCAAGAACCTCATTTCTTTGGACTCACCATCAAGCTCAAGTAAAATCATAAAGAGACCGAAAAATCATACTAAATACACTAATATGTTATCTTGGGGTCAAAACCAAACTCAAGCTCTAGAGGTTCAAAATATAGTAGTTTTCACAACTACCATCAAGAACCATCATCATTGAACTTTGGTTGTGAACAACCAAGAATAGATAACCAAAACTAAACCATCAAAACATTTTATTTCTCATGGCCTTTGTAAAACCGAAAAAATACTAAACCTTGAGCTCTAGAGGTTAAATACTTGATGGTGTCAAAACCATCATCAAAACCCTCATCATCAAGCCACGGTTTCAACTTCCCATTGACATCCAAAAACCAAAAATGAAGGGAACTCATATGAAGGTTCCAAAACCGAAAATAGATGAAGAAGAGAGGAGTAAAAATTTATTCATTCAACCAACCATAAATCCGAAAATGAACCAAGAAAAGGAATGAAACATCAAAACAAAATCCCTACCACGGTTGTTTCTTGTTTGCAAGAGTGAAAGCTTGATCTTGTATGAAACAAAGAGAAGAAAAATCTTCTCTTGATGGGCAAGATGATTTCGGCCAAGAGGAGTTAAGGTAGTAGGAGGATTTTTCTTGTGTTCTTGTGTTTTGGAGATGGAAAGATTAAGTGTTTAGGAGTTGATCTATGGTGGAGATATGTTGATTAGAGGTGGAGAGCTTGGGTGGAGGTTGAAGATGGTGGCTCTTGGAGGTGGAGGAGAGGAAGAAGATGAAGTGTTTAGGTTAGAGAGAATATGACTACTTTTTTGGACAATTAGGTTTACCAAAAACAATAGATAGTAAGAATGAGTGTTTTGTGTGTGTATTGGTGTATTAAATTTGAAAATAATGGGGACAATGACCATGAGGCAACCGTAGCCTCCTTGAGCAATGGGGAGGAAAATTTTATTTTATTTTGAGTGGAAGAATTAGAATTTTAGTTAGCATAAATTAGGGAATTAATTTAGGAAAAGAATTCTTTTTGTTGGAAGTTGTTTGTAGTGGTTTAGGCACTCAAGACAACTTTTTTGGAGTGGTCATACAACTTTGTTTGACAAAAATCCCATTTGAAAAGCAAGCACTAACATAGTTCCCTAAATTAAGGAAGTAGAGAAAATCCACTAACTCTTAGTTTATTAGGTTTTTTTTTGTAATCTAGTGAATCATAAAATTTGAAATGGAAATTTAATTTCAAAATAAATTTCAGACCTTAAATAATTTAAAATAAATAATCTGACCCATAATAAGTAAATAAAATTTAATTATATTTAATTAAAGCCTAATAGTGCCCATGTATCCTTATTTACCCAATTACGCTTAAGTAGCACCAATTAGGGTAAAATGGTAATTTCACATAAAATTTACCTGAGACTACCCGAACCTTTTCGAATATCATACATCCATCAATATTAACATTTCTAACTTTTGGGTAATGGCGGGTTCAATCGGCACTAAATTAGTGCCAAATCGCCTTGAGGGCATTTTGGTCATTTAGCGCATGAAAGTTCAGAAATTGAAATTTTCACCTCTATCATAATTCATAACACATTTTATCCCCTTCAATCATCAAACTAACCCCCTTGGGATGGCCGAGAATGGCCGTCTTGATTTCAGTGTGAAAAATGACCTCGGGGCATTTTTGGTCATTTATTACACTGGAAAAATTGGGGATTTGCGGCTCTTGCTCGAACCACTCATCAAATCTCATATAATCCTGATCCTATAATTAAAACATGATGTCGAGGATGGCCCAGGCTATCCGGCCTTAAATTTTTATCCAAAATGACCTAGGGGTATTTTGGTCATTTGGCCTTGATAGAGAAAAATCGGGCGTTACATTTCCCCCTCCTAAGAAAAATTTAGCCCTCGAAATTTGTTACTGTGAATAATTAGGATATTGCGACCTCATCTCCGATTCTAGCTCCCATGTGCACTCCTCCTCTTTTCCCTGTCCCCATGCTACCTTGACCAAAGTGCGGTTTTACTTCTCAATTGCTTGACTCCCTTGTCCAAGATCCTTGTGGGCGACAAATTGAAAGTTAGGTCTTCCTTAATTGTACACATTACGGCTCAAACACATGACTAGGAGTCGGACTGGTATTTTCTCAGCTGGGAAACATGGAAAACATCGTGTAGGTTTGACAAGTTGGGTGGGAAGGCTATCTGATAAGCTACTGACGCGACTCTTTTAAGGATTTCGAAAGGACCCGAAACCTAGGGCTCAACTTCTTAACTTTCATGGCTCGCCCTATGCATTGTGGGGGTAATCCTAAGGAATACATGTTCCCCTCCTGGAATTCCAATGGCTTTCGCCGCTTGTCCGCATAGCTTTTCATCGACTTTGAGCGGTCAGATTTTATCTCTAATCCTCTTGATTTGCACCGTAGTTTCCCTTACAACCTCGGGCCCTAACATGCCCTGTTCACGGGTTCATACCAACATAATGGCGATTGACACTTCCTTCCATACAATGCCTCGCAAATGCGGTGCCATACCGATGCTTGCATGATAACCATTGTTATATGCAAACTCGATCAATGGCAAGTACCTATCCCAACTCCCCTTTGGTCTAACACACATGCCCTCAACATATCTTCCAAGGTTTGTATTGTTCTTTACGATTGGCCATCTGTCTGAGGGTGGTAAGTCGTGCTTAGACACAACTTTGAACCAAAAGGCTGTTTGAAAGGCTCCCCAAAATCGTGATGTAAACCGCGGATCTCGGTCAGAGACTATAGTCGACGGTACTCCGTGTAACCTCACTATCTCTTGGATGTACAATTGTGCTAACTTATCCAAGGAATAAGTCACCTTAATGGGCAAAAAGTGGGCCGACTTAGTCACCGATCTACAATTACCCATATGGCGTTATGGCCAACTTGGGTCTTAGGCAATCAGTTACAAAATCCATAGAGATCTTTGTCCCATTTCCATTCAGGAATTGATAAGGGGTGCAGCATCGAAAGGTCTTTGGTGCTCAATCTTCACCTTGACAGACTAAGCACTTATTCACCCATGCTACCACGTCCCGCTTCAAACCAGGCCACCAAAACATCTTTTTCAAATCTTGATACATCTTGGTTGTACCAGGATGAATAGTAAAATGGCTCTTGTGAGCCTCCTCCAAAATACCCTTACGGAGGTCACCACTTGCCGGCACACAAATCCGGCCCTCAAATCTCCATATCTTGTCAGCTCCTTGGAAGAAACCCTTCAATTTTCCATTCTCTACCGCCTCTAATGTCTCCTTAAACTCCTCATCCTCTTGTTGGGCCTGGGTGATTCTCTCTTTGAACTCACTGTTCTGCTGAGGTGACACATCCTTAAGCTTCTGGTTGTTAGAGTCATTCCTAAGTTCATGTCTCTAAACTTCTCAATCAATTCCGCCTCCTTAACCATCATTTGAGACAGATGCAATGACTTCCGACTCAGGGCATCGGCCACCACATTGGCCTTTCCGGGATGATAGTTTAATCCAAAATCATAATCCTTCAGAAATTCCATCCATCTCCTCTGCCTCATATTCAACTCCTTCTGATCAAAAAGGTATTTGAGACTCTTATGATCAGAAAATACCTCAAACTTCACCCCATATAAGTGGTGTCTCCACACCTTCAAGGCAAACACAACTGCGGCCAATTCTAGGTCATGGGTGGGGTAGTTTGCTTCGTGAGGCTTGAGTTGTCGGGATGCATAGGCCACCACTTGCCTATTTTGCATCAGCACACATCCCAAGCCTTTTCCCTAAGAGCTTCAGCAGTCTCATTACCCTGTTCGCCTCCGCCTGGAGTCCTATTCTGTCATGGTCGTACCATTGATCCCTGAACACACAGAACAACAAACACTGAGTTGATCAGGCTCAATACTCTATGTAAAGTGAGCTAGTTATCATGGTACATTTCCACAAACTTTGTCATGTCTCTCTACCCTATAGCTTATCCTATCAATAAAGCAACTACACATGACAAAACTAACGCATTATGCTTAAGAAGCATAGTCAGTCCAATCCTCAGGCTCCATGAGAATCGAACTGCTCTGATACCAAAATGTAACACCCTAATATTTAACCCAACACGCCTAGGTCGCATTTTGAGTTAATTATTAGTTATTACTCTTTTGTTCTAGTTCTTAACCTTGCATTTGTAAAATACTTAGCAAAATACGGCTAAATTTTTTTTTTTGAATCTTAAACAAAATAGTGAGCCTCGTATACCGAAAATGAACAGCGTCCTATACATCGCGAGCAAGCATATGATATTTAAACCCATAGTATCACATTCATAGATAATCGTCATGAATTCATGTAATAACAACATCCTTACACACCAAACACGTAGTAATGAATAATGATATCTTCATCCTAATGATTAGGATGATACATTAATCCACAAAACAGAAAAGAAACAAAGTGCATAAAGTAGTGCGGAAATTTAAATAGACTAAGGACCACTCTTCACTACTAAGTCTACTGGGGTGCACATAGGTGGGATAACCTCAAGATAGGGGGAAAACGAAGGAAGCTATCCACTAAGTGTGCTAGGGCACTGCGATCACTAATCATCATCGGCTATCAAAATGTCTCTATGGAGAAGGGAAGTGCGGCCAATGAAACGGTCACTCCTCGGCATTACCGAGACCGTAGGATGGACGAACATGGGCACCTTGACGAGGACGAACAAATTTCCACGATAAAGCGAGGTAGCTCCCCTCGATGGACCTCGACCGGTTGCTCCTTCACCGTCATCTCCAAGCTCCATGGGAAGCAGGCGGAACCGCCAGAGGAGTGTTGGGATGGTGACTCCTCCGAGGGGTCTGTCTCAGGCTCGCATTTAACTAGGAGAATGAGGAACGACTCGGGATACCCATGAATGCAGACGAAGCAAGAGGATGTGTGACGATTTAAATCGCTCTCCTCGCTGACGGGCATGCTCGAAGATCAGCTCATCAGTAAATGGAGTGGCGGAGAAAATCTATAACTAGTAACTGGGTGTGTAAAAGGACGTGCTAAGAACACGAACAATCGAACAAAGACAACGACCCACGAAATGATAAGTCCGGTGAGTGGCGTCAAAGTGCATTTCCTGTGGGAGCATCAACGAAGATCACGAACGCCGCCATCGGCCTCAAGAAGGCGTAGTGGAAAGAATGCAAGAAAGAGGGAGTGAGAAACTTATAAAAGAATCTCAGTAGGGTTTTCACCTCCTAACAATATGTCATCATCTACGTCCTCAGGCACCTTGGGTTTTCATTATGAAAATAGTGGGCACAAGTAAAGTTTCCTTATTAAGTTCGAAAAGTCATTATCCAAGGTCCGTGTCTTTTAGCATGAATCTGAATGTCATGAATGCATCATACCAATTCATGGAATGCATGTCAATGCCACATGCAAGTACATCATAGAGAATTATACTAAGTCAATCACAGTAAAATGCATATCATGATTATAAAGTATGCTTGATAATTTGCAAGATGCACGTGATGATTTCCTTGATGCACATGATGATTTGCATGAACTTTCCTCTTTCATATACTTTTCTATGCGGCCACCCTAATACTCTCTCCTATGAGAGTTCTAGGTTATGAGCTCATACCTAACTAGTCGTCACTAGTTTCCAACTTATCCCAGATAAGTATAAATAAATTTCGACTCCCAGAGTGTGGGTTAGGGGGCTTAAGGATCACCTATCATATTCCGACTCCCAGAGTACGGTTAGGATTATCTCCTTCTTCGAAACGCATTTACTTACACCCGGTGCATAGTAAATTTGTCCGCTTTGGCAGGCTGCATCTACCATACCCTCACGGTTTTGTTATCTCCCTACTGAAGCAGGAGAAATGCGTCTCGGTATGCTATGCAAGAATGCAGCATGAATGTACAACCTCAAATATCATCCAGATACAATATGAGCATTCCATTTAGGATATCATCATGATATTTCACTTAGCATTTCATGCTCACCAATGTCATATAAATCATGCATCTCAATCCATTATGATCATAGCATACCACAAATGAGTCGTATAAGTCGGGTTCACAACCTCATTCATAAACACATATTCATGCTTCACATTCATATAATCATATAACACATGTCATCAACACTTTATGGATGATAAATATGCTCCTACCCAATATGCCTAATCAAGGCCGGACTCAGCTAATGTACATGCTATGTTCATTATAAAATATGCATAGACATGTATATGGGCAGTGAACAACCAATCATCATGAATCACCAATTATGAAATTCAATTCCGAGTTCTCGGTAATTACCCCTTTGTCTTACGGGGGTTAAAACTTAGGCTCGACGTAACCTAATTACCGTAACTATTCTCTTAGGCATCTCAAAGGTCATACTCAATGATTTCCATCTATTTTCAACTTCAAAAACATTTCTAAATGATGCTGGATAGTTTGGGCAGTAACCATAAAATATACATTTTCGGGGTTCTAGAATTTACGTCTTTGGCCCTTTCTAGTTTCCGATTTCTCCTATAGTGCTAACATTAATTCTCACTGCCTCCTATAGGATTTTTCACATCTAATTCCACTTCCAAACAGAATATTTGCCAAATAATTGATCTCAATGCAGTAGCCATATTTTATCAAACTCTACGGGTCTCAAAGCTACATTTTTCGGTTCTTTCTAGTTTTCTAGTCTTTCCAAAATACCTAAAATAATTTCTGCATCAACTACTAATGATTTCCTCACATTTATCTCATCCTAAACATCTCTTAACAGTGTTTGTATCATCTAGGCAGTAGCTATATTTTCATTTCATAAAAGCATTAGAGAGTTGCATAATTTACTCGCTTTCCATTACTAGCTTACCCTAGGATGTTAAAAATAATTTTTACAACAAGTAACAACATTTTCTACCAATTAAAACACCTCCAAACAGAATCATACAGAATTTATGAGTTAGAAACAGTGACCTAAAAATTTAGTTCAAATCATTCCAAAATTATACTTTTGATAACTTCTAGCTACTAGTTTTCCTCTTCGCTTTGTTGGAGTCATAGGAAATGCCAAAAAATATTTTTATCTCTTGAATACTCACATAAATTTGCTAAAACAGAAACTAAACATCTCAAATCACATTAGTAGCTCCCTTGTTCATAAAACACCATTCTTGCTACACTTGAGTCCCAAAACTTGCGAAAAGAAAACTTTAAAAACACAACTTGTATAATTTTCAATAACTATCTCAACTTAAAATCAAGTAAACCCATTAAGGATTCCTCATAGTGTCATAGCCGCATGTATATATATATACACAAATGTGTGGCCATGTTCAAATTTACATTTAAGATCCAAGGACAAGTTTTGAGCTTTAGTGTCTTAGGTGATGACTTGAAAATAAATATGCTATGCAAGTCCACTTTTGTCTTTAGGAGTTAGAATGATAGCTTGAAAAATAAATATGCTATGCAAACCCATTATTATCTTCAAGGTTTATGGTGATGGCTCAAAATAAACATGCCATGCAAGGGTTTCATTATTATCTCTTAAGATTAAAGTGGTAACTTGAAAGTAAACATGTATGCAAATCCATTTTTACATCTTAATCATTAAAGCTCGAAACTTTTCAAGATTAGATTCTTGTCCTCAACCAATCTTAAACATGGTGAGCTTTAGAGTCCTATTGTTCATAGTTCCAAGAACCTCATTTCTTTGGACTCACCATCAAGCTCAAGTAAAATCATAAAGAGACCGAAAAATCATACTAAATACACTAATATGTTATCTTGGGGTCAAAACCGAAACTCAAGCTCTAGAGGTTCAAAATATAGTAGTTTTCACAACTACCATCAAGAACCATCATCATTGAACTTTGGTTGTGAACAACCAAGAATAGATAACCAAAACTAAACCATCAAAACATTTTATTTCTCATGGCCTTTGTAAAACCGAAAAATACTAAACCTTGAGCTCTAGAGGTTAAATACTTGATGGTGTCAAAACCATCATCAAAACCCTCATCATCAAGCCACGGTTTCAACTTCCCATTGACATCCAAAAACCAAAAATGAAGGGAACTCATATGAAGGTTCCAAAACCGAAAATAGATGAAGAAGAGAGGAGTAATGAATTTATTCATTCAACCAACCATAAATCCGAAAATGAACCAAGAAAAGGAATGAAACATCAAAACAAAATCCCTACCACGGTTGTTTCTTGTTTGCAAGAGTGAAAGCTTGATCTTGTATGAAACAAAGAGAAGAAAAATCTTCTCTTGATGGGCAAGATGATTTCAGCCAAGAGGAGTTAAGGTAGTAGGAGGATTTTTCTTGTGTTCTTGTGTTTTGGAGATGGAAAGATTAAGTGTTTAGGAGTTGATCTATGGTGGAGATATGTTGATTAGAGGTGGAGAGCTTGGGTGGAGGTTGAAGATGGTGGCTCTTGGAGGTGGAGGAGAGGAAGAAGATGAAGTGTTTAGGTTAGAGAGAATATGACTACTTTTTTGGACAATTAGGTTTACCAAAAACAATAGATAGTAAGAATGAGTGTTTTGTGTGTGTATTGGTGTATTAAATTTGAAAATAATGGGGACAATGACCATGAGGCAACCGTAGCCTCCTTGAGCAATGGGGAGGAAAATTTTATTTTATTTTGAGTGGAAGAATTAGAATTTTAGTTAGCATAAATTAGGGAATTAATTTAGGAAAAGAATTCTTTTTGTTGGAAGTTGTTTGTAGTGGTTTAGGCACTCAAGACAACTTTTTTGGAGTGGTCATACAACTTTGTTTGACAAAAATCCCATTTGAAAAACAAGCACTAACATAGTTCCCTAAATTAAGGAAGTAGAGAAAATCCACTAACTCTTAGTTTATTAGGTTTTTTGTAATCTAGTGAATCATAAAATTTGAAATGGAAATTTAATTTCAAAATAAATTTCAGACCTTAAATAATTTAAAATAAATAATCTGACCCATAATAAGTAAATAAAATTTAATTATATTTAATTAAAGCCTAATAGTGCCCATGTATCCTTATTTACCCAATTACGCTTAAGTAGCACCAATTAGGGGTAAAATGGTAATTTCACATAAAATTTACCTGAGACTACCCGAACCTTTTTCTAATATCAAACATCCATCAATATTAACATTTCTAACTTTTGGGTAATGGCTAGGGTTCAATCGGCACTAAATTAGTACAAATCGCCGCAGGGGCATTTTGGTCATTTAGCGCATGAAAGTTCAGAAATTGAAATTTTCACCTCTATCATAATTCATAACACATTTTATCCCCTTCAATCATCAAACTAACCCCCTTGGGATGGCCGAGAATGACCGTCTTCGATTTCCGTGTGAAAATGACCTCAGGGGCATTTTGGTCATTTGTACACGGAAAAATTGGGGATTTGCGGCTCTTGCTCGAACCACTCATCAAATCTCATATAATCCTGATCCTATAATTAAAACATGATGTCGAGGATGGCCCAGGCTATCCGGCCTTAAATTTTTATCCAAAATGACCTAGGGGTATTTTGGTCATTTGGCGCAGTAGAGAAAAATCGGGGCGTTACAAAGCTTGGCTTCCTTGTTGGTCTTTGACACAACCTTGTGCTCTGCTAAGCCACTCTCAGGCCCAATTGTGGTATTGTCATGGCCCAATTTGGATCGTGTCACGACCCGACTTGGGAACATGACCGGCACGTGAGGAATTCCATCCCCATGTAAGCCTTCTGGGTGACGTGGCTCTCTAAATGTATAATTTATGAAAATATTCATTTTTAAAACATAGTTTCCTTTAAATCTTTATTTAAATTCTCATCAGGAACCAAATTTCTAAAATCAAAACTCTGAAATACTTTAATATTTAAAGCTTTAGAATCCTTTAATTCAATTTCTGAAAATCTATTTAATACTTGCAAACTAAATCATCAATATATCTCTAGCTATTTACAAAATTCTTTGCCCATACTTTACATATAAATTTCACACTCATACTCTGAGAATATATACATAAATATTTAAGTCTCTAAATACATATACATAGTATGAAAATAATGTGTGGCTGGATCCTGCCTGCACATCTACTGAAGCATTCTACTCTAATAAAACTTTAAACTAAGCCTTACTCCAAGGTAAGACTTACCACAGGGAAAATAACAACATCTCTGGAATCGGAGTCTAAACCGTCTCTGGACCTGCAACTATGAGAAGAAGGGAAAGGGGTGAGTCAACGGACTCAGTGAGTGAGCTTTCACCCATCACCCACATGAAACAACCAAGAATGAACAATAATATAATATGCATGCATCAATCATAAATCATTTGATATTTAAATACATAATTAGCTAGGAAAACACTTTTTATTTTGTAATTTTATAAACAAGCCTTTGTAACTCATAATCAATCATAAGATCATTTGTTGAACATGATAAATACATATACAATATTAAAAGCTATAAAATCATAATTTTTCTGATGGTTACTCAGTTCCTCGTGAACAAGAGCACCTGCTATAATCATACTAGTCCCTTGCGGACAACTATGGGCACCTAACTAGGTCCCGTTTTCTGTATATGCCACCATGGCTGTTAAGTGATATTGCCTCTATGGCTGTTTATTTAATATTACCTCCATGGCTGTCTACTAATCATTATTTATAACTTAACAGAAATAAATAAAATCAACATTAAAAAAGGTGGGTGCTTCGTCCTTCACCAACGCGAGCCCTAAATTCTTAGTACTTTGAGAGTTCTGGACTCATATAACTATAACAACCTGACTTTAGCATAACTGTGGCTGTGAAAATCGAGCCCAAGGATTCACTGCTTGAAGGTGTTCCGATTTCAAGCACACATAATATGTATCTAGTAGTTGTTAAGAATCATACTGAATTCCATACCTCTTGGTACCATAAACCAAAGTTCTAAATCCATTTCTTAACTAACATATATTTAATATACTTAATATATATATATATATATATATATATATATATATATATATATATATATATAATATTATAGTTCAAACGCTAGGGTTCTAAATCATATAAAATCTCTGACATCATAATAATATCTCAATTCATAAAACTAAATCATGTAGTTCTAAGATCCCACAACATATTTATAAATCTCAAGCCTTGGATCAATAACATATCATAAACTCTTAAACCTTTCTGATAGAATAATAACTTATTAAATCATACTCTCTTGCATAAATCTCTTAGAGTTGAACATAAAACATTTTTATAACATACAATCTATTAATCATGGTCCTATGGTTTTCTAAAACATATTTCTTTCATGCTTAAACAAAAATCATAATCTTGGCTAGTTTGTCATAACTTGCAAAATCATATATATTCACATTTTCATCTCTAATACCATATTTAATAATTATCATGCATAAAACATACTTGTAATGACTAAAGATAAGGCCATGAGTTTAAACCCACTCACCTGGAGGGGAGGGAAAGGTGACGTCAACACCAACTGAGCTCCGGGGAGCCGGGGGAGACACCACGTCGACTATAACAATCATAAAAACTCTAGATTAATCTCTAATAACCTCTAAATAACTCTAATCTAGCTCTAACAACATTGGGGGAACACCTTCCACTTGACAACAATGAGATAAACTAACAACCCATACTAAGAACATGAAGGAAATGGAAGAAAAGAGACCAAAACCCATTAACAACACATACCTTGAAGCTTGAGGATGGATGGATTTGAATGGGGTTGAGAGAAAAAGTGAGGGGAGGAATTTGGGATGAGGGTTTCGGACATTTGGGAGTGATTTCAGGAGTTGAGGAGGGTTTTATAAGGGTAAGGGGTTCTTTAAATGATACTACGTCGTTTCTGGCAAATTTTGGGTTTTAGGGGGACCGCTATAGCAGTGTATGACCGCTATAGCGGTCATAAGCACTCGCGCACCCCCGACTGTCTCGAGCATGTCACTTACGACAGCTATAGCGGTCACCAGAATCCCAAAAACGTGGCTACACCCTCCTGTGACCGCTATAGCGATGACAGTAAAACCCAATATCAGCATTTTTGCTGTCATGTGATACATGAGTGACTCTATACTCACTTATTTACATTTCTTAAATAACTTTGAAATATAAATGTAAATAAGAAAATACCACCTATTTGGATTCAAATAAAATATCTAAAAATTCAAAACTCCAACCAATCAAAATCTAATTTTTGTGTTCTAGTTCAAATTTTGGAATTCCGGCAATTTCTAAACTTGGGGGCTAGAAACGACACATCTAGAGGCTTCTAAAAATTCATTAAAAATCACTTTTTAACTTGTTTTTCTTTAGGGAACAATTACTGGGACTTTTGATCCCAAGATTATGGCTCTAACATATAGCCCTCCAAGGAGGTGTAGGGCTTCAAACTTAGCAAAATCCTGGGCCTGACAGCATGGGTGGGTCTTGGGGGACTTGAAGGCCATATAAAAACTCATCTACTGACACGTGTACATCAGGTATTACAGATCGTGATCGACAAGTGAGGATTCCTGTCTCCACGTAAGCCTCGTGATCGTTGGTTGTACTATATGCACTTTTTATTCATAAAATCTAGTTTAAATTGTATATTAAATCTCATCTTGAACTTATAATAAATATCAATTATCCTTTTTCCTCATAAATAAAATCTAAAATTGTAACTGCGATATATTTTAAACTGAGTTGCTCATTTACAAAACATCTATGAGAATCATAATCATGAAAATACAAAATAATCCTGATAAATCCATGCAAAAAATCTATATGGTCTGGGACCCTGCCTGCAATGTACATTGGAGCACTCTATCTTCAACCTAAAGAAATCAAAAGACACTTCACTCTAAAGTGAAACTCATCAAGTGGAAACCTCCACTGCTGGGGAAGAGGTGGCTGAAAAGGACCCACGGTAGCTAAAGTATCTGTAATGGAAATAAGAGAGGGGTGAGTTTCATCTAAAACTCAGTGAGTGAATTCTCATCCATAACCTCTTTCATGGGACAACAACCAAGATGCATAAATATCATAATATTACTAATAATCAATAACGATAATAATAATAAAACAAATTCTAATATGTTTCTAGTAATCCCATATATAAATATATAAAACAAAACTCTAGACTTTGCCAAGTCACAATCAATAATACTCTAAACTCAATAAACATACATAAGAATAATATTAATAACTAGTTGTAATTATCTCTATTCTCTTTGGCTATCTAATACTATGGCCTCCATGGCGATATGATGCTATGGCCTCCATGGCGATATAATACTATGGCCTCCATGGTGATATAATAAATCTCATCGTACATGACTCAACTAAAATAAATAAAATCAATAATACTGAAATTTCATAATAAAGGGTGGGTACTCCATCCCTAGCGAATGCGAGCCCCTAAATTCTTAGTACTCTGAGAGTTCTGGATTCATATAACTCTAACAATCTGACTTTAGCATAATTGTGGCTGTGAAAATCGAGTCCAAGGGATCACCCACTTGTAAGCATTCCGATCTCAAGCCCACAGAATATGTATTTGGCAGTTGTTATAAATCATACTGAATTTCGTACCTCTTGGTACCGTAAAACTGAAATTCTTAATTTAAATCTCAAGCTACATAAATCTTTACATATATACTAAATCTAAAATCATAGCTCTAAAGCGAAAAAACATATCTATTCAAAGCTAAACGTACTTGCTCTTTATATTTATTTTCTCTAAATACTCTGTACTATGCTATTCTCTAATTTACATTCTCTAACATATAATTATCCTACTTTTTAAAATCATAACAAAAGTCACAAAATCTCTAACATATATAATCATAAACTTGCCTTGGCTAATTACAAAGAAAATCCCTTTTAGCAACAATGGTCCCATGAGTTTCTGAAAATATAGTTCATGCTCTTTGAAAATCACAATCTCATCAACTTAACAAGATCGTTACCACTGTCTAATCTTTTCTAAAATAGTCTCAAATCCTTCATTTCATGATGTCCCAAAATCATAAATTTCATAAACTGAACATAGTTAACGTTTATCTAAAATCTCATTGAAATATGCTCTAATAATATATATTATTCCACAAGATGCAGAAAATAATTCTAGTGACCAAAAATAAAGGTCACAAGATTAAACCCACTCACCTGGAGGGGGAAGAAGAGATGACATCAACACCAATTTAGCTCTGGGGAGCTGGGAGGACACCACGTCAACTATTACAACCATAAAACTCATTAACGATGTATAGGTAGCTCTAGATTACCAAAAACTAACTCTAACAACATTGGGGGAGCACTCCCACTTGACAACAATGGGAGAAATAAAAGAGCTCAACTTAAGATCATGAAAGAAATAAGAGAATCGAGACAAATTCTAACAACATATACTCACCTTGATGATTGCAGATGATGGATTGGAGTGAGATTGAGAGAAAGAGAAGCAATGGTGGATGGGTAGGGTTCTAGTTCGTGAAAATGGGGGTGGAGGAAGTGGGGAAGGATTTAAATAAAAGAGGAGAGTCTCAGCAAGTGAAACGATGTGTTTTGTACTGTTTTTGCAAAACTGACACTGCTATAGCGGTCTATAGTAGTCTGGCCACTCCCCCACTCCGTACCACCGCTATAGTGGTCTCCAGAAATCCCAAAACCATGACTGCATTGATGTGACTACTATAACAATCCTGGACTGCTATAGTGGTGCTAGCAAAGTCCATCAGTAGCATTTTACTACCATGGTAACAGCGCAGCTCTATACTCACTCACTTATTTCCATTTCTTTATTCCAAGTAACTTTAAAACATAAATGTAAATAAGGAAATACCCCCCATTTAGATTTAAATAAAATATAAAAAAATCAAAACCCCAACCAAACAAAATCTCATTTTTGAGTTCAAGTTCAAATTTCAGAATTCCAGAGATTTTTTAAACTTGGCTGCTAGAAATGAAAGGTCTAGAGGTTTCCTAAAATTCATTAAAAATACCTCTTCAATTCATTTTCCTTTGGAGAGCAATTATTGGGACTTTTGGTTCCAAGATTGTGGCTCTAACATATAGCCCTCTAAGGAGGTGTAGGGCTCCAGACTTAGCAAACTCCCGAACCTGACAGCATGGGTAGGTCCTGGAGGACCTTAAGGCCATACAGAACTTGTCTATTGACACATATACACTAGGTATCCACAATCTAAGCATAGTCCATGGCCCCTACATGAGGTTGTAGGCTCATAAACATGTCTTTGGGTAGACCCTGGACAAATCGTCTCACTTTCTCGGTCTCAGACTTAAGCATGCTTGAAGCTGCCTGAGCTAAGTAAGAGAACCTCTCATTATACTCTACTACCATCATGCCTAGAGTCATGCGAAGCCTCAGAAACTCCTTTACCATTTGTGCCCACTTGCTCTCCAAGAGGAACCTTCTCATGAATGTTGTTCTAAACTCCTCCCAAGAGGGTGGCCTCGACCCACCGCACCTCTAGAAAAGCTCCTCGTACCATATCTGGCCTAGCCTCCTAGTTGGAAGCTAACCAACTTTGTGGCCTTCTCAAAAGAGCAGTGGATGACTCTTGTAATCTTTTCTATATCTTGGAGGAACTCTTGTGGATCCTCCATCATAAGTTGTCCATGAAAGGTGGGTGGATCTATTTTCCTAAACCGCTCTATGCCTAAGTCATCTGGATCTTTCACAACCTTTCTTGGGCATGTGACTGGCACGTGAGAAACCCCATTCCCACGTAAGCCTCATGACCTGTATCGTCTCTACATGCACATTTGAATTAAGAAAATCCATAAAATAGGTGTTTTTTTTACATACAAATCACCTGTTCTTGAAAACCATATTTATAAAATGAAAATGTTTAGTAACTTCCAAAGGCTAATCATCGTATAAGAAAATACATATAGAGTCCTTTACATATAAAGAGTTTGTGGAAAACATAGATTTTACAATCCAAATAATATCCTAATATACAAGACTTATGCAAAATGTAACTGTGCCCTACAGTCGGAGATCCTGCCTGTATTACATTGGAGCACATCTAGAGCAAAATACATGACACCTCACCTAATGAGCTCAGCAACTGAAATCTAACGCTACTTCAAAGAAGATGATGTAGAAGTTCCCTCAACAGCTACAATATCTATAAAATATGAAATGAACAGAGGGGTGAGTTGTGTAACCAAAACTCAATGAGTGCGCCCTCATCTGAAACCCCCTTCATGTGACACCAAGAGAAGGTACACGACACCAAAATAATAGTGATGGTAATAACAGTATCAAAGCATTCCATTATTATAATCAAGTTTCCAAATCTTGGCTTTCTATAATCTGACCTAACAGTATTCTGATAGAGAAATGGTAATCTCTGCTTTGGTTACATACAATGTCTGTATCATAACAAACTTTGAATATAAATGTCTAGTCATATCTGGGCATTATGTATCACTGTTCTCAATATGACAATAAATTTCTTAATATAAACTCTGAATATAAATTCTTTGAATATCTCTGGCCCTAGGCTACTTGGTACCAAGGTTAATAGATTAACTGTCGTTACATACAGCCTATTTCTTTATAGTTACCGCTAGCTTAGCTAAAACCTCATTCTCTTCTCTATCATTTCCAAAGTCTTCTATCTTAGAGTTCAAAATCTCTTTTTATATAACAATATACAGTATCAGAATCATATAATCATAAAACTAGCTCTAAATGATTAAATTTGCTAGGCAACTATACAAAAACTCATCCTCAATGATAGATGTCCCATGGTTTTCAAGAAAACACATTTTCTTATTAAACCAATAGTTCATAACACAATATTTCACATAAATCTTAGTAGTTCACAAGATAAACTCTAAAATCATATATACTCTTATGTTTTAGGTGAAAATAGATATAATGATTAACATAGAAGTTACAGATGTGAACCCACTCACCTGGAGTGGTAGCAGACACAGGAATAGCACCAACAGAGTTTTGGGAAGTAAGAATAGCACCTGTATCTATCAATGAAGTAATACAACTCTAGATTAACTGCTAAAACCTCCATATAACTCAAATCTAATCCTAATATGTTGAAAGAGCTCTACCTCCTTGAGAGGTATGGAAAACTTCATGCTAACCTCCAAAAACAAAGAAAAATGGAAGGAATAAAAGGAATAAAAACAAAATCACTAGAATAACATGCCTTACAAGTGAAAGATTGAAGTTGATTTTAAGAGAAAATGGAAGAAATGGAGTTTGGGAGTGAATTTGGGGTGGAGAGCTAAGTTCTTCGAGCTTAGGGGGTATTTTGAGTGAATGAAGATTATGGACCACGAAATGGGCTTTTTAATGTTCTGATGACCGCCTGGGCTGTCCTCTTTCCATTTGATGCACCGCCTTCTATTCACCACATAGGCAGTCCCCTTTCCAACTGCTACACTACCTTACTTTCTGTTTACTACTTGGGCGGTCATGTGACTGCTGGGGCGGTCTCACTTATTTACCTTTCTTAATATAAAGTTAAATTTACTTCCTATTAATTTTTAAACATAAATATAAATAAATAAATACCTCCTATTTGGATTCAAATAAAATATAAAAAAAAATCAAAATCCCCACAAATCAAAATCTAAATTTTGGGTTTTAGTTCAAATTCGAGAATTTTTATGATTTTTCAAACTTGGGGGTTATCAACAGGAGGGTTAAAGACTTGGTAAAATTAATTAAAAATCATTCTTCAACTTACTTTCCTCTTGGGAAATCATAGGGACTTTTGGTCCCAAAAATATAATTCTATCATATAGCCCCCTAAGGACGTGTAAGGTCCAGACTTAGTGAAAATTTGGACCCGAAATAATAGGGAAAGGCGACTGACAACTTTCCCTGGTTTGAAAAAAAAATTTTCCAACATTTTTATTTAACCTAGGATATTACAGGATCTATCACTGGCCGCTTTGTAACATCCTAATTTTTAACCCAATACTCTAGAACACATTAGGTTAATCATTAGGTTATTACTTCTTGGTCTTAATCTTTTATTAAAATACTTAGCGGAAAATACAGGTAAATTTTTTTTTGAAATACAAAATCAAAGTGAGAGCCGCACTTGCCATAATGATGAACTAACCGTACATTGTAACTCATAAAGAATAAACACAAAGTAAAAGAACATAAAACAAAATGGAACAGTCAATGACACAGAAAAGGAAATACTTCATTAATATCATAGTTAAACATACATATCGTCACACCCTTATAGAATCGGGCTGAACTTGCAATACAAGGAGATAACAGAAAAGCAAATACAATGGAAATAGAAAGATACAAGGAAATCATGCTAAGCAACACCCATACCTTAGTGCACCTAAGGTGGATAACCTCAGATAAAAGAAGGTTTATCCTATGCTACGAGTAAGAGTGTGCACTAGGCCTCCCCCAAAACACCTACTACTGGAACCCAGGGTATGGCGGGATGAAACCGATCCACGGACATAGAGCGGTAGGAGTAGGCACGCGTAGTGGCTGATCATGTGCTCCTCGGTGGGGGTGCATCTCGGCTCGCCTAGCCAACCTTGGCTACGTAACTGTTTCCTCGCTCTCGCCTCTCACGAACTGAGGAGTGGGGGCGAAGCTCTCGCTATACATGTGAGACGGCGGATCCTCCGAGGGGTCATCCTCTGAGCCTGGAGATCGAGGCACCTAGTCCTGGAAGTCACGGGCAGCCGACCTTCTAGAGTACGTCCGAAGGATCCTCTCATCATGTGTCCGGGCGTGCTCAAAAACCATAACATCATCGTAGGGAGACGTAGGGGAGAAGCGGTAGCTATGTACAGGGTGTGCGAAAGGATGTCCCACGAACATGAAGATGCAAACAGGACAACATCCCTCAAAATGATATGACCCGTGCTCTAGATCATAGTGCACCTCCCACGTCGGAGTGTCGACGAACGGGACGAAGGTCGCCATCGAGCTCTGAAGATGTGATGGGAGAGATAGAGAGAAAGAAAAGGGAGTGAGAATCTTGCTAAAGAAACTCAGTAGGAACCTCCTATCTAGGGTTACATTGTTCACATCCTCAGGAACCTTAGGTTTATTATTAAAAGGTGATCATGCATTTAAATTCCTTTTTTAGTTTTATAAAACTATGTTATCCAAGGTTCGTTCCTTTTAGAATGCATCTTAATGTCATGAATGCAATATATCAAAGCATGAATGCATGACAATGCCTTAAACAAACAACTCAACAAATCATAACATCAAGAAGCATACAAATGGCATAAAGTGGCATATAACTTTCAAGTGGAACTTTCCTCAACATTGTGACTTAGAACATCATGCCTTAGCATTAAAGGCCACCCTAAACATCATCTAGGTTATGAGCTCATACCTTAACTAGTCGTCACTAGTTCTTACTTATTATCTGGATAAGCGAAAAAATAAATATAATCCTGACTACTAGAGTACGGGCTAGGGGGCTTAAGGATCACCTTTCTTAGGATTATTTCCTTATTTGAAACGCTCTATTGGCATCTAGTGCACAGCGAATTGTCCGCTTTGGTAGGCTGCATCCACTCATACCCTCATGGATTTGCCTCCTCCCCATCGGGGCGGGAGAACTATGTCTCAGTGCTACGTCACATAAAAATCTCCTGGGGGTGCTCAGCCAAACTGGTGTCACCCAGGGTTTTAATCTCATTTGTTTCTTCAAAAACATTCTCAAGTCCTTTTAGTTTTGATAGAAATTCGGCAGCATAACAGCTATATACCGAATTTCCTTCAAACTAACTTTATGCCACAAATCTCATAACACATATGTATTTCTCATTCAACTTTCATGAACACGATTGACATAACATCTCAATGAAACACTCATCATATCATATATCATCACATCACACTTGCAAAAATAAACTCATTTTATTAAGGAACCTAAGGTGGCTTATGCTTGACCCTTAAGGTCTTAAACTTGAAACTTGAGTTCTCTAATCATCCGATCTCAATATCTTATGCACCTATAGGCTCAAAACTAATTATTCTTGCCAATTATTATGATCATAGCTTATTCTAAAGTCCATTAGTGCAGAATCCATAATTTATACTTTATGGATACCTAGGAGTCATAACTTTGAACCTTTCTAAGTCCGGTTTGCTCCTAAAACACCAAGATTAATTCCTAAACCAATTATGAGTAGTTCCTAAGCATTCAAACTAATTATGAACCATCGTTTACTAATTTTACCCTTGCTGGATAGAATCCAGAAAATTCATTTTCTAAGGGATCTAAAAGTCTCATTTTAATTCCTTTCTAGTTATTAACTTGTCTTAACTTTCTCAAATTAATTCTAACATAAAAAATACATGAACATACCCATTTTATCATCATAGAAACAGCATCATACAGTGAGCAACCAAGCATGGCAGAACCAAAAAAATCTCCATCAAATAATGCATAGAACTTCACTTTTAAAACACATAAATTGCTAGTTTCTCTTGGAACTTTTTCAAAACTTATAGAACTCCTTAGGAAACATTTTATTTCATTAAAACCATAATAAAACACCTAAGGGCAGTAGCTACATCAAATTAATCTCAAGAGGAATTTAAATCATAAAACTTTGCTCAAAACATTTCTTGAGATCATCTAAACTTAGTAAAAAGCATGAAACATAGATTTTAGCACTTGTGACTAGATGAATCTTACTCTAAGTTCATCATCATCACATGGCCGAATTCATGTGAATAAACCACACACATTTCCAAACTTTGTTTGAGGTAATAATGGGCAAGTCTATGAGCTCTAAATCTCCTAAGTGATGACATAAACATAAACATGTAATGCACTTTATTTTGGTCTTTATTAGGAGGTGAGAGCATAAAATAAATATGCTATGCAAGTCCTTTATTATCTTAGAATTTAGTGAGAACATAATCATAAATATGAATATGCAAGTTCATTCTTTTATCTTGAGAGTTTAGTGATGACATAAAGATAAATATGAATGCAAGTTTCTTTTATGTTCACTAAGAGCTCATGCAAGACTTTTAGAGAAATATAAACTCAACCTAACATTTATCTCAACCAATAAAGTAAGCTTTAGAGTTCTTGAACCAAGTTTTCAAAGAAACTATATGGTTCTTGAACAACATCATCAAGCTTCAAGGAAATGAACTTAAAAGACAATAAAACCATAAGGAAAAAGGAACCAAAAATTGAAATCATAAAGGAAAGAAAAGCAAGGAATCGAAATCACAAGAGGAGAAAATATACACCAAGTTCTTTATTATGTACTCAAGACCCCTATCTAGAGCATAACTCTAGAACGTGTCGGCTAACTTTAAGATTGACAAGGGTAGGCCTTGAGTTTATTGAAATCCTTATGATTAATTTTTCTTAAGTTTAAAACCATGTGAGCTAAGTAACATAGATAAAGTTCAAGGAAAGGAAAAACTCAAGCTTTAGAGGTTTCTTTGAGATGAACAAAGTCATCATCTAGAAACACTCATCATCATGCTATCAAGATCAAAATAAGGCCTTGAGACCGAAATGAGAAGAAAAGGAAAAACAAGGAAGAACTTAAAAGGAATCCAAGAGAAACTTCAAGAAAACATCACTTTTGAGTAAAACAAAAACTAGAGAGCAACTCCCTACCAAGTTTGAAGATGAAAGCTTGGTCTTGAAGATGAAAATGAGAAGAACAACTCCTCCTAGAGTGGTGAGGTGGCTTCAGCCTTGAAGGAAAGAAAGGAAAGGAAATGTGTTCTTGGTGAGCTTGTGTTTGAGGTTGAGAGTTTGGGTGTTTAGAGGATGATTCAAGGTTGTGGTGTGGTGGTTTGTGGTTATGAGATGATGATTCAAAGAGAAGATGGAGAAGATGAAGATAAAGAGGAAAGCTTCTTGAAACTTGAGAGAAAAAGAAAGAACTCAAGAGAAAGCTTGAAACTAAAACTTAGCAAATGATCTAAAGTGTAACCAAGCTCATCCAAGCAAGGTATTTATAGGAAAACAAAACAAATGAGAGCTCATGGAGGGGGAAAAGAAGCTGTGTAGGTGGCCTCATGTTCCATGAGGTGAGAGATTGAATTTTGAAGCATGGAGAAGTATGGTTTAAAGCATGGTGAGTATGGTTTGAGGTATGGCTTCAAGCATGGGCATTTGAGGTGATTTTCTTCCAAATTTTGAAATGAAATAATTCATCTAGAAGGGAAGGAAGGGCTGATGGTTTTGGGCAACCTTGGGGAGGGGGGGAATTGTCTTCTAGAAGTTGTCATATGAAGTATGGATGAAAGCATGGTGTATATGACTCAAAGTATGGTTCAAGGTGAGGTGTAAGCATGGTCATTTGAGTGCAAGAATTTACACATGTGATGGAAAATGGGGGAATGATTTTCGGCTAGCTGATGCAGCCCCGAGGGAGAGAAAAATATCTCATCTAATTATGTGTTTTTAGGTGTGTATTAACTTAGGTGCAAGATTAGGAATTGCTAAGCATGTGTTTAGGTAACTAAAAATGAAATCAGGAATTTTATGACATGATTAAAGAGTGCTCATACATCATTAGAGGAATTTAAACTCATTTTATGAATAAACAATTGTGAACAAAATTCCATTATCTAAGGAATTGGAGAGAGAAAACACTATTCAAGATTCCATGACTAGGAATCTTGAATTTAAAATGATATTTTAGTTTAATCTAAGCAATTTTAGGTTCTAATTAACTTTAATAAATTAATTTGACTCTAGATTAATTAAGGAAATTAATTAATCTTCGATTAGAACCTAATATTACTTAGGTTTGCTTAATTACGCGATTAAGCTCAAAAACACTAAACTAGGGGCAAAATCGTAATTTTGCACAAAAATTACCCGAGACCACCTGGACCTAAACTGAGGTCACAGAATACATAAAAACACCTTCTAAAACCATCTGGAGAAGTTTCGGGCCCATCCGGTACTCGTACCCGTGTCAAACACAACAGGGGTATTTTGATTATTTTGACCTAAAATCTCAGAAAATGAGCTGTTCTCTCCCGGAAGGATTCACAAGTCAACTAATCCCCTTCAAATATTGAGTTAGCCTCTCGAGGACTTTCGGGTCGGCTATCCTCTAGTTTCGGGCCGAAAATGACCTCAAGGGCATTTCGGTCATTTTTACTCTAATAGAAAATTAGGGCATTACATGCTGGATCGGGGGTGGCTGCAACCCGGCCTCAACTTGTCTAGCCAATACGCCTTTAAGTATGGCCAAAGCCTGCTTTAGAACTCTGAAGCGGGCATCTGAGCTGGAAGAGCCACCGGTACGGCTGCAACGTGAAGAAAGATGACAAAAAGGAGGCATACTGAATCCTTGAAAACATGAACATGTTGGATAAGCTACTGATCATGAAAGAAAGGACAAGACTCTTCCTCTGAGCCTAGACATGACTGACCATCCTAAAAACCTCAAGTAACACTACGTTAATGCAAATGGGCGCGCTTCTAGTAACATAAATGTTGTGCTACTTGTTAACACTTGCTCTAGTGACAATGCAGGGAAACCTATTGTTGTGATTCCACTTTGTCATGACCCGATTTGGATTGTGACCAGCACGTAAGGATTCCCGTCCCCATGTAAGCCTCGTGATCAATGCGTTGTAGTATATGCATATTTTATTCATAAAATCTACTTTAAATCGTAAATCAAATCTCATCTTAAACTCATAATAAACCTGAATAATCCTTTTTCTCATAAATAAAATCTAAAAATGTAGCTGTGATATATTTTAAACTAAGTTGCTCATTTACAAAATATACCATGAATGCTAAATCATTTTAATACAAAAGAATCATGGTGTGCAAAATAAAATAAATGCATGATTCGGGACCCTGCCTGCAATGTACACTAGGGTACTCTATCCCTAACCAAAAGTAAAGGCACTTCACTCTGAAGTGAAGCTTACCAACTGGAAACCTTTACTACTGGGGAGGAGGTGGCTAAGAGAGACCCACAGTAGCTAAAGTATCTGTAATGGAAAAAAGGAGAAGGGTGAGTTTCATCTAAAACTCAGTGAGTGAATTCTCACCCATAACCCCTTTCATGGGACAACAACCAAGATGCATAAAAATCAAAATATTACTAATAATCAATAACAATAATAATAAAAAAAACAAATTCTAAACTTGTTTCTAGTAATCCCATATATAAATATATAAAACAAAGCTCTAGATTCCTTTGAGTCACAACCAATAATACTCTGAACTTGATAAACATACATAAAAATAATAACAATAATTGCTTGTAATTATCTCTATTCTGTATGGGCACCTCATTAGGTCCCAATTAGCTATGTTCTCTAGAAGCTCTACCTCCATGGCCGTTAATAAAGGGTTTGCCTCCATGGCGGTTTAATACTATTGCCTCTATAGCTGTCATTAAATCTCATCATACATAACTTAGCAGAATTAAATAAAATCAACATTTCTAAAAGTGGGTGCTTCGTGCCTCGCAAATGTAAGTCCCTAAATTCTTAGTACTCTAAAAGTTATGGGTTCATATAACTCTAACAATCTAACTTTAGCATAATCGTGGCAGTGAAAATCGAGCCCAAGGGATCATTACTTGTAGGCTTCCCGATTTCAACCACAAAAATATGTATCTGGCAGTTGCTATGAATCATATTGCATTCCGTACCTCTGGCGTACCATAAACTGTAGTTCTCAATTTAAATCTCAAGCTAACTTAAGTCTTTATATACATAGTAAATCTAAAACCATTGCTAAAAACACTTCGAAATCATAACATAATAGCTTTGAGGCAAAGTAACATATTTATTCAAAAACTAATCATACTTGCTATATATATTGATTTTCTCTAAATACTCTGTGTTAAGCTCTTCTCTAATTTACACTCTCTAACATATAATTATACTACTTTTAAAATCATAACATAAGTCATGAAATCTCTAACATATATAATCATAAGCCTGTTTTGGCTACTTATAAAGAAAATCACTTTTGCCAATAATGGTCCCCTGTGCTTCTGAAAATATTGTTCATGCTCTTTGACAATCACAATCTCATCAACTTAACAAGATCATTACCAATGTCTAATCCTTTCTAAAATAGTCTCAAATCATTCATTT
This sequence comes from Dalbergia cultrata, assembly GCA_031216105.1. Lineage (NCBI taxonomy): Eukaryota > Viridiplantae > Streptophyta > Magnoliopsida > Fabales > Fabaceae > Dalbergia > Dalbergia cultrata. The sequence continues at coordinate 38,092,013 of CM062350.1, forward strand.
CATGATATCCCAAAATCATAATTTCAGAAACTAAACATAATTAACATCTAGCTAAAATCTCTTTGAAATATGCTCTAACATTATAAGTTATGCCACAATATATAGAAAATAACTCTAATGACAACAAATAAAGGTCACGGGATTGAATCCACTCACGTGGAGGGGGAGTAAGAGATGACGTCAACACCAATTGAGCTCAGAGGAGCCAGGAGGTCACCAATATCGACTAAAACCATCATAAAACTCACGATCAAACTCTATTAACCTCTAAATAACTCTAATCTAGCTCTAACAACATTGGGGGAGCACCCACACTTGACAACAATGAGAGAAAATAATAGCCCATAACATGAGGGAGGAAGAATATGACATAAACCAACAAAATCTTACCTTTGATCTCTTGGGACAAAGAGGAATGGAGTGGATTTGAGTGAGAAAGGAGTAGCAAAGGGTTTGGGAGTGATAGGGTTCGGAGTTTGAGGGGTGAAAACTGAGCTTGGGGTATAAATAGGGGTAAGGGGATCATTTGAGTAAAACAATGTCACTTTTCACTATTTCTACCAAACTGACACCGACCACTATAGCGGTCTAGCTGCTTCCCCGACTATGCACTAATCACTTATGACTGCCATAGCAGTTTTAGACCACTGTAACAATCTCTAGAACTCCAAAAATGGTGATTGTCTTGCTGTGACCGCTTTAGTAGTGACGGCAAAGTCCAACAGCACCATTTTACTGTCATCGTCACTTGAGTTACCTCTATACTCACTTATTTACATTTCCTAATTTTAAGTTAATGTCCTTATTTATTTTACTCTCCATTAACTTTAAAACATAAATGTAAATAAGGAACCCACTAGAGGAGACAATAACGAGGAGGCCACCATTAGAGGACTGCTGAGAGGAGCTGCACCAGTACACTGAGGAGCTACCCGACCTTGTCTAGGAGCACACGTTTGCCCTGTGTAATACCTGGTGTACACGTGTCAGTAGACAAGTTTCGTATGGCCCTAGAATTCCCCAAGACCCATCCATGTTGCTGGGTCTGGGATTTCGCTAAGTCTGGAACCCTATACTTCCTTGGAGGGCTATATGTTAAAGCCATATTCTTGAGACCAAAAGTCTCAGTAATTGCTCTCCAAAGGAAAATGAATTGAAGTGTGATTTTTAGGAAACTTTTAGATGTTTCGTAGATGTTTCGTTTTTAGCCCCCAAGTTTAGAAAATCATAGGAATTTCAAAATTTGAACTAGAACTCAAAAATTAGATTTTGATTGGTTGGAGTTTTGATTTTTTAGATATTTTATTTGAATCTAAATGGGGGGTATTTCCTTATTTACATTTATGTTTTAAAGTTAATGGAGAGTAAAATAAATGGGGACATTAAAAATAAGTGAGCATAGAGATAACTTACTAATTGCTTGATGATAGTAAAATGCTGCTGATGGACTTTGCTATCATCGCTATAGTGGTCCAGCAATGCAGTGACTATTTTGGGAGTTCTAGAGACAGCTATATCGGTCATAATGAAATGGTTGGGGCAGTCGAGGACGCATGTTGAGTAATGACCGCTATAGCAGTCGTACATCGCTATAGCGATTCCCTTGAAATGCATGTAGTGCCAAAATGCGTCACTTCACTCATAAACCCTTCGCCTATTTTATAAAACCCTTCCCACTCCTTCCCCTTCCATTTTCTTCGAACCAGAACCTCCTCCCCATTGTTTTTTCTCATTTTTTTTCTTAATCCCATTCAAGTTTTGCTACCCCAAATCATCAAGGTATGTTGTAATACCTGGTATACACATGTCAGTAGATGAGTATCATATGATCCTAGAGTCCCCTAGGACCCACCAGTGTTGTCAGGTCTGGGTTTTCATCAAGTCTGGAGCCCTACATCTCCTTAGAGGGCTATATATTAGAGCCATTTCCTTAGGATCAAAAGTCCCGGTAATGGCTCTCCAATGGGAAATGAATTGAAGAGTGATTTTTAACGGATTTTAAGAAACCTCTAGATGTTTTGTTTGTCGCCTCCAAGTTTAGAAAATTGCCGAAATTCCAGAATTTGAACTAGAATTCAAAAATTATATTTTGATTAGTTGGAGTTTTGATTTTTTAGATATTTTATTTGAATCCAATTGGGGGTATTTCCTTATTTACATTTATGTTGATTTAACTTAGAATAAAGAAAGAAATGGAAATAAGTGAGTGAGTTTTGGGATAAGCCATATGCCCATGACAGCAAAATGCTGAATCTGGACTTCATTGTCACCGCTATAGCGGTCCAAGACTGCTATACCGGTCACAAGAAGTGTGTAGCACGGTATTTGGGCCCTAAAGACCGCTATAGCAGTCCAAGACGGCTATAGCAGTCATAAGTGCACAATGGCAGGCACGAGAATGACATAGACCGCTATAGCGGTGTCAGTTTTCTAGAAACAGTGAGAAACGTCACCGTTTCATCAAGTGAACCCCTTTACCCCAATATATACTGCCGAACTCGGGATTCCTTCCTCATTTTTGAACTCTACCCCAAAAATATCTTCTCTTCTCCTTCTTCCTCCTCTCCACTCTTATCCTCCATGAAATCTTCTTCCTCCGAGCTTCAAGGTATGTGTTTGTTATTAGATTTTGTCCCCGTTCTTCACATTCTTGGTATGGGCATTTAGTTTCTCTCATTGTTGTTAAGTGAGGGTGCTCCCACAATGTTGTTAGTGTATGTTTAGAGCAATCTAGATCTTCCCATAGATTGTTTATGAGTTTTGTTGTTCTAATGGCAGACATTGGTGCCATTCCACTTTCCAGAAGTCTTCGTGGTGTTAGTGCTTCACAATCTACCCCTCTAGGTGAGTGGGTTCAAATCCTATTACCCTTATATTGGTCATTACTGTAACGCCCCGATTTTTCTGTTAGAGTGAAAATGACCAAAATGCCCCTGAGGTCATTTTCAGCCCGGAATTCGAGGAAAGCCAGTTCGGCAGTACTCAAAGGGCAAACTCAATGTTGGAAGGGGATTAGATAACTTGTGTACCTTCCCGGGATCGAAAATCTCGTTTTTCGAGTTTTTGGGTCAAAATGACCAAAATGCCCCCTACGGTGTTTTACCCATTTATAAGTGCCGGATGAACCCGAAACTTCTCCAGATGGTTTTAAAAGGCATTTTTATGTATTCTATGACCTCAGTTTTAATTTTAGAACTCCCGGGCAAAATTAGTGCAAAATTACGGTTTTGCCCCTAGTTTCGTGTTTTTACATTTAATCGCGTGATTAAGCAAACCTAAGCAATATTAGGCTCTAATCGAAGGTTAATTAATTTCCTTAATTAATCTTGAGTCAAAATAATTTATTAAAGTTGATTAGAACCAAAAAGTACTTAATTACAACCTAAAATCATATTTTAATTTCAAGACACCTAGTCATAGAATCTTGAATAGTGTTTTCTCTTTCCAATTCCTTAAATCATGGAATTGTGTTACACATTGTTTATTCAAAAATGAGTTTAAAAATTCTCTAATGATGTATGAGCACTCCTAAACTTGTCATAAACTCCCTAAATCACATTCTTAGTTACCTAAACTTAAGCTTAATCATTCCTAACCTTGTACCTAAGCTAATACACATCTAAACCTACCATTAACACACAATTAAATGGTCAAAACTCACCCCCGCTCTGCTGTCCAGCCTTGGCCGAAGCTGCCCATCCCCATTGTGCATCACATGTTAAATTTTTCAACACTCCAAGGCCATATCTCAAGTCACATACACTGTACCTTGTCATAACTTTCAATCAAGCTTGAATTTCTACATGAATAAATAATTAAAACAACCCATTTTCCCCATTTATTTGTGGCTGGAAAAGTTCCAGCCATGTCAAGTTTCTAGAAGCCTAATTTCATAAAAATTTGATAGGAAATTAACTCACATCAAGCCATACTTTGTAGCATAGCTTCCATACTTCAAACCATGCTTGAATGACCTTGTGTAAGAGATATTTTCTCTTCCTTCCTCCCTCAAACCACACGGCTACTCCCTCCCTTTTGTGAGCCCATGGCATTGTTTTTCTATAAATAGGATGCTTGTGATAGCCTTGTTGCACCTTGAAGCATTTGCTAAGTTTAGAGTTTTAGAGTTGTCTTGCTAGTCTTTCTTTTTCTCTCAAAATTTCAAGAGTGTTCTTCCTTTCTTTTCATCTTTATCTTCTTCATCTCTTCATCTCATCATCACTTCTCAACCATCAAACACCACCCCAAAGCCTTGAACCATCATCAAGCCTCTCAAACACCACACCTCAAACACAACTTCACTTGAAACACATTTCCTTCCTTTTTCTTTCATCAAGGCCGAATTATCATCACCATCCTAGGAGGTGTTGCTCATCTCATTTCCATCTTCAAGTCCAAGCTTTTACCTTCATCACAAGGTAGGGACTTGTTTTCAAACTTTGTTTTGCTCAAGAAAGTGTTTTTCTCTAGTTTCCTCTTGGATTCTTTTTGAACTTTCCTTTGTCTTTCCTTTCTTTTCATTTTCGGCCATGAGGCCTTGATTTTGAGCATGATAGCTTGATGATGAGAGTTTCTAGATGATGACATTGTGTTCATCTCAAAGAAACCTCTAAAGCTTGAGTTTTCCTTTTCTTATGACTTCATCTATATGATATCTAACTCACATGTTTTTCAACTTAAGAAAATTAATCTAAGGATTTCTAAAAGCCCAAGCCTACCCTTGTCAACCTTAAAGTTGGCCGGCACGTTCTAGATATTTTTCTCTAGATAGGGGTTTTGGGTATTTAATAAAGAACTTGATGTAGTTTCACTCCCTTTCTCTTTTATATGACTTTCGGTTTTTGTGTTGTGATCTTTGAGATATTGTATTGGGTTGCTATCTTGTTAAAGTCTTGAATGAGCTCTAATTAACCATAAAATGAATCTTGCATCATGTTTATTTTATGCTATGCATATCATGTTTACTTCCTTGCTATCACTAAATATCAAGATAATGAATGAACTTGCATTATCATGTTTATATTTCAAGCTATGCATTATCATGTTTATGTTTCAAGTTCTCACTTAATACCAAGATAATAATGAGTTGCATTCATATTTACTTTGTGCTATCACTTTACTTTCTAATGGAACCTAAAATAAGTGCATGAGCATGTTTATTTTTATGTCATCACCTAAATGAATCTAGAGCTCAAAGACTTGCCCATTGTGGTCTCAACAAAGGTCTAACAATATGTGTCTTTCTTGGGTTCATATTTTGGCCCTAAGAGGTCTTGAGGTCTCCAAGTATTTGAGACTATGTCTTATAATTTTTCCAAGCTTAAGTGAGTTTAAGGAATGCATAGAACCAAGTTTTGAGAATTTAGAACCTCTTGGGACAAAGATGAATTGTTCACTGCCCTCTTAAATATTCTTATGATTTTAGATGATAAAATTGTTTATAAATGAGCTTTGAGAGTTTAAAAAGAGTTCCAAGAGAAACTAGTATTTTATGTGCTTTAGAAATTATGTTTTATGCCTTTTATGGAGGAGTATATTTTCGGTTCTTCCTTGCTCTTTGCTGCCACTGTATGTGCTGTTTTGATGATGATAATGTCTCCATGATTGAGTAAAAATAATGTTAAGATTCACATGTAAAAGATAGGATAAGTTAGGAACTAGAAAAGAATTAATTTGAGAATTCTAGATCCTTTAATTATGTAATTTTCTGGATTCTGTCCAGCAAGGTTTAGATTTAATAATCATGGTTTTAAATTAGTTTAAATATGTAGGAATGACTCATAATTGGTTTAGGACTTAATCTTGAAGCCTTAGGAGCAAACTAAACTTAGAAAGGGTCATTGTTGTGACCTCTAGGTACCCGTAAAGTTAGGATTTCAAATTCTGCATCCTTGAGGTTTAGAGATGTTCTTGACCATAGTGTGAGGTGAGAAATACTTAGTTATAACCTTATAGGTTCCCAAGAGACTAGGTTTTGATGATCGATAACTTAGAATGTGAGTTAAGGACTTTAAGGATCTAAACCGTAATCTCTAGAACCCCGTAATCACATAAATATAAGCTGTCCAAATCTGCATAGTGCTGTTTGGATAAGTCCTTGAGCATAAAAATTAGTAACACTTATTAGTTGTGAACCTATAGGTGTGTAAGAGGTTAAGAATAATACTAGAACGATTAGTTTACAAGTTTAAGACTCAAAGGAACCAAAGCATAACATACTAAAAGTTTATAACATAATAAGCTTGGGAGTTTGTATGAATGATTGTCTAAGGTGTGATTATGTGATAATGTATATGCTATGAAAAAGATTTATGTAATGAATAATGATGTATCTATGAATTAACACTTTATGAGAATTTAAATGTGGCACAACACTGAGACGCCTTCTTAGGTGACACCAGTTTAGCCGAGCACCCCCAAGAAAACAAATCCGTGAGGGTATTGACATAGAGCTTGCCAAAGCAGACAAAACTACGATGCACTAGTTGCTAGTAGAGCGTTTCAAAGAGGAAATGACCCTAAGAGAGGTGATCCTTAATTGCCCCCTAGCCCGCACTATCAAGTCAGGATTATGTATATGTTACACTTATCATAGGATAAGTAAGAACTAGTGATGACTAGTTAAGGTATGAGCTCATAACCTAGAGATGTTTTAGGGCGGCCCCATGAGATGAAAGTTAAAGTCAACAATGTCACATATACTATACTTATGCCAATGTTATAATGTTTCTTAGTTATTCTATTGTTTGGTTTACCTTTATGATGCACTCATATCATTAGATTATTTTATGCTTAGTTATAAGACGCATTGTAAAATACGATGAACCTTGGATAAATAACACCTTGGAAAAATAACTTAAAAGGAATTTATATGCATGCACACCTTTTTAATAAACCCAAGGTTCCTGAGGATATGACGATGTCACCTAGGTAGGGATAACCCTACTGAGAATTCTTTTAGAAAGATTCTCATTCCCTCTCTCTTTTCTTCCGTCATATCTTCAGATGGCGACATTCATACTCTTCATCGACACCCCGGTATGGGAGCTGCACCATGACCCGGCACTCGGGTCATACTATTTTGAGGGTCGTTGCACTGTCAGAGTATTCATGTTCATGGGACGACCCTTCGCGCATCTAGTCCCGAGTTACCATTTTACCCCGACTGCTCCTTACCATCATAACGGGATTTTTGAGCGAGCAAGACCACGTGATGAGCAGATTCTCCGCATGGAGCCTGAGACGTCAGCTGCACGCGACTACCCGGAGTACGTGCCTCGCACCCAGTACTCGGAGATGGACCCATCCGAGGACTCGCCATCCCACATGTACAGTTGGAGCTCCAGTCCCGCTCCCCCACCGATGAGGGCTGGGAGTGAGGAGACGGTAGTCCAGCCGAGGTTGGCTCGTCGGCCATCTATGCGCCCTCGCCGCGGTGGACATGCCCCGATGATGCGTTCGACCACTCCCGCAGAGATTCGTCAGTGGATCGACTCGACCCCATAGTACTCGGACCAGCAGGAGTAGACATAGGAGGGGTAGTAGCTAGTGCACACACGCCACATAGTTGAGGACAAACCTTCTCTTATATATGAGGTTGTCTGCTCTAGGTGCACATGGGTATGGGTGTTGTTTCTCTTGTATTTACTTTTTATGATTTTCTTGTATTGCACTTTAGTTGTATTCCGCTTCCCGATGTATTGAACAGTCCTGCCCTTTGGGTAGGCACAGTATATATATATATACGTTTCAGTTGATGTCTCCATGATATGATGTGCTTCTTTATGCTTTGCTTATATGTTTCGCTATGCTCCCTCTTAAAGATTCGTGCGTGGCTCTCACTTTGATTTTAAATTCCAAAAAGAAAAATTTTACCCATATTTCCGCTAAGTATTTTCTAAGTAAAAGATGAGACCAAGAGGTAATATTCTAAAGATTAACCTAAGTACATACTAGTAGTCTTGGGTTAAGATTTAGGGTGTTACAATTACAGTTAATTTCTTTAAATCATAACATGATTTCATGATTTTAGAGAATAATTTAAGAGATTTGAGATTATGAATGGTTATCAAAATTATTGAAAATAATGATTTTCAACATAAGTATTTAATATAAACTCATGGGACCATTATTGTTAAAACGATTTTATTAAAGAGTTAGAATATGATTGTGACTTGATTTAGAGACTTCATAAATTTTCCCTAGTGAATTCTAAGATTAATGTAATTAAGGATTTTAATTCCTAGAGAAAAGCCCAGAGTAGAGGTTTAGAGAAAATAACCTATTTTATGAATTAGAGAACAGAAGGTAGATATAGAAAAACAGAACAGTGAGTTAACGGCTGAATCCTAATCATTAACCTTGGTACCAAGTTATCTGAGAGGACAATCTCACAGAGCAGAGAATGGAACCTAGTTAGATATCCAATTTGGATCCTATAGGGATCCCAGAGATTAGAGAAATTGTTATGTCATGATTGACATGCATAACCAGAGAATTTATATTTTGTTATGCAGGGCATAACCAGAGATCCCTGTTTCTCTAATAGATTTTATTTATTCTTTATGCTTTACTAGAGATTTCTAATTTTATTTCTTATATATATATACACACACACACACACACACACACAACTATGATCATAGTCATTGCATTAATCATTTTTTTTTATGATTATATATATGTACATATATCCTTGTTATTGTCCTATGAGGGGGGATTATGGCTAAGGGCTTACTCACTAAGTTTTAGATGAAACTCACCTCTCTCCCTTTTTCCATTACAGATACATTAGCTGCTATGAGCCTCTCTCCTCCCCAGCAGTAGAATTTTCCAATTGGTGAGCTTCACTTCGGAGTGAAGTGTCTTTTACATTTTGTATAGTGATAGAGTCTTCCAGTGGATGTTACGGGAAGGGTCCCAGACCATAGTGATTTATCATGATTATTTTGTATTTACATTATGATAGTTTTATGGATATTTTGTATAAAAGACCAACTCATATTTTATATCACAGAGACAAATTTAGAGTTGATTATAATATGTCATTGATGAAGAGTATGATTCCAAAAGAGCTAAACATTTATTAGATTATGCATATAGAGAAACGCAAAGGTCATGAGGCTTACATGGGGATAGGATTCCTCATGTGCTGGTCATATTCCCAAGTTGCGTCGTGAAATGTTTATATTGATAGATTTTGGTCTCTTTTCTTCCATTTCCTTCATGTTCTTAGTATGTGTTACTATTTTTTCCCATTATTGTCAAGTGGGGGTGCTCCCCCAATGTTGTTAGAGCTATATTAGAGTTATTTAGAGGTTAATAGAGTTTGATTTTGAGTTTTATGATTGTTATAGTTGACGTTGGTGTCCTCCCGGCGCCCCAGAGCTCAGTTGGTATTGACGCCATCTTTTCCTTCCCTCCAGGTGAGTGGGTTTTATCTCATGGCCTTAGTTTGGCCATTATATAATTATTTTAAAAAATTATGAAGCATTTAGAAAATTAAAAATAGATTTTTTTTTCATGATATGATTCATGTATATAGATATGTTTTAGTTAAGAATGGTTCATTTGAACTTACATATGAATACTATGATTTTAGAATATATGCATGGGACCATATTTGCTCTACAAAGATTTTATATGATTTAATTTATGCCTTCCCATTGATTTCAAAGTTTAGATTATTTACAATTGATTAAACGAAATGCCAAGCCTTATGTTTATTATGGGAACTGAGATATGTTGAACTTAGAATTGATAGAACCCCATTTTATGACTTCAATTTAAATTAGACTAGGGAATTATTACTGAGAGGAATAGAACTGTAAGTTAATGACAGTTAATTCTTAAACCTTGGTACCAAGGCCGGCGAGGGACACTCTATCCACATGTTAGATCAGTCCACGAGGGATGCAGTTTGCAAGGGATCATTAAGATCACAGTTAGGGGCTCTTGTTCGCGAGGGGCTGAGCACCCACTTTTAGTTTATGGATTATCTGTTCTTTTAGTAATTCTTGAGAAAACAAATAGGATTTCCAAGTTTATTGCAAATTTAGGATTTAATATGTTACGACCCTATTTGGGCACATGACCGGCACGTGAGGAGTCCTATCCCCACGTAAGCCTCGAGACTTGTGTAATGCTCTACATGCATATTTAATTAGGAAAATTCATATAAAACAAGATTACATTCAACATATAAATTCCCTGTTTTCTGAAATCAAGATCTTAATAACTAAAATATCACCATCCACATCAAAAGTCTGAAATCGTACATTATCCATACCCAAATGCAAATATAGATATCAAACTACTTTTGTTCAGTTTGTCCAGAAAAAACCAGTTCCATTAAATACAAACCATAATATGATCAAATATGCAAAATGCAAAATGAGGTCTATATGAATCAGGACCCCTGCTTGCAATAACATTGGAGCACTCTACTGAATCACAAATGCTTCACTCAAGTGAAGCTCACCAAATGATCCTCTATTACTGCTAGGAAGTAGAAGGTTAGGAAGAACCCACAACAGCTGCTGTATCTGTAAATAGGAGGAAAAGAGAGGGATGAGTTTTTATACAAAACTCAGTGAGTGAATCCCCACCTGTAATCCCCCTTCATGGGACATCAAGGAAACAATGTGTAAAATCATGATAATATTATAATACCCTAAAATCTAGTATACTCAAATACACACACACACACACACACACACACATTCTTTTGTAATTATTAGTCATCCTCTTTCTAACTCTAATACAATTTCCTTTATTCATCGTCATATTTGAACCCATATTGGCCTATCGTATAGTAACTGTCAAAGGACAATAATCTCTATTCCTGTTATGTTTTGTGAGTGCTCTGTGAATGCTTAGTTTCTTGTGAATTGTGTGTTTCCGTTCTGTGTTGTCAGTGCTTGGTTTCTCATAGTTTATTGGTTTTTCTGAATGAATTGTCCCTCTTGGACCAAGTTTCATAGTTTCTCAGGAGTTGCTAAGTTTCATGGTTTCTCATGAGTTGTGTCCCTTATGGACTAAGTTTCATGGTTTCTCATAGTTTCATGGTTTCACGTAGTTTCTTTGAGTAATTTGCCCCCTCGTGGGCCCTTTTTGTTTTCTACTGAGCTCTGAATCCACTTGATTCTAACAGTCTGACCTTAGCATAACTGCGGTTATGAAATCATGTCTAAAAGACCACCAGCTCTAAGCCATTGTGATTTCAAAGGCCATAGAATATGTAGCTGACAGTTGTTATGAGTGTACAACTCTAACAATCTAACTTTAACATAACCATGGCTATGAAATCATGCCTAGAGGATTACCCTCTTCATCCTCAAAATATGTAGCCATCAACTACTCTAAATCTCATGAAGATTCAAGCTCTAAAACTATTTTTGTTTAATTCTCTAAAACAAGTCTCAAACCATCAAGCTTTACATAAATAAAAATCCCAATATCATATTTCCAAAATAACTAAGTACACCATCACAATCCCATTCTTTTCTCTAAATTGTGCATCTAGTATAAAACTCTTCCTGTACATAAATCAGTTCCAGAATCTAATAAAGCAATCATAGAGGTCTCTAATCATTACACATAGCATCAATTCTATCTAAAAATAGTACCACAAATATGGTCCCATGAGTTTTTCAAAAACATATTTCATGCTTTAAAATCAAAGTTTCTAAAACATATAAATCCAACCGTAAACTTCAAAGCTTGTACAACAATCCTTAAATATCATATCTTAAAGCATATTTTCATAATGCAAAACATAGAGAGCACAAGTGCGAACCCACTCACCTGGAGGGGTGAACAGTAAAGGTGTTATGCAAATAGAACTTGTAACGCCCCGATTTTCTGTTAGAGTGAAAATGACCAAAATGCCCTTGAGGTCATTTTCAACTCGGAATTCAAGAAAAGCTGGTCCGGCAGTACTCGAAGGGCACACTCAATGTTGGAAAGGGATTAGATGACTCGTGTACCTTTCCAGGATCGAAAATCTCATTTTTCGAGTTTTCGAGTCAAAATGACCAAAATACCCCTGCGGTGTTTTACCCGTTTGCAAGTGCCGGATGAACTCAAAACTTCTCCAGATGGTTTTAAAAGATATTTTTATGTATTCTATGACTTTAGTTTTGGTCCCGAAAGTCCCGGGGCGAAATTAGTGCAAAATTACGATTTTGCCCCTAATTTCGTGTTTTTACGCTTAATCGCGTGATTAAGCAAACCTAAGCAATATTAGGCTCTAATTGAAGGTTAATTAATTTCCTTAATTAATCTTGAGTCAAAATAATTTATTAAAGTTGATTAGAATCTAAAAGCGCTTAATTACAACTTAAAATCCTATTTTAAATTCAAAACTCCTAGTCATGGAATCTTGAATAGTATTTTCTCTCTCCAATTACTTAAATCATGGAATTGTGTTTCCAATTGTTTACTTATAAAAATGAATTTAAATCTCCTAATGATGTATGAGCACTCCTAATCTTGTCATAAAATCCTTAAACCTCATTCTTAGTTACCTAAACTTAAGCTTAATTATTCCTAACTTTGTACCTAAACTAATACACACTTAAACCTATTATTAGCACACAATTAGATGATCAAATCTCTCCCCCTCCATGCTGCCCAGTCTGGCCGAACACCCTCCCCCTTCCATATGCATCACATGTTCAAATTTTCAACACTCCAAAGCCATACCTCAAGTCATATACACCATACCTTGTCATATTTTCAATCAAGCTTGATTTTCCAAATGAATAACTAAATGAAATAAACCATTTTTCCCCATTTATTTGTGGCTGAAAAACTTCCAGCCATGTTTAGTTTCTAGAAGCCTAATTTCATTCAAAATTGATAGGAAATTCACTCAAATCAAGCCATGCCTTGTATCATAACTTCCATACTTCAAACCATACTTGAATGACAATGTGTAAGAGATATTTACTCTTCCTTTTCCCTCCAATTGCTATGATTCCTCTCCTCCCCCTTTGAGCTCTCATTTGTTTTCATTTTCTATAAATACCTTGCTTACTTGAGCTTGCAAACACTTTAGTTCATTTGCTAAGTTTCAAGTTTCCTAGCTTTCTCTAAGTTCTTTCATTTTCTCTCTAAGTTTCAAGAGATTTTCCTCTTGTTCTTCATCTTCATCCTCTTCATCCTCTCATCACATAATCATCTCATAAACTTGAAACACCACCCCACCACCTTAGATCATCATACAAACACCTAAACTTCCATTCTCAAACACAAGCTCACCAAGAACACATTTCCTTTCTTTTTCTCTCCACAAGACCGAATCATCATCAACATCCTAGGAGGTGTTGATTATCTCATTTTCATCTTCAAGTTCAAGCTTTTTGTCTTCACTCTAGGTAGGATTGTTTTTCTAAAACCTTGTTTTCTTGAAAATGAGTTTTATCTAGCTTTCTCTTGGATTTTCTTTTGGAAAATTTCTTTATTTTTTTCTTTCTTGATGTTTTGGCCTCTTGGCCTTGTTGGGAGCATGATAGCTTGATGATGAGAGTTTCTAGATGATGACTTTGTGTTCATCTCAAAGAAACCTCTAGAGCTTGAGTTTTCCTTTTCCTCTAACTTCATCTATATGATACTTAGCTCACATGATTTTTCAACTTAAGAAAGTTAATCTAAGGATTTCTAAAAGCCCAAGCCTACCCTTGTCAACCTTAAAGTTGGTCGGCACGTTCTAGAGCTTTTTCTATAGATAGGGGTTTTGGGTACTTAATAAAGAACTTGACTTAGCTTCATCCTCCTTTCCTTTTTCTATGAGGTTTCGGTTTTGTTTCCTTTTTCTTTGAGGCCTTGTGTTTCTTTTGAGCTTGATGATGATGTTCAAGAACCTCATAGTTCCTTTGAGAACTTAGTTCAAGAACTCTAAAGCTCTCTTTGTGATGAGATAAGTGTTGGGTTGTATCTCTAAAGTCTTGTAAGAGCTCTAGATGAGATTAAAACAAATATTACATCTATGTTTATGTTTATGCCTTGCACATCATATTTACTTTTCTTGCTATCACTAAGTATCAAGATAATAAATGAACTTGCATAATCATGTTTATGTTTCAAGCTTTGCATTATCATGTTTATATTTCAAGCCCTCACTTAATATACCAAAGATAATAATGAGCTGCATCTCATATTTATTTTATGATCTCACTTTACTTTCTAATGGAACCTAAAACTAGTGCATGAGCATGTTTATTTTTATGTCATCACTAAGGAGAACCTAGAGCTCAAAGACTTGCCCATTGTTGTCTCAAACAAAGGCTTGAAATTTGTATTTCCTTAGCTTATATTTTCGGCCCCTAAGAGGTTTATTGTGTACAAGTAATGAAAACTATGTTTTATAATTTTTCTAAGCTTTTATGAGTTCAAGGAATACATAGAACTAAGTTTTATAAATTTAGGACCTCTTGAGACAAAATTTATTTAGGTACTACCCTCTCAAGTATTTGGATGATTTTATATGTTAAAAATGTTTATAAATGAGTTTTGAAAGTTTGAAAAAGGTTCCAAGAGAAACTAGTATTTTATGTGCTTTAGAAATTGTGTTTGATGCCTTTAAATGGAGATGTTGGTTTCGGTTCTGCCTTGCTATTTTATGGCCACTGTATGTGCTGTTTGATGATGATAATATGATTAAGTTTGAGTATAATTAATGTTAAAACTCATATGTGAAAGATAAGAGAAGTTAATGACTAGAAAAAAATTAATTTGAGAGTTCTAGATCCCTTAATGTTTGAATTTTCTGGATTCTGTCCAGCAAGATTTAGTTATGCTAATCATGGTTTTAAATTAGTTTAAATGTATAGGAATGACTCATAATTGGTTTAGGATTTGATCTTGATGCCTTAGGAGCAAACTGGACTTAGAAAGGGTCATCGTTGTGACTCCTAGGTACCCGTAAAGTTAAGATTATGAATTATGCATCTTTGAGGTTTAGAGATGTTCTTGATCATAGTATGGAGTGAGGAATACTTAGTTATAACCTTATAGGTACCCGAGAGATTAGGCTTTGATGATTCATAACTTAGAATGTGAGTTAAGGACCTTAACGGTCAACGCATAATACTTTAAGAAATGTGTTAATGCTATGATGTTCTTATGATGAAATAATATGTGGAGATGATTATGATTCATGTGGAATTGATTGATTTGGATATGAGTATATCATAGCATGAGATTTCATGAGAACATGTTGTGTGAATTAGCTTGTGGCAGTTTGAAGGAAATTCGGTTTAACAGCTATTATGTTATCGAATTTCTGTCAAAACTAAAAGGGATGAAAGGATGTTTTAAGAGTACCATATGAGTTGAAAACCCTGGGTGACACCGGTTCGGCCGAGCACCCCCAGGAGATTTTTATGTGACAAAGCACTGAGACGCGCTTTCCTGGGTGACACCGGTTCGGCCAAGCACCCCCAGGGGAGACAAATCCGTGAGGGTATGAGTAGATGCAGCCTACCAAAGTGGACAAATTGCTGTGGCTTAATGCCCGCAAAGCATTTCAAAAAGGGTATATCCTAAGAGAGGTGATCCCTGCCCCCTACCTGTACTTGCGAGTTAGGATTATTTTATTATGTTTCACTTATTTAGATAATAAGCAAGAGCTAGTGACGACTAGCTGAGGTATGAGCTCATAACCTAGTTATTTTAGGGTGGCCTTATTATGCTAAAGTACCATGGTTGATGTCACGAAGTTGAGGAATGATCCACTTGAAAGTTATATGCCCTTATGCCACATGGTTTATGTTTATATGTTTTGATGTGTTGTTTATATGTTCAAATATTGACATGCATCCATGATATAACATGTTGCATTCCTAACATCAAGATGCATGCTAAAAGGGATGGACCTTGGATAATTAGTTTTGGAAACCCTAAATGGAATCTTATATGCATGATCATTGTTTTATAAATAAACCCAAGGTTCCTGAGGATGTGAACGATGTAACCCTAGGATAGGAGACTCTTACTGAGATTCTTTAGCAAGAATTCTTGTAACACCCGAAATCTTAACCCAAGACTACTAGTATGTACTTAGGTTAATCTTTAGAATATTACCTCTTGGTCTCATCTTTTACTTAGAAAATACTTAGCGGAAATATGGGTAAAATTTTTCTTTTTGGAATTTAAAATCAAAGTGAGAGCCACGCACGAATCTTTAAGAGGAAGCATAGAGAAACATATAAGCAAAGCATAAAGAAACACATCATATCATGGAGACATCAACTGAAACATAGTTATATATATACATATATTGTCCCTACCCAAAAGGGAAGGACTATTCGATACATCGGGAAGCGGAATACAACTGAAATGCAATACATGGAAATCATAAAAGGCAAATACAAGAGAAACAACACCCATACCCATGTGCACCTAGAGTAGACAACCTCATATACAAAAGAAGGTTTATCCTCAACTATGTGGCGTGTGTGCACTAACTACTACCCCTCCTATGTCTACTCCTGCTGGTCCAAATACTGTGGGGTCGAGTCGATCCACTGACGAATCTCGGCGGGAGTGGTCGAGCGCATCATCGGGGCATGTCCACCGTGGCGAGGGCGCATAGATGGCCGACCAGCCAACCTTGGTTGGACCACCGTCTCCTCACTCCCAGCCCTCATCGGTGGGGGAGCGGATCGAGCTCAGCGTACATGTGGGATGGCGGGTCCTCGGATGGGTCCGTCTCCGAGTACTGGGGACGTGGTACATACTCGGGGTACTCGCGTACTGCTGATGTCTCGGGCTCCATGCGG
The DNA here is from genome assembly GCA_031216105.1 of Dalbergia cultrata. Taxonomy (NCBI): domain Eukaryota; kingdom Viridiplantae; phylum Streptophyta; class Magnoliopsida; order Fabales; family Fabaceae; genus Dalbergia; species Dalbergia cultrata. The sequence goes on from CM062350.1 coordinate 38,108,797, forward strand.
AGGATCTGCTCATCGCGTGGTCTCGCTCGCTCAAAAATCCCGTTATGACGGTAAGGAGCAGTCGGGGTGAAGCGGTAGCTCGGGACAGGGTGTGCGAAGGGTCGTCCTATGAACATGAATACTACGGCGGTCACGGGGACCCTCAAAATGATATGACCCAGAGTCTTGGGGTCATGGTGCAGCTCCCATACCGGGGTGTCGATGAAGAGTATGAATGTCACCATCTGAAGATATGACGGAAGAAAAGAGAGAGGGAATGAGAATCTTTCTAAAAGAATTCTCAGTAGGGTTATCCCTACCTAGGTGTCATCGTCACATCCTCAGGAACCTTGGGTTTATTTCTTAAAAAGGTGTGCATGCATATAAATTCCTTTTTAAGTTAGTTTAAAGAGGTATTTTATCCAAGGTCCGTCATATTTTATAATGCGTCTTATAACTTAAGCAGAAATATACTAATGATATGAATACATCATAAAGGGAAACCAAACAATAGAATAACTAAGAAACATTATAACATTGGCGTAAGTATAGTATATGTGACATTGTTAGCTTTAACTTTCATCTCATGGGGCCACCCTAAAACATCTCTAGGTTATGAACTCATACCTTAACTAGTCGTCACTAGTTCTTACTTATCCTATGATAAGCGAAACATAAACATAATCCCGACTTTAAAGTACGGGCTAGGGGGCAAACTAAGGATCTCCTCTCTAGGATCATTTCCTCTTTGAAACGCTTTGCTAGCCACGCGGGCCTCGCAATTTGTCCGCTTTGGCAGGCTGCATCTACACATACCCTCACGGATTTGTCTCCTCCTGGGGGTGCCCGGCCAAACCAGTGTCACTCAGGAGAAGCGCGTCTCAGTGTTGTGTCACATTTAAGTTCTCATAAGTATTAAATCATAAATACCTCATCATTTATTATATTCATTTTTATCATGCATCCTCGTATAGCTTTTTCATAACATATATATCATCACATGAAACTTTCTCATAACATATGCATTGGCACATAAAACTTCCACATAACATAAACATCATCACATAGTCATATCTAACAATTATCCCCATAAGCTCATAGACTTGATATGTTATAACCTATAGTGTTTTAAACTTCGATTCTTATGAGTCCTAAACTTGCAAATTAATTGTTCTAACATTGTCCTTAACTTCTTATACACCTATAGTTTCACAACTAATGAGTTATACAAATTTTTATGCTCAAGAACTAATCCAAACAGCACTAAGCAGAATTTGGACAGCTTTATGTTTATGTGATTACGGAGTTCTAGAAATTACGGTTTAGATCTTTATCTCACATTCTAAGTTATTGATCATCAACACCTAGTCTCTTGGGAACCTATAAGGTTATAACTAAGTATTTCTCACCTCACACTATGGTCAAGAACATCTCTAAACCTCAAGAGTGCAGAAATCAAAATCCTAACTTTACAGGTACCTAGAAGTCACAATAATGACCCTTTCTAAGTTCGGTTTGCTCCTAAGGTTTCAAGATTAAGTCCTAAACCAATTATGAGTCATTTCTACACATATAAACTAATTTAAAACCATGATTATTGAATCTAAACCTTGCTGGACAGAATCCAGAAAAATAAATCTTTAAGGGATCTAGAACTCTCAAATTAATTCTTTTCTAGTTCCTAACTTATCCTATCTTTCACATATGAGTCTTAACATAATTTTTACTCAAACATAAGCATATTAACATCATTAACACAGCTCATACAGTGGCCAAACATAGCAAGGCAGAACCGAAACAGAAACTCCATTTAAAGGTATTGAACATAGTTTCTAAAGCACATAAAATACTAGTTTCTCTTGGGACCTTGTTAAAACTTTCAAAACTCTTTTATGAACACTTTTATCATCTAAACTTATGAAAATACTTAAGAGGGCAGTGGCTATATTATTTTCATCTCAAGAGGTCCTAAATTCATAGAACTTAGTTCTACGTATTCCTTATACTCACATAAGTTTAGAAAAATTATAAAACATAGTTTTCAATACTTGGAAACACTAAGGTCTCATAGGGCCGAAATATGAACCAAAGGAAATAAATGTTTTAGACCTTTGTTTGAGATATCAATGGGCAAGTCTTTGAGCTCTAGATTTACTTAGGTGATGACATAAAAATAAACATGCTCATGCACTTATTTTAGGTTCCATTAGAAAGTAAAGTAATAGCACAAAGTAAATATGAATGCAACTTATTATTATCTTGGTATTAAGCGAGAACTTGGAATATAAACATGATAATGCATAGCTTGAAACATAAACATGATAATGCAAGTTCATTCATTATCTTGGGATTTAGTGATAGCAAGGAAATAAACATGATATGCAAAGCATAAAGTAAACATGATGCAAGTTTCATTTTATGTTTAACTATAGCTCATTCAAGACTTTAACAAGATAACAACCCAATACAATATCTCAAAGATCACAACACAAAAATCGAAAATCATATAAAAGAGAAAGAAAGTGAAACTACATCAAGTTCTTTATTAAATACCCAAAACCCCTATCTAGAGAAAAATCTCTAGAACATGCCGGCCAACTTTAAGGTTGACAAGGGTAGGCTTGGGCTTTTAGAAATCCTTAGATTAATTTTCTTAAGTTGAAAAACCATGTGAGTTAGATATCATATAGATGAAGTCATAATAAAAGGAAAACTCAAGCTTTAGAGGTTTCTTTGAGATGAACACAATGTCATCATCTAGAAACTCTCATCATCAAGCTATCATGCTCAAAATCAAGGCCTCATGGCCGAAAAATGAAAAAGAAAGGAAAACAAAGGAATAGTTCAAAAAGAACCCAAGAGGAAACTAGAGAAAAACACTTTCTTGAGTAAAACAAAGTTTGAAAACAAATCCCTACCTTGTGATGAAGGTAAAAGCTTGAACTTGAAGATGGAAATGAGATGAGCAACACCTCCTAGGATGGTGATGATGATTCGGCCTTGAGGAAGGAAAAGAAAGGAAATGTGTTTTGGGTGAAGTTGTGTTTGAGGTGTGGTGTTTGAGAGGTTTGATGATGGTTCAAGGCCTTGGGGTGGTGTTTGATGGTTGAGAGGTGATGATGAGATGAAGAGATGAAGAAGATAAAGATGAAAAAGGAAGGAAGAACACTCTTGAAATTTTGAGAGAAAAAGAAAGACTAGCAAGACAACTCTAAATGGCTTGATGTGAGTTAATTTCCTATCAAATTTTTATGAAATTAGTCTTCTAGAAACAATGCATGGCTGGAACTTTTCCAGCCACAAATAAATGGGAAAAATGGGTTGTTTTAATTATTTATTCATGTGGAAATTCAAGCTTGATTGAAAGTTATGACAAGGTATAGTGTATGTGACTTGAGGTATGGCCTTGGAGTGTTGAAAAATTGAACATGTGATGCATATGGAGGGAGAAGGCTCACGGCCTGGTCTGGTTCAACAAGGGAGGAGGTGAGTTTGACCATTTAATTGTGTATTAATGGTAGGTTTAGATGTGTATTAGCTTAGGTACAAGGTTAGGAATGATTAAGCTTAAGTGTGATTTAGGGAGTTTATGACAAGTTTAGGAGTGCTCATATATCATTAGAGAATTTTAAACTCATTTTTGAATAAACAATGTGTAACACAATTCCATGATTTAAGGAATTGGAAAGAGAAAACACTATTCAAGATTCTATGACTAGGTGTCTTAGAATTAAAATATGATTTTAGGTTGTAATTAAGTACTTTTTGGTTCTAATCAACTTTAATAAATTATTTTGACTCAAGATTAATTAAGAAAATTAATTAACCTTCGATTAGAGCCTAATATTGCTTAGGTTTGCTTAATCACGCGATTAAGCGTTAAAATGTGAAACTAGGGGTAAAACCGTAATTTTGCACTAATTTTGCCCGGGACTTCTAAAATTAAAACTGAGGTCATAGAATACATGAAAACGCCTTTTAAAACCATCTGGAGAAGTTTCGGGTTCATCCCAAGCACTTGCAAATGGGTAAAACACCGCAGGGGCGTTTTGGTCATTTTGACCCGAAAACTCGAAAAACGAGATTTTCGATCCTGGGAGGGTACATGAGTTATCTAATCCCCTTCCAACATTGAGTTTACCCTTCGAGTACTGCCGAACCGGCTTTCCTTAAATTCCGGGCTGAAAATGACCTCAGGGGCATTTTGGTCATTTTCACTCTAACAGAAAAATCGGGCGTTACATTACTCCCCTCCTTAAAAAGAATTTCGCCCTCGAAATTCGTACCTTAGAAAAGCTCTGGATATTTGGACTTCATCTCTGACTCTAGTTCCCACGTGTATTCTTCCGACTTGCCTTGTCCCCACGCCACTTTCACCAAAGGTACAGACTTGTTCCTTAACTGCTTGACTCCGTGATCCACTATTCTCGTAGGCGGTACATTGAAAGTGAGGTCCTCCCTCAACTGCACATGCTCTGGTTCTAGGACATAACTACGGTCGGACTCATATTTACGTAACTGGGAAACGTGAAAGACATCATGAAGGTTTGACAGATTGGGTGGTAAGGCTATTTTGTAAGCTACGGATCCGATTCTATGAAGAATTTCAAAAGGACCGAGAAATCGGGGACTCAACTTTTTAACTTTCGTGGCTCTCCCTATTCCTGTAGTGGGGGTGATTCTCAGAAATACATGTTCTCCTTCTTGGAACTCCAAGGGCTTGCGCCTTTTGTTCGCATAGCTTTTCTGTCGACTCTGAGCGGTTAAGATTCTATCTTTGATCTTCTTGATTTGCTCCGTCGTTTCCCTCACTACCTCAGGTCCTAAGACACTTTGCTCTCCGGGCTCGTACCAACACAAGGGTGATTGGCACTTCCTTTCGTATAACGCCTCGTATGGTGCCATACCGATGCTCGCGTGATAACTGTTGTTATACGCAAACTCGATCAAAGGCATGTACTTATCCCAACTTCCTTTTTGGTCTAAGACATAGGCCTTCAGCATATCTTCCAGGGTTTGGATTGTCCTTTCGGACTGACCATCCGTTTGTGGGTGGTAAGCAGTGCTTAGGCACAACTTGGAACCAAATGCCTTTTGAAAGGCTCCCCAAAAACGTGACGTAAACCACGGATCTCGATCCGAAATTATCATCGATGGTACTCCATGCAACCTTACTATTTCTTGGATGTAAAGCTGGGCCAACTTATCCAACGAGTACGTGACTCGAATAGGTAGAAAGTGGGGCGACTTAGTTAGTCGATCCACAATTACCCATACGGCATCGTGGCCAGCTTGGGTCTTTGGCAATCCTGTCACGAAGTCCATTGATATACTCTCCCACTTCCACTCGGGGATTGACAGGGGTTGCAACATGCCAGAAGGTTTTTGGTGTTCGATCTTGACTTTTTGTAAGACCAAACACTTACTCACCCAGGCAACCACATCCTTCTTTAATCCGGGCCACCAAAACATCCTCTTCAAGTCTTGATACATCTTGGTAGTACCAGGATGGATGGCAAAATGGCTCTTGTGAGCCTCCTCCAAGATCTTCTCTCGAAGGTCGCCATCTTGTGGCACACAGATTCGCCCCTCGAACCTCCACAACTAGTCGAGGCCTCGTACAAAACCTTTCAACTTTCCGGCCTTAACTGCCTCGATTGTCTCCATAAAGTCCTCATTTTCTCTTTGGGCAAGCATAATCCTTTGCTTAAACCCACTGGTTACCGTGAGATAACTCATCACGATGCCATTCTCCGTCACAGACATCCCAAGGTTCAAATCTCTAAACTTCTCTATTAACCCAACTTCATTAACCATCATACTTGACAGACGTAACGAGTTTCGGCTCAAGGCATCGGCTACTACATTAGCCTTGCCGGGGTGGTAACTTAAGCCAAAATCGTAGTCCTTGAGGAATTCCATCCATCTCCTTTGCCTCATATTCAACTCCTTTTGATCAAAGAGATGCTTGAGACTCTTATGATCGGAGAAAACTTCAAACGTTACACCATACAAATGGTGTCTTCACATCTTTAGAGCGAACACGATGGCTGCTAGTTCTAGGTCATGGGTGGGGTAGGTTACCTCGTGAGGCTTGAGTTGTCTAGATGCATAGGCTACCACTTGCCTGTTTTGCATCAACACACAATCTAAACCCTTGCCAGAAGCATCGCAATATACCTCGAAGGGTACATTGGGATCAGGTAAAACTAAAACTGGGGTTGAGGTGAGCTTTTCCTTGAGCTCTAGGAAACTCTTTTCACACTCGGGGCTCCACTCAAACGGGGCATTCTTCCTAGTGAGCTTAGTTAAGGGTAGGGTTAACTGGGAAAATCCTTTGATAAACCTACGGTAATATCCAGCTAAACCCAAAAACCTTCTAATCTCAGTTATAGAGGTTGGTCTATCCCAACTCATCACAGCTTCTATCTTACTTGGGTCGACAGCTATGCCACTTTTTGACACAACATGTCCTAAGAACTTTACCTCCTCTAACCAAAATTCACACTTAGACAACTTAGCATATAACTTTTTCTCCTTTAATACCTCTAAAACCAACCTTAAATGACGTTCATGCTCCTCGTGGGTTTTCGAATAGATGAGAATATCATCTATGAACACAACCACGAATTGATCTAAATAGGGTCTAAAGATCCTATTCATGTAATCCATAAAAACTGCGGGAGCATTCGTCAAACCAAACGACATCACATTGAACTCAAAGTGTCCATACCGAGTTCGAAAAGCGGTTTTAGGAATATCTGAATCTCTCACTCTAATCTGATGGTAATCGGACCTTAAATCAATCTTAGAAAACACTACTGCTCCCTTCAATTGGTCCATAAGATCGTCAATCCTAGGCAATGGGTATTTATTCTTTGTGGTTACTTGGTTCAACTGCCTATAGTCTATACACATCCTCATACTTCCGTCTTTTTTCTTCACAAATAAGACCGGAGCGCCCCAAGGCGAAGCACTCGGCCTTATAAAATTTTTTTCTAACAGCTCTTCTAACTGGGTTTTCAACTCTGCCAGCTCTGAGGGTGACATCCTATACGGGGCTATAGAGATTGGTCCTGTCCCAGGAACCAACTCTATGGAGAATTCAACTTCTCTTTCGGGAGGAACTCGGGTATTTCATCTGGAAATACCTTGGCATAGTCTCTTACCACAGGTATCTCACCTAGGTTTTGCTCAAAGTCTACATCGTAGGCGGCTAGGAGAACATATCCCTTAGCTTTCTCCCCACTACAGAAGATCTCTACGGAATTTAGGTACAGCCTAATGGGTTGTGTAACGCCCCAATTTTCTGTTAGAGTGAAAATGACCAAAATGCCCCTGAGGTCATTTTCAAATTTGATTCGAGGAAAGCCAAGTCTTGGCAGTACTCAAGGGCAAACTCAATGTTGAAAGGGGATTAGAAAACTTATGTACCTTCAGGGATCGAAAATCTCGATTTTCGAAGTTTTCAGTCAAAATGACCAAAACGCCCTGTGGTGTTTTACCCGCTTGCAAGTGCTGGATGAACCGAAACTTCTCCAGATGGTTTTAAAAGGCGTTTTTATGTATTCTATGACCTCAGTTTTAATTTTTGAAGTCCCGGGCAAAATTAGTGCAAAATTACGGTTTTGCCCCTAGTTTCGTATTTTTACGCTTAATCACTCGATTAAGCAAACCTAAGCAATATTAGGCTCTAATCGAAGGTTAATTAATTTCCTTAATTAATCTAGAGTCAAAATAATTTATTAAAGTTGATTAGAACCAAAAAGTACTTAATTACAACCTAAAATCATATTTTAATTTTATGACACCTAGTCATAGAATCTTGAATAGTGTTTTCTCTTTCCAATTCCTTAAATCATGGAATTGTGTTACACATTGTTTATTCATAAATGAGTTTTAAATTCTTTAATGATGTATGAGCACTCCTAAACTTGTCATAAACTCCCTAAATCACATTCTTAGTTACCTAAACTTAAGCTTAATCATTCCTAACCTTGTACCTAAGCTAATACACATCTAAACCTACCATTAACACACAATTAAATGGTCAAACTCACCTCCTCCCTTGCTGAACCAGACCAGGCCGTGAACCTCCTCCCTCCATATGCATCACATGTTCAATTTTTCAACACTCCAAGGCCATACCTCAAGTCACATACACTATACCTTGTCATAACTTTCAATCAAGCTTGAATTTCCACATGAATAAATAATTAAAACAACCCATTTTCCCCATTTAATTGTGGCTGGAAAAGTTCCAGCCATGCATTATTTCTAGAAGCCTAAATTCATAAAAATGTGATAGGAAATTAACTCACATCAAGCCATACTTTGTAGCATAGCTTCCATACTTCAACCATGCTTGAATGACCTTGTGTAAGAGATATTTTTCTCTTCCTTTTCCCTCCAAACCACACGGCCACACCCTCCCAATGTGAGCTCCATGGTTTTGTTTTTCTATAAATAGGATGCTTGTGTTAGCCTTGTTACACTTTGAAGCATTTGCAAAGTTTAGAGTTCTAGAAGTTGTCTTACTAAGCTTTTCCTTCTCTCAAAGTTCTAAGAGTTCTTTCTCTTCATCTTCATCCTCTTCATTCTTCCATCACATAATCACCTCATAACCTTAATCCATCACCTCATAACCTTAAACCACTCTCAAAGCTTTCAAACACTCAACCTCAAACACAACTTCACTCAAAACACATCTCCTTTCCTTTTCCTTTCCTTGGCCGAAATCATCATCACCATCCTAGGAGGTGTTGCTCATCTCATTTCCATCTTCAAGATCAAGCTTTTATCTTCATCAAAAGGTAGGGATTTGTTTTCAAACTTTATTTTGCTCAAGAAAGTGTTTTTCTCTAGTTTTCTCTTGGATTCTTTTTGAACTTTCCTTTGTCTTTCCTTTCCTTTAATTTTCGGCCATGAGGCCTTGATTTGAGCATGATAGCTTGATGATGAGAGTTTCTAGATGATGACATTGTGTTCATCTCAAGGAAACCTCTAAAGCTTGAGTTTTCCTTTTCTTGCAACTTCATCTATATGTTATCTAGCTCACATAGTTTTCCAACTTAAGAAAATTAATCTAAGAATTTCTAAAAGCCCAAGCCTACCCTTGTCAACCTTAAAGTTGGCCGGCACGTTCTAGATATTTTTCTCTAGATAGGGGTTTTGGGTATTTAATAAAGAACTTGATATAGTTTCACTTTCTTTCTCTTTTATGTGACTTTCGGTTTTTGTGTTGTGATCTTTGAGATATTGTAATGGGTTGCTATCTTGTTAAAGTCTTGAATGAGCTCTAGTTAACTATAAAATGAATCTTGCATCATGTTTATTTTATGCTATGCATATCATGTTTACTTCCTTGCTATCACTAAATCCCAAGATAATGAATGAACTTGCATTATCATGTTTATGTTTCAAGCTTTGCATTATCATATTTATATTTCAAGTCCTCACCTAAATATCTAAGATAATAATATGTTGCACCACATATTTATTTTATGCTCTCACTTTACTTTCTAGCAATAACTAAAATAAGTGCATGAGCATGTTTATTTTTATGTCATCACTTTAATGATTCTAGAGCTCAAAGACTTGCCCAAGGATATCTCAAACAAAGGTCTAAAACATTTATCTCCTATGGCTCATATTTCGGCCCTATGAGGCCTTAATGTCTTCAAGTATTGAAAACTATGTTTTATAATTTTTCTAAACTTATATGAGTATAAGGAATGTGTAGAACTAAGTATTATGAATTTAGGACCTCTTGAGATGAAAATAACATAGCCACTGCCCTATTAAGTATTTCCATAAGTTTAGATGATAAAAGTGTTCATAAAAGAGTTTTGAAGGTTTTAACAAGGTTCCAAGAGAAACTAGTATTTTATGTGCTTTAGAAACTATGATTCAATGCCTGTAAATGGAGTTTCTGTTTCGGTTCTGCCTTGCTATGTTTGGCCACTGTATGAGCTGTGTTAATGATGTTAATATGCTTATGTTTGGGTAATAATTATGTTAAGACTCATATGTGAAAGATAGGATAAGTTAGGAACTAGAAAAGAATTAATTTGAGAGTTCTAGATCCCTTAAAGATTTATTTTTCTGGATTCTGTCCAGCAAGGTTTAGATTCAATAACTATGGCTTTAAATTAGTTTATATGTGTAGGAATGACTCATAATTGGTTTAGGACTTAATCTTGAAACCTTAGGAGCAAACCGAACTTAGAAAGGGTCATTATTGTGACTTCTAGGTACCCGTAAAGTTAGTATTTTGATTTCTGCACTCTTGAGGTTTAGAGATGTTCTTGACCATAGGGTAAGGTGAGAAATACTTAGTTATAACCTTATAGGTTCCCAAGAGACTAGGTGTTGATGATCAATAACTTAGAACGTGAGATAAAGATCTAAACCGTAATTTCTAGAACTCCGTAACCACATAAACATAAAGCTGTCCAAATTCTGCTTAGTGCTATTTGGATTAGTTCTTGAGCATAAAATTTGTATAACTCATTAATTGTCAAACTATAGGTGTATAAGGAAGTTAAGGATAATTAATTTGCAAGTTTAAGACTCATAAAGAATCGAAGTTTAAAACACTATGAGTTATAACATAACATGTCTACGAGCTTATGGGGATGATTGTTAGATATGACTATGTGATGATGTTTGTGCGAAAGTTTTATGTGATGAGAAAGTTTCATGTGATGATATATATGTTATGAGAAAGCTATATGAGAATGCATGATAAAAATGAATATGATAAATGATGAGGTAATTGTGAATTAATACTTATGAGAATATAAATGTGACACAACACTGAGACGCTTCGCTCGGGTGACACCGTTCGGCCGAGCACCCCAGGAGGAGACAAATCCGTGAGGGTATGTGTAGATGCAGCCTGCCAAAGCGGACAAATTGCAGGCCCACGTGGCTAGCAAAGCGTTTCAAAGAGGAAATGATCCTAGAAAGGAGATCCTTAATTTGCCCCCTAGCCCGTACTTTAAGTCTGGGATTATGTTACGCTTATCATAGGATAAGTAAGAACTAGTGACGACTAGTTAAGGTATGAGCTCATAACCTAGAGAAGTTTTAGGGCGGCCCCATGAGATGAAAGTTAAAGTTAACAATGTCACATAAACTATACTTATGCCAATGTCATAATGTTCTATTGTTTGGTTTACCTTATGATGCATTCATATCATTAGTATATTTCTGCTTAAGTTATAAAGACGCATTATAAAATATGATGGACCTTGGATAAAATACCTCTTTGGGAAACCCACTTAAAAGGAATTTATATGCACGCACACCTTTTAGAAATAAACCCAAGGTTCTGAGGATGTGACGATGACACCTAGGTAGGGATAACCCTCATCGAGAATTCTTTCAGAAAGATTCTCATTCCTCTCTCTTTTCTTCCGTCATATCTTGAGATGGCGACGCTTGTACTCTTCATCGACACCCGGTATGGGAGCTGCACCATAACCCGGCACTCGGGTCATACCATTTTGAGGGTCGCCAGACCGGCCGTGAGTATTCATGTTCATGGGACGACCCTTCGCGTTCCCGCCCGAGCTACCGCTTCACCCCGATCGCTCCTACCGTCATAACGGGATTTTTGAGCGAGCGAGACCACGCGATGAGTAGATCCTCCGCATGGAGCCCGAGACGCCACCGTGACGCTGAGTACCCGAGTATGTGCCGCGTCCTCAAGATTTCTGAGACTGACTCCATCCGAGGACCCGCCATCCCACATGTATAGTTGGAGTTCGGTCCCGCTCCTCCACCGATGAGGGTCGGGAGTGAGGAGACGGTGGTCGGCCGAGGTTGGCTCGACGGCCATCTATGCGCCCGCCGCGGTGGACATGCCCAGATGATGCACTCGACCACTCCCGCCAAGATTCGCCAAGGATCGACTGACCCCACAAGACTTCTGGACCACAGGAGTAGTCATAGGAGGGGTAGTAGCTAGTGCACACACACGCCACATAGTAGAGATCAAACCTTCTTTTGTATATGAGGTTGTCTCCTTTAAGTGCACACGGGTATGGGGGTAGTTTCTTTTGTATTTGCTTTTTATGATTTCCTTGTATTGCATTTCAGTTGTATTTCGCTTCATGATGTATCAAATAGTCCTGCCTCTTTGGGTAGGCACGTTATATATATATATATATATCTATGATTCAGTGATGTTTCCATGATATGATGTGTTTCTTATGCTTTGCTTATATGTTTCGCTATGCTTCCTCTTAAAGATTAGGTGGCGTGGCTCTCACTTTGATTTAAATTCCAAAAAGAAAAATTTTACCCATATTTCCGCTAAGTATTTTCTAAGTAAAAGATGAGACCAAGAGGTAATATTCTAAAGATTAACCTAAGTACATACTAGTAGTCTTGGGTTAAGATTTAGGGTGTTACATTATGGTATCAGAGCAGTTCGATTCTCATGGAGCCTGAGGATTGGACTGACTATGCTTTATAAGCATAATACGATAGTTATGTCATGTTAGTGCTTGATAGAGATAAGCTATAGGACTAGAAATGCATGACTTCTGTTGGTTGCAAGTGCCATGGTAACTAGCTCATTTTGCATGGATATTGAGCCTGATCAACTTGATGTTCATTGTTTCATGTGTATAGGGACCAATGGCACCGCGACGACGGCCTAGGACTACACCCGATGTTGAACAAGATGATACAACTGCTGCTGTCCGTCGCATGGCGCAAGCCATGGAGCGGATGTTCGACCGAATGGATCAACAAGCGAATGCTGCTCCTGTTCCCCCTCCTCCCCCTGCTGCTGAGACGGTGGAACGAGCCCGCTTTGGCAAGTTCCGCAAGGCGAACCCGCCAGTGTTCCGAGGGGTGATGGACCCCGACAAGGCAGATGAATGGATCAAGGACATGGAAAAGATCTACTCTGTCGTTACACCTTTCGGAGGAGCGTAAGGTCACATTCTTTGCTTTCATCTTTGAAGTCCGACGCCGAGTTCTGGTGGAACGGCACGAGGCATCTACTAGAAGCCTCTGGAACTCCCATTGACTGGGAGCTGTTCAAGACTTACTTCTATGAGAAGTACTTTCCGGAGTCCATGAGGAACGCAAAGGACGTTGAGTTCATGCAGTTGACCCAAGGGGGTCCATCAGAGCCCAATACACTGCAAAGTTTGAGGAGCTAATCAAGTTCTCTCGAGTGTTCCAGGGGAACCCCGATGAAGTTTGGAAGTGTGTGAAGTATGAGGCCGGTCAAGGCGAGAGATGAACTCTGTTGTGGCCCATATGGAGATCAGAGACTTCCCGACTCTGGTCAACAAGTGCCGAATACTTGAAGAAGGACAGAGAAAGATTCAAATCACAAGGGCGGAGCGAGCTAAGGGGCTCGGACCTCAAGCCCCGAAGTTCAAACCGCAGTACCCATCGAGGAATCACTACAACCCCTACCAGTCCAACCAGTTCCGACAACAATCCAAGCAACACCAAAGGCCGCCATTTCAACATCAAGGCCCGAGGAATTTCAATAATCAACCCCGTGGACCGGGTGGACCCCGAAACCACAATGGAGGACCAAGTGGAGCCAAGAACAAGGCACCACAAACCCCTGCTGCTTACCCCGGAGCAACGACTGCGGATGTTTGCCCACAATGCGGAAAGAACCACGGGAATCGCCCATGCTTAGTCAGAATGCGTGCTTCAAGTGTGGCAAGCCTGGCCACTATGCAAAGGACTGCACCGGACAAGGGACATCGAACCAAAACCCCCGACCACAATACCGAGGATGGGTCTTTACCCTTAACGCAGAAGACGCCAAGAAGTCCAAAGATCTCATCGAAGGTATGTGCGAAGTAAACGGTAAAGCCTTAACTGTACTATATGACTCTGGTGCTACTCATTCTTTCATTTCACTTGCTAGTGTCGAGTCATTAAATCTAAAAGTCTCTAAACTCCCCTTTGATCTCATTGTTTCTACTCCTACAAATCGCCCTGTTAATACTTGCCGTTGTTGTTTAAATTGTCATCTTGTTGTAGAAAATAGGTCTTTTATCATAGATTTAATTTGTTTACCCTTGAAAGACATAGGCATTATCTTAGGCATGAACTGGCTTCACCCCAATCGTGTGATGTTAGATTGTGGAACCCAAACCGTAGTTTTCCCTTCTCCTCCCGAAAACATCACTCAACCCATTAGGCTGTACCTAAATTCCGTAGAGGTCTTACAGAATGGGAAGAAAACTAAGGGATATGTTCTCCTAGCCTTTGTGATGTAGACTTGGGGCGAGAACCTAGGTGAGATACTGTGGTGAGAGACTATCCCGAGGTGTTTCAGGATGAAATACCCGAGTTCCCTCCCGAAAGAGAAGTTGAGTTCTCCATAGAGTTGGTTCCTGGGACAGGACCAATCTCTATAGCCCCGTATAGGATGTCACCCTCGGAGTTAGCAGAATTGAAAACCCAGTTAGAGGAGCTGTTAGAAAAGAGTTTTATAAGGCCGAGTGCTTCACCTTGGGGCGCTCCGGTCTTATTTGTGAAGTAAAAGGACGGAAGCATGAGGATGTGTATAGACTATAGGCAGTTGAACCAAGTAACCATAAAGAATAAATACCCATTGCCTAAGATTGATGATCTTATGGACCAATTGAAAGGAGCAGTAGTGTTTTCTAAGATTGATTTAAGGTCCGGTTACCATCAGATTAGGGTGAGAGATTCGGATATTCCTAAAACCGCCTTTCGAACTCGGTATGGACACTTTGAGTTCAATGTAATGTCGTATGGTTTGACGAATGCTCCCGCAGTTTTTATGGATTACATGAATAGGATCTTTAGACCCTATTTAGATCAGTTCGTGGTTGTGTTCATAGATGATATTCTCATCTATTCGAAAACCCACGAGGAGCATGAGCATCATTTAAGGTTGGTTTTAGAGGTATTAAAGGAGAAGAAGTTATACGCTAAGTTGTCTAAGTGTGAATTTTGGTTAGAGGAGGTAAAATTCTTAGGACATGTTGTGTCAAAAGGTGGCATAGCTGTCGACCCAAGTAAGATAGAGGCTGTGATGAATTGGGATAGACCAACCTCTGTGACTGAGATTAGAAGCTTTTTGGGTTTAGTTGGATATTACCGTAGGTTCATTAAAGGATTTTCCCAGTTAGCCCTACCCTTAACCAAGCTCACTAGGAAGAATGCCCCGCTTGAGTGGAGCCCGAGTGTGAAAAGAGTTTCCTAGAGCTTAAGGAAAAGCTCACCTCAACCCCGCTTTTAGTTTTACCCGACCCCAATGTACCCTTTGAGGTATATTGCGATGCTTCTGGCAAGGGTTTAGGTTGTGTGTTGATGCAAAACAGGCAAGTGGTAGCCTATGCGTCCAGACAACTCAAGCCTCATGAGGTAACCTACCCCACCCATGACCTAGAACTAGCAGCCATCGTGTTCGCTCTAAAGATGTGGAGACACCATTTGTATGGTGTGAGGTTTGAAGTTTTCTCCGATCATAAGAGTCTCAAGCATCTCTTTGATCAAAAGGAGTTGAATATGAGGCAAAGGAGATGGATGGAATTCCTCAAGGACTACGATTTTGGGTTAAGTTACCACCCCGGCAAGGCTAATGTAGTAGCCGACGCCTTGAGCCGAAACTCGTTACGTCTGTCAAGTATGATGGTTAATGAAGTGGGGTTAATAGAGCAATTTAGGGATATGAATCTTGGAATGTCTATAACGGAGAATGGCATCGTGATGAGTCATCTCACGGTGACCAGTGGGTTTAAGCAAAGGATTATGCTTGCCCAAAGAGAAAATGAGGACTTTATGGAGACAATCGAGGCAGTTAAGGCTGGAAAGTTGAAAGGTTTTGTACGAGGCCCCGACTGGTTATGGAGGTTCGAGGGGCGAATCTGTGTGCCACAAGATGGTGACCTCCGAGAAAAGATCTTGGGGGAGGCTCACAAGAGCCATTTTGCCATCCATCCTGGTACTACCAAGATGTATCAGGACTTGAAGAGGATGTTTTGGTGGCCCGGATTAAAGAAGGATGTGGTCGCCTGGGTGAGTAAGTGTTTGGTCTGCCAAAAGGTCAAGATCGAACACCAAAAACCTTCCGGCATGCTGCAACCCCTGCCGATCCCCGAGTGGAAGTGGGAAGGTATATCAATGGACTTCGTGACAGGATTGCCAAAGACCCAAGCCGCCACGATGCCGTATGGGTAATCGTGGATCGACTGACTAAGTCGGCTCACTTTCTACCTATTCGAGTCACGTACTCGTTGGATAAGTTGGCCCAGCTTTACATCCAAGAAATAGTAAGGTTGCATGGAGTACCATCGACGATAATCTCGGATCGAGATCCGCGGTTTACGTCACGTTTTTGGGGAGCCTTTCAAAAGGCGTTTGGTTCCAAGTTGTGCTTAAGCACTGCTTACCACCCACAAACGGATGGTCAGTCTGAGAGGACAATCCAAACCCTGGAAGATATCTTTGAGAGCCTGTGTCTTAGACCGAAAAGGAAGTTGGGATAAGTACATGCCTTTGATCGAGTTTGCGTATAACAACAGTTATCACGCAAGCATCGGTATGGCACCATACGAGGCATTATACGGAAGGAAGTGCCAATCACCCTTGTGTTGGTACGAGCCCGGAGAGCAAAGTGTCTTAGGACCTGAGGTAGTGAGGGAAACGACGGAACAAATCAAGAAGATCAAGGATAGAATCTTAACCGCTCAAAGTCGATGCAAAGCTACGCGGACAAACGGCGCAAGCCCTTGGAGTTCCAAGAGGGAGAACATGTATTTCTAAGAATCACCCCCACTACAGGAATAGGGAGAGCCATGAAAGTTAAAAAGTTGAGTCCCCGATTTCTCGGTCCTTTTGAAATCCTTCAAAGAGTCGGATCCGTAGCTTACAAAATAGCCTTACCACCCAATCTGTCAAACCTTCATGATGTTTTTCACGTCTCCCAGTTACGTAAATATGAGTCCGACCCTAGCCATGTCCTAGAACCAGAGCATGTACAGTTAAGGGAGGACCTCACTTTCAATGTACCGCCTACGAGAATAGTGGATCACGGAGTCAAGCAGTTAAGGAGCAAGTCTGTTCCTTTGGTAAAAGTGGCGTGGGGACAAGGCAAGTCAGAAGAATACACGTGGGAACTAGAGTCAGAGATGAAGTCCAAATATCCAGAGCTTTTCTAAGGTACGAATTTCGAGGGCGAAATTCTTTTAAGGAGGAGTAATGTAACGCCCAGATTTTACATTAGAGTGAAAATGACCAAAATGCCCCCGAGGTCATTTTCACCGGACCGAGGAAAGCGGTCTGGCAGTACTCGAAGGGAAAACTCAATGTTGAAAGGGGATTAGAAAACTTATGTACCTTCCCGGGATCGAAAATCTCGATTTTCGAGTTTTCAGGTCAAAATGACCAAAACGCCCCTGTGGTGTTTTACCCGTTTGCAAGTCCCGGATGAACCCGAAACTTCTCCAGATGGTTTTAAAAGGCGTTTTTATGTATTCTATGACCTCAGTTTTAATTTTTGAAGTCTCGGGCAAAATTAGTGCAAAATTACGGTTTTGCCCCTAGTTTCGTATTTTTACGCTTAATCACTCGATTAAGCAAACCTAAGCAATATTAGGCTCTAATCGAAGGTTAATTAATTTCCTTAATTAATCTAGAGTCAAAATAATTTATTAAAGTTGATTAGAACCAAAAAGTACTTAATTACAACCTAAAATCATATTTTAATTTTATGACACCTAGTCATAGAATCTTGAATAGTGTTTTCTCTTTCCAATTCCTTAAATCATGGAATTGTGTTACACATTGTTTATTCATAAATGAGTTTTAAATTCTTTAATGATGTATGAGCACTCCTAAACTTGTCATAAACTCCCTAAATCACATTCTTAGTTACCTAAACTTAAGCTTAATCATTCCTAACCTTGTACCTAAGCTAATACACATCTAAACCTACCATTAACACACAATTAAATGGTCAAACTCACCTCCTCCCTTGCTGAACCAGACCAGGCCGTGAACCTCCTCCCTCCATATGCATCACATGTTCAATTTTTCAACACTCCAAGGCCATACCTCAAGTCACATACACTATACCTTGTCATAACTTTCAATCAAGCTTGAATTTCCACATGAATAAATAATTAAAACAACCCATTTTCCCCATTTAATTGTGGCTGGAAAAGTTCCAGCCATGCATTATTTCTAGAAGCCTAAATTCATAAAAATGTGATAGGAAATTAACTCACATCAAGCCATACTTTGTAGCATAGCTTCCATACTTCAACCATGCTTGAATGACCTTGTGTAAGAGATATTTTTCTCTTCCTTTTCCCTCCAAACCACACGGCCACACCCTCCCAATGTGAGCTCCATGGTTTTGTTTTTCTATAAATAGGATGCTTGTGTTAGCCTTGTTACACTTTGAAGCATTTGCAAAGTTTAGAGTTCTAGAAGTTGTCTTACTAAGCTTTTTCCTTCTCTCAAAGTTCTAAGAGTTCTTTCTCTTCATCTTCATCCTCTTCATTCTTCCATCACATAATCACCTCATAACCTTAATCCATCACCTCATAACCTTAAACCACTCTCAAAGCTTTCAAACACTCAACCTCAAACACAACTTCACTCAAAACACATCTCCTTTCCTTTTCCTTTCCTTGGCCGAAATCATCATCACCATCCTAGGAGGTGTTGCTCATCTCATTTCCATCTTCAAGATCAAGCTTTTATCTTCATCAAAAGGTAGGGATTTGTTTTCAAACTTTATTTTGCTCAAGAAAGTGTTTTTCTCTAGTTTTCTCTTGGATTCTTTTTGAACTTTCCTTTGTCTTTCCTTTCCTTTAATTTTCGGCCATGAGGCCTTGATTTGAGCATGATAGCTTGATGATGAGAGTTTCTAGATGATGACATTGTGTTCATCTCAAGGAAACCTCTAAAGCTTGAGTTTTCCTTTTCTTGCAACTTCATCTATATGTTATCTAGCTCACATAGTTTTCCAACTTAAGAAAATTAATCTAAGAATTTCTAAAAGCCCAAGCCTACCCTTGTCAACCTTAAAGTTGGCCGGCACGTTCTAGATATTTTTCTCTAGATAGGGGTTTTGGGTATTTAATAAAGAACTTGATATAGTTTCACTTTCTTTCTCTTTTATGTGACTTTCGGTTTTTGTGTTGTGATCTTTGAGATATTGTAATGGGTTGCTATCTTGTTAAAGTCTTGAATGAGCTCTAGTTAACTATAAAATGAATCTTGCATCATGTTTATTTTATGCTATGCATATCATGTTTACTTCCTTGCTATCACTAAATCCCAAGATAATGAATGAACTTGCATTATCATGTTTATGTTTCAAGCTTTGCATTATCATATTTATATTTCAAGTCCTCACCTAAATATCTAAGATAATAATATGTTGCACCACATATTTATTTTATGCTCTCACTTTACTTTCTAGCAATAACTAAAATAAGTGCATGAGCATGTTTATTTTTATGTCATCACTTTAATGATTCTAGAGCTCAAAGACTTGCCCAAGGATATCTCAAACAAAGGTCTAAAACATTTATCTCCTATGGCTCATATTTCGGCCCTATGAGGCCTTAATGTCTTCAAGTATTGAAAACTATGTTTTATAATTTTTCTAAACTTATATGAGTATAAGGAATGTGTAGAACTAAGTATTATGAATTTAGGACCTCTTGAGATGAAAATAACATAGCCACTGCCCTATTAAGTATTTCCATAAGTTTAGATGATAAAAGTGTTCATAAAAGAGTTTTGAAGGTTTTAACAAGGTTCCAAGAGAAACTAGTATTTTATGTGCTTTAGAAACTATGATTCAATGCCTTTAAATGGAGTTTCTGTTTCGGTTCTGCCTTGCTATGTTTGGCCACTGTATGAGCTGTGTTAATGATGTTAATATGCTTATGTTTGGGTAATAATTATGTTAAGACTCATATGTGAAAGATAGGATAAGTTAGGAACTAGAAAAGAATTAATTTGAGAGTTCTAGATCCCTTAAAGATTTATTTTTCTGGATTCTGTCCAGCAAGGTTTAGATTCAATAACCATGGCTTTAAATTAGTTTATATGTGTAGGAATGACTCATAATTGGTTTAGGACTTAATCTTGAAACCTTAGGAGCAAACCGAACTTAGAAAGGGTCATTATTGTGACTTCTAGGTACCCGTAAAGTTAGTATTTTGATTTCTGCACTCTTGAGGTTTAGAGATGTTCTTGACCATAGGGTAAGGTGAGAAATACTTAGTTATAACCTTATAGGTTCCCAAGAGACTAGGTGTTGATGATCAATAACTTAGAACGTGAGATAAAGATCTAAACCGTAATTTCTAGAACTCCGTAACCACATAAACATAAAGCTGTCCAAATTCTGCTTAGTGCTATTTGGATTAGTTCTTGAGCATAAAATTTGTATAACTCATTAATTGTCAAACTATAGGTGTATAAGGAAGTTAAGGATAATTAATTTGCAAGTTTAAGACTCATAAAGAATCGAAGTTTAAAACACTATGAGTTATAACATAACATGTCTACGAGCTTATGGGGATGATTGTTAGATATGACTATGTGATGATGTTTGTGCGAAAGTTTTATGTGATGAGAAAGTTTCATGTGATGATATATATGTTATGAGAAAGCTATATGAGAATGCATGATAAAAATGAATATGATAAATGATGAGGTAATTGTGAATTAATACTTATGAGAATATAAATGTGACACAACACTGAGACGCGCCACTGGGTGACAGGTTCGCCGAGCACCCCCAGGAGGAGACAAATCCGTGAGGGTATGTGTAGATGCAGCCTGCCAAAGCGGACAAATTGCGAGGCCCACGTGGCTAGCAAAGCGTTTCAAAGAGGAAATGATCCTAGAAAGGAGATCCTTAATTTGCCCCCTAGCCCGTACTTTAAGTCGGGATTATGTTACGCTTATCATAGGATAAGTAAGAACTAGTGACGACTAGTTAAGGTATGAGCTCATAACCTAGAGAAGTTTTAGGGCGGCCCCATGAGATGAAAGTTAAAGTTAACAATGTCACATAAACTATACTTATGCCAATGTCATAATGTTCTATTGTTTGGTTTACCTTATGATGCATTCATATCATTAGTATATTTCTGCTTAAGTTATAAAGACGCATTATAAAATATGATGGACCTTGGATAAAATACCTCTTTGGGAAACCCACTTAAAAGGAATTTATATGCACGCACACCTTTTAGAAATAAACCCAAGGTTCCTGAGGATGTGACGATGACACCTAGGTAGGGATAACCCTACTGAGAATTCTTTCAGAAAGATTCTCATTCCCTCTCTCTTTTCTTCCGTCATATCTTCAGATGGCGACGTTTGTACTCTTCATCGACACCCCGGTATGGGAGCTGCACCATAACCCGGCACTCGGGTCATACCATTTTGAGGGTCGCTGACCTTGTCGAGTATTCATGTTCATGGGACGACCCTTCGCACTGTCTCCGAGCTACCGCTTCACCCCGATGCTCCTTACCGTCATAACGGGATTTTTGAGCGAGCGAGACCACGCGATGAGCGTGATCCTCCGCATGGAGCCCGAGACGCCATCAGACGCTGAGTACCCCGAGTATGTGCCGGCGTCCCGATTTCTGAGGCGGACCCATCCGAGGACCCGCCATCCCACATGTATAGTTGGAGTTCGGTCCGTTCCTCCCACCGATGAGGGCTGGGAGTGAGGAGACGCGTGGTCCAAATGAGGTTGGCTCGACGGCCATCTATGCGCCCTCGCCGGTGGACATGCCCGATGATGCACTCGACCACTCCCGCCAAGATTCGCCAAAGGATCGACTGACCCCACAAAGATTTCGGACCAGGAGTAGTCATAGGAGGGGTAGTAGCTAGTGCACACACACGCCACATAGTAGAGATCAAACCTTCTTTTGTATATGAGGTTGTCTCCTTTAAGTGCACACGGGTATGGGGGTAGTTTCTTTTGTATTTGCTTTTTATGATTTCCTTGTATTGCATTTCAGTTGTATTTCGCTTCATGATGTATCAAATAGTCCTGCCTCTTTGGGTAGGCACGTTATATATATATATATATATATCTATGATTCAGTGATGTTTCCATGATATGATGTGTTTCTTATGCTTTGCTTATATGTTTCGCTATGCTTCCTCTTAAAGATTCGTGCGTGGCTCTCACTTTGATTTAAATTCCAAAAAGAAAAATTTTACCCATATTTCCGCTAAGTATTTTCTAAGTAAAAGATGAGACCAAGAGGTAATATTCTAAAGATTAACCTAAGTACATACTAGTAGTCTTGGGTTAAGATTTAGGGTGTTACAGGTTGAGTGATGTTTTTGGGAGGAGAAGGGAAAACTACGGTTTGGGTTCCACAATCTAACAACACATGGTTGGCGTGAAGCCAATTCATGCATAAGATAATGCCTATGTCTTTCAAGGGTAAACAAATTAAATCTATGATAAAAGACCTATTTTCTACAACAAGATGACAGTTTAAACAACAACGGCAGGTATTAACAGGGCGATTTGTAGGAGTAGAAACAATGAGATCAAAGGGAAGTTTAGAAACTCTTAGATTTAAGGACTCGACACTAGCAAGTGAAATGAAAGAATGAGTAGCACCAGAGTCATATAGTACAGTTAGGGGTTTACCGTTTACTTTGCCCATACCTTCAATGAGATCTTTGGACTTCTTGGCGTCTTCCGCATTAAGGGTAAAGACCCTTCCTCGGTATTGTGGGTGGGGGTTTTGGTTTGGTGTCCCTTGTCCGGCGCAGTCCTTTGCATAGTGGCCGGGCTTGCCACACTTGAAGCACACGTTCTGGCCGGCTAAGCATGGGCGATTCCCGTGATTCTTTCCGCATTGTGGGCAGACATCCGCAGTCGTTGCTCCGGGGTAAGTAGCAGGGGTTTGTGGTGCCTTGTTCTTGGCCCCACTTGGTCCTCCATTGTGGTTCCGGGGTCCACCCGGTCCACGGGGTTGATTGTTGAAATTCCTCGGGCCTTGATGTTGAAATGGCGGCCTTTGGTGTTGCTTGGATTGTTGGTGGGCAGGAGCTCTTGGTGGTTGTTGTTGTTGTTGTCGGAACTGGTTGGTCTAGTAGGGATTGTAGTGGTTCCTCGACGGGTATTGTGGTTTGAACTTCGGGGCTTGAGGTCCGAGCCCCTTAGCTCGATCCGCCCTTGTGATTTGAATTTTTCTCTGTCCTTCTTCAAGGATCCGACACTTGTTGACCAGAGTCGGGAAGTCTCTGATCTCCATATGGGCCACGGCGTAGTTCATCTCCGCCTTCAGACCGGCCTCATACTTAACGCATTTCCAAACCTCATCGGGGTTCCCTTGGAACACCCGAGAGAACTTGATCAGCTCCTCGAACTTTGCAGTGTATTGGGCTGAAGATGAGACCCTCCCTGGGTCAACTGCATGAACTCAATGTCCTTCGCGTTCCTTACGGACTCGGGGAAGTACTTCTCATAGAAGTAAGTCTTGAACAACTCCTAGTCAATGGGGGTTCCGGAGGCTTCTAGCAGATGCCTCGTGCCGTTCCACCAGAACTCGGCGTCGGACTTCAGCATGAAAGCAGCAAATGTGACCTTCTGCTCCTCTGAGCAGGTAACGACAGAGTAGATCTTCTCCATATCTTTGATCCACTCATCAACCTTATCGGGGTCCATTACCCCTCAGAATACTGGCAGGTTCACCTTGCAGAACTCGCCAAAGCGGGCTTGTTCCACCGTCTCGGCAGCAGGGGGAGGAGGGGGAACAGGAGCAGCATTTGCTTGTTGATCCATCTGGTCAAACATCCGTTCCATGGCTTGTGCCATGCGATGGACAGCGGTAGCAGTTGCATTATCTTGGTCAACATCGGGCGTAGTCCTAGGCCGTCGTCGCGGTGCCATTGGTCCCTAAACACATGAAACAATGAACATCAAGTTGATCAGGCTCAATATCCATGCAAAATGAGCCAGTTACCATGGCACTTGCAAGCAACAGAAGTCATGCATCTCTAGTCCTACAGCTTATCTCTATCAAGCACTACACATGACATAACTATCACATTATGCTTATAAAGCATAGTCAGTCCAATCCTCAGGATCCATGAGAATCGAACTGCTCTGATACCATAATGTAACACCCTAAATCTTAACCCAAGACTACTAGTATGTACTTAGGTTAATCTTTAGAATATTACCTCTTGGTCTCATCTTTTACTTAGAAAATACTTAGCAGAAATATGGGTAAAATTTTTCTTTTTGGAATTTAAAATCAAAGTGAGAGCCACGCACGAATCTTTAAGAGGAAGCATAGAGAAACATATAAGCAAAGCATAAAGAAACACATCATATCATGGAGACATCAACTGAAACATAGTTATATATATACATATGTTGTGCCTACCCAAAAGGGAAGGACTATTCGATACATTGGGAAGCAGAATACAACTGAAATGCAATACATGGAAATCATAAAAGGCAAATACAAGAGAAACAACACCCATACCCATGTGCACCTAGAGTAGACAACCTCATATACAAAAGAAGGTTTGTCCTCAACTATGTGGCGTGTGTGCACTAACTACTACCCCTCCTATGTCTACTCCTGCTGGTCCGAATCTTTGTGGGGTCGAGTCGATCCACTGACGAATCTCGACGGGAGTGGTCGAGCGCATCATCGGGGCATGTCCACCGCGGCGAGGGCGCATAGATGGCCGACGAGCCAACCTTGGCTAGACCACCGTCTCCTCACTCCCAGCCCTCATCGGTGGGGGAGCGGGACTGGAGCTCCAACTGTACATGTGGGATGGCGGGTCCTCGGATGGGTCCGTCTCCGAGTACTGGGGACGCGGCACATACTCGGGGTACTCGCGTACTGCTGATGTCTCGGGCTCCATGCGGAGGATCTGCTCATCGCGTGGTCTCGCTCGCTCAAAAATCCCGTTATGACGGTAAGGAGCAGTCGGGGTGAAGCGGTAGCTCTGGACGGGGTGTGCGAAGGGTCGTCCTATGAACATGAATACTCTGACAGTGCAGCGTCCCTCAAAATGATATGACCCGAGTGTCGGGTCATGGTGCAGCTCCCATACCGGGGTGTCGATGAAGAGTATGAATGTCGCCATCTGAAGATATGACGGAAGAAAAGAGAGAGGGAATGAGAATCTTTCTAAAAGAATTCTCAGTAGGGTTATCCCTACCTAGGTGTCATCGTCACATCCTCAGGAACCTTGGGTTTATTTCTTAAAAAGGTGTGCATGCATATAAATTCCTTTTTAAGTTAGTTTAAAGAGGTATTTTATCCAAGGTCCGTCATATTTTATAATGCGTCTTATAACTTAAGCAGAAATATACTAATGATATGAATACATCATAAAGGGAAACCAAACAATAGAATAACTAAGAAACATTATAACATTGGCGTAAGTATAGTATATGTGACATTATTAGCTTTAACTTTCATCTCATGGGGCCACCCTAAAACATCTCTAGGTTATGAGCTCATACCTTAACTAGTCGTCACTAGTTCTTACTTATCCTATGATAAGCGAAACATACACATAATCCCAACTTTAAAGTACGGGCTAGGG
The DNA here is from genome assembly GCA_031216105.1 of Dalbergia cultrata. Classification (NCBI taxonomy): domain Eukaryota; kingdom Viridiplantae; phylum Streptophyta; class Magnoliopsida; order Fabales; family Fabaceae; genus Dalbergia; species Dalbergia cultrata. The sequence goes on from CM062350.1 coordinate 38,134,381, forward strand.
GGCAAACTAAGGATATCCTCTCTAGGATCATTTCCTCTTTGAAATGCTTTGCTAGCCACGCGGGCCTCGCAATTTGTCCGCTTTGGCAGGCTACATCTACACACACCCTCACGGATTTGTCTCCTCCTGGGGGTGCCCGGCCGAACCGGTGTCACTCAGGAGAAGCGCGTCTCAGTGTTGTGTCACATTTAAGTTCTCATAAGTATTAAATCATAAATACCTCATCATTTATTATATTCATTTTTATCATGCATCCTCGTATAGCTTTTTCATAACATATATATCATCACATGAAACTTTCTCATAACATATGCATCGTCACATAAAACTTCCACATAACATAAACATCATCACATAGTCATATCTAACAATTATCCCCATAAGCTCATAGACTTGATATGTTATAACCTATAGTGTTTTAAACTTCGATTCTTATGAGTCCTAAACTTGCAAATTAATTGTTCTAACATTGTCCTTAACTTCTTATACACCTATAGTTTCACAACTAATGAGGTATACAAATTTTTATGCTCAAGAACTAATCCAAACAGCACTAAGCAGAATTTGGACAGCTTTATGTTTATGTGATTACGGAGTTCTAGAAATTACGGTTTAGATCTTTATCTCACATTCTAAGTTATTGATCATCAACACCTAGTCTCTTGGGAACCTATAAGGTTATAACTAAGTATTTCTCACCTCACACTATGGTCAAGAACATCTCTAAACCTCAAGAGTGCAGAAATCAAAATCCTAACTTTACGGGTACCTAGAAGTCACAATAATGACTCTTTCTAAGTTCGGTTTGCTCCTAAGGTTTCAAGATTAAGTCCTAAACCAATTATGAGTCATTTATACACATATAAACTAATTTAAAACCATGATTATTGAATCTAAACCTTGCTGGACAGAATCCAGAAAAATAAATCTTTAAGGGATCTAGAACTCTCAAATTAATTCTTTTCTAGTTCTTAACTTATCCTATCTTTCACATATGAGTCTTAACATAATTATTACTCAAACATAAGCATATTAACATCATTAACACAGCTCATATAGTGGCCAAACATAGCAAGGCAGAACCGAAACAGAAACTCCATTTAAAGGTATTGAACATAGTTTCTAAAGCACATAAAATACTAGTTTCTCTTGGGACCTTGTTAAAACTTTCAAAACTCTTTTATGAACACTTTTATCATCTAAACTTATGAAGATACTTAAGAGGGCAGTGGCTATATTATTTTCATCTCAAGAGGTCCTAAATTCATAAAACTTAGTTCTACGTATTCCTTATACTCACATAAGTTTAGAAAAATTATAAAACATAGTTTTCAATACTTGGAAACACTAAGGTCTCATAGGGCCGAAATATGAACCAAAGGAAATAAATGTTTTAGACCTTTGTTTGAGATATCAATGGGCAAGTCTTTGAGCTCTAGATTTACTTAGGTGATGACATAAAAATAAACATGCTCATGCACTTATTTTAGGTTCCATTAGAAAGTAAAGTAATAGCACAAAGTAAATATGAATGCAACTTATTATTATCTTGGTATTAAGTGAGAACTTGGAATATAAACATGATAATGCATAGCTTGAAACATAAACATGATAATGCAAGTTCATTCATTATCTTGGGATTTAGTGATAGCAAGGAAATAAATATGATATGCAAAGCATAAAGTAAACATGATGCAAGTTTCATTTTATGTTTAACTAGAGCTCATTCAAGACTTTAACAAGATAACAACCTAATACAATATCTCAAAGATCACAACACAAAAATCGAAAATCATATAAAAGAGAAAGAAAGTGAAACTACATCAAGTTCTTTATTAAATACCCAAAACCCCTATCTAGAGAAAAATCTCTAGAACGTGCCGGCCAACTTTAAGGTTGACAAGGGTAGGCTTGGGCTTTTAGAAATCCTTAGATTAATTTTCTTAAGTTGAAAAACCATGTGAGTTAGATATCATATAGATGAAGTCATAAGAAAAAGAAAACTCAAGCTTTAGAGGTTTCTTTGAGATGAACACAATGTCATCATCTAGAAACTCTCATCATCAAGCTATCATGCTCAAAATCAAGGCCTCATGGCCGAAAATGAAAAGAAAGGAAAAACAAAGGAATAGTTCAAAAAGAACCCAAGAGGAAACTAGAGAAAAACACTTTCTTGAGTAAAACAAAGTTTGAAAACAAATCCCTACCTTGTGATGAAGGTAAAAGCTTGAACTTGAAGATGGAAATGAGATGAGCAACACCTCCTAGGATGGTGATGATGATTCGGCCTTGAGGAAGGAAAAGAAAGGAAATGTGTTTTGGGTGAAGTTGTGTTTGAGGTGTGGTGTTTGAGAGGTTTGATGATGGTTCAAGGCCTTGGGGTGGTGTTTGATGGTTGAGAGGTGATGATGAGATGAAGAGATGAAGAAGATAAAGATGAAAAAGGAAGGAAGAACACTCTTGAAATTTTGAGAGAAAAAGAAAGACTAGCAAGACAACTCTAAATGGCTTGATGTGAGTTAATTTCCTATCAAATTTTTATGAAATTAGTCTTCTAGAAACAATGCATGGCTGGAACTTTTCCAGCCACAAATAAATGGGAAAAATGGGTTGTTTTAATTATTTATTCATGTGGAAATTCAAGCTTGATTGAAAGTTATGACAAGGTATAGTGTATGTGACTTGAGGTATGGCCTTGGAGTGTTGAAAAATTGAACATGTGATGCATATGGAGGGAGAAGGCTCACGGCCTGTCTGCAGTTCAAAGAAGGAGGAGGTGAGTTTGACCATTTAATTGTGTATTAATGGTAGGTTTAGATGTGTATTAGCTTAGGTACAAGGGTAGGAATGATTAAGCTTAAGTGTGATTTAGGGAGTTTATGACAAGTTTAGGAGTGCTCATATATCATTAGAGAATTTTAAACTCATTTTTGAATAAACAATGTGTAACACAATTCCATGATTTAAGGAATTGGAAAGAGAAAACACTATTCAAAATTCTATGACTAGGTGTCTTAGAATTAAAATATGATTTTAAGTTGTAATTAAGTACTTTTTGGTTCTAATCAACTTTAATAAATTATTTTGACTCAAGATTAATTAAGAAAATTAATTAACCTTCGATTAGAGCCTAATATTGCTTAGGTTTGCTTAATCACGCGATTAAGCGTTAAAATGCGAAACTAGGGGCAAAACCGTAATTTTGCACTAATTTTGCCCGGACTTCTAAAATTAAAACTGAGGTCATAGAATACATGAAAACGCCTTTTAAAACCATCTGGAGAAGTTTCGGGTTCATCCGGCACTTGCAAATGGGTAAAACACCGCAGGGGCGTTTTGGTCATTTTGACCCGAAAACTCGAAAAACGAGATTTTCGATCCCGGGAGGGTACATGAGTTATCTAATCCCCTTCCAACATTGAGTTTGCCCTTCGAGTACTGCCGAATCGGCTTTCCTCAAATTCCGGGCTGAAAATGACCTCAAGGGCATTTTGGTTATTTTCACTCTAACAGAAAAATCGGGGCGTTACAATTCTCACTCCTCTCTCTTCTTTCTTTCGTCACATCTTCAGAGACTGATGGTGATGTTCGTGCTTTTCATTGACACGCCAGTTTAGGAGGTGCACTACAACCCGGACCACCGTTCGTATCATTTTGAGGGTCGTTGTGTCGTCCGTGTTTTTGTGTACATGGGACGACCCTTTCGCTTATCCGGTTTCTAGCTACCAGTTCACTCCTACTGCACCTTTTGGTAGTGACGACATGATCTTTGAGCGCACTCGCCCGCATGATGAGCAGCTACGTCGCGCCCGCACCTCTGCCTCAACTGTCCGCGATTACCCGGAGTACGTGCCTCATTCGAGAAGGTCCGAGACTGATCCATCCGAGGATTCGCTGATGCATGTCTCTTCAAAGGACTCTACTCCCTTTCCCCAGTTCCGGCGCAAGGGGAGCGAGGAGACCGTGAGGCAGCCGCGCTTGGCGAGGAGAGCCGAGATGCGCCCGCATCGAGGAGCTCACATTCAGCCGCCACGAGTTCCCTTCACACTCCATTAGCCCACTCAGGAGGAGATAGAGCGGTTGCCCGGTTACCTGCCTCCATCATCCGAGGACCCCCGTCGTCACTAGACTCTGATGGAGAGCTTTGCAAGTACCCGAGCTTTTATGGAGATCTTCCCTTCGGCAGTACCTTTTGGGAGGGGTTGTAGATTGTACTCGTAGCTTAGTAGGAGGGTAGCATTTTGGGTTTATCTTCTTGTCGTACCATGTACCTTGTATTTTTCTTGTTTCTGTTATGTTTCATTTCTGTTGTATTACAAGCTCTGCCCGTCTCCATGAGGGTATAACTACTTATGTACTCTAATTAAGTTATTAATGAAATGTTTCCTTTGTTATCATGATTGTTGTTCTTTGATTACATGCTTTACTTTATGATTTATAATGGTTGTAATGCGTGCCTTATATTTCTGTTATTCGACTAGTCAGGTTCACGGCTATCACTTTGCTTTATGTTTTCAAAAAAAAAGTTACCCGTAATTTCCGCTAAGTATTTTAATAAAATGATGAGACTAAGAGGAAATAACCTAATGATTAACCTAATGTGTTCTAGAAAGTTGGGTTAAAAATTAGGGTGTTACAGAACTCTAAGAAGCAAGAATGACATTGGTATCTGTTATAACGATCATAATACACTAGATTAATCTCTAAAATCTCTAACTAACTAGATTTTAACTCAAACCATGGTAGAAAAACATCATGGCATGAAAAACCATGAGAACCCTAGGTTTAACCCCTTAGAACTTGAGAAATAGGAAGAGAAGGAGACAAATCAATAAGCTACACATACCTTAGATCCTTAGAAGGAAGAAAAATGGAGTTTAGATGATGAAATGATGAAGAAATGAGGTATAGAGGGGGAAGAATCGCATTTTCTCTGCTGAGTAGAAGGGTGGGGAGGTGTTTTAGTGCTTTTGAAGGTTCTAGACCTCAAACAAGGGTTCTTGTAATCGCTGTTGACCGCTACAGCACTCACCAGAGAAAGTCTCTAGCACCGAATTACTTTTCTATTGACCGCCACAGCGCTAATAGCACTGCAACGCTCACCAGAGAGCATAAAAATCCATTCTTGCACCAACTTTGTGCTCTGCTAACTGCTGCAGCACTCACCAGAATGGTTTCTCCCTCTACAGGATGGTCTCTCTCACTCTCCAGGATGGTCTCTCACTCCTTAGAACTCACTTATTACATTTCTTAATTAAAGTTAATCGGAAATAAAAGGTAAAAGCTAAAAGGAAAAGGAAATAAAAGCTAAAAGCTAAAAGGAAAAGGAAATAAATGATTTAACTTTTAAACATAAATGTAAATAAGAGAATACCCCATATTTGGATTCAAATAAAATGTCTAAAAAATCAAAATCCAAACCAATCAAAATCTAAATTTTAGGTTTTAGTTCAAATACGGGAATTCTTACGGTTTTATAAACTTGCACGCTAGAAATGGGGCGTTTAAAGGTTTTGAAAAATTCTTTAAAAATCACTTTTTAACTCAGTTTTCTCTAAGGAACAATTACCGAGCCTTTTGTTCCCAAGAATATGACTCTATTATATGGCTCTCCAATGAGGAGTAGGGTCTAGACTTAGCAAAATTCAGGACTCGAACTGACAGATAAGGGTGATCGATACCCTTCCTGATTCGAAAAATTTTCCTAACCTTTCTATTTAAAATTTAGGGTATTACATAATAACTATTATACAATTTATTTATAGAAATGAATTATGAGAATTGCATTAAGATTTATATATTTCCTTCTTGGCCCATGCATGGTTATGAGTGAGGATCCACTCACTGAGTTTTGTAGTAAAACTCACCCCTCTTCTCTTCCTTTTTCTTACAGATTTAGCATCTCCATTAGATCCTTACATCATGTTTCTTTTGAATTAAATGATTTAACATTCATGGTTTATTTTGTAAATGAGTAACTCGGTTTAAAATATATCACAGCTACAGTTTCAGATTTTATTTATAAGAAAAATAGGGGATTATCCAGGTTTATTATGAGTTCAAGATGAGATTTGAATTACAATTTAAAGTTGATTCATGTATAAAATAGGCATATAGCACTACGCAGCGATCACGAGGCTTACGTGGGGACGGGGATCCTCACGTGTTGGTCACGATCCAAGTCGGGTCGTGACAAAGTGGTGTTAGAGCCATAGGTTTCCCTGCATGTCACTGGAGCAAGTGTCCACAAGTAGCATGACATTTATGTAAATGGAAGCGTGCCTATTTGCGCTAACGAAGTGTTACTTGAGGCCTTTAGGTTGGTCAGTCATGTATAAGTCTAAAGACAGAGTCCTATCCTTCCTTCCATGGTCAGTAGCTTATCCAAATATGTTTATGTTTCTCAAGATTCAGCATGTCTCTTTTTCGTCATCCTTCTTCACACCATCGTCATTGCAGCGGCTCTTCCAACTTAGATGCTCGCCTCAGAGTTCTGGAGCAGGCTTTGGCCACCCTCACAGAAGTGCTGTTCAGGCAAGCTGAGGCGAGACCCAGCCTATGGTTCAACCACCTACCAGAGATCCAGATGATTCAACTTTAGAGCGGTTCAGGAAGATGGACCCGCCCACTTTTCACAGGCACTTGATGACAGAGTATCCACAGGAATTCCTTCAAGAAATTGAGAAGATCACCCGAGTTATCCACTGTTCATCTCAGAGGGCAACGAAGTTGGCTGGTTTCCAGCTGGGAGGCCAAGCTGGTATATGGTATAAGGAGTTCCTCCAGGGACGTGGCGACTCTGAGCCACCTACCTGGGAGGAGGTCCAGGCAGCTTTTCTGTGGAGATTCCTTTATGAGAAACGGTGAACTGAGATGTTAGAGGAGTTCTTGAGGCTACAGACGACCCTAGGCAAGTCCGTAGTTGAGTATGACGAGTGGTTTACGTATTTATCTCTAGCAGCAATGGGTTTGCTTCGGTCAGAGACTGAGAAGGTGAGGCGGTTTGTCCATGGGCTGCCTAAGGATATGGTTTTGAGCCTGCAGCCACATGTGAGGACCATGGACTATGCCTAGGTGGTAGACACAGCCATTGGGTTAGAATGTAACGCCCTGATTTTTCTGTTAGAGTGAAAATGATCAAAATGCCCCTGAAGTCATTTTTAGCCCGGAACTCGAGGATAACCAACCCGACAGTCCTCGAGGGGCTAATTCAATGTTTGAAGGGGATTAGTTGATTTGTGTATCTTTCTAGGATCAAAGATCACGTTTTCTGAGATTTCAGGTCAAAATGACCAAAATACTCATATTGTGTTTGACACGGGTACGAGCATCAGATGGACCCGAAACTTCTCCAGATGGTTTTAAAAGGTGTTTTTATGTATTCTGTGACCTTAGTTTTTATCCTGGAGGTCCCGGGCAATTTTTGTGCAAAATTACGATTTTGCCTCTAGTTTAGTGTTTTTGAGCTTAATCGCGTGATTAAGCAAACCTAAGTAATATTAGGCTCTAATCGAAGATTAATTAATTTCCATAATTAATCTAGAGTCAAAATAATTTATTAGAGTTGATTAGAACCTAAGATTGCTTAATTTAAACTCAAATCTCATTTTAAATTCAAGATTCCTAGTTATGGAATCTTGAATAATGTTTTCTCTCTCCAATTCCTTAAATCATGGAATTTTGTCTACATTGTTTATTCATAAAATGAATTTTAAACCCTCTAAATGTGTTTGAGCACTCCTTAATCATGTCATAAAACTCCTAATCACATTCTTAGTTACCTAAACACATATTTAGGAATTCCAAACCTTGCACCTAAACTAATACACACTTAAACACATGTTTGGCACCCAATTAAACAAAAGAAACCTCTTCCTTCTATCTCCTAGACCTACAGCCATCCTCCCCCTCCATACCTCAAAATTTTGAAATTCAAATGCAATTTCAAATCCATGACAAGCCTTACTTAGCCCATGCTTTGCACCATGCTTACCATACTTCAAACCATGCTTGAATGACTTTGTGTAAGAGATATTTTCTCTCCTCCATTGACCCAAAGCTATGGCCAGCCCTCCCCTATTGCACTCCTCCATTGTTTTTGTTTTCTATAAATACATGAGCCTAAGAACTTGTGTGAACCTTTAGATCATTTGTTAAATTTTAGTCTCAAGCTTTCCTTTGAGTTCTTTCCTTTTCTCTCAAGAGTTCTAAGAGTTCTTCCTCTTCATCTTCATCTTCTTCATCTTCCCTTTGAATCATCATCTTATAACCATAAACCACCACCTCACAACCTTGAATCATCTTCTAATCACTTAAACACTCAACCTCAAACACAAACTCACCAAGAACACATTTCCTTTCCTTTCTCTCCTTTAAGGCTGAAGCCACATCTCCACTCTAGGAGGAGTTGCTCTTCTCATTCCTTTCAAGATCAAGCATTTTCATCTTCACACTTGGTAGCATTTTCATCAAGCATTTTGTTTTTACTCAAAAATATGATTTTCTCAAGGTTTCTCTTGGTTTCTTTTTAAGCTTTTTCTTGCTTTTCCTTTCTTCTCATTTCAGCCTCAAGGCCTCATTTTGAGCATGATAGCTTGATGATGAGTGTTTTTAGATGATGACCTTGTGTTCATCTCAAAGAAACCTCTAAAGCTTGAGTTTTTTCCTTTCTTTGAACTTTATCTATATTACTTAGCTCACATGGTTTTTCAACTTAAGAAAATTCAATCTAGGGTTTTCAAAAGCCCAAGCCTACCCTTGTCTATCTTAAAGTTGGCCGGCACGTTCTAGAGATTTTTTCTAGATAGGGGTTTTGGGTACTTAATAAAGAATATGGCTTAGTTTCATTCTCTTTTCCTTTCCTTGTTTGATTTCGGTTCTTGTTTCCTTTCCTTTATATTTTTGGTTGTTGTTTCCTTTTCTTTATGATTTTTCTTTCTTTGAGTTTATTTCCTTAAAGCTTGATGATGATATTCAAGAACCATGTTGTTTCCTTTAAAACTTGGTTCAAGAGCTCTAAAGGTTACTTTGTTTGTTAGAGATAGGTGTTGGGCTGAGTTTATTTTCCTCTAAAGTCTTGTATGAGCTCCAAGGATATATAATGATGAACTAGCATTCATGTTTAAATTTATGCCTTGCATAGCATATCTATTTTCTATGTCATCACTAAACTCTCAAGAATAAATAATGGAACTTGCATTATCATATTTAAATTCAAGCTTTGCATTTCATGTTTACTTTTCAAGTCATCACTTAAACTTGAAGATAAAAATGAGTTGTATCACATATTTATTTTATGCCTTCACTTTATTTTCTAACAAAGATAAAATGAGATGCATAGCATGTTTATTTTCTTGTCATCACCTAATTAAATTAGAGCTCAAGGACTTGCCCATTATTATCTCAAACAAAGTTGGAAATACCTATGTTTTGTCCTTGAATTCGACCTTTTAATGAGGTGGGTCTTAGAACAAGATTCATCTAGTTACAAGTGCTAAAACTTATGTCTCATGATTTTCCTAAGCTTAGATAGTTTAAAAGAAATGTTTTGAGCAAGGTTTTATGATTTTCAATCGTCTTGAGATTCATTTGAAATAGCTACTACCCTCTCATGTTCTATAATGGTTTTGATGAAATAAATTATTTCTAAGTGAGTTTTGAAAGTTTTAAAAAGGTTCCAAGAGAAACTAGTAATTTATGTGCTTTAGAAATGAAGTTTTATGCATTTTTTTATGGACATGTTTTCGGTTCTGTTTAGTTGGTATGCTCACTGTATGATGCTATTTTGATGATGATAAAATGAGTATGATCATGAATAATTGATGCTAAAATTCATTTGAGAAAGTTAAGACAAGTTAGTAACTAGAAAAGAATTAATTTGAGACTTTTAGATCCCTTAGAAATGTAATTTTCTGGATTCTGTTCAGAAAGGTTTAAAATTAGAAATTATGGTTTATAATTAGTTTAAATGTGTAAGAACTACTCATAATTGGTTTATTACTTGATCGTGATGCTTTAGGAGCAAACTGAACTTCGAAAGGATCAAAGTTGTAACTCCTAGGTACCCGTAAAAGGTAAATTATGGATTCTGCACTCTTGAGGTTTAGAATTGTTTATGATCATAGAATTGAGTGAAAAATACTTAGATATGAGCCTATAGGTACCCGAGAGCTTAGGTTGTGATGATAGACAACTTAGATTTCAAGTTAAAGGACCTTAAGGGTCAAAGCATAAGACATTAAGGGACTTTGATGTTTTAAGTTTGATAATGCAAATATGATGTGTTGATGCATATGCTTTGATGAGGTGTGAGCTATGATGAAGTGATTTGTTGAAATGTTAAGTTATCATGATTAGGAAAGTTGAATGAGAAATGCATATGTGTTATGAGCTTGTGGCATAAAGTTGATTTGAAGGAAATTAGGTACACAGCTCTTATGCTGCCGAATTTCCATCAAATCTAAAGGACTTAAGAATGTTTTTGAAGTATGATATGAGGTTTTAAAACCTTGGGTGACACCGGTTCGGCCGAGCACCCCCAGGAGATTTTTATGTGACAAAACACTGAGACGCGCTTTCCTGGGTGACACCGATTCGACTGAGCATCCCCAGGGAAGAAAAATCCGTGGGGGTATGAGTAGATGCAGCCTACCAAAGCAGACAAATTGATGTCGCTAGATGCCCGCAAAGCATTTCAAAGAAGGTATATCCTAAGAGAGGTGATCCCTAACCCGTACTCGAGGAGTTGGGATTATTTTATTATGTTTTGCTTATTCAAATAATAAGTAAGAGCTAGTGACGACTAGCTAAGGTATGAGTTCATAACCTACATGTTTTTCTTAGGGTGGCCCTATAATGCTATAGTATGATGATTTATGTTGTAACACCCTAAATCTTAACCTAATACTACTAGTATGTATTTAGGTTAATCTTTAGAATATTACCTCTTGGTCTCATTCTTTACTTGAAAATACTTAGCGGAAATATGGGTAAAATTTTTCTTTTTGGAATTAAAACCAAAGTGAGAGCCACGCATGATTCTTCGAACGGAAATTCATACAAGTCATATGAGCAAATCATAATAAAACACATAAATAACAAATCACAGTAAAACACGTAAATAACATGGACACATCAACTGATTATATATAGATAGTGTGCCTACCAAAAGGCAGGACTATTCAATACAAAGGAAAACGAAATACAACTGAAATGCAAATACAAGGAAATCATAAAAGCAAGTACAAGAAAACCATGAAAGCAACACCCATACCCATGTGCACCTAGAGTAGACAACCTCATATACAAAAGAAGGTTTGTCCTCAACTATGTGGCATGTGTGCACTAGCTACTACCCATCCTATGCACCTACTCTCGCTTTGATGCAGTACTAAGGGGTGGAATCGATCCACTGGCGGATCTCGGCGGGAGTGGTCGTGCGGATCATCGGAGCATGTCCACCGCGGCGAGGGTGCATGGATGGCCTACGAGCCAACCTCGGCTAAACCACCGTCTCCTCACTCCCAGCTCTCATCGGTGGGGGAGCGGGACTGGAACTCCAACTGTACATGTGCGAGGGCGGGTCCTCTGATGGATCCGTCTCCGAATACTGAGTCCGGGGCACATACTCTGGGTAGTCGCGTATAGCTGACGCCTCGGGCTGCATGCGGATGATCTGCTCGTCGCGTGGTCTGGCTCGCTCAAAAATCGTGTTATGATGGTAGGGAGCAGTCGGGGTGAAGCGATAGCTCCGTACTGGGTGCACGAAGGGTCGTCCCATAAACATGAACACTCTGACTGTGCAGCGACCCTCAAAATGGTATGACCCGAGTGCTGGGTCATGGTGCAGCTCCCATGTCGGGGTGTCGATGAAGAGTACGAAAGTCGCCATCTGAAGATGTGATGGAAGAAAAGAGAGAGGGAATGAGAATCTTCTAAAAGAATTCTCAGTAGGGCAATCCCTAACTAAGTGACATCATCACATCCTTAGGAGCCTTGGGTTTTATTTCTAAACAGTGTGCATGCATGTAAACTTCTTTTAATTTTCTAAAGTATTAATTATCCAAGGTCCATTATATTTTACAATGCGTCTTATGACTAAGCATGGAACATACTAATGACATGAATGCATCATAAAGGTAACCCAATCAATAGAATAACTAAGAAACATTATAACATTGGCATAAGGTGATATGTATAGCACATGTGACATTTTAAACTTTAACTTTCATCTCATGGGGCCACCCTAAAACATCTCTAGGTTATGAGCTCATACCTTAACTAGTCGTCACTAGCTCTTACTTATCCTATGATAAGCGTAACATAATCCCGACTTAAAGTATGGGTTAGGGGGCAATTTAAGGATCACCTCTTAGGGTCATTTCCTCTTTGAAACGCTCTACTAGCAACTAGTGCATCGTAATATTGTCCGCTTTGGCAAGCTCTATGTCAATACCCTCACGGATTTATTTTATTAGGGGTGCTCGGCTAAACCGGTGTCACCCAAGAAGGCGTCTCAGTGTTGTGTCACATTTAAGTTCTCATGATTTTCAAAAAGACCATTTTCTAAGTTCCTCAAATTTGATGAAAATTCGGCAGTATGACGGCTGTAGACCGAATTTCCTCGAATTTGCTTATGCCATGAAAACATATAGGACATATACAAACATAGACAAAACTCATGCATCATATATCATAAATTAAGCATCATAAAAAGCTCAAGACGTTTTAATGTCTTATGCATTGACCCTTAAGGTCCTTAGCTCACGTTCTAAGTTATTAATCATCAAACCTAGTCTCTTGGGTACCTATGTGGTTATAACTAAGTATTTCTCACCTCACACTATGATCAAAAACATCTCTAAACCTCAAGGATGCACAATTTGTAATCCTAACTTTACAGGTCCCTAGGAGTCACAACAGTGACCCTTTCTAAGTCCGGTTTATTCCTAAGGCTTCAAGATCAAGTCCTAAACCATTTATGAGGCATTCCTACACATTTAAACTAATTTAAAATCATGATTATCAAATCTAAACCTGGCTGGACAGAATCCAGAAAATTCAAACATTAAAGAATCTAGAACTCTCAAATTAATTCTTTTCTAGTTACTAACTTCTCTTATCTTTCACATATGAGCCTCAACATTAATTATACTCAAACATAAGCATATTATCATCATTAAAACAGCTCATACAGTGGCAAAACATAGCAAGGCAGAACAGAAACAAACATCTCCATTTAAAGGCATCAAACACATTTTCTAAAGCACATAACATACTAGTTTCTCTTGGAACCTTTTTAAAACTTTCAAAACTCATTTATAAACATTTTTAACATCTAAAATCATAAGAATATTCAAGAGGACAGTGACCAATTCATCTTTGTCTCAAGAGGTCCTAAATTCATAAAACTTAGTTCTACACATTTCTTATACTCATATAAGCTTAGGAAAATTGTAAGACATAATTTTCAATCCTTGGAAACCTTAAAACTTCTTAGGGCCGAAATATGAACCAAAGGAAATAAATATTTTTAGACCTTTGTTTGAGACAACAAGGGGCAAGTCTTTGAGCTCTAGGTTCATTTAAGTGATGACATAAAAGTAAACATGCTCATGCACTTATTTTAGGTTCCATTAGAAAGTAAAGTGATAGCACAAAATAAATATGAATGCAACTCATTATTATCTTGGTATTAAGTGAGAACTTGAAATATAAACATGATAATGCATAGCTGGGAACATAAACATGATAATGCAAGGTTCACTTATTATCTTGATACTTAGTGATAGCAAGGAAATGTAACATCCCCAAATTTATAACTAAGATAAATATTAATTAGCGATAGCAAAACCAAGAGAATCTGGACAAATGTTATGAAACACAACAAATAGACTACTTAAGTATGTCTAGAGAAAAATGCAAAGAATTACGAAAATGCCATCACTTAGTGGAAATTACGAAAATGCCCTTGCTATGTAAAGGAAATTACCAAACTACCCTTGCCTTATTAAATGACAAAGATACCCTTACTCTATGAATGGAATTACAAGAATACCACTATCATTGTCTAATTACAAAAATATCCTTGTCTTAGTTAAAGAAATTACTACAATGCCATTTGCACAAATCCCTAGACTTGTCTTTAGACAAGAATGAATCTAAGCCATTGGATTAAGATGATAACACAATAAATTAACTACATCATACACATTTCTGAATCACATACATGCACTAAAGGTTAGAAAATCTCCACTAACATCTTTGCACAAAACATGGAGCATTTTCATCCAACATGTTTGCATAAAACATGGAAACATGTTTGCACAAAACATGGAGCATTTTCATCCAACATGTTTGCATAAAACATGGAAACATGTTTGCACAAAATAAGGAGCATTTTCATCCCAAAATTCAGCCAACATGTTTCCATAAATCATGCTCCAAGTGCTTTCCTTCTTCTGTTTTTCTCTAATCTTTCCACTATAAATACTCCTCAAACTCTCTTCAATTCAGAAACTCCATAAGTGTTCTTTCTTTCTTATTCTATCATTCTTCTTATGTTCTTCAAAGACTTCTCTTGATCCTCTAAACTTCATCCAAACACTTAAATCCTAAGTCCAAACTTTCATTAGCCCTCACAAGAGTTACAATCTTTAACTCTAGTGAGAAATATTTTCTTAAGCACTCAAGTTCTAGAGCCAAGATTCAAGGAGGGTCATCCACTCCAAAGACTCTTGTTCAAAGCTTAAGGAAGAAGAGAATGACCCTTTTTTAGACCCTACACAAGAGGTAGGAGTTTCTTCTTTGTTTATTCAAGTATTGTTGTCTTCTAACCTTGCTCATGGATAGAATGCCTCAAACTTGAGTTATTGTCAAAAGTTTTGAATAATTATATTTTTAGAAAACACAACCTATTCTATTCTAATATGAGTACTTTTATGATGTTATTAAACTCAAATATAACTTAAAAGATTGTATGTGAAACTTGAGTTAATAAAGATAACTTAAGACATGAACATGGCAGGTGCTGGAATTTCTAGTTATTTCTGGCAGTAGTTACTTCAAAAATTAGTGTTCATAAAATATGAAGGATCTCGAAATAAAAATATTTTTATTATAAACTAAACTCATTGTAGAACACTCTCCAAAAAGAATCACCTAAAACGGAGTTTCCTAGCCCAAGATATAAATTTTTAAAGTCGAGCCTAAGACTGAAACTCTTAATCTGACCTTGTAGTAGTAAAATAGGTGTAACTCACTCTAGAAAAATGCAAATGGACTGATTTCAACTTTGTAGAAAAGCTAACACATCTACAAACACACTTATGTATGCTATGCATAAAGTTTTACACCACGAAAATACAGAATGAGAGATATATTTTCGGGACAGTGTGCTGAGAAAGTCTTGAAGGTAGCATGATACTGTGAGAGTGCAATTTGGAAAGGTTCTGGCTAAGGAAAGACTTGGTATTTAAGCGTGTCCATTGTGACCCACCTCTCTTTCCTGGGAATCCTACTAGGCACAATTTACAGTTGATTTACACTAATCTAAGATGTTAGTGCTACAAATTTTATTCTAAAAGATGTCAGAACTCTAAATAAAAGATTCAAATCTTGTAAAAAGATAATTTTAAGGATTTAAGTAGAATAATAATCTTCAGGAGATATATATAAAAGTCATAATAAAAATATATAAAGAACCTCTAAAAATATCTTAAAGGGTATTAATGTATTAATGGAAATACTAAAAGTACAAAGAAGACTAAGAGAAAAAGATAATACCAAGATATCCATAACCTATTAGAAACACTAGAGACCTAACTTGATAACTTAGGTTGCTTAATATGAATTATCTATGAGAATGTTTACTATGAGATTTACATGATATTGTCTATGTTACATGAAGTGATATATAGAAATGTGAATGCATTGATCAGATATGAAATGATAATGATAAAATGGTTGACTGTGCCATAATTTATTAATGTACATACATTCATGTTTCAAATGAAATAATAAATAGACCAACTTACTACTTAATCCTCTTTGAGAATTAAGGTATTGATGATTTCACTCAGTGATAATAAAAGTAAAACCTGAAAAAGTAGCAATGATTGTCTGGAAAAGTGGATTTGAGCTAAACTCACGGCTTAACCCCCTAAACCGTTGAGATCATGGCAACGAAAAGAAAACCAAAAGGTTGTGGCGACGGCCGCGGTATGAGATCATTATCCTTTAGGGTGGTCTAAGGCATTGATGCATTCATCCCGTGAGTAATTAAGAAATATGTTGATGAAATAAATGAAAGATGATGATCACTAAACAAGTGAATGTTGAGGATGAGTAATCATGAAATGCATGCAGCTCCTAAATGATTATTGCTTATTAGTGGTTTTACATGATATGCTTATATGTATGCTTGATGAAATACTGAATGGATATTTCTGCTAATTTTCAAGATTAGTTTAAAAGTAACTGCACTTCGGCTAATCACATTTGTGAAAGTTTGATAATTGAATCCTTACCTGTTCACCTTTTTATAATAAACCCGAAGTGACTGGGACGACAACGATGACACTTTTAGTACAAGTAGGAACTCTCGAGAAATCATGTATTTCTCACTCCTATGTTTATTTTCCGTTGTCGTTACTAGAGACAGACGTGTCCACCTAAAGCAACAAAGTCAGAAATGAGGAAGGAGGTAGCGTGAAGATTTCAAACCTTTCAAGTAGGAGCATTTCGAGCTTTAGTTACATTATAGTTTGTGAGAAACAATTAGTAATAGTAGAACTTATATTGTTATTTGTAATAACTTATCAGTATGATATATGCCCTGTTGTGTCTTATGTATTAAGTGATTATATTCTAGTTTATGTGATAATAGTTCTACACTTAGCCTCTTATTCCGCTTATTTAATTAAGTGCGCAATGTAACTTGATTATTATCTATAAAAGCGCTATGTATTTCACTTCTCGTTACAGGCTTAAGTTTTCAAAAAATTAATTTATTTAAAGAAAAAAAAACTTCCACTATTTTTCTAAGTTAATTTCAAAAGAAAATAAATGCAAGGCATAAGTGACAACTAATAGAATCCAAATGTGAACTTAAGCACAGTGGGGTTCTATTAGGGTGTTACATATTTTAGGTTACATTAGAAAGTAAAGTGATAGCACAAAATAAATATGAATGCAACTCATTATTATCTTGGTATTAAGTGAGAACTTGAAATATAAACATGATAATGCATAGCTGGGAACATAAACATGATTATGCAAGGTTCACTTATTATCTTGATACTTAGTGATAGCAAGGAAAGTAAACATGATGTGCATAGCATAAAAGTAAACATGATGCAAGGTTCATTTTATGGTTAGCTAGAGCTCATTCAAGACTTTAACAAGATAACAACCCAACACATATCTCATTACAAAGAGAGCTTTAGAGTTCTTGAACCAAGTTCTCAAAGGAACCATGAGGTTCTTGAACAACATCATCAAGCTCAAATAAATAAACTTCCAAGACAACACAAAACAAAATCTTCAGGGATCAAAATACCAAAACCAAAACCTTACAAAAGAAAAAGAAAGTGAAACTAAGTCAAGTTCTTTATTAAATACCCAAAACCCCTATCTAGAGAAAGATCTTTAGAACGTGCTGGCCAACTTTAAGGTTGACAAGGGTAGGCTTGGGCTTTTAGAAATCCTTAGATTAATTTTCTTAAGTTGAAAAACCATGTGAGCTAGATATCATATAGATGAAGTCATAAGGAAAGGAAACCTCAAGCTTTAGAGGTTTCTTTGAGATGAACACAAGGTCATCATCTAGAAACTCTCATCATCAAGCTATCATGTTTGAGAAGAAAAGGCCAAGAGGCCGAAATGGAAAAAGAAAAGGAATATAAAGGAAAGCTCAAAAAGAAACCAAGAGAAAACTAGAGGAAACACATTTTTTGAGTAAAACAAAGTTTGAAAAGAAACTCCCTACCTGGAGTGAAGACACAAAGCTTGAACTTTTGAAAAAAAAATAAGATGATGAGCTCCTCCTTGGGGCTTGATGGTTTCGGCCAAGAGGAAGCAAGAAGGTTGGAGTTGTATTTCAAGTGAGATTGTGTTTGAGGTGTGGTGTTTGAGAGGTTTGATGATGGTTCAAGGCTATGGGGTGGTGTTTCAAAGTTGAGAGATGATGATGAGATGAAGAGAGGATGAAGATGAAGATGAAAAGAAAGGAAGAACTCTCTTGAAACTTGAGAGAAAAAGAAAGAACTAGCAAGACAACTCTAAAATTCTAAACTTAGCAAATGCTTCAAAGTGCAACTAAGCTATCACAAGCATCCTATTTATAGAAAAACAAAACAATGAGGCTCACCAAGGGGGAGGAGTGGTCGTAGCATTGGAGGACAAAGGGAGAGGAAAATATCTCTTTGATTGTGTCATAGAAGCATGGTTTGAAGTATGGAAGCTATGCTACAAAGTATGGCTTGATGTGAGTTAATTTCCTATCAATTTTTGATGAAATTAGGCTTCTAGAAACAATGCATGGCTAGAACTTTTCCAGCCACAAATAAATGGAGAAAATGGGCTATTTTAATTAGTTATTTACTTGGAAAATCAAGCTTGATTGAAAGTTATGACAAGGTATAGTGTATGTGACTTGAGGTATGGCCTTGGAGTGTTGAAAAATTGAACATGTGATGCATATGGGGAGGAAGGACTCATGGCCAGACCTGGCAACATGGGGGGAGTGAGTTTTTGATCATCTAATTGGGTGCTAATGGTAGGTTTAAGTGTGTATTAGCTTAGGTACAAGGTTAGGAATAATTAAGCTTAAGTTTAGGTAACTAAGCATGTGTATTAGGAATTTCATGACAAGGTTAGGAGTGCTCATACATCATTAAGGAATTTTAAACTCATTTATGAATAAACAATGTGTAACACAATTCCATGATTTAAGGAATTGGAAAGAGAAAACACTATTTAAGATTCCATAACTAGGAGTCTTGAAATGAAAATATGATTTTAAGTTGTAATTAAGCACTTTTAGGTTCTAATAAACTTTAATAAATTATTTTGACTCAAGATTAATTAAGGAAATTAATTAACCTTCGATTAGAGCCTAATATTGCTTAGGTTTACTTAATCACGCGATTAAGCGTAAAAACACGAAACTAGGGGCAAAACCGTAATTTTACACTAATTTCGCCCGGGACCTCCGGGACCAAAACTAAAGTCACAGTTTACATAAAAAAGCCTTTTAAAATTATTTGGAGAAGTTTCGAGTTCATCCGGCACTTGCAAACGGGTAAAACACCGCAGGGCCGTTTTGGTCATTTTGACCCGAAAACTCGAAAAACGAGATTTTCGATCCCGGGAAGGTATACAAGCCATCTAATCCCCTTCCAACATTGAGTTTACCCTTCGAGTACTGACGAACCGGCTTTCCTCGAAGTCCAGGCTGAAAATGACCTCAGGGGCATTTTGGTCATTTCTACTCTTAACAGAAAATCGGGGCGTTACATTACTCCCCTCCTTAAAAAGAATTTCGCCCTCGAAATTCATACCTTAGAAAAGCTCTGGATATTTTGACTTCATCTCTGATTCTAGTTCCCACGTGTATTCTTCCGACTTGTCTCGTCCCCACGCCACTTTCACCAAAGGAACAGACTTGTTCCTTAACTGCTTGACTCCGTGATCCACTACTCTCGTAGGCGGTAGATTGAAAGTGAGGTCCTCCCTCAACTGTTCATGCTCTGGTTCTAGGACATGGCTAGGGTCAGACTCATATTTACGTAACTGAGAGACGTGAAAGACATCATGAAGGTTTGACAGGTTGGGCGGTAAGGCTATTTTATAAGCTACAGATCCGATTCTCTAAAGAATTTCAAAAGGACCGAGAAATCAAGGACTCAACTTTTTAACTTTCATGGCTCTTCCTACTCCTGTAGTGGGGGTGATTCTTAGAAATACATGTTCTCCTTCTTGGAACTCCAAGGGCTTGCACCTTTTGTCCGCGTAGCTTTTCTGCCGACTTTGAGCGGTTAAGATTCTATCCTTGATTTTCTTGATCTGCTCTGTCGTTTCCCTCACTACATCGAGTCCTAAGACACTTTGTTCTCCGGGCTCGTACCAACACAAAGGTGATTGGCACTTCCTTCCATATAACGCCTCGTACGGTGCCATACCGATACTCGCGTGATAACTGTTATTATACGCAAACTCGATCAAAGGCATGTACTTATCCCAACTCCCTTTTTGGTCCAGGACACAGGCTCTTAGCATATCTTCCAGGGTTTGGATTGTCCTCTCGGACTGACCATCCATTTGTGGGTGGTAAGCAGTGCTCAAGCATAACTTGGAACCAAATGCCTTTTGAAAGGCTCCCCAAAAACGTGACGTAAACCGCGGATCTCGATCCGAGATTATCGTCAATGGTACTCCATGCAACCTTACTATTTCTTGGATGTAAAGCTGGGCCAACTTATCCAACGAGTATGTGACTCGAATAGGTAGAAAGTGAGCCGACTTAGTCAATCGATCCACGATTACCCATATGGCATCGTGGCTAGCTTGGGTCCTTGGCAATCCTGTCACGAAATCCATTGATATACTCTCCCACTTCCACTCAGGGATTGACAGGGGTTGCAACATGCCAGAAGGTTTTTGGTGTTCAATCTTGACCTTTTGGAAGACCAAACACTTACTCACCCAGGCGACCACATCCTTCTTTAATCCGAGCCACCAAAACATCCTTTTCAAGTCCTGATACATCTTGGTAGTACCAGGATGAATGGCAAAGTGACTCTTATGAGCCTCCTCCAAGATCTTCTCTCGAAGGTCGCCATCTTGTGGCACACAAATTCGCCCTTCAAACCTCCACAACCAGCCGGGGCCTTACTCAAAACCTTTCAATTTACCGGCCTTAATTGCCTCTATTGTCTCCATAAATTCCTCATTTTCTCTTTGGGCAAGCATGATCCTTTGCTTAAACCCACTGGTCACCATGAGATGACTCATCATGATGCCATTCTCCGTTATTGACATCCCCAGGTTCATATCCCTAAACTGCTCTATTAACCCAACTTCATTAACCATCATACTTGTGATGACGTGGTCGAGTTTCGGCTCAAGGCGTCGGCTACTACATTAGCTTTGTCGGGGTGGTAACTTAAGCCAAAATCGTAGTCCTTGAGGAATTCCATCCTTCTTCTTTGCCTCATATTCAACTCCTTTTGATCAAAGAGATGCTTGAGACTCTTATTATCGGAGAAAACTTCAAACCTTACACCATACAAATGGTGTCTCCACATCTTTAGAGCGAACACGATGGCTGCTAATTCTAGGTCATAGGTAGGGTAGGTTACCTCGTGAGGTTTGAGTTGTCTGGACGCATAGGCTACCACTTGCCTGTTCTGCATCAACACACTATAACACCCTAATTTTTAACCCAACTTTCTAGAATACATTAGGTTAAACATTAGGCTATTACTTCATAGTCTCGTTCTTTCATTAAAATACTTAGCGGAAATTATGGGTAAATTTTTTTCTTCTTTTTTGAAAACATAAAACAAAGTGAGAGCCGCGAGCTTAACTAATCGAATGACAGAAATGTAAAGCACGCGTAACGATCATAAACAACCATGTAAAAGAAATCATACATCAGAAGAACATAGATCATGAAGATGACAGAAACATTTCATTAATAATAAAGTAGCTAAAGTACATAACTAGTCATACCCTTATAGAAACGGGCAGAGCTTGTAATACAGCGGGAAAGGAAATACAACAGAAAACAAGAAAGCAGAAATAAACCAAAACTACCCGAGTGCACCTATGGTGAATAACCTCAAAAACAAAAGGAGGTTTATCCACTCTACATGTGGTGTGTGCACTAAGCCTCCCCTACGACCTTGACTCTTTGGAATCCGGGAAATGGTGGAGTGTAACCGATCCATGGACGCAGAGCAGCAGGAGTGGGAACACGTGAAGACTGAACGTGGGCTCCTTGGTGGGGGCACCTCTCGGCTCGCCTCGCTAGCCTCGGCTGCGTAATGGTCTCCTCGCTCATGTCTCGCACGAACTGAGGTGTAGGAGTAGAACTCTCACTATACATGTGCATCGGTGGGTCCTCGGATGGGTCGTCCTCCGAACTCGGGGATCGAGGCACGTAGTCCTGGAAGTCTCGAGGCATCGAACCACCAGTATACGTCCGGGCGCGCTCAAAAACCATCGCGTCGTTGTAAGGTGACGTCGGGGAGAAACGGTAGCTCTGTACTAGATGTGCAAAGGGGCGTCCAATGAACATGAAGACTCGCATGGTACATTGCCCCTCAAAATGATATGACCCGTTATCGCAACCGGGATCGCGACGGGACGGCGAGAAATGAATTTTTTGTTTAAAAATGGAGTCGCCACCAAATTTTTATTTAATTGGGAAAAATTATGGAAAAAATGATTTAATTTAAAGAAAATGATCTTTGAAACCAGATCTGAATTCGGGAGTCGGTTATGCTTAGGGAAGGGTAGGAACTTAATTCTACAGCACCCCTAATACACCCGTCCTTAAACGGTACCTTAATTAATTGTGCAAATTATTAATAACCTTTCAAAATATTTATTCACACTTTTATTTTAAGAAAATTATAAAAGAAAATCTTTCTTAAAATAAGAAAATTTTGGAGTACCAAACTGTCACAGCTCAGGTATCCGTAATATTGAGTTAATAAGCCGTCACGGCTAAATTAACATTTTATTCAAAATAAATATTTAACAAATAATTGATTAATTTAAAATTTAAAGAATAAAAAGGTATTAAAGAAAATATTTACAAGTAATACAAATTATGAAAATCTAATTTTTGTTTGAAAATTTAAAACATCAAGCTGTCACAGCTCAGATGTTTAACTGAGTTAATAAGCCGTCTCGGCTAAATTAACTTCTTTATTTGAAATAAAATATTTAATAAATAAATGACTAACTTAAATTTTAAAGAATAAAAAGGTATTGAAGAAAATATTTACAAGTAATACGAATTATGAAAATTTAATTTTTGCTTGAAAATTTAAAACATCAAGCTGTCACAGGTCAGATGTTTAACTGAGTTAATAAGCCGTCACGGCTAAATTAACATCCACATTTAAAACAATTTGATTATTAGCTGAAATTGAAAATAATACTAATAATAATAGACAATAAATATTTATAAATAAACAAAAATAATAATTAATATTTACAAATCAAAAATGAAATAACATAAAATGTCTTAATAAAATCTAATTTTGAACTTGACAGGGATCACTTGCTCCTACGTATCCTCTGGTGCAATGAGGAATTCAAAGTCACGTAGTTCTATATTAAAATGAGTGTCGTTAGTTGATTTTATTCATGACAACTGATTTTCAGAATATCAAACCGTCGCGGTTAAAATATTCTTCAATCATGGAATTAATAAGCCGTCACGGCTTAATTAATCCAATTTTCAAAGTGTAGTATGCTAACTAATCTTTGTTTTTAAAAAAAATAGCAAAATACTCCATAATTTTTTAAAACTCACATTAAATAGCATCTTAAACTTATTTAAAATTTAAACTAAATGAAAAGCTTTTTAGAATATCAAGCTGTCACAGCTAAAATACTGAGAAAGATAGAATCAATAAACCATCATGGCTAAATTAATTCTATTCTCAAAGGAGAAATATTGATTAATCACAAAATTAATTCTTTTTATTAAAACCAAAATCTCATCATCTAGCTTCCCTTTTATTGAACTAGCCCAAATTTAACCAACACAAACTCAACTAAAATAAAAGAAATCTGATACTAAAAAAAGAATAAAAATAAACCAATACACTTCTCATTTTTAGGATACCAAAACCCAATTTAGAGTTGCCTATGTTAGCCCAAAGGAGTTTTAAGCAAAAATAAAAAAATAAAAAAAAATAAAAAAAATAAAAATAAAGACCCACAGCCCGTAATCCCCACGGTTTCACTAAAAGTAAAGGATGCAACCAAGCCCAAAAAAAAAGAAATACATGAGTACATGATCTAACCCAAATGGCATAAGGGAATGTGACCAAACCCAATAAGCTTGAGCAATATCACAGTTTGAGAGTTGGCTGAGAACATGGTGGATTTCATTTCAGGCTTGGAACGCAAGAGTGTTTCTTTTGTTTTTTTAAAAAAAATGCCACTAAACTATTAACTGAGAAATGACAACTTAGCAAGATAGGAAAAGAAGGGTCTGGAACATAAAAGTTTCAAGCTCACAATAGCCATAAACATATTCACACACACATACGCCCAGAGAGAGTGAGAGAGGGACCAGTTGCGGAGCAGAAAGGAAGAGGGAACCGCACACGAGGGAGAAGGAGGAGCTCACGGTGGTGCTGGGCTTGGCGCGATGGTCACTTGAAGGCTGGCTGGGTGCGAGCAGAAGGGAGTCAGAAGGGCTGCGTTGAGGCGCGATGGGTGCTGAGCTGCTGATGGAGGTTCTAGCGCGACTAAAAGGGGAGCTAAGGTCTTCGCGGCTGTGGTTCCGATGAGGATGGCTGGAGTGCGCGGTGAGTTGCTTCTGCACGTCTTGGCTTCACCGAACTGATTGTGAGGTGAGCTTCCTTCCTTTTTATTTTTCCATTATTTTTTAAGATAGTGGGTTATTTCTCTGATTGGTTTTAATATATTTATTTTGGAGGGTAGGTGGAGTGATGTAATGTGATATGTGAGTTTGGGGTGGCTATGGATTATGTTTTGTGATGGGGATGATGTGGGTGATTGATTGAGTTGGGGATGATGAAGGCAATGGCTTTGGTTGGCTAGGATGAATTTAGAATGGTGGTGGTCAAGGCTATCTTGCAATGATTATGAGAGTGATGAGGTTGGAGCTAATGGATGGTTCACTGCTTTGGTGAATGATGATGATGATGATGATGAGATGGTGATAATGGGTAATGGGCTGTGGTGTGATGAGAGTTTTGTTTTTTGTGTCCGGGAAAAAAAATGGGATCTCCCCCTTTATTGTTATGATTCCTTCCCTTTTCCTTGAGGTTGTTTGTGTAAACAAAGTTTCATCCCATACCGCTTTGGGTGAAGAAAAACTAATAAATTTTGTTTCCCATGCTTCTGCAATATGCCCATCACGCTCTGCTTTAGTGTTTTAGCAGAATGCAGTTCCGGAGATGGGCAATGCTGCCACTCTTCTTTTATTTGTCCTGCGATGTCTGCCACTTTTCTTTTCCTTATATGTTTTGGTCATGGAAATGGACTGATACAATGTAACTTAAAGAATGAATTCACTATTCCTCATCACAAACCCAAGACAAGTACCATGTCAAGAAGACCCGGACTGGCATTTTTCAATTTTTTCATTTGTCTATTTATTTATATTTTTTGGTTCAAAGAAATAAGAAAAATGAGAGATGCAGGTTTTTTGGTTTTTTTTTTTTATGTGTCGAACAAAAATTGAGTGTTCACACTCGTGGTCCGGGTCATAGTGGACCTCCCAAGTAGGCGTGTCAATGAAAAGTACGAACGTTGCCATCGGTCTCTGAAGATGTGACGGAAGAAAAGAAGAGAGATGAGTGAGAATTCTTGCTAAAGAATCTCAGTAGGAGTCTCCTAGCCTAGGGTTACATTGTACACATCCTCAGGAACCTTGGGTTTAATTATAAAATAGTGATCATGCATATAAGGTTCAATTTAGGGTTTTCCAAACTAATTATCCAAAGTCCATTCCTTTTAGCATGCATCTTGATGTTATGAATGCAACATGTTATATCATGGATGCATGTTAATATTTGAGCATATAAGACAACACAGCAAGGCACCTAAACATAATCCATGTGGCATAAGGGTATATAACTTTCAAGTGAATCATCCCTCAACTTCATGACATCAATCATGGTACTTTAGCATATAAGCCACCCAAAAAATAATAACTAGGTTATGAGCTCATACCTCAGCTAGTCGTCACTAGCTCTTGCTTATTATCTTGAATAAGCGAAACATAAATAATAATCCCGACTCGCAAGTACGGGTAGGGTGCCAGGGATCATCTCTTTCTGGGATTACCGTCTTTGAAACGCTTTGCTAGCCACGCATGGCCTTGCAATTTGTCCGCTTTGGTAGGCTGCATCTACTCATACCATCACGGATTTGTCTCCTCCCGGGGGTTCTCGGCCGAACCGGCACCTCCTCGGGGGTACTCGGCCGAACCGGCACCTCCTCGGGGGAAGCGCGTCTCAGTGCTTTGTCACATAAAAATATCCTGGGGGTGCTCGGCCGAACCGGTGTCACCCAGGGTTTTCAACTCATATGGTACTCATAAACATTTCTTTCAACCCTTTAAGGTTTAACGGAAATTCGGCAGCATAGCAGCTGTTAAACCAAATTTCCTTCAAATTGCCACAAGCTAATTCACGCAACATGTTCTCATGAAAACTCATGCTATGATAAACTTTAACATTTTCATCAATCATTTTCTCATGCATCAAGCACATCCTATCATACCATTGCATTATACAACACATCATAGCATTAACAACTTTTTAGTGTCTTATGCATTGACCCGTACGGTCCTCAACTCACATTCTAAGTTATAAGTCATCAAACCTAATCTCTCGGGGACTTATAAGGTTATAACTAAGTCTTTCTTACGTCACACTATGGTCAAGAACATCTCTAAACCTCAAGAATGCATAAGTCATAATCCTAACTTTACGGGTACCTAGGAGTCACGACAATGACCCTTTCTAAGTCCAGTTTGCTCCTAAGATATCAAGATCAAGTCCTAAACCATTTATGAGTCATTCCTACACATTTAAAATAATTTAAATCCATGATTAGCATTACTAAACCTTGCTGGACAGAATCCAGAAAATTCAAACATTAAGGGATCTAAAACTCTCAAATTAATTCTTTTCTAGTCTCTAACTTCTCTTATCTTTCACATATGAGCCTCAACATTCATTATACTCAAACATAAGCATATTATCACTATTAAAACAGCTCATACAGTGGCAAAACATAGCAAGGCAGAACCGAAACAAACATCTCCATTTAAAGGCATCAAACACATTTTCTAAAGCACATAAAATACTAGTTTCTTTTGGAACCTTTCTAAAACTTTCAAAACTCATTTATAAATATTTTTAACATCTAAAACTATCAAAATATTTATGAGGGCAGTAGCTAAATCAAACTTATCTCAAGAGGTTCTAAATTCATAAAACTTAGTTTTATGCATTCCTTAAACTCATAAAAACTTGGAAAAATTATAAAACATAGTTTTCAATACTTAGAAACATCAAGACCCCTTAGGGCCGAAATATGAACCAAAGGAAGTGAATATTTTTAGACCTTTGTTTGAGACAACAATGGGCAAGTCTTTGAGCTCTAGGTTCATTTAGGTGATGACATAAAAATAAACATACTCATGCACTTATTTTAGGTTCCATTAGAAAGTAAAGTGATAGCACAAAATAAATATGAATGCAACTCATTATTATCTTGGTATTAAGTGAGAACTTGAAATATAAACATGATAATGCATAGCTTGAAATATAAACATGATAATGCAAGGTTCACTTATTATCTTGATACTTAGTGATAGCAAGGAAAGTAGATATGATGTGCATAGCATAAAAGTAAACATGATGCAAAGTCCATTTTATGGTTAGCTAGAGCTCATCCAAGACTTTAACAAAATAACAACCCAACATACATCTCATTACAAAGAGAGCTTTAGAGTTTTTGAACCAAGTCCTCAAAGGAACTATGAGGTTCTTGAACAACATCATCAAGCTCAAGTAAATAAACTTCCAAAACAAAACAAAACAAAATCTTCAAGGATCAAAATACCAAAACCAAAAACCTTACAAAAGAAAAGGAAAGTGAAACTAAGTCAAGTTCTTTATTAAATACCCAAAACCCCTATCTAGAGAAAGATCTCTAGAACTTGCCGGCCAACTTTAAGGTTGACAAGGGTAGGCTTGGGCTTTTAGAAATCCTTAGATTAGTTTTCTTAAGTTGAAAAACCATGTGGGCTAAGTATAGTATAGATGAAGTTAAAAGAAAAGAAAAACTCAAGCTCTAGAGGTTTCTTTGAGATGAACACATAATCATCCTCTAGGAGTCCTCATCATTAAGCTATCATGTGCTCCTCAAGGCCTCATGGCCGAAATCACAAGGAAGGAAAAACAAAGAAAGTTTCAAAAGAAAATCCAAGAGAAAGCTAGAAAGAACTCATTTTCAAGAAAACAAAGTTTAGAAAACACTCCTACCTAGAGTGAAGATGCAAAGCTTGAACTTTTGAAAAGAAAAGCAAGATGATGAGCTCCTCCTTGGTGCTTGATGGTTTTGGCCAAGAGGAAGCAAAAAGGTTGGAGTTGTGTTTCAAGTGAGGTTGTGTTTAAGGTGTGGTGTTTGAGAGGTTTGATGATGGTTCAAGGCTATGGGGTGGTGTTTCAAGGTTGAGAGATGATGATGGGAGGAAGAGAGGATGAAGATGAAGAAGAAAAGAAAGGAAGAACTCTCTTGAAACTTGAGAGAAAAAGAAAAGAACTAGCAAGACAACTCTAGAATTCTAAACTTAGCAAATGCTTCAAGGTGCAACTAAGCTATCACAAGCATCCTATTTATAGAAAAACAAAACCATGGGGCTTACCAAAGGAAGCCTTGGCCGTGACTTTGAGAGGGAAAAAGGGAGAGAAAAATATCTCTTACACAAGATTAATTAAGGAAATTAATTAACCTTCGATTAGAGCCTAATATTGTTTAGGTTTGCTTAATCACGCGATTAAGCGTAAAAACACGAAACTAGGGGCAAAATCGTAATTTTGCACTAATTTCGCCCGGGACCTCCGGGACCAAAACTAAAGTCACAGTCTACATAAAAACGCCTTTTAAAATTATCTAGAGAATTTTCGGGTTCATCCGACACTTGCAAACGGGTAAAACACCACAGGGGTGTTTTGGTCATTTTGACCCGAAAACTCGAAAAATGATATTTTCGATCCCGGGAAGGTATACAAGCCATCTAATCCCCTTCCAACATTGAGTTTGCCCTTTGAGTACTGCCGAACCGGCTTTCCTCGAATTCCGGACTGAAAATGACCTCAGGGGCATTTTGGTCATTTCCACTCTTAATAGAAAATCGGGGCGTTACATATGTCACAAAGTTGAGGAAAGTTCCACATGAAAGATTTATGCCCCTTTATGCCACTTGAATGCTTCTTGATGATTATGATTTGTTGAGTTATTCGTTTAAAGTATTGCCATGCATTCATGCTTGATATGTTGCATTCATGACATTAAGATGCATTCTAAAAGGAATGAACCTTGGATAATTAGTTTTTTGAAACCTAATAATGAACCTTATATGCTTGCACACCTTTTAATAATAAATCCAAGGTTCCTGAGGATGTGAATGATGCAACCTTAGATAGGAGATCCCTACTGAGATTCTTTAGTAAGATTCTCACTCCTTTCTCTTCTTTCTCTCTCTTCCGTCACATCTTCAGAGCTCGATGGCGACTTTCGTGCTATTCATTGATACGCCAGTCTAGGAGGTGCATTACGACCCGGATCACCGCTCCTATCACTTCGAGGGTCATTGTGTTGTACGTGCTTTTGTGTATATGGGACGACCTTTGCCTACCCAGTGTCCAGGTATCATTTCACTCCTACTGCCCTTTTCGACGATGATGACCTGATCTTCGAGCGCACCCGCCCCCGTGATGAGCAAATTCGTCGTGCTCGTCCATCCGCCTTAGCGGCACGTGACTACTCGGAGTATGTACCCTGATCACGGAGGTCAGAGACGGATCCATCCGAGGACTCACCTACGCACATCTACTCAGAAAGTTTTGCCCCCACTCCTCCATATGGATGAGAAAAGACTGAGGCTACCGTGACGCAGCCACGCTTGGCGAGGAGAGCAGAGATGCGCCCTCGCCGTGGAGCTCACGTTCAGCCGATGCACATTTGTGCTCGATTCCACTGGCCAACACAGGAGGAGCTCGAGCAGTTTGCCAAATATATACCTCCATCGCCCGAGGGTTCTCGCCACCAGTAGACTTGGTAGAAAGTTATTCGAGTGCTTGAGCCGTCTTGAGGTCTTCCCCTTTGGCAGTATCTTTTGAGAGGGGTATTCGAGTTTGGTACTCATAGCTTGGGTAGGAGGGTAGCGTAGATGGTTTTTATTTCCTATCATTCCATGTACTTTATTGCTTTTGTACCTTCTTGTTATCTCCTTGTATTTCAAGCTCAGCCCAATTCTATAAAGGTGTGACTCTATGTATTTCTAATTATGTTATTAATGGAATGTTTCTTTGTTGAATTGTTGATCATTCTATGCCTTTATATATGTATGTGATCATGTTGTGATTTATCTTTCTGTATCTCGATGAACGCGGCTCTCACTTTGTTTTATGTTTCAAAAAAAAAAAACTTACCCGTATTTTCCGCTAAGTATTTTAATGAAAAGAATGAGACTAACAAGTAATAACTTAATGATTAACCTAATGTGTTCTAGAGTGTTGGGTTAAAAATTAGGGTGTTACATCGAGGGAAGCTTAGTAGAGAGGAGAGTATCAGCTGAGGCCAAGAGGGCCAAGATCCATGGCTCTTTTTCTCTTGGAGCTACATCTAGCAGGGGACAGAGCCAGTAGGGCTAGTAGAGGGCATAGCCAGGCAAAGCAATCTTTTTAGATCCCACACTTACTCGGCCTATTACCTCATTCAGTCAGAGCAGGGGAGATAGTCAGTGTAACACCCTAATATTTAACCCAACATGCCTAGAACATATTTTAGTTAATTATTAGTTATTACTCTTTTGTTTCATACTTTAACTTCTTTTCATCAAAATACTTAGCAGAAAATGGGGTAAATTTTTTTTTTGAAACATAAAACAAAATGTGAGCCGCACGTGCTAATATAAACCAAGCATAAAGCACTATCAATGTGAATAAGAAACACAGATCATACTTGCACATATTTAGAACACAACATTTAAGAACATCAAACTCAAATACATTAATTATCATAATAGAACATGGTTCATAATACAACAGAAATATAATAGACGAAGTCACACCTATACTAGTGGGTTGAACTTTCAGTACATAAAAATGATAGAAAGAAATACATGAAAGCAGTAAATACAAGAAAAATAGAAAATACATGGAACGTAGAAATCAAATGCCAACTGCAACTTCCTCTAACTAGTCCTGCAAGTGCTAAACTAAAGATACTCCTAGCAAAAGATACTACACGAAAAGGGGATCCTCGTGATAGCTCTGGCACTCGAACAAATCCTCTATCAAGATCTACTGGCGGTACTAATCCTTCAGTGATGGCGATATGTACCCAATGAACTATGCAAGCTCATTGAGTGTATGTAGGCGAAACGGGGGATGGCCTCCGTGGCGTGGATGCATCTCCGGTCGTCGAGCTAGCCGGGGGTGGGTCACCGTATCCTCCCTGCCTGTACCTACGTCCATGGGCACCGTAGGAGCAGAACCCTCCAAATAGATATGAGTGGGAAAGTCCTCAAATGGGTGAGTCTCGGATCACCTCGAGCGGGGAACATACTCAGGGTAGTCGCGAACTGCTGAAGCGGTCAAGCGAGCACGACGAGTCTGCTTATCGCGGGGTCGGGTGCTCTCAAAGATCAGATCATCACCGTAGGGAGAAGTGGGAGTGAACCTGAAGCTGGAAACTAAGTAAGCAAAAGGACGTCCCATGTATGCAAAATTATGCACAGCACATCGACCCTCAAAGTGGTATGAACAGTGGTCCCGGTCGTAGTGCACTCCCAGACTAGAGTATAAACAAAGATCACGAACGAAGCCATCATCCTCTGAAGACATAATAGAAAAAAAGAAAGAAAGATAGAGGGAGTGAGAATCTTGATAAAGAATCTCAGTAGGGAAATTCTCCTATCCTAGTGTCATCATCTACATCTCTAGGAACCTTGGGTTTATTATGAAAAGGTGAGCAAGCATAAAGTTCATTATTAGGTTTTTTAAACATGGTTATCCAAGGTCCATTCATTTTAGGATGAATCTTGATATCATGAATGCAGCATATCATAGCATGAAGGTATGGCAGAAACTTATGCAGTTATTACTTAAACAAAAACATAAAGAAACATGTTCATGTATGTAGTATCAAGAGGGATCAAAACTTTCATATGAATGCATTTTCTTTGCTTATATGACATTACTTGCATCATTAGTTTCTCTCATGGGGCCACCCTAATAACTTCTCTCCTTTAAGAATCTCTAGGTTATGAGCTCATACCTAACTAGTCGTCACTAGTTTTCAGCTTATCCTCAGATAAGTATAAACATATCCCGACTCCCAGAGTGTGGGTTAGGGGGCTTAAGGATCACCTATGTTTATAGGGTCCTCTTCGAAACGCATCTACTGGCATCCAGTGCACAGTGATATTGTCCGCTTCGGCAGGCTCAATGTCCATACTGCCCACAGTTTTGCTTTCTCCTCACCGTAGCAGGAGAAATGCATCTCGACATGCTATGCAAAAATGCAACATAAACACATCATGACATTTCACTCAATATTTCATGCTCATCAAATCATGCAAGTCATCATAGCATGCCACAATATACACAATACTCATGTCTCGAATCCATATATTCATATGCACACATCATCAGCACTTTCACAAAGCAGTAAACATGCTCCTATCCAGAATGCCGGAGTAGGAAATTGGGCTCAACTAATGCAAATGCTATGCTTAGTAAGTCATATAAATAAACAATCTTATACTTGAAATACTAACTCTCATTGCCTCCCCTATCTTACAGTATTTTATGCTTTTGATCCTTACGGGTTTTAAACTTACGATCTAATTATCCTAATACCCGATATACGTCATTTATGCACCTAAAGGATCATTACTAATAATTCTCACTAATTTTTATGCTTATGAAAAATTCCAAACAGCCTTGGGCAGAAAGGGCAGAACCTTTATGTTTCGATTACGGGTGTCTAGGAGTCACGTCTTTGGCCCTTTCTAAGTTTCAACTCCTCCTAAGGTACTAAAACTAATTTCCACTACCTTTAGGAACTAGTCCTACACTTCTAAACATTTCTAAAACAATTTTATCTCTAATTTTAATCATCCTAAAACAGTAGCCATCTTTTAGTTTCTAAGGGATCTAAAACTCACATTTTTCATCCTTTCCACTTACTAGTTGTTCCTAACACTCACAAAATAACTTTTGCTTCACTCAAACATAATTTTTACACATTCTAACACATTTAAACAGCATCATGCAGTGGCCATAATAGCAAGGCAATAGCCAAAACATATATCTCAAACAATCACATAAAATCACATTTCTAATGCATATAAGTTACTAGTTTCCCCTTGGAATTTTTTATTGAACCTCAAAACTCTTTTAGAAAACAATTTATTTTGTTCAAATCATAAAAATATAATGCTAAGGCAGTAGCTATTTTAAATCACTCTTGAATGAGTTTTAAATCATAAAAATCATACTCAAAGTATTCTTTGAACTTTTCTATACTTGAGAAAATCTTAAAACATAGTTTGTTGGTCTTTGTGACTAAATGAGACTTATGCTAAGCTCATCATCATCACAAGGCCGACTTTAGCATCCATAGAAAGGGAAGTAAAAAGGGCAAGTCTTTGAGCTCTAGGATCTTTAGGTGATGACAAAATCTTAAACATGCTATGCACTTTATTTTATTCTGCATTATAAAGTAAAGTAAGAGGTTTAAGGTAAATGTGAGATGCAAGTTCATTATTATCTTTAGATTTTAAGTGATGACTTGAAATGTAAACATGAAATGCAAAGCCTGAAATTTAAACATGAGAATGCAAGTTCATTTCTTTATTCTTGAGATTTTAGTGATGACAAGGAAAAGTAAACATGATATGCAAAGTATAAACTTAAACATGGATGCAAGTTCATTTTATTCTTTACTAGAGCTCATACAAGATTTTAAAGGAATATAAACCTCAACCCCAAAGCTTATCTTAACAAGACAAGTGAGCTTTAGAGTTCTTTGTACCAAGGTTTCAAAGAAACCTTAGGGTTTGAACATCATCATCAAGCTCAAGGAAATGGATTAAGAGATCAAAACAAATAACAACCTTTCTTAAGAACCCAAAACAAGGAAAAAGGAAGAAGAAAAACTGAATCCATTCAAAGGAAAAGAAAGGAAAACTGAAACCATAGAAAAAGAAAAGGAAAGGAACAAAAACCGAGACATGTTAGGATCAAGACCAAGTTTCAAGCTTTAGAGGTTTCTCAAATGATAACCACAATATCATTATCTTGAATCCTCATCATCAAGCTAAAATTTTCTTTTTAAAACCAAGCTTCATAGCCAAAAATAAAAAGAGAGGAAAAGATCTTGAACCAAGAGAAACTATAACTTTTCTTATCAAAACATCAATGTAAAAGATAAAACTTTTGGAAACAAAACCCCTAAAAAGTGGTGTTTTCTTTGTTGGAAGAAAAAGAGCTTGTTCCTTGCAAAGAAATGAGAAGAGAAACTCTTCTCCAAGGGATGGTGGAGATTTGGCCAACAGGAAAAGAAAAGGAAGGAAATGTTTTTGTGTGAGTTTTGTGTTTGAGAATAGAAGCTTAGGTGTTTGAATGGTGATCTATGGTGGTTGTGTGGTGGTTTGAGGTTGCCAGAGGGTAGCTCAATGAGGAAGATAGGAGCAAAGAGAACTCTTGAGTTCTTGAGAAAAAGAAAGAAAACTTAGAGGAATAGCTGAAGACACAAACTTGAAAATGAGCTAATGGAACCAAGTTCTCTTAAGCTAGGTATTTATAGAAACTTGAAACATGAAGGAGTGAAATGGAGGAAGAGTGGCCGTAGCCTTATGCAGCCATGGGGAAGGAAAATATCTCTTCCAAATGGTCATTCAAAGCTAAGGCTAGGTATGGTTCAAAGCATGGTTCAAGGTATAGTTCAAGCATGGTGCTTTGAGTGTGATCAAAATCAACATGTGATGAATGTGGGGAGGAAGGTTCGGACATGTGCAACCAAGGGGAAGAGAGAATGTTTCATTTAATTGTGGTTTAGAGGTGTATTTAGGTGTATCTTTGATTAAGCTTTTGATTAGGAGTTTGTAAGTAAGTGTTTAGGTAAAGTAATGGGTAATTAAGGATGTTGAGGCATGATTAGAGAGTGGTACTGCTTCATTAGTGAAATCAAAACTCATTTTATGATATAAACATTCACAAACATAATTCCTTGATTTAAGGAATTGAAGAGAAAAAAATACTATTCAAGATTCCATGACATGGAATCTTGATTTCAAGAAAAAGATTTAAGTTTATCTAAGCAATCTTAGGTTCTAACTAACCTGAATAAATTATTTTAACTCTAGATTAATTATCAAAATTAATTAATCTTCGATTAGAGCCTAATATTGCTTAGGTTCCCTTAATCGCGTCATTAGGCCCGTAAAATACTATTCTAGGGGCAAAATGATAATTTTGCACAAACACTTCCTGGGATCACCCAAACCAAAACAATTATCATCAAACACATATAATTAGCATTACAAACTCTCGGGAAAGATTCCAGGCTCAAACGACATTAATACCTGCATAAAATGCTATAGGGGTATTTTGGTCATTTTGAGCCAAAAGTTCGGAAAATGAGATTTTCATCTCTATTATCAATCACAACATATCTAATCCCCTTCAAACATTGAGTTGATCCTCCGAGGACTACCGGGTTGGCCATCCTCAAACTTCCGAGTAAAAATGACCTCATGGGCATTTTGGTTATTTATGCTCAAACAGAAAAACCAGGGAGTTATAGTCAACTTAGTCGGTAAAGTTCTAAGCACTATTACCTGGACTGTCAGAGGTGTGGGAAGAGGCACATGGGCCAATGTATGGTGAGATCCACAGCATGAGGACCATTTTCTAAGGGAGTGCCCATTATTTGGGAGAGCTTCTAACTAGGGGTTGGCGAACCTCACCACTCCAGTACTATCATATTATTTAGTGACTCGAGAGGGCTCTATGGCTTCAGCAGGCAGGGGAGCTAGAGGCCAAGGCCTTGAGGGTGGAGGCTAAGGGGGCAGAGGATCAAGTAGTAGAGGCTAGGGCAGCAGGGGGCAACCCATCTGGTTGCTCTTACACGTCAGGATGCAGTAGCTTCAGAAATTGGTGTGATAGGTATCATTAGAGTTTTCTCCTTTGAGGCTTTTGCATTGATCGACTCTAGGTCCACATATTTGTATGTGTCCCCATTCTTTGCTACACAGTTTGAGAGTTTGGTTTCCACCTTAGAGAAGTCATTCCTTGTGGGGATACCTGTGGGAGGACCCCTCCTAGTTCAGTTGGTCTATAAAGATTGTGAAGTTGAGGTTGGGGGTATGGAGGCATTGGTGGACCTTCATTTATTAGATATGACGGATTTTGATGTCATTGTGGGCATGAACTGGCTAGCCCTATGCTATGCAATGGTGAACTACTACAGCAAGTCCGTAAAGTTTGATGTTCTTGGAGACGAGCTCTATGAGTTCAAGGGTACCAGCTGTTCGGTCCCTACTAGCCTAATCACGGCCACGAGTGCCTTGAGGCTTATGGATAAAAGAAGTTATGGATTCTTGGCAATGATTAGAGATGTAGAGATGGAGGTGCCAAGCATAGAGTCCGTTCCTATGGTTTGGGAGTTCCTAGATGTGTTTCTAGATGAATTACTTGGGATACCACCCGAGAGAGAGATAAAGTTTAGGATAGAGTTTGAGACGAGAATTAGGCCTATCTCTATACCCCCGTATCAGATGGCTCCCACAGAGTTGAAAGAGTTAAAGGAGCAGTTGCAAGAGTTGCTTGACAAGGGGTTCATCAGGCCAAGTACCTCGCCTTGGGGTGCTCCAGCCTTATTTGTGAAGAAGAAGGATGGGTCCATGCGGATGTGCATAGATTATCGGCAGTTGAACAAGGTTACCATTAAGAATCGATACCCCTTGCCATGCATTGATGACCTGTTTGATCAGTTCCAATGGGCTAGGTGTTTCTCCAAGATCGACCTTCATTCGGGTTATCATCAGTTGAAGATCAAGGGTGAATATGTGCCCAAGACTGCCTTTAGGACACGCTATGGATACTTTGAGTTCTTAGTGATGTCCTTTGAGTTGACCAATGCCCCAGCAGCTTTCATGGACCTAATGAATAGAGTTTTCAAACTGTTCCTAGCTCACTTTGTGATAGTCTTCATTGATGATATCCTAATGTACTCTAGGAGTGAAGAGGAGCATAAGCACCACCTTAGGATTGTCTTGAACACCCTAAGGAAGAACTAGTTGTATGCCAAATTCTCTAAGTACGAGTTTTGGCTTGATTAGGTGGCATTCCTTGGATATATAATGTCCAAGGATGGCATCCTAGTTGACCCGAAGAAAGTTGAAGCGGTTCAACAATGGTCAATGCCTTCTACAGTTTCAGAGATCCGGAGTTTCCTAGGTTTGGCGAGTTACTATTGGAGGTTTGTTAAGGATTTCTCGAGAATAGCGGCACCGTTGACGAAGTTGACTCAAAAAGGTGTTAAGTTTCAGTGGTCGAATGCTTGTGAAGAGAGCTTTTAGAGGCTTAAGACTTGTTTGACCACAGCTCCTATTCTTGTGTTGCCCTCAGGTACAGGTGGCTTCTCGGTGTTCTGTGATACTTCTAGAATTGGACTCGGCTGTGTCCTTATGCAGCATGGTCGAGTGGTAGCTTATGCATCTAGGCAGCTTTTTGAGGTATGAACAGAACTACCCCACACATGATTTAGAGATGGCGGCAATGGTCTTTGCCTTGAAGACCTGGAGGCACTATCTGTATGGAGAGACATGTG
Source organism: Dalbergia cultrata (assembly GCA_031216105.1). NCBI lineage: Eukaryota > Viridiplantae > Streptophyta > Magnoliopsida > Fabales > Fabaceae > Dalbergia > Dalbergia cultrata. The sequence continues at coordinate 38,172,235 of CM062350.1, forward strand.
AGATTTTTGCCAATCACAAGAGTTTGAAGTATATCTTTCAGCAAAAGGACTTGAATCTTAGGTAGCATAGGTGGCTAGAGTTGTTGAAAGACTATGACTGCACCATATCTTATCATCCAGGCAAAGCCAATATGGTTGCAGATGCGTTGAGTAGAAAGTCTATGGGTAGTTTAGCCCACATGGGACCCTTGAGACAGTGGTTGATAGAGGATATCCATAAGCTAGATGTAGAGGGAGTTCAGTTTGGGTTGGATGAGTCTGAAGCCTTTCTTGCTCATATTAGGGCCCAGTCAACCTTAGTGGAGCAGATTAGGGCACGGCATAGGGAAGGCCCTAAGTTGGACAAGCTTATGGAGGATGTGCATAGAGGGGAGAACGTTGAGTTTTCGGTTGATGTGGAGGGTGTGTTATGCTTTGGTGACCATTTGTGTGTACCCGATATAGGTGAGTTGAAGGAAAGAGTGATGGAAGAATCCCACAGTGTAGCATACTCTATCCATCCGGTTCAACCAAGATGTATCATGTCACAACCCACCTAGGGAACGTGACCAGCACGTGAAGGATTGGATCCCCACGAAAGCCTCTGATAACGTGACTAACTAAAATGCATAAGTGGTAAAAAATATATTCCAAATATCTCAAATGTTGTTAAATTCCATAATTCTGAAAACATTCCAAAACTTAAATCTTGAATATAAAACTGCTTAATAACCTTAATCTAGGTCAAAACCAAACATAATTAAATAGAATAACTGTTATCTATAAAATAAATAGAACTATATTATGCATGTCCAAGATCTTGCTTACACAACTACTGGAGCACTACTAAACTAACATAAACTACTATAAGCTTCACTCCAAAGCAAAGCTCACCAAAGATGCTTTAACACTATTGAAGTGGATCCTATGATACAACTGGGCCTATATCTGTATCCGTATCTGTGGGGGAGGAAAAGAGAGTGGTGAGTTCATCAAAACTCAGTGAACAGATAGCCACCCACAGTTCACATGGGACAACAAGGAACTACATAGTAATAATACATACAACATGGATATGCAGATAATTATATAATAATAATATTTGTAGATGTTCAAATCAAGCCTCATCTTAACTAAGTAAAATCCAACTTAAATGAAATTAACTTAAAAACTGAATTCATATTCAATACGTATTCACTTGCATTGTAAACATTTACTTATGGGTTTGTCCTCTTAGGCACTATATCCTGTGGTATATATGAATCATAAATAATAATACTCTAAACATGATGCATATATATACATAAGAATAATAATAGCTGTCTGTGAGTAACTCTGTTCTCTTTGGGCACCTCACTAGGTCCCAAATTTCTCTGGTCTTTGAAAATCTTGCTTCCATAGCCGCTTGATATACTGCCTCCATGGCAACCAGATATGCCAAGGTTAAAGTCTTATAGGATTGCCTCCATGGCCACTTGGTATACCACCTCCTTGGTAACTAAATATACCAAGGTTAAAATCTCATAAGACTGCCTCTATGGCCGCTTGGTACACCGCCTCCTTGGCAGTCAGATGTACTAAGATTAACGACATTTCCAAGACATGCTATAATTCTAGTATACTAATCTCAACATACATAAACTAACTGAGTCAGCAATAACTCAAACACTACAACTTATTCCTTGTATTCTACTTGCTACTATTGAAATAACAATTTCATTATTAAATATTTTATCATAGAAACTATTCCACTTGCAACAATAATAGCAATACTAATAATAATAACAAGAATTTAACTGCAAACTTTTAATTATTATTTATCCATTTTATTATTGCTAAAAAATATTGGATTCTCTCATACTATATAAATTAATTTTAGGAGCTAACAATAGATAAATTCTACCTATAAAATTGAAACTAATCTTGCTATTCTGAACATTTATTATATTTAAATAATTAATTTATAATTTAATCATTAAGGCTACAAAAGCTATTGATTAACTTCTATTAATTGACTATGTCATAAATAATTATTAAATAAAATTTTAAATATTGCTTAGACATTCTTATTATTCTAGATGTCATTCATATAATAAATTATAAGTATATATATTAATCTATTTGTATAATTAGTTATTAACTGCTCTCCGTCAACTGGCTAAATCTTATCATGCTAAACATTATTATTTCATATTTTAATTGGGCACTGCACAAGTTACTTAACTGAGTTCTACTATCAAGTTAGGCTCTACATGTATAATTAAAGTTTGCACAAACATCAATTCTGTTCGTGCTATTCTAATTGCTATTCATATGGTAACTATTAAATAGTTATTAACTATTTTATCTTCTTAATTATTTTATGATAGCTAACTAGATCATATCGTACTAAATAGATAACAATAATATTTTCTAATATTCATATAAATTATTTGATCATGTCTTACTTGATGTTCACATCTGATAATTAAATTATATTTTTAACTGTGAAATTATGATAACTATCAACCTATTTTCTGATAAGAAAATTCATATCATGCCATATAAAATCATATATTATTGAAATGTATCATAATTGAATTACTGATACCTTTTGACAATCATGCAACAAACAATGGTCCCATGAGTTTTCTAAAATACGATTTTCATGATAATAATGATAATAATCACAATAATCAATTTATAAAGTATTTTTAATGGCTAAATTATAGCCATGAGCAACTACCCACTCACCGTTCGTTGTCGAGAGTACCTGACCACTGCCTATATAATACTGGGTAATTGAAATGACACTCTTAATTGCCATGGAATTATAAACAAGAATCAGGAATGACTTGGAATTGAATAAGAAAAGAAACATATACCATAATAATCTAAAGATTTGCTAAGTTCATAATCATATAAGGATAGGGGTGAGAGCACTTACTGGAAGAGATTAATCGAAGAAAGTTGAGAGAAATTGCATCTTTCTCTCGAAAAAATCCTTGGATAGCTAAGGTTTTTAAAAGAATGTTTATGAGTTTATAATATGTCAAATATATACCGCTGGTATAAAATATGAAACCAAAAGTGACGAGATTCGCGTCCAACATACCGACACAAACGCTGAAACAGTTTGTGCTTCTAAGTTTTTTTTGTTTCAATAGCTCAAGAGTTTTAATTTTTAAAAAAATCAATTTAAAACACACAACTTTTGTCTCGAGATTTTCTTATATATATATTCTTACCAAACCAATACAACCAGTGATGGTGCATTCACGTCATTTACACTTTAAATTTTGAAATAATAATAATAATAATAATAATAATAATACCACATATCAATAAATTCATACTTAATTTTAATCAATAATAATTTCTTATACAATATCTAATAATTCTATAGAAAAATAATATCTAATACATGTTAAATATAAATAATATCTAATATCTTTAAATAAATATCATTATAATTCATCGAAAAATAGAAAATATTTTCCAACAAAATATATTATAATATATAATACTGATACAAATATAAATATCAATGATAATTATAAATAATATTGAATCTAATAGATTTGGTAAGATAATATTTTCAAAGTTTAAAAATCAAATACCATAACATAAACTGAATATCATATTATACAAAAAGATTAATTATCAAATTCAAATAAAAATTGAACATTGACATGGAAAAAGATTGATGCACAACATTATGATAAAATTTATATTTTATTTTCTCCTTTTTGGATTGATAGTTTTCTTTTAAAATTTAGATATTACATGGTTTGCTATTTCACATCAATTTAAAATAGAGATTTATATTTATTCATTATTTGATTTATTTATTTTATATATAACCTTTTTTTTTTCTATTTTTGTAAGCATTTAAGTATCTTTTAAGCTTTATCCAACCATTCTTAAGTTTAGGCATATCCTTCCTAAGGACATCCAGTTTCGAGATATTACATATCAAGATGTCAGATAACTATACTGGTAGGAAGGCATGAAGAAAGACATTAGTGACTTTGTGGCACAGTGCTTGGTGTGTCAGCAAGTCAAGGCTGAACACCAAAGGCTTGCTGGATAAATATCCCAGAGTGGAAATGGGAGAGGATAACCATGGACTTTGTGGTCGAGTTACCTCAGACCATTAGAGGTTTTAACTCCATATAGGTGATTGTGGATAGAATGACCAAGTCAGCTCACTTTCTTCCAGTGAAGACGACCTTCAATGTAGCTTAATATGCCCAGCTATATGTAGATGAGATTGTTATACTTCATGGCGTGCCAGTGTCGATCATATTAGATAGAGGGTTTCAGTTCACTTTGCGATTCTGGAGAGCTTTTTAAGAGGCTCTTGGAACTTGTGTGGACTTAACCATAACTTTTCATCTGCAGACAGATAACCAGTCAGAGACGACTATCTAGACTTTGGAAGATATGCTTAGAGCTTGCATGTTAGACTTCGGTGGGAGTTGGTGTGACCACTTGCCACGGATAGAGTTCTCTTATAACAATAGTTATCAAGCTACCATCCAGATGGCATCATTCAAAGCATTGTATGGAAGACGTTGTAGATCTCCCATAGGATGGTTTGAGCTTGGGGAAGCTAAGGCCCTAGATCCATATTTAGTGCAAGAGACTCTAGAGAAGGTTCAGCTAATCAGAGAATGGTTACTGGCAGCTTAGTCTAGATTGAAATCTTATGATGATAGTCGGCACAGAGACTTAGAGTTTGCTATAGGTGATAATGTGTTTCTGAGGGTGTCTCCTGTAACACCCTAATAGAACCCCACTATGCTTAAGTTCACATTTGGATTCTATTAGTTGTCACTTATGCCTTGCATTTATTTTCTTTTGAAATTAACTTAGAAAAATAGTGGAAGTTTTTTTTTTCTTTAAATAAATTAATTGTTTGAAAACTTAAGCTCAGAATTGAGAAGTGAAATACATAGCGCTTTTATAGATAATAATCAAGTTACATGCAAGACTTAATTAAATAAGCGAAATAAGAGACTAAGTGTAGAACTATTATCACATAAACTGGAATATAATCACTTAATACATAAGTCACAACAGGGCATATATCATACTGATAAGTTATTACAAATAACAATATAAGTTCTACTATTACTAATTGTTTCTCACAAACTATAATGTAACTAAAGCTCGGAATACTCCTACTTGAAAGGTTTGAAATCTTCACGTGCTACCTCATTCCTCAACTACAGCTTCGTTGCTTTAGGTGGACACGTCTGTCTCTGGTAACGACAACGAAAAATAAACATGGGAGTGAGAAATACATGATTTCTCAGTAGGAGTTCCTACTTGTACTAAAAGTGTCATCATTGTCATCCCGGTCGCACTGGTTTATTATAAAAGGTGAACAGGTAAGGATTCAATTATCAAACTTTCACAAACATGATTAGTCAAGTGCAGTTACTTTTAAACTAATCTTGAACATTAAAGGTAAATATCCATTCAAGATTTCATCAAGCATACATATAAGCATATCATGTAAAACCACTAATAAGCAATAATCATTTAGGAGCTACATGCATTTCATGATTACTCATCCTCAACATTCACTTATTTAGTGATCATCATCTTTCATTTATTTCATCAACATATTTCTTAATTACTAACGGGATGAATGCATCAATGCCTTAGACCACCCTAAAGGGTAATGAGCTCATACCATGGCCGTCGCCATAACCTTTTTTGTTTTCATTCCGTTGCCGTGATCTCAACGGTTTAGGGGGTTAAGCCGTGAGTTTAGCTCAAGTCCACTTTTCCAGACTTTCATTGCTACTTTTTCAAACTTTACTTTTATTATTTCTTTTGAAAATGAATGTATGCATATTATCATGTAATCACAATAAATCCTGGGCAATCAATCATTCATCCTCATCATTTCATAATTCATCACCATACATTCACATTACTATAAATCACTTCATAAAACATGGACAATATCATGTAAATCTCATAGTAAACACTTTCATAGATGATTCATATTAACTAACCAAAGTTATCAAGTTGAGTTCCTAGTGTTCGTAAGAGGTAATGGATGTCTTAGTATTATCTTTTTCTCTTAGTGTTCTTTGTACTTTTAGCATTCCATTAATACATTAATGCACTTCAAAATATTATTATAGGTTCTTTATATATTTTTATTATGACTTTCATATAACTCTTGAAGATTATTATTCTACTTAAATTCTTATAATTCTCTTTACAAGACTTGATTCTTTATTTATAGTTTTGACATCTTTTAGAAGAAAGTTTATAATTCTCTGTATACTTGTTATCTCAAACTTAGTAAAGGTAGTTTCAATTTCCTAACTCATCAAATTTTAGCATTTACATCTTTGGAATAGTGTAAATCAACTGTAAACCATGCATAGGAGGTTCCCGGGGAAAGAGAGGTCGGTCACAATGGACACGCTTAAATACCAAGTCTTTCCTTAGCCAGAACCTTTCCAAACTACACTTTCACAGTACACTATTCCGAAATTTATTTCTCATTCTGTAATTACATGGTACAAAGCTTTATACATAACATACATGGGTGTATTCCTATATGTGTTAGCTCTCCAACAAAGTTGAAATCAGTCCATTTGCATTTTTCTAGAGTGAGTTACACCTATTTTACTACTACAAGGTCAGATTTAAAGTTTCAGTCTTAGGCTCAACTTTAAAAAATTATATCTTGAGCTAGAAAACTTCATTTTAGGTGATTCTTTTTGGAGAGTGTTCTATAATGAGTCTAGTTTATAGTAAAATTATTTTAATTTCGAGATGCTTAATATTTTATGAACAGTAACTTTCGAAGTACCTACTGCCAGAAACAACTAGAAATTCCAGCACCTATCATTTTCATGTCTTAAGTTACCTTTATTAAATCAGGTTTCACATACAATCTTGTCAAGTTATATTTGAGTTTGATAACATCATAAGAGTACTCATAACATAATAGAACATGTCATATTTCTAAAAATATATTTTTCAAATAATCATTCAAAACTTTTGACAATAACTCAAACTTGAGGCATTCTATCAAGGTTAGAAGCCAACAATGCTTGAACAATTAAAGATGAAGCTCCTACCTCTTGTGTAGGGTCTAAAAAAGGGTCCTTCTCTTCTTCCTTAAGCTTTGAACAAGAGTCTTTGGAGTGGATGACCCTCCTTGAATCTTGGCTCTATAACTTGAGTGCTTAAGAAAATATTTCTCACTAGAGTTAAAGATTGTAACTCTTGTGAGGGCTAGTGAAAGTTTGGACTTAGGATTTAAGTATTTGGATGAAGTTTAGAGGATCAAGAGAAGTCTTTGAAGAACATAAGAAGAATGATAGAATAAGAAAGAAAGAACACTTAGGGAGTTTCTGAATTGAAGAGAGTTTGAGGAGTATTTATAGTGGAAAGATTAGAGAAAAAGCGATGTATAAGAAGGAAAGCACTTGAAGCATGATTTATGGAAACATGTTGGCTGAATTTTGGGATGAAAATGCTCCTTGTTTTGTGCAAACATGTTTCCATGTTTTATGCAAACACGTTTCCATGTTTTATGCAAACATGTTTCCATGTTTTATGCAAACATGTTGGATGAAAATGCTCCATGTTTTATGCAAACATGTTTCCATGTTTTATGCAAAGATGTTAGTGGAGATTTTCTAACCTTTAGTGCATGTATGTGATTCAGAAATGTGTATGATGTATGTGGTTAAATTATTGTGTTATCATCTTAATCCAATGGCTTAGATTCATTCGTGTCTAAAGACAAGTCTAGGGATTTGTGTAAATGGCGTTGTAGCAATTTCTTTAACTAAGACAAGGATATTTTTGTAATTAGACAATGATAGTGGTATTCTTGTAATTCCATTCATAGAGTAAGGGTATCTTTGTCATTTAATAAGGCAAGGGTAGTTTGGTAATTTCCTTTACATAGCAAGGGCATTTTCGTAATTTCTACTAAGTGATGGCATTTTCGTAATTCTTTGCATTTTTCTCTAGACATACTTAAGTAGACTATTTGTTATGTTTCATAACATTTGTCCAGATTCTCTTGGTTTTGCTATCGCTAATTAATATTTATCTTAGTTATAAATTTGGGGATGTTACATCTCCCATGAAGGAATTAGTGAGGCTCGGTAAGTGAGGTAAGTTGAATCTATGCTATATCGGCCCATTTGAGATTCTAGAGAAAGTTGGAGCAGTGACCTATAGATTGGCATTGCCTCCCAACTTATCAGAGATACATCCAGTTTTCCATGTCAGCATGCTTAGAAAATACATGCTCGATTAGTCTCATGTGATTATGCCACAAGTAGTTCAAGTTGATACGAGCTTGTCATATGAAGTAGAACCGGTCACCATCGTGGATAGGCAGATTAAGAAGCTCCACTCAATGGAAATGGCCTAAGTGAAGGCCATCTGGAGGAACCACTCTAGCGAGGAAGCCACTTGGGAAGCTGAAGAAGCCATGAGGATCATATATCCACATCTTTTCCCTCCTCACGATATGTTTTCGATTTGTGGACCAAATCTCTTTTAAGGGGATAGTATGTAATACCTGGTATACACATGTCAGTTGACAAGTTTCGTACGGCCCTAGAGTCCCCCAGGACACACCCATATTGTCGGGTCTGGGATTTCGCTAAGTCCACTCTATATCTCCTTAGAAGGCTATATGTTAGAGCCACATTCTTGGGACCAAAAGTCCCAGTAATTGCTTTCCAAAGGAAAATGAATTGAGGAGTGATTTTTAATGATTTTTGGGAAACCTTTAGATGTTTCATTTTTAGCCCCCAAGTTTAGAAAATTGTAGGAATTTCTAAATTTGAACTAGAACTCAAAAATTAGATTTCGATTGGTTGGAGTTTTGATTTTTAGATCTTTTATTTGAATCCAAATGGGGGCTATTTCCATATTTACATTTATGTTTTAAAGTTAATAAAAAGTAAAATAAATTGGGACATTAAAAATAAGTGAGTATAGAGATAGCCCACTTGCTTGATGATAGTAAAATGCTGCTGATGGACTTTACTATCACCGCTATAGCAGTCCAGGACCGCTATAGTGGTCACAACAATGCAGTCACTATTTTGGTAGTTCTGGAGACCGCTATAGTGGTCCTATAGCCGTCTAGAATCGCTATGACAGTCATAAGTGAAATGGCCGGGGTAGTCAGGGACGCGAGTTGAGTAATGACCACTATAGCAGTCCCCTTGAAACGCGTACAGTGCCAAAAAGCATCATTTCACTCATAGACCCCTCCCCTATTTTATAAAACCCTTCCCGCTCCTTCTTTTTCCATTTTCTTCTAACCAGAATCTCCTCCCCATCGTTTTCTCTTATTTTTTTTCTCAATCCCATTCAAGTCTTGCTCCCCCAAATCATTAAGGTATGTTTATGTTGATAGATTTTGGCCTCTTTTCTTTTATTTCCTTCATGTTCTTAGTATGAGTTATTATTTTCTCCCATTATTGTCAAATGGAGGTGCTCCTCCAATGTTGTTAGAGCTAGATTAGAGTTATTTAGAGGTTAATAGAGTTTGATTTTGAGTTTTATGATTGTTATAGTTGACGTTTGTGTCTTCCCGGCTCCCCGGAGCTCAGTTGATATTGACACCATCTCTTCTTCCCCTCCAGGTGAGTGAGTTTGATCTCATGGCCTTAGTTTGGTCATTATATAATTATTTTCAAACATTGCGAAGCATTTAGAAAATTAAAAATAGTTTATTTTTTGCATGATATGATTCATGTATATAGATATGTTTTAGTTAAGAATGGTTCATTTGAACTTACACATGAATACTATGATTTTAGAATATGCATGGGACCATATTTGCTCTATAAAGGTTTTATATGATTTAATTTATGCTTTCCATTGATTTAAAAATTTAGATTATTTATGATTGATTAAACAAAATGCCAAGCCTTATGTTTATTGTGGGAACTGAGATATGTTGTACTTAGAATTGATAGAACCCCATTTTATGACTTCAGTTTAAATTAGACTAGGGAATTATTGAGAGGAATAGAACTGTAAGTTAATGACAGTTAATTCGTTAACCTTGGTACTAAGGCCCGCGAGGGGCACTCTATCCACACATTAGATTAGTCCATAAGGGACGCAGTTTGCAGGGGACCGTTAAGATCACAGTTAGGGGCTCTTGTTCGTAAGGGACTGAGCACCCACTTTCAGCTTATGGATTATCTGTTCTTTTAGTAATTCTTGAGAAAACAAATAAGATTTCCAAGTTTATTGAAAATTTAGGATTTAATAACTATTATACAATTTATTTATAGAAATGAATTATGAGAATTGCATTACTATTTATATATTTCCTTCTTGTCCCATGCATGGTTATGAGTGAGGATCCATTCACTGAGTTTTGTAGTAAAACTCACCCCTCTTCTCTTCCTTTTTATTACAGATTTAGCAACTCCCTCGAATCCTCCCCCTACTCAGTAGCATTAGTGCTTTCAGCTTTGGGTGAATTTCACTTGGATGTGAAGTTTGATTATTTTATATAGAGTGCTCCAGTGACGGTGTGGGCAGGGTCCCGGACAATGCATTTATTTTATTTGCACACAATGATTCTTTTGTATTAAATGATTTAGCATTCATGATTTATTTTATAAATGAGCAACTCAGTTTAAAATATATCACAGCTACAGTTTTAGATTTTATTTATCAAAAAAATGAAGGATTATCCCGGTTTATTATGAGTTCAAGATGAGATTTGAATTACGATTTAAAGTTGATTTTATGAATAAAATAGGCATATAGTATGGCGTAGCGATCACGAGGTTTGGGTGGGGACGGGGATCCTCATGTGCTGGTCACGATCCAAGTCGGGTCGTGACACCCTGGCATACACCTCAGCACACCCGATGAGTTGGCCCGCTTCATTGGCTACATCCCTCCCCCTCAGTAGGGACAACCCTAGGAGTCAATGATGGATCTTGTCAGAGCGCCATGAGCATATTTGTTGGATAGCCTCCTTTTGTTTCTTGGTCCTTTTGATTGAGGTTATCTTATCTAGGTGTGCCTTGGTAGGCTTAGCGGACGAGAGAGGTCTCTAGTCAGTTTGTTTTTTGCTTACTTTTATGTATTTCATTTACCGACTCTGGATTACTATACTACCCCCAACCATTACGTGGGAAGGATTCTATTTATTATGTCTGTCTATATGGTGTGTTGACCTTGATATTATATGACTCCATGATGATTATCCATATTTGTGATATTATGATCCTTGCACCTAGTGTTTGTATATGACATGTTTATTATTCATTTGCATGTGGAGGAGGACGACAAAATTTATTTTTGTATGCGAGGCTCATGCTTTTGTTTTTAAGTTCAAAAAGCTAACAATTAACTTGAATACGTCATAGGCGTGTTATGTTGAATTATTAGGGTGTTACACTTGGTACTAATGATTGTTACTGTAGAATTTAAATATTGACATTGGTTGTACTTTATGTGATTGTATTTGATTTATTTGATATTTTTATTTCTTATTTTCTTGAAACTAATCATTTTATATGCGTATTATATTTTACAATAATTTTACATTTTTTTTAATAAATAGTGGGGCAGGGTGGATATTTGCGGCGTAGGTATTGTTTAAATTTTTTTTAGAGTAAATTACATTCACTTTCTTTGAGGTTTGTCGAAATTCAACCTACCTTTTCTATAGTTGTCCAACATACACTAACCTCCATAATTTACCAATTTGCTGGGTAAGTTACCAAAAATACCTACACCCTCAATCTCACCTTCTCTCAGTTACACTTTACTCTTTTGTCCTCTCTCCAACACCTCCCACATCCCCAAAAAGAAATAGGGTTGGTTCTCTATAACAATAAGGATGGTTGCCATTGCCCTCCTTTTTGCAGTAGTGCAAGTTCTTTTAAAGATGCCCCAAAACTAGATTTGTCAAACTATACCTACTGTAGTAGTAGAAATTTCTTCAAAAATCCTAGAATTATGTTGAGACCATAATACCCACAAAGTCATAGCAAGTAAAATGGGCATTTAGAGGAAACCTACCTTTTCCTTTTGTGAGATTTGATAGAAGCTACTCATCCTGATCCATATGAAAGAAATCATAAATCTAGACCACACCTCTTTGGCTCTACAATAATCCCTCAAAACATGTATTCATGAGGAATGGGGAGGGAGAGAGAAGAGGAGAGTGTGTGTGAGAGAGAGAGAGAGAGAGTTTGAGGGCATTTTTAGCAACTCTTCTGAAAAATAGTAAGTTAGGGGAGATTAATGTATGTTAGACAATTAAAAGGGAGGTGAATATGCATACAAAAAAGAAAAAGAGATGAATATTATTTATCCAATCTTTTAAACTAGTTGGTAGGAGTGGGATAAGTTTGGACTAGTGTTAATAAGGTGTGTGATGGACCGGATAGAGATAAAACCCACTCCAATGCAATCCATCTTGCATAAGCATACGTCATACGAAAACGGTGTCGTTTATACATTTACGTCACGGCCACGACACTCGTTGCGTCCTATAAAATTCAAGGGAAAAAAAAAAGAGTTGAGGTAGCGAAGTCAAGTGAAAAATCGCAGCGAGTGATGGAAGAAGATTTTGATTTTGAGAACAAGGTTTCGATAAAGGACTCGATGGAGGCTGAAGAAAACGCATCCATTTCAACCAAAATCGTTCTTTTGCTTCGCGGTTTTCTCGAAATTCAGCAACGCAGAGCCGAAGCATATTCCAAACTCAAAAGGTTAAAGTCGAATCTATTGTCTGGATTCCACCAGAACAGAGAGAATATCAATTTCATTTTTTTTTCCGGACTTTCCTTCATTTTGTTTAACTTTGTTTCTGATTGTATTGATTTTCTGTGCGTTTCTTTGATTTGGAATCTATGGCACTATGAATCTTTGATCTTAGGCCTGAAAAAAAAAAAAAAAAAAGAAGGAAGAAAATATGAGCTAAGTTTGATTTCAAGGTTAATCCACGGAAATGGGCCTAAATAGTTTCACATTTTTGTATGTTTATTATTGATTCGTGGATAACAATGGATTCCCGGATTTTGCTATTTGTTCAATTCAATTAATCTCCTTGGAACTTACTTTTTCTTTAGCTTTGAAATGCATTTGTGGATTACACTTCTGCTTTTGCCTTGTTAGTTGTTACTGATATCTAATTACATGAATCGTCATTTTGTGATGTCTTGAGGCTGTCGATGTGTGCGCAGAGCACTTGGAAAGCTTATTATGCTACAGCAGTCTAGTGTAGTGCCAGTATTTCCATATGACATTGGTCATTGGCATTTGACACATGATTAATTCTCTAACTTTGGCAGGGGCTTTTCTGACTACATGACTTCAGGAGGGGAATTGGCTTACCAGCAGCTTTGCAGTGAAATCACGATAGAGTTTAATGATTGCTCAAAAAAAGTTTGATGCATGATCCTTATGTTATCTTGCTTTCTCTACATGCTTGTTTAATTTTACTGCATTTCTTTACTTACATTATTTTCTGCTTTAGCATAGGTCCTTGAAATGGAGTCGCTGTTTCGGAGCCCTGACTACTGTCGTATCGATCTAGCACAGATTCTTAGAGCTGTTCAGGATCAGGAAAAGCAAAAACTGCAGCTGGTATGTCCCTATGTCAGTTTAAGGATAGTCTTTCTGCTAAAAAAATGTCAATTTTTATTGAAGCATGAAAGTTATCATTTATGAATTTACTTTTGTTTTTGTTTTTTCTTTATGAATTTATTTACTTACTTTGGTTTTTGATCTTCTTTCTAGTTGTTAACTAAAACATGCTACCCTGTATATTTCAGAACTTATTATGTACGTCTTATGTAGATATAAGTAGATATCAAGTGAAAATTCTGTCCATTGGATATCAAGCTGTTCTTCTGTTGTTATAGATGGTTAAAGTGTTCAATTAAAGTGGTAAGGACAGAAACCATGTTTAATTCACTACAAGTAGTGACATTATAGTTGATTTTTTGTGGAATGCTCAACCTGTGTACCCCAAGGATGTGACTAGCTGCATGCTGTGCCTTTAATCCCAAGGTTACTCAACCTGTTGGGGCACTCTTCAGTAGCTTATTAAAGGTAGTTCATCCTTCTCAACCTGCTGTGTAACAAGCCCACCTGCTTCAAAAAACCAATAGTTTATGCACTCTGTATTGGTTGGACTAGGTTAGGTTCTCCAACTTCATAACTAAAACTCATGTCCTGAACCAAAATTTGACGACACCTCTTTGAGCTTAAGTCAGTATGGTCACCAACAATAGGTTAAGAGTACAAATCCTTCCCTTATCTCCCTTCTCCTCCAAAATTCAAACTGACGAGCATACCCTAAGTGTTTGTTAAAACCCTACAAGTTCAACGAAAAACAACTATAATAATTTAAACCGGAAAAGGTTAGTCAATATTCAGACATCTTTCAAGAAAACTGACTTTGGGTTTCTAGTATTTCTTGCTCTCCGGTTCCATTTAGGAAGCATTCTATAAACCTAATTAATCCTATAGACACATATGCAACGATTATATTTTATCTTGCTTCCTCTTCCTTGGGTGGTGTAACATGCAGTTCTTATCCTTGAAAATTTTGTAGAGATCGTATATGATGACAGATATCAATTAGTTATTCTATGTGATCTTCATTGCCTTAATTATTAGAAATCGCCATCCTTATTCTTTATTAAATCATACTTTCCGGGTTTCTTGCAACTAAAATATAGAGTAAGCGATCTTTTGACCCTAACATCTTCAATTTGATATCAATTTGATTCAAACAAAATTTTTTATATCAATTTACTAGTAACAAAATTTTTTACATCAATTTAGTTCCAACTGTTTTAGTTTTGACATCAATTTTAGTCCAAAATTTTTTATTATTACATTTAAGTAGAGTTCTAATAAAATGGCTAAATTGGTATCAAAATTAAAAATGTTGAGATTAAGTTTATGTAAAAAATTGGAGAGTGGCTATTGCCATGTCTTGTTAATTGAAGGTTTATTTAATTGTCCTAAAACACCTTTCTACAAAAATTAGTGGTAATTATATTAAAAATATAAAAAAGGCGAACAGATAAGTTGTAATATATAACATACATATTCAAGGATTTTTATCTCGTTTTTACTTTCTAATTACTATTATGCTTTTGTAGATAGTTATTGCATAATAAAATTTTTAAAATTAACTTAATATTTATATCTATATTGTCATATTAAATAAATTAATTAAAAATATATAGATATATCGTGTTCATATAAAAAAATCAATATTAAAGATATTGAAATTAAATTAATTATTTTTTAATAAAAATTGCACAAAATTTTTAATCCATTACAATTAGATATTACAAAAATTGTAATAAACTTGTGTATATTATATACTTATGTCAATGTTATGTTTTAATATTTTATATAAACAATATACTTTTATTTTTATGAACCTTGAAGAAGATTAGCTGACTTATTACAATTCTTTTTTTGGTGCTATTGCAATTTTTTTTATTGTAAATTGTTCAAATTATTTTTTAATAAATATATATTTTTTAATTTTGGATTGTATAGTATTTGATCTTTATATATATTGTAGACTATGTTAGTATTTATTTATTTTTTCCTCACATGGAATCACCGGTAGCTGGGTCCTATTATTAGGAAGCTGACTAATTCGACCTAAGATGAGTGATATTGGTTAAGTTTCTAGGTACCTGGCATCTTGATCGATCCCATGACGAAGTATTTTACTTTAAATAAAAACTTCTAGTTTATTTTTTTAATATTAAAATTATAATATTGTAATATCTTTTTTTAATAAATCTAATAATTTTTAGTTACTTTAATTTGTAGTTTTATATTATAATAAATTGTGCAATGCACGAGCTATTATGCCTGTTGTTATTAATATTGTTAAGTAAATCTTCTTTTGACATTTGATTTGTGTTTTTGTATCTTTTATTTTATCAAAATGTTCATAATAATTTTATGTGATTTTTATTAAATGATAATTAATTAAATTTTAAAACTTTTAATATTGATTTTATTTTTTATTTTTATGTGGACATAATATATTTGAAGTATTTTTAATTAATTTATTTGATATAATAAAATAGATATACATATTAAATTAAATTTAAATTTTTTAATATCTAATAATTATCTACAAAATATAATAATAATTAAAAAAATGGATGCAAACTGAAAAATCCTTGAGTATGTATGTTATATATTACAATTTATTTGTTTACTTTAATTATCTTTTTTTGGGTAAGAAATTATTTTTTAATCCAATATAATTTGTATTGTGTTTTATAGAAGCGTATTTTAGAACAATTAAATAAAAATTCATTTAAAAGGGTGTGGCCATAGATAGTAGGGTGTGGCAATAGTCACTTCCCAAAATTGTTAGGACTACAATTGATGTTAAGTTGAAAATAAGAGAGTGACTATTGACATTTTGTATGACTATTGTCGATCCTACTTACATTAATTTTTCCTTAATTTTATCAAATTAGCCCTCTTCTATTTTAAGATAATTCATAATACTATCAAAAGTTATTATTATAATTTTAATTGAAAATTAGTTTAACTACATAAAAATATTTATTATTTATATTATTTTTAATATTCACATAATTACTAGATGTTATAAGTATTAATAATTTATTTATGATAATGATTTAATTCAAATATTAAATTGCTTTAAATTTTGTATACAAAAATATAATGTTGAATATTTTTAAGAAAATAATAAATAAAAATGAGTAATAACAAAGACATGATAATAAATTATGGCATATAATTACTTACACATTTTGTAACATCCAGAGTTTATGTAAATAAAAAAACTAGTAAATAAACAAAATGACACCATAGTTTATTTCTATTGGATTGGCAATTAATTTTCATTTTAGTTTTTATTTATTCATATTATTAAAAATTGATGTAATTTTATAAGTTAAATTAATTACTTGCTTGCATAAAAAAGAGTTTAAAGGGTTAATTTTTTTCGATACATAAAAAATATAAAGGCTATATTATTTATTTTCTATTAGATAATATATATTTAATTTACTTTTTTTATGCTAAAAAAATTAGAGAAGGACAAGTACATATGTGTCTTTAAGCCATTAAAAGTAAGTGATTGTAAAAAAAAAAAATAAAAGTTTTCAAATTATATAAACATTGTGCATTGTATGGTTTGATTTAGTATTTATCTTTTTTATTACTCATTATTCATTATTTTTATTTTTTAAATATTTAGGTAATTATTACCTTAAGTAAGTTTTAAGGAAATAATTCAATATATAAAATATTAATTATTACATCAAATAAGTTAATGTAAAATACTTGTAACTAAACTAATGAAAGCAATATTAAATATTTAATAATTAAATTAACAATAATAAATTTTGATATCATTGTAATGACTAATAAACAATAAATATCAGTTATGTATCAGTTTTATTTGATTATTTTCTTTAGATAATGTGAGGTGGGGAAAAAGCCAAATTAGATAGAGGGTTGCACTCATATCCAGTGATGTAAATGCGTTTGTCAATGTCATGATAATAACATTTAGAACTAGACATTATATTATAATCATTGCATATATTAATTTTATTTGATTAAAATCGAAGAAGGGTAATTTAGTGAAACTAACTAACAATTAATACAAGTGAGAGTGACAATAGCCATTTATGGGTGACAAAATAAAAGGATATTTACTCATATATAAATGTCTGCTCAAATGTCTGGTCTTTGCTGACAAGTTCTTTACTTTAAAGACAGCTACCATTCAGGTGTTAAAGAAAGCTGGACGCCCATCTGAACGTCTGGTGAGCCATGAGAATTGCAAATATACAAAGCAAACAGAACATGAGTGTGTTCATGTTCAGGAGATTACTGAAGCTTCTGGTACCGAAGAGGCCGAGGCTGATGCTGAGTACGATAATGCTCTCAAGGAAGCCATTAGAGGTGTCCAAGATTCTGTAACAGCCATAAATGAGCATTTAGAAGAAGTCAGATATGAAATTGCTGCTCTTGAAGCAGAGTGATTCTTTGCGTGTCCATTTACTTATATGTTGCTGACTGAGATTCACATTGAAGCATATAAACATTTGCCTTTGTATGGATAGGTGAAGAACGCACAATGCTAGCAAATATTGGTAGTTGTACTTGTACAACCAATGAAATGTATATAGACAGCCTAATGGGCAGTTCGTGAATATTAATCAATCGCCAATAATTTTATATTAAAATGGTGAAAAATTCAAGAATTCCTATTGAAATGTGCTGTTAAGATCTTTGGTAGTTGAAGGAAATTGATGGCTATTCGAATCGGATATCTGGTTGTGACCTGTGAAGTTTATTTTGATCCACCTACTTTTTGTTTTTTAGCTCATCCTCTTGAGTTATTAAGTGAAGAGTCTCAACACAACACATCTCACACAGAATATTTCTGAAACCACAGTCCAAAGCCATAGCCAATCATTTGCAAATGACAAACAGTTCAACATATTATCTATGATACCAATAAAGCCTGAGAATCCCACAAGCTAGGTCCTAGAGGAATCCCACGACAGCCCATCAATCCTAACTCTGTCGGGTTTGACCAAGGAGCTCCCATCACAATTGAGCTTGACAAAGTCATAGGGGAGGTGACCAGCTGATCCAAGTATGTTGGTGCTACGGAGACACTTTTCGAAGTGCCTAGGCACAAGAACCTGCTAAGTGCAGAATTCGCCACACCAGAATGTCGAAAGGAGTAAAAGCTTGATAAAAAAAACGAGTTTTCGGAACAGTAAATGTGCCAAACAACTGCAAGGAATATATGCACATCTCCCCCTAAAGAAAATTTCTTTAACCACTCATGGAATTCCAACTCAAAAACTTACAGTTGAATGAAAGCCCAATAAGCACCAAACCTCGCAAACATGCGTGCAACCACAAAAACAATGATCACGAGTTTCCTTAGTACCACAACGTGGACAAGCATCAGATAAAGACAAAGACAGATGATGGATCTTGTAGAAAGAATCGATGGGAACAACATTGGGAAAAGGGTGCCAAATAAGGAAACACACCTTTAGGAGAGCAAGCAACTTCCAAATCCAAACCCAGGAAGTTGTAAGATCCACATGCACATTATAATAGAGGAACCACGAGTAACCAGATGATGCAGAAAATGCATCATTGACCACCAGAACTGGTTGTTCAACTATCCAATCTTTAACATGGAGGGAATGGTAGTGAATAGGTGATCAAGCTTCTAGGAGCCCTGATCCCAACAATTCTGAACTTGATGGACATAATCCACCAGGTTGAAGAAGGGCCCATAACTCATCCAGGATTCATACCAAAGCAAGGAACACCCATCATTAAGTCTCACACGGAAGCCATATTGCTTTACAAATAGTTTTCCAATCTACAGAAAACAAGTGTTGCTCTCTCAAATATTTATGCCTCAAAATCTTCACCTACAACTTTTTGTCTTCATGGAGTACAACCCACCTACACCAGCTTTCCTAGGAGAGCTATAATTACCTACGAGCATGCCAAATACCCAGCCCTAATTCTTAATTGGAAGAAAACAATATCCTAGCTAATGAGGTGGAAGCCTGGTTAGCTCCTGTCCTTCTCTAAATGAACCTCCTAGTAGTTTTATCAATTGCAGCACAAATATCATTTGGACAAAAAAGTTGCATTTGGATAAATTAGAAGGGAAGATAAAATCGATCTAGCCAATGTAAGCCATGGAAGCCTGGGGGGGCCCGATCTCTCCACAATGAAAGCAAAGTTTGCCTCTTAGGCCAACTAGATATGTCATAACCCAATTTGAGAACGTGATAGGTATGTGAGGAATCGACCCCACAAAAGCTTTTATATGACATGTGTCGCAACCGGAATCGCGACGGGACGGCGAAAAAGAATAGGTTTTGAAAATTGGAGTCGCCACCAAATTTATTTGAATTGGGAAAACATGGAAAAACCCATTTTATTTTAGAAAACAGTCTTCGAAAACCAAATATGGTTTCGGGAGTCGATTATGCATAGGGAAGGATGGGAACTTAATCCTGCAGCACCCCTAATACACCCGTCCTTAGACGCCGATTTAGTTCCCCTATTCAAAACATACTTGAACATGCTAATTCTGACAATAAATTGATTTTTTTTCATAGTTTTAACTATATGTAATAAGCTTTTAAACATTCACTATATAGTGAATCTCAACAATAAATAACTCAATATGATATATATTATGAGAAATTTTATGGTGATGTTGGCGGTCAATGTCTTTGATGGTGGTGTTTGCATAAGTGGAAGCATATGTGCATGACACATTATTAAAAGTAGTGGCTTTTTATCACATTTTGTAACTGTGGTTAAAACAATGTGGCTAAATTCCACTCCAGCTCCTCCTAGACGGTACCTTAGAGAATTGTGCAAATTAATTAATAACCCTTAAAAATTTCAATAAAGGAAGATAAAAATTATAATTTAAACACATAAATTAAGAAAAATTAATTTAGACAAATATATTTATAATTGAAACATATAAATTAAGAAAATTAATTTACACAAATATATTTACAATTTAAACAAATAATTTAAGAAGAATTAATTTTGACAAATATATTTACAATTTGAACAAATACATTAAGAGAAATTAGTTTTGGAAAACTATATTTACAATTTTAACACATAAACTAAAAAAATGATTTACACAAAATATTTACAATTTAACAAATAAATTAAGAACAATTAATTTTGGCATGACAGGGATTGCCTGCTCCTACATATCCTCTGGTGCAATGAGGAACTCAAAGTCACGTAGTTCTGTAGAAAATACTTGTGTGTTGATTGAAATTAGTTAAAATAATTATGTAAAAAATTTCATCATAGGATTCAAGTTAGCACTTGGCTACTCAATGAACCCTTATGATTCAACAATAGCGAAGATAACATTTGTTACTCAATCACTATTATTGATCATTGCATGAGAAATTATTATTTTTTGGAAAGAATTTTTATTTACAGGAAAAGAACATATTTATTTTGTTTTTTAATACTAATTTCAATATTGACAAATAACAAACATGAAGTTAACCTGTACAAAATACCAGGATGAGTGAAATAGTCAAACTAAAAAAAATGCAAGGGTCCTAACTATTATTTTTATTTCTTTTCAACATTTTTACATTTTTTATTATTTTAATAAAAATTAGCACAAAATTCCCTAACAGCATATGAATAACTAAACACTTCCTAAACTAATTGACATCATTCCCCTAAGATGATTAGAACAAATTGACAGTTATGAACTCTCTCTTTTTCTTATTTTAGAGAACCACCTAAAAAAAATTTCTGAAATAAACTTAGAAAACCCAGATCGAGTTACGGCCCAACAATTTTTTTTTACAAATTAGATTATGCAGACAGATAGCAAACCCATATATTCCTTTTCTTATCAGAAACACACGTGTACCTTTCTTTTTATGAAATCCCCAAAGCCTACAAATGAAACTGATAAAAGTTTATGGCCCAAAAATGTTGCAAAAGGAAATCAAAGATGAAATACAATTCTAACTAAAGGCAGTCTGTAACAAAACAAAAAAAAGTTCCTACATCTACACATTCACATAGACACAGATTGGGATCTAAAGGGTTTGAGGACACAAAAATAAAATAAAATTGGCATGTCAAGGGAAATAGAGGCGCTGAGAAGAAAACAGGGAAAGGGGGCATTGGCACATGCAACAGAGGAAGGAGAAGGAGATGGCATCAGCGATGTGTGGCTGGTGGAGGTTTGCACGGCATCCGCGGCGGTGAAAGGGATCTGGGCCTTGAGCACACAGTGATGGAGGTTTCGCGGCTGAACAGTGACGGGGAAGGAAAGGTTGCGCGACTATGGTGAGGTGGAAGGGAACGTTGCATGACTGTGCATGGCGGTTGTGGATCTGGCTGGAAAATCCGTGGTGGAGGCCGGCTAGGAAGCGACGCGCGGCTGGCTGTGCGACGAGGAGTGTCGCAGCATCGCGGCGCTGATCGCAAAGGGAGATCCGGCCTGACTGGGCTTGCGGAGGTGATGGGTTGGCGGCGGTCAACCCCGCCTTCCCTTTCCTTCTGTTTTTCTTTTTTAGATTTTTTGTTTTGTTTTAAAAGAAACTGAAATCTATGTTGGTTGTAGCTTGGAGTTGAAACTCTTTTGTGCTTACTGGTTTGAAGTATACTTGGCTATATTGTGACTATGACTTAGATAGTGACGAGGATTTGGTTTTGGCCTTTGTCTATTTGATTCATTGGCATGGAATAAATTTTTTTTTTCGATTTTACAAACATAGATTAAAAAAAATGGTTTAGAGAAATGAGTAAAGAAGAATGGGTTATGGTTCTTTTACTGGGAACTTAGAGAAGATTTCAACAAAGAAAATATAAACTGAATTAGAGTAGTTTACCTGTGTCTAATCTTTCCTTCTATCTTTGCTTATGATGAATACTTTCTAGTAAGAAAGTTGGAGCTCCCAAAAATTTCCTTCGATGTCTGTCAGAGTCTCTAAAATTAGATCACTCTTATAGATAAAAATAGCACAGCAACGGCAAGGAAGTATTGATCCCAGTGATCGATCAGAAAGCTGAAGCTTTTCAATTCCCCCCTGGTTGTGAATTTTGGTCTCTATTTATACACCATCATAGAATCAATTTTCTGTTTTGGCAGCTGCCATTTTTTATTTAATTGAGAAGATTTTTCAGACTACTGCATGTGAGTTAGTTGAAATTTTTCTTTATTGCAGATTTCATGGGATTTTCATCCATTGCTTCTGATTCCCTGCATGTTCTGTTGCTCTTAACTTCTGACTTTTTCATGTATGGTTCATCAAATCCTTTCCAAAAGTCAATAAAAACACAAGCCTGAAGGCACGCCTTATCATGTTAATCTAAAGAAGACAACCGAATGGTGAACGAAACAAAAAAATTTCAAAGAGGTCAATCGGTGCTGATCTTTCTGACTTTCCTCTCTGCTCTTTTTGACTTGCCACCATGATGCGCACTTCCAGCTTGCACTTCTCTCTGCATGTCTTTTTCAGCTGTTAGATTTTTATTTTTTATTTTTTACTATTTATTTTTTTACAACTCAAAACAAAACAAAACAAAACAAATGGACATTTTTTTTTGGTTTTGCAGTTCAACAAAAATGAAACGGGCTTGACCAACATTTTTATGTTAAAAAAAAACATGAAATGGGCTTAACACTTTTTTCATTTTTAGATTAACTGAAAAATAAAAATAAAGTGAAATGAATTGAAAATAGAAATGAACCTAACTCATGGTTTGAAAGAAACTTGAGTTTTTTAGTTATGAGCCGGATAAAATCGGGTGTTCACAATTGCCCCTCTTTACTCATTTCTTATAAGCAAATATGAAAAACCTGAGTTCTACGTATTGACTTTATAAGGAATGAGTAAAAACATGAATATCGATTTTGTTCGGCGATGCAAGGACTTCTAAACCCAAACTATACAAGAACATCAACATTCATGCAAGCTTCATGCAAATGATGCAACTCAAAAACTGTGTATCAATCATGCAAAGAACAAAAAGCTAACTATTTTCACACAAGTTCACAACTGACAAGAAATGTAAAAACTAAACAGGGCTGATAGGAAGTTAAAAACCAATGGGGCTGACAGGAAATTAAAAGCCTTGTGACCAACTGGATACGGGTTAACAAATGACAGGAAATTAGAAGCAATGGCAATCTAAGGCTGACTTGAAAAGTAAATTGGCAATCTGAGGCCGATAGGAAAGTAAATTGGAAATCTGAGGCCGGCTGAAATGTAAATTGGCAATCTAAGGCCGACTGGAAAGTAAATTGACAATCTGAAGCCGACTTGAAAAATAAATTGAGCAATCTGAGGCCAACATGAAAGTAAAATTGGCAATATGAGGCCGACTGGAAAGTAAATTGGCAATCTGAGGCCGACTGAAATGTAAATTGGCAATCTGAGGCTGACAGGAAAGTGAAATTGGCAATCTGAGGCCAACTAAAAAGTAAAATTGGCAATCTGAGGTCGACTGGAAAGTAAATTGGCAATCTGAGGCCGATTGAAAGTAAAATTGGCAATTTGAAGCCAACAGGAAAGTAAAATTGGCAATCTGAAGCCAACAGGAAAGTAAAATTGGCAATCTGAAGCCGACTGGAAAGTAAATTGGTAATAGCAAAAGACACAAATGACACTGAAACAAAAGCGAATTAAACTTGGATTGAGTAGCCCTCAAGGAAAACTTTAATTGATCAAACTCATAATTCATGCTCTGGACCTTCTAGCACATACAAAACCTTTCTTCCGTTTCCGTAACCCTTGATCCCTTCATTCCCTAACTTTTTCTTCTTCTTTTTCTTTTTGTTTTACGATTACTTTTCTGACAAGCTTAGCCGAAGCTTCTGAATTCCCCTAGTGTGATGCTAGTCATTGATGTATTGCTATAAACATTGTTAGATTGTACAATTTGAACTTAAATTTATGCTTACTCGAGACATCATAAATAACATGCATTCAACGACACAATTAAAATTAACTGAATGGGTGGTTTTATTGCTTGGCGTATCAAATGACAACAAGTTTGAAAGGGGGCTACAATACAGAAATGAAAGATAGAATTATGAATGACATGAAATTTCGCCCTAGTTTAAGGTTTTTGTGACTCAATCAATCAATCTCTTGCAACAAGTTGAACACTATAACCATGATTTCCGATGTTTTTCAACCTTTTTCTCTTCAAAGATTGCCCCAGTTTCATCCTTGGTTTGCTTGGTTCAAGTTTAAAACCAAAAAATTGCCCTAATGTAAGTTACTTGAGATGATGCTTATCTTTTTGCTCTAACTTTTGCTTAGGCCGCTCTTTCAAGTTTTCAACCTAACGAGTTTTTTTTTTTCTTTTTACCCTAACTTTTTCTTAGGTCGCTCTTTTGAGCATAAAACCTTTTGACTGCATCAATGTTAATTGGTTTGGGCAATTCTTGTCCATCCATGTTTTGCAAAATCAACGCTCCACCCGAGAATGCTTGCTTGACAATGTAAGGACCTTCATAACTTGGAGCCCACTTGCCCCGTGCGTCCTCTTGATTAGGGAGAATTTTCTTTAGAACCAAATCCCCTAGATGAAAATCTCTAGGGTGGACTCTCTTGTTAAAAGCCTTAGCCATTCTGCTTTGGTACAACTGGCCATGACAAATAGCTACCAGCCTTTTCTCTTCTATCATGTTTAGCTGTTCATATCGAGCCTTTACCCATTTAGATTCTTCTAACTCAGCCTCCATTAAAACCCTTAATGATGGGATTTCCACTTCTATAGGAGATACAACTTCCATTCCATATACTAATGAGAAGGGAGTTGTGCCTGTGCTTGACCGTATGTTGGTACGATATGCATGTAAAGCATATGGCAGCATTTCATGCCAGTCTTTATAATTCACCACCATTTTGGCAATGATTTTCTTGATATTCTTATTTGAAGCCTCGACCGCACCATTCATTTGAGGCCTATAAGGAGCTGAATTGTGATGCTTGATTTTGAAAGTCTCAAAGAACTTCTGAATTTCAGCACCATTGAGATTAGGAGCATTATCTGTGATAATTCTTTCTGGAATCCCATATCTACAGATAATGTCTCTTATAATGAATTTGAGAAACACTTTCTGTGTGATGTTAGCATATGAAGTGGCTTCCACCACTTTGTGAAATAGTTTATTGCCACCAAGATGAAGTGATGACCATTATCTTTGGGATTGATTGGGCCGATGACATCCATGCCCCACATCGAGAAAGGTCAGGGAGATACCATGCTATGTAATGGAACTGGAGAAGCACTAACTCGGTCTGCATAAATTTGACATTTATGGCACTTTCGAACATAATTGATACAGTCATTCTCCATGGTGGACTAGTAATATCCGCACCTCAAGATTTTACGTGCCATCATGTGCCCGTTAGCATGGGTTCCACAGATTCCTTCATGGATTTCTGTCATGATTACACGGGCCTCATCAGCATCTATACATCTCAACAAAGTACCATCATAATTCCTTTTGTAGAGGACTTCACCATTCAAGAAAAAGGCCATAGCTAACCGACAAACAGTTTTTCTCTGTGCATCACTTGCTCCGATAGGGTATTTTCCTTTCTGAATATACTGCTTGATGTCATAATACCATGGTTGGCTATCTGGCTCAACCTCCACATTGTCACAGTATATCAGTTCACTTTGCACCTCTACATGGATGGGTTGGACATTGGTGTGAACTTCTAATTTGGTCATTGCAGCCAAAGTTGCCAATGCATCTGCAAATTGGTTATGGTCTTGAGTTAAGTGAGAGAACAACACATCGTCAAATTGTTCAATCAATCGAGACAAGTATTTTTCATAAGGCACCAATTTCGGATCCTTCATACGCCATTCTCCATTAACTTGGTAGATTATGAGCGCAGAGTCTCCAAACACCCTTAATTCTTTGATCCCTAAGTCAATTGCAGCTTGTAAACCATTTGCACAGGCTTCATATTCTGCGATGTTGTTGGTGCATTCAAAATCTAACTTGATGGAAACCGAATATTGTTTCCTGGCTGGTGACACCACTACAGCTCCTATTCCACACCCATTCATATTGGCAGCCCCATCAAAGTACATCTCCTACACATTCTCTACTTCTTTCTCTTCGCTTTCTACTGCTAGCGCTTCATCATCAGGGAACTCTGATGTGGCTGGTTGATCACTTTCCAAAGGATTTTCAGCTAGATGATCAGTAATTGTACTTCCCTTAATAGACTTTTGAGTCACATACTTGATATCAAACTCAGACAGTATTACTTGCCATTTTGACACTCTCAATGACACATGAGGACTATCAAATATGTATTTCAATGGATCCATTCGAGAAATCAACCAAGTGGTATAGTACAATATGTATTGCCTCAACCTCTTGGAAGCCGATATGAATGCACAACTAGTCTTTTCAATTGCCAAATAGCGAGATTTACAATCATTGAACTTCTTACTCAGATAATAAATTGCTTGCTCTTTCTTTCCAGACTCATTGTACTGTCCTAACATTGCCCCAATTGATGTGGGCAACATTGTGAGGTACAATATTAAAGGATGACCTGGTATAGGTGGGGCCAAAATTGGAGGTTTCATTAGATAAGTCTTTATTTTGTTAAAAGCTTCTTGGCACTCCTCATTCCACTTTTTAGGTTGATGCTTTCGCAGTAGCTTGAATATTAGCTCGCAAGTACCTGTCAAATTAGCGATGAATCTAGCAATGTAGTTGAGCCTTCCCAGAAAACTTCTAACTTCCCGTTCAGTTCGGGGAGCTGTCATATCTTGTATTGCTTTCACCTTATCTGGGTCCACCTTTATTCCTTCTCTGCTAACAACGAAACCCAACAGTTTCCCTGTAGAAGCTCCAAAGATACATTTATTTGGGTTCAGCCACAACTTATATTTCCTGAGTCTTTTAAATAGCTTTCGCAGGACTGCTATGTGACTTTCTCCCTCTTTAGATTTGGAAACCATATCATCCACATACACTTCAATCTCTTTATGCATCATATCATGGAATAGTGCAACCATAACACGTTGGTACATGGCACTGCATTTTTCAATCCAAAGGGCATGACTGTATAGCAAAATGTTCCCCATGGAGTTATGAAAGTAGTTTTCCCTTTGTCATTAGCATCCATGAGAATCTGATTATACCCTGAATATCCATCCATAAATGAAAATCGGTGATTCTTTACAGTATTATCAACAAGGACATCAATGTGAGGGAGAGGAAAATCGTCTTTCGGGCTAGCTTTATTCAAATCCCGATAATCTACACACATCCTGACTTTTCCATCCTTTATAGGCACAGGAACAATGTTAGCCACCCAATCAGTATGTCTTGATATCTCCAAAAACCCTACCTCCAATTGCTTAGTCACTTCTTCTTTTATTTTTAATGACATATCAGGTCGCATTCTTCTCAACTTTTGCTTTTTCGGCTCAGCTTCTGGATACAAAGGGATTTTGTATGAAACAATCTCCGGGTCCAATCCCGGCATATCACGATAGGACCATGCAAACACATCAAGGAATTCCTTACACAACGTAATCATTTCTGAGCGTTCAGGATTTTCCACTATTTTCAGCTCTTTCTTTTCTTCTTCAGTGCCCATGTTAATTACCTCGATCACCTCATTGTCTACGCCAAATCCTCTTTCTGAGTATTCCAGTAAGTTTGAAAACTGTTCAACATCTTCTTCATCATCCTCAAACTCATGGTTATCACAATCAAGTGCAGCAAAAGAATTAATTGATAAGCTTCCAATTTCCCTTTCATGAGGCAAAATTTCTATGACATTCAAATTCCTAGAAAGTAATTGTGGTGGGTTGGAATGCTAAAATAAATTATGGATCGTAAAACATGGAAGAACCACAAATTAACGAGCTAAGAGTGATAAAGGAAAGAAATAGAAGAAAGGAGAAAGAAAAGAAACAGAAACGAGGTAAATGAAACATATAAAGAAAGATTATTGAAAGATCATGCAAATTTGTTTAAATGATGTTTCTGAGTAGCATAAACAAAAGCATAAGCAATTCTTAAATGATACAACTAATTACTTTTTAGCAATAACGTCAAGTATTGGTTCGGTTGTCCAGTTCATCAGCATCTCATCCTTAGTGGCAGCATGTCACGACCCAAAAATCGTGACCGGCACATAAGGGATATTGTCCCTTAGGAAGCCTTCTAGAATTATTTTCATGAAATCATGCATATTAAATTACTAAATTAATGCTCATAATAAATTATAAATAAATAAACTCCTCAAAATTTCTTGAAAACTTTGCTAATAAAATATTTAATTAATATAAATGTTCCAAAACCTATAACTGAAATAAATAATCTTGAATTGTGTTCCTTGAAGAAATTACATAAAATATAATTATGATAAAAACAACATAACTTTAAAATAATCATACATGCTAAATGATGTCCGAGGACCCTGCCTGCACACTACTGGAGCACTCTATTCTAACATAATCCTAATTTAAACTTTACTACGAAGTGAAGCTCACTAGTAGAACATCTGCAAAGCTACTGAAACTGGGTCTGAATGATAACTGGATCTGTAACTGTAACTGTAAGGGGGAGGAAAAAAAGAAGGGTGAGTTCATCAAAACTCAGTAAGTGAGCCTCCAACCACAACCCACATGGGACAACAACAAAATACATAATTTATACACACAGTTGCTATAAAACACTTTATATATTTAGATACATATAACTTAACTGAAAAATAATTTATTTAAAATCATCGTAATAACTAGTAGAGAAACAGTACTTATTCTATACATAAATATTTGAGCTGAATAGCTAAATCTGAGCCAATGGCTAATCTGATGAGCACCTAACTAGGTCCCATAATGGACACCTCACTAGGTTCCTTACTGTGGGTGAGCTAGTCCTCTGGCGGACCACTTGGTACCAAGGTTAACGATCAATCCTGTAGTCGTTAACTCGCTGATTTGTTTCTTACTAATTATAAAAAAATGATAATAACTTGCAATTAAACTGAATAAAGCTGAAAGTTATGAATTCGTATAATTCTAACAATCTGACTTTAGCATAACTGAGGTTCTAAATCATGCCCAAGGGATCACCGGCTTGTAGACATAGTGATTCCAAAAGCCAACATTGTATGTATCTGACAATTGTTATATTCTAACAATCTGACTTTAGCATAACTGAGGTTCTAAAATCATGCACAAGGGAGCACAAGGGATCACCAGCTTGTAGACATAGTGATTTCAGAAGCCAACAGAGTATGTATCTGATAATTGTTATGAATCATATTTTATTCAATACTTTCAATGAATCATGTCTGATGTTCTAAAATATTTATAGAGAATCTATAGTCTAAAAAATATGATAATCATTGTTTCTGCTGTAAACATTAAACAAAGGTCTCATAATTTCATAAACTGAGAAAAAGATATTCTATAACATGCAAGGTATCAAATATGGTCCTATGAGTTTTCTAAAATAAGGTTTTCATGACAACTCTGAAAAATAATATTTTTTCTGAAAATTGACATAATATGTGAAATCATATATCTGGCATAAGTCATTCTAGAATTTCATAAAAAATTTATATAATGCTGATAAAATACTAATAATGACCAAAAGTATGGCCATGAGTTTAAACTCACTCATCGTTCGTTGCTGGGAGTGCCTAATCACTGCCTACATGATACTGGGAAATTGGAATGACACTCTTAACTGCCATGGAATTATAGACAAGAATTAGGAATGACTTGGAATTGAATGAGAAGAGAAAACTATGCCATAATAATCTAAAGATTTGCTAAACTCGTAACCATATAAGGATAGGGGTGAGAGCACCTACCGGAAGAGATTAATTGAAGAGGATTGAGAAAAATTATGTCTTTCTCTCTAAGGGAAAATCCTTGGGTGGCTAGGGCTCTTAAACTTCTTTTGGGAGGACCATAATGTGCCAAATATATAGCAAGAGGTGAAAGATATCACTAACATATTTTATTTTCTTTATTTTATTTCTATTTTCGTTTTTCTCTTTCCATTTTTTGTTTTAACCTTTCATAACCATTTAACTTACACTATGGTTAGAATTTGGCCTCAAGGCTAGAAATAACACTTATAGATAATTGTGTTAGCTTTCTAATGCCACAAAAATCACGTCAATCGGACATCTACAACTCAAGATATTTGCAAAATACTGAACACGAGTCATACTTTGACAGCATAAGGATAAGATTATGTTAAAGGTCTTCTATAGATATATTCTAACTAACTGTGTGATATAGATAACAACAAGATAAGGATAATATCTAGATTAAATCTAATCATATATTTTGTAACTATTTGGATAATTCAAATTCAACTATCATAACATATCTCTTAATTATCTTTTGGTATCACGGATATATCTGTATGTATGTATATATATATTGAAATAAAAAGCTAATGAGATTTTCAAAACAAATAACATATATCCTAGTGTATTCACATTATGTTCTTGTTTATATTTTAAAATAATAATAACAATAATTATTATTATTATTATTATTATTATTATTATTATTTACATGACAAATAAATTTTGCAATCAATTCCAATAATTAAAAAGTTCCTAAAAATATCTAATAATTGTCTATAATATGTAACAATTCATATTCATAATACATTTTGAATACAAATAATTTTTAATATCTTCAAATAAATATCATTATTATGAAAGTTATATCTGTGAAATATTCCATATATATATACACACACACACACACACACTAATAATTAAGTCCTTATAGACTAACTACAATATCTGATAAAAGGAATGAACTAATATCACAACTGAAACTTTATATTATATTATATTATATATATATATATATATATATATATATGCATATATATTCTCAAATCTTAATTGATATTTACACCATAAATATAAATAGTAAATATCTAAATAAATCTTAATGTGACCTTAGTAATTATACTAAAATCAATTTTCTAAAGAGATATATGAAAAAGGGAAATATATTATATTTCATCTCTTGTAATTCCAACAAAATATATAATATATAATACTGATACAAATATCAACAATAATTATAAACAATATTGAATTTAATAGATTTGATAAGATAATATTTTCAAACTTTAAAAAAATCAAATACCATAACGCAAATTGAATATCATATTATATAAAAAGATTAAATATCAAATTCAAATAAAAACTAGACATTAATATGGAAAAGGATTGATACACAACATTATTATTTTCTTTTTTTTTTAGGATTGATATTTTTCTTTTAAAATTTAGATATTACATGATTTGCTATTTCACATAAATTTAAAATAGAGATTTATATTTATTCATTATTTGATTTATTTATTTTATATATAACCTTTTATTCTATTTCTTTTTTTTTTAAGTATTTAAATATATTTAGAGTTTTATTCAACCATTCCTATGTTTAGGCATATCCTTCCTAAAGGCATCTAATTTTGGGATATTACACAGCATGAACCTTGTTGTTTTCTTCAATTGTCTCGACATCCAAGGTGTTGATAGTGAAGTGGTAGCAAGGGGAGCGAACTTCTCCGGCTGTGATCACCTCAATTGGACCAGAAAATGTCTCATTCAAGTGGGGAATCTGTTGCATTTCTCTTGTTTGTTTCTTCTGCTCCAGGATCAAGTCATTCATCATGTCATCCAGTGGAATCTCATATCCTAAACCAAATCGATTACGCTTTTCTGAGACCAATATAGGTGTTCGGGTACCTTGCAACTTTGGTCCAAGGCCTCTACCCTTAAAATATCCATTCTTAGCCATGATTTGTGCCACCACCTGGTTTTCTACAGGGAGCTTGTTCTGTTCTTATTTCAGCCCTATTGCCTCCAGATTATGCCATAAACTGCTCTCCACCAGCTCCACATTTTCAACATATGGCAATGTAACTGGTTTAGACACTATGATATCTTTTTCTCCATGGATCGTAATGACTGAACCATTTTCAATGTACTTAACCATTTGATGTAATGTTGAAGGGATAGCACCAACACTATTTATCCATGGTATTCCGAGCAGCATATTATAATCTGACTCAATTTCCATTACTTAGAACAACACTTTGAATTTGCTTGGGCCAATCTTTAGTAACAACTCCATTTCCCCAAGGATACTCTTCTTAGCTCCGTCAAAAGCTTTTACTACCATGATCTGTGGCAATATATCATCCTTACTTATCGACAAGTAGCTTAGAGTCGATACTGGTAAGACGTTTAATCCTGATCCTCCATCAATGAGAACTCTGGGCACTATATAACCTTTGCATTTGAGGGTTATATATGCTTGTGGGTTGGCTTGTGACACAATTTCTTCATCTGAGAACGTGATCATGTTGACACGTTTTACTGGATCCACCGTATTCACCATGTTCTCTAATGAAGTATCAGGTTTGACGTAAGCCTCTTTGAGGACTTTTAACACTGCCTTTTGATGAGGTTCAGATGATAAGATTAATGACAAAAGAGATATTCTAGCGGGAGTTTTCTTTAGTTGCTCTAGAATATCGTACTCACTTTGCTTTATGATCTTTAAGAATTCCTCATAATCATCTTCTTTTTTTCTTCCTACATCTGAACCTTTTTCAACATTTCTATCATCAACAAATTTTCCTTTTGTCAGCTCTCCGGGCCCATAAATCCTTCCACTTCTTATGATCCTTTTTATTTCCATGATACTAGCTTCCTCTTTACTTGATTGGGCCTTTGAGGTTTCTCCTACTTCTCCTTTTAATTCCACCTCAGTCCCATAATTCTAGGGTATAGCATGTGTGTCCTCATAACTGAAATGTGTTGGTTTCCTCACAGTAATCACCACTTTTCCTGTTTTCGAAGCTGGGTTAAGTGAGGGTTCAATCACATCCACCTCTTCAATGGAATTCTGCTTCTTTTTTGCTTGTATCACACCTAAAGTGAGTAGTTCTTGTACACGAACTTTGAAATCCCAACAATTGTCAATATCATGTCCAAGACTTCCACAATGGTATGCATATCTTGATTCCATATCATATTTCTCCTCTTCTTTCATCATAGAAGCGGGTGCTGTGATGTTATAATTAGCCTCCTTCAAAGCACTAAACACTTTCTCCATCGATGTATGAAAACTCAAAGCCTTCTTGACCCATGGTTCCTCCATTTCCACAGCATTCACATGACTTCCTTCTTCATGATTTGGGATTGGATTTTTAACAATATCTGGCTTCGGATCTTCTTGAAGATCTAATCTTCCATAGGCTATTAGTCTTCTTACTGTTGTCTTAAAGCCTTCACAATCCTCAATTGAATGCCCCGCAACATCCATATGGTATTTGCAAGTTAGATTTGGAGTGTACCATGCCGGAAATGGTGGTTGTAATGGGTGCACAGGGTATGGAGAAATCAGATGAGCATCAAACAACCGTTGATAAAGGTTAGCATTTGAAATGGCTAACTTTGGAAAAGGTCGTAGATTTGGGAATCGGGTGCGGTTTTGATTTTGAGTATTTGGACGTAATGGTGTGATGTTTGGGTAACTTTGCATGGTTGGATATGTTGGATGAATTAGTTGATATGGTCGTATGTGGATGTTATTTACTTGCGGCTGAGGGTATGGGGTGGTGTTTGTGGCTTGGTGATGTGGGTAAGGAGAGACGAATGACATTTGGGGTCTTGGATGAGCGGATGCATATTTTGGGGTGAAAGCTTGCTAACCTTGCACATAGTTTACATCTGTTTCCTTTTTCCTGGGTGGGAATCCTTTTCTAGTGTCTTCATTATTCATTGGAAGTTTACCAGCTTTAACCAGATTCTCAATCCTTTTTCCAGCTGTTATCAAATCAGAAAAATCTTTGTAAGCTGCTCCTGCCATTGCCCCAATGTAAGGAGACCCTAAAGTTCCTAAGAAATATGAACACATTTCAGTTGGAATGAGTGGTGGTTGAACTTGAGCCACCAAAGCTCTCCACCTTTGAGCGTATTGCTTGAATAACTCATCCTTCTTCTTCTGCATAGTGCTTAACTGTTCTCTAGTTGGTGCTATTTCCATGTTAAACTTGTATTGATTCATGAATTGATCAACTAACTCCCTCCAACTAGAAATCTTTGAATGGTCTAATTGGATGTACCATTCCAAAGCAGGTCCAATTAAACTTTCATGGAAAAAGCTGATGAGAAACTTTTCATCTTTGGACCAGATTGACATTTTGGTGCAGTAACTCTTTAAATGAAAGACTGGATTGCCAGTTCCATCATACTTCGAGAAGTTAGGGATTTTGAAGTCCTTCGAAACCACCGCATCGATAGGAGGGCAAAGCTGCTCGATCTCCATATAGTCATAAGTACTAGGTTTCTGGAAGCCTTGATTTGCTCTTGAATTTTCTCCATCCACTCTTCTCTGAGCTTATCCTTCTCCGAATTTGCATGATTATTCCTAACAGAAGAAAATTGTCTTTGGACAATAACACGAGGTTGCTCCCAAGTATGGGTAGCATGCCCGTGTCCTTCAGCATGTACATTTTCTATGGCATGATAACCCTCTCCGATGGGGATGGTAATCGGCATTGTTGGTGCTGATTGTTCATGGAAAATGCCTGATGTTCCTCCTATGTCTTTCATCCATTGTGTGACAATAAGATCTGCATCTGATACCATAGGTATGGTTATCATTGTAGTACTCAATGGTACAGTTACTGGCATACCCAATGATGTGTTTTGGTTTGGATTAACTCTCAATAAGTCGATTGATTCCTTCATGGCACGTATCATCTCTTCCATCCTTGCCTGAGTATCCGTCATCACATTCAATTGCCCTTTCACTTCATCAACCTCCATGCTTAGGTTCATTCCAAATTCAGAAGTGATTACAGGTGGGATGGTCCTCCCCGAATTACCATTACCACCTGCCATCTTGATCCGAGCTCAAGTATTATACACACAAGTTTGGTCGATTTCAGTTTTCCTTGGGCGCCTAATGATTACGAGTTACACACACACAAAATAAGATTAGCCACAATCAAAACTGTTAACAACATGATAAAAATGAACAACAGTCATCAAAAGTTCTCTGCACAAATGTAAGTACCCCGTATCCGTTCTTATGAGTATATCACCCTATAAGTCGAGGTACGGTTAATAGCAAACTCAAGGGAGAATTTACTCCTCTGTGGGTACTATCTAATGAACACTAGCAAATGCAACTCTTTTCCTCATAATTGCACAGGGATGAATGGCAACAATGTGATTGAGCACTTTCTCAAGGAATATTTGATCCTCTAAAGAAAGTATCAAGTGTATGATCATACTTGACAAATTGAAACTAAAAACACGAACATTGAAGCCTTCATTTGTTATCAAACTCAATTTCAAGTACAAATCGTTTC
This sequence comes from Dalbergia cultrata, assembly GCA_031216105.1. NCBI lineage: Eukaryota > Viridiplantae > Streptophyta > Magnoliopsida > Fabales > Fabaceae > Dalbergia > Dalbergia cultrata. Next base: position 38,208,209 of record CM062350.1, read on the forward strand.
AAAATGCATTACATCAAAAGCCTTATTCTCATTCGTGAATGATAACTACATCAAAAGCTTCATTTTTTTTCTCCTGAGACCTTGGCAATATTTTCACATGAATCCATGAAATCAATCACTTCTTGAGGTAAATTGAATGGCGGCATTCTTCCAATTTGTTCATTTGCCTTTTTGAAGTAGTGAACGAAATTTGGAATGTAATCACTCAATTCACCAGTCAATCTTGCATATTGTTCTTCCCATTTTAAAGCTTTTTCTCTCCATGATCTTCCAAATTCTGTTGTGTGAACACCCGATTTTGCCCGGTCATTTAAACCAAAAATTCAAAAATTTGCATACTTCATAGTTTCTTTTAAAGTCTTTTCAAAAAATAAAATAAATTCTTGTTTTGTAGTTTGTTGGTTCATTTCTTTTGAGAAAAATTTGAAAAATGAAAATTTTTTTTTCAAGCTTTTAGCCCATTTTGCGTGTTTGGGTCCAACTAGTGCCAGCCCATTAATGTGTTCCTTTTATTTTCGTTTGTCCAAAGAAATACAAAATAAAAATAGATAGTACAAGAGGTGGCGGGCATGGATGGGCAATAATGTTTGAAACAATCCATCACACAGCAAGTGGCATTGGTTTTGGAAAATACAATAATAAAAATGCTGCAGCCTTCTCGAGCTCCTACGCTCCACGTCCTGCACTCCGCTCATCGCAGGGAATGGGCACTCTGCCAGAGCCCAAAACACTAAGACAAGGATGATGGGTAAGGTTGAGGCGTGGGGGGCAGGGGGCAACGCTGCTCATCCTCCTGCGAAGCATAAAAAATGTCAATGGCAAAGATGGTTAGTATAAGTATCAGGGGAGACAGAATCAGAGGGGGGGGGAGTTCTGGAAAAGCATATTAAAGGCTTACACTAATTATCCTTGTTCTTCATCACCACACAGTGACAATCCTCCATCACCAACAGTCCTCCACGACCACCGTTATCATCTCCCACCCTCATCATCATAACTACAAAATATCATTACCACTGCCAGCTAAACTGCTGCCATAGCCCAAGCCTCCGTTGAAAAATCATAACCCATATTCACCAAGTTTCAACCATTACAAACAGCAGGTCCCAACAATCACTAAATAAGCATATCACTTTCTATTTCAAACCAAGTTCCATATCCAAGGACCAGACCTTCACAAACAAAAATAAAATAACATAGAGGAAATAAGGAATGAAGCTCTGCCCCGTCCTCCTAACACAGCAGTACTGCGCGCCTTGAACCTCCACCCTCGTGCGACCTTGTTTTGCCCGGTGCTGCCACGCAAACATTGCCAACAGGTAGCGCATCCTCCTCACAGAAACCTTCATAGCCCCGACAGCGCCAGAATCTCCATCAACAGATCAACCAGCTCGCACCAGCCGACCCCTTGCCAAGATCGGCATCACAAAGGTGCGCAACTAACCCCAGTTTCGCGACTTCGAGCCCCACCGCAAACAGCATCCTTCTCTCGCAGCTGTGCGAACCTGCGCTCCGCCTCTCCCCACCCTCGCGCAACCCATCCTCCATGAACAGCTAAGCCTCTCCGCGATCTGCTTGAGTCCACGGAGACCAGACGCATCGCGCGCAGCCCACCCCCTGTCGAACAAGATCGCGCGCTGCCCAGCCTCTTTCGCACGCTGCCGCTTAGCGCCTCGCATCCCAGGGAACTCCCCTTGCCGCCGCGAAGCCTTCGTGGAGCCAGCCTCCCAACAGCCTCGGACCTCTTCTCCTCCGCCGCCCTTCCTTACCTTGTCAGCGCCGTGACTCCTTTTGCCTCTGCAGCATTTCTTTTTCTTTGTATGAATACCAGCAATAGAGAGAATTAGGTTTCATTCTAGTTCGGGCTTTGGGTTTCATACGGGGCTTGGGTTTTTTTTGTTTTTGTTGAAATGGGCCTCTTTTTCGGGTTTCCAAAAAAAAAAAAAATTTTTTTAACAAGTATAAATATTTTAATCCGTGCAACATTTAATAATTGTGACTGAGGAGTTGGCGCTCCCTTCACAATTTTGAATCGTAAAAGTTCACTGAGCAACCTAGTGCGGCCTTGAATCTCGTGCAAAAGCAGATTTCCTTTTAAATCTTTCATTAATAAAAAATCATTTTCAAAATCAAAATCAACCAAAAATCATCTTCAAATCCATTAACACATTTTTATTTTCAAAATTAAAATCAATCAACATAGCTTTTGAGTTTTATCTTAATTGAAACCCATCAACACACAAGCATTTTCTACAGAACGACGTGGTTTTGAGTTCCTCATTGCACCAGGAGAATGCGTCGGCGTAGCTTACAACTATCAAACCAAAATTAACTTTTCATTAAATTGTTTTCTTTTAATTTAATTTCTTTCTATTTTATTTTACTTTATATTTTACATAATCGCTAACTTTTGGGGAAAAATAAATATTTTAAAGTCATAATTAATTTGCATAATAAGCTCTAGGGTAACCGTATTTATACGGATGTATTAGGGGTGCAGTAGGATTAAGTTTCCACCCTTCCCTAATCATAATCAGACTCCCGGACCTTAAATCTCATTTCAAAGACTAGTTTGCAAAAATCAAAGGTTTTCCAATTTTTCCAGAATTAAAATTGGTGGCGACTCCAAACATTTCAAAAAAAAAACCAAAACGATCGCCATCCGAGTCTCGGCGCCCCCCTCCGGGTACGTTTAGACATGTTGCATCCACAAATAAACCATGATATTGATTTGCTTATTTCCATCCTTGAGTAGCATCATGCTCTATTTGTGTTAGCATGGTTGATAGGTGTTCCACTTGTTCCTCCAGTTTCTCTCTCACATCTTTCTTTTCCTTGAACTCCATTCTTCAACTCCAGATGTCTTTATCTCGTTGGCTGACTTCTAATTCTACTCTTCTAACCAGACAACTTTTCTTAGTAATCTCTTTTTCCAATTGATTCTTTTCTTTTACAAGCCTGTGGAATCCCTCTTCTAGTTCTTTTGCCAAATGAGCAGTTGAAATTTTCTCTTTGCCTTTCCTGGACTTTGCAATTTTTGCCGCTTTAGTACACTCATCTTTTAAGGCTTTGATTTTCTTGGTCATTTTATCACATTGATTTTGAATAATAGCAGCTTTTAGGTCAGTTGCCTCCTTTTCTTCTTCCAAGAATTGCATTTGTGCCTTCATTGTTTCTATCTGGGAAATCAGCTGAGATGACTCTTGAGCTCGCATAGAAACTGAGTTGCTTGGAATATCCTTTGGGACACATTCTTTCCCAACTCTTGCTTTTCTCCAATCTTTGTATTCTTGAGAAGAAGTTAAGCATTGTTGGCCATGTTCCTTTTTCCCTAAGACTTTGACATTATCCCATGCTATCCTAATCTTTTTATCTTGCTCCTTGGTGTTTTTATCTTTCTGATATAGAAAGCTGAAACCTTTAAGTTGTTCTTCTTATGGCTTTGTTTAAGTCCAATGAAGTTGTCTAAGCTCCAATGCGGGTATGTAGGAAATGCACCCCCTTGGTCCCATCAAAGGAACATTGTGAAAGTCACCACAACTATAAATAACATTCTCTCCATGGTACCAAGGACAGACCCATTTGAAAGCATTTGATTGGATCTGTGAGAACTCCTTTTTCCATATCTGTGGCTCTTAATGATTTATCCATATATGATGGAAGTCTCCTAATGGATCAGGGAATAGGCCCATTCGATTATCAGCATATGCATGAGTCATAAACCAAACATACAACATTGGTAGACAACAACGCAATCTTCCACCACTTTTCTGAATGCAAACTCCCAAGGAGAGGAATGTATCTGCTAACATAGCTGGGATAGGATTCATGTTACGAGTTTGGAACTTGAAAAACACATCCATCGAAGCCTGGTCAACAATATCTGGTGTGAATGGAAACAAAACCAATCCATAGATAGTTAGTGCTAGTGTTTGATTGAAGAAAACCCAATTTCTTTGCTGGGCCAAAGTCTGCAGATGGGCTTCCAGAAAACTCTTTCTGATTCCTTGAGTAGATCCTTTTATCTCTATTTCCATCTGATTTGGATCAACTCCAATGATTCTAGCAATGTTTTCTTTGCTAACATAGTGCCCTTGATGTAGATACACACCGGATTTTTCTCGAATCGGTAGCCTCATCACGACCATGTACTCTTCTATAGTTGGTGTTGCATCAAAATCAGGCAATTCAAAACAACAAAGAGAAGGGTTCCAAAACTGTGAAAGAGTTCTCAATGCCAGTGCTTCCACTGGAATGAACAGTAAATCCAATATGCGCCCATAAGTATCCTTAAAAGAAGATCGAACTTCTCTAGGTATCAATTGAATGATCTCTTTCATTTTCCCCAACTCACTACTTGTCACTGTAACCTTGATGTGCTTCTTCCAATTGTGTGCATTGCTAGTGGTCATTTGTGTTACTTCCATTTGCTTTGAACTAATGATGATTTTTGCTTTATTAACAAACAAAACCTATGTACAAAAATGAGATAATTGAGTAAACTTAAAAATGGAAAGGAGAATGCATGCTTTTATTGAATCTCTTTTTTTTTTACAAGATGATTTCCTAAAAATTTGACGAAGCATAATCTATATGAGCAAACGAACTAAAAATATTATTTTTCATGCAAAAAGTAAGCTGCGTTATGAGAAACGAAAATATGATGAAATGAATGCATGTGATAATGAACAAAATGCCTAAACATCTGAGAATGCATGTCATGATTTATGGGATGAAGAGCTAATTAACCTAAATACAATGTAATAATGCTTGATGTGAGAGTAATTAAAAGTAAAACATGAAGGAGTACAAAGTAAAGGATGAAAGAAGTATGCCCCCTTTTTGTCCTAATAGGGTAAAGCTTAATGGATGGGAAGTTCTAAGGCCAAAAACTCTATTTGGGAGGCTGCTATGTTCAACTATGTGTGCACACGATTATGGTGAGTCTATACTTCTAATGACCATGGTCCCCAGATTGCCCTTATCCATAGGATAAGGATCCAACCTTTGAACCAACCATAAGTAGGGATGAACCCTCTCAATATAATTAATCCATAAAGCCAATAACAACCTGAGTGGTGTCCCAACAACTACCAAGTGAGCATGAGGCCCCTCATGGCAATGTCAAGAAACCCCCTAATCCTTAGCTTGCACAGGCTCAGGTATAGAGTCCAAGAACACTGTGTGTGAAATAAGTGATTGTGAAGTGTGTGCAGGGAGCATACAAACCTTTTAATCCTAACACTATATATACTCCTGCAAAACAAATACAAACAACACATTTATATACAGAATAATAACAGTCATCTACCCTAAGGTTTTAGCAAATAAAGTAAACATTATAACTAAATATAAGACCCTAAACTCTTGAAAAAGAAAAAATAAAGGAAGCACTGTTCAAGCAAAATACAGACAAATATATACAGAATAAAATTTAAAAAAAACTATACAAAATAAAGCTAGAAAAATAAAAAGGCTATATTTAATTTGCACAACTAACTCTAGTAAGCCTAACTCTCTTACTGAGTTCCCCAGTGGAGTCACCATCTGTCGCAACCGGAATCACGACGGGACGGCGAAAAAGAATAGTTTTTGAAAATTGGAGTCGCCACCAAATTTATTTGAATTGGGAAAACATGGAAAAACCACTTTTATTTTAGAAAACAGTCTTCGAAAACCAGATATGGGTTCGGGAGTCAATTATGCATAGGGAATGATAGGAACTTAATCCTATAGCACCCCTAATACACTTGTCCGTAGACGGTACCTTAGAGAATTGTGCAAATTAATTAATAACCCTTAAAAATTTCAATAAAGGAAGATAAAAATTACAATTTAAACACATAAATTAAGAAAAATTAATTTAGACAAATATATTTATAATTGAAACATATAAATTAAGAAAATTAATTTACACAAATATATTTACAATTTAAACAAATAATTTAAGAAGAATTAATTTTGACAAATATATTTACAATTTGAACAAATACATTAAGAGAAATTAGTTCTGGAAAAATATATTTACAATTTTAACACATAAACTAAAAAAATGATTTACACCAAATATTTACAATTTAACAAATAAATTAAGAGAAATTAATTTTGGCTTGACAGGGATTGCCTGCTCCTACGTATCCTCTGGTGCAATGAGGAACTCAAAGTCACGTAGTTCTGTAGAAAATACTTGTGTGTTGATTGAAATTAGTTAAAATAATTATGTAAAAACTTTCATCATAGGATTCAAGTCAGCACTTGGCTACTCAATGAACCCTTATGATTCAACAATAGTGAAGATAACATTTGTTACTCAATCACTATTATTGATCATTGCATGAGAAATTATTATTTTTTGGAAAGAATTTTTATTTACAGGAAAGGAACATATTTATTTTATTTTTTAATACTAATTTCAATATTGACAAATAACAAACATGAAGTTAACCTGTACAAAATACCAGGATGAGTGAAATAGTCAAACTAAAAAAAATGCAAGGGTCCTAACTATTATTTTTATTTCTTTTCAACATTTTTAGATTTTTTATTATTTTAATAAAATTAGCACAAAATTCCCTAACAACATATGAATAACTAAACAGTTCCTAAACTAATTTACATCATTCCCCTAAGATGATTAGAACAAATTGACAGTTATGAACTCTTTTTTTTTCTTATTTTAGAGAACCACCTAAAAAAAATTTCTGAAATAAACTTAGAAAACCCAGATCGAGTTACGGCCCAACAATTTTTTTTTACAAATTAGATTATGCAGATAGATAGCAAACCCATATATTCCTTTTCTTATAAGAAACACACGTGTACCTTTCTTTTTATGAAATCCCCAAAGCCTACAAAAGAAACTGATAAAAGTTTATGGCCCAAAAATGTTGCAAAAGGAAATCAAAGATGAAATACAATTCTAACTAAGGCAGTCCGTAACAAAACAAAAAAAAGTTCCTACATCTACACATTCACATAGACACAGATTGGGATCTAAAGGGTTTGAGGACACAAAAAAAAATGGCATGTCAAGGGAAATAGAGGTGCTGAGAAGAAAACAGGGAAATGGGGCATTGGCACATGCAACAGGGGAAGGAGAAGGATATGGCATCAGCGATGTGTGGCTGGTGGAGGTTTGCACGACATCCACGGCTGTGAAAGGGATCTGGGCCTTGAGCACGGAGTGATGGAGGTTTCACGGTTGAACAGTGATGGGGAAGGAAAGGTTGCACGGCTATGGCGAGGTGAAAGGGAACGTTGCATGATTGTGCATGGCGGTTGTGGATCTGGCTGGAAAATCCGTGGTGAAGGCTGGCTGGGAAGCGACGCGCGGCTGGCTGTGCGACGATGAGTGCCGCAGCATCGCGATGCTGATCGCAAAGGGAGATCTGGCCTGACTGGGCTTGCGGAGGTGATGGGTTGGCGGCGGTGAACCCTGCCTTCCCTTTCCTTCTATTTTTCTGTTTCAAATTTTTTGTTTTGTTTTAAAAGAAACTGAAATCTATGTTGGTTCTAGCTTGGAGTTGAAACTCTTTTGTGCTCACTGGTTTGAAATATACTTGGCTATATTGTGACTATGACTTAGATAGTGATGAGGATTTGGTTTTGGCCCTTTGCCTATTTGATTCATTGGCATGGAATAAATTTTTTTATTTATTTTACGAACATAGATTAAAAAAAATGGTTTAGAGAAATGAGTAAAGAAGAATGGGTTATGGTTCTTTTACTAGGAACTTAGAGAAGATTTCAACAAAGAAAATATAAACTGAATCAGAGTAGTTTACCTGTGTCCAATCTTTCCTTCTATCTTTGCTTATGATGAATACTTTCTAGTAAGAAAGCTGGAGCTCCCAAAAATTTCCTTCGGTATCTATCAGAGTCTCTAAAATTAGATCACTCTTATAAATAAAAACAGCACAGCAACGGCAAGGAAATATTGATCCCAGTGATCGATCAGAAAGCTAAAGCTTTTCAATTCCCCCCCTTGGTTGTGAATTTTGGTCTCTATTTATACACCATCACAGAATCAATTTTCAGTTTTGGCAGCTGCTATTTTTTATTTAATTGAGAAGATTTTTCAGGGTACTGCATGTGAGTTAGTTGAAATTTTTCTTTATTGCAGATTTCATGGGATTTTCATCCATTGCCTCTGATTCCCTGCATGTTTTGTTGCTCTTAACTTCTGACTTTTTCATGTATGGTTCATCAAATCCTTTCCAAAAGTCAATAAAAACACAAGCCTGAAGACATGTCTTATCATGTTAATCTAAAGAAGACAACCGAACGGTGAACGAAACAAAAAAATTTCAAAGAGGTCAGTCGATGCTGATCTTTCTGACTTTCCTCTCTGCTCTTTTTGACTTGCCACCATGATGCGCGCTTCCAGCTTGCACTTCTCTCTGCATGTCTTTTTGAGCTGTTAGATTTTTATTTTTTTATTTTTTACTTTTTATTTTTTTACAACTCAAAACAAAACAAAACAAAACAAATGGACATTTTTTTTTTGGTTTTGCAGTTCAACAAAAATGAAACGGGCTTGACCAACATTTTTATGTTAAAAAAAAACATGAAATGGGCTTAACACTTTTTTCATTTTTAGAATAACTGAAAAATAAAAATAAAGTGAAATGAATTGAAAATAGAAATGAACCTAACTCATGGTTTGAAAGAAACTTGAGTTTTTTAGTTATGAGCTGGATAAAATCGGGTGTTCACAACATGACATGCATAAGACTTGATAATTCGTAAAAAAATCCATGAACAATATCCAAATGATAAAATAATTGTTCCAAAAGTCATAAAATCCTTTAATTATGATTACGTAAATCCTCAAAATGACATTATATATATATATATATATAATCCTATCAAGACTCTAGAGCACTACTAATATACCAAAAACATCACTTCACACCAAAGTGAAGCTCAAGAAAGCTATATATATATATATAATCCTATCAAGGCTCTAGAGCACTACTAATATACCAAAAACATCACTTCACTCCAAAGTGAAGCTCAAGAAAGCTATAGCTAAAAGCTACTAGGAAGGATCTGAGAAGGACCTGAAGTGGCAATTGTATCTATAAGGGGAAAGGAAATGGGTGAGTTTCATCTAAATCTTAGTGAGTGGATTCTCATCCACAGTCATACATGGGATAATAAGGAAAGTACATAGATAGTAATTGTAATGTCTCAGGTCCATGTGTCTCTAGCTTGGCCTAGCAGCCTCAGAGTACCCTTGAAAAACCCATGGTATGCCAGAAACCACGTGACAGTTGAAACCTGCAAAATTATGTAGAATAGTCTCGCTGCAGCAATAATTGGTCGCTGTAGCGAACAGGCGAAGCAAGATGGTCTTTCTTGCTCCAACCAACCTTGCTGTAGTAAGATATGTTCATTGCAGTGAATGGGTGCTCAACAGACTTGATGTAGTGAGTAAAGCTTGCTGCAGCAAGGGCAAGACAGCTATAATACCCTTGGTGTATTGTTGCCTAGGAAAGCTTAGAGTAGTACACATGTCCTTATTCACTAAGTCTAAGATCATACACTTCCTTGAAGGGCTATGTGATAGAACCATTTTTTTGGGTTTAAAAATCTCAATAATTGTTTCCAAGAGGAAAACAAGTTAAAGAACGATTTTTAATGAATTTTATGAAACTTTTAAACATTTTGTTTTTAGCCCATAAATTTATAAAATCATTAGAATCTGAATTTGAACTAAGACCCAAATTTTGGATTTTGATTTGTTGGAATTTTGATTTTTTTTATATTTTATTTGAATCCAAATGAGGGATATTGTCTTATTTACATTTATGTTTTAAAGTTAATGGAGATCAACTTAAAATTAAGAAATGTGAATAAGTGAGACCACCCCAGCGGTCAATAAAGAGTAAGGCTGTAATACCCTTCTTTTAAATAAAAAGGTTAGAAAATATTTTTGAATTAAGACGGGTGTCAGTTACCCTTATCTGTCATTCTGAGTCCTGAATTTCACTAAGTCTAAACCCTATACTTCCTTGGAGGGTGTCACGATCCGACTTGGATTGTGACTAGCACGTGAGAATCCCCATCCCTACGTAAGCCTCGTGATCATTGTGCCGTACTATATGCCTATTTTATTCATAAAATCAACTTTAAATCGTAATTCAAATCTCATCTTGAACTCATAATAAACCTGGATAATCCTTCATTTTTCTCATAAATAAAATCTGAACTGTAGCTATGATATATTTTAAACTGAGTTGCTCATTTACAAAATGAACTATGAATGTGTAATATCCTAGGCTAAAAAAACAAAAAATTCAGGAGACCGCCCAAGCAGTCATTGTGATCGCCCAGGCGGTCATCAGGAACTAAGTCGGTGCAGAAACCGCACTGCAAACCACCCAGGCGGTAGGCGATCATCAGAGCACTAAAATACCCTATTTCGGGGTCCAGAAGCTTCATTCACCAAAAACACCCCCCTCCCCAAAACTTGAAGGAGCTTAGTTCTCTCTCCAAAATTCATTCCTAAACTCCATTTCTTCCATTTTCTCTTAAAATCAACTTCAATACTTCACTTCTAAGGCTTTAAGGTATGTTATTCTAGTGATTGTTCTTCTATTCTCTCCATTTCTCTTAGTTTTTGGGGGTTGGCATAAGATTTTCCTACCTCTCAAGGAGGTAGAGTTCTCTCAACATGTTAGGAATATATTTGAGTTATATAGAGGTTTTAGCTGTTAATCTAGAATTCTATTGCTTTATTGATAGATACTGGTGCTGTTCTCACTCCCTACAATTCTGTTGGTACCATTCCTGTGTCTGCTGCCACTCCAAGTGAGTAGGTTCATATCTGTAACTTCTACTTTAATCATTATATGTATTTTCACCTAAAACATGAGAATATATATGATTTTAGAACTTATTTCATGAACTGCTGAGCTTTCTGTGGAATATTGGGTTATGAACTATTGGTTTAATTAAAGAATGTATTTTTCTTGAAAACCATGGGACACCTATTGTTAATGATGAGTTTTCATACACTTGTATTGCAAATTTAATCAGTTAGAGCTAGTTTTATGATTATATGGTTTTGATACTGTATACTGTTATATAAAAGAGATTTTGAACCCTAGGATAGAGGACTTTGAAAATGATAGAGAAGAGAATGAGGTTTAGTTGAGCTGGCAGTAACTATAGACAAACAGGCTGTATGTTAACGGCAGTTAATCTGTTAACCTTGGTACCAAGTAGCCCGAGCTAGAGATATTTAGAGACTTATTGTCACACTGGGGACGACAATACGTAACGCCCAGATGTGACTAGAGATAATCAGAGACTTATTGGCACACTGGGGACGGTGATACATAACGCCCAGATTTGACAAGAGATATTCAGAGACTTATTGGCACACTGAGGATAACGATACGTAATGCCCAAATGTGACCATAGATATTTAGAGACTCATTGTCATGCTGGGGACGACGATACATAACGCCCAGATATGACTAGACATTTGTATTTAGAGATTACTGTTTCTCTAATAGACTACTGTTATAGGAAACTAAGATTTGCAACCTTGATTATAGTTAGGAAATACTTTGATACTGGTACTGCTATTGTTACTATTTTGGTGTTGTATACCTTCTTTGGTCTCCCATGAAGAGGGGTTCCAGATGAGGGCTCACTTGCTGAGTTTTGGTTACAAAACTTGCTCCTCTGTTCTTTCATATTTTACATATACTATAGCTGCTGAGGGCACTTCTACACCATCTTCCTTCCAACAGCGCTAGATTTTTGTTGCTAAGCCCATTAGGTGAGGTGTCTGACATTTTGCTCTAAATGTGCTCCAGTGTAGTGTAGGTAGGACCTCGAACCACAGGGCATGACCGCATTTTGCATAGTATTGTATTTATATATACTGTTTGGACTGTATAACTTTTAGTTTCCCTAAACACTTTGTATGTAAAGGACTGTATGCATATTTAGCGATATTGTTCATTATCTTTGGTAGAAATTGAGACATGTTTTGGGTTTCTGAACATGGTTTTAAAAGCATATGAATTTATATGGGAAATTAAAAACTTATTTTAGGGATTTTCTTAATTTTAATCTACGTGTAAAGATGATACAGGTCATAAGGCTTACATGGGAACGAGATTTCTCACGTGCCGGCCACGTGCCCAAGAAGGATTATGACAGAATGCTAAATCATTTAATACAAAAGAATCATGGTGTTCAAATAAAATAAATGCATGGTCCGGGACCGTACCCGCACCGTCACTGGAGCACTCTATACAAAATAATCAAACTTCACATCCAAGTGAAACTCACCCCAAAGCTGAAAATGTAATGCTCCAATTTTTTTATTTGAGCGAAAATGACCAAAATGTCCTGAGGTCATTTTTACCCGGAATTCGAGGATAGTCGACCTGGGGATCCTCAAAGGGTCAACTCAATATTTGAAGGGGATTAAATGTGTTGTGATTGATAACAGAGATGAAAATCTCATTTTTCTGAACTTTCAGCTCAAAATGACCAAAATACCCCTATGGCATTTTACACGGGTATAAGTGCCGTTTGAGCCCGGAATCTTTCCTGGGAGTTCGGAATGCTAATTATATGTGATTAATGATAATTGGTTAAGTCCAGGTGGTCCCGGGCAATTTTTGTGCAAAATTACCATTTCAGGCCTAATGACGTGATTAAGGAAATCTAAGCAATATTAGACTATAATCAAAGATTAATTAATTTCGGTAACTAATCTAGAGTCAAAATAATTTATTAAGGTTAATTAGAACCTAAGATTGCTTAGATAAACTTAAATCTCTTTCTTAAAGTCAGGATTCCATGTCATGGAATCTTGAATAGTATTTTCTCTCTCCAATTCCTTAAATTAAGGAATTATGTTTGTGATTGATTACCTTATAAAATGAGTTTTGATTTCACTAATGAAGTAAGAACACCCCCCAATCATGTCTTGACACCCTTAATTACCCATTTCCTTATCTAAAACACTTACTTACAAACCCCTAATCAAAGACACACCTAAACATACTTCTAATCCACATTTAGGAGAAACAGTTCCTTCCCATGGCTGCACATCATGACTGGCCACTCCTCCTCCAAATTGTCACATGTTGATTCATTCAAACACTCAAAGAACCATGCCTACACCATGCCTTGAGCCATACCTAGCCATACCTCCAACCTTACCTTTGAATAACACTTTGAGGAGATATTTTCACCTCCTCGTGGCTACATTGTATCCACGGCCTCTCCCCCTTCCAATCATCTCTTCATGTTTCAATTCTCTATAAATACATATCTTGGGTGAACTTGGTTCCATGTGCTCATTCTGTAAATATTGTCTCAAGAGTTCATTGAAGTTTTCTCTCTTTTTCCTCAAGAACTCAAGAGTTCTCTTTTTCTTTCATCTCCTTCATCTTCTTCTTTCATCTCCTTCATCTTCTTCATCTTCCTCAAAGAAACACCTCCTTATAACCTCAAACCACCACACAACCACCATAGATCTTCATTCAAACACATAAGCTGTCATCCTTACACACAAAGCTCACACAAAAACATTTCCTTCCTTTTCCTTCCTTCTTGGCTGAATACACATATCATCTCGGAAAAGAGTTTTTCGTCTCATTTCCTTACAAGAACTAGCTCTTTTCTTCACAAGAAACACTACTTGGTAGGGATTTTGCTTTAAAAGTTTTTATCTTTTTGTTTGATGTTTGGTTATGAACAAGTTCTTTAGTTTCTCTTGGTTTAAGCTTTTTTTCTTTCTTTTCATTTTCGGCCTTGGAGCCTTGCTTTTTAAAGAAAATGTTGGCTTGATGATGAGATTTTAAGATGATAATCATGAGATTATCACTTGTGTAACCTCTAAAGCTTGAAATTTGGCCTTTGGACCAAAAGATGTTTTGGTTTTTCTTTTTCTTTTCTTGTCTTGGTTTCAGTTTTGAAGTGTGATTTTGGTTGAAAAATAACTCAATGATGAGAGCTCATGATGGTGGTGTTAATGTATCATTGAGTCATGGTCTCTATAGTCTCAAATACTACAACATTTTAGGCCTAAGACAACACTTTTTAAAGGCAATGCTTTTAAATTGTTGTATTTGGTTACTATAGGCAACCTTTTCTAGATTTAGAGCTTTGGCAACGGATTTTTAGGCAACATTTAGAAAACGTTGTCTTAGAGGACAAAGAGCACATGTTCAACATGTTGCCATATCTTCTACAAAAAGGATATAGTTCCTTTAATCAATTACTAACGCTTTGCAACCGTTGCCTTTTTATTTCTAATAGGCATCACATTTAAACTGTTGCCTAAATTAAAAACTAAAAATTTCCTCTTTCTAAAACTAACAAATGAAAAACTAATTTTAATTGCTTTTTGTAAACTTTCCATTGATCAAATCCCTAGTTTTCTCCCAACTTCACATAACCACCCCACCTTCACACGTGACCCTATACCCAACTTCAAAGCCACTACACCTTCAATCGGGTCAGCCACCAATTTGAGCTCGTCAGCCACCACACTATTCTCAGAGGTGTTCGAAGAAAGGGGACCCTCACCACCATTCATCCCTTCGTGAAGAGGTGCCTTCGCGGCCATCGTTCAACGTCCAGCTCAACCACCGCCTTCGCGCCTCAACCACCACGTCATCCTCCAAACACGCCACAGACATCACATCGTCCTTCGAGCGCGAGTTCCTCTGAAGTCCAAATACGCCGCAGCTTCCGCTGGGTCCTCTGGTTATACGCCACCGCAGCTTCCTATTTCTTCCTTCTACTTTCTTCTTAGATACTCAAAGGTAGTCCCTGCAAACCTCTCTGTTTTCTTTTTTTTTTTCCCTTTTTCAGCAACTAGGTACCCTAATGTCACGACCCGCCTAGGGAACGTGACCGACACGTGAGAGATTGAGTTCCCACATAAACCTCTGATAACGTGACTGACTAAAATACATAAATAAGTTAAAATATATTTATAACATTTCAAGTTTAACTAAATTCCATAATTCTGAAAATATTTCTAAAACTTAAATCTTGAACATAAAACTGCTTAGTAACCATAATCTGGCTTCAAGCCAAACATAATTAAATAGAATAGCTATTATCTATAAAATAAATAAAACCATATTATCCATGTCCGGGATCCTGCCTACACAACTACTGGAGCACTACTAAACTAACATAAACTACTATAAGCTTTACTCCAAAGCAAAGCTCACCAAAGATGCTGCAACACTATTGAAGTGGATCCTGTGATGCAACTGGGTCTGTAGCTGTATCTGTGGGGGAGGAAAAAGAGAGGGGTGAGTTCATCAAAACTCAGTGAGCAGATAGCCACCCATAGCTCACATGGGACAACAAGGAACTACACAATAATAATACATACGACATGGATATGCATATAATTATATAATAATGATATTTGTATATGTTCAAATCAAGCATCATCTTAACTATATAAAATCCAACTTAAAAGGAAATTAACTTAAAACTGAATTCATATTTAATATGCATTCACTTGCATCATAAATATTTACTTATGAGTTTGTCCTCTTAAGTGCCGTATCTTGTGATATATTTGAATTATAAATAACAGTACTCTAAACATGATGAATATATATACATAAGAATGATAACAACTATCTGTCAGTAACTCTGTTCTCTTTGGGCACCTTACCAGGTCCGAACTTCTTTGGTCTTTGAAAAGCCTGCCACCATGGCCACTTGACATACCGTCTCCATGGTAGCCAGGTATGCCAAGGTTAAAGTCTTATAGGATTGCCTCCATGGCCGCTTGGTATACCGCCTCCTTGGCAGCTAGATATACCAAGGTTAAAATCTCACAAGACTACCTCCATGGCCGCTTGGTACACTGCCTCCTTGGCAGCCAGGTATACCAAGGTTAACGACATTTCCAAGACCTGCTATAATTCTACTATACTAATCTCAACATACATAAACTAACTGAATCAACAATAAACTCAAATGTTGAAACTTATTCCTTATATTCTACTTGCTACTAATAAAATAACAATCTCACCATTAAATATTTCATCATACAAACTGTTCCACTTGCAACAATAATAGCAGTAATAATAATAATAATAATAAGAATTTAACTATGATCTTTTAATTATCATTTACCCATTCTATTATTGCTAAAAAAATATTAAATTCTCTCATACTATGTAAGTTAATTTTAGGAACTGACAACAGATAAATTCTACCTATAAAATTGAAATTAATCTTGCTACTCTGAACACTTATTATACTTTAATAATTAATTCATAATTTAATCGTAGAGGTTGTAAAAGCTATTGATTAATTTCTTATTAATTGACTAAGTTATGTCATGAATAATTATTAAATAAAATTTAACTATTACTTAAACATTCTTATTATTCTAGATTATAAGTATGTATATTAATCTATTTATAAAATTAGCTATTAACTATTCTCTATCAATTGGCTAAATCTTATTATGCTAAACATTATTATTTCATATTTTAATTGGCCACTGTATTAGCCATTTAACCAAGTTCTAATATCAAGTAGGGCTCTTTATATATAATTAAAATTTACATAATATCAATTATGTTCTTGCTATTCTAACTGCTATCCATATGGTAACTATCAAATAGTTATGAATTATTTTATCTTCTTAACTGCTTCATAGTAGCTAACTAGGTCATATTATGCTAAATATATAACAATAATATTTTCTAATATTCGTATAAATTATTCTATCATGTCCTATTTTCTATTCACATCTGATAATTAAGTTATACCTTTAATTATGAAATCATGATAACTGTCAATCTATTTTCTGATAAGAAAATTCATATCATGCCATATAAAATCATATATTGTTGAAATATAATGTAATTTAAATTGCTGACAATCATGTAACAAACAATGGTCCCATGAGTTTTCTAAAATATGATTTTCATGATAATAGCGATAATAATCATAATAATCAATTTATAAAATATTTTTAATTGCTAAATTATAGCCATGAGCAACTACCCACTCACCGTTGGTAGCCGGGAGTGTGCTTTCACTGACAACTTGACCTTGGGGAGTTGGAATGGCACCAGTAACTGCCAAACAATACAATGAAGATATAAACGATTTAATCTAATCGCCCAAACTGAGTTTGGGATGATATGGAGGAAGAAAATTGTGAGAAAACCATGCCTAATAATACACAAATTCACAAACTAGATAAAAGAAGGAAGGAATTGGCTAAATTCTATGAAGATAACTTACTGGAAGAGATTGATCACAGAAAATTGAGAGAAACCACGTTTTTCTCTCTAGGGAAAAATCCTTGGCGGCTAGGGTTCTTAGAAAAATATTTGGGAGTATTATGATGTGTTAAATATATACTAGCAGTATAGGGAAAAAGAATTAAAAGAGAGACGTGGAAGGAGACAGAATTCCCGTATGCTCTCATTGAGTGTCTTTTATTTATATATATACACACATGACAACGCTTGATGATGCGTTGTGCTTTTCCCAAAGTTTAACTATGTATCTATATGTTTATAATATAATAACAATAAGAAAAAGAAAAAAGAAAAACACTTGACGTGCGCATACTTATGCTTTGCGCTATTACTTATGAATATATATATATATATAATATAGTAATAATAATAATAATAATAATAATAATACTCATATGTATATATATATTACATTAATAATAATAATAATTATAATAATGATAATAATACTAATAATAATTTATAAACCAATAAATTTCATATTTGGAGATATTACACCCAATTATGACCCAAAGTTCAGTTCATTTTTTGTATTCTCTGAATTAGTAGTGATGCCTGTTAGGCTGTTACTATTATTGATGCATAAAAATAGTATTTCTTCAAAAGTGTCACTGTCAGTGTTGGGTTTGAGGCAGAGAAAGTTTGGCTAAAGCTTTATTAGGTTGGTCGTTTGGATTTTAGAAGGGTTTCTTTCTCAGATCATGAATGAATGAATGAATGATTTGAGTCTCAATTTTGTGTATCATGGGGTCATTGGTATTAATGTATGGAGAAGAACTGAGGAGGCAAAATCCAACACACGAATGATTGAAAAGGGTAAATCCTTTTCATATGGGGTATGCTTTGATTTTCAGGTGGTTTGAAAATGAAAAAAGGTTGATTTTGCAAAATTGCAATTTAGCTACATATAGTATCTTTATCTCCTCACCCTTTTTTTCTATAATTTTTCCTGGGTCTTGGATTCAATTGCTTTACTCAGTTGGGAATTGGGAAATGAATTTAAGACCTGCAACATTTGCCGATTCATTTTTGTTTTGATTATTAGTATTGTGTCTATATGGGATATTTAGAGAAATGTGACAATGTAAAGTACTAAGTAGTACCCCTTTATTCAGTTGAAACATTTGTATCTGTGTTTAATTAAGATTATTGAATTTGGTGATGAGATCCAATAAAAATTGAGTTAGACTGTCTAGTGTCGCTTGTTAGTTGTGCTATTGTTTTTCTTCTCTGTTCAACTACATTGGAAGTTTTGAAGAAACTTTGTATCTTAATTTTATGTGGTGTCTCTATTAGTAATAGTATGAATTTTGTTTATGCCTTTTGCATTTTTCTGTTATGGCTGTATAGGTCTTTAATAAATGATAATCGTTAACATATTTGGTGTGTTCATTGTTATTTGTTCAAGGATAGAGAGGATATATCACATACTATTTCAATGACTTGTCCAAGCTAATCTTATCAAAGTAAAATTTACAAATCACATTCTCATCACTCCTCTTCTCTTTCTTCTTCACTTATTCAAATTTTTCAATGGATGGCTACACGTTTGGTAGGAATAAAATGTTTTATTTTCTATTTCCTACTATACTTATACTAAACATTAATGATATGAGTAATTTATTTTCTAAACCTCTTTCTTATAAGTTTTGTACATTAGGAAATTTTTGAATCACTGATCTTTGACTGGTTTTTCTTGGAAACAGATAAGGTATTTGGGGAGAAGAGTTCCATGCAGCAGGTTTATGAGCAAGGGATTAAGGAAATTGTGCTTTCAGTAGTTAGTGGCATCAATTATGAGTAGTAATCTTCTTGTTTTATTGTTCCTTATTATGTCTGATATTGTGTTGAATGGTAGCATTTTTTTTTATTGATGAATACTGAAACATAATTTTACCTAGCATTTTTGCATACAGACAAACAAGCAGTGGAAAGACTTACATAATGAAAGGATCACTGAATATGCAATAAGGATATATGTGACTACATAGAGAAGGTATATGAAATTTTAATCATCTTGATTACACAATGATGATACTACTTGGTTGATAGCAATAGTTGGTTCCTGTTTGCAATAGCAAAAAGAGAGAATTTGTTTGAAGTTCTCTACCATGGAGATCTATAATGAAGCCGTCACAGACAAGAGCCAGCTGGAAGAACTCCTTTTAACATGTGCGGGTATTGGTGCCTAGCTAGCTTTGCCTTCTTTAAGCTTTTAATGCTTTCTGGGACTCTATTTCAAGCCATATATGCATGTATCTTGTAGCTGAAAGGATAATAGAAGAAATAGCCATGAATGAAACTAGCTCCATAATACCCTCCACTTTTTACTTTGAATAAAAAATTCACTCCTTCTTTTGATGAATCAACTTATAATTATGGTTAATTCTATAATTTTGGGAAAAAAATTACCACTCATTAGGAAATAGTATCGACAACTTTAAAATTATTATGAGTATTAAAGGACTCTCTTGTGGATTTAAGTCCAGTTCTATCACCTAACCTTATGTGGCAAGTGGAGGATTAGATGGTTGTGGATTTAAGCTTGTAGATTCCCATTGTTTGCTTTTGATAGTATGACTAAGTGCAGAGTTATGGCCTTAGGATAATAGAGGTTTAGATTGGTGGTGTCTTATCTCTATTTTGGCTAATGCCTATTCAATCAATTTGCTAGGAATGGAAGAGCTTTACTTTTAACATAGGTTGATCCCTTTTATCGTTGTTTTGGAATTTGAATACGATTGTAAAACCCCGATTTTTTTTTTCTGTTTGAGCGTAAATGACCAAAATGCCCCTGAGGTCATTTTTACACGGAAATTTGAGGATGGCCGATCCAACAGTCCTCGAAGGGTCAACTCAATGTTTGAAGAGGATTATATATGTTGAGAGTGATAGCAGAGATGAAAATCTCATTTTCCGAACTTTCGGCTCAAAATGACCAAAATACCCCTATAGCGTTTTGTGTGGGTATTAATGTCGTTTGAGCCCGGAATCTCTCCCAAGTGTTCGGAATGTTAATTATATGTGCTTGATAATATTTTCTTTGATTTGAGTGGTCCCGGGCAGTGTTTGAGTGAAATTATAATTTTGCCCCTAGAATAGTATTTTTGAGCTTAATGATGTAATTAAGCAAACCTAAGTAATATTAGGCTCTAATCAAAGATTAATTAATTTTGATAATTAATCTAGAGTCAAAGTAATTTATTAAGAACCTAAAATTACTTAGATTAGACTTAAATCTCTTTTTAAAAATCAAGATTTCAAGTCATGAAATCTTGAATAGTATTTTCTCTCTCCAATTCCTTAAATTAAGGAATTGTGTCTACAATTGTTTACATCATAAAATGAGTTTTTATTTTGCTAATGAAGCAAGACCACTCCTAATCATGTATCAATATTCCTAATTATCCATTACCTCACCTAAACACTTACACACTCCTAATCAAAAGCTTAATCAAAGATATACCTACACACATCTCTTAACCACAATTAAATGAAACAATTTCCTTCCCCATGGGCTACTCATGGCTGCAATCTTTCCCTTCCATATTCTTCACATGTTGAATTGAATCACACTCAAGGAACCATACCTACACCATACCTTGGACCATGCTTCACCATGCTTTGAGCCTTACCTAGCCATACCTCCAACCATGCCTTTGAATGACCACTTTGAGGAGATACTTTTCCCCCCCATTCCTTGATGATACATGGCCTCTCCTCCTCCATTCATTCCTTCACATTTTATTTTTCTATAAATACCTCACTTAGAAGAAACTTGGTCCATTTGGTTCATTCTTGCAATTTTAGTTTCAAGAGTTATCTTGAGTTCTCTCTTTTCTTTCCAAGAACACAAGAACACGTCATCTTCTTCATCTTCATCCCCTTCTTCAAAGAACCATTCCTCACAACCTCACACCTCCACACAACCACCATAAATAATCACCCAAACACCAAAGCTTTCTTTCTCAAAACACAAGCTCACATAAAACACATTTCCTTTCCTTTTCTTTGTTCTTGGCCAAAGCATTATCATCACTTGGAGAGGAGTTTTCTTCTCATTTTCTTCTCAAGAACCAAGCTTTTCTCTCTTCACAACAAAATATCACTTGGTAGGGGTTTTGTTTTCAAAAGCTTTTTTCTTTTATGTTGAAGTCTAGATATGAAAAGTTTTAGTTTTCTCTTGGTTCAACTATTTTTCTCCCTTTTATTTTTGGTTATGAGACTTGATTTTTGAAAGGAAAATCTTTAGCTTGATGATGAGGTTTCAAGATAATGGCCGTGAGATTTTCATTTGAGAAACCTCTAAAGCTTGAAACTTGTTCTTGACCTTGAAGTATTTTGGTTTTTCCTTTCTTTTCCTTTCCTTGTGGTTTCAATTTTTCTTTCCTTTTTCCTTCTATGGTTTCGATTTCCATTTCCTTTTCTTGTCATAGTTTTCAGTTTTCATTTTTTTTCTCTTTAGAAGTTTAATGAAATGCTAGGTAGCTCACAAAAAGTTTTACTTAAGAAAATATATCACTTGTTTTCAAAGAGCCCAAAGCTTACCCTTGTCAACCTTAAAGTTGGCCGGCACATTCTAGAGTTTACTCTAAATAGGATCTCTTGGGCATAAAATAAAGAATACGGTGTAGTTCTCTTTATATCTTGTTTCAAGAATTACGGTTATTTATTTTGATCTCTTAGTCCATTTTCCTTGAGGTTGATGATGATGTTCAAACCATGAGATTTCTTTGAAGCTTTGGCACAAAGAAGTCTAAAGCTTACTTTGTCTCGCTAGATAAGTATTGGGTTGAGGTTATTATTATTCCTTTAAAGTCTTGCATGAGCTCTAGTAAAGTTAAAATGAACTTGCACTCATGTTTATTTTCATGTCATCACTAAACTTCCAAGAATAAAGAATAAACTTGCATTCTCATGTTTACGTTTCAAGTTATCACTTAATTCTAAAGATAATAATGAGCTTGCATATCATATTTATTTTTATGCTCTCACTTTACTTTATAATGAAGAATAAAACAAAGTGCATAGCATATTTAAGTTTTGTCATCACCTTAAGATCCTAGAGCTAAAAGACTTACCCATTGTTATCTCAAGTGAAGTTTGGAAAAATAGAAGCTTTTTATGAAAGCCATTTTCAGACATGTGATGAGGATGAGCTTAGCATAAGTCTCATCTAATTACAAGAGCCAACAAACTATGTCTTAAGATTTTCTTAAGCATAGAAAAGCTCAAAGAATACTTTGAGCATGATTTTATGATTTAAATCTCACTTGAGAGTAATTTGAAATAGCTACTACCTTAGTATTATATTTTCATGGTTTTTATGAAATAAATTAGTTTCTAAAAGAGTTTTGAGGTTCTAAATTTATTCCAAGAGAAAACTAGTAACTTATGTGCACTTGAAAATGTGATTTTATATGATTGTTTGTGATTTAAGTTTCGGCCACTGCCCTAGGTTTATGACCACTGCATGATGCTGTTTTAATAAGTTAGAATGTGTAACAATTGTGTTTGAGTGAAGCAAAAATTATTTGGTGAGTGTTAGGAACATCTTGTAAGTGAAAAGCATGTAAATGTGAGTTTTAGATCCCTTAGAAACTAAGATTTTGGATTCTATTCCAGCATGATTAAACATAGTAAAAATGGTTTATAATTAGTGAATATCTATAGGAATCCCTTATAAGTGGTTTAGGAATTGATTTTAGCACCTTAGGTAAAACCAAAACTTAGAAAGGGTCATTATTGTAACTCCTAGACACCCGTAATTTGAAAGATTAGGATTATGCTCTATGTTGTTTGGAGATGATCATAATCATAATAATTAGTGACAATTGTTGGTAATGATCTCTTAGGTGCATGAAAGACCTAATTCGGATGCTAGGTTAATTAATTCGAGCAGGAGCATGTTTGTTGCTTTGCCAAAGTGTTGATGCTATGTGCATATGAATGTATAAACTTGAGAATTGAGTATTTGTGTACATGATGGTATGCTATGGTGAATTACATGATTTGATGAGCATGATATATTGAATGAAATGCCATGACGATAGTTGAGAACATGTGTTTATGGTGAATTCTAGCATAGTACACTGAGACGCATTTCTCCTACTACGGTTAAGAGATAACAAAACCATGAGGGTATAGTAGATGCAGCCTGCCAAAGCGTATAAATTTACTGTGTACTGGGTGCAAGTAGATGCGTTTCGAAGAGGAGATGACCCTAAACCTGCACTCTGGGAGTCAGGATTTATTTATACTTATCTGGGATAAGTCGAATGATATGTTACCCCTTCTTTTGGCCCATATTAAATCTAGTGACGACTAGTTAGGATTGAACTCATTCCTAGGCGAAAGGTGAGATGGAATTTGGTGACCAGGATAAAATTGTTAGGGCCGGCATGTTGGTTGGATTTTGGCGAATAGGATAAGAAGATGGTCTTTATGAAAGAGAACTTAAGAGTTCGAATGTGATAAAGAAGTTATATGAAAGTACTGTGCCTTTTGTGCCACGTATATGATTTATGATTCTTTATGTTGTGCTCAAATACCATGATTTTCATGTTAATGTGCATATGGTATTGTCATGCATTCATCCAATATCTGTTGCATTCATGTTATTTAGACTCATACTAAAAGACACCCACTTCGGATAAATAGATTTGAGAAGTTTAAAACTGTAATACCTGGTGTATACGTGTCACCAGATAAGTTCCGTATGGACCTAGGGTCCCCCGGGACCCACCTATGTTACCGGGTCTGAGTTTTCGCTAAGTCTGGAGCCCTACACCTAGATAGATAATTGTTAGAGCCACTTTCTTGGGATCAAAAGTCTCGGTAATTGCTCTCTAGATAGATATGAATTGAAGAGTGATTTTTAAGGAATTTTAGGAAACCTCTAAATGTTTCATTTCTAGCCCCTAAGTTTAGAAAATCACCGGAATTCCGGAATTTGAACTAAAACTCAAAAATGAGATTTTGATTGGTTGGGGTTTTGATTTTTTTAATATTTTATTTGAATTCAAAGTTAACCTGCTAACTTAAAATAAAGAAATCTAAATAACCATGATAGTAATATGTCTGGTGATGTATCAGTATCAGACATATCAGTAAAATCTTACTGATATGAGTTGAAGCCATGACAGCAACGTGTTGCTGTCCATGGCTGTGGTTTCATGCAAGCAAAGCTATTGGTTTTGTGGTCCTCGGCTAGAGTTTCATAGAGGTTGTGATGTTGGACCTTGTTGTCCACGGCTGGGTTGTCCACGGCTGTTAGGCTTTGCTACCCATAGCTGGGTTGCTGTCCACAGCTGGTGTTGCTGCCCACGGCTGGCTAATGTGTTGTCCACGGCTAGAGAGTTTGCTTTCCACGGCTAGGAAATTCCATAGAATAGTATAAGTGTTGGTGAAGCTAAAATGACTGCAAAATATTCAATGCCAGCAAGAGTTGCTGTCATAAAGAGTTTCCACAGCTAAGAATGAGTTTTCACAGCTAAGAATGAGTTCTCACAACTGGGAATGAGTTCCCACAGCTGAGAATTATTTCTCACAGCTGGGAGAGAGTTCCCACAGCTGAGAATGAGTTCTCACAGCTAGGAATGAGTTCCCACAACTGAGGATGAGTTTCCACAGCTGGGAATGGGTTTCCATGGCTGCAAATGTAATTCCACAGTTATGTTAAGTTTGTCACAGATGAGGCATAAGTTTGTCACAGCTGAGGCCTTAAGTGCACAATACTCGTAAGTGCACAGTACCCCTATCCTAAAAATGCTAACGGAGGGGTTAAAACCCTTCCCCCTCATTTTCTTTCCATTTCCTTTGAACCAGAAACCCTCTCCTCTCCTTTTTCTCTCATTTTTCTTTAACCCCATTCCAACCTAGCTCCCATAAATCATCAAGGTGAGTACATGTTATATGATCTTGTCTCCATTTTTGCCATTCTTGCACATTCTCAAAATGGGCATTTTTATTTTCTCTCTTTTTGTCAAGTGGGGGTGCTCCCCCAATATTTTTAAGGCTAGATTAGAGTTATTTAAGTGTTGATAAATTTTAATACTGAGTTTATTAGTTATTTTAGCCGACGTGGTGCCTCCCCTACTCCCTAGAGCTCAGTTAGAGTTGACGTCACCCTTCCCTCCCCTCCAGGTGAGTGGGTTCAGATCCTATGGCCCTTATGTTGGTCATTAGAATTAATTTCTTTAAATCATAACATGATTTTCTTGATTTTAGATAATAATTTAAGAGTTTTGAGTTTATGATTGGTTATCAAAATTATTGGAAAAGACGATTTTCAACATGAGCATAAAATATTTATTTTAATATAAACTCATGGGACTATTATTGATAAAAATAATTTTATCAAAGAGCTAGAATATGATTGTGACTTGATTTAGAGACTTTATAAATTTTCTCCAATGATTCTAAAATAAATGTAATTATGTATTATGGAGTTTAATTACTAGAGAAAAGCCCAGAGCAAAGATTTAGAGAAAATATCATATTTTATAAATTAGAGACCAGGCAATAATTATAGAGAAATAAACAGTGAGTTAACGACTGAACCCGATCGTTAACCTTGGTACCAAGTTGTCCAAAAGGACAATCTCACAAAGTAAACAACAGAACCTAGTTAGGTGTCCAATTTGGATCCCAGAAGGATCCCATAGATTAGAGAAATTGTTATGTCATGGTTGACATGCATAACCAGAGAAATTATATTTTATTATACGAGGTATAACCACAGATTCTTGTTTCTCTAATAAATTTATGTTATTTATGCATTATCAAAGAATTTGAAATTTTATTTTCCTTTATGAAGTTATATATTCAATTATGATCAGAGATAATGCATTAATCAACTAGATGTTTTTATATATATTTATATATGTATCCTTGTTGTTGTCCCATGAGGGGGTTATGGATAAGGACTTACTCACTGAGTTTTAGATGAAACTCACCCATTTCCCTTTTCCATTACAGATACGTTAGCTGCTACGGGTTCCTCTTAGCCACCTCCTCCGCAGTAGTAGAGTTGTTCAGATGGTGAGCTTCACTCGGAGTGAAGTACTTTTTGTATTTTGTATAGTGATAGAGTGCTCCAGTGTATATTATGGGCAGGGTCCCGGACCATAGAGATATTTATATTGATTCATCATTATTATTATTTTGTATTCACATGATTATGGTTCATGGACTTATTACATAGAGAGCAACTCATTCATTTTGTGTTACAGAGATATATTTAGAGTTTTAAATATAATATGTAATTGATGAAGAGCATGATTTCAAATGAGCTAATTAATTAGTAGAGATGAATCAATATTTTATAAATGGAATTTATTATCTAATTATCCATATAGAGAGACTCAGAGGTCACGAGACTTACGTGAGGATGGGATTCCTCACGTGCCGGTCGCGTTCCTAAGTCGGGTCATGACAAAGTGGTATTAGAGCCCTAGGTTTCCCTGCATGTCACTAGAGCAAGTGTTGACAAGTACCACGTCGTTTATGTAAATGGAAACGCGCCCATTTGCATTAACGGAGTGTTACTTGAGACTTTTAGGAATGGTCAGTTATGTCTAAGTTCAGAGATAGAGTTTTGTCGTCCTTTCTAAGATTTATTTCTTATTCCTCATATTCCTAAATTTTCAGATTCAATATGCCTCCCCTACGTCATCACTCTTCGCACCACCGCTGTAATAGTGGTTCTTCTAGCACTAGTGCCTGCTTTAGAGTTATAGAGCAGGCTTTGGCCACGCTTTCTGATGTGTTGGCCAGACAGGCTGAGGCCGGGTCACAACCACCCTCGGTTCAGCCTCAGATCAGAGATCCAGACGATTCAACCCTAGAGTACTTCCAAAGGATGGATCCACCCACCTTCCAAGGGCGTCTCACCACGGAGGATCCTCAGGCTTTCCTCCGAGAGATAGAGAAGATCACTAGAGTTATTCACTGCTCTTCTGAGAAGGCAGCAGAGTTGGTTAGCTTCTAGCTGGGAGGCCAAGTGGGTATGTGGTATGACGAGTTCCTTCAGGGGCGTGAAGACTCTGAGCCACCTTCTTGGGGGGAATTCTAGGCAACATTTTTGAGGAGGTTCTTGTCCGAGAGCAGACGAACACAGATGGTTAACGAGTTCTTGAAACTTCGATTGTGTCACAACTCGACCTCGGCACATGACCAGTATGTGAGAAATTCCATTCCTACGTAAGCCTTGGGACTTGCTGATTGTCTCTAAATGCATGCTCTGTTCATAAAGTCTTTCCAATTTTTCATATTCTCTGCCAATCAGTCACAAATTCTCTAAAATCAGGATAATTACATCTGAAATCTTATAACAAATCTTTCAAGTATAACTCTTGAAACCATTTATCTATATAAATCAACATACATTTATCTGATTGTCCAAGTCCTTATATACAAAACAAATGTGACTATAATATACCAAATGCAAATTACAACATGCTCTAGGTCCGGGATCCTGCCCGTATCTACACTGGAGCACACTAAACCCATGAACATCATGCTCACCTCTTGAATCTAACACTGCTGGAAATACCCTCAGCAACTATGGTATCTGTAAAAATAGGAGAAAGTAGAGAGGGGTGAGTTTTGTTACCAAAACTCAGTGAGTGAATCCTCACCTGAAGCCCCATTTCATGGGACACTTAACTAGGTTCCATTCTTTGATCTACTCTATGAGATTGCCCTTAGGTAACTTGGTACCAAGGTTAACGATCATGCAGCCATTAACTCACTGTCTGTTTCTCTATAGCTACAGTCTAACTAAATAAACAAATAAATATAAGAATCCTTAAAATCTTTTAACTCTATAAACTCTGAATCTATTTGATTCTAACAGTCCGACCTTAACATAACTGTGGCTATGAAATCATACCCAAGGGATCACCCTTTGTAGACATTTGTGATTTCATAACCTCACAGAGTATGTATCCGCCAGTTGTTCTGATTCTCATGAAGATTCAGGCTCTAAAACCTTTTGATTTATTTTCTAAAACATAATTCAAAGTATTAATTTTTCCATAGTCTAGAAAGCTTAACAATATACTTGAAATAAAAGGTTAAAACCATAGCTCTAATAATTTCTCTAAACTTCATATCCAATTGTAAAACTAAATCATATATAGATCAATTCCAGAATCCAATAAAACAATCACAAAAGTCTTTAACAGTCACATAAATCATCAGTTCTACATGAAATCAGTATGACAAACATGGTCCCATGAGTTTTCTCAAAAAACAAGCTTCATGCTCTAAAATCAACAGTTCTAGAATATATATTCCATAGTAAACTTGAAATCCATATGTAATATTTCTCTAAAATCAAGCAGTAAATCGTGTTTGTCATGAAAATAACTCTAATGCAGAACATAGAGATTACAAGTGTGAACCCACTCACCTGGAGTGGTAGAACCATACAGAACTAACACCAACAGCACCCTGGGAAGCAAAACTGACAACAGTATCTAACATAGAGGCAATAAAACTCTAGATTACCTTCGAAAACCTCTGAATATTCAAGAATCCATCTCTACAAGGTAGAAAACATCTTCCCTTTTTGAGGAGCTTAGAAAATCATCCTAATAACCCAAAGAAAAGGGAGAAAGGAGAGCAAATTGGGAGAATAATGTACCTTAAGTCTTAGGAATCAAAGATTGAAGCTAAAATCAAGAGAAATGGAGTTTGGTAGTGAATTAAGGGTGGAGAGAGAAGTTTCTCGCGTTTTGGGGGAGGAAATCATTTTTTTGGTGTTCTGAAGATTCTCGACCCCGAAATGGAGTTTTTAATACTCTGATGACTACCTGGGCAGTCATAATGACCGCCGAGGCAGTTTCCAGTGTAGTTGCGCACCACCTTACTCCCTGATGACCGCTTGGGCGGTCTCTAGGAAGGTGTTCTGGTATCTTCAGGGCTCTGTTTACCGCCTAGGTGGTCATGTGACCGCTGGGGCGGTCTCCAGTGATGTGTTCTGGTGTCTTCGGGGATGGGTACTAGCATGTATTGGACTGCACTGTCTCAATACTCCCTTATTCCTCATTTATTTTACTCTCTATTAACTTTAAAACATAAATGTAAATAAGGGAATACCCCCCATTTGGATTCAAATAAAATATTAGAAAAATCAAAATCCCAACAAATCAAAATCTAAATTTTGGATTTTAGTTGAAATCTGAAAATTTTCACAGTTTTATAAACTTGAATGCTAAAAATAAGGTGTTTAAAGGTTTCGAAAAATTTATTAAAAATCATTCTTTAACTTGTTTTTCTGTAGGGAATAATTACCAGGACTTTTGATCCCAAAAATATGACTCTATTATATAGCTCTCCAAGGGAGCATAGGGTCCAGACTTAGAAAAATTCAGAACCCGAAATGACAGATAAAGGTAGTGGATACCCGACTTAGCTCAAAAATATTTTCTAATACTTTTATTTAAAACCGGGGTATTACAGATTGACTCCGGTCATGTCAATTGCGGAGTATGATGAGAAGTTTACGTACTTGGCGCAGGCTACTGCTAGTATGCTACCATCAAAGACAGAGAGGGTCAGGCACTTTGTCCAGGGGTTACCCAAGGACATGTTTTTGAGTCTTCAGCCACATGTTGGGATTATGGACTATGCCCAGCTAGTAGACACAGCTATCGGGTTAGAGGCCAGTTTGGCATAGAGGAGATTTGCTTCTGAGTCTGGCAAGAAGGCCAAGACGCATGGTTCTTTTTCTGGGGGAGCTAGTTTGAGTAAAGGATCTGGCCAGCAGAGCCAGCAGCAGTCCCAGTCGGGTAGGGCCACCTTCTCTGAGCCCGCTCTGACTGGGCTTGTTGCTTCTCAGAGTCAGAGTAGAGGGGGCAGTCGGTATAGCAGTCAAGCATCGATTCAAAGCTTTCACCACTGTTAGACTTGTGGGAAGAGACATGCCAGATAGTGCATGATGGGTACTTTTACTTGTTATGGCTATGGCTGGCAGGGCCACAAGCATGCAGAGTGTCCATTCCTCCAGGGAACATCTAGCCATAGGTCGGCAAACCCCACTGCTTCAGTTCAGTCTTATCAGTCAGGCACCCAGGGTAGCTCGGCCACTCCAGTGGGTAGAGGTGCTGGGAGTAGGGGCCCTGGGGGTAGAGGTCCAGGTGGCAGAGGCAGAGGCCAGGGTAGCGGGGGACAGCCCCGTCTATTTGCTCTCACACATCAAGATATGGTAGCTTCAGCCGATGTTGTGATAGGTATCATCAGAGATTTCTCCTTTGAGGCTTTTGCATTGATTGACTCCAGGTCCACATATTCGTATGTGTCCCCATTCTTTGCTGCATGGTTTGAGAGGTCTGTTTCCACCTTAGAAAAGCCGTTTCTTATGGGGATTCCTGAGGGAGGACCCCTCCTAGTTCAATTGGCCTACAAAGAGTGTGATGTTAAGGTTGGGGGTATGGAGGCGTTGGTGGACCTTCATTTGTTAGACATGACAAATTTCGACGTCATCGTTGGCATGGACTGGTTAGCCCCATGCCATGCCATGGTGGACTGCTACAGCAAGTCCGTTAAGTTTGATATTCCTGGAGGCGAACTCCTTGAGTTTAGGGGTACCAGCTGTTCGGTCCCTACTAGCCTGATCTCGGCCATGAGTGCCTTGAGGCTTATGGATAAGGGAAGTTATGGATTCTTGGCGGTGATCAGAGATGTAGAGATGGAGGTTCCGAGCCTGGAGTCGATTCCTATAGTTTGTGAGTTCCCAGATGTGTTTCCGGATGACTTACCAGGGATGCCACCCGAAAGAGAGATAGAGTTCGGGATAGAGCTTGAGACGAGAGTTAGGCCCATCTCTATTCCCCCATATCGGATGGCACCCGTAAAGTTGAAGGAGTTAAAGGAACAGTTGCAAGAGTTGCTTGACAAGAGGTTCATCAGTCCAAGTACTTCACCTTGGGGTGCTTCGGCCTTGTTTGTGAAGAAGAAGGATGGGTCTATGCGGATGTGCATAGATTACCGGCAGTTGAACAAGGCTACCATCAAGAACCGGTACCCCTTGCCACATATTGATGACTTGTTTGATCAGCTCCAAGGGGCTAAGTGTTTCTCTAAGATTGACCTTCGTTCGGGTTATCATCAGTTGAAGATCAAGGGTGAAAATGTGCCCAAAACTGCCTTTAGGACATGCTATGGACACTATGAGTTCTTAGTGATATCCTTTGGGCTAACCAATGCCCCAGCAGCTTTCATGGACCTAATGAACAGAGTTTTTAAACCGTTCCTAGATCACTTTGTGATTGATTTCATTGATGACATCCTGGTGTACTCTATGAGCGAGGAGGAGCATGAGCAGCACTTGAGGAATATCTTGCAGACCTTGGGAGAAAATCAGTTGTATGCCAAGTTTTCCAAGTGCGAGTTTTGGCTGGACCAGGTGGCATTTCTTGGACATATAGTGTCCAAGGATGGCATTCTAGTTGACCCGAAGAAAGTTGAGGCGGTTCAACAATGGCCAAGGCCTCCTATGGTTTCAGAAATTCAAAGGTTCCTAGGTTTGGCGGGGTACTATCGGAGATTTGTTAAGGATTTCTTGAGGATAGCGGTGCCATTAACCAAGTTGACTCAGAAAGGCATTAAGTTTCAGTGGTCGGATGCTTGTGAAGAGAGTTTTCAGAAGCTGAAGACTTGTTTGACCACAGCTCCAGTGTTGGTATTGCCTGGCACGGGTGGTTTCTCACGATGCTTCAAGAGTAGGACTTGGTTGTGTCCTTATGCAGCACGGTCAGGTTGTGGCATATGCTTCTAGGCAGCTCAAGAGGCATGAGCAGAACTACCCTACCCAAGATTTAGAGATGGCGGCTGTGGTCTTTGCATTGAAGATCTGGAGACATTATTTGTAAGGAGAGACATGTGAGATATTCACTTATCATAAGAGTTTGAAGTATATCTTCCAGCAGAAGGATTTGAATCTCAGGCAGCACTGATGACTAGAGTTGCTTAAGGATTATGACTACACGATCTCCTATCACCTAGGCATGGCCAATGTAGTGGCGGATGCGTTAAGTAGAAAGTCTATGGGCAGCTTAGCCCACATAGCAGCCTTAAGGCTGCGATTGATAGAGGATATCCATAGGTTAGAGGCAGATGGAGTTTAGTTTGGGCTAGACGAGTCTGGAGCCTTTCTTGCTCACATTAGGGCCCAGTCGACCTTAGTGGAGCAGATTAATGCACAGCAGGGGGAAGACCCTAATTTGGTCAAGCTTATGGAGGGTGTGCATAGAGAAGAGAACTTTGAGTTTTCAGTTGATGTGGAGGGTGTGTTGCACTTTGGGGATCGTTTATGTGTACCAAATATGGGTGACTTGAAGAAAAGAATGATGGAAGAGTCCCATAGTGCAGCATACTTCATCCACCCCGGATCAGCCAAGATGTATCAAGATCTTAGATAGCTATACTGGTGGGAAGGTGTGAAAAGAGATATTGGTGACTTTATGGCATGGTGCTTGGTGTGTCAGTAAGTCAAGGTTGAACACCAAAGGCCTGCTGGTCTACTTCAGCAGATAGAAATCCTAGAGTGGAAGTGGGAGAGGATAACCATGGACTTTGTAGTTGGGTTGCCTCAGACCACTAGAGGTTTTGACTTCATATGGGTGATTGTGGACAGGATGACTAAGTCAGCTCATTTCCTTCCAGTGAAAATGACCTTCTATGCGGCTCAGTATGCCCAGCTTTATATAGATGAAATTGTTAGACTTCATGGTATGCCAGTGTCGATCATATCAGATAGAGGGTTTCAGTTCACTTCACGGTTCTGGAGAGCTTTTCAAGAGGCTCTTGGAACTTGTGTGGACTTGACCACAGCCTTTCATCCACAGACAGATGGCCAGTCAAAGGGGAATATCCAAACTTTGGAGGATATGCTCAGAGCTTGCATCTTAGACTTCAGTGGAAGTTGGTGTGACTACTTGCCACTGATAAAGTTCTCTTATAACAATAGTTATCAAGCTAGCATCCAGATTGCACCATTTGAAGCGTTGTATGGGAGATGTTGTAGATCTCCCATTGGATGGTTTGAGCTTGGGGAAGCTAAATCCCTAGGCCCATACTTGGTCCAAGAAGCTCTAGAGAACGTTCAGCTGATTAGAGAACAGTTATTGGCAGCTTAGTCTAGACAAAAATCTTATGCTAATAACCGGTGCAGAGACATAGTGTTTGTTGTGGGTGATTATGTGTTTCTGAGGGTGTCTCCCAGGAAGGGAGTAGTGAGGTTTAGTCGGCGGGGTAAGTTGAATCCACACTATATCGGCCCATTTGAGATTTTAGAGAGAGTTGGAACGATGGCCTATAGGTTGGCATTGCCTCCCAGTTTATCAGAGATATATCCAATTTTCCATGTGAGCATGGTCAGAAAATATATGCCTAATCAGTCTCACATGCTCACGCCACAAGCAGTTCAAGTTGAAAAAAGCCTATCTTATGAAGAAAAACTGGTTGCCATCGTGGATAGGCAAATAAAGAAGCTTTGCTCAAAGGAAGTTGCTTCAGTAAAGGTTATCTGGAGGAACCACTCCAGCAAGGAAGCCACTTAGGAAGCTAAAGAAGCCATGAGGATCAAATATCTGCATCTTTTCCCTCTTCAAGGTATGTTTTAGATTTGGGGACCAAATCTCTTTTAAGGGGGGTAGTATGTAATACTTGGTGTACACGTGTCAATAGATAAGTTCCGAGTGATCCTAAGGTCCCCCCGGACCCACCCATGTTACGGGGTTCGGGTTTTTGCTAAGTTTGGAACCCTACACCTCTATGGAGGGCTATATGTTAGAACCATTTTTTTGGGATCAAAAGTCCCGGTAATTGCTCTCTAGATGGATATGAATTGAAGAGTGATTTTTAATGAATTTTAGGAAACCTCTAGATGTTTCATTTATAGCCCCCAAGTTTAGAAAATCGCCGGAATTTCGGATTTTGACCTAAAACTAAAAAATGAGATTTTGATTGGTTGGGGTTTTGATTTTTTTGATATTTTATTTGAATCCAAATGGAGGGTATTTCCTTATTTACATTTATGTTTTAAAATTAATAGGAAATAAAATAGTAAATAACCATGACAGTAATGCGTCTGGTGTTATATCAGTATCAGACATATTAGTAAAATGTTACTAATATGAGCTGAAGCCATGATAGCAACGTGTTGTTGTCCACAGCTGGGTTTCATGCAAGCAAAGCTATTGGTTTTGCTGTCCACGGCTAGAGTTTCATAGAGGTTGTGCTGTTGGACCTTGTTGTCCACGACTGAGTTGTCCATGACTGTTAGGCTTTCTTTGTCCCACAAATGGTGTTGCGCCACTAGTTTTGTTTCCCATGGCTGGCTAATTTGCTATCCACGGCTAGGAATTTTAGAGAAGTAGTGCTAGTGCATGATGACAGCAAAATGATAGCAAAGTGCTTGATGACAACAGTATTTTGCTGTCATAGAGTTCTTTTCTCAGCTGGGAAAGAGTTCCCACAGCTGGGAAAGAGTTCCCATAGCTGGGAATGAGTTCCTACAGCTGAGAATAGGTTACCACAACTGAGAATGAGTTCTCACAGCTGAGACTGAGTTCCCATAGCTGAGCATGAGCTCGCATAGTTGGAGATGAGTTTCCCACAGCTGAGGATCAGTTTCCACAGCTGGGAATGTAATCCCACAGCTATGACAAGTTTGTCACAGCTGAGGCCATAAATGCACAGTAACTCGTAAGTGCACAGTACCCGCACTACAAAAACACGAATGGAGGGGATAAAACCTTTCCCCCCTTATTTTTCTTCCTTTCCTTCAAACCAAAAACCATCCCCTCTTTTTCTCTCATTTTTCTTCAACCTCATTCCTACCTAGCTCCCATAAGATATCAAGGTGAGTATATATTATAAGATCTTGTCTCCATTTTTGTCATTCTTGTACATTCTCGAAATTGGCATTTTTATTTCTCTTTTTTTGTCAAGTTGGGGTGCCCCCAATATTGTTAGGGCTAGATTAGAGTTATTTAGGTGTTGATAAATTTTAATATTGAGTTTATTGGTTATTTTAGTCGACATTGTGCTTCTCCCTACTCCCCGGAGTTCAGTTAGAGTTGACGTACTGTCTCCCTCCCCTCCAGGTGAGTGGGTTCAGATCCTATGGCCCTTATATTAGTCATTAGAGTTAGTTTCTTTAAATCATAACATGATTTTCTTGATTTTAGATAATAACTTAAGAGATTTGAGTTTATGATTGGTTATTGAAATTATTGGAAGAGCTTATTTTCAACATGAGCATGAATATTTATCTTAATATAAACTCATGGGACCATTATTGATAAAAATGATTTTATCAAAGAGCTAGAATATGAGTGTGACTTGATTTAGAGACTTTATAAATTTTCCCCATTGACGCTAAGATTTATTTAATTATGTATTATGGAGTTTTATGCTTAGAGAAAAGCTTAGAGCTGAGATTTAGAGAAAATAACATATTTTATAAATTAGAGACCAGACGATAACTATAGAGAAACAAACAATGAGTTAACGGCTGAACCCGATCATTAACCTTGGTACCAAGTTGTCCAGAAGGACAATCTCACAGAGCAAAGAATGGAACCTAGTTAAGTGTCCAATTTGGATCCCAAAGGGATCTCAAAGATTAGAAAAATTGTTATGTCATGGTTGGCATGCATAACCAGAGAAATTATATTTTTTATGCGAGGCATAACCAGAGATTCCTATTTCTCTAATAGATTTCTATTATTTATGTTTTACCAAAGAATTTCTAATTTTATTTCCTTTATGATGTCATGCATATGAAAATGATTAGAGTTAACGTATTAACCAGTTTGATGATTTTATATGTATTTATATATTTATCCCTGTTGTTGTTCCATGAGGGGGTTGTGGGTGAAGACCTACTCACTGAGTTTTAGATGAAACTCACCCCTTTCCCTTTTCCATTTCGGATAAATTAGCTGCTGCGAGTCCTTCTCAACCACCTCCTCCCCAGCAGTAGAGTTTTCAGTTGGTGAGCTTCACTCAGAGTGGAGTATCTTTTGCATTTTGTTTAGTTATAGAGTGCTCCAGTGTATATTGCGGGCAGGGTCCCGGACCATAGAGATATTTGCATTGATTCATCATTATTATTTTTTTTGTATTCATATGATTATGGTTCATGGATTTATTGTATAGAGAGCAACTCACTCTTTTTGTGATACAGAGATATATTTTGAGTTTTAAATATAATATGTTATTGATGAAGAGCATGATTTCAAATGAACTAATTGATTAGTACAGATGAAACAATATTTTATAAATGGAATTTATTATCTAATTATGCATATAGAGAGACTCAGAGATCACGAGGCTTACGTGGGAATGGGATTCCTCACATGCTAGTCACATTCCCAAGTCGGGTCATGACATTGTCCTTGGCGACGCAGAGCCCCTAAATTCTTAGTACTCTAATAGTTCTGAACTCATATAACTCTAACAATCTGACTTTAGCATAACTGTGGCCATGAAAATCGAGCCTAAGGGTTCACCACTTGTAGGCATTCTGATTTCAAGCCCACAGAATATGTATCTGGCAGTTGCTAACAATCATACTGAATTCTATACCTCTTGGTATCATGAAACTGAAGTTTTAAATCCATTTCTTAACTAACATATTTTCATAACTTAATAACTTTGTTATTATACTTCAAAATAAAATAGTTCATAATCACAAAACCTCTAAAACCAAAATATACATTTCTATTCATCAAATTAAATTATACTTTATCAAACATTCTTCCAATATATATACATGCCTCAACTGAATACTCTAAAATCATATATATAAATCTGAAGGCTTGAATCAATAGCATATTATAAACTCTTAAAACATGTCTAATATAATAAGAACTATTAAATCATATACTCTTGCATAATTTGCAACTTTCTAAATGATGAATTATTCCAAAAAATCATTTCATTGGCAAATAAAACATTTTCATAACACACAACATATCAATCATGGTCCCATGGTTTTCTAAATTTCATTTCATGCTATATATTCAAAATCATGGCTTTGCAAAAATTATATATTCATATTTTCATCTCTAATACTATATTTAACAATCATAATGTAAGAAATATAATTATAATGTGGAAATTAAGGCAATGAGGTTAAACCCACTTACCTGGAGGGGGAGGAAGAGGTGGCGGCAACACCAACTGAGCTCCAAGGAGCCGGGAGCACACCAACGTCAACTATTATAACAATAAAACTCATTAACGATCTATGGGTAGCTCTAGATTACCATAAACTAACTCTCACAACATTGGGGGAGCACTCCCCTTTGACAACAATGAGGAAAAACACAACTTAAACCATGGAATATGAAAGGAATGAGACAAAGGAAACATAAACAATAACAAAACTAACCTTGAAGCTTGGAGGAAGAAGATTTAATGGAGGATGAGAGTGGAGGGAGTGGAAGAGAGAAAATGGTGGTGGGGAAGGGTTCTAGTTCGTGAAATGGGGGTGGAGGAAGTAAGGAAGGGTTTAAGTATAAGGAGGGAGGCGTTTTGCACTGTTTTCGCAAAACTGACACCGCTATAGCGGTCTAGCCGTTCCTTGACCCCGTGCCTGATTCCAAAGGCTAAATACCATGCTGCATACTTCCTATGACTGCTATAGTGGTCCTGGACTGCTATAGCGGTGACAGCAAACTCCAGACTTAGAATTTTACTGTCACAAGCATATGGCTTATCTCCATACTCACTCACTTATTCCCATTTCTTTATCCTAAGTTAAATCATTTATTAACTTCCTATTAACTTTAAAACATAAATGTAAATAAGAAAATACTCCCCATTTAGATTCAAATAAAGTATAAAAAAAATCAAAACCCCAACCAATCAAAATCTCATTTTTGAGTTCTAGTTCAAATTTCGAAATTCCAGCGATTTTCAAAACTTGGGGGGATAAAAACGAAATATCTAGAGGGTTCCAAAAATTTGTTAAAAATCCCTCTTCAATTTATTTTCCTTTGGAGAGTAATTACCGGGACTTTTGATTCCAAGAATATAACTCTAACATATAGCACTCCAAGGAGGTGTAGGGCTCCAGACTTAGCGAAGACCCAGACCCGGCAACAGCAGTGGGTCCCGGGGGACCTTGAGGTCATGCGAAACTCATCTATTGACATGTGTACCCCAGGTATTACAATCTTCCCCCCTTAAAAGATTTGGTCCCCAAATTTAAACAATGGTAGCTGAAAGTTCAAGGAGTTGGGATACTTAACCCACATATGGTTTCAAGAATGCCTGAAACACTCTGACATGATACCTTGGCTATATTAGCTCATACTCTAGGAGACAATGCCATCTTATAGGCCATTGCTCCACTATTCTAGCTGAGGATGCCAATTGTCACCCCTAGGGCGGCTCCGCCTCCAAAGATAGCCTTTTCCTATCAAGGTAACAAAGGCTCCTATCATGACGCTTACACCAGGCAGCTACACCTCTATGGGTAGCCCTTTTCACAGTGCCAGTTCTAGGGAAAAACTATGTTCTGCTACCTCATGCAAGCAAGAGCTATCAAGGATTAGGGGGCTAAACGTCACTCGTGTCCTTGCTCTGGTTCCTTTTCTTTCATGTTTGATATCAACTAATACTATAGGGACTCTCGGTCCTCGATTTCCTGAACTTTCTCACTCTCTAAACGTGTGTAATACATGAAAATTAACTATTCTATCTGTTCACATAGAAAAACTGCAAAACAAACATGGTATTCATACACCTAACCCTCGATCATCACATTTCTATAATTAAAGGTTGTTATGTAACGCCCCGATTTTTCTATTAAGAGCGAAAATGACCAAAATGCCCCTGAGGTCATTTTCAGCCCGGAATTTGAGGAAAGCCAATCCAACAATACTCGAAGGGCAAACTCAATGTTGAAAGGGTATTAGATGACCTGTGTACCTTTTCGGGATTGAAAATCTCATTTTTCGAGTTTTCGGGACAAAATGACCAAAACGCCCCTGCAGTGTTTTACCTGTTTGCAAGTGCCAGATGAACCCGAAACTTCTCCAGATGGTTTTAAAAGGTGTTTTTATGTATTCTATGACCTCAGTTTTAATTATAGAGGTCTCAGGAAAAATTAGTGCAAAATTACAATTTTGCCCCTAGATTCGTGTTTTTACGCTTAATCGCGTGATTAAGCAAACCTAAGCAATATTAGGCTCTAATCAAAGATTAATTAATTTCCATAATTAATCTAGGGTCAAAATAATTTATTAAAGTTGATTAGAACCTTAAAATGCTTGATTACACCTTGAAATCTTATTTTAATTTCAAGATTTCTAGTCATGGAATCTTGAATAGTGTTTCCTCTCTCCAATTCCTTAAATCATGGAATTGTGTTACACATTGTTTATTTATAAATGAGTTTAAAATTCTCTAATGATGTATGAGCACTCCTAACCTTGTCATAAAATCCTAAATACTCATACTTAGCTACCTAAACTTAAGCTTAATTACTCCTAACCTTGTACCTAAGCTTACCTACACTTAAACCCACCACTAACACTCAATTACATGATCAAACCTCACCTCCTCTCTACTGCCCTGGCCTGGCCGAAGCTTCCCCCCTCCATATGCATCACATGTTCAATTTTCTAACACTCCAAAGCCATACCTCAAGTCACATACACCATACCTTCTCATATTTTCCATCACACTTGATTTTCCAAGTAAATAACCAATTGAAATAAATCATTTCCCATATTTATTTGTAGCTGAAAATGTTCCAGCCATGTTGAGTTTCTAGAAGACTAATTTCTTGCAAAATTAAAATAAAAGCTCACTCAAAAACCCATGCTTCAAGCCTTACTTTGTGTCATGAACTCCATACTTCAAACCATGCTTCTATGACACAATCAAAGAGATATTTTTCTCTCCCTTTTTCCCTCCAATGCTATGGCCACTCCTCCTCTTTAGTGAGCCCATTGTTTTGTTTTTCTATAAATAGGATGCTTGTGATAGCTTAGTTGCACCTTGAAGCATTTGCTAAGTTTAGAATCCTAAGAGTTATCTTGCTAGTTCTTTCTTTTCTCTCAAAGTTCTAAGAGTTTTTTCTCTTTATCTTCATCCTCTCTTCACATTATCACCTCACCACTTCAATCCACCATATCATAACCTTAGAGCATCATCAAATCTCTTATACACTAAACTTCAAACACAAGCTTCCTCAAAACACATCTCCTTTCCTTTTCTTTCTCTTTGGCCGAAGCCATCACACCACCTTAGGAGGAGTTGCTCTTCTCATTTTCCTTTTCAAGTTCAAGCTTTCATCTTCATCACTTGATAGGGAGTTTCTTTTCAAACTTTGTTTTACTCAAAAAATGAGTTTCTCTAGCTTTCTCTTGGATTTCTTTTGAAACTTTTCCTTGGTTCTTTGTTTTCCTTTCATTTCGGCCATGAGGCCATAATTATGAGCATGATAGCTTGATGATGAGAGTTTCTAGATGACGACCTTGTGTTCATCTCAAAGAAACCTCTAAAGCTTGAGTTTTCCTTTTCTTATAACTTCATCTATACGATACTTAGCTCACATGGTTTTTCAACTTAAGAAAATTAATCTAAGGATTTCTAAAAGCCCAAGCCTACCCTTGTCAACCTTAAAGTTGGCGGCACGTTCTAGAGATCTTTCTCTAGATAGGGGTTTTGGGTATTTAATAAAGAACTTGACTTAGTTTCATTTTCTTTTCCTTTGTAAGGTTTTCGATTTTGGTACTTTGATCCTTGAGATTTTGTTTTGTTTTGTTTTGAAAGTTTATTTATCTTGAGCTTGATGATGATGTTCAAGAACCTCATGGTTCCTTTGAGAACTTGGTTCAAGAACTCTAAAGCTCTCTTTCTAATGAGATATGTGTTGGGTTATTATCTTGTTAAAGTCTTGAATGAGCTCTAGCTAACCATAAAATGAACCTTGCATCATGTTTACTTTTATGCCTTGCACATCAAGTTTATTTTCCTTGCTATCACCAAGTACCAAGATAATAAAGGAACTTGCATTATCATGTTTATATTTCAAGCTATGCATTATCATGTTTACGTTTCAAGTTCTCACCTAAATATCAAAGATAATAATGTGATGCATCTCATATTTATTTTATGCTCTCACTTTACTTTCTAATAAAAGCTAAAATAAGTGCATAAGCATGTTTATCTTTATGCCATCACTTTAATGAACCTAGAGCTCAAAGACTTGCCCAAAGACTTGCCCATTGTTATCTCAAACAAAGGTCTAAAATAATTATTTTCCATAGTTGAGATTCCGGCCCTAAGAGGTTTTAAGTTTTCCAAGTGTTAAAAATGTGTTTCATAAATTTTCTAAGCTTATATGAGTATAAGGAATATGTAGAACTAAGTTTTATGAATTTAGAACCCCTTGAGGTGAAAATGATTTAGCTACTACCCTCTCAAGTATTTTTAAGATTTTAAAGGATAAAAGTATTTATAAATGAGTTTTGAAAGTTCTAAAAAGGTTCCAAGAGAAACTAGTATTCTATGTGCTTAAAAAATTGTGTTCTATGCCTTTTATGGAGATGCACATTTCGATTCTGCCTTGCCATTCATTGCCACTGTATGTGCTGTTTTAATGATGATAATATGCTTATGTTTGAGTAAAAATAATGCTAAGACTCATATGTGAAAGATAGGATAGGTTAGAAACTAGAAAAGAATTAATTTGAGAGTTTTATATCCCTTAATTATTGAATTTTCTGGATTCTGTCCAGCAAGGATTAGATTTGATAATCATAGTTTTAAATTAGATTAAATGTGTAGGAATGACTCATAATTGGTTTAGGACTTGATCTTGATGCCTTAGGAGCAAGCTAGACTTAGAAAGGGTCATTGTTGTGACTCCTAGGAACCTATAAAGTTAGGATTATAAATTCTGCATCCTTGAGGTTTAGAGATGTTCTTGATCATAGTGTGAGGTGAGAAATACTTAGTTATAACCTCATAGGTACCCAAGAGATTAGGTTTGATGATTAATAACTT
Source organism: Dalbergia cultrata (assembly GCA_031216105.1). Lineage (NCBI taxonomy): Eukaryota > Viridiplantae > Streptophyta > Magnoliopsida > Fabales > Fabaceae > Dalbergia > Dalbergia cultrata. Next base: position 38,250,541 of record CM062350.1, read on the forward strand.
AGAACGTGAGCTAAGGACCTTAAGGGTCAATGCATAAGACATTAAAAAGTCTTGATTTTTTATGATGCTTAATTTATGTAAGTATGATATATGATACATGAGCTTTATCTATGATGAGTTTGATGTATATGCTAGGAAGAAGTTTTTACATGATTAGAATGATTATGTGATGATGTATGTGCTATGAAGAAGTTTTATATGATGATATGCTATACCTCATAAGAAATGTTTGTAAGTCCTATATGTTTTCATAGCATAAGCAAATTTGAGGAAATTCAGTCTACAGCCGTCATGCTGCCGAATTTCCATCAAATTTGAGGAACTGAGAAAAAGGTCTTTTTTTGAAAATCATGAGAACTTAAATGTGACACAACACTGAGACGCCTTCTTGGGTGACACCGGTTTAGCCGAGCACCCCCAAGAAAACAAATCCGTGAGGGTATTGACACAGAGCTTGCCAAAGCGGACAATACTACTATGCACTAGTCGCTAGTAGAGCGTTTCAAAGAGGAAATGACCCTAAGAGGTGATCCTTAATTTGCCCCCTAGCCCGTACTTTAAGTCGGGATTATGTATGTTACGCTTATCATAGGATAAGTAAGAGCTAGTGATGACTAGTTAAGGTATGAGCTCATAACCTAGAGATGTTTTAGGGTGGCCCCATGAGATAAAGTTAAAGTTGAAATGTCACATTTGCTATGAAAAACCAAGAAAAGTTATTATGAGATTCATAACTGTCACCTTATGCCACTGTTATAATGTTTCTTAGTTATTCTATTGATTGGTTTACCTTTATGATGCATTCATTAGTGTATTTCATGCTTAGTCATAAGACGCATTGTAAAATATGATGGACCTTGTGTCACAACATACCCGGAGGGGGCGCCGAGACTCGGATGGCGATCGTTTGGTTTTTGAAAATGTTTGGGAGTCGCCACCAATTTTAATTCTGGAAAAAATTGGAAAACCTTTAATTTGCAAACTGGTCTTTTAAAATGAGATTTAAGGTCCGGGAGTCTGATTATGATTAGGGAAGGGTGGAAACTTAATCTCACTACACCCCTAATACATCCGTATAAATACGGTTACCCTAGAGTTTATTATGCAAATTTATTTATAACTTTAATGTATTTATTTTTTCCCAAAAGTTAGCAAACATGTAAAATATAAAATAAAATAAAACAAAAGAAATTAAATTAAAAGAAAACAATTTAATGAAAAATTAATTTTGGTTTGATAGTTGTAAGCTACGCCGACGTACCCTCTGGTGCAATGAGGGATTCAAAACCACGTCGTTCTTAGAAAATGCTTATGAGTTTGATTGATTTTAATTAAAAGAGAAAGACATAAAATTTGTTGATTGATTTTAACTTTGGAAATAGGCTTTTGTCTGATGATTTATTAAAAAGAGAAATCTGGTCTTGCATGGGACTCAAGTTAGCACTAGGCTACTCAGTAAATCCTTTACAATTCAAGGCTATGAAGGGAGCACCGACTCCTCAATCACAATTATTGATTATTGCATAGACCAAAATATTTTTTTATTTTTATTATTTTTGTTGTTTTTCATTTTTTTTATTTTTTTGGTCTAAAAATGAAACAAACAGCCTCTAACAAGGGAAGAAATAAAGCCCAAACCCTCCTAAACTAACTAGACCCATATAACTAAACTCTCTTTTTAAAATAAATAAAAATCAACAGCCGTATTAGAGCCCACAGAATAATAACAAAACCAACAAAACCCAAACAAAAAATAAGAACTAACAAAACAGTAGGCTTAATATTTCAAAAACCCGACCCGAAACTGTAGACGCAATATTTCAACCCTTAAAAACCCTCTGATAAAAAATTCACGGGCTCAATATTTCCGAAAGGGATGAGCTTGACCAAAGAACCAAATAGCAAACCCAAACATATGTCCTAAGCCCAAATGCTAAGTGGACAAACGAAAGTAAAAACAAGTAGCCTACTCCCAAATAAGCAAACATAATGCACTAAACAGAGTTAAAATTAGGAAGCCCAACGTGAATAGTCAATAGACTAAAGCTTACTTCCCGAAATAATAAAAACACAGAAAACCCAAAGCTCAAGCATGTGCCCAAGCTATACTAAAGACACAATGCATTGACCAAAAACTAAAAACAAAACTGGACACCAAAAAAACAATAACCCAAATGAAAAACTAATACGGGCTCCAAACAAAACTTTCAAAATGCCTCATTTTCATACCCAAGCTCATTATAACATCAAGAAAGAAAATGGGGAAGGACCTAGAAAGGTGGGGCAGCGGCGCGAGAAGCTTCAAAGGGGGAGGATGCACGACGCGACGGAGCTGGGAGATGACCGCGGCTGGAGTGGTTTGACGTGGGGGTGTTGTTCGCGGTGAAGCTGGCGCGGATCTGGACCGGTCGTGTGGAGGGGCGCTGCTAGCGGCGGCCTTTGTGGCGGAGGATGGAGGTTCGCGGTGGTTCTCTGGATGCGTGGTGTTAGGCGACAAGGGAAAACGGCGATGGACTCGTGATATGGCTGCTGGAGTTTCGCGGTGACTGTTTCACGGAGTGGGGGGTGTCTCACGGTGTTGCTCTCGAGGCTGTGGAGGTTCTGGGAGGAGTCGAGTGGCTGTTGCAGGGGTGTGGATTGCGAAGGTGAAGAGCGATGTGAGGCTGCTATGCGGGCTCGTGAGGCTAGCCTGCATGAGCAGCGCCGCTCACAAAGGGCATGGAGCTGGCAGAGAAGGTGTGAACCCACGGCGATGAGAGGACTCGCGAAGAGCAGGTGCGGTGGCCGCTTCTCTTCCTCTCTTTCCTTTGTATTTTCAATTTTGGGCTTGCGAGAATGATGTTGAACTTTCAAAGGGGGTAATGGTTTGTGCCTGTGATTATGGTCTTGCTGTTGATTGTAGTAAAGGAGGGTGATGGCGATGATGCTTACGCCATGGGTTTATGATGATGATTATTTGGTTAATGATGAAGGCAGTTTGATGTAATGGTGACTGATTGTAGGGCTGACGGTGTTGGTATATCCCTACTGAAAATTGATGTCCTCTCCTATATATATTGAGCTCCTTTCTTTAATTAATATTCGTTCCCATGCTGTTGAGGAGCTCTGCACTGACTTGTCCCCCACGCCCCTGTAGTTGCGGAACCATTTTTCTTGCAGAGAACCCATCTCCGTTGCAGGAATTGATGGTTTCGTTGTCTTGGTTCCCGTTTTCCTTTTCCTCTTTTTTTGTGTGGACATGAGCGTGGGGTTCAAATAGTAGACATGCCCATCCTGTTTGCTTTGTCCTTTTATTTTTATATTCACATTGTTTATCAAACAAGTGCAGATGGAAAAAATGAATAATTTGGCTTAACTTCCTTTTTCTCATGTTGTTGGACTGATGTGTGAAACAAAGTGAATCAACACTTACTGACTGCTTTAGAGTTGCGCTGAACGTGAACAAGATTCTCAATTAAGCAATACTATTCATGCAGTTGACACTTTTTTCAAATGTAATGAAAGTAACGAAGACACTTAGAACTGGATCTAGACATAAAAAAACATTTTTCATTTTTTATTTTTTATAATTTTTGTTTTTAAAAAAAGAAATAAACCAAGGGACTACAAAATAACCCTTTTTAATTATATGAAAGGGTTTTGAAAGAAGTAAAACTATGCAAACTTTGGAATTTTCTTGTCAACTGTTTGGACAAAATAGGGTGTTCACAGTTGCCCCTCTTTACTTGTATCTTACTAAAAAATGTAAAGTTTATGACTTTAATGTTTTGCTGTAAGTGACAAGTAAAGATATGAACACAGATTTTGTCCGAATGCACGATGTATGATATGTGATGCGTGAAAACTTTTAACGATAATGTGAAATGATGCTAGATGACTCAATGCGTGGTTTCGATGTATTTCAATGAAAACCGGATGCATGATGTATGACACTAATGCTTCTAATGAATGATGCCAGATGATCTCAGGGTGAAAACCAGACGCATGCATAATCTGAAGGGACCTGAAAGAGAGTGAGGAATTTGAAGCTTATGAATGTGAAGCGCATGTGGGGTATCAAACATGTGGAATCAGAATTTGTGAAAATGAATGTGAACGTGAATCATGAAAGTAAATGTGAAGACAGATAAAATGTGAAAACAGATAAACTATGATAACTATAAATTGAAGAAGGCAGTAAATTAGAGAAAGCTGTAAATTGTGAAAGTCAGAATCTGAGAAAGCAAAGAAATTTGGAGAAAGCGAAATTTGGAAAGCAAGAATTAGAGAAAGCTGTAAATTTGGAGAAAGTAGTAAATTGGAGAAAGCAGTAATTTGGCGAAAGCAGTAAATTAGAGAAAGCTGTAAATTTGGAGAAAGCAGTAAATTGGTGAAAGTTGTAAATTGTGAAAGCTATAAATTGGAGAAAGCTGTAAATTGTGAAAGCTGTAAATTTGGAGAAAGCAGTAAATTGGTGAAAGCTGTAAATTGTGAAAGTCAGAAATTGGAGAAAGTCAGAAATTGTGAAAGTCAGAAAGTGGAGAAAGCTGTAAATTTGGAGAAAGCAGTAAATTGGTGAAAGCTGTAAATTGTGAAAGTCAGAATTGGAGAAAGTCAGAATTGTGAAAGTCAGAAGTGGAGAAAGTCAGAATTGTGAAAGCTGTAAATTATGAAAGTAGTAAATTGGAGAAAGCTATAAATTTGAGAAAGATAAAAGATTTGTGAAATGTAAAGAAATCACAGATCAAGACTCTGTGAATGAGTCTGAAAGTTGTATGCAGATGCATGGCTGGCAACTCTGATGAAATGATGATACATAATTTGTGTGATGATGCTATGGATGATGCGAAATTGATGTTGTAATGACATGAATGATCTAACTGATGATGACATGATGAATTGATGCAACATTGATGTATTGATGATATGATGAAAGAAACTGTTGATGTGATGATGATACGACGAATTGTTGTGGAATTGCTGTAATGATGACATTATGGAAATAGCTTTTCAAAACTAAAAATTGCCCCAGGCTGAGGTGTCTTCACATCGTCTTTCAAGAAAGCTTTTGTCTATCTCAAAATATGCCGTCTCTTTAGCTGCACAGTTCTATGAGTTTTTTCATTGTAGTTGTAGAGCACATCTTTGGCTGATTGATGCTTCAGCGTCTCTTTTCTGCCTCGTGTCTCACTGTTCTCATTCTTGCTTTGATCGACAGTCTGGGTTCTTTGATCGAGTGTTTTCTTGGAACCATCGAAATCTACACTCAGGTTATCAACCTCGAATCTTGGCTAGTCGAGTTGCCTCTTCTCTTTTGACAATCAATCTTAAACCCCGTCGACTTACTTTGTTTATGAGTTACATTAGCAAATTAGTCCCTTATTGTATTTCAGTTTCAATATCATGATTACGCATGGTTTAAGAAGGAATAAAAAGACAAAGATTTTGATGGGAAGGGAAAGATAACCGAAAACAAAGAGGAAGGGTAAGACAATTTTATTGGATTTCAAACTGAGAAGCATTTACAGAATCTCAACGACTGTTAAAAGATAAGGAAAGAAGGAAGACAAGACTAATAATGCTGTTCTTATGCGATCAACCCATTTCTCTGATTCACTGGTTACACCGAACTTGAATTCTATGACAGCAAGTTCAATTCTTCATCATGTGCTCAACAATATGCTGCAATCCACCAATATTCAAATTGCCCCAGTGTCAACATCATTCCTAGCGTCTCAGCCTTTCCTCATTGTATAAGCCATACGTTTCAAGTTTTCAACCCAGTTCCTATCCCTTTTGTGCTCTAACTTCTGCCTAGGCCACCCATAAGGTTTTCAGCCTAGCGAGCATTTTCTTTACTCTTTTCTCTTTCACGTGCTCTAATTTTGCCTAGGTCGCCCTTTCAGGTTTTCAACCTAGCGAGCATTTTTATTTTTAAGCAAAATATTTCTTCACAGCATCCGCATTGATCGGCTTAGCGAGGACTTGGCCTTTCATATCAGTCAGGATCAAAGCTCCTCCAGAGAAAGCATCTTTGACAATGTAGGGGCCTTCATGTGTGGGTGCCCATTTGCCTCTGTTATCTTCCTGATTTGACAGAATTTTCTTTAGAACCAGATCACCTGGCTGAAATGTTCGAGGGCGAACGTTCTTATTGAATGCTTTAGCCATTCTTTTCTGGTACAACTGGCCAGCCATGGCATCAGCGCTTAGTCGTTTCTCTTCAAGCATGTTCAATTGCTCGTATCTCACTTTGACCCATTCAGCCTCCTCCAATTCAGTTTCCACCAAGACTCTCAACGAAGGTATCTCTACTTCTATAGGCGTGACTGCTTCCATCCCGTACACCAATGAATACGGAGTTGCCCCAGTTGAGGATCTGACGGCAGTGCGATAAGCATGTAACGCATAAGGTAGCATATCACTCCAATCTCTGAACGTGACCACCATCTTCCCCAAGATCTTCTTGATGTTTTTATTTGCTGCTTCCACCGCCCCGTTCATCTTTGGTCGATAAGGAGTCGAGTTGTGATGCTTGATCTTGAATTGTTCACACGGTTTTCGTACCTCTGCATTATTGAAATTAGTCGCATTGTCTGTGATGAGTCTTTCTGGTAACCCGTATCTGCAGATGATGTTGTTTTTCAGAAACTTCACCACCACCTTCCGTGTTACATTAGCATAAGAAGCAGCCTCAACCCACTTGGTAAAGTAATCGATTGCTACCAGAATGAACCGGTGACCGTTAGAGGCTTTGGGGTTAATTGGCCCGATGACATCCATGCCCCACATTGAGAATGGCCATGGTGATGTAAGAGTGTGCAATGATATAGGAGGAGAATGGATTCGATCTGCATAGATTTGACATTTGTGGCATCTTCTGACAAATTCTGTGCAGTCTTTTTCCATTGTGAGCCAGTAGTATCCCTGCCTGAGAATCTGTCGGGATAATGTGTGTCCATTAGCATGGGTCCCACAAATACCCTCATGAACTTCCGATATGATGGATTTGGCTTCTGCAGCATCGACACATCTCAGCAAAACTCCATCGTGGCTTCTTTTGTACAACATTTCCCCTGACAGAAAGAATGACATGGATAGCCGTCTAAGTGTCTTTCTATCATTTTCAGTTGCTGCTAACGGATGTCCCTTTCCTTAATGAACTTCTTAATGTCGTGGAACCATGGTCTACCATCCGGCTCTTCTTCAACATTTGAACAGTATGCTGGTTCTCTCCTAACAGTTACTTGTAGAGGTCGCACTTCCACTTCCAGGTCGAGCTTGGTCATTACGGCTAAGGTAGCTAAGGCATCTGCAAACTGATTCTGTTCGCGAGGTAGGTAATGGAAACTGACATCTTTGAACTCCCCTTTTAAGCTCATAAGATGTTCATAGTATGACAACAACCTGTGCTCTTTAACTCGCCATTCTCCATTGACCTTCAAGTGTTGCACTCCAAGGGATATCGCTGCCTTTAAGCCAGTTATGCATGCTTCGTATTCAGCCATGTTGTTGGTACAATCAAAAGCTAATTTAACAGCGACCGGGAACTGTTTTCCTTCAGGAGATGTTATCACTGCTCCAACTCCATTTCCTCGAATGTTGACTGCACCGTCAAAGTACATTTTCCACATAATATCTTCACTTTCCCCGTCTTCACTATCTTCTTCCATGGTTGCTAAGACACCCTCATCAGGAAGTTCGAGTTCTATTGGTTGATACTCTTCAATTGGATTCTCGGCCAGGTGACCTGCAATCACACTTCCCTTTATAGACTTTCTGGTCACATACTTGATATCAAATTCTGCTAGGGCCACTTGCCATTTGGACATTCTCATGGAGATATGTGGGCTTTCAAAGATGTACTTCATGGGGTCCACTCGTGATATGAGCAGAGTTGTATAGTTGAGCATGTACTGTCGTAACCTCTTTAAATCCATACCAATTGCACAACAAGTCTTTTCAATAGCTAGATACCGAGATTCGCAATCATTGAATTTCTTGCTCGGGTAGTAAATGGCTTGCTCCTTCCAGACTCATCATGTTGTCCTAACACTGCTCCCATAGACCCATGCAACACCGTGAGGTATAGTATCAGCGGCCATCCTGGTGTAGGTGGAACCAGGAGAGGTGGATTTGATAGGTAATTCTTGATCTTGTCAAAAGCTTCTTGGCATCTGTCATCCCACTTAACCGTCTTATCTTTCCTCAGCAGTTTGAATATCGGATCGCAGGTGTGGGTCATATTGGAGATGAATCTCGCGATATAGTTCAGACGACCCAAAAAACCTCGAACCTCTTTCTCAGTTTTAGGTGTTGGCATATCCTGGATGGCTTTGATTTTGTCGGGGTCCACCTCGATACCCTTCTTGTTAACAATGAACCCTAACAATTTTCCAGTGGATGCTCCAAAAGTGCATTTTGCTGGATTTAATCGAAGTTTGTAAAGTCTGAGCCTTTCAAACAGTTTCCTGAGCACGACGACATGACTTTCACCTTCCTGTGACTTTGCAACCATATCATCTACATATACCTCCAACTCCTTGTGAATCATGTCATGGAATAATGTCACCATGGCTCGTTGGTAGGTTGCTCCAGCATTCTTCAGTCCGAACGACATTACTCGATAGCAGAATACTCCCCACTGAGTAATGAATGATGTCTTCTCCTTGTCTTCTTCCGCCATCAGAATCTGATTGTAGCCTGAATAGCCGTCCATGAAGGAGAATCGATGACTTCTTGCTGTGCTATCAACCAAGATGTCTATATGGGGAAGAGGAAAATTGTCCTTTGGGCTTGCCTTATTCAAATCCCGATAGTCCACACACATTCTAACTTTTCCGTCTTTCTTCGGCACGGGTACTATGTTAGCTATCCATTTCGGGTATAGCGGAACTTCTAGAAAGCCTGCATCAAGCTGCTTCTTGACTTCCTCCTTGATTTTAAGAGACATTTCTGGACTCATCCTTCTCAACTTCTGCCGTTTAGGTTCCATGCCCTCAATCAGCGGGATTTTATGTGCCACTATCTTTGGGTCTAAACCAGGCATATCTTTGTAAGACCAGGCAAAAATGTCTATGAATTCTCGGAATAATGCTATCATTTCTTCTCTTTCTGGATTGTCAACTATCTTCACCTCTTTCCTATCCTCGTCGGTCCCCAGATTCACAACTTCAATGATCTCATCATGAGGATTTATCCCATTTTCCATCGAGTTCATGATTTTGGCAAATTGCTGGCATAATTCAGGATCTTCATCTTGTTCATGTTCATTCAAGTTCGTTGTAACGCAATAATCAATTAATGGGTTTTCACAATCATTTACACGAGATAGAGATTCTGAAGGAGATGAGTCCCTGGAATTTAGACGAGACCCGAAATAAATAAATAAAAAGGAAGAAATGTATAGGAAGGAAAAAATGAAAGGACAAAAATTATGAAAAGGAAAAGAAACCATGCATAATCATTCAATTAAAGTTGAAGTACACATAAGGTAACTAAAGCGTCCATTACTCAAGATACAATAAATCATCACAAGGCACTGAATCCCAATTGTCTAATGGTTCGCAACTCTGGTAGATCAGCTGAGACGTTTCCTTGACTCCTTCTTGAGTGCTAACGGCTCCTGCTTCTTCTATCATTACCACTGCCGCTGGTGTAGGAAATGTGTCCCTGATGTGCGGGATCTTCTGCTTGATAGGTTCAAAAGATGACAGCTCACCTGCTACTTCATACCCCAGGCCAAATTTCCCAGGATTGTCTTGGAGGAAAATTGGATCTTTGAATCCTTGCAACTGTCTTCCTAACCCTTTGCCTTCCTCGAATCCACTCTTCTGCATTATTCTAAAGGCCACTGGAAGTGTGCCACCTCCTCGTTCTACTGGTTCAGCTATCTCGAGGTTTTGAAATGAGACCTCAAGAACATCTTCAGCACAGTCAATGTATGGCAATCGCCCTTGGTTTAGTTACCAGCAATTCTTCCTCCCCTTTTACAGTAATGAGTTTTCCGCAATCTATGAATTTCACCCTCTGATGAAGCGTAGAGGGGACTGCCCCTGCCTCATGGATCCAAGGTCTTCCCAACAGCATAGTGTACCCTGGCTCAATGTCCATCACTTGGAATTTAGTTAAGAACATGGTCGGACCAATTTCCAACTGAAGGTCAATGGTACCCGTGATTTCCCTCAATGATCCATCAAATGCTTTGACGATTGTCTCGCTTGGTTCAATTGCGGAAGGATCGATTGGTAGTTGTTGCAGAGTGGAGTAGGGGAGCACATTGAAAGCTGACCCTCCATCAATCAAGACTTTGGCGATATTGCAACCCTGACATTTTAAAGTGATGTGGAGCGCCTTTGGGCGTCCCACTGCATGAGGAAAAATTTCATCTTCTTTGAAAATTATTGCATTCGCAGTTTTGATTACACCCACAATCCCTTCGACTCTATCCGGGGTTACATCTTTTGAGACGTATGCTTGATTCAACACTTTCTTAATCGCGCTGCGATGAGCTTCTGAAGATAAGATCAATGAATAAAGTGAGATCTTTGCCGGTGTTTTCTTCAACTGATCCACCACATCATACTCACTTTGTTTCATTATTTTTAGAAATTCTTCTTCTTCATCTTTAGGGTCTTTTCCTTTACTTTCTGGTATTGCTTGAGGGTCTCTTAATAGCTTTCCGGGGGCATAACACCTACCACTCCGAGTGAATCCCCCTGTTCCCGTCACATTCGTTATGGATTCTGACGTAAGGGGTTTCAGGCATTCTTTACTATTGGGCTCTTCAATTGCTTTTGGTTGATCAGGCTTTGCATGGGTTGCAAGATGAGAAGGCAATCTGGACACTTTGAAGATAGGTACTGCCTTTTGTTTAGGGATTATCTCCCCGAATATCGTAGAACAAGGCTCTGTGACAGTGTCATATCTCCATGGAACAGTGTGATTGCTTTCATACGAAAATGGCGTAGGTACCTTGGGAGCAATTGCCGGTTCGGGTTTATAAACCTTAAAAACAGGAGGATCTTGGTTGATCATATTGATACTCTGTTTGATGCCATTCGGTATCTCAAGCAACCCTAATTTGATCATCCTTTCAACAAAGATCTTCAGCTCTGGACACTCTTCAATGTGATGCTTCCTTCCGGAACACTCACAAAATAGATCACCTTCGTCTCCCTCCACTATTCTTCTACCTTTCTTTCCCTCAGCTTCCATCTCATTACCAGCCCTTTTTAAGGCTTCCAGGATCTGTTTCATTGGGAGTTTAACATTCTTTACTCCCTGACTTGCTTGCACCTCACAGATAGAATTCACTTGTCCTCCGCTGTGATTGGGGAATGGGTTGTTTCTTATGTTTGGCCTCGGCTCTTCTTCCAGTTTAATGGCGCCACGGTCGATCAAACGCCATACTGCGCTTTTAAACCCATAACAATCTTCGACGGAATGTCCAGGAGAATTTGAATGGTAATCGCATATCTGGTTTGGATTGTACCACCGAGGATATGGTGGCGTGAAAGTCTTCCCAGGACGGGGGGTTAGCAAGTTGTCTCTGCACAAGCATTTGAACAGTTCAGCATTTCTCATATGGAAATCAGGTAGTGGCCGATTTTCTGTGGGGGATCTGTTGTTGGTGGTTAATGGTGGGGCTGTTGTAAAGGGGTTGGTTGCCTGACGAGCCGGAGGTAGTGTTTGGTGGGGTCTAGGTGCTATCGGAGTATAAGGTCGTGGATGGGAAACATGGTTGATTTGGTGTGGTTGAGGCATGTATAGTGCTTGGGTTTGGGTTGGAATAGTTTGAGGGGATGAGTATTGTTGGTAGGGGTAAGAGGGGTGTTGTGTATGCGGGTAAGGTGGGTAGTGGTTTTGGTAACGATTTGGCTGAGAAGTGGATTGACGAGGCTGGGGATGGATGTAGTTGACGGTACCCTCTTTTCTCTTGAAATTGGAGCTCTTCTTTGATTCACTTGTTTCCCTTACTGCAAGTTCCACTTTCCCTTCCTGGATGTTGGTTTCTATCCTTTCTCCTATCTCAACCAGATCGACAAATTCCTTGACATGTGTCCCGAGCATGTTTTTGAAGAATGGGCCTTCCAGTGTACGAATGAAGTAAGAACATATCTCCTGCTCCAAAGATTGGTGGAATAACCCTTCCAGCTATTGCTCTCCATCTCTGAGCATATTCCTTGAAAGATTCATTTGCTTTCTTCCTCATCCCTTTCAGTTGATCTCTGGTAGGAGCAGCGTTCAAATTGAATTTGTATTGGTTGGTGAAAGCTTGAGCTAGGTCTTCCCAACATCTAATTTGTGATCGGTCCATCTGCATATACCATTCCCATGGCGCCTTCCAAGCTCTCGGGAAAAAGGCGATCAGGAAGTTCTCATCCTTGGACCACATTCCCATTTTCGTGCAATACATTCGTAAATGCATGAGAGGATTGGTGCTACCATCAAACTTGAGGAGCTCGGGCATCTTGAAGTCTTTGGGAATGATCACGTTAGGAGCTAGACACAGATCGTTGATGCTCATTGAGCCATACGAGCTAGGCCCACGCAGTATTCGGAGCTGCTCTTGCATGCTTTCTTGCAGTTCTTGTTTGAGCTTCAGTCGTTCAGCTTCCTTCTCCACGTTATTATACGAGGCTGCATTGTTGTCATTGTTCTGCTGAGGTCCCATTGTTGTCATTCCCGTCTGAGTCGTATCCTGGTCCCTCCTCATTCTCCTCATTTTGTTTGGCGGCTTTCACCGTATCGACAATGAATTTCTTGAATTCTTGTCCGAATATGGATTTTATCATGTCTTTCAGCTCATCAATCTCTTGACTTAGGTTCCTTCCCTCATTGTTGCCTTCTGCAGCCATACTCTGCTCCTTGTCTTTACCCCTTTCAGTCTTCTCTTTCTCAACTCTAGATCGAAGTTCGTACGGCTCTCTAGCCGGCACACTAATGCTAGACAAAGCTTTCTTTGAAGGAGCAATGTTTGACAGCCTCTAAACTGATAGAGATTCTTTCCCCTGCAAAATGGAGCATGATTTAGTTTTTCTTTTATAATTTTTCTTTTCTCTTTTTTTAGTTCACGAAGGATATCATCAGCACTCGCGACGAATGGAAATATTATCCACACATATCATTACGGGCATCCTACCCTCTAACTTAAGTGTGGTTGATAGCGATCCTGAAGGGAATATTTATTTCCTCATCAGATGCCATTTAATAACACTAGCAATGCAATTTTGGAGCAGAATTTTGCTTCTTGTAAGAAGATCCATTGATTCATGAACACATACTTGTACTCAAATAATAGATGGAAGACTTAAACATTTCATTCCTTGAATGTAGTTCAATACATCATAAACTACTAAGTCTAGTACATCAAGAGCTTGGTTTTCTGCTTCTTGAATTTCCTAGCATAGCCTTCACATTTCTTCATGAACTTGGTTACCCCTTGTGGTAGGTCGAGAAATGGTGCTTCCTCTATCTCTTCTTTTGCTTCTTCAAAGCATTGTATGACCCCCTGACTGTGATCATTGACTTCTTTGATGATTCGGGCATGCTTCATCTTCCATTGTTCAGCTTCTTCCACATTATCCAACGCTTTATTTTTCCAAAACTTCCTGTGTTCATTCTTAGTGACATAAAGTCATTGGTATTGGTTTGCCGACTTAGTGCACGAGCATAATCATCCTTTGTTTGTGCTAAGACTTCCAACAAATTTTGGACTTTGCCTTCCAGTTCCTTCCTTGCTTGCCGTTCCATGTTGATTATCTTCTGCAACTCCCTATTCTTCTCTTTTTCATCCATAACCTTTACCCCTAGGTCTCGCAATACTTTCTCCTTCTTGTCAAGCTCAGCTTCTAATTTTACTTTGGTCTTGTTTTGGACCTTGATTTCTCTTTCAAAGTTCTTCTTTTCGTTTAAAAGGCCACGGAGCTCTCCTTCAAGTTCTCGGAGCCTTGCGGTTCTGCGCTTCCTCTTCCTCTTGGGACTTCAAGGAGTCTCGTGATATTCATCCTTCAACGCCTCAATCTCTCTTGCCCTTTGCGACATCGGTCTTGGAGAATGACTACTTGCACATCGGCTTCTTGTTTCTTTTCTTCTAGGAACCTCATTTGTGTCTTTAATACCTCAACATGAGAAATTATTTGGGACATTGCCTGAGATTGTTCTCCATCACCATGAAGCTTCCACTGAAGGTCTGACCGCCCCACTCTTGCTTTTCTCCATTTTTCGTATTCTGGGGTTGGGATCGGTAGTTGCTTTCCTAACCTTTGTCTTCCTACCATTTTGATGTCTTCCCAAGCTTTCTTAATTTCCAACTCTTGCTTCTTTGTATCCTGATGCTTTTGGTAGAGGAAATTAAATCCTTGCAATTGTTCTTCTTGAGGTTTAGTTTGTGTCCATGAAGTCGCTTTAGTACCAAAGCAGGAGAGTATGATGCGCAACCCCTCGGACCCATTAAAGGAACATAAGGGAAAGCCCCACAGCTGTAGATAATGTTTTCACCATTGTACCATGGGCAAACCCATTTAAAAGTACTGGGCTCAATGGTAGAAAACTCTTGTATCCACTTATGTGCCGGTTGTTGAATTATTGGTACGCGATGAAAGTGCTTCAATGGCAGCAGATGTCCCATATGATTTCCAGCATGCATATGTGTCATTACCCACACGTATAGTAAGTGCGAGCAACATCGTAACCTCCCTCCTTTCTTCCGATGGCATATTTCCATAGAAAGGAAAGTGTCGGCTAGAATTGCGGGAATCGGATTTGCCTTATAAGTGCAGAATCTGAAGAAGACATCCATTGAGGCTTGATCAACAATGTCTGGTGTAAAAGGGAAGAGCACCAACCCATAAATTGTCAGTGCTAAAGTTCGGTTAAACAAGTCCCATCTTTTTTGTTGGGCCAACATTTCAAGGCGAGTCTCAAGGAAACCTTTGCTCAATCCTCGAATCGATCCTCTTTCTTCTATCACCATCTGGTCCACTTGGACCCCAATTATCTTGGCAATTTTCGCCTCTGTTACATGATTCCCTTGATAGAGGTACACACCTGCCTTTTCGCGGATAAGTAATCTTATCATCCTCGTGTATTCTTCTATTGTTGGAATTATGTCAATCTTCGGCAATTCGAAGCATTGTAGAGGAGACTTCCAAAATTGTGCGAGTGCACTAAGCACAGGCTCCTCGACAGTGATGTACAAGAGGTCAACTAGATGTCCATATGTGTTCTGAAAATCGAGTCTAGCTTCATGCGGCATCAACCGACATAGTTCTCCTATTTTCCGTAGCTCGCTTTGGACTACGGTAACCTTGATGTTTCTCTTTGCATTGCTAGTGTTATTTTGAGTCGTTTCCATTGTCTTGAGTGATGATAAGCCTTGTTCCCTGTAAAAAAGAATATAAAATTAAATGACCTCAACAATATTAAATATGCATGAGTAATGGATGATGCCTGCGATGCATGAAATGATCTCTTCATTATTATGCAATATGCATGGAATTCCCATATGAAAGTTATTCATGGTACTTCTATCCTTAAAATGTATGTTATGCATGGTAATTTTTTTGTACGTTATGCATGATATGTATGCATGAGTTTTTTTTTTTTTTTTTTAACTAAACGCCCTATGAATGATAGGCTTACAGAAACATTTTTTTGAAAATAAAAGAAGTGAAGGATTTGTTATGGAAACATTTTTTTTATATATTTTGAGAATAAAAGAAATGAACGATATGCTTATGGAAATATTTTTATACATATATATATTTTTTGAGAATAAGAAAAGAATGCATGTGTGCATGATGAGACATGTTCAATGAGAAGAGAAAATGGATACTCCTTAGTGTCCTAAAAGGGTTAATTCTAGAGATGGAATTTCTAAGGTCCAAACCTTAATAGGGTAGTCACTAGGTTCAAATTATTAGTGCACAGTTATTGGGACGGGTCTAGACATCTAAAAGCCATGGTCCTCAGATTGCCCCTATCTATAAGATAGAGACCCAGTTCATGAAGAGATCACAAGTAGGGATGAATCCTCTCAGTATGATCAACCATGAGACCAGTGACAATCTGAGTGGTGTTCCGCCAAATGCCAAGTGAGCATGAAGCCCTTCAAAGGACAATATCGGAACTCCTTCCTAATCCTCGGGTCGCACAAGCTCGGGTATAGAGCCCAAAAGTGTGTGAGGTAATGTGAATGTGCATAGTGTGTGAGGAGTATACCAACCTTGTGATCCTAAAACTACCCTTTCCTACAAAAGAAAACCAGACAATGTATATTCCAGAAGCACAATAGATTATTGAGAAACAAAACAAAGTCTTCTACCCTAAGGTTTCAAATATATACAAAAATGGAAGTCTTTTATCCTAATGTTTGAATGAAGAATATTCACAAATAAAATATACCATTATTTACAAAAAGGAAATAAAATATTTACAAAAGTAAAACAAGTGTGTGATTTGGGGAAAAATAAATATAATAAAGCCCTATTATTTGCATAATTAACTCCAATAGGCTTGACTCTCTAGCAAGTCCCCAGTGGAGTCGCCAAGCTGTCACAACATACCCGGAGGGGGCGCCGAGACTCGGAGGGGGCGCCGAGACTCGGATGGCGATCGTTTGGTTTTTGAAAATGTTTGGGAGTCGCCACCAATTTTAATTCTGGAAAAAATTGGAAAACCTTTAATTTGCAAACTGGTCTTTTAAAATGAGATTTAAGGTCCGGGAGTCTGATTATGATTAGGGAAGGGTGGAAACTAATCCCACTGCACCCCTAATACATCCGTATAAATACGGTTACCCTAGAGTTTATTATGCAAATTTATTTATAAATTTAATGTATTTATTTTTTCCCAAAAGTTAGCAAACATGTAAAATATAAAATAAAATAAAACAAAAGAAATTAAATTAAAAGAAAACAATTTAATGAAAAATTAATTTTGGTTTGATAGTTGTAAGCTACGCCGACGTACCCTCTGGTGCAATGAGGGATTCAAAACCACGTCGTTCTTAGAAAATGCATGTGAGTTTGATTGATTTTAATTAAAAGAGAAAGACATAAAATTTGTTGATTGATTTTAACTTTGGAAATAGGCTTTTGTCTGATGATTTATTAAAAAGAGAAATCTGGTCTTGCATGGGACTCAAGTTAGCACTAGGCTACTCAGTAAATCCTTTACAATTCAAGGCTATGAAGGGAGCACCGACTCCTCAATCACAATTATTGATTATTGCATAGACCAAAATATTTTTGTATTTTTATTATTTTTGTTGTTTTTCATTTTTTTTATTTTTTTGGTCTAAAAATGAAACAAACAGCCTCTAACAAGGGAAGAAATAAAGCCCAAACCCTCCTAAACTAACTAGACCCATATAACTAAACTCTCTTTTTAAAATAAATAAAAAAATCAACAGCCCGTATTAGAGCCCACAGAATAATAACAAAACCAACAAAACCCAAACAAAAAATAAGAACTAACAAAACAGTAGGCTTAATATTTCAAAAACCCGACCAAATCAGACGCAATATTTCAACCCTTAAAAACCCTCTGTAAAAATTCACGCGCTCAATATTTCCGAAAGGGATGAGCTTGACCAAAGAACCAAATAGCAAACCCAAACATATGTCCTAAGCCCAAATGCTAAGTGGACAAACGAAAGTAAAAACAAGTAGCCTACTCCCAAATAAGCAAACATAATGCACTAAACAGAGTTAAAATTAGGAAGCCCAACGTGAATAGTCAATAGACTAAAGCTTACTTCCCGAAATAATAAAAACACAGAAAACCCAAAGCTCAAGCATGTGCCCAAGCTATACTAAAGACACAATGCATTGACCAAAAACTAAAAACAAAACTGGACTCCAAAAAAAACAATAACCCAAATGAAAAACTAATACGGGCTCCAAACAAAACTTTCAAAATGCCTCATTTTCATACCCAAGCTCATTATAACATCAAGAAAGAAAATGGGGAAGGACCTAGAAAGGTGGGGCAGCGGCGCGAGAAGCTTCAAAGGGGGAGGATGCACGACGCGACGGAGCTGGGAGATGACCACTGCTGGAGTGGTTTGACGTGGGGGTGCCGTTTCGTTAAGCCGGGCGCGATCCGACCGTCGTAGGGAGGGCGCCGCAGCGGCCTTTGTGGCGGAGGAGGAAGGTGCGCGGTGGTTCTCGGATGCGTGGTGTTAGGCGACAGGGGAAGACGGCGATGGACTCGTGATATGGCTGCTGGAGTTTCGCGGTGACTGTTTCACGGAGTGGGGGGTGTCTCACGGTGTTGCTCTCGAGGCTGTGGAGGTTTTGGGAGGAGTCGAGTGGTATGCGGTGGGTGTGGATTGGCGAAGGTGAAGAGCGATGTAAGGTCGCTATGCGGGGCTCCGGGAGGCTAGCTGCATGAGCGAGCCGCCACGGGCATGGAGTGGCAAGAGAAGGTGTGAACCCACGGCGATGAGAGGACTCGCGAAGAGCAGGTGCGGTGGCCGCTTCTCTTCCTCTCTTTCCTTTGTATTTTCAATTTTGGGCTTGCGAGAATGATGTTGAACTTTCAAAGGGGGTAATGGTTTGTGCCTGTGATTATGGTCTTGCTGTTGATTGTAGTAAAGGAGGACTGATGGCGATGATGCTTACGCCATGGGTTTATGATGATGATTATTTGGTTAATGATGAAGGCAGTTTGATGTAATGGTGACTGATTGTAGGGCTGACGGTGTTGGTATATCCCTACTGAAAATTGATGTCCTCTCCTATATATATTGAGCTCCTTTCTTTAATTAATATTCATTCCCATGCTGTTGAGGAGCTCTGCACTGACTTGTCCCCTACGCCCCTGTAGTTGCGGAACCATTTTTCTTGCAGAGAACCCATCTCCGTTGCAGGAATTGATGGTTTCGTTGTCTTGGTTCCCGTTTTCCTTTTCCTCTTTTTTTGTGTGGACATGAGCGTGGGGTTCAAATAGTAGACATGCCCATCCTGTTTGCTTTGTCCTTTTATTTTTATATTCACATTGTTTATCAAACAAGTGCAGATGGAAAAAATGAATAATTTGGCTTAACTTCCTTTTTCTCATGTTGTTGGACTGATGTGTGAAACAAAGTGAATCAACACTTACTGACTGCTTTAGAGTTGCGCTGAACGTGAACAAGATTCTCAATTAAGCAATACTATTCATGCAGTTGACACTTTTTTCAAATGGAATGAAAGTAACGAAGACACTTAGAACTGGATCTAGACATAAAAAAACATTTTTCATTTTTTATTTTTTATAATTTTTGTTTTTAAAAAAAGAAATAAACCAAGGGACTACAAAATAACCCTTTTTAATTATATGAAAGGGTTTTGAAAGAAGTAAAACTATGCAAACTTTGGAATTTTCTTGTCAACTGTTTGGACAAAATAGGGTGTTCACACCTTGTATAATTAATACTTTAGAAAACTAACTTAAAAGAAGTTTACATGCATGCGCACCTTTTTAGAAATAAAACCCAAGGTTGCTGAGGATGTGATGATGTCACTTAGTTAGGGATGACCCTACTGAGAATTCTTTTAGAAGATTCTCATTCCTTCTCTCTTTTCTTCCGTCATATCTTCAGATGGTGACTTTCGTACTCTTCATCGACACCCTGACGTGGGAGCTGCACCATGACCCAGCACTCGGGTCATACCATTTTGAGGGTCGCTGCACAGTCAGAGTATTCATGTTTATGGGACGACCCTTCAGACACCCAAAGATGGAGCTACCGCTTCACCCCGACTGCCCCCTACCATCATAACATGATTTTCGAGCGAGCTAGACCACGCGACGAGCAGATCCTCCACATGCAGCCCGAGGCATCAGCCGTACGTGACTACCCGGAGTACGTGCCCCGGACTCAGTATTCGGAGACGGATCCATCAGAGGACCCGCCCTCGCACATGTACAGTTGGAGCTCTAGCCCCACTCCCCCACCGATGAGAGCCGGGAGTGAGGAGATGGTGGTTCAGCTGAGGTTGGCTCATAGGCCATCCATGCGCCCTCGCCGCGGTGGACACGCTCCAATGATCCGCACGACCACTCCCGCCAAGATCTGCCAGTGGATTGATTCCACCCCTCAGTACTCGGACCAGCAGCAGTAGGTGCATAGGATAGGTAGTAGCTAGTGTACACGCGCCATGTAGTTGAGGACAAACCTTCTTTTGTATATGAGGTTGTCTACTTTAAGTGCACATGGGTATGGGTGTTTCTTTTATGATTTCCTTGTATTTGATTTTCAGTTGTATTTCGTTCTTCTAAGTACCTCATAGTCCTGCCTTTTTGGTAGGCACATTATCTATATATATATATATATATATATATATATATATGTATTCAGTTGATGTATCCATGTTATTAATGTGATTTATCGTACTCTTATGAATTTCATGTTCAAAGAATCATGTGTGGCTCTCACTTTGGTTTAATTTCAAAAAGAAAAATTTTACCCATATTTTCGCTAAGTATTTTCAAAGTAAAAGATGAAACCAAGAGGTAATATTCTAAGGATTAACCTAAATACATACTAGTAGTATTAGGTTAAGATTTAGGGTGTTACATGTCATGCAATCAACTATCCATAACTCTAGTATCCACAATTACTACATATCACACAGATAGCACAAATTAACCAAGGACAACATGTCTTTCTCTACTAAGCCCATTAATTTCTTATTATTGCGTTACAAAGCCGTAACTTAAACTTGACAATTTCATTTCAAATTCTTTCATCTAGCTTACATGCATGGGTCTAGGGAAAAGAACATGCACCCTACATATAAGATTTCCTAAAGTTACTCTAATCATGTCTCCACAATGCCAATTCAAGTAAAACTTTCATACATGCATATAGTACTCTAATTCACGTCACATAACCTTAAGGTAATATCACTTTTGCACACATAACATAAAAAGGGAGACATTCCAATTAAAACATGTTTCTAAATTCCTCCATTCCATTTTAAGAACTAGTCACGGTGGGGTGATACTATTGAAACTTCTTTGAGAAAAACTTCCTATTCAAAACCTTGCAAACATTCACCAAGAGAAAAACTTAAGCATTCATAAAACCTTTTTTTTTTTGTTTCATCATAAATCAAATTATTCACCATGGGCATAAAATAACTAATCATGTTAATGCAAGTTTACAAAACTTCTTTAAGAAGAGAAAATCCTTTCCTTTAGAATTTATAAAACTCCTTTCAAAGGTACTATCGTAGTTTCTAAATCACATGCCAAACTTATAAAACATAACAACATGATGGTACTTAAGGAAATTGGATCTCACTAAACTTGAACTCTCAATATCATGGAAAGCTACTCTACTTCTTATTCCAAAAAGGCATATTAGAAAGAGCGTGTATATGCATGAAATCAAATGCTTACCTAACATAAATATACCATTCGTGCACTTTAGTTTATGCATATGATTAAAAGAGAAGTCACAAGCAACAACCAAAGCAATCGATACAACTAATAAGAATAATGATTCGAATAAATACCCAAAACTATGCTAGCATTTCATACTATGTTGTTCACATAATGGGCATGCATGCCATACTCATATCATGCAACATCACAATGGACATTCAAAACATGTATCTCATATCAGGCTAAAATCATAATTGTAAACATTATCCATGAAGTCTTGCATCTTTAAAATGGGACATGCATGTGAGTCATGACATTAAAATCACTTAAGGCAATTTAACAGATAAATATCAACTATTAACCCTATTGGATGCCTACATGCACGATCTGCAATTCAACATGATTCTACCTGCTAGCTCTGAGTCACTCGCCTGGAAAACTCTATCAGCTGAGGCAGCTGTATCGCTCCTAACCGTAGGGTGGAAAAGCTGTACTGGGGCGCCAGACTGCTCTGGCCACTGACTAGTTGTTCCCCAAAACAGTGGGCAATCCTTTTTCAGGTACCCTTCCTGATCACATCCATAACATGCAGACGAGCTTCTTAGGCACTGGCCCTGGTAGCGTTTCCTACAAATCTGACAAGATGGGGGTGACCAATTGGCCTGTACTGAACTCTGCCCCTCTGGCTGGTTGCTTTCTTGATTCCACGGCTGAGTGATGCTATGACACGTTGGAGAAGGCACTAAAGGGGTGGCCCTGACCGATGGTGCCCATTGTTGAACTCTGCTTAAGCCAGTCCTGCCCGGCTGCGCTCCTGGCTCACTCACTCCAGCTCTAATATGCTCAGTAACCACCCCCGCTAAATTTAAAACAGCTCTTTCAAGACGCCGGATGCTATTGGTGTTGACTGATGTGGTGCCACGGCGACGGTAATGATGATGGCGCTGACGATTCACAAGTGGTATAGCTCACCTAAGGAGAAGTGAAAACTTAGGATCGGATAAAGAGTTCCAAGAAATGATAAAGACTCTAACTGAACCTAGACATGAATGACTCTTCCTATAGGCCTCAAATAACATCACGTTAGTGCAAATGGCCGTGGTTCCATTCATATAAATGTCACACTATTTGTGGACACTTGCTTCAGTACTATGTAGGGAAACCTAATGTTTTGATACCACTTTGTCACGACCCGACTTAGGAACGTGACCAGCATATGAGGAATCCCATCCCACATAAACCTACTGAGTGATGTCGCTGTCTGGATGCATATGATATAATAAATCGAAAACATTTTTAATATTCAAGCTCTCAAAACCCTTTTTAGTCAATACCACTAATCTGAAATCATGAACTAGTTCATTAACTGATATTATCCTTATATCTAAAAGCCTGTTTAACCCTTGAAAACTAAATCATAACTTCATAGGTGATGAGATCATAATCTAACCAAAATAAGTAGATGAAATCCAAACTTAAGCTCTGGAAACATATATGGCGAAATACATAAATTCTGAAAATAACTACAGTATTTCAAAATACATGTGTGGCTCGGATCCTACCTACAAAACTACTGGAGCCCTCTAAACTAATAAAAACCTAGTCCAAGCTTTACATCAAACAAGGCTCACCACTGGGAGTAACTGCGTCTACCGAGACTTTTGATCCCAAGAATATAACTCTAACATATAGCCCTCTAAGGAGGTGTAGGGCTCCAGACTTAACAAAGACCCGGACCCGGCAACAGCAGTGGGTCCCGGGGGACCTTGAGGTCTACTGACATGTGTACCCCAGGTATTACAAGTTAATAGAGGATATCCATAGGCTAGAGGCAAATGGAGTTCAATTTGGGCTAGATGAGTCTAGAGCCTTTCTTGCTCACATTAGGGTCCGGTCGACCTTAGTGGAGCAGATTAAGGCACAACAGGGAGAAGACCCTAATTTGGTCAAGCTTATGGAAGATGTGCATAGAGGGGAGAACTTTGAGTTTTCGGTTGATGTGGAGGGTGTGTTACGCTTTGGGGATCATTTATGTGTACCAAAGGTGGGTGAGTTGAAGAAAAGAGTGATGGAAAAGTCCCGGGGGACCTTGAGGTCATGCAAAACTCATCTACTGACACGTGTACCCCAGGTATTACAAGTTAATAGAGGATATCCATAGGCTAGAGGCAAATGGAGTTCAATTTGGGCTAGATGAGTCTAGAGCCTTTCTTGCTCACATTAGGGCCCGGTCGACCTTAGTGGAGCAGATTAAGGCACAACAGGGAGAAGACCCTAATTTGGTCAAGCTTATGGAAGATGTGCATAGAGGGGAGAACTTTGAGTTTTCGGTTGATGTGGAGGGTGTGTTACGCTTTGGGGATCATTTATGTGTACCAAAGGTGGGTGAGTTGAAGAAAAGAGTGATGGAAGAGTCCCATAGTGCAGCATACTCCGTCGACCCCGATTCAGCCAAGATGTACCAAGATCTTAGACTGCTATATTGGTGGGAAAGTATGAAGAGGGACGTTGGTGACTTTGTGGCATGGTGTTTGGTGTGCCAGCAAGTAAAGGCTGAACACTAAAGGCCTGCCGGGATGCTTCAGCAGATTGAGATCCCAGAGTAGAATTGGAAGAGGATAACCATGGACTTTGTAGTTGGGTTACCTCAGACTACTAGAGGTTTTGACTCCATATAGGTGATTGTGGATAGAACAACTAAGTCAGCTCACTTCCTTCAAGTGAAAATGACTTTCAGTGCGGCTCAGTATGCCTAGCTTTATATAGATGAAATTGTCAAACTTCATGGCGTGCCAGTGTCGATCATATCAGATAGAGGGTCTCAGTTCACTTCACGGTTCTGGAGAGCTTTTCAAGAGGCTCTTAGAACTCGTGTAGATTTGACCACAGCCTTTCATCCGCAGACATATGGCCAATCAGAGAGGACTATCCAGACTTTGGAGGATATGCTCAAAGCTTACGTCTTGGACTTCGGTGGAAGTTGGTGTGACCACTTGCCACTGATAGAGTTCTCTTATAACAACGGTTATCAAGCTAGCATCCAGATGGCACCATTTGAAGCATTATATGGGAGACACTGTAGATCTCCCATTGGATGGTTTGAGCTTGGGGAAGCTACATCCCTAGACCCAGACTTGGTCCAAGAGGCTCTTGAGAAGGTTCAGCTGTTCAAAGAACAGTTATTAGTAGCTCAGTCTAGACAGAAATCTTATGCTAATAACCGACACAGAGACTTAGAGTTTGCTGAAGGTGATCATGTGTTTCTGAGGGTGTCTCCCATGAAGGGAGTAGTGAGGTTTGGTAGGCGGGGTAAGTTGAATCCACGCTATATCGGCCTATTTGAGGTTTTAGAGAGAGTTGGAGCAGTGGCCTATAGATTGGCACTGCCTCCTAGTTTATTAGAGATACATCTAGTTTTCCATGTCAGCATGCTCAGAAAATACATGCACGATGAGTCTCATGTGCTCACGCCACAAGTAGTTCAAGTTAGCAAGAGCCTATCTTATAAAGAAGAACCGGTTGCCATTGTGGATAAGCAAATCAAGAAGCTTCGTTCAAAGGAATTTGCTTCAATAAAGGTTATCTAGAGGAACCACTCCGGCGAGGAAACCACTTGGGAAGCCGAAAAAGCCATGAGGATCAAGTATCTGCATCTTTTCCCTCCTCAAGGTATGTTTTAGATTTGGGGACCAAATCTCTTTTAAGGGGGTAGTATGTAATACCTGGTGTATACGTGTCACTAGATAAGTTCCGTATGGACCTAGGGTTCCTCGGGACCCACCTATGTTACCGGGTCCGAGTTTTCGCTAAGTCTGGAGCCCTACACTTCCTTGGGGGGCTATATGTTAGAACCACTTTCTTGGGATCAAAAGTCCCGATAATTGCTCTCTCGCTGCATATGAATTGAAGAGTGATTTTTAAGGAATTTTAGGAAACCTCTAAATATTTCATTTCTAGCCCTAGGTTTAGAAAATCGCCAGAATTCCAGAATTTGAACTAAAACTCAAAAATGAGATTTTGATTGGTTGGGGTTTTGATTTTTTTGATATTTTATTTGAATTTCAAATGAGGGGTATTTTCTTATTTACATTTATGTTTTAAAGAAATTATTTAAAACCATGACAGTAATATGTCTGGTGATGTATCAGTATCAGACATATTAGTAAAATGTTACTGATATGAGCTGAAGCCATGACAGCAACATGTTGCTGTCCACGGCTATAGTTCGTGCAAGCAAAGCTATTGGTTTTGTGGTCCTCGGCTGGAGTTTCATAGAGGTTGTGATGTTGGACCTTCTTGTCCACGATTGGGTTGTCCATGGCTGTTAGGCTTTGCTAACCACAGCTGGGTTGTTGTCCACAGCTGGTGTTGCTACCATGGCTGGCTAATTTGTTGTCCACTACTGGCTAATGTGCTGTCCACGGCTAAAGAGTTTGCTTTCCACGGCTAGGAAATTCCATAGAAGTAGTATAAGTGTTGGTTAAGCTAAAATAACAGCAAAATATTCAATGACAGCAAGAGTTGTTGTCATAAAGAGTTTCCACAGCAAAGAATAAGTTCTCACATCTGAGAATGAGTTCTCACAGCTGGGAATGAGCTCCCACAACTGAGAATGAGTTCTCACAGCTGGGAATGAGTTCCCACAGTTGAGAATTATTTCTCACAGCTGGGAATGAGTTCCCACAACTGAGAATGAGTTCTCATAGTTGGGAATAAGTTCCCATAGCTGAGAATGAGTTCCCACAGCTGGGAATGAGTTCCCACAGCTGAGCTTGAGTTTCCCATAGCTGAGGATGAGTTTCCACAACTAGGAATGTAATTCCACAGCTGGGAATGTAATTCCACAGCTGTGTTAAGTTTGCCACAACTAAGGCCTAAGTTTGTCACAGCTGAGGCCTTAAGTGCATAGTACCCATAAGTGCACAGTACCTCATCCTAAAAATGCGAACGAAGGGGGTTAAAACCCATCCCCTTCATTTTCTTTCCATTTTCTTTGAACCAGAAACCCTCTCCTCTCCTATTTCTCTCATTTTTCTTCAACCCCATTCCAACTTAGCTCTCATAAATCATCAAGGTGAGTATATATTATAAGATCTTGTCTCCATTTTTGTCATCCTTGCACATTCTCGAAATAGGCATTTTTATTTTCTCTATTTTTGTCAAGCGGGGGTGCTCCCCCCAATATTGTTAGGGATAGATTAGAGTTATTTAAGTGTTGATAAATTTTAATACTAAATTTATTGGTTATTTTAGTCTACGTGGTGCCTCCCCCTACTCCCCGGAGCTCAGTTAGAGTTGATGTCACCCCTCCCTCCCCTCCAGGTGAGTGGGTTCAGATCTTATGACCCTTATGTTGGTCCTTAGAGTTAATTTCTTTAAATCATAACATGATTTTCTTGATTTTAGATAATAATTTAAGAGATTTGAGTTTATGATTGGTTATCAAAATTATTGGAAGAGACGATTTTCAACATAAGCATGAAATATTTATTTTAATATAAACCCATGACCATTATTGATAAAAATAAATTTATCAAAGAGCTAGAATATGATTATGACTTGATTTAGAGACTTTATAAATTTTCTCCAATGATTCTAAAATAAATGAAATTATGTATTATGGAGTTTAATTACTAGAGAAAAGCCCAGAGCAGAGATTTAGAGAAAATAACATATTTTATAAATTAGAGACCAGGCGATAACTATAGAGAAACAAACAGTGAGTTAACGACTGAACCCGATCGTTAACCTTGGTACCAAGTTGTCCAAAAGGACAATCTCACAAAGTAAACAATGGAACCTAGTTAGGTGTCCAATTTGGATCCCAGAGGGATACCAGAGATTAGAGAAATTGTTATGTCATGGTTGACATGCATAACCAGAGAAATTATATTTTGTTATGCGAGGCATAACCAGAGATTCTTGTTTCTCTAATAGATTTATGTTATTTATGCATTACCAGAGAATTTGAAATTTTATTTTGCTTTGTGATGTTATATATTCAATTATGATCAGAGACAATGCATTAATCAACTGGATGTTTTTATAAATATTTATATATGTATCCTTGTTGTTGTCCCATGAGGGGGTTATGGGTGAGAACCTACTCACTGAGTTTTAGATGAAACTCACCCCTCTCCCTTTTCCATTACAAATACGTTAGCTGCTACGGGTTCCTCTCAGCCACCTCTTCCCCAGCAGTAGAGTTGTTCAGTTGGTGAGCTTCACTCGGAGTGAAGTACTTTTTGTATTTTGTATAGTGATAGAGTGCTCTAGTGTATATTGCAGGTAGGGTCCCGGACCATAGAGATATTTACATTGATTCATCATTATTATTTTTTTGTATTCACATGATTATGGTTCATGGATTTATTGTATAGAAAGAAACTTAATCATTTTGTGATACAGAGATATATTTAGAGTTTTAAATATAATATGTTATTGATGAAGAGCATGATTTCAAATGAGCTGATTAATTAGTAAAGACGAAATAATATTTTATAAATGGAATTTATTATCTAATTATGCATATAGAGAAGCTCAGAGGTCATGAGGCTTACGTGAGGATGGGATTCCTCACGTGCCGGTCGCGTTCCCAAGTCGGGTCGTGACAAAAACCAAACCTTATGCATGAAAACCTTTTTCATAATGAAAACCGAAGTGGCTGGGGACGATGACGATGACACGTGTGTTAGAGTCGAAAATCCCTACTGAGAACCTTGAATGAGTTTCTCATCCCTTTCTTTTCTTCGGTATCGTCTCCAAACGAAGATAATGACATGGTTCATGAACGCTGCTAAGGCATGGGCATGGGGTATGCACTATGAGACGGATTAGAGGGATACAACGGAAGCACATAGATGCCGCTTTATATGTGTGTGTGTGTTTGTGTGTGTGTGTATGTGTGTGTGTATGTGTATTTCTTTTTGATGTGACGATGGAACTATGATAGTAGTAATTTATGTATCTATGATGATATGACTATGTTGTGTTATTATGTATAACATTTGTATTTTTAGAAAAGATTAAGGTGTAACTAAGCAATTTTAGATTCTAATTAACTTTAATAAATTATTTAGACTCTATATTAATCATGGAAATTAATTAATCTTCGATTAGAGCCTAATATTACTTAGGTTCCCTTAATTACATCATTAAGCTCAAAAACACTATTCTAGGGGTAAAATCATAATTTTGCACAAAGACCGCTTGGGACCACCGGGACATAAACAAATATCCCCAGACACATAAAAACATTATTTTAAACCTTTTAGAAAGTTTCTGGGCTTAAACGGCACTTATACCCTCGTAAAAATGCTATAGGGGTACTTTGGTCATTTTGACCTGAAACCTCAGAAAATGAGATTTTTTGCTCTAATTAACATTCACTCACATATAATCCCCTTCTAACATTGAGTTGGCCCTTCGAGAACTGTCAGGTCGGCTATCCTCAAATTCCGAGTCGAAAATGACCTCAGGGGCATTTTGGTCATTTTTGCTCAGACAGAAAAATCGGGTGTTACAAGTAGTGTTTCTTGTTCTGAAAAGAGCTTGTTCTTGTAATGAAATGAGAAGAAAAACTATTCTCTAAGGTGATATGTGTATTCGGCCAAGGAGGAAGGAAAAGGAAGGAAATGTTTTTGTGTAAGCTTTATGTGTAAGAATGAAAGCTTACGTGTTTGAATGAAGATCTATAGTGGTTGTGTGGTGGCTTGAGGTTATAAGGAGGTGGTTCTTTGAGGAAGATGAAGAAGATGAAGGAGATGAAAGAAAAGAGAACTCTTGAGTTCTTGAAGAAAAAGAAAGAAAACTTGAATGAACTCTTAAAACAATACTTAGAGAATGAGCAAATGGAACCAAGTTCACCCAAGATGTGTATTTATAGAGAATTGAAACATGAAGAGATGAATTGAGGAGGGAGAGGCCGTGGGTAAAGCCATGGGGGAGAAAAAGATCTCCTCAAAGTGTCATTCAAAGGTAAGGTTGAAGGTATGGCTAGGTATGGCTCAAGGCATGGTGCAAGCATGGTTCTTTGTGTGTAAAATAAATCAACATGTGATGAATTTGAGGGAGGAATGGCACCGGTTTCATGCAGCCAAGGGGAGAGAATTGTTTCATCTAATTATGGTTTAAAGGTGTGTTTAGGTGTATCTTTGATTAAGTTTTTGATTAGGAGTTTGTAAGTAAGTGTTTTAGGGTTTGAAATGGGTAATTAAGGGTATCATGACATGATTATGGAGTGTTCTTGCTTCATTAGTGAAATCAAAACTCATTTTACAAGATAATCAATCTCAAACATAATTCCTTAATTTAAAGAATTGGAGAGAGAAAATACTATTTAAGATTCCATGACATGGAATCTTGACTTTAAGAAAGAGATTAAGTTCATCTAAGCAAATCTTAGGTTCTAATTAACCTTAATAAATTATTTTGACTCTAGGTTAATTACCAAAATTGATCTTTGATTAGAGCCTAATTTTGCTTAGGTTTCCTTAATTACGTCATTAGGCCCGAAATGCACTATTTCGGGGGCAAAATGGTAATTTTGCACAAACACTGCCCAGGACCACCCAGACTTAAACGATTATCATTAATCACATATAATTAGCATTTCGAACTCCCGGGAAAGATTCCGGGCTCAAACGACACTTATACTCACATAAAATGCCATAGGGTATTTTGGTCATTTTGAGTTAAAAGTTCGAAAAATGATATTTTCATCTCTGTTATCAATCACAACACATTTAACCTCCTTCAAACATTGAGTTGACCCTTTGAGGACTGCCGGGTCAGCTATCCTCAAATTCCGGGTAAAAATGGTTTCAGCGGCATTTTGGTCATTTTTGCTCAAACAGAAAAATTGGAGTGTTACATATCGAGTTTGATTAGAGTTTATATAATAAGCCAAAGATGGATTTGTGATTCAGTTTTCCAATGTTAAGTGGATTTTCAGAGTCTGAACATTACATACTTTCAGTTATGAAATTAAATGATATTTTAATTAGAGAAAATGCTAAAGAATTTGAAGAGATCATATTTTAAGTATTATATTATGATAAATTGCACATTCAGAGAGCCATGCCACCTAGAAGGCTTACGTGGGGATGAGATTTCTCACGTGCCAGTCACGTTCCTAAATCGGGTCATGACACCATTTTCCCTTTTTCCATTACAGATACATTAGCTGCTGAGGGGCCTTCTCAGCCACCTCCTCCACAGTAGTAGAGGTTTCCAGTTGGTGAGATTCACTTTGGAATGAAGCGTCTTTTGCTTTTTGGTTAGAGATAGAGTGCTCCAATGTATATTGCGGGCAAGGTCCCGGACTATACAGATATTTGTATTGATTTATTATGATTATTTTGTATTTACATAATTATAGTTTTTATGGATATTTTGTATAAAGAGCAACTCATATATTTTGTATCACAAAGATAGATTTACAGTTGATTGTAATATGTTATTGATGGGGAGCACGATTTGAAAAGAGCTAAAGATTTATTAGAGATGAAATGATATTTTATAAATGGAAATTATTAAAAAATCATGTATATAGATAGACTCAGAGGTTACGAGGATTACGTGGAGATAAGATTCCTAATGTGCCAGTTACATTCCCAAATCAAGTCATGATAAGAGAAACCCGAGTTGGGGTATACCTAGGGCTCATTAAACGAAACTGCGTCGTTTTACACTGTTTCTGCCCCACTGACATGATGACCGCTATAGCTGTCCTCAGCCCACAAAATGCCCCAAAATGCATACTGTGACCATTATAGCGATCAAGACCGCTATAGTGGTGATAGTAAACTCTGGTTCAACACCTTTAGGTCATTCTGGCACTTGGGTTGTTTCGATATTCACTTATTTACATTAAGTTAATGTCCTCATTTATTTTACTTTACATTAACTTTAAAAAATAAATGTAAATAAAAAAAACCCTTACTTGTATTCAAATAAAATATCATAAAAATCCAAATCCCAACAAATCAAAATCAAAATTTTGGGTTTTAGTTCAAATATGTGAATCTTCAAGATTTTCTAAACTTGTAGGTTAAAAACGAAACATTTAAAATTTTCATAAAATTAATTAAAAATCACTTTTTAACTTATTTTCCTCTTAGGAACAATTACAGGGATTTTTTATCCCAAGAATATGATTTTATCATATAACCCTCCATGGAGACATATGATCCAGACTTAGTGAAATTCAAGACACGACAACATGGATGAGTCCTGGGGGATCCTGAGGCTATATGGAAAAAAAATTTACCAACACATGTACCTCGGCTATCACGATATCAAAATTTAACTACAAATAATTTTTTATTAATAATACAAAAGGCATCACTACAATGACTACCCATAAAAAATAGAGTTTAATTTATATATACTGATGATATAAAACTCCGTTATACGATCATCTAATCATATATTGACACATAAACGAAAGTGTTTAGATGTCACACTCATTATTTGGAAAGTCATTCAAAAGGGAAGTATATGCTCTCATATTGATCTTGTACCTGATTTTGTCATGTATGATCTCTTACAACTAATTTTGAAAGTGATACTTAAATAAGACATGTGATGTAACAGAATGAATAATGAGTGTTCACACATGATCGTGCCATATGAAATATCAACATAAAACGAATCATTCCTTATAAATAAAATGATTTAATGATATGTTTGTTTTTACACTATTATTGCATTAATTAAAATTAAACTCATGAGATCATAGAAGTGAGCAAAGAAAAAAAGCGTATGAACATTCAATGCGGCCGCCCACATGCTACTAATTTTTCCCTGTCAAAGAAAATGAAAAAAGAAAGAAAAAGTAGGGAAATGTACTGCTATATTGGGATAAAAATTGATATTACACAATATATTGATTCTGTGATCAATATACAAAATTATGGTAGCTAACATAAAAAATGCTACAATTATTGGCGATTTACGTCACCTCGTATCAAATCAAAGCAGGAATCTCTGCAAAGCTGTAATCGCAGCAAAGTCTCCAACCTGACAGGCGACTTCAGTGTGTTGGCAGACCTGCAGGATGACCGCTTGGAGACCGTGCGCTCTTCATCCGTGAGCTCTCTCTCCTGTAGCAGTCCGTGAGTGAGCTCCAGCATTATATATGTATATGAGACTTAGCTTCCACAATGAAAGTAGTGCAATGAAGTTCCAACCGTGAGTGAGTGTTCCTTTTTTTTTTCCCCTTCCTTTTGCTGAGTGAGTTTCAGTCCGTGAGTGAGTGAGTGTTTTTTTTTTCTTCTTCCTTTTGGTGGGTGAGTTTCCAGTTCTTGAGTAGTTTTTTTCTTTTTGGTGAGTGAGTGTTTTGAGTCATAAATAAATAGTATACAAGCATATCATATTAGAGAAATGGAAGCCAGTGATCACATTGCAGAGGCAATTTTTTGAAGTAATGTACGTATATTTTTTTTTATATCTCATTCTTCTTGTAAGATTTTTTTTATAGAATACATATGAGTAAATATTCTACTTGTTCTGTTTAATGTTATTGTAAAAAATTATTTATTTTGTCTTTTTTACTGTTAATTCTTTTTATTAATGTTATTATGATTTTTAGTATTAGCAATAGATAGAAATTGTATAATTTAATTTTTAATTATTATTATTACCTTATTATTACAACTGAAATTAGTAACAAAAGTATTACTATTATTGTTGAAGTTATTATGAGGCTCATTTTTTTCCATATTTATTTCTCTGATAGTAATAGAATGGAAATTACTAATAAATTTGCTTTTTATTATATATTTGTTTGGTAACACAAGCTGAAGAAATTTTTATTATGTATTATTGGTGAAGTTTATAAATAACAAATAAAATATTAATTTATTTTTATATTTTATTTAAATTATTTTTATTAATTTTATTATGATGCTCATAATTAGAATAGGTATAAATTGTTTAATTTAATTTTTAATTATTCTTATTACCTTATTATTACAACCGAAATTAGTAAAAAAAAGTGTTATTACTATTAGTGAAGTTATTGTGATGTTTAGTGTCAGATATATTAATAGATTTTTTTATTATATATTTTTTTGGTAACAAAAGCTAAAGAAAGTTTTATTATGTATTATTGGTTAAGTTTATAAATAACAGATAAAATATTAATTTATTTTTATATTTTATTTAAATTATTTTTATTAATGTTATTATGATGCTCATAATTAGAATAGGTAGAAATTGTTTAATTTAATTTTTAATTATTCTTATTACCTTATTATTACAACCGAAATTAGTAACAAAAGTGTTATTAGTATTGGTGAAGTTATTGTTATGTTTAGTGTCAAGTATATTAATAGATTTTTTTATTATATATTTTTTTGGTAACAAAAGCTAAAGAAAGTTTTATTATGTATTATTGGTTAAGTTTATAAATAATAGATAAAATATGAAATTATTTTTATATTTTATGTAATTTTTTAATTAATAAATATTAATTTAATTTATATGTGCATTCTTTATTCATTAAATACACTTTTCTTAATTGGTATAAAAAACATTTTTCATATACTTTTCTGTTACTCAAAAATCAAAACATATATCATTATAATAACCTAGGATAAATATACATATATGCTACTTTATTGTTATTATTATTATTATTATTATATAAAAAAGAGGGAAAAAGTAGTGATATATTATTTTCTTTATTATTAATATGTTATTATTATTATCTTTATTATTAATATGTTATTATTATTATCTTTATTATTAATATGTTATTATTATTATCTTTATTATTAATAATAAAGAAGAGAATTTTGAATAATTTTTGTATTTGTTATTATTAGTTGTTTATCATTAGTTTATTATTAATAGGAACAACAGTTGACCAGACTACGGCCTCGACACATGAATGTGGAGAAACCAATAGAAGAATTATATGGCTATTTGAAGAATGCTGGTTTATATCACACTTCTATGATCGGTGATACAATAATCAATTCTGACCTCATGAGTGCATTGGTCGAGCGTTGGAGACCTGAAACACACACTTTTCATTTCCCATGTGGGGAGTGTGCAGTTACACTGGAAGATGTAGCACTTCAGCTTGGCCTCCCTATTAATGGGGAACCAGTCATGGGACCATGTGCTTTCAGCGTGGCACAAGTACAACAAGTGTGCCAGGAGCTATTGGGCGATATGCCCGCAGAGGATGATCTGTCAGAATGTTCAATCAAAGTGAATTGGTTGCATTAGCGTTTTTGACAGAAGCCTATAGGTAATGATCCCAATGCGATGGTATACTTTGCTCGCGGTTATACGCTGCGGTTGCTAGGTGGAGTGTTATTTCCAGACAAGAGTAATAAATGAATTCATCCGAGGTTTCTTATATTGCTTGAGGATTTGACTCGAGTTGGTCAATATAGCTGGGGTTCTGCATGCTTGGCATATTTATATAGATCTTTGTGCCGTGCTTCGCGCATTAAGGCACAAGAGATTTGTGGGTGTGTTGTTTTATTGCAATCATGGGCATTTCATCGACTCCCATTTTTTGCCCCAATCCCAGTTTGTGATATGAAATTTCCATTATCTTCCAGGTTAGAAATTATGAAATTTGAACTGGTGATAAATTTTAAGTTTGTTATTATCTAATTTGTATCTAATTGGTATAATATTCACCAGATGGGAAAAAAGTGTCTAGCCAGCGGACTTCAGCTACCATTCTGTTGCTAACATCAGAGCTGCTATAGATCGGGTTGGACATGATCAGGTAGATATTTGACTTATTGTTGCAATTAATTTATTCTTTTATTTACTGATTTGTCCTTCACTTGTTTTAATAATGCAGTTTGTGTGGCAACCTTATAATACCCATGCGATTTCTATCTTGATTCCAAAGGAGGTGACAAATCAAAGACTACTTTGGTCATATAATGGTTCAATCATATTTTTCGAGGTCGTAGAGTGGCATGCGAGCAACCGTGTCATGCGGCAGTTTGGCTTTGAACAACCTATTCCTCATGACCCTATAGATCTAGCAGACTCTCATAACAAAGATCTAAGGGGTAATCAAAGGACGAATTGGGTACTAAAGCATGCAAAATGGATTAGTTGTTGGAATAATCGAGGTCAACGGGTAGTAATAGGGACACCTGTGCATACATATGCTCCTTCTACTGACTACATGGATTGGTATCGTCAAAACACATTCCATATGTTCTTGTCACCAGAATATTTGCTTAGAGATCCACGACAACAAGAAGTACCCCCTAGAATGCCACAATGGAATTTCCCCCCTGAGATGTGGCAACAATTCATAGAAATGCAACCTTTGTATGCCATACCTCCACTTTATCCAGGTCATCGCATGTCGCCGCTGTTGTCGCCTCAAGTGCCAGTAAATCCTCCAAGATTCTCTATGGATGCATCTTATTTTCATGGGGGAGCAGAAAGTAGTCATACCCCAATGGCTCAAGCGAGAATGTCAGTTGACTCTCAATTGCTAGGGTTGGATTTCACCTGGGACTTCAATTACTGGCATGCCACTAGGCCACATGATGTTGGGTCTAGCCAAGGGAGGCATGTGGAGCTCAACAAAATGTCTGAGGAGGAAGTATATATACCAGCACTTCCGCAAACACCCAATCCAGATATTGATACTATTGAGAATTTCATTCAGCGCCATCCTTTTGAGGATGTAGAGGATCAGGCAGAGGTTGAGGTAGGGGGATAGATAGAAGGACAAACTGAAGCTCAGGCAAGGGAGCAGCTAATGCAGCAAGCAAGGGCTCGGGGAGAAGGAGAGAGAGGGACAAGCATCAAGAGGATGTAAGTTGCCTTGGTCTTTAAGGAAAATAATCAAGATGCCACAATGGTTGTCTCCATCTCCATTTCAAAGAAAATGATTTGTGTGTTTGACCATCTATTTTACTTTGTAACTCCATATGTTTGGACATCTATTTGTATGTTTGTACATCTTGTTTGAACATCTATTTGTATGTTTGCATGTTTGAACATCTATTTAGTTTGTAACTCTATTTTTTAGTTTCTAACACTAACCATAACTCTAACACCAACTTACATTCATTAATAAAAACAACCATTCAACCAAGGACAAATTACATTACATTATGGCATACAATTCGAAGTTACAATACAATAACAACCAACTAATGTCCAAATCATATTAATTTAAAAACAAAAGTCCAAGTCCAATTACAATACTAATCACTATGAACTTGGCCTAGCTCTATGTGGGCATTGTCTCCGATTATGACCTTCACCTCCACACATACCACAGTGTCTCGATTGTCGCATCTCACGAGAGTCCATTTCATTGAGAAAACGGGTTGATTTGGGTCGTACTTTTATCACGCGCTTCAACTCAGGGTTAGAATGAATCCTCGAGCCATCATAATTAGGCCAAGTACTTTGGTGGCGCACAATTCCAAACTCCTTCTTATATACCCTGCAAATGCTCTCCATCCCGTATACATCATCAACATAAATATTCCAATCATGAGTTTGATTATTACAACAAGCAATTGCATGACGACATGGAACTCGATATGTCTGAAAGTCCCCACAATCACAATATCTAGTCCTCAAATTAACTCTGAATTCATGACCCGTCGATAGTTCTTGAACATGGAATAACTCATTTGCTCTAGTGAATGATGTGACTTGCACGCTCCCAGCTGCACGGAGGTTTTCTTGTAAATGCGTCGTGATGGTTGTAGAGTAATCATGTCCTGCTACTCTTCGAGCATATGCCTCCCGACCCTTGATAACAAACAACTCAGCAAGTCGAAAATATGTTGATTTCACTAAGGCCGTGATAGGAAGATGGCGAGCCCCTTTCAACACGGAGTTCACGCACTCAACAAGGTTTGTGGTCATATGCCCATATCGGTGTCCACCATCAAATACTTGGGCCCACTTTTCTCTTGGATTCCATCAAGCCAATTGGTATACGCTTCACCATGCTGGCGCAATCGCTCATAGTGATAATTGAATTCATACTCGGTCCTCGAATACCCTACAAAACATAAACTTCTTATTATATAGTGAACAAAAAATATGAAATAAACAAATCACAGGCAAACAGTCAATTAAACTAGGAATTACCTATGCTCACGACTAGTCGATGCAAGTATGGATTTTTGAAGTTGCACAAGAAGTTGGCAGCGATATGTCTAATGCAGAACATATGGAATGCTCTTGGTGGCTCCCAATGACCGTGACATCGACTTATTGCAGCTTTAATAGATTCGTGGCGATCAGAAATAATACCTACTCCATCTCGAGTCACTACATGTCTGCGTAGATGGTCCAGAAAAAAATGCCACGCATCTGCTGTCTCACCCTTAACTATCGCAAAAGCAATTGGCAATATGTTCTGATTACCATCTTGTGCAACTGCAATCAACAGAGTCCCTTTGTATTTCCCATACAAATGTGTCCCATCAACCTGAACTAATGGTTTGCAATGTTTGAATGCATTGATGCATGGACCAAAAGTCCAAAATAGTCGTCTGAAGATTCGATCATTTGGCAGCTCCTCACCATTGAGCATTGCTGGCACAGCATCACATTTGACAATCGAACCATTGACAAAGGTGCACATTGCACCCAACCAATCGGTTAATTGTTGGTATGAGTCTTCCCAGCTACCATATACTCTTTCAATCGCCTTTTGCTTTGCCATCCATGCTTTTCGGTATGTAGTTATGCAATTGTATCGAGAATGAATCTCTGCAATCAAAAGTTTTACCTTAACAGATGGGTCAGCTCGTACCATGGGCTCTATATGATGAGCAATCATGTCTGAATCTAACTTCTTGTGGTCCTCAGAAATCCTACTAGAAGCGCAAGTGTGTGGGCCATTATATCTTTTGATTTCCCACATGTCCTTCCTCTGCATATAGCTTACCCTGATAAGCCACTCGCAACCCAACCGAAAGCTTTTACACTTACAGTAAAATGTCCTTGATTCTGACTCTTTAACAATGTAGTCCACAGATTTAGCAATGCTATAGTTCTTAATTGCTCGAACTACATCATCCTTAGTACGAAACTCCATTCCAACTTGAAATTCACCATTCGGATCATGATCTCTTGCCAATTTTTCATACTCTGGAAACTCTGATGCATACATAGCTTCAAGATTTAATGAGCGCATGAAAGGTGGAGGATCATATGGATGCTGAATAGCAATGCTCCTTATTTCCTCGTCACCATCATTTGCACCATCATCATCACCATCGTCTCCCTCTAGGTCATCATCACTTTCACTATCCATCATTAAACAATCTACACCTCTCTCTGGAAACTGGCTTGACATCTGATGATATTTACATAAACAAAATCAATCAGAAATAATGTCCTAAATTAAACAAAATCAATCCCAAATAATGTACTAAATAAATAAAATATAGTATCAAATCAAAGCTTAAAATAAACATCTTCATAATAAACAAATAACAAACATAATTAATAAAAAATAATTTACTAAATAAAATTTAAATTGATCATATAACTAACTAGCACAACAAGAAAATAAATAATATCAAAGCTTACTAAAATAAATAACTAAATAAAAAATAGCAAACAAAATAAATCACAAATAATGCAACAAATAAAATTTAAACTAATCACATAACTAAATGGATAGCACAAGAAAGAAAGCTTAAAATAAATAAACAACAAAATAAAAAAATAACAATCACAAATAATTATAAATAATGCGCTAATAAAATTTAAATTTATCATATACTAACTAGTACAACAAGAAAATAAATAATATCAAAGCTTACTAAAATAAATAACTAAATAAAAAATAGCAAACAAAATAAATCACAAATAATGCAACAAATAAAATTTAAACTAATCACATAACTAAATGGATGGCACAAGAAAGAAAGCTTAAAATAAATAAACAACAAAATAAAAAATAACAATCACAAATAATTATAAATAATGCGCTAATAAAATTTAAATTTATCATATACTAACTAGGACAACAAGAAAATAAATAATATCAAAGCTTACTAAAATAAATAACTAAATAAAAAATAGCAAACAAAATAAATCACAAATAATGCAACAAATAAAATTTAAACTAATCACATAACTAAATGGATGGCACAAGAAAGAAAGCTTAAAATAAATAAACAACAAAATAAAAAAATAACAATCACAAATAATTATAAATAATGCGCTAATAAAATTTAAATTTATCATATACTAACTAGGACAACAAGAAAATAAATAATATCAAAGCTTACTAAAATAAATAACTAAATAAAAAATAGCAAACAAAATAAATCACAAATAATGCAACAAATAAAATTTAAACTAATCACATAACTAAATGGATGGCACAAGAAAGAAAGCTTAAAATAAATAAACAACAAAATAAAAAAATAACAATCACAAATAATTATAAATAATGTGCTAATAAAATTTAAATTTATCATATACTAACTAGGACAACAAGAAAATAAATAATATCAAAGCTTACTAAAATAAATAACTAAATAAAAAATAGCAAACAAAATAAATCACAAATAATGCAACAAATAAAATTTAAACTAATCACATAACTAAATGGATGGCACAAGAAAGAAAGCTTAAAATAAATAAACAACAAAATAAAAAATAACAATCACAAATAATTATAAATAATGCGCTAATAAAATTTAAATTTATCATATACTAACTAGGACAACAAGAAAATAAATAATATCAAAGCTTACTAAAATAAATAACTAAATAAAAAATAGCAAACAAAATAAATCACAAATAATGCAACAAATAAATTTTAAACTAATCACATTACTAAATGGATGACACAAGAAAGAAAGCTTAAAATAAAACAACAACAAAATAAAAAAAATAACAATCCCAAATAATTATAAATAATGCGCTAATAAAATTTAAATTTATCATATACTAACTAGGACAACAAGAAAATAAATAATATCAAAGTTTACTAAAATAAATAACTAAATAAAAAATAGCAAACAAAATAAATCACAAATAATGCAACAAATAAAATTTAAACTAATCATATAAGTAAATTCATAGCACAAGAAAGAAAGCTTAAAATAAATAAACAATAAAATAAAAAATTAACAATCACAAATAATTATAAATAATGTGCTAATAAATTTAAATTTATCATATAAATAAATAGCACAAGAAGAAAAAGCTTACCGGAGTTCCACCGTAGTTTGGACCATCTGGATATGAACTAAGACCAGTCTCAACATCAACTTGAGTAATAATATCTTCAAACTCCACATACAACTCAATCCCAGAAATGTATGACTCAAATTGTTGATGAGTCCGAAACATCAGTCGCAGATCATTGTCGTTGCTTATTTTGATTGCACGATATTTAATATTGCCCCCAACAATATTCATTGGATATCTATATTTTATTCTTGCCACTCTCTTGTGTGTGCCGACATTTATATTTTGACAGAGTCTAACATTTAGTTATGTAAAACACATAGTCTTTGGAGCTAAAAAGTATACTGACTCATCCGATATAAATGTCGCACCTTCATCTGCAGTCCTAATAATAGAACCATTAAAATATATCACAAAAGTGATATCATCACTACTCATCTCTCTCCGTCTCTCTTTCTCTCTCACATATTCACTTTCACTCAAATACTCTCAAAATAATCACTCACAATTTCATCAAAGGAACAAAGAATGGGGATTCTAGTAGTGAGGCACCAAGTATTTATAGGGAAGTATTCTTACCGTTGAGAATTTGAACGTTGAGTTATGACCGTTGCGGATTTTTCTGATTTTTTTAATACTGAAGTCGCCTATCTACTAGGTGATTTTAAACTAGCATTTTTTTATTATTTTTTCTTGCAAAGTCGCCAATCTGTCAGGTGATTTATAGAGTCGAATTATTTATTTATTTTTTACACTCTAAAGTCGCCAATATGTCAAGGGATTTTACAATTTCTATCATAGCTCTGTAATTTTACTTCCACTCGCGTATATTTGACATTTTTTTACTCCATCTCAATATTGAACAAAATGAGCCGAAAAAGTACGAATATAAAGGGTTTTTTGTTTGCACAGAAAATTTTATACTATAAGGAAATTCGGCATTTGCCATTTGGTACACACAACATTTTAAATTGGAAGGAAATTCAGCATTTGCCATTTGGGCTCTCTCCCTCTCTCTCTCTTCCTCACACACACGCACAACCTGGCTATTGTCATTCCTCCGACGACAACACATTTGCTTACAGACAAACACAGTTGCGGAGGTTTATCTGTCTACTTGGTTTTTCAGACACTGATCATCTTTCTCCCAAAACTCATTACCCTATTCACTTACTCACTCACTCACAGTCTCAGATCGGTGTTTCACAAGGTAGTTTCAATTATTCTTTCCTTTTCTTTTCTTTTTTTTTATTCTCACCTTTTAACAGAACATTATTTCTCAAACCACACTCTTTCTTCTTCTTCCTGAATGTTGTTTTTTCTTTTTTCCTTCTCTTTGAGATTATTTATGGCTTTTCAAAATTCTGAACTTTGTCACTGCATTTGAGAAACAAATACTTGGGTTGTGTTGGGTCTGATCTCGTCCCTGCTGAACTGTCGCTCTGAATTTGTTGCATGCAACTGTCTCTTCTTTCTGCTTTCATCCTCTGTTCTTGAATTTGTTTACTGAAAAAGTTTGTTTTTATAAAATCTTTGGTATGCGTGCTTTTTATTTTATTTTTATTTTAAAAAAGACTCTTCGTATGTTTCTGAATTGATTCTTTTTTTTTTTAATTATTGAAGTTGTCACGCTTCTGTATCTTCTAATTAAGTTTTTTTTCCTTTTCAACTTTTATGGGAAAATGAGCCGTAATATTCTCTGACGAAAGGGTTTTGGAGCGGAAGTTCCAAGGGCCATTTTGTGGTTTTGAATGTGTGGTTTAGGGTTTCAATAGGAATTTTGTTAAGGTAGTTGCGTCTTTGAGCCTGCATGCAATGGATCAAGCTTCATAATGCCTTTTTTCATGTTTATCCGTTTATGTGGATCTTTTTTTTTTTTAAAATTTCAGTTTTCGTCTCTGAGAATGAGAATGATAACTGTAGGGTTATTGATCTTCATTTGATTAGTTTTACCTCTTCAGTGAAATGTCAGTCCTCCTTTTCAAGCTTAAAGGTTTAGTTTTTTAGTTGATTCTGTTACTGTTTCTGGGTCTTCATTTTGTTTTTTCAAATCCATGTTGTTAAAGGGGTAAAAAAGAGATTTACATTATATTAATTAATGTCCCCGTTTCTTAAATTTTTTTTAAAGGTTATTAAAAAAAGAAGAAGAAAGAAACTCATCCTGTTGTTAAATTATGGGATCTCTCACTTTTTCTCTTGTTGGACTGGTTAGAATCCTTTGATATAACATTTAGAATTAGTATCATCATATGACATTGTTGCTCTAGCCCTGCATGCCTACGGGTAATTTGTGTGCGCTCAATTGAAAATGAACAATCACAACAATTACAACATATGATACCTCACTTCCCTTCACTGGACTCTTTTTTTTTTTTCTTCTATTAGAATGCATGCAAGGCTTGTAGAGTTGTAGGTTACTGCAGACCATATGAACTTTATGTTGATCTGCACAAAAATGTTAATTTTAAATAGTTTTTCAGGATCTGATTTTGTGGGCTTATAGTTGAAGATTTGGATCTGTTGGTTTTAGTCTTTCAGTGCTAAATGGTTATTAAACATGGAATGAATTTTTAGCACTGATAATTGGTTACTGTGATCCAAAGTATGGGGTCTCAAGGTGTTGGTGAAAGTAATGGTAAACATTCACAACTCCAGCCTTTGGTGCGGCAAAACTCGATGTATAGTCTCACACTTGATGAGGTTCAGAATCAGTTAGGTGACTTAGGAAAGCCACTAAGTAGTATGAACCTTGATGAGCTTCTGAAAAATGTATGGACTGCGGAGGCAAATCAGTCCATAGGTATGGACATTGAGGGCACAGCACAAACTAATCAAGCTGCACTACAGTGTCAGGCTAGTCTGTCATTAACTGGCGTACTAGCAAAGAAGACAGTTGATGAGGTTTGGAGAGATATCCAACAAAGCAAAGATAACAAGGAGAAGAAATCTCGAGAGAGACAGGCTACATTGGGAGAGATGACACTGGAAGATTTCTTGGTGAAAGCAGGGGTTGTTGCTGATGCATCTAGCAATAGAAAAAACACTGGTCCTGTAGCTGGTGTTGATTCAAATGTAGCAGCACCACAGTTTCCTCCACAAGGTCCATGGATACAGTATCCACAACCACAATATCAACATCCACAACAAAGTATAATGGGGATGTATATGCCTAGCCAGAATATAGCACAGCCATTGCACATAGGGGCTGGTGCTGCCTTGGATGTTCCATATGCTGATGGTCAGGTGGCATTGCCTTCACCTTTGATGGGAACATTGTCGGATACAAAGACACCTGGGAGAAAAAGGGGCACACCAGAGGACATGATTGAGAAGACTGTTGAGAGGAGGCAGAAGAGGATGATCAAGAATCGAGAATCTGCTGCCCGTTCAAGAGCAAGGAAACAGGTGAGCTTTCTCTTTCTGTTGAGTGCTATGTCATCTAATCAAAGTTCTTATTTTATATTAAGCTTTCCACTTCGAGATATTTCTTAACCTTATTGATAACTTTAAACAGGCATACACAACTGAGTTGGAGAATAAAGTCTCGCGTCTGGAAGAGGAAAATGAAAAGCTAAGGAAACGGAAGGTTAGATTCTGCTTTGATGTTCTAGTTTACTTCCTTTCAAATGTTCTTTCTGTTAATTCAAAGTGCTGGATAAACTCTGCTGTCTTTTGATTGAGTAATATCTCCTTTTCATTGTGTGCATTTTTGAGAATAAGATCTGAACAATCATAGGACCTGTCAGTTTCAAAAA
The DNA here is from genome assembly GCA_031216105.1 of Dalbergia cultrata. Taxonomy (NCBI): domain Eukaryota; kingdom Viridiplantae; phylum Streptophyta; class Magnoliopsida; order Fabales; family Fabaceae; genus Dalbergia; species Dalbergia cultrata. Next base: position 38,294,835 of record CM062350.1, read on the forward strand.
TATTTTCTGTTTTTATTTTCCGTTTTCAAATTAATTACAAAACAGCTACCTTGTTTTCATTTCGTTTCCTGTTTCAGGATTTTGTGATCAAAATGGTGAAAACTAAAGATTGAAAACATGAAATAGGAAAGACTCAAGCATGAAATAGAATGGAAAAAAAAATGATATTTTCATAATTAATATTGAAAAATGAAAAGAAAAAGATAAAACAAGAAACGTACTATGAAACCTAACAGACCTGTAGTTTATCTTATATTAATTTTTTATATATTACATCTTATGACTAAGGATGCCAAACACACTTTTACTGTTTTCTAGTTATAAATAATGCCTTGGAATTTTTGTTGACCATTAAATACTATTCCATGCATCCTTTGCTCTCACAAGTAAAAGTGCAGTGCAACAAACAATATTATTTGTTATATGGTTTTGGGAGTAAATTTGTTATTTGAGCCAATGAGCTTGTAGTGCAATTGGCATCAGATCAAGTCTTTTGGGGTGTGATGGTGATGAGGTTTGATTGTCTACCAAACCACCTATCCCACTCTCCAATGCAAGTGTGTCTGTTGCACCTCCAATGAAACCCAAAAGAGAGAAAAACCTGCTATTTGAAATACTTTTACAGGTTTCACAGCAATTTGAACACTGTTTAGTAAGTTGCAGGAAACTCTTAATTGACTTTTCAGAAGCCTTTGATAAATTTGTGTGGCACTTTGAATGAAAAGAAATTTTAATATTAACAGAAAACTGCTAGTTCTATAATTTGGATGGGAGGATTTGTGTCGAGAGAATTGAAATAGACTTGTTCTTAATAAAAGGCCTCATCTTTTGGGACAGTGGTTGGAGCAATTGAATTTTTCCTTTCCCATTTTTCCTTTATTTGTCCATTTCATTTCTGATTTTTTAAAAGTGCATATGCATCAGTCAATTCATTTTAAACATATTTTTATGCAAAGGTCCCTCTCAAGACTAAGGAGAACTATGCCTTACATGTCTGGATATGACTCTTAGCTGAAGCTGGATGTGGTTGTTGTGCGTAAAATTGTTTTGTTTAGACGTTTGAATGGGCATGATGCCAAAATTGTGTTTTTCTCTTCCAGGTATATCCTGTTTTTATTTATGGGAAAAGGCTTCTCTTGTTTCCTTCGCAGCTTTGCATTTTTTGTTTCTATTTTTCAGGATTTTTGAGAAACAACTTGTTTATTTGGACCATGTTACATGATGCTTCCGTGGCAAATTTGGGATGCCTTTCAGCTGGTATTAGAGCAAGAGATGAAGAGAAAATATGCTGTATAATGCTGACAGGGAGCTGAATTTCAGTGGGGAATCAGCTTGGATCACATATACAAGCTAGAGAAACAAAAGATAAATAAAAGAACACTCTAGAGCAATTTGAGGAACCCCAAAACTCCCATGTCCACTCCACAGTTTCCTACATCCCCTAGCTTTCTCACACCCGTACAAATATGACTAACTCCCCAAATCCTGTAAATCCTCCATTGCTCCAAATTTTCATGCCAGCTAAACAAGTAGCTGAATACGTAGTTAGGCACTATAAGGGTTGTGCAATTGGACCTGGCCCTTTTTTGGATTCCCTCTCTCCCGCTTTCAAAACCCACCTTGTCCTGCTCAAGGTGGAGCTCAGGAAACTACTCTTGGATGTATGCACTCCATGTTAAGTCGCACTTGTCCAACCTGCCTTCTGGGGAAATTATTTTCTATGATCAACCTGCAAAGCTGCCGGCTCACCACTTTGAATCAAATCCCCACTTTGAATCAAACCTGAACTCCAACAACTGGTAAAATTTGATGCAGGGAAGCAATCATGTGCTCACCTCATTCAATGCTTGAAACTCATGTCAAATAGGAAACCATGGCGAGTGGCCAGCACAAGAGGAGAACCAGATTTTGAATTTGTTGCAGATATAACTTAAATTGTTTCCACATCCTTAGTTGCTGGGTTAGGACCTGAAGCAACTAAACAAGCCAATTAACCATGAAGGAGATAGGTTTGGTTGAATAAGGACCATCAATAAAAGGATCATATTTTTTGTCACCAGCAACAATGTCCTGCACTCACCAAAGTCTACAAATGTTGCTGGAGATCCCATCATCATGGTTGCCATCGGTTGTCTCTCATACTTTGTCAAAATCTGCAGACATCCATCTTCAAACCCAACTGCCCCCCAGAAATTTGCATAGCCAGCTAAGACAGAGACATTGCCTGTCAAACCAAAGTGTTTGAGGGCCGCTTGTGCAGTCAATTTCTATATCTTTCATCATGTATGTGTTTCCCACCTCTACAATGTCATTTACATCATGTTCTCTTGGGTATGCTTTCAAGAGAATGGGGTAAGTATCTTCCGAACCTTTCTGGCTGAATATCCTAATGGAATGTTGAGCGCTACAAGCATTCAAAGAGCAAGAAGTCATCAAATTTCCCAGCTTGTTAGTATTGATGTTTCCTTCACCAGCAGAAGCTGGAAGCTTCTCAATCACTATGCTCTTGGAAATTGTGATCCTAGCAGTATCCCCAACACGCTAATTTAAATTTGAATTTCTGCTTGGCGCTTGTCCCAAGGAGCTTGCTCTAATACCAAAAATGTTTCCTGCTGAACAGGCATTCCAATTCCTTTAGGAATAATCCTTTCTCAGCCATCAAACCGTCAATATTCTCTTTGCTTAACATGAGTAGAAATCAGGTGAGACAACTCTGTTTGATCCATCACCAACAAGATCTCCCCACCATTCTAGCTTCAAAACAACCATGTTTCCTGATATGAACTAGATAAAAATAACCAAGAATAAGTGTTTATTCGAGAGCTACTAGATAGAAAGCATATTCAAGAGACCTCTCAACTCCCCAAAGACTCAATTACTTAATTCCTAGACATCCTTCTCTTACCACTATGCTGTCCTTTCTATTTATACTAAGTCATCCTAGTCACTCCTAACTAACAGATGGCCCATTACTAAGGGCCTAAGGCCTTTTCTCAGACCTGCTTCTCCGTCTTGTGAACTGTCTCTAGTACGTCTTGTGGGTTTCTCATCTTTGCCTATTTAAAAGCCTGCATCTTCAACCTTCAAAATTTTGCAGGTTTTGTACGCTTCTTTTCCTAGAAAGCACTTTGTCTATCCTTCACTCAGCATAGCATATTGATCAAGTTTCTCTCTATGCTTTGAAGTGTGCTTCCATGTGTGACTCCATACTCACCTTTGCAAAGCATCTGTTGCCACCACTCATTCTTTTGTTTGTCTCCTCCAGTTTCCTTGTCACGCCTTCTTTATAGACTGTTTCTTCCTCCTTCCCCCTTTGTGTTCAGTTTTCTTCAGCTTCTCAGCCCCACCTTATTCATCATCTCCTCATTTCCTTCCATCCTCTTCTCATCACAAACCATTCTTTTTTTGTATTGCATGCCTTTTGACACCGGTACCAAATGTATTCGCGGCTGCTAAAGCTAGCTTCCGCCTCCCGCAACCATTGTGTCCTTGATATCTTGTTATCAAGAAATGTACCCCACTTTGTCACTCAAGTGATGATCACTGTTTCCATTGCATGCTGGAATCCTTTCCCCACTGCTCTTCATGCTGCAACTTTGCACATGCTCCCAGAATTGAGACCTGATACCAATTGGTAAGAAAATTTATGGGAGCTGGATTAGGAATTACAAAGAGCAAGTGTTTATTCAAGAACTACTAGATAGAGAGGATATTTGAGTGACCTCTCAACTTTCCTAACACTCAGTTACTCAATTCCCAAACACCCTTCCCTCCACTTTGTCTTTTGTATTTATACTAACTCATCCTACCAACTCCTAAGGGAAGGCTCATCAAGGCAGTGTTCTATCAGCTCCTCTTGGATCAAACACGAGTCATGAAGCTATTAGCATAAATGTGTCAGTCAACTTCAATATTAGTGCTCCTTGCCACTAATATGTTTCTAAGGTGACCCATGTCAATAAGATCCATCTATTAGTGATACTTCCAATCTCACCATCCTTAAATGTATAAAAGCCCCTAAGGGTGCTATTGAATAAGCAAATTTTCAATTGGCCAGTCTTCTTCGAATTAAAAAAGCTACAAGAGTCAACATTGCATGGAGTTTGGGTTGGGGAACTAGTTTGAGTCCTTATAGCATTTGTAGATCCTCATTACAGACAAAATAATGGTAGTTCCTTAACAAATGTTGCAAGTGACTGTTGTAAAGCCCAAATTATCATGGAACCAAATGATTAGAGGAGGTAGAGCTTTTGAGGTGAGTTTTGTGACCTGTGATAGCTAGAGCAAATGTGTTGGAAGTGGAGAAAGCAGAGTTCTATTCATTCCCACTACATAGCTGGTTTGGCATCCATTGGAAAGCCTATGTAATACTTCTCACTTTAATTCTTGAGCAATAAGCGAGGTTGTTGCATCAGAGCTTGGGTCGGATGTGAGGTTGGTTGGCAACCATAAGATCATCCACTCATTTACGATAACTAGTGCATACACTTGCCTAGGCGAATCAGGGTCTAATAGGTTGGGTGCTTGCTAGTGCTTGACTGGATATCGCATGACCGCGCATCCTTTGATCCTGATGCAATGTCAAGTCCTCGCCAAAATGGCAGAGGACTTCTTATCTCCTTCATATAATGGTGACCCACAACCACCTCTCTTGCTCCATCTTTAGTATTTCCTTCCCATACCATTGCTTCTCTTTGCTTACATGAGGCTATTTCTTCTTGTGCTCCTCCATCAGCTTGCCTTTCATCCCCGTTCCTCTTCTATTGATTCACCTGATTCTTCTTCTTCCATTGCCTCATCTTCAATCTGATCCAAATTCTGCAAATGGTGGCCATTTATCACCTCCGCCACTTTGTATTGCTTGATTTCCACTGGAGTAGGAATTTCAAGTGTCAATTCTTTTGTAGCGGATCTCCAACTTCTCTGACACCCAGATCTTTAGTTGACTGTTGGGGCTTCATTTGTCTCAACAGCCTTTTGATTTTTGATTTTTTTTAAATATTTGTTAGATTTAAAAACCATTAATGTGACTCCATCTAAAAGTTTAAGCTTTCACAGAGAGATGATTCTTGACAATATTCTGTCTTAGCTCCCTCATGTTCTTCTCCAACACCGGCTTCATCCCAAGATTTTGATAGAAACCTGGTATTAGAGCAGAGACGTAAGGAAAATATGCTATATATTACTGATATGGAGCTGAATTCTACTGGCAAATGAGCTCTTAGCTGTGTATACAGGACCGGAAAAAGGATAAAAGAAAGAACACTCTAGGGGCAATTTGAGGAGGCCCCAAAACCTCCCTAGTCCACTCCTGACTCCACAATTTTCCTACCACCCCACACTCTAACACCTGTACAAATATGACTCTCCAAATACTATTCTTGGATATCCAGAAATGAATGTGTCTAATCTGGGATTACTATTGGATTGATCTGACAAAAAAATACTTGAATGAATCTCACTCAGCAGTTTTGCATGTTACAAGATTTGCCTTTGATGCACTGTTGCAAAAAGTATCTTGAACTAATGCCTATGATTTTATGTTAATTCTATTTTGGTTTCTCTCGGATTGGCTGCTATGATTCTGGTCTTTCATGTATCAGCATTGCATTATCAGCTCCCTATCCTAACAATGGATGTAATTAGTAGGAAAATTAAAAGGGGTTCTAGTTTATTGATCCTTCCGGCTGCTGTCCTAATCTGTAAAAATCTTGTTTATTAATCTTCTTGCATGTGTTTAGACAGTTTCTACAATCATCTGAACTGATTCAAATCATAGGAATATATGTATCTTTACCGGTTTCTGATGCATGCTTACTTCCTTGTTCCTCATTTAACTCGGTTATGAACTTTTCTCAACATGTAGGAGCTAGAGAACATGTTGTCCTGTGCACCACCACCTCCTCAACCCAGATATCAGATTCGCCGAACAACATCTGCATCATTCTGACATCTGTACCTGAAAGTGGAAGCTGGTTCGGCAAAGGTGCCAAAAGGTTCATCGAAGGTGTTAAAGGCAAGGCGTAGGCCAAAGCCTCTTGGTGCTTTAGGACTGCCTTAATGGATGACGGTAGGGGGAAAAAAAAACCTTTAAAAGACCAGTTATCTAACTTGTCAAATGTGATGCTAAAGGATAAAAATAGTATGCATGTGAAAAGAACTAGTTGGGACTTTTGACCTTTAGTTGCAATCAGGCTTAGAGCTTTGTAAATTGAACATCACAATCTTTTAATTTCACTATGAATGTTAAGCTTGAGGGGTAAGTTGATATGGAAAACCAATGCAAACTAGTCAAATATCTTAGTATTTTCATTCTTTTTTCCAATGTTACGCCTTCGCTATTTGGCACATTCAGTTCAAGGTTGACATAATACGCCTTGGCACCTTAGGCGAACTACTTGAAATGGGGTTTGTATATATAGGAAATTTGATCTTCAAGAGGCACGCCTTTTATTTTAATGAGTTGGCAGAAAGCAACCTCTTGGTCTCAGACATGGTTTTGTGTTCTCAGTTCCTCTAATTTTGGTTGGGTATTTCGACCCTTGATCCAATATATAAGAAACAATAGTCTAATTTTAACGCCTCGGGACATGCTGGCATTAAAATTCTGCTGGAGCATATTGTAGTTTTACTATTCATTATAGGTTTAATTATTGTGTAGACTTATATAGTTTTACTCAATTTTTAGTTAGATTCTTACTGTTTAAAAATTTATAATTTGATTTTTATATGAAAGTAAAAATTTATAATTTGATTTTTATATGAAAATTTTCAATTCAGTGGTTAAAGGTAACACTAATTTTATATATATATATATATATATATATAGGAGTAAGTCTCGCACACTTACTCCATGTTATATCTTTTTATTCATATTGAATTTAATTAGTTTGATTGTTGATTTATATTATATTATATTGATGATCAAACATGTCAAATTTCTTTAAAATTGGACAGTAATAACCATGTAATCTATTAATTGATATTTATTTGTATTTTAAAAAATATGTTATTCATCAAAATAAATAAAATGATGAACTATCAATTTATTTTCAAATTGTATGAAACTTTATATGCCTTATTTACTTAGTAGGAACATTAAATTCAACGGTTGGAATGATACAAGTTCATGTCTAAAAAAAATTATTAAATGGAGTAAGTATATGAAAGATCACCAAATAGCTAAAAACATCAAAAGCATGGCAAAATAACAACACCATTTTCACATCATGAACAAGAAAAACCAAGTCACAATAATGCATCAAATCATTTCCTTTCTTTTTAATTATTGTTTCAGCCCATTCCCAATTCACTAAAATAATAATAATAAAAATAAGGGTAAATTATATAAACCTCTTTTGAGGTCTATTAATATTATACGTATATCCTCCTAAATTTTAAATTGATGCACTCCTTTCTAAATTTATTTTATTACATTACAATAACCTCCCTTGACTTAAAATTTTTTATTTTAAAATTTTTTAAAAAATTACAAAATGACTCTTTAGCCATTAATTATTCATTCTATTTCCATAATATGCCATTTATCTTCACACCCACCTACACCCATAAGTATCCCTAAATCTTTGAATCACTAAAAAAAAAAAAAAAAAAAAATCCACTCTAAGGATATGAAGTTGGGTGGAGCAGAACAAAATATAGTGATATTTTAATTTGCTTTATTGTTTGGAGTTGCCAAACTTGGATGGCATGGAGTGGAGATGGATGGACCATTCATCTAATTCCATCCATTCTTCTCAACTTTCTTCCCCCCAGTTGTATGGGATGGGATGTAAAGGAAAATACTTGAACAATGGAGTAAAGTAATTATTATCCCGCTTTGGGCTGCTGCACTCTACTCTACTCCATTCTATTCCACTTTGCTCCACTCCACCAAAAACCAAAACCTCCTTTGCTTTTTGCCGCTCAGTGCTCACCTCAATCAATCTACTCAAATTGTAGATCCAATTTTCACACCACAAACCATTCAAATAAAACTCAAATTGGAGAACCAAGCCCTTGCATTACATTCTACTTGGAAAAGAATAACTCAAAATTGAGGAGGTATGAACTTGATGGGGTCAATGAAATTCGAGAAATGGCCTATATCAAAGAAGAAGAGTTGAAAAGAAAAATCACTTGAAGGTATAGCGAATGAGTCATCCCACGGTTCTTTGCTAAAGGAGATTTTGTGCTCTAAGGAGTTGATATAGGCCGACCTCCACAAGGACATGGAATGTTAGTAGCAAACTGAGAAAGGCCCATATCTCGCCTCAAAAGTTTTAGGAAATGAAGCCTACAAATTGGTTACACTATCTAGCAACAAAGTTCTGAGGTCATGGAATACAACAAGCCTTGGGAGGTTTTGTGTGTAATTGTACAAACTATGAAGGATCAGGGTACTCATTTTCCTTGCTTAGATTTTTCTCCCACAGGTTTTCTTTTTTGAGAAGGTTTTGATGAGGTCAACCCAAGGAAGTTGAGTCGAACAAAAAGCCACTTATTCTCCCTTCTATTTAATAAAATTTTTATTCAATTTGTTTCATTATCAGTTTACATCACTCTTAAATTTATCAAGTAAAGCTAGAGCTCTTCTCCCCTTGGAAGTTATCCAAGTCAAATATCGGGAACTTAAGTAGAATGTTGCACTTTAACCCCACAAGCTTAGCAATCTCAGCCAAGGACTCAAAAATGGTTTTAATGTTGTTTTAAAATGATATTAGACTGGTATTGGGTCTTTTAAAAGTGTAAATTAATTTTGAGAATAATTAATTTTAATAAAAGTGTTAAAAAGAGAAATTTACACTTTGGCTCACATACTTATGGAAATCTCAGCTTTTGCCTTTTTTGGTCTATGTTATAAGTTTTAGTAGCTTAATGATATTATCGTGGTTGGGACATTACATGGATTGTGCATGTGTGAATTGATTGGTGATTTAATGACTTGAGTTGATTATGTGAAAATGTGAATTGATGACTCTTGAACTTTGAATTGATGAATATTGTATATACCCTGTTGAGCATAAGCATGTGCATTAGATGAGTTTGGTCCTTTGATCTCCAGCAACTAGGTAGAAGCATGTTTATATCTTCAATAAGATATTGATAATAATATGCTTATGGATATATGCAAGTATGTGATGCATGCTTATGTGAAATGAAATAATGATTGTAACATGTTATTATGTATGAATAATTAAGATATGTGATTAATATGTGATTTGACAGGAAGCAAATTTGAGAAATTTTCGTTCACAGTCATTATTGTTAGCTTCAGAATCCTTCAGAAAACATCAACACTAAATGTTTTGAATGACAACAAAACCAATTTCATGAAAATATTTTGAAGAAGGACTAATCATTTGCTTGAGTTTCTTAAGCATACAAACAGGATAATTCTCATTGAAATAAAAGTTGATGAACAAGTTTTATTTTCACAAAACCATGTGCAAACATATTGAATCTCATTCAAAGAGATTTAGAACTTAAATGAAGTGGAAAAAAAAAATCCTTAAAATGGACGTTGGTATGGTAAGAATATAAAAGGAACTTATCAAGAACAAGAAACCAAGACTCATATTGTCATGGCCTGACTCGGGAACATGACCAGCACGTGAGAAATCTCATCTCCATGTAAGCATCGTGACCTCTAAGTCTTTTTCTATATGCATAACTAAATCATAAAATCTGTTTATCAAACCATAATTACATCTCTGATATAGAATATATGAGTTACTCTACAAAATAAACTATGAAAACTATAATCATGTAATCACAAAATAATCATGGTATACAAAATGTAATCTATCTCTATAGTCCAGAACCTTGTTCACAATGTACATTGGAGCACTCTATATCAAATTACAAAACAAATACCTCACTCTAAGTGAAGCTCACCAACTGAGAACTCTAGCGCTGTTGAGAAGGATGAAACTAAGAAGAACTTGTAGCAGCTACTGTATTTGTAATGAGAAAAAGGAAGATGGGCAAGTTTCATCTAAAACTCAGTTAGTAGGCCCTCACCTATAACCTTTTCATGGGACAACAACAAGATGTATGTATATAATAATAAAACTTAATGCAATTTCTTTGAAATCATTTCCACATGTATACATAATAGCTCTTAAATTAAATATTTTATGAAAACATTAAAAATTCTCTGAAAACATAAATAACATTACTCTAATAGAGAAACATGAATATCTGATTATGCATTATATAATAATATTGTCACGACCCGATTTAGGAACGTGACTAGTGTAACGCCCCGATTTTCTGTTAGAGTGAAAATGACCAAAATGCCCCTGAGGTCATTTTCAGCCCGGGATTCGAGGAAAGCCGATCCGACAGTACTCGAAGGGCAAACTCAATGTTGGAAGGGGATTAGTTGGCTTGTGTACCTTTTTGAGATCGAAAATCTCGTTTTTTGAGTTTTGGGTCAAAATGACCAAAATACCCCTATGGTGTTTTACCCGTTTGCAAGTGCCGGATGAACCCGAAACTTTTCCAGATGATTTTAAAAGATGTTTTTATGTATTCTGTGACTTTAGTTTTGGTCCTGGAGGTCCCGGGCAAAATTAATACAAAATTATGATTTTGCCCCTAGTTTTGTGTTTTTGAGCTTAATCACGTAATTAAGCAAACCTAAACAATATTAGGCTCTAATAGAAGATTAATTAATTTCCATAATTAATCTTGAGTCAAAATAATTTATTAAAGTTGATTAGAGCCTAAGAATGCTTAATTACAACTTGAAATCTTATTTTAAATTCAAGATTTCTAGTCATGAAATCTTGAATAGTATTTTCTCTTTCCAATTCCTTAAATCATGGAAATTTGTCTACCTTGTTTACTCATAAAATGAATTTTAAACTCTATAAAAGTGTACGAGCACTCCTTAACCTTGTCATAAAATTTCTAAACCTCATTCTTAGTTACCTAAACTTATGCTTAATGATTCCTAACCTTGTACCTAGACTAATACATATCTAAACCTATCATTAGCACCCAATTACATGAATAATTTTCCTCCTCCCTTGGATGTCCCCAATCTGGTCGAAACCACACCCCCCATTATCCATCACATGTGTAAATTTTTGACACTCCAAAGACCATGCTTCCACCTTACAAAGAACCATGCTTTGAGTCATAACCTCCATGCTTTCATCCATGCTTCATATGACCACTTCTAGAAGACTTTTTCTCTTATTTTTGTGGCTCAAATTCAGCCAGCCCTCCTTGCCTTCTAGAAGGGTTATTTTAATTTCAAACAAAAGGAAATTACCATACTTGAAGTCATGCTTTGCATCATAACTTCCATACCTTAAACCATACTTGAATGACAAGTTGTAAGAGATATTTTTCTCTTCCTTCCCTCCCAAAAGCTATGGCCAGCACCTCCTCCCTTTGGGCTCTTATTTGTTTTCATTTTCTATAAATACCTTGCTTACTTGAGCTTGCCAACACTTTAGATCATTTGCTAAGTTTCAAGTTTCCAAAGCTTTCCTTGAGTTCTTCCTTTTTCTCTCAAGTTTCAAGAGAGTTTCCTTTTCTCTTCATCTTCATCATCCCATCATTATCTCATAACCTCTAAACACCACCTCACAACCTTGGATCATCATCAAACCTCTCAAAACACTTGACCTCAAACACAAGCTCACCAAGAACACATCTCCTTTCCTTTCTTTCTCTCAAGGCCGAAGCCACATCTCCACTTTAGGGGGAGTTACTCTTCTTATTTTCATCCTCAAGACCAAGCTTTTATCTTCATATTTGGTAGGGAGTTGCTTTCAAACTTTGTTTTTACTCAAAAATGCGTTTTCTCTAGTTTTCTCTTGGTTTCTTTTTGAGCTTTCCTTTGCTTTCCTTTTCTTTTTTTATTTCGGCCTCTTGGCCTTGTTTATGTGAACATGATAGCTTGATGATGAGAGCTCCTAGATGATGACCTGTGTTCATCTCAAAAGGAACCTCTAAAGCTTGAGTTTTGTTCTTGATCTAGTAAATTTTTGGTTTTTCTTTCCTTTCTTGTTCTCTATGGTTTCGGCCTCCATAGTTTTTCTTCAAAGGTTTTGTTAAAATTTTTTAAGTATCTCTATTTCTATTTTATGTCATGAAAGAATGTTGTTTTGGTTCTTACTCTCTTAAAGTTTTACTTTCCTTTAAAAGCTTGTTTCTTTGAGCTTGATGATGATGTTCAAGAACCACATAGTTCCTTTGAGAACTTGGTTCAAGAACTCTAAAGCTCTCTTTGTGATGAGATGAGTGTTGGGTTGTATCTCTAAAGTCTTGTAAGAGCTCTAGATGAGATTAAAATGAATATTGCATCCATGTTTATGTTTATGCCTTGAACATCATATTTATTTTCCTTGCTATCACTAAGTATCAAGATAATAAATGAATTTGCACCATCATGTTTATGTTTCAAGCTTTGCATTATCATGTTTATATTTCAAGTCCTCACTTAATATACCCAAGATAATAATAAGTTGCATCTCATGTTTATTTTATGCTCTCACTTTACTTTCTAATGAAAGCTAAAACTAGTGCATGAGCATGTTTATTTTTATGTCATCACTTAAATGAACCTATAGCTCAAAGACTTACCCATTGTTGTCTCAAACAAAGGTTTGAAAATATTTATTTCTTTAGCTTAAGATTTCGGCCCTAAGGAGTTTTATGTGTTACAAGTATTGAAAGTTATGTTTTATAATTTTTCTATGCTTTTATGAGTATAAGAAATGTATAGAACCAAGTTTTATGAATTTAGGACCTCTTGAGATAAATTTGATTTAGCTACTGCCCTTGAAAATATTTTGAGGATTTTAGATGATAAAAATGTTTATAAATGAGTTTTAAAAGTCTTGAAAAGGTTATAAGAGAAACTAGTATTTTATGTGCCTTAGAAACTATGTTGTATGCCTTATTATGGAGATGTATGTTTCGGTTCTGCCTTGTTGTGTTTGGCCACTGTATATTCTGTTTTGATGATGATAATATGACTATGTTTGAGTATAATTAATGTTAGAACTCATATGTGTAAGATAAGAGAAGTTAGCAACTAGAAAAGAATTAATTTGAGAGTTTTAGATCCCTTAATGTTTGATTTTTCTGGATTCTGTCCAGCAAGGTTTAGAAATGATAATTATGGTTTTAAATTAGTTTAAATGTGTAGGAATGACTCATAATTGGTTTAGGACTTGATCTTGATGCCTTAGGAGTAAGCCGGACTTAGAAAGGGTCATTGTTGTAACTCCTAGGTACCCGTAAATTTAGAATTTTAGATTCTGCATTCTTGAGGTTTAGAATTGTTTATGATCATAGAATTGAGTGAGGAATACTTAGATATGAGTCTATAGGTACCCGAGAGCTTAAGTTGTGATGATTTATAACTTAGATTGTGAGTTAAGGACCTTAAGGGTCAAAGCATAAGACATTAAGAGATCTTTTATTGTTTTGTGATTGATAATGCAAGTATGATATGTTGATATGCATGATGTGATGATATATGAGTTATGATGATGTAATCTTGTTATGTTGATGCTATGATGATGTGTGAATGAATGTGCTAGGATGAAACCATTTATATGACTTTAGAAATTAATTATGAAATGTGAAATTGAATGTGTAAGCACATGCATTATGAGTTGATGTGGCATACTATGATGAAGTGCATAAATTTATGAGCATGATATACATATTACATGAGGTTCCATGATGATAGTTGAGGGCATGTGTTTATGATGCATTCTTGCATGACACACCGAGACGCATTTCTCCTACCTTGGTAAGGAGATAACAAAATCGTGAGGGTATGGTAGATGCAGCCTGCCAGAGCGGACAAATTTACTGTGCACTAGATACCGTAGATGCGTTTCAAATAAGGAAATAACCCTAACCCGCACTCTGGAAGTCGGTGTATTAGGTGATCCTTAAGTCCCTAACTCGTACTCTGGGAGTCGGTGTATTAGGTGACCCTTAAGCCCCTAGCCCGTACTCTAGTAGTTGGGATATCATTTTTATGATCCGGTTATTCAGATAATAAGTTGGAAACTAGTGATGTGTTACCCCCTCTATTTTTCCCCATGTTAAATCTAGTGACGACTAGTTAGGATTGAACTCATTCCTAGGTGATTAGGTGAGACGGAGTTTGGGGACTATGATAAAAATCGCCGGGGCGGTATGTCGGTTGGATTTAGGTGACCATGTTTAAGAGGGTGGTCTTTGAGAAAAAGAACTTAAGAGGTCAAGAATAAGAAAGAGATATGATGTTTTAAAGTCACACAGTTATGAGAAAAGAAAGAGTTTTATATGCCACTTATATGTTAATGTTTATCTTGATGTTGTGTTCTATCGACTGTTTGCATAAAGTATTGTCATGCATTCATCCAATATTTGTTGCATTCATATCATTAAGATCCATACTAAAAGACACCCACTTCGGATAAATAGATTTGAGAAGTTTAAAAGTTAAGCCTTATGCATGACCACCTTTTTATAATTAAAACCGAAGTGGCTGGGGACGATGACGATGACACATGTGTTGGAGTTGGAAATCCCTACTGAGAATCTTGAATGAGTTTCTCATCCCTATCTCTTTTTCTTCCCTGTCGTCTCTAGACGAAGATAGTGATGCGATTTGCAATTTCTACTAAGGCATGGGCATGAGGCATACACTGCAAGTCGGATTAGTGGAATGCAACGGAAGCGCATAGATGTCTTTTTAGATTTACATATGTGTAATTCTTTTGATATGACAATGAAGCTATACTAGTAGTAACTAATGTACTTATGAAGATATAACTATGTTGTGTTGATATGTGTAACTTTTGTACTCTGTGGTTAATGATGATATGCTTGCTTCTCTCTTATGTTATGTTTGTGACAATTGTTAAACTTTATTTTAGCATGTGGCTCATGTTTTGTTTCCAAGTTTCAAAAAGAAAAATTTATTCGTATTTTTTGCTAAGTATTTTAATAAAAGAATGAGACTAAGAAGTAATAACCTAATGGTTAACGTAATGTGTTCTAGAGTATTGGGTTAAAAATTAGGATGTTACAACTGGCACGTGAAGAGTCCCATCCTCCGTAAGCCTTGTGATTGCTAAATCTTTCTAGATGCGTAATTTATTACAAAATAATACTTAAAACATCCTTATGTTCTGCATTAAAGCTATTTTCATGAAAAATACGATTTACTACTTGATTTTAGAGATTACTGTATAAGGATTGTAAATTGCTGTTAGTTTATATGTTTTAGAACCACTGATTCAAAGCATGAAACATGTTTTTGATAAAACTCATGGCACCATATTTGTTGAATTGATTTCAAGTGTATTTGAAGTTGATTGTGATTATGGAAAGCATTTATGAATGCTAAATTGATTTTAGAGGTGGTTTATGAATATAACATAGTTATGTATCTTGAAGTGTTATTTAGAAAGATTATGGAATTATGAATTGGGAACTTAGTTGTTTGTGTAGAATTGATGACTTGTGTAACTGTTAGAGACTTTTATAACTGTTTGGATTGATTCTGGAACTGATTTATATATATGATTCAGTTTTATAATGAGATATGAAGTTCAGAGGAATGATTAAAATTATGGTTTTAATCTTTATTTCAAGTATGTGGCTGAGCTTTCTAGACTATGAGAAGTTTGATAATTTGAATTGTGTATTAGAGAATATATCAAAAGGTTTTAAAGCTTGAATCTTCATGAGATTCATAACAGTTGGCGGATACATATTCTGTGAGTTTATGAAATCATAGATGTCTACAAAGGGTGATCCCTTGGGCATGATTTCATAGCCGCAGTTATGCTAAGGTCAAACTGTTAGAGTCAGATAGATTCAGAGCTCACAGAGAATTAAAAGGTTTAAAGGTTTTAGCTAAAAAGGTATTTATTTGGTTAGTTTATAAGGTAGCTATAGAGAAACAGGCTGTGTATTAACGGCAGTAAATTCGTTAACCTTGGTACCAAGTAGCCTGGGCCAAAGGTAACAAAGAATGTATTGTCACACTGGGGACGGCGATACGTAACGCCCAGATGTGATTAGATATTTATATTCAGAGATTTATTGTCATACTGGAAACGGTAATACGTAACGCCCAGATATGACTAGACATTTATATTAAGAGATTACTGTTTCTCTAGGAGCTACTGTGTTGTGTGCTTGTATGTTTTTAGGTATGAAAATAAATTGAGAAAATTGTTTTTAAGTTGTAACATGATGATTATAAAGGACTTTTAGAAATATATGTATACGTAGTTATGTGAGATTTCTTAATATTATTAATGTTATTATTATTATGCATTGTTTCTTTGGTGTCCCATGAAATGGGGTTTCATGTGAGGATTCACTCACTGAGTTTTGGCAACAAAACTCACCCATTTGCTTTTCTCCCTATTACAGGTATTGTAATTGCTGTCCTCCTAGCTACCAATATGCCCGCAGCACTAGAGTATAGCTGGTAAGCTTCACTTGACTGAAGTATTCTCATTTTGTTTAGAATACTCCAGTACATTGCAGGCAAGATCCTGGACCTAGAGCATGTTTTATTTTTGCATTTGGCATAATATGCTTATACTATGAATTGTATATAATGATCTGGACATTGGACAAAGTGTATTTTGATTTATATGTATAGATAATTCACGATTTTGAAATCTAAAAAGGCTATTACAAGATTTTAAATATAATGATTTTGATTCTAGAGAACAGTTGATTTGTATGTAGAAAACGAGAAACTCTCTATCTTTTATGGATGTCAGAATAGAACATGCATGAAAAATTAGTAAATAGGTCATGAGCCTTGCATGAGAATGAGATTTCTCACGTGCCGATCACGTGCCTAAGTCGGGTCGTGACAGTTTATCCCTACTACATGTGGTGTGTATGTGCACTAGCTATCCTAAAGACGCTCTACTACTGGCAGTAACACCCTAATTTTTAACCTAATACTCTAGAACACATTAGGTTAACCATTAGGTTATTACTTCTTAGTCTCATTCTTTTATTAAAATACTTAGCGGAAAATACGAATAAATTTTTCTTTTTGAAACTTGGAAACAAAACATGAGCCACGTGCTAAAATAAAGTCTAACAATTGTCACCAACATAACATAAGAGAGAAGCAAAGCTTATCATCATTAACCACAGAGTACAAAAGTTACACATATCAACACAACATAGTCATATCTTCATAAGTACATTAGTTACTACTAACATAGCTTCATTGTCACATCAAAAGAAATACACATCTATAGGTATATAAATCTAAAGCGGCATCTCCGCACTTCCGTTCCATCCCACTGATCCAACTCGTAGTGCATGTCCTACGTCCACGCCTTAGTAGAGGTCACGAGATACACCATCATCTTCGTCTGGAGACGACACGGAAGAAAAGAGAGAGAGGGATGAGAAACTTATTCAAGATTCTCAGTAGGGATTTCCGACTCCAACACACGTGTCATCGTCATCATCCCCAGCCACTTCGGTTTTAATTATAAAAAGGTGGTCATGCATAAGGTTTAACTTTTAAACTTCTCAAATCTATTTATCCGAAGTGGGTGTCTTTTAGTATGGATCTTAATGATATGAATGCAACAGATATTGGATGAATGCATGATAATACTTTATGCAAGCAGTCGATAGAAGACAATATCAAGATAAACATTAACATATAAGTCGCATATAAAACTCTTTCTTTTCTCATAACTGTGTGACTTTAAAACATCATATATTTTTCTCATGCTTGAACTCTTAAGTTCTTTTTCTCAAAGACCACCCTCTTAAACATGGTCACCTAAATCCAACCGACATACCGCCCTGGCGATTTTTATCATGGTCCCCAAACTCTGTCTCACCTAATTGCCTAGGAATGAGCTCAATCCTAACTAGTCATCACTAGATTTAATATGGGGAATAATAGAGGGGGTAACACATCACTAGTTTCCAACTCATTATCTGAATAAATGAACCACGAGATAGAATCCCAACTACTAGAGTACGGGTTAGGGGCGTAAGGGTCACCTAATACACCGACTCCTTGAGTGCGGGTTAGGGACTTAAGGATCACCTAATACATCGACTCCCAAAGTGCGGGTTAGGGTTATTTCCTTTTTCGAAACGCATCTACGACATCTAGTGCACAGTAAATTTATCCGCTCGGCAGGCTGCATCTACCATACCCTCACGGTTTTGTTATCTCCTTACCGAGGTAGGAGAAATGCGTCTCGATGTGTTATGCAAGAATGCATCATGAACACATGCCCTCAACTATCATCATGGAACCTCATGCAATACGTATATCATGCTCATAAATTTATGCACTTCATCATAGTATGCCATATCAACTCATAATGCATGTACTTACACATTCAATTTCACATTTCCTAATTAATTTCTAAAGTCATATAAATGGTTTCACCCTAGCACATGAATTCACACATCATCATAGCATCAACATAAAAAGATCACGTCATGCATATCAACATATCATACCTGCATTATCAAACACAAGGCAATAAAAGATCTCTTGATGTCTTATGCTTTGACCCTTAAGGTCCTTAACTCACAATCTAAGTTATAAATCATCACAACTTAAGCTATCGGGTACCTATAGGCTCATATTTAAGTATCCCTCACTCAATGCTATGATTACAAACATCTCTAAACCTCAAAAATGCAGAATCTAAAATTCAAACTTTACGAGTACCTAGGAGTCACAACAATGACCCTTTCTAAGTCCAGTTTGCTCCTAAGGCATCAAGATCAAGTCCTAAACTAATTATGAGTCATTCCTACACATTTAAACTAATTTAAAACCATAATTATCAATTCTAAACCTTGCTGGACAGAATCCAGAAAATTCAAATATTAAGGGATCTAAAACTCTCAAATTAATTCTTTTCTAGTTAATAACTTCTCTAATCTTTCACATATGACTTTTAACATTAATTATACTCAAACATAAGCATTTTATCCCCATTAAAACAGCACATACAGGGGCCAAACACAGCAAGGCAGAACTGAAACAAACATCTCCATTTAAAGGCATCAAACACAATTTCTAAAGCACATAAAATACTAGTTTCTCTTGGAACCTTTTCAAGGCTTTCAAAACTCATTTATAAACATTTATAACATCTAAAATCATCAAAATATTTATGAGGGCAGTAGCTAAATCAAATTTGTCTCAAGAGGTTATAAAATCATAAAACTTTGCTCTAGATATTTCTTGAACTCATATAAGCTTAGAAAAATTACAAAACATAGATTTTAGTACTTGTAACAAATGAAACCTCTTAGGGCCGAAATCAAGAAGCTAAAGAACATATATTTTTCAAGCCTTTGTTGAGGTAATAATGGGCAAGTCTTTGAGCTGTAGGTTCTCTTAAGTGATGACATAAAAATACACATGCTTATACACTTGTTTTAGCTTTCCTTAGAAAATAGAGTGAGAGCATAAAATAAACATGAGATGCAACTTATTATTATCTTTGATATTTAAGTAAGGACTTGAAATATAAACATGATAATGCAAAGCTTAAAATATAAATATGATAATGCAAGTTCATTCATTATCTTGGTACTTAGTGGTAACAAGGAAAGTAAATATGATGTGCAAGGCATAAACATAAATATGAATGCAATATTCATTTTAATCTCATCTAGAGCTCTTACAAGACTTTAGAGATACAACCCAACACTTATCTCATCACAAAGAGAGCTTTAGAGTCCTTGAACCAAGTTCTCAAAGGAACTATGTGGATCTTGAACATCATCATCAAGCTCAAAGAAACAAGCTTTTAAAGGAAAGTAACACTTTAAGAGAGTAAGAACCAAAACAACATTCTTTCATGACATAAAATAGAAATAGAGATACTTTAAAAATTTTAACAAAACTTTTGAAGGAAAATCTATGGAGGCCGAAATCATAGAGAACAAGAAAAGGGAAAGAAAAACCAAAACTTTACTAGATCAAGAACAAAACTCAAGCTTTAGAGGTTCCTTTGAGATGAACACAAGGTCATCATCTAGGAGCTCTCATCATCAAGCTATCATGTTCACATAAACAAGGCCAAGAGGCCGAAATGAAGAAAAAGAAAAGGAAAGCAAAGGAAAGCTCAAAAGAAACCAAGAGAAAACTAGAGAAAACACATTTTTGAGTAAAAACAAAGTTTGAAAGCAACTCCCTACCAAATGTGAAGACAAAGGCTTGATCTTGAGGATGGAAATGATATGCGCAACACCTCCTAGGATGGTGATGATGATTTGGTCTTGTGGAGAGAAAAAGAAAGGAAATGTGTTCTTGGTGAGCTTGTGTTTGAGAATGGAAGTTTAGGTGTTTGTATGATGATCCAAGGTGGTGGGGTGGTGTTTCAAGGTTGTGTGATGATGATTCAAAAGGAAAAAGAAGAAGATGAAGAAGAAGAATACTCTTGAAACTTAAGAGAAAATGAGAGAACTAGTAAGAATGCTTAGAAACCAAAACTTAGCAAATGATCTAAAGTGTGAGCAAGTTCATCCAAGCAAGGTATTTATAGAGAAAACAACATATAGGGGCTGTAATGGGAGAGGTCTAGGCAAAGCCTTCTTGGCCTTGGGAGGAAGAGAAAATATCTTCTAATGTTGTCATACAAAGCATGGTTTGAGGTATGGAAGACATGACACAAGGTATGGCTTCAAGTAAGGTGATTTGAGTGAGTTTTTCTTTTAATTTTGAATGAAATTAGTCTTCTAGAAGCTAGACATGGCTGGAAGTTTTTTAGCCACAAATAAATGAGGAAAATGGTTTATTTCATTTAGTTATTCATTTGGAAAATCAAGTTTGATTGAAAATATCACAAGGTATGGTGTATGTGACTTGAGGTATGGCTTTGGAGTGTCAAAAATTTGAGCATGTGATGCATATGGAGGGGAGGAGCATTTGGCCAGATTGGGGCAGCAAGGAGAGAGGAAAAATCTCTCATGTAATTGGGTGTTAATGATAGGATTAAGTGTAGGTTAGCTTAGGTACAAGGTTAGGAATGATTAAGCTTGAGTTTAGGTAACTAAGAATGAGGTTTGGGGATTTTATGACAAGATTAGGAGTGCTCATACATCATTAGAGAGTTTAAAACTTATTTAGGAATAAACAATTGGAAACACAATTCCATGATTTAAGGAATTGGAGAGAGAAAACACTATTCAAGATTTCATGACTAGGAATCTTGAATTTAAAATAGGATTTCAAGCTGTAATTAAACACTTTTAGGTTCTAATCAACTTTAATAAATTATTTTGACTCAAGATTAATTATAGAAATTAATTAACCTTGGATTAGAGCCTAATATTGCTTAAGTTTGCTTAATCATGCGAATAAGTATAAAAACACGAAACTAGGGGTAAAATCATAATTTTGCACTAATTTCGCCCGGGACCTCCGGGATCAAAACTAATATCACAGAATACATAAAAACGCCTTTTAAAATAATCTGGAGAAGTTTCAAGTTCATCCGGCACTTGCAAATGGGTAAAACACTGCAGGGGCTGAAAATGAGATTTTCAATCCTGAAAAGGTACACAAGTCAACATTGAGTTTGCCCTTCGAGTACTGCCGGATCGATTTTTCTCGAATTTCAGGCTGAAAATGACCTCAGGGGCATTTTGGTCATTTTCACTCTAACAGAAAAATCGGGGCGTTACACTGGCAGCGGCGATCCTCGGAGGACAGGGGTATGTAACCAGGGAACTGCTCGAGCTCCTCAGGCATAGGCCAGTGGCGTGGGGATCGAATGCGTGACAGTTACACATGTGCTCCATGATAAGGGCGCATCTTGGCTCTCCTCGCCAACCTCTGCTGCGTCACCATCGCCTCACTCCCCTCTCGCTCGAATCGGGGAGTGGGGGCATAACTCTCGCTATACATATGGGTTGGCAGCTCCTTCGAGGGGTCGTCCTCCGAATGCTGAGAGCGAGGCACGTAATCCGGGTGGTTGCGGGCAGCGGATCCAACAGTGTAGGTATGCATAACCCGCTCGTTGTGCGTTCGTGCGCGCTTAAAGGCCATATCGTCGCCATAAGGAGATGTCAAGGAGAAATGATAGCTATGTACAGGGTGTGTGAAAGGACATCCTACATACATGAAGACTCATATCGTGCATCGTTTCTCAAAATGGTGTGATCCATGCTCGGGATCAAAGTGCACCTCCCATATGGGAGTGTTGATGAACACCACGAACGTCGCCATGATCTGAAGATGTGATGGGAGAGAAAGAGGGAAAGGAAAGGAGTGAGAATCTTGCTTAAGAATTTTAGTAGGATATCTCCTATCTAGGGTTGCATCGTCAACATCCTCAGGAATCTTGGGTTTATTATAAAGGGGTGAGCATGCATATAAAGTTCATTATTAAGTTTACAAATATAATTATCCAAGGTCCGTTCCTTTTAGAATGAATCTTAATGTATGAATGAAGCATAGCAAATCATGAATGGGTGAATATACATTATGCAACAAAACAATCAAACATAATATCAAGGAACATATAAGTGGCATATAGTGGCAATATAAACTTTCAAGTGAAACTTTTCTCTTTTCTCAACTTTGTGACTTAAGAACTTCATACTTAAGCATCATGGGCCACCCTAAACATCATCTAGGTTATGAGCTCATACCTTAACTAGTCGTCACTAGTTCTTACTTATCCTCTCGATAAGTGAAATCATAAAAATAATCCCGACTACTAGAGTACGGGCTAGGGGGCTTAAGGATCACCTCTCATAGGAATATTTCCTTCTTTGAAACGCTCTACTGACATCTAGTGCACAACGAATTATCCACTTTGGTAGGCTGCATCCACTTATACCCTCACGGATTTGCCTCCTCCCCACCAGAGCGGGAGAAGTACGTCTCAGTGATACATCACACTAGGACTCAGTTCCTAGGGTGCTCGGCCGAACCGGTGTCACCCAGGACTTTATCCCATATTCTTTTTAAAAACATTCTCAAGTCCTTAATTTAACGGAAATTAGGCAGCATAACAACTGTATACCAAATTTCTTTCAAATTTTCTTTATGCCACGATAACTCATAATACATGTACTTTCTCATTCAACTTCTATAATCATAATAGACTTAAAATCACATAAGCACATTCATCATAGCACATGTATCATCACAAACATACTTGAAATAATAAACTTTAAACATCAAGGATTCTAATCATGTCTTATGCTTTGACCCTTGGGGCCTTTAAACTCGAAATCTAAGTTCTCTATCATCATGACTTAATCTTTAGGGCTCCTAAAGGTCCACAACTAAGTAATCCTCACTTAATTCTATGATCATAACTAATTCTAAACCTCAATAGTGCATAATCTATATTTTGCTAAATACAAGTACCTAGGAGTCACAACTTTGACCTTTTCTAAGTTCAGTTTTCTCCTACAGCATCTAGATCAATTCCTAAACCAATTATGAGTGATTCCTACACATTTACTCTAATTATAAACCATTATTACTGATATTATCCTTGCTGGAACAGAATCCAGAATTTCCATTTCTAAGGGATCTAGAATTCTCATTTTAATTATTTTCTATTTACTAACTTGTCTTAGCTTTCTCAAATTAATTCTAACATCAAATATACTTGAATATACATATTCTAACATGATTAAATCATCATCATACAGTGAGCAAACATTCAAGGTAGAACCGAAATCATACTCATCATATCATGCATAGAACTTTATTTCTAACACACATAAGGTCCTAGTTTCTCTTGGAACCTTTTCAAAGCTTCAAAAACTCATTTGAGAACAATTTATTTCATTAAAATCATCTTGAAACCAATGAGGGCAGTAGCTATTTCCAAATAATTTCAAGAGGGATTTAAATCATAAAACTATGCTTAAAACATTGCTTGAGATCATCTAAACTCAAGAAAATTATAAAACATAGGTTTTGACACTTGTGACTAGATGAAACTCACACCAAGTTTAACATCATCACATGGCCGAGAATGAAGAGAATAAAATACATTCATTTCCAAACTTTGCTTGAGATAACAATGGGCAAATCTTTGAGCTCCAAATTTCTTAGGTGATGACATAAACTAAAATGTGCAATGCACTTTGTTTTATTCTTTATTATGAGGTGAGAGCATAAACTAAGTATGCTATGCAAGCTCATTATTATCTTAGGAGTTTAGTGATGACTTAAACATAAACATGAGAATGCAAGTTCATTCTTTAATCTTGAAAGTTTAGTGATGACATAAAGATAAATATGGATGCAAGTTCTCTTTTTACTTAACTTAGAGCTCATACAAGATCTTTTAGAGAAATAAAATCTGAACCCAACACTCCTCTTAACCAAACAAAGTGAGCTTTAGAGTTCTTGAACCAAGGTCTCAAGGAAACTTCATGGTTCTTGAACATCATCATCAAGCTCAAGGAAATAAAGTTTAAAACAACACTTGTAAAGGAAAAAGGAGAGAAAGGAACCGAAACTTAAACTAAGCAAAAGAGAAAGAAAATACATCATATTCTTTATTATGTACCCAAAACCCCTATCTAGAGTAAAACTCTAGAATGTGCCGGCCAAATTTAAGGTTGACAAGGGTAGGCTTTAGGCTTATTGAAATCCTTGTGATTATTTTCTTAAGTTGAAATAATTAGTGAGCTAAGTAGTATGTAAAGAACTTAGAGAAAGGAAAAAACTCAAGCTTTAGAGGTTTCTTTGAGATGAACACAAAGTCATCATCTAGAGGCACTCATCATCAAGCTATCATGATAATAAACTAGGCCTTGAGGCCAAAAAAGAGAAAAGGAAATAACAAGGAAAACTGAAAAGGAAACCAAGAGAAACTCAAGGAAACAACATTTTTCTTCAAGAACAAAACATTTTTGGGTAAAATAAAAACTTTAGAACAACTCCCTACCAAGTATGAAGATGGAAAGCTTGGTCTTTGAAATGAAATGAGAAGAAAAGCTCTCCTCAAAGTGGTGATGATGATTCGGCCTTGAGAGGAAGAAAAGGAAAGGATGGTTTTTGTGTGAGCTTGTGTTTGAGGATCAAAGTTTTGGTGCTTAGATGATGATCTAAGGTGGTGGTGTGGTGATTTGAGATGATGATATGGTGGCTCAAGGTGGAGGATGAAGAAGATGAAGAAGAAGAAAGCTTCTTGGAAACTTAGAAAGAAAAGGAAAGAACTTGCAAGAAAGCTTTGAAACTAAAACTTAGCAAATGATCCAAAGGTTCTTTCAAGTTCTTTAGCATGTGTATTTATAGAGAAGCAAAACAATGAGAGCTCATGGAAGGGGGTAGCTGTGTGCTATGCCTCATGTTCCATGAAGTGAGAGATTGAATTTTTGAAGCATGGTGAAGCATGGTTGAAAGTATGGAGAATATGGCTCAAGGTAAGGCTTTAAGCATGGCTCAAATTATGGCCATTGTGTGCAAACAAATTCAACATGTGGAAAATGGGGGAGGAGTGGCCAGCGGTCCTTAAGCCATGGGGAGGGATTTCTTTTATTTAATTGTGTGCTAATGATGTGTTTAGGTGTGTATTAGATTAGGTTTGAGGTTAGGAATTGTTAATCAAGTGTTTAGGTAGCTAAGAATGCAATTAGGAATTTCAAGACATGGTTAAGGAGTGCTCATACATCATTAGGGGAATTAAAACTCATTTTATGCATAAACAATGTAGACACAATTCCTTAATTTAAGGAATTGGAGAGAGAAAATACTATTCAAGATTCCATGACTAGGAATCTTAAATTTAAAAAGAGATTTAGGTTTAATCTAAGCAATTTTAGGCTCTAATTAACTTTAATAAATTATTTTGACTCTAGATTAATTATGGAAATTAATTAATCTTTGATTAGAGCCTAATATTGCTTAGGTTTGGTTAATTACGCGATTAAGCTCAAAAACATTATACTAGGGGCAAAATCATAATTTTGCACAAAAATTGCCCGGGACCACCAGGACTTAAATTGATGTTGGGAAATACATAAAAACATCATTTAAAACCATCTGGAGAAGTTTCAGGCTCATCCGGCACTTATACCCGTGTCAAATGCTATAGGGGTATTTTGGTCATTTTGACCCGAAATCTTAGAAAACGAAATTTTTGATCCTGGAATCACTCAAGAGTCATCTAATCCCCTTCAAACATTGAGTTAGCCCTTCGAGGACTGCCGGGCCGGCTACCCTAGAATTCCGGGCAGAAAATGACCTAAGGAGCATTTTGGTCATTTTTACTCAGACAGAAAATCGAGGCATTACATATGGGACCATGATTGACAGATTGTATGTTATGAAAATGTTTTATGTTCAGCTCTAAGAGATTTATTGCAAGAATATATGATTTAATAAGTTATTATTTTATCAAATATGTTTTAAGAGTTTATGATATCTTTATGCTTCAAGATTGGAGATTTTAAAATATGATTTTAGAGTATTAGTTAATATATTTATACGTGCTAGAGAAATGTGAAACAAGAGTATGACCTAGCTTTACGAATAAATATGTTCTATGATTTATGGATTATTATGGTTATAAACCCAAGTGTTTGAACTATGATTTTAGAGTTATCAAGTATATGGAAAAATATGTTAGTAAATATATGAATTTAAAACTTCAGTTTTATGGTACCAAAAGGTACAGAATTTAGTATGATTCATAGCAACTGCCAGATACATATTCTATAGGCTTGACATTGAAATGCCTACAAGCGGTGATGCCTTAGGCTCGATTTTCATAGCCACAGTTATACTAAAGTCAAATCGTTAGAGTTATATGAGTCTAGAAATCTCAGAGTACTAAGAATTTATGGGCTCTTGTTCACTAGAGCTGAGCACCGACCCTTCAGATTTAAATAATTTCATATGTATCCAAATATTTTATGATTTTAAGAGTAGAATAATTATATAGAGTTTTAAATCCAGAGAAGAGCTAAAACAATATTTTAGAGAAATAATTAGTTTCTATGATTTAGAGACTAGACGATAGCTATTAAGAAATAAACAGTGAGTTAAAGGCTCGGAAAAATGATCGTTAACCTTAGTACTAAGTTGTCCAAAGGACAATATCATAGAATAGAGAATGGAACCTGTTTAGGTGTGTCACGACCCACCTACGGAGTGTGACCGGCACGTGAGGATTTGGGTCCCCACGGAAGCCTCTGGTAGCATAACTGACTAATATGCATAAATAATCCAAATTTATTCAAAATATCTCAAGTTCAACTAAAACTCAATAATATGAAATTGTTCTCAAAACATAAATTTTGAACATAAATCTGCATAAAATCCATATTTTAGGCCAAAGCCAAACATAATAAAACAATTAACAGAAATTCTGGAAATAATATCATGCATGTCCGGGGATCCTGCCTACACAATTTATTGGAGCACTACTAGACTGACATAATTGACAATAAGCTCCACTCCAAAGTGAAGCTCACCAAGGAAGCTGTAGCACAACTACTGAGGATCCTGTGGTACAACCAAACCGTAGTCAGATCTGTAGGGAAAGGAAAAGAGAGGGGTGAGTTCATCAAAACTCAGTGAGCGAGCCTCCACTCACAACCCACATGGGACAATAACAAAATACATAACATATACATGCAACTGATATGAAATATATTACATATATAATTACATATAAATTAACTGAATCTATGGCAATAACTAATAGAGAAACATGAATTATTCTGTACATAATTATCTCGAAATTTGAATAGCTAAATCTGAGCCAATGGCTAATCTGATGGGCACCTAACTAGGTCCCATAAATGGACACCTCACTAGGTTCCTTATTGTGGGTGAGCTAGTCCTCTAGCGGACCACTTGGTACCAAGACTAACGATCAATCCTACAGCCGTTAACTCGCTGATCTGTTTCTCACTAATTAATATAAAATAATTTGTTCATAAACCAAATAAATATAAAAGCTCTGAATTCATATAATTCTAACAATTTGACTGTAGCATAACTAAGATTCTAAAATCATGCCCAAGGGATCACCAGCTTGTAGACATAGTGATTTCAGTAATCAATAGAATATGTATCTGACAATTGTTATGAATTATACTTTATTCAACACTTTCAATAAATCATATCTAATATTCTAAAATCTTCATAGGGAATACATAGTCTGAAAACATGATAATCAATATTTCTACTGTAAACATTAAACTGAGGTCTCACAATTTCATAAACTAGGAAAAAGATATTCTATAACACGCAAGGTATCAATTATAGTCCCATGAGTTTTGCTAAAATGATTAATTTTCATGATAACTGTAAAAGTAATAATATTTCTAAAACAGGCATAATTATAACAATATATTCTCTTGACATAAATCATTTTAAAATTTCATAATTAATTTATATAATATGGAAAAATATTAATAATGACCAAAAGTATGATTTTGAGCTTAATCCCACTCACCGTTGGTAGTCGTGAGTGTGCTTCTACTAATAACTTTACTCTGAAGTATTGGAATGGTACAAATAATCAATCTCACATATTAAAAAAAAAGAACGTCACAACGTCCCAAGAGAGGATTAGCTAGGCTCACTGAAACTCGGCCATGAAGATCATGAGCTTGACAAGAGATGAGTTTGGCCAAGAAGAGGTTTGGTTTAGAGGAGGTTTGGCTTAGAGGAGGTGGAAGCAAAACTTAGCAAAATGAAACTAAACATTTCTTACACATACACACTCCTACACTCATATATTTATACACAAATATAATAATCATGAATAATATTAGTGCTATTTGTCTACACTTAATAATAATAATAAATATTATTAATGCTAACTACACTTAGTAATTATAATGTTAAATAATAATAATGCTAACTACACTTAGTAATAATAATTATAATGCTAGCTACACTTAGTAATTATAATGTTAAATAATAATTAGTAATTATAATGTTAAATAATAATAATGTTAGGTACACTTAATAATAATAATGATAATGCTAGCTACACTTAATAATAATAATGTTAAATAATAATAATGTTAAGTACACTTAATAATAATAATGCTAATGCTAGCTACACTTAGTAATATGAATTATTATTAATATTAGTGGCATATATCTAGACTTAATAATAGTAATAACTAATATTAATGCTAACCACACTTAGTAATTATAATATTAAATAATATTAGTGTTAGGTGCACTTGATAATAATAATAAATAATAATAATAATAATAATTCATAATAATTATAATTTCTTTATTTGGGATATCACAAGGTGGCCATATTAAATCCCTAATGAGGCTCATCTCTGGCACTGGTGGAGCATAGTAGACACATTCAGTGTGGTAAGGCCAATGTCTGGCACTGGTGGAGCATAGAGGACAATGTTGTTTCTCTATTAGAATACCATTATGTATGTTTTCATATATTATTTATGATTGCAGAGAATATTTGATTTAAGAGCTATTATATATATGCATGAAAAATGATTTCTCGTTATGGTAAGAATTTAGAGATATTTTTCTATGAAATTATAAATACAGAGATATCTTTTCTATATACAGTTATGGATATAAATGTCAAATGGTTTATGATTGTTGCATGTATATTGCATTATGTATATTCATTGGTTGACCTAGGTGGGTGATGGGTGAGAGCTTAATCACTGAGTCCATTGACTCACCCTTCTCATTTCCTCCTCATAGTTGCAGGTACATATATTGCTCAGCCCCTGTTGGCATATGCAATTGTTCTCAGTGGTGAGTCTTACTTTGGAGTAAGGCTTAGTTTATAGTTTTGTTAGAGTAGAGTGCTCCAGTAGATGTGGAAGTAGGATGCTAGTTTATAGTTTTGTTAGAGTAGAGTGCTCCAGTAGATGTGGAAGTAGGATGCTAGCCACGTGTGTATTTTGATATATTATAGTATCTTCAGAGCTTAAGTATGTAATTCAATTTTTAATTGTGGTTAGAGATTTATGTGATAAATTAGAGATGTATTTGTAGTTTAGTTTCGAATGTCAAGGATTTTCAAGTTTAAGATTAATTCTTTGTGCTAAGACAGTTATGAATTCTAGATTAGCTGAGTTGAATAAGAGATTTTAGAGATTGAATTATTAAATATTTTCAATTTATGAAATTAAGCATTATGTTTTAATTAGAGAAAAATGCTAGATATTTCAAAAAGATCACATTTTAATTATTATATTTATTAATAAATTAAGTATTTAAAGAGACTCAGAGGTCACGAGACTTACGTGAGGGGTGGGATTCCTCGTGTGCCAGTCATGTTCCCAAGTTGGCTCGTGACAAGGTTTGAATGTTCTCACCTTGTATTCTTTTGTTAAATCACACTCATTTCATGAAATATAGATTTTCGGCATTTTCAACCTTATCATGACTTGTTGTCTCATTCCTTTCATCTTCAGAGTTGCTCCAAATGGCCATTATGCTCTCTTTTTTTAATGTTACATTTTTTAGGGACTCTGAGCTTGGGACAAGTTAGTTTAAGATGTCCCTTCTCGACACAGTTAACAGGTATATCTTTTAAGATTTTCTTTGCCCTTTTGTCTCATCTGGGATTGATGTCTTTACCTTTCTTGGCTTAGCCTCATCAAGGTTTTGGCATTTTCTCCCCAAGCAAGGAGATCTCATCTCTGCTTTCAATCTCAGATCTTCCATCAAATTCTTCCTCTTTATCAAAGGTATTAGCAACTTCCATTGGTTTAGCCTTTTGACTGCTTCTGATGTGATGACTTCTAGAGTGAAAGACTTGCTCATTTGAGATTCTATGTTGTTGAGAATGTCTTATCAGATCTTGGAGCCTTATCAGAGAAGGATGGTAAGTTGATAGAGTGATCTTCTAATGTGTGAATGATCTGTGCCATTTTGTCCCTTCGATCTTTGTCCTCTGCAATCATTGCATTGTTCAACCCCTCAGAGGCTTTACTCTGATACCACTTGTAGGCATAAAAGTGCACGAGAAAGGAGGGTTGAATCGTGCTTTGGTACTTTCTCAAATATGAAACGTTTAACAAAATACTATCAAATATTGAGCTTGATACGATTAGTTACTTCAAAAAGTAGATTTCTGAAGTATGACATTAATAAACAACTAGATGAAGAAAGTTTTCAGTGTGTATGAAATAGTTAAAACAAAGCAGTGAAAATAAAAGAGATTAAGGAGAAGAAGATATTACACAAATATTTTTATACTGGTTCGGCCAAACTTGCTTACATCCAGTACTCAACACACGTTGAGATTCCACTAAACATCTTTCTCAACCGGAGAAAGAAAACTACATAGTCTTTATAGTAGCCTTCTCGAGCTCTAACCAGTGAACAATAGACAACCCTTGTTGTCACAATATGAGTAGTTCTTCCCAGCCTCTTCAAGCTCATCCGAGTAGTTCTTCCCATTCTCTCCAAGCTAAACCATGACTAGTAGACAAACCCTACAGCTACGTTGCAAGTAGTTCTTCCCAGCCTCTCCAAACTAAACCATAATGAGTAGAACACTTCTACCATCACTTCCCAGCCTCTCTAAGCTAAATCGTAATGAGTAGAATGCCTCTATCATCACGTTGCAAGTAGTTTTACCTTAGCCTTTCCAAGTTATGTCATATTGATCGCTACTGGATCAAGGTTATAAATGTTTTATGTTTGGGTTGCCACTCAAACTAACCTACACTCAAGTTTCCTTACAAATATATTATAAACAAACCTAGGATAACTTGAGTGACTTCTTTCTAACATCTCTTCCAGGGAAGAGTATACAAATCTTTAGGAACTAGAAAGAATATTTTTACACTTCAAGGTAACTTATTACATGATATGATGAACCTCACAAGAAGTGTGGGGAGAGTTTCATAGAGTTTCCACTCTTATGTATTCAATTCTCTCATCAACTTTTGAGCACAACATCTCCATTTATAGTGGTCTTCCTTTATGACTGTTGCCTTTGATAAGATCTCCAAGTAACATATGTAGATAATCCATTTTGTGTCTTGGAAAGTTAATCTAGAAGAGTAGGTTGATAATCTATCACATCGGTTGCAGAAGTCGTTGCATAGTTGAGGTTTCTAATGTTCGTTCAGAAACTTCTTTTTCAATTTCTAATCATGGCTTTTGAACTCGTCCTTCTAAAAGCTAGGATGGTTGACCAAATGGGCAGAAAAAATGACATACCAATTTTGAAACTGGGTTTGACTCGAGATTTAAAATTTGAATTTCAAATTTCCCTCATTTCCATGTAGCGTTCAATGCTCTACAATGTAGTGAGCTTTCTAATGTAGGCTGTCAGTTCCTTGATGATTCTTTGGTCTTCTAATCTTCAATCTAGGCTTTATGATGATGAATGATTTGCAATTATGATTATTGAAGATTGTGTAACACATTGCTTTCAGATTTTGTATGATATCTTCATTTTTAGCGTACTTTCTGATGTTCCATGCTACTTTCTGAAGACTCTTCCCTTGGTTTCTTGTTTTTAATTTGATTTGCTTCATTCTTTTATGCATGTAAGCGTACTTTACACAATATAATATTCACTCTAGGCTCAATTTCTTAACACAAGATAAAAAATGTTTATACATATAAAGTAAAATTATTCTCGCTCAAGTCCGTGTTATACATTTCGAAAATATTTGTTATGCTTAGTCAAGAAACTCAAGGTAATATAGCTCTCATACTTTTTAAAGGATTCTGGAGTTTACATAGTTGCCAAGGTAGCATCGATGATGGGGAATGGGAAGAACACAAACTTATACACACTTTTGGGAATAGAAATGTGATAAAGGAACACTTCCTCTACAGGAATCAACTACCGCCAACGGCTTTTGTGATTAGCCAGTGCGGATGGGTAGCTTGACACTGACAATAAGTTGTCTCAAGTTTAACGACAAAATCTTAATAATTGACTTGCCAGAAATTTATTTGAATTTCATACAAATCAATGGTACAAGACATGAGTACACTATATTCCGTAAGTATAGATTTCTCCCATAAGGGAGCTCATGTTATGAGGTCTGAGTTTTCTCACCTGAAAAATTAAAAGGTAACGTCCGTACATGGCTTAAAGGATTAAGAAAAAATAATGCCACCTCTACATTTTACTCGTGATAGTTTAAAGGATATTGTATTAATAAGCAAAGAAACCACAACGTATTCATTGCTGTAAATCTCTCGCTTTGGAACAATTCGCGTCATCCTCTTTATATATCTTTTTTTTCTCTCTAACAACTTCTAACTTCTTTTCTAATTAACAAAAGATCGACAGCAACATAAGCTAGTGAAATGAAGTCTGTCTTGCTATAATGTAAATATGAAAAGCATGCTAACAATTGCTACTAACAAGCATTTGCCTAATTGCAATTTTCCAGGTAGCCTAAGCAAGTTATAATACAACAATCTCTAAATGCGTTTGAACAATAAAGCCTTATACCATCTATCAACATTTATAATAGATGTTACAGATGAAACAACAGTAATCCAGCATTATCAATATAACAGTATTTATATTACAAATACTGGATTTGGAAACTCTTCGTTATAACCACAACCGTGAATGATGTATTCCATTATCTACACCAGATAAGCAGCTCATCTTTCTCGGTCCCCAGCCTATAAATATAAATTAATTTAAATCACCATTTGAATTATTCACATTCATATTCAAGGAACAACCACAAAAACATGTCAACTACCTTCATGCATTTTTTTTGGGTCAAACTCAACTGCTTCATTTGAAGGATAGCGACATTCATGCATGTCTTGATGGATCCTCATGCAACTGCGCTGCTCTCACATTAGGATCATCCTGCCACAAGAAACCATCACAAAAGTGCTCTTCAGAAAGAAAATAGCTACCTAAAACAACTTTTAAATTACCATACTAACCCGAATGCTGCCATACGTGAAACTTGTTCGCAAAAAATCTAGCTGTGCCTGCAAGTTTAGACCATATAAGAATTCACCAGCATCAGGATCAGAAAATTATCCTCGGCTTTAGTAAATCATACCAGACCAGGCATGCTCTGATGTGCACCATAATAACCATCATGGCTGGCTGGTAAAGAACTTATTGGTCCCTGTGAAAACATGTCGTGGTTTCAAAATTATTTCAGAGTAAAAAATCATTAGACAAGTTAATGACAATTTTCTCTACACACCAGCCCCTGGAGAGTCTGCTGATTCCCATAATAATCATCGCGCGTCGGTCCCATTAGGTTCAACTAAATCATCAAAAAAAACAAACAGCTTTAGTTAAATATCCAATCCACACACACACACATATAGTTCGCTCACTAATGTTGAATAATAAAGTAAGAGAACTATGGAATATCATATTCATACCATTCCCTGCACACTCTGTTGTGTGCCATAATAACCATCAAGGGTTACTGCAGCTCTTGTACTGAACTTGTCCTACAAAAGAAGATTCCTTTTAGTTGAATGGCACTTTGCTTCAAGCAAACAGACACATAAATAAGCTAGAATTCCCAAATAATATTTCAAAACGTTTGCCCTCTAGGCTCACATTGATTCGTAAATTCCAATTTCTAACACAGGCTGTATTTCTTCTGCAACTTTTTACACTCAAGACAATAAGATCACACAATTTAAGAGAGGCTAGCAGTAGGAGGACAAACCATTTGTTGCAGGTTGTCTAGTGCTCCAACAGTCATCACTTCTGCCTCAGAGTTCGCCTGCAATTCAAAGGAGAGGTCATGATAGGAAAACTATAATAAAGATGTAGAAGTGCAGTTGTTACAAACAACAAACCTTCTTCTTTTTAGTTGGATTCTTCTTCTTGTTTGACTTGCCTATATTTCTACTTTGGGTTTCTTCTTCTGTTGAAAGCTGACCATGAGCCACTGACGCACCAGCTTCTGCAGGACTCTTGCCAGAATTATTTACACTCACACAATCTTTGTGTGCTTCATGCAGTGCATGGACTGCAATACTGTAACTCTCGTGTGAAAGAGATCCCTCTTCACTCAGTTTAAGTGCTCGCTGACATAAATCATTATATCGTTGGACCCTAGCCAGCATATGTTCAGATTCTTGTCCCATTATATTCCTGACCTTTGCATCTTTTGTCCAGCGTTTCAAAATATACTGGGATGGGATCACAGAATGGCCTGAATATTGCAGAACGATCAATACATGTCGACAAAGATAGCCTCTATATTCAAATAACCGACATATACAAGACAACTCTGACTTTACTTCATTCACCACAACAAAGAAGTCTTTATTTGTTTCCATGTCATGAACCCTGTGAATAACCGTGCTATCATCCTGTCTATCAGCTTTAAGATGACAAGCAACTGCACCGACAACCTCAGCTTGAATCTTCTTGAATACCGCATGTGTGTAAATCCCTGCAACGCTCTTCTCTAAAGGCGAAGGAGTTTTTAATGTTGCAACTTTATTCCAGGTATCAGAATCTGCTTTTGCTTCCTCTTCATACCTGTCTTGCAAGATTGCTTCATACAGTTTAACAAAATCTTGCATGGAGGTCTTCTTATGAACATATTTGTCAAAGAAGGAATTTACACTTTCAGATCGTTGGACAGTAGACATACCACCTAAGAAAACCTCCCTCATGAATGTTGGTGCCCATAACTTACGATCTTCATACAGTGACAGCATGCATTCATCCTCTCGAAGTTCAAACCTATCAAGAATTTTCCACCATCTCTTCTCAAAGTCATCACTGGTCAATGACCTGTATATGCATTTTTCAAATTTTGCCATAAACTTCTCATGTTTTTTAATTACATGAGCTAAATTCTCAGATACCTTACCCAATATATGCCATAAAGAGACACAGTGACAAGAATTAGGGAATACATCTGAAATAACTGACTTCAAAGTCTTGTCATGTTCGGTAATTATCACTTTTGGAACTTGATCACCAATTCCTTTCAGCCACGTCCGCATTAACCAAGAAAAACTTGTGGCATTTTCATCTGATAACAAGGCACATCCAAGTAATATAAATTGATAGTGCTGGTTCACTCCCACAAAAAGTGCAAGAGGCATCTTATATTTGTTTCTAACATAGGTGGTATCAAATGACACTACATCACAAAAGTTGATATAGTCATGCCTACTTTTAGCATCAATCCATAGGAGATTTTTCAGTCTTTGATCTTCACCAAGATCTACTGCATAAAAGAAGTTAGAGTTCATATTTTGCATCTGCACAAAAAAATCAAGCATGAGTTTAGCCTCCCCTGACTCGAGGCCCAAATTCCGTCCTTTATCAAATGGGTTCTTCTCATTCTTGAGGCCAACCACAGTTTTGTATTCAGCAAACTGTCTAGCCATAGCAGCATACATTCTTCTTGTCTGTTCACTGACTGCTTGGGCTGGTAAAAGCTCATGATTATGCTCCTTCACAAAACTATGTATAACCCATTTTCCATCTGGCCTTCTTTTTACATGCATGCTTGCTTTACAGTCAGTCTTGGAACAAGATCTTCGACCAGTTGAATTTTCAGAATCTGGCTTGTTCTGTCTTGCACGTGGTCGATTGAATGATTTGTCATACTCTCGTTTCGTTCCATATCTAGAACATGCAAACTTTGCATCAATGAATTCTCTTGATGTTTTTGAACGACGACTATTTTGTATTGCAGTGTTGAATCCCATTGAACGAGCATATTCTTGGTAGAAAGAATATGCTTCCCCATGAGACTCAAATTCCATGCCAGAAAGTGGCTCAAGATTTGCATCTTCCTTAAACATTACCATATCAACTGTGGGCGAATTCAAATCACCACCATTTAGCGCATGTAACTCAATACCAGGATCGACCATATTTCTACCTTCAATACCTCCATTATGCAATTTTTCTTCACCTTCCAATATGTTATCAATTGTAGTTGCTTCTTCATCCTCTTTATCATGTTCACCAGAAGGTAACCTAAGGTCTATATCCATGTTGAGAACAGCTTACACTTGATGATTTCAACGGTTCTGAAAATTTCAAAAAGTAGAAATTGTGTCAAGCCATCATGAAGATCCAGTCAAAGTTCATTCACGTATTCATTGCCTCGTCATGTGACTATGG
Source organism: Dalbergia cultrata (assembly GCA_031216105.1). Lineage (NCBI taxonomy): Eukaryota > Viridiplantae > Streptophyta > Magnoliopsida > Fabales > Fabaceae > Dalbergia > Dalbergia cultrata. Next base: position 38,331,899 of record CM062350.1, read on the forward strand.
GTTTTCAAGGAACAAAAGAAAACAGCATTGACAATGTGAAGAAGTTTCAACTTATAAGCATATTGTGGGGGGTCAAAAAGCATTATCCTGCTAGTGTGAAGGGATAAGGCAGGTAAATCCTGTTTAATATAACTGACAGTATAACTTGAACACGGCTAGAAGAAAATCACAGATAATAAGAATTTTTACAAAATCTGCAACATCAGTCAGTAACTAATGCTCTTGGTTTAGAAGACAGTCAGTGGCTTGACAAGTTCGAGAGGGTCCACAAATCTCCAATTAATATCTTGCAGACATGCAAATGAAAGCTGTCACAGAAATGTAATTTTTCCTATACAATTTCATAAAACTGGAAAAAGGACTCATAGCTAATCACCTGATTTGGACAATAAGGGATCCCACAAAATTGTTTTTCTTTTTTTTTTTGTGTGGGTGGGGTGGTGGTGTTGTTTTTTGTTTTTTTGCTTTTTTTTTTGTTTTGGGCAGAGAGGGGGGGGGGGGTTGTGAAATAACAGCTGCATTTAAACCAGATATGGAATACACTGCTTTGAGAATTGTGATAGTGGCGTAACCCCAGAAAACAGAGGGTTTAAACCAGAGATATAGAATACATCTGCTACATGATGGTGTAACCCCTTCTTAATGTTTATCAACTTAGTCCAACTCATCGTAATGCTAGTAATGCTTCTTATGAATGACGAATGATTTTAAGAAAGTACTACTTTCTTACCACCTTCTAATCAGCAAACCTAGGTCCTTCATAGTTCACACCACTCAACTTCTATTATTGAAACATGTGGTAAAGAAAGGTTAACAGAATTTCATTTGTCTATGAACCTTTGAAGATAGCGAAGCTCTAAAAATGAATTCTACATTAGCAATAACTAAATCTTTGCATTTTTCTACATCTCATTACAAGAGAACTTGCTTCTTCTAATTTCCAGATGTTTCTCTCCCATGTCGGTTTATTTCATCTTCTACCATGTCATCTTGCCAATCCACCAACTGAAATATAGACCTTAATTAATCTTTCTCAAAAGTTAAAGCTTTCATCCTCACTGCAAGGCTAAAAAAGACAAACAGTAATGAAATTTTACAGCTTTGGAAACCAAATAGGTCAATATCTTCTTACACTATGATGCTCCTCAACAAATCTGGCAAAACTTTTTGCACCTTTTAGAGCAGTGGCAGCAGGTGTGTCCAGACACCTCACCATTTTCCTACTAAACGGTATTGTCATTTTCATCATAAGGAGAACTTCACAGTTAGTTTGAATGTAATGCCAGAGTCTTCAAACCTAGAGCACAATTAGTTCGAACCACCCCCTGGGTAGTTGGCTCCGCATAAGTTTTGAAATTGGACAAAAGACCCCTAGAGTATATTAAATGTACAAAAAGAGCCCATTCATTCATCAGACATCTTGCCTAACTGAAAATGGTGCGTACTTCATGCGATCACTAAAACCACTAGAAGCTGTGATTTTAATGAGAAATAAAATAGGCTAAAAATCAGAAACCTGATGTAAGATTCAATCAAAATAAAAACCAACATATGGCTGAACAAAAGCATGAAAGTGGGAAAGTTAGAAGAATCATTGCTAGGAGAAACTTAAATGAGGACCAAACGATCTTCCAAAGTCCCAACAAGAATACTTAAGCCAAGTTATTTTAGGTTCCATGCAATACAAGAAAATGCAATGCTAAGAAGAGTATAGGACTGTGCCACATCGCAGAGGCTGCATGAACAAGTGGTTTCTTATGGTGTTTTCAAGTATCACCTCATGTAAAGAACATGCAGACATTTTCTGTTAATGAAATGGATGTCAAATGCCTGATGGATGGGGGATGTTATTACAAATTTAGCAAGATATGAGGTGTGCTTTGCACCCTTTCAAAACCCAACCTCCTAAAGCTTTAATATTGGATGTGATGGTAGGCCCCACTCACCCTATCCATTCACCACATCCAATGGTGATGATAACACCCACTTTTGATGGTACAAATGACATTATTGAACAATAAATAAGATATGATGAGATTGCAAAGACCTCACAAAAAAAATTAAATAAAAGATTACAAAGATAACAAAATTGTTAGTTTTAATTCTAGAGATAATGCTCAGTTTATTTTTTATTTGAATTTATTATTCAATGAGATTATTTCTTTTGTACTTTGAAATATTGTATAGATATTTTTTTTCTACATGCAATTGAGATTTTAAATTATTAAAATGATATATTCTATAAATTCTTACAATAATTTTATTTGTGTGTTGTACCTAATGATCTTAATTTTTCTGAAGACGCCGTATCTCTATACCATATTCATACCATACCGGAAACTCATACCCGTATTGGTGCCACATAGCTACCAAGAAACATTTATGCTACTGATTCATTAAACTTGAGAACAATACCTACTTACGTAAAGGCAAGGTTTTGTCCTAGCCATTCTCAAAGAACAAAATTGTTTGCTTCGCTTTATTTTAGTGTTCAGACCATGGGTTTTTCCAAAATATTTCCTTCAAATATAACCAAAAGGAAATGAAGGGATTTACTGCGTTGATGCATCTCTCTAGCCTCTATTAACTTTGTTGCTACTTTTCAAAAGTGTCTTAGTACTTAGTAATCATGTGTTAAACCATAAATACAAATTTATTCGTATCATTCATTGAAATTTCTTCTTTCACTAAGAAAAAAGAGGAACATCCAAAGTAAATATTATAACCTAGAGGACTTGAAAGGAAAATACTGTTGACAGTAACTGTGCTTATATGCATAACTCGATTAAAAATAATAGTTTTCAACATATAGTTAAACTATTATCCCTACCGACTAACATTAGTTTTACCAAATCAAAGGACTAATCAAAAAGAATAAAGCAACCACAAATAACCAAACAACAACAACAACGACGATGACAAACAAAACCTTGTCCCACTAGTTGGGGTCTGCTACATGGATATGATGGAAGGTATACTGTCATGTATTACATATGTTTAAATTCAAACCATTAAAATCTAGGTCTCTTTGAATCGCTTGCGCCAGTGATTTCTCTACGTCTTCCTCTCCCTCTAGTTGTTGAACTAGCTTGTATTTGATTCATTCTCGTTACTAGAGCTTCTACTAGCCTTCTCCACGCAAGTCGATACTACCTAAGATGAAATTCTACCATCCTTTTCAGGGATAAATGCCCCCAACTTTCTCTCTAACTTTGATGTATTCAGTAATAATCATATCTTGTCTAGCTTGTCAACTCATCCAAGTATCCAACATCCTTATCTGTACAACATAAAGTTTATTTCCTTGTTGGCTTTGTACTGCCTAAGACATAGTCCCATCCATGCACAACCTAACACCTACTAAAATTTTCTAAGGAAATTGCACTACAACCCCAAAGTTGTCAATGGCGGATGGCAGTAGCCCAAAAATCCACCATTTACACCTGCCATGGCCGCCATAATGTACAAATCTTCTCATGGCCAGCGGCGGGGGGCGGGGGGGCAGGGGGGCCAAAATCTACCACGCCATGGCCATTTGAAAACACTGTACAACCCACATGGGTTTCATCACCAAATCCCAGAGTTGAAGAACACTCGATCTCATTCTCATTTGCCCACAATCACAAGCAGATCCAAGGTAATATACAGCAGAGCATTTGATATTTACACTAAGGGTGCATTTGGTTGAGGGGTAAAAGTGGCAGGTAAAAATTACATGATTGAGTTCCATATGTAAAATAACACATGAAATTCATCCATGTAATTTATACCCCAATTTATACCCTCCAACCAAACATGTCCTAGAGGAATTTGGTACTGAAAATGACAAGAAATCAACCAGAATTTTGGACCCTGCCCAATTAGTTCATACAAATTGCCTCCTCCGTTTTGTCTAATTTCATCCCCTGTTTGTTGAAATTATACAGCCATTGCACATTTTCTGAATCCCACTCTCTTCATTAGGATACAGAGAACCCAAATCATTTCAGGAATAAGGACAAATAAATAATATACACCTGCCAACGTTGGTAACGTGTTTGGGTTATTGGCTATTGTTGGCCTCAAGATCCTCATTCTGGGGTTGCTTGTGGTAATGCAAAACCCTCAAGAATTTGCAGCAGGCTAGGATATTGTGATTAAAACTAGTGGAACCCATTCAAGGAAAACAGTGAGCAGAGAAGGACAGTGAGAACTAGGTGTCAGAAAATGACAGAAATGCCTGAAGTTCCATGGCCAGCTTGTGCATTAAAAAACTAAAAAAAATTAAAAAAAGGCAAAGCATTTATATCTAACAACTTAAACTAATAGATAGTGGCACATGAATGATTTTATATCTAACAATTAGGATACAGAGAATCAAAGCATTTAAGGATAAATAAATAATATATACCTGCCAACGTTAGTAACATGAGTTTTGGTTACTAGCTATTGTCAGCCTCAAGATCCTCATTCTGGGGTTTCTCGTGGTAATGCAAAAACCTCAAGAATTTGTGACTGACTTGGATATTGTGATTAAAACTAGTGGAACCAATTCAAGGAGAACAGTAAGCAGAGAAGGACAGTGACAACTAGGTGCCAGACAAAGACAAATGCATGCAAACACATTCCACGGCCAGCTTGTGCATTGAAAAAATTAAAAAGGCAAAGCATGCAAACACATTCCCAGTGTAACCGTGCGATCCAAGAGCATAATACACCTAAACAAGAAGGCAAAGTCATAACTCCTATGAAATGAGTTAGAAAGGCTTCAAGCCTTCAGCATTGGTATAACAGTCTGTATCCAGCTAAAACATGATGCACTGCTCATGCATGCTATCACAGTTTAAATTGGATTAGGAATTTAATTCCAATGGTTTAAGCCAGAGTATTCGCAATAGTCAATGAGTCTAATGGAGCAAAGACTCATATTTGAAACTTGCTAAGTAGCATCTCTGAAAATCTCAATGAGGGTTTAATCTCTTAAATCTTTTAAAATGAAATTCTGAAAATATTTTTAATACAAAAAATAAATAAATTTTTCCGTGACAACACAATTCAGACTCCTCTCCAAACCTTCAGTGGCACAAGTCAAACAGGTTTCAGATACACACCAAAAAAAAAAAAAAGCATCTTAACTCCAAAATCCAAACCAAGAACGAATATTTCAATTCTTAAACACAATCACGGCAATGGCACATAAGAATGCGTACACAAACACGATCCCAGGAACTAACACCAAAAATTCTAAACCACAGTTACTCATCTCAGGCTTTCAGTTCCAAACTCTGTTTTAAACATTAAAATCCTTCATTATGAGCACTTCAACCTACCTTTTTCATCAACAAGGACCGATACCCTTCAACATTACACACTGCCACCTCATAAACGTACCCAACTTGCACCAAATACATAAACTTCCCAAATTCTAACCAAGAGCGCGTATTTCAGGCTACATAGGCATATCTTAAGTCCTAAATCTGGCTAGTAAGTTAAAACAATAGCGCTACATAAACCATTCCAAAGAGCATATGAGAGAACACCGAAACAAAAGCAAACAAACAACAGCATAAAAAGGTAGCTTTGGCCTCGGAAAACAGGAGTCAAAAACCAATAATTGCGGAGGAAAGAAAGAAAATAGATAAATAAATAATAAGAGAAGAGAGAACGGGGTGGGGGGTGTGTGTGTGAATTTTGACGAGGGTACCTGAGAGTGAGAGAGGAAGGGGGAGACGAGATTGATGATGATCTGAAACTGAAAGTTGAAAGCGAAGGGAAAGTCTCACGCGAGGGGCATGAGCGAGTGGAGGAAGCACCTTCCCCAAATGCGTGACGCCTAGGGTTTCCAAAGCCACTCGCGTCCCTTCTTTAACCAATCCGACGCTCGTGTCGCCCCACTCGCTGCCTCCCCTATCTCACCTCTCGCGTCGCACGTGTCGCGCGTGTCTCCTACCCTCTCCTTCTCTTTCTCCTTTTTACTTTAGTTCGTGATTTCCCGCTCCGCGAGTCCACTATTACTACTGTGCCCTTGCTTCATCCGGTTCCCTCACACTCTCGCACCTCGGGTTTGGATGAGCTCACTTTCTAGGGTAAAACTAAGATAATTTTATTTTTGGATTAATAAGTTTAGAAGTCATGTAATTTTCATTTTATTGATTTAAGGATAAAATTTATTATTTTATTTTTTAAAATAAGATTCTCACTTTAAAGGATTCAAATTTTCCATAGTATATTGGCAATATCTTCATCAAAATGGATTTGGACAAGTGCCTCTAGAGAGAGAAAGTGAGAATTTTTGTTTTCTTTGGATAAAAAAATGTCCATAGTATGAGGGATCTATTAGTTGATTCAATGGTGGAAATTCCTTATTTTTTCATGAGAAAGATATTCTCACTTTAGAGAATTAATTTCCCATCAGAATCATCTTTTTCTCTTGTTCAAAAAGATTAATGTATTTGTTCAAAAAGATTAATTTCCCATCAGAATCATGAGAAAGATGTTCAAAAAGGCATTTTTTAACTAATGGGCTTACCATTATTCGATAAAAATAATATCATCTAAGAATAATCAATCAATATCCCTATCAATATGTATAATCTATAATTTATAATCTATAATCTATAACGCAAATATGACCCGTCAAAAAAAAAAAAACGCAAATATGTCAAACTCCTATGAGAAAAAGTTTTTCAGGTGTCGCAACGAGAATGATTTGGGGCTCATGGTTTTTAAGAAGCTAATAATTTATTATTTTTGAGAAAATAAAACTGCAATTATTACATAATATTATAATATCATTGACAATAGTCGAATTGCACTATGAAAATTAAATATCTTCAAAACTTATTGACATTGAATTAAATCTATAATCTATAATGTTAATATTCAAAACTCCTTTAGAGGAAAGTTTTTCAGGTGTCGTTTCCGGAATAATTTATGACTCACAATTTTCATAACTTTAATAATTAATATTTTTTAAAAAATCATAACTATAATTATTATATATCATTAGTTTAGTATCATTAATTTATATCTATAATATTATTTTATTATAATTAATTTAGATAATTTTAATATTCAAAATAATTATTTTATCATATAATTATTATTTTTTTCAATCGTATATTCATATCTCTCTTCCACTAACATAATAAAACTTCTTTGCAGAATAACAACAAATAGTACAAACAAAATGATAATTAAATGTATTACTCTATTATTAAACTTTTATATATGTAATTATTATGTTAATGATAGTAAAGTTGTTATAATCACATTATCGCAAAAAAAATTATAATTAACAATAGTTTTATTGATCCCCTAGAATTATTATATAATTATATAAAAAAATCATTATAATATTTTTTCAAATCGGTATTGAACTGAAATTATAACTCATCCGTAATGTTAAAAGATAAAAAATCATTGCCTAGAGCCTTCTTTGGGTAATTTTTTTTTTATCTTGTCTTATTTCATTATGAAAGGAAAAATGCAATAGTTTAAGAGTAATATCTAAATCGGATTTTAACGCGTGTGATGATTTGATTTTGTTCCAATCTTCTTTTCCATATAAGCTTTTTTGTCTCAATAGGTGTGATAATTGGACTTTCTTTTCAATTTTTTTTGTATTTTTGCTGCTGTGAGTAATATTTCAGATCAAATTTTGTTGAACCAACAATGTTCCTCAATGATGCTTGCTACATTATAGCCAATTAGAGGAAAAGGGTGCCACGACAATGTTGACGGTGTCTATAGAGCATGGATGAACATGAGGTGCAGCGCAATGTGGAAGTTGAGGCAAATTGTTGTGACTTTATACTACTAATAATTTAAACTTATTTTAAGGAATGTTTTGTGATCTGTCATTCATAGAAAAATTTACGCCCCACCAGTTTCTCAAACTTTTTATTTAAAGTAAGTTTTTTAATTTTTATTAGCATTGTAATGGTTAATTATTTTCTAATTATGCATGCATATTTCTCGTTTATTAAAACATACTTTACATTGAATATTATACTACTTATCAGTTTCATAATTTTTAAATATTCAAAATATTACAAGCCTTAAAATCTTTAGAATGTTAAAAATATTAAAATTGAAATTTTTTATAACTTATATTGACATTGCAATGAAAGGTATTATAACATTAAAATGTTATAATTTTATGAATATAAATAAAATAAATTAAAAAGCACAAAAAATAAAAGCATTTATATATTTAAATATAAAAGTCACCTTTTACATGAATATAATTTTTGAAAACCACCATAAAAAATAATAAATTAAATCAATAATTTGAAATTCATTCATCAACTTAAATGATGGAAAAGATTCCTTCTATTATATATTCAGATTTATTTTAGATAGTTAATTTTACATGTATATTCTTTCCAAAAGTACTGCATATTTTCTCTGAAATCTGTCTTTATTTTGAAAAATTATATCAACAATCTATTTTTCAATTATTTCTCTTTTCCAAAAAGTGTCTAGAGCTTTTGAAAATCTTAAAAAAGAAAAACAAAAATTGTCTTATACATGTTTCACCACATCATATTCTGTTCTTTGCAAGTTAAACATTCTAACTTATCAATTCCATAATTTTTTTATATTAATTATTTTTAAAAAATAAATTTTATTTGTCAACATTAAAATATTTAATAAAAATTGATTTCACAATTTACACTTATTTGGTAATTGCGCTAATTATTTAGTAATTTTTTTAAAATTAAATACTTACATTACTTTTTTGGTGAAAATAATTGTGTAGTTAATGCACTACTCCAATAATTGAGATGATATAAATTGGAATTATTAATGATTTTTTACTTATTATAACACATTAATTATACATATATTTTAAAATTGATATTTTAATTTATGAAAATGATTTACAAGAGGTGTAATTGAAATAAGATAAATTAAATTTATTCATTATTCTTTATTAATTAGAAAATATATTGTTTATTTTTATAAATTAAATATTTTAATTTACTAAAATTATGTAAATGGCTAAATATGGCCAAAAAATCTACTGAAGAGGATACTTGCAAGATTACCTATAATTGAGATGGGAATATGGATATGTGATGGGTTGCATTTATGCATCCATTTTCCATCCTAACTATGAATATGTTGCATTTGAGTTGCACTTAATTGATGTTTAATTGGTGAGTTTATGTTTTATCCTCACTATGTACCATTGAGTAATTATATAGCTATTGACACCATTTTCAGTCAATAATTATATTTGGAAGTTACCTATGCTTTTAACCTTTTGTGTAAGCATTGTTGAGTAACAAGAACTCCCCATTGGTGTGCCAAAGCAAGGAAAGGAACTCAAGGACCTTTAACAGATAAAAGCAGCATGAACCAACATGAGTAGGACTGCTATAGTGGTCTACAACTGCAGAAAGTGGAACTTTTGAACTTGAAGACCAAGACTGCTATAGCGGTTGTTAGAGTGGGTGACTTAGCATTTTTCAGCATTTGAAGGCAAACTGCTATAGCAGTCATAAGTGGCTTGCACCCAAAATCAGCGTCAACGAACTTTTCAATCGCTCACCTTGTGAACCCACTTCAGATTTTACTTTTTAATTACAATGTAAATAGTTTTAGGTTGGAGATTAGAGGGGGCTTTTTGAATCATTCTTTTATTTTTAGCCATGAAGCACTTTCTCTCTCTACATCTTCTACTATGTCTCTAGGTTTTGGGAGCTTTCAATATTTGTTTTGGCTCTCGTTTCGGAATGCGATTGTAACCCCCCTTAACAACGATTATGATCCTTCTCTTATGGAGGAGTAATCCTTTTACCTTGTGTAAGGATACCTGAAGATTAAAATTGTTCTTGAGATTCCCAATTTTAATTGTAATTCGTGGTTGGTTTTTTTTCCCTCTTATCTTTTATCTTTAATATTGGTTGTGAGAATTATCGCAATTCTATTTTTGAGGATTTCCAGATTGTGTGTTCATTCATATGCATAATTGGGATTCTATTAGGGTATTTATTTAATTGATTAATTTACATCCAATTGGTAAGGGATTGGAATTAACCCTGCTTGGGGATTAGGTTGCTACAATTGATAATTAAATTGGCATAGGTTCATAGAACCATGATTATGAATTACTAGTGCATATGTTAGTCAAACCCTTAGTGGGAATGCGATTGTATGACCATTAAGTAGAATTGCATCATTATTGTGTGATAGCATGACTAATGAAAGTAACCACCACCATGAATTTATCTTTTGAACCGATGATTAAAAAACTCTTAATTTGAGGGAATCCTTGTGCAAGTAATTCTTCCCATTTTATTTTATCAATTTAATTTTGCTTTCAACAACTTCACAAACCCTCAAAATTTTCTAATTGGCTAGTAACACTTCCTTGTGAGACAACCTGAGTTATACGATTTACTACATTTTTTGTGCAACTTGGAACTTTATAAATTTTAATTTGTTTGTGAGTCGTGATGTAACGCTCCGATTTTTCTGTTAAGAATGAAAATGACCAAAATGCCCCTGAGGTCATTTTCAGCCCGGAATTCGAGGAAAGCCGATTCGACAGTACTCGAAGGGAAAACTCAATGTTGAAAGGGGATTAGATGACCTGTGTAGCTTTCCGGGATCGAAAATCTCGTTTTTCGAGTTTTCGGGTCAAAATGACCAAAACGCCCTTGCGGTGTTTACCTGTTTGCAAGTGCCGGATGAACCCAAAACTTCTCCAGATGATTTTAAAAGGTGTTTTTATGTATTCTATGACCTCAGTTTTAATTATAGAGGTCTCGGGCAAAATTAGTGCAAAATTACGATTTTGCCCCTAGATTCGTGTTTTTACGCTTAATCGCGTGATTAAGCAAACCTAAGCAATATTAGGCTCTAATCGAAGATTAATTAATTTTCATAATTAATCTAGGATCAAAATAATTTATTAAAGTTGATTAGAACCTACTAATGCTTGATTACAACTTGAAATCTTATTTTAATTTCAAGATTCCTAGTCAAGGAATCTTAAATAGTATTTCCTCTCTCTAATTCCTTAAATCATGGAATTGTGTTACACACTGTTTATTCATAAATGAGTTTAAAATTCTTTAATGATGTGTGAGCACTCCTAATCTTGTCATAAAACCCCTAAACCTCATTCTTAGTTACCTAAACTTAAGCTTAATTACTCCTAACCTTGTACCTAAGCTAACCTACACTTCAACCCACCATTAGCACCCAATTAGATGATCAAATCTCCCTCCCTCTTTGCTGCCAGGTCTAGCCGAAGCCTCCCCCCCTCCATATGCATCACATGTTCAATTTTCTAACACTCCAAAGCCATACCTCAAGTCACATACACCATATCTTGTCATATTTTCCATCACACTTGATTTTCCAAGTAAATAACCAATTGAAATAAATCATTTCCCACATTTATTTGTGGTTAAAAATGTTCCAGCCATGTTGAGTTTCTAGAAGAACAATTTCTTGCAAAATTAAAATGAAAGCTCACTCAAAAACCCATGCTTAAAGCCTTACTTTGTGTCATGAACTCCATACCTCAAACCATGCTTGAATGACACCATGTAAGAGATATTTTTCTCTTCCTTTCTCCCCCTCATTGCTACGGCCAAGGCTTCCTCTTGGTGAGCCCATGGTTTTGATTTTCTATAAATAGGATACTTGTGATAGCTTAGTTGCACTTGAAGCATTTGCTAAGTTTAGAATTCTAGAGTTATCTTGCTAGTTCTTTTCTTTTCTCTCAAAGTTCCAAGAGTTCTTTCTCTTCATCTTCATCCTCTTTTCACATTATCACCTCACCACTTCAATCCACTATATCATAACCTTAGATCATCATCAAATCTCTTATACACTAAACCTCAAACACAAGCTTTCTCAAAACACATCTCCTTTCCTTTTCTTTCTCTTTGGCCGAAGCCATCACACCACCTTAGGAGGAGTTGCTCTTCTCATTTCCTTTTCAAGTTCAAGCTTTCATCTTCATCACTTGGTAGGGATTTTGTAACACCCTAAATCTTAACCCAAGACTACTAGTATGTACTTAGGTTAATCTTTAGAATATTACCTCTTGGTCTCATCTTTTTCTTAGAAAATACTTAGCGGAAATATGGGTAAAATTTTTCTTTTTGGAGTTATAATCAAAGTGAGAGCCACGCACGAATCTTTAAGGGGAAGCATAGCAAAACATATAAGCAAAGCATAAAGAAACACATCATATCATGGAGACATCAACTAAAACATAGATATATATATATATATATATATATATATATATATAGATATATATATATATATATATACTGTGCCTACCCAAAAAGGCAGGACTATTCAATACATCGGGAAGTGGAATACAACTGAAATGCAATACAAGGAAATCATAAAAAGCAAATACAAGAGAAACTACACCCATACCCATGTGCACCTAGAGTAGACAACCTCACATACAAAAGAAGGTTTGTCCTCAACTATGTGGCGTGTGTGCACTAACTACTACCCCTCCTATGTCTACTCCTGCTGGTCAAGTCTTGTGGGGTTGAGTCGATCCACGACGAATCTCGGTGGGAGTGGTCAAGCGCATCATCGGGCGTGTCCACCGCGCGGCGCATAGATGGCCTACGATGCCAACCTCAATTTGGACTACCGTCTCCTCCTCCCTGCTCTCATTGGTGGGGAGGCGGGATTAGAGCTCCAACTGTACATGTGTGATGGCGGGTCCTCGGATGGGTCCGTCTCCGAGTACTGGGTACGAGGCACATACTATGGGTAGTCGCGTACGGCTGATGTCTCGGGCTCTATGCGGAGAATCTGCTCATCACGTGGTCTAGCTCGCTCAAAAATCCCATTATGGCCGGTAAGGAGCGATCGGGGGGTGAAGCGGTAGCTCGGGACGGGAAGTCTTGTGAAGGGTGGAATCCTATGAACATGAATACTCTGACGGTCTGGCGACCCTCAAAATGGTATGACCCAGAGTCGGGTCATGGTGCGACTCCCATACCGGGGTGTCGATGAAGAGTACGAATGTCGTCATCTGAAGATATGACAGAAGAAAAGAGAGAGGGAATGAGAATCTTTCTAAAAGAATTCTCAGTAGGGTTATCCCTACCTAGGTGACATCATCATATCCTCAGGAACCTTGGGTTTATTTCTAAAAGGTGTGCATGCATATAAATTCCTTTTAAGTTAGTTTTCTAAAGTGTTATTTATCCAAGGTCCGTCGTATTTTATAATGCGTCTTAAGCAGAAAATATACTAATGATATGAATGCATCATAAAGGTAAACCAAACAATAGAATAGCTAAGAAACATTATAACATTTGGCATAAGTATAGTATATGTGACATTGTTAACTTTAACTTTCATCTCATGGGGCCGCCTTAAAACATCTCTAGGTTATGAGCTCATACCTTAACTAGTCATCACTAGTTCTTACTTATCCTATGATAAGCGTAACATATACATAATCCCGACTTAATAGTGCGGGCAAGGGGGCAATTAAGGATCACCTCTCTTAGGGTCATTTCCTCTTTGAAATGCTCTACTAGCAACTAGTGCATCGTAGTTTTGTCCGCTTTGGCAAGCTCTATGTCAATACCCTCACGGATTTGTTTTCTTGGGGGTGCTCGGCTAAACCGGTGTCACCCAAGAAGGCATCTCAGTGTTGTGTCACATTTAAATTCTCATAAAGTGTTAATTCATAGATACATCATTATTCATTACATAAATCTTTTTCATAGCATATACATCATCACATGAAACTTTCTTCATAGTGTATTCATAAAACTACAGCATATATATTATCACATAATCACACCTTAGACAATCATACATACAAACTCCCAAGCTTATTATGTTATAAACCTATAGTATGTTATGCTTTGGTTCTTTTGAGTCTTAAACTTGTAAACTAATTGTTCTAGTATTATTCTTAACCTCTCGCACACCTATAGGTTCACAACTACTAAGTTTTACTAATTTTTATGCTCAAGGACCTATCCAAACAGCACTATGCAGATTTAGACAGCTTTATATTTGTGTGATTATGGGGTTCTAGAAATTACGGTTTAGACCCTTAAAGTCTTTAACTCACATTCTAAGTTATTGATCATCAAAACCTAGTCTCTTGGGAACCTATGAGGTTATAACTAAGTATTTCTCACCTCACACTATGGTCAAGAACATCTCTAAACCTCAAGGATGCAGAATTTGAAATCCTAACTTTATGAGTACCTAGAAGTCACAACAATGACCCTTTCTAAGTTTAGTTTGCTCCTAAGGCTTCAAGATTAAGTCCTAAACCAAATATGAGTCATTCCTACACATTTAAACTAATTTAAAACCATGATTATTAGATCTAAACCTTGCTGGACAGAATCCAGAAAATTACATAATTAAAGGATCTAGAACTCTCAAATTAATTCTTTTCTAGTTCCTAACTTATCCTATCTTTCACATGTGAGTCTAAACATTATTTTTACTCAAACATAGGCATATTATCATCATTAAAACAGCACATACAGTGGCAGTAAAGAGCAAGGAAGAACCGAAAATATCTTTCTCCAAAAAGGCATAAAACATAATTTCTAAAGCTCATAAAATACTAGTTTCTCTTGGAACTCTTTTTAAACTTTCGAAACTCATTTATAAACATTTTTAACATCTAAAATCATAAGAGTATTTAAGAGGGCAGTGACCACTTTATCTTTATCTCAAGGGGTCCTAAATTCTTAAAACTTAGTTCTATGCATTCCTTAAACTCATATAAGGTTGGAAAAATTATAAAACATAGTCTCAAATACTTAGAAACTTCAAGACCTCTTGGGGCCGAAATATGAACCGAGGAAAATACATATTGTTAGACCTTTGATGAGACAACAATGGGCAAGTCTTTGAGCTCTAGGTTCATTTAGGTGATGACATAAAAATAAACATGCTTATGCACTTATTTTAGGTTCTATTAGAAAGTAAAGAGATAGCACAAAGTAAATATGAATGCAACTCCTTATTATCTTAGTATTAAGTGAGAACTTGAAATATAAACATGATAATGCATAGCTTGAAATATAAACATGACAATGCAAGGTTCACTTATTATCTTGAAACTTAGTGATAGCAAGGAAGTAAACATGATATGCAAAGCATAAAGTAAACATGATGCAAGGTTCATTTTATGGTTAACTAGAGCTCATTCAAGACTTTAATAAGATAACAAACCAATACAATATCTCAAAGATCACAACACAAAAACCGAAAGTCATATAAAAGAGAAAGAAAGTGAAACTACGTCAAGTTCTTTATTAAATACCCAAAACCCCTATCTAGAGAAAAATCTCTAGAACGTGCCGACCAACTTTAAGGTTGACAAGGGTAGGCTTGGGCTTTTAGAAATCCTTAGATTAATTTTCTTAAGTTGAAAAACCATGTGAGCTAGATATCATATAGATGAAGTTACAAGAAAAGGAAAACTCAAGCTTTAGAGGTTTCTTTGAGATGAACACAATGTCATCATCTAGAAACTCTCATCATCAAGCTATCATGTTCATAATAGGGCCTAGAGGCCGAAATGAAAAGAAAAGGAAAAACAAAGGAAAGTTCAAAAAGAATCCAAGAGGAAACTAGAGAAAAACACTTTCTTGAGCAAAACAAAGTTTGAAAACAAATCCCTACCTTGTGATGAAGGTAAAAGCTTGGACTTGAAGATGGAAATGAGATGAACAACACCTCCTAGGATGGTGATGATGATTCGGCCTTGATGAAAGAAAAAGGAAGGAAATGTGTTTCAAGTGAAGTTGTGTTTGAGGTGTGGTGTTTGAGAGGTTTGATGATGGTTCAAGGCTTTGGGGTGGTGTTTGATGGTTAAGAGATGATAATGAGATGAAGGGATGAAGAAGATAAAGATGAAAAGAAAGGAAGAACACTCTTGAAACTTTGAGAGAACAAGAAAGAACTAGTAAGACAACTCTAAAACTCTAAACTTAGCAAATGCTTCAAGGTGCAACAAGGCTATCACAAGCATCCTATTTATGGAAAAACAAAACCATGGAGCACATCAAAGGGAAGGTGCTGGCCGTAGCATTGAAGGACAAAGGGAGAGGAAAATATCTCTTTGATTGTGTCATAGAAGCATGGTTTGAAGTATGGAAGCTATGCTACAAAGTATGGCTTGATGTGAGTTAATTTCCTATCAAATTTTTATAAAATTAGGCTTCTAGAAACTTGACATGGCTGGAACTTTTCCAGCCACAAATAAATGGGGAAAATGGGTTGTTTTAATTATTTATTCATGTGGAAATTCAAGCTTGATTGAAAGTTATGACAAGGTATAGTGTATGTGACTTGAGGTATGGCCTTGGAGTGTTGAAAAATTGAACATGTGGTGCATAATGGGGAGGGACAGCTTCGGCCAAGGCTGGACAGCAGAGTGGGGGTGAGTTTTGACCATTTAATTGTGTGTTAATGGTAGGTTTAGATGTGTATTAGCTTAGGTACAAGGTTAGGAATGATTAAGCTTAAGTTTAGGTAACTAAGAATGTGATTTAGGGAGTTTATGACAAATTTAGGAGTGCTCATACATCATTAGAGAATTTTAAACTCATTTATGAATAAACAATGTGTAACACAATTCCATGATTTAAGGAATTGGAAAGAGAAAATACTATTCAAGATTCTATGACTAGGTGTCTTGAAATTAAAATATGATTTTAGGTTGTAATTAAGTACTTTTTGGTTCTAATCAACTTTAATAAATTATTTTGACTCAAGATTAATTAAGGAAATTAATTAACCTTCGATTAGAGCCTAATATCGCTTAGGTTTGATTAATCACGCGATTAAGCGTAAAAATACGAAACTAGGGGTAAAACCGTAATTTTGCACTAATTTTGCCCGGGACTTCAAAAATTAAAATTGAGGTCATAGAATACATAAAAACGCCTTTTAAAACCATCTGGAGAAGTTTCAGGTTCATCCGGTACTTGCAAACGGGTAAAACATCGCAGGGGCGTTTTGATCATTTTGACCTGAAAATTCGAAAAACGAGATTTTCGATCCCGGGAAGGTACACAAGTTATCTAATCCCCTTCCAACATTGAGTTTGTCCTTTGAGTATTGCCGAACTGGCTTTCCTCGAATTCCGGGCTGAAAATGACCTCAGGGGCATTTTGGTCATTTTCACTCTAACCGAAAAATCGGGGTGTTACATTACTCCCATCCTTAAAAAGAATTTCACCCTCGAAATTCGTACCTTAGAAAAGCTCTGGATATTTGGACTTCATCTCTGATTCTAGTTCCCACGTGTATTCTTCCGACTTGTCTCGTCCCCACGCCACTTTCACCAAGGGTACAGACTTGTTCCTTAACTGCTTGACTCCGTGATCCACTATTCTCTTAGGCGGTACATTGAAAGTGAGGTCCTCCCTCAACTGTACATGCTCTGGTTCTAGGACATAACTAGGGTCGGACTCATATTTACGTGGCGGGAGGCGTGAAAGACATCATGAAGGTTTGACAGATTGGGTGGTAAGGCTATTTTGTAAGCTACGGATCCGACTCTCTGAAGAATTTCAAAAGGACCGAGAAATCGGGGACTCAACTTTTTAACTTTCATGGCTCTCCCTATTCCTGTAGTGGGGGTGATTCTTAGAAATACATGTTCTCCTTCTTGGAACTCCAAGGGCTTGTGCCTTTTGTTCGCGTAGCTTTTCTATCGACTCTGAGCGGTTAAGATTCTATCCTTGATTTTCTTGATTTGCTCCGTCGTTTCTCTCACTACATCAGGTCCTAAGACACTTTATTCTCCGGGCTCATACCAACATAAGGGTGATTGCACTTCCTTCCATATAACGCCTCGTATGGTGCCATACCGATGCTCGCGTGATAACTGTTGTTATCTGAACTTGATCAAAGGCATGTACTTATCCCAACTTCCTTTCCGGTCTAAGACACAGGCTCTCAGCATATGTTCCAGGGTTTGGATTGTCCTCTCGGACTGACCATCCGTTTGTGGGTGGTAAGCAGTGCTCAAGCACAACTTGGAACCGAAGGCCTTTTGAAAGGCTCCCCAAAAACGTGACGTAAACCACGGATCTCGATCCGAGATTATCGTCGATGGTACTCCATGCAACCTTACTATTTCTTGGATGTAAAACTGGGCCAACTTATCCAATGAGTATGTGACTCGAATAGGTAGAAAGTGAGCCGACTTAGTCAGTCGATCCACGATTACCCATACGGCATCGTGGCCAGCTTGGGTCTTTGGCAATCCTGTCACAAAATCCATTGATATACTCTCCCACTTCCACTCAGGGATTGACAGGGGTTGCAACATGCCAGAAGGTTTTTGGTGTTCGATCTTGACCTTTTGGCAGATCAAACACTTACTCACCCAGGCAACCATATCCTTCTTTAATCCGGGCCACCAAAACATCCTCTTCAAGTCCTGATACATCTTGGTAGTACCAGGATGGAAGGCAAAATGGCTCTTGTGAGACTCCTCCAAGATCTTTTCTCGGAGGTCGCCATCTTGTGGCACACAGATTCACCCCTCAAACCGCCATAACCAGTCGGGGCCTCGTTCAAAGCCTTTCAACTTTCCGGCCTTAACTGCCTCAATTGTCTCCATAAAGTCCTCATTTTCTCTTTAGGCAAGCATAATCCTTTGCTTAAACCCACTGGTAACCGTGAGATGACTCATCACGATGCCATTCTCCATTATAGACATCCTAAGATTCACATCCCTAAACTGCTCTATTAACCCAACTTCATTAACCATCATACTTGACAGACGTAACGAGTTTCGGCTCAAGGCGTCGGCTACTACATTAGCCTTGCCGGGGTGGTAACTTAAGCCAAAATCGTAATCCTTGAGGAATTCCATCCATCTCCTTTGCCTCATATTCAACTCCTTTTGATCAAAGAGATGCTTGAGACTCTTATGATCGGAGAAGACTTCAAACCTTACATCATACAAATGGTGTCTCCACATCTTTAGAGCGAACACGATGGCTGCTAGTTCTAGGTCATGGGTGGGGTAGGTTACCTCGTGAGACTTGAGTTGTCTGGACGCATAGGCTACCACTTGCCTGTTTTGCATCAACATACAACCTAAACCCTTGCCAGAAGCATCGCACTATACCTCGAAAGGTATATCGGGGTCAGGTAAAACTAAAACCGGGGTTGAGGTGAGCTTTTCCTTAAGCTCTAGGAAACTCTTTTCACACTTGGGGGCTCCACTCAAACGGGGCATTCTTCCTAGTGAGCTTGGTTAAGGGTAGGGCTAACTGGGAAAATCCTTTGATAAACCTACGGTAATATCCAGCTAAACCCAAAAAGCTCCTAATCTCAGTTACAGAGGTTGGTCTATCCCCATTCATCACAGCTTCTATCTTACTTGGGTCGACAGCTATGCCACCCTTTAACACAACATGTCCTAAAAATTTTACCTCCTCTAACCAAAATTCACATTTAGAAAGCTTCGCATACAACTTCTTCTCCTTTAGCACCTCTAAAACCAGCCTCAAATGACGCTCATGCTCCTCGTGGGTTTTCGAATAGATGAGAATATCATCTATGAACACAACCACGAATTGATCTAAATAGGGTCTAAAGATCCTATTCATGTAATCCATAAAAATTGCGGGAGCATTCATCAAGCCAAATGACATTACATTGAACTCAAAGTGTCCATACCGAGTTCGAAAGGTGGTTTTAGGAATATCCGAATCCCTAACCCTAATCTGATGGTAACCGGACCTTAAATCAATCTTAGAAAATACTACGGCTCCCTTCAATTGGTCCATAAGATCATCAATCCTAGGTAACGGGTACTTGTTCTTTATGGTTACTTGGTTTAACTACCTATAGTCTATACACATCCTTATACTTCCGTCTTTCTTTTTCACAAATAAGACCGGAGCGCCCCAAGGCGAAGCACTCGGCCTTATAAAACTCTTTTCTAACAGCTCTTCTAACTGGGTTTTCAATTCTGCTAACTCCGAGGGTGACATCCTATACGGGGCTATAGAAATTGGTCCTGTCCCAGGAACCAACTCTATGGAGAATTCAACTTCTCTTTTGGGAGGGAAATCGGGTATTTCATCCAGAAATACCTCGGGATAGTCTCTTACCACAGGTATCTCACCTAGGTTTTGCTCAAAGTCTACATCGCAGGCGGCTAGGAGAACATATCCCTTAGCTTTCTCCCCACTACAGAAGACCTTTACGGAATTTAGGTACAGCCTAATGGGTTGAGTGATGTTTTCGGGAGGAGAAGGGAAAACTACGGTTTGGGTTCCACAATCTAACAACACACGGTTGACGTGAAGCCAATTCATGCCTAAGATAATGCCTATGTCTTTCAAGGGTAAACAAATTAAATCTATGATAAAAGACCTATTTTCTACAACAAGATGACAGTTTAAACAACAAAGGCAAGTATTAACAGGGCGATTTGTAGGAGTAGAAATAATAAGATCAAAGGGAAGTTTAGAGACTCTTAGATTTAAGGATTCGACACTAGCAAGTGAAATAAAAGAATGAGTAGCTCCAGAGTCATATAGTACAGTTAAGGGTTTACCGTTTACTTCGCACATACCTTCAATGAGATCTTTGGACTTCTTGGTGTCTTCTGCATTAAGGGTAAAGACCCTTCCTCGATATTGTGGTCGGGGGTTCTGGTTTGATGTCCCTTGTCCGGCGCAGTCCTTTGCATAGTGGCCAGGCTTGCCACACTTGAAGCACACATTCTGACAGGCTAAGCATGGGCGATTCCCTTGATTCTTCCCGCATTGTGGGCAGATGTCAGCAGATGTTGCTCCGGGGTAAGCAGCAGGGGTTTGTGGTGCCTTGTTCTTGGCTCCACTTGGTCCTCCATTGTGGTTCCGGGGTCCACCCGGTCCACGGGGTTGATTGTTGAAATTCCTCGGGCCTTGATGTTGAAATGGCGGCCTTTGGTGTTGCTTGGATTGTTGGTGAGCAGGAGCTCTTGGTGGTTGTTATTGTTGTTGTCGAAACTGGTTGGTCTAGTAGGGGTTGTAGTGATTCCTCGAAGGGTACTACGGTTTGAACTTCGGGGCTTGGGGTCCGAGCCCCTTAGCTCGCTCCGCCTTTGTGATTTGAATCTTTCGTTGTCCCTCTTCAAGGATCCGGCACTTGTTGACCAGAGTCGGGAAGTCTCTGATCTCCATATGGGCCACGGCATAGTTCATCTCCGCCTTCAGACCGGCCTCATACTTCACACATTTCCAAACCTCATCGGGGTTCCCTTGGAACACCGGAGAGAACTTGATCAGCTCCTCGAACTTAACAGTGTATTGGGCTACAGTAGACCCTCCCTGGGTCAACTGCATGAACTCAATGTCCTTCGCGTTCCTTACGGACTCGGGGAAGTGCTTCTCATAGAAGTAAGTCTTGAACAACTCCCAGTCAATGGGTGTTCCGGAGGCTTCTAGCAGATGCCTTGTGCCGTTCCACCAGAACTTGGCGTCGGACTTCAGCATGAAAGCAGCAAATGTGACTTTCTGCTCCTCTGAGCAGGTAATGACAGAGTAGATTTTCTCCATGTCTTTGATCCACTCATCAGCCTTGTCGGGGTCCATTACCCCTCGGAACACTGGCGGGTTTGCCTTGCGGAACTCGCCAAAATAGGCTTGTTCCACCGTCTCAACAGTAGGGGGAGGAGGGGGAACAGGAACAGTGTTTGCTTGTTGGTCATCCGGTCGGACATCCGCTCCATGGCTTGTGCCATGCGATGGACAGCAGTAGCAGTTGCATTATCTTGGTAAACATCAGGCGTAGTCCTAGGCCGTCGTCGTGGTGCCATTGGTCCCTAAACACATGAAACAATGAATATCAAGTTGATCAGGCTCAATATCCATGCAAAATGAGCTAGTTACCATGGCACTTGCAAGCAACAGAAGTCATGCATCTCTAGTCCTACAGCTTATCTCTATCAAGCACTACACATGACATAACTATCGCATTATGCTTATAAAGCATAGTCAGTCCAATCCTCAGGCTCCATGAGAATCGAACTGCTCTGATACCATAATGTAACACCCTAAATCTTAACCCAAGACTACTAGTATGTACTTAGTTTAATCTTTAGAATATTACCTCTTGGTCTCATCTTTTTCTTAGAAAATACTTAGCAGAAATATGGGTAAAATTTTTCTTTTTGGAGTTATAATCAAAGTGAGAGCCACGCACGAATCTTTAAGGGGAAGCATAGCAAAACATATAAGCAAAGCATAAAGAAACACATCATATCATGGAGACATCAACTGAAACATAGATATATATATATATATATATATATATATATATATATATATATATATATATATATATATATATATATATATATATATATATATATACTGTGCCTACCTAAAAGGGCAGGACTATTCAATACATTAGGAAGCGGAATACAACTGAAATGCAATACAAGGAAATCATAAAAAGCAAATACAAGAGAAACTACACCCATACCCATGTGCACCTAGAGTAGACAACCTCACATACAAAAGAAGGTTTGTCCTCAACTATGTGGTGTGTGTGCACTAACTACTACCCCTCCTATGTCTACTCCTGCTGGTCCGAGTACTGTGGGGTCAAGTCGATCCACTGACGAATCTCGACAGGAGTGGTCAAGCGCATCATCGGGGCGTGTCCACCGCGGCGAGGGCGCATAGATGGCCTACGTGCGAACCTCGGCTGGACTACTGTCTCCTCACTCCCTGCTCTCATTGGTGGGGGAGCGGGACTGGAGCTCCAACTGTACATGTGTGATGGCGGGTCCTCGGATGGGTCCGTCTCCGAGTACTGGGTATGAGGCACATACTCTGGGTAGTCGCGTACGGCTGATGTCTCGGGCTCCATGCGGAGAATCTGCTCATCACGTGGTTTAGCTCGCTCAAAAATCCCGTTATGATGGTAAGGAGCAGTCGGGGTGAAGCGGTAGCTCGGGACGGGGTGCGCGAAGGGTCGTCCCATGAACATGAATACTCTGACAGTGCAGCGACCCTCAAAATGGTATGACCCAAGTGCCGGGTCATGGTGCAGCTCCCATACCGGGGTGTCGATGAAGAGTACGAATGTCGCCATCTGAAGATATGATGGAAGAAAAGAGAGAGGGAATGAGAATCTTTCTAAAAGAATTCTCAGTAGGGTTATCCCTACCTAGGTGACATCATCATATCCTCAGGAACCTTGGGTTTATTTCTAAAAGGTGTGCATGCATATAAATTCCTTTTAAGTTAGTTTTCTAAAGTGTTATTTATCCAAGGTCCGTCGTATTTTATAATGCATCTTAAGCAAAAAATATACTAATGATATGAATGCATCATAAAGGTAAACCAAACAATAGAATAGCTAAGAAACATTATAACATTTGGCATAAGTATAGTATATGTGACATTGTTAACTTTAACTTTCATCTCATGGGGCCGCCCTAAAACATCTCTAGGTTATGAGCTCATACCTTAACTAGTCGTCACTAGTTCTTACTTATCCTATGATAAGCGTAACATATACATAATCCCGACTTAATAGTGCGGGCTAGGGGGCAATTAAGGATCACTTCTCTTACGGTCATTTCCTCTTTGAAACGCTCTACTAGCAACTAGTGCATCGTAGTTTTGTTCGCTTTGGCAAGCTCTATGTCAATATCTTCACGGATTTGTTTTCTTGGGGGTGCTCGGCTAAACCGGTGTCACCCAAGAAGGCGTCTCAGTGTTGTGTCACATTTAAATTCTCATAAAATGTTAATTCATAGATACATCATTATTCATTACATAAATCTTTTTCATAGCATATACATCATCACATGAAACTTTCTTCATAGTGTATTCATAAAACTATAGCATATACATTATCACATAATCACACCTTAGACAATCATACATACAAACTCCCAAGCTTATTATGTTATAAACCTATAGTATGTTATGCTTTGGTTCTTTTGAGTCTTAAACTTGTAAACTAATTGTTCTAGTATTATTCTTAACCTCTCGCACACCTATAGGTTCACAACTACTAAGTTTTACTAATTTTTATGCTCAAGGACCTATCCAAACAGCACTATGTAGATTTAGATAGCTTTATATTTGTGTGATTACGGGGTTCTAGAAATTACGGTTTAGACCCTTAAAGTCTTTAACTCACATTCTAAGTTATTGATCATCAAAACCTAGTCTCTTGGGAACCTATGAGGTTATAACTAAGTATTTCTCACCTCACACTATGGTCAAGAACATCTCTAAACCTCAAGGATGCAGAATTTGAAATCCTAACTTTACGGGTACCTAGAAATCACAACAATGACCCTTTCTAAGTTTAGTTTGCTCCTAAGGCTTCAAGATTAAGTCCTAAACCAAATATGAGTCATTCCTACACATTTAAACTAATTTAAAACCATGATTATTAGATCTAAACCTTGCTGGACAGAATCCAGAAAATTACATAATTAAAGGATCTAGAACTCTCAAATTAATTCTTTTCTAGTTCCTAACTTATCTTATCTTTCACATGTGAGTCTAAACATTATTTTTACTCAAACATAGGCATATTATCATCATTAAAACAGCACATACAGTGGCAGTAAAGAGCAAGGAAGAACCGAAAATATCCTTCTCCAAAAAGGCATAAAACATAATTTCTAAAGCTCATAAAATACTAGTTTCTCTTGGAACTCTTTTTAAACTTTCGAAACTCATTTATAAACATTTTTAACATCTAAAATCATAAGAGTATTTAAGAGGGCAGTGACCACTTTATCTTTATCTCAAGGGGTCCTAAATTCATAAAACTTAGTTCTATGCATTCCTTAAACTCATATAAGCTTGGAAAAATTATAAAACATAGTCTCAAATACTTAGAAACTTCAAGACCTCTTGGGGCCGAAATATGAACCGAGGAAAATACATATTGTTAGACCTTTGATGAGACAACAATGGGCAAGTCTTTGAGCTCTAGGTTCATTTAGGTGATGACATAAAAATAAACATGCTTATGCACTTATTTTAGGTTCCATTAGAAAGTAAAGTAATAGCACAAAGTAAATATGAATGCAACTCCTTATTATCTTAGTATTAAGTGAGAACTTGAAATATAAACATGATAATGCATAGCTTGAAATATAAACATGACAATGCAAGGTTCACTTATTATCTTGAAACTTAGTGATAGCAAGGAAGTAAATGTGATATGCAAAGCATAAAGTAATCATAATGCAAGGTTCATTTTATGGTTAACTAGAGCTCATTCAAGACTTTAATAAGATAACAACCCAATACAATATCTCAAAGATCACAACATAAAAACCGAAAGTCATATAAAAGAGAAAGAAAGTGAAACTACGTCAAGTTCTTTATTAAATACCCAAAACCCCTATCTAGAGAAAAATCTCTAGAACGTGCTGGCCAAATTTAAGGTTGACAAGGGTAGGCTTGGGCTTTTAGAAATCCTTAGATTAATTTTCTTAAGTTGAAAAACCATGTGAGCTAGATATCATATAGATGAAGTTACAAGAAAAGGAAAACTCAAGCTTTAGAGGTTTCTTTGAGATGAACACAATGTCATCATCTAGAAACTCTCATCATCAAGCTATCATGCTCATAATAGGGCCTAGAGGCCGAAATGAAAAGAAAAGGAAAGATAAAGGAAAGTTCAAAAAGAATCCAAGAGGAAACTAGAGAAAAACACTTTCTTGAGCAAAACAAAGTTTGAAAACAAATCCCTACCTTGTGATGAAGGTAAAAGCTTGGACTTGAAGATGGAAATGAGATGAACAACACCTCCTAGGATGGTGATGATGATTCGGCCTTGATGAAAGAAAAAGGAAGGAAATGTGTTTCAAGTGAAGTTGTGTTTGAGGTGTGGTGTTTGAGAGGTTTGATGATGGTTCAAGGCTTTGGGGTGGTGTTTGATGGTTAAGAGATGATGATGAGATGAAGGGATGAAGAAGATAAAGATGAAAAGAAAGGAAGAACACTCTTGAAACTTTGAGAGAACAAGAAAGAACTAGTAAGACAACTCTAAAACTCTAAACTTAGCAAATGCTTCAAGGTGCAACAAGGCTATCACAAGCATCCTATTTATGGAAAAACAAAACCATGGAGCTCATCAAAGGGAGGGTGCTGGCCATAGCATTGAAGGACAAAGGGAGAGGAAAATATCTCTTTGATTGTGTCATAGAAGCATGGTTTGAAGTATGGAAGCTATGCTACAAAGTATGGCTTGATGTGAGTTAATTTCCTATCAAATTTTTATGAAATTAGGCTTCTAGAAACTTGACATGGCTGGAACTTTTCCAGCCACAAATAAATGGGGAAAATGGGTTGTTTTAATTATTTATTCATGTGGAAATTCAAGCTTGATTGAAAGTTATGACAAGGTATAGTGTATGTAACTTGAGGTATGGCCTTGGAGTGTTGAAAAATTGAACATGTGATGCATAATGGGGAGGGACAGCTTCGGCCATGGCTGGACAGCAGAGTGGGGGTGAGTTTTGACCATTTAATTGTGTGTTAATGGTAGGTTTAGATGTGTATTAGCTTAGGTACAAGGTTAGGAATGATTAAGCTTAAGTTTAGGTAACTAAGAATGTGATTTAGGGAGTTTATGACAAGTTTAGGAGTGCTCATACATCATTAGAGAATTTTAAACTCATTTATGAATAAACAATGTGTAACACAATTCCATGATTTAAGGAATTGGTAAGAGAAAATACTATTCAAGATTCTATGACTTGGTGTCTTGAAATTAAAATATGATTTTAGGTTGTAATTAAGTACTTTTTGGTTCTAATCAACTTTAATAAATTATTTTGACTCAAGATTAATTAAGGAAATTAATTAACCTTCGATTAGAGCCTAATATCGCTTAGGTTTGCTTAATCATGCGATTAAGCGTAAAAATATGAAACTAGGGGCAAAACCGTAATTTTGTACTAATTTTGCCCGGGACTTCAAAAATTAAAACTGAGGTCATAGAATACATAAAAACGCCTTTTAAAACCATCTGGAGAAGTTTCGGGTTCATCCGGTACTTGCAAACGGGTAAAACACCACAGGGGTGTTTTGGTCATTTTGACCCTAAAACTCAAAAAACGAGATTTTCGATCCCGGGAAGGTACACAAGTTATCTAATCCCCTTCCAACATTGAGTTTGCCCTTTGAGTACTGCCGAACCGGCTTTCCTCAGTCAAATTTGAAAATGACCTCAGGGGCATTTTGGTCATTTTCACTCTAACAGAAAAATCGGGGCGTTACAGATTTGCCTTTCAAACTTGTTTTGCTCAAGAATGTGTTTTTCTCTAGTTTTCTCTTGGATTCTTTTGAACTTTCCTTTGTTTTATTTTTCTTTTGCATTTCGGCCATGAGGCCTTGATGAGCACATGATAGATCAATGATGAGGACTCCTAGATGATGACTATGTGTTCATCTCAAAGGAAACTCTAGAGCTTAAAGTTTTACTTTCTTTGAGTTTCAACTTTATCTTCTAACTAAAAAAAAAATGATTTTTACTCAAGAACACCTTTACTTTTCTTGCTATTATGATTTCGGTTTCTTTATTCCATTGCTTCAATATTTCGGTTTTGGTTCTTTGATCTATGAGGCTTTGTTTTATTTTGAAAGTTTATTTATTTTGAGCTTGATAATGAGGTTCAAGAACCTCATAGTTCCTTTGAGAACTTGGTTCAAGAACTCTAAAGCTCCCTTTGTAATGAGATATGTGTTGAGTTGTTATCTTGTTAAAGTCTTGAATGAGCTCTAGCTAACCATAAAATGAACCTTGCATCATGTTTACTTTTATGTCTTGCACATCATGTTTATTTTCCTTGCTATCACTAAGTACCAAGATAATAAAGGAACTTGCATTATCATGTTTATATTTCAAGCTATGCATTATCATGTTTACATTTCAAGTTCTCACCTAAATATCAAAGATAATAATATGATGCATCTCATATTTATTTTATGCTCTCACTTTACTTTATAATAAAAGCTAAAACAAGTGCATAAGCATGTTTATCTTTATGCCATCACTTTAAAGAACCTAGAGCTCAAAGACTTGCCCATTGTTGTCTCAAACAAAGGTCTAAAATAATTATTTTCCATAGTTGAGATTTCGGCCCTAAGAGGTTTTAAGTTTTCCAAGTGTTAAAAATATGTTTCATAAATTTTCTAAGCTTATATGAGTATAAGGAATATGTAGAACTAAGTTTTATGAATTTAGAACCTCTTGAGATGAAAATGATTTAGCTACTGCCTTTTCAAGTATTTTTATGATTTTAAAGGATAAAAGTGTTTATAAATGAGTTTTGAAAGTTCTACAAAGGTTCCAAGAGAAACTAGTATTCTATGTGCTTAAAAAATTGTGTTCTATGCCTTTTATGGAGATGCACATTTCGGTTCTTCCTTGCCATTTATTGCCACTATATGTGCTGTTTTAATGATGATAATATGCTTATGTTTGAGTAAAAATAATGCTAAGACTTATATGTGAAAGATAGGATAGGTTAGAGACTAGAAAAGAATTAATTTGAGAGTTTTAGATCCCTTAATTATTGAATTTTCTGGATTCTGTCCAGCAAGGATTAGATTTGATAATCATGGTTTTAAATTAGTTTAAATGTGTAGGAATGACTCATAATTGGTTTAGGACTTGATCTTGATGCCTTAGGAGCAAGCTAGACTTAGAAACGGTCATTGTTGTGACTCTTAGGAACCCGTAAAGTTAGGATTATAAATTCTATATCCTTGAGGTTTAGAGATGTTCTTGATCATAGTGTGAGGTGAGAAATACTTAGTTATAACCTCATAGGTACCCAAGAGATTAGGTTTGATGATTAATAACTTAGAACGTGAGTTAAGGACCTTAAGGGTCAATGCATAAGACATTAAAAAGTCTTGAGTTTTTATGATGCTTAATTTATGTAAGTATGATATATGATACATGAGCTTTATCTATGATGAGTTTGATGTATATGCTACGAAGAAGTTTTTACATGATTAGAATGATTATGTGATGATGTATGTGCTATGAAGAAGTTTTATATGAATGCGTGATAACGTGATAGTGTATATACTATGAAGAAGTTTTATATGATGATATGCTATACCTCATAAGAAATGTTTGTATGTCCTATATGTTTTCATGGCATAAGCAAATTTGAGGAAATTCGGTCTACAGCCATCATGCTGCCAAATTTCCATCAAATTTGAGGAACTTAGAAAAAGGTCTTTTTTTGAAAATCATGAGAACTTAAATGTGACATAACACTGAGACGCCTTCTTGGGTGACACCGGTTTAGCCGAGCACCCCCAAGAAAACAAATCCGTGAGGGTATTGACACAGAGCTTGCCAAAGCGGATAATATTACTATGCACTAGTTGCTAGTAGAGAGTTTCAAAGAGGAAATGACCCTAAGAGGTGATCCTTAATTTGCCCCCTAGCCCGTACTTTAAGTCGGGATTATGTATGTTATGCTTATCATAGGATAAGTAAGAGCTAGTGACGACTAGTTAAGGTATGAGCTCATAACCTAGAGATGTTTTAGGGTGGCCCCATGAGATAAAGTTAAAGTTGAAATGTCACATATGCTATGAAAAACCAAGAAAGTTATTATGAGATTTATACCTGTCAACTTATGCCACTATTATAACGTTTTTGTGATTTTGTTGATTAGTTTATCCTTATGATGCATTCATGTCTTAGTATATTCCATGCTTAGACATAAGACGCATTGTAAAATATGACGAACCTTGGATAACTAATGCTTTAGAAAACTAACTTAAAAGGAGTTTATATGCATACACACCTTTTTAGAAATAAAACCCAAGGTTCCTAAGGATGTGATGACATCACTTAGTTAGGGATTGCCCTACTGAGAATTCTTTTAGAAGATTCTCATTCTCTCTCTTTTTTCTTCCGTCATATCTTCAGATGGCGACTTTCGTACTCTTCATCGACACCCCGACGTGGGAGCTGCACCATGACCCAGCACTCAGGTCATACCATTTTGAGGGTCACTGCACAGTCAGAGTATTCATGTTTATGGGAAGACCCTTTGCGCACCCAGTACGGAGCTACCGCTTCACCTCGACTGCCCCCTACCATCATAACATGATTTTTGAGTGAGCTAGACCACGCGACGAGCAGATTCTCCGCATGCAGCCCGAGGCGTCAGCCGTACGTGACTACCCGGAGTACGTGCCCCGGACTTAGTATTCGGAGACAGATCCATCAGAGGACCCGCCCTCGCACATGTATAGTTGGAGCTCCAGCCCCACTCCCCCACCGATGAGAGCCGGGAGTGAAGAGACGGTGGTTCAGCCGAGGTTGGCACGTAGGCCATCCATGCGCCCTCACCGCGGTGGACACGCTCCGATGATCCGCATGACCACTCCCGCCGAGATCCACCAGTGGATCGATTCTACCCCTCAGTACTCGGACCAGCAGGAGTAGGTGCATAGGATGGGTAGTAGCTAGTGCACACACGCCACATAGTTGAGGACAAACCTTCTTTTGTATATGAGGTTGTCTACTCTAGGTGCACACGGGTATAGGTGTTGCTTTCATGGTTTCCTTGTACTTGCTTTTATGATTTCCTTGTATTTGCTTCCCTTGTATTTGCTTTTCAGTTGTATTCCGTTCTTCTATGTACCAAATAGTCCTGCCTTTTGGTAGGCACATTATCTATATATATATATTCAGTTGATGTATCCATGTTATTTATGTGTTTTATTATGATTTGCTCATATGACTTGTATGAATTCCTGTTCAAAGAATCATGCGTGGCTCTCACTTTGGTTTAATTCAAAAAAGAAAAATTTTACCCATATTTCCGCTAAGTTTTTTCAAAGTAAAAGATGAAACCAAGAGGTAATATTCTAAGGATTAACCTAAATACATACAAGTAGTATTAGGTTAAGATTTAGGGTGTTACATTAGTGACAACTCATGTCAATATGTTTAGTCTTCATGGGAACGAGAACTTTGTCCCCATTTGTTAAATAGGTCAGGGACGGGATATGAGGTCCCAGCACCCATGGAGACCTGCTAATTCGCCATTTATATAAATTATTTAAATATTCACTTCATTTTTATTAATTATCTTTATTAGATTTGCATATTATGTATGTATTTTATTTTTAATTTGGATTATGTTACAATAGTAGTATTTGTAGTTATGGTTGTTATTTGTGTTTCAAATTTCATAGTATTTTGAAAAATTATCTCTTTTAAAAAGAAATTTTAATAAAAATACGAATACCCATAAAATTTAAATTTGTATAAGGAATGAGAAATGGGGACCCATAACCGGGGATAGTGATGGGGATGTAAGCAAAATTCTAAACAGGAATGGGGATGAGACATATCCCATCTATCATGGATGCTCATTGTTATCGCTATAAGTAGCTCATGATATAGTAAAACTATCCATTTATTATCTTTCATCATTCAATTTCAATTTTCAAAACTTGCAAAATTTTTATAAAATATGCTCTTTATTGTTAATTAAAAGTCATTTATCGATATTTTTCAACTTTATAAACATGAAATTCAAAATAAGATGATGATAAATTTATATTTTGTTTATTTATTTAATTATTTATCTTTTAACTTATTTTCAAAAGAAATTTATATGCCCAATTTTCTATAAAATATATTTAAATAAGTTATTAATTATTTTCAATAGTAGTCAATCAACTATTTTTTATTATTATCCCGTGCATTTCACGGGTCAAACAACTATTATTAGTATATATATAAAACACAATTTATCCAAATAAGGAAATCTAACGTGGCAATTTCTCCTTCATTCCTCCTTAATTCAATTTGATTAAAAGGGAGTTAATTATTTAATTAAATGATTAAAATAATAACAAATATATTTAATGCATGATTCCAATATACATTTCAAATATTACATTATTTGAGCATTTATTAGATCAATGATTTATTACATTTATTTGAAATATTACATTTATTTGAACATTCAATGCATAATCTAAATATATAAACATACTTGATTTCATTTTCCAGTCACATAATGTTAATTATTACATTTCAATCGTTTCAATAAAAAAATTTATTCTCATAAATGATTAAAAAATGTAACAAACATTATTATTAGATCAATCAGAAATCAATTTAAAAACATAGCTTATTATATTAATTAATGCATGAATCAATTAAATCATAAATATGTGATTAAAAAGTATAAGGAATATTTCATCAATCAAAAATCAATTGGTCAGGAATTATGTTTCCAAAATTGTATATGTTGATTTGTAGATCATGAATCATATTGTATTAGTATTTTTTTTTTCTTGGTTCAACCACTCTTCTTACCCTAACCTATTTCACGATTTGTTTTTCAAAATGCAATTACAATAGGGTTTTCGTGACTCTTGGAATGGTGGAAGAGATTGAGATAGAATATAATTTGTGGTATTGTTCATGTAAGAGGTGTTTTAGTGGATTGCAAGAGGAGGATCATAAACTATATTGCAAAAAGTGGGAAATTGATTGCTCTACATTTACACCAAGGTAATCAATTAAAATACAACCTCTATTGTCTTAAATTTTACTAATCAAGTATGCTCTCTTTGTTCTAAGTAAATGAAGTGATATGAACAATTCATCTTTAGGTGTAGCATCCATATGAGAGTGGTAAATGAAACAGAATCAGCCTCCTTTTGTTGTTCAATCGTGAATGTTCAAAGTTCTTGAACATAAGTGCTTCTGATTTGAGACTTTCTTTAATTGCCAAAATATACTACGATGTCTAATAATAAAATGATTTTTTAGCTATGATGCAGTTACCATTAATGGACAATAATTCTATAATAGTGACACAAACCTATGAACAATAAAATGCTTATTGTTCTCTTAGCTTTGATTTGTTTCTTTTTGAGCTTGATGGTGAGTCCAATAAATAAAGTTCTTGGAACCATGGTGATTAGGGACTCTAAAGCTCATTTTCATTTTGTTTAAGATTAATGGGGTTGAGAGTTATATTTTGTAAAGTCTTGAGCTTTGAGTTAATAAGAGAATAAATGGACTTGAACTCATGTTTAAGTTTCTAGCCCTTACATCTCATGTTTATGTTTCAATGTCTTGCATATCATGTTTATTTTCAAGTCATCACCTTAAATCTTGAAGACTAAAGAAATGGACTTGCATTCTCATGTTTAAATTTCAAGTCTTGCATTTCATGTTTATATTTCAAGTCATCACCTAATCTTAAAGACTTAAAAATGAACTTGCATCTTATGTTTATATTTCTAGCCTTGCACATCATATTTATATTTTCAAGTTATCACCTTATAATATTAAATATTAAGAATGAGATTGCATAGCATATTTATTGTTAGAGCCATCACCTAAATCTCTAAAGCTCAAGACTTGCCGTTGTATGTTAAATGAAAATTTTGAATCATGGCCACATTCTTGTATATACATTCGGCTATATAATGATATTGGACTTGGAATGGAATTTATTTTGTTTTAAGGTTCAAAACTTGTGTCTTTATTGCATCTTAGAATTTTTGAAAATATTGGGAACTCTCAAAATAGTAAAAATGTTATTATTATGTATAAAACCTCCTTAACTAGATTTCGATTTTTGCTACTATTTTAAGGGTTATTATTTATGTGTTCAAAGGGATAAAATGGTTTCAAGTGTTGCCAAAGCCTTAAAATAATTTTTGGAAGAAACTAGTGACCAGAAATGTCTAAAAATATAATTCTTGAGAGCTTTTAGAAACTAAAATTTTGGCTACTGTTTTGTTTTATAAAAATATGAAATATGTTGTTTGGGACTACTTGATTGGTTATAAATTACAAAGAAATTAGTGCAACAACTATTTTTAGCATTTTAGGGAAAACTAGTATCAAGAAAAGATTAAAAATGAGGTTTTTAGTGTATCTAGAAATTAAAAGTGTAGCTACGATTTTAACGAAATAAAATCTGTAAGTTGCTGTTTGAAATGACTTATATGTGTAAATATTATCATTAATTGATGTAAAAACTTATTTTCTAGCATCTTAGGAAAAGACTAGAAACTAGAAAGGACAAAAAATGTGGTTTTCAAGACTTTTAGGACTTGGGAATTATAGCTACTATTGTAACACACTATTTCCTGAAATCATTATGTTTGGGACTGGATTTATGTGTAAGAATTTCTATTAATTATGGTAATAATTAATTTTGACACTTTAGGAAAAGCCAATAACTAGAAATGATTGAAGACGTAACTTCTAGAACTTCGAAATTGTGTGTTTTTGAAACTGCCCAAAATTGTCCAGCATTGTTTGAAACTATTCATAAGGTTAATAATTAGTGGGAATCATTGTAATTGGTCTCTTAAATCCCCAAGAGATCAATTACGAGTATTAGGGTAAGCCGGGTTGTCGCTTTGACCTATTTGGGGTTAAAGAAGTGATTGCCGATAACTTGAGGATAATAATGTGAATGGTATTTGTAGTGATCTTGAGTATTCTGTATATGTGTGTGTGTGTGTGTGTGTGTGTATATATATATATATTCTATTGAGCATTTCATATGCACTAGCTGAGTCCAGTCCTTGATTCCGGCATACTAGGTAGGAGCATGTTTACTTTCAATAAAATATTGATGATGACATGCTTGTGTGAATCATTGTATGATGAATTGCAATTATGATTGAGATATTTGAGATGCATAGTGATGAATTTTGTGGCATGTAGCAAATTTGAGAAATTCTGTTTTCAGTGGTTATGCTACCGGATTTTGGCAAAATTTGTGAACTTAGAAAAGTTGTGAAATTGTGAGCCTGAAATATTAAGTCATGACAATGCACCTAATTGCATGCTCATGTGCATCTCTAACTTATATGCTAAGATTAAATGTGACATAAAACACATGGAAATGATGCTCTAGACTCTAGGAATTAATGGTTATGATAGATGATCCAAAGAAGTTGCATACCCATGATAAGAAAGTTTAGCTAAAGAAAGGAAGTGATGTGTTTCTCCCTTTATTACCCCATATTAAATCTAGCGATGGATAGTTAGGTTGAGCTCATCCTAGGTGATTGATGAGGTGGAGTTTTGTTGGTTATTGTAAAATCACTGGGGCAGGTGAGATGGTTGGTTTAGGATGGTGATGAGAGAGGGTAGTCATTAAGAAAAGAACTTGAGAGTTTAATTATAAGAAAGTAAAGTAAAGGTGCATATCCATATCTTACATTATTGTTCTATTGGTGCATTTAATCATGTGTGTGAACACTATATTTTTATTTTCAATTTATTGTTATTATTATTAGTTGTGCATTTGAATTTAAATTTAATTTCAGCTGACCAAAAAAAAAAATCAATCAAATCAAAATTTTAATTGACTCAATCAAAATCAAATCAAAATCTCAACTGACTTAACCCTAACTGCCTACCAAAATCTCTCCCTTCTACACTCTATATAATAATCATTCCCATCAGAAAAAGGGGGGGTTCAGCTACAAGAGTAACACATGCACAAAAAGGTTTAGCAACGTAGAGGGAGGTGCATAGCAACAATAGCAACAAAGAGAGATTAGCAGAAGAAGAGGGAAGTGCATAGTGACAAAGGGTGTTAGTCTTGTTTAGATTATAGGGGTTTAACAAGGTAAGGTTAGAGTTATTTTTTTTTTATTTTTTCTATTAACAGCATCAACATCACCATGATCATCTTCATCGTTACCATCTCCTCCCCAATAGCAATTCTAACCCAATACTGCATCGTCGCGGTATTGCTGCTCGTGCAATGAAGAGCATGAAGAGTGAAATCAACCACTGACATGATCGTGACACAACCTTTAGGAAATTAGCTTCTATTTTTTTTTCTTTTCTATTTTATTTTATTATTTTATTCATTTGTTTGTGTCAGGTTTGACTTGATGTTTGTTTAGTTTGCTTTTAGGACCTTTGTTTTTCTTTATTATTATTATTATTATTATTATTATTTCATTTCATTTCTTTCTTTGTTTGCGTCAGGATTTCTTTTTTATTTTAATTTTTATTGAATTTGTATAGTTTAGGTTACGATAGTTTAGTCTGCTTTTAGGATATTTTTTTTTATCATCATTATTATTATTTCATTTAATTTCTTTCTTTATTTGTGTCAGAATTTTTTTTTTAATTTTTATTGAATTTGTTTAGTTTAGGTGGGTGTTTAAGATTAAAGTTTTGTTTCAGTACATGTTTATTTATTTATTTTTTCTCTTTAAAAAAAACAGAATTTGGTCTTCTTTTTGTTATTTATTTATTCCTGTTAAATTTTTATTCCATGCAACAACTTGTGATGTTGATGTATGATTTATCATCCTCAAGTTTTACAAGAATATAAGGGTTTATTGTATAGCTTATGTTATCTTGAACCCTATGCAAAAATAGAATTTTTATTTTTTTTAATAAAATCAACCAACATATTTTTTATTTTTAATTTCTTAATTAAAATTCGTTAACACACACTTATTTTCTATAAGAACGACGTGGCTTTGAGTTTCTCATTGCACCAGAGGATACATCAGCGTAGCCAACAACTATCAAGCCAAAATTAATTTTCCTTTAAATTTGTTTTCTCTTCTCTTATTCATTTTTTATCTTCTTGTTATTTAATCATTTATTTATTTGTACATAATTGTTATATTTTTTGGGGAAAAATAAATATTATTAAGTTATAATTTAATTTGCATAATAACTTTAGGGTAACCGTATTTATATGGATGTATTAGAGGTGTAGTGGGATTAAGTTTTCACCCTTCTCTAATCATAATTAGACTCCCGAACTCAAATCTTTATTAAATAGACCAGTTTTGCAAATCAAAAGGTTTTCCAATTATTAGCCAGAATTAAAATTGGTGGCGGCTCCATTTTTAAATTTATTTCTTTTTTTAGGAATAACTTTTTTTGTTGTCATTTTGTTATGGCGCTCCCCGGGTACGTTGTAACAATGTGATATGTGCTAAGTGACTTTATTTCTTTAGCTTACCTCTTGCTTATATACCTAGCATTATGTTGAATTATAAATTTATATGCTTGTGCTATTTACATGTGTTACTTATGCTCCTAAGGTATTGTCTTGCATATATAAGATATCTGTTGCATTCATGACATTAGGACCCATACTAAAAGACACTCATTTTGGATAAATAGATTTGAGAAGTTTAAAACTGAACCTTATATATGTATATCTTTTTCATAATGAAAACTGAAGTGGCTGGGAACAATGACATTGACACTTGTCTTAGAGTCGGGAAATGAGTTTCTCATCCTTCTTTTTCCTTCCGTGTCATCTCTAGATGAGAATGATGGCGTTGTTCATGGTTTTTCCTGAGATGTGGACATGGGAGATATGCTACGAACCAAATTAGAGGTTCACAGTGGAAGCATGGAGATAGCTTTCCCTTAGGCATTAGCTTTAGAGGTATCATATCCCTTATGCTTTTGCGTAGCCTAGTTTTGCTATAATTATGTTTATGTAATACCTTAGATATACTGTTACCTAGAAAAGTGTAGAGCAGCCCACGTGTCTGTAGATAAAACCGGGTCCTGAATTTTTCTAAGTCTGAGACCCTACACGCCATTGGAGGGCTATATGATAGAACCATGATTTTGGGATCAAAAATCCCGGTAATAGTTCCTAAAAGGAAAATGAGTTGAAGGAGGATTTTTAATGAATTTTATGAAAGCTTTAAATAGTTCATTTTTAGCCCCCAAGTTTTAAAAGTCGTAAGAATTTCCGGATTTGAACTAAAACCCAAAATTTAGATTTTGATTCCTTAGGATTTTGATTGTTTAGATATTTTATTTGAATCCAAATGGGGGGTAATCCTTATTTACATTTATGTTTAAAAGTTAATAGGAAATAAAATAAATGATTTAAATAAGTGAGTTCTGGAAGGTGAGAGACCATTTTGGAGAGTTAGAGACTATCCTGAAGAAGGAAAAACCTTTCTGATGAGCGCTGCAGTGATCAACAAAACAATAAAAAGTGAACTTTTATGCTCTCTGGTGAGCAGTGCTCAACAGAAGTAAGGCGGTGCGCGATAAGCTCTCTGGTTAACGCTGTAGTGCTAAGAGCGCTGCAGCGCTCGACAGATGACTTAAAAACCCCATCTCAAGGTCCAGAAGCTTCATTTGTGCAAAAACATCATCCACCCCCTGAGAAACATGAAACTCTCATTCCCAACCTCTCTCTCTCCCATTTTCATCAATCTAACATCAACCTTTCACTTCCAAGGCTCAAAGGTAAGAGATTTTACTAGTTTTGCTTCTTATTTCTTCTATTCTTCCTTGCTCTTGGGGTTAGATTTTGTGTCCTCCTTGTTCTTATGATATAATGCTCTTCTACCATTGATGGAGGGTAGAGTAGAGTTTTTCTGAGATTGATCTAGGGTTTTATCACTTTACTGGCAGATAGTGGTGACGTTCCTACCTCCCAGGGTTCTGTTGGTGTCAATCTTGTCTATTCCACCACTCCAAGTGAGTGGGTCTAAACTTGTCACCTCTAAGTTCAACATTAGACTTATTTTCATTAGATGTGAATCAAATCCATGATTTTGGCGGTTTTTAGCAAGAAATATGGAACTCCAGCTGATTATGATTGATTTGAAATTCATGGATTTTGCAATAGCATGCACTATATGATTTATGAAAACCATGGGACTACTATTATTGAAATGGAAGGATTTAAGTCCTGATTTTATATATTTAGAAACTGTTGTATTGGCTATATGCTCTTTGGACTGGAATATTGTTTTATATGATTGAGTTTTGAACCCTAGGATAGAACACTTTATGAAATGTTGTGGAAAGATTGGTTTTAGAATCAGGAACTACTGAGAGAAACAGAGCTGTGAGTTAACGGCAGCTATTCCGTTAACCTTGGTATACCAAGGCCCGCCAGGGGCAAGCTTATCATTATCTAGATCAGTCCGCCAGGGATGCGGTTTGCCAGGGACCGTTAAGTTCTCAGTTATTGAGCTCATGTTCGCCAGGGACTGAGCGCCATTTTACAATTCATGATTAGTCTATTCTCTTTGGTAGTGCCTTGAGAAATATTATGGATTTTATGTTTCCAGTAAAATTTATGATTTTATAACTATTATATTATGAGCTTATAATACATGAAATACGTACCTATTATGTGAAATTTATATAAATGTTTTATGTTGTGCATTATGAATCTCTTTTCCTTGTCCCATGAAGGGGGTCTCAGGTGAGGATTCACTCACTGAGTTTTTGTTTAAAAACTCACCCCTCTCCTTTCCTCCTATTTACAGATACAGCAGCTGCTACGGGTTCTTCCCAGCAGCAATAGAGAGTAAGCTGGTGAGCTTCACTTGAGTGAAGCATTTTGATTCTATAGAGGGCTCCAGTGTTATTGCAGGCAGGAGTCCTGATTCATATAGAGCTCATT
The DNA here is from genome assembly GCA_031216105.1 of Dalbergia cultrata. Taxonomy (NCBI): domain Eukaryota; kingdom Viridiplantae; phylum Streptophyta; class Magnoliopsida; order Fabales; family Fabaceae; genus Dalbergia; species Dalbergia cultrata. The sequence continues at coordinate 38,371,320 of CM062350.1, forward strand.
TTGCATTTTGCATATTTGATTATACTATGGTTTGTATTTAATGAACTAGCTGTTTCGGGACAAAAGTAATTGATATGTATATTTGTATTTTGTTTATGGATAATGGGTGATTTCAGAATTTTGATGTTGATGATGATATTTTAGTTATCAAGATCTTGATTTCAGAAAACAGGAAATCTATAGATTGAAATTGAGATATTGTTTATGTGAATTTTCTTATTTAAATATGCATGTAGAGCTTTACACAGGTCTTGAGGCTTACATGGGGATGAGACTCCTCATGTGCTTGTCACGTGCCCAGATTGAGTCGTGACAGTTTAGCTTTGGTCTATTGTATGTGCTTCTCTTATTGGTGGGCTTATGATCTTTGGACGTCTTTTATGTATATGGGATGTCACTATTATGTTATGGTCATGATATGTTAATTTGGTATGTGTCATGTTATGCTATGGTTTTCACATATATTATGATGAGGTTTATATGATTGTTATTAGTATGCGAGTATTGACCGATATCTATATACACACATGGCTCGCATTTTGGTTTTAAAATTAAAAAAAAATTTAGTCATATTTTTTATTACTTATATTTTAAAGAAGAATAAGTTAATTTCTAAAACAAAGACATAACAACTAATAATTAACTTAAATGCGACTCAAGCGTATTCGGCTAAAAGTTAGAGTGTTACATATCTCAAAACCACACAAAAAAGCAAAAGAAGCCAAACAAGAAACAAATGCAAGCAGATAAACCAAAGCCTTCTGAACACTCAGAAACTGGGGGCGAGTCCTTAGAAATGAGCTACCACAAAGAAACCTGACAAAATTCCTATTAGGAGAAAAGTCACTGAGCCGAGCAAAAGAGTAATAAAGGCAGTACTCATTCTAAAGACATGTGTGATGCTCCACAAACAGGAGCTGCGGCTAAAGTCTCTGAATCCTCTGAGGATGAAGAAGAGGAAGAGTGAATTCTCAAAGAGTAAAGATTTCTTCAAGGAAAGATGAGGCTTGAAGAAGCAAGAGAACTGCAACAGGCTAAAGGGATTTAAGGGTTCAGCACCTGAAGAAGAAAAAGACCCACTATACCTAAACTCTTTGTTGTAATTAAGGAATCATCAACAAGGCCCATGACTCAGCAGTTCGGGTTCACCTTCTTTCCTATCTCAGCCACACCTCCTAGAGATAATGTCTTCGGAAACAAGCTTCACCTCTGAACCGACAACTGCTTTCGTAAGAACAATAATCATGGAGCCTAAAGTGACTTCTCCAGGCGACAATGATGACTTCATGACAATAAATCAATTTATGTAATCAATGTGAAAGTCTATTGCATCAAAGTCACAGCCTAAGTAAGAACGAGTAGATGAACTCCACTTCTTTGTCAATGAACTCTTTTCTAATCTAGAGCCAATTCACGAAGAGTCACCTATGAAACCCATCATTGAAGAACCGATCAAGGAAGCTCATGAACCAAAATCTGCCATAATCCTAATGGTTCCTTGACCTCCTCTTTCCATTCGCATAACTTTATTGGAAGAAGAAGAGGATAGAGCATCAGAAGCTGGTGCTCCTCTTGTTGAAGAAGTTGCGGCCTCTAACTCGGTTAATGCTCCTACTATCCCTAGTGCTGAAATGCCATCCTCTCTACCTCCTACTGATTTACACTTCGGAACATAGGTTGAATCACTGCAGTCTGGGGATACTGTACCCGTTGACATTCCTGAGCTTTCTCTAAGAACTGCTCCATCAACATTAGCACCCATCAATTTACCTCCTCCATCCTTAACCGAGTCTCTAACAAGTTCTCAGTTCAATCAGATAATCTTGCGGAATTTGATAGAGATTGCCTCTAGACAGGATCGGTTTGAGGCTACACTCATAAAGCATGGCACCCAACTTCGACATCATGAAGAATTGCAGCTTTAGATTCTTGAAAACTCTTCAGAGATTCTATGAGAGCTCAAACGCCAAGGCTGAACATGGTATTCCCAGTTTCCCTTCTCACCTCCTTTTTGTTGATGATAAAAGGGGGAAAAGAAAAAGAAATGAAGAAAATCTAGTGCTGTAAAACTCAAGAGGAGTCATGCTATGGAATTCAAAGGGATAATGTAACACCCAATGATGAAGGCAGAGGTGATCACCAGTGCAAGAAGGCAAGGACAAGGAGCGACTCCTGGAAGGCTTCTAAGCAGAGGGGTACTTAAATGAATCGATTACACACTAGAATGAGAGGGTCCTAAGGCGGTATAATTATGGGATTATACAGTTAATGATGGCTTATATGAATTGTTTTATAGTACCTATATCAACAAGATGCATCTTCTTTTCGGTGGCCCATCACTAAAGAACTCCATGGTTAAGTGTGCTTGACTTGGAGCAATTTTGGGATGGGTGTAATACCCGATGTACACGTGTCAGTAGACAAGTTCCGTATGGTCTCAAGGTCCCTCGAGATCCACCCATGTTCCTGGGTCTGGGATTTCACTAAGTCTAGAGCCTACAGCTCTTTGGAAAACGATATGATAGAGCCACATCCTTGGGATCAAAAGTCTCGGTAATTACTCTCCAAAGGAAAATAAAATTAAAGAGTGATTTTTAATGAATTTTAGAAAACTTCTAGATATTTTGTTTTTAGGCCACAAGTTTAGAAAATCATAAGAATTCTCAAATTTGAACTAGAACTCAAAAATTGGATTTTGATGGGTTGGGGTTCTGATTTCTTTATGATATTTTATTTGAATCCAAATGGGGGGTATTTTCTTATTTATATTTATATTTTAAAGTTAATGGAGAGTAAAATAAATAAGGACATTAACTTGTAAATAAGTGAGTATTGAGACAATCAGATGCTGTGTAACAGCAAAATGCTAAAGTTCGGAAATTCTGTCACCATTATAGCGGTCACAAGGTTAGTTTTCATGAGTTTTAGTGGTCTGATGAAGGCTATAGTGGTCCTAGACCGCTATAGTGGTCATAAGTGCACAGGACAAGGCGGTGTGATGCGGCCAGACCACTATAGCAGTCCTCCTGAATGTGAATTGTGTGAAACAATGTCATTCCACTTACTAATGCCTCCCTAATGTTATAAAACCCTTCCCCTACTCATTCATTCCCTATTCTCAAACCAGAGCCCTCCCTCACCACCATTTTCTCTCTTCCACTCCCTCCACTCTCAATCCCACTTGAATCTAGCTCTCCCAACTCATCTAGGTATGTTTATGTTGATAGATTTTGTCTCCATTCTTCCCATTCTTCCATGTTCTTAGTATGGGTATTTATTTTCTCTCATTATTGTCAAGTGGGGGTGCTCCCCCAATGTTGTTAAGGTTAGTTTAGAGTAATCTAGAGCTACCCATAGATCTTTGATGAGTTTTATGATTGTAATGGTAGACATTGGTGCCAACCCTTCTCCTCGGAGTCTTCATTGGTGTTGACACCATCACTTTCTTCCCTCCAGGTGAGTGGGTTCAAACTCATGACCATATTTTATCCGTTATGAGTATATTTATTGCATGATAATTGTTAAATATGGTATTAGAGATGAAAATATGAATATATATATGATTTAGCAAAGTTATGACTTCGAATATATAGTATAAAAATGAAATTTAGAAAACTATGGGACCATGATTGATTGATTGTATGTGCAAATGTTTTATAGGCAACTTTAAGATATTTATAGGAAGAATTTAGAAAACTATGGGACCTAGTAGGCTTATGTAGGGATAGGATTCCTCACGTGCCGATCACGTTCCCAAGTCGAGTCATGACAATGGGTAACCTCCTGGGAAGTTTTCTTAGGAAGAGTGTGAGTGAAGACAAAGCACGCTGAAAAAATCTCGTGTTAGTTTGTAGGGACAATCATCAATCCATAAGGCAGCTTGGATTGTTACAAATGGTATTAAAGTAGCACCTCTATCACGACCCGACCTGTACACGTGACCGGCACATGAGAAGTTCCACTCCCACGTAAGCCTCAGGACCCGCTGCTTTCCTCTAAATGCATGCTCTGTTCATAAAGTCTATTTAAATTATTATATTTTATGCAAATCAATCACATATTCTCTAAAAGTAAGGATAATTACCTCTGAAATCTTGTAAGAAATATTTCAAATTTAACTCTTGAAATCATTTATCTATATAAGTCAACATACACTTATCTGATTGTCTAAGTCATTATATACAAAACAAATGTGACTATAATATACCGAATGCAAATTACAACATCCTCTAGGTCTAGGATCCTGCCTGCATCTACACTAGAGCACACTAAACCCATGAACATCATGCTCACCTTTGGAATAGATAACTGGGTGATACTGTCACAACCCGACTTGGAGAGTGACCGGCACGTGAGGAATCCCATCCCCACATAAGCCTTCTGGTGACGTATCTCTCTAAATGCAGAAAATAGTGTAATATCATACTTAAAGTGCAATTTTCTTGCAAATTCTTATCTTTTTCTCTAAAACGTAATATTCAAATCCACAAAAAACTGAAATATTCACATATATAAATCTAAAACATTTTTGTCATGCTCTGAAATCTAGTTAAAATTTAAAGATTTAATCATAAATCCATTATCATTAGCTTTCACATAAATCTCTAGGCATAGTCTATATTTCAAAATATATTCTTGAGCTCTAAAACATATAGGGAAATACATAATCTCTAAATTTGTCTATAATATCTCAAAATACATGCGTGGCTCGGATCCTGCCTGCACAGCTACTGGAGCTCTCTAAACTAACAGAAACCTAAATAAGCCTTGCATCAAAATAAGGTTCACCACTGAGAGCAACTGAGTCTACAGAGTTGGAGGTGGAAGAACACCTATACCTGCAACTATGAAAGGAGGGGAGAGGGGTAAGTCAATGGACTTAGTGAGTGAGCTTTCACCCATCACCTACATGGGACAACCAAGAATAGACAATAATTAATATACATGCAACAATCACAAACCATTTAATATGTATAGGCATAACTATATAAAAGTTCTCTCCGCATTTACAAATTCATAGGAACACATATCTGAGTTCTTACTTTAGCAATAAATATTTTCCATACATATATGTAATAACTCGTAAATCAAATAATCTCTAAAATCATAGATAACCTTTGATGACATAAATAACTAAATGCTAATAAAGAAACATGGATCTCTAGTTATGTATTGCATAACGATATATTCTCTAGCTATGCATGTCAACCATGACATAGCGAATTTTTCTAATCTCTAGGATCCGCAAGGATCTGAATCGGACACCTAACTAGGTTCCATTTCTGCTCTATGAGATTGCCTCTAAGGACAACTTGGTACCAAGGTTAACAATCATTTTCCCAGCTGTTAACTCACTGTTTGTTTCTTTATAGCTACTGTCAAATCTCTAAATCATAAACTAATAATTTTCTCTAAAACTCTGCTCTGGCTCTTCTCGGGATTTAAAACTTTATATAATTACTCTACTCTTGAAATCATAAAATTTTTACATACTTATAAAATCATTTAAGTCTAAAGGGTGGGTGCTCAGTCCTTGGTGAACAAGAGCCCTTAAATTCTTAGTACTCTGAGAGTTCTGGACTCATATAACTCTAACAATCTGATTTTAGCAAAACTGTAGCTATGAAAATTGAGCCCAAGGGTTCACCGCTTGAAGGCGTTTCGATTTCAAGCCCACAGAATATATATCTGGCAGTTGTTAAGAATCATACCTCCTAGTACTATAAAACTGAGTTTCTAAATTCATATATTTACTAATATATTTCTCTATATACTTGATAATACTAAAATCATAGTTTAAATGCTGAGATTTTTAACCATAATATTCTCAAATCAAATAACATAATTTATTCCAAGCTAGGTCACACTCTTGTCCACATTTTTCTAATATATATTTCAACTGAGTACTCTAAAACCATATTTATAAATCTTAAGTCTTGAATCATAAATCCTTATAACATAACTTATCAAAATAATAACTTATTGAATTATATACTCTTGCATAAATCTCTTCGAGCTGAACATAAAACATTTTTATAACATTCATAAATTCAATTCATGGTCTCATGGTTTTCTAAAAACACATTTTTCATGTTATCATCCCAAAACCATAGCTCTTGCTAATTCAACATAATATGTAAAATTATATTCTCATATCTAATTTCATATATATCAATCATAATGCATAAACATACTTGCAATGGCTAAACATAAGGTCATGAGTTTGAACCCACTCACCTAGAGGGGAGGGAGAGTTGACGTCAACTCTAATTGAGCTTCGGGGAGCAAGGGGAGGCACCACGTCGACTAAAATAACCAATACACACAGCATTAAAATTTATCAACACCTACATAACTCTAATATAGCCGTAACAAAATTGGGGGAGCACCCCCACTTGACAAAAAGAGATAAATAAAAATGACCATTTCGAGAATGTGCAAGAATGACAAAACTGGAGACAAGATCTTATAACATATACTGACCTTGATGATCTAGAGGAGCTAGATTGGAATGGGGTTGAAGAAAAATGAGAGAAAAATAGAGAGGAGAGGGTTTTTGGTTCGAAGGAAATGGAAGAAAAATGAGGGGGAAGGGTTTCAATCCCTCCGTTTGCATTTTTAGGCTAGGGTACTGTGCACTTATGGGTACTGTGCACTTAAGGCCTCAGCTGTGACAAACTTAGGCCTCATCTGTGGCAAACTTAACACAGCAGTGGAATTACATTCCCAGCTGTGAGAACTCACTCCCAGCTGTGGGAACTCATTCCCAGCTGTGAGAACTCATTCTCAGCTGTGGAAACTCTTTATGACAGCAACTCTTGCTGTCATTGAACATTTTGTTGTCACTTTAGCTTCACCAACACCTATACTACTCCTCTGAAATGCCTAGTTGTGGACAGCAAGGTCCAACAGTCAGCCATGGACAGCAAGGTCCCACAGCGAGCCGTGGATAGCAACACAACAAGACCAGCCGTGGACAGTAACACAACAAAGCCAACCGTGGACAGCAACACAGCAAAGCCAGTCATGGACAACATCAGCAACACCAGCCATGGACAGCAACACCTTGCTATCATGGTATCAGCTTATATCAGCAACATTTTGCTGATATAACAACAGACATATTGCTGTCATGATTATTTACATTTCTTTATTCTAAGTTAATAGGAAGTTATTAACTTTAAAACATAAATGTAAATAAGAAAATACCCTCCATTTGAATTCAAATAAAATATAGAAAAAATCAAAACCCCAACCAATCAAAATCTTATTTTTGAGTTTTAGTTCAAATTCTAGAATTCTGGCGATTTTCTAAACTTGGGGGTTAGAAACGACACATCTAGAGGCTTCCAAAAATTTATTAAAAATCACTCTTCAACTTGTTTTTCTCTAGGGAACAATTATCGGGACTTTTGATCTCAAGATTATAGCTCTAACATATAGCCTTCCAAGGAGGTGTAGGGCTCTAGACTTAGCGAAATCCCAGACTCGACAGCATGTGTGGGTCCCGGGGGAGCTTGAGGCCATACATAAAGTATTTACTGAAACGTGTACACCGATTATTACAGATACCCTCAGCAAGTATGGTATCTATAAAAAAAATAGGAGAAGAATAGAAGGGTGAGTTTTGTAACCAAAACTCTATGAGTGAGCCATCACCTGAAACCCCCTTTCATGGGACACCAAGGAAACAATGCATAATCATAATAACATTAATAATATTAAGAAATCTCACATAACTAAGTATACATATATTTCTAAAAGTCCTTTATAATAATCATATTACAACTTAAAAACAATTTTCTCAATTTACTTTCATACCTGAAATCATACAAGCACACAACACAGTAGCTCCTAGAGAAACAGTAATCTCAGAATATAAATGTCTAGTCATATCTGGGCGTTACGTATCGCCATCCCCAGTATGACAATAAATCACTAAATATCTCTGGTCACATCTAGGCGTTACATATTGCCATCCCCATTGTGACAATGCATTCTCTGTTATCTGTGGCCTAGGCTACTTGGAACCAAGGTTAACGGATTTATTGCCGTTAACACACAGCCTGTTTCTCTATAGCTACCTTCCAAGCAAACCAAATAAATCCATTAAAGCTAAAACCTTTAAACCTTTTAACTCTCTGCGAGCTCTGAATCTGCCTGACTTTAACAGTCTGACCTTAGCATAACTATGGCTATAAAATCATGCCCAAGAGATCACCCTTTGTAGACATCCATGATTTCATAAACTCATAGAATATGTATCCGACAGCTATTCTGAATCTCAAGAAGATTCAAGCTCTAAAACCTTTTAGTTAACTCTCTTAAAACACAATTCAAATTATCAAACTTCTCATAGTCTAGAAAGCTTAGTCATGTACTTGAAATAAAGGTTAAAACTATAGTTCTAATTATAACACCCTAATTCTTAACCCAACTTTCTAGAACACATTAGGTTAATCATTAGGTCATTACTTCTTAGTGTCATCATTTTATTAAAATACTTAGTGAAAATTATGGGTAAATTTTTTTTTGAAAACATAAACCAAAGTGAGAGCCACATTCTTATCTAATCGTAATCGATACACACATTACAAAGCATACAACATAAATGCATTGGAACAGAACAAGTATTAACTCAATCAATGAATGAACATGGAAGGATACACTTTCATTAATATCATATTTAGAAGTACATAAGGTCACGCCCTCATAGAACCGGGCTGAACTTGCGATACATAGAGGATAACAAGAAAGTAGTAAAGTACATGGTGCGATGGAAAAATAAAAACCAACTACACTACCCTCCTACCAAGCTATGAGTACTAAGCTAAAACCCCCTCCCAAAAGATACTGCCGAAGGGGAGATCCTCGTGATTGCTCGGGCACTTGAATAGCTCTCCGATGAGGTCTAGTGATGATGGGGATCCTCGGGTGATGGAGGTAAATAACCGGGGAATCGCTCGATCTCCTCCTGAGTGGGCCAGTGGAGTGGGAAAGGAACGCGTGTCAGCTGGACGTGAGCCCCTCGGCACAGGCGCAACTCGGCTCTCCTCGCCAAGCGTGGTTGCATCACGGTATCCTCGCTCCCCTCTCGCCTAAATGGGGGAAAGGGAGAAGAACTCTCCGAATAGGCGTGCATTGGCAAGTCCTCGGACGGATCGGTCTCTGACCTCCTCGAGCGAGGCACATACTCCAGGTAGTCATGAACAGCTGAGGCGGACGAGCGGGCACGACGCAACTGCTCGTTGCGAGGGCGGGTGCGTTCGAAGATCAAGTCATTGCCACCAAAAGGAGTGGTAGGAGTAAACTGGTAGCTGGACATTGGATAAGCAAAAGGTCGACCCATGTACACAAAAACACGAACAACACAACGACCCTCAAAGTGATAGGAATGATGCTCCGGGTCGTAGTGCACCTCCCAGACGGGCGTATCAATGAAGACCACGAATGTCGCCATCGATCTCTGAAGATGTGATGGAAAAAGGAGAAAGAAGAGAAAGGAGTGAGAATTCTTACTAAAGAATCTCAGTAGGAGCCTCCTATCCTAGGGGTTACATCGTTCACATCCTCAGGAACCTTGGGTTTAATTATAAAAGGTGTGCATACATAAAAGGTTCATTATTAGACTTTATAAAACCAATTATCCAAGGTTCATTCCTTTTAGCATGCATCTTGATGTTATGAATGTAACATATTAAAACATGAATGCATGGTAATGCCTCAATCAAATAACTCAATGAATCACAACTTCAAGAAGCACACAAGTGGTATAAAGGGTATATAACTATCAAGTGGATCTTTCCTCAACTTCGTGACATTAATCATGGTACTTCAGCATAATAAGGCCACCCTAAAATAACTAGGCTATGAGCTCATACCTCAGCTAGTCGTCACTAGCTCTTGCTTATTATCTGAATAAGCGAAACATAATAAAATAATCCCAACTACGCAAGTACAGGTAGGGGGCTAAGGATCACCTCTCTTAGGATATACCATATTTGAAACACTTTGTGGGCATCAAGCCACAACAATTTGTCCGCTTTGGTAGGCTGCATCTACTCATACCCTCACGGATTTGTCTCCCCTGGGGGTGCTCGGCCGAACCGGTGTCACCCAGGAAAGCACGTCTTAGTGCTTTGTCACATAAAAATCTCATGGGGGTGCTTGGCCGAACCGGTGTCACCCAGGGTTTTCAACTCATATGGTATTTTAAACATTTCTTCAACCCTTTTTGGTTTGATAGAAATTCGGCAGCACAACGGCTGTTAGACCGAATTTCCTTCAAACTGAAACTTATGCCACAAGCTATTCACACAACATGTTCCTCATTTAAATCTCATGCTTTGATAAACTTCATATCTCAAACAATCATTTCCTCATGCATCATAAACGTCTCATTACATCATCATGTAATTCAAAACTTCTTAGTGTCTTATGCATTGACCCTTAAGGTCCTTAACTCACAATCTAAGTTATAAATCATCACAACTTAATCTCTCAGGTACCTATAGGCTCATGTCTAAGTATTTCTCACTCAACACTATGATCACAAACATCTCTAAACCTCAAGAATACAAAATCTGAAATTCTAACTTTACGGGTACCTAGGAGTCACAACAATGACCCTTTCTAAGTTCGGTTTGCTCCTAAGGCATCAAGATCAAGTCCTAAGCCAATTATGAGTCATTCCTACACATTTAAACTAGGTTAAAACCATAATTATCATTTCTAAACCATGCTGGACAGAATCCAGAAAAATCAATTATTAAGGGATCTAGAACTCTCAAATTAATTCTTTTCTAGTTACTAACTTCTCTAATCTTTCACATATGAATTTTAACATCAATACTCAAACATACTCATATTATCATCATCAAAACAGCATAAACAGCACTTAATCACAGCAAGGCAGAACCGAAAATACATCTCCATACAAAGGCATAAAATTTGATTTCTAAAGCACATAAAATACTAGTTTCTCTTGGAACCTTTTTTAAAACTATCAAAACTCATTTATAAACATTTTTATCATTTAAAATCCTCAAAATAATCTCAAGGGCAGTAGCTAAATTAAATTTATTTCAAGAGGTTTTAAAATCATAAAACTTTGTTCTAAACATTTCTTGGACTCATATAAGCCTAGAAAAATTAAGAAACATAGATTTTAATACTTGTAACAAATATAACTCCTTAGGGCCGAAATCAAAGAGCTAAACAACATATGGTTTTCAAGCCTTTGTTTGAGACAACAATGAGCAAATCTTTGAGCTCTAGGTTCTCTTAAGTGTTGACATAAAAATAAACATGCTCATGCACTATTTTTAGCTTTCATTAGAAAATAAAGTGAGAGCATAAAATAAACATGAGATGCAACTTATTATTATCTTTGATATTTAAGTGAGGACTTGAAATATAAACATGATAATCCAAAGCTTGAAATATAAACATGATAATGCAAAGCTTGAAATATAAACATGATAATGCAAGTTCTATTATTATTCTTGATATTTAGTGATGGCAAAGAAAATAAATATGATGTGCAAGGCATAAACATAAACATGGATGCAATATTCTTTTTAATCTCATCTAGAGCTCTTTCAAGACTTTAGAGATACAATCCAACACTTGTCTCATCACAAAGAGAGCTTTAGAGTTATTGAACCAAGTTCTCAAAGGAACTATGATGTTCTTGAACATCATCATCAAGCTCAAAGGAAACAAACTTTCAAAAGGAACTCAAAATCTCAAAGAAAGGAAAAGAGAATAAAACTAAGCCAAGTTCTTTATTAAGTACCCAAAACCCCTATCTAGAGAAAAATCTCTAGAATGTGCCGGCCAACTTTAAGGTTGACAAGGGTAGGCTTGGGCTTTTTGAAATCCTTAGATTAATTTTCTTAAGTTGAAAAATCATGTGAGCTAAGTATCATATAGATAAAGTTTAAGGAAAAGAAACACTCAAGCTTTAGAGGTTTCTTTGAGATGAACACAAGGTCATCATCTAGAAACTCTCATTATCAAGCTATCATGAACCAAACAAGGTCTCATGGCCGAAACTAGGAGGAAGAAAACAAGGAAAAGTTTCAAAAAGAAATCCAAGAGAAAGTTAGATAAAAACTCATTTTCAAGAAAAACAAGTTTAGAAAAACACTCCTACCTTGAGTGAAGATTAAAGGCTTGAACTTGAAATGAAAAACAAGATAAAGAACTCCTCCAAGAATGATGATGAGCCTCGGCTACCAAGAGAGAAAGAAAAAGGAGATGTGTTTTGAGTGAGGTTGTGTTTGAGGTCAAGTGTTTGAGAGGTTTGATGGTGGTTCAAGGTTGTGAGGTGGTGTTTAGAGGTTAGGGGATGATGATGAGATGAAGAGATGAAGAAGATGAAGATGAAGATGAAGATGAAGAGAGAACTCTCTTGAAACTTGAGAGAAAACAAAGAAAACTCACAAAAGCTAAGAATACTCAAACTTACCAAATGAACCAAAAGTAACACAAGTTCATCTAAGGCACCTATTTATAGAAAATGAAACAATGAAGGCTCATCCAAGGTGGGCCTTGGCCGTAGCTAATGGGAGGGAAAGGAAGAGAAAAATATCTCTTACAACTTGTCATTCAAGCATGGTTTGAAATAAGGTGATTTGAGTGAATTTCCTATCAAATTTTGAATGAAATATTTCTTCTAGAAGCAAGGCATGGTTGGCGATTTTTGGGCCACAAATAAATGAGGAAATTAGTTTAATTCATTTAGTCATTCATTTGGTAAATCAAGCATGGTGGAAAATATGATAAAGTATGGTGTAAGTGAGGTGGAAGCATGGCATTGGAGTGTCAAAATTTTGCACATGTGATGGATATGGGGGGAGGAAGCTTAAGCCAGACAAAGTACAGCAAGGGGGAGGAAGTGTTGATCATGTTATTGGGTGCTAATGATAAGTTTAAGTGTAGATTAGTTTAGGTGCAAGGTTAGGAATCATTAAGCATAATTTAGGTAACTAAGAATGAGGTTTAAGAGTTTTATGACAAGGTTAAGGAGTGCTCATACACATTTAGAGAGTTTAAAATTCATTTTATGAGTAAACAAGGTAGACAAATTTCCATGATTTAAGGAATTGGAAAGAGAAAACACTATTCAAGATTCCATGACTATGAATCTTGAATTTAAAATAAGATTTCAAGTTGTAATTAAGCATTCTTAGGTTCTAATCAACTTTACTAAATTATTTTGACTCAAGATTAATTATGGAAATTAATTAATCTTTGATTAGAGCCTAATATTGCTTAGGTTTGCTTAATCATGTGATTAAGCTCAAAAACACAAAAGTAGGGGCAAAATCGTAATTTTGTACTAATTTCGTCTGGGACCTCCGGGACCAAAACTAAAGTCACAGAATACATAAAAACGCCTTTTAAAACCATCTGGAGAAGTTTCGGGTTCATCCGGCACTTGCAAACGGGTAAAACACCACAAGGGTATTTTGGTCATTTTGACCCGAAAACTCGAAAAACGAGGTTTTCGATCCCGAAAAGGTACACAAGCCAACTAATCCCCTTCCAACATTGAGTTTGCCCTTTGAGTACTGCCGGATCGGTTTTCCTTAAATTCCGGGCCAAAAATGACCTCAGGGGCATTTTGGTCATTTTCACTCTAACAGAAAATCGGGGCATTACACTAATCATTTCTCTTAACTTCATATATAATTATAAAACTGAATCATATATATAAATCAATTCCAGAATCCAATAAAACAATCACACATCTCTAACAGTTATACAAATCATCAATCTACACAAACAACCAAGTTCCCAATTCACAATTCCATAATCTTTCTAAATAATACTTCAAGATACATAACTATGTTATATTCATAAACCACTTCTAAAATCAATTTAGCATTCATAAATGCTTTCCATAATCACAATCAACTTCAAATACACTTGAAATCAATTCCACAAATATAGTCCCATGAGTTTTATGAAAAACATGTTTCATGCTCTAAAATCAGTGGTTCTAAAACATATAAACTAATAGCAATTTTCAATCCTTATACAGTAATCTCTAAAATCAAGCAGTAAATCATATTTTTCATGAAAATAACTCTAATGCAGAACATAGAGATAACAGATGTGAACCCACTCACCTAGAGGGGTGAACATTGAGGAAGTAACAACAGCAGCACACTAGGAAGCAGAACTGATAGCAGAATCTGATATAGAAGCCATAGAACTCTAAATCACCGTCTAAAACCTCTGAATATTCAAGAATCCATCTCTAACAAGGTAGAAAAACCTCTCACCCTTGAGAAGCTTAGAAAATCACCCTAATAACCCAGAGAAAAGGGGGAAATGAGAGCAAAACTAGGAGAATAACGTGCCTTAAAACCTTAGGAACGAAAGATTGAAGTTAGACTACTGAATATGGAGCTTGGAAGGAGTCAAAATGGTGGAGGAACCAACTTCGGGAGTGAGAGCTCAAGTTTGAGGGTGAGAAATGAGTGTTGGAAGGTTCTGGACCCGAAATTGGGTATTTTTATTGTTCTAATGACTGCCTAGGCAGTTTCCAGTGAAATTCCCGCACTGACTTACTTTTTGATGACCGCCTGGGCAGTCCCCCAATTTTTTTTAAAAAAAACCTAGGACTTTACAACTGTCACGACCCAAATTAGGCACGTGACCGGCACATGAGAAATTTCATTTTCACGCAAGCCTCATAACCTGTTTACTAAGTTTGCATGCATGTTCTATTCTGACATCCATGAAAGATAGAAATTTTCTCTTTTTTATACATATAAATAATTTGTTCTCTGGAATCAAAATCATTACATCTAAAATCTTGTAACAGCCTCTCAGTTCTCAAAATCATGAATTATTTATACATATAATCAAATTCACTTGTCAAATGTCCAGATCATTGTATACAAACTAACATATAATCATATTATGCCAAATGCAAAAATAAAACATGCTCTAGGTCCGGGATCCTGCCTGCACTGTACTGGAGCACTCTAACCAAAACATCATATGCTTCAACTACAAACTCACCAACTGGAACTTATGACTACTACAAGATTCACAACAGCTGCTCTATCTGTGAAAATAGAGAAAGAAGAGAGGGTGAGTTTTGTTACCAAAACTCAGTGAGCGAGTTCTCACCTGAAACCCCCTTTAATGGGAAGCTAAGGAAACAATGCACAAAAAGCATAATAACATTACTAATACTAAGAAATCTCACATAAATAAGCATACATATATATATATATATTTCTAAAGGTCCTTTGTAATCAACATGTTATAGCTTGAAAACAATTTTCTCAATTTACTTTCATACTTGAAATCATACAAGCCCACAATATAGCAGCTCCTTGAAAAACAGTAATCTCTGAATATAAATGTCTAGTCATATCTGGGTGTTACGTATCGCCGTCCCCAGTATGACAATAAATCTTTGAATATAAAGGTCTAATCACATCTAGGCGTTACGTATCGCCGTCCCTAGTGTGATAATAAATATCTGAATATCTCTTGTCACATCTGGGCGTTACGTATCGCCGTCTCCAGTGTTATAATACATTCTCTATTATCTCTGGCCCAGGCTACTTGGTACCAAGGTTAACGGACATACAACTTGTTACTCTATAGCTACCCTCTAAACTAACCAAATAAATACCTTTTTAGCTAAAACCTTTAAACCTTTTAATTCTGCTGCGAGCTCTGAATCTGTCTGACTCTAATAGTCTGACCTTAGCATAACTGTGGCTATGAAATCATGCCTAAGGAATCACCCTTTGTAGACATCCGTGATTTCATAAACTCATAGAATATGTATCCGACAACTGTTATGAATCTCATAAAGATTCAAGCTCTAAAACCTTTTGATTTATTCTCTAAAACATAATTCAAAGTATCAATCTTTCCATAGTCTAGAAAGCTTAACAACATACTTGAAACAAAAAGGCTAAAACCATAGCTCTAATCATTTATCTAAACTTCATATCCAATTATAAAACTAAATCATATATAGATCAATTCCAGAATCCAGTAAAACAATCACAAGTCTCTAATAGTCACATAAATCATCAGTTCTACATGAAATCAATATGACAAACATGGTTCCATGAGTTTTCTCAAAAACAAGCTTCATGCTCTAAAATCAACAGTTCTAGAATATATAAATCAACAGTAAACTTCAAATCCATATACATTATTTTTCCAAAATCAAACAGTAAATCAAATTTTCATGAGAATAGCTCTAATGCAAAACATAGAGATAACAAATATAAACCCATTCACCTGGAGGGGTGAACCATGCAGAACTAACACCACCAGCACCCTAGGAAGTAGAACTGACAGCAGTATCTGATACAGAAGCCATAGAATGCTAAATCACCATCTAAGACCTTTGATTATTCAAGAATCCATCTCTAGCAAGGTAGAAAACCTCTCCCCCCTTGAAAAGCTTAGAGAATCACCCTAATAACCCAAAGGAAAGGGAGAAAGGAAAGCAAAACTAGGAGAATAATGTACCTTGAAGCCTTATGAATGAGAGATTGGAGTTAGAATTGAGAAGAATAGAAGGAAATGGAGTTTTTGGGAGTGAGAGCTAGGAGTTAGAGGGGTGAAAATGGAGTGGGAAGATTCTGGACCTCGAAATATGGGGTTTTTAATTCTCTGATGATCGCCTAGGCGGTTTCCAATGAAGTTCCCGCACCGACTTACTTCCTGATAACCGCCTGGGCGGTCTCCAAGGAGATGTTCTAGTGTCTCCAGGGCTCTGGTACTGGTATGTATTGGACTGAGTTGTCTTAATAGTCACTTATTTGCATTTCTTTAAAACATAAATGTAAATAAGGGAATACCCCCCATTTGGATTCAAATAAAATATTAGGAAAATCAAAATCTCAACAAATCAAAATCTAAATTTTGGATTTTAGTTCAAATCTGAAGATTTTCCCAGTTTTACAAACTTGGACACTAGAGATGGAGCGTTTATTGGTTTCGAAATATTCATTAAAAATTGCTCGTTAACTTGTTTTTCTCTAAGGAACAATTACCGAGACTTTTGGTTCCAAGAATATGACTCTAACATATAGCCCTCCAAGGGCATGTAGGGTCCAAACTTAGGAAAATTTAGGACCCAAAGCAACAGGTAAAGGTGACTAACACCCTTTTTAGCTCGAAAAATTTTCTAACTCTTTTATTTAAAATTTGGGGTATTACAACAACCTCCCCAAGTATGGTGTAGTTTAGGGACGAACCAAGCTGATGGGCATGTAACACCTGGTGGCGAGAGCGGGGAGTGATCATCGGTGCAAGAAGGCACAAACAAGGAGTGGCTCCTGGCAGGCTTCTAAGCAAAGGGGTACATGAATGAACTGATTACACACTAGAATGAGAGGGATCCTAAGACTTTATAGGTATAGGACTATATAGTTGAGGATGACTTATATGAATTGATTTGTACTGCCTATATCAATAAGATGCATCTTCTTTTCAGTAGCCCATCACTAAAGAACTCCATGGTTCAGCATGTTTGACTTGGAGCAGTTTTGGGATGGGTGACCTCTTGGGAAAACTTCCCAAGAAGCGTATGAATCAGGACAAGCATGCTAAAAAGATCCCGTGTTGGCTTGTAGGGACAATCATCAATCCATAAGGCATCCTAGACTGTTACAGAGCCTCTATGCTAAGGGGGAGCTTAGAGATTCTTTGTTTTTCAGCATGAATTTTTTTTTTGAACTATCTCTTTTCTATTTTTATCTTGAACTATCATTTTTATCCTGAACTATCAAATTCGTTATATTTGTTCAGAAATTAGGTTTATGCTTGTTGATAGCTCTAACACATATATGTTTTAAGTCCTGATACATATCGATGCCTACTTATTATGCTTAGCTAATCATATATTATGCTGGCATATGTTTGCTTAGTATCTCTTAAGCATTTGCTTTGATTTTCTTATTCATTAGCTTGCTAGGATATTTAGCTCGCATGTGTATATGTGATTATCATTGGGTCAAATTTATTTGCTGTGCTTTGATATGTATGTCACGCTTAAAATATATCTTCTTATAAAACATATTTGTTCATCTAACACTCATATGAGATGTTTTCAAGAGCTCTATGTAACTTAATCAAAATACAGTTGTGTTTAATTTCTGATATTCTTTAGAAACTTGTTCCTACATGCTTTAATACAACTAAGATAAGTTTGTGAGCCTCAGAACTCTCTCGAGTGTGCCGCGCTTATATGACTACGTAATGTGTTCAAATGCTTTGATATGCAATATGATGTATGCTCTTATATATCTATATATATATATATATATATATGAACGAGCTTTCATGAAAAAGCATGAACATATGTCTCAAGTTTTATTTTATAAAATCTCATGCTCTGATACATGTGTGAAAAATTTCTTTGTTCATAATACAAAAAGTTTGTTACTTTTTTTTATTTGCACTAATACATTTGGGACTGACCCCAGTTAAGCTTCAGAAACCTCGTGTAGTTATATGTTGATAAGATTATATCAAGGTTTCTTTAAGCATCAGAAACAACATATGTTTCATTGTGTTTTTCATAACATGCTCTAATACATTTATCATATATATGCTTGAGCATCCATCTTAAAAAATAAGAAATTAATCAAGATAAAATATCATAAGTATTACATGTTTTCTATTCAAGCATATTCTTCATTTAGGAAATCTTGTTAAAATAATGTAAAATCAAGTTGTTTGTGTAAAAAGGACTCAAATGATGATATTTGGTTTAGTACCACTTTGATAGATCTTAGAAAATGCTTTGAGTAAGTTCAAAAATTTCTTTAACAACTAGACCAAATTTAATAGAAGTTACTTACGACTATAAAACATTTTTAATTGTGTCCATATCATGCCTTAAGAAAAGAAACTTCCTGAAATTACAACCTGTGATGTTTTGAAAGAATAGCTATTATTGTAACGCCCTGATTTTTTTCAACTGTGCAAAATGACCAAAATGCCCTTGAAATCACTTTGCACGAGAATTGAGGACAGCCGGCCTAGGCCATCCTCAGTAAGGCAAATTTGCGCAAGGAATTCTCATAAATTTCCATGTAAGATTAAGCTTAAGGAAAAATATGTATATTGTATTAGGCGTCAATGAAAGATAAATTAAATTTTCTTGTTAATCTTGAGTTAAAATAAATAATTAAGGAAATCCGAAAGTTGCATATTTTATAATGCTGGAAATTCTTTTATAGCCCCTTCATTCATTTCCCTTGAACACTTATTCACACGAATAACTATTTACTTATTTTTATAGCACGTGTATCGCCCCAATTTTTCTTCACTTAGCAAAAATGACCAAAACACCCCTAGGTCGTTTTTGTGTGAAAAACCAAGGCCGGTCAACCCTGGCCACCCTCAAAAGGTTATTCCAATAATAGAAATAGACTACATAACAATTAGATAGCGATCTATGCGAAAATCGCGATATGTGATTTTCTCGTGTAAAAATGACCAAAATGCCCCTGAGGTCATTTTTACCCAGAATCCGAGGACGGTCGACGCGGGCCATCCTCGAGGGGTTGATTTGATGATTGAATGGGATTTGATGCCTTTGAAACAATAACTAAGATGAAAATCTCACTTTTTGAACTTTCAGCACGAAATGACGAAAATGCCCCTACGACACTTTTACACGAGATTTAGTGCCGATTGAGCCGGAAAGTTTTTCCCGGGAGTTTGGAATGTTGTTTTTACTTAATGCGTGGTATTGGATGAGTCCGCATGGCCCCGGAGAGTTTTGATATGAAATGACCTTTTTACCCCTAGGTTAGTGCATAATTAGTTTAATTAAACAATTATGGAAACATAAGTGATATTAGGCTCAAATTAAAAGTTAATTAATTTTAATAATTAATCTAGAGTCTAAATAATTAATTGTGAATAATTAGGACCTAAGGTTGCTTAGAGAAGCTCAAAATCTCTTTTCTTACATTAAGATTTTATATCACAAATCATGAAATATTATTTTCTCTCTCCAATTCCTTAAATTAAGGAACCTTTGATGTGATTGAAAGTCTTGTTGAAGGAGGTTTGACTACACTAAGTGATCATGAGCACTCTTTAACCATGCTTTAAGAGGCCTAAATCAGTTGCTTTCTTGCCTAAACACTTTGTTACAAACTCCTAAACAATGGCCTAGTTCAAAGACACCCTTAAACATACCTGTAATCCACATTGAAAAGAAAATTTTCCCCCTTGATCTCCCTTGAGAAACCGGCGCCACTCCTTGTCACGACCCGGCTTGGGAACGTGACC
This sequence comes from Dalbergia cultrata, assembly GCA_031216105.1. Classification (NCBI taxonomy): domain Eukaryota; kingdom Viridiplantae; phylum Streptophyta; class Magnoliopsida; order Fabales; family Fabaceae; genus Dalbergia; species Dalbergia cultrata. The sequence continues at coordinate 38,391,624 of CM062350.1, forward strand.
CGCACGTGAGGAATCTCATCCCCATGTAAGCCTCATGACCTCTGAGTCTCTCTATATGCATAATTAGATAATAAATTCCATTTATAAAATATTGTTTCATCTCTACTAATTAATTAGCTCATTTGAAATCATGCTCTTCATCAATAACATAGTATATTTAAAACTCTAAATATTTGTTTGTAATACAAAATGAATGAGTTACTCTCTATACAATAAATCCATGAACCATAATCATGTGAATACAAAAAATAATAATGATGAATCAAAGCAAATATCTCTATGGTATGGGACCCTGCCCGCAATATATACTGGAGCACTCTATCATATACAAAGCACAAAAAGGTACTTCACCCCAAGTGAAGCTCACCAACTGACAACTCTACTGCTGGGGAGGAGGTGGCTGAGAGGAACCCGCAGCAGCTAATGTATCTGTAATAGAAAAAGGGAAAGGGGTGAGTTTCATCTAAAATTTAGTGAGTAGGTCCTCACCCATAACCCCCTCATAGGACAACAACAAGGATAAATATATATACACACATAAAAATCATCAAAACTGGTTAATACGTTAACTCTAATTATTTTCATATACATGACATCATAAAGGAAATAAAAGTAGAAATTCTTTGGCAAAGCATAAATAATAGAAATCTATTAGAGAAACAAAAATCTTTAGTTATGCCTCGCATAACAAAATATAATTTCTCTAGTTATGCATATCAACCATGATATAACAATTTCTCTAATCTTTGGGATCCAAATTGGATACCTAACTAGGTTCTATTCTTTGCTCTGTGAGATTGTCCTTTGGACAACTTGGTACCAAGGTTAACGATCGGGCTCAGCCGTTAACTCACTGTTTGTTTCTCTATAATTATCGTCTGGTCTCTAATTTATAAAATATGTTATTTTCTCTAAATCTCTGCTCTAAGCTTTTCTCTAAGCATAAAACTCCATAATATATAATTAAATAAATCTTAGCATCAATGGGGAAAATTTATAAAGTCTCTAAATCAAGTCACACTAATATTCTAGCTCTTTGATAAAATCATTTTTATCAATAATGGTCCCATGAGTTTATATTAAAATAAATATTTCATGCTCATGTTGAAAATAAGCTCTTTCAATAATTTCGATAACTAATCATAAACTCAAATCTCTTAAGTTATTATCTAAAATCAAGAAAATCATGTTCTGATTTAAAGAAACTAACTCTAATGGCCAATATAAGGGCCATAGGATCTGAACCCACTCACCTAGAAGGGAGGGAGACACTACGTCAACTCTAACTGAGCTCCAGGGAGAGGCACCACGTCGACTAAAATAACCAATAAACTCAGTATTAAAATTTATCAACACCTAAATAACTCTAATCTAGCCCTAAAAATATTGGGGGAGCACCCCCACTTGACAAAAAAAAAGAGAAATAAAAATGCCCATTTCAAGAATGTGCAAGAATGACAAAAATGGAGACAAGATCTTATAATATATACTCACCTTGATGATTTATGGGAGCTAGGTTGGAATGGAGTTGAAGAAAAATGAGAGAAAAGAGGGGATGGTTTATGGTTTGAAGAAAATGGAAGGAAAATGAGGGGAAAGGTTTTGACCCTTCATTCGCGTTTTTAGGATGAGGCATCTCATAGTAACCCTGCCATCGTGTGTTCGAAGTGCGGGAAAAATCATGGTGACCGCCCCTGTCTAGCCGGTCAACGGGTATGCTTTAGGTGTGGTAAGCCTGGCCACATGGCTCGAGGTTGCAATGCGAGGTCCCCACAACTGAACACCGTATTTAGGCACCAATGCCAAGGGCGAGTGTTCACGATTGATGCCGAGGACGTCTCTCGCTCTGACGATCGAGGTAAGCATATAGGGTAGCATTTTTCGGTTACGGCATATGATGGCATGGGAACCTCATAGCCCTTATACGTGTATGAATTTCGAGGGTGAAATTCTTTTTAAGGAGGGGAGAAATGTAACGCCTCAATCTTTCTGCTGGAGTGAAAATGACTAAAATGCCCCTGAGGTCATTTTCAGCCCGGAACTCGAGGATAGCCGACCTGGCAGTCCTCGAGGGGCAAACTCAATATTGGAAGGGGATTAGTTGACTTGTGTACCTTTCCGGGATCGAAAATCTCGTTTTTTGAGTTTTTGGGTAAAAAATGACCAAAACGCCCTTGTGGTGTTTTACCTGTTTGTAAGTGCCGGATGAATCCGAAACTTCTTCAGATGGTTTTAAAAGACGTTTTTATGTATTTTGTGATGTTAGTTTTAGTCCCGAAGGTTCCGGGCAAAATTAGTGCAAAATTACGATTTTGCCCCTAGCTTTGTGTTTTTGAGCTTAATCGCGTGATTAAGCAAACCTAAGCAATATTAGGCTCTAATCGAAGATTAATTAATTTCCATAATTAATCTAGAGTCAAAATAATTTATTAAAGTAGATTAGAACTTAATAATGCTTAATTTCAACTCAAATCTTATTTTAAATTCAAGATTTCCTAGTCATGGAATCTTGAATAGTAAATTCTCTCTCCAATTCCTTAAATCATGGAATTGTGTTTTCAATTGTTTATTCACAAATGAATTTTAAATTCTCTAATGATGTATGAGCACTCCTAATCTTGTCATAAAATTTCCTAAACCTCATTCTTAGTTACCTAAACTTGTGCTTAATGATTCCTAACCTTGTACCTAAACTAATATATATCTAAACCTATCATTAGCACCCAATTACATGAACAATTTTCCTCCTCCCTTGGCTGTCCCCAATCTGGCCGAAACCATACCCCCTCCCCCCCAATTATCCATCACATGTGCAAATTTTTGACACTCCAAAGACCATGCTTCCACCTCACAAAGAACCATGCCTTGAGTCCTAACCTCCATGATTTCATCCATGCTTCATAGGACATCTTCTAGAAGACTTTTTCTCTCATTTTTATGGCTCAAAAATAGCCAGCCCTCCTTGCCTTCTAGATGATTTATTTCAATTTCAAACAAAGAGAAATTACCATACTTTGAGCCATACCTTGCACCATGTCTTCCATACTTCAAACCGTGCTTGAATGACATTGTGTAAAAGATATTTTTCTCTCCCCTTGCCTCCCAAAACCTCACGGCCATGACCTCCTTTGAGTGAGCCTTCATTGTTTCATTTTCTATAAATAGGTGCCTAGGAAGAACTTGTGATACTTTTGTTTCATTTGGTAAGTTTGAGTGTTCTTAGCCTTTGTGAGTTTCTTTTCTTTTTCTCTCAAAGTCTCAAGAGAGTTTCCTTTCCTCTTCATCTTCATCTTCTTCATCCTCTCATCACATCATCATCTCATAACCTCTAAACACCACCTCACAACCTTGAATCATCATCAAATCTCTCAAACACTTGACCTCAAACACTAAACCACCAAGAATACATCTCCTTTCCTTTCTTTCTCTCAAGGCCGAAGCTACCTCGCCTCTTTAGGAGGAGTTGATCTTCTCATTTCCATCCTCAAGATCAAGCCTTTGTCTTCACATTTGGTAGGGAGTTGCTTTCAAAACTTTATTTTGCTTAAAAATGAGTTTTCCCTAGTATTCTCTTGGTTTCTTTTTGAAGCTTTCCTTTGTCTTCCTTTTCTTTTGCATTTCGGCCTCTTGGCGTTGTTTATGAGCATGATTGTAACACCCTAATAGAACCCCACTATGCTTAAGTTCACATTTGGATTCTATTAGTTGTCACTTATGCCTTGTATTAATTTTCTTTTGAAATTAACTTAGAAAAATAATGGAAGTTTTTTTTTTCTTTAAATAAATTAATTTTTTTGAAAACTTAAGCCTGTAACGAGAAGTGAAATACATAGCGCTTTTATAGATAATAATCAAGTTACATTGCGCACTTAATTAAATAAGCGGAATAAAAGACTAAGTGTAGAACAATTATCACATAAACTGGAATATAATCACTTAATACATAAGTCACAACATGGCATATATCATACTGATAAGTTATTACAAATAACAATATAAGTTCTACTATTACTAATTGTTTCTCACAAACTATAATGTAACTAAAGCATGGAATGCTCTACTTGAACGGTTTGAAATCTTCACGTGCTACCTCCTTCCTCGGCTACGGCCTCGTTGCTTTAGGTGGACACGTCGTCCCTGGTAACGACAACAGGAAAATAAACATAGGAGTGAGAAATACATGATTTCTCAGTAGGAGTTCCTACTTGTACTAAAAAGTGTCATCGCTTGTCGTCCAGTCACTTCGGTTTATTATAAAAAGGTGAACAGGTAAGGATTCAATTATCATACTTTCACAAACGTGATTAGTTGAAGGGCAGTTACTTTTAAACTAATCTTGAACATTAGCGTAAATATTCATTCAAGATTTCATCAAGCATACATATAAGCATATCATGTAAAACCACTAATAAGCAAGTAATCATTTAGGAGCTGCATGTATTTCATGATTACTCATCCTCAACATTCACTTGTTTAGTGATCATCATCTTTCATTTATTTCATCAACATATTTCTTAATTACTCACGGGATGAATGCTTCAATGCCTTAGACCACCCTAAAAGGGTAATGAGCTCATACCATGGCCGTCGCCATAACCTTTTGGTTTTCATTCCGCTGTGATCTCAGCGGTTTAGGGGTTAAGCCGTGAGTTTAGCTCAAGTCCACTTTCCAGACTTTCATTGCTACTTCTTTCAAACTTTACTTTTATTATTTCCTTTGAAAATGAATGTATGCATATCATCATGTAATCACAATAAATCATGGGCAATCAATCATTCATCTTCATCATTTCATAACTCATCACCATACATTCACTTTACTATAATTCACTTCATGAAACATGGATAATATCATGTAAATCTCATAGTAAACATTTTCATAAATGATTCATTTTAAGCAACCAAAGTTATCAAGTTGAGTTCCTAGTGTTCCTAAGAGATAATGGATGTCTTAGTATTATCTTTTTCTCTTAGTGTTCTTTGTACTCTTAGAATTCCATTAATACATTAATGCATTTCAAAATATTATTATAGGTTCTTTATATATTCTTATTACGGTTTTCGTATAACTCTTGAAGATTATTATTCTACTTAAATTCTTAAAATTCTCTTTTTACAAGACTTGATTCTTTTATTTATAGTTTTGACATCTTTTAGAAGAAAGTTTATAATTCTCTATATACTTGTTATCTCAGCTTAGTAAAGGTAGTTCCAAATTCCTAATTCATCAAATTTTAGCATTTACATCTTTGGAATAGTGTAAATCCATTGTAAACCATGCATAGGAGGGTTCCCAGGAAAGAGAGGTGGGTCACAATGGACATGCTTAAATACCAAGTCTTTCCTTAGCCAGAACCTTTCCAAACTGCACCTTCATAGTACACTATCCCGAAATTTATTTCTCATTCTGTATTTACGTGGTAGAAAGCTTTATACATAACATACATGGGTGTATTTCTATATGTGTTAGCTCTCCAACAAAGTTGAAATCAGTCCATTTACATTTTTCTAGAGTGAGTTACACCTATTTTACTACTATAAGGTCAAATTTAAAGTTTCAGTCTTAGGCTCTACTTTAAAAATTTATATCTTGAGTTAGAAAACTCCGTTTTGGGTGATTCTTTTTGGAGAGTGTTCTATAATGAGTCTAGTTTATAGTAAAATTATTTTAATTTTGAGATACTTGATATTTTATGAACAGTAGCTTTCAAAGTACCTGCTGCCAGAAACAACTAGAAATTCCAGCACCTACCATTTTCATGTCTTAAGTTACCTTTATTAAATCAGGTTTCACATACAATCTTTTCAAGTTATATTTGAGTTTGATAACATCATAAGGATACTCATAACAAAATAGAACATGTCATATTTCTAAAAATATATTTTTCAAATAATCATTTAAAACTTTTGACAATAACTCAAACTTGAGGCATTCTATCAAGGTTAGAAGCCAACAATACTTGAACAATTAAAGATGAAGCTCCTACCTCTTGTGTAGGGTCTAAAAAGGGTCCTTCTCTTCTTCTTTAAGCTTTGAACAAGAGTCTTTGGAGTGGATGACCCTCCTTGAATCTTGGCTCTAGAACTTGAATGCTTAAGAAAATATTTCTCACTAGAGTTAAAGATTGTAACTCTTGTGAGGGCTAGTGAAAGTTTGGACTTAGGATTTCAGTGTTTGGATGAAGTTTAGAGGATCAAGAGAAGTCTTTGAAGAACATAAGAAGAATGATAGAATAAGAAAGAAAGAATACTTAGGGAGTTTTTGAATTGAAGAGAGTTTGAGGAGTATTTATAGTGGAAAGATTAGAGAAAAAACAGAAGAAGGAAAGCACTTGGAGCATGATTTATGGAAACATGTTGGCTGAATTTTGGGATGAAAATGCTCCTTGTTTTGTGCAAACGCGTTTCCATGTTTTGTGCAAACACGTTTCCATGTTTTGTGCAAACATGTTGGATGAAAATGCTCCATGTTTTATGCAAACATGTTTCCATGTTTTGTGCAAACATGTTTCCATGTTTTGTGCAAAGATGTTAGTGGATATTTTTGTAATTAGACAATGATAGTGGTATTCTTGTAATTCCATTCATAGAGTAAGGGTATCTTTGTCATTTAATAAGGCAAGGCAAGGGTAGTTTGGTAATTTCCTTTACATAGCAAGGGCATTTTCGTAATTTCCACTAAGTGATGGCATTTACGTAATTCTTTGCATTTTTCTCTAGACATACTTAAGTAGACTATTTGTTGTGTTTCATAACATTTGTCCCGATTCTCTTGGTTTTGCTATCGCTAATTAATATTTATCTTAGTTATAAATTTGGGGATGTTACATTTCTCCCCTCCTTATTAAAAATTTTGCCCTCAAAATTTGATACACAATGAATAGGTTAGGAAATTCTTTTCAGATATCTTCCTCGAGCTCCCATGTGTGCTCTTCCATTCCATCTTGTCCCCAAGCTACTCGGACTGTAGATACAGATTTGTTTCTCACCGCTTGATGCCATGATCCACGATCCTCATGGTGTAATTCAAAAGTTAAGTCATCTTTTAATTGTATAGTTTGGCTCAAACACATGACTGGGTCCGATCGATACTTTCTCAATTGGGACACATGAAAAACATTGTGTAGGTTAGACAAATTTGGAGGCAATACAATTTGGTAGGCGGAGGGACCTACCTTTTGAGGATTTGGAAGGGTCCTAAGAATCTAGGGCTTAGCTTTTTGACTTTCATTGCACGACCTATACCATGGGTAGGAGTAATTCGCAAGAATATGTGTTCTCCTTCTTGAAATTCGAGAGATTTCCTTCTTGTCGGCATAGCTCTTGCACTCTACCGAGCAGTGAGGATTCTTTCCTAATTTTCCTTATTTGTTTGGTTGTCTCTTCTACCAAATCGGGGCCCAAAATACTTTGCTCTCCGGGTCACACCAACAAAGTGGTGATTGACACTTTCTACCATACAAAGCCTCATAAGGTGCCATCCCAATGCTAGTGTGGTAACTATTATTATATGCAAACTCAATCAATGGAAGTCGCTTTGTCCCAACTTTTTGGCTGGTCTAAGACACATGCTCTTAGCATATCCTCAAGGGTTTGAATTGTTTTTTCTGATTGTCCATCAGTCTGAGGGTGATAAGCAGTGCTTAGACACAACTTTGAACCAAATGCCTTTTGCAAAGCTCCCCAAAATCTTGAGGTGAACCTTGGATCCCTATCTGAGACAATGGTTTTGGGTACTCCATGGAGCCTTATTATCTCTTGGATGTATAGTTGAGCTAACTTTTCCAAAGGGTAATTTGCTCGAATGGGTAAAAAGTGAGCAGATTTGGTCAATCTATCTACAATTACCCATATGGAGTCATGTCCGGTAGGCGTTCTTGGCAATCCCATCACGAAATCCATGGATATTCCTTCTTACTTCCATTCGGGGATTTCGAGAGGTTGTAGCACTCCGGAGGGTTTTTGATGCTCTATCTTCACTTTTTGGCATACCAAACATTTTTGCACTATATTTGTTATATCTGCTTTCATCTTTGGCCACTAGAACATCTTTTTTAGGTCATGGTACATCTTGGTTATACCCGGGTGTACACTAAATTGACTCTTGTGGGCTTCTTCCAAAATGCTAGCTCTCAATCCTTCTTTTGCGGTACGATTCTCCCTTGGTATCTCCACACTCCTTCCTTATCACGGACAAACTCTTTCAACTTTCTGCCGACAAGGGTTAAGGTTCTAAGGAAATCCTCATATTCCCTTTGGGCTTGAATTATTTGATCCTTAAAGCTACTTGGTTACACTTAGTTGGCTTAACCGAATTTGTTCAAGTCCCCTATATCCTAAGTTGAGGTTCCTAAAATCTTCTATCGGCTCATTTTCTTTCACCATGAGCCAAGCAAAGATGCAAGGACTTACGACTCAAAGCGTCTGCTACCACATTTGCCTTTCTGGGTGGTAGTTCAACCCAAAGTCATAGTCCTGAGAAACTCCATCCAACGCCTTTGTCTCATATTGAGTTCCTTTTTGGTTGAAGAGGTATTTCAGACTTTTGTGGTCGAGAAAATACTTCAAACCTTACACCATAAAGATGATGTCTCTAGATTTTTAAGGCAAAGACAATAGCTGTCAAGCTCTAAGTCATGGGTTGGGTAATTTACTTCATGGGGTTTGAGCTGTCTAGAGGCATAGGCTACTACATTCCTATTTTGCATCAAAACACATCCTAGTCCTCTTCTGAGGCATCACAATACACCTCAAATTTTCTTTTGGGTCAAGTAGGATTAGGACAGGGTAGTGGTCAACTTCTTTTTTAGTTCTTGGAAACTCTCTTCACATTCGGGCTCCATATAAAGTCTGAATTCTTCCTTGTTAGCTTGGTGAGGGGGTAAGGCAATTTGGGAAAAACCTTTAATGAACCTTTCGTAGTCAGGCTAGCCCTAGAAAACTCCTAATCTCCTTCATAGTGGTAGGGGTTTCCCATTGTTGCACCGCTTCTATCTTACTTGGGTCTCTGCTATTCCCCATGTGACACTACATGACCTAAGAACTTAACTTTCTTCGCCCAAAATTCACACTTGGACAACTTTGCATAAAGTTTCTTGTTTCTCAACACCTCCAACACCACTCGTAAGTGTTCTTCGTGTTTCTTCGGTTCTAGAGTAAACTAGAATGTCATCGATGAACACTATTACAAACCTGTCTGGGCATGGTCTAAATATCCTATTCATGTAGTCCATAAACATCACTGCGGTGCATTGGTTAACCCAAAGCGACATCACATTAAACTCATAATGTCCATATCTAGTCGTAAATTTGTCTTTGGTATGTCCTCCTCCTTCACTCCGAATAATGGTGGTATCGATCGCAGATCTATCTTGGAAAACACTTGGGCTCCTCTTAATTGGTCCATGAGGTCATCTATTCTAGAGCAAGGGTATTTATTCTTTATGGTCACTTGGTTTAGCTACCTATAATCCACACATAACCATAGCTCCCATCCTTCTTCTTGACAAATAGCCTTGGAGCTCCCCATGGTGGCAGAAGCCTGGGCCTAATGAATTCTTCTCTAGTAGCTCCTCTAATTGCTTCTTCAATACATGCTAACTCGGCGGTGGCATCCTATAAGGAGCTATAGATATGGGTCCGTTCGTACCAAATCTATAGAAAACTCAATCTCCTTTTTGGAGGAAATTCAGGTATGTCATCAGGAAAAACATCAGAGAATTCCTTTACTACAAGGATCTTTTCTAGAGCTTGCTCTACGCCTCTCACTTGTCATCGGAAAACATATCCTCGCTCTTCATTCCTACTATCCCCATGATAATGGAGTTTAGGTATAGTCGTACCTTTCTATCAAGTTTAGAGGGATTGGGTAAAGATGGTTTGGGAAGAAATACTAGTGACTTATTTGCACAATGTAGTAACACACGGTTAGCCAAAGCCAATCCATGCCCAAGATTACATCAAAACTAGACAAGGGTAGACAAACTAAATCATGATGAAAAATCCTATCGCCTACTCTCAAATTCACAATTTAGGCAGGGCTTTGATCAGTTCTAATGGTATTTATAGTGGGTGTAGAGACAACTAAGATGATTTTTAAGTCGGATATATACAACCTCAACTTATTAGCACAATCATATGAAATGAATGAATGTGTTGCGCCCGAATCAAACAATACAATTAAGGATTTTCCATTAATTATACACTTACCTTGAATCGGATCATCGGATTGAGGTATCTCAGCGATGATAGCAAACACGGCGTCCCTGCCTTAGGCTTGAGTGTAGAGGACTGATTGAACTTTAGGCACTCTCTAGAATAGTGTCACACTTTGTCACACCGATAACAAACATTCTTACCAAATCGCATTCCCTCATGTATCTTTCCACAAGTGGCACAAGGGGGTCTACTCATAGGGATTCAGGGACAACAGCCATCCTAGGTCGGTCTAATGACTTGTGTCTTAGGTTTGATTCATCATAGGGTGTTGGGGTTGTTTCCCTTTAAATCCACCTCCTTGGAAGGGTTTCTTGTGAGGGGTGGGAACCCTCGATGATCTTGTTGGAGACCTCTTCCTATTCTCTTCAACTCGGTGGGCAACTAGTCGGCGTTGCAACTCTCAACCACTTGGCTTTGCTGACTAAAGATGCATAGTCGGTGACCTCCATGGAGCCCACAGATGCCAAAATGTCGGCCTCAAACCACTCTCATATTTCATGTATTTCCAAGCCTCGTTGGGATCCCTTTGGTAGCTAGTTGAGTGTTTGATCAGTTCTTCAAACTTAGCTGTGTGCTCGGCCACACTTGATTTCCTGTGTGACAAAGAATGTAAATTCTACTTCCTTTGCCTTCTTAACCTGGATGCGGAAAATATTTCTTATGGAATGTAGCATAGAAAACCTCCCACGTCTGTAATGTAGGCACTTTCAACAAGCCCTTTGCACCCCTTCCTGCACGCTGGCTGCCTCCCCTTTTCAAAGCATATAAGTAGAGAATGCCACCTTTTGTTCATCGTGAGCATTCTACTACTGAGAGAAAACCTTCTCCATCTCTTGAATCCATATGGGCTATTTCGGGTTAGTTGTCCCTTTGAATTCTGGAGGTCCAGCCCTCTTGAATTCTGAGAATTTTCCATGTTCTTGGTTCCCAACTGATTCCTTTGACATCCTATTCATCTGCTCCATCATCACTGCTTGTGCTTGCATAGCCTAGCCATCTCCTGGAGTGCATTTGCCGGTTCATCACGACGATTACCTCCACAGTGCCCCATGCACGTCTCGCTTTGTTGCCATTAGTTCCTAGACACACCAAACACATCATCGAGTTGATCAGGGCTCAATACTATAGCTAAGCATGGTAGCAACTATGGCAAAGATCACAAGACGATCATGCATTTCTAAATCCTATATCCCATCATACGATGATAAGATTAATTGCATGATATCATAGAAGCGAAGCATAGTCACCCATTCCTCGGGCTTAAATAGGATGAGCGCTCGATACCATAATGTAACACCCTAATAGAACCCCACTGTGCTTAAGTTCACATTTGGATTCTATTAGTTGTCACTTATGCCTTGTATTAATTTTCTTTTGAAATTAACTTAGAAAAATAATGGAAGTTTTTTTTTTCTTTAAATAAATTAATTTTTTGAAAACTTAAACTGTAACGAGAAGTGAAATACATAGCGCTTTTATAGATAATAATCAAGTTACATTGCGCACTTAATTAAATAAGCGGAATAAAAGACTAAGTGTAGAACAATTATCACATAAACTGGAATATAATCACTTAATACATAAGTCACAACAGGGCATATATCATCTTGATAAGTTATTACAAATAACAATATAAGTTCTACTTATTACTAATTGTTTCTCACAAACTATAATGTAACTAAAGCTGGAATGCTCCTACTTGAACGGTTTGAAATCTTCACGTGCTACCTCCTTCCTCGACTACGGCCTCGTTGCTTTAGGGTGAACACGCCTGTCTCTAGTAACGACAGCGGAAAATAAACATAGGAGTGAGAAATACATGATTTCTCGGTAGGGAGTTCCTACTTGTACTAAAAGTGTCATCGTTGTCGTCCCCACCACTTGGGTTTATTATAAAAGGTGAGCAGTGGGATTCAATTATCAAACTTTCACAAACGTGATGATTAGCGAAGTGCGTTACTTTTAAACTAATCTTGAACATTAGCAGAAATATTCATTCAGTATTTCATCAAGCATACATATAAGCATATCATGTAAAACCACTAATAGCGGTAATCATTTAGGAGTTGCATGTATTTCATGATTACTCATCCTCAACATTCCACTTGTTTAGTGATCATCATCTTTCATTTATTTCATCAACATATTTCTTAATTACTCATGGGATGAATGCCATCAATGCCTTAGACCACCTAAAAGGGTAATGAGCTCATACCATGGCCGTCGCCATAACCTTTTGGTTTTCATTCCGTTGTGATCTCAACGGTTTAGGGGAGTTAAGCGTGAGTTTAGCTCAAGTCCACTTTTCCAGACTTTCATTGCTACTTTTTCAAACTTTACTTTTATTATTTCCTTTGAAAATGAATGTATGCATATCATCATGTAATCACAATAAATCATGGGCAATCAATCATTCATCTTCATCATTTCATAACTCATCACCATACATTCACTTTACTATAATTCACTTCATGAAACATGGATAATATCATGTAAATCTCATAGTAAACATTTTCATAAATGATTCATTTTAAGCAACCAAAGTTATCAAGTTGAGTTCCTAGTGTTCCTAAGAGATAATGGATGTCTTAGTATTATCTTTTTCTCTTAGTGTTCTTTGTACTCTTAGAATTCCATTAATACATTAATGCATTTCAAAATATTATTATAGGTTCTTTATATATTCTTATTACGGTTTTCGTATAACTCTTGAAGATTATTATTCTACTTAAATTCTTAAAATTCTCTTTTTACAAGACTTGATTCTTTTATTTATAGTTTTGACATCTTTTAGAAGAAAGTTTATAATTCTCTATATACTTGTTATCTCAGCTTAGTAAAGGTAGTTCCAAATTCCTAATTCATCAAATTTTAGCATTTACATCTTTGGAATAGTGTAAATCCATTGTAAACCATGCATAGGAGGGTTCCCAGGAAAGAGAGGTGGGTCACAATGGACATGCTTAAATACCAAGTCTTTCCTTAGCCAGAACCTTTCCAAACTGCACCTTCATAGTACACTATCCCAAAATTTATTTCTCATTTTGTATTTACGTGGTAGAAAGCTTTATACATAACATACATGGGTGTATTTCTATATGTGTTAGCTCTCCAACAAAGTTGAAATCAGTCCATTTGCATTTTTCTAGAGTGAGTTACACCTATTTTACTACTATAAGGTCAAATTTAAAGTTTCAGTCTTAGGCTCTACTTTAAAAATTTATATCTTGAGCTAGAAAACTCCGTTTTGGGTGATTCTTTTTGGAGAGTGTTCTATAATGAGTCTAGTTTATAGTAAAATTATTTTAATTTTGAGATACTTGATATTTTATGAACAGTAGCTTTCAAAGTACCTGCTGCCAGAAACAACTAGAAATTCCAGCCTACCATTTTCATGTCTTAAGTTACCTTTATTAAATCAGGTTTCACATACAATCTTTTCAAGTTATATTTGAGTTTGATAACATCATAAGGATACTCATAACAAAATAGAACATGTCATATTTCTAAAAATATATTTTTCAAATAATCATTTAAAACTTTTGACAATAACTCAAACTTGAGGCATTCTATCAAGGTTAGAAGCCAACAATACTTGAACAATTAAAGATGAAGCTCCTACCTCTTGTGTAGGGTCTAAAGGGTCCTTCTCTTCTTCTTTAAGCTTTGAACAAGAGTCTTTGGAGTGGATGACCCTCCTTGAATCTTGGCTCTAGAACTTGAATGCTTAAGAAAATATTTCTCACTAGAGTTAAAGATTGTAACTCTTGTGAGGGCTAGTGAAAGTTTGGACTTAGGATTTCAGTGTTTGGATGAAGTTTAGAGGATCAAGAGAAGTCTTTGAAGAACATAAGAAGAATGATAGAATAAGAAAGAAAGAACACTTAGGAGTTTTTGAATTGAAGAGAGTTTGAGGTATTTATAGTGGAAAGATTAGAGAAAAACAGAAGAAGGAAAGCACTTGGAGCATGATTTATGGAAACATGTTGGCTGAATTTTGGGATGAAACTGCTCCTTGTTTTGTGTAAAGCGTTTCCATGTTTTGTGCAAACACGTTTCCATGTTTTGTGCAAACACGTTTCCATGTTTTATGCAAACATGTTGGATGAAAATGCTCCATGTTTTATGCAAACATGTTTCCATGTTTTATGCAAACATGTTTCCATGTTTTGTGCAAAGATGTTAGTGGATATTTTTGTAATTAGACAATGATAGTGGTATTCTTGTAATTCCATTCATAGAGTAAGGGTATCTTTGTCATTTAATAAGGCAAGGGTAGTTTGGTAATTTCCTTTACATAGCAAGGGCATTTTCGTAATTTCCACTAAGTGATGGCATTTTCGTAATTCTTTGCATTTTTCTCTAGACATACTTAAGTAGACTATTTGTTGTGTTTCATAACATTTGTCCCGATTCTCTTGGTTTTGCTATCGCTAATTAATATTTATCTTAGTTATAAATTTGGGGATGTTACAATGATAGCTTGATGATGAGAGTTTCTAGATGATGACCTTGTGTTCATCTCAAAGAAACCTCTAAAGCTTGAGTTTTTCTTTTCCTTAAACTTTATCTATATGATACTTAGCTCACACGATTTTTCAACTTAAGAAAATTAATTTAAGGATTTCAAAAAAGCCCAAGCCTACCCTTGTCAACCTTAAAGTTGGCCGGCAAGTTCTAGAGATTTTTCTCTAGATAGGGGTTTAGAGTACTTAATAAAGAACTTGGCTTAGTTTCATTCTCTTTTCCTTTCTTGTTGGTTTCGGTTCTAAGTTCCTTTTCCTTTAAGTTTCGGTTTCTATTACCTTCTCTTTATAATTTTATTGAGTTTGTCTCCTTGGAGCTTGATGATGATGTTCAAAAACCTCATAGTTCCTTGAGAACTTGGTTCAAGAACTCTAAAGCTCTCTTTGTGATGAGATAAGTGTTGGGTTGTATCTCTAAAGTCTTGTAAGAGCTCTAGATAAGATTAAAATGAACATTGCACCCATGTTTATGTTTGTGCCTTACACATCATGTTTACTTTCCTTGCTATCACTAAACATCAAGAATAATAAATGAACTTGCATTATCATATTTATATTTCAAGCTTTGCATTATCATGTTTATATTTCAAGTCCTCACTTAAATATCAAAGATAATAATAAGTTGCATCTCATGTTTACTTTATGCTCTCACTTTATTTTCTAATGGAAGCTAAAACAAGTGCATGAGCATGTTTATCTTTATGTCAACACTTAAGAGAACCTAGAGCTCAAAGACTTGCCCATTATTACCTCAAACAAAGGTTTGAAAATATATGTTCTTTAGCTTTTGATTTCGGCCCTAAGAGGTTCTATTTGTTACAAGCAATAAAATCTATGTTTCATAATTTTTCTAAGCTTATATGAGTTCAAGAAATGTCTAAAACAAAGTTCTATGATTTTAAAACCTCTTGAGATCAATTTAGATTAGCTACTGCCCTTGAGAATATTTTGAAGATTTTAGATGATAAGAATGTTTATAAATGAGTTTTGATAGTTTTAAAAAAGATTCTAAGAGAAATTAGCATTTTATGTATTCTAGAAATCAAGTTTATGCCTTGTTTGTTTGGAGATGGATTCTGTTCTGCCTTGCCATGTTATGCTCACTGTTTATGCTGTTTGATGATGATAACATGAGTATGTTTGTGTATAATTGATGCTAATATTCATATGTCAAATATTAGAGAAGTTAGTAACTAGAAAAGAATTAATTTGAGAATTCTAGATCCCTTAGTAATTGATTTTTCTGGATTCTGTCCAGCATGGTTTAGAAATGATAATCATGGATTGAAATTAGTTTAAATGTGTAGGAATGACTCATAATTGGTTTAGGACTTGATTTTGATGCCTTAGGAGCAAACCGGACTTAGAAAGGGTCATTGTTGTGACTCTTAGGTACCTGTAAAGTTAGAATTTTAGATTCTGCACTCTTGAGGTTTAGAGATGTTTATGATCATAGTGTTGAGTGAGGAATACTTAGATATGAGCCTATAAGTACCCAATAGATTAAGTTGTGATGATTTATAACTTAGAATGTGAGTTAAGGACCTTAAGGGTAAATGCATAAGACAGTACGAAGTCTTGAATTTTATGATAATGTAATAAGATATTGAGATGTATATGATGCATGAGGAAATGATTGTTTAAGATGTTGAGTTTTTTATGAACAAGAGAATTTCATAAGAAATATGTTGTGTGTTTAGCTTGTACAAAAAAGATGGTTTGAAGGGAATTTGGTTTAACAGCTGTTATACTGCCAAATTTCCGTCAAACCTAAGGGTTTTGAAAAATGTTTTGAAGTACTATATGAGATTGAAAACCTTGGGTGACACGGTTCAGCCGGGCACCCCCAGGAGATTTTTGTGTGACAAAGCACTGAGACGTACTTCTCCTGCTACGGTGAGGAGGAGGCAAATCCGTGAGGGTATTGACATGAGCCTTACCAAAGCTGACAATTTGCTGTGCACTGGAGGCTAGTAGAGCGTTTCAGAGAATGAAATATTTATATGTTACTCCCTCAAGTTCCCCATATTAAATCTAGTGACGACTAGTTAGGATTGAGCTCATTCCTAGGTGATTAGGTGAGACGGAGATTGGAGGCTATGATAAAAATCACCGGGGCGGTATGTCGGTTGGATATAGGTGGATATGATTAAGAGGGTGGTCTTTGAGAAAAAGAACTTAAGAGTTCAAACATGAGAAAGAGATATGATGTTTTTAAAGTCACACAGTTATGAGAAAAGAAAGGGTTTTATATGAGAAGTTATATGCCACTTATATATTTACCTGATGTTATGTTTCATTGGATTGCTTGCATAATGTATTGTCATGCATTCATCCAATATCTGTTGCATTCATATCATTAAGACCTATACTAAAAGACACCCATTTCGGATAAATAGATCTGAGAAGTTAAAAACTAAACCTTATGCATGACCACCTTTTTATTGTAACACCCTAATTTTTAACCCAACTTTCTAGAACACATTAGGTTGAACATTAGGCTATTACTTCATAGTCTCATCCTTTCATTAAAATACTTAGCGGAAATTACGGGTAAATTTTTTTTTTTTTGAAAACATAAAACAAAGTGAGAGCCGCGAGCTTAACCAATCGAATGACAGAAACGTAAAGCACGCGTAACAATCATAAACAACCATGTAAAATAAAACATACATCAGAAGAACATAGATCATGAAGATAACATAAACATTTCATTAATAATAAAGTAGTTAAAGTACATAACTAGTCATACCCTTATAGAAACGGGCAGAGCTTGAAATACAATGGAAAAGGAAATACAACAGATAGCAAAGTACATGGTACAACGTAAAGATAAAAACCCAAAACACTACCCTCCTACTATGCTATGAACACTAAACTACATCCCCTCCCAAAAGGTACGGCCGAAGGGAAGATCCTCGCGAAGCTCGGGTACTCGAAAGCTCTCCAATGGAGTCTAGTGGCGACGGGGATCCTCGGGTGATGGAGGCAGGTAGCCGGGGAAATGCTCTAACTCCTCCTGGCAGCAGAGAGGAGGTGAGTTTTGATCATTTAATTGGGTGTTAATGGTAGGTTTAAATGTGTATTAGCTTAGGTATAAGGTTAGGAATAATTAAGCTTAAGTTTAGGTAACTAAGAAGGTGTTTTAAGGATTTTATGACAAGATTAGGAGTGCTCATACATCATTAGAGAATTAAAAACTCATTTATGAATAAACAATGTGTAACACAATTCCATGATTTAAGGAATTGGAAAGAGAAAATACTATTCAAGATTCCATGACTAGGAGTCTTGAAATTAAAATATGATTTTAAGTTGTAATTAAGCACTTTTAGGTTCTAATCAACTTTAATAAATTATTTTGACTCAAGATTAATTAAGGAAATTTATTAACCTTCGATTAGAGCCTAATATTGCTTAGGTTTGCTTAATCACGCGATTAAGCGTAAAAACACGAAACTAGGGGCAAAACCGTAATTTTGCAGTAATTTCGCCCGGGACCTCCGGGACCAAAATTAAAGTCGTAGTCTACATAAAAACTCCTTTTAAAACCATCTGGAGAAGTTTCGGGTTCATCCAACACTTGCAAATAGGTAAAACACTGCAGGGATGTTTTGGTCATTTTGACCCGAAAACTCGAAAAACGAGATTTTCGATCCCAGGAAAGTACACAAGTCATCCAATCCCCTTCCAACATTGAGTTTGCCCCTCGAGTACTGCCGGACCGGCTTTCCTCGAATTTCGGGCCGAAAATGACCTCAGGGGCATTTTGGTCATTTTCACTCTAACAGAAAATAGGGCGTTACATTTATAATTAAAACCGAAGTGGCTAGGGACGATGACGATGACACGTGTGTTAGAGTCAGAAATCCGTACTGAGAATCTTGAATAAGTTTCTCATCCCTCTCTCTCTTTTCTTCCGTGTCGTCTCCAGACGAAGATGATGGTGTATCTCGTGACCTCTACTAAGGCGTGGACGTAGGGCATGCGCTACGAGTTGGATCAGTGGGATGGAATGGAAGCGCGGAGATGCTGCTTTAGATTTATATACCTATAGATGTGTATTTCTTTTGATGTGATAATAAGGCTATGATAATCGTAAATTATGTATCTATGATAATATGTTTATGTTGTGATGTAATGAACAATGTTTGTGTTTTGTGACCATGAATGATATGATATCCCTTTTCTGTATGTTAGTCTTCGTTACATCATATGCGGCTCTCAGTTCAGGCCACAAGGCCCCCGGGATCACAAGTTTGTCACAGCTGTGGAATTACATTCCCAGCCATGGAACCCATTCCCAGCTGTGGGAAACTTATCCTTAGCTGTGGGAAACTCATTCCTAGCTGTGGGAACTCTTTCCCAGCTGTGGGAACTCTTTCACAACTGAGAAAAGAACTCTATCACAGCAAAATACTGTTGTCTTCAAGCACTTCGTCGTTATTTTGTTGTCATCATGCACTAGCACTGCTTCTCTAAAATTCCTAGCCGTGGACAGCAAACTCTCTAGCCGTGGATAGCAAATTAGCCAGCCGAGGGCAACCAAACTAGCTGTGGGCAGCAACACCAGCTGTGGACAGCAAAGCCTAACAGTTATGGACAACTCAGCCGTGGACAATAAGGTCCAACAGTATAACCTCTATGAAACTCCAGTCGTGGACAGCAAAACCAATAGCTTTGCTTGCATGAAACCCAGCCGTGGACAACAACACGTTGCTGTCATGGCTTCAGCTCATATCAGTAACATTTTATTGATATGTCTAATACTGATATAACACCAGACACATTACTGTCATGGTTATTTCCTATTAACTTTAAAACATAAATGTAAATAAGGAAATACCCCCCATTTGGTTTCAAATAAGATATCAAAAAAATCGAAACCCCAACCAATCAAAATCTCATTTTTGAGTTTTAGTTCAAAATCCAAAATTCCGGTGATTTTCTAAACTTGGGGGCAAGAAATGAAACATCTAAAGGTTTCCTAAAATTCATTAAAAATCACTCTTCAATTCATATCCATCTAGAGAGCAATTACCGGGACTTTTGATCTCAAGAAAGTGGCTCTAACATATAGCTCTCCATTGAGGTGTAGGGTTCCAAACTTGGCAAAAACTCGAACTTGGTAACATAGGTTGGTCCCGGAGGACCTAAGGATCACCCGGAACTTATCTACTGACACGTGTACACCATGTATTACACTCCTCCTCCATTATATCCATCACATTTTGAATTTTCTCACTTACACACTCAAAGAACACCATACCCAAGCCCATACCTAGCCATTCCTACACCATTCCATGTAATGATGCCTTCGAAGAGATATTTTCCCCCCCATTTTCTTTGATGAATGCTGCAGTCTCCTCCCCCCCTTCATCCCTTCATATTTGATTTTTCTTTATAAATACACACTTAAGGAAACGACAATGCCATTTGCTCATTCTTACAACTTTAGTTCTAAAGCTATTTCAAGTTTTCTCTCTATTTCTCTAAAGCCTTGAGAGTTCTTCTTCCTCCTCATAAGAACCACCACCCACCACCACCTTATAACCACAAACCACCTCATAGACACACAACCTTTCCATTCCCAAGCTCCACAACACAAGAAAAATCCACCCTTGTACTCCTTTCTCCTTAGCCGAATTAGTGTTGGCTCTAAGAGGAGATTTTCTTCTCATTTTCCTTTGCAAGAAACCAAGCTCTTTCCTTTCCTTCAAGACTATATCTTTGGTAGGGGTTTGTTTGAAGTTTTCCTTTTCTTTTCTTGTTCTTATTTCGGTTTGATGTTGCTTAAAGAAATAGAGTTTTCTTCTTTATGGCTTTCTCACTTTGTCTTTTTTGATGGATGGTTGAGATTATAACTTTTCTTTGACTATCTTTGGTTTTGGTTGTGGTTGGATGAATAAAAGTCATAGCTTGATGATGAGTGTTTTTTATGGTGGTTTGACACCACTATGCTCAAGACCTCTAAAGCTTAGAAACTTTGATTTCCCTGGTTTTCTAACATTTTCAGTTCTTATGTTCTTCTTGGGGTTTTCTTTTCGGTTTTTGATATTTCCTTTTCCTTTTTATTTCAGTTTTTAAGTTAAAATAAAAGATGAAATGCTAGCTTGATGATAAGGGCCTTAAATGGTGGTTTTAATAGCACCAAGCTTATGGACCCTAAAGCTTAAAGGTTGGTTCTTTGGCCCATTTTATTTCTTTTGGTTCTAAGAGGTACGTGGAAATAAAGTATTGTTTTATTGTTGTTTCTCATTGTCCATTACTTTGAGCTTGATGGTGAGTCCAAGGAATAAGGTTCTTGAAACCATGGTGATAAAGGACTATAAAACTCACTTTTATTTGCTCAAGATTGATTTGGGGTTGAGATATTGTTCTTTAAAGTCTTGATATGAGCTCTAGTAAGAACTAAATAAAGTTGCATTCATGTTTATGTTTCAAGCTCTGCATATCATGTTTACTTTCCAAGTTATCACTTAAATCTAAAGATTAAAGAAATGAACTTGCATTCTCATGTTTAAGTTCCAAGTTTTGCATTTCATGTTTATATTTCAAGTTATCATCTAAACCTCAAAGATAAAAATGAACTTGCATATCATATTTAATTTCAAGTCCTCACTTTATGATTCTAAAGGCTTTAAATAAAGTGCATAGCATGTTTATGATTCTTGTCATCACTTAATCCCTAGAGCTCAAAGACTTGCCCTTGTATCTCAAATAGAAGTTTTGATTTTTGGACACATCCATGAAGATGAAAATTTCGGCCATGTGATGATGATGAGCTTAGGATTGGTTTCATCTAGTCATGAAGGCCAAAAACTTACGTCATAGAGTTTTCAAGAGCACTTGAGAGCTCAAGGAATATTAAGAACATGATTTTATGGTCAAAACCATATTTAAGAAACTTTTATTTTTGCTACTACCTAAAGGCCTATTCTTATGATTTTAAGGAAAATATTTTATTTTTTAAAGTGCCTCATAAGTCCCAAATTAGTCCCAAGAGAACTAGCATTTATTGAGTAGTAAAAATGTGATTTTATGTGCCCTTGGAACCCAATTTTTTTGCCACTGTTTTAGCTTATTCCAGAAATTTTAGTTGCTGTTTAGTGAGGGTTAAATATGTAAAAACTTATATTAGATGATGTGATAAGTATTTTGGTACCATAGGAAAATCTAGTAACTAAATAGAGTCAAAAATGTGATTCCTTGAGCTTCCTAAAAACCGAAAATGTAGTTTCTGTTTCAGCATAATTGAAAGTTTTAGAAGTGTGATATATTAGGTATATATGTGTAGGAATCACTCATAAACAGTTTAGGAATTAATTCTAGCACCGTAGGAAATGTCGGTAACAAGAAGGTACCTAAAATGCAACTTTTAGAACACCGAAATCATTCAATTTCCCTTACTGCCCAAATCTGTCCAGCATGGTTTAATGATGTTCTTAGGATTAATAATTAGTGGAAGACATCAAAATTAATTCCTTAGATGCATAAAAGGACAATTACAAAAGTTAGGTTTACCCGATTTAGAGATTTGACCCCTTTAGTGGATAATGAAGTGTTTACTTTATGAGATAATGAGTTATGATAAAGTCGAGATTTTATATGATGAATATGTTTTCATGTTTGATTTTGGATGATGAAGTACTTACTGTATGAGAAAATGAGTTTATGATGAATTAGATATTTCATGTGATGATTATGTTCGCATGCTTGACTATTGAGTAATGAAGCGTTTATGAGATAATGAGTTTATGATAGATTTGAGATTTTACATAATGAATATGCTTGCAGACTTGACTTTTGGTTATAAAATTTCATGATGGCATATTATAATTTCAATTGAAGTATTTAAGATGCGTATGTCAATGTAATATGAAAGCATGTGACAATACAAGATATATATGTTTGTGTTCTTGCATCTCAATATAATGTGCCATGGTTAAGGTGACATAAGATACATGGTAATGATCCTCTAGACTCCCCAAATTAAAGGTTATGATAGGTGATCCAAAAAAGAAATGATCCTTTGGACTCCCCAAATTAAAGGTTATGAAATGTGATCCTTGCCCCCTATCCCGTACTTTAAGAGTCGAGTGTTTGACTTATCATATGATATATAACTTACCATAGGGTAAGTAAAAACTAGTGACGACTAGTTAGGTATGAGCTCATAACCTAGAACTCTCACAAGAGAGAATAATAGGGTGGCCCCAAGAAGAGAAAAGAATAAATTAAGTCACCTCAAGTATAAATGAAAGTCATGCATGAAATGTTTACTATGTTTACTGCTTATGTTCTGATGTAGCATGTTGTACTCTGTATTGACATGCATAGCATAATGAGGCATGATGCATTCATAACATCAAGAATCATGTTAAAAGACACAAACCTTGGATAAGCACATTTGAAACTTAATAAATGAACCTTATGCATGCTCACTACTTTCATAATGAAACCCAAGGTTCTTGAGGACGTAGATGATGACACTAGGATAGGAGGACTCCCTACTGAGATTCTTTCTCACTCCTTCTATATTTCTTTCCATCCCGTCTTCAGAGGCTGATGGTGATGTTTGTGGTCTTCGTTGACACACCCACTTAGGAGGTGCACTACAACACTGCTCACCGCTCTTATCACTTTGAGGGTCATTGTGTTGTTTGCATTTTTGTCTGCATGGGATGTCCATTTGGACACCCTATTTCCAGCTTCCATTTTTCCTATACTTCCCCTTTTGGAGATGACCTGGTGTTTGAGCATGCTCGATCGCGTGACGAGCAGATCCATCGTGCTCGTCCTACTGCTTCTGTTATTCATGACTATCCAGACTATGTTCCCCGCTCGATGCACTTTGAGACCAACTCGTTAGAGGACTCTGCCACTCATGTTTATTCAGAGGGTTCTGCACCTACAGTGCCTATGGAGATGGGTGGTGGTAGCGAGGACACAGTGACCAAGCTGAGGTTAGCATGTAGGCCAGCTATGCGACCACACCATGGAGCTCACGTCCAGCTGCCTCCTCGCTTTGCCACTCTGACCGAGCTACGTCAGTGGATTAGTTATGCTCCACCCTCTTAGGAGAGACAACAGTAGAGGGTAGCGGTTGCGGAGTCTATAGTGCATGCACTCACATGTTGCTTAGGATGACTTTCTTTTGCTTTTAGAGGTTATCTTCTTTAGGTGAACTCGAGTAGGCTATTTTCTGCTGACATATGTATTTCTGGCTTCTCTATTTATCTCCCTTATGACTGTATCAACTCAACCTTCATTGGTGAGTACTATGTTATTATTATGTATTTTCTATGGTGTGTACTCGGAATGTCTATGTTTTTATGAAACTTGTGATGATGTTGTCCATGTTTATGACTTGTATCCCTCCTACTTGTTTACTTTATGCTTTGATCTCCTTGCATGTGTGCTGTGTGATGTCATCCTTTTTAAGTTGCGTAGCTCCTGCTTTTCAATTTATGTTTTCAAAAAAAAAATTTACCCTTATTTTGCTAAGTATTTTAGAAAAGTAATGTCGTGTAACTGGAACAAAAGAGTAATAACTAGTATTTAACTTAAATGCATCCTAGGCGTGTTAGGTTAAAAACTAGGGTGTTACAACACACACATTATTTCTATAGTGACACTATGTGATAATTGAGTAATTAGTGACTTAACATAATTGAATATATGATATTCATAAAATCACATAATCTAAACTATTTATGCACATAGCAAGAATTAATTGAACATAGACTCTAACATGGCCTTCTACTAAAAGACTGTAATATTAACTGCTATTCTTTGTAGTTAAAGAGAATTAAATACTTGGTGCCTGCTGCAGTTAGAACTTAATCCCTCCCTGTATGAAATTTTATATCAGTATTGTATTTTTATTTGATTTCTATAACAATTATATGAAAACTTTAAACTTAAAATACACACACACACACACACACCCCACCAAGTTATTGATAGAGTGCTACTGCTACATATTTGCTAGACAATATTACAATCATAATAAGACACATATAAAAAGTAACAAGGAAATATGATACATATAATCATGCCAATAACAATACCAAGATAGATGTGTTATAATACTAGGATCAGTTGTCAGCATGTAAAGTATTATAACTATCTCTGATTTTAGAATGAAGAGGTGTTGAGCCTCTCATCTCAGATGAAGCCATCTGGATACCCTTGTTGCAACATGCCTTAACAAAAATTCACCAAACACCAAATCACCTAGTTTCTTAACAATTAAAAACATAAAGCACCTCCTCACTTTGCAATAGAGAAAACATGACTAATTAAAACTTTATGACATATCTTCCCCATCCCCTACACCACCATGATGGGTACCCTACTAAGGCAATAAAATGTGAGTGATGGAGCATGAAGGACAGGTTTACAAGCTCTCCTACAAAGTATGGAAAAAAATTAATTAGTTATCTAAAGAACTAATGTAAGAGGAGCGCCAGTATTTAAGAAGGTTAAGAAGTGGTGAAGAAGCAACCTTGCATCCATTAACCTTTAATCTCTCACCACACTTTCATCATCCACATTTCATTTTGTTGAAAGCAAAGAAACCATAGAGAACTAGAGTCTGGGGGAGATGAAAACACAAGAGGAAGTAAGAAAATCAAAATTTAATTCATCCTATATTTCCATTATCTCATATGCCTTTCAATTTTTTATTTTGATTCATTCCTCATCCTAGCATATGTAAGTGTCCTCCAACTATGAACAGACACAAACTAGGACAAATCCTATTCCTAGTCTATAACTGAAATTAGTAAACCCCAGCCAAAGGAAAAACAATCCTCCAATTGAGCTGAATAGTTGAATCTGAGCCAATGGCTAATCTGATGGGCACCAAACTAGGTCCCATTAATAGACACCTAACTAGGTTCCTTACTATGGTTGAGCTAGTTCTCTAGCAGACCACTTAATACAAGGTTAATGATCAATCCTTCAGTCATTAACTCACTGATCCGTTTCTCACTATTTATTAGCTAAAAATTAATAGCAACAAAATCCACTATTCTTATTATTCATAACAAAATTGGGATTCATAATATCTTCTGACTGATAAATAAATCTAAATAATTCATACAGCAAACATGGTCCCATGAATTAATTTTCATGATAACTGTAAAAGTAATAGTATTTCTAAAACTAGCATAATTCATAACAGCATGTTCTCTTAACATAATCATTCTAAAATTTTATAAATAATTTATATAATCTGAAAAAATATTAATAATAACCAAAAGTATGGTTATGAGCTTTAACCCACTCACAGTTGGTAGCAGGGAGTATGCTTCCACTAACAACTTGACTCTAGGGATCTGGAATGACACCAATAGCTGAAGAGATTAATTGGAGAAAATTGAAAAGGATCACGTTTCTCTCTAGAGAAAAATTCCTTCAGCGGCTAATATTTTTAGAAAAATATGTAGGAGTATTACGATGTGCCTAAAACATATTAGTAGTATAAAATAAAAAAATGAAACTGTAAGCGTAGCAAAGTTTCAGAGGCCTTCGTCTCTTACATATATATATATACGTATAGATATATTATAATAATATATGCTTATTATGCATGCAACACAAGTTGCACTCTATCATATATAATAATATATTAACTATGCATGCAACATACAAGTTGCAATCAATAACATATAATAATATATTACTGATACATGCAACACACGAGTTGCATTCTATAACATATAATAATATATAATAACATATTCTAACAACGCATGCAACACGAGTTGCATTTTGTAATAATAATAGTAGTAGTAGTAGTAGTAGTAAAAGTAGTAAAAATAAGTAATAATGATGATAATTCAGATACTAATAAATTTCATATTTGGGATATTATACTGTAACATTCCAAATTTCATATAGGCTAATTGACTAGATGAACCCAAGCAATTAATCTACCAACTAGATAGTTGATCTTGGCCCAATAGCGGGAAAGGTCAACACTGATGATTTATTGTTGATTCATGCCATAGTTAGAAAACACAAAAGAATGATCAATAATAAGTGGTATTAAGACAAAAACTCTAAATTAAACATATTAGACGAGGACAATTTAATTGTGAGATTAAATTCCCTAATCAATATTTTAATTACTAAATTACATTAATCAAGGATATAGTATAAAATTTATAACAAATAAAAAGTCAAGTAAATAGTAAGGAGTTAATCTTAATTAATGATTAGGATAAAAAAAAGGAATAGAGCCAATAGAAATTAGACAAGTATAATGAAATATAACAAATAATATTAGAATAATCAAGTGTATCTAGATAAAGATGCAAAGAATTACAAAATTACCATTAATTAGTGGAAATTATGAGAATACCTTTACTATGTAAAGGAAATTACATGTATACCCTTGACTTATAGTAAATGACAAAGATACCCTTACTTTATAAATAGAATCACAAGAATACCACTAACTTGGCTAATTACTAAAATACCCTTGTCTTGGATTAGGAAATTACCATATGCCACTATTTTAATAATTACAACAATGCCATTGCACAAATCCATATACTTGTCTTTAAGCAAGAATGAATATAAGCCATTGGATTAATACTAAGAATGGTTAAAAGCTAAACTAACCTAAAATAGCAAATCTCTACCATAGATATAAATTTATCAGTATAAGTTTCTACAGACAACTTATTTAACAATATGAGTGAGATACTGATAAAGTAAATGATTTAAATGCTATGACAAGACAAGAAAACACATCACACAAATCCCTAGACATATCTTTAAGTAAGAGTGAATATAAGCCATTGGATTAATACTAAGAATGGTTAAAAGCTAAACTAACCTAAAACAGCAAATCTCTAGCATAGAATATTAGTTTATCAGTATAAGTTTTTACAGACAACTTATTTAACTGTATGAATAAGGTACTGATAAAGTAAATGATTTAGTATTTTAATCATGCTAATAGGTGATTAGACAAAGGTAATCAACTTAGGATTCCAATTAGTAGAATAAAATATAATAGATAGAGATTAAACTACCTATGGTTAAGATTCCAAAAAGTATTTTTAATTGAAAATAGAATTATGACACCATTTCATAATTAAATTTTAATATAATGACAAGACAAAAATTAAATCACATGCATCATAGCCTCATGCACATTTTTCAGCCACATACATGCGCATAGACAATCATATGCTAAAAATTAAACTCACCCATTAAAGCATAAGGTTGCATGATGTAAGTCTGTGGTGCATGCATGCATGAAAAGTTGGAAAATTTCACCCCCCATACATACACCAAACTGTTGCTATCATAGGAGGCATGGGGAAGAAAAATTCTTGATGTGATTAATGTGAATTACAACTTTGAAAACTTGATATAAATCACATGTCAATAGGTAGGCACTTTTAGGCATGGTCTAGCCTACATTAGGAAGCATATTAAGCATTAAAACTAACTAGATAATTCAACTAAATCATAATTGGTATTTACTCCAACTAAATGTATAACTAAATCAACTAAGTGAAAACAAAAAACTGGTTCCAAATAGCCCCTAAGCTATACGGTTTTTATGCCTATAAATATGAGGCATGTGAACTTCATTTTTGCTCTTTGCTTTCACTTGCAACTTCCTCCATGCTCTAAGCTTTCCAGGTATTCTTCTTCTCCATTTTTCTCTTCTTCTTTCCACTTCAAGCTCTCTTCAAAATCTGTTGCATCCTTTTCCATTTCTAAGCCACAAAGAACCTATACCAAGCTTTGCAAGAGCTACATCTTTTGGCTCTTGTAAAATACTAACACAAACACTAGTTTTCAAGCAAAGATTCAAGACGGGTCACCCTACATCAAGCTCTTTGTTCGAGTTCTAGGAGTGGAGAGAACAACTCATTTAAGCCTTTACACCAAGAGGTAGGAGCCCTCTTTTTGGTTGTGTAAGCCTTGATGGCATCTAACCTTGCTCATGGTTAGGATGCTATCAAGCTTGTGTTTGTTGATAAAACTATTTCAAAGGGATACTGTATAAATATTTTGTGAAACCCCATGTTACTTTCTGTGTCCTAAGTGATTTTATGGTGTTTTAATGCTCAAATGATGCTTAAAATATGTTGTGTAATCCTTGTGTTGAAAGAAGTGACATAAAACATGAAAATGATAGGTGCTGGATTTTTGGCTATTTCTGGCAGTAGGTGTTCCAAAAATTAATGCTTGTGACATATGAAGTATATTTAAATAAAAATATTTTTATCATAAACTAGATACATCATAAAACACTCTCTAAAAGGAATCACTCAAAAATCAGTTTTTTAGCTCAAGATATAAATTTTTAAAGTTCAACCTTTTTACTGGAAATGTTGTCTGATCTCTTAACACTAAATTGAGCTTTTCTATTTCTACAAAAATGAAAAACATGTGAAGTTGGTCTTATTGGAAATCTAAGATCTTAAGGAACATATAGACATAAAAATACATTCACTAAAAAGGTGCACATGATTCCAGAACTACTAAATGAGCCACTAGTTGAGTTTCTGGACACTGCTGGAATAGAGAAATTTTGTAGGAGGGTATAAAAGTAATCTCACTTAGTATATTTTCGTAAAAAGCATGTTCAGAGAAAGAGGATTGAGTCAGGATTCTGAACATGTCTTTATTTTCTTGAAAGAGTAAGTGTAGTGAGAGAAATTAATTTTTCATGTAAACATGCTAGAATTAGAAATAAGCTGTAAAACTCTAACAAGCAAAAATGACACTTTTTAATGGTAAAATAGTAATTTCTCATTTGCATAAGGGCTAAAAGTTATTTACTAATATTTTCCATATTAATATAATAATAATAATTATATATAATCCATGATTACACATAATTAAGGATTTTCACTCATAAATAACTAAGAGAACTTATTCTTGACTTATAAGCTTATGCTTTAGTTAAACAAGACTTAGTGACCTTGAGACACATATGAAATATAGTGAAAGATTAAGAGATTTTAATCTGTCATAATCCTCAAGATGAAAAGTGCATATTTAAAGAGATTACAGGAACTTCAAAAGACGAAAAGAAGCTCAAAATACCCAAGAATAACATATAAAGGCATAAAAGGTACTTAAGGAATGCTTAAGGTTCAAAGAGATTTACAAGAAAAGAGATTTGTAAAAATAATGAGAAAGACATTCATAATGTATAAATACAAAGACCCCTGTGACCCTTTAGAGGCACTAGGGGCTTGACTTAATGACTTGAGATACTTAATATGAGATTGTTTATGAGAATCTATATGAGATTTTACATGAGGTTTGTTTGACATGCCTACTGTGTGACTTCGAGATTTTTCGTGAGATTATCTACCAATGGTTATGAGATTAGTATGACATGTTTACTGCATAAATATGAGACTATATGAAACATGATATCTGACGCTAATGAAATTATCAATGAGTCTAGAAAAGTGGACTTGAGCTAAGCTTATGACTTAACTGTTGAGATCATGGCAATGGAAAGAAAATAAAAGTAAAGCCTAGAAAAGTAGCAATGAAAGTCTGGAAAAAGTGAACTTGGGCTAAAGCTCACTACTTAACCCCTCAACCATTGAGATCACGAAAACGGAAAGAAAACTGAAAGGTTGTGGTGACGGCCACGATATGAGCTCATTACCCACGGAGGTGGTTTAAGACATTGGTGTTGGTGCACTCAGTGAGAGTTAAATAATCAATGGGAGAAGCTCACTGCTTAACCCTCAAGAGGGGGCTAAGACATTGGTGTTGGTGCACTCAGTGAGTGAATGACTGAATCAAGTTAAAGATGTGTTAAGTGCATGCATACAGTTATGGTGAACCTATCTTGTTCTAATATTTGCCTTACTCAAGTAATTGAAAGAACTGTTAATGAAAGAAAGATAAATGTTGAGGATGAGTGATGAATTGCATGCATCTCCTAGATTTTTATTATCCATTAGTGATTATATATATGATATGCTTGGATGGATGATTGATGAATGACTGAATGGATATTCTTGTTAATGTTATACGAGTGTAATACCTAGTGTACACATGTCATTAGATAAGTTCCGTATAGCCCTAGGGTCCCCTGGGACCCACCCATGTTACCGGGTCCGAGTTTTCGCTAAGTCTGGAACCCTACACCTCCTTGGAGGGCTATATGTTAGAGTCACTTTCTTGGGATTAAAAGTCCTCGTAATTGCTCTCTAGAGGGATATAAATTGAAAAGTGATTTTTAATGAATTTTAGAAAACCTCTATATGTTTCATTTCTAGCCCCCAAGTTTAGAAAATCACCGAAATTTCAAAATTTGAACTAAAGCTCAAAAATGAGATTTTGATTGGTTGGGGTTTTGATTTTTTTTATATTTTATTTGAATTCAAATGTGGGGTATTTTCTTATTTACATTTATGTTTTCTTTACTTCCTATTAACTTAAAATAAAGAAATGTAAATAACTATGACAGCAAACCATGACAGCAACAGGTCTATTGATATATTAGCAAAATGTTGCTGATATAAGCTGTTACCATGGCAGCAAAAATGTTGCTGTCCATGGCTAAGGATTCCATAGAGGAGGTGGTGTTGGATTTGCTGTCCACGGCTAGCTAATTTGTTGTCCACGGCTAGATAATTTGCTATCCACAGCTGGCTAATTTGCTGTCTACGGCTAGAGAGTTTGCTGTCCACAGCTAGGAAATTCCATAGAAGTAGTATAAGTGTTAGTGAAGCTAAAATGACAGCAAAGTGTTCAATGACAGCAAGAGTTGCTGTCATAAAGAGTTTCCACAGCTGAAAATGAGTTCTCACAGCTGGGAATGAGTTCCCACAACTGAGCATGAGCTTCCATAGCTGGGAATGAATTCCCACAGCTGAGGATGAGTTCTCACAGCTGGGAATGAGTTCCCACAGCTGAGCTTGAGTTTCCCATAGCTGAGGATAAGTTTCCACAACTGGGAATGTAATTCCACAGCTGGGAATGGGTTTCCACGGCTGGAAATGTAATTCTACAGTTGTGTTAAGTTTGCCACAGCTGAGGCCTAAGTTTGTAACAGCTGAGGCCTTAAGTGAACAGTACCCATAAATGCATAGTACCCCACCCTAAAAACGAGAACGGAGGGGTTAAAACCCTTCCCCCTTATTTTCCTTCCATTTCCTTTGAACCATAAACCCTCCCCTCTCCTTTTTCTCTCTTTTTCCTTCAACCTCATTCCAACCTAGCTCCCATAAATCATCAAGGTGAGTATATGTTATAAGATCTTGTCTCCATTTTTGCCATTCTTGCACATTCTCGAAATGGGCATTTTTATTTCTCTCTTTTTGTCAAGTGGGAGTGCTCCCCCAGTATTGTTAGGGCTAGATTAGAGTTATTTAGGTGTTGATAAATTTTAATACTGAATTTATTGGTTATTTTAGTCGACGTGGTGCCTCCCCCTGCTTCCTGGAGCTCAGTTATAGTTGACGTCACCTCTCCCTCCCCTCTAGGTGAGTGGGTACATATCCTATGGCCCTTATATTAGTCATTAAAGTTAATTTCTTTAAATCATAACATGATTTTCTTGATTTTAGATAATAACTTAAGAGATTTGAGTTTATAATTGGTTATCAAAATTATTCGAAGAGATGATTTTCAACATAAGCATGAAATATTTATTTTAATATAAACTCATGGGACTATTATTGATAAAATGATTTTATCAAAGAGCTAGAATATGATTGTGACTTGATTTAGAAACTTTATAAATTTTCTCCAATGATTCTAAAATAAATGTAATTATGTATTATGGAGTTTAATTACTAGAGAAAAGCCCAAAGCAGAGATTTAGAAAAAATAACATAATTGTTAACCACTGAACTCAATTGTTAACCTTGGTACCAAGTTGTCTAAAAGGACAATCTCACAGAGTAAAGAATGGAACCTAGTTAGGTGTCCAATTTGAATCCAACCCAGAGGGATCCTAGAAATTAGAGAAATTGTTATGTCATGGTTGACATGCATAACCAGAGAAATTATATTCTGTTATGCGAGGCATAACCAGAGATTCTTGTTTCTCTAATAGATTTCTGTTATTTATGCATTATTAGAGAATTTCTAATTTTATTTCCTTTATGATGTTATATATTCAAATATGATTAGAGTTAATGCATTAATCAGCTGGATTTTTTATATATCTTTATTTATATATCCTTGTTGTTGTCCCATGAAGGGGTTATGGGTGAGGACCTACTCACTGAGTTTTAGATGAAACTCACCCCTCTCCCTTTTCCATTTTAGATACGTTAACAGTTGTGGGTCCTTCTCAGTCATCTCCTCCCCAGCAGTAGAGTTGTCAGTTGGTGAGCTTCACTTAGGGTGAAGTGCTTTTTGTATTTTGTATATGATAGAGTGCTCCAGTGTATATTGCGAGTAGGGTCCCGGACCATAGAGATATTGCATTGATTCATCATCATTATTTTTGTATTCACTTAATTATGGTTCATGGATTTATTGTATAGAGAGCAACTCATATATTTTATATTACAGAGAAATATTTAGATTTTTAAATATAATATGTTATTTATGAAGAGCATGATTTCAAATGAGCTAATTAATTAGTAGAGATGAAACAATATTTTATAAATGGAATTTATTATCTAATTATGCATATAGAAAAACTCAGAGGTCACGAGGCTTACATGGGGATGTGATTCCTCATGTGCCGGTCACGTTCCCAAGTCGGGTCATGACAATGAGTAATTTAAAAACAACTGCACTTTGGCTAATTATGTTTGCAAAAAATCTAGTAATTGAACCATTTGCATGTCTACCTTTTTATAATAAACCCGAAGTGACTGGGACGACAACAATGACACGTTTAGTACAAGTAGGAACTCCTACTAAAGAAATCTTGCATTTCTCATTCCTATGTTTCTTTTTCCATTGACAGACTAGTTTACTTGAAGCAACAGAGCTATAATTAAGGAAGGAGGCAACACGTGAAGATTTCAAAACTTCCAAGAGTTAACACTCCAATTTTAGTTATGTTATAGTTGTGAAGAATAGACTAGTAGTAGTAGAGCTCATATTTTTATTTGTAAGAACTTATCACTATGATATATGTCCTAGTATGAATCATGTATTAAGTAGTTATATTTCATGTAATGTGATAGTAATTTTACATTTATTCCCTTATTCTGCTTTACTAAAGTAAGTGTGCGAAGTAATTTTGATTATCATTTGCATAAACTCTATGTATTTCAATTCTCACCACAAGCTTAAGCTTTCAAAGAGTAATTTGTACAAAAAAAAGTTATCCACTATTTTTCTAAGTTAATTTCAAAAGAAAAATGAACACAAGACATAAGTGACAACTAATGGAATCCAAATGCAAACTTAAGTGTAGTTAGCTCTTCATTGTTCATCCCTCTAGGTGAGTGGGTTCGCATATATGATCTCTATGCTGTGTGCATTAGATGTTATTTTCATGAAAATACAACTTATTGTTTGATTTTAGAGATTACTGTACAAGGATTGGAAGTTACTGTTGGTTTATATGTTTTAGAACTCTTGATTTTAGAGCATGAAATTTGTTTTCGAGAAAACTCATGGGACTATATTTGTTGAACTGATTTTATGTAGAATTGATGATATATATAATTGTTAGAGACTTTTATCAATGTTTCAATTGATTCTAGAACTAATTTATGTATATGATATAGTTTTATGACTAGAAATGAAATTTAGAGAAAGGACTAGAATTATGGTTTAAACTTGTTATTTCAAAGTATGATGTTGAGATTTGTAGTTTATCAAAAGCTTGATAGTTTGAGATATGTTTTAGGCAATTAAACAAAGATATTTTAAAGCTTGAATCTTCATGAAATTCAGAATAGTTGATGACTACGTATTCTGAGGATATATGAAATCATAGATGTCTGCAAAGAGTAATCCCTTAGGCATGATTTCATAACCATGGTTATGCTGAAATCAGATTATTAGAGTTGTATACTCACAACAACTGCCAGTTACATATTCTATGGGTTTTAAAATCACAAACTACTAAAAGCCTACTCATTACTGAGGATTTTGCCATGGATTTTTGTTAAAAATTCGCAAGTAAGCAAGTTTCATGCGGATTTTGCTGGGGAAAAAAATCCACAGGTAATATGGTCGTGGATAATTAGTTGCTATGGATTTTGAATTTTGTAGGTAAATAGTTTCAGATTTTTTCACAAGAAATATGAAAAATCCGCAACTAATTTCCATGGCTAAGTGTGTGGTTGGAAGGAATTTTCCTGCTTATTTTGTTGTGGATTGTTTTCACGAGAAATATACACAAGAAAATTTGCATATAATTTGCACACAAAAAATCCTCAAATTAAATTGTCGCAACAAAATCCACAACTATTTTTCGCAATAAAATCTGCAGGTAACTAAATCCACAGCAAAATCTGTAAGTAATCCCAATGCAATTTCGCAAATAATTGTGCAGGTAATCTTGCTATCAAAATCCGCATCTAATTGGCCCAAAAAAATCCATGTGTCATTTAATTCGCAGCAAAATCCACCAGTCGTCATGATCTTCCAAAATCTGAATTTGCAAGTAATTGTAGGTAATTTTCACAACAAAGTCGATTTTGCAAGTAATTTTACATGTATATTTCGCAGTAAATTTTGCAAGTACTGCACATTTCAAAACTCAAGTTTGCAAGTAATTTTGCATATATGTTTCGCAACAAAATTGGCAAATAATAAATTCTATACCAAATTTCGCAACTAAACATTTCTAATATAACTTTCGTAGGAAAATTTGCAACCAAATTGAACAAATTTAATATTTGTTCACCCATACCTGCCAATATATATAATCTATTTCTAATAACTCACTTCTAAATAAACAAAATATCTAATTCAACAATGAAATATTAATTTTCTCATAATATAATAACTTTAATGTAATGCATTACCCAAATTAATTAAAAATTCATAAGTCATCTATCATCATATATAATTAAGCACTAAGATCGATAAACATAAAGTAGTAATTCTAATAAGTGACAGCTATGCATTATTAGAGTCTTCAGATGATGTACTATCCCTATCTTCTTCATCACTTGAATCCTCTTCATCACTTGAGTTTTTCTGATTATAGGATATAGGCTTTGGATGAGAAAAACTTGCTTTATAGCCTAATTTCTTCATCAACATATTTAGTGTATTTCTTGTTTCATACAACCCATTCTTCATATCTTGTTTCTCCTTACTCTTTTTTCATTATGCATTTTATTGTCAGAATATTTTCCTACGCTTTCCCATTCTTTTGACCTTTCAAGAAGTATTTTTGGGCATGGCCTCAAATCTGATGAGAGTAATAAATAATGACTCCATGACATAAATGAAATGAAATTTGAAAAAGAAAATGAACACACAGAGAGCCAAGAGCAGTCTCTCCTAACCTGAATAACTATTTTTGAGCCTACAAAATCCTCAACTTTCTTTCGATCTCTATCAAATCTGAGCAATTCACAGGCATGTCAGTACGTAATTCAGTTGCAGAAACTCAAAACAAAAACTTTTAAACCAAAGAGGCTCACATCTATGGCTAGGCTGTAAGAACTAAACACAATGATCAATATACAAGTCAGAAATTCTGCCTTGAAAATGTTCATATGAAGGAGACATGAAGAGTAGAAGCTATCAAATTAACAGTGAAGTGCTGCACATTTTTTTGCCCCAAATGAATCATATAATGCTTGGTAGGAGATGGAGTTGTCATTTTGATACCAAAAAAATATATAGAGAGAAAGCAGCAAGTGAAAGTAATAAACATCTATTAGTGTTCAAGGATATAGGTTGGCAACTTTGATCAAATAGGTGGAGAGCAAGTACTAAAAAACTTGGAAATAAACCATATGGGAAAGCAGAGAACCTTTGGTTTAGCTTTCTTTAAGAAAAAAGAGCTCATAGAAATGGACATAATGTCAGTTCAGAGACAACATGATAAAACTCAATCTAACACAATACTACTTAACAGAGGCCCTGCTTGCCACACCAAAGAGAAATATGCTCAAGTTCAAAAATCGTTCTTGCTAAAATCACATCAGTCAGATTGAACTCTCCCAAAGATGGAGGAAACTGAAATATTCTTATGTTATATTTTATAGCATACTGCACATTCCTTCCACTATTTATTCTCAATCAGACTAAAGTAAATTTCTATGAGTCATTCTGTTACCTATGTGATGAGGTAACCTTGGTGTCCGGGGTTGATCGCGGTGGTCGACTCCTAGCTCCAGCAGTGGGGGTGCCTGCAGAAAGCACTCCAACGCCCAAATCAGTCACGGAAGGATACTGTAGAAGGTGGTCAGGATAGCATAGCTTTTATCATCCTTTCTGCATGCTTTTATACTAATTCATTCCCCCTGCGTGGTATCCCTAGGGCTGAGGTGTACAGTACGGATGGCACCCCAATCGTCTTGATGAGCTGGATGGTACGACGAAAAACGAATCGTCCCTCCATCTATACGGTACGGAAGTAGTTTATCAGTTTGGAGGTTTCCCTTCGGAAGCACGGGGTTGGACATTGATCTGTCCTCCTTCTGAGGTTGCGGGGTGATTCTTTTAATTCGGAGTCATCCTGCTCCGTTCGGATCCCTGCCCCCACCTTTAATGGGGCTGGACCTGATGATCGCAAGCAGCCTGGCCGTGGTCCGTTCCCATTCCGACTAACGCAACCCGAGGGCGGGTCCCGGACTCTTGTCGGTAACACATTCTATGCTCAAGGTCAAGGAAGCAACCCAAAGACCAAAAATGAAGTGCCACAGAACTTGTTCGTCGCGTTTCTGATTAATAAACTCAATGCTAAATGGACCTAACAAAAGTACATAACTTTTGAATTTTGACTTGATATAATAAGTGCTCAATTCTCAATAGTCAATCCTACGAGCTCTACAAGAGTGAAGAGTTAATTTATGTTATTCAACATTTCAACTATGCATATCTTTTGGCGTGTTCTTTTTTCTTTCCTTAGATAATTGTTGATTGTGTATAAGTATAATTAACCATCGTATAGTACAAGCCTTAAAACTATGTTTCTCGCCGCCATTCTCTGTCGGAGAAAATCAAAGGCCAATATGAAAAATAGGAAAGGGGATCTTGACACACGAGAATTTTTCTTTGCATTACGCCAAAATTAAAGTTACAACTTATTGCAATAAGAAGAGGTGAATCAGTACTATGTATTCAATCACATAAAAAAATTAATGGAATATGATATAGCAAAGTTAGAATGCAAACTTATGGAATTTGCTAAGAAGAAGAAGAAGAAGAAGAATAGGAGAACGTAACGTACCTACCGAAGATTTTTTAAGGTTGGTGCATGTATTGGAAATCCTTTTTTCACCTGCACTCACTCCCTCACTTCGTGAATGAAAGAAAGGAAGAGATTGATACTCAGCCTTGAGCCAATTGGAAAAGAAATACCAGTGTTTCTTGGAATTCTTCTTGTGTGCTCTTGCATTCAGCCTTGAGCTTCTTCCGTGGAGAGAGAAGCCAGGTTTCAAATCGATCACTGTCCAAAGCGAAGGAAAGCAGGAAAGCAGAGCTAGGAAATCAGAGCACTTGGCATCAACAATCGATCACTGTTCAGTGGTGGCTGTTTGGCGTCAACAGGAAAGCGGAGATGAGGAAGCTAAGGGGTTCAGTGGTGGCCGCTTAGCGTCAACAGAAAAGCGTAGTATCAGGGATGAATGCAGTATCAGTGGCAGCGCCTTCAGCCTAAACAACGAAATGAGAGGTTAGCGCATAGTATCAGGGATGATCTCGGGTTAGTAATGAGAAGGCGCGTAGTATCAGAGAGAATCTCGGCCTAAACAACAAATTAAAATGAAAAATAGTTCAAATGAGAAGAGGGTTTTAGTTTAAGTGGGAAATTGTTTTCCTTTTGCAATGAATTTAAGAGGAAAAATTTTTATTTTTATTTTTTACGGATTTTAAGTGGGAGATTTCATTATTCGATGGGAAACCTTTAATATAAAACCTTCTTATTTTTAATTTTATATATTTTTATTTAAAAAATCGGTTGTCATTATTCAATTTACCAAATTAGATTAAATATCAAGATTTGAAATTTTAAAATTTAAATTTAGGGACGTATAAAATTATCCTATTTACATTTAATTTAGACAATGGACTAATTTATTTGTTGTTCAATATATTTTTTTTCAAATAGCTAAATTAATAGATAAAAATTCAAATATAAAATACATTATAATAAAAAACTGCTAATTATATAAACATTCTGTTCAATATGATAGTAAAGCTAATTAATGGCAATTAATTCTATCAAGCTCATTTAAAAAACTTACATGACTTTTAATTTAATCTTGATCACACTAATATAAATCTAATGGTCAACATTTACTTCTCTTGCTCTCACAATTAACCACCTCAATCATAGCTCTCCCTCAAATGTAATTATTTAAACATTTCTTAATTTTGTATTATATACACATCTCTAGTTTAGACATATGTTAAGGCATCGAAGATGTGCTTGACCAATAACTATATGAAAGTTTCGGTAGTGATATATTCAACAATTATAGTTATATATATTACACGCCAATTTCATATTCAATAGCCAATTGGCTTTCTTATTTTTAATAATTTTATTTAGTAGATAGATTAAAAATATCTAATTTAGATTGAATAGGTATTGGATTTAATTAATTCCTTTATTTAATAATTCTATTATTATTATTTAATATTATAAATTTAATATATTTATTTATTCTATTAGAAATTAATTGCCTCCTTAATCTAAGGTTATTCTGAATTTCAAAGTCCTCACTTGTTACAAATTTAAGAATTTTCAATTTTTCTTTTTATTTTTTAATTATTTAGCGAGCCAACCAACATACTCTACCAACTTGAGTAGGATGAGCTAGTTTGACATTTTCCTAACTCACTAGTAAAGTGGGCCAACTCGAATTTGACATTTCAACTAACAACCCGTGATGGGCTAGCACGCATGAGGATATTATTAGGTGGAGTCATCACTGGATTATTTAAACAATTTCTGACATGTTATTAAATGTGTATCGTCATAAGCTATGATTTTAGTGTAATTATTTATAACACATGTAATTTTATAGTACCCTTTACATTTTTAAGTAGAGGTTAAATGTTTTACTACTATACTAGTTTTTTACCCATTCGATGGACGGGATTTAATATTTATAAATTTTTAAAAACATTGATAAAAGAAATATATTATAAAATTGAATTGAATTATAATATATTAATTTTGTATAATTTATTATGAAAATAATTTATCAAGGTGTTTTTTTTAAGATAAATAATTTACCAAAATTTTACGTTTATAAATAGATTGTAATCAGGTTGTAACTAAATTATTACCCACGTAATATATATTTTTGTTATCACTCATGTAATATATGAATTTGGTATTACCTAATAAAAGCAACAATGAAAATAAGAAATTTGTTCTATAATTAATTTCTTTTGTCATGCGAGCAATATTATCTTCTTAAAGGTTTTAAAAAATAATTATTACGATGACATTAAAAATGTATAAAAGTAATATATGTGTATATATGTATGTATGTATGTGTGTGCTTGTGCATATATATACACTAATTGTTACCTGTGCAATTCATATGCTTGCAGGGAG
Organism: Dalbergia cultrata; assembly: GCA_031216105.1. Taxonomy (NCBI): domain Eukaryota; kingdom Viridiplantae; phylum Streptophyta; class Magnoliopsida; order Fabales; family Fabaceae; genus Dalbergia; species Dalbergia cultrata. The sequence goes on from CM062350.1 coordinate 38,432,049, forward strand.
CTCACATTTGTAATTAAATCTCTCATATATGATATTAGGATCAATATTATATTGAAATAATATAAATTAAAAATAATCTCAAAAAATTGGTATAAAATAACATGATAATAACAAATTGACACGTGGGTGCAAATATTAGTGATTTTTTTGTTTAAAAATTAAATTACATATTAAATTTGAAGATTGAAATTGATATATCAAGATTGAGATTTAAGATGTGAGATACATATAAAATATTTGTAGTTTATATAGTAATTATTAGACATCATTATTGAAAATCAAGAGAAAGAGAAATATTTAAGAATTAAATTAAAATGGAAAATATATAATTAATGGAGGGGCTAAAATTTTTCGATGGAAAAATGAAAAATTGTAAAATTAACACGTAGAATTTTCCTCACACACACATATATGGATTGATTGATATGAAATGGAGATATGATTTTCTACTATTGTAAAAGACATATATGATTTAATGATTAAGAATTATTTGACTAAAAGGAAACCAATAATTTAATATTTAATGTCCATATTTATAAATTACTATCAATATGACAATTAATAGAAATAAGTTATGATTTAATTAAAATACCTGAAATCTTTTGTTTCAATTGATAAAATTTGGTTAAAACAAAAATTGATTGAAATAGTATTACTTTGATTAAAACAAAATGAATCATTTAAATCAAAATCAATTTGATTTCACTTAATCAATATTAATTTTGTTTTAATGGATTTTTTTTAAAAATCATATTAAATTCTTTACTAGTATATTATTGCATTTCTTTTATTTGTTAATATTTAAGAGCACTTATGTTATGATACCATAATCTTAAAGAGAAATGCAATAATATATTAGCAAAACATGGAGATGGGTTCGAACCCTTAACCTCAACATAAGAAAAAAGTGCACAAACCAATTGGACGACCAAGTTACATGGATTGTATTATTACACATAAATTCATTATAACTTATGAAGATTTTTGTCACGCCCCGATCTAGGCACGTGACCGGCACGTGAGAAATCCTGTCCCTCGTAAACCTCGTGACCTGGATTCCTATGTATGCACAGTATATCACAAAATAATTTAACCATAAAATCTTTTCTACATACAATTTTCTTGCCTTTAAAACATATAGCCAGTATTCTTTAAAACTGTAATCTCATATTCTCTGCTCTGAATTCTATTCTCATAATATCATCAAGTATCATAAAAGTTTATAATATACATAATCTCTATGATAAAGTCTTATAATACAATCCATCAAAAACATTATATATGCAAACTACACATTATACACTATGGTCCGGGATCCTGCCTGCATCTACACTGGAGCATGCTACTCTATACACAAGGGCTTCACCTATGTGAAGCTTACCAGCTGATACTCTAATGTTACTACTGAGAGAATGGCTGAGGAAAGTCTGCAGCAGCTACCTTATCTGTAAAATGAAATAAAGCAGCGGGGTGAGTTTTGTAATCAAAACTCAGTGAGTGAATCCCCACCTATAATCCCCTTTCATGGGACATCCAAAGAATAATGCATGAAACCACAATAATATTAATAATACTCTAAAGTCTCACATAATCAAATATACATATACATATATACATACTAGTCATTATTTTCCAACTCTAAACAATTTTCCTCAATTCACTTTTCACATCCAAAGCCATATCAGCTTATCATTTAGTAACTATCAAAGAAACAATAATCTCTATTTCTGTTCTGTTTACTCTCTATCTCTGTTCTATTTCGGGCTCTATCTCCCGTAAGTCAAGTCCCCCGTGAACTAAGTCTCTAAACTGGCCCTCGTGGGCTATGTTTAATAGTTTCACGTAGTTCGTAGTTTCTCTGAATAAGTTGTCCCTCATGGACTAAGTTTCATAATTACCCCTCGTGGGCTAAGTTTCATGGTTTCTCGTTGTTTAATCATCTCTCTACGTCAAATTTGCCCCTCATGGGTCATTTTCTCTTGTGAGCTCTGAATCTGTCTGATTCTAACAGTCTGACCTTAGCATAACTGCAGCTATGAAATCATGTCTAAAGGATCACCAACTTAAAGGCACTGTGATTTCAAGCCATAGAATATGTAGCTGGCAGTTGTTATGAGTATACAACTCTAACAATCTGACTTTAGCATAACCATGGCTATGGAATCATGCCTAAGAGGTTGCCCCTTTTTGTAGACATTCATGATCTCATATATCCTCAGAATATGTATCCGTCAATTGTTCTGAATCTCATGAAGATTCAAGCTCTAAAACTGCTTTCTGTTTAATTCTCTAACCATATCTCAAATCATCACACTTTACATAGATAGAATTCTCAAGATCATATTCCAAAACAACCACGTTCATAATCACAATTCCATTCTCTTCTCTAAATGGCATTTCTAGACATATAACTATATCATACGCAGAAATCAATTCCAGAATCCATTCAGCCAACCATAAAAGTCTTTAACAATACATATATATCATCACTTCTATCTGAAACCAGTTCAACAATAATGGTCCCATGAGTTTTATGAAAAACATATTTCATGCTGTAAAATCAAAGTTTCTAAAACATATAAACCATCAGCAACTCAAATTCTTTTACAGTAATATCTAGAATCAAGTAGTAAATCGTGTTTTTAATTAAAATAACTCTAATGCATAACATAGAAACTACAGGTGCGAACCCACTCACCTGGAGGGGTGAACAATGAGGGAATAGCACCAACAGGACTCTAGGAAGCAGAATTGACAGCAGTATCTGATACAGAAGCCATAGGACTTTAGATCAACCTCTAAAACCTCTAAATATCCAAGAATTCCTCTATAATATACTAGAAGACTTCTCTCCTTGAGAAGCATAAAGAACCGTCCAAATAACAAAGAGGGAATGGAGAATAGAGAGAGAAATCAAGAGAATAGCATACCTTAAAGCCTTAGGAATGAAGGATTAGAGTTAGAATTGAGAGAAATGGAAGAAAATGGGATTGGGAGGGTGAAGAGAGGTTAGGGAACGAGGTTTCTAGCGTCTTAGGGTGGAGGGGTCGAGTTTTGGCAATTGTGAAAGTTCTGGACCCCGAACAGGGTATTTTATGTGTTCAGTTGAGCGCTGCAGCGCTCACCAGAGAGCGCAAAAATTGCCCCTAAACCGCCTTACTGTTCATTCGACCGCTGCAGCACTAAGAGTGCTGCAGTGCTCACCAGAAATGATTTAAAATTTCATAAAATTCATTTAAAAATCACACTTTAACTTATTTTTTAATTCACAACATTTTCTAATTCTATTATTTAAAATTGGGGTATTACATACTCCCCTCCTCAAAAAGATCTGGTCCCTAAATCTAAACTGTTGTAATTGAAAGTATAAGGAGGTAGAATACTTCATGGATTCCATGGCACTCTAGCTATGTTAACCATTACTGTGGGAGACATGTCTGAAAAATCACATATTACTATAACTATACTCTAACTTGGCTCTGCTCTATCATACTCTAAGCCTTAAATTAGTGACTATCATCATACCTGATATAATTGTGCTGGGTGCTACCGCCTCCTGACGTGTCATAGCAAAAGATGGGACTTTCGCCTATTGCTTTGGCCTCTGTTATTTTGACCTCTTCCCCATAGGTCTCTACCTCCAGCTTCTCTAGCCACTGAGGTTGCAAAACTCTCTCGATTACCTGATTGGTGTAGTGGTACTAATGTGGAAAGATTTGCCAACTCTTGGCTGGAAACTTCCCTTAGCAATGGACAATCTCTCCTAAAATGGCCTTGCTGACCACAAGAATAGCATGTTGTTGATCCTTGCATGCATTGTGTAACACCCTAATTTTTAACCCAACTTTCTAGAACACATTAGGTTAAACGTTAGGCTATTACTTCATAGTCTCATTCTTTCATTAAAATATTTAGCGAAAATTACGGGTAAATTTTTTTTTTGAAAGCATAAAACAAAGTGAGAGCCACAAACTTAACTAGTCGAACGTCAGAAACATAAAGCACGCATAACAATTATCAGAAGTCATAAAGTAGAGCATATACCCAAAGAACAATCATGATAATAAAAGAAACATTCCATTAATAATGTAATTAAGGTACATAAGTAGTCATGCCCTCATAGGGATGGGCAGAGCTTGTAATACAGTGGAAAGGGAAATACAACAGAAAACAAGAAAGCAGAAATAAACCATAACTACTCAAGTGCACCTATGGTGAATAACCTCAAAACAAAAGAAGGTTTATCCACTCTACGTGTGGTGTGTGCACTAAGCCTCCCCTACGACGTCAACTACTGGAATCCGGGAAACGGTGGAGTGTAACCGATCCATGGACGTAGAGCAGCAGGAGTGGGAACACGTGAAGACTGAGCGTGGGCTCCTCGGTGGGGGCGCCTCTCGGCTCACCTCGCTAGCCTCGGCTGCGTAACGGTCTCCTCGCTCACGTTTCGCACGAACTGAGGTGTAAGAGCAGAACTCCCACTATACATGTGCATCGGCGGGTCCTCGGATGGGTCGTCCTCCAAACTCGGGGATCGAGGCACGTAGTCCTGGAAGTCTCGAGGCATCGAACCACCAGTATACATCCGTAGAATCCTCTCGTCTCGCGTCCGGGCGCACTCAAAAACCATCGCATCATCATAAGGTGACGTCGGGGAGAAATGGTAGCTCTGTACAGGATGTGTAAAGGGGTGTCCAATGAACATGAAGACTCGCACGGTACACTGCCCCTCAAAATGATATGACCCGTGGTCCGGGTCATAGTGGACCTCCCAAGTAGGCGTGTCAATGAAAAGCACGAACGTCGCCATCGGTCTCTGAAGATGTGACGGAAGAAAAGAAGAGAGAGGAGTGAGAATTCTTGCTAAAGAATCTCAGTAGGAGTCTCCTATCCTAGGGTTACATTGTACACATCCTCAGGAACCTTGGGTTTAATTATAAAATAGTGATCATGCATATAAAGTTCAATTTAGGGTTTTCCAAACTAATTATCCAAGGTCCATTCCTTTTAGCATGCATCTTGATGTTATGAATGCAACATGTTAATCATGGATGCATGTTAATACTTGAGCACATAAAACAACACATCAAAGCACATAAACATAAATCATGTGGCATAAGGGCATATAACTCTCAAATGAGATCATTCCTCAACCTCGTGACATCAATCATGGTACTTTAGCATATAAGCCACCCTAAAAATAACTAGGTTATGAGCTCATACCTCAGCTAGTCGTCACTAGCTCTTGCTTATTATCTGAATAAGCGAAACATAAATAATAATCCCGACTATGAAATGCGGGTAGGGCAGGATCATCTCTTTCTGGGATTACCCTCTTTGAAACGCTTTGCTAGCCACGCATGGCCTCGCAACTTGTCCGCTTTGGTAGGCTGCATCTACTCATACCCTCACGGATTTGTCTCCTCCCAGGGGTACTCGGCCAAACCGGCACCTCCTCGGGGGAAGCGCGTCTCAGTGCTTTGTCACATAAAAATCTCCTAGGGGTGTTCGGCCGAACTGGTGTCACCCAGGGTTTTCAACTCGTATGGTACTCATAAACATTTCTTTCACCCTTTTAAGGTTTGACGGAATTTCAGCAAAGATAACAAATTGTTAAACCGAATTTCCTTCAAAATGCCACAGGCTAATCCACACATCATGTTCTCATGAAATCTCATGCTATGATAAACTTTAACATTTCATCAATCATTTTCTCATGCATCAAGCACATCTCATCATATCATTGTATCATACAACACATCATAGCATTAACAACTTTTTAGTGTCTTATGCATTGACCCGTAAGGTCCCTAACTCATATTCTAAGTTATAAATCATCAAACCTAATCTCTCGGGAACTTATAAGGTCTTAACTAAGTATTTCTCACCTCACACTATGGTCAAGAACATATCTAATCCTCAAGGATGCAGAATTCACAATCCTAACTTTATGGGTACCTAGGAGTCACAGCAATGACCCTTTCTAAGTCCGGTTTGCTCTTAAGACATCAAGATCAAGTCCTAAACCATTTATGAGTCATTCCTACACATTTAAACTAATTTAAATCCATGATTAGCATTACTAAACCTTGCTGGACAGAATCCAAAAAATTCAAACATTGAAGGATCTAGAACTCTCAAATTAATTCTTTTCTAGTTTCTAACTTCTCTTATCTTTCACATATGAGTCTTAACATTAATTATACTTAAACATAAGCATATTATCCTCATTAACACAGCTCATACAGTGACTAAACATGGCAAGACAGAACCGAAACAAACATCTCCATTTAAAGGCATCAAACACAATTTCTAAAGCACATAAAATACTAGTTTCTCTTGGAACCTTTTTAAAACTTTCAAAACTCATTTCTAAACATTTTTATCATCTAAAATCATAAAATTATGTAAGAGGGCAGTAGCTAAATGATTTACCCCTCAAGAGGCCCTAAATTCATAAAACTTGGTTCTACAAATTCCTTGTACTCATATAAGCTTAGAAAAATTATAAAACATAATTTTCAACACTTGGAAACTCCAAAACCCCTTAGGGCCGAAATGTGAACCAAAAGAAATAAATATTTTAAACCTTTGTTTAAGACAACAATGGGCAAGTCTTTGAGCACTAGGTTCATTAAAGTGATGACATAAAGATAAACATGCTTATGCACTTGTTTTAGCTTTTATTAGAAAGTAAAGTGAGAGCATAAAATAAATATGAGATGCATCATATTATTATCTTTGATATTTAGGTGAGAACTTGAAATGTAAACATGCTAATGCATAGCTTGAAATATAAACATGATAATGCAAGTTCTTTTATTATCTTGGTACTTAGTGAGAGCAAGGAAAATAAACATGATGTACAAGACATAAAAGTAAACATGATGCAAGGTTCATTTTATGGTTAGCTAGAGCTCATTCAAGACTTTAACAAGATAACAACCCAACACATATCTCATTACAAAGAGAGTTTTAGAGTTCTTGAACCAAGTTCTCAAAAGAACTATGAGGTTCTTGAACAACATCATCAAGCTCAAGTAAACAACTTCCAAAACAAAACCAAACAAAATCTCAAGGATCAAAATACCAAAACCGAAAACCTTACAAAAGAAAAAGAAAGTGAAACTAAGTCAAGTTCTTTATTAAATACCCAAAACCCCTATCTAGAGAAAGATCTCTAGAACGTGCCAGCCAACTTTAAGTTTGACAAGGGCAGACTTGGGCTTTTAGAAATTCTTAGATTAATTTTCTTAAGTTGAAAAACCATGTGAGCTAAGTATAGTATAGATGAAGTTAAAGAAAAAGAAAAACTCAAGCTCTAGAGGTTCCTTTGAGATGAACACATAGTCATCCTCTAAGAGTCCTCATCATTGAGCTATCATATGCCTATCAAGGCCTCATTGCCGAAATCACAAGGAAGGAAAAATAAGAAAGTTTCAAAAGAAAAACCCAAGAGAAAGCTAGAAAGAACTCATTTTCAAGAAAACAAAGTTTAGAAAACACCCCTACCTAGAGTGAAGATAAAAACTTGAACTCTTTGAAAAGGAAAACAAGATGATGAGCTCCTCCAAGAGGCAAGATAGCTTCGACCAAGAGAGGATGAGAAGGTTGGAGTTGTGTTTCAAGTGAGGTTGTGTTTGAGGTGTGGTGTTTGAGAGGTTTGATGATAGTTCAAGGCTTTGGGGTGGTGTTTCAAGGTTGAGAGATGAAGAGATGAAGAAGATGAAGATGAAAAGAAAAGAAGAACTCTCTTGAAACTTGAGAGAAAAAGAAAGAACTCAAGAAAGCTTAGGGAAACTTGAAACTTACCAAATGAACTAAGGTGTTTGCATGTGTTTCTAGGCAAGGTATTTATAGAGAATGAAAACAAATGAAGGCTCAAAAGGGGAGGGTGCTGGTCGTAGCTATTGGAGGGAAAAGGAAGAGAAAATATCTCTTACACAAGGTCATTCAAGCATGGTTTGAAGTATGGAAGCTATGATACAAAATATGGCTTGATGTGAGTGAATTTCCTATCAATTTTTGATGAAATTAGGCTTCTAGAACCTTGACATGGCTGGAACTTTTCCAGCCACAAATAAATGGGAAAAATGGGTTGTTTTAATTATTTATTCATGTGGAAATTCAAGCTTGATTGAAAGTTATGACAAGGTATAGTGTATGTGACTTGAGGTATGGCCTTGGAGTGTTAGAAAATTGAACATGTGATGCATATGGGAGGAGGACAGCTTCAGCCAGGCCTTAGGCAGCAGAGAGGAGGTGAGTTTTGATCATTTAATTGGGTGTTAATGGTAGGTTTAAATATGTATTAGCTTAGGTACAAGGTTTGGAATAATTAAGCTTAAGTTTAGGTAACTAAGAAGGTGTTTTAAGGATTTTATGACAAGATTAGGAGTGCTCATACATCATTAGAGAATTAAAAACTCATTTATGAATAAACAATGTGTAACACAATTCCATGATTTAAGGAATTGGAAAGAGAAAACACTATTCAAGATTCCATGATTAGGAGTTTTGAAATTAAAATATGATTTTAAGTTGTAATTAAGCACTTTTAGGTTCTAATCAACTTTAATAAATTATTTTGACTCAAGACTAATTAAGAAAATTAATTAACCTTCCATTAGAGCCTAATATTGCTTAGGTTTGCTTAATCACGCGATTAAGCGTAAAAACACGAAACTAGGGGCAAAATCGTAATTTTGCACTAATTTCGCCCGGGACCTCCGGGACCAAAACTAAAGTCGTAGTCTACATAAAAACGCCTTTTAAAACCATCTGGAGAAGTTTCGGGTTCATCCGGCACTTGCAAAAGGGTAAAACACCACAGGGGCGTTTTGGTTATTTTGACCCGAAAACTCAAAAAACGAGATTTTCAATCCCGGGAAGGTACACAAGTCATCCAATCCCCTTCCAACATTGTGTTTGCCCCTCGAGTACTGCCGGACCGGCTTTCCTCGAATTTCGACCTCAGGGACATTTTGGTCATTTTCACTCTAACAGAAAATCGGGGCGTTACACATTGACCTAGGTGTCTTTTCCCACACCTAAAGCAGTTTGGATAGGGGTGTTCTGAACTCTGAACTGATGCTTGACTAAAATACTGACCACTTCCTCTACTCTGACTAGAAGCTATAGGTCGTACTGGAGTGGGATCTGAAAAGGTAATTCTACTTGATTGGACCTGTTGTTGGCCCTGTTGAGTAGGCTCTCTACTAATACTAGCTCTTCCCAAAAACATACCATAGGTCCTAACTTTCTTACTGGACTTAGAAGCAGCTCTTCTCTCTGCTAAGCCTGCTTCTAATTCAATGGCCGTATCAACCATCTGGGCATAATCCATAGTAGCAACATGGGGTTGGAGGCTAAGGAACATATCCTTAGGTAGTCCCTGAACAAACCGCCTTCTCTGTTTTTGATTGCAGCATGCCTACAGCTGCCTATGCTAAGTATGTAAACTTCTCATCATATTCAGCTACAGTCATCCTGGGGGTCATTTGGAGCCTCAAAAACTCTTCTACCATCTGAGCCCGCCGGCTTTCAGGCAAAAATCTACGTAGAAAGGCCGCTCTAAACTTTTCCCAAGTAGGCGGCCTTGAGTCACTGTACCCCTGTAAGAACTCATCATACCAAACCCCTGCTTGGCCTCCCAATTGGAAGCCAGCTAACTCTGCTGCTCTCTCAGAAGAACAATGGATCACTCTAGTAATCTTTTCTATCTCTCGGAGGAATGCTTGAGGATCCTCCATAGTCAAATGCCCCTGGAAAACGGGCGGATCCATTCTACGAAAATGCTCTAAAGCTGAATCATCAGAATCTCTAACTGGAGGTTGAACTGGGGGTGGCTGTAATCTAGCCTCTGTCTGGTTAGCTATCGCATCAGAAAGTGTGGCCAGAGCTTGTTCCAAAGCTTTAAGGCGGCCACTAGAACTAAAAGAACCACTACTACGGCGGCGATGTGTGGCAAAATGACGAAGATGGGGCATATTGAGTCCAACTGAAAGATATGAGCATATAAGGTAAGAAGTACTGGTCATAAGATAAGCATGACTCTATCTTTGAATCTAAACACAACTGACCATCCTAAAGGCCTCAACCAATGCTTCGTTAATGCAAATAGGCGCGCTTCTATTTACATAAATGATGCGCCACCTGTGGACACTTGCTCCAGTGATATGCAGGAAAACCTATGCTCTGATACTACTCTGTCACGCCCCGATCGAGGCACGTGACCGGCACGTGAGAAATCCTGTCCCACGTAAGCCTCGTGACCTGGATTCCTATGTATGCACAGTATATCACAAAATAATTTAACCATAAAATCTTTTCTACATACAATTTCCTTGCCTTTAAAACATATAGCCAGTATTCTTTAAAACTGTAGTCTCATATTCTCTGCTCTGAATTCTATTCTCATAATATCATCAAGTATCATAAAAGTTTATAATATACATAATCTCTATGATAAAGTCTTATAATACAGTCCATCAAAAACATTATATATGCAAACTACACATTATGCACTATGGTCCGGGATCCTGCCTGCATCTACACTGGAGCATGCTACTCTATACACAAGGGCTTCACCTATGTGAAGCTTACCAGCTGATACTCTAATGTTACTGCTGAGAGAATGGCTGAGGAAAGTCTGCAGCAGTTACCTTATCTGTAAAATGAAATAAAGCAGCGAGTGAGTTTTGTAATCAAAACTCAGTGAGTAAATCCCCACCTATAATCCCCTTTCATGGGACATCCAAAGAATAATGCATGAAACCATAATAATATTAATAATACTCTAAAGTCTCACATAATCAAATATACATATACATATATACATACTAGTCATTATTTTCCAACTCTAAACAATTTTCCTCAATTCACTTTTCACATCCAAAGCCATATCAGCTTATCATTTAGTAACTATCAAAGAAACAATAATCTCTATTTCTGTTCTGTTTACTCTCTATCTCTGTTCTATTTCGGGCTCTGTCTCTCGTAAGTCAAGTCCCCAATGGACTAAGTCTCTAAACTGGCCCTCGTGGGCTATGTTTAATAGTTTCACGTAGTTCGTAGTTTCTCTGAATAAGTTGTCCCTCGTGGACTAAGTTTCATAATTGCCCCTCGTGGGCTAAGTTTCATGGTTTCTCGTTGTTTAATCATCTCTCTGCGTCAAATTTGCTTGTGAGCTCTGAATCTGTCTGATTCTAACAATCTGACCTTAGCATAACTGCAGCTATGAAATCATGTCTAAAGGATCACCAACTTAAAGGTACTGTGATTTCAAGCCATAGAATATGTAGCTGGCAGTTGTTATGAGTATAGAACTCTAACAATCTGACTTTAGCATAACCATGGCTATGGAATCATGCCTAAGAGGTTGCCCCTTTTTGTAGACATTCATGATCTCATATATCCTCAGAATATGTATCCGTCAATTGTTCTGAATCTCATGAAGATTCAAGCTCTAAAACTGCTTTCTGTTTAATTCTCTAACCATATCTCAAATAATCACACTTTACATAGATAGAATTCTCAAGATCATATTCCAAAACAACCACGTTCATAATCACAATTCCATTCTCTTCTCTAAATGGCATTTCTAGACATATAACTATATCATACGCAGAAATCAATTCCAGAATCCATTCAGCCAACCATAAAAGTCTTTAACAATACATATATATCATCACTTCTATCTAAAACCAGTTCAACAATAATGGTCCCATGAGTTTTATGAAAAACATATTTCATGCTGTAAAATCAAAGTTTCTAAAACATATAAACCATCAGCAACTCAAATTCTTTTACAGTAATATCTAGAATCAAGTAGTAAATCGTGTTTTTAATGAAAATAACTATAATGCATAACATAGAGACTACAAGTGCGAACCCACTCACCTGGAGGGATGAACAATGAGGGAATAGCACCAACAGAACTCTAGGAAGCAGAATTGACAGCAGTATCTGATACAGAAGCCATAGGACTCTAGATCAACCTCTAAAACCTCTAAATATCCAAGAATTCCTCTCTAATATACTAGAAGACTTCTCTCCTTGAGAAGCATAAAGAACCATCCAAATAACAAAGAGGGAATGGAGAATAGAGAGAGAAATCAAGAGAATAGCATACTTTAAAGCCTTAGGAATGAAGGATTGGAGTTAGAATTGAGAGAAATGGAAGAAAATGGGATTGGGAGGGTAGAGAGAGGTTAGGGAACGAGGTTTCTGGCATCTTAGGGTGGAGGGGTCGAGTTTTGGCAATTATGAAGGTTCTGGACCCCAAACAGGGGATTTTATGTGTTCAGTTGAGCGCTGCAGCGCTCACCAGAGAGCGCTAAAATTGCCCCTAAACCACCTTACTGTTCACTCGACCGCAAAGACTAAGAGTGCCGCAAAGACTCACTGTAATGATTTAAAATTTCATAAAATTTATTTAAAAATCACACTTTAACTTATTTTTTAATTCACAACATTTTCTAATTCTATTATTTAAAATTGGCTATTACAATTTTCTTGAATTCTATGCAATTAATATTCTTTCCAAGAGTTCGTAGCTATATTTACAAGAAACAAGTCGCAGCAAAATCTATAAAAAGAATCCATAATTAAATTCGTAGGAAAAGAATTCACAAGAAAGTTTGCAACAGTTCAACTCTGTAGCAAACTCCATAGATAAATTCGCATGCACAGGATTTGCAGGAAAATGTGCAGCAACAATTTGTAACTAAATTCACATGAAATATTCACTAGAAAATCTGCATAAACCCAAATCCACAGCAAAATCTGCAATGTAATTTTGTAGATAAATTCGTAAGAAAAATATTCGCAAGAAAATTCGTAGCACTAATTCACATGAAGAATTTGCAAGAAAAGTTGTAGCAACCAAAATCTACAACCAAATTTGGAGCGAAAATTTGTGAATAATTTCACAGTAAATAAATTCACAAGATAATTTGCAACAATGAACTGCAACAAAATTTGCAGAAATTTGACGCAAGAAAAGTCATAGCAACAAAAATCTGCAGTAACATTTGCAGCAAAATGTCATAACTAACTTCGCAAGAACAAAAATTTGTAGGATAGCTTGCGACAAACAAATTCACAGCAAAACTCCACAGCTAATTTTGCAGGAAACAATGTGTAGGAAAATCCCCAAGAAAGTAAATTTTGACAACAAAATCTATAGCAAAAATCCTCAACAAAATTTGCAAATATAGTTTCCTTCAAATTTACTGCAAAAATGACTTTGAACGAGCATATTGACTTTTTACCTACAAAATTACCTGTGAAAATATCGTAGCAAACATTCACATGTAAAATTTTCCCACCTTATGGAGGGAAAGTTACTTGTAGATTTTCCTACGGATTTCAGAGTTCGTAGCAAAATATCACCCGATTTGTTCAACAGAGGAAATTCGTAGCAAAATTCATAGGTATTACTCGCGGATAAAATTCGCAGGAAAATTCTACAGGTATTTTGCATATATTTAGTAATACATCAATTTTATACTCAATAGCTAATAGTTTTCTTTCTTATCTTTAATAATGTTATTTAATAGATAAATTAAATATCTTATTTAACCATGTAAGTTGTGGTAACTATGAAGAGTTTAAAGGATGTCTAGCTTAGAGGAATATTAAAAATAATTTGACAAATAACATTTTAACCAGTAAAGTATATGCATAAATGTTTTTAATGTCAGTGATTATTTATATATGTTTAACAATTATCCCACAACTTTCATAAAATAAATAATTATTTTGCAATTATTGGTGATTGAAATTTAATTTGAATTAACACATTATATAATGCCACAATTTTTATACCCTAACAAGATAATGAGATATTATCATATAGTTATTATTATTACTATTATTTTATACTGAATTAAAATTAATAAATGATATTTATATATTTGTTATTTTATAGGAAAATTAAAATATTCTAGGCAAATTAGAATGTAACTTGATTGCATTATATGATTTTGCTTCATGTATATATCATGCTATGGTGATAATTGTTACTCTATTCATATCAATCACTTTACATATATCATGCTCACCTATTTGGCTAAAACAAAGGGAACATGAAGGATATCCTAAACTCCATATATGTGTGTGTGTGTGTGTGTGAGTCATAGACTTAGTGATTGTGATGATTTTAGCATCTATTCTCTGGATATCTTGAATTCCAAACAAATATATTTTGTTAGTTTGATCATAAATCAATTCTATATATTACTTTCTTATATAATGCTTGAATTGCTTTGATGAGTTGGCTTGGAGGTTGATACTGTGTTGCATAGGTGAATCTCATGTAGTTATTATTCGATTTTCATTTTGTAAGCTACTGTTATTTCATATGATTATTGAAAGTGTTATTTTTTTAGATACCTAAGGGTAGCAGTGATTAAGGGGCTAATTGTTATAAATCTCCATGTGCTTAGCAGATTGACAAATCCATGGTTAGGATTTTTGTTTGTTTTAATTTGTTTTACATTGAAATTCCCTTTTTTTTTGTTGGTTGAATCTTGAATAGCTATAAAAAAAAATATCTTTGGCCAATGATTTATGCCATGACATACAAGCTTGAAATTTGAACAATGTATATGCCCCAGTAAACCTTTTAAATGTGAGGAATGTGAGGTAATCACTTTGAGTGTAAGTGAGAATATTAGACTGTGGTTTGTCTTGGAATGTGTGTGTAAGTTTGCATGTGTAAAAAGGGGTGTGTGTCCTAAATTCCTAATACACTTTTGTGGAGGTTTTACTAAAGTTTTGATAGATGCTTTTGAGATTTGCATAATGGCAAATTTTGTGAGTCTAAAAGTTAATTTAGTGAAGATCACAAGGTGTCAATATTCAAGAGGATCCTTAAAAAGAATGTATATGGGGTCAGGTTGCATTGGCTAAGGCACATTTATTGATTAAAATTCTGTGTGAGAAAGCAAGTGTGCTTAAGTGAAATGCTTATTTGTTGGCCAGCAATTTTGCAAAGTAGATGGTGCTTTTGTATTTAAAACAATCTTTACATTCTGTTATATTTCTGATTTATTATCATACAATGAAACAAAGGCTGGTCTAAATAAATATGCTACAGGAGTGGTGTTATCTATTAAGGTAGAGAATAGTTTTCTTCCCATGTATGAGGAATAACTATGTTAACCTATATAATTGGTGTGGTTTCTTTTCGGTGTACATTCATAGTACTGCAGTGGCAATAACTGAATGTGGGCTGAATTTGATTGCTTTGACATTTGCTTTGAGACAGAGATTGATTGATGCACGTATTGCTTATTCAGGGGGAGTAGATAATAGTGTGGTGAATGTATTGTGATGCACATGGTGGATATGATAGTAGAATAGGAAGAATGAAATTGTAATTTATGTTATGCTTTTTGTTTGTTAGTAGATTTTGTGCCTCTGTATTTCATCCCACTAGGGGTTGATCCTTTACTTATTAAATAAATAAATAGAATAAAATAAGCTTTTATTTTCTTTTTAAGTAAAAGCCAATTTTTACCCATTTTTACATTCATCTAACTTATGTTGTATGAGCCTCGTTTAATTGAATGTTTAACTCTGACCGGGAATAAAGTTGGTGAATTTGTTTTGATTCCAAGAATGAACATGATCCCAAATAATGATGCGCTTATCATCAAGTTCCAACGAAGACAATTTCTAATAATTATTTCCTTTGTTATGATAATAAACAAGTCTCAAGGCTAAACATTGTCTATAGTTGGGATATATCTTCCAATGCCTGTATTCATTCAATGTTAATTAACATTTTTCTTCTTTTTTACAGATCATTCAAACGCAATGGGAACTTCTTGATTTCCATTTGCCATGTTGACATTATATTTTCCTTATTACCCTTTTATTTTGTGGTCTTTCATATTTGTATTCAAAGTTACATTCACTTTGCAAAAAGAACTCTTTCCGGTGTATTTTATCCACATTTTAAACCATAATTGCAATATAATACAATATTCAACTATATGTTTATTAAATATTATTTTTATACATATCACTCAAATCATATCTATTATTATGTATAACATGCAGTCGTCATCTCCGTGCATCGCACGAGCCTCTAGCCCACTACACTAGTAGTATTTGAAAAAGGATTTTGCTAAATAGTAGTATACAGGTTGTTGATATCCTTATCTTTCAGATGTACCAAATAGTAATAATTGCATGTGTGGAAACTAGCAGACTGTACCAGCTTCTTATCTAGAGCCACTTATGTCATCTGCATAGTCCCCTACGACCACAAACTTCAGCAATGTGGCATTAGTTCAAGCCTTTCCTTCCACGTTCCCCTTGCTTTACTGTGCATTTATTGTGCACCATCCATGGATGCTCAATTGCACAGTTGCTCACACCGACACACCCCATTACTGTACATAGTCATTTGCCAATGCTCTTACAGTTTGAATTTCTTTTTCCTTTTTCTTTTTGGCTGGCGAAGAAGGACAATACTCCTCTCCTTTAATAATTACCTACGCGTATTTATTTATGTTCACTCCTCCCAACTCCACTTGGGTGAGCTTATAAATTCTCGTTATTTCACAACACACATCACATCCATCCACAAGCACACTCCTAAAACCCACTTCAAGCCCCTACATTTTTATACCCCAAATAAAAAGAAAAAGAATGTCACCCTCGCCTTGGTTCCTCTTGCTCTGCTCTCTCTTCTTCCTCCTTTTTGCACCATCACTCCTAGCTCAAGTTCCATCTCCTCCTCCTCCAAACAACGCCACTTCTTCGTCTTCTTCTTCCTCTGCTGCAGCTGCCTGCAAGTCCACATTGTATCCAAAACTCTGCCGCTCCATACTCTCTGCCATACGCTTCTCACCTTCTGATCCATACGGCTACGGAAAGTTCTCCATCAAGCAAAGCCTCAAACAGGCAACGAAACTAGCCAAAGTGTTTGAGGACTTCCTCAGACGCCACCAGCTCCCTTCTTCTTCTTCTTCTTCTTCTTCTCTGAAGCGTGTAGAGGTTGCTGCACTTGGTGACTGCAGAGACCTCAACCAGCTCAATGTGGGTTTCTTGGAGTCCATCTCCGAGCAACTCAAATCAGCTGATTCTTCAGACGCAGAGCTGGTTGACAAGATTGAGAGCTATCTGAGTGCTGTGGCCACCAACCACTACACTTGCTATGATGGGCTGGCGGTGACCAAAAGCAGCATCGGCAGTGCTCTTGCGGTGCCACTCAAGGGTGTGACGCAGTTGTACAGTGTGTCGCTTGGGCTGGTCGCTGAGGCCCTCGACAGGAACCTCAGTAAGAATAAGCCCCGCAAACATGGTCTTCCCACCAAGACCTTCAAGGTCAGGCAGCCACTCGAGAAGCTTATCAAGGTGAGTCAATCAATTATTAGTTTCCGTAATGTATCTTGCGTAACTTCTGTTCTATTTTCCTTGATAAATAATATTACATGTATAATAAAATCGCACGAAAAATATACACAATACACTCTTTTATCGTGAGATTAATGGACCGCTCATCACATCTAATGATAAGTTGTATTGTGCATATTAATTATACAATTTTATTGTATATGTATCATTACTCTTTTATGATTATCACTTAAGGTTGGTTGGCTTGTTCACTACAATTTTGTGATACTGATCCTTGGGAGTTTCAATTAATGAGCTATATTTTATGTCCTATAGCCTTTGGTTAGTTTAGATATATAAGTAATTATAGGTGATCTCTTAAAGTATCATATTGATAATCCATCTAATTGTTAAAAAAATAAAATATTGATTGTTTTTAATGTTTCACGATATTAAAAGTGTTTAATATTTTCCTTATTTAATAATTAGAAGGATTATTGGGAGGTGTAGCTAATCTAAAAAATTAAGATGATTAATTTTTATAAATTATATTTTTCCTAGTTAAAAAATTGTTTTGAAAAAATGAAACAAACGTGCTTTAAATATTTTACAATCGAAAAATAGATTCAACAGTAAATCACATCAAACATATTTAAATATGTTTAATCCCGTATCACACTCTTCTATTCACTTTTATAAAAGTAAATAATAACTCTTCCATTTTCCCTCGTGAGATGATTAATTAATAAAAAAGAGAATATGATCTTTTATATATTTTTATATGTTTAATTTTCATAAAATAATATAATATTTTTTATACCGGTATTCAATCAAGTTATTTAATTTACATTCTGTTTTCAATAACGATAATAAGAGTTAATCACAGTTATTAATATAATAATATATAAATTAATAATAATAATAATAATATAAAACTGTTAGTAGATCGAAATAAGTCTATTTTTTATTCACATGTTACCTCATATAAAGAGAGATATTTTTATTCACATGTCCATCTTTTACGAAGTGGATAGGAACAAGAAAATATAACTCACTAGATGTAAATTGCTAAAACATGCTGTACAAGAAGAAATTCTTTACTACTCTTTGAACTAGATAAAATATTCATTCTACTCTATTTATTAATTAATATATCAATTATTATATTAAAAAAAAGAGAAATAATAATACCTTACAAAATTTATGTATTTAATAATAAATAGATCAAAGTAAATATTTTTTTTTCACTCTCCACGTGCCTAAATATTTCTTTTGTACAATTGTCCTCTAGCTCTTGTTGGATTCAAAAAAAAGGCTTCTTGTTAAGATAAGACAACGGTGACAGCCAAAAGGATATATAAGACGAAGGTTATGATTAGGCTAACTTATATGAATAAATAATTAAATATCACTGAAAAAGTTACTTAAAAGTAATTTTCCTCTCGAAATTAATTTACAGAGACTATTCTTAACCTATTTAGCTTTTAGTTTCATTTATGTTTTCATTCCTCTAATTTTCAGTTTTTAAAATTTCATAAAAAAAAGTTTAAATAATAAATAATTCTTCTTTTTTGTTTTCTCTATTTTTTATATACAAAATTTTAAAAACACAGAATATAAAAATAAAAATTGAAATTCCTACTTCGATTTCTTTTTTCCATAGAGTCATGATATGTTGCTCAAAAGATTTGTCTGCACAAATTTATCAGATACAATTTTTATATATATGGTAAATTTTAAATAACTAGATAAAAATTATGAGTGATTAAAAAATGAGTTGTTCATCTTATAGTATAACCTAGTTTTGGCAAATAACGTTTTACAAATTTTTTAATCAGTAATTTTTTTAAATATTATAGCTATATGATATATATTTAATGGTGTTTTATAAAATATTTTATATAAATTACAAGATCAAGCACAATTGATAATTAATTGAGTTTTTTAAACATTTAATCACGTGTTAGATTTCTAATGATATACATGAAAAGAGTCTCATGCCTATAGATTTACCGTGCAAGAACCTTTCAATAAACATTCCGCAAGCAACACAATTTATGACAGTAAAGAGGAAAACTGTTATTTTAAAGGGAGCATGATTACACTCAAATGAAGAAAATTATTTCCTCTCCATGATTTTACATTCTATCCCCTAAACATGATTACTGGTTTATGATCGGCACGGTGAAGACGATTTTGTGTTTTTGGCCCCCGTACCTTCCCTTTTCTATTCATTCATATTACCGCCAAATCTTTATAGACATATTGTTTTGGGTGTAAAAACACGTAAACATGAACAGATCACTAGCTACAGTGCAACGTATATATCATTAACGATAAGTTCTTGTTTAAGTAAAACGCATTTCTCTACCCTGGTGATGGAAGACAAAAAAAAACACATGACATATTTATTAAACACGCATCTAGAGTCTACTGAAATGGAGTTAAAAATTCAACTTAAACAGTCAGAAAAAAAAATCATGTCATTTGGTATACTAAAACTTTTGACTTGATTTGTACTTCTAAGATAGACTGGTGCAGTTCAAAAACTAACAGAAGGCCAAGAGTCCCAGACAACCACATGCTTGATGTTTGCATGCGTTGATTAGAGATCAACCTGGTATGATCTGTTTTGTTCTCTATTAGACTTAGAATGCAAGGACAGTGACCAACTTTAGGATTAGTCACGTGGGGTCTTTCTTGCTTAAGCCATTCGCAACAGACCATGCACGTGTCATCTACCTTATGTATGAGACATGCCATTATGATATAACATGTAGTAGTAACTAAGTCTTGGCCCCATGAGCACAGATTTAGTTGGTACCTGGCTTCATTGATGAGCAAAAGCTTTTTAATACTTATACTCTAATTCTTGCATTTTAGAGTCATTTTCAATTATATTGCCTAACATTTACATCAAGTTTTCTCAGAAAGAGTCATTCCATGCGAGTGTCAATTACCTCACCCAGAGTACCTTAATAATGAACTTGTAAACAAAACCACCTTTAAGATATATTCAATAATATTATCTCAAGAATAAAGAAAACAGAAACAGAGTGGGACTGCTCAGATGTAACAAGCCCTTACCTACCTTTTATGCCAAAATGACGAATTCTACTTCTTACATAGGCATATAATGTATCATTTCGCCTTGGTATGTGGTAAGAAACAATGCGGTTCTATGTACAGTAGAATATAATATAGTTTTGGGGTCTTTCTCCCTCAATCGAAGAGAGGTTCTATCCTAATCATAGTTAACTTTGATGCATTAAATGCTTAGAGAGTGAAAAGTGTTTACTGAATGGCTAAAACTGACACATAACTTTATTGCAGCTTCTTCGAACAAAGTATAGTTGCAAGAAATATTCCAATTGTGCTAGAACTGAAAGGATTCTCGAAGAAAGCCAAAGCCAAGGAATTCTGCTGAATGACTTTGTGATTGTGAGCCCTTATGGGACAGACAACTATACTTCCATTGGGGACGCTATTGCTGCTGCACCCAATGACACAAAGCCACAAGATGGCTATTTCCTTGTCTATGTCAGAGAAGGATACTATGAGGAATATGTAATTGTTCCCAAAGAAAAGAAAAGTATCTTGCTTATTGGAGATGGAATTAATAAGACCGTCATCACAGGGAACCATAGTGTCATAGATGGGTGGACAACATTCAATTCTTCCACCTTTGGTAAGCAATGTAATTATGAGTTATATGCTACGTGCCTGGAAATTTTTTTGCCAGGAAATATTGCAAGACCCAGTTGGCATGTATGTCACAATTTATGATGGAAATCGTGAGCGGTTAGGAAACATAGAATGTAGTAAATTAAAAAAAAAAAAAGGAAACATAAAATGTTCCAATTATATTTTGACACATAATTTCAGTAACCACTTTCTAACTCATTTTCTAACGGGAAAGGTTTTTTTTTAATTGTTACATCTAAACTCAAATAATTGGTCATGACACGTTCACTTGTCTCTTGTGCTTATGTAAAATATCAAGTGATATTTACAAAATTAAAAACTTATCTTGATAGCAAAAGTTTTAGCATTACTTAGTCTTTTACTCACAATTTGTAATTAGATGTGTTGTCATATAACTAAAAACCATTCCGTGAGCATAGACTCCTTCCCAAAAATTAAATCCATTCTTGTGTTAAATTATTTTTGAGAAAATAATTATTGAGTGTAAAATTCATGTTTGTTTCCTTCTGTTTGAATGCAGCTGTTGCTGGAGAAAGGTTTATTGCAGTGGATGTTACTTTCAGGAACACAGCTGGACCCGAAAAGCACCAAGCAGTGGCAGTGAGGAACAATGCTGACCTGTCCACATTCTATCGTTGCAGCTTTGAGGGATACCAAGACACACTCTATGTTCACTCTCTGAGGCAGTTCTACAGGGAATGTGATATTTATGGCACCGTGGACTTCATATTTGGCAATGCTGCAGTTGTCTTCCAGAGTTGCAACATCTATGCCAGAAAACCAATGGCAAACCAGAAGAATGCTGTAACAGCACAAGGAAGAACAGATCCCAATCAAAACACTGGTATCTCAATCCAAAACTGCACAATTGATGCTGCGCCAGACTTGGCAGCAGACTTAAACTCCACCTTGAGTTACTTAGGCAGGCCTTGGAAGGAGTATTCAAGGACTGTGTATCTGGAATCATATATTGGAGATCTGATTCAACCTGCTGGATGGTTAGAGTGGAATGGGACAGTTGGGTTAGGCACCCTCTTCTATGGGGAGTTCAGCAACCATGGACCTGGTTCTAAAACTAATAAAAGAGTGCAATGGCCAGGTTACAGTGTGTTGAATGCCACCCAAGCTTGGAACTTCACAGTCCTTAATTTTACACTAGGAAACACCTGGCTTCCTGATACAGATATACCCTACACTGAGGGGCTACTAAATTAGCTGCATGAAAGTTTATAGGAAGAAAAATGAATTTTGTTCTTTATTAGTTAGAAGTATTGTTTGAAACGTGGAGAAAGGAAGGTTTAGTTTCGCAAAGTAGAAACATATGTTCTCTATCATATTTCATCTATAAACTGCAATGACCAGCAATATATCAATATATTACAACTTTAAATTAAGAAAAAGTTTAGCCCAACTTATGCAATATATTTTGCATTAACCATTAGATCGCTGCTCTAAAAAACATGCACAACATGTCCCAACTAAATCCAAAATTGCAATGGGTCTAAAAAATTCGTTAACTTAGCCCCTAAGCTTCGTAAATGATTTTGTGATTAAATGTTACACAGCCCAGCTTTATATGTAGAGAAAAGAGGAACAAAAACAACAGAGAGAAGAAAACGCGTATATAATTTTTCAACGGCATAAAAAAAGGAACTATCACATCCTTGAACAGTTTCTATTCTACCACTTTTAATTTATATTTGGTCTTTAGCACGGGCTACAAAACAAGCAAAACCTTGGATTTGGCTGCAAATGCCAGCACAGCATAACACAGCTGGGGCTAAATCACCATGGATTCAACAAAAAGAACTGCTATCAACTGTTGGATGTGGTTTCTACCTTAATACCTAACTGTATAGTTCCCCTATTCCATGTCACATTTTTTCCAAGTTCACGCAAAATGTAACCAGCCACAACTAGAAGGATGAAGCAGTCAACGAACTTTAACCAGTTCAAGGTCATAAACCAGCCATGAATCTGGTGATACTTTTTCCCTGTACTCTTCACTCTCAGACCTGAGACAAGCACATATTAGAGAAGGCTATTAGGGTCCCAAATATGAAACTAGATCATAGAAATGTATGTTAATTTAACGCATGAATTTAATCTCATACATCATTGATGGTGGGATTACAAGTCTTCTCTTTCCTCCAACTCGCATGCCTGAGTACCAGAAATATGTAAGTATAGAATACACACGCACGCATCTCAATAATATGTAGAAAAAGAAAGGAATGAAAGACAAATATTATCTAATAACAAGCAAGGGCTAAATAACATAAAAGAACAAGGATGAAATTTATAAATGACTACCTTCAAGAGCAACATCCCAACACTCTAAAACTTCTCCTTTACCTGCAAAGGGTAACACAAGTAAGGACAGAGAATTGTATCCAGGTGACAGAAGGTTCTGGTTAGTGGTGTTACCAAGGCGAAATTTGAAAGGAGCTTGGCCAGCATTTGACTCAATTACTTCTCCGCTTTCCTTTAACTTGCCAGTGTAATGAATGCTGATCTGAATGGAAAGACTACTTGTTTAAATCTTGTTTTGTTAACTTCTTACAGGAAGTCTTTTAAAATATTTAAATTATTTGAAAGAACTACCTTTTTCCCTGGTGCAGCAATCTTGCCATCTTTTTTACCCATTTCTAGCTCTTGAATAACAAGTCCATTTGACAATGTTCTAACTTGTGCATTAGCTCTCTTGTTTACATCCTCCTTCTCCATCTCACTACTTTCCTCAACAGATACAGGCAACTCAGAATTTACTTCAATATTCCCCCGACTTTTGCTCTTTTTCTTCCTTTTCTTAACTTTTTCCTCATTTTGGATTCCATCAGGGAAGTCATGAGCACCATAATCCACACTCCTGTAACAGAATTATCAACTAAGATGATTAAAAAGGTTATAGTACGCATCAGGGCCATTCAGCTCACATCAGGTATAGAATAATAGAAAATCAGGTATAGAATAATAGAACACCAGGAATAGAGTAATAGAATACAAATGAAGCAGTTCCTAAAGTTGAAAAGATTTACATGAGTGCTCCCAAATTTGGTAAAGGAAAGAGGAAAAAAAAAGAAGGTAAGCAACAAGTTGAGAATGGCAGAAATAGATTAGTCATAAGTTCATCAGCAACATTCAGCTAAACCAGAAAGTTTTAGATAGATTACTGACCACTGAGCAAAGGTGATTGTTTTCTTCAATGTATTTGACACCAAGCATAAAAAATTGAACCAATTCAGGTCGAATCTGATTATCTAACCAGTTTGACTTCGAAATGTTTGAACCCATTAAGTGCTTACAGATTTGCCAAGAACTTTCAATTACTTAACTAGTTTGTTTTGCCATGAGTTCAATTTCAGCATTATAACATGTACTAGTGTTTCAGTACTATCCCATGTCAAAACATAAGAAAAGCAAAAGGTACTTACTTTTCATTTTTTGGCTTCTGATGTTCCTCTTTTACTTCAGAAAATTTATGAATTAGATTATCAGAATCTGCTTTATCCCTCTTAGCTTTGCACTCTTCAACAATATCTTCATGGTATTCAATGTCACCTTCAACACGTGTACCTTTGTTTACCTGTTTCTTCTTTCTCCTCTTTGTTCTGCTCTTTTCAGAATCCTTTTCAACAGGAAGCAATGCAAAATTTTCTGCAAGCTCAACATTCCTGCTAATTTGCTAGTCCATCAGATAACAAAGATGTTATATTTTTAACTTTTTTTTGACAGGGTGTCACACACAATTATGATAGGGGAAATGACAGCAGAGAAATATGAAATAAAGTTTTGAAGGCTGGACAATTCAGATTATGCCATTTTTAGAAAGTAATAGCAGAAAATTTATAAGGAGAAGGATTTCTTCTCAAGATTTAATTCTTTCAGCACTGGATTGAGTTCATTTGATATTCAAATATTCAATAGTGAAATGCCACACTATTTATGAAAGTCATTTGAAAATTTTAATTTCCATATCTACTTCCTGTAGTGATGGGAAGGAACACTTAAGATTGCAGATGGAACACTTTTAAGAAGCACTAAATAAATATTAGATTGAGAAGTAAACGTCATGGAAGCCATTATTGCATACGTTTTATTGGCAGGTAGTGAGTGCACACATGGTGTAATTTCCAGTGGAATATGCATGGCATGTATTCTATTAACATTTTGGTGAGGAAGGCCAACCTAATGGCACCACTTAAAAAAGCATTTTGCTCAGTTGACATGTGTCATTTAAGGTCTCTTTTGCATAAGCAGCTGGTTTATTGAGTGTTGCATATATCGGAGAATGAAATTTATTATCAACTTATCAATTACCAAATACTGTACATGTTGGGTTATTCTACTGTACGAAACTTATGAACACATAAAAGTACTAGCATACAAACAGAAAGTTAACAGAAGAACTCACTTATTAACTGTGGGTGTTTTACTGTGCTCATTTCTCTGAGGCAAATTAACAAGATGGCCATCGTGAGCATCAATGCCAGTCAAAGCTAGTCCCTCCCTTGACCGTTCTTTCCTTTTCCTCTTTGGTTTTTCACCTCGTTCATGACCAATTTCAGAGGAAGGTAGTGTTTTATCCATGGTTTCAGTTTCCCTGCTCCATATATGAGACAGAAGGATCAATAACCAAACCAGAAACCTTTGCACATAACACAATAAACTAAAATAAAGACATAATCACTTACCTATCATCAGCATGCTCCTGGTTTTGTTCATTTCCTGTCAGAAGATCAGGGGTCACCTCGTCCATTTTTGGCTCATCTTGCTCAGTGTTCACAAGCTTCATAGAATCACCATTAAAAGAACTCTTGATTTCTTTTCCCTTTTCTTTCTTTTTCTCTTTTAATGTTTCAATATGCCCGGCATCCAGAACAGTGCAATGATCTACTATGCCCCTGCTCAATAAATGAGACAAAAGGATCAAATAACTAAACCAGAAACCTTTGCACATGGCACAATAACTAAAGTACATAGACATAATCACTCACTTATCGTCAGCATGCTCCTGGCTTTGTTCATTTCCTGCCAGAAGATCTGGGGTCACTTCATCCATTTTTGGCACATCTTGCACAGTGTTCTCAAGCTTGATAGAATCCCCATTAAAAGAACTCTCGATGTCTATTCCCTTTCCTTTCTCTTTCTCTTTTAATGTTTCAGTATCCCCAGCATCCAGATCAGCGAAACGATCTATTATATCCCTGCTCAATGAGACAGAAAGACCAATAACCAAACCAGAAATCTTTGCACATAACACAATACTAAATTACAGAAAGACATTATCACTCACTTATCATCAGCATGATCCAGGTTTTGTTCTTTCAATGTTTCAGCATCCCCAGCATCCAGATCAGTGCAAGGATCTACTATATCCCTGCTCAATATATGTGAGAGAAAAGTCAATAATAAAACCAGAAACCTTTGCACGTAACACAATAAACCAAATTACATAAGATAAAATAACTCACATATCATCAGCATGCTCCTGGTTTTGTTCATTTCTTGTCAGAAAATTGGGGGTCACCTCATCCATTTTGGCTCCTTTGCAGAGTGTTCACAGGCATGATAGAATCCCCATTAAAAGAACTCTTGATTTCTTTTCCCTTTCCTTGCTCTTTCCCATTTAATGTTTCAGTATCCCCAGCATCCAGATCAGTGCAAGGATCTACTATATCCCTGCTCAATATATGTGACAGAAAAATCAATAACAAAACCAGAAACCTTTGCACGTAACACAATAAACCAAATTACATAAAGATATAATCACTCACATATCATCAGCATGCTCCTGGTTTTGTTCATTTCCTGTCACAAGATCTGGGGTCATGTTGTCCATTTTGGCTCACTTTGCACAGTGTTCCCAAGCTTGATAGAATCCCCATTAAAAGAACTCTGGATTTCTATTCCCTTTCCTTTCTCTTTCTCTCTTAATGTTTCAGTATCCCCAGCATCTAGATCAGTGCAAGGATCTACCATATCCCTGCTTAATATATGTGACACAAATATCAATAACAAAACCAGAAATCTTCGCGCATAACACAATAAACTAAATTACATACACGACATAATCACTCACATATCATCAGCATGCTCCTGGTTTTGTTCATTTCCTGTCACAAGACCTGGGGACAACTTGTCCATTTTTGGCTCATCTTGCACAGTGTTCTCAATCTCAATAGAATCCCCATAAGAACTCTTGATTTCTTTTCCTTTCCCTTTCTTTTTCTTTTGGAATGTTTCAATATCCGTGGCATCCAGAACAGTGCAAGGGTCTACTATATCCCTGCTCAAAATATGAAACGGAAAGATCAATAACTAAACCAGAAACCCTTGCACCTAACACAAAAAACTAAATTACATAAACACACAATTACTCACTTATCATCACCATGCTCCTGGTTTTGTTCATTTCCTGTCAGAATATCTGGGGTTACCTTTTCCATTTTTGGCTCATGTTGAAGAGTGTTCCTATTCTTGATAGAATCCCCATTAAAAGAACTCTTGATTTCTTTTCCCGTTTGTTTCTTTTTCTTTTTTAATGTTTCAATATCCCTGGCAGCCAGAACAGTGCAAGGATCAACTAAGTGGTCTCCCAATGCATCTTCCCTGATTCCACTGGGGGGAAAAAAACTTCATGAACAATGGCAAAAACAGCAAAAAAATTTATCCCAGAAGCATTAAAGCTGAGAAAAGAAAGCATGTATGCAAACAACAATTAAGAATTGATGATTGTCACCTGTGCATTTGACTATCTACATGGACATTGTCAATTGTTAAATCTGTTTGAATAATATGACTGCCACCTTCTTCACTCTTGTTGCTTGCATCAACTGCTCCTCTGCCAACACTATCATTCATATCCTCGTCCAAGATCCTTCGAGAGGCTTTACTCTTGTAAACAGATGAAATTGGCAGGCTATCTTCGTCATCAATTTCTTTTGTTTGGTCATGTATATTGTCATTGACAATTATCTTTTCCTTAAAATTCCAATCACCATCCGACCCTTCTGATTGGTACTTCTTCCTAAGCCGCCGAAACCTGCCTTTCCTACCTTTCTTTCTGTTTTTATGAGAAGGTTCCTCTGTAGTCAACACAATCAAAACAAACAAAAGATACAGATATCAAAACAATTGATTGTTAAAGATGCATCCATGTACAAACTGGAAAATCAACTCCCACATGTACAATGATGAAAGTGATGTTAATTGTGGTTATCATTCACGAATATCAAACCATATAGGAAGAACAGAAACAATAATAAACGAGAAAAACCAGAAGAAATCAGTTTTCTGATAAATGAATAATATTGACCGAAACCAGCTACCTATTTAGTGAACTGTTATTCAAATAATCATGCAAATGGTTTCATAACAGTGGTATAATAATAATATTGAGAACTAACCCTTAGTTGGCATTTACAAAAAAACACACATATCACATGGTTCACATAACATATGTTACAAGATCAATGTGGAAAAATTGAATTAAAAATGGGGACAAAACCAAGCAGAGTCATTCACTTCGCTGAGCGATGAGCATAAATAATTGAACCTGCCTTCATCAGAAATAGGAGACGGCGGGAAAACCACTGGAACAGCATCATCGTCAATAAAACTACCCCCATACTCATCACTATCATCAGAGCTCTGTGTCTCTGTATCAGCAATATCTTCCCCGTACGTTTCTTCTCTGTCCGCTCTAGTGAAGGAAACGAACAGAAAGAAAACCACCCAAGAGCACTTTCAGGTGATGTCTAGAATCAAGCTCCTTTTCATGATGATGATGATAATAGAAATAATACATGCAACGATAACATTAAAAGGGTGCTAAGACGAAGAGGATATCACAAAGGACAAAGAAAGATAAGGATACGAATCGTCATTGATATAGGCATTGCGAGCAATGCCTCCTCCTCTGCCAATATAGTAACCACAGAGATGAATGCTGCGAGGACCAATAACGGTGAAGATGACTTCATCAGCTTCCTCGAGCTCCAAATTCAACTGCAAGGACTCAGTGCGTCCAGGATACAGAGATAACAGATACACGGGGCTTCTGTTGCCCACGTTACACTGCAGTGTGCTTTTTGCTGTTGCACTACCGAAGCCCAAGGTGGCCTAAAAGTTAATAACAAGATGTTGATCAACGTAAAAATCAAAACTTGTTGCATAAGGTAGATTTGATACGAAACGACACCGTACCATGGAAATATGAAGGCGCCCTTTGGAATCATTATGCTCATGAGTGAAGCGCTTTCCCGGTTTCACTTCCACTCCTGCACCAAAGCCAAAATGCACAGCCCCAGTTGGCACGTTCAGACTGACAATTTCTGCAAGCTGTTTAAAGAAGGAAAAAACAGAGATAAAGTTTACTCACCCCAAAAAGCCATGTGTTTGCTGAGCCCTAAACCCTCACGCGGTGAAAACGACACAAGCGAGAGACGAATGTAGTGTTTGTGATAAATGACCGCTCATCTTCGCGCCTTTAATATAGTGTTTGCTGTAAATAAAATTAGGAACCGACCGCTTATCTTCGCGCCTTTAACGTAGTGTTTTGCTGCGAATAAAATTGGGAAATGATCTCATTTGTTTCAATGTTAAATTATTTAAATCGGTTAGATTTTGTTACCACCAGATTAAAAGTGAAAAAAGATTAACAGGTCAAAGTTAAAATGGGCCTATGATTGATATGAAGAAGTTGGGCTGGACATTACCTTGAGTTTTAAGTTGCTACGGTTATTTCAGTTGGGTTATCTCGGCTGGTTAGTTTTAAAAGAAACTGTGGCGAGAATGGAGGATCAGTTAATAATGTGGAAGTTAATAGCCGTAGCATGCATGTGACAGCAGTTAATATAAGGGAGCCACGATGGAGGTGAGTTGGAGCTTTGAGCAGGAACAGTTACTGCTGGAACTGACAATGTTACAAGATGATCATGAACCCGTGCTAATTGATTCTAAGGAGTTTGAATTCATTAACGGTTATTGTTGTGGTGAAGAATTGAGAGAAGGAGCGGTTATTGATCCTTATAGCCGAGTTAAGCCACAGTAAGCCGTGATAACTGCCTTTGTTATGAAAATTGGCCTAAAGCTTCAGTAATCACTATAAAAAGGGGGAAAAAGAAGAGGAGAGCACGACAAGTCAATCATACACAAATCTTTACAAATTTTCTTTTAAGCTTTGTTTTAGATGTAGTTTTAGAGTAGATTATCAACGTGTAATTTCAGTTTCCATGTTACTCTCATGTTGTTGATGTTGTACTTCTCTTATTCATCAATAAAATTCAGTTCCTTTATCAATCCTAGTCCAAAGCTTGTAATTAATTGAAATATTTGGAGAACTCACAATCAAGAAGTTGATTCCCCTTGGTGAAATTGTCTGATACTTGGGATCCAGGTATTTTGCTTCTTGGCCTAGTTTATTATCTTAAACTTAGCCGAACAAATTTACCGTAAACATATTTTGGCACACCCGGTGGGACCAAGGATTGATATCAACGAATTTCAATCTCCAGGTTTAGATTACAAGTGGCGTAAGGAGTTACGATCTTCAAATATGAGTACTCCTGGTGCAATGTCAACAAACGCCAAACATGGGAACCGAAAGGGAGAAGATAATACAGTTAGTTCTCCGGTGAATGAGTCAGTTTCTAGTTTGCCGAATAATACTGCCGCGTCTGTCTCTCGTAAAAATGGAACTCCAAATTCAACGTTTGCGCCTAAAAATCATGAAGATAAACAGCTCATGACTGTATCTGCATCATTTATTAGGCAGCAAATGGAACTAGGAGTGAATGACATAATGTTGAATGTTTCAAAACAACTCCTGGATATAGTAAAACCCATGGTTATAAATGTTTTGCAGGAAAACGGTTATAATATTAATCTAGGGATGGTTCAAAATGAGACATCAGGTTTGAATCCTATGGTTTGTGCATGAATCTGGTGGACTCAGTAAACTTGGTTAGGAGGCCTGTAAATGCATCAGGACATTTAGGCTTACCACCAGTTACAAATGATCATCTTGGTTACAATGTAGATCAGCCGTGGAACATGGCTAATGGAGCGGAGCAGAATATGATGAATGGGGTTGGTTTTGACGGATCATGGGCTTTGGCACCTTATTCTATGGTACCTCAAGCAAGAAATTCTTGTATGGGGCCTATGAATTATGGTGCTGGCTTAAATCAAACGGTTAATCACATGGGTCCAACACCAGATCAGCCGTGGAATACTCCAGCACAAGGACTTAATGTCACGGGTGATCAAGGTGGACTAAGGCCAAGACAGTCGTGTGGAAATGTGAATAATCCAAATGGTGATCAAAGAAGAATGGGTCCTTAGTTTTTGGATCTGAATGTAATTGCTGATGCCATGAGGTGTTACTTTGGAGTCCAATTGAGATCGTTGGATAGGCCTATCTATAGAAGACCATACCCAGAGTAGGTAGATAGGGTTCCTTTCCCACGTGGTTTTAGGGTTCTTGATTTCCCTCATTTTCTGGAGAGGATGGAAGGTCTTCAATGGAACATGTTAGCAAATTTCTAGCGTAATGTGTCGAAGCAGGTCAGAACGAAGCATTAAGATTGCAATTGTTTCCTTTATCTTTGACTGGTATGGCTATTTCGTGGTATTCTTCTTTATCTCCTAATTCAATCCATAATTGGATGGATATGGAGAGTGCATTTCATGATTGCTTTTATAAGCCGCTACCGAAAACTTCGATTTTGGACCTTTTCAGTACTAAACAGCAGGTGAATGAACCGGTCTTTGATTTCATTGAAAGATTTAAGAAGTTGAGAGGCAAATGTAGTGTCCAATTGCCTGAATCTGAATGCACATCCATTGCCGTGAATAATATGCATCCACAACTCAGAGAGAAGTTAATTGTTTCTGAGTATGTTGATCTTTATCAACTGGCATGGAAAGCTTCTAGAGTGGAACAATTTATACATGAGAGAGATCAAAGACAGTCACATAAGGTTGGAGATAAGCCTTCTAATTTCATATCTGTGATTGAGTATGAATCTGATGAGGAGTTTTGTGAAGAGAAAATGTCTTTGGAAGGTGAAGTTATGGCAGCCGAGATAGTCAAGGGTAAGCCGTATTTATGCCCTGCACTAACACTGGCTAAGGGAAAGGAAAAACTCAGGCCAGAATAGAAAAAATGATATTTATTTGATATTACAAAGGCAGATCAAATTTTTGACTTCTTACTGAAGGATAAACAATTGGAGCTGCCTGAAGGCCACAAGATCCCTTCCTCTAAGCAACTAAAGAATAGAAAGTACTGTAAGTGGCACAATTCTGAATCTCACTCTACAGTTAATTGTTTAGTATTCAGGGGAGCTATACAAAAAGCATTGAAAGAAGGAAGATTGAAGTTGCCTAAAAAGAAAGCACCAAGTATGGCAGTAGACACTGATCCATTCCCCACGGCTGCAATCAACATGGTGTCAGTATCCAGTTGTAGCTGAGCCGATGAAGAGATTAAAGATGGTTTGGCTGCAAAAAAGATGAAGAAGGTGTGGAAGCCGAAGTCTATGATAGCAAAAGAATAATCAAATAGAGGAGTTGGATCTGGTACAGTCGTACAAGCAATGGCAAAGAGAAGTGGAAATACAGAAAATCAAAGAGGTACTATTTTTAATCGTTTAAGTTTCCCTGTACAACAAGTTAATTATGCGGGGGGGCATAATATGCTCCAATTCAATAATGTGATGAGTCATAGTGTTCATGGAGGAAGGAATGACAAGATTCAAAGGAATGCTTTTCGTGGATCTGGTTATTATAAGAATATACCTTATCCTAGAAACTTCAGAGGAAGAAATCACTTCAATACCCAACTGCCTCGGGTGACCAACCACCCCTTGCCTAGAGAAAATAGGTGAGTTGTTGAGTTGAATTACTCAAGAGGACAACCGGCTATTAAAATTACTACAAAAGATGAAAGGAAATACCACTCAAAGCACATGATCAAGCCGAAGATACATCCTAACCAATCAGGATGGGAAACTGTTGAAGTAGATAAGAAAAAGAAAGAAAATGAAGAGGTGAAAGTGCTTTCAAAATCCCAAAAACACCGGTTACAAAGAAAAAGATCATTTTTGAAGGTAAAGTAGAAGTTACAGTCCTTTGAAAAAGGTAAATATCCTGCAATGGCTGATATTGATGAGAAAAGAAAGAAGGAATCAGAAGCAATATCAGCCGTGCAGAAGTTATGTTTTGGTGAATCTTCCAAAGATACTGCTTTGCAAAAAGGTAGTTATATAGAAGATGAATCTGATGATGATTTGGATGATTTGCTAATTATTGCAAATGATGAAGATCTGGATATGATGGCAGTGGTTGGAGTTTTGTCGTCAAAATTTGTAGTTGATGAAAAACAAACAGATGCTTTAGAAGGAGATGTGATGGTTGAAGAAGCAGAATATATTTCAATTATCTCTGAAAAGGAAAAGGAAGAATAAGTTAAAGATGATCCTGTGATGGTGGTCAAAAGGTTAGAAAAACCTCACCATTTGAAGCCGCTGTACATCAAAGCTCTGGTTGATGGTAAGCCAGTTTCACGAGTTTTAGTTGATGAAGGAGCAATAATGAATGTGATGCCTTTTGGAATCTTGAAGAAGTTGGGGGAAGAATGTTGCTGATTTGAAAGAAACCAATATGAGAATGACCAATTTTACTAGAGGAACTACCTCAGCAGTAGGAATATACATTGTTGAATTGACTGTAGGCTCAAAAACGGCTAACACAGTATTTTTTGTGGTAGATGCAAAACCTAGTTATTCTCTACTGTTGGGATGAGATTGGATTCATGCTAATGAGTGTGTACCTTCTACTTTGCATCAAATGCTGATGTTTTGGAATCAAGGAAAGGTAGAAATAGTTCAAGCTGACCAGAAGCCTTTTGCAGCGGAGGTTAAGATGGTGGAGGCAAGTTATTATGATCTAGAGTTTCAACCTTTGTTAATTAAATCCAGAGAAGATGAAGATTTGATCAAAGCAGTTAATTTTACTGCTAGGGGTTTTCAGATTGAAGTTCAAGTCGAGCCACGGCCTTGTCTGGAGTTGTTTAATGAGTATGAGCCATGAGGAGTTAGCAGAAGAAGTCTTGCAACGGCTGCAGGCTTATTCTACTGAATGCAGGATCATGGACTGTGTTCAGCAGAATGAGGCAACCGAGAAAGATGTTGAGAAAGATGAAGAAGAAGAGGTATACCTATCCATAAAGGAAAAGCAGTCTAGGTTTGAAGCTCAAGATTCATTACTAGAAGTCAACTTGGGTACAGAACATGAACCAAGGATGACTAAGATTAGTGGATTATTGAGTAAGGAATGTCAAAAAAGATTAGTGCAATTGATACAACAATACAAAGATTGTTTTGCTTGGGATTATCATGAGATGCCTGGCTTGCCAAGAGAATTAGTGAAGCACCATTTGCCTATCAAGGAGGGATATAAACCATTCAGATAGTCGCCACGACGTGTTAATCCAGAGCTGCAGCCGAAGATCAAGTAAGAAATTGAAAGATTGTTAAAGGCTGGATTTATAAGAAT
The DNA here is from genome assembly GCA_031216105.1 of Dalbergia cultrata. Taxonomy (NCBI): domain Eukaryota; kingdom Viridiplantae; phylum Streptophyta; class Magnoliopsida; order Fabales; family Fabaceae; genus Dalbergia; species Dalbergia cultrata. The sequence goes on from CM062350.1 coordinate 38,466,669, forward strand.
GGCTAGGTATGTTGAATGGTTGTCAAACATTGTGCCTATAATTAAAAAGAATGGTCAAGTTAGAGTTTGTATTGATTTTAGGAATTTGAACTTAGCTATGCCTAAGGATGAATATGTTATGCCTGTGGAGGATATGTTAATTGATTCTGCTGCTAGAAATGGAATTATGTCATTTATGGATGGTTATTCTGGGTATAATCAAATTCTAGTTGCTAATGTTACTAATGATGATATACATAAAACTGCATTCCGTTGCCCTAGAGCTATTGGCATTTTTGAATGGGTAGTTATGCCATTCGGTTTAAAAAATGCTGGAGCAACATACCAGCGGGCAATGAATGCTATTTTCCATGACTTAATTGGCAAAAGTATGGAAGTATATATAGATGATGTAGTGGTTAAATCAGCCAAATTTCAAAAACATTTACCCGAATTAGAATAGGCGTTTATTAGAATGAGGAAACATTCATTAAAAATGAATCTGGCTAAGTGTGCTTTTAGTGTCTCGGCTGGTAATTTCCTTGGGTTGTTAGTACATCATCAAGGCATAGAGATTGATAAGAATAAAGCTAAAGCAGTATTAGAAGCTAGGCCTCCAAGTAACAAGAAAGAATTGCAAAGTCTCATAGGAAAGATCAAGTTTATGAGGAGGTTTATTACTAATTCTGTTGGAAAAATGAGGTCCTTTTCTCCATTATTAAAGTTAAAACAAACTGAAGAATTTGTTTGGGGAAAAGAACAACAATTAGCTTTTGATCAAATTAAGAAATGCTTAGCAAGCCCACCAGTTTTAGTACCACCTGTTATTGGAAAGCCACTAAAGTTATACATATCAGCCATGGAGGATTCAATTGGAAGTTTATTAGCTCAAGATTCAGAAGATGGCACAGAAAGAGCAGTATACTATTTAAGCCGTATGCTTAATGATGCTGAAACAAGGTATACGCCTATTAAGAAACTCTGTTTATCTTTGTTTCATGCTTGCACTAAATTGGAATATTACTTGTTGCCAAGAGAAGTGTTGGTTATGTGTAGAATAGATATAGTAAGGTATCTTTTAAATAGACCAGTACTTCAAGGTCGGTTGATGAAATGGGCTATTAAATTGAATGCTTTTGCTCTTAAATACATGCCTATGAAAGCTATAAAAGGACAATCTTTGGCTGATTTTCTAGCCGAGCATCCTTGTATTGATGTATTAGATCTATTAGATGAATATCAAAACATGGTTGCAACTCAGCTGTGGATATTGTCGTTTGATGGATCCAAACATAGAGAAGGAGCCGGGGCTGGAGTAGTTGTTACAAATCTTGATAGCAAGGATGATAAGCATGTATTTAAGTTAGATATTCATTGTTCTAACAACCAATCAGAATATGTGGCTTTGTTTACAATCAGGGTTTAAGCGATTCAAAAAAGAGGGAATTCTCAACTAGTTGTTAATCAAATTTTAGGTGATTATAAGTGTAGTAGTCCAGAATTAACCTCTTATTTGGAAGAAGTATTGGAATTGATATCCGAGTTTTCAGATGTAACCATAGTTCATGTCTTTAGAAAAGAGAATGAACTTGCTAATCAATTAGCTCAGCATGCTTCAGGATATAGATTGATGTGTGGAGGAGTAATGATGAGTGATGTTAGTTTGCAGCCGAGGGCATTAGATTGGAGAGAAGATATTATAAGATACTTGTTGGATCCTTCGGCTAAAACAGATTTCAAAATAAAATAGCGTGCTTTGAATTTTGTTCTAGTGGATAATGAATTATTTAAAAGAACACAAAAATGGTTGTTATTAAGATGTATAAGCTTAGATGAAGCTATGAAAGTCATGCGAGAGATGCATGAAGGAGTTTGTGGCGCTCATTAGTCTAGTGGCAAAATGAAGTGGCAGATTTATCGTTGTGGTTATTATTGGCCAACTATAACGGCTGATTGTTTTGATTATGCCAAAGGTTGTGAAGAGTGCCAACAACATGGTCCTTTACAACGTGTATCAGCCGACGAATTACATACCATTGTGAAGCCGTGGCCATTTCGAGAATGGGCTATGGATTTAATTGGTAAAATCTATCCTCCTTCATCTAAGCAGCATTCTTTTATAATTGTAGCCACAGATTATTTTACAAAATGGGTTGAGGCTTAGCCGATGGTTAAAGTCACACAAGTCGAGGTCATTAGATTTATACAGAATCAAATTATACGTCGGTTTGGTATTCCAGAGACCATCACGGCTGATCAAGGAACTATGTTCACTGGTGATAAGGTGAAAGCTTTTGTTGCCCAATATGGAATTAAGTTAATTCATTCTTCACCTTATTATGCTCAAGCAAATGGACAAACTGAGGCTACCAATAAAGTTTTGATTGATATAATTAAGAGATTTGTTGAAGATCAACCAAGAAAATGGCATGAAATTTTATCTGAAACATTATGGGCCTATAGAAATTCTAAGAGTACAGCCACTGGTTTAACACCATTTAGGCTGACTTACAGACAAGATGCAGTTTTGCCTCTGGAGATTAATGTGAAGTCTTTTAGAGTGGCAAAACAACATCATTTGAGTCCAGATGAATATTATCAAGCTATGTTTCAAGAGTTAGATAATGTGAATGAAGATAGATTAATGGCTTTGGAGAATATTCAGGCTAATAAAGTTAAAGTTGCTAAGGTTTATAACAAGAAGGTGAAAAAGAAATCTTTTACTGAAGGTGATTTAGTTTGGAAAGCTGTTTTGCTTTTGGGTTTTAAAGATGCTAGCCGTGGTAAATGGTCACCTAATTGGGAGGGACCTTTCATAATTAGCCAAGTCATTTATAGTGGTGCTTATCATTTGGTGACATTAGAAGGAAAAGAATTAGCCGTGCGTATAAACGGAAGATTCTTAAAGAAATATTATCCTTCTATTTGGGAAACCAAAAATATTTAAGATCCATAAAATTTTTGAAATGCTGACTACATGCCAGTTCAGCTAGCAAAATTTCAAAGTCATAAGCGAAATCATAAAAGTAAGAAGGTTAAGTCAAATGTACAACTTTAAAGATAGTTGAAGCCATTAAGACTTGGGACAATTCAGGGGATCTGAGTCTTTAACAGAGATGGTTGAAGCTTCAACTTCTGTGGTTAATGGAGAGACCTTAGAACTTCCAGCTAAATATTTAGATGCAATAGCTACTGTGGAATCTATAGCTGTTGCAGGGCCAAGCATCTGAATAGGAGGAGGTGTAGACATTGGAATGGCTGTAGGATTAGCTTCCTCAGCTGCCTGTGAGGTGGGACTAGTTGGTGGCACAAAGACAGTGATGGCCAAATATGAAAAGAGAGTTTTAAAGAGAATTATTTTGGTTCAAATTTTAGATAAAAATTGAGCTGCTAAAATAATTGTAGATTACCTTTGGAGGATTCCTTGTTAGATGGAAGCTTGGAGCGACCATAAGAGGTTGGCTTGATATATTTGTTGTTTCCCATCATTAAAATCTTTCTCCATGAATGGTTTTTGCAAAGTGAGAGATTTTATGTCTTTATCTAGAGCTGTGGCTTGATTATATAGCTGAAGTTGTTCATTCTGAGTTTGTTTGAGTTGATGGGATAGAGATTGTTCCTCAGGAAGCAAGGCTTGTAATTCAGCCTCCATTTGAGCAATACTTCTTCTTAAGAATGTGATCCTTTCATTAGTAGCTTTTTGTTTCTCAGAACCTTCAACCCTCTTATTCTCTTGCTTAATGAAAGCTGAGGTGAGCCTTTGTTTTTTATCAGTCAAATCGACAAGCCGAGTCAATTTATGCTCGCTGCAGCTGATTCTTTGCCTGCCAGCTTCTAAATGATGATTCGTGTCCACCAATAACATTCCCATTTCAATATGTTGTGCTTTTGTTGATTCCAGCACATTGTCATCAGAAGAGTTGGCTATACAGCTGATGCTTTCTTGGAGAAGGTTAAGGGTGTCTGCATTTGGGATTTCATCCATCTCCAAGATGTTTGCTATTGTCTCACAGATAGCTTCAGTAGGAGAATTTTCCCTTTCTCCTGGTAGTGCTGTGGCAGGAGTATTGAAGTATCTGGCTAAATCATCTGCAGTTACATTCGATGGTGGTGGGCTCTATTGGACAGGTGTGAACACCCAATTTTGTCCGATCAAAAAAAAAAAAAAACTCTCTCAGCCTCCTGTATTTTATTTTACTTTATTCTATTTCATTTTTTTTATTATCTTGGTTCAATCCATTTATTTCATTCTTTTTATAAGTCAAGGTTAAGCCCACTTATCCAGCCTATCTCATAGTTGCCCATTTAAAAAAAAAAAGGGTTGTTGTCGTTTGAGAGGGGGATTTTTCAGAAGATACATATTGATCATCAGCATCAATAATTGCTTTCTGTTATTATTTTCATCTACAAGAGTGATCTAATTTTAGAGGTTGTGATAGAGACAAAGAGGGATTTTTGACAATCTTCACTTTCAAAATAAGAAAACAAAGAGAGCTCTTTTGATGCAAGATTTCAACCAAGTCAGAAAGAAGTATCAGAAATGGAAAGGAGCACAATAAGAGTGATCTAATTCTTAGAGACTCTAATAGACACAGAGGGAATCACCATCATCAAGACTAGATTCCTAGTTGCTATTTTGATAAAAAAAAAAAGAGTGATCTAATTTTAGAGACTCTTGAGAGAAATAACAACAAAAGTCAAAGGCTAAAAGATTTAGCAATTCAAAGAAATTGGTACATTCTTTTGCTCTTACTTATTGATTTCTACTCATCCATTTTTGAACTATAATCACAGCACGCACACACACCATAGCTCTCATTAATCATCACAAACATTTACAATCCAACCATAAATCACAGCCAAAATCAGAAACCAATCAATAACCTTCCAGCCATCACCACTCTTCCTCTCTGACTACCATCATCATCATCACTACCTGAAATCAAAACAAAAATAAATAATAAAAAAAAGAAACCAAACTCAGAAAACCAAGAATAAGGGAGAGAGAAGTGGCGGTGACTCTCACTGCCTTCACGGCGGTAGCGCCTTTCCCTGCCCAGATTGCACTGCCACAAATCGCGACCTCCTCCCTTGCATTGTGCAAACGTGCGGATCCACCGCCAAAGCGTTGCTGCGCGACGCTATTCTCCCAAGCACGATCTCAGCCCCTCCACCAACTTAACTCTTCTATCACCCCACCAAGCCCGCGACACTTCCTCCTTTCCCTCCATCGAAACAGCAGCACGGACTACCTAGACCACCGCACAGCACCGTCACGCTCGGATTCGCCTAGCACAAGCCAGCAGCTGTGCCTCCCTATTCTCCATTTCTACCGCTCCGCGAAACAGCTCAGATCGCACTACCCTGACCACCCTCCGCCATTATCGCGCGAGCTTAGCTTCCCCACAGCAGCTCCGGCCAGCCACGCAACATCCTGTCGAAATCGCAGTCCTCCCCTGTTCGTGCGATGCATCTCAGCCTCTGTCCACCGCCACGACTTGCCAGCTCTCACCCTGTCAGCAACTTCACGAACCAAGCAGCCTGAGCTCCCCTTCGATTGCGTCTCCATCGTCGACTCCCTCTCTCACTCTCTGTATGTTTTTTTTTTCACTCTCTCTCTAATAATCTCTCTTTCCATGTGTGTGCTTGTCCTTTGTGAAGAATAAAGTTCCCAAACCCCAACTCATTGTCTCCACATTCCAGACTTTTCACGCTTTTTTTTTTTTTTTCTCTTGACTTTTTATTTAAGTGAATTGTATTTCGGCTAGTTCGTTTGTTTGGAAGTTCATTTGGGTTGGAATATTTAGGTTGTTTAGATTAGTCAGTTTGTTTAAAAGTGTATTAGGCTGGAATTATTTATTGGGTCATTTTTGGGGCAACTTCAAACTGAAAAATAAGTTATAAGAGTGTTGGATTATCACATTTTCAATTAAGGTTTTAGGTAGTTTTTCTAGTTAATTAGAATAATTTTTTTTCTATGTCTTGATAGGTTGTTTGTTTGTTTTAATTTGTCTTGAGCCCATTTAAATATCTGTGATTAAGTCTCTTGCTTTAAAAATAATAAATTTTTTTTGATTTGTTTTAATTACTTGAGAAGGAATAAGATAAATTAGTTTAGGAATGTTTAGTTATTTATTCGGTGTGTTAGAAAATTTTGTGCTAAATTTTGTTAAAATAAAAATAAAAAGATGAAAAAGTTAAAAAGAGATGAAAATAGTAATTAGGGCCCTTGCATTTTTAATTCGATTATGTTACTTGTCCAGTTTGCATAGGTTAATTACGTGTTGGTTTATTAATTAGTTTTGTCAATTCATGTTGGAATTGGTGTTAAAATTAAATAAAATAAATATTTTTTTTGGTTGTGAATAATATAAATAAATTTTTAATTAGTACAATGACCAATGATCATGATTGAATAGCAAATGTTATCTTCACTATTATTGAGTTGTAAGAGTTCATTGAGTAGCCTAGTGCTAACTTGGATTCTGTGCAAATGACAAATTTTGTATGCCTTGTTACAAATCTATTTTTTATAACTTAAAATAAACCCACACACAAATATTTTCTACAGAACTACGTGACTTTGAATTCCTCATTGCACTAGAGGATACGTAGGAGCAGGCTACTCATGTCAAGCCAAAATTAATTTTTCTTAATTTATTTGTTAAATTGTAAATATTTTGTGTAAATTATTTTTTAGTTGTTAAAATTATAAATATATTTTCCAAAACTAATTTTTCTTAGTGTATTTGTTTAAATTTGAAATATACTTGCCAAAATTAATTTTTCTTAATTTTTTTATTTAAAATGTAAATTTTTTCTAAATTAATTTTTCTTAATTTATGTGTTTAAATTGTAATTTTTGTCTTCCTTACTGAAATGTTTAAGAGTTATTAATTAATTTGCACAATTTTCTAAGGTACCGTCTAAGGGTGAGTGTATTAGGGGTGCTGTAGGATTAAATTCCTATCCTTCCCTATGCATAACTCACTCCCGAATCCATATCTGGTTTTCGAAGACTGTTTTCAAAATAAAATTGGTTTTTCCATGTTTTCCAATCTAAATAAACTTGGTGGCGACTCCATTTTCAAAAACTCTTTATCGCCGTCCCGTCACGATCCCGGTTGCAACAGATGGCGACTCCACTAGGGACCTCAGTAAGAGAGTCAGGCCTGTTATAGTTAGTTGTGCAAATTAAATATAACCTTTTGATTTTTTTCTTCCTTTATTCTCTTTTTATTTATTTTTGTACAATGTTTTCTTTGCATAGCTTAGTATTTCATATGTTTACTTATAGTGTTTGCTTTAATTGTTGAAACCTTAGGATAGACGACTATTGTATTCTATATTTATTATTATTTTTTTGTTTGTATTTTTCTCATTTTATTTTGTACAATGTTTCTTTATTTTTCTTTTGTACAATTTAAATGTTCATTAGGTTCAGATATAATGTTTGCTTTATTTGCTAAAACCTTAGGTTAGAAGACTATTGTTATTCTGTATATATGTATTGTTTGTATTTTGTTTAGTAGGAGTGTATATAGTGTTACGATTGAAAGGTTTGTATGCTCCCCGCACACACTTCACAATCACTTATTTCACACACTGTGTTCTTGGACTCTATACTCGAGCCCGTGCGAGCCAAGGATTAGGGGGTTTCTTGACATTGCCATAAGGGGCTTCATGCTCACTTGGTAGTTGTTGGGACGCCACTCGGATTGTTACTAATTTATGGATTAATCATATTGAGAGGGTTCATCCCTGCTTGTGGTTGGTTCAAAAGTCAGATCCTTGTCCCGTGGGACAGTGGGCAACTGGGACCATGGTCATTAGAAGTCTAGACCCACCATAAATGTGTACACGCATAGTTAAACATAGTAGCCTCCCAAATAGGGTACTTGGCTTTAGAACTTCTCACCCATTAAGCTTTACCCTGTTAGGACAAAGGGAGCATATTTCTTTCATCTTTTTACACTGCACTCATTTATGCTTTACTTTTAGTTGTTTTCACATTATCACATTGTATTTAGATTAACCAACTCATCATCTCATGCTATGCATTCTCGGCATTCATAACATAGACAAACATTATGTTCATTACCACATGCATTTTCATTTTATCATGTTTTCTTAACACAACATACTTTTTGCATAAAAAATGGTACTTTTGTTTTTAGTAGGTTTGTGCATTTCATAAAAGAATATTCTTAATAAGAGCATGCATTTTTTCTTTCCATTTTACTCAATTATTTCATTTTTGTCCACATTGGTTTTTAATTGATAATAAAACAAAGTCATCATTAGTTCAGATCAAATGGAAACATCACAGATGAACGCTAGCAATGCACATGACTGGAAGAGAAACATCAAGGTTACCATGACAACCAGTGAGTTAGAGAAAGTGAAAGAACAAATTCAGTTGATGCCTCATGAAGTCTTATCTTCTTTCAAGGATATGTATGGGCGTATATTGGATTTGTTGCTCATCCCTATGGAAGCTCTAGTATTGAGTGCTCTCTCACAATTCTGGAATCCTTCTCTTTGCTGTTTCGAATTGCCTGATCTTGATGCAACGCCAACTATAGAAGAGTATATAGTCATGCTGAGGCTACCGATTTGAGAAGAATCTGGTGTATATCACTACCAAGGGCATTATGTTAGCAAAGAAAAGGTTGCCAGAGTAATTGGAGTTGATCCAAACCAGATAGGAATGAAAGTTAGGGGATCCACCCAAGGAATCAGAAAGATTTTTCTAGAAGCTCATCTGCAAACTTTAGCCCAGCAATAAAGTTGGGACTTCTTCAATCGTACATTAGCATTGACAATTTATGGATTGATCTTATTCCCATTCACACCAGACATTGTTGACCAGGCTGCCATGGATGTGGTTTTCAAATTCGAGACATGTGGCATGAATCCTATGCCAGCTATCCTGGCGGACACATTTCTTTCCTTGGGAATTTGCATTCAGAAAAATGGAGGGAGATTGCGTTGTTGTTTGCCTATATTGTACGTCTGGTTCATGACTCATGCATATGCTGATAATTGCATGGACCTCTTTCCTAATCCATTAGGAGACTTCCATCGCATATAGATAAATCATCAAGAAGCACAGATATGGAAAAAGGAGTTCTCACAGATCCAATCTAGTGCTTTCAAATGGGTTTGTCCTTGGTATCATGGAGAGAGTGTTATCTATAGTTGTAGCAATTTTCACAATGTTCCTTTGATGGGTTCAAGGGGATGCATTGCCTACACACCCGCATTGGTGCTTAGACAACTTCACTGGACTCAAACCAAGCCATAAGAGGAACAACTAAAAGGGTTTAGCTTCTTATATCGGAAAGATAAAAGCACCATGGAGCAAGAAAAGAAAATCAAAATGGCATGGGATGATATCAAAATCTTAGGGAAAAGGGAACTTGGCCAACAACGTTTAACCTCTTCTCAAGAGTACAGAGATTGGAGGAAAACAAGAATTGGCAGAGATAACATCTCAAAGGATATTCTAAGCAATTCAGTTCCCATACAAACCCTAAAGGGACCTCAATGGACATCTCAAGTAGAAGCAATGAAGGCACAAATGCGATTCTTGGAAGAGGAAAAGGAGGCAGCTGACCTAAAAGCTAACATTCTTCAACACCAATGTGAGAAAATGGCTAAGGAGATTAAGATCCTGAAAGATGAGTGTGCTGAAGCTGTAGAAATTGCAAAGTCCAAGAAAAGCAAGGAGAAGATCTCAACCACTAATTTAGCCAAGATCCAAGAGCTCAAACAAAAACTCCACATGTCCATAAAAGAAAAGAGCAAGTTAGAGAAAGAGATTAATAAGAAGAGTCACATGGTGGAAAGAGTAGAACAGGAAGTCAACAGAAGGGATCGAAACATCTTCAGCTTAAAAATGGGGATCAATAAAGAGAAATATGCGCGAAAGAAGTTGGAAGGACAAGTGGAACATCTATCAACATGATTGGCACAAACTGAGCAGAATGCCACTCGAGGGTAGACATCAGCAAATCAGTATCACGATTTGTTTGTTGATGCATTAGAATTTGGAAAGTCATGGAGAGAAAAGGCTTTGGGATGTAAAGAAAAGTATGAAAAACTCACTAATGAATTGAGTCATTACGTCCCCAACTTTATATATCAATTTGAGCAAGCCAATGAACAAATTAGCAAGATGCCACCATTCAGATTACCTCGAGAAGTGACAGAGTTTATGGACTCATGTGAAAGCATCACTAAAGACCTTAAAAGAAAAAAGATGAAGTTTTTTATATAGTAATCTGTATTGAATAAAGGGCTGTTGATGTAGTTACTTTCTATGTTATCAATTTTGAAAAGACTTGTACTCGGAACTTCACCTGGGAATTAATGAAATTCTTAATGTTCGTGCTTCTATTTTGAATTTCTCTAACTCATTCGATACTTTCTATAGAGGAATAAATGTTCCCTTAGAAAGTAATCAATCACATTTTTGCCTTAAGATGGCTCATCCTCGTGCAAAAATGTGAGAAGCTTAGTCATCAGGAAAACAACTGCATTGCTAGTGTTAATCAAATAGCACCTATAGAGGAGTAGATTCTCCCTGTGGATTTGTTATCAACCATACCTTGACTTATAGGGTAACATACCCATAAGAATAAGTGTGGGGTATCCTTACTCTTGAAAAGAACTTTTGATGACTATTATTTGGTTTTTCTTTTACATATATATATATATATATATATATATATATATATATATATATATATATATATATATATCTTTAACCCTTTTGGTTATTGTTATCCACAGAGTGTGCGTGAGTGTGCGCGTGTAACTCGTAACCATTGGGTGCCTAAGGAAAGAGGATACCGATTTAACTCGTGTTCATAACACCAGAGCTCGAACTAAGATGGCATGTGGTAATGGCGAATCAGGGAGAATCATCACAGCTGTAGCTAATTCTGAATCAGGAAGGAATCTGAGTATAGAAGTTGAGGAAATGAGGGGGCAGTTGAATGCAATGACGGATACTCAGGCCAGGATGGAAGAAATGATGCAAACCATGAAAGAATCAGTCGACTTATTGGGAGCTAATCAAAATCGAGATAGAGTGAGTATGTTAGCAAGTGTGCAACCCAGTGCTGCAATGATAACCATACCTGTGGTAGCAGATGCAACTCCAAATGTTACACAATGGATGAACGACATGGGAGGGACACTAGGTAATCCCCATGAACAACCACCACCGACAATGCCAATTACCCTCCCCATTGGAGAAAGTCATCATGCCATAGAGAACACACATGCTGAAGGACACGGGCATGCTACCCACATTTGCGAGCAACCTTGTGTTGTTGTTCAAAGACAATTATCTTCCTCGGGGAATAATCGTGCAAAGATGGAAAAGGACAAGTTCAAAGAAGAATGGATGAAGAAGATTCAGGATCAAATTAAGGCCATCCAAGGACCTACCACCTATGGTTATGTGGAGGTTGAACAACTGTGCCCTCCCATTGACCTGGTAGTTCCCAAGGACTGCAAAGTTCCTGATTTCTCAAAATATGATGGGACCAGTAACCCTTTGTTCCACTTGAAGAGTTATTATACCAAAATGGCAATATGGTCCAAGGACGAAAGGTTTCTTATTAGCTTCTTCCATGAAAGCTTGACTGGACCTGCCTTAGAATGGTACATTCAATTGGACCATTCGAAGATCACAAGCTGGAGAGAATTGGCTGATCTGTTCATGAGCCAATACAAGTTTAACCTTGAAGTGGCACCAATAAGGGAGCAACTAAGCATAATGCAGAAGAAAAGACATGAAACATTTAAACAGTATGCTTAAAGATGGAGAGCATTAGCCGCTCAAGTCCAACCACCTTTCATCCCAACAGAAATGTGTTCATACTTTTTGGGGACCTTGGGATCGCCTTATATCGGAGCGATGGCAGGAGCATCGTACAAAGATTTCTCTGAGTTGATCATTGCTGGAGAAAGGATTTAGAATCTTGCTAAAGCTGGCAAGCTTCCAGTAACTAATGAAGACACAAGAAAAGGTTTCCCACTTAGGAAAAAGGAAACTGATGTGAATTTTCTGCAGAGTCAGCAACCTTTTACCCCAAGACGCGCACCAATGCACCTAAGACCCCAAACACCACCATTCCAAACCTTAACTACTCCTTACCCACTTTGCCAAATTGCACAAACAACAAATACCATCCCATATCCCCAGCCTCAGGTTAATAACATTCACATACGCCCGTATCAACCAGCACGTCCTACATATCCAACCACATATCACCAGAACTACCCAAACACCCTGACACCCTGAACAAATTTCCAAAACCAAAATCGCAATCGATTCCCAAACCGTCCACCTTTCCCAAAGTTATCCATCTCAAATGCTGACCTTTTTCAAAAGTTATTTGAGGCTCACCTGATCTCACCTTGTCTTGTGCGTCCATTAGAACCACCGTTCCCAACATGGTACAATCCAAACTTAACTTGTAAATATCACATGGATATAGTGGGGCATTCAATTGAAGATTGTGGAAGTTTCAAGATGGCAATAAAGAAACTAATTGCTTGTGGACGATTGGACCTTCAAGAAGAGTCAAAACCAGATATTGTCCATAACCCAATACCAAATCATGAAGGAGGAAGTCAGGTTAATGCTTTGGAGGAAAAAGAACCGCTAGTCAAGAAGGTTTTTAATCTTCGAACCGCTATGGAAAGAATTTTTATTAGTTTGAATGAGGCTGGTTACAACGTAATAGCACCTGCTTTGACAATAAAGGAGAATGAGAAGCATGATATGAAGTCAACCTGTGTATACCACTGCGGAGGTCTTGGGCATGACATAGAAAATTGCTAGGATTTCAAGGTTCGAGTACAGGGATTACTCAACTTGGGAGTGATACAAGCGAAAAAAGGGCTAAACACCCTTAATGAGGTGAATGTAATTGAACCATTTGTCCTTTGAGTGCCACCACTTAATCCAACCCCTAAGCTAGAAAAAATGGTGATCACCGTGAAAAGGCCTATGCCTTTTGGTTATGAGAATCCTCACACTGTGCCTTGGAATTATGAGAGTAAAGTGGAGACAAATGGAGACATAGGGGAGACCTCAAAGACCCGAGAAGGTAAGGAAGTGAGTGGTATCATGGAAATAAAAGGAATAACAAGAAGTGGAAGAGTTTATGGGCCCAAAGAGCTAGAAAAAGGAAAGTTTGTTAATGAAGGGGATGACTTTGGAGGGAACAAGAAAGAAAAAGATGAGGAAGAAGAGTTCCTAAAGATCATGAAACAGAGTGAGTACGATATTCTGAAGCAATTAAAGAAGACTCCCGCCAGAATATCTCTTTTGTCATTAATCATGTCGTCCAAACCCCATCGAAAGGCAATTTTAAAAGTTTTGAAAGATGCTTATGTCAAGCCTGACGTCTTATCGGAAAATGTGGTGAATATGGTGGATCCAGTGAAACGTGTTAGTATGATCATGTTTTCAGATGAAGAAGTTGTGTCACAGGCCAACCCACGAGCACTATACATAACCCTCAAATGTAAAGGTTACAAAGTGCCCAGAGTTCTCATTGATGGAGGGTTGGGATTGAATGTCTTACCTGTGTCGACTTTAAGCTATTTGTCGATGAGTAGGATGATATACTGCCACAAATAATGGTAGTGAAAGCTTTTGACGGAGCTAAGAAGAGCATCCTTGGGGAGATGGTGTTGTTGCGAGAGATCGGCCCAAGTAAATTTGAGGTGTTATTCCAGGTAATGGAGATTGAGTCCGACTACAATATGCTACTCGGAAGACCATGGATAAACAATGTTGGTGCTGTCCCTTCAACCTTGCATCAAAAGGTTAAGTACATTGAAAATGAGAGAAAGAAATCATAGTATCCAAACCAGTGGCATTGCCATATGTTGAAAATATAGAGCTAGTGGAGAGTAGTTTATGGCACAACTTGGAGGTGGTAGGGTTTAGACAGGAACAGGATAAGACCCCAATGCAAAATCCAGTAGTGGCTCATATCATGGCCAAGAATGGATATCTGGAAGGTAAATGACTGGGACCATGGTTGCAAGGCACCCGAACACCTATATTGGTCCCAGAGAAGTTCAATCGATTTGGTCTAGGGTACGAGATCACAGTGGATGAAAAGATGAGTGCCTTGAGTTTGGAGCAGAAAAAGCAAAAAGGAAGAATAAAGCAGATCCCTCACCTGAAGGAGATGTTTCCTAGTCCAGCTGAAGTAATTATAGCCGAGGAAGTTCACTCCCTTTGCTACTGCCTCACTATCAACACCTTAGATTCTGAGACAAAAAAGACAACAAGTTTTTTTGTTGCCACCAAGGATGAGATGCTGATGAACTGGACAACTGAACTAGTACTTGATGTTATTGCTAAAAAGTAATTAGTTGGGTTGTATCATTCAAGAATTGCTTATGCTTTTGTTTATGCTACTCAGAGACATCATTTAAATAAACTTGCATGATCTTTCAATAATCTTTCTTTATATGTTTCATTTACCTCGCTTGCTTTGCTTTCTTTCTCCTTTTTTCTATTTCTTTCCTTTACCACTCTCAGCTCATTAATTTGTGGTTCTTCCATGATTTATGATCCACCATTTATTTTAGCATTCCAACCCACCACAATTACTTTCCAGGGATTTGAATGTCATAGAAATTTTGCCACACGAAAGGGAATTTAGAAGCTTATCAATTGATTCTCTTGCTGCACTCGACTACGATAACCATGAGTTCGAGGGTGATGAAGAAGATGTTGAACAGTTTTCAAAGTTACTGGAATACTCAGAAAGAGGATTTGGCCTAGACAATGAGGTGATCGAGGTGATTAACATGGGCACTGAAGAAGAAAAGAAGGAACTAAACATAGTGGAAAATTCTGAACGCTCAGAAATGATTGCGTTGTTTAAGGAATTCCTTGATGTGTTTGCATGGTCCTATCATGATATGCTAAGATTAGACCCGGAGATTGCTTCACATAAGATTCCCTTGTATCCAGAAGCTGAGCCGAAAAAGCAAAAGTTGAGAAGAATGCGACTTGAAATGTCATTAAAAATAAAAGAAGAAGTGACTAAGCAGCTGGAGGCTAGGTTTTTGGAGGTGTCAAGACATACTGATTGGGTAGCTAACATTGTGCCTGTGCCTAAAAAGGATGGGAAGGTCAGAATGTGTGTAGATTATCGAGATTTAAATAAGGCTACACTGAAAGATGATTTTCCTTTGCCTCACATTGATGTCCTTGTTGATAATACAGCCATAAATCACAGATTTTCCTTCATGGATGGATAATCTGGATATAATCAGATTCCCATGGATATTCTTGACAAAGGAAAAACTACTTTCACAACTCCATGGGGGACATTTTGCTATACAGTCATGCCATTCGGATTGAAGAATGCTGGTGCCACCTACCAACGTGCCATGGTCGTATTATTCCATGACATGATGCATAAGGAGATTGAAGTGTACGTGGATGACATGGTCGCCAAGTCTAAGGAGGGAGAAAGTCATGTGGCAGTTCTATGAAAGTTGTTTGAAAGGCTTAAAAGATATAAACTCTGATTGAACCTGAATAAATGCATTTTTGGAGCTTCTACAGGGAAATTACTTGGGTTCATTATCAGCAGAGAAGGGATAAAGGTGGATCCTGACAAAGTGAAGGCAATACAAGAGATGCCTGCTCCCCAAACCGAACGGGAGGTTAGAAGTTTTCTGGGAAGGCTCAACTATATTGCTAGATTTATTGCCAATCTAACTAGTATTTGTGAGCCTATATTCAAGCTATTATGAAAACATCAACTTGGAGAATGGAACGAAGAATGCCAATAAGCCTTTGACAAAATTAAGGCTTATTTAATGAAACCACCTATTTTGATACCACCCATGCCCGATCGTCCTTTAATATCAGACTCACAGTGTTGCCCACGTCACTTGGGGCAATGTTGGGACAATATGATGAGTCTGGAAAGAAGGAACATGCAATTTATTATTTGAGCAAGAAGTTTAACGACTGTGAATCCCGCTATCTGGTAATTGAAAAGACTTGTTGTGCATTAGTGTGGACTTCCAAGAGATTAAGGCAGTATATGTTATACTATACGACCTGGTTAATCTCTCGAATGGATCCGTTGAAATACATATTTGATAGTCCTCATGTGTCGTTAAGAATGTCAAAATGGCAAATGATGTTGTCTGAATTTGATATCAAATATGTAACTCAAAAGTCTATCAAGGTAAGTGCAGTTGCTGATCATCTAGCTGAAAATCCGCTTGAGGATGGACAACCTACCATGTTTGAATTCCTTGATAGTGTGGTGTTGTTGGTAGAAAAAGAAGATGTAGAAAAGGAGAATGTGTGGAAAATGTACTTTGATGGGGCCGTCAATATGAATGGATGTGGAATAGGAGCTGTAGTGGTGTCACCAACCGGGAAGCAATACCCAGTTTCCATCAAACTAGACTTTGAATGTACCAACAATATTGCAGAATATGAAGCATGTGCAAATGGTTTACAAGTTGCAATTGACTTGGGGATCAAAGAACTAAAAGTCTTTGGAGACTCGACACTCATAATATACCAAGTTAATGGAGAATGGCGTACAAAGGATCCAAAATTGGTACCTTACTAGAAGTACTTGTCTCGACTAATTGAGCAATTTGCGGATGCCTTGGCAACTTTGGCTGCAATGACTAAGTTGGAGGTCCACACAAATGTCTAACCCATCCATGTAGAGGTGCAAAGTGAACCGATATACTGTGACAATTTAGAGATTGAGCCAGATGGCCGACTATGGTATTATGACATCAAGCAGTATCTCCAAAAGGGAGAATACCCTGTAGGAGCGAATGAAGGGTAAAGAAAAATAATTCGACGATTGGCCATGTCCTTTTTCCTAAATGGTGAAGTCCTTTACAAGCGGAATCATGACACCACTCTCCTCAGATGTGTGGATGCTCATAAAGCTCAAATGATCATGACTGAGATCCACAAAGGAATTTATGGAACCCACGCTAATGGGCATATGACGGCGCGCAAGATCCTAAGGAGTGGATATTATTGGTCTACCATGGAGAATGACTGCATCAGTTATGTTCGGAAGTGCCACAAATGCCAAATATATGCAAACCGAGTTAATGCTCCTCCAGTTCCATTACACAACATGGTATCTCCTTGGCCTTTTTCAATGTGGGGTATGGATGTCATCGGCCCAATTAATCCCAAAGCATCCAATGGTCATCGTTTCATCTTGGTGGCGATAGGCTATTTCACTAAATGGGTTGAAGCAGTTTCATATGCCAATATCACACAAAAGGTGTTCATCAGATTCATCAAAAGAGACATTATCTGTAGGTATGGAATTCCAGATAGAATCATCACAGATAATGCTCCTAACCTCAATAGTGTTGAAGTTTAGAAGTTGTTCAAGACTTTCAAAATCAAGCATCACAACTCAGCTCCTTATAGGCCTCAAATGAATGGTGCGGTCGAGGTTGCAAATAAGAACATCAAGAAAATCATCACCAAAATGGTAGTGAATTATAAAGACTGGCATGAAATGCTGCCATATGCTTTACACGCATATCTTACCAACATACGGTCGAGCACAGGGACAACTCCCTTCTCGTTGGTATATGGAATGGAAGCTGTATCTCCTATAGAAGTGGAAATCCCATCATTAAGGGTTTTAATGGAGGTTGAGTTGGAAGAATCTGAATAGGTGAAGGCTCGATATGAATGACTAAACATGATAGAAAAGAAAAGACTGGCAGCTATCTGTCACGGCCAATTGTATCAAAGCAGAATGGCTAAGGCTTTTAACAAAAAGGTCCGCCCTAGAGATTTTTGTCCAGGAGATTTGGTTATGAAGAAAATTCTCCCTAATCAAGAGGATGCACGGGGAAAATGGGCCCCAACCTATGAAGGTCCTTACATTGTCAAGCAAGCATTTTCTGGTGGAGCATTGATTTTGCAAAACATGGATGGACAAGAATTGTCCAAACCAATCAACACTGATGCAGTCAAAAGGTTTTATGCTTGAAAAGATGCTAAAAAAAAAAAACCCGTTAGGTTGAAAACTCGAAAGAGCAACCTAAGCAAAAGTTAAAGGAAAAAGAGAAAAAAAAAAAGAGGTTCGTTAGGTCGAAAACTCGAAAGAGCGACCTAGGCAAAAGTTAGAGCAAAAAGATAAGTATCATCTCAAGTAACCTATACTAGGACAATGTTTGATTCTTCCATTGAATTAAGCAGACCAAGACTGAAACTGAGGCAATTTTTGGAAAATAGTTTGAAGATGTATCATTGGATATCATGGCTATGGTGTTCAACTTGCTGCAAGAAATTGATTGATTAAGCCACAAAGAACTTAAATTAGGGCAAAATTTCATGTCATTCACAATTCCATCTTTCATTTTATGTTGTTGTCCCTTTTCAAACATTCGTCATCCAATTCACCAAAAAATAAAAATACCTATTCAGTTAATCTTTTCATTTCCTATTTGAATGCATGTTTATTTATGATGTCTCAAGTAGGGTAAATTTAAGTTTAAAGTTATACAACCTAACAATGTTTACAGCAATGACTAGTATCACACTAAGAGAGTTCAGAAGCTTCAGTTAAGCTTGGCAGAAGGGAAATCATCATCCTAAAAGGGAAAAGGGGGAGAAGAAGAAAGAATGGGAAAGAAATGAGCAGGGTTACAGAAGAAATGAAAGTCCAATGCAAGAATGTGAGTTTGATCAGTTAAAGTTTTCCTCAAGGCTTGCTCGATTTGGTTACGGTTAGTTTTTCAAGACTATGTCTGAAATAAACTGAAGGTGGATGATAAATCTATGACTTTTGCATAGTACCAATAAAAAAAAGAGAAAGAAAAAAAGAGGGGGATACTGTGAATATCATTGTTTTCTATGCCATTTTTACATTTCAGCCAGCCTCAAATTACCATCTCACTTTTTAGTTGCAAGGCTTTTTAAATTTCTGCCAGCCCTCGTCGGCTTTTAAATTTCTACCAGCCCGTCAATTTGTTAAATTTCTATCGACTCGTCGGCTTTTAAATTTACACTTTGCCCGTCAGCTTTTAAATTTCTGCCAGCCTTCGTCGGCTTTTAAATCTCTGCCAGCCCCTATCATCTTTTAAATTTCTGTTAGCCCTCGTCGGCTTTTAAATTTCTGCCAGCCCCCGTCGGCTTTTAAATTTCTGCTAGCCTTTGTCAGCTTTTAAATCTCTGTCAGCCCCCATCGACTTTTAAATTTTTTCCAGCCTTCATTGGCTTTTAAATTTTCTGCCACCCTTTGTCGGCTCTTAAATCTCTGCCAGCCCCCATCGGCTTTTAAATTCCAGTTAGCCCCCGTTGGCTTTTAAATTCCTGTCAGTCCCCTTCGGCTTTTAAATTCTTGTGAGCCTTCGTCGGCTTTTAAATTCCTGTTAGCCCCCATCGGGCTTTTAAATTCCGGTCAGCCCCCGTCGGCTTTTAAATTCCATCGGTCCTGATTGGCTTTTAAGTTCTTGCCATTGATCGGCTTTTAAGTTCAGTAGGCCCTGCCTTTTAAATTTACGCCGACCCTAAATCGACTTTTAAATTTCTACCAGCCCCATCGACTTTTAAATTCCAGTTAGCCCCCGTCGGCTTTTAAATTTCTGCCAGCCCCCGTCGGCTTTTAAATTCCTGTTAGCCCCCGTCGGCTTTTAAATTCCAGTCAGCCCCCGTCGGCTTTTAATTTCCAGTTAGCCCCCGTCGATTTTTAATTTCCTATCACTTGTGGACCCACATCCAGATGGTCGCAAGACTTTTCAATTTCTGTCAACCCTCATTGGTTTTTCAATTTTTGTCAGCCCTTATCGGCTTTTTGAATTTTCAATTCCAGTTAGCCCCCATCGGCTTTTAATTTCCAGTTAGCCCCCGTCGATTTTTAATTTCCTATCACTGGTGGACCCACATCCAGTTGGTTGCAAGACTTTTCAATTTCTGTCAACCTTTATCGGCTTTTCAATTTTTGTAAGCCCTTATCGGCTTTTTGAATTTTAAATTCCAGTCAGCCCCCGTAGGTTTTTAAATTCCTGCCAGCCCCCGTCGGCTTTTAAATTCCTGCAGCCCCCATCGGCTTTTAAATTCCAGTTAGCCCCCATCGGCTTTTAAATTGCTGCCAACCCCCATCGGCTTTTAAATTCCTGTCAGCTCCCGTCGACTTTTAAATTCCAGTCAGCCCCTGTCGGCTTTTAATTTCCAGTCAGCCCCCGTCGGCTTTTAATTTCCAGTTAGCCCCCGTCGATTTTTAATTTCCTATCACTTGTTGACCCACATCCAGTTAGTCGCAAGACTTTTCAATTTCTGTCAGCCCTTATTGGCTTTTCAATTTTTGTTAGCCCTCATCGGCTTTTGAATTTTCAATTTCAGTTAGCCCCCATTAGCTTTTTAATTTCTGTTAGCCCCCGTCGGCTTTTAAATTCCAATAAGCCCTTGTCGGCTTTTAATTTCTTATCAGCCCATTGGTTTTTACATTTCTTGTCACTTGTGAACTTGTGTCAAAATAGTTAGCTTCTCTTGTTTACATGATTCATACACAATTGAGTTTTGGAATTGCGTCAATTGCATGTAGCATTTAGGAATGATGATATTGTTGTATGGTTTGAGTTTAGAAGTCCTAGCATTTCATGCATTGCCGAACAAAATCAATGTTCATGTCTTTACTCATTCCTTATAAAGATGATATAAAACTTAAGTTTTTCATATTTCTTACAAGAAATGAGTAAAGAGGGGCAATTGTGAACACCCAAATTTTGTCCGGTCAAAAAAAAAAACTCTCTCAGCCTACTATATTTTATTTTACTTTATTCTGTTTCATTTTTTTTTATTATCTTGGTTCAATCCATTTATTTCATTCTTTTTATGAGTCAAGGTTAAGCCCACTTATCCAGCCCATCTCATAGTTGCCCATTAAAAAAAAGAAAAAACTTAAGTCCACACTCTTCGTGCCTGATTAAGTAAAAAAAAAAAGCAAAAAAGCAAAATAAAGAATAAATAAAAAAGGTCAAAAGATGCACAGGAATGCATTTAATTTTTTAACGGTGCATTTAATGATCAGAGTTGACAATTGCAGTGCAAAGAATCGCATTCAATGCTCTGTCGGGATCAACACATTTAATTTTCTAGCTATCAAGATCAATGCATTTAATGCACGGTGTATAAATAAATTTTTTTGAAAGAAAGCAGAGGAGGGCATCAGGTTTCAGTTCATATTGCCACTAAAAGAAAAGGGTTGTTGTCATTTGAGAGGGGGATTTTTCAGAAGATACATATTGATCATCAGCATCAATAATTGCTTTTTGTTATTATTTTCATCTATAAGAGTGATCTAATTTTAGAGGCTCTGATAGACACAAAGAGGGATTTTTGACAATCTTCACTTTCAAAATAAGAAAACAAAGAGAGCTCTTTTGATGCAAGATTTCAATCGAGTCAGAAAGAAGTATCAGAAACGAAAAGGAGCACAGTAAGAGTGATCTAATTCTTAGAGACTCTGATAGACACAGAGGGAATCACCATCATCAAGACTAGATTCCTAGTTGCTATTTTGATAAAAAAAAAAAAAGAGTGATATAATTTTAGAGACTCTTGAGAGAAATAACAACAAAAATCAAAGGCTAAAAGATTTAGCAATTCAAAGAAATTGGTACATTCTTTTGCTCTTACTTACTGATTTCTACTCATCCATTTCTGAACTATAATCACAGCACGCACACACACACACCATAGCTCTCATTAATCATCACAAACATTTACAATCCAACCATAAATCATAGCCAAAATCAGAAACCAATCAATAACCTTCTAGCCATCACCACTCTTCCTCTCTGACTACCATCATCATCATCACTACTTGAAATCAAAACAAAAGTAAATAATAAAAAAAAGAAACCAAACTCAGAAAACCAAGAATAAGGGAGAGAGAAGTGGCAGTGACTCTCACTGCCTTCACGGCGGTAGCGCCTTTCCCTGCCCAGATTGCACAGCCACAAATCGCGGCCTCCTCCCTTGCATTGCGTGAAATGCGTGGATCCACCGCCAAAGTGTCGCTGCGCGACGCTATTCTCCCAAGCACGATCTCAGCCCCTCCACCAACTCAACTCTTCCATCACCCCACCAAGCCCGCGGCATTTCCTCCTTTCCCTCCATCGAAACAGAATACGGACTACAAAGATCGCCACACAAAGACTGCCAAGGCCGGATCCGCCTAGCACAAGCCAGCAGTCGTGCTTCCCTGTTCTTCATTTTTGCCGCTCTGCAAAACAGCTCAGATTGCACCACCCTGACCACCCTCCGCCATTATCGCGTGAGCTTAGCTTCCCCGCAGTAGCTCCGGCCAGCCACGCACCATCTCGTCGAAACCGCGGTCCTCCCCTGTTCATGCTACCCATCTCAGCCTCTGTCCACTACCACAACTTGCTAGCTCCGCCCCCTGTCAGCAACTTCACGATGCAAGCAGCCTGAGCTCCCCTTCGATTGCATCTCCATCGTCGACTCCCTCTCTCACTCTCTGTATGTTATTTATTTTCACTCTCTCTCTAATAATCTCTCTTTCCATGTGTGTGCTTGTCCTTTGTGAAGAATAAAGTTCCCAAACCCCAACTCATTGTCTCCACGTTCCAGACTTTTCTGCCAGTTTTTTTTTATTTTTTTTTCTCTTGACTTTTTATTTAAGTGAATTGTATTTGGGCTAGTTGGTTTGTTTGGAAGTTCATTTGGGCTGGAATATTTGGGTTGTTTAGATTAGTCAGTTTGTTTAAAAGTGTATTAGGCTGGAGTTATTTATTGGGTCATTTTTGGGGCAACTTCAGACTAAAAAATAAGTTATAAGAGTGTTGGATTGTCGCATTTTCAATTAAGGTTTTAGGTAGTTTTTCTAATTAATTAGCATAATTTTTTTTCTATGTCTTGATAGGTTGTTTTTTTGTTTTAATTTGTCTTGAGCCCATTTAAATATTTGTGATTAAGTCTCTTGCTTTAAAAATAATAATTTTTTTTATTTGTTTTAATTACTTGAGAAGGAATAAGATAAATTAGTTTAGGAATGTTTAGTTATTTATCCAGTGTGTTAGAAAATTTTGTGCTAAACTTTGTTAAAATAAAAATAAAAAGATGAAAAAGTTAAAAAGAGATGAAAATAGTAATTAGGGCCCTTGCATTTTTAATTCGATTATGTTACTTGTCCAGTTTGCATAGGTTAATTACGTGTTGGTTTATTAATTAGTTTTGTCAATTCATGTTGGAATTGGTGTTAAAATTAAATAAAATAAATATTTTTTTTAGTTGCAAATGAACTAAGAATAAATAAAATAATATAAATAAATTTTTAATAGTACAATGACCAATGATCATGATTGAATAGCAAATGTTATCTTTACTATTATTGAGTTGTAAGAGTTCATTGAGTAGCCTAGTGCTAACTTGGATTCTGTGCAAATGACAAATTTTGTATGCCTTGTTACAAATCTATTTTTTATAACTTAAAATAAACCCACACACAAATATTTTCTACAGAACTACGTGACTTTGAATTTCTCATTGCACCAGAGGAAACGTAGGAGCAGGCTACTCCTATCAAGCCAAAATTAATTTTTCTTAATTTATTTGTTAAATTGTAAATATTTTGTGTAAATTATTTTTTAGTTGTTAAAATTGTAAATATATTTTCCAAAACTAATTTTTCTTAGTGTATTTGTTTAAATTTGAAATATACTTGCCAAAATTAATTTTTCTTAATTTGTTTATTTAAATTGTAAATATTTTTCTAAATTAATTTTTCTTAATTTATGTGTTTAAATTGTAATTTTTGTCTTCCTTACTGAAATTTTTAAGGGTTATTAATTAATTTGCATAATTTTCTAAGGTATCGTCTAAGGATGGGTGTATTAGGGGTGCTGTAGGATTAAATTCCTATCCTTCCCTATGCATAACCCACTCCCGAATCCATATCTGGTTTTCGAAGACTGTTTTCAAAATAAAATTGGTTTTTCCATGTTTTCCAATCTAAATAAACTTGGTGGCGACTCCATTTTCAAAAACTCTTTATCGCCGTCCCGTCGCGATCCCGGTTGCAATAGCAGGAGTTGTAGGAATACCCTCATTTGGTTTAGGACTCGTGGTATTAGTCTCATCATCACTTGCCTCGGCTAAGATAATAGCCTGATTGGCTAGTGTGTTGATGCCAGAGCTAGACTGAGGGTTCATTTTCTACAAATTCCAGAGTTTAAAAAGGATAAATCAATCACCAAAATGTGAGAAAAGAATTTAATATTTGTAAAGGTTTATATACCTGGGGCTTAGAAGTTGTATTCTGGTGGGAAGGAGAGTTGTGCCCTGAAGAACGAGTAACCCTTTTGGGTAATTCAATGGTCTTGGAAGTTGTCTTTTTCTTTTTGGGCGAAGGGTTAGCTTGTACAGCTGAAAATAAAATTGATATCAGGGAAATATATCTATCTATGAGGAAGTACCATTAAGAGAAGAGTTGGAGATGACAGGTTGCCAGGAACAGGGTCATGTGCAACTAGAGTAGGGGTTGTTCTTCTTCTCCTTTTTTTCTGTGGTGGCTCAATGTCTGCTCCATACATTTTGTCAAGATAAGTATGAATATTGTCCCTGAAGATTGTTGAGAGCAAAATTCTCTACCTTTCTAAGAAATTGGGAGTTTCTGACGGCTCTGGATTATATGTGATGAATTGGAAGCTGAGGAAATGGTTTTTTGCTCTTCTTCAATTTTTTTTCATCTGTTCCATACTCAGAAAAGGACGTTCTACTGATGAAATTATAGTAGCAGATTAAGCTGGAATATCTTGAATAAAACCCAACTGCCGAGTAAAGAATTGGGGGCAATACGACTCGGCTGAGGTTTTATAATTTCTAGAAGTGGGTCTCAAACCACTTAACAAATCTCGAGGAAAGAGAGCATAAGGTAGATGATTTCGCAATAGAGTAATATCATGTCCTGAGGATATGTATGGGTCTATTTTGATCCATCTGGGTCCTAGCCTTGAATCACGGTAAGGAAAATAATCCAAACTTTGCCGTGGAGGTAGTTCAAAAAGTTTGAGGACTATCTCATGGGTGCTCATGATAGTCACTGGAACATATACATAAAGGTTCCCATAAATAGCAGGTAGAGGAGTTCTAAGAGACTCGGTTGGTATAAATTCGGGTAAGTATACATTAACCTATAGATTAAGGAACCAAAGGGGACCTTGAATTTTCTCTATAGATTTGCCTCTCCTTAATTCATCTACCATATTTGTCATGCTACCATAAAAGGTAGAGAGGAAAAGAGATCCTAGGGATAGGGATCTATCTGACATTATAGCGGCTACTATGCAAGAATATTCTAGTACAATTGCGGTAGAGCTAGTATTGAAAAAATACTTACATAGCCAGAATAACAGAATAGCCGCATGTTCATCCTCGGCTACTAAGCCAGAATTATGTGAATTGGTTTGGAGGAAATTGGAGTATGGAGCTAATTTCTTATTAAATTTAACTCTTAAGTTGTCTCCGAAGCGTTCATTGGCAGCCGGGATAGACTCTCCTGCGATTGGCAAACCAAGGATTGCAGCAACATCCATCAGAATGGGAGTAAGCCAAGATGTTAGGGTTCCAGAAGCCAAGAAGGGAGAAAATGAGATGGGGGTTACATGGAAACTCTTTGGTGCTGCGTTTGATCATGTCATAGATACCCCATCTAGTCCACTCTCTCCTTTAGCTTAGGATACACAGTCAACCTGTAAGGGGATTGGATGACTTGCGTACCTTCCCGGGGATCGAAAATCTCGTTTTTCGAGTTTTCAGGTCAAAATGACCAAAACGCCCCTGCGGTGTTTTACCCGTTTGCAAGTTCCGGATGAACCCGAAACTTCTCTAGATGATTTTAAAAGGCGTTTTTATGTAGATTACGACTTTAGTTTTGGTCCCGGAGGTCCCGGGCGAAATTAGTGCAAAATTATGATTTTGCCCCTAGTTTCGTGTTTTTACGCTTAATCGCGTGATTAAGCAAACCTAAGCAATATTAGGCTCTAATCGAAGGTTAATTAATTTCCTTAATTAATCTCAAGTCAAAATAATTTATTAAAGTTGATTAGAACATAAAAGTGCTTAATTACAACTTAAAATCATATTTTAATTTCAAGACTCCTAGTCATGGAATCTTGAATAGTATTTTCTCTTTCCAATTCCTTAAATCATGGAATTGTGTTACACATTGTTTATTCATAAATGGGTTTTTAATTCTCTAATGATGTATGAGCACTCCTAATCTTGTCATAAAATCCTTAAAACACATTCTTAGTTACCTAAACTTAAGCTTAATTATTCCTAACCTTGTACCTAAGCTAATACACATTTAAACTTATCATTAACACACAATTAGATGATCAAATCTCCCTCCCTCCATACTGCCCAGGTCTGGCCGTGTGCCCTTCTCCCTCCATAAGCATCACATGTTCAATTTTTCAACACTCCAAGGCCATACCTCAAGTCACATACACTATACCTTGTCATAACTTTCAATCAAGCTTGAATTTCCACATGAATAAATAATTAAAAACAACCCATTTTTCCCATTTATTTGTGGCTGGAAAAGTTCCAGCCATGTCAAGTTTCTAGAAGCTTAATTTTATCAAAAATTGATAGGAAATTAACTCACATCAAGCCATACTTTGTAGCATAGCTTCCATACTTCAAACCATGCTTGAATGGCCTTGTGTAAGAGATATTTTTCTCTCCCTTTTTCCCCCTCAATGCTATGGCCAAAGGCTTCCCTTGGTGAGCCTCATTGTTTTGTTTTGCTATAAATAGGATGCTTGTGATAGCTTAGTTGCACCTTGAAGCATTTGCTAAGTTTAGAATTCTAGAGTTGTCTTGCTAGTTCTTTTCTTTCTTCTCAAAGTCCCAAGAGTTCTTTCTCTTCATCTTCATCCTCTCTTCACATTATCACCTCACCACTTCAATCCACCATATCCTAACCTTAGATCATCATCAAATCTCTGAAACACTAAACCGCAAACACAAGCTTCCTCAAAACACATCTCCTTTCCTTTTCTTCCTCTTTGGCCGAAGCCATCACACCACCTTAGGAGGAGTTGGTCTTCTCATTTTCCTTTTCAAGTTCAAGCTTTCATCTTCATCACTTGGTAGGGATTTGCTTTTCAAACTTGTTTTGCTCAAGAATATGTTTTTCTCTAGTTTCCTCTTGGATTCTTTTTTTTTTTTAACTTTCTTTTGTTTTCCTTTTCTCCTTTCATTTCGGCCATGAGGCCATAATTATGAGCATGATAGCTTGATGATGAGAGTTTCTAGAGGATGACCTTGTGTTCATCTCAAAGAAACCTCTAAAGCTTGAGTTTTCCTTTTCATATGACTATCTATATGATATCTAGCTCACATGGTTTTTCAACTTAAGAAAATTAATCTAAGGATTTCTAAAAGCCCAAGCCTACCCTTGTCAACCTTAAAGTTGGCCGGCATGTTCTAGAGATCTTTCTCTAGATAGGGGTTTTGGTTATTTAATAAAGAACTTGACTTAGTTTCACTTTCTTTTTCTCTTGTAAGGTTTTCGGTTTTGGAAGTTGGTTTACTTGAGCTTGATGATGTTGTTCAAGAACCTCATAGTTCTTTTGAGAACTTGGTTTAAGAACTCTAAAGCTCTCTTTATAATGAGATATGTGTTGGGTTGATTATCTTGTTAAAGTCTTGAATGAGCTCTAGCTAACCATAAAATGAACCTTGCATCATGTTTACTTTTATGTTTTGCACATCATGTTTATTTTCCTTGCTATCACTAAATACCAAGATAATAAAAGAACTTGCATTATCATGTTTATATTTCAAGCTATGCATTATCATGTTTACATTTCATGTTCTGACCTAAATATCAAAGATAATAATATGATGCATCTCATATTTATTTTATGCTCTCACTTTACTTTCTAACAAAAGCTAAAACAAGTGCATAAGCATGTTTATCTTTATGCCATCACTTTAATGAACCTAGAGCTCAAGGACTTGCCCATTGTTGTCTCAAACAAAGGTCTAAAATATTTATTTTCCATAATTGAGATTTCAGCCCTAAGAGGTTTTAAGGTTTCCAAGTATTGAAAATTATGTTTGATAATTTTCCTAAGCTTATATGAGTATAAGAAATATGTAGAACTAAGTTTTATGAATTTAGGACCTCTTGAGATGAAAATGATTTAGCCACTGCCCTTTCAAGTATTATTATGATTTTAAAGGATAATAGTATTTATAAATGAGTTTTGAAAGTTTTAAAAAGGTTCCAAGAGAAACTAGTATCTTATGTGCTTTAGAAATTGTGTTCTATGACTTTTATGGAGATGCACATTTCGGTTCTACCTTGCTACTGATTTGCCACTGTATGTTCTGTTTTAATAATGATAATATGCTTATGTTTGAGTAAAAATAATGTTAAGACTCTCATGTGGAAGATAAGATAAGTTAGAGACTAGAAAAGAATTAATTTGAGAGTTTTAGATCCCCTAATTATTGAATTTTCTGGATTCTGATCAGCAAGGTTTAGATTTGATAATCATGGTTTTAAATTAGTTTAAATGTGTAGGAATGACTCATAATTGGTTTAGGACTTGATCTTGATGCCTTAGGAGCAAACTAAACTTAGAAAGGGTCATTGTTGTGACTCCTAGGTACCCGTAAAGTTAGGATTATAAATTCTGCATCCTTGAGGTTTAGAGATGTTCTTGATCATAGTTTGAGGTGATAAATACTTAGTTATAACCTCATAGGTGCCCAAGAGATTAGGTTTGATGATTAATAACTTAG
This sequence comes from Dalbergia cultrata, assembly GCA_031216105.1. NCBI lineage: Eukaryota > Viridiplantae > Streptophyta > Magnoliopsida > Fabales > Fabaceae > Dalbergia > Dalbergia cultrata. Next base: position 38,495,503 of record CM062350.1, read on the forward strand.
AACGTGAGTTAAGGACCTTAAGGGTCAATGCATAAAACATTAAGAAGTCTTGAGTGTTTATGATGCTTAAATTATGTAAATATGATATATGATACATGAGCTTGATCTATGAAGAGTTTGATGTTTATGCTATGAAGAAGTTTTATATGATGAGATGCTAGAAATGTTTGTATGTCCTGTATATTTTCATGGCATAAGCAAATTTGAGGAAATTCGGTCTCTGGCCATGTCATCTTTGCCGAATTTCCATCAAATTTGAGAAACTTAGAAAAAGTTCTTTTTGAAAATCATGAGAACTTAAATGTGACACAACACTGAGACGCCTTCTTGGGTGACACCAGTTTAGCCGAGCACCCCCAAGAAAACAAATCCGTGAGGGTATTGACACAGAGCTTGCCAAAGCGGACAATACTACTATGCACTAGTTGCTAGTAGAGCGTTTCAAAGAGGAAATGACCCTAAGAGGTGATCCTTAATTTGCCCCCTAGCTCGTACTTTAAGTCGGGATTATGTGTGTTACGCTTATCATAGGATAAGTAAGAACTAGTGATGACTAGTTAAAGTATGAGCTCATAACCTAGAGATGTTTTAGGGTGGCCCCATGAGATAAAGTTAAAAGTTGAAATGTCACATATGCTATGAAAAACCAAGGAAATTATTATGAGATTTATACCTGTCAACTTATGCCACTAATATAACGTTTCTGTGACTTTGTTAGTTTAGCTTATCCTTATGATGCATTCATGTCATTAGTGTATTCCATGCTTAGTCATAAGACGCATTGTAAAATATGACGGACCTTGGATAATTAATACTTTAGAAAACTAACTAAAAGAAGTTTACCTGCATGCGCACCTTTTTAGAAATAAAACCCAAGGTTCCTGAGGATGTGATGATGTCACTTAGTTAGGGGTTGCCCTACTGAGAATTCTTTTAGAAGATTCTCATTCCCTCTCTCTTTTCTTCCGTCACATCTTCAGATGGCGACTTTCGTACTCTTCATCGATACCCCGACGTGGGAGCTGCACCATGACCCAGCACTCTGGTCATATCATTTTGAGGGTCGCTGCACTGTCAGAGTATTTATGTTTATGGGATGACCCTTCGCACACCCAGTACGGAGCTACCGCTTCACCCCGACTGCTCCCTACCATCATAACACGATTTTTGAGCGAGCCAGACCACGCGACGAGCAGATTCTCCGCATGCAGCCCGAGGCATCAGCCGTATGTGACTACCCGGAATACGTGCCCCGGACTCAGTATTCGGAGACGGATCCATCAGAGGACCCGCCCTCACACATGTACAGTTGGAGCTCCAGCCCCGCTCCCCCACCGATGAGAGCCGGGAGTGAGGAGACGGTGGTTCAGCCGAGGTTGGCTCGTAGGCCATCCATGCACCCTCGCCGCGGTGGACACGCTCCGATGATCCGCACGACCACTCCTGCCGAGATCCTCCAGTGGATCGATTCCACCCCTCAGTACTCGGACCAGCAGGAGTAGGTGCATAGGATGGGTAGTAGCTAGTGCACACATGCCACATAGTTGAGGACAAACCTTCTTTTGTATATGAGGTTGTCTACTCTAGGTGCACATGGGTATGGGTGTTGCTTTTATGATTTCCTTGTATTTGCTTTTCAGTTGTATTTCATTCTTCTATGTACCGAATAGTCCTGCCTTTTGGTGGGCACATTATCTATATATATAATCAATTGATGTATCCATGTTATTTATGTGTTTTATTATGATTTGCTCATATGACTTGTATGAATTCCCGTTCAAAGAATCATGCGTGGCTCTCACTTTGGTTTTAATTCCAAAAAGAAAAATTTTACCCATATTTCCGCTAAGTATTTTCAAGTAAAGAATGAGACCAAGAGGTAATATTCTAAGGATTAACCTAAATACATACTAGTAGTATTAGGTTAAGACTTAGGGTGTTACACAACCCAAGCTTCATACCTAGGGGTGAAATGAGGCCAGGCACGAAAGTCTGTTGGGCATTTGGTAATATCGAACCATTCTTCTGTGATGAGGAGCTGATTATCAGTAGATGCAAGGAAGTGGTTAATGAGTTCCCGTCCAGAATCAAGATCTGGTAGGACTGGGTTTAATCGATTTGTTTGAGTGTCTTTGTTGAAAGGTAAGAAGATTCTCATGGTTAAAAATGGAAGTGGTTGAAAAGTGCCTGGAAGGTTTGAAAAGAAAAAGATGGTTGGGTTTAGTGATAAAGACAGTAAGGGGATAAAATCATGAAAGGGAGTTGAAAGAAGAGATTGGCTTTGAAGTTTAAGAATGTTATGATAACTAAAAGGACGAAAGTTGTTTTTTCTGTTTTCTACATTTATAAGAAGTATGTTGTAACAGATATACTATTTATTAGGGTTGGTGATTTATCCGTTACACCCATTAACCTAAGTTTGATGCTTTGGTTTATGGGTGTAAGGGCATATGTTACCACTAGATTAAAAGCAGAAAAAGATTAATGGGTCAAAGTTAAAATGGGCCTATGATTGATATGAAGAAGTTGGGCCGGACATTACCTTGAGTTTTAAGCCGCTATGGTTATTTCAGTTGGGCTATCTCGGCCGGTTAGTTTTAAAAGAAACTGTGCCGAGAATGGAGGATCAATTAATAATGTGGAAGTTAATAGCCGTAGCATGCATGTGATAGCAATTAATATAAGGGAGCCACGATGGAGGTGAGTTGGAGCTTTGAGCGGGAACAGTTACTGCTGGAACTAACAATGTTACAAGATGATCATGAAGCCGTGGCAACTGATTATAAGGAGTTTGAATTCATTAACGGTTATTGTTGTGGTGAAGAATTGAGAGAAGGAACGGTTATTGTTCCTTATAGCCGAGTTAAGCCACAGTAAGCCGTGATAACTGCCTTTGTTATGAAAATTGGCCTGAAGCTTCAGTAATCGCTATAAAAAGGGGAAAAAAGAAGAAGAAAGCATGACAAGTCAATCATACACAAATCTTTACAAATTTTCTTTTAAGCTTTGTTTTAGATGTAGTTATAGAGTAGATTATCAATGCGTAATTTCAGTTTCCATGTTACTCTCGTGTTGCTGTTGATGTTGTACTTCTCTTATTCATTAATAAAATTCAGTTCCTTTATCAATCTTAGTCCGAAGCTTGTAATTAATTGAAGTATTTGGAGAACTCGCAATCAAGAAGTTGATTCCTCTTCTTCGTGAAATTGTCTGATACTTGGGATCGAGGTATTTTGCTTCTTGGCCTAGTTTATTATCTTAAACTTAGCCGAACAAATTTACTGTAAACAGATTTGTAGAGTAAATTTTATATTTGAAACAATCAAATAAAGAATGAGATTGGATTGATTTGGAAATAAAATCTCGTGTTTAAAATTAGTGTGGAACCTTTATTATCCTAAGTTATTCAAAAATTAATTGAGCTTATTAATGGGAATTTGTGTATTCTCACAAACTTAATGAGATCTGGATGACCTCATGGACGAATAGAGAAAAAATTATTTAAGTAGTAACTTTACTTGCTCGCAAATGAATATTAACTATAACCAAGACCAAGGATGACCCTAGGGCCAGTGGAACTTAAACCTGAAGGGCATGATAGAGTATTAGGCCCGAGACCTAGGTAAAGATATTTTAAGTTTTCCAAGTATTTTATTTTTCCTGTTCAGTGAAATTTCAGTGTGCGATTTTTAATACTCAAAAAGCAACTAAGTTCAAGTGAGCTGCTTATCTTGAGCCAAGTGCATAACAATCTCCCAAGTATAACATCATCTTTAAGACATAACATTAGACTTAGGAGTTGTTACCTATAAATTAGCAAACTTTGCTTAATTATCTATAACATATTTGAACGAATTGTGTAATATCTAATTCACAATTCTACTTGAATTTATAAAAGGAAAACATAACATATATAGAATACATGTTCATTACAACTAAAAGCTCTTCTATGAGCCTTAATGAATATATGTATTCTTATACATTTATAAATATATATACATACAACAAAGTAAAACTGATAAGGGACTATAATACCCATGGTACACGTATCCATAAACAAATTTCGTATGGCCCTAAGGCCCCCAAGACGCACCCTTAATGCGGGGAGGGCCCCAGATGCTTAAAAGACTCTTAAATGCAAAAATTGGTGTTACTGTCATTGCTATAGCAATCTTATAGCTATCCATGATCGCTATAGCAGTCACAGGGAGGAGGTTGGCACAATTTTGGGTCCTCCCAACTGCTATAACAGTCTACAATCGCTATAGCAGTTAGGTAAGGGAAAATGTTGGCACAATTTTGGGTCTTACCAACTGCTATACCGGTCTAGGACCGCTATAGCTGTCATGTAAGCCCTCTGACTGCTAGAGCGGTGTCCTTTATGATAGCACAATACCAAATGCCGTCGTTCCACTTAACAGAGCCCTTCCTCTATTTATGACCCCCAAACTCAGGCTCCCCACTTCAAAATTGAAACCCTCACCTCCCAAACAATCTCAAACCCTTCCTCACTCAATCTCACTCCAATCTAGCTCCCCTAAAGCTTCAAGGTATGTGAATGTTGTTAGATTATGTCTCATTCCTCCCCATTCCTTCATGTTCTTGGTTTGGTGTCTTTGTTATGTCATTTTTGTTAAGTGGGGGTGCTCCGCCAATGTTGTTAGAGTTGATTTGTAGTTGTTTAGAGATTGTAGAGATACCTGTAGATTGATCTAGAGTTTATGGTTGTAATGGCAGATATTGGTATCATGCCTCATTCCTAGAGCTCTCTTGGTGTTTGTACATCATATCTTGCCTCCTGAGGTGAATTGGTTCAATCATGTAACCTTTATTTTGGTAATTAGAGCTATTTTCCTTACATTATGGTATTATTGCATGATTTTAGGGATGATTTTAAAGAGATTATAATTATTATTGGTTTTGTCAAGTTTATGAGATTATAATTTTCAAAGTGCATAAATTATATGTTTTAAGAGGCTCATGGGACCATTTGTTACTTAAATGACTTTGGATAAAGAGCTAGATTATGAATATTTATATTAGAAATTTATGAATTTTCATTGTGAGTTCAAGAGTAGAGCAAGAATATATATGATAAAGTTTAGACCAGAGAGGAGCTTAGCACAGAGTTTTAGAGAAAATAAATATATATAGAGCAAGGTATGATTTAGCTTTTGAAAGCCTACGTATTTATGATTTCAGAGTTTTCATAATTTAGAACCCTATTAGTTTTGAAAGATGGTATTAGGAATATCTAGTTATGAAAATATGTACTAGCTTGAGGTACATTTGGAAATTCAGTTACAAAGGTTTTAGAGCACGGATCTTCCTATTATTCCTAGCAATTGGTGGCAACATACCCTGTGGGCCTTGGAAATCACAATGTCTTCAAAGAGGTTATCCCTTGGACATGATTTAGTAGCCACAGTTATACTAAGGTCAAATTGTCAGAGCTATGAGAATCCAGAGCTCTTAGAATATTAAGAGTTTTCATGAAACTAAGAAAGATGGGATTTTTAGTATCATTGATTTTACTCATTTTTAGTTGAATCATGTATGATAAGGTTTATTAAACATAGTTAAAATCAATGATTAGAAAGTAATTTGTAATATCTTAGGTTAAAAAAAAAAATTGGGGGACCGGCTAGGCGGTCATCAGGAAGTAAGTCAGTGCAGCAACTGCACTGGAAATGCCCAAGCGATCATCAGAGCACTAAAAACCCCTATTTCGGGGTCCAAAATCTTCATTCACTCAAAAACACACCAAGCTTGAAACTCTCAGTTCTCCATCCCAAATTCACTCCCAAACTCCATTCTCTTCCATTTTCTCTTGAAATTAACTTCAATATTTCACTTCTAAGGCTTTAAGATATGTTATTCTAGTGATTTTTCTTCTATTCTCTCCATTTTTCTTTGTTTTGGGAGGGTTGACATCAATTTTTCCTACCTCTCAAGGAGGTAGAGTTCTTTCAACATATTAGAAGTAGATTTGAGTTATATAAAGGTTTTAGTAGTTAATCTAGAATTCTATTTCTTCATTGATAGATATTAGTGCTGTTCTCACCTCCCAGAACTCTACTGGTGCTATTCCTATGCCTATTGCTACTCCAGATGAGTGGGTTCACATCTGTAACTTCTATTTTAATCATTATATTTATTTTCACCTAAAACATGAGAGTATATATGATTTTAGAGTTTATTTTGAGAACTGCTGAGATTTCTATGAATTATTGTGTTATGAACTACTGGTCTAATAAGAGAATGTGTTTTCTTGAAAACCATGGGACATCTATAATTCAAAATGAGATTTTGTATAGTTGTATTGCAAATTTAATCAATTAAAGTTGGTTTTATGATTATATGATTTTGATACTATATACTTTTATATAAAGGAGATTTTGAACCTTAGGATAGAAGATTTTGGAAATGATAGAGAAGAGAATGAGGTTTTTAGCTGAGTTGGCAGTAATTATAGAGAAACAGGCTATTTGTTAATAGCAGTTAATCTGTTAGCCTTGGTACCAAGTAGCCCAGGCTAGAGATATTCAGAGATATTCAGAGAAATTATATTCAAAGACTTATTGTCATACTGGGGATGGCGATACGTAACGCCCAGATATGACTAGACACTGTATTTAGAGTTTGTTACGTTATAAACACTGAACGTAACCAGAGTAGAGATTACTGTTTCTCTACTAGAATGCTGTTAGGTCAGATTATTGAAAACCAATATTTGAGAACTTGATTATAATTATGAAATACTTTGATATTGGTACTGCTATTACTATTATTTTGGTGTTGTGTACCTTCTTTGGTGTCCCATGAAGAGGGGTTCTAGATGAGGGCTTACTCACTGAGTTTTGGTTATAAAACTAACCCCTTTGTTCCTTTCATATTTTACAGATATTGTAGCTGCTGAGGGTACTTCTACACCATATTTCTCCCAGCAGTATTAGATTTCAGTTGCTGAGCCTGTTAGGTGAGGTGTCTGACATTTTGCTCTAGATGTGCTCCAGTGTAATGCAGGCAGGACCTCGGACCATAGGGCATGACCACATTTGCATAGTCTTGTATTTTCATATACTATTTGGACTATATAACTCTTACTTTTCATAAATACTCTATATGTAAAGGACTATATGCATATTAGTGATATTGTACATTACCTTTGAAAGAAACTGTAATATATTTTTGGTTTTCTAAATATGGTTTTTAAGAGCAGGTGATTTTATGTGGGAAGACAAGAATCTATTTTATGTGGGAATAGGGATTCTCACGTACCGGTCACATGCCCAAGAAGAGTCGTGACATAATTAACCTTGATACATCTCACTGCCAAAGAGGCGATGTATTAAGTAGCCACGAAGGCAAATCAATTAAGCAGCCATAGGGGCAATATTATTAAACAGCCATGAAGGCAGTATTATTAAATAGTCATAGAGGCAGACCAGAGAAGATTAGGATCCAGTGAGGTGCCCATAGAGGACAAAGATAATCACGAATAGCTATGACCATTCTTATATATATGAATATGTTTACCAAGTTTAGAGTATTGGTATTTATGATTTAGAGAAGCTTATGATTTTGTTTTAAAATGTTTATATATACATGTATGGAGTTGTTTTAGAGTTTTATTATTATTATTATTATTGTTATCTTAATTTTACGCATCTTGTTTGTTGTCCCAAGAAAGGGGTTACGAGTGAAACTTCACTCACCGAGTTTTAGATGAAACCCACCCCTATCCTTTTTTCCATTACAGATTCTTTAGCTACTGTGGGTTTTTTGTTGGTAAGGAAGTACACAAGAAATGGGGGTTGAATTGTGCTTCTCTTTTTAAAATTTATGAAACTAAAATTTTAGAACAAAAATCTATCAAGCGTTGAGCTAAAAGTGCAGCGGAAAATAGGTTAAATTATTCAGAAAGTAACTTTTTGAATTAAGCAATTAGAGTAAATAGATTGAGAATAATAGATAATAACCAAGATATTTAGTGCAACGTTAAATACTGAAAATAAAGAGATGAAGAATAAAAAGATACTGAACAAGAGTTTTATACTGGTTCGGCCAACACTTTCCTACATCTAGTTCTCAGTCACTACTGAGTTTCACTAATCTTTCTCAACCCAAGGAGACGAAAACACTGGGCAGTCTTTACAATACCATTCCCAAACTCTCACTAGTGATAGTAGACAACTGATATTGTCACATAATAAGTAGTTTTGCAATAGCCTCTTCAAGCTATTAAATTTTTTATCACTACTGGATCGAGGATACAATTTGATTTTTTATGTTTACCTTAAACTATCCTGCACTCAAGCTTCTTTTCAAGTGAATATGAATGGTGAGAGATGATTGAGTGACTTTTTCCTACCAATTCTTCCTTGGAAGTATGTGTGAACAATCTAGAACTTAAAAAGAAGATTTTAATGTACAGAGGGAGTAACAAATAGATTTCACAAAAAGATTTAGAAAAGGATGTTTCAACTTTTTTGGCTCTATTTTTCTTCCTGTATTTCTTGAAAGCTCAATCATCTCTTTTGTTAGATGGTCTCCTTTTGTGACCATTGCCCTTGATCTTCTGTCTAAGTGACACGTGTTGATCATCAGATTGTGTCTTGGAAACATAATCTAAAAGAGTAGCTTGTCTGGTGTTTGAGTTCTTTTTCAGAAGCTGTTGATGAGTTGAGGTTTCTGAGATCTATTAGAAACTACTTTTCTATTTTCTGGGCATGCCTTCTAAACTCATTCTTGTGTATGCTTTTCATAGTTGACCAAAGATGCTGAAGAGATGATGTGCCAGTTAAAAGAAGCTGGTTTAACTTTTGATTTTAAATTTCAAATTTTGAATGCTTTCCCTCCCTTTTTGTGAAGTGAACTTTCTAAAGAGCATTGCTAGTTCCTTGTTGATTCATCTGTCTTTTGATCTTCAATCTTAGCTTTTTGATGATGAATGATCCACGATTGTGATGATTGAAGATTGAGTAACACATTGCTTTCAACTTTTGTATATTATCTTCATTGTAGACGTTCTTTCTAAAGTCCTATGTTAATTTATGATGGCCATTTCCTTGGTTTCTTGTTTCTGCTTTGATGAAATTTATTCCTTGATGCATATGAGTGTTTTTTGCTTGATATAATTTTCATTTCATTTAAGCTTATCCTTTTTTCACAAGATATAACATGTTTATACATGCAAAGTGAAATTACTTTCACTCAAGTCCAATAATTGTAATACCTGTGTACATGTGTCAGTAGATTAGCTCCGTACGGCCTCAAGGTTCCTCGAGACCCACCCATGTTATTAGGTCCTGGATTTCGCTAAGTATGGACCCTACACCTCCTTGGAGGGCTATATGTTAGAGCCACTTTCTTAGGATCAAAAGTCCCGGTAATGGCACTTCAAAGGAAAATGAATTGAAAAGTGATTTTTAACGAATTTTAGGAAACCTCTAGATGTTTCATTTCTAGCCCTCAAGTTTAGAAAATTGTTAGAATTTCGGAATTTGAACTAAAACTCAAAAATTAAATTTTAATTAGTTGGAGTTTTGATTTTCTAGATATTTTATTCGAATCCAAATGAGGGGTATTTCCTTATTTACATTTATGTTCTAAAGTTAATAAGATTTACTTAAAATTAGTAAATGTCAATAAATGAGTGCTGAGACAACCCATATGCTGTTGAGTGTTATTGTTGCAAGATTCTGTAGAACAGCCTCGCCACAACCAGTTATGTTCGCTATAGTGAGCAAACAAGCTAAGAGACTCGCTATAGCAAGATATGTTAGCTGCAGCGAGTTGTTAACTCTCCAGGTTCGCTGCACTGAGCTTATCAGATGGCAGAACAGTGTAAAACGACACAGTTTCATTTAATGAGCCCTATATATACCCTAACTCGGGTTTCTCCCTTCCTCGAAGTAGAAACTCGAACCCTAACCCCCTTAAAATGATCTCTTCCCCTTCCACTCTCACCCTCCATCAAATCCACCTCCTCCAAGCTTCAAGGTTAGTTTGGTTGTTGGTTTATGCTTCCTTTGTCTCCTTCTTTTCATGTTTCATGGTTTAGGCTTTGTTGTTTCTCTCATTGTTATCAAGTAGGGGTGCTCCCCCAATATTGTTAAGGTTGTTTTAGAGCTATCTAGATGTTATTAGAGATTAATATAGAGTTGTTATGATTATTATAGTCAACATTGGTGTCCTCCTAGTTCCCCAGAGTTGAGTTGGTGTTGACGTCATCTCTTCCTCCCTCTCTAGGTGAGGGGGTTTGACCTCAAAGCCTTAGTTTCATCATTATAAATATGTTCTTGCATTATGGTTGTTAAATATGTAGTTTGAGATAAGAAGAAGTATATGGAATGATTTTGCATGATTATGTCTATCTAGAAAAATTATGATTTATGATGATGGCATGGAAGAAATATGTTTTAGAAAACTTAGGACCATGATTGCTATGATGTATACTATGGAAAATGTTTTACATTTTTGAGAAAGTATTTATTTAGAAAATATGTATTTTAGCAAGATGCCATTTTATCAACTATGTTTTTAAAAGAGTTTACGATATCATTATGATTTCTGGATTTCGGATTTCGGGTTATGTTTTAGATTACCCAATTGAGGTGAATCGATAGAGTGTTGAATAGAGTATGATTTAGTGTTATGAATATAAATGCATATTTTAATTACAGAGTTTTTATGATTATGAACACTTTTTATTTTGAACTATGATATTAGAGATTTAAAGTATATGAAAAGATATGTTAGCTTAATAAATAAATTTAGAACTTTAGTTTTATGGTACCAAGAGCTATGAAATTCAATATGATTCCTAGCTACTGCCAGATACATATTCTGTAGGCTTGAAATTGAAATGCCTACAAGTGGTGAACCCTTGGGCTCGATTTTCACAGCCACAATTATGCTAAAGTCAGATTGTTAGAGTTATATGAGTCTAGAATTCTCAAAGTACTAAGAATTTATGGGCTCTTGTTTGTCAGGGACTGAGCACCTACCCTTTAGATTTAAATGATTTTATATGTATTCAAATATTTTATAATTTTAAAGAGTAGAATAATTATATAGAGTTTTAAACCTAGAGCAAAGTTAGAATGGAGTTTTAAAGAAATGATATGTTTTTATAATTTAGTGGCTAGATGGTAGCTATAGAGAAACAAACAGTGAATTAACGGCTGAACCTCGATCATTAACTTTGATACCAAGTTGTCCTAAGGGACAATCTCCAGAGTAGTTATGGAACCTAGTTACGTGTTCACACTAGATTCCCAGTGGAGCCTGTGTTTGGCATTGGTGGAGTATAGTAGATGCTTTCAGTGTGGTGGAGACCATGTCTGGCACCCACTGGAGCAAAACCTTAAGTTCCCCAGTAGAGCCTATCTTTGGCACTGATAGAACGAAAAGGAAAACTCTGTTTCCCTGTTAGTACACCATTATTTATGTTTTCAGATGTTAATTATGATTTTAGAGAATATTTGATTTAAGAATTATTATGTCAATATATTAGAGTAAGAATTTAGAGATATTTTTCTATGAATTTATAAATACAGAAATATCTTCTCTATATATATACCTATGGGTTTGAATATCAAATGGTTTATGATTATTGCATGTATATTATAGTATAATCCTTGGTGATGTGGGTGATGGATGAGAGCTCACTCACTGAGTCCGTTGACTCACCCTCTTCCTTCCTCTCATAGTTGCAGGTACAGATGTCTTGCTGCCTCCAACTCTGCAAGCATAGTTATTCCCAGTGGTGAGCCTTATTTTGATGCAAGACTTAGTTAGGTTTCTGTTAGTTTAGAGTGCTCCAGTAGTTTTGTAGGTAGGATCCAAGCCACGCATGTATTTTAAGATGTTATAGTTATTTTAAGAGATTATGTGTTTTCCTAGATGTTTCAGAGCTCAAGAATGTATTTTGAAATATAGACTATGCTTTGAGAATTATGTGACAAGCTAATGGTAATGAATTTATGATTCAGTCTTCAAGTCTTAACTAGATTTCAGAGCATGACAAAAATGTTTTAGATTTATATATGTGAATACTTCAGTTTGATGGATTTAAATATAATGTTTTAATTAGAGAAAATGACAAGGATTTGGAAGGAAATTTTATTTTAAGCATGATGTTATACTATTTTGTGCATTTAGAGAGACACGTTATCCAGAAGGCTTACGTAGGGATGAGATCCCTCATGTGCCGGTCATGTTCTCAAATCGGGTCGTGACAATAATGCACTTCTAAAACAACTGTTAAGCTTTCTCAAAAACCTCAAGGTAGCCATTAGTTGTTCTTCAAAGTATTTCTTTAAATTGGCTTTGTTTTCATTTAAAATAATAAAGCTCATACTTTCTAAAGGGTTCTGGAGTTTACAAGGGTTGCCTTTAGAGGTGGAGACACTAGGTGTAAGTGTCATGGGTAGAGCCATTGTTGCCTCAATAGGTTGGCTGCCCTTGGTGGCGGAGCCGCCCAGATATAACAATTGGCATCCTCAGCTAGAGTAATGGGTTAGTGGCCTTCAAGATGACACTGTCTCCTAAAGTATTAGCTAATATCACCAGAGTATCATGTCAGAGTGTTTTGAGCATTCAAGCCCATTCTTGAAACCCCACGTAGGTTAAGTATTCCAACTCCTTGAACTTTCAGTTACCTTAGTTTAGATTTGGGGACCAAATCATTTAAGGGGGAAGATTGTAATATCCAGTGTACATGTGTCAGTTGACAAGTTCTATACAGCTTTAAGGTCCCCTGAGACCCACCCATGCTGCTGGATCCGGGATTTCGCTAAGTCTGGAGTCTACATCTCCTTGGAGGGATATAAGATAGAGCCATATTCTTGGGATCAAAAGTCCCAATAATTGCTCTCCAAAGAAAAATAAATTAAAGAGTGATTTTTAATGAATTTTAGGAAACCTCTCAAATTTTGTTTTTAGCCCACAAGTTTAGAAAATCACAAGAATTCTCGAAATTGAACTAGAACCCAAAAATTGGATTTTGATTGGTTGGGGTTTTGAATTTTTGATATTTTATTTGAATCCAAATAGGAGGTATTTTCTTATTTACATTTATGTTTCAAAGTTAATGGTGTCACGACCTGACTTGGGCACATGACCGGCATGTGAGGAATCCCATCCCTATGTAAGGCTACTAGATGACGTGTCTCTCTAAATGTTTGATTTATCAATAAATATAATTATTAAAATACGATCTCTTTGAAATATTAACATTTTCTCTAATTAAAACATCACTTAATTTCATAGAATTGAAAGTATTCAATAATTTTAATCTCTGAAAACTGAATTACAATTACATCTCTAGTTCATCACATAAATCTTTATCCATAATTTACAGTTCAATTGCATACTTGCACTATGAGAACATATACATAAATATTTCAATCTCTAAAATTAAATATATAGTCCGAAAATAAATGCATGGTTGGATCCTGCCTATACATTTACTGGAGCATTCTACTCTAACATAGTCTTACTTTAGGCGTTACTACAAAGTAAGACTCACCACTAGAATAATGGCATCTATGGAATTGGAATCTGAATCACCTTTGAACTTGCAACTATGGGAGGAGAGGAAAGGGGTGAGTCCACGGATTCAGTGACTGGGATAACTAACAAATATAATATAATATACAAGCAACAATCATAACCATTTGATATTCATATCCATAACTATATATATAGAAAAGATATCTCTGTATTTATAAATTCATAGAAAATCATCTCTAAATTCTTTATCTAATGAGAAATCATTTTCCCTATATACATATAATAGATCTGAAGTCAAATATTCTTTGAAATCATAAATAATTTTTGAAAACATTAATACCAATACTCTAATAGAGAAACATGGATATCTAGTTATGCATTGCATAACAATATATTCTCTAGTTATGCATGTTAACCATGGCATAGCAAACTTCTGAGCTCTAGAATCCCTCAAGGATCTGAATCGGACACCTAACTAGATTCCATTTATGCTCTATGAGATTGCCCTAAGGACAACTTGGTACCAACGTTAACGATCATTTTTCCCAGTTGCTAACTCACTGTTTATTTCTCTATAGCTACTATCTAGTCTCTAAATCTTAAAAACATATCATTTCTCTAAAACTCTGTGTTAGGCTCTGCTCTGAAGTTTAAAACTCTATATAATTAATAACTTTTGAAATCATAAAATATTTAGATACATATAAAATCATTTAAGTCTGAAGCATAGGTGCTCAGTCCCTGGCGAACACCAGCCCCTAAAGTCTTAGTACTTTGAGAGTTCTTGACTCATATAACTGTAACAATATGACTTTAGCATAACTGTGGCTGTGAAAATTGAGCCCAAGGGTTTATCACTTGTAGGCATTCCGATTTCAAGCTCACAGAATATGTATCTGGCAGTTGCTAGGAATCATACTGAATTCCATGCTTATGTGTATTATAAAATCTAAATTTCTAAAATCTCATTTGTCAATTTAGAAGTAAACATATATTATGTACATGATTTTCCAAGCTATGCCAAACCTAGTAAAAGGTGTGATTTTGAATATAGCATGAAAATGTATGTTAGAAAATGTCACGACCCTTCTTGGGCATGTGACCGGCACGTGATGTAACGCCCTGATTTTTCTTTCAGAGTGAAAATGACCAAAATGCCCCTAAGGTCATTTTCGGCCCGGCAGTACTCGAAGGGAAAACTCAATGTTGGAAGGGGATTAGATGACTTGTGTATCTTTTTGGGATTGAAAATCTCGTTTTTCGAGTTTTCGAGTCAAAATGACCAAAACGCCCCTGCGGTGTTTTACCCGTTTGCAAGTGCCGGATGAATCCAAAATTTCTCCAGATGGTTTTAAAGGGCGTTTTTATGTAGATTGTGACTTTAGTTTTGGTCCCGGAGGTCCTGGCCGAAATTAGTGCAAAATTACGGTTTTGCCCCTAGTTTCGTGTTTTTACGCTTAATCGCGTGATTAAGCAAACCTAAGCAATGTTAGGCTTTAATCGAAGGTTAATTAATTTCCATAATTAATTTTGGGTCAAAATAATTTATTAAAGTTGATTAGAACCTAAAAGTGCTTAATTACAACTTAAAATCTTATTTTAAATTCAAGACTCCTAGTCATGGAATCTTAAATAGTGTTTTCTCTTTCCAATTCCTTGAATCGTGGAATTGTGTTACACATTGTTTATTCACAAATGAGTTTTTAATTCTCTAATGATGTATGAGCACTCCTAATCTTGTTATAAAATCCTTAAATCACATTCTTAGTCACCTAAACTTAAGCTTAATTATTCCTAACCTTGTACTTAAACTAATACACAAACCTATCATTAACACACAATTAGATGATCAAATCTCCCTCCCCCCATGCTGCCTAGTCTGGCCGAAGCCTTCCCCCCCTCCATATGCATCACATGTTCAATTTTTCAACACTCTAAGGCCATACCTCAAGTCACATACACCATGCCTTGTCATATTTTCAATCAAGCTTGATTTTCCAAATGAATAACTAATTAAAATAACCAATTTTCCTCATTTATTTGTGGCTGAAAAAGTTCCAGCCATGTCAAGTTTCTAGAAGCATAATTTCATTCAAAAATTGATAGGAAATTCAATCAAATCACCATACTTGAAGCCATACCTCTCATACTTTCAAACCATGCTTGAATGACCTTGTGTAAGAGATATTTTTCTCTCCCTTTTTCCCCCTTAATGCTACGGCCAAGGCTTCCTCTTGGAGGGCCTCAATGTTTTGTTTTTCTATAAATAGGTGCCTTAGATGAACTTGTGTCACTTTTAGTCTTTCGGTAAGTTTCAAGTTTCTAAGCTTTCTTGAGTTTCCTTTCTTTTTCTCTCTAAGTTTCAAGAGAGTTTCCTCTTATTCTTCATCTTCATCTTCATCCTCTCTTCATCTCCTTATCATCTCTCAACCTTGAAACACCCCCACCACCTTAGATAATCATACAAACACCTAAACTTCCATTCTCAAACACAAGCTCACCAAGAACATGTAACGCCCCGATTTTCTGTTAGAGTGAAAATGACCAAAATGCCCCTGAGGTCATTTTCGGCCCGGAATTCGAGGAAAGCTGGTTTGGCAGTACTCAAAGGGCAAACTCAATGTTGGAAGGGGATTAGATGACTTGTGTTTCTTTCCGGGATCGAAAATCTCGTTTTTCGAGTTTTCGGGTCAAAATGACCAAAACGCCCTTGCGGTGTTTTACCCGTTTGCAAGTGCCGGATGAACTTGAAAGTTCTCTAGATGGTTTTAAGAGGCGTTTTTATGTAGACTGTGACTTTAGTTTTGGTCCAGGAGGTCCCGGGCGAAATTAGTGCAAAATTACAGTTTTGCTCCTAGTTTCGTATTTTTATGCTTAATCGCGTGATTAAGAAAACCTAAGCAATATTAGGCTCTAATCGAAGGTTAATTAATTTCCATAATAAATCTTGGGTCAAAATAATTTATTAAAGTTTATTAGAACCTAAAAGTGCTTAATTACAACTTAAAATCTTATTTTAAATTCAAGACTCCTAGTCATGGAATCTTGAATAGTATTTTCTCTTTCCAATTCCTTAAATCATGAAATTGTGTTACACATTGTTTATTCACAAATGAGTTTTTAATTCTCTAATGATGTATGAGCACTCCTAATCTTGTCATAAAATCCTTAAATCACATACTTAGTTACCTAAACTTAAGCTTAATTATTCCTAACCTTGTACCTAAGCTAATAAACATCTAAACCTACCACTAACACCCAATTAGATGATCAAACCTCACCTCCTCCTTGCTGTACCAGGTCTGGCCAAGACCTCCATGCCCCCATATGCATCACATGTTCAATTTTTCAACATTCCAAGGCCATACCTTAAGTCACATACGCTATACCTTGTCATAACTTTCAATCAAGCTTGATTTTCTAAATGAATAACTAATTAAAATAACCCATATTCCTCATTTATTTGTGGCTGGAAAAGTTCCAGCCATGCATTGTTTCTAGAAGTCTAATTTCATTCAAAAATTGATAGGAAATTCACTCACATCAAGCCATACTTTGTATCATACACTCCATACTTCAAACCATGCTTGAATGACCTTGTGCAAGAGATATTTTCTCTTCCTTTTCCCTCCAAAGCCACACGATCACCCTCCTCCCCTTTTGAGTCTTCATTTGTTTTCATTCTCTACAAATACCTTGCCTAGAAACACATGCAAACACTTTAGTTCATTTGCACACTTTTAGTTTTCCTAAGCTTTCTTGAGTTCTTTCTTTTTCTCTCAAGTTTCAAGAGAATTCTTCCTTTCTTTTCATCTTCATCTTCTTCATCCTCTCATCACATATTCATCACATAACCTTGAAACACCACCCCGCCACCTTAGATCATCATACAAACACCTAAACTTCCATTCTCAAACACAAGCCCACCAAGAACACATTTCCTTTCTTTTCCTCCCCACAAGGCTAAAGCCATCTAGCCCCAAGGAGGAGCTCATCATCTTGTTTTCCTTTTCAAAGAGTTCAAGTTTTTATCTTCACTCTAGGTAGGAGTGTTTTCTAAACTTTGTT
The DNA here is from genome assembly GCA_031216105.1 of Dalbergia cultrata. Taxonomy (NCBI): domain Eukaryota; kingdom Viridiplantae; phylum Streptophyta; class Magnoliopsida; order Fabales; family Fabaceae; genus Dalbergia; species Dalbergia cultrata. Next base: position 38,513,092 of record CM062350.1, read on the forward strand.
TTCTTGAAAATGAGTTCTTTCTAGCTTTCTCTTGGATTTTCTTTTTGGAACTTCCTTTGTTGTTCTTTCTTTGAGATTTCAGCCATGAGGCCTTGATGAGCACATGATAGCTCAATGATGAGGACTCCTAGATAATGACAATGTGTTCATCTCAAAGGAACCTCTAGAGATTGAGGTTTTACTTTCCTTGAGTTTCAACTTCATTTTCTAACTCAAACATGATTTTTACTCAAGAACACCTTTTCTTTTGTTGCTATTTTGGAGTTCGGTTTCTTTGTTCCCTTTTCTTTAACATTTCGGTTTTCCATTTCCTTTTTTATCTTTGAGGTTTTGTTTGTTTAGAAAGTTTGTTTTCTTTGAGCTTGATGATGATGTTCAAGAACCTCATAGTTCCTTTGAGAACTTGGTTCAAGAACTCTAGAGCTCTCTTTGTAATGAGATATATGTTGGGTTGTTATTGTGTTAAAGTCTTGGATGAGCTCTAGCTATCCATAAAATGAACCTTGCATCATGTTTATTTTATGCTTTGCACATCATGTTTACTTCCTTTGCTATCACTAAGTACCAAGATAATAAAGGAACTTGCATTATCATGTTTATATTTCAAGCTTTGCATTATCATGTTTATATTTCAAGCTTTGCATTATCATGTTTATATTTCAAGTCCTCACTTAAATCTTAAAGATAATAATAATGTGCATCTCATATTTATTTTATGCTCTTACTTTACTTTCTAATGAAAGCTAAAACAAGTGCATAAGCATGTTTATCTTCATGTCATCACTTAAATGAACCTAGAGCTCAAAGCCTTGCCCATTGTTGTCTAAAACAAAGGTCTAAAAATATTTATTTCCTTTAGTTCATATTTCGGCCCTAAGAGGTTTTGATGTTCCTAAGTATTAAAAACTATGTTTTATAAATTTTCTAAGCTTTTATGAGTACAAGGAATATGTAGAACTAAGTTTTATGAATTTAGGACCTCTTGAGACAAGTTTTATTTAGCTACTGCCCTCTCAAGTATTTGGATGATTTTGGATGTTAAAAATGTTTATAAATGAGTTTTGAAAGTTTTAAAAAGGTTCCAAGAGAAACTAGCATTTTATGTGCTTTAGAAATTGTGTTTTATGCCTTTATGGAGAATGGTTGTTTCGGTTCTGCCTTGCTATTATTTGCCACTGTATGAACTGTTTTAATGGTGATAAAATGCCTATGTTTAAGTATAATTAATGGTAAAGCTCATATGTGAAAGATAAGAGAAGTTAGAAACTAGAAAAGAATTAATCTGAGAGTTTTAGATCCCTTAATGTTTGATTTTTCTGGATTCTGTCCAGGAAGGTTTAGTAATGATAATCATGGTCCTAAATTAGTTTAAATGTGTAGGAATGACTCATAATTGGTTTAGGACTTGATCTTGATGCCTTAGGAACAAACTGGACTTAGAAAGGGTCATTGTTGTGACTTCTAGGTACCCGTAAAGTTAGGATTATGAATTCTGCATCCTTGAGGTTTAGAGATGTTCTTGACCATAGTGTGAGGTGAGAAATACTTAGTTATAACCTTATAATTTCTCGAGAGATTAGGTTTGATGATTTACAACTTAGAATGTGAGTGAAGGACCTTAAGGGTCAATGCATAAGACACTAAGGAAGTAGTTAATGCTATGATATGTTATATGATGCAATGATATGATGAGATGTGCTTGATGCATAAGAAAATGATTGATGAAAATGTTAAAGTTTATCATAGCATGAGAGTTCATGAGAACATGTTGTGTGAATTAGCTTGTGGCAGTTTGAAGGAAATTCGGTTTAACAGCTGTTATGCTGCCGAATTTCCATCAAATCTTACAGGGTTAAAAGAAATTTTATGAGTACCATATGAGTTGAAAACCCTGGGCGACACTGGTTCGGCCGAGCACCCCCAGGAGATTTTTATGTGACAAATCACTGAGACGCGCTTGCCTGGGTGACACCGGTTCGGCCGAGCACCCCCAGGGGAGACAAATCCGTGAGGGTATGAGTAGATGCAGCCTACCAAAGCGGACAAATTGCTGTGGATTAATGCCCGTAAAGCGTTTCAAAGAGGGTATATCCTAAGAGAGGTGATCCTTGCCCCCTACCCGTACTTGCGAGTCAGGATTATTTTATTATGTTTCTCTTATTCAGATAATAAGCAAGAGCTAGTGATGACTAGTTGAGGTGTGAGCTCATAACCTAGTTATTTTTAGGGTGGCTTTATTATGCTAAAGTACCATGATTAATGTCACGAAGTTGAGGAATGATTCACTTGAGAATTATATGCCCTTATGCCACATGGTTTATGCTTATATGCTTTGATGTGTTGTTGTATATGCTCAAATATTGACATGCATCCATGATATAACATGGTGCATTCATAACATCAAGATGCATGCTAAAAGGAATGGACCTTGGATAATTAGTTTTGAAAACTCTAAATTGAAACTTATATGCATGATCACTGTTTTATAATTAAACCCAAGGTTCCTGAGGATGTGTACGATGTAACCCTAAGATAGGAGACTCCTACTGAGATTCTTTAGCAAGAATTCTCATTCCTCTCTCTTCTCTCTTCCGTCATATTTTCAGAGAGCAATGGCGAAGTTCGTGGTCTTCGTTGACACACCTACTTGGGAGGTTTACTATGACCCAGATCATGGGTCATATCATTTTGAGGCGATGTCTTTGTGCGAGTTTTCATGTTCATTGGACGCCCCTTTGCACATCCTGTATAGAGCTACCGTTTCTCCCTGATGTCACCTTACGACGATGCGATGGTTTTTGAGCGCGCCCGGACGCGAGACGAAAGCATTCTGCGGATGTATACTGATGGTTTGATGCCTCGAGACTTCTAGGACTACGTGCCTCGATCCCTGAGTTCGAAGGACGACCCATTCAAGGACCCGCCGACGCACATGTATAGTGAGAGTTCTGCTCCTACACCTCAGTTCGTGCGAGACGTGAGCAAGGAGAGGCATTACATGGCCCAGCTAGGCGAGCCGAGAGCCGCCCCAACCGAGGAGCACACGCTCAGTCTTCACGTGTTCCTACTCCTGCTACTTCACGTCCATGGATTGGTTACACTCCACCGTTTCCTAGATTCCAGTAGTTGACATTGTAGGGGAGGCTTAGTGAACACACCACATGTAGAGTGGATAAACCTTCTTTTGTTTTTGAGGTTATTCACCATAGGCGCACTCAGGTAGTTATGGTTTATTTCTGCTTTTTTATTTTATGTTGTATTCTATTTTCCACTGTATTACAAGCTTTGCCTGTTTCCATGAGGGTATGACTACTTATGTACTGTAATTAAGTTATTAATGAAATGCTTCCTTTGTTATCATGATCGTTGCTCTTTGGTTATATGCTTTACTTTATGATGTCTAATAATTGATACGCGTGCTTTACATTTTTGTTATTCGATTAGTCAAGCTCGCGACTCTCACTTTGTGTTGTGTTTTCAAAAAGAAAAATTTACCCGTAATTTCCGCTAAGTATTTTAATAAAATAATGAGACTAAGACGTAATGACCTAATGATTAGCCTAATATGTTCTAGAGTATTGGGTTAAAAATTAGGGTGTTACAGAACACATTTCCTTTCTTTTTCTCTCCACAAGGCCGAAACCATCAAGCCCCAAGGAGGAGCTCATCATATTGTTTTCCTTTTCAAAAGTTCGAGCTTTTTGTCTCCACTCTAGGTAGGAGTGTTTTTCTAAACTTTGTTTCTTGAAAAATGAGTTTATCTAGCTTTCTCTTGGATTTTCTTTTGAAACTTTTTTTGTTTCTTTTTCTTTGAATATTCGGCCTCATGGCCTTGAAGAGTATATGATAGCTCAATGATGAGAGCTCCTAGATGATGACTATGTGTTCATCTCAAAGGAACCTCTAGAGCTTGAGTTTTTGTTTTCTCTAAGTTTCATCTTTATTATCTAGCTCAAAAGGATTTTTGTTCAAGAACACCTTTACTTTTCTTGCTATTTTGATTTCAGTTTCCTTGTTCTTTTTCCTTTAAATATTTCGGTTTTGAATCCTTGATCTTTGAGGTTTTGTTTTGTTTTTGAAAGTTTGTTTCTTTGAGCTTGATGATGATGTTCAAGAACCTCATAGTTCCTTTGAGAACTTGGTTCAAGTACTCTAAAGTTCTCTTTGTGATGAGATGAGTGTTGGGTTGTTATATATGTTAAAGTCTTGCATGAGCTCTAGCCAACTTTAAAATGAACCTTGCATCATGTTTACTTTTATGCTTTGCACACCATATTTACTTTCCTTACTATCACTAAGTATCAAGATAATGAATGAACTTGCATTATCATATTTATATTTCAAGCTATGTATTATCATGTTTATATTTCAAGTTCTCACTTAATATCAAGATAATAATGAGTTGCATTTCATGTTTATTTTATGCTATCACTTTACTTTCTAATGGAACCTAAAATAAGTGCATGAGCATGTTTACTTTTATGTCATCACTTAAATGAACCTAGAGCTCAAAGACTTGCCCATTGTTGTCTCAAACAAAGGTTTAAAAATATTTACTTCCCATAGCTAATGTTTTGACCATTAAGGTTTTGTTGCTTTCCAAGTATTGAAAACTATGTTTCATAATTTTTCTAAGCTTTTATGAGTTTAAGGAATGCATAGAACTAAGTTTTATGAATTTAGGACCTCTTGAGAGAAGTTTAATTTAGCTACTGCCCTCATAAATATTTTTATGCTTTTAGATGTTAAAAATGTTTATAAATGAGTTTTGAAAGTTTGAAAAGGGTTCCAAGAGAAACTAGTCTTTTATGTGCTTTAGAAATTGTGTTTGATGCCTTTAAATGGAGATGTTTGTTTTGGTTCTGGCTTGCTATGTTTAGCCACTGTATGAGCTGTGTTAATGATGATAATATGCTTATGTTTGAGTATAATTAATGTTAAAACTCATATGTGAAAGATAAGAAAAGTTAGAAACTACAAAGGAATTAATTTGAGAGTTTTAGATCCCTTAATGTTTGAATTTTCTGGATTCTGTCCAGCAAGGTTTAGTAATGATAATCATGGTTCTAAATTAGTTTAAATGTGTAGGAATGACTCATAATTGGTTTAGGACTTAATCTTGATGCCTTAGGAGTAAACCGGACTTAGAAAGGGTCATTGTTGTGACTTCTAGGTACCCCTAAAGTTAGGATTATGAATTCTGCATCCTTGAGGTTTAGAGATGTTCTTGATCATAGTGTGAGGTGAGAAATACTTAGCTATAACCTTATAAGTTCCCGAGAGATTAGGTTTGACGATTTATAACTTAGAAAGTGAGTTAAGGACCTTAAGGGTCAATGCATAAGACACTAAGAAGTTGTTAATACTATGATGTGTTATATGATGCAATGGTATGATGAGATGTGCTTGATGCATGAGAAAATGATTGATGAAAATGTTAAAGTTTATCATAGCATGAGGTTTCATGAGAACATGTTGTGTGAATCAGCTTGTGGCAGTTTGAAGGAAATTTGGTTTAACAGCCGTTATGCTGCCGAATTTCCGTCAAACCTTAAAGGGTTGAAAGAAATGTTTATGAGTACCATATGAGTTGAAAACCCTGGGTGACACCGGTTCGGCCGAGCACCCCCAGGGGAGACAAATCCGTGAGGGTATGAGTAGATGCAGCCTACCAAAGCGGACAAATTGCTGTGGCTTAATGCCCGCAAAGCGTTTTAAAGAGGGTATATCCTAAGAGAGGTGATCCCTGCCCCCTACCCATACTTGCGAGTCGGGATTATTTTATTATGTTTCGCTTATTCAGATAATAAGCAAGAGCTAGTGACGACTAGCTGAGGTATGAGCTCATAACCTAGTTATTTTTAGGGTGGCTTATTATGCTAAAGTACCATGATTGATGTCACGAAGTTGAGGAATGATTCACTTGAAAGTTATATGCCCTTATGCCACATGGTTTATGTTTATATGCTCTGATGTGTTGTTGTATATGCTCAAGTATTGACATGCATCCATGATATAACCTGTTGTATTCATAACATCAAGATGCATGCTAAAAGGAATGGACCTTGGATAATTAGTTTGGAAAACCCTAAATTGAATCTTATATACATGATCACTGTTTTATAATTAAACCCAATGTTCCTGAGAATGTGAACGATGTAACCCTAGGATAGGAGACTCCTACTGAGATTTCTTTAAAAAGAATTCTCACACCTCTCTCTTCTTTCTCTCGTCACATCTTCAGAGAGCGATGGCGACGTTCGTGGCCTTCGTTGACACACCTACTTGGGAGGTTCACTATGACCCGGACCACGGGTCATATCATTTTGAGGGGCAGTGTACTGTGTGAGTTTTCATGTTCATTGGACGCCCCTTTGCACATCTTGTACAGAGCTACCATTTCTCTCCGATGGTTTTTGAGCGTGCTCGGACGCGAGACAAGAGGATTCTGTGGACGTATACTAGTGGTTCGATGCCTCGAGACTTCTAGGACTACGTGCCTCGATCCCCGAGTTCGGAGGACGACCCATTCGAGGACCCGCCAACGCACATGTATGGTGAGAGTTCTGCTCCTACACCTCAGTTCGTGCGAGATGTGAGCAAGAAGACTGTTACACAGCCGAGGCTGGCTAGGCTAGCTAAGAGGCGCCCCAGTTGAGGAGCCGACGCTCAGTCTTCACATGTTCCCACTCCTGCGGCTCTGCATCCATGGATTGGTTACACTCCACTATTTCCCGGATTCCAGTAGTTGACGTCGTAGGGGAGGCTTAGTGCACACACCACATGTAGAGTGGATAAACTTTCTTTTGTTTTTGAGGTTATTCACCATAGGTGCACTCGGGTAGTTATGGTTTATTTCTGCTTTGTTGTTTTATGTTGTATTTTATTTCTATTGTATTACAAGCTCTGCCCGTCTCCATGAGGGTATGACTACTTATGTACTCTACTTAAGTTATTAATGAAATGTTTCCTTTTTTATCATGATTGTTGTTCTTTGGTTATATGCTTTACTTTATGATTTTAAGTGATTGATACACGTGCTTTACATTTCTGTTGTTCGATTAGTTAAGCTTGCGGCTCTCACTTTGTTTTATGTTTTCAAAAGAAAAATTTACCTGTGATTTTCGCTAAGTATTTTAATAAATGATGAGACTAAGAAGTAATAACCTAATGATTAGCCTAATATGTTCTAGAGTATTGGGTTAAAAATTAGGGTGTTACACGTGAGATACCCTATTCCCACGTAAGCCTTATGACCTGTATTGCCTCTATATGTATAGTTGAATTAAGAAAATCCATAAAATAGGTTCTTATTTTCCCACATAAAGTCATCTGCTTTTAAAAACCACATTTAGAAAACCAAAATATATCATAGTTTCTTTCAAAGGTAATGTATAATATCACTAAATATGCATACAGTCCTTTACATATAGAGTGTTTATGAAAAGTAAAAGTTATATAGTCCAAATGGTAAATGAAAATACAAGACTATGCAAAATATGGTTTTGCCTTATGGTCAGAGTCTGCTGCATTACCTTTGGAGCACATCTAGAGCAAAATGTCAGAAACCTCACTTAACAAGCTTAACAACTGAAATCTAACGCTGCTGGGAGGAAGATGGTGTGGAAGTACCTTCAGCAGCTATAGTATCTAGAAAATATGAAAGGAATAAAAGGGTAAGTTTTGTAACCAAAACTCAGTGAGTGAGCTCTCATTTGGAACCCCCTTCATGGGACACCAAGAGAAGGTGCAAAACACCAAAACAATAGTGATAGTAATAATAATATTAAAGCATTTCATAATTAAAATCATGTTCTCAAATCTTGGCTTCCTATAACCTGATCTAATAGTATCCTAGTAGAGAAATAGTAATCTTTGCTCTGGTTATGTATAGTGTAACACCCTAAATCTTAACCTAATACTACTAGTATGTATTTAGGTTAATCTTTAGAATATTACCTCTTGGTCTCATTCTTTACTTGAAAATACTTAGCGGAAATATGGGTAAAATTTTTCTTTTTGGAATTAAAACCAAAGTGAGAGCCACGCATGATTCTTCGAACGGAAATTCATACAAGTCATATGAGCAAATCATAATAAAATGCATAAATAACAAATCATAGTAAAACACGTAAATAACATGGACACATCAACTGATTATATATAGATAGTGTGCCTACCAAAAAGCGAGACTATTCGGTACAAAGGAAAAGCAATACAAGCGAAATGCAAATACAAGGAAATCATAAAAGCAAGTACAAGGAAACCATGAAAGCAACACCCATACCCATGTGCACCTAGAGTAGACAACCTCATATACAAAAGAAGATTTGTCCTCAACTATGTGGCATGTGTGCACTAGCTACTACCCATCCTATGCACCTACTCCTGCTGGTCCGAGTACTAAGGGGTGGAATCGATCCACTGACGGATCTCGGCGGGAGTGGTTGTGCGGATCATCGGAGCTTGTCCACCGCGGTGAGGGCGCATGGATGGCCGACGAGCCAACCTCAGCTGAACTACTGTCTCCTCACTCCCGGCTCTCATCGGTGGGGGAGCGGGTGGAGCTCCAAGCTGTACATGTGCGTAGGCGGGTCCTCTGATGGATCCGTCTCAGTCCGAGTCCGAAATGCACGTACTCCGGGTAGTCGCGTCTGGTGGCGCCTCGGGCTGCTGGAGGATCTGCTCGTCGCGTGGTGCGGCTCGCTCAAAAATCATGTTACGATGATAGGGGCGATCGGGGTGAAGCGGTAGCTCCGTCTTGGGTCTTGTGAAGGGTCGTCCCATAAACATAAATACTCGGCGGTGCAGCGACCCTCAAAATGATATGACCCGAGTCTTTGCGTCATGGTGCTGCTCCCACGTCGGGGTGTCGATGGATAGTATGAAAGTCGCCTTCTGAAGATGTGATAGAAGAAAAGAGAGAGGAATGAGAATATTCTAAAAGAATTCTCTATAGGGCAATCCCTAACTAAGTGACATCATCACATCCTCAGGAACCTTGGGTTTTATTTCTAAAAAGTGTGCATGCATGTAAACTTCTTTCAATTTTCTAAAGTATTAATTATCCAAGGTCCGTTATATTTTACAATGCGTCTTATGACTAAGCATGGAACATACTAATGACATGAATGCATCATAAAGGTAAGCCAATCAATAGAATAACTAAGAAACATTATAACATTGGCATAAGGTGATAGGTATAGCACATGTGACATTTTAAACTTTAACTTTCATCTCATGGGGCCACCCTAAAACATCTCTAGGTTATGAGCTCATACCTTAACTAGTCGTCACTAGCTCTTACTTATCCTATGATAAGCGTAACATAATCCCGACTTAAAGTACGGGCTAGGGGGCAATTTAAGGATCACCTCTTAAGGTCATTTCCTCTTTGAAACGCTCTACTAGCAACTAGTGCATCGTAGTATTGTCCGCTTTGGCAAGCTCTATGTCAATACCCTCACGGATTTGTTTTCTTGGGGGTGCTTGGCTAAACCGGTGTCACCCAAGAAGGTGTCTCAGTGTTGTGTCACATTTAAGTTCTCATGATTTTCAAAAAGACCTTTTTCTAAGTTCCTCAAATTTGATGGAAATTCGGCAGCATGATGACTATAGACCGAATTTCCTCAAATTTGCTTATGCCATGAAAACATATAGGACATACACAAACATTTCTTATGGGGTATAGCATATCATCATGTAAAACTTCGTTATAGCACATATCAACTTATCATAGACAAAACTCATGCATCATATATCATAAATTAAGCATCATAAAAGCTCAAGATGTTTTAATGTCTTATGCATTGACCCTTAAGGTCCTTAGCTCACGTTCTAAGTTATTAATCATCAAACCTAATCTCTTGGGTACCTATGAGGTTATAATTAAGTATTTCTCACCTCAAACTATGATCAAGAACATCTCTAAACCTCAAGGATGTAGAATTTATAATCCTAACTTTACGGGTCCCTAGGAGTCTATGAGTGACCCTTTCTAAGTCCGGTTTGTTCCTAAGGCTTCAAGATCAAGTCCTAAACCATTTATGAGGCATTCCTACACATTTAAACTAATTTAAATCCATGATTAGCATTACTAAACCTTGCTGGGCAGAATCCAGAAAATTCAAACATTAAAGGATCTAGAACTCTCAAATTAATTCTTTTCTAGTTTCTAACTTATCTTATCTTTCACATGTGAGTCTTAACATTATTTTTACTCAAACATAAGCATATTATCATCATCAAAACAGCACATACAGTGGCAAACAAGTAGCAAGGCAGAACCGAAACAAACATTCTCCATAAAGGCATAAAACACAATTTCTAAAGTACATAAAATACTAGTTTCTCTTGGAACCTTTTTAAAACTTTCAAAACTCATTTATAAACAATTTTAACATCTAAAATCATAAGAATGTTTAAGAGGGCAGTGACTAATTCATCTTTGTCTCAAGAGGTCCTAAATTCTTAAAACTTAGTTCTATGCATTCCTTAAGCTCATAAAAGCTTGGAAAAATTACAAAACATGGTATTCAATACTTAGAAACATCAAGACCCCTTAAGGCCGAAATATGAACCAAAAGAAATAAATATTTTTAGACCTTTGTTTGAGACAACAATGGGAAAGTCTTTGAGCTCTAGGTCCATTTAGGTGATGACATAAAAATAAACATGCTCATGCACTTATTTTAGGTTCCATTAAAAAGTAAAGTGATAGCACAAAGTAAATATGAATGCAACTCATTATTATCTTGGTATTAAGTGAGAACTTGAAATATAAACATGATAATGCATATCTTGAAATATAAACATGATAATGCAAGGTTCACTTATTATCTTGATACTTAGTGATAGCAAGGAAAGTAGACATGATGTGCATAGCATAAAAGTAAACATGATGCAAGGTTCATTTTATGGTTAGCTAGAGCTCATTCAAGACTTTAACAAAGTAACAACCCAACATACATCTTATTACAAAGAGAGCTCTAGAGTTCTTGAACCAAGTTCTCATAGGAACTATGAGGTTCTTGAACATCATCATCAAGCTCAAAGAAAACAAACTTTCTAAACAAAACCAAACAAAATCTCAAGGATCAAAATACCAAAACCGAAAACCTTACAAAAGAACAAGAAAGTGAAACTAAGCCAAGTTCTTTATTAAATACCCAAAACCCCTATCTAGAGAAAAATCTCTAGAACGTGCCAGTAACTTTAAGGTTGACAAGGGTAGGCTTGGGCTTTTAGAAATCCTTAGATTAATTTTCTTAAGTTGAAAAACCATGTGAGCTAGATATCATATAGATGAAGTCATAAGGAAAGGAAAACTCAAGCTTTAGAGGTTTCTTTGAGATGAACACAAGGTCATCATCTAGAAACTCTCATCATCAAGCTATCATGTTTGAGAAGAAAAGGCCAAGAGGCCGAAATGGAAAAAAAAAAGGAATATAAAGGAAAGCTCAAAAAGAAACCAAGAGAAAACTAGAGGAAACACATCTTTCGAGTAAAACAAAGTTTGAAAAGAAACTTCCTACCTAGAGTGAAGACACAAAGCTTGAACTTTTGGAAAGAAAAACAAGATGATGATCTCCTCCTTGGTGCTTGATGGTTTCGGCCAAGAGGAAGCAAGAAGGTTGGAGTTGTGTTTCAAGTGAGGTTGTGTTTGAGGTGTGATGTTTGAGAGGTTTGGTGATGGTTCAAGGCTATGGGGTGGTGTTTCAAGGTTGAGAGATGATGAAGAGATGAAGAGAGGATGAAGATGAAGATGAAAAGAAAGGAAGAACTCTCTTGAAACTTGAGAGAAAAAGAAAGAACTAGCAAGACAACTCTAAAATTCTAAACTTAGCAAATGCTTCAAAGTGCAACTAAGCTATCACAAGCATCCTATTTATAGAAAAACAAAACAATGAGGCTCACCAAGGGAGGCCTTTGGCCGTAGCATTGAGGGGAAAAGGGAGAGGAAAATATCTCTTTGATTGTGTCATAGAAGCATGGTTTGAAGTATGGAAGCTATGCTACAAAGTATGGCTTGATGTGAGTTAATTTCCTATCAATTTTTGATGAAATTAGGCTTCTAGAACCTTGACATGGCTGGAACTTTTCCAGCCACAAATAAATGGGAAAAATGGGTTGTTTTAATTATTTATTCATGTGGAAATTCAAGCTTGATTGAAAGTTATGACAAGGTATAGTGTATGTGACTTGAGGTATGGCCTTGGAGTGTTGAAAAATTGAACATGTGATGCATATGGAGGGAGGGAGTGCACGGCCAGACCAGGGGCAACATGGGGGATGTGAGTTTTGATCATCTAATTGGGTGTTAATGGTAGGTTTAAATGTGTATTAGCTTAGGTACAAGGTTACGAATAATTAAGCTTAAGTTTAGGTAACTAAGAATGTGTTTTAAAGATATTATGACAAGATTAGGAGTGCTCATACATCATTAGAGAATTTTAAACTCATTTATGAATAAACAATGTGTAACACAATTCCATGATTTAAGGAATTGGAGAGAGGAAACACTATTTAAGATTCCATGACTAGGAGTATTGAAATTAAAATATGATTTTAAGTTGTAATTAAGCACTTTTAGGTTCTAATCATCTTTAATAAATTATTTTGACTTAAGATTAATTAAGGAAATTAATTAACCTTCGATTAGAGCCTAATATTTCTTAGGTTTGCTTAATCACGCGATTAAGCGTAAAAACACGAAACTAGGGGCAAAATCATAATTTTGCACTAATTTCGCCTGGGACCTCCGGGACCAAAACTAAAATCACAGTATACATAAAAACACCTTTTAAAATCATCTGGAGAAGTTTCGGGTTCATCCGGCACTTGCAAATGGGTAAAACACCGCAGGGGCGTTTTGGTCATTTTGACCCGAAAACTCAAAAAACGAGATTTTCGATCCCGGGAAGGTACACAAGTTATCTAATCCCTTTCCAATATTGAGTTTGCCCTTCGAGTACTGCCGAACCGGCTTTCCTCGAATTCTGGGCCGAAAATGACCTCAGGGGCATTTTGGTCATTTTTACTATAACAGAAAATCGGGGCGTTACATACAGTGTCTGTAACGTAACAAACTCTGAATATAAATGTTAAGTCATATCTGGGCGTTACGTAACGCCGTCTCCAGTATGACAATAAATCTCTGAATATAAACTCTGGATATAGAATCTCTAAATATGTCTGGCCCGGGCTACTTGGTACCAAGGTTAACGGATTAACTGCCATTAACATCTGACTTTGTTTCTCTCGATTCTTGCCCATTTCGGCTAAAACCTCATTCTCTTCTCTATCATTTCCAAAGTCTTCTATCCTAGAGTTCAAAATCCCTTTTTATATACCAGTATATAGTATCAAAATCATATAATCATAAATCCAGTTCTAAACGATTAAATTTGCAATACAACTATATAGAAACTCATCCTAATGATAGATGTCCCATGGTCTTCAGGAAAACACATTTTCTTATTAAACCAATAGTTCATAAAATAATATTCCACAGAAATCTCAGCAGTTCACAAAATAAACTATAAAATCATATATACTCTCATGTTTTAGGTGAAGGTAGATATAATGATTAACATAGAAGTTACAGATGTGAACCCACTCACCTGGAGTGGCAGCAAACACAAGAATAGCACCAGCAGAGTTTTGGGAAGTGAGAACATCATCGGTATATATCAATAAAGCAATAGAATTCTATATTAACTTCTAAAACCTCTATATAGCTTAAATCTCATCCTAATACGATGAAAGAATTCTACCTCCTTGGGAGGTATAGAAAACTTCATGCCAATCCCCAACAACAAAGGAAAATGGAAGGAATAGAAGAAAAATCACTAGAATAACATACCTTAAAACCTTAGAAGTGAAAGATTGAAGTTGATTTCAAGAGAAAATAGAGGAAAAGGAGTTTGGGATTGGATTTAGGGTGGAGAACTAAGAGTTTCGAGCTTGGGGGATGTGTTTTTGAGTGAATGAAGCTTCTGGATCTAGAAATGGGGTTTTTAATGCTCTGATGATCGCCTAGGCGATCTTTTGTCCATTTACCGCACCAACTTACTTTCTATTTACTGCCTGCATGGTCCCCCCTTTTTTTTAACCTAGTATATTACAGAAAACCATGGGACCATATTTGATATGTTGAGTGCTATGGAAATGTTTTGTATGACTATGCAAAGATTTATTGCAAGAATATCTGATTTACTAAGTTATTATTTTGTCAAACATGTTTTAAGAGTTTCTAATATGTTTATAATTCAAGACTTGAGATTTCAAATATGATTTTAGAGTGTTCAGCTGAAGTATATATTGGAAAAATATGAACAAAAGTGTGATTAAGCTTTTGAAAAAAATATGTTAGTAAATATATGAATTTAGAACTTCAGTTTTATGGTACCAAGATGTAACACCTGGTGTACACGTGTCAGTAGATAAGTTCCATATGGTCCTAAGGTCCCTCGGGACCCACCAATGTTGCCGAATCTGGGTTTTCGCTAAGTTTAGAGCCCTACACCTCCTTGGAGGGCTATATGTTAGAGCAACTTTCTTTGTATCAAAAGTCCCAGTAATTGCTCTCCAAGGGGAAATGAATTGAAAAGTGATTTTTAATGAATTTTAGGAAACCTCTAGGTGTTTCATTTCTAGCCCCTAAGTTTAGAAAATCATCGGAATTCTGGAAGTTGAACTAGAACCCAAAAATTAGATTTTTGATTGATTGAAGTTTTGATTTGTTTAGATATTTAATTTGAATCCAAATAGAGGTATTTGCTTATTTACATTTATGTTTTAAAGTTAATGGAGAGCAAAATAAATGAGGACATTAACTAAGTGAGTATAGAGGTAGTGTTGTTGGACCTTGCTGTCTAAGGCTGAGAATTTTATAGAAGTAGTATTGTTGGACTTTGCTGTCCATGGCTGGGAATTTCATAGAGATAGTGCAAGTGTTTGATGACAGTAAAATGACAACTAAATGTCTGATGACAGCAAAATGACAACTAAATGTCTGATGATAGCAAAATGTTGCTGTTGGACTTTGCTATCCATAGCTGGGGATGAGATTCCATGGCTAAGGATGAGATTCCACAGCTGGGATGAGATTCCATGGCTGGGGCTGTAATTCCATAGCTGGGGATGAGATTAGCAAAAAGTTGCTGTTGGCTTTGTTGTCCACGGCTGGGGTTGTAATTCCACATCTAGGATGAGATTTCATGATTGGGTTCATAAGTGCATAGTGTTGCCCAACTTGGCCGCGTGAAAGCTCCTGAGCACTATAAATCTTCAGCCCTATTCCAGAAACCCTTCCCACTCCTTCCTTTTCCATTTCTTACGAACCAGAACCCTAAACCCCTTCTTCAAAGCAGATTTCTCTCTTCCTCTCTCAATCCATCATTATTCCTTCTTCCTCCAAGATCAAGGTAAGATATTTTATGGGTTTTTTATCTCTTTTCTTCCATTCTTTCACATTCTTAGTATGGGTCATTAGTTTCCCTCATTGTTGTTAAGTGGGGGTGCTCCCCCAATGTTGCTAAAATAGATTTAGAGCAATTTAGGGTACCCATAGATCTTTGATGGGTTTTTATGATTGTTATAGCCAAGGTTAGTGTCCTCCTAGCTCCCCGAAGCTGTAACACCCTAATTTTTAACCCAATACTCTAGAACATATTAGGCTAATAATTAGGTTATTACTTCCTAGCCTCATCTTTTTAATAAAATACTTAGTGGAAATTATAGGTAAATTTTTCTTTTTGAAAACATAAAGCAAAGTGAGAGCCACGAACTTATCTAGTCGAATGACAAAAACATAAAGCACACGTAACAATTATCAGAAATCATAAAGTAGAGCATATAACCAAAGAACAATCATGATAATAAAGGAAACATTCCATTAATAACATAATTAAGGTACCTAAGTAGTCATACCCTAAGAGCAGTGAGCTTATGTCTGTGGAAATAAAATACAAGGAAATGTAAAGTACATGGTTCAACATGAAGATAGAAAAACCCAAAACACTACCCTCCTACTAGGCTACGAGTACAAACTACAAACCCCTCCCAAAAGGTACTACCGAGGGGAAGATCCTCATAATAGTTTGGGTATTCGCGAAGCTCTCCATCGGGAACTAGTGACAACGAGGATCCTCGGGTGATGGAGGCAAGTAACCAGGGAAACGCTCTATCTCCTCCTGCGTGGGCCAATGGAGTATGAAGGGAACTCGTGGCGGCTGAACATGAGCTTCTCGATGCGGGCGCATCTCGGCTCTCCTCGTCAAGCGTGGCTGCCTCATGGTCTCCTCACTCCCCTCGCGTCAGAACTGGGGAAAGGGAGCGGAGCCCTCCGAAGGGACATGCCTCGGCGAATCCTCGGATGGATCAGTCTCGGACCTCCTCGAGCGAGGCACGTACTCCGGGTTGTCACGGATAACCGAGGCAGAGGTATGGGCATGGCGTAGCTGCTCGTCACGCGGGCGAGTGCGCTCGAAGATCATGTCATCACCATCAAAAGGTGCAGTAGGAGTGAACTGGTAGCTCGAAACCGAGTAAGCGAAAGGTCGTCCCATGTACACAAAAACGCAGACGGCACAACGACCCTCGAAATGATACGAACGGTGGTTCGGGTCGTAGTGCACCTCCCAAACAGGCGTGTCAATGAAAAGCACGAACATCGCCATCGGTCTCTGAAGATGTGATGGAAGGAAGAAGAGAGAGGAGTGAGAATTCTTACTAAAGAATCTCAGTAGGAGTCTTCTATTCTAGGGTTACATCGTACACATCCTCAGGAACCTTGGGTTTAATTATAAAATAGTGATCATGCATATAAGATTCAATTTAGGGTTTCTCAAACTAATTATCCAAGGTCCATTCCTTTTAGCATGCGTCTTGATGTTATGAATGCAGCAGGTTATATCATGGATGCATGTCAATACTTGAGCACATAAAACAACACATCAAAGCATATAATCATAAACCATGTGGCATAAGGGCATATATCCTTCAAGTGAATCATTCCTCATCATTCGTGACATCAATCATGGTACTTTAGCATAATAAGCCACCCTAAAAATAACTAGGTTATGAGCTCATACCTCAGCTAGTCGTCACTAGCTCTTGCTTTTTATCTTGAATAAGCGAAACAAAAATAATAATCCCGACTCACAAGTACGGGTAGGGGGCAGGGATCATCTCTATCTGGGATTACCCTATTTGAAACGCTTTGCGGGCATTTCGCCACAGCAATTTGTCTGCTTTGGTAGGCTGCATATACTCATACCCTCACGGATTTGTCTCCCCTGGAGGTGCTCGGCCGAACCGATGTCACCCAGGGTTTTCAACTCATATGGTACTCATAAACATTTCTTTCAACCCTTTAAGATTTGATGGAAATTCAGCAGCATAACAGTTGTTAAACCGAATTTCCTTCAAACTACCACAAGCTAATTCATACAACATGTTCTCACGAAAACTCATGCTATGATAAACTTTATCATTTTCATCAATCATTTTCTCATGCATCAAGCACATCTTATCATATCATTGCAACATACAACACATCATAGCATTAACAACTTTTTAGTGTCTTATGCATTGACCCTTACGATCCTCAACTCACATTCTAAGTTATAAATCATCAAACCTAATCTCTCGGGAACTTATAAGGTTATAACTAAGTCTTTCTTACCTCACACTATGGTCATGAACATCTCTAAACCACAAGGGTGCAGAATTCATAATCCTAACTTTACGGGTACCTAGGACTTACAACAATGACCCTTTCTAAGTCCGGTTTGCTCCTAAGGCACCAAGATCAAGTCCTAAACCATTTATGAGTCATTCCTATACATTTAAACTCATTTAAATCCATTATTAGAATTACTAAACCTTGCTGGACAGAATCTATAAAATTCAAACATTAAAGGATCTAGAACTCTCAAATTAATTCTTTTCTAGTTTCTAACTTCTCTTATCTTTCACATATGAGTCTTAACTTTAATTATACTTAAACATAAGCATATTATCATCATTAACACAGCTCATACAGTGGCTAAACATGGCAAGGAAGAACCGAAACAAACATCTCCATTTAAAGGCATCAAACACAATTTCTAAAGCACATAAATTACTAGTTTCTCTTGGAACCTTTTTAAAACTTTCAAAACTCATTTATAAACATTTTTAACATATAGAATCATGAAAATACTTAAGAGGGCAGTGACTAAATCAACTTTGTCTCAAGAGGTCCTAAATTCATAAAACTTAGTTCTACATATTCCTTGTACTCATAAAAGCTTAGAAAATTTATGAAACATAGTTTTCAATACTTAGAAGCATCAAAACCTCTTAGGGCCGAAACATGAACCAAGGGAAATAAATATTTTAGACCTTTGTTTGAGACAACAATGGGCAAGTCTTTAAGCTTTAGGTTCATTTAAGTGATGGCATAAAAATAAACATGCTCATGCACTTGTTTTAGCTTGCATTAGAAAGTAAAGTGATAGCATAAAATAAACATGAGATGTAACTCATTATTATCTTGATATTAAGTGAGAACTTGAAATGTAAACATGAAAATGCATAGCTTGAAATATAAATATGATAATGCAAGGTTCACTTATTATCTTGAATACTTTGTGATAGCAAGGAAAGTAAACATGATGTGCAAAGTATAAAATAAACATGATGCAAGGTTCATTTTATGGTTAGCTAGAGCTCATCCAAGACTTTAACAAAATAACATCCCAACATATATCTCATTACAAAGAGAGCTCTAGAGTTCTTGAACCAAGTTCTTAAAGGAACTATGAGGTTCTTGAACATCATCATCAAGCTCGAGAAAACAAACTTTCTAAACAAACAAAACCTCAAAGATCAAAAAGGAAATGGAAAACCGAAAAGTTAAAGAAAAGGAGACAAGAAACCAAACTCCAAAATAGCAAGAAAGAAAAGGTATTCTTGAGTAAAAATCATGTTTGAGTTAGAAAATGAAGTTGAAACTCAAGCAAAGTAAAACCTCAACCTCTAGAGGTTCCTTTGAGATGAACACATAGTCATCATCTAGGAGTCCTCATCATTGAGCTATCATGTGCTCATCAAGGCCTTATGGCCGAAATGAGAAGAAAGAAAAGAACCAAAGAAAAGTTTCAAAAGAAATCCAAGAGAAAGCTAGAGACACTCATTTTTCAAGAAACAAAGTTTAGAAAACACTCCTACCTAGAGTGAAGATAAAAACTTGAACTCTTTGAAAAGGAAAACAAGATGAAGAGCTCCTCCTTGGGGCTAGATGGCTTCGGCCTTGTGGAGAGGAAAAGAAAGGAAATGTGTTCTTGGTGAGTTTGTGTTTGAGAATGGAAGTTTAGGTGTTTGTATGATGATCTAAGGTGGTGGGGTGGTGTTTCAAGGTTGAGAAATGATTATGAGATGAAGAGAGGATGAAGATGGAGATGAAGAACAAGAGGAAACTCTCTTGAAACTTAGAGAGAAAAAGAAAGAACTCAAGAAAGCTTAGGAAAACTAAAAGTGTGCAAATGAACTAAAGTGTTTGCATGTGTTTCTAGGCAAGGTATTTATAGAGAATGAAAACAAATGAAGGCTCAAAAGGGGAGGAGGGTAACTATGTGGCTTTGGAGGGAAAAGGAAGAGAAAATATCTCTTACACAAGGTCATTTAAGCATGGTTTGAAGTATGGAAGCTATGATACAAAGTATGGCTTGATGTGAGTGAATTTTCTATCAATTTTTGAATGAAATTAAGCTTCTAGAAACTTGTCATGGCTGGAACTTTTCCAGCCACAAATAAATGGAAAAAATGGGTTGTTTTAATTATTTATTCATTTGGAAAATTAAGCTTGATTGAAAGTTATGACAAGGTATGGTATATGTGACTTGAGGTATAGCATTGGAGTGTTGAAAAATTGAACATGTGATGCATATGGGGGCATGGAGGTCTCGGCCAGACCAGGGACAGCAGAGAGGAGGTGAGATTTGATCATCTAATTGGATGTTAATGGTAGGTTTAAATGTGTATTAGCTTAGGTACAAGGTTATGAATAATTAAGCTTAAGTTTAGGTAACTAAGAATGTGATTTAAGGATTTTATGACAAGATTAGGAGTGCTCATACATCATTAGAGAATTAAAAACTCATTTGTGAATAAACAATGTGTAACACAATTCCATGATTTAAGGAATTGGAAAGAGAAAATACTATTCAAGATTCCATGACTAAGAGTCTTGAAATTAAAATATGATTTTAAGTTGTAATTAAGCACTTTTAGGTTCTAATCAACTTTAATGAATTATTTTGACTCAAGATTAATTAAGGAAATTAATTAACCTTCGATTAGAGCCTAATATTGCTTAGGTTTGCTTAATCACGCGATTAAGCGTAAAAACACGAAACTATGGGCAAAACCGTAATTTTGCACTAATTTACTTGGGACCTCCGGGACCCAAACTAAAGTCATAGTCTACATAAAAACGCCTTTTAAAACCATCTGGAGAAGTTTCGGGTTCATTTGGCACTTGCAAACGGGAAAAACACCGTTGGGGCGTTTTGGTCATTCTGACCCGAGAACTCGAAAAACGAGATTTTCGATCTCGGGAAGGTACACAAGTCATCCAATCCCCTTCCAACATTGAGTTTGCCCTTCGAGTACTGCCAGACCGGCTTTCCTCGAATTATGGGCCGAAAATGACCTCAGGGGCATTTTGGTCATTTTCACTCTAACAGAAAATCGGGGCGTTACAGAAGCCTTGTTGGTGTTGACGTCATCTCTTCCTCCCCCTCCAGGTGAGTGGATTTGAGCTCATAGCCTTAGTTTCCACATTATGATAATATGTTCTTGCATTATGGTTGTTAAATATGAATTTAGAGACAAAATTAAGTATATATTATGATTTTACATGATTATGTCAAGCTAGAAAAATTATGATTTATGATGATAGCATGAAAGAAATGAATTCTAGAAAACCATGGGACCATGATTAATAGATTGTATGTTATAAAAATGTTTTATATTCAACTCTAGGAGATTTATGCAAGAGTATATGATTCAAGACTTGAGATTTATAAATATGATTTTAGAGTATTCAGTTGAAGCATATACATAAATTGGAAGAATGTGAGCAAGAGTGTGATTGAACCTTTAAATAAATATGTTATGTAATTTCAGAGCTACATGATTTAGTTTCATGAATTGAGATATTATTATGATATCAGAGATTTTATAAGATTTATAAGCCTAAAGTTTTGAACTATGAGATTAGATATATTAAGTATATTAAAAATATGTATGTTAATAAATGGATTTAGAACTTCAGTTTATGGTACCAAGAGGTACGGAATTCAGTGTGATTCCTAGCAATTGCTAGATACATATTCTGTGGACTTGAAATCAGAATGCCGACAAGTGGTGAACCCTTGGGCTTGATTTCGATTTCCGTAGCCACAGTTATGCTAAAGTCAAATTGTTAGAGCTCTATGAGTCCAGAACTCTCAAAGTACTAAGAATTTAGGGGCTTGTATTCACGAGGAATGGAGCACCCACCCTTCAGAGTTAAATGATTTTATATGTATCTAAATATTTTATGATTCCAAAATAATTTTAGAAAAATAATTAGTTTTTATGACTTAGGGATTAGACGGTAGCTATAGACAAACAAATAGTGTGTTAACGGCTAGGAGAAACGATCGTTAACCTTGGTACCAAATTGTTCTAAGAGGACAATCTCATAGAGCAAAGAATGGAATTTAGTTAGGTGTCCAATTTGAATGCTAAAAGGATCCCAGAGATTAGAGAAATTTTTATTTCATGGTTGACATGCATAACCAGAGAATTTACTTTTTGCTATACGAGGTGTAACGCCCCGATTTTCTGTTAGAGTGAAAATGACCAAAATGCCCCTGAGGTCATTTTATTGGAGTCGAGGAAAGCGGTCTTGGCGAGACTCGAAGGGCAAACTCAATGTTGAAAGGGGATTAGAAAACTTATGTACCTTCCCGGGATCGAAAATCTCGTTTTTCGAGTTTTCAGGTCAAAATGACCAAAATGCCCCTGTGGTGTTTTACCCGCTTGCAAGTGCCGGATGAACCCGAAACTTCTCCAGATGGTTTTAAAAGGCGTTTTTATGTATCCTATGACCTCAGTTTTAATTTTTGAAGTCCCGGGCAAAATTAGTGCAAAATTACGGTTTTGCCCCTAGTTTCGTATTTTTACGCTTAATCACTCGATTAAGCAAACCTAAGCAATATTAGGCTCTAATCGAAGGTTAATTAATTTCCTTAATTAATCTAGAGTCAAAATAATTTATTAAAGTTGATTAGAACCAAAAAGTACTTAATTACAACCTAAAATCATATTTTAATTTTATGACACCTAGTCATAGAATCTTGAATAGTGTTTTCTCTTTCCAATTCCTTAAATCATGGAATTGTGTTACACATTGTTTATTCATAAATGAGTTTTAAATTCTTTAATGATGTATGAGCACTCCTAAACTTGTCATAAACTCCTAAATCACATTCTTAGTTACCTAAACTTAAGCTTAATCATTCCTAACCTTGTACCTAAGCTAATACACATCTAAACCTACCATTAACACACAATTAAATGGTCAAACCATCCTCCCACTCTGCTGTCCAGCCTTGGCCGAAGCTTCACTCCCTCCATATGCATCACATGTTCAATTTTTCAACACTCCAAGGCCATACCTCAAGTCACATACACTATACCTTGTCATAACTTTCAATCAAGCTTGAATTTCCACATGAATAAATAATTAAAACAACCCATTTTCCCCATTTAATTGTGGCTGGAAAAGTTCCAGCCATGCATTATTTCTAGAAGCCTAAATTCATAAAAATGTGATAGGAAATTAACTCACATCAAGCCATACTTTGTAGCATAGCTTCCATACTTCAACCATGCTTAAATGACCTTGTGTAAGAGATATTTTTCTCTTCCTTTTCCCTCCAAACCACACGGCCACACCCTCCCAATGTGAGCTCCATGTTTTTGTTTTTCTATAAATAGGATGCTTGTGTTAGCCTTGTTACACTTTGAAGCATTTGCAAAGTTTAGAGTTTTAGAGTTGTCTTACTAAGCTTTTTCCTTCTCTCAAAGTTCTAAGAGCTCTTTCTCTTCATCTTCATCCTCTTCATTCTTCCATCACATAATCACCTCATAACCTTAATCCATCACCTCATAACCTTAAACCACTCTCAAAGCTTTCAAACACTCAACCTCAAACACAACTTCACTCAAAACACATCTCCTTTCCTTTTCCTTTCCTTGGCCGAAATCATCATCACCATCCTAGGAGGTGTTGCTCATCTCATTTCCATCTTCAAGATCAAGCTTTTATCTTCATCAAAAGGTAGGGATTTGTTTTCAAACTTTATTTTGCTCAAGAAAGTGTTTTTTTCTCTAGTTTTCTCTTGGATTCTTTTTGAACTTTCCTTTGTCTTTCCTTTCCTTTAATTTTCGGCCATGAGGCCTTGATTTGAGCATGATAGCTTGATGATGAGAGTTTCTAGATGATGACATTGTGTTCATCTCAAGGAAACCTCTAAAGCTTGAGTTTTCCTTTTCTTGCAACTTCATCTATATGTTATCTAGCTCACATGGTTTTCCAACTTAAGAAAATTAATCTAAGAATTTCTAAAAGCCCAAGCCTACCCTTGTCAACCTTAAAGTTGGCCGGCACGTTCTAGAGATTTTTCTCTAGATAGGGGTTTTGGGTATTTAATAAAGAACTTGATATAGTTTCACTTTCTTTCTCTTTTATGTGACTTTCGGTTTTTGTGTTGTGATCTTTGAGATATTGTAATGGGTTGCTATCTTGTTAAAGTCTTGAATGAGCTCTAGTTAACTATAAAATGAATCTTGCATCATGTTTATTTTATGCTATGCATATCATGTTTACTTCCTTGCTATTACTAAATCCCAAGATAATGAATGAACTTGCATTATCATGTTTATGTTTCAAGCTTTGCATTATCATATTTATATTTCAAGTCCTCACCTAAATATCTAAGATAATAATATGTTGCACCACATATTTATTTTATGCTCTCACTTTACTTTCTAGCAATAACTAAAATAAGTGCATGAGCATGTTTATTTTTACGTCATCACTTTAATGAATCTAGAGCTCAAAGACTTGCCCAAGGATATCCCAAACAAAGGTCTAAAACATTTATCTCCTATGGCTCATATTTCGGCCCTATGAGGCCTTAATGTCTTCGAGTATTGAAAACTATGTTTTATAATTTTTCTAAACTTACATGAGTATAAGGAATGTGTAGAACTAAGTATTATGAATTTAGGACCTCTTGAGATGAAAATAACATAGCCACTGCCCTATTAAGTATTTCCATAAGTTTAGATGATAAAAGTGTTCATAAAAGAGTTTTGAAGGTTTTAACAAGGTTCCAAGAGAAACTAGTATTTTATGTGCTTTAGAAACTATGATTCAATGCCTTTAAATGGAGTTTCTGTTTCGGTTCTGCCTTGCTATGTTTGGCCACTGTATGAGCTGTGTTAATGATGTTAATATGCTTATGTTTGGGTAATAATTATGTTAAGACTCATATGTGAAAGATAGGATAAGTTAGGAACTAGGAAAGAATTAATTTGAGAGTTCTAGATCCCTTAAAGATTCATTTTTCTGGATTCTGTCCAGCAAGGTTTAGATTCAATGATCATGGTTTTAAATTAGTTTATATGTGTAGGAATGACTCATAATTGGTTTAGGACTTAATCTTGAAACCTTAGGAGCAAACCGAACTTAGAAAGGGTCATTATTGTGACTTCTAGGTACCCGTAAAGTTAGTATTTTGATTTCTGCACTCTTGAGGTTTAGAGATGTTCTTGACCATAGGGTGAGGTGTGAAATACTTAGTTATAACCTTATAGGTTCCCAAGAGACTAGGTGTTGATGATCAATAACTTAGAACGTGAGATAAAGATCTAAACCGTAATTTCTAGAACTCCGTAACCACATAAACATAAAGCTGTCCAAATTCTGCTTAGTGCTATTTGGATTAGTTCTTGAGCATAAAATTAGTATAACTCATTAATTGTCAAACTATAGGTGTATAAGGAAGTTAAGGATAATTAATTTGCAAGTTTAAGACTCATAAAGAATCGAAGTTTAAAACACTATGAGTTATAACATAACATGTCTACGAGCTTATGGGGATGATTGTTAGATATGACTATGTGATGATGTTTGTGTGAAAGTTTTATGTGACGAATGTTATGAGAAAGTTTCATGTGATGATATATATGTTATGAAAAAGCTACATGAGAATGCATGATAAAAATGAATATGATAAATGATGAGGTAATTGTGATTTAATACTTATGAGAATATAAATGTGACACAACATCGAGACGCGCTTCTCTGGGTGACACCGGTTCGCCGAGCACCCCAGGAGGAGACAAATCCGTGAGGGTATGTGTAGATGCAGCCTGCCAAAGCGGACAAATTGCGAGGCCCACGTGGCTAGCAAAGCGTTTCAAAGAGGAAATGATCCTAGAAAGGAGATCCTTAATTTGCCCCCTAGCCCGTACTTTAAGTCGGGATTATGTTACGCTTATCATAGGATAAGTAAGAACTAGTGACGACTAGTTAAGGTATGAGCTCATAACCTAGAGAAGTTTTAGGGCGGCCCCATGAGATGAAAGTTAAAGTTAACAATGTCACATAAACTATACTTATGCCAATGTTATAATGTTTCCTAGTTATTCTATTGTTTGGTTTACCTTATGATGCATTCATATCATTAGTATATTTCTGCTTAAGTTATAAAGACGCATTATAAAATATGATGGACCTTGGATAAAATACCTCTTTGGAAAACCAACTTAAAAGGAATTTATATGCACGCACACCTTTTAGAAATAAACCCAAGGTTCCTGAGGATGTGACGATGACACCTAGATAGGGATAACCCTACTGAGAATTCTTTCAGAAAGATTCTCATTCCCTCTCTCTTTTCTTCCGTCATATCTTCAGATGGCGACGTTTGTACTCTTCATCGACACCCGGTATGGGAGCTGCACCATAACCGGCACTCGGGTCATACCATTTTGAGGGTCGCTGCCTTTGTCAGAGTATTCATGTTCATGGGGCGACCCTTCGGCGTACCGTCCCGAGCTACCGCTTCACCCCCGATCGCTCCTTACCGTCATAACGGGATTTTTGAGCGAGCGAGACCACGCGATGAGCAGATCCTCCGCATGGAGCCCTAGAGCGTCACCTGACGCGAGTACCTCGAGTATGTGCCGCGTCCCGGTGACTCGAGGCGGACCCATCCGAGGACCCGCCATCCCACATGTACGGTTGGAGTTCGGTCCGCTCCACCACCGATGAGGGCTGGGAGTGAGGAGACGGTGGTCCGGCCGAGGTTGGCTCGACGGCCATCTATGCGCCCTCGCCGCGGTGGACATGCCCCGATGATGCGCTCGACCACTCCTGCCGAGATTCGCCAGTGGATCGACTCGACCCCACAAAGACTCGGACCCGAGGAGTAGTCATAGGAGGGTAGTAGTTAGTGCACACACACGCCACATAGTAGAGGTCAAACCTTCTTTTGTATATGAGGTTGTCTCCTTTAGGTGCACATGGGTATGGGGGTAGTTTCTTTTGTATTTGCTTTTTATGATTTCCTTGTATTGCATTTCAGTTGTATTTCGCTTCATGATGTATCAAATAGTCCTGCCTCTTTGGGTAGGCACGTTATATATATATATATATCTATGATTCAGTGATGTTTCCATGATATGATGTGTTTCTTATGCTTTGCTTATATGTTTCGCTATGCTTCCTCTTAAAGATTCGTGCGTGGCTCTCACTTTGATTTAAATTCCAAAAAGAAAAATTTTACCCATATTTCCGCTAAGTATTTTCTAAGTAAAAGATGAGACCAAGAGGTAATATTCTAAAGATTGACCTAAGTACATACTAGTAGTCTTGGGTTAAGATTTAGGGTGTTACACGAGGCATAACCGGAGATCCCTGTTTCTCTAGGAGATTACTGTTCTTTACGCATTACTAGAGATAAATATGTTTTCAGAGAATATTTGATTCGAGAATTATTATGTTTATATATGGAAAATGATTTCCCATTAGAGTAAGAATTTAGAGATATTTTCTATGGATTTATAAATATAGAGATATCTTTTCTATATAGATAGTTACGGATATGAATACCAAATGGATTACGACTGTTGCATGTATATTATTTATTGTACATTCTTGGTTGTCCTATGTGGGTGATGGGTGAGAGCTCACTCACTGAGTCCGTTGACTCACCCCTTTCCCTTCCTCTCATAGTGTCACAACCCAACCTGGGCACATAAGACATTCCTATCCCATATAAGCCTTGTGACCTAGATACCAATATATGCATAGTACATCACCAATTAATTCAAATCATAATGTCTTTTCTATATACAAGTCACTTGCATTTAAACAAATAGTTAGTATTTTCCAAAAAGTGGTCTCATATTTTTTACTCTAAAGTCTATTTTCATAATATCAACAAGTGTAGTAAAAGTCTAACATATACAAAATCTCTATGATAAAGTCTTATAATACAGTCCAACATAACATTATACATATATATATACACAAAATACAAATTATGCACTATGGTTCGAGATCTTGCCTGCATCTACACTGAAGCATACTACTTTATACACAAGGGCTTCACTTATGTGAAGACTTACCAGCTGATACTCTAATGCTACTGTGGGGAGAAAGGTTGAGAAGAGTTTGTAGCAGCTACTTTATCTGAAAAAAAAATGAAATGAAATGACGGGGTGAGTTTTGTAATCAAAACTCGGTGAGTGAGCCCTCACCTGAAACCCCTTTTAATGTGACACCAAAGAAACAATACATGAAATCATAATAAACAATAATAACATTCAAATGTCTTACATAATCAAATAAACATATGCATATATATATATATATATATAGACACACACACACACACACACTCATACTATTTATCGTTTTCCAAACTCAAACTAATTTCCTCCATTCACTTTCATATCAAAAAACCATATTAGCTCATCGTGTTGTAACTATTAAAGAAACAATAATCTCTACCTCTGTTATGTTTGGTGGGTTCTCAGCTCCTTGTGAACAAGAACCTCTAATGGAAATTATAATGGTTTTCTTGTGAACGATGCCCCTCGTGGACTAAGTTTAATGGTTTCTTTCTGAATACATTATCCCTCGTGGACTGAGTTTAATGGTTTCTTTGAATAAATTGTTTATCCCTGATGGACTTAATTATTCTTTGAATGAAATGCCCCTCGTGGGCCCTTTTAGTTTTCTTGTTAGCTCTGAATCTATCTAATTCTAACAGTCTGACCTTAGTATAACTATGACTATGAAATCATGTCTAAGGGATCACCAACTTGAAGGCATTTTGATTTCAAAGACCATAGAATATGTAGCTGGCAATTGTTATGAGTATACAACTCTAACAATTTGACTTTAGCATAATCATGGTCATGAAATCATGTCTAAGAGATTACCCAATTGTAGACATTTATGATTTTATATATCCTCAAAATATGTATTCGTCTACTGTTCTGAATTCCATGAAGATTCAATCCCTAAAATTCTTTTTGGTTTAATTGTCTAAAACATCATACCATCTTCAAGCTTTTCATAACTAGAAATCCAATATTATATTTTCAAAATAGCAAGGTTTACAATCACAAATTCTATTCGTTTCTGTAAACTGCATATATAGTATAAAACCTCTTCATATACATAAATCAGTTCCAGAATCCATTGAAATCATCACAAAAGTCTCTAACCATTACACATATCATCAATTCTACATAAAGTCAGTATAACAAACGTGGTCCCATGAGTTTTATCAAAAACATATTTCGTGCTCTAAAATCCATAGTTCTAAACATATATTCCAACAGCAAACTTCAAATTCATATACAGCATTTCTCTAAAATTAATCAGTAAACCATATTTTCATGAAAATAACTCTAATGTAGAATATAGAGATCACAGGTGCGAACCCACTCACCTTAAGGGGTGAACAGTGAAGGAATAGTACCAACAGCACACTAGGAAGCAGAACTGATAGCAATATTTGATATAGAAACAATAGAACTCTAAATCAACCTCTAAAACCTCTGAATATTCAAAACTCATCTCTAACAAGGTAGAAAACCTCTCTCCCTTAATAAACTTAGATGATCACCCTAATAACCGGAAGAAAAGGAAGAAAAGAAAGCAAAACTAGGACAACAACATACCTTAAAGCCTTAAGAATCATAGATTGAAGTTAGATTGATGAAATGGATCTTGGAAGTTGTAAAATGGTAAGGAAACCGAGTTTAGGGTCGTGTTTTGTCTGGAAAAAATCCT
This sequence comes from Dalbergia cultrata, assembly GCA_031216105.1. NCBI lineage: Eukaryota > Viridiplantae > Streptophyta > Magnoliopsida > Fabales > Fabaceae > Dalbergia > Dalbergia cultrata. The sequence goes on from CM062350.1 coordinate 38,542,511, forward strand.
GAAATAAAGGGTTTTTAATGCTCTGTTGACCGCCTGGGTGGTCCCTGTAACACCCTAAATCTTAACCTAATACTACTAGTATGTATTTAGGTTAATCTTTAGAATATTACCTCTTGGTCTCATTCTTTACTTGAAAATACTTAGCGGAAATATGGGTAAAATTTTTCTTTTTGGAATTAAAACCAAAGTGAGAGCCACACATGATTCTTTGAATGGGAATTCATACAAGTCATATGAGCAAATCATAATAAAACGCATAAATAACAAATCATAATAAAACATGGACACATCAACTGATTATATATAGATAGTGTGCCTACCAAAAGGTAGGACTATTCGGTACATAAGAAAATGAAATACAACTGAAATGCAAATACAAGGAAATCATGAAAACAAGTACAAGGAAAACATGAAAGCAACACCCATACCCATGTGCACCTAGAGTAGACAACCTCATATACAAAAGAAGGTTTGTCCTCAACTATGTGGCGTGTGTGCACTAGCTACTACCCATCCTATGCACCTATTCCTGCTGGTCCGAGTACTGAGGGGTGGAATCGATCCACTGGCGGATCTCGGCGGGAGTGGTCGTGCGGATCATCGGAGTGTGTCCAACGCGGCGAGGGTGCATGGATGGCCGACGAGCCAACCTCGACTGAACTACTGTCTCCTCGCTCCCAGCTCTCATCGGTGAGGGAGCAGGGCTGGAGCTCCAACTATACATATGCGAGGGGCGGGTCCTTTGATGGATCCGTCTCCGAATACTGGGTCCGGGGCACGTACTCCGGGTAGTCGTGTACGGCTGATGTCTCGGGCTGCATACGGAGAATCTGCTCATCGCGTGGTCTAGCTCACTCAAAAATCCCGTTATGGCGGTAAGGAGCAATCGGGGTGAAGCAGTAGCTCGGGACGGGGTGCGCGAAGGGTCGTCCCATGAACATGAATACTCTGACAGTGCAGCGACCCTCAAAATGGTACGACCCAAGTGCTGGGTCATGGTGCTGCTCCCATGTCGGGGTGTCGATGAAGAGTACGAAGGTCGCTATCTGAAGATGTGACGGAAGAAAAGAGAGAGGGAATGAGAATCTTCTAAAAGAATTCTCAGTAGGGTAATCCCTACCTAGGTGACATCATCGCATCCTCAGGAACCTTGGGTTTTATTTCTAAAAAGGTGTGCATGCATATAAACTCCTTTTAAGTTAGTTTTCTAAAGTATTATTTATCCAAGGCCCGTCATATTTTATAATACTTCTTATGACTAAGCATGGAATATACTAATGACATGAATGCATCATAAAGGTAAGCCAATCAATAGAATAACTAAGAAACATTATAACATTGGCATAAGGGGATAGGTATAGCACATGTGACATTTTAAACTTTAACTTTTCATCTCATGGGGCCACCCTAAAACATCTCTAGGTTATGAGCTCATACCTTAACTAGTCATCACTAGCTCTTACTTATCCTATGATAAGCGTAACATAATCCCGACATAAAGTACGGGCTAGGGGGCAATTTCAGGATCACCTCTTAGGGTCATTTCCTCTTTGAAACGCTGTACTAGCAACTAGTGCATCGTAGCATTGTCCGCTTTGGCAAGCTCTATGTCAATACCCTCACGGATTTGTTTTCTTGGGGGTGCTCGGCTAAACTGGTGTCACCCAAGAAGGCGTCTCAGTGTTGTGTCACATTTAAGTTCTCATGATTTTCAAAAAGACCATTTTCTAAGTTCCTCAAATTTGATGGAAATTGGCAAAGACGACGGTCAGAACCGAATTTCCTCAAATTTCCTTATGCCATGAAAACACATAGGTCATACACAAGAACATCATCATGTAAAACTTCTTTATAGCACATATCAACTTGTCATAGACAGAACTCATGTATCATACATCGTAATTTAAGCATCATAAAAACTCAAGATGTTTTAATGTCTTATGCATTGACCATTAAGGTCCTTAACTCACGTTCTAAGTTATTAATCAGAAAACCTAATCTCTCGGGCACTTATGAGGTTATAGCTAAGTATTTATCACCTCACACTATGACCAAGAGCATCTCTAAAACCTCAAGGATGCAGAACTTATAATCCTAACTTTACGGGTACCTAGGAGTCACAACAATGACCCTTTCTAAGTCCGGTTTGTTCCTAAGGCTTCAAGATCAAGTCCTAAACCAATTATGAGTCATTCCTACACATTTAAACTAATTTAAATCCATGATTAGCATTACTAAACCTTGCTGGACAGAATCCAGAAAATTCAAACATTAAAGGATCTAGAACTCTCAAGTTAATTCTTTTCTAGTTTCTAACTTCTCCTATCTTTCACATATGAGTCTTGACATTATTTTTACTCAAACATAAGCATATTATCATCATTAAAACAGCACATACAGTGGCAATTAATTAGCAAGGCAGAACCGAAACAAAACTCTCCATAAAGGCATAAAACACAATTTCTAAAGCACATAAAATACTAGTTTCTCTTGGAACTCTTTTTAAACTTTCAAAACTCATTTATAAACAATTTTAACATCTAAAATCATAAGGATATTTAAGAGGGCAGTGACCAATTCATCTTTGTCTCAAGAGGGCCTAAATTTTTAGGACTTAGTTCTATGCATTCCTTAAACTCATAAAAGCTTGGAAAAATTATAAAACATAGTCTTCAATACTTAGAAACATCAAGACCCCTTAGGGCCTAAATATGAACCAAAAGAAATAAGTATTGTTAGACCTTTGTTTGAGACAACAATGGGCAAGTCTTTGAGCTCTAAGTTCATTTAGGTGATGACATAAAAATAAACATGCTCATGCACTTATTTTAGTTTCCATTATAAAGTAAAGTGATATCATAAAATAAATATGAGGTGCAACATATTATTATCTTTGATATTTAGTGAGGACTTGAAATATAAACATGATAATGCATAGCTTGAAATACAAACATGATAATGCAAGTTCATTCATTATCTTGGTATTTAGTGATAGCAAGGAAGTAAACATGATATGCAAAGCATAAAGTAAACATGATGCAAGGTTCATTTTATGGTTAACTAGAGCTCATTCAAGACTTTAACAATATAACAACCCAATACAATATCTCAAAGATCAAAATACCAAAACCGAAAGTCTTTACAAAGAAAAAGAAAGTGAAACTAAGTCAAGTTCTTTATTAAATACCCAAAACCCCTATCTAGAGAAAAATCTCTAGAACGTGCCGGCCAACTTTAAGGTTGACAAGGGTAGGCTTGGGCTTTTAGAAATCCTTAGATTAATTTTCTTAAGTTGAAAAACCATGTGAGCTAGATATCATATAGTTATAAGGAAAGGAAAACTCAAGCTTTAGAGGTTTCTTTGAGATGAACACAAGGTCATCATCTAGAAACTCTCATCATCAAGCTATCATGTTTGAGAAGAAAAGGCCAAGAGGCCGAAATGGAAAAAGAAAAGGAATATAAAGGAAAGCTCAAAAAGAAACCAAGAGAAAACTAGAGGAAACACATCCTTTGAGTAAAACAAAGTTTGAAAAGAAACTCCTTACCTAGAGTGAAGATGAAATCTTTGAACTTTTGAAAATGAAAACAAGATGATGAGCTCCTCCAAGAGGCAAGATAGCTTCGGCCAAGGGAGGATGAGAAGGTTGGAGTTGTGTTTCAAGTGAGGTTGTGTTTGAGGTGTGGTGTTTGAGAGGTTTGATGATGTTTCAAGGCTATGTGGTGGTGTTTCAAGTTCGAGAGATGATGATGAGATGAAGAGAGGATGAAGATGAAGATGAAAAGAAAGGAAGAACTCTCTTGGAATTTTGAGAGAAAAGAAAAGAACTAGCAAGACAACTCTAGAATTCTAAACTTAGCAAATGCTTCAAAGTGCAACTAAGCTATCACAAGCATCCTATTTATAGAAAAACAAAACCATGGGGCTCACCAAGGGGAGGAGTGGCCATGTGGTATTGGAGGGAAAAGGGAGAGAAAATATCTCTTACACAAGGTCATTCAAGCATGGTTTGAAGTATGGAAGCTATGCTACAAAGTATGGCTTGATGTGAGTTAATTTCCTATCAATTTTTAATAAAATAAGGCTTCTAGAAACAATGCATGGCTGGAACATTTCCAGCCACAAATAAATGGAGAAAATGGGCTATTTTAGTTAGTTATTTACTTGGAAAATCAAGCTTGATTGAAAGTTATGACAAGGTATAGTGTATGTGACTTGAGGTATGGCCTTGGAGTGTTGAAAAATTGAATATGTGATGCATAATGGGGAGGGACAGCTTCGGCCAGGCCTTGGGCAGCAGAGAGGGGGTGAGTTTTGACCATTTAATTGGGTGTTAATGGTAGGTTTAAATGTGTATTAGCTTAGGTACAAGGTTAGGAACAATTAAGCTTAAGTTTAGGTAACTAAGAATGTGTTTTAAGGACTTTATGACAAGATTAGGAGTGCTCATACATCATTAAAGAATTTTAAACTCATTTATGAATAAACAATGTGTAACACAATTCCATGATTTAAGGAATTGGAAAGAGAAAACACTATTTAAGATTCCATGACTAGGAGTCTTGAAATTAAAATATGATTTTAAGTTGTAATTAAGCACTTTTAGGTTCTAATCAACTTTAATAAATTATTTTGACCCTAGATTAATTAAGGAAATTAATTAATCTTCGATTAGAGCCTAATATTGCTTAGGTTTGCTTAATCACGCGATTAAGCGTAAAAACACGAAACTAGGGGCAAAACCGTAATTTTGTACTAATTTCGCCCGGGACCTCCGGGACCAAAACTAAAGTCACAGTCTACATAAAAACGCCTTTTAAAATCATCTGGAGAAGTTTTGGGTTCATCCGGCACTTGCAAACGGGTAAAACACCTTGAGGCGTTTTGGTCATTTTGACCCGAAAACTCGAAAAACGAGATTTTCGATCCCGGGAAGGTATACAAGCCATCTAATCCCCTTCCAATATTGAGTTTGGCCTTCGAGTACTGTCGAACCAGCTTTCCTCGAATTCCGGGCTGAAAATGACCTCAGGGGCATTTTGGTCATTTTCACTCTAACAGAAAAATCGGGGCGTTACAGTCCCCGTTATTGCTGCAGTACCACCTTACTTTCTGTTTACCACTTGGGCAATCATATGATCTTTGGGGCAGTCTCAATTATTTACATTTCTTAATTTAAAGTTAAATAATTTATTTTATTTCCTATTAACTTTTAATACATAAATGTAAAAAAGGGAATATCCCCCATTTGGATTCAAATAAAATATAAGAAAAATCCAAAATCCTAACAAATCAAAATACAAATTTTGGGTTTTAGTTCAATCTAGAAATTTTTACGGTTTTATAAACTTGGATGCTAGAAATGAGGCGTTGAAAGGTTTAGAAAAATTTATTAAAAATAACTCTTTAACTCATTTTTCTCTAAGGAACAATTACCAGGAATTTTGGTCCCAATAATATAACTCTATTATATGGCCGAGGGCATGTAGGGTCTAGACTTGAAAAAATTAAGGACTCGGAATGATAGGTAAGGATAACTGACACCATTTTGGTACGAAAAATTTTCTACCTCTTTTATTTAAAATTTAGGGTATTACATACTCCCCCCTCAAAAAGATTTAGTCCCTAAATCTAAACTGTTGTAATTGGGAGTATAAGGAGGTACAATACTTCATGGATTTCATGGTTCTCTAGCTGCATTAATTGTTACTGTGGAAAACATGTATGAAAAATCATATATTACTATAACTAACTCTAAACTTAGCTCTACTCTATCAAATTCAAAGAATTAAAAGAGTAACTATCATGGTACCTGATATAATTGTATTGGGTGCTACCGCTTCTTGACGTGTCATAGTAAAAAATGGGGCTATCCTTTACTGCTCTGACCTCTGCCATTTTGACCTCTGCTCTCAAGGCTTCTACCTCCAGCTTCTCTATCTGCTGAGGCTGTAAAACTCTCTCAGTTACCTAATTGGTATAATGGTACTAATTTGGAAAGATTTGCTGACTCTTGGCTGGAAACTACCCCTAGCAAAGGGTAATCTATCTTGAAATGGCCTATTTGGCCACAAACATAACATGTTATTGATCCTTGCATGCACTGACCTAAGTGTCTTTTTCCACACCTAAAGCAGTTTGGATAGGGGTGCTCTAAACTTTGGACAAATGCTTGGCCAGATTACTGACCACTTCTTCTAGTCTGACTCCGAGAAACTATAGGTCGAACTGGAGTGGGGTCTGAAAAAGTAATCCTACCTGATTGGGCCTGCTGTTGGCCCTACTAACTATGTTCTCTACTAATACTGGCTCCTCCCGAAAACATACTATAAGTCCTAATGTTCTTCCTGGACTCAGAAGTAGTTCTTCTATCTGCTAAACCTGCTTCTAACTCGATGGCTATATCAACCATCTGTGCACAATCCATAGTATCAACATGAGGTTGGAGGCTAAGTAACATATCCTTAGGTAGTCCCTAAACGAACTGCCTAACTTTCTCTTTCTCTGATGGCAACATGCTTGTAGCTGCTTGTGCTAAGTATGTAAACCTCTTATCATATTCATCCACAGTCATCTCAGGAGTCATTCGGAGCCTCAAAAACTCCTCTATCATCTGAGCTCGGTGGCTCTCCAACAAAAATCTACGTAGAAAAGCCGCTCTAAATTCCTCCCAAGTAGGCGGCTCTGAATCGCTATATCCCTGTAAGAACCCTCATACCAAATCCCTGCCTGGCCTCTTAACTGGAGCCAACTAACTCTGTTGCTCTCTCAGAAGAACAATGGATCACTTTAGTAATCTTTTCTATCTCTCGGAGGGATACTTGAGGATCCTTCACAGTCAGACGTCCTTGGAAAGTGGGCAGATCCATTATACCAAAATGCTCTAAGGCTGAATCATCAGGGTCTCTAATTGGAGGTTGGACTGGGGGTGGCTGTAATCTAGTCTCTGTCTATCTAGCTATCATATCAGAAAGTATGGCCAAAGCTTGTTCCAAAGCTTTAAGGCAGGCACTAGAATTGGAGGAACTGCTACTACAGCTGCGACATGAGGCAAAATGATGAAGAGGGGGCATATTGAATCCAACTAAAAGGCATGAGCATACAAGATAAGGCAGGGCTCTATCTCTGGACCTAGACACAACTGACCATCCTAAAGGCCTCAAGCAATGCTCTGTTAATGCAAATAGGCACGCTTCTATTTACATAAATGATGCATCACCTGTGGACACTTGCTCCAGTGATATGCAGGGAAACCTAATGCTCTGATACCACTTTGTCACAACCTGATCTAGGCACATGACCGGCACGTGAGACATTCCTATCCTACGTAAGCCTCGTGACATGGATACCTATATATGCACAGTACATCACCAATTAATTCAAATCATAAAGTCTTTTCTATACACAAGTCACTTGCCTTTAAACATATAGTTAGTATTTTCCAAACTGTGGTATCATATTTTCTGCTCTGAAGTCTATTTTCATAATATCAACAAGTGTAATAAAAGTCTAACATATACAAAATCTCTATGGTAAAGTCTTATAATACAGTCTAGTATGACATTATAAATATACAAAATACAAGTCATGCACTATGGTCCGGGATCCTGTGTAACGCCCCGATTTTTCCTATCTGAGCGACAATGACTAAAATGCCCTTGAGGTCATTTTCCACCCAGAATTCAAGAATAGCTGACCTGGCAGTCCTCGAAGGGTCAACTCAATGTTAGAAGGGATTATATGTGAGTGAATGTTAATAGAATAGAAAAATCTCTTTTTTTGAGGTTTCGGGTCAAAATGACTAAAATACCCCTATAGCTTTTTTACACGGGTATAAATGCCCAGAAACTTTCCAAAAGGTTTAGTGTAACACCCTAATTTTTAACCCAATACTCTAGAACACATTAGGTTAATCATTAGGTTATTACTTCTTAGTCTCATCCTTTTAATAAAATACTTAGTGGAAATTATGGGTAAATTTTTTTTTTGAAAACATAAAACCAAAGTGAGAGCTGCGTTCATCATAAGACAGGAACGTAAAGCGCAATAACAAGTCAAGCAGAGCACAATAAATAAAACATATAGCAATGCAACAGTTAATAACACAACATAGGAAAACACTTCATTAATATCATAACTAGGTTTACATATAATCACACCCTTATAGAATCGGGCTGAGCTTGCAATACAAGGAAATAACAAGAAAGCAGTAAAGTACATGGTGCGACAGAAAATAAAAACCTACTACACTACCCTCCTACCAAAGCTATGGGTACCAAACTCAATCCCCCTCCCAAAAGGTATAGCTGAAGGGGAAAACCTCGTGATGGCTCAAGCACTCGAATAGCTCTCCAACAAAACTACTGACGGCGAGGATCCTCGGGCGATGGGGGTATGTAACCGGCGAACTGCTCGAGCTCCTCCTAAGTGGGCCAGTGGAGTGGCATACGAACGCGAGTTGATTGGATGTGAGCTCCTCAGTGAGGGCGCATCTCGGTTCTCCTTGCTAGGAGCGGCTGCATCATGGTATCCTTACTCCCCTCCCGTCTGAACGGGGGAAAGGGAGCAGAGCCCTCAGAATAAACATGCATCGGTGAGTCCTCGGACGAATCCATCTTCGACCTCCTCAAACGAGGTCCGTACTCCGGGTAGTCACGGACAGCTGAGGTAGATGAACGGGCACGACGAATCCGCTCGTCGCAGGGGCGGGTGCGCTCAAAGATCAAGTCGTCGCCACCATAAGGAGCAGTAGGAGTGAACTGGTAGCTAGACACTAGGTAAGCAAAAGGTCGTCCCATGTACACAAAAACACGAACGGTACATCGGCCCTTGAAGTGGTAGGAGCGGTGATCCGGGTCGTAATGCACCTCCCAGATGAAAGTATCAATGAACACCATGAAAGTCGCCATCGAGCTCTGAAGATATGATAGAAGAAAGAGAGAGGAAAGAAAGGAGTGAGAATCTTGCCAAAGAATCTCAGTAGAGACCTCCTATCTAGGGTTATGTCGTTCACATCCTCAGGAACCTTGGGTTTATTTATAAAGGGTGTGCATGCGTATAAGATTCATTATTAGGTTTTATAAAACTAATTATCCAAGGTTCATTCCTTTTACCATGCATCTTAATGTCATGAATGCAACATATCAAAGCATGAATGCATGGCAATACTTTAAGCAAATAACTTAGCAAATCATAACATCAAGAAGCATACAAGTGGCATAAAGGGTGTATAACTTTCTAGTGGAACTTTCCTCAATCTTTGTGACATCAATCATGGTTCTTTAGCATTATAAGGCCACCCTAAAAACATCTAGGCTATGAGCTCATACCTCAGCAAGTCGTCACTAGCTCTTGCTTATTATCTGGATAAGCGAAACATAATAAAAATAATCCCGACTCCTTGAGTACGGGTTAGGGGGCTAAGGATCACCTATCTTAGGATATACCCTCTTTGAAATGCTTTGCGGGCATCTAGCCATAGCAATTTGTCCACTTTGGTAGGCTGCATCTACTCATACCCTCACGGATTTGTGTCCCCTGGGGGTGCTCGACCGAATCGGTGTCACCCAGGAAAGCGTGTCTCAGTGCTTTGTCACATAAAAACCTCCTGGGGGTGCTCGGCCGAACCGGTGTCACCTAGGGTTTTAAATCTCATATGGTACTTCAAAAAAAAAAAAACATTCTCAAGTCCTTTAGGTTTGATGGAAATTTGGCAGCATAATGGCTATAAACCAAATTTCCTTCAAACCAACTTTATGCCACAAGCTTATAACACATACACATCTCTCATTCAATTTTCATGCTCATGATAAACTTAACATCTCAATAATTCCTTTCATCATAGCTCATTTAGCATCAAAACATGTGCATCAAACAATCATACTTGCATAATTGAACTCGTAGCATAAAAAGTCTCTTAATGTCTTATGCATTGACCCTTAAGGCCTTTAACTTGAAATCTAAGTTGTAAATCATCATAACTTAAGCTGTCAGGTACCTATAGGCTCATATCTAAGTATTCCTCACTCAAATCTGTGATCATAACCAATTCTAAACCTCAAGAGTGCAGAATCTATAATTCATACTTTACGAGTACCTAGGAGTCACAACTTTGACCTTTTCTAAGTTCAGTTTGCTCCTAAGGCATCAAGATCAAGTCTTAAACCAATTATGAGTAATTCCTACACATTTAAAATAATTATAAACCATGATTTCTAATTATTAACCTTGCTGGACAGAATCCCAAAAAATCCATTACTAAGGGATTTAAAAGTCTCAAATTAATTCTTTTCTAGTTACTAACTTGTCTTAACTATCACATATTAATTATAACATCAATTATGCATGAACATACTCATATTATCATCATCAAAACAGAATAAAATAGTGAGCATAAAACTTATATAAGCAAGGCAGAACTGAAATTGTCTCCATCAAAAAATGCATAAAACTTCATTTTTAAAACACGAGTTTCTAGTTTCTCTTGGGACCCTTTTAAAACTTTCAAAACTCATTAGTAAACATTTTCATCTTACTAAAATCATCAAAATACTTTCAAGGGTAGTAGCTATTTCGAATGAGACTTGAAAAGATTTAAAATTATAAAACTTTGTTCAAAACATTTCTTAGGTAATATTCTCGACTCTGGAGTCTATTTTCATAATATCAATAAGTGTAATAAAAGTCTTTAATATACATAATCTCTATGGTAAAGCCTTATAATACAAATCATGCACTATGGTCTGAGATCCTGCCTGCATCTACAACGGAGCACACTAAACCCATAAACATCATGCTCACCTCTAGAATCGATAGCTAGGAGGTACCCTCAGTAACAACGGTGTTTGTAAAAATATGAGAAGAATAGAAGGGTGAGTTTTGTAACCAAAACTCAGTGAGTGAATCCCCACCTATAATCCCCCTTCATGGGACATCAAGAAGGAACAATGCATGAAATCATAATACTTGATAATAACATTTAAATGCCTTACATAATCAAATAAACATAAAGATATATGTGTGTGTGTGTGTGTATATATATATATGTACTAGTCATCCTTTTTCTAATTCCAATCAAAACATTTTCCTCTATTTACTTTTATATCTAAAACCATATTGGCTTGTCATGTAGTAACTACCAAAGAAATAATAATCTCTATTTTCCATTCGGTTTTGCCCTCTATCTCTGTTCTATTTTATGAGTGCTCAATTGCTCGTGAATAACGCCCCTCGTGGGCTAAGTTTCTTGGTTTCATGTAGTTTCATAGTTTCTCGTAAGTTGTGTCCCTCGCGAACTAAGTTTCATGGTTTCACGTAGTTTCATAGTTTTTGTAAGTTTTGTCTCTTGTGGACTAAGTTTCATGGTTTCTCTAAATAAATTGACCCTTGTGGGGCCTTTCATGATTTCTCTGAATAAATTGCCCCTCATGGGCTGTTCATGGTTTCTCTGAATAATTTGTAAAGTCTTTAAACCTTCTAAGAGCCTTGAATCTTTCTAACTCTGATAGGTTGACCTTAGCATAGCTATGGTAATGAAATCTTGTCCAAGCCATCATTAGCAATGGACATTGTGGTTTCAATCCATAGGATGTAACACCCTAAATCTTAACCTAATACCACTAGTATGTATTCAGGTTAATCCTTAGAATATTACCTCTTGGTTTCATCTTTTACTTTGAAAATACTTAGCAGAAATATGGGTAAAATTTTTCTTTTTGAATTAAAACCAAAGTGAGAGCCACGCATGATTCTTTGAATGGGAATTCATACAAGTCATATGAGCAAATCATAATAAAACACATAAATAACATGGATACATCAACTGAATATATATATATAGATAATATGCCTACCAAAAAGTAGGACTATTCGGTACATAGAAGAACGGAATACAACTGAAAAGTAAATACAAGGAAATCATAAAAGCAACACCTATACCCATGTGCACCTAGAGTAGACAACCTCATATACAAAAGAAGGTTTGTCCTCAACTATGTGCGTGTGTGCACTAGCTACTACCCATCCTATGCACCTATTCCTGCTGGTCCGAGTACTAAGGGGTGGGATCGATCCACTGGCGGATCTCGACGGGAGTGGTCATGCAGATCATCGGAGCCTGTCCACCGCGGCGAAGGCGCATTGATGGCCTACGAGCCAACCTCGGCTGAACCACCGTCTCCTCACTCCCGGCTCTCATCGGTGGGGGGGCGGGGCTGGAGCTTCAACTGTACATGTGCGAGGGCGGGTTCTTTGATGGTTCCGTCTCCGAATACTGAGTCTGGGGCACGTACTCCAGGTAGTCACGTATGGCTGATGCCTCGGGCTGCATGCGGAGGATCTGTTCGTCACGTGGTCTAGCTCCTCGTGTTATGATGGTAGGGGGCAGTCGGGGTGAAGCGGTAGCTCCGTACTGGGTGTGTGAAGGGTCGTCCCATAGTCATTCTAATCATGTAAAAACTTCTTCATAGCATATACATCAAACTCATCATAGATAAAGCTTCATGCATCATATATCATACTTACATAAATTAAGCATCATAAAAACTCAAGACTTTTTAATGTCTTATGCATTGACCCTTAAGGTCCTTAACTCACGTTCTAAGTTATTAATCATCAAACCTAATCTCTTGGGTACCTATGAGGTTATAACTAAGTATTTCCCACCTCACACTATGATCAAGAACATCTCTAAACCTCAAGGATGCAGAATTTATAATCCTAACTTTACGGGTTCCTAGGAGTCACAATAATGACCCTTTCTAAGTCTAGCTTGCTCCTAAGGCATCAAGATCAAGTCCTAAACCAATTATGAGTCATTCCTACACATTTAAACTAATTTAAAGCCATGATTATCAAATCTAATCCTTTCTGGACAGAATCCAGAAAATTCAATAATTAAGGGATCTAAAACTCTCAAATTAATTCTTTTCTAGTTTCTAACCTATCCTATCTTTCACATATGAGTCTTAGCATTATTTTTACTCAAACATAAGCATATTATCATCATTAAAACAGCACATACAGTGGCAATGAATGGCAAGGCAGAACCGAAATGTGCATCTCCATAAAAGGCATAGAACATAATTTTTCAAGCACATAGAATACTAGTTTCTCTTGGAACCTTTTTAGAACTTTCAAAACTCATTATAAACACTTTTATCTTTCAAAATCATAAAAATATTTGAGAGGGCAGTAGACAAATCATTTTCATCTCAAGAGGTTCTAAATTCATAAAACTTAGTTCTACATATTCCTTATACTTATATAAGCTTAGAAAATTTAAGAAACACATTTTTAACACTTGAAAAACTTAAAAACCTCTTAGGGCCGAAATCTCAACTATGGAAATAATTATTTTAGACCTTTGTTTGAGACAAAAATGGGCAAGTCTTTGAGCTCTGGGTTCATTAAAGTGATGGCATAAAGATAAACATGCTTATACACTTGTTTTAGCTTTTGTTAGAAAGTGAAGTGAGAGCATAAAATAAATATGAGATGCATCATATTATTATCTTTGATATTTAGGTGAGAACTTGAAATGTAAACATGATAATACATAGCTTGAAATATAAACATGATAATGCAAGTTCCTTTATAATCTTGGTACTTAGTTATAGCAAGGAAAATAAACATGATATGCAAGGCATAAAAGTAAACATGATGCAAGGTTCATTTTATGGTTAGCTAGAGCTCATTCAAGACTTTAACAAGATAACAACCCAACACATATCTCATTACAAAGAGAGCTTTAGAGTTCTTGAACCAAGTTCTCAAAGGAACTATGAGGTTCTTGAACTTCATCACCAAGCTCAAGTAAATCAACCTTCAAAACAATACAAAATCTCAAAGATCAAGGAATAAAAACAAAACCTTACAAAAAGGAAAATAGATTGAAACTAAGTCAAGTTCTTTATTAAGTACCCAAAACCCCTATCTAGAGAAACCATGTAAGCTAAATATCATATAGATGAAGTTATAAGAAAAGGAAAACTCAAGCTTTAGAGGTTTCTTTTAGATGAACACAAGGTCATCATCTAGAAACTCTCATCATCAAGCTATCATGCTCATAATTATGGCCTCATGGCCGAAATGAAAGGAAAACAAAGAACCAAGGAAAAGTTTCAAAAGAAATCCAAGAGAAAGCTAGAGAAACTCATTTTTCGAGTAAAACAAAGTTTGAAAAGAAACTCCCTACCAAGTGATGAAGATGAAAGCTTGAACTTGAAAGGAAAATGAGAAGAGCAACTCCTCCTAAGGTGGTGTGATGGCTTTGGCCAAAGAGGAAGAAAAGGAAAGGAGATGTGTTTTGAGGAAGCTTGTGTTTGAGGTTTAGTGTTTAAGAGATTTGATGATGATCTAAGGTTAGGATATGGTGGATTGAAGTGGTGAGGTGATAATGTGAAGAGAGGATGAAGATGAAGAGAAAGAACTCTTGGAACTTTGAGAGAAAAGAAAAGAACTAGCAAGATAACTCTAGAATTCTAAACTTAGCAAATGCTTCAAGGTGCAACTAAGCTATCACAACCATCCTATTTATAGAAAAACAAAACCATGGGCTCACTAAAGAGGAGGAGTGGCTGTAGCTTTGGAGGGGAAAAGGAAGAGAAAAATATCTCTTACACAAGGTCATTCAAGCATGGTTTGAAGTATGGAAGCTGTGATGCAAAGTATGGCTTGATGTGAGTTAATTTCCTATCAATTTTTGATGAAATTAAGCTTCTAGAAACTTGTCATGGCTGGAACTTTTCCAGCCACAAATAAATGGGAAAAATGGATTGTTTTAATTATTTATTCATGTGGAAATTCAAGCTTGATTGAAGTTATGACAAGGTATAGTGTATGTGACTTGAGGTATGGCCTTGGAATGTTGAAAAATTGAACATGTGATGCATATGGGAGAGGGAAGTGCACGGCCAGACCAGGGACAGCATGGGGGAGGTGAGTTTTGATCATCTAATTGGGTGTTAATGGTAGGTTTAAATGTGTATTAGCTTAGGTACAAGGTTAGGAATAATTAAACTTAAGTTTAGGTAACTAAGAATATGTTTTAAGGATTTTATGACAAGATTAGGAGTGCTCATACATCATTAGAGAATTAAAAACTCATTTATGAATAAACAATGTGTAACACAATTCTATGATTTAAGGAATTGGAAAGAGAAAACACTATTCAAGATTCCATGACTAGGAGTCTTGAAATTAAAATATGATTTTAAGTTATAATTAAGCACTTTTAGGTTCTAATCAACTTTAATAAATTATTTGGACTTAAGATTAATTAAGGAAATTAATTAACCTTCGATTAGAGCCTAATATTGCTTAGGTTTGCTTAATCACGCGATTAAGCGTAAAAACACGAAACTAGGGGCAAAATCGTAATTTTGCACTAATTTCGCCCGGGACCTCCGGGACCAAAACTAAAGTCGTAGTCTACATGAAAACACTTTTTAAAACCATCTGGAGAAGTTTCGGGTTCATCCGCCACTTGCAAACGGGTAAAACACCGCAGGGGCGTTTTGGTCATTTTGACCTGAAAACTCGAAAAACGAGATTTTCGATCCCGGGAAGGTACCCAAGTCATCCAATCCCCTTCCAACATTGAGTTTGCCCTTTGAGTACTGCCAGACCGGCTTTCCTCGAATTTCGGGCCGAAAATGACCTCAGGGGCATTTAGGTCATTTTCACTCTAACAGAAAATCTGGGCGTTACATTACTCCCCTCCTTAAAAAGAATTTCGCCCTCGAAATTCGTACCTTAGAAAAGCTCTGGATATTTTGACTTCATCTCTGGCTCTAGTTCCCACGTATATTCTTCCGACTTGTCTCGTCCCCACGCCACTTTCACAAAAGGAACAGACTTGTTCCTTAACTGCTTGACTCCGTGATCCACTACTCTCGTAGGCGGTAGAATGAAAGTGAGGTCCTCCCTCAACTGTACATGCTCTAATTCTAGGACATGGCTAGGGTCGGACTCATATTTACGTAACTGAGAGATGTGAAAGACATCATGAAGGTTTGACAGATTGGGTGGTAGGGCTATTTTGCAGGCTACAGATCCGATTCTCTGAAGAATTTCAAAAGGACCGAGAAATCGGGGACTCAACTTTTTAACTTTCATGGCTCTCCCTATTCCTGTAGTGGGGGTGATTCTTAGAAATACATGTTCTCCTTCTTGGAACTCCAAGGGCTGTCACCTTTTGTCTGCGTAGCTTTTCTGTCTACTCTGAGCGGTTAGTGTAACGCCCCGATTTTCTGTTAGAGTGAAAATGACCAAAATGCCCCTGAATTCATTTTCCCCCCTGAATTCAAGGAAAGCCGGTCTGGTAGTACTCTAAGGGCAAACTCAATGTTGGAAGGGGATTGGATGACTTGTGTACCTTCCCGGGATCGAAAATCTCGTTTTTCGAGTTTTCGGGTCAAAATGACCAAAATGCCCCTGCGGTGTTTTACCCGTTTGCAAGTGCCAAACGAATCTGAAACTTCTCCAGATGATTTTAAAAGGCGTTTTTATGTAGACTGTGACTTTAGTTTTGGTTCCGGATGTAACATCCTAATATTTGACCCAATACTACTAGTATATGTGTAGGCCAAATCTTAGTCGTTATCTCTTGTCATAGTTCTACTTACTTTGAAATTAGACTTAAGGAAAATACGAGCCAATTTTTTTTTTTCTTTCTTGAAATCTTGTTAAAATAGGAGCCGCACGTATTACAATGTAAACGGTATGAATAAATGCGGAAACAATAACATAGAAATGGGTCCAATCAACATGACATTATCACATCTGAAATACTCCATGCATATACTATGCCCACCCTAAGGGTAGGACTTTTCAAGTACATAAAGAAATGCGAATACAACTGAAACATGTAAAATACATAAAAATGGGAATCACATAACGTGAAAACATAAAAGGAACACCCATTCCCAAGTGCATCTAAAGTGGATAACCTCGATACAAAAGAAGGTTTATCCAATCTACGTGAAGTGCGTGCACTAAGGACTACTCCCATTCCTACATCTAACGCCACGGGTAAGGTGGGAGATAACCAATCCATGGACGAAGCTCGGCTAAGGCTAGCATGCCTGAAAACTGACCTTGCCCTCCGCGTCTAGGACGTGGACCAGGCACCGGGGCTCTCCGAGGCTGAGTCACCGTCTCCGCGCTACCTCTGGGCATGCGTGGGGGAGTGGGGGCAGAATCCTCTCCATACAGGTGGATAGGGGTGTCCTCTGAGGGATCCTCCTCCGAGTGCTGAGTATGTGGTACGTACTCTGGTACTGCTCCCGAACTGGCAGGGGATGTCCGTAAGATCCTCTCCTCAAGCGTATGGGCGCGTTCAAAAATAGTGGCGTCATCGAAAGGAGACGTCGGGGTGAACAGATAGCTATCTACCGGATGAGAAAAGGGCCGCCCAAGAAACATGAACACACGTACAGTGCAGAAGCCCTCAAAATGGTATGACCCAAGCTCGGGGTCATGGTGGATCTCCCAAATGGGCGTGTCAATGTAGAGGACGAACGTCGCCATCCCGATCTGAAGACGTAAAGGAAAGGAAGAAATAGAGGGAATGAGATTTCTTGTTGAAGAAACTCAGTAGGGTTTTTCCTTCTACCTAGGTGTCATCTCTTACGTCCTCAGGGACCTTGGTTTCTTATTAAAAATCATGGTCATGCAATGGTTTAATTATGAAGTTCGAAAACGTTATCTTTCGAGGTCCGTTCATTTTAATTCTAAAGTCTCTTGGTTTCATAACCTATAATTCCTTGTAACTGGAATCATAATTCATAGGTACTATTGACATGGATCATAACACATAAACTCATAAACCATGGTACATAAGATTATAGATCAGGGAACATAAAATCATAGATCATGGGGTATAGTACATAGTGCATGGTAACTTAACTTGGTTTCTTATGTGACATTAAAGTCTTATCATTTTCTTCCTGGGGCCACCCTAACTGGTCTCCGTTGGGAGATGTAACTAGGTTATGAGCTCATACCTCACTAGTCATCACTAGCATAAAAACTTATCCCTTTTGATAAGCTAAAGTCCCAACATAACGTACGGGCTAGGGGGCTAAGATCACCTCATCCTCCATCCCATTTGATGGTTTCATGGGTCATTTTCACATAGTTTATGTCACCTTAAGTCTTAACATGTTATAACGAGATGCCACATAAATTATGCATGTCACATATTTCATATATCCTTAACGTAGGCATCTCTAGGGTTCTTAAGAGAACAATAACATGCAGTTCCATCATTACATAGCATCATATAAGTCATGAGATAACACATAAACTCATCAATCATAGAGGGTACACAAACCATTCCCTTAAAAGCAAAAACCCTAATCGGGTAACCTCAAACTTCCAAATTATTTTCTTGTACCTCTAAGGGATTGATTAACCTTATTACCACAATTTATTAAGTCCTAGAACCTAATTAATTATGGCTGGACAGCATAGGCAGTAAACATATTTTGATGAATTACGGTGTTCTAGAAGTTGCATTTTAGATCATTTCTCATTACCGACTTTTTCTATGATGCAATAATTAATACCTAAACCAATTATGAGTCACTCTCACCCATCTAAACATGTTATAATGTGATTTTCCAAACTCAAACAAGGCTGGAACAGAATGCATATTTTCAGCTCCTAAGGAGTTCTAGAAATCACATTTTCGAACATACAAAGTTACTAAGCATACCTAAGATGCCTAGAGCAATTATCATACAATTGGTAAGGTATTTAAACACATATAGACCACCCAAAACACGATTTAAGGTGATGGAAAATAGCAAGGCAGAACCGAAAATAATGTCATCATATGGTGCATAGAACTTTCATTTTAAAACACCTAACCTACTAGTTTCTCTTGGAACCCCTTTAAAACTTATGAAACTCATTAGGAAACATTTTATTTCTTTAAAATCTCCATAAAATATATGAGGGCAGTGACCATATTAAATAAACCTCAAAAGGAATTTAAATCATGAAATCATACTTAAAATATTTGTCATTGTCACCTATGCTTAAGAAAAATCCTAAGACATGGATTATAGGCCCTTGTGACTTAATGAAACTCATTCTAGCTTCATTATCACCACATGGGCGAGATGTATATTCCAAGAAATGTCTACATATGTAACTTTTTCTTAGGATGAAGAGGGCAAATCTTTGAGCTCTAGGAGTTTTAGGTGATAACATAACCATAAACATGATATGCGCTCCATTTTAGATTTCCTTAGAAATAAAGTGAGGACTCAAGATAAATATGAGATGCAAGTTCACTTCTTTATCTTTGAGTTAAGTGATAACTTGAAAATAAAACATGAAATGCAAGTTCATTTCTTTATCTTGGGAATTTAGTGGTAGCATATAATAAATATGGATGCAACTCCTTTTTACATCTTGACTAGAGCTCTTGAAAGATTTTAAAGAGAACAAAGGTTCCAACCCAAACTCATCCTCACAAGAAAAGGAACACTAGTAGCACTAGGTTTTGTAAAATGAGACATTTTATCCTCAAATACCATGAGGTGGCCGAATCCTCTTCATGAAGAAACAACCCATTTTTGAACTCTAGGGGCCAAGATCTTGATGATCCAAACATCAACATCCTAAGCCCTCATCATTGAGTATTTCACTAGACCTTAAACTTCCATCAAAACCAAACTCATGTCAAACATAAAGGAAGAAACCGAAATCTCACTTGGTCCAGAAGCCAAGTCCAAGCTTTAGAGTTTATTCATGTGACTAACCTCAACATGAAACCCTCATCATCAAGCTCTCATTTTTTCCAAGTCCCAAAGGCCTTCATGGCCGAAACCTTAAGGAAAAAGAATGGGGTTTCAAAGGTCCAAGAGAAACATAACTCTTTCTTGAATAAAACTTGGAAATGATAAACTTTTCTTTGAAAAAGATCCAAGCTTTAGAGGTTGTTCAAGTGTTAGACACCATCACGAAACCTACATCATCAAGCTCTCATTTTTCCAAGTTCCAAAGGCCTTCATGGCCGAAATATCCAAGGGAAAACAAAAGTTCCAAAGAGTTTCATAAGAAACATAATCCATATTTGATCAAAACTTGAACAAGATGAAACTTTTCTCCAAAAGGAATTCTAAGCTTTAGAGGTCTCATGCTAGGATGAACACATGGTCATCCCAAGAGAGCACTCATCATCAAGCCTTCATCATTTTGGCCTTGAGGCCGAAAATACAGCAAAAGAGAAGGAAAAAAAAGAATGAAACTTTTCTTTAAGAAAGGTTCAAGCTTTAGAGTTTTCCATGAGAGATGAACACAAGGTCACCTCTAGAAAACACTCATCATCAAGCTATCATATCCAAGGCCTTGAGGCCCAAAATAAGAAGAAAGGAAAATGAAGAAACCGAAAATGAAACAACAAGAAAGTTCATCCATTCATCATATTCCAACAAGACTCGAACATAAAGAATCAAGAAAACATTTTTAGAAAAGCTCCCTACCTAGTGGTTGAGGTTGAGAGGAGATGAAGAAGTTGAAGGAGATGAACTCTTGAGCTTGAGAGTAAGAGAAAGTTTCAAAGTGCTCTAAAACTCTAAACTTAGTGAATGAACAAAAGGTGCTTCAAGTTCTCTAAGCTATCTACTTATAGAAGAATGAAATGAAAGTGTTTTTGGGGGAGAAAGGCTTCGGCCTTTACAGCCATGAGGAGAGAAGAAATATCTCCTTCAAAGCATGATGACAAGTCTAACTAGGCATGTCCTAAAGCATGACTAAAATAGCTTGTGTAAGTAAGCTTGATTGACAACATAAACTAATATAAATTTTGAATTCTTTTTGAATTTTTGGGGGAGGAGTGGCGCCACTTTTGGGCAGCCATGGGAGAGAAAATATCTCCTCTAAATCATGGTTTAATAGGGTGCTTAGGTGTAGGATTGATTTAGCTTAGGATTAGGGGTTGCTAAGTAAAGATTTTAGGTAAACTAATTAGGTGATTAGGGTTGTAACACCTTAGATTAGGAGTGGTCTTGTGAGATTTAATGGAGTCAAGACTTCTATGACTAATGATGTGAGTGTGACAATCCTTCTTGGAAATGGGAGCGTGAATAGTGAAAACACTATTCATATATGCTTTCTTAAAGAAAAAGAACTAGAATTAGGTTTTTAAGTTTTCCTTAAGCAACCTTGGGTTCTAATTATCCTCCAATAATGATTTTAGCTCTAGATTAATCATGGAAATTAATTAATCTTTAATTAGAGCCTAATATTTGCTTAGGTTTTGCTAAAAATGTCCTTAAGCCCAAAATGCACTAAGCAGGGGCAAAATCGTAATTTTTACCAAAAGTTGCCCGAAACCTCCGGGACTAAAACAAACATGGTCCATGCCTTAAAATCATTGTTTTGGACCTCCGAACAAGGTTCGGGTCAAAACAGAACTTAAATCTGCCTTAAATTGCTGTAGGGGTATTTTGGTCATTTATACGCGGAGACCCTAAAAATAGGATTCCTCTACTTTATTAAACACTCAATTACATACAATCCCCTTCACATATCATATGAACCTTATGGGGATGGCCGAGGTCGGCCGTCCTCGTATTTCGGTAAAAATGACCTTAGGGGCATTTTGGTCATTTGAAAGTTTAGTGAAAAAAAATCGGGGCGTTACACAGGAGGTCCCGGGCAAAATTAGTGCAAAATTACGGTTTTGCCCCTAGTTTCGTGTTTTTACGCTTAATCGCGTGATTAAGCAAACCTAAGCAATATTAGGCTCTAATCGAAGGTTAATTAATTTCCTTAATTAATTTTTAGTCAAAATAATTTATTAAAGTTGATTAGAACCTAAAAGTGCTTAATTACAACTTAAAATCATATTTTAATTTCAAGACTCCTAGTCATGGAATCTTGAATAGTGTTTTCTCTTTCCAATTCCTTAAAGCATGGAATTGTGTTACACATTGTTTATTCATAAAAGGGTTTTTAATTCTCTAATGATGTATGAGCACTCCTAATCTTGTCATAAAATCCTTAAAACACATTCTTAGTTACCTCAACTTAAGCTTAATTATTCCTAACCTTGTACCTAAGCTAATACACACTTAAACCTATCATTAACACACAAATTAGATGATCAAATCTCCCTCCCTCCATGCTGCCCAGGTCTGGCCGTGTACCCTCCTCCCTCCATATGCATCACATGTTCAATTTTTCAACACTCCAAGGCCATACCTGAAGTCACATACACTATACCTTGTCATAACTTTCAATCAAGCTTGAATTTCAACATGAATAAATAATTAAAACAACCCATTTTTCCCATTTATTTGTGGCTGGAAAAGTTCCAGCCATGTCAAGTTTCTAGAAGCCTAATTTCATCAAAAATTGATAGGAAATTAACTCACATCAAGCCATACTTTGTATCATAGCTTCCATACTTCAAACCATGCTTGAATAAGCTTGTGTAAGAGATATTTTTCTCTCCCTTTTTCCCCTCAAAAGCCACGGCCACTCCTTCCCCTTGGTGAGCCTCATTGTTTTGTTTTTCTATAAATAGGATGCTTGTGATAGCTTAGTTGCACCTTGAAGAATTTGCTAAGTTTAGAATTCTAGAGTTATCTTGCTAGTCCTTTTCTTTTCTCTCAAAGTTGCAAGAGTTCCTTCTCTTCATCTTCATCCTCTCTTCACATTATCATCTCACCACTTCAATCCACCATATCATAACCTTAGACCATCATCAAATCTCTTAAACACTAAACCTCAAACACAAGCTTCCTCAAAACACATCTCCTTTGCTTTTCTTTCTCTTTGGCCAAAGCCATCACACCACCTTAGGAGGAGTTGCTCTTCTCATTTTCCTTTTCAAGTTCAAGCTTTCATCTTCATCACTTGGTAGGGATTTGCTTTTCAAACTTGTTTTGCTCAAGAATGTGTTTTTCTCTAGTTTCCTCTTGGATTCCTTTTTGAACTTTCTTTTGTTTTTCTTTTCTTCTTCATTTCGGCCTCTTGGCCTTGATTATGAGTATGATAGCTTGATGATGAGAGTTTCTAGATGATGACATTGTGTTCATCTCAAAGAAACCTCTAAAGCTTGAGTTTTCCTTTTCTTACGACTTCATCTATATGATATCTAGCTCGCATGGTTTTTCAACTTAAGAAAATTAATCTAAGGATTTCTAAAAGCCCAAGCCTACCCTTGTCAACCTTAAAGTTGGCCGGCACATTTTAGAGATCTTTCTCTAGATAGGGGTTTTGGGTATTTAATAAAGAACTTGACTTAGTTTCACTTTCTTTTTATTTGGTAAGGTTTTCGGTTTGGTATTTTGATCCTTGAGATTTTGTTTGATTTTGTTTTGGAAGTTGGTTTACTTGAGCTTGATGATGTTGTTCAAGAACCTCATAGTTCTTTTGAGAACTTGGTTTAAGAACTCTAAAGCTCTCTTTATAATGAGATATGTATTGGGTTGATTATCTTGTTAAAGTCTTGAATGAGCTCTAGCTAACCATAAAATGAACCTTGCATCATGTTTACTTTTATGTCTTGCACATCATGTTTATTTTCCTTGCTATCACTAAGTACCAAGATAATAAAAGAACTTGCATTATCATGTTTATATTTCAAGCTATGCATTATCATGTTTACATTTCACGTTCTCACCTAAATATCAAAGATAATAATATGATGCATCTCATATTTATATTATGCTCTCACTTTATTTTCTAACAAAAGCTAAAACTAGTGCATAAGCATGTTTATCTTTATGCCATCACTTTAATGAACCTAGAGCTCAAGGACTTGCCCATTGATGTCTCAAACAAAGGTCTAAAATATTTATTTTTCCATAGTTGAGATTTCGGCCCTAAGTGGTTTTAAGGTTTCCAAGTATTGAAAATCATGTTTTATAATTTTCCTAAGCTTATATGAGTATAAGAAATATATAGAACTAAGTTTTATTAATTTAGGACCTCTTGAGATGAAAATGATTTAGCCACTGCCCTCTTAAGTATTTTTATGATTTTAAAAGGATAATAGTGTTTATAAATGAGTTTTGAAAGTTTTAAAAAGGTTCCAAGAGAAACTAGTATTCTATGTGCTTTAGAAATTGTGTTCTATGCCTTTTATGGAGATGCACATTTCGGTTCTGCCTTGCTACTTATTTGCCACTGTATGTGCTATTTTAATGATGATAATATGCTTATGTTTGAGTAAAAATAATGTTAAGACTCTTATGTGGAGGATAAGATAAGTTAGAGACTAGAAAAGAATTAATTTGAGAGTTTTAGACCCCTTAATTATTGAATTTTATGGATTCTGTCTAGCAAGGTTTAGATTTGATAATCATGGTTTTAAATTAGTTTAAATGTGTAGGAATGACTCATAATTGGTTTAGGACTTGATCTTGATGCCTTAGGAGCAAACTAAACTTAGAAAGAGGTATTGTTGTGACTCCTAGGTACCCGTAAACTTAGGATTATAAATTCTGCATCCTTGAGGTTTAGAGATATTCTTGATCATAGTGTGAGGTGAGAAATACTTAGTTATAACCTCATAGGTACCCAAGAGATTAGGTTTGATGATTGATAACTTAGAACGTGAGTTAAGGACCTTAAGGGTCAATGCATAAGACATTAAAAAGTCTTGAGTTTTTATGATGCTTAATTTATGTAAATATGATATATGACACATGAGCTTGATATGTGCTATGAAGAAGTGTTATATGATGATATGCTATACCCCATAAGATATGTTTGTATGTCCTATATGTTTTCATGGCATAAGCAAATTTGAGGAAATTGCCCACAAATTGCCATCCGCTCGATTTCCATCAAATTTGAGGAACTTGGAAAAAGGGCTTTTTGAAAATCATGAGAACTTAAATGTGACACGACACTGAGATGCCTTCTTGGGTGACACCGATTTAGCTGTGCACCCCCAAGAAAACAAATCCGTGAGGGTATTGACACAGAACTTGCCAAAGCGGACAATACTATTATGCACTAGTTGCTAGTAGAGCGTTTCAAAGAGGAAATGACCCTAAGAGGTGATCCTTAATTTGCCCCCTAGCCCGTACTTTAAGTCGGGATTATGTATATTACGCTTATCAAAGGATAAGTAAGAACTAGTGACGACTAGTTAAGGTATGAACTCATAACCTAGAGATATTTTAGGGTGGCCCCATGAGATAAAGTTAAAGTTAAAAATGTCACATATGATATGAAAAACCAAGAATGTTATTATGAGAGTTATACCTGTCAACTTATGCCATTATTATAACGTTTTGTGATTTTGTTGATTAGTTTATCCTTATGATGCATTCATGCCTTAGTATATTAGTCATAAGATGCATTGTAAAATATGACGGACCTTGGATAATTAATACTTTAGAAAACTAACTTTAAAGAAGTTTATATGCATACACACCTTTTGAGAAATAAAACCCAAGGTTCCTGAGAATGTGATGATGTCACTTAGTTAGGGATTGCCCTACTGAGAATTCTTTTAGAAGATTCTCATTCCCTCTCTCTTTTCTTCCGTCACATCTTCAGATGGCGACTTTCGTACTCTTCATCGACACCCCGACGTGGGAGCTGCACCATGACCCAACACTCGGGTCATATCATTTTGAGGGTCGCTGCACAGTCAAAGTATTCATGTTTATGGGACGACCCTTTGCACACCCAGTACGGAGCTACCGCTTCACCCCGACTGCCCCCTACCATCATAACATGATTTTCGAGCGAGCTAGACCACGCGACGAGCAGATCCTCCGCATGCAGCCCGAGGTGTCTGCCGTACGTGACTACCCGGAGTACGTGCCCCGGACTCAGTATTCGGAGACGGATCCATCAGAGGATCCACCCTCGCATATGTACAGTTGGAGCTCTAGCCCCACTTCCCCACCGATGACAGCCGCGAGTGAGGAGACGGTGGTTCAGACGGTGGTTCACTCAAGATTTTCAAAAAAAGACCTTTTTCTAAGTTCCTCAAATTTGATGGAAATTCGGCAGCATGATGGCTGTAGACCGAATTTCCTCAAATTTGCTTATGCCATGAAAACATATAGGACATACAAACATTTCTTATGAGGTATAGTATATCATCATATAAAACTTCTTCATAGTATATACATCATCATGTTCTCACGTATTCATATGAAACTTCTTCATAGCACATACATCATCACATAATCATTCTAATCATGTAAAAACTTCTTCATAGCATATACATCAAACTCATCATAGATAAAGCTTCATGCATCATATATCATACTTACATAAATTAAGCATCATAAAAACTCAAGACTTTTTAATGTCTTATGCATTGACCCTTAAGGTTCTTAACTCACGTTCTAAGTTATTAATCATCAAAGCTAATCTCTTGGGTACCTATGAGGTTATAACTAAGTATTTCCCACCTCACACTATGATCAAGAACATCTCTAAACCTCAAGGATGCAGAATTTATAATCCTAACTTTACGGGTTCCTAGGAGTCACAATAATGACCCTTTCTAAGTCTAGCTTGCTCCTAAGGCATCAAGATCAAGTCCTAAACCAATCATGAGTCATTCCTACACATTTAAACTAATTTAAAACCATGATTATCAAATCTAATCCTTGCTGGACAGAATCCAGAAAATTCAATAATTAAGGGATCTAAAACTCTCAAATTAATTCTTTTCTAGTTTCCAACCTATCCTATCTTTCACATATGAGTCTTAGCATTATTTTTACTCAAACATAAGCATATTATCATCATTAAAACAGCACATACAGTGGCAATGAATGGCAAGGCAGAACCGAAATGTGCATCTCCATAAAAGGCATAGAACATAATTTTTCAAGCACATAGAATACTAGTTTCTCTTGGAACCTTTTTAGAACTTTCAAAACTCATTTATAAACACCTTTATCTTTCAAAATCATAAAAATATTTGAGAGGGCAGTAGCTAAATCATTTTCATCTCAAGAGGTTCTAAATTCATAAAACTTAGTTCTACATATTCCTTATACTTATATAAGCTTAGAAAATTTAAGAAACACATTTTTAACACTTGAAAAACTTAAAAACCTCTTAGGGCCGAAATCTCAACTATGGAAATAATTATTTTAGACCTTTGTTTGAGACAAAAATGGGCAAGTCTTTGAGCTCTAGGTTCATTAAAGTGATGGCACAAAG
The DNA here is from genome assembly GCA_031216105.1 of Dalbergia cultrata. NCBI lineage: Eukaryota > Viridiplantae > Streptophyta > Magnoliopsida > Fabales > Fabaceae > Dalbergia > Dalbergia cultrata. Next base: position 38,569,677 of record CM062350.1, read on the forward strand.
ATAAACATGCTTATGCACTTGTTTTAGCTTTTGTTAGAAAGTGAAGTGAGAGCATAAAATAAATATGAGATGCATCATATTATTATCTTTGATATTTAGGTGAGAACTTGAAATGTAAACATGATAATGCATAGCTTGAAATATAAACATGATAATGCAAGTTCCTTTATTATCTTGGTACTTAGTGATAGCAAGGAAAATAAACATGATATGCAAGGCATAAAAGTAAACATGATGCAAGGTTCATTTTATGGTTAGCTAGAGCTCATTCAAGACTTTAACAAGATAACAACCCAACACATATCTCATTACAAAGAGAGCTTTAGAGTTCTTGAACCAAGTTCTCAAAGGAACTATGAGGTTCTTGAACTTCATCACCAAGCTCAAGTAAATCAACTTTCAAAACAATACAAAATCTCAAAGATCAAGGAATAAAAACAAAACCTTACAAAAAGGAAAAGAGATTGAAACTAAGTCAAGTTCTTTATTAAGTGCCCAAAACCCCTATCTAGAGAAACCATGTGAGCTAAATATCATATAGATGAAGTTATAAGAAAAGGAAAACTCAAGCTTTAGAGGTTTCTTTGAGATGAACACAAGGTCATCATCTAGAAACTCTCATCATCAAGCTATCATGCTCATAATTATGGCCTCATGGCCGAAATGAAAGGAAAACAAAGAACCAAGGAAAAGTTTCAAAAGAAATCCAAGAGAAAGCTAGAGAAACTCATTTTTCGAGTAAAACAAAGTTTGAAAAGAAACTCCCTACCAAGTGATGAAGATGAAAGCTTGAACTTGAAAGGAAAATGAGAAGAGCAACTCCTCCTAAGGTGGTGTGATGGCTTTGGCCAAAGAGGAAGAAAAGGAAAGGAGATGTGTTTTGAGGAAGCTTGTGTTTGAGGTTTAGTGTTTAAGAGATTTGATGATGATCTAAGGTTAGGATATGGTGGATTGAAGTGGTGAGGTGATAATGTGAAGAGAGGATGATGAAGAGAAAGAACTCTTGGAACTTTGAGAGAAAAGAAAAGAACTAGCAAGATAACTCTAGAATTCTAAACTTAGCAAATGCTTCAAGGTGCAACTAAGCTATCACAAGCATCCTATTTATAGAAAAACAAAACCATGGGCTCACTAAAGAGGAGGAGTGGCGGTAGCTTTGGAGGGGAAAATGGAGAGAAAAATATCTCTTACACAAGGTCATTCAAGCATGGTTTGAAGTATGGAAGCTATGATGCAAAGTATGGCTTGATGTGAGTGAATTTCCTATCAATTTTTGATGAAATTAAGCTTCTAGAAACTTGTCATGGCTGGAACTTTTCCAGCCACAAATAAATGGGAAAAATGGATTGTTTTAATTATTTATTCATGTGGAAATTCAAGCTTGATTGAAAGTTATGACAAGGTATAGTGTATGTGACTTGAGGTATGGCCTTGGAGTGTTGAAAAATTGAACATGTGATGCATATGGGAGAGGGAAGTGCACGGCCAGACCAGCATGGGGGAGGTGAGTTTTGATAATCTAATTGGGTGTTAATGGTAGGTTTAAATGTGTATTAGCTTAGGTACAAGGTTTGGAATAATTAAGCTTAAGTTTAGGTAACTAAGAATGTGTTTTAATGATTTTATGACAAGATTATGAGTGCTCATACATCATTAGAGAATTAAAAACTCATTTATAAATAAACAATGTGTAACACAATTCCATGATTTAAGGAATTGGAAAGAGAAAACACTATTTAAGATTCCATGACTAGGAGTCTTGAAATTAAAATATGATTTTAAGTTGTAATTAAGCACTTTTAGGTTCTAATTAACTTTAATAAATTATTTTGACTCAAGATTAATTAAGGAAATTAATTAACCTTCGATTAGAGCCTAATATTGCTTAGGTTTGCTTAATCACGCGATTAAGCATAAAAACACGAAACTAGAGGCAAAACCGTAATTTTACACTAATTTCGCCCGGGACCAAAAATAAAGTCATAGTTTACATGAAAACACCTTTTAAAACCATATGGAGAAGTTTCGGATTTATCCGGCACTTGCAAACGGGTAAAACACCACAGGGGCATTTTGGTCATTTTAACCTGAAAACTCGAAAAATGAGATTTTTGATCCCGGGAAGGTACTCAAGTCATCCAATCCCCTTCCAACATTGAGTTTGCCCTTCGAATACTGCCATACTAGCTTTCCTCGAATTCCGGGTCGAAAATGACCCCAAGGGCATTTTGGTCATTTTCACTCTAACAGAAAATCGAGGCGTTACACAGGATATGTAGCTGCCAATTGTCTTGAGTCATGTAAGGATTTGTGCTCTAGAATGTTTAGGTTCAAAACGTGTCTTGCAGGGTGGGGCGGACTTCGAGCACCTCTAGAGATATTGTTCTCTATGGGCCTTGTGCCCTTAAGGTTTTGCTTTTCCCCTGGACCAACTCCAATGGGGGACATGCGTCTTTCCTGCTTTACAAGCTGTGAATCTATCTTATTCTAATAGTCTGACCTTAGCATAACTGCGGCTTTGGAATCATGTCCAAGGGATCACCCTTTGTAGACATTTGTAATTGCAACAGCTCACAGAATATGTAGCCATCAACTGTTCTGAATCTCATGAAGATTCAAGCTCTAAAATCGTTTTATTGTCTACGTTTCTAAACTAATTCTTAACAACTTTCTTTCATAAGCTTGAAAATTATAAAACCATAACAAAATTCCTCAAAAGCTCATAGTTCTCTAACAATCATTTGCATAATCCATATTCAACATCAAACAAACATTTTAACAATCATAAATTTCTAATAATCACAATTAAAACCAACTCTAATTAGAATCATATTATCAATAATAGTCCCATGAGTTTTCTAAAACATAGTTCATGCTCTTCAAAAAACCACAACTTCATAAATTAATATAAACCTCAAATCTTGTACAACAATATCGAGAAATCATACTTTAACTTATAGTTTCATGAAAAATAACTTTAATCCAGAACATAGAGATTACAAGTGCGAATCCACTCACCTGGAGCGGTAAGATGCATAGACACAGCACCAACAGGACTCTTAGGAGGAGAAATGACGGTAATATCTGACATTGAGGTAATATAATTCCAAATCAACCTCTAAATATCCAAGAATCCATCTCTAATATACTAGAAGATTTCTCTCCTTTGAGAAGCATGGAGAATCACCCCAATAACAAGGAAGAAGTAGAGAAAAGAGAGAGAAATCAAAAAGAATAACATACCTTAAAGCCTTAGGGATGAAAGATTTTAGTTAGAATTGAGAGATATGGAAGAAAATGAGATTAGGAGGGTGAAGAGAGGTTAGGGAATGAGGTTTCTGGCATATTGGGGTGGAGGGGTCGAGTTTTGGCAATTGTGAAAGTTCTGGACCTTGAATAGGAGATTTTAACTGTTTCATTAACCTTGACCCTCTTAGCTGCGGCAAAGATTCACTAGAGAGCATAAAATTTGTCTCGAAACCACCTTACTATTCACTTGACCGCTACAACGCTAATGGCTTAAAATTTCATAAAATTCATATAAGAAAAAAACACACTTTAACTTATTTTTTGTTCAATTTTTTTTCTAACTCTTCTATTTAGAATTGAGATATTACATGTTATGAGTATACAACTATAACAATTTGACTTTAGCATAAACATGGCCATGAAATCATGCCTAAGGGATTACCTTTTTGTAGACATTTATGATTTCATATATCCTCAGAATATGTATCTATAAATTGTTTTAAATTCCCTGAAGATTCAAGCTCTAAAATTCTTTTTGGTTTAATTGTCTAAAACATCATCCCACCTTCAAGCTCTTCATAACTAGAAATCCCAATATCATATTTTCAAATAGCAAGGTTTACAATCACAAATTCTATTCTTTTCTCTAAACTACATATATAGTATAAAACTACTTCATATATGTACATCAGTTCCAGAATCCATTGAAATCATCACAAAAGCCTCTAACCATTACACATATCATCAATTCTACATAAAATTCGTATAACAAATATGGTCCCATGAGTTTTCTCAAAAACATATTTCGTGCTCTAAAATCCACAGTTCTAAACATATTTTCCAACAGTAAACTTCAAATCCATATACAGTATTTCTCTAAAATTAATCAGTAAACCATATTTTCATGAAAATAACTCTAATGTAGAACATAGAGATCATAGGTGCGAACCCATTCACTTGAAGGGGTGAACAGTGAAGAAATAGTACCAACAGCCCACTAGGAAGTAGAACTGATAGCAATATCTGATATAGAAGCAATAGAACTCTAAATAAACATCTAAAGCCTGTGAATATTCAAAAGCCATCTCTAACAAGGTAGAAAACCTCTCTTCCTTAATAAACTTAGAGGATCAGCCTAATAACCAGAAGAAAAAGGAGAAAAGAAAGTAAAACTAGGAGAACAACATACCTTAAAGCCTTATGAATCAAATATTGAAGTTAGATTGATGAAAATGGAGCTTGGAAGGTGTAAAATGGTTGAGGAACCAAGTTTAGGAGTACAAGGGTGCTTGGGGTCGTGTTTTGTCTTGAAAAATTCTGAAATAATGGGTTTTTAATGCTCTGTTGACTGCCTGAGCGGTCAATAACCACTTGGGCAGTCCCTGTTATTCTTTGCAAAGACCGCTTTACTCTCTATTCTTGCTGGCGGTCATATGATCTTTGAAGCAGTCTCAATTATTTACATTTCTTAATTTAACCTGTTAACTTTTAAAACATAAATGTAAAAGAGGAAATACTCCGCATTTGGATTCAAATAAAATATTAGAAAAATCCAAAATCCCAACAAATCAAAATCCAAGTTTTGGGTTTTAGTTCAAATTTGGAAATTTTCATGATTTTATAAACTTGGACGCTAGAAATGAGGCGTTTAAAGGTTTAGAAAAATTCATTAAAAATCACTCATTAACTCATTTTTCTCTAAGGAACAATGACCGAGACTTTTGGCCCTAAGAATATGACTCTATCATATGGCCTTCCAAGGGCATGTAAGGTCTAAACTTGGAAAAATTTAGGTCCCAGAATGACAAGTAAGGATAACTGACGCCACTTTAGTCCAAAAAATTTTCTAACTCTTTTATTTAAAATTTGGGGTATTACACATAGTTGCAGGTACATGTCTCCTTCCGCCTCCAACTTTGTAGATGCAGTTATTCTCAGGGGTTAGTCTTACTTTAGAGTAAGGCTTAGTTTAGAGTTTTGTTAGAATAGAGTGCTCCAGTAAATGTGCAGGCAGGATCCAACCATGCATTTATTTTCAGACTATGTATTAAATTTCAGAGATTGAAATATTTTTGTCTATGTTCTCAGAGTTCTAGTCTATAAATTGAAATGTAAATTATAGATAAAGATTTATGTGATGAACTAGAGATATATTTGCAATTCAATTTTCAGCGGTTAAAATTGTTGAATACTTTCACTTTTATGACCTTAAGTGATGTTTTAATTAGAGAAAATGTTTATATTGGAAAGAGATCATCTTTTAATAATTATATTTATCGATAAATTAAGCATTTAGAGAGACACATCACCTAGTAGGCTTACATGGGGATGAGATTTCTCACGTGCCGGTCACGTTTGTAACGCCCCGATTTTCTGTTACAGTGAAAATGACCAAAATGCCCCTGAGGTCATTTTGGGCCCGGAATTCGAGGAAAGCCGACCCGGCAATACTCGAAGGGTAAACTCAATGTTGGAAGGGGATTAGTTGGCTTGCATACCTTCCCGGGATCAAAAATCTCGTTTTTCAAGTTTTCGGGTCAAAATGACCAAAACGCCACTGTGGTGTTTTACCCATTTGCAAGTGTCAGGTGAACCCGAAACTTCTCCAGATGGTTTTAAAAGGCGTTTTTATGTATTCTATGACTTTAGTTTTGGTCCCGGAGGTCCCGGGCAAAATTAGTACAAAATTACGATTTTGTCCCTAATTTTGTGTTTTTAGGCTTAATTGCGTGATTAAGCAAACCTAAGCAATATTAGGCTCTAATCGAAGGTTAATTAATTTTCATAATTAATTTTGAGTCAAAATAATTTATTAAAGTTGATTAGAACCTAAGAATGCTTAATTACAACTTGAAATCTTATTTTAAATTCAAGATTTCTAGTCATAGAATCTTGAATAGTGTTTTCTCTTTCCAATTCCTTAAATCATGGAAATTTGTCTACCTTGTTTACTCATAAAATGAATTTTAAATTCTCTAAATGTGTATGAGCACTCCTTAACCTTGTCATAAAACTCTTAAACCCCATTCTTAGTTACCTAAACTTATGCTTAATAACTCCTAACCTTGTACCCAAACTAATACACACTCAAACCTATCATTAACACACAATTACATGAAACAAATATCTCCCTCTCTGCTGTAGCATTCTGGCCGAAGCATTCCTCCCCTATTTTCCATCACATGCTCAAATTTTTGACACTTCAAAGCCATACCTCAAGTCATACTCACCATACTTTGTCATACTTTCCACCATGCTTGATTTTTCAAGTGAATGACTAAATGAATTAAGCTATTTTCCTCATTTATTTGTGGCCCAAAAACAACCAGCCATGCCTAGCTTCTAGAAAGGTTATTTTAATTTCAAACAAAGGGAAATTACCATATTTGAAACCATACTTTGTATCATAACTTCCATACCTCAAACCATGCTTAAATGACAAGTTGTAAGAGATATTTTCTCTTCCTTTCCCTCCCAAACCACATGGCCAGCCCCTCCTCTCCATGAGACTTCATTTGTTTTCATTTTCTATAAATACCTTGCTTACTTGAGCTTGCAAACACTTTAAATCATTTGCAAAGTTTCAAGTTTTCCTAGCTTTCTTTGAGTTCTTTATTTTCTCTCAAGTTCCAAGAGAGTTTCCTTTTCTCTTCATCTTCATCTTCTTTATCTGTTCATCTCATCATCATCTCATAACCTCTAAACACCACCTCACAACCTTGAATCACCATCAAACCTCTCAAACACTTCACCTCAAACACAACCTCATTCAAAACACATCTCCTTTCTCTTTTTCTCTTGAAGGCCGAATCATCATCCACCCCCAAGAGGAGTTGTTCATCTCATTTCCTTCCTAAAGTTCAAGCTTTTTATCTTCACTCTAGGTAGGAGTGTTTTTCTAAACTTTTTTTTCTTGAAAATGAGTTGTTCTCTAGTTTTCTCTTGGATTTCTTTTGAAACTATTCTTTGTTTCTTTTCTTTTTCTCCATTTCGACCATGAGGCCTTGTTTATGAGCATGATAGCTTGATGATGAGAGTTTCTAGATAATGACCTTGTGTTCATCTCAAAGAAACCTCTAAAGCTTGAGTTATTTTTTTCTTTTCCTTAAACTTTATCTATATGATACTTAGCTCACATGATTTTTCAACTTAAGAAAATTAATCAAAGGATTTCAAAAAGCCCAAGCCTACCCTTGTCAATCTTAAAGTTGGTCGGCACGTTCTAGAGATTTTCTCTAGATAGGGGTTTTTGGTACTTAATAAAGAACTTGACTTAGTTTCATCCTCTTTTCCTTTTTGTAGGTTTCGGTTTTGGTTTCCTTTCCTTTGAGATTTTATGTTCTTTTGAAAGTTTGTTTCTTTTGAGCTTGATGATGATGTTCAAGAACCTCATAGTTCCTTTGGGAACTTGGTTCAAGCACTCTAAAGCTCTCTTTGTGATGAGATAAGTGTTGGGTTGTATCTCTAAAGTCTTGTAAGAGCTCTAGATGAGATTAAAATGAATATTGCATCCATATTTATGTTTATGCTTTGCACATCATATTTACTTTCCTTGCTATCACTAAGTATCAAGATAATGAATGAACTTGCATTATCATATTTATGTTTCAAGCTTTACATTATCATATTTATATTTCAAGTCCTCACTTAAATACCAAAGATAATAAATAGGTTGCATCTCATGTTTATTTTATGTCTTCACTTTATTTTCTAATGAAAGCTAAAACAAGTGCATGAGCATATTTATTTTTATGTCATCACTTAAGAGAACCTAGAGCTCAAAGACTTGCCCATTGTTGTCTCAAGCAAAGGCTTGAAAACTATATGTTATTTGGCTCCTTGATTTTGGCCCTAAGGGTTATATTTGTTACAAGTATTTAAATCTATGTTTCATAATTTTTCTAAGCTCATATGAATTCAAGAAATGTCTAAAACAAGGATTTATGAATTTAGGACCTCTTGAGATAAATTTAATTTAGCTACTGCCCTTGAGATTATTTTTAGGATTTTAGATGATAAAAATGTTTATAAATGAGTTTTGAAAGTCTTGAAAAGGTTCCAAGAGAAACTAGTATTTTATGTGCTTTAGAAACCAAGTTTTATGCATTTGTATGGAGATGGATTTTCAGTTCTGCCTTGCTGTGATTAAGTGTTGTTTATGCTATTTTGATGATGATAACATGACTATGTTTGAGTATAATTGATGTTAAAATTCATATGTGAAAGATTAAAAAAGTTAGTAACTAGAAAAAAATTAATTTGAGAGTTCTAGACCCCTTGGTAATTGATTTTTTTGGATTCTGTCTAGCAAGGGTTAGAAATGGTAATCATGGATTTAAATTAGTTTAAATGTGTAGGAATGACTCATAAATGGTTTAGGACTTGATCTTGATGCCTTAGGAGCAAATCGGACTTAGAAAGGGTCATTGTTGTGACTCCTAGGTATTCGTAAAGTTAGAATTTTAGATTCTGCATTCTTGAGATTTAGAGAAGTTTATGATCATAGTATGGAGTGAGGAATACTTAGATATGAGCCTATAGGTGCCCGAGAGATTAAGTTGTGATGATTTATAACTTAGATTGTGAGTTAAAGACCTTAAGGGTCAATGCATAAGACATTAAGAAATTGTTAATGCTATGATGTTTATATGATGTAATAACATGTTGAGATGTTTATGATGCATAATGTAACACCCTAAATCTTAACCTAAGACTACTAGTATGTTCTTAGGTTAATCTTTAGAATATTACCTCTTGGTCTCATCTTTTACTTAGAAAATACTTAGCGGAAATATGGGTAAAATTTTTCTTTTTGGAATTAAAATCAAAGTGAGAGCCACGCACGAATTTTTAAGGGGAAGCATAGCGAAACATATAAGCAAAGCATAAGGAAACACATCATATCGCGGAGACATCAATTGAAACAGAGATATATATATATATATATATATATACTGTGCCTACCCAAAAGGGCAGGACTATTCAATATATCGTGAAGCGGAATACAACTGAAATGCAATACAAGGAAATCATAAAAAGCAAATACAAGAGAAACAACACCTATACCCATGTGCACCTAAAGTAGACAACCTCATATACAAAAGAAGGTTTGTCCTCAACTATGTGGCGTGTGTGCACTAACTGCTACCCCTCCTATGTCTACTCTGTGGTCCGAAATCTTGTGGGGTCGAGTCGATCCACTGACGAATCTCGGCGGGAGTAGTCGAGCGCATCATCGGGGCATGTCCACCGCGGTGAGGATGCATAAAAGGCCGATGAGCCAACCTCGGCTGGACCACCGTCTCCTCACTCCCTGCTCTCATTTGTGGGGGAGCAGGACTGGAGCTCCAACTGTACATGTGTGACGGCGGGTCCTCGGATGGGTCCGTCTCCGAGTACTGGGTGCGAGGCACATACTTGGGGTAGTCGCGTACCGCTGATGTCTCGGGCTCCATGCGGAGGATCTACTCATCGCGTGGTCTCGCTCGCTCAAAAATCCCGTTATGACGGTAAGGAGCAGTCGGGGTGAAGTGGTAGCTAGGGACAGGGTGCGCGAAGGGTCGTCCCATGAACATGAATACTCTGACAGTGTAGCGACCCTCAAAATGGTATGACCCGAGTGCCGGGTCATGGTGCAGCTCCCATACCAGGGTGTCGATGAAGAGTACGAATGTCGCCATTTGAAGATATGACGGAAGAAAAGAGGGAAGGAATGAGAATCTTTCTAAAAGAATTCTCAGTAGGGTTATCCTTACCTAGGTGTCATCATCATATCCTCAGGAACCTTGGGTTTATTTCTAAAAAGGTGTGCATGCATATAAACTCTTTTTAAGTTAGTTTTCTAAGGTATTATTTATCCAAGGTCCGTCATATTTTATAATGCGTCTTATGACTAAGCATGGAATATACTAATGACATGAATGCATCATAAAGGTAAGCCAATCAATAGAGTATCTAAGAAACATTATAACATTGGCATAGCATATGTGACATTTTAACTTTAACTTTCATCTCATGGGCCACCCTAAAACATCTCTAGGTTATGAGCTCATACCTTAACTAGTCGTCACTAGCTCTTACTTATCCTATGATAAGCGTAACATAATCCCGACTTAAAGTACGGGCTAGGGGGCAAATTAAGGATCACCTCTCTTAGAGTCATTTCTTCTTTGAAACGCTCTACTAGCAACTAGTGCATCGTAGTTTTGTCTGCTTTGGCAAGCTCTATGTCAATACCCTCACGGATTTGTTTTCTTGGGGGTGCTCGGCTAAACCGGTGTCACCCAAAAAGGCGTCTCAGTGTTGTGTCACATTTAAGTTTTCATAAAGTGTTAATTCATAGATACATCATTATTCATTACATAAATCTTTTTTTTTTTTCATAGCATATACATCATCACATGAACCTTCTTCATAGTGTATACATAAAACTATAGCATATACATCATCACATAATCACACCTTAGACAATCATTCATACAAACTCCCAAGCTTATTATGTTATAAACTTATAGTATGTTATGCTTTGGTTCTTTTGAGTCTTAAGCTTGTAAACTAATTGTTCTAATATTATTCTTAACCTCTTACACACCTATAGGTTCACAACTAATAAGTGTTACTAATTTTTATGCTCAAGGACTTATCCAAACAGCACTATGCAGATTTGGACAGCTTATATTTGTGTGATTACGGGTTCTAGAGATTCTGATTTAGACCCTTAAAGTCCTTAACTCACATTCTAAGTTATCGATCATCAACACCTAGTCTCTTGGGAACCTATGAGGTTATAACTAAGTATTTCTCTCCTCACACTATGGTCAAGAACATCTCTAAACCTCAAGGATGCAGAATTTGAAATTCTAACTTTACGGGTACCTAGCAGTCACAACAATGACCCTTTCTAAGTTTAGTTTGCTCCTAAGGCTTCAAGATTAAGTCCTAAACCAATTATGAGTCATTCCTACACATTTAAACTAATTTAAAACCATGATTATTAAATCTAAACCTTGCTGGACAGAATCCAGAAAATTACATAATTAAAGGATCTAGAATTCTCAAATTAATTCTTTTCTAGTTCCAAACTTATCCTATCTTTCACATATGAGTCTTAACATTATTTTTACTCAAACATAGGCACATTATCATCATTGAAGCAGCACATACAGTGGCAGCAAAGAGCAAGGAAGAACCGAAAACAAACTTCTCCATAAAAGGCATAAAACATAATTTCTAAAGATCATAAAATACTAGTTTCTCTTGGAACTCTTTTTAAACTTTCAAAACTCATTTATAAATCATCTAAAATCATAAGAACATTTGAGAGGGCAGTGATCAATTTATTTTCACCTCAAGAGGTCCTAAATTCATAAAGCTTAGTTCTATGCATTCCTTAAACTCATGTAAGCTTGGAAAATTATAAAACATAGTCTCAAATACTTAGAGACTCCAAGACCTCTTAGGGCCGAAATATGGACCCAAGAAAAACACATATTGTTAGACCTTTGTTTGAGACAACAATGGGCAAGTCTTTGAGCTCTAGATTCATTTAGGTGATGACATAAAAATAAACATGCCCATGCACTTATTTTAGGTTCCATTAGAAAGTAAAGTGATAGCACAAAGTAAACATGAATGCAACTTATTATTATCTTGGTATTAAGTGAGGACTTGAAATATAAACATGATAAGGCATAGATTGAAATATAAACATGATAATGCAAGTTCATTCATTATCTTGGTATTTAGTGATAGCAAGGAAATAAACATGATGTGCAAAGTATAAAGTAAACATGATGCAAGGTTCATTTTATGATTAACTAGAGCTCATTCAAGACTTTAACAAGGTAACAACCCAATACAATATCTCAAAGATCTCAACACAAAAACCGAAAGTCATATAAAAGAGAAAGAAAGTGAAACTACATCAAGTTCTTTATTAAATACCCAAAACCCCTATCTAGAGAAAAATCTCTAGAACGTGCCAGCCAACTTTAAGGTTGACAAGGGTAGGCTTGGGCTTTTAGAAATCCTTAGATTAATTTTCTTAAGTTGAAAAACCATGTGAGTTAGATATCATATAGATGAAGTCATAAGAAAAGGAAAACTCAAGCTTTAGAGGTTTCTTTGAGATGAACACAATGTCATCATTTAGAAACTCTCATCATCAAGCTATCATGCTCAAAGTCAAGGCCTCATGGCCGAAGTGAAAAGAAAGGAAAAACAAAGGAAAGTTCAAAAAGAATCCAAGAGGAAACTAGAGAAAAACACTTTCTTGAGCAAAACAAAGTCTGAAAACAAATCCCTACCTTGTGATGAAGGTAAAGCTTGGACTTGAAGATGGAAATGAGATGAGCAACTCCTCCTAGGATGGTGGTGATGATTCAACCAAAGAGGAAAGAAAAGAAAGGAAATGTGTTTTGGGTGAAGTTGTGTTTGAGGTGTGGTGTTTGAGGGGTTTGATGATGGTTCAAGACTTTGGGGTGGTGTTTGATGGTTAAGAGATGATGATGAGATGAAGAGATGAAGAGATGAAGAAGATAAAGATGAAAAGAAAGGAAGAACACTCTTGAAACTTTGAGAGAAAAAGAAAGAACTAGCAAGACAACTCTAAAACTCTAAACTAGCAAATGCTTTAAGGTGCAACAAGGCTATCACAAGCATCCTATTTATAGAAAAACAAAACCATGGGCTCATCAAGGGGAGGGAGTAGCCGTGTGGTTTGGAGGGAAAAGGGAGAGGAAAATATCTCTTACACAAGGTCATTCAAACATGATTGAAGTATGGAAGCTATGCTACAAAGTATGGCTTGATGTGAGTTAATTTCCTATCAAATTTTTATGAAATTAGGCTTCTAGAAACTTGACATGGCTGGAACTTTTCCAGCCACAAATAAATGGGAAAAATGGGTTGTTATAATTATTTATTCATGTGGAAATTCAAGCTTGATTGAAAGTTATGACAAGGTATAGTGTATGTGACTTGAGGTATGGCCTTGGAGTGTTGAAAAATTGAGCATGTGATGCATAATGGGGAGGGACAGCTTCGGCCAAGGCTGGACAGCAGAGTGGGGGTGAGTTTTGACCATTTAATTGTGTGTTAATGGTAGGTTTAGATGTGTATTAGCTTAGGTACAAGGTTAGGAATGATTAAGCTTAAGTTTAGGTAACTAAGAATGTGATTTAGGGAGTTTATGACAAGTTTAGGAGTGCTCATACATCATTAGAGAATTTTAAACTCATTTATGAATAAACAATGTGTAACACAACTCCATGATTTAAGGAATTGGAAAGAGAAAACACTATTCAAGATTCTATGACTAGGTGTCTTGAAATTAAAATATGATTTTAGGTTGTAATTAAGTACTTTTTGGTTCTAATAAACTTTAATAACTTATTTTGACTCAAGATTAATTAATGAAATTAATTAACCTTCGATTAGAGCCTAATATTGCTTAGGTTTACTTAATCACGCGATTAAGCGTAAAAATACGAAACTAGGGGCAAAACCATAATTTTGCACTAATTTTGCCCGGGACTTCTAAAATTAAAACTGAAGTCATAGAATACATAAAAACGCCTTTTAAAACCATCTGGAGAAGTTTCGGGTTCATCCGGCACTTGCAAACGGGTAAAACACCGCAGTGGCATTTTGGTCATTTTGACCCGAAAACTCGAAAAACGAGATTTTCGATCCCGGGAAGGTACACAAGTTATCTAATCCCCTTCCAACATTGAGTTTTCCCTTTGAGTACTGCCAAACCGGCTTCCCTCGAATTCCGGGCTGAAAATGAACTCAGGGGCATTTTGGTCATTTTCACTCTAACAGAAAAATCGGGGCGTTACACATAAGGAAATGATTGTTTAAGATATGAAGTTTATCATAGCATGAGGTTTAAATGAGGAATATGTTGTGTGAAAAGCTTGTGACATAAGCTCCAGTTTGAAGGAAATTCGGTTTAACAGCTGTTATGCTGTCAAATTTCCATCAAACCTGAAAGGGTCAAAGAAATGTTTTAAAGTACCACATGAGTTGAAAACCCTGGGTGACACTGGTTCGGCTGAGCACCCCCAGGGGAGACAAATCCGTGAGGGTATGAGTTGATGCAGCCTACCAAAGCGAACAAATTGTTGTGGCTTTGATGCCCTCAAAGCGTTTCAAAGAGGGTATATCCTAAGAAAGGTGATCCCTAGCCCCCTACCTGTACTTGCATAGTCGGGATTATTTTATTATGTTTCGCTTATTCAGATAATAAGCAAGAGCTAGTGACGACTAGCTGAGGTATGAGCTCATAACCTAGTTATTTTAGGGTGGCCTTATTATGCTGAAGCACCATGATTAATGTCACGAAGTTGAGGAAAGATCCACCTGAAAGTTATATGCCCTTTATGCCACTTGTATGCTTCTTAATGTTGTGATTCATTGAGTTATTTGATTAAGGCATTGCCATGCATTCATGTTTTAATATGTTGCATTCATGACATCTAGATGCATGCTAAAAGGAATGAACCTTGGATAATTGGTTTTACGAACCTTAATAATAAACCCTTTATGCATGTACACCTTTTTATAATTAAACGCAAGGTTCCTGAGGATGTGAACGATGTAACCCTAGGATAGGAGACTCCTACTGAGATTCTTTAGTAAGAATTCTTACTCATTTCTCTTCCTTCTCTTTCTTCCGTCACATCTTTAGAGAGCGATGGCAACGTTCGTGGTCTTCATTGATACGCCCGTCTGGGAGGTGCACTACGACCCTAGGCATCGTTCCTACCACTTTGAGGGTCGCTGTGCCGTTTGTGTTTTTGTGTACATGGGTCGACCTTTTGCTTATCCAGTGTCCAGCTACCAGTTCACTCCTACTGTTCCTTTTGGTGGTGATGACTTGATCTTCGAGCGCACCCGCCCTTGCAATGGCTTGATGCGTCGCGCGCCTTCGTCCACCTCTTGCTCGTGACTACCCGGAGTATGTACCTCACTCGAGGAGGTCGGAGACTGATCCGTCCGAGGACTCGCTAATGCACGTCTATTCAGAGAGTTATGCTCCCTTTCCCCCGTTTAGGTGAGAGGGGAGCGAGGACACTGTGATGCAACCACGCTTGGCGAGGAGAGCCGAGATACGCCTACGCCGAGGGGCTCACGTCCAGCCGACAGGCGTTCTTTTCCCACTCCACTGGCCCACTCAGGAGGAGATCGAGCGATTCCCCGGTTACCTACCTCCATCACCCGAGGATCCCCATCATCCCTAGACCTCATCGGAGAGCTATTCGAGTGCCCGAGCAGTCACGAGGATCTCCCCATCGGCAGTATCTTTTGGGATGGGTTTTTAGCTTAGTACTCATAGCTTGGTAGGAGGGTAGTGTAGCTGGTTTTTATTTTTCCATCGTACCATATACTTTACTGCTTTCTTGTTTCTATTGTATTTCCTTTCTTATGTATTACAAGCTCAGCTCGTTTCTATAAGGGCGTGACTACTTATGTACGTCAACTATATTATTATTAATGAAATGTTTTCTTGTCGTGATGATCATTGTTCTATTGATACTTGCCTTAGTTCTTGTGTTTTCGTATGATTGATGTTTATGTTTCTCGTTTAGATTAGAGCGCGGCTCTCACTTTGGTTTATGTTTTCAAAATAAAAAATTATCCATAATTTTCGCTAAGTATTTTTATAAAATGATGAGACTAAGAAGTAATGACCTAATGATTAACCTAATGTGTTCTAGAAAGTTGGGTTAAGAATTAGGGTGTTACAACGTTCCCAAGTCAAGTCGTGACACAAGAGGCACGTAATTCAGTATGATTCCTAACAATTGCCAGATATATATTATGTGGGCTTGAAACTGGAATGCCTATAAGTGGTGAACCTTTAGGCTCAATTTTCATAGCCACAATTATGCTAAAGTCAGATTGTTAGAGTTATATGAGTCCATAACTCTTAGAGTACTAAGAATTTGGGGGCTCTTGTTCTCCAGGGACCGAGCACCCACCTTTCAGATTTAAAATGATTTTATTAAAAGAGCTAAAGTATGATTATGACTTAATTTAGAGATTTTATGAATTTCCCTAGTAATTCTAAGAGTAAGGTAATTATGTATTGTGGAGTTTTATACCTAAAGAAAAGTCTAGAGTAGAGTTTTAGAGAAAATGACATATTTTATGAATTGGAGACTAAATGGTAGCCATAAAGAAACAAATAGTGAGTTAACGGCTGGGAAAAATGATCGTTAACCTTGGTACCAAGTTGTCCTTAGGGGCAATCTCACATAGCAGATATGGAACCTAGTTAGGTGTTCAATTCGAATCCTTGAAGGATCCTAGAGATCATAAAATTTACTATGTCATGGTTGACATGCATAGCTAGATAATGTATCGTTATGCAAATGCACAACTAGAGATCTATGTTTCTGTATTATAGTACTGTTAGTTATGTTTTAAAAGACTATTGATGCTTTTAGAAACTCTTTGATTTAAGAGTTATTATGTACACGCATGGAAAATGATTCTTGCTGGAGTAAGAAATCAGAAATGCTTTTCTATGAGTTTATAAATATTGAGATATCTTTTCTATATAGCTATGGATGTAAATATCAAATGATTTATGTTTGTTGCATGTATATTGTATTATATTTTCTCTTGGTTGTCCCATGTGGGTGATGGGTGAAAGCTTACTCACTGAGTCCATGGACTCACCCTTCTCCCTTCCTCTTACAATTGTAGGTACAATTTCAGTTTCAGTCCAGATTGGTAGCACAACTCTTTCCATTGGTGAGCCTTATTTTGGAGTAAGGCTTAGTATAAGTTCATGTTAGTATTAAAGTGCTCCATTAGATGTGCACGCAGGATCCAAGCCATGCTTTATTTTCAAATTATGTAGTTCGTTTCAGTATTAGAAACATTTATTTATATGTTATCAATTTATAAGTGTGGAATTAAAATGTGTAGAGTTTATATAATAAGTTAGAGATAGATTCATGATTCAGTTTTCCAGTGCTAAGTGGATTTTTAGAGTTTCAACATTAAATACCTTAAGTTTTTGAAATTAAATGATGATTTAATTAGAAAAAAATACTACAGATTTCAAAGAGATCACCTTTTAACTATTATTTTATGATATAGTATACATTTAGAGAGCCATATCACCCAGAAGGTTATCTAAGGACACATGTATTGCTCTAAACTCTTCTCAGGAACAGTACACCTAGGGTATTACATATCCTTAGCTAAATTGACGGAGAATCTATAATACCTAGTGTACATGTGTTAGTAGACAAGTTCCGTATGACCTCAAGGTCCCCCGGGACCCACTGCTGTTGCCGAGTCTCAGTCTTTGCTAAGTCTGGAGCCCTACACCTCCTTAGAGGGCTATATGTTAGAGCCACAATCTTGGGACCAAATGTCTCAGTAATTGCTCTCCAAAGGAAAATGAATTGAAAAGTGTTTTTTTAACAAATTTTAGGAAACCTCTAGAATTTTTATTTCTAGCCCCCAAGTTTGGAAAATCATCGGAATTCTGAAATTTGAACTAGAACTCAAAAATGAGATTTTGATTGGTTGGGGTTTTGATTTTTTAGATATTTTATTTGAATCCAAATGAGGGGTATTTCCTTATTTACATTTATGTTTTAAAATTAAATCAGTAAGTGAGTATAGAGGCATGTAAGTGTCTGATGATAGCAAAATATTGTTGTTGACCCTTACTGTCACCGCTATAGACAGCTATAGCAATCACAGCAATGCCGCAATGATTTTGGGCTTTTTGGAGACTGCTATAGCGGTCTTAGCGGTCATAAGTGATCAGGCGTGGAGTTGAGGAGTGGATAAGCGGTGTCAGTTTTGTGAAAACAATGCAAAACGCATCGTTTCTGTAATACCCAGTGTACATACGTTAGTAGACGAGTTTTTATATGGCCTTAAGGTCCCCCGAGACCCACCCATGCTGTCGGGTATGGGATTTCGCTAAGTCTGAAGCCCTACATCTTCATGGAGGGCTATATGTTAGAGCCACAATCGTTGGATCAAAAGTCCTGATAATTGTTCCCTAAAGAAAAACAAGTTTAAGAGTGATTTTTAATGAATTTTTGGAAGCCTCTAGATGTGTCATTTCTAGCCCCCAAGTTTAGAAAATAGCCAGAATTCCAAAATTTGAACTAGAACCCAAAAATTAGATTTTGATTGGTTGGAGTTTTGAATTTTTAGATATTTTATTTGAATCCAAATGGGGGGCATTTTCTTATTTACATTTATGTTTTAAAGTTAATGGAGAGTAAAATAAATGGGGATATTAAAATAAGTGAGTATTGTAACATCCTAATTTTTAACCCAATACTCTAGAATAAAACATTAGGTTAATCATTAGATTATTACTTCTTAGTCTCATTCTTTTATTAAAATACTTAGCGGAAAATACGGGTAAAATTTTTTTTTGAAATATAAAACCAAAGTGAGAGCCACATGCTAAAAAAATAAATCTAACGATTGTCACAAACATGACATGAGAGAGGAGGAAAGCATATCATTAATAACCACAAAATACAAATATCACACATAACAACACAACTTAGTCATATCTTCATTAATACATCAATTACTACTAACATAGCTTCATTGTCACATCAAGAGAAATACACGATTATAAATATAAAACTAAAACGGCATCTCCGTGTCTCCACTGTATCCTTCTAATTCGACCCGTAGCGTATGCCATATGCCCATGCCTTAGTAGAAGTCATGAATCACATCATTAACTTTGTCTAGAGATGACACGGAAGAAAAGAGAGAGAGGGATGAAAAACTCATTCAAGATTCTCAGTAGGGATTTTGACTCTAACACACGTGTTATCGTCATCGTTCCTAGCCACTTCGGTTTTAATTAGGAAAGAGGTGTTCATGCATAAAGTTTGGTTTTAAACTTCTCAAATCTATTTATCTGAAGTGGGTGTCTTTTAATATAAGTCTTAATGATATGAATGCAACAGATATTAGATGGATGCATGGCAATACATTATGCAAGAAATTCAATAAATCATAACATCAAGTAATGGATAAGTGGCATAAAGAGCACAGGACTTTCCTATAACTTTTTCTCATACTTGAACTTTTAAATTCTTCTCCCCAAGGACCACCTTCTTATTGCATCACCAAAATCTAACCAAACACACCCTGCTCCGACGATATTTATTCGTATCACCAAAATCCAACCAAAGACACCCTATCCGACGATATTTATTCGCATCACCAAAATCCAACCAGACACACCCTATCCAATGATGTTTATTCGCATCACCAAAATCCAACCAAACACACCCTGCTTCGACGATATTTATAACAAATACACATTTCTCATTGAACTTTCATGCTCATGGTAGACTTAACATCTCAATGAAACATTTCATCGTAGCTCATGTATCATCAAAACATATGCATCACAACATCATACTTGCATAAATAAACTCATGGCTTTAAAGATCTCTTAATGTCTTATGCTTTGACCCTTAAGGTCCTTTAACTTGAAATCTAAGTTGTCTATCATCACAACTTAAGCTCTCGGGTACCTATAGGCTCATATCTAAGTATTCCTCACTCAATTCTATCATCACAAACAATTCTAAATCTCAAGAATGCAGAATCTATAATTCATACTTTACGAGTACCTAAGAGTCACAGCAATGACCCTTTCTAAGTTTGGTTTGCTCCTAAGGCATCAAGATCAAGTCCTAAATCAATTATGAGTAATTCCTACAAATTTAGACTAATTATAAACCATAATTTCTAATTTTAAACCTTGCTGGACAGAATCCAGAAAATTCATTTTCTAAGGGATCTAAAAGTCTCAAATTAATTCTTTTCTAGTTACTAACTTGTCTTAACTTTCACATATTAATTTGAGCATCAAATATGCATGAACATACTCATATTATCATCATCAAAACAGCATAATACAGTGGATAATCAAGCAAGGAAGAACTGAAAACATCTCCATCACACAATGCATAAAACTTCATTTCAAAGACACATAAGTTACTAGTTTCTCTTGGAACCTTTTTAAAACTATCAAAACTCATTAGTAAACATTTTCATCTCATTAAAAACATCAAAATGCTTTCAAAGGCAGTAAGCTACCTCGAATGAGTCACAAAAGGATTTAAAATCATAAAACTTTGTTCAAAACATCTCTTAGGCTTATCTAAACTTTGAAAAATTGTAAAACATAAGTTTTAGTATTTATAACTCTACAAACCTTATAAGGCCGAAATCAATGAGCTAAGAAACATATATTTTCAAGTCTTTATTTGAGATAATAATGGGCAAGTCTTTGAGCTCTAGGTTCTCTTAGGTGATGACATAAATTTAAATATGCTTATGCACTTATTTTATCTTTCATTAGAAAATAAAGTGAGAGCATAAAATAAACATGAGATACAACTTGTTATTATCTTTAATATTTAGGTGAGGACTTGAAAATGTAAATATGATAATGCAAAACTTGAAATATAAATATGATAATGCAAGTTCATTTATTATTCTTGATATTTAGTGATAGCAAGGAAAATAAACATGATGTGCAAGGCATAAACATAAACATGGATGCAAGGTTCATTTTAATCTTTGCTAGAGCTCTTACAAGACTTTAAAAATCCAACATAATCCAACACTAATCTCATCAACAAAGTGAGCTTTAGAGTTCTTGAACCAAGTTCTCAAAGGAACTATATGGTTCTTGAACATCATCATCAAGCTCAAAAAGAAGTAATCTCAAAAGAAAACAAAACCTTAAAGAAATAAGAACCAAGACAATATTATTTCTTGATACAAAGTAAATATAGAGACACTCTAAAATTTTTTTAACAAAATCTTTGAAGGAAACCTATGGAGACCAAAATCATATAGGTAAAGAAAAGAAAAGAAAAACCAAAACTTTGCTAGATCAAGAACAAAACTCAAGCTTTAGAGGTTTCTTTGAGATGAACACAAGGTCATCATCTAGGAACTCTCATCATCAAGCTATCATGCTCAAAAACAAGGCCTTGAGGCCAAAATGAAAAGAAAAGAAATTACAAAGAAAAGCTTAAAAAGAAACCAAGAAAAACCTTGAGAAAAACACATTTTTGAGTAAAACAAAGTTTGAAAGCAACTCCCTACCAAGTGTGGAGACAAAGGCTTGATCTTTGAGGTGAGGATGAAAAGAAAATCTCCTTCCAAAGTGAAGAACAAGATTCGGCCAAGGGGGTGGAGAAGGAAAGAAAGGTGTTTTATGTGAGCTTTGTGTTTGAAAATGGAACCCTTGGTGTTTAGATGATGATCTATGGTGGTGGTGTGGTGGTTTGAGGTTGCGAAGAGTGGTTCTTTGAAGAAGATGATGAAGATGAGATGCAAAGAATTCAAGAGTTCTTTAATAGAAAAGAAAAGAAACTAGACAAGCTCTCAAGACAAAGACTTAGCAAATCTGTAAAATGGAACCAAGTTCTTCTAACACATGTATTTATAGAAATTTGAAACATCAAGGAATGAGGGGAGGAGGTGCTGGCCATGAGTTCATGTGGCCTTGGAGAAAAGAAATATCTCTTTTGGTGGTCATTCAAAAGCATGGAGGAAGACATGGTAAGTATGGTCAAAAGTATGGGCTAAGTGAGGCTTGTCATGGACTTGAAATGGGATTTGAATTTCAAAAATTTGAGGCATGGAGGAGGGTATGCTTCTTAGATTAGGTGCGTATTAGATTAGGTGCAAGATTAGGATTTGCTAAATATGTGTTTAGGTAACTAAGGATGTGGTTAGGAATTTTATGACATGATTAAGGAGTGCTAATACATCATTAGAGGGTTTTAAACTCATTTTACAAATAAATAATTGCAAACACAATTCCATGATTTAAGAAATTGGAAAGCGAAAGCACTATTCCTAGATTCCTTTCTCAAGGAATTAAAACTAGACAAAGGATTTGAGTTTCTTTAAGCAATTTTAGGTTCTAATTAACTTTAATAAATCATTTTGACTCTAGATTAATTATGAAAATTAATTAATCTTTGATTAGAGCCTAATATTGTTTAGCTTTACTTAATCACGCGATTAAGCTCAAAAACACTAACCTAGGGGCAAAATTGTAATTTTGCACAAAAATTGCCCGGGACCACCGGGACTAAAACTGAGCTCATAGAATACATAAAAACACATTTTAAAAACATTTGGAGAAGTTTTGGGTTCATCCGACAGTTGTACCCAAGTCAAACACCACATGGGTATTTTGGTCATTTTGACCCGAAAACTCAGAAAACGAGATTTTTGATCCTGAAAAGATACACAAGCCATCTAATCCCCTTCAAGTACTGCCGGGTTGGCTATCCCCGAGTTCCGGGCCCAAAATGACCTCAGGGGCATTTTGGACATTTTTGCTTAATTAGAAAATCGGGGCGTTACAAGTATAGAGTCACTCATGTATCACATGACAGCAAAAATGCTGATATTGGGTTTTACTGTCACCAATATAGCGGTCACAGGAGGGTGCAGCAACATTTTTAGGATTCTGGTTACCGTTATAGCGATCCATGATAAGCGGTGTCTACACCGCATATTTAATCCCTTAACCTTGGACTTTTACATGGAGTTTTAATGTGTTATTGAGGAAAATAATAATGTTTTATAAATTGAACCTCATTACACATTGTTGAAAAATCAATAGCATTTGTTCCATTTTTAAATAATTAATTCTTATTACAACTAACCCATCTCTTTGAATTAAACCCTAGAGAGATGGAGGAAACTCTTCTAGTGAGCGCTGCATCGCTCCTATGATCACCTGACTCTAGTTACTGTCTTTCACGGGTCAATTTTTGGGCCCAACCTAAACCCAATTTGGAGATGCTACAGTAAGCACGGGAAAAGGATGGATGGAGACATCTAGCTAGGTTTTTTTGGGGGGGGGGGGGCTTTTGACAACTCTCTCTCCTTCATCTCTCTAGGGTTTAGAAACTTTTCTTGGACAGATTTTGAGTTTTAAACATTACAATTACAGTTTTCTTTAATCGTTGATTGTGGAACTCCTCACATGGAAGAGTAATTCCTTTACCACGCATAAAGACAACTAAAGATCAAATTGTTCTTGAGGTTCCTGTTATTGAAATTCGATCATGGTTGGTTTTTCGTTCCTTTTGCTTTCTCTTTTAAATTTTGATTGCAATAATTTTTGCGAATAAGTTTTTAGAAATTATTGATTGTGTATTCGTTTGTATGCACAATTTTGTACCATTGGGAAATTGGGTTAATTAATCTGAGTAATTCCAATTGGTAAGGGATGAAATTAAATCTGTTAGGATTTACGCTGCTGCAATTGTTAACTAAATTAACATAGGTTTATAGGGTCATGATTGTGATCACTAGCTCTTGTGTAAGTTGAATTCTTGATGGAAATACATTTGTATGACTGTTAAGTAGTATTGCAACGTCATCTGTGCAAAGTATAGTTAACGTAGGTAGTCATTGCCATGAATTTTATCCGTTTGAACCAAGGATACAACATATTTTGATCTGCAGGAGTCTTTATGTAGGTAATTCCTTACTATTATATCTTCACAATTTTATTTTATTTTATTTTTGTTAATCACGTCAACAATACCCCCTTTGCAATTTGAATCAATTTAAATACTTCCTCGTGAGACGACTCAGATTGCACTATAACTACATTATTAGTGTAATTAGGTTATTTTCATTATTTCTAATTTGTTGCGGGTGGCGACAACCGTAACAAATTTTGGCGCCGTTGCCGGGGAAGTGTTTTTAATTGATTCTTTTTCTAGTTTTAATTTATTTTCATTTTTATTTATTTTATTTTTATTTCCTTTTGTTTATTATTTTCTGTTTTGTTTATTATTTTAAAAAAAAAAAGAATAGAGTTTGTTTATTTTAAATTTTATTTATTTTGCTTTTGTTCCCTGGTGTACTAGTTGTTGCTAGTAATTTAGTTTATGACCCGCTCCCTTCCTAATTTTCCCATACTTCCGATTAATCCAGAGATTGAGAAAACTATCAAAAGGCTTAGGAAAGCTGCACGAGAAAGGGCTAATCTATCTGACAACCCCTCTTCTTCTTCTGATACAACTAGGGAACCTAATAATTCTTCTTTTAATTTTCCTGAACTTTCTGATCCTTCTGTTAGTGTTTCAGGTGACATGGGAGAAGTCAACAGGACTCTGAAGGAGCTTGCAGCTTAAGACTTGAATTATCAACCACTGGGGATTGTCTATCCTGAACAGGGAGGGGACTTTGAGCTGAAATTAGGACTCTTGCACCATCTAGTTAAGTTCCATGGGTTGTCTGGGGAGGATCCACACAAACACCTAAAGCATTTCCACATTATTTGTATGACAATGAAACCTCAGGGGGTAACGAAGGAGCAAATTAAATTGAGAGCCTTCCCGTTTTCCCTTGAAAGAGCTGCCAAGGATTGGTTTTTCTACATTCCTCATGGGACAGTTAACAGTTGGGCCGGCATGAAGCGCATCTTCCTAGAGAAGTTCTTTCCAGCTTCTAGAGCAGCCGCCATCAGAAAGGACATTTGTGGTATTCGGCAGCTACAAGGAGAATCTCTCTATGAGTATTGGGAGAGGTTCAAGAGATTGTGTAAAGCCGCCTCAAAGATCGTATTTCTGAGCAGCTGTTGATCCAATACTTTTATGAGGGGCTGTTGGTCATGGAGAGGAGTATGATTGATGCCACCAGTGGGGGTGCTTTAGTTGACAGGACCCCTGCTGCAGCTAGATTGTTGATTGAGAACATGGCAGAGAACTCTCAGCAGTTTGGGTCTAGAGCTGGTAGCGATGCCGTCAGGTGGGTGAAGTTTCTTCATGTGAAAGCAGCAGGGTAGAGAAGAAACTGGATGAGCTTACCGAGTTCTTGAAGCAAATTGCACTAAATCAAGCTTCTCCAGTCAAGGTAGTACAGGTATGTGGCATTTGTTCCTATGAGTCACATACTTCAGACATGTGTCCTCAGTTGCAGGAAGATCCTACCTCAGTAGCAGCTGGTAACATATTTCTTGGAAGGCCTCAGAATCAGGGTAGACAGCAGGGGTACAATCCGTACAGCAACACTTATAACCCCGGCTGGAAAGACCACCCCAACTTTAGGTGGAACAATGCTCCTCAACAGCAACAATAGAAGTATGTTCCACCACAGCACAGGCAACAATATAACCAGCCTGTATTCCACCCACCACCTGTACCACAGCTTCCTAGTCCACAAAGAACCTCCAAAGATTACCTGCACCTCCTGCCCCTTCAGAAGCTCCATGGGAAGAGATGATGAAGATGATGATTGAGACCCAGAGGAAACAGGAACAAGCCATGCAAGAAATGAGGAATGCAACTGTGCGGCTTGAGAATTTCGAATCCCAACAGAGGAGTTCATCTTCCCTTCCTTCACAGACAATTCTCAATCCTAAGGGAAATGTTTCTGCTATTACTCTAAGGTCTGGTACTATTTTGCCTGAGGTTGCTAGTCCTCCAGAGCAGGTTGTGGTTGAGAGTCAGGAGGAGGAGATAGTTCAATCAGAGGTACAGAGAGATGAGCATCCACCAAAGCAAAAGGAGGTAGATGATCAGGTAACAAGACTCATTTCATTACCTTTCCCACAGCGAGTTGCAAGACCCAAGAGGCCCAATGAATTGGAGCTGGAAAAGGACCTCTTGGAGACTTTTCAGAAGTTAGAGGTCAATATTCCCCTGTTGGATACGATTAGGCAAATTCCAAAATATGCAAAATTCCTTAAAGACCTATGCACCAACAAGAGGAAGTTGAGAGGCAACGAAGTGGAAAGGGTGACCATGGGGGTTAAAGCTTCCTCTCTTATTCAGCTAGGCCAGCTTCCCATGAAGCACAAGGATCCAAGTGCGTTCAATGTTCCCTGCACCATTAGGAACTTTCACATTGGACAGCCTTTGGCGGATCTTGGGGTGGGCATCAGTATTATGCCCCGTTTAGTTTATGAGGCCTTGGGTGGGGGAGAGCTGACACCCACCAGATTGAGAGTCCAGTTAGCCAACTGGAGCATTCAGAGTCCTGATGGGATACTTGAGGACGTCCTAGTCCAGGTAAATAATTTAATTTTCCCAACTGACTTTTATGTTTTGGCTATGGAGGATGATTTTAATGCTCCTGAGCATACATTGATCTTGGGAAGACCATTTTTAAAAACTGCAAGAACTAAGATCGATGTGTACGCAGGTACCTTATCTTTTGAGTGTGGGGATATGAAGGCTCAGTTCTGCTTAACTGATGCCATGAAACACCCACCTGAGGAGCATTCTATTTTTAGTGTTGATATAATTGACTCCTTGATGGATGATGTTTTTGTTGGGATAACTGAGAATTTTGATGAGTTATTAGGGATGGTACCGAAGTTTGAATGTCTTAACTGTGATGCTACCACCAATTTGTGTAGGGAGTGTACTACTTTTGATGCGTCATTGACAGGGTAATTTTTTTAGAAAACTTCTGAACTTTTGGTAGCTAACGCCACAAGCCCTGTCATGGATACATTTAGTAGTATCACCCCTAATTCTGAGATTACTTTACTTTCTGAGCCCATGTTATCTGTTTCTTCCACTGGATATGATGATTCTGCTGTTTTAGAATTGTCTAAGCTTATAGGGACAGGTACACAATTAGCAGGGCTAAAACTGAAGCCCCTCCTTGACCACCTTAAATATGCATTCTTGGGGGAGGGTGAAACACTTCCGGTCATCATAGCCAGTGGCCTCTCTAAGTCCCAAGAGGATAATTTGATTGGGGTTCTGAAAAGGCACAAGAGGGCCATTGGCTGGACCTTGGATGATATCACAGGGATTAGCCCCTCCATCTGCATGCACAGGATATTTCTGATAGAGGGGGCTAAACCGAGTAGACAGTCATAGCACTGACTCAAACCACTGATTCTTGATGTGGTTAAGAAGGAGGTGACAAGGCTTTTACAGGCTGGTATCATTTATCCTATTTCTGACAGTGAATGGGTGAGTCCAGTGCAGGTGGTTCCCAAGAAGTCGGGGGTCACTATGGTAAAGAATGAGAAAGGTGAGTTGATTTCAACCCGGGTGCAAAATAGTTGGAGAGTTTGCATTGATTACCAGAGGCTTAACCAGGCCACCTGAAAGGACCACTACCCCCTACCTTTCATTGATCAGATGTTAGAAAAGTTGGCAGGGAAGTCTCATTATTGTTTCTTGGATGGTTATACGGGGTACTTTAAGATTCACATTGCCCCAGAAGACCAGGAGAAGACTACCTTCACTTACCCCTTTGGAACCTATGCTTACAGGCGGATGCCCTTTGGGCTTTGCAACGCACCAGCTACTTTCCAACGGTGCATGATGAGCATTTTTTTTTACTTGCTGGAGGAGTGCATGGAGGTATTTATGGATGATTTTACTATTTTTTGTTCTTCTTTTGATTCTTGCTTGAGTAGCTTAGCTAGAGTGCTACAAAGATGTATTGAAACCAACCTTGTTCTGAATTTTGAAAAATGCCATTTTATGGTGGAGCAAGGTATAGTTTTAGGCCATGTAGTGTCTAGCAAGGGCATTGCTGTTGATCCTGCTAAGATAGAAGTTATTACCTCTTTGCCTTACCCCACATGCGTGCGGGAGATTTGTTCTTTTCTTGGTCATGCAGGTTTTTACAGGAGGTTTATCAAGGATTTCAGCAAGATTGCTCAACCTCTCACCTCCCTCTTGCAAAAGGATGTTGAGTTTATTTTTGATGACAAGTGTAGGGGGGCATTTGAGAGGTTGAAGAAGGCTTTGACCACCACTCCAGTCATCCAGCCACCTGACTGGAGCCAGCCATTTGAGCTCATGTGTGACGCTTCTGACCATGCAATGGGCGCTGTACTCACACAGTGCCAAGGTAAGGTTCCTTATGCTATTTATTACGCTTCTCGTACCTTGGATGCTGCACAATCCAACTATACCACTACTGAGAAAGAGCTTCTAGCCATTGTTTTTGCTTTGGACAAATTTCATTCTTACTTGCTAGGCTCTAAAGTGGAGGTATATTCTGACCATGCAGCACTTAAGTATTTGTTGAAGAAACTGGAAGCCAAGCCTAGGCTCATTAGACGGATGCTACTTGTAACGCCCCGATTTTTCTGTTAGAGTGAAAATGACCAAAATGCCCCTGAGGTCATTTTACTGCATCGAGGAAAGCCAGTTCGGCAGTACTCGAAGGGCAAACTCAATGTTGGAAGGGGATTAGATAACTTGTGTACCTCCCCGAGATCGAAAATCTCGTTTTTCGAGTTTTCGGGTCAAAATGACCAAAACGCCCCTGCGGTGTTTTACCCGTTTGCAAGTCTTAGGATGAACCCGAAACTTCTCCAGATGGTTTTAAAAGGCGTTTTTATGTATTCTATGACCTCAGTTTTAATTTTAGAAGTCCCGGGCAAAATTAGTGCAAAATTACGGTTTTACCCCTAGTTTCGTGTTTTTACGCTTAATCGCGTGATTAAGCAAACCTAAGCAATATTAGGCTCTAATCGAAGGTTAATTAATTTCCTTAATTAATCTTGAGTCAAAATAATTTATTAAAGTTGATTAGAACCAAAAAGTACTTAATTACAACCTAAAATCATATTTTAATTCTAAGACACCTAGTCATAGAATCTTGAATAGTGTTTTCTCTTTCCAATTCCTTAAATCATGGAATTGTGTTACACATTGTTTATTCATAAATGAGTTTAAAATTCTTTAATGATGTATGAGCACTCCTAACCTTGTCATAAAATTCCTAATACATATGCTTAGTTACCTAAACTTAAGATTAATCACTCCTAACCTTGTACCTAAGCTAACCTACACTTAAACCCACCATTAACACCCAATTACATGATCAAATCATCCTCCCACTCTGCTGTCCCAAGCTGGCTGAAACCCCTCCCTCTCCATATGCATCACATGTTCAATTTTCTAACACTCCAAAGCCATACCTCAAGTCACATACACCATACCTTGTCATATTTTCCATCACACTTGATTTTCCAATGAAATAACCAAGCAAAATAAATTGTTTCCTCCATTTATTTGTGGCTGGAAATGTTCCAGCCATGTTAAGTTTCTAGAAGGGTGATTTATTGCAAAATTGAAATAAAAGCTCACTCAAAACCCATGCCTAAACCCATACTTTGTATCATACACTCCATACTTCAAACCATGCTTCTATGACACAATCAAAGAGATATTTTTCTCTCCCTTGCCCCCTCAAAAGCTACGGCCAAGCCCTCCCCATTCACTCCTCCATGGTTTTGTTTTTCTATAAATAGGATGCTTGTGATAGCCTTGTTGCACCTTGAAGCATTTGCAAAGTTTAGAGTTTTAGAGTTGTCTTGCTAAGCTTTTTCCCTTCTCTCAAAGTTCTAAGAGCTCTTTCTCTTCATCTTCATCCTCTTCATTCTTCCCTCACATAATCACCTCATAACCTCAATCCATCACCTCATAACCTTAAACCATTCTCAAAGCTTTCAAACACTTAACCTCAAACACAACTTCACTCAAAACACATCTCCTTTCCTTTTCTTTTCCTTGGCCGAAATCATCACCACCATCCTAGGAGGTGTTGCTCATCTCATCTTCATCTTCAAGACCAAGCTTTTATCTTCATCAATAGGTAGGGACTTGGTTTCAAACTTTATTTTGTTCAAAAAGTGTTTTTCTCTAGCTTTCTCTTGGTTTCTCTTTTTGAAACTTTCTTTGTCTCCTTTTCCTTTTGTGTTTCAGCCATGAGGCCTTCATGGTTACATGATGGCTCAATGATGAGGACTCCTAGAAGATGACTATGTGTTCATCTCAAAGGAACCTCTAGAGCTTGAGTTTTTATTTTCCTTAAGTTTCAACTTTATTTACTAACTTGAAATGATCTTTTCTCAAGAACACTTTTGTTTCCTCTTATTACATGCTTTCGGTTTCCATTTCCTTTTGATCTTTGAAGCATTGTTTGTTTAACGAAGTTTTATTTTCTTGAGATTGATGATGATGTTCAAGAACCTCATAGTTCCTTTGAGAACTTGGTTCAAGAACTCCAAAGCTCACTTTGTCATGTGATATGTGTTGGGTTATTATCTTATTAAAGTCTTGAATGAGCTCTAGCTAACCATAAAATAAACCTTGCATCATGTTTATTTTATGCTATGCATTTCATTGTTTACTTTCCTTGCTATCACTAATTATCAAGATAATAAAGGAACTTGCACTATCATGTTTATATTTCAAGCTTTGCATTATCATATTTATATTTCAAGTCCTCACCTAAATATCAAAGATAACAATATATTGCACCACATATTTATTTTATGCTCTCACTTTACTTTCTAGCAATAACTAAAATAAGTGCATGAGCATGTTTATTTTTATGTCATCACTTTAATGATTCTAGAGCTCAAAGACTTGCCCATTGATATCTCAAACAAAGGTCTAAAACATTTATTTCCTTTGGTTCATATTTTGGCCCTATGAGGCCTTAGTGTTTCCAAGTACTGAAAACTATGTTTTATAATTTTCTAAACTTATATGAGTATAAGGAATATGTAGAACTAAGTTTTATGAATTTAGGACCTCTTGAGATGAAAATAAATATAGCCACTGCCCTCTTAAGTATTTTCATGAGTTTAGATGATAAAAGTATTCATAAAAGAGTTTTGAAAGTTTTAACAAGGTCCCAAGAGAAACTAGTATTTTATGTGCTTTAGAAACTATGTTCAATGTCTTTAAATGGAGTTTCTGTTTCGGTTCTGCCTTGCTATGTTTGGCCACTGTATGAGCTGTGTTAATGATGTTAATATGCTTATGTTTGAGTAATAATTATGTTAAGACTCATATGTGAAAGATAGGATAAGTTAGGAACTAGAAAAGAATTAATTTGAGAGTTCTAGATCCCTTAAAGATTTATTTTTTTGGATTCTGTCCAGCAAGGTTTAGATTCAATAATCATGGTTTTAAATTAGTTTATATGTGTAGAAATGACTCATAATTGGTTTAGGACTTAATCTTGAAACCTTAGGAGCAAACCGAACTTAGAAAGGGTCATTATTGTGACTTCTAGGTACCCGTAAAGTTAAGATTTTGATTTCTGCACTCTTGAGGATTAGAGATGTTCTTGACCATAGTGTGAGGTGAGAAATACTTAGTTATAACCTTATAGGTTCCCAAGAGACTAGGTGATGATGATCAATAACTTAGAATGTGAGATAAAGATCTAAACCATAATTTCTAGAACTCCGTAATCACATAAACATAAAGCTGTCCAAATTCTGCTTAGTGCTGTTTGGATTAGTTCTTGAGCATAAAAATTTGTATAACTCATTAGTTGTGAAACTATAGGTGTATAAGAAGTTAAGGATAATGTTAGAACAATTAATTTGCAAGTTTAAGACTCATAAGAATCGAAGTTTAAAACACTATGGGTTATAAC
Source organism: Dalbergia cultrata (assembly GCA_031216105.1). Classification (NCBI taxonomy): domain Eukaryota; kingdom Viridiplantae; phylum Streptophyta; class Magnoliopsida; order Fabales; family Fabaceae; genus Dalbergia; species Dalbergia cultrata. The sequence goes on from CM062350.1 coordinate 38,601,372, forward strand.
ATATCAAGTCTATGAGCTTATGGGGATAATTGTTAGATATGACTATGTGATGATGTTTATGCGTAAGTTTTATGTGACGATGCATATGTTATGAGAAAGTTTCATGTGATGATATATAAACGCTATATGAGAATGCATGATAAAAATGAATATGATAAATGATTAGGTATTTATGATTTAATACTTATGAGAACTAAAATGTGACACAACACTGAGATGCGCTTCTCCTGGGTGACACCGGTTCGGCCGGGCACCCCCAGGAGGAGACAAATCCGTGAGGGTATGTGTAGATGCAGCCTGCCAAAGCGGACAAATTGCGAGGCCCGCGTGGCTAGCAAAGCGTTTCAAAGAGGAAATGATCCTAGAGAGGAGATCCTTAATTTGCCCCCCTAGCCCGTACTTTAAGTCGGGATTATGTTACGCTTATCATAGGATAAGTAAGAGCTGGTGACGACTAGTTAAGGTATGAGCTCATAACCTAGAGATGTTTTAGGGCGGCCCCATGAGATGAAAGTTAAAGTTAACAATGTCACATATACTATACTTATGCCAATGTTATAATGTTTCTTAGTGATTCTATTGTTTGGTTCACCTTTATGATGCATTCATATCATTAGATTCTTTTATGCTCAGTCATAAGACGCATTGTAAAATATGACGGACCTTGGATAAAATACCTCTTTTGAAAACTAACTTAAAAGGAATTTATATGCATGCACACCTTTTAGAAATAAACCCAAGGTTCCTGAGGATGTGACGATGTCACTTAGGTAGGGATAACCTTACTGAGAATTCTTTTAGAAAGATTCTCATTCCCTCTCTCTTTTCTTCCGTCATATCTTCAGATGGCGACATTTGTACTCTTCATCGACACCCCAGTATGGGAGCTGCACCATGACCCGGCACTCGGGTCATACCATTTTGAGGGTCGCTGCACTGTCAGAGTATTCATGTTCATGGGACGACCCTTCGCAAGACCCGAGTCCCAAGCTACCGCTTCACCCCGACTGCTCCTTACCGTCATAACGGGATTTTTGAGCGAGCGAGACCACGCGATGAGCAGATCCTCCGCATGGAGCCCGAGACATCAGCAGTACGCGAGTACCCCGAGTATGTGCCGTGCCCCCAAAGATTTCCTGAGATCTGACCCATCCGAGGACCCGCCATCCCACATGTACAGTTGGAGCTCGGTCCGCTCCCCCACCGATGAGGGCTGGGAGTGAGGAGACGGTGGTCCAGCCGAGGTTGGCTCGTCGGCCATCTATGCACCCTCGCCGCGGTGGACATGCCCCGATGATGCGCTCGACTACTCTCACGAGATTCGTCAAGGATCGACTCGACCCCACGAAGACTCGGACCAAAGAGGAGTAGACATAGGAGGGGTAGTAGCTAGTGCACACACGCCACATAGATGAGGACAAACCTTCTTTTGTATATGAGGTTGTCTACTCTAGGTGCACATGGGTATGGGTGTTGTTTCTCTTGTATTTACATTTTTATGATTTCCTTGTATTGCATTTCGGTTGTATTCTGCTTCCCGATGTATTGAATAGTCTTGCCCTTTGGGTAGGCACAGTATATATATATCTATGTTTCAGTTGATGTCTCCATGATATGATGTGCTTCTTTATGCTTTGCTTATCTGTTTCGCTATGCTTCCTCTTAAATATTCGTGCGTGGCTCTCACTTTGATTTCAATTCCAAAAAGAAAAATTTTACCCATATTTCCGCTAAGTATTTTCTAAGTAAAAGATGAGAGCAAGAGGTAATATTCTAAAGATTAACCTAAGTACATACTAGTAGTCTTGGGTTAAGATTTAGGGTGTTATACTACTACTCCAGGAATTTGATTTGGAAATAAAAGACAAAACTGGAGCTGAAAACTTAGTAGCAGACCATCTAAGCAGGCTTGAGCATCTTGACTTGGACAACAGACCTCTCAATGATAATTTTCCTGACGAGCAACTGATGAGTGTGTCTGTTATTCCGTGGTATGCTGACATTGTCAACTACTTGGTAGTTAAAGTGGATCCTTCACATTTTTCACCAACTCAGTTTGTGATGCTGAAAAGCGATGCTAAATATTATGTGTTGGATGATCCCTATCTTTGGAAAATTTGTAGTGACCAAGTAGTTAGACGTTGTGTGCCTCAGGAGGAATTCGAGTCCATACTCCGTTTTTGTCATACTTATGCGAGTGGAGGCCACTTTGGGCCCCAACGCACTGCTCGAAAAGCATCGGACTCGGGTTTCTATTGGCCAACTTTGTTTAGAGATGCCTACAATTTTTGCAAATCTTGTGAACAGTGCCAAAGGACAGGGAATATCTCTTGGAGGAATGAGATGCCCCAGCAACCCATACAATTTTGTGAAGTTTTTGACGTGTGGGGCATTGATTTTATGGGTCATTTCCCTAGTTCCTTTGGCTATGTTTATATCCTTTTGGCTGTGGATTATGTTTCAAAATGGGTGGAGGCCATTGCCACCCGAACTAATGATTCTTCTGTAGTTATTGCTTTTGTCCGTTCCCATATTCTCTGCAAGTTCGGTATGCCTAGGGCCATTATCAGTGACTAGGGGACTCACTTCTGTAACCAGAGCATGGAAGTTTTGCCCCGTAGATATGGGGTTGTTCATAAGGTATCCATCCCTTACCACCCCTAAACTAATGGGCAAGCTGAAGTGTCTAACCGAGAAATAAAGAGAATCCTGGAGAAAACTGTGAAGCCCAATCAGAAGGACTGGAGTGTGAGATTGGACGATGCTCTATGGGCTTATCGCACAGCCTACAAAACGCCCATTAGGATGAGTCCCTTTAGGCTTGTGTTTGGAAAGGCGTGTCATTTGCCTGTGGAGATGATGCATCGGGCTTATTGGGCTGTCAAGCAATGCAACATGAACTTGGAAGGGGCTAGTAAAGCTCGGAAGTTGCAATTGCAAGAATGAGAGGAATTGAGATATGAGGCCTATGAGAATTCTAGGTTGTATAAGGAGAGAACCAAGGTGTTTCATGATAAGAATACCTTGAGAAAAGAGTTCCATGAGGGGCAACTGGTGCTCCTCTACAACTCCCGGTTGAAGCTGATGCCCTGGAAGTTGAGATCTCGGTGGGATGGACCTTTCAAGGTCACAAAAGTACATCCGTTTGGTGCTGTAGAAATTCAAAAGCCCAAATCCAAAGCAATTTTCAAAGTCAGTGGACACCGTCTAAAGGTGTACCATGAAACTCCTGGGGATCTTGGAGGAGAGGCAGAAATTAAATTTGTGTAGGTTGTTTACTCTCCATAGAGAGGGTTTGGACGTCCAACTTAGGGACGGTAAATCAAAGTGCTTTTTGGGAGACAACCCATTGTCATGAATTTTTGTTTTTCATTTAGTTTACTTCATTTTGCTTATTTTCATGAATAATTCAGAGTTCATTGATTTCTGAGTGAGCAGGAACTGATTAGTATGGCCAAATTTGAAGATAAAAGTATTCTGTCAACCGCTGTAGTGCTCTTAGTGCTACAGCGCTGGACAGAACCTGCTGGAAGCTCTAGAAAAATTTCACCATTTATGGAAACCGTTGTAGCGCTTTTAGCGCTGCAGCACTATACAAAGACATCCAACTTTTCATGGCAGGTAGGATCTCTCGGGTGAGCACTGCAGCGCTCCTAGGGCTGCAGTGGTCACCCACTCAGGTACAAATGCTCGCCCACGCCCTTTCAGCCTTCCTGATACAAAACGCACCTCACTCATTAACTCTCACTCATTTCTCTTCTTCTCTTCCTTCTTCCTATCTCTCTCACACACTTCACCATTACCACACACCTTTCACCACCACTGTATCACCACTAACCATCACCGGCCACCATACCAGTTATTGTCACCACCGCCACGTGGGCTTATTCTCTCTTATTGCCCACACCTTTCTACATCCATTTTTCCTTCTCTTTTCTTTCTCGTTCTCTCTTCTCTTTCAGTTCAGGTAAGTTTCAATTCCTCTCTATATTCCTTTCTACTGGTATCTGGTTTTATTTTCATTCTGCATTTGGGGAATTTTTGGGCTGATATGTGATTTGTTTAAGCAATGGGAAATGAGTGCCCACTAACTGTTTGGTAAAATGCCTCGATGGCTGTTTTCCTTGTTTTGTGGGGCAATTCCCTTTTGATTGCAACCTTCACATTGTTAGCATCCCATGTCCTCATTTCATTTTGTACTACGCCCTATGTCCCTTTTGATTGTGAAGACCACTTTTCATGCACAGTTTTCTTTTGCAAGTATGGCTTCCAGTTCCGGTTCTGGCTCGGGCAAGCACCCCCGCTCTCCTCCACCCACTGCCATTATTTCGGTAGCATTACCACCACCTCCACAAATTCCTGTGGTTGATCCCCCACATTTCATTGACCCCCAAGCTGAGCACCAGTACACTACTAGAATTCGAGGACGCCCCACAGTTTATGAGCACACAGTGGACCTCTCTCAGGATAGTGTTCAGCACATTGTTGAGGTCATTCATTAGAATGGGTGGGGTTTTCTTCTTGATGAGCCAGTTACTCCCAACCTCTCCATTATTCGTGAGTTTTATACGAACTTTGGTGGGATTGGGTACCAGGAGGTTTATGTGCAGGGCCAGCAGATTCCAGTGACTATGGAGGCCATCCGAGCAGCACTTGCTATTCCAGAGCCCCCTGAGATGGCTCTCCCTGATGATGACCAGCAGCTCCTTGACTGTATCCATACTGTTAATGTTGATACACTCAAGGATGCCATCACTACTCCTGGTTCCATATGGACGCGGAATCGATATGACCATCCTCACACCCTCGATAGCCAGTGGCTCACTTTCCCTGCTAGGATTTGGATGAGGCTCTTGTTCTCACACATCATTCCTTGCTCTCATGTCCATAGTATCACCATGGACCAGGTCTTTCTGCTTTACTGCATTGCTACTGAGCAGCAGGTCTATCTTCCCCGACTCATTCGTCTCACCATGCAGGCGGTACATCATGACAAGAGGGTCAACGGGGTTCCTTTTCCCTCTCTTATCACCCGCATGGCCCTTAGTGCAAGAGTTCCTGTTTTTCCTACTGATGAGCAGCCGCCACCTAATAGGCAGCTGACAGTCATTTCCGAACCCATGTTGCAGCGAGTTGACACTGCGGCCCGGAACCAAGCTTGGGGTATTCCTGCTCCACCTCCTCGTCCTCGACCTGGTCCTGGTCCCTCCTTGGATTTTACTTCTGCTCTTGCTAACTTACAGAGAGCTCTCACAGATCAGATTCGGCGATCTGAGCACCGAGTGTGAGCCCAGGTTCGAGCCTTTGAGACCAGGGTTATGACGCGCCTTAGGAGACTTGAGTTACGAGTCCAGGGTCTTGATCCTCAATCAGAGAGTGACACCAATTTGCCACCAGCAGACTCCGATGTCAAGTTTTTTGAGCTAGAGGTGCATTCTGAGGAGGATGATTGAGGTTGAGCTTACTCCCACCATTCCTGGTTTTCTTGCCTAGGCACTAAAGACAATGCCTTTTTGTAAGTATGGGGGGGTTGCACTTTCTTTTACTTGCTTTTATCTTCTTTTTAGGATTACTTTTTATTTCTTTTACTTTTTCTTTTTAGGGTTTTTAATTTTTCTGCATGACCACAGTGACAGTTGAATATTGCTTAATGAATAATTGCAGTTTGTAGCTACCATGGCACTTAAACTATGATGTATGACTGATTCACCACTGAATCTCTGACTCTGAGCATGATTGATTATCTAAAATTCCCATGTGAGATTTGAGCTTTAATTGTGTGATTTGAGTAAATTAATCACTGTAATTTTTTTCTAGTGTGTTGACATTCACTGTGGTGTAATCTAGAACTTGCTTGATCCTTTGTTAAAACTTTTTATTTCTGTACATTCCTTAATTGCACATGATGGAGGCATTTCATTCTTTTATTTTAGCTACAAGCCATATAGCCAACCTTCGCATAAGAATTACCTTTGTTACCCTTTTTGAGCTCGAATTGAACCTTTCATTGTCATAAGCACATTGCAGGCCCAGCCCAGAAAAACAATGAAAGAAAAAACTCCTAACTTAGGGCTAAGGGAAGAGTGATTGAATCCATATGTGCTTGAGATTTAAGTGTGGGGGAACACACAAAACTAAGACGGAACAGGGAATTACATGAATGAAGTGGATTGGGTTTTTCGTTAAAAAAAAGAAGATAAATGTGTCACAATCCACTTCTGTGAATGAATAAAACAATGGCTGAATCAGACCAGAGGAACATGAAAGGTGATTGGGAAGAAATATTCAATAATAGGTTCCCCCGGCACTTACGGATTGTGGTATATACCTTTACTTCCCTTAGACCTAAGTTAACTAAGCAGAATTGTCCAGAAAAACCAGTCCAGGGCCGCTATAACGATTGTAAGTGACATGCTCAGGACAGTCAGGGGGGCGTAGGTGCTTGTGACTACTATAGCGATCATACACCACTATAGCAGTCCCCCTGAAACCCAAAATTTGCCAGAACTGACGTAGTATCATTTAAAGAACCCCTTACCCTTATAAAACCCTCCCAACTCGTGAAATCACTCCCAAATGTCCGAAACCCTCATCCCAAATTCCTCCCCTCACTTTTTTTCTCAATTAAAGATTATATTGTTGTCAAGTAGGGGGTGCTCCCCCAATATTGTTAAAGCTAGATTAGAGTTATTTAGAGGTTATTAAAGATCAATCTAGAGTTTTTATGATTGTTATAGTCGACATGGTGTCTCTCCCGGCTCCCCAGAGATCAATTGGTGTTGACGTCACCTCTCCCTCCCCTCCAGGTGAATGAGTTTAAACTCATGGCCTTATCTTAGTCATTATAAGTATGTTTTATGCATGATAATTATTAAATATGATCTTAGAGATGAAAATGTGAATATATATAATTTTGCAACTTATGGCAAACTAGCCAAGATTATATTTTTGCTTTAAGCATGAAAGAAATGTGTTTTAGAAAACCATGAGACCATGATTAATAGATTGTATGTTATAAAAATGTTTTATGTTCAACTCTGAGAGATTTATGCAAGAAAGTATGATTTAATAAGGTATTATTCTATCAGATAAGTTTAAGACTTTATGATATGTTATTGATCCAAGGCTTGAGATTTATAAATATTGTAACACCCTAATTTTTAACCCAATACTCTAGAACACATTAGGTTAATCATTAGGTTATTACTTCTTAGTCTCATCCTTTTAATAAAATACTTAGCGGAAATTACGGTAATTTTTTTTTGAAAACATAAAACCAAAGTGAGAGCCGTGTTCATCGTAAGGCAGGAATATAAAGCACACATAACAAAGCATAAGGAACACAGTAAATAAAGCATGTAACAATGGAACAATGATTAACACAACAAAGGGTACACTTCATTAATATCATATTTAGGATACATATATAGTCACGCCCTTATAGAATTGGGGCTGAGCTTGCAATACATGAGAGATAACAAGAAAGCAGTAAAGTACATGGTACAACAAAAAATAAAAACTAACTAAACTACCCTCCTACCAGAACTATGAGTGCTAAACTCAAACCCTTTCCCAAAAGATACTGCTGAAGAGGAAAACCTCGTGACGGCTTGAGCACTCAGATAGCTTTTCAAAGAAGTCTAGTGACGATGGGGACCCTCAGGTGATGGAGGTATATAACCGGTGAACTGCTCGATCTCCTCCTGAGTGGGCTAGTGGAGGGGAACACGAGCGCGAGTCGGCTGAACATGAGCTCCTCGGCGAAGGCGCATCTCGGCTCTCCTTGCCAGGCGCGGCTGCAGCGCGGTATCCTCACTCCCTTCCTGTCTAAACTGGGGAAAGGAAGCAGAGCTCTCCGAATAAACGTGCATCGGTGAGTCCTCGGATGGATCCATCTTCCACCTTCTCGAACGAGGCACGTACTCCAGGTAGTCATGGATAGCTAAGGCAGACGAACGGGCACGACGGATTGGGTGCGCTCGAATATCAGGTCATTGCCACCATAAGAGCAGTAGGAGTGAACTGGTAGCTGGACACCGGGTAAGTAAAAGGTCGTCCCATGTACACAAAAACACGAACGGCACATCGACCCTCAAAGTGATAGGAGAGGTGATCCGGGTCGTAGTGCACCTCCCAGACGGGCATGTCAATAAAGACCATGAACGTCGCCATCGAGCTCTAAAGATGTGACAGAAGAAAGGGAAAGAAGATAAAGGAGTGAGAATCTTACTAAAGAATCTCAGTAGGGACCTCCTATCTAAGGTTACACCGTTCACATCCTCAGGAACCTTGGGCTTATTATTTGAAAAGGCGAGCATGCATATAAAGTTCATTATTGGGGTTTAGAAAACTAATTATCCAAGGTTTATTCCTTTTAGTATGCATCTTAATGTCATGAATGCAACATATTAGAACATGAATGCATGGCAATGCTTCAAGCAAATAACTCAACAAATCACAACATCAAGAAGCATACAAGTGGCATAAAGGGCATAAAACTTTCAAGTGGAACTTTTCTCAACTTTACGACATCAATCATGGTACTTTAGCATAATAAGGCCACCCTAAAAACATCTAGGCTATGAGCTCATACCTCAGCTAGTCGTCACTAGCTCTTGCTTATTATCTGTATAAGCGAATCATAAAAATAATATAAACCCGACTACTTAAGAGTACTGGCTAGAGGGCTAGGGATCACCTCTCTTAGGATATACCCTCTTTAAAACGCTCTACTAGCATCTAGTGCACAGCAAATTGTCCGCTTTGGTAAGGCTGCATCTACACATACCCTCACGGATTTGCCTCCTCCTCACCATAGCAGGAGAAGTACGTCTCAATGCTTGTCACATAAAAAAAATCTCCTGGGGTGCTCGGCCAAACCGGTGTCACCCAGGGTTTTCAATCTCATATGGTACTTCAAAATATTTCTCAAATCCCTTAGGTTTTATGGAAATTTGGTAGCATATCAACTGTTAAACTGAATTTCCTTCAAACCATCTTTATGCCACAAGCTTAAAACACATTCATATTTCTCATTCAATTCTCATTCTCATAATAAACTTCACATATCAATAATTCATTTCATCCTAGCTCATGCATCATCAAACATATACATCACAACATCATACTCGCATAAAATAAACTCATAGCATTAAAGATCTCTTAATGTCTTATGCGTTGACCCTTAAGGTCCTTTAACTTGGAATCTAAGTTGTATATCATCATGACTTAAACTCTCGGGTACTTATAGGCTCATATCTAAGTATTCCTCACTCAATTATATGATCATAAACATTTCTAAACCTCAAGAGTACAAAATCTAAAATTCTTACTTTGCGGGTACTTAGGAGTCACAACATTGACCTTTTCTAAGTTCGGTTTGCTCCTAAGGCATCAAGATCAAGTCCTAAACCAATTATGAGTAATTCCTACACATTTAGACTAATTATAAACCATGATTTCTAATTATTAACCCCGCTGGACAGAATCTAGAAAAATCTTTAACGCCCCGATTTTTCTGTTAGAGTGAGAATGACCAAAATGCCCCTGAGGTCATTTTCAGCCCGGAATTCGAGGAAAGACGATTCGGCAGTACTCCAACTGCAAACTCAATGTTGGAAGGGGATTAGATGACTTGCGTACCTTCCCGGGATCGAAAATCACGTTTTTCGAGTTTTCGGGTCAAAATGACCAAAACGCCCCTGCGGTGTTTTACCGGTTTGCAAGTGCCGGATGAACCCGAAACTTCTCCAGATGATTTTAAAAGGTGTTTTTATGTAGACTGTGACTTTAGTTTTGATCCCGGAGGTCCCGAGCGAAATTAGTGCAAAATTACGGTTTTGCCCCTAGTTTCGTGTTTTTACGCTTAATCGCGTGATTAAGCAAACCTAAGCAATATTAGGCTCTAATCGAAGGTTAATTAATTTCCTTAATTAATCTTGAGTCAAAATAATTTATTAAAGTTGATTAGAACCTAAAAGTTCTTAATTACAACTTAAAATTATATTTTAATTTCAAGATTCCTAGTCATGGAATCTTGAATAGTATTTCCTCTCTCCAATTCCTTAAATCATTGAATTGTGTTACACATTGTTTATTCATAAATGAGTTTAAAATTCTCTAATGATGTATGAGCACCCCTAACCTTGTCATAAAATCCTAATTACTCATTCTTAGTTACCCAAACTTAAGCTTAATTACTCCTAACCTTGTACCTAAGCTAACCTACACTTAAACCCACCATTAACACCCAATTACATGATCAAATCATCCTCCCCACTCTGCTGCCAGGTCTGGCCGAAGCCTCACCCCCTCCATATGCATCACATGTTCAATTTTCTAACACTCCAAAGCCATACCTCAAGTCACATACACCATACCTTGTCATATTTTCCATCACACTTGATTTTCCAATGAAATAACCAAGCAAAATAAATTATTTCCTCCATTTATTTGTGGCTGAAAATGTTCCAGCCATGTTGAGTTTCTAGAAGGGTGATTTATTGCAAAATTAAAACAAAAGCTCACTCAAAAACCCATGCTTTGTGTCTTGAACACCATACCTCAAACCATGCTTGAATGACACCATGTAAGAGATATTTTTCTCTTCCCCTCTCCCTCCAAAAGCTATGGCCAGCCCCTCCCCTCACTCCTCCATGGTTTTGTTTTTCTATAAATAGGATGCTTGTGATAGCCTTGTTGCACCTTGAAGCATTTGCTAAGTTTAGAGTTTTAGAGTTGTCTTGCTAAGTTTTTCTTTTCTCTCAAAGTTCCAAGAGTTCTTTCTCTTCATCTTTCTCATCCTTTCCTCACATAATCACCTCATAGTCTCAATCTACCACCTCATAACCTTAAATTATTCTCTAAGCTCTCAAATACTCAACCTCAAACACAACTTCACCCAAAACACATTTCCTTTCTTTTCCTTCCTCTTTGGCTGAATCATCACCACCATCCTAGGAGGTGTTGCTCATCTCATTTCCATCTTCAAGTCCAAGCTTTTACCTTCATCACTAGGTAGGGATTTGTTTTCAAACTTTGTTTTGCTCAAGAAAGTGTTTTTCTCTAGTTTCCTCTTGGATTCTTTTTGAACTTTCCTTTGTTTTTCCTTTTCTTTTCATTTCGGCCTCTAGGCCTTGTTATGAGCATGATAGCTTGATGATGAGAGTTTCTAGATGATGACATTGTGTTCATCTCAAAGAAACCTCTAAAGCTTGAGTTTTCCTTTCCTTATGACTTCATCTATATGATATCTAGCTCACATGGTTTTTCAACTTAAGAAAATTAATCTAAGGATTTCTAAAAGCCCAAGCCTACCCTTGTCAACCTTAAAGTTGGCCGGTACGTTCTAGGGATTTTTCTCTAGATAGGGGTTTGGGTATTTAATAAAGAACTTGACTTAGTTTCACTTTCTTTTTCTTTTTGTAAGACTTTGGTTTTGGTATTTTGATCTTTGAGATATTATATTGGGTTGTTATCTTGTTAAAGTCTTGAATGAGCTCTAGCTAACCATAAAATGAACCTTGCATCATGTTTACCTTTATGCTATGCACATCATGTCTACTTTCCTTGCTATCACTAAGTATCAAGATAATAAGTGAACCTTGCATTATCATGTTTATATTTCAAGCTATGCATTATCATGTTTATATTTCAAGTTCTCACTTAATACCAAGATAATAATGAGTTGCATTCATATTTACTTCGTGCTATCACTTTACTTTCTAATGGAACCTAAAACAAGTGCATGAGCATGTTTATTTTTATGTCATCACTTTAATGAACCTAGAGCTCAAAGACTTGCCCATTGTTGTCTCAACAAAGGTCTAAAAATATTTAATTCTTGTGGTTCCCATTTTGGCCCTAAGGGGCTTTGGTGTTTCTAAGTGTTAAAAACTATGTTTTATAATTTATCTAAGCTTATGTGAGTATAAGGAATATGTAGAATTAAGTTTTACGAATTTAGGACCTCTTGAGATAAAAATAATTTAGCCACTGCCCTCTTAAGTATTCTTATGATTTTAAAGGATGAAGGTGTTTATAAACAAGTTTTGAAAGTTCTAAAATAGTTCTAAGAGAAACTAGTAGTTTATGTGCCTTAGAAATTGTGTTCTATGCCTTTTATGGAGAAGTATATTTTCGGTTCTTCCTTGCTCTTTACTGCCACTGTATGTGCTGTTTTAATGATGATAATGTGCCTATGTTTGAGTAAAAAATAATGTTAAGACTCATGTGAAAGATAGGATAGGTTAGGAACTAGAAAAGAATTAATTTGAGAGTTCTAGATCCTTTAATTATGTAATTTTCTGGATTCTATCCAGCAAGGTTTAGATTTAATAATCATGGTTTTTAATTAGTTTGAATGTGTAGGAATGACTCATAATTGGTTTAGGACTTAATCTTAAAGCCTTTGGAGCAAACCGAACTTAGAAAGGGTCATTGTTGTGACTTCTAGGTACCCGTAAAGTTAGGATTTCAAATTCTGCATTCTTGAGGTTTAGAGATGTTCTTGACTATAGTGTGAGGTGAGAAATACTTAGTTATAACCTCATAGGTTCCCAAGAGACTAGGTTTTGATGATCGATAACTTAGAATGTGAGTTAAGGACTTTAAGGGTCTAAACCGTAATTTTTAGAACCCCGTAATCACACAAATATAAAGCTGTCCAAATCTGTATAGTGCTGTTTGGATAGGTCCTTGAGCATAAAAATTAGTAAAACTTATTAGTTGTGAACCTCTAGGTGTGTAAGAGGTTAAGGATAATACTAGAACAATTAGTTTACAAGTTTAAGACTCAAAAGAACCAAAGCATAAAACACTATGGGTTTATAACATAATAAGCTTGTGAGTTTGTATGAATAATTGTCTAAGGTATGATTATGTGATGATATATATGCTATGAAGAAGTTTTATGTATATGCTATGAAGAAGTTTTATGTACACGCTATGAAGAAGTTTCATGTGATGATGTATATGCTATGAAAAAGTTTTATGTGAAAATAGGTTATAGATTTATATGCATACTATGGGAAAGATTTATATCATGAATAATGATGTATCTATGAATTAACACTTTATGAGAACTTAAATATGACACAACACTGAGACGCTTTCTTGGGTGACACCAGTTTAGCCGAGCACCCCCAAGAAAACAAATCCGTGAGCGTATTGACATAGAGCTTGCCAAAGCGGACAATACTACGATGCACTAGTTGCTAATAGAGCGTTTCAAAGAGGAAATGACCCTAAGAAGTGATCCTTAATTGCCCCCTAGCCCGTACTTTAAGTCGGGATTATGTTACGCTTATCATAGGATAAGTAAGAGCTAGTGACGACTAGTTAATGTATGAGCTCATAACCTAGAGATGTTTTAGGGTGGCCCCATGAGATGAAAGTTAAAGTTTAAAATGTCACATGTGCTATACCTATCCCCTTATGTCAATGTTATAATGTTTCTCAGTTATTCTATTGATTGGCTTACCTTTATGATGCATTCATGTCATTAGTATATTCCATGCTTAGTCATAAGACGCATTATAAAATATGACGGGCCTTGGATAAATAATACTTTAGAAAACTAACTTAAAAGGAGTTTATATGCATGCAAACCTTTTTAGAAATAAAACCCAAGGTTCCTGAGGATGTGATGATGTCACCTAGGTAGGGATTACCCTACTGAGAATTCTTTTAGAAGATTCTCATTCCCTCTCTCTTTTCTTCCGTCATATCTTCAGATGGCGACATTTGTACTCTTCATCGACACCCCGGTATGGGAGCTGCACCATGACTCCTAAGACTTTTCGGGTCATACCATTTTGAGGGTCGCTGACTTTGTTAGAGTCTTCATGTTCATGGGACGACCCTTCAGCACACCCAAGACGGAGTTACCGATTCACCCCGATCGCCCCTACCATCACAACAATATTTTTGAGCGAGCTAGATCACGGGACGAGCAGATCCTCCGCATGCGACTCGAGGCATCAGCGATGCGTGACTACCCAGACACGTGCCTCGCACTCCAAAGACTGGGGACGGACCCATCCGAGGACCCGCCATCACACATGTACAGTTGGAGCTCTAGTCCCGCTCCCCCACCGATGAGAGCCGGGAGTGAGGAGACGGTGGTCCAGTCGAGGTTGGCACGTAGGCCATCCATGCGCCCTCACCGCGGTGGACATGCCTTGATGATGCGCTCGACCACTCCCGCCGAGATTCGTCAGTGGATCGACTCGACCCCACAGTACTCGGACCAGCAGGATAGACATAGGAGGGGTAGCAGTTAGTGCATACACGCCACATAGTTGAGGGCAAACCTTCTTTTATGTATGAGGTTGCCTACTCTAGGTGCACTCGGGCCTGGGTGTTGTTTTATGATTTCCTTGTATTTGTTTTCCTTGTATTTGTTCTTCAGTTGTATTCTGTTTCCCGATGTATCGAATAGTCCTGCCCTTTGGGTGGGCACATTATATATATATATATATATATATATATATATATATATATATATGTGTGTGTGTGTGTGTTTCAGTTGATGTTCCATGATATGATGTGTTCCTTTACGCTCTGCTTATATGTTTCGTTATGCTTCCTTTTAAAGATTCGTGCGTGGCTCTCACCTTGATTTTAAAAAGAAAAAAATTTACCCATATTTCCGCTAAGTATTTTCTAAGTAAAAGATAAGACCAAGAGGTAATATTCTAAAGATTAACCTAAGTACATACTAGTAGTCTTAGGTTAAGATTTAGGGTGTTACAAAATCCATTACTAAGGGATCTAAAAGTCTCAAATCAATTCTTTTCTAGTTACTAGCTTCTCTTATCTTTCACATATGAATTTTAGCATCAACTATACGTGAACATACTCATATTATCATCATTAAAACAGCATAAAACAGTGAGCATAGCAAGCAAGGCAGAACCGAAATTAACTCCATCATGCAAAGCATAAAAACTTGATTTCTAAAATATATAAATTGCTAGTTTCTCTTGGAACCTTTCTAAAACTTTCAAAACTCATTAGTAAACATTTTTATCTCATTAAAATCATTAAAATTTTTCCTAATGCAGTAGCTATTTTCGAATAAGTCATAAAGGATTTAAAATCATAACACTTGTTCAAAACATCTCTTAAACTCATAAACTTAGAAAAATTATGGAACATAAGTTTTAGTATTTGAAACTACATAAACCTCATAGGGCTGAACTTAAAGGAATTAAGAGACATGTGATTCCAAGTCTTTGTTTGAGATATTAATGGGTAAGTCTATGAGCTCTAAATCTCTTAAGTTATGACATAAAAATAAATATGCAATGCATTTTATTTTAGTCTTTATTTAGAGGTAAGGACATAAAATAAATATGCTATGCAAACTCATTATTATCTTAGAGATTTAGTGAGGGCATAAACATAAATATGAAGATGCAAGTTGTAACATCCCCAAATTTATAACTAAGATAAATATTAATCTTAATTAGCGATAGAAAAACCAAGAGAATCTGGACAAATGTTATGAAACACAACAAAAAGACTACTTAAGTATGTCTAGAGAAAAATGCAAAGAATTACGAAAATGCCATCACTTAGTGGAAATTATGAAAATGCCCTTGCTATGTAAAGGAAATTACCAAACTACCCTTGCCTTATTAAATGACGAAGATACCCTTACTCTATGAATGGAATTACAAGAATACCACTATCATTGTCTAATTACAAAAATATCCTTGTCTTAGTTAAAGAAATTACTACAATGCCATTTGCACAAATCCCTAAACTTGTCTTCAGACAAGAATGAATCTAAGCCATTGGATTAAGATGATAACACAATAATTTAACCACATACATCATACACATTTCTGAATCACATACATGCACTAAAGGTTAGAAAATCTCCACTAACATCTTTGCACAAAACATGGAGCATTTTTCATCCAACATGTTTGCATAAAACATGGAAACATGTTTGCACAAAACAAGGAGCATTTTCATCCCAAAATTCAGCCAACATGTTTCCATAAATCATGCTCCAAGTGCTTTCCTTCTTCTGTTTTTTCTCTAATCTTTCCACTATAAATACTCCTCAAACTCTCTTCAATTCAGAAACTCCCTAAGTGTTCTTTCTTTCTTATTCTATCATTCTTCTTATGTTCTTCAAAGACTTCTCTTGATCCTCTAAACTTCATCCAAACACTTAAATCCTAAGTCCAAACTTTCACTAGCCCTCACAAGAGTTACAATCTTTAACTTTAGTGAGAAATATTTTCTTAAGCACTCAAGTTCTAGAGCCAAGATTCAAGGAGGGTCATCTACTCCAAAGACTCTTGTTCAAAGCTTAAGGAAGAAGAGAAAGACCCTTTTTAGACTCTACACAAGAGGTAGGAGTTTCTTCTTTATTTGTTCAAGTATTGTTGGCTTCTAACTTTGCTCATGGATAGAATGCCTCAAACTTGAGTTATTGTCAAAAGTTTTGAATAATTATATTTTTAGAAAATACAACATGTTCTATTCTGCTATGAGTACTTTTATGATGTTATCAAACTCAAATATAACTTAAAAGATTGTATGTGAAACTTGAGTTAATAAAGATAACTTAAGACATGAACATGGTAGGTGCTGGAATTTCTAGTTATTTCTGGCAGTAGTTACTTCGAAAATTAGTGTTCATAAAATATGAAGGATCTCGAAATGAAAATATTTTTATTATAAACTAGACTCATTGTAGAACACTCTCCAAAAAGAATCACCTAAAACGGAGTTTCCCAGCCCAAGATATAAATTTTTAAAGTAGAGCCTAAGACTGAAACTCTTAATCTGACCTTGTAGTAGTAAAATAGGTGTAACTCACTCTAGAAAAATGCAAATGGACTGATTTCAACTTTGTGGAAAAGCTAACACATCTACAAACACAGTTATGTATGCTATGCATAAAATTTTATACCACAAAAATACAGAATGAGAGATATATTTTCGGGACAGTGTGCTGAGAAAGTCTTGAAGGTAGCGTGATACTGTGAGAGTGCAATTTGGAAAGGTTCTGGCTAAGGAAAGACTTGGTATTTAAGCGTGTCCACTGTGACCCACCTCTCTTTCCTGGGAATCCTACTATGCACAATTTACAGTTGATTTACACTAATCGAAGATGTTAGTGCTACAAATTTTATTCTAAAAGATGTCAGAACTCTAAATAAAAGATTCAAGTCTTGTAAAGAGATAATTTTAAGGATTTAAGTAGAATAATAATCTTCAGGAGATATATATAAAAGTCATAATAAAAATATATAAAGAACCTATAAAAATATCTTAAAGGGTATTAATGTATTAATGGAAGTACTAAGAGAAAAAATAATACCAAGATATCCATAACCTATTAGGAACACTAGAGACCTAACTTGATAACTTTGGTTGCTTAATATGAATTATCTATGAGAATTTTTACTATGAGATTTACATGATATTGTCTATGTTACATGAAGTGATATATAGAAATGTGAATGTATTGATGAGATATGAAATGATAATGATAAAATGATTTACTGTTCCATGATTTATTAATGTGCATACATTCATGTTTCAAATGAAATAATAAATAGACCAACTCACTGCTTAATCGTCTTTGAGGATTAAGGTATTGATGATTTCACTTAGTGAAAATAAAAGAAAAACCTGAAAAAGTAGCAATGATAGTCTGGAAAAGTGGACTTGAGCTAAACTCATGGCTTAACCCCCTAAACCGTTGAGATCATGGCAACGGAAAGAAAACCAAAAGGTTGTGGCAACGGCCACGGTATGAGCTCATTACCCTTTTAGGGTGGTCTAAGGCATTGATGCATTCATCCCGTGAGTAATTAAGAAATATGTTGATGAAATAAATGAAAGATGATGATCACTAAACAAGTGAATGTTGAGGATGAGTAATCATGAAATGCATGCAGCTCCTAAATGATTATTGCTTATTAGTGGTTTTACATGATATGCTTATATGTATGCTTGATGAAATACTGAATGGATATTTCTGCTAATGTTCAAGATTAGTTTTAAAAGTAACTGCACTTCGGCTAATCACGTTTGTGAAAGTTTGATAATTGAATCCTTACATGTTCATCTTTTTATAATAAACCCGAGGTGACTGGGACGACAACGATGACACTTTTAGTACAAGTAGGAACTCCTACTGAGAAATCATGTATTTCTCACTCCTATGTTTATTTTCCGTTGTCGTTACCAGAGACAGACGTGTCCACCTAAAGCAATGAAGCTGTAGCTGAGGAAGGAGGTAGCGCGTGAAGATTTCAAACCTTTTAAGTAGGAGCATTCCGAGCTTTAGTTACATTATAGCTTGTGAGAAACAATTAGTAATAGTAGAACTTATATTGTTATTTGTAATAACTTATCAGTATGATATATGCCCTGTTGTGACATATGTATTAAGTGATTATATTCCAGTTTATGTGATAATAGTTCTACACTTAGTCTCTTATTCCGCTTATTTAATTAAGTGCGCAATGTAACTTGATTATTATCTATAAAAGCGCTATGTATTTCACTTCTCATTACAGGCTTAAGTTTTCAAAAAATTAATTTATTTAAAAAAAATTTCCACTATTTTTCTAAGTTAATTTCAAAAGAAAATAAATGCAAGGCATAAGTGACAACTAATAGAATCCAAATGTGAACTTAAGCATAGTGGGGTTCTATTAGGGTGTTACACAAGTTCATTCTCTAGTCTTAAGCATTTAGTGATAACATAAAAGTAAATATGGATGCAAGTCTTTTATCTTAACTTTAAAGCTCATATGAAACTTTTAAAGAGAACTAAAAATCTCAACCTAACATCTATCTCATCAACAAAGTGAGCTTTAGAGTTCTTGGACCAAGTTCTCAAAGGAACTACTTGGTTCTTGAACATCATCATCAAGCTTAAAAAGAAGTAAGCTTTAAAAGAAAACAAAACCTCAAGGAAGTAAGAACCAAAACAACATTCTTTCTTGATATAAAATGATTATAGAGATACCTTAAAAATTTTAACAAAATCTTTGAGGTGAAGACTATGGAGGCCGAAACTATGAAGGAAAAGAAAAGGAGAGAAAAACCAAAACTTTACTAGATCAAGAACAAAACTCAAGCTTTAGAGGTTCCTTTGAGATGAACACAAGGTCATCATCTAGGATCTCTCATCATCAAGCTATCATGTTCACATAAACAAAGCCAAGAGGCCGAAATGAAAAAAAAGAAAAGGAAAACAAAGGAAAGCTCAAAAAGAGACCAAGAGAAAACTAGAGAAAACACATTTTTTAGCAAAACAAAAATTTGAAAGCAACTCCTACCAAGAGTGAAAATGAAAAGCTTGAACTTGGAAAGAAAAATGAGAAGAGTAACTCCTCCTAGGATGGTGAGATGGCTTTGGCCTTGAGGGAGATGAAGGAAAGGAGATGTGTTCTTGGTGGTTTAATGTTTGAGGTTAAGTGTTTAGGTGCTTAGGAGGTGATTCAAGGTTGTGAGGTGGTGGATTAAGATTATGAGATGATGATGTGAAGAAGGGATGAAGAAGATGGAGATGAAAAAGATGAACTCTTAGAACTCTTTGAGAGAAAAGAAAAGAACTCAAGAAAGCTTGAAAACCAAAACTTTGCAAATGATCTAAAGTGTTTCCAAGTGCTTCTATGTATGTTATTTATAGAAGAATGAAACAAATGAGAGCTCATAGAGGGGAAGGAGGAGCCATGTGGTTGCCTCATGTTCCATGAGGTGAGAGATTGAATTTTGAGTCATGGAGGAGTAAGGTTGAAAGTATGGGAGGTATGGCTTCAAGCATGGTTTCAAGCATGGTGTTTGAAGTGATTTTCCTTCAAATTTTGAAATAAAATAACTCTTATAGAAAGGAAAGAAAGGCTGATGGTTTTGGCAACAAAATGAGGGGGAAAATATCTAATTCATCTAGTCATTCACTTAGTCATGCAAGCATGGGTGTAAGTATGACAAAGTATGGTGTATGTAAGGTGAAAGCATGGTCTTTGGAGTGTAAAAATTTGAGCATGTAATGGATATTTTGGGGGCATGGGTTCGGCCAGACCTGATGCAACCAAGGGGGAGAGAGATTTGTCCATGTAATTGTGTGTTAATAATAGGTTTAGATGGTATTAGTTTAGGTATAAGATTAGGAATCATTAAGCACAAGTTTAGGTAACTAAGAATGAGTTTTAGGGATTTTATAACAAGGTTAAGGAGTACTCATACACATTTAGAGAGTTTAAAATTCATTTTATGCGTAAACTATGTAGACAAATTTCCATGATTTAAGGAATTGGAGAGAGAAAACATTATTCAAGATTCCATGACTAGGAATCTTGAATTTAAAATAAGATTTGAGTTTAAATTAAGCATTCTTAGGTTCTAATCAACTTTAATAAATTATTTTGACTCTAGATTAATTATGGAAATTAATTAATCTTCGATTAGAGCCTAATATTGCTTAGGTTTGCTTAATCACACTATTAAGATTAAAAACACGAAACTAGGGGCAAAATCATAATTTCGCACAAATTTCGACCGGGATCACCGCGACTAAAATTGAGGTCATAGAATACATAAAAATGCCTTTTAAAACCGTCTGGAGAAGTTTCGGGGTTCATCTGGCACTTGCAATCGGGTCAAACACCACAGGGGTATTTTAGTCATTTTGACCCGAAAACTCGAGAAACAAGATTTTCGATCCCAGAAAGGTATACAAGTCAACTAATCCCCTTCCAACATTGAGTTTGCCCTTCAAAGACTGCCGGATCGGCTTTCCTCGAACTCTGGGCCGAAAATGACCTTAGGGCATTTTGGTCATTTTCACTCTAATAGAAAATCGAGGCGTTACAAATATGTTATGGGATCTTAGAACTACATGATTTAGTTTTATGAATTGAGATATTATTATGATATCAGAGATTTGATATGATTTAGAACCCCAGTGTTTGAATTATAATATTATATATATATATAAGTCTATTAAAAATATGTTAGTTAAGAAATGGATTTAGAACTTTGGTTTATGGTACCAAGAGGTACAAAATTCAGTATGATTCTTAACAATTGTCAAATACATATTCTGTGGGCTAAAATCGAAATGCCTTCAAGCGGTGAACCTTTGGGTTCGATTTTCACAACCACAGTTATGCTAAAGTCAGATTGTTAGAGTTGTATGAGTCAAGAACTCTCAGAG
Source organism: Dalbergia cultrata (assembly GCA_031216105.1). NCBI lineage: Eukaryota > Viridiplantae > Streptophyta > Magnoliopsida > Fabales > Fabaceae > Dalbergia > Dalbergia cultrata. The sequence goes on from CM062350.1 coordinate 38,622,571, forward strand.
TACTAAGAATTTAGGGGCTCGCATTCGCAAGGGATGGAGTACCCACCTTTTAGAATGTTGATTTTATTTATTTGTATTAAGTTATGTATGATGATTAGTACACGACCATGGAGGCAATATTAAATAAACAGCCATGGTGGCATATGCATAAAATAGGACCTAGTTAGGTGCCCATAGTTGTCCGCAAGGGACTAGTATGATTATAGCAAGCGCTCTTGCTCACGAGGAACTGAGCAACCATCAGAAAAATTATGATTTAACAGTTTTTAATATTGTATATGTATTTATCATGTTCAACAAATGATCTTATGACTGATTATGTGTTACCAAGGCTTGTTTATAAAATTATAGAATAAAAAGTGTTTTCCTAGCTAATTATGTATTTAAATATCAAATGATTTATGATTGATGCATGCATATTATATTATTGTACATTCTTGGTTGTCTCATGTGGGTGATGGGTGAAAGCTCACTCACTGAGTCCATTGAGTCACCCCTCTCCCTTCCTCTAATAGTCATAGGTCTAGAGATAGTTTAGACTCCGATTCCAGAGATGCTATTATTTTCCGTATGGTAAGTCTTACCTTGGAGTAAGGCTTAGTTTAGAGTTTTATTAGAGTAGAGTTATCCAAAAAATGTGCAGGCAGGATCCAGCCACACATTATTTTCATACTATGTATATGTGTTTAGAGACTTAAATATTTATGTATATGTTCTCAGAGTATGAGTATGAAATTTAAATGTAAAGTATGGGCAAAGAATTTTGTAAATAGCTAGAGATATATTGATGATTTAGTTTGCAAGTATTAAACAGATTTTTAGAGATTGAGTTAAAGGATTCTAAAGCTTTAAATATTAAAGTATTTCAGAGTTTTGATTTCAGAAATTTGGTCCCGGATGAGAATTTAAATAAAGATTTAAAGGAAACTATGTTTTAAGGATGAATATTTTCATAAATTATGCATTTAGAAAGCCACGCCACCCAGAAGGCTTACGTGGGGATGGGATTCCTCATGTGCCGGTCACGTTCCCAAGTCGGGTCGTGATAAAGTGGTATAAGAGCATTAGGTTTCCCTGCATAGTACTGGAGCAAGTGTCCACAAATAACATGACGTTTATGTGAATGGAACCGCAACCATTTGCACTAATGTGATGTTATTTGAGGCCTATCGGAAGAGTCAGTCATGTCTAGGTTCAATTAAAGTCTACGTCATTTCTTGGAGCTCTTGGTCTAATTCTATGCCTTTCCCTATCCTCTCGGTTAAGTTGTGTCATTTGTTAATTGGCATCACAGTCGCCACAATAGTAGCACCATGTTAGTTTGTGTAACAGTTGTGTATGGCGCCTTAGTGGGCTATTCCGAACCATTCAGAGATAGTTAATGAGCACATCCAATGTCGAAGTGCATAAAAAAGGAATCTAAGCAAGAGTAATTAGCTTAGACATAGATCAGTCACAGGTACCATTGGCCAGGGCCACCCCTTTCAATGCCTCCCTGACGTGTCCCATTATCATACAATGAAGAGGTCAAGGCATCAGCTAGCTAGAATGATAGAGTTTAGTAAGGACCGGTTGGTCACACGCAATTATCAGACAAGCGGAAAACGCCTTAGAAGTCAGTGCCCATGAGGCACACTCTTATGCTATCGATGTAGTTAGAGGCGGTGCAAGAATAAGGATTACCCATTACCTCGAGGAGTTACAAGTCAGAGAGTTAAGGAACTTTATACTCCAGAGGAAGAGAGTTAACTTAAGAGTGACCTAAAGCTAGTGGGTTGAAAACCCGATGAAAGTGCGAATCATGCATATAGGCATACTGTACGATTGATACTTTAATTCTAATGTGTCAAATTATTTGAAGTGATCTTGATGTCATTAACATCCTGCGTGCCATGCCCATTTTATAATACGCATTGTTGCATTATTTTATGTTCAGAATTTGTGCATTTACATTATAGAAGTTTGGTATGCATGCCTAACATGTTAACAATAAGATAGGAATTACTAGGCTAGTATTGGATGATTTTTGAATCATTATGCATATTTGTTGCATCCAATTGCATTAAGTACCTCTTATTGTTTCTCTTATAATTATATGCATGATTAGGCAAAGGGAATATGCGAGTCGAAAAATGTTCTAAGTGCGAGGTAATAAATCTCTCATACTTACTATAGTGGGTGCTATTTAATTAAAAGAGCAAGTGAATATTTAGCATTAAATTTCAAGAATTAAGAGTTAAATGGAAGAGTGTGTACATGTTGTGTGGTTTTATGCATGAGCATGCCTATTGATTATACCTTTGGAATAAAGAATAGAATAGTTTCCTAAGAGATTTCCATGACATTAAAAGATCATGCCCACAATGAATAGTTTAGTTGAAATCAAGTGTTTTCGCAAGTTGTATTTTAATTTTACAATACTTCCTTTTCGATTCGAATGTAAGTAATTATATTATTTAAAGACATGTAATAGCACTATGTAATGATTTTGTTTGAGTTGACATTGTATGAATATGATTAGAGTAGTTTAAGGAGGACAATTTGGATCTTAAAGGATGATGTTTTGCATGACCAAGTAGAGAAACTCGTATATGAATGATGTACGCTTTCCCCATCTCATGCATGTAAACTAAGTGGAAGAATGTTAAGGAAGGATTTGTTTTATTTAAGTTGCAACTTGATAACAAGATAATGAGAAGTTAATGGAATTAGCAAAAGTAACCAAAAGCATGATGTATGCCTCATATGTGTATTTATCATTTTATGTGTAAATAGGATTAGATGTTTTGAATGCATGCAGTTGTGCTTGAAGGAATTCGATTAAGAATTAGTAAGTTGATTATGAAAAGATTTGGTACAATATACATATAGAGTGTTTTAAAAATCTTAGAGCATGCCATGTTTGCTTCTTGCTTTTTCTACATGACCGAATAAGGTAAATTGATCTTCATCCATTATGCGCATAGAGAGTGAGAGAGTTCAGGAACTGAAGACCGAGACTCTTTGTAGTATCAGTTGATGTTAGATGCAAGAGAAAGAGAAACAGAGCAAGGATGAAAGTGATGTTTAGCCCCCTAATCTTTGATAGCTCTCGCATGCACGATGTAGTCGAGCGTAGCATTTTTCCCTTGGACTTGCACTGTGGAAAGGGCTACCCACAAAGGTGGAGCCGCTCGGTGTAAGTGTCATGACTAGAGCCATTGCTGCCTCGATGAGAAAGGGCTGTCCTTGTTGGCAGAGCCGCCCAGATGTGACAATTGACATCCTCAACTAAAGTAATAAGAGCATTGGCCTTCAAGATGGCATTGTCTCCAAGAGTATCAGCTAATATAGCCAGAGTATCATGTCAGAGTGTTCCAAGCATTCAGGCCCATTCTCAAAACCTCACGTGGGTTAAGTATTCAAACTCTTTAAACTTCTAGTTACCTCAGTTTAGATTTGGGGACCAAATCTATTAAAGGGGAGGATTGTAATACCCGGTATACACTTGTCAGTAGATGAGTTTTTGTATGGCCTTAAGGTCCCCCGGGACTCGCTCATGCTGTCGAGTTTGGGATTTCACTAAGTCTAAAGCCCTACACCTCCTTGGAAGGCTATATGTTAGAGTCACAATCTTGGGATCAAAAGTCCCGGTAATTGTTCCCTAGAGAAAAACCAGTTGAAAAGTGATTTTTAATGAATTTTTGGAAGCCTCTAGATGTTTCGTTTCTAGCCCCCAAGTTTAGAAAATCGTCAGAATTCCAAAATTTAAACTAGAACCCAAAAATTAGATTTTGATTGGCTAGAGTTTTGAATTTTTAGATACTTTATTTGAATCCAAATGGGGGGTATTTTCTTATTTACATTTATGTTTTAAAGTTAATTAAGAGTAAAATAAATGGGGACATTAAAATAAATGAGTATAGAGTCACTCATGTATCACATGACAGCAAAAATGCTGATATTGGGTTTTACTGTCACTGCTATAGGACCACTATAGCAGTCACAGGAGGGTGTAGCCGTGTTTTTGGGATTCTGGTGACCGCTATAGTGGTCACAAGTGACATGTTTGGGACAGTCGGGGGAGGGGGGCATGGGTGCTTATGATCGCTATAGTGGTCATACACCGCTATAATGGTCCCCCTAAAACCCAAAATTTGCTAGAAATGACATAGTATCACTTAAAGAACCCCTTACCCTTATAAAACCCTCCCCAACTCGTGAAATCATTCCCAAATGTCCGAAACCCTCGTCCCAAATTCCTCCCCTCACTTTTTCTCTCAACGCCATTCAAATCCATCCTTCCTCAAGCTTCAAGGTATGTGTTGTTAATGGGTTTTGGTCTCTTTTCTTCCATTTCCTTCATGATCTTAGTATGGGTTGTTAGTTTATGTCACTGTTGTCAAGTAGGGGGTGCTCCCCCAATGTTGTTAGAGCTAGATTAGAGTTATTTAGAGGTTATTAGAGATTAATCTAGAGTTTTTATTATTGTTATAGTCGACATGGTGTCTCCCCTAGCTCCCCGGAGCTCAGTTGCTGTTGACGTCACCTCTCCCTCTCCTCCAGGTGAGTGGGTTTAAACTCATGGCCTTATCTTAGTTATTATAAGTATGTTTTATGCATGATAATTATTAAATATGATATTAGAGACAAAAATTTGAATATATATGATTTTGCAAGTTATGGCAAACTAGCCAAGATTATGATTTTTGCTTTAAGCATGAAAGAAATGTGTTTTAGAAAACCAAGGGACCATGATTAATAGATTGTATGTTATAAAAATGTTTTATGTTCAACTCTAAGAGATTTATGCAAGAGAGTATGATTTAATAAGTTATTATTCTATCAGATAGGTTTAAGAGTTTATGATATGTTATTGATCCAAGGCTTGAAATTTATAAATATGTTATGGGATCTTAGAACTACATGATTTAGTTTTATGAATTGAGATATTATTATGATGTTAGAGATTTTATATGATTTAGAACCCCAGTGTTTGAACTATAATATTATATATATATATATATATATATATATATATATATATATATATATATATATATATATATATATATATATATTAAGTCTATTAAAAATATGTTAGTTAAGAAATGGATTTAGAACTTTGGTTTATAGTACGAAGAGGTACGGAATTCAGTATAATTCTTAATAACTGCCAGATACATATTCTGTGGGCTTGACATCGGAACGCTTTCAAGCAGTGAACCCTTGGGCTCGATTTTCATAGCCACAGTTATGCTAAAGTCAGATTGTTAGAGTTGTATGAGTCCAAAACTCTTAGAGTACTAAGAATTTAGGGGCTCATATTCGTGAGGGACGGAGTACCCACCTTTTAGAATGTTGATTTTATTTATTTATATTAAGTTATATATGATGATTAGTACATGGCCATAGGGACAATATTAAATAAACAGCCATGGTGGCATATGCAGAAAATGGGACCTAGTTAGGTGCCCATAGTTGTCCGTGAGGGACTAGTGTGATTATAGCAGACACTCTTATTCACGAGGAACTAAGCAACCATCAGAAAAATTATGATTTTACAGCTTTTACTATTGTATATGTATTTATCATGTTCAACAAATGATCTTATGACTGATTATGAGTTACAAAGGCTTGTTTATAAAATTAGAGAATAAAAAGTGTTTTCCTAGCTAATTATGTATTTAAATATCAAATGATATATGATTGATGCATGCATATTATATTATTGTACATTCTTGGTTGTCCCATGTGGGTGATGGGTGAAAGCTCACTCACTGAGTTCGTTGAGTCACCCCTCTCCCTTTCTCTAATAGTCGTAGGTCTAGAGATGGTTTAAACTCCTATTCCAGATATGCTATTATTTTCCCTGTGGTAAGTCTTACCTTGGAGTAAGGCTTAGTTTAGAGTTTTATTAGAGTAGAGTGATTCAGTATATGTGCAGGCAGGATCCTGCCACGCATTATTTTCATACTATGTATATGTATTTAGAGGCTTAAATATTTATGTAAATGTTCTCAGAGTATGAGTATGAAATTTAAATGTAAAGTATGGGCAAAGAATTTTGTAAATAGCTAGAGATATATTGATGATTTAGTTTGCAAGTATTAAACAGATTTTCAGAGATTGAATTAAAGGATTCTAAAGCTTTAAATATTAAAGTATTTCAGAAATTTGGTCCCATATGAGAATTTAAATAAAGATTTAAAGGAAACTATGTTTTAAGAATGAATATTTTCATAAATTATGCATTTAGAGAGCCATGTCACCCAGAAGGCTTACATGGGGATAGGATTCCTCACGTGCCGGTCACGTTCCCAAGTCGGATCGTGAAAATTTCACTTGTTGAGACCCTCTTCTTTTTATTTAAACCCTTCCCCACTTCCTCCATCCCTATTTCATGAACCAAAACCCTACCCTTCCACCATTTCTCCTCTTTCTCTCAATCTCACTCAAATCCATCATCCCCAATCATCAAGGTGAGTATATGTTGTTAGATTTTGACTTCATTCTCTTTATTCTTTCATGATCTTAAGTTTAGCTCTTTTATTTCTCTCATTGTTGTCAAGTGGAGGTGCTCCCCCAGTATTGTTTTGAGTTAGTTTATGGCAATCTAGAGCTACTCATAGATCGTTAATGAGTTTTATGGTTATAATAGTTGATGTGGTGTCCTCCCAGCTCCCCGAAGCTCAGTTGGTGTTGACGCCATCTCTTTCTCTCCCTCCAGGTGAGTGGGTTCAATCCTGTGACCTTTATTTTGATTATTAGAATTATTTTCTGCATATTGTGGCATAATATATATTGTTAGAGGATATTTCAAAGATATTTTAGATAGATGTTAATTATGTTCAGTTTATGAAATTATGATTTTAGGATATCATGAAATGAATGATTTGAGATAATTTTAGAGAGGATTAGACATTGATAATGATTTGTTTTAGTTGATGAGATTGTGATTTTCAAAGAGTATGAACTATATTTTTTTTTTTTGGAAACTCATGGGACCATTATTGCTAAAAATGATTTTTTCTCTATAATTAGCCAAAGCAAGTTTATGATTATATTTGTTAGAGATTTTGTGACTTTTGTTACGATTTTAAAAGTAGGATAATTATATGTTAGAAAGTGTAAATTAGAGAAGAGCTTAGTGTAATGACTTGCCTATTTGTATTTTTGTGATAAAATAATTAATTGTGAGTAATCGGTAGGGATTTTAAAAATTTCGACACACATAGTTAGGATCGAAATTATATAAGGATTCTGTCAAAAAAAATGAAAATTAAATTTTTATTATGAAAAATTCAATATAATAATATTTTAATCGGGATATAGAATGATACCTTATAATAAATATAAGGACATAGAAAAATAATAATAATAAGATTTAATAAATATTTTTATCCTAGTAAAATTTTTTAGGCATCGATCGCATACCAAAAGGGTAATAATTGGTACACCGAAGTGGTAATAGCCAGTACACCGAAACACCAAAATTGGTTTAAATAATAGCTATGATTAGATCTCAAATAATTTTTAGTTCGGACAATTAAATAACCATAGACATTTCTAATACTGATACAAGGCAAATCGATCCGAGAATATCAATTTCCTAACTTTGTCTCAAAGTAAGGTTTATTATAAAAAGGAAAAAGAAAAGCAAATTGACATTTCTTCTCGATTTGGCCACAGAACCCATGTCTCCTTTCTTTCTTCCTCCATTTTCTTCAAGGTTTTCACTTTCAAACTCATGAAAACTTCAAGTTCTTCAATGATACACTTAGATATATGTAACACCCTAATTTTTAACCCAATACTCTAGAACATATTAGGCTAATCATTAGGTTATTACTTCTTAGTCTCATCACTTTATTAAAATACTTAGCGAAAATTACGGGTAAATTTTTCTTTTTGAAAACATAAAACAAAGTGAGAGCCGTGAACCTAACTAGTCGAATAACAGAAGTATAAGACACGCGTTACAAGTATTATAAAATCATAAAGTAAAGCATATAACCAAAGAACAACAATCATAATAACAAGAGAAACATTTCATTAATAATCACATAGTTGAAGTACATAACTAGTCATACCCTAAGAACGGGCAGAGCTTGTAATACAGCGGAAATAAAACACAACAGAAGCAAGAAAAATACAAGGTACATGGTACGTCAAGAAGATAAACCCAAAACGCTACCCTCCTATTAAGCTACGAATACAATCTACAACCCCTCCCAAAAGGTACTGCCGAAGGGAAGATCTCCATAAAAGCTTAGGTACTCGCAAAGCTCTGCATCGGAGTCTAGTGACGACGGGGATTCTTAGATGATGGAGGCAGGTAACCAGGGAAACGCTTTATCTCCTCCTGAGTAGGCCAATGGAGTGTGAAGGGAACTCGTGGCGGCTGAATATGAGCTCCTCGATGCGGGCGCATCTCGGCTCTCCTTGCCAAGAGCGGCTGCCTCACGATCTCCTCGCTCCCCTCGCGTCAGAACTGGGGAAAGGGAGCAGAGCCCTCCGAAGGGACATGCATCGGCGAATCCTCTGGTGGATCAGTCTCGGACCTCCACGAGCGAGGCATATACTCCAGGTAGTCACAAACAGCTGAGGCAGAGGTGCAGGCGTGGCGCAGCTGCTCATCATGCGGGCGAGTGCGCTCGAAGATCATGTCGTCACCACCAAAAGGTGCAGTAGGAGTGAACTGGTAGCTCGATACCAGATAAGCGAAGGGTCGTCCCATGTACACAAAAACACGGACGGCACAACGACCCTCAAAATGATACGAACGGTGGTCCGGGTCGTAGTGCACCTCCCAAACTGGTGTGTCAATGAAAAGTACGAACGTCGTCATCGGTATCTAAAGATATGACGAAAGAAAGAAGAGAGAGGAGTGAGAATTCTTGCTAAAGAATCTCAGTAGGAGTCTCCTATCCTAGGGTTACATCGTTCACATGCTCAGGAATCTCAGGTTTAATTATAAAACAGTGATCATGCATATAAGATTCAATTGAGGGTTTTCCAAAACTAATTATCCAAGGTCCATTCCTTTTAGCATGCATCTTGATGTTATGAATGCAACATGTTATATCATGGATGCATGTTAATATTTGAGCATATACAACAACACATCAAAGCATATAAGCATAAACCATGTGACATAAGGGCATATAATTCTCAAGTGAATCATTCCTCAACTTCATGACATCGAACATGGTACTTTAGCATAACAAGCCACCCTAAAAATAACTAGGTTATGAGCTCATACCTCAGCTAGTCGTCACTAGCTCTTGCTTATTATCTGAATAAGCGAAACATAAATAATAATAATCCCGACTCGCAAGTACAGGTAGGGGGCAAGGATCATCTTTCTTAGGATATACCCTCTTTGAAACGCTTTGCGAGCATTAAGCCACAGCAATTTGTCCGCTTTGGTAGGCTGCATCTACTCATACCCTCATGGATTTGTCTCCCCTGGGGGTGCTCGGCCGAACCGGTGTCACCCAGGCAAGCGCGTCTCAGTGCTTTGTCACATAAAAATCTCCTGGGGGTGCTCGGCCGAACCGGTGTCACCCAGGGTTTTCAATTCATATGGTACTCTAAAAACATCTTTTCAACCCTTTTAGGTTTGACGGAAATTCGGCAGCATAATAGCTGATAAACCAAATTTCCTTCAAACTACCACAAGCTAATTCACACAATCATATTCTCATAAACTCTCATGCTATGATAAACTTTAACATTTTCATTAATCATTTTCTCATGCATCAAGCACATCTCATCATATCATTGCATCATATAACATATCATAGCATTAACAACTTTCTTAGTGTCTTATGCATTGACCCTTAAGGTCCTTAACTCACTTTATAAGTTATAAATCATCAAACCTAATCTCTCGGGAACTTATAAGGTTATAACTAAGTATTTCTCACCTCATACTATAGTCAAGAACATCTCTAAACCTCAAGGATGCAGAATTCATAATCCTAGGAGTCACAACAATGACCCTTTCTAAGTTCGGTTTGCTCCTAAGACATCAAGATCAAGTCCTAAACCATTTATGAGTTATTCCTACACATTTAAACTAATTTAAAACCATAATTGTCATTACTAAACCTTGCTGGACAGAATCCAGAAAATTCAAACATTAAGGGATCTAAAACTCTCAAATTAATTCTTTTCTAGTTTCTAATTTCTCTTATCTTTCACCTATGAGTTTTAACATTAATTACACTCAAACATAAGCATATTATCTTCATTAAAACAGCTCATACAATGGTCATACAAGGCAAGGCAGAACCGAAACAAACATCTCCATTTAAAGGCATCAAACACAATTTTTAAAGCACATAAAATACTAGTTTCTCTTGGAACTTTTTTAAAACTTTCAAAACTCATTTCTAAACATTTTTATCATCTAAAATCTTAAAAATATTTATGAGGGAAGTGACTAAATCAACTTTGTCTCAAGAAGTTTCTAAATTCATAAAACTTAGTTCTATGCATTCCTTAAACTCATAAAAGCTTAGAAAAATTATAAAACATAGTTTTCAATACTTGTAACCAAACAAACCCTTAGAGGCCAAATGCTCAAGCCAAGGAAATAAATATTTTCAAGCCTTTGTTTGAGAAACAATGGGCAAGTCTTTGAGCTCTAGGTTCATTTAAGTGATGACATAAAAGTAAACATGCTCATGCAGTCATTTTAGGTTCCATTAGAAAGTAAAGTGATAGCATAAAATAAATATGAGATACAACATATTATTATCTTTGATATTTAGGTGAGAACTTGAAATAAACATGATAATGCATAGCTTGAAATATAGATATGATAATGCAAGTTCATTCATTATCTTGATACTTAGTAATAGCAAGGAAAGTAAATATGATGTGCAAAGCATAAAAGTAAACATGGATGCAATATTTTTTTTAGTCTCATCTAGAGCTCTTACAAGACTTTAGAGATACAACCCAACACATATCTCATCACAAAGAAAGCTTTAGAGTTCTTGAACCAAGTTCTCAAAAGAACTATGAGGTTCTTGAACATCATCATCAAGCTCAAAGAAAACAAAACTTTCTAAACAAACAAAACCTCAAAGATCCAAAAGGAAATAAAAACCGAAATGTTTAAGAAAAGGAAACAAGGAAACCAAACTCAAAATAGCAAGAAAAGTAAAGGTGTTCTTGAGTAAAAATCATTTTTGAATTAGAAAATAAAGTTGAAACTCAAAGAAAGCGAAAACTCAAGCTCTAGAGGTTCCTTTGAGATGAACACATAGTCATCATCTAAGAGTCCTCATCATTGAGCCATCATGTGCTCATCAAGGCCTCATGGCCGAAAGCTTCAAGAAAGAAAAGTAAAGAAAGTTTCAAAAAGAAAACCCAAGAGAAAGCTAAAAAGAACTCATTTTCAAGAAAGCAAAGTTTAGAAAACACTCCTACCTAGAGTGAAGATAAAAACTTGAACTCTTTGAAAAGGAAAACAAGATGATGAGCTCCACCTTGGGGCTAGATGGCTCGGCCTTGTGGGGAGGAAAAGAAAGGAAATGTGTTCTTGGTGGGCTTGTGTTTGAGAATGGAAGTTTAGGTGTTTGTATGATGATCTAAGGTGGTGGGGTGGTGTTTCAAGGTTATGTGATGATTATGTGATGATTATGTGATGAGAGGATGAAGAAGATGAAGATGAAAAGAAAGGAAGAACTCTCTTGAAACTTGAGAGAAAAAGAAAAAACTCAAGAAAGCTTAGGAAAACTAAAAGTGTGCAAATGAACTAAAGTGTTTGCATGTATTTCTAGGCAAGGTATTTATAGAGAATGAAAACAAATGAAGGCTCAAAAGGGGAGGAGGGTGACCGTGTGGCTTTGGAGGGAAAAGGAAGAGAAAATATCTCTTACACAAGGTCATTCAAGCGTGGTTTGAAGTATGGAGTTCATGACTCAAGGTATGGCTTTAGGGATGGGTTTTTGAGTGAGTTTTTCTTTTAATTGTGAATGAAATTAGGCTTCTAGAAGTGAGACATGGCTGGAAGTTTTTCAGCCACAAATAAATGGAGGAATTGATTTATTTCACTTGGTTATTCATTAGGAAAAGCAAGCTTGATTGAAAATATGACAAAGTATGACAAGTATGGTGATTTGAGGTGATTTTCCTTCAAGTTTTGAAATGAAATAATTCATGAAAATGGGGGAGAAGGCTGGTGTGAAACTGACCAGAAAAATGGGGAAGAAAAGGCTTCTAGATGTTGTCCTTGGAAGCATGGATGAGAGCATGGTTTATATGACTCAAAGTATGGTTTATGTAAGGTCAAAGCATGGCTCTTTGTGTGAGAAAAATTCACACATGTTATAACATCCTAATATTCGACCCAATACTACTAGTATGTATGTAGGCCAAATCTTAGTCGTTACCTCTTGTCATAGTTCTAATTACTTTGAAATTAGACTTAAGGAAAATACGAGCCAATTTTTTTTTCTTGAAATCTCGTTAAAATAGGAGCCGCGCATATCACAATGTAAACGGTATGAATAAATGCGGAAACAATAACATAGAAGTGGCTCCAATCAACATGACATTATTACATCTGAAATACTTCATGCATATACTATGCCCACCCTAAGGGTAGGACTTTTCAAGTACATAAGGAAGTGCGAATACAACTGAAACATGAAAAATACATAGCAATAGGAATCACATAACGTGAAAACATAAAAGGAACACCCATTCCCAAGTGCATCTAAAGTGGATAACCTTGATACAAAAGAAGGTTTATCCAATCTACATGACGTGTGTGCACTAAGGACTACTCCCAATCCTACATCTAACGCCACGGGTAAGGTGGAAGATAACCGATCCATGGATGAAGCTCGGCTGGGGCTAGCATGCCTGAAAACTGGCCTTGCCCTCCGTGTCTAGGACGTGGACCGGGCACCGGGGCTCTCCGAGGCTGAGTCACCGTCTCCTCGCTACCCCTGGGCATATGTGGGGGAGAGGGGGCAGAATCTTCTCCATACAGGTGGATAGGGGTGTCCTCTGAGGGATCCTCCTCCGAGTGCTGAGTGTGTGGTACGTACTCTGGTACCGCTCCCAAACTGGCAGCGGGTGTCCGTAAGATCCTCTCCTCAAGCATACGGGCGCGCTAAAAAATAGTAGCGTCATCATAAGGAGACGTCGGGGTGAACAGATAACTATCTATCGGATGAGCAAAGGGCCGCCCAAGAAACATAAACACACGTACAGTGCAGAAGCCCTCAAAATGGTATGACCTAAGCTCGGGGTCATGGTGGATCTCCCAGATGGGCATGTCAATGTAGAGGACGAACATCACCATCCCGATCTGAAGACGTAAAGGAAAAGAAGAGATAGAGGGAATGAGATTTCTTGCTAAAGAAACTTAGTAGGGTTTTTCCTTCTACCTAGGTGTCATCTCTTACGTCCTCAGGGACCTTGGTTTCTTATTAAAAATCATGGTCATGCAATAGTTCAATTATGAAGTTCGAAAACGTTAACTTCCAAGGCCCGTTCGTTTTTAATTCTAAAGCCTCTTGGTTACATAACCTATAATTTCTTGAAACTGGAATCATAATTCATATGTACTATTGACATGGATCATGAAACATAAACTCATAAACCATGGTACATAAAATCATAGATCAGGGAACATAAAATCATAGATCATGGGATATAGTACATAGTGCATGGTAACTTAACTTGGTTACTTAGGTGACATTAAAGTCTTATCATTTTCTTCCTGGGGCCACCCTAACTGGTCTCCGTTGGGAGATGTAACTAGGTTATGAGCTCATACCTCACTAGTCGTCACTAGCATAAAGACTTATCCCTTTTGATAAGCTAAAGTCCCGACATAAAGTACGGGCTAGGGGGCTAAGATCACCTCATCTTCCATCCCGTTTGATGGTTTCAGGGGGTCATTTTCACATAGTTTATGTCACCTTGAGTCTTAGCATGTTATAACAAGATGTCACATAAATCATGCATGTCACATATTTCATATAACTTTAACGTAGGCATCTCTAGGGTTCTTAAGAGAACAATAACACGCAATTCCATCATTACATAGCATCATATAAGTCATAAGATAACACATAAATTCATCAATCATAGAGGGTACCCAAACCATTCCCTTAAAAGCAAAAGCCCTTAATCGGGTAACCTCAAACTTCCAAATTATTTTCTTGTACCTCTAAGGGATTGATTAACCTCATTACCACAATTTATTAAGTCCTAGAACCTAATTAATTATGGCTGGACAGCATAGACAGTAAACATATTTTGATGAATTACGGTGTTCTAGAAGTTGCATTTTAGGTCCTTTCTCATTAACGACTTTTTCTATGATGCAATAATTAATACCTAAACCAATTATGAGTCACTCTCACTCATCTAAACATGTTATAATGTGATTTTCCAAACTCAAACAAGGCTGGAACAGAATGCATATTTTCAGCTCCTAAGGAGTTCTAGAAATCACATTTTCGAACATATAAAGTTACTAAGCATACCTAAGATGCCTAGAGCAATTATCATACAATTGGTAAGGTATTTAAACACATATAGACCACCCAAAACAGAATTTAAGGTGCTGGAAAATAACAAGGCAGAACAGAAATCTATTTCATCACATAATGCCTAGAACTTTCGTTTAAAAACACATAACTTGCTAGTTTCTCTTGGAACCCTTTTAAAACTTATAAAACTCATTAGGAAACATTTTATTTCTTTAAAATCCCCATAAAATACATGAGGGTAGTGACCATTTCAAAATATTCTCCAAGGGTATTTAAACCACGAAATCATACTTAAAACATTTGTCATAGACACCTATGCTTAAGAAAAATCCCAAGACATAGATTATAGGCCCTTGTGACTTAATGAAACTCATTCTAGCTTCATTATTACCACATGGCCTAAATGTATATTCCAAGGAATTATCTACATATTTAACTTTTACTTAGGATGAAGAGGGCAAATCTTTGAGCTCTAGGAGTTTTAGGTGATGACATAAACATAAACATGATATGCACTCCATTTTAGATTTCCTTAGAAAATAAAGTGAGGGCTCAAGATAAATATGAGATGCAAGTTCACTTCTTTATCTTTGAGTTAAGTGATAACTTGAAAATAAAATGTGAAGTGCAAGTTCATTTCTTTATCTTGGGGATTTAGTGGTAGCATAAAATAAATATGGATGCAACTCCTTTTTACATCTTGAGTAGAGCTCTTGCAAGATTTTAAAAGGGAACAAAGGTTCCAACCCAAACTTATCCTCACAAGAAAAGAAACACTAGTAGCACTAGGTTTTGTAAAAAGAGACATTTTATCCTCAAATACCATGAGGTGGCCGAATCCTCCTCATGAAGGAACAACCCATCTTTGAACTCTAGGGGCCAAGACCTTGATGATCCAAACACCAATATCCTAAGCCCTCATCATTGAGTATTTCACTAGACCTTAAACTCCCATCAAAACCAAACTCATGTCAAACATAAAGGAAGAAATCGAAATCTCACTTGGTCTAGAAGCCAAGTCCAAGCTTTAGAGTTTATTCATGTGACTAACCTCAACATGAAACCTTCATCATCAAGCTCTCATTTTTCCAAGTCCCAAAGGCCTTCATGGTCAAAACCTTAAGGAAAAAGAATGGGGTTTCAAAGGTTCAAGAGAAACATAACTCTTTCTTGAATAAAACTTGAAAATGATAAACATTTCTTTGAAAAGACCCAAGCTTTAGAGGTCTCATGCTAGGATGAACACATGGTCATCCCAAGAGAGCACTCATCATCAAGCCCTCATCATTTTGGCCTTGAGGCCGAAAATCAAACAATAGAAAAGGAAAAAGAATGAAACTTTTCTTTAAGAAAGGTTCAAGCTTTAGAGGCCTCATGTTAGGATGAACTCATGGTTGCATCTTAGAGAGCACTCATCATCAAGCTCTTCCTCACCATGGCCTTGAGGCCGAAATGGAAGAAAAGAAAAAGAAAAAGGGAGATGAAAACCGAAAATGAAAGCTCCATGAAAACTCATTCACAACATATTTTCAAGCAAGATCAAAGCATCAATATAAATAAAGCATTTCTTTTTGAGAAGCTCCCTACCTAGTGGTTGAGGTTGAGAGGAGATGAAGAAGTTGAAGGAGATGAACTCTTGAGCTTGAGAGGAAGAGAAAGTTTCAAAGTGCTCTAAAACTCTAAACTTAGTGAATGAACAAAAGGTGCTTCAAGTTCTCTAAGCTATCTATTTATAGAAGAATGAAATGAAGGTGTTTTTGGGGGAGAAAGGCTTCGGCCTTTACATCCACAAGGAGAGAAGAAATATCTCCTTCAAAGCATGATGACAAGTCTAACTAGGCATGTCCTAAAGCATGGCTAAAAGTAGCTTGTGTAAGTAAGCTTGATTGACAACATAAACTAATATAAATTTTGAATTCTTTTTGAATTTTTGGGGGAGGAGTGGCGCCACTTTTGGGTAGCCATGGAAGAGAAAATATCTCCTCTAAATCATGGTTTAATAGGGTGCTTAGGTGTAGGATTGATTTTGCATAGGATTAGGGGTTGCTAAGTAAAGGTTTTAGGTAAACTAATTAGGTGATTAGGGTTGTAACACCTTAGATTAGGAGTGGTCTTGTGAGATTTAATGAAGTCAAGACTTCTATGACTAATGATGTGAGTATGACAACCCTTCTTGGAAATGGGAGCGTGAATAGTGAAAACACTATTCATATATGCTTTCTTAAAGAAAAAGAACTAGAATTAGGTTTTTAAGTTTTCCTTAAGCAATCTTTGGTTCTAATTACCCTCAAATAATGATTTTAGCTCTAGATTAATCATGGAAATTAATTAATCTTTAATTAGAGCCTAATATTGCTTAGGTTTTGCTAAAAACGTCCTTAAGCCCAAAATGCACTAAGCAGGGACAAAATCGTAATTTTTACCAAAAGTTGTCCGGAACCTCCGGGACTAAAACAAACATGGTCCATGCCTTAAAATCATTGTTTTGGACCTCTGAACAAGGTTCGGGTCAAAACAGAACTTAAAATTGCCTTAAATTGCTGTAGGGGTATTTTGGTCATTTATACGCGGAGACCCTAAAAATAGGATTCCTCTGCTTTATTAAACACTCAAACACATACAATCCCCTTCATATATCATATGAACCTTATGGGGATGGCCGAGGTCGGCCGTCCTCGTATTTCGGTAAAAATGACCTCAGGGGCATTTTGGTCATTTGAAAGTTTAGTGAAAATCGGGGCGTTACACATGTGATAGATATGAAGGCATGCAGTTTCGGCCAGATTGGGACAGCAAGGAGAAAAGAAAAATCTCTCATGTAATTGGGTGCTAATGATAGGATTAAGTGTGTATTAGTTTAGGTACAAGGTTAGGAATAATTAAGCTTAAGTTTAGGTAACTAAGAATGAGGTTTAAGAATTTTATGATAAGATTAGGAGTGCTCATACATCATTAGAGAATTAAAAACTCATTTGTGAATAAACAATGTCTAACACAATTCCATGATTTAAGGAATTGGAAAGAGAAAACACTATTCAAGATTCCATGACTAGGAGTCTTGAATTTAAAATAGGATTTTAAGTTGTAATTAAGCACTTTTAGGTTCTAATCAACTTTAGTAAATTATTTTGACCCAATATTAATTATGGAAATTAATTAACCTTCGACTAGAGTCTAATATTGCTTAGGTTTGCTTAATCACGCGATTAAGCCCAAAAACACAAAACTAGGGGCAAAACCGTAATTTTGCACTAATTTCGTCCAGGACCTCCGGGACCAAAATTAAAGCCATAGTCTACATAAAAACGCCTTTTAAAACCATCTGGAGAAGTTTCGGGTTCATCCGGCACTTGCAAATGGGTAAAACACCGTAGGGGCATTTTGGTCATTTTGACCCAAAAACTCGAAAAACGAGATTCTGGAAAGAAACACAAGTCATCTAATCCCCTTCCAACATTGAGTTTGCCCTTCGAGTACTGCCGGACCGGCTTTCCTCGAATTTCGGGCCGAAAATGACCTCAGGGGCATTCACTCTAACAGAAAATCGGGGTGTTACAATATACACAGAAACTACTTCAAGAACACATCCTCTACATCAAACTCAAGCCAAAACCTTGTTTTTCCCCTTTAAAATAATCCAAACAACAACTCAAATAAGTGCTGGAAAATGGGTTCAAGACTTGATTTGGAGGAGAGAAAGCTAGAGAAAAGTGTAGCAAAAGCTTGGAAAAAAAGGTAGGAAAATTCTAGTCTATTGCTTAGTGATTGTTTGGCTAGTTTGTTAATATAAATCCTTAAGATATGTTTGAAATTATTTTATGAAATCTGAAATTTATCTTCAAGATATATATATATATATATATATATATATATATATATATGTATATATGAGTTGGATGAAAATAAAGGATGCAATAGATATAAGTTTGTGAATTGGTTAATTCTAGGATTTATGATTACTTGAGTTATGATGAAATCATGCATATTGAAACCTAAGTTTTTATTTTAGAATTTTTATTTTTTAGAAACTATTCTAGGAACCAGAATTTTTATTTCAGAATTATATAATTTTGAGTACTTAGATTATTATGAAATCTTGGGTATTGGAATTTAGGTGCTGGAAAATTTATAAGAATTATTACTAACTAAAAGATGTAACAGAAAATTCTGATGATGAAAAGTCTAGTAAATATTTAGTAGACTTTGCAGAAAAATATCATAACAATGTACCAGATTTTATAGGGAACATCTTATAAAAATCTAATAGATTTATAGGAAATCTAGTAAAGTATTTAGTTGTTTGTTTTCAGAAAGTATCATAAAATTAGAGATAGATTTGGAACATAATATGAATATCTCATAAGACTTAAGAGACTTTTAACAGAATATCTCATACATATTTAGTAGATTTTACAGAATATCTCATACGTACTTAGTAGATTTTAACAGAATATCTCATAAGATATCAAGAGATTTTTTTTTAAACAGAATACCTCATAAGAATTTAAGAAACTTTAAGGAAGTATCTCATAAGAATTTAATGAAATTTCAAGGAAATCTCAAAGACAAGGGTAAGAAACCGAGCTTCAAGAAAAGAGGGAAACGTAAGAAAATAAATCTCACACAAAGAGAGGGAAATCAAGAAAAGAAGCTTTATGTAATAATCAATTGTTTGATGGTAAGCTCATGAATTCACGGGTAGTAGTAGACATGCTATACCCTTAGAACTATATCAGGTTGTAATACCGACGGCATTACATCGTTATGAGAAAGGGATGTACTAAGGATAGCGAGGCTATCTAGATGAGATGGAGTAGATGTACTACATCTAGTGAACTATATCAGGTTGTAACATGACGATGTTGCATCGTTGACAGTACAATCCAAAGAGAAGTATATCAGAAGAATCCTATGAGTTCTATTGTCAAGCCTAAACTTTAAAAGCAAGATCATGTCAAAGAGGAAATGAAATTGATGAAATGAAATAAAGTATATCATGTTAAAGGGATGAATTATATAAGATTAGAGCACAAGGCGTTACAAAGAAGAATTGAGATTGATGTATTGAGAAGAGAATGTTTTGAGATCTATATCAAGATATAGTATGAGATACTATATCAAGTGAAGTATATCAAATTGTAACATGAGTTGTTGCAGCACAGACAATACATCAAAAGAGAAGTATATCAGAAAATCATAAGTAATTCTTTTCTAAAGCCTAAAGTTGTTCATGAGTTTATGATAAAGAAATAATGAAGCAAACGAGATAAGTATTATATAGACAACCATAAAAAGAGAAATTCTAAGACTGTATAGGTATGGGACTATACAGTTGAGGATGACTCGTACTCAGAATATTATGTTAGATAAAAGAAAGAACAAGTGAAACTAATTATTTCAAAAGAAATCTTAGATAATTTAATCATTTTAAGACTATGTCAGGTGTCACTATGTATTGGACTAGTGTTTTTCCTACTGAGAATCTTTGATTCTCATTGCTGTTGTTATCATTTTTTTTTAGATCGCAATGATGGAGATCCTTAGCTTACTTCGACATCACGGTCCAGACCCTTTTGAGGGACCGATGATAGAGAATTTTAGTCAGTATATTTTATTTTTCTCTTAGTGAATTTTGAGTAGTACCCTACCCAGACTAGAAGGTTCTTGCATGAACCAGGGTAAGGGTTTGACATAGTTATGGATACTATTGACTTGTCATTAGTTAATACAATTATATAATTTTAATATATTATTTTGTTCAAATTTAGCAACGGCAAGATAAAGTGCTTTATGTTCACTAAAAAAAGCAGGCTCATATGTAAATATTATATATACACCTTTAAGATCAAGCAGAGTTAACAAGTAACAACCACTTACTATAAGGTTATGGCTTAAGCATAGCTTTGTGGTAGGAAGGGTGTTACATTTAATGGGTGTTACATTTAATGGTATCAAAGCAGTTCATCCTGTTAGAGTCTGGGGATGGTCTGACTTGCTTCTAAAGCACACTCTGAAATTTTAGTGTCATGCAATAGGATTTTATCTGTTAAGATAAATAGTAGAACTTTATGTGCATGACTGCTTACTTTTGAAGTAGTTAGTAGCTATCATGCTTAGTATTGTATTGAGCCTAATCAACTCAATGCCTTTTGCTATGTGTGGTAGGAAACTAATGACTTCGGTAGGTGTAGTAGGACTAATAATAAATACGATGATAGGTTGCCTAAGGGGGAAAGCTACAAATGTTATGCATAATTTTTGGAATATGACCTTGGTTATTAGGGAGCAAACTATAGCTACAAAGTTGATAATGAGCACTATTGGGAGGTAAACTCATGAAGGATACCAGAAAAGGCTAACTATTTGTTGCATTCTAAGGAGCAAAAGCACCCTAATTCCCGAGAACCTAAACCCAGATAAGGATGAAGGATAGATTAAGTAATGGAGAAGAATCTTTGAAGTATTATAGAGTTTAGACTCATAGAAAGTGGGTTAGGTTGCCTAAGTGTTAGACACAGACATTGATTACTAATTGATAATTGCTAGAATGCTAATTGAAGAAGCAAATATTGAAATGACTTGGGATTTTGGTCAAGGATGATTTCCTTGAGAAGCATTTTCCTCATTTTTTAAGAAATGTTAAGGAATTGGAAATTCCTAAAACTTCAACAGGGGTACATGACGGTGCCAGAATATACAGCAAATTTCAATGGGTTTTCCACAACTTATTAGAGTAATCCTAATGAAGAGTTAGAAATGTTAAGTATGAGAAAATCGTTAGAGATGACCTTTTGACAATGGTGGGACTAATGGAAATTAGGGACTTCACCTCATTGGTGCATAAAAGTGCTTTAGTGGAAAAGTACAATTGGAAGCTAGCAATGGCACAAGAAAGGCTAGCACTATATAGCATAATGTTTAAACCTACTTTACCACCACAAATGGAATTTTCCTTACGGGGATGGAAAAAGGGAAGTAGTCACAGAAACTAGTTGATAACAAAGAATGCCTAGAATATGGAAAGAATCATGATGATAAACCATTTGTAGCTAGATAGAATGTTTGTTGCCAATGCAAGAAGCCAGGTCACAAGATTAGGAATTGTCCAACTAGAAATATACCACCCCTACCTAGGCCACAACAATCGGGACGTGTTTTGCCATGAATGCAAAAGATAAGGCACTATAGGGGGAACTTATTCACAAAACAAGACATGGAAAGCCTAATAGTCCAATCATACTTTGATGTATTTGGAAGAGATATAATGAGAGTTTCCCACACAAAGAAAGACAAACTTCTCTATCAAATTAGTACAGGAACAGGTCCAATCTCCATAGCTGATTACCTGATGTTTCCTTTGGAATTAACAGAACTGAAGAAACAGATTGAGGAGCAGTTAAGTAAACATTTTATCTGGCCAAGTACATCACCATGGGGAGCTCCTATCCTCTAGGTGAAAGAGAAGGACAAAATTATAAGATTAGGTGTTAAGTATAGACAACTAAATAAGGTGATGATCAAGAATAAGTATCCTCTTCTAATGAGTGATGATCTCATGGATAAAATGATGGGAGCGACAGTATTTTCCATGATTGATTTGAGATCGGAATACAACCAGATTCAAGTTCGGGAGGAAGATAATCCAAAGCATACTATAGGCATTCCGAGATTATATTGATATCTTTTGAGATAACTAATGCCTTAATAATATTCATGGATTGCTTGAATTGAATATTCTGACCTTTCTTAACAAGTTCATAATTGTTATATAGGTGATATTATCATATATTCAAGGATTAAGGAAGAACATGAGTAGCATTTTAGAACAATGCTACAAATTTTCATGCCAAGAAATCTTAGTATGAATCCTGGCTATAACAAATAAGATTCTTGAGTCATGTAGTACATAAGAAGAAGTCACACTTGACCCAACAAAGATTGAAGTAGTATTAGTTTGGGAAAGATTAGCTACTAAAATGGAGATTTGGAGTTTTGGAATTAGCTGATTACTATAAAAGGTTTATCAAGGAATTCACCTAGATAGACTTACTCTTAACCAAGCAGAACCAAAAGAATGTACCTTTAACATAGACAGCAGAATATGAGGGAAGTTCTCAAGACCTCAAGTAGAAGTTAACCATTGTATCTATAGTAGTCTTGCTGAAGCCACATGATTTGTTGAGATTTATTGACATGCATCAGGAAAATGGTTGGGTGCATTTTGAGGTACTCTCTTACCGCAAGAGCCTTAAGTATCTTTTTGATCAGAAAGACCTGAACATGAGACAATGTAGATGGATAGAGTTCATTAAAGACTATGAGCTCAATTTGAACTACCATTCAGGAAAAGAAAGAGTGGTAATATATGCCTTTAGCAGAAAAGCTTGGGTATTTCTTAGACGATGATTAAAAAGATAGAGTTAGAAGAGATTTTCCAAAACTTTAAGTAAAGGGTAGAGAGAGGACTGGAAGTGTATATTTAGGGCAGATTAAAGTCACAAGTGACATTAAGAAGGAGATTTCACTAGCCTAGCAAGAAAGACCAAAATTTTAGAAGAATCATAGCCTCAGTTCAAGTTGGGGATAGAACGATTTTGCATGGGGCGAAAATAGAATATATGGAAGTATCAAGATCGAATATGTGTATCGAGAATAGGATTCTTCATTATAATATTCTAGAAGAGACTCACAATGGTAATTTCTCTATATCCCCAAGAGTTACAAAAATGTATAGAGATCTTAAGAAGGTGTTCTGATGGCCAAAGTTACAAGCAGATGTAGTAGAAGTAGTGTTAAAGTGTTTGACTTCCAAAAGATAAAGATAGAACATAGGGAGCAACCAAGTACACTTTAACCTCTAGAAATTCTAGGATGGAAGTGATAAAGCATTTCAACAGACTTTGTGACGGGATTACCCAAAATACCATTAGCATGTGATGCTATCTGGGTTAGTAGATAGACTAACCAAATTTGTACATCTTCTACTGATAAGGGTATCATATTCTCTTGGGAAATTGGCTAAGTTTTATAATTAAGGAAGTTGTGAGACTGTGTAGTGTTCGTTCTACTATAATTTCAGACCAGGATCTGCGATTCACTTCAAGATTTTAGGGAGCTTTTCAAAAAGCTTTTGGAAGTAAACTTTGCTTAAGCACGGTTTATCATCCCTAGACAGATAGGCAAACAAAAAAGGCCATTCAAATGCTGGAAGATATCCCAAGCGCATGTGTACTGGAACACTGTGGAAATTGGAATAGTTGTTTGCCATTAATTGAATTCATCTACAACAGTAGCTATCACGCAAGCATTGGAGTGACTCTCTATGAAGATCTATATGGATGGAAGTATCATCGTCTCTATGTTAGTATGATTCAGCTGAGAGTAGTCTTTTGGGACTAGACTTTGTCCGGAAAACTATCTAGTAGATAAAGAATATTTGAAGTAAAATTTGATTGCTCAAGGTTAGTAGAATGGCTATGCTAATAAAAGAACGTAACTATTAGCATCCCTTGAAGGAAAGCACTTACTTTTTAGAGTTATCTCTATGGCCTGGATAGGTAGAGCCCTTAAAGTCTAGAACCTAAATCCTCATTTTATAGATCATTTTCAGATCGAAGGTTGAATAGGTTCAGTAGTATACCAGATAATTTTACTTCCACGTATGTCAAAGATTCATGATGTATTCCATGTGTCAGTTTCAAAAAGTCAACTCTGATGCTAGTCATATACTAGAATCTGAATCCATATGACTACGGGATAACTTGATGTTTAGGTTATCACTAGTGTGAATAGTGGATAGGAGCGTAAAGCTACTTTGAGGAAGATCCATCTCTTACGTAAAGGTTGCATGAGGCAAAGAAGGATCCAAGGAATAGCGTAGAAGTTAGAATCAAGTACACGAGAATACTAAATTTTGAGGGAAAAATTTATTTTAAGGAAGGTAGAATGTAACGACTCGCCTATTTGTATTTTTGTGATAAAATAATTAATTATGAGTAATCGGTAGGGATTTTAAAAATTTCGACATACATAGTTAGGATCGAAATGATATAAGGATTCTGTGAAAAAAATGAAAATTAAATTTTTATTATGAAAAATTCAATATAATAATATTTTAATCGGGGATATAGAATTAGACCTTATAATAAATATAAGGACATAGAAAAAAATAATAATAAGATTTAACAAATATTTTTATCCCAGTAAAATTTTTTAGGCATCGATCGGGTACCAAAAGGGTAATAATTGGTACACCGAAGTGGTAATAGCCAGTACACCGAAACACCAAAATTGGTCTAAATAATAGCTATTATTATATCTCAAATAATTTTTAGTTCGGACAGTTAAATAACCATAGACATTTCTAATAATGATACAAGGCAAATCGATCCGAGAATATCAATTTCCTTACTTTGTCTCCAAGTAAGGTTTATTATAAAAAGGAAAAAGAAAACCAAATTGACATTTCTTATCAGTTTGGCCACAGAACCCACGTTTCCTTTCTTTCTTTCTCCATTTTCTTCAAGTTTTTCACTTTCAAACTCATGAAACCTTCAAGTTCTTCAATGATACACTTAGATATACACATAAACTACTTCAAGAACATATCCTCTACATTAAACTCAAGCCAAAACCTTGTTTTTCCCCTTTATAATAATCCAAACAGCAACTCAAATAAGTGCTGGAAAATGGGTTCAAGACTTGATTTGGAGGAGAAAAAGCTAGAGAAAAGTGTAGCAAAAGCTTGGAAAAAAAAGGTAGGAAAATTCTAGTCTATTGCTTAGTGATTGTTTGGCTAGTTTGTTAATATAAATCCTTAAGATATGTTTGAAATTATTTTATGAAATCTGAAATTTATCTTCAAGATTTATATATATATATGAGTTGGTTGAATATAAAGGATGCAATAGATATAAGTTTGTGAATTGATTAATTCTAGGATTTATGATTACTTGAGTTGTGATGAAATCATGCATATTGGAACCTAAGTTTTTATTTTAGAATTTTTATTTTTCAGAAACTATTCTAGGAACTAGAATTTTTATTTCAGAATTATATAATTTTGAGTACTTAGATTATTATGAAATCTTGGGTATTCGAATTTAGGTGCTGGAAAATTTATAAGAATTATTACTAACTAAGATATGTAATAGAAAATTCTGATGATGAAAAGTCTAGTAAAAATTTAGTAGACTTTATGGAAAAATATCATAATAATGTACCAGATTTTATAGGGAACATCTTATAAAAATCTAGTAGATTTGCAAAAAATCTAGTAAAGTATTTAGTTGTTTGTTTTTAGAAAGTCTCATAAAATATAAGATAGATTTGGAGCATAATATGAATATCTCATAAGACTTAAGAGACTTTTAACAGAATATCTCATACATATTTAGTAGATTTTACAAAATATCTCATACATACTTAGTAGATTTTAACAAAATATCTCATAAGACATCAAGAGATTTTTTTTAAACAGAATATCTCATAAGAATTTAATGAAATTTCAAGGAAATCTCAAAGACAAGGGTAAGAAACTGAGCTTCAAGAAGAGAGGGAAACGTAAGAAAATAAATCTCACACAAAGATAGGGAAATCAAGAAAAGAAGCTTTATGTAATAATCAATTGTTGATTGTAAGCTCATGGATTCATGGGTAGTAGTAGACGTGCTACGCCCTTAGAACTATATCAGGTTGTAATACCGACGGCATTACATCGTTATAAGAAAGGGATGTACTAAGGATAGCGAGGCTATCTAGATGAGAAGGAGTAGACGTACTACATCTAGTGAACTATATCAGGTTGTAACATGACGGTGTTGCATCGTTGATAGTACAATCCAAAGAGAAGTATATTAGAAGAATCCTATGAGTTCTACTATCATGCCTAAACTTTAAAAGCAAGTTCATGTCAAAGAGGAAATGAAATTGATGAAATGAAATGAAGTATATCAAGTTAAAGGGATGAATTATATCAGATTACAACACAAGGCGTTACAAAGAAGAAATGAGATTGATGTATTGAGAAGAGAATGTTTTGAGATCTATATCAGGATATAGTACGAGATACTATATCAAGTGAAGTATACCAGATTGTAACACGAGTTGTTGCAGCATAGACAATACATCAAAAGAGAAGTATATCAGAAAATCATAAGTAATTCTTTTCTAAAGCCTAAAGTTGTTCATGAGTTTATGATAAAGAAATAATAAAGCAAACGAGATAGGTATTATATGGACAACCATAATAAGAGAAATTCTAAGACTATATGGGTATGGAACTATACAGTTGAGGATGACTCGTACTCAGAATATTATGTTAGATAAAAGAAAGAACAAGTGAAGCTAATTATTTCAAAAGGAATCTAAGATAATTTAATCATTTTAAGACTATGTCAAATGTCACTATGTATTGGACTAGTGTTTTTCCTACTGAGAATCTTTTATTCTCATTGCTGTTGTTATCATTTTTTTTTTTAGATCGCAATGATGGAGATCCTTAGCTTACTTCGACATCACGGTCCAGACCCTTTTGAGGGACCAATGATAGAGAATTTTCATCAGTATATTTTATTTTCTCTTAGTGAATTTTGAGTAGTACCCTACCTAGACTATAAGGCTATTGCATGAACCAGGGTAAGGGTTTGACATAGTTATGGATACTGTTGACTTGTCATTAGTTAATACAATTATATAATTTTGATATATTATTTTGTTCAAATTTAGCAATGGCAAGATAAAGTGCTTTATGTTCATTACAAAAAGCAGGCTCATATGTAAATATTATATATACACCTTTAAGATCAAGCAGAGCTAACAAGTAACAACTACTTACTATAAGGTTATGGCTTAAGCATAGCTTTGTGGTAGGAAGGGTGTTACATTTAATAGGTGTTACACTTAGTATAGAGTATCTAGACAAAATAAATGTAAAGAGCAAGCACGATTAGTTTTTGAATAGATATGTTATTTCACTTTAGAGCTATGATTTTAGATTTATTATATATATAAAGACTTATGTTAGCTTAGGATTTAAATTGAGAACTACAATTTTATGGTACTAAGAGGTACGGAATTCAGTATGATTCATAGCAACTGCCAGATACATATTTTGTG
This sequence comes from Dalbergia cultrata, assembly GCA_031216105.1. Taxonomy (NCBI): domain Eukaryota; kingdom Viridiplantae; phylum Streptophyta; class Magnoliopsida; order Fabales; family Fabaceae; genus Dalbergia; species Dalbergia cultrata. Next base: position 38,650,194 of record CM062350.1, read on the forward strand.
GGCTTGAAATCGGGATGTCTACAAGTGATGATTCCTTGGGCTCAATTTTCACAACCACAGTTATGCTAAAGTCAAGTTGTTATGAACCCAAAACTCTTACAGTATTAAGAATTTTGGGACTTGCATTCGCGAGGGACGGAGCACCCACTTTTAGAAATGTCTATTTCATTTAATTCTGTTGAGTTATGTATGATGAGAATTAATGACGGCCATGGAGGCAATAGTATTAAACAACCATGGAGGCAATAGCGTTAGCAGCCATAGAGGCAATATTGAATAATTAGCAACGGAGGCAGAGCTTCTAGAGAACATAGCTAAACGGGACCTAGTGAGATGCCCATAGAGAATAGAGATAATTACAAGTAGTTATTAATATTATTCTTATATATGTTTATCAAGTTTAGAGTATTATTTATTGTGACTCAGAGAAGTCTAGAGTTTTGTTTTATATATTTATATATGGGATTACTAGAAACAATTTTAGAATTTGTTTTATTATTATGATTATTGTTATTGATTATTAGTAATATTATGATTTTATACATCTTGGTTATTGTCCCATGACAAGGGATATAGGTGAGAATTCACTCACTGAGTTTTAGATGAAACTCACCCCTCTCCCTTTTTCCATTACAGATATTTTAACTGCTGCGAGTCCTTCTCAGCCACCTCCTCCCCAACAGTAGAGGTTCCCGCTTGGTGAGCTTCACTTCGAAGTGAAGTGTCTTTTGATTTCTTTTGGTTAAAGATAGAGTGCTCCAGTGTACATTGCAGGTAAGGTCCCGAACCATGTATATATTTGCATGGATTTATCAGGATTATTTTGTATTTCTATAATTATGGTTTTATAGATGTTTTGTAAATAAGCAACTCATATATCACAATTACAATTTTAGATTTTATTTATGAAGAAAAGGATTACTCAGGTTTATTATGAGTTCAAGATGAGATTTTATTTACAATTTAAAATAGGTTTTATGAATAAAATATGCATATAGTATAATGCAACAATCACGAGGCTTACGTGGGGACAGGAATCCTATCGTGCTAGTCACGATCCAAGTTGATTCATGACAGAATCTCTTGGGGGCCATTATGCCACGTAGGCTATCTGTGGGACCCCTTGGCTAAGTTCGTTGTGTTGGGTTTTTATACAATTGTATGGTACGGATTACGCAGCGGAAATTTAAATTCTACAAAAACCCAAAATTGGATCCTTGCAAATCAATCGGTTTGAAAAAAGTGATCGAATTATGTACCTTAGAGCATGGTTCACATATCTCGATCCTCATATTTGAACTGTAGGCACTGCTCAATGAATGACAACCTTCTATCAATATCTATACATGAATGATCACAATCAGTTGTCTAGTGCTAGCTCAATGTGATTCCAAATCGCAGTTATAGGGTTTCCTTCAATTTGTTTTCACTTCTAAAGTTGTGTAGCATATGCAAAACTGAGATCCTTATCTTTTCTATTTATAGAGAGATACGTGATCTTAACTAATTAGGAAAAGGATGTTGAGTTTTTTCTTAAAAAAAAGTTTCAGAATTTGAAAATAAATCTTTTCAAATCTGGTTCGATAATATCCAATATATTCATGATCATATTTCAAATTTATATTATCTCATAATATAAAACATAATCAAATTTAATATAGAGATAATATATCTCATATATATATTGTCACGACTCAATTTAGGCACGTAACTGGCACGTGAGAAATCTCATTCTCATGCAAGCCTTTTTGACCTGTTTACTAATTTTCCATACATACTCTGCTCTAACATTCATGAAAGATAGAAAATTTTCTCTTTTTCTGCATATAAATCATCTGTTCTCTGGAATCAAAATCATTATATCTAAAATCTTGTAATAGTCTCTCGAATCTCAAAATCATGAATTATCTATACATACAAATCATATACACTTTGTCAAATGCCTGGGTCATTATATACAAATCAAAATATAATCTTAATATGCTAAATGCAAAAACAAAACATGCTCTAGGTCCAGGATCCTGCCTGCATTGTACTGGAGCACTCTAAACAAAATGGGAAGGCCTCACTCAAGTGAAGCTTACCAACTATACCTAGTGCTGCTTCATGGATGGCCAAAATAACAACATCTATAATACCTGTAATAGAGAGAAAGGCAGAGGGGTGAGTTTTGTAACCAAAACTCAGTGAGTGAATCTCCACCTGAAACCCCTTTTCATGGGATGTCAAGAAAACAATGCACAAAAATCATAATAACATTAATAATATAAGAAAAGATCTCACATAATCAAGTATACATATATTTCTAAAAGTCCTTTATAATCATCATGTTATAACTTAAAACAATTTCTCTGAATTTATTCTCATAACTGAAATCATACAAGCAATGCAATATAGTAGCTCCTAGAGAAACAGTAATATCTGCTCTATAATTATGTATATCAATTATGATATAAATGTTTCTCTGCTCTATGGTTCTTATGGAACTGAAGTTGGATACCTAACTAGGTTCCATTCTCTGCTCTACTCTATAAGATTGCCCTTAGGCAACTTGGTACCAAGGTTAACGATCATTCAGCCATTAACTCGCTGTCTGTTTCTCTATAGCTACTGTTTAAACTGAATAAACAAATAAATGTAAGCACCTTTAAACATTTAACTCTCTGTGAGCTCTGAATCTATCTGATTCTAACAGTTTGACCTTAGTATAACTGTGGCTATGAAATCATGCCCAAGGAATCACTCTCTGCAGACATTTGTGATTTCAACAGCTCACAGAATATGTAGCCGTCAACTGTTCTGAATCTCATAAGGATTCAAGCTCTAAAACTGTTTTTGTTTAATTTTCTAAAACATGTCTCAAACCATCAAGCTTTACATAAATAAAAATCTCAATATCATATTTCCAAAATGACTAAGTACACCATCACAATTCCATTCTCCTTTCTAAATTGTTTATCTAGCATAAAGCAACTTCCTATACATAACTCGATTCCAAAATCCAATAAAACAATCATAAAGGTCTTTAACCATTACACATAGCATCACTTTTATCTAAAAATAGTATCACAAACATGGTCCCATGAGTTTTCTCTAAAACAGGTTTCATGCTCTAAAATCAGTTATTCAAGAAATATAAATCAACGATAAACTTCAATCCTCTTTACAGAAATCTCTAAAATCAAATAATACATGATATCTTTATAAAAAATAACTCTAATGCAGAACATAGAGATCACAAGTGCAAACCCAATCACCTGGAGGGGTAAGATGCACACACACAGCACCAATAGGACTCTTAGAAGCATAACTGACAGTAATATCTGACATAAAGATAACAGAACTCTAAATTAACCTCTAAATCCTCTAAATATCCAAGAATCCATCTCTAATATACTAGAAGACTTCTCTCCTTGAGAAGCATAAAGAATCCCCCCCAATAACAAAGAAGGAATAGGGAATAGAGAGAGAAATCAAGAGAATAGCATACCTTAGATCCTTAGAAGGAAGAAAAATGGAGTTTAAATGATGAAATGATGAAGAAATGAAGTGGAGAGGGGAAGGAGTCGCGTTTCTCTACTGAAAGGAGGAGTTGGGTGTGTTTTTGGTTATGGGAAGGTTCTAGACCCCGAACAGAGGTTTTAAAGTCATCTGTCGAGCGCTTGGCGCTGCAGTGCTCACCAGAGAGCATAACAATGGTCTGCTCGCTTCAGTTGACCGCTGCAACGCAACGCTCACCAGCAAGGTCTGTCACTCTCCAGGATGGTCTCTTACTCCCCAGGATGGTCTCTATGGTCTCCCACTCTCTAAAGCTCACTTATTACATTTCTTAATTAAAGTTAATTTTAACTTTTAAACATAAATGTAAATAAGGGAATACCCTCTATTTAGATTCAAATAAAATGTCTAAAACATCAAACTCCAACCCAATCAAAATCTAAATTTTGGGTTTTAGTTCAAATCCGAAAATTTTCACGGTTTTATGAACTTATACTCTGAAAACGAAACGTTTAAAGGTTTCAAAAAATTTATAAAATATTACTCTTTAACTTATACTTCTCTAAGGAATAATTATCAGGATTTTTGGTCCCAAGAATATGACTCTATTATATGGCCCTCCAAGGACATGTAGGGTCCAGACTTAGAAAAATTTTAGGACTCGGAGTGATAGATAACAGTAACTGACACCCTTTTTAGTTCGAAAAAAATTTCATAACTCTTTTATTTAAATTTGGGGTATTACATATATATATATATATATATATATATATATATATATATACACACATATACATATACATATACTTAAAATTTGAATTCTTAAAGAACCTCAATCCGTTCGCTACATTCTTAGTGTACAACCTAATAGGTTTACATTATGTTGATAGTAGGCTCAATACCATTATTACGCCTGTAATTCATAAGTGGTCTCTAGCAAGATATTATGTTTTACCCAAGTAACAGTAAATTAAAAGTCCATATTAACTTAACCAATATAATATGTCATAATCATTTTGTCACACGATATCTAATTTGAACATAAAGCATGGACAATGTACGTAACCCTTATATTGTTCACATATAATTTCTCAATCTCCAAGTACACTAATAAATCAAAATGACAATGATGACTTCTTCAGTTCATTTGAGTACGGCCATGCATTTCTTAGTCTCACTTATAGAGGGGACTAGTAGATATCTCTCTAAAAAAGAGGGACAAATCCCTTCTTGTTTAATCATTATCCGCTCCATAAGTTCCATTATATTTAACCACAATATTTATAATTATCCAATGAAAGATAACATTTGATTATGTCAAATAATATTCTTTATATATGAAACTGTGTAAACTCATGTATGAGAATTTTTTACATAACTATTATGAGAATCATTTATAACATTAATCTATATCATGATCTCACAACGGGTCTATCCAGTATATTGTTCTCTAATAAATACCCATAAGCTTAATTTTGTACCATACACATAATTATCTTATAATTTTCATAAAATAATATAATATTTTTTATATTGATATTCAATCAAATTATTTAATTTACATTCTGTTTTCAATAATGATAATAAAAGTTAATCATAGTTGTTAATATAATAATATATAATTTAATAATAATAATAATAATAATAATAATATAAAACTGTTAGTGGATTGAAATGAGTCTATTTTTTAATCACATGGTACCTCATACAAAGCGAGATATTTTTATTCACATGTCCATCTTTTACAAAGTGGATAGGAACGAGAAGATATAACTCACTAGATGTGAATTACCAAAACATGTTGTACAAGTAGAAATTCTTTGCTACTCTTTAGACAAGATAAAATATTTATTCTACTCTATTTATTAATTGATATATTAATTATTAAAATAAAAATAATAATAATACCTCATAAAATTTATCTATTTAATAATAAATAGATCGAAGTAAATATTTTTTTTTTTCACTCTCCACATGCCTAAATATTTCTTTTGTACAATTGTCCTCTAGCTCTTGTTGGATTCAAAAGAAGGCTTGTTGCTAGGATAAGACAACCGCGACAACCAAAAGGATATATAAGACGAAGGGTATGATTAGGCTAACTTATATGAATAAATGATTAAATATCACTGAAAATGTTGCTTGAAAGTAATTTTCTTCTCAAAATTAATTTGCAGAGACTATTCTTAACCTGTGTAGCTTTTAGTTTCATTTGTGTTTTCATTCTTCTAATTTTCAATTTTTAAAATTTTATAAAAAAAAATTTAAATAATAAATAATTCTTCTTTTTTGTTTTCTCTATTTTTATATACAAAATTTTAAAAACAAAGAACATAAAAATAAAAATTGAAATTCCTACTTCGATTTTTTCCCCAGAGTCATGATATGTTGCTCAAAAGATTTGTCTGCACAAATTTATCGGATACAATTTTTATATATATGGTAAATTTAAAATAACTAGATAAAAATTATGAGTGATTAAAAAATGAGCTGTTCATCTTATAGTTTGACCCAGTTTCGGCAAATAACGTTTTACAAAAAAAATTTGAGTAATTTTTTTTAATATTATAGCTATATGATATATATTTAATGGTGTTTTATAAAACATTTTATATAAATTACAAGACCTAGCACAATTAATAATTAATTGAGTTTTTTAAACATTTAATCACGTGTTAGATTTCTAACGATATACATGAAAAGAGTCTCATGCCTATAGATTTACCGTGCAAGAACCTTTCAATAAACATTCCGCAAGCAACACAATTTATGACACTAAAGAGGAAAACTGTTATTTTAAAGGGAGCATGATTACACTCAAATGAAGAAAATTATTTCCTCTCCATGATTTTACATTCTATCCCCTAAACATGATTACTGGTTTATGATCGGCACGGTGAAGACGATTTTGTGTTTTTGGCCCCCGTACCTTCCCTTTTCTATTCATTCATATTACCGCCAAATCTTTATAGACATATTGTTTTGGGTCTAAAAACACGTAAACATGAACAGATCACTAGCTACACTGCAGCGTATATATCATTAATGATAAGTTCTTCTTTAAGTAAAACGCATTTCTCTACCCTGGTGATGGAAGACAAAAAAACAACGCATGACATATTTATTAAACACGCATCTAGAGTCTACTGAAATGGAGTTAAAAATTCAACTTAAACAGTAAGAAAAGAAAATCATGTCATTTTGTATACTAAAACTTTTGACTTGATTTGTACTTCTAAGATAGACTGGTGCAGTTCAAAAACTAACAGAAGGCCAAGAGTCCCAGACAACCACATGCTTGATGTTTGCATGCGTTGATTAGAGATCAACCTGGTATGATCTGTTTTGTTCTCTATTAGACTTAGAATGCAAGGACAGTGACCAACTTTAGGATTAGTCACGTGGGGTCTTTCTTGCTTAAGCCATTCGCAACAGACCATGCACGTGTCATCTACCTTATGTATGAGACATGCCATTATGATATAACATGTAGTAGTAACTAAGTCTTGGCCCCATGAGCACAGATTTAGTTGGTACCTGGCTTCATTGATGAGCAAAAGCTTTTTAATACTTATACTCTAATTCTTGCATTTTAGAGTCATTTTCAATTATATTGCCTAACATTTACATCAAGTTTTCTCAGAAAGAGTCATTCCATGCGAGTGTCAATTACCTCACCCAGAGTACCTTAATAATGAACTTGTAAACAAAACCACCTTTAAGATATATTCAATAATATTATCTCAAGAATAAAGAAAACAGAAACAGAGTGGGACTGCTCAGATGTAACAAGCCCTTACCTACCTTTTATGCCAAAATGACGAATTCTACTTCTTACATAGGCATATAATGTATCATTTCGCCTTGGTATGTGGTAAGAAACAATGCGGTTCTATGTACAGTAGAATATAATATAGTTTTGGGGTCTTTCTCCCTCAATCGAAGAGAGGTTCTATCCTAATCATAGTTAACTTTGATGCATTAAATGCTTAGAGAGTGAAAAGTGTTTACTGAATGGCTAAAACTGACACATAACTTTATTGCAGCTTCTTCGAACAAAGTATAGTTGCAAGAAATATTCCAATTGTGCTAGAACTGAAAGGATTCTCGAAGAAAGCCAAAGCCAAGGAATTCTGCTGAATGACTTTGTGATTGTGAGCCCTTATGGGACAGACAACTATACTTCCATTGGGGACGCTATTGCTGCTGCACCCACGACACAAAGCCACAAGATGGCTATTTCCTTGTCTATGTCAGAGAAGGATACTATGAGGAATATGTAATTGTTCCCAAAGAAAAGAAAAGTATCTTGCTTATTGGAGATGGAATTAATAAGACCGTCATCACAGGGAACCATAGTGTCATAGATGGGTGGACAACATTCAATTCTTCCACCTTTGGTAAGCAATGTAATTATGAGTTATATGCTACGTGCCTGGAAATTTTTTTGCCAGGAAATATTGCAAGACCCAGTTGGCATGTATGTCACAATTTATGATGGAAATCGTGAGCGGTTAGGAAACATAGAATGTAGTAAATTAAAAAAAAAAAAAGGAAACATAAAATGTTCCAATTATATTTTGACACATAATTTCAGTAACCACTTTCTAACTCATTTTCTAACGGGAAAGGTTTTTTTTTAATTGTTACATCTAAACTCAAATAATTGGTCATGACACGTTCACTTGTCTCTTGTGCTTATGTAAAATATCAAGTGATATTTACAAAATTAAAAACTTATCTTGATAGCAAAAGTTTTAGCATTACTTAGTCTTTTACTCACAATTTGTAATTAGATGTGTTGTCATATAACTAAAAACCATTCCGTGAGCATAGACTCCTTCCCAAAAATTAAATCCATTCTTGTGTTAAATTATTTTTGAGAAAATAATTATTGAGTGTAAAATTCATGTTTGTTTCCTTCTGTTTGAATGCAGCTGTTGCTGGAGAAAGGTTTATTGCAGTGGATGTTACTTTCAGGAACACAGCTGGACCTGAAAAGCACCAAGCAGTGGCAGTGAGGAACAATGCTGACCTGTCCACATTCTATCGTTGCAGCTTTGAGGGATACCAAGACACACTCTATGTTCACTCTCTGAGGCAGTTCTACAGGGAATGTGATATTTATGGCACCGTGGACTTCATATTTGGCAATGCTGCAGTTGTCTTCCAGAGTTGCAACATCTATGCCAGAAAACCAATGGCAAACCAGAAGAATGCTGTAACAGCACAAGGAAGAACAGATCCCAATCAAAACACTGGTATCTCAATCCAAAACTGCACAATTGATGCTGCGCCAGACTTGGCAGCAGACTTAAACTCCACCTTGAGTTACTTAGGCAGGCCTTGGAAGGAGTATTCAAGGACTGTGTATCTGGAATCATATATTGGAGATCTGATTCAACCTGCTGGATGGTTAGAGTGGAATGGGACAGTTGGGTTAGGCACCCTCTTCTATGGGGAGTTCAGCAACCATGGACCTGGTTCTAAAACTAATAAAAGAGTGCAATGGCCAGGTTACAGTGTGTTGAATGCCACCCAAGCTTGGAACTTCACAGTCCTTAATTTTACACTAGGAAACACCTGGCTTCCTGATACAGATATACCCTACACTGAGGGGCTACTAAATTAGCTGCATGAAAGTTTATAGGAAGAAAAATGAATTTTGTTCTTTATTAGTTAGAAGTATTGTTTGAAACGTGGAGAAAGGAAGGTTTAGTTTCGCAAAGTAGAAACATATGTTCTCTATCATATTTCATCTATAAACTGCAATGACCAGCAATATATCAATATATTACAACTTTAAATTAAGAAAAAGTTTAGCCCAACTTATGCAATATATTTTGCATTAACCATTAGATCGCTGCTCTAAAAAACATGCACAACATGTCCCAACTAAATCCAAAATTGCAATGGGTCTAAAAAATTCGTTAACTTAGCCCCTAAGCTTCGTAAATGATTTTGTGATTAAATGTTACACAGCCCAGCTTTATATGTAGAGAAAAGAGGAACAAAAACAACAGAGAGAAGAAAACGCGTATATAATTTTTCAACGGCATAAAAAAAGGAACTATCACATCCCCTTGAACAGTTTCTATTCTACCACTTTTAATTTATATTTGGTCTTTAGCACGGGCTACAAAACAAGCAAAACCTTGGATTTGGCTGCAAATGCCAGCACAGCATAACACAGCTGGGGCTAAATCACCATGGATTCAACAAAAAGAACTGCTATCAACTGTTGGATGTGGTTTCTACCTTAATACCTAACTGTATAGTTCCCCTATTCCATGTCACATTTTTTCCAAGTTCACGCAAAATGTAACCAGCCACAACTAGAAGGATGAAGCAGTCAACGAACTTTAACCAGTTCAAGGTCATAAACCAGCCATGAATCTGGTGATACTTTTTCCCTGTACTCTTCACTCTCAGACCTGAGACAAGCACATATTAGAGAAGGCTATTAGGGTCCCAAATATGAAACTAGATCATAGAAATGTATGTTAATTTAACGCATGAATTTAATCTCATACATCATTGATGGTGGGATTACAAGTCTTCTCTTTCCTCCAACTCGCATGCCTGAGTACCAGAAATATGTAAGTATAGAATACACACGCACGCATCTCAATAATATGTAGAAAAAGAAAGGAATGAAAGACAAATATTATCTAATAACAAGCAAGGGCTAAATAACATAAAAGAACAAGGATGAAATTTATAAATGACTACCTTCAAGAGCAACATCCCAACACTCTAAAACTTCTCCTTTACCTGCAAAGGGTAACACAAGTAAGGACAGAGAATTGTATCCAGGTGACAGAAGGTTCTGGTTAGTGGTGTTACCAAGGCGAAATTTGAAAGGAGCTTGGCCAGCATTTGACTCAATTACTTCTCCGCTTTCCTTTAACTTGCCAGTGTAATGAATGCTGATCTGAATGGAAAGACTACTTGTTTAAATCTTGTTTTGTTAACTTCTTACAGGAAGTCTTTTAAAATATTTAAATTATTTGAAAGAACTACCTTTTTCCCTGGTGCAGCAATCTTGCCATCTTTTTTACCCATTTCTAGCTCTTGAATAACAAGTCCATTTGACAATGTTCTAACTTGTGCATTAGCTCTCTTGTTTACATCCTCCTTCTCCATCTCACTACTTTCCTCAACAGATACAGGCAACTCAGAATTTACTTCAATATTCCCCCGACTTTTGCTCTTTTTCTTCCTTTTCTTAACTTTTTCCTCATTTTGGATTCCATCAGGGAAGTCATGAGCACCATAATCCACACTCCTGTAACAGAATTATCAACTAAGATGATTAAAAAGGTTATAGTACGCATCAGGGCCATTCAGCTCACATCAGGTATAGAATAATAGAAAATCAGGTATAGAATAATAGAACACCAGGAATAGAGTAATAGAATACAAATGAAGCAGTTCCTAAAGTTGAAAAGATTTACATGAGTGCTCCCAAATTTGGTAAAGGAAAGAGGAAAAAGAAAGGTAAGCAACAAGTTGAGAATGGCAGAAATAGATTAGTCATAAGTTCATCAGCAACATTCAGCTAAACCAGAAAGTTTTAGATAGATTACTGACCACTGAGCAAAGGTGATTGTTTTCTTCAATGTATTTGACACCAAGCATAAAAAATTGAACCAATTCAGGTCGAATCTGATTATCTAACCAGTTTGACTTCGAAATGTTTGAACCCATTAAGTGCTTACAGATTTGCCAAGAACTTTCAATTACTTAACTAGTTTGTTTTGCCATGAGTTCAATTTCAGCATTATAACATGTACTAGTGTTTCAGTACTATCCCATGTCAAAACATAAGAAAAGCAAAAGGTACTTACTTTTCATTTTTTGGCTTCTGATGTTCCTCTTTTACTTCAGAAAATTTATGAATTAGATTATCAGAATCTGCTTTATCCCTCTTAGCTTTGCACTCTTCAACAATATCTTCATGGTATTCAATGTCACCTTCAACACGTGTACCTTTGTTTACCTGTTTCTTCTTTCTCCTCTTTGTTCTGCTCTTTTCAGAATCCTTTCCAACGGGAAGCAATGCAAAATTTTCTGCAAGCTCAACATTCCTGCTAATTTGCTAGTCCATCAGATAACAAAGATTTTTTTTTTTTAACTTTTTTTTGACAGGGTGTCACACACAATTATGATAGGGGAAATGACAGCAGAGAAATATGAAATAAAGTTTTGGAGGCTGGACAATTCAGATTATGCCATTTTTAGAAAGTAATAGCAGAAAATTTATAAGGAGAAGGATTTCTTCTCAAGCTTTAATTCTTTCAGCACTGGATTGAGTTCATTTGATATTCAAATATTCAATAGTGAAATGCCACACTATTTATGAAAGTCATTTGAAAATTTTAATTTCCATATCTACTTCCTGTAGTGATGGGAAGGAACACTTAAGATTGCAGATGGAACACTTTTAAGAAGCACTAAATAAATATCAGATTGAGAAGTAAACGTCATGGAAGCCATTATTGCATACGTTTTATTGGCAGGTAGTGAGTGCACACATGGTGTAATTTCCAGTGGAATATGCATGGCATGTATTCTATTAACATTTTGGTGAGGAAGGCCAACCTAATGGCACCACTTAAAAAAGCATTTTGCTCAGTTGACATGTGTCATTTAAGGTCTCTTTTGCATAAGCAGCTGGTTTATTGAGTGTTGCATATATCGGAGAATGAAATTTATTATCAACTTATCAATTACCAAATACTGTACATGTTGGGTTATTCTACTGTACGAAACTTATGAACACATAAAAGTACTAGCATACAAACAGAAAGTTAACAGAAGAACTCACTTATTAACTGTGGGTGTTTTACTGTGCTCATTTCTCTGAGGCAAATTAACAAGATGGCCATCGTGAGCATCAATGCCAGTCAAAGCTAGTCCCTCCCTTGACCGTTCTTTCCTTTTCCTCTTTGGTTTTTCACCTCGTTCATAACCAATTTCAGAGGAAGGTAGTGTTTTATCCATGGTTTCAGTTTCCCTGCTCCATATATGAGACAGAAGGATCAATAACCAAACCAGAAACCTTTGCACATAACACAATAAACTAAATTAAATAAAGACATAATCACTCACCTATCATCAGCATGCTCCTGGTTTTGTTCATTTCCTGTCAGAAGATCAGGGGTCACCTCGTCCATTTTTGGCTCATCTTGCTCAGTGTTCAAGAGCTTCATAGAATCACCATTAAAAGAACTCTTGATTTCTTTTCCCTTTTCTTTATTTTTCTCTTTTAATGTTTCAATATGCCCGGCATCCAGAACAGTGCAATGATCTACTATGCCCCTGCTCAATAAATGAGACAAAAAGATCAAATAACTAAACCAGAAACCTTTGCACATGGCACAATAACTAAAGTACATAGACATAATCACTCACTTATCGTCAGCATGCTCCTGGCTTTGTTCATTTCCTGCCAGAAGATCTGGGGTCACTTCATCCATTTTTGGCACATCTTGCACAGTGTTCTCAAGCTTGATAGAATCCCCATTAAAAGAACTCTCGATGTCTATTCCCTTTCCTTTCTCTTTCTCTTTTAATGTTTCAGTATCCCCAGCATCCAGATCAGTGAAACGATCTATTATATCCCTGCTCAATGAGACAGAAAGACCAATAACCAAACCAGAAATCTTTGCACATAACACAATACTAAATTACAGAAAGACATAATCACTCACTTATCATCAGCATGATCCAGGTTTTGTTCTTTCAATGTTTCAGCATCCCCAGCATCCAGATCAGTGCAAGGATCTACTATATCCCTGCTCAATCTATGTGAGAGAAAAGTCAATAATAAAACCAGAAACCTTTGCACGTAACACAATAAACCAAATTACATAAGATAAAATAACTCACATATCATCAGCATGCTCCTGGTTTTGTTCATTTCTTGTCAGAAAATTGGGGGTCACCTCATCCATTTTTGGCTCCTTTTGCAGAGTGTTCACAGGCATGATAGAATCCCCATTAAAAGAACTCTTGATTTCTTTTCCCTTTCCTTGCTCTTTCCCATTTAATGTTTCAGTATCCCCAGCATCCAGATCAGTGCAAGGATCTACTATATCCCTGCTCAATATATGTGACAGAAAAATCAATAACAAAACCAGAAACCTTTGCACGTAACACAATAAACCAAATTACATAAAGATATAATCACTCACATATCATCAGCATGCTCCTGGTTTTGTTCATTTCCTGTCACAAGATCTGGGGTCATGTTGTCCATTTTTGGCTCACTTTGCACAGTGTTCCCAAGCTTGATAGAATCCCCATTAAAAGAACTCTGGATTTCTATTCCCTTTCCTTTCTCTTTCTCTCTTAATGTTTCAGTATCCCCAGCATCTAGATCAGTGCAAGGATCTACCATATCCCTGCTTAATATATGTGACACAAATATCAATAACAAAACCAGAAATCTTCGCGCATAACACAATAAACTAAATTACATACACGACATAATCACTCACATATCATCAGCATGCTCCTGGTTTTGTTCATTTCCTGTCACAAGACCTGGGGACAACTTGTCCATTTTTGGCTCATCTTGCACAGTGTTCTCAATCTCAATAGAATCCCCATAAGAACTCTTGATTTCTTTTCCTTTCCCTTTCTTTTTCTTTTGGAATGTTTCAATATCCGTGGCATCCAGAACAGTGCAAGGGTCTACTATATCCCTGCTCAAAATATGAAACGGAAAGATCAATAACTAAACCAGAAACCCTTGCACCTAACACAAAAAACTAAATTACATAAACACACAATTACTCACTTATCATCACCATGCTCCTGGTTTTGTTCATTTCCTGTCAGAATATCTGGGGTCACCTTGTCCATTTTTGGCTCATGTTGAAGAGTGTTCCTATTCTCGATAGAATCCCCATTAAAAGAACTCTTGATTTCTTTTCCCTTTTGTTTCTTTTTCTTTTTTAATGTTTCAATATCCCTGGCAGCCAGAACAGTGCAAGGATCAACTAAGTGGTCTCCCAATGCATCTTCCCTGATTCCACCGGGGGGAAAAAAACTTCATGAACAATGGCAAAAACGGCAAAAAAATTTATCCCAGAAGCATTAAAGCTGAGAAAAGAAAGCATGTATGCAAACAACAATTAAGAATTGATGATTGTCACCTGTGCATTTGACTATCTACATGGACATTGTCAATTGTTAAATCTGTTTGAATAATATGACTGCCACCTTCTTCACTCTTGTTGCTTGCATCAACTGCTCCTCTGCCAACACTATCATTCATATCCTCGTCCAAGATCCTTTGAGAGGCTTTACTCTTGTAAACAGATGAAATTGGCAGGCTATCTTCGTCATCAATTTCTTTTGTTTGGTCATGTATATTGTCATTGACAATTATCTTTTCCTTAAAATTCCAATCACCATCCGACCCTTCTGATTGGTACTTCTTCCTAAGCCGCCGAAACCTGCCTTTCCTACCTTTCTTTCTGTTTTTATGAGAAGGTTCCTCTGTAGTCAACACAATCAAAACAAACAAAAGATACAGATATCAAAACAATTGATTGTTAAAGATGCATCCATGTACAAACTGGAAAATCAACTCCCACATGTACAATGATGAAAGTGATGTTAATTGTGGTTATCATTCACGAATATCAAACCATATAGGAAGAACAGAAACAATAATAAACGAGAAAAACCAGAAGAAATCAGTTTTCTGATAAATGAATAATATTGACCGAAACCAGCTACCTATTTAGTGAACTGTTATTCAAATAATCATGCAAATGGTTTCATAACAGTGGTATAATAATAATATTGAGAACTAACCCTTAGTTGGCATTTACAAAAAAAAAAAAACACACATATCACATGGTTCACATAACATATGTTACAAGATCAATGTGGAAAAATTGAATTAAAAATGGGGACAAAACCAAGCAGAGTCATTCACTTCGCTGAGCGATGAGCATAAATAATTGAACCTGCCTTCATCAGAAATAGGAGACGGCGGGAAAACCACTGGAACAGCATCATCGTCAATAAAACTACCCCCATACTCATCACTATCATCAGAGCTCTGTGTCTCTGTATCAGCAATATCTTCCCCGTACGTTTCTTCTCTGTCCGCTCTAGTGAAGGAAACGAACAGAAAGAAAACCACCCAAGAGCACTTTCAGGTGATGTCTAGAATCAAGCTCCTTTTCATGATGATGATGATAATAAAAATAATACATGCAACGATAACATTAAAAGGGTGCTAAGACGAAGAGGATATCACAGAGGACAAAGAAAGATAAGGATACGAATCGTCATTGATATAGGCATTGCGAACAATGCCTCCTCCTCTGCCAATATAGAAACCACAGAGATGAATGCTGCGAGGACCAATAACGGTGAAGATGACTTCATCAGCTTCCTCGAGCTCCAAATTCAACTGCAAGGACTCAGTGCGTCCAGGATACAGAGAGCACAGATACACGGGGCTTCGGTTGCCCACGTTACACTGCAGTGTGCTTTTTGCTGTTGCACTACCGAACCCCAAGGTGGCCTAAAAGTTAATAACAAGAGGTTGATCAACGTAAAAATCAAAACTTGTTGCATAAGGTAGATTTGATACGAAACGACACCGTACCATGGAAATATGAAGGCGCCCTTTGGAATCATTATGCTCATGAGTGAAGCGCTTTCCCGGTTTCACTTCCACTCCTGCACCAAAGCCAAAATGCACAGCCCCAGTTGGCACGTTCAGACTGACAATTTCTGCAAGCTGTTTAAAGAAGGAAAAAACAGAGAGAAAGTTTACTTACCCCAAAAAGCCATGTGTTTGCTGAGCCCTAAACCCTCATGCGATGAGAACGACACAAGTGAGAGACGAATGTAGTGTTTGTGATAAACGACCGCTCATCTTCGCGCCTTTAATATAGTGTTTGCTGTAAATAAAATTAGGAACCGACCGCTCATCTTCGCGCCTTTAACGTAGTGTTTTGCTGCGAATAAAATTGGGAAATGATCTCATTTGTTTCAATGTTAAATTATTTAAATCGGTTAGATTTTGTTACCACCAGATTAAAAGTGGAAAAAGATTAACAAGTCAAAGTTAAAATGGGCCTATGATTGATATGAAGAAGTTGGGCTGGACATTACCTTGAGTTTTAAGCTGCTACAGTTGTTTCAGTTGGATTATCTCGGCTGGTTAGTTTTAAAAGAAACTGTGGCGAGAATGCAGGATCAGTTAATAACGTGGAAGTTAATAGCCGTAGCATGCATGTGACAGCAGTTAATATAAGGGAGCCACGATGGAGGTGAGTTGGAGCTTTGAGCAGGAACAATTACTGCTGGAACTGACAATGTTACAAGATGATCATGAATCCGTGCTAATTGATTCTAAGGAGTTTGAATTCATTAACGGTTATTGTTGTGGTGAAGAATTGAAAGAAGGAACGGTTATTGTTCCTTATAGCCGAGTTAAGCCACAGTAAGCCGTGATAACTGCCTTTGTTATGAAAATTGGCCTAAAGCTTCAGTAATCACTATAAAAAGGGGGAAAAAGAAGAGGAGAGCACGACAAGTCAATCATACACAAATCTTTACAAATTTTCTTTTAAGCTTTGTTTTAGATGTAGTTTTAGAGTAGATTATCAACGTGTAATTTCAGTTTCCATGTTACTCTCGTGTTGTTGATGTTGTACTTCTCTTATTCATCAATAAAATTCAGTTCCTTTATCAATTCTAGTCCGAAGCTTGTAATTAATTGAAATATTTGGAGAACTCACAATCAAGAAGTTGATTCCCCTTGATGAAATTGTCTGATACTTGGGATCCATATATTTTGCTTCTTGGCCTAGTTTATTGTCTTAAACTTAGCTGAACAAATTTACCGTAAACATATTTTGGCACACCCGGTGGGACCAAGGATTGATATCAACGAATTTCAATCTCCAGGTTTAGATTACAAGTGGCGTAAGGAGTTACGATCTTCAAATATGAGTACTCCTGGTGCAATGTCAACAAACGCCAAACATGGGAACCGAAAGAGAGAAGATAATACAGTTAGTTCTCCGGTGAATGAGTCAGTTTCTAGTTTGCCGAATAATACTGCCGCGTCTGTCTCTCGTAAAAATGGAACTCCAAATTCAACGTTTGCGCCTAAAAATCATGAAGATAAACAACCCATGACTGTATCTGCATCATTTATTAGGCAGCAAATGGAACTAGGAGTGAATGACATAATGTTGAATGTTTCAAAACAACTCCTGGATATAGTAAAACCCATGGTTATAAATGTTTTGCAGGAAAACGATTATAACATTAATCTAGGGATGGTTCAAAATAAGACATCAGGTTTGAATCCTATGCAGCTGTGCATGAATCCTGGTGGACCTGTAAACTTGGTTAGGAGGCCTGTAAATGCATCAGGACATTTAGGCTTACCACCAGTTGCAAATGATCATCTTGGTTACAATGTAGATCAGCAGTGGAACATGGCTAATGGAGCGGAGCAGAATATGATGAATGGGGTTGGTTTTGACGGATCATGGGCTTTGGCACCATATTCTATGGTACCTCAAGCAAGAAATTCTTGTATGGGGCCTATGAATTATGGTGCTGGCTTAAATCAAACGGTTAATCACATGGGTCCAACACCAGATCAGCCGTGGAATACTCCAGCACAAGGACTTAATGTCACGGGTGATCAAGGTGGACTAAGGCCAAGACAGCCGTGTGGAAATGTGAATAATCCAAATGGTGATCAAAGAAGAATGGGTCCTTAGTTTTTGGATCTGAATGTAATTGCTGATGCCATGAGGTGTTACTTTGGAGTCCAATTGAGATCGTTGGATAGGCCTATCTATAGAAGACCATACCCAGAGTAGGTAGATAGGGTTCCTTTCCCACGTGGTTTTAGGGTTCTTGATTTCCCTCATTTTCTGGAGAGGATGGAAGGTCTTCAATGGAACATGTTAGCAAATTTCTAGCGTAATGTGTCGAAGCAGGTCAGAACGAAGCATTAAGATTGCAATTGTTTCCTTTATCTTTGACTGGTATGGCTATTTCGTGGTATTCTTCTTTATCTCCTAATTCAATCCATAATTGGATGGATATGGAGAGTGCATTTCATGATTGCTTTTATAAGCCGCTACCGAAAACTTCGATTTTGGACCTTTTCGGTACTAAACAGCAGGTGAATGAACCAGTCTTTGATTTCATTGAAAGATTTAAGAAGTTGAGAGGCAAATGTAGTGTCCAATTGCCTGAATCTGAATGCACATCCATTGCCGTGAATAATATGCATCCACAACTCAAAGAGAAGTTAATTGTTTCTGAGTATGTTGATCTTTATCAACTGGCATGGAAAGCTTCTAGAGTGGAACAATTTATACATGAGAGAGATCAAAGACGGTCACATAAGGTTAGAGATAAGCCTTCTAATTTCATATCTGTGATTGAGTATGAATCTGATGAGGAGTTTTGTGAAGAGAAAATGTCTTTGGAAGGTGAAGTTATGGCAGCCGAGATAGTCAAGGGTAAGCCGTATTTATGCCTTGCACTAATACCGGATAAGGGAAAGGAAAAACTCAGGCCAGAATAGAAAGAAGGATATTTATTTGATATTACAAAGGCAGATCAAATTTTTGACTTCTTACTGAAGGATAAACAATTGAAGCTGCCTGAAGGCCACAAGAGCCCTTCCTCTGAGCAACTAAAGAATAGAAAGTACTGTAAGTGGCACAATTCTGAATCTCACTCTACAGTTAATTGCTTAGTATTCAGGGGAGCTATACAAAAAGCGTTGAAAGAAGGAAGATTGAAGTTTCCTAAAAAGAAAGCACCAAGTATGGCAGTAGACACTGATCCATTCCCCACGGCTGCAATCAACATGGTGTCAGTATCCAGTTGTAGCTGAACCGATGAAGAGATTAAAGATGGTTTGGCTGCAAAAAAGATGAAGAAGGTGTGGAAGCCGAAGTCTATGATAGTAAAAGAATAATCAAATAGAGGAGTTGGATCTGGTACAGCCGCACAAGCAATGGCAAAGAGAAGTGGAAATACAGA
The DNA here is from genome assembly GCA_031216105.1 of Dalbergia cultrata. Lineage (NCBI taxonomy): Eukaryota > Viridiplantae > Streptophyta > Magnoliopsida > Fabales > Fabaceae > Dalbergia > Dalbergia cultrata. The sequence continues at coordinate 38,669,751 of CM062350.1, forward strand.
AAATCAAAGAGGTACTATTTTTAATCGTTTAAGTTTCCCTATACAGCAAGTTAATTATGCTGGGGGGCATAATATGCTCCAATTCAATAATGTGATGAGTCATAGTGTTCATGGAGGAAGGAATGACAAGATTCAAAGGAATGCTTTTCGTGGATCTGGTTATTATAAGAATATACCTTATCCTAGAAACTTCAGAGGAAGAAATCACTTCAATACACAACTGCCTCGGGTGACCAACCACCCCTTGCCTAGAGAAAATAGGCGAGTTGTTGAGTTGAGTTACTCAAGAGGACAACCGGCTATTAAAATTACTACAAAAGATGAAAGGAAATACCACTCAAAGCACATGATCAAGCCGAAGATACATTCTAACCAATCAGGATGGGAAACTGTTGAAGTAGATAAGAAAAAGAAAGAAAATGAAGAGGTGAAAGTGCTTTCAAAATCCCAGAAACGCCGGTTACAAAGAAAAAGATCATTTTTGAAGGTAAAGGAGAAGTTACAATCCTTTGAAAAAGGTAAATATCCTGCAACGGCTGATATTGATGAGAAAAGAAAGAAGGAATCAGAAGCAATATTAGCCGTGCAGAAGTTATGTTTTGGTGAATCTTCCGAAGATACTGCTTTGCAAACAGGTAGTTATATGGAAGATGAATCTGATGATGATTTGGATGATTTGCTAATTATTGCAAATGATGAAGATCTGGATATGATGGCAGTGGTTGGAGTTTTGTCATCAAAATTTGTAGTTGATGAAAAACAAACAGATGCTTTAGAAGGAGATATGATGGTTGAAGAAGCAGAATATATTTCAATTATCTCTGAAAAGGAAAAGGAAGAATAAGTTAAAGATGATCCTGTGATGGTGTTCAAAAGGTTAGAAAAACCTCACCATTTGAAGCCGCTGTACATCAAAGCTCTGGTTGATGGTAAGCCGGTTTCGCGAGTTTTAGTTGATGAAGGAGCAATAATGAATGTGATGCCTTTTGGAATCTTGAAGAAGTTGGGGGAAGAATGTTGTTGATTTGAAAGAAACCAATATGAGAATGACCAATTTTACTGGAGGAACTACCTCAGCAGTAGGAATATACATTGTTGAATTGACTGTAGGCTCAAAAACGGCTAACACAGTATTTTTTGTGGTAGATGCAAAACCTGGTTATTCTCTACTGTTGGGATGAGATTGGATTCATGCTAATGAGTGTGTACCTTCTACTTTGCATCAAATGCTGATGTTTTGGAATCAAGGAAAGGTAGAAATAGTTCAAGCTTACCAGAAGCCTTTTGCAGCGGAGGTTAAGATGGTGGAGGCAAGTTATTACGATCTAGAGTTTCAACCTTTGTTAATTAAATCCAGAGAAGATGAAGATTTGATCAAAGCAGTTAATTTTACTGCTAGGGGTTTTCAGATTGAAGTTCAAGTCGAGCCGCGGCCTTGTCTGGAGTTGTTTAATGAGTATGAGCCATGAGGAGTTGGCAGAAGAAGTCTTGCAACGGCTGCAGGCTTATTCTACTGAATGCAGGATCATGGACTGTGTTCAGCAGAATGAGGCAACCGAGAAAGATGTTGAGAAAGATGAAGAAGAAGAGGTATACCTATCCATAAAGGAAAAACAGTCTAGGTTTGAAGCTCAAGATTCATTACTAGAAGTCAACTTGGGTACAGAACATGAACAAAGGATGACTAAGATCAGTGGATTATTGAGTAAGGAATGTAAAAAAAGATTAGTGCAATTGATACAACAATACAAAGATTGTTTTGCTTGGGATTATCATGAGATGCCTGGCTTGCCAAGAGAATTAGTGAAGCACCATTTGCCTATCAATGAGGGATATAAACCATTCAGATAGTCACCACGACGTGTTAATCCAAAGCTGCAGCCGAAGATCAAGTAAGAAATTGAAAGATTGTTAAAGGCTGGATTTATAAGAATGGCTAGGTATGTTGAATGGTTGTCAAACATTGTGCCTATAATTAAAAAGAATGGTCAAGTTAGAGTTTGTATTGATTTTAGGAATTTGAACTTAGCTATGCCTAAGGATGAATATGTTATGCCTGTGGAGGACATGTTAATTGATTCTGCTGCTAGAAATGGAATTATGTCATTTATGGATGGTTATTCTGGGTATAATCAAATTCTAGTTGCTAATGTTACTAATGATGATATACATAAAATTGCATTCCGTTGCCCTGGAGCTATTGGCATGTTTGAATGGGTAGTTATGCCATTCAGTTTAAAAAATGCTGGAGCAACATACCAGAGGGCAATGAATGCTATTTTCCATGACTTAATTGGCAAAAGTATGGAAGTATATATAGATGATGTAGTGGTTAAATCAGCCGAATTTCAAAAACATTTACCCGATTTAGAATATGCGTTTATTAGAATGAGGAAACATTCATTAAAATGAATCCGGCTAAGTGTGCTTTTGGTGTCTCGGCTGGTAATTTCCTTGGGTTGTTAGTACATCATCAAGGCATAGAGATTGATAAGAATAAAGCTAAAACAGTATTAGAAGCTAGGCCTCCAAGTAACAAGAAAGAATTGCAAAGTCTCATAGGAAAGATCAAGTTTATGAGGAGGTTTATTACTAATTCTGCTGGAAAAATGAGGTCCTTTTCTCCATTATTAAAGTTAAAACAAACTGAAGAATTTGTCTGGGGAAAAGAACAACAATTAGCTTTTGATCAAATTAAGAAATACTTAGCAAGCCCACCAGTTTTAGTACCACTTGTTACTGGAAGGCCACTAAAGTTATACATATCAGCCATGGAGGATTCAATTGGAAGTTTATTAGCTCAAGATTCAGAAGATGGCACAGAAAGAGCAGTATACTATTTAAGCCGTATGCTTAATGATGCTGAAACAAGGTACACGCCTATTGAGAAACTCTGTTTATCTTTGTTTCATGCTTGCACTAAATTGGAATATTACTTGCTGCCAAGAGAAGTGTTGGTTATGTGTAGAATAGATATAGTAAGGTATCTTTTAAATAGACCAGTACTTCAAGGTCGGTTGATGAAATGGGCTATTAAATTGAATGCTTTTGCTCTTAAATACATGCCTATGAAAGCTGTAAAAGGACAATCTTTGGCTGATTTTCTAGCCAAGCATCCTTGTATTGATGTATTAGATCTATTAGATGAATATCAAAACATGGTTGCAACTCAGCCGTGGATATTGTCGTTTGATGGATCCAAACATAGAGAAGGAGCTGGGGCTAGAGTAGTTGTTACAAATCTTGATGGCAAGGATGATAAGCATGTATTTAAGTTAGATATTCATTGTTCTAACAACCAATCAAAATATGAGGCTTTGTTAGCTGAGCTTAGGTTGTTAAGTACAATAAGGGTTCAAGCGATTCAAAAAAGAGGGGATTCTCAACTAGTTGTTAATCAAATTTTAGGTGATTATAAGTGTAGTAGTCCAGAATTAACCTCTTATTTGGAAGAAGTATTGGAATTGATATCCGAGTTTTCAGATGTAACCATAGTTCATGTCCCTAGAAAAGAGAATGAACTTGCTAATCAATTAGCTCAGCATGCTTCAGGATATAGATTGATGTGTGGAGGAGTAATGATGAGTGATGTTAGTTTGCAGCCGAGGGCATTAGATTGGAGAGAAGAAATTATAAGATACTTGTTGGATCCTTCGGCTAAAACAGATTTCAAAATAAAATAGCTTGCTTTGAATTTTGTTCTAGTGGATAATGAATTATTTAAAAGAACACAAAAATGGTTGTTATTAAGATGTATAAGCTTAGATGAAGTTATGAAAGTCATGCGAGAGATGCATGAAGGAGTTTGTGGCGCTCATAAGTCTAGTGGCAAAATGAAGTGGCAGATTTATCGTTGTGGTTATTATTGGCCAATGATAACGGCTGATTGGTTTGATTATGCCAAAGGTTGTGAAGAGTGCCAACAACATGGTCCTTTACAATGTGTGTCAGCCGACGAATTACATACCATTGTGAAGCTGTGGCCATTTCGAGAATGGGCTATGGATTTAATTAGTAAAATCTATCCTCCTTCATCTAAGCAGCATTCTTTTATAATTGTAGCCACAGATTATTTTACAAAATGGGTTGAGACTTAGCCGATGGTTAAAGTCACACAAGCCGTGGTCATTAGATTTATACAGAATCAAATTATATGTCGGTTTGGTATTCCAGAGACCATCACGGCTGATCAAGGAACTATGTTCACTGGTGATAAGGTGAAAGCTTTTGTTGCCCAATATGGAATTAAGTTAATTCATTCTTCACCTTATTATGCTCAAGCAAATGGACAAGCTGAGGCTACCAATAAAGTTTTGATTGATATAATTAAGAGATTTGTTGAAGATCAACCAAGAAAATGGCATGAAATTTTATCTAAAACATTATGGGCTTATAGAAATTCTAAGAGTACAGCCACTGGTTTAACACCATTTAGGCTGACTTACAGACAAGATGCAGTTTTGCCTCTGGAGATTAATGTGAAGTCTTTTAGAGTGGCAAAACAACATCATTTGAGTCCAGATGAATATTATCAAGCTATGTTTCAAGAGTTAGATAATGTGAATGAAGATAGATTAATGGCTTTGGAGAATATTCAGGCTAATAAAGTTAAAGTTGCTAAGGTTTATAACAAGAAGGTGAAAAAGAAATCTTTTACTGAAGGTGATTTAGTTTGGAAAGCTATTTTGCTTTTGGGTTTTAAAGATGCTAGCCGTGGTAAATGGTCACCTAATTGGGAGGGACCTTTCATAATTAGCCAAGTCATTTATAGTGGTGCTTATCATTTGGAGACATTAGAAGCAAAAGAATTAGCCGTGCGTATAAACGGAAGATTCTTAAAGAAATATTATCATTCTATTTGGGAAACCAAAAATATTTAAGATCCATAAAATTTTTGAAATGCTGACTACATGCCAGTTCAGCTAGCAAAATTTCAAAGTCATAAGCGAAATCATAAAAGTAAGAAGGTTAAGTCAAATGTACAACTTTAAAGATAGTTAAAGCCATTAAGACTTGGGAGAATTCAGGGGATCTGAGTCTTTAACAGAGATGGTTGAAGCTTCAACTTCTGTGGTTAATGGAGAGACCTTAGAACTTCCAGCTAAATATTTAGATGCAATAGCTACTGTGGAATCTATAGCTGTTGCAGGGCCAAGCATCTGAATAGGAGGAGGTGTAGACATTGGAATGGCTGTAGGATTAGCTTCCTCAGTTGCCTGTGAGGTGGGACTAGTTGGTGGCACAAAGACAGTGATGGCCAAATCTGAAAAGAGAGTTTTAAAGAGAATTATTTTGGTTCAAATTTTAGATAAAAATTGAGCTACTAAAATAATTGTAGATTACCTTTGGAGGATTCCTTGTTAGATGGAAGCTTGGAGCGACCATAAGAGGTTGGCTTGATATATTTGTTGTTTCCCATCATTAAAATCTTTCTCCATGAATGGTTTTTGCAAAGTGAAAGATTTTATGTCTTTATCTAGAGCTGTGGCTTGATTATATAGCTGAATTTGTTCATTCTGAGTTTGTTTGAGTTGATGGGATAGAGATTGTTTCTGAGGAAGCAAGGCTTGTAATTCAGCCTCCATTTGAGCAATACTTTTTCTTAAGAATGTGATCCTTTCATTAGTAGCTTTTTGTTTCTCAGAACCTTCAACCCTCTTATTCTCTTGCTTAATGAAAGCTAAGGCGAACCTTTGTTTTTTATCATTCAAATTGACAAGCCGAGTCAATTTATGCTCGCTGCAGCTGATTCTTTGCCTGCCAGCTTCTAAATGATGATTCGTGTCCACCAGTAACATTCCCATTTCAATATGTTGTGCTTTTGTTGATTCCAGCACATTGTCATTAGAAGAGTTGGCTATACGGCTGATGCTTTCTTGGAGAAGGTTAAGGGTGTCTGCATTTGGGATTTCATCCATCTCCAAGATGTTTGCTATTGTCTCACAGATAGCTTCAGTAGGAGAATTTTCCTTTTCTCCTGGTAGTGCTGTGGCAGGAGTATTGAAGTATCTGGCTAACTCATCTGCAGTTACATTCGATGGTGGTGGGCTCTATTGGACAGGTGTGAACACCCGATTTTGTCCGGTCAAAAAATAAAAAAACTCTCTCAGCCTTCTGTATTTTATTTTACTTTATTCTATTTCATTTTTTTTATTATCTTGGTTCAATCCATTTATTTCATTCTTTTTATGAGTCAAGGTTAAGCCCACTTATCCAGCCTATCTCATAGTTGCCCATTAAAAAAAAAAAAAGGGTTGTTGTCATTTGAGAAGGGGATTTTTCAGAAGATACATATTGATCATCAGCATCAATAATTGCTTTCTGTTATTATTTTCATCTATAAGAGTGATCTAATTTTAGAGGTTGTGATAGGCACAAAGAGGGATTTTTGACAATCTTCACTTTCAAAATAAGAAAACAAAGAGAGCTCTTTTGATGCAAGATTTCAACCGAGTCAGAAAGAAGTATCAGAAATGGAAAGGAGCACAATAAGAGTGATCTAATTCTTAGAGACTCTAATAGACACAGAGGGAATCACCATCATCAAGACTAGATTCCTAGTTGCTATTTTGATAAAAAAAAAAAAAAAGAGTGATCTAATTTTAGAGACTCTTGAGAGAAATAACAACAAAAGTCAAAGGCTAAAAGATTTAGCAATTCAAAGAAATTGGTACATTCTTTTGCTCTTACTTATTGATTTCTACTCATCCATTTTTGAACTATAATCACAGCACGCACACACACACCATAGCTCTCATTAATCATCACAAACATTTACAATCCAACCATAAATCACAGCCAAAATCAGAAACCAATCAATAACCTTCCAGCCATCACCACTCTTCCTCTCTGACTACCATCATCATCATCACTACTTGAAATCAAAACAAAAGTAAATAATAAAAAAAAGAAACCAAACTTAGAAAACCAAGAATAAGGGAGAGAGAAGTGGCGGTGACTCTCACTGCCTTCACGGCGGTAGCGCCTTTCCCTGCCCAGATTGCACTGCCACAAATCGCGGCCTCCTCCCTTGCATTGTGCGAAACGTGCGGATCCACCGCCAAAGCGTTGCTGCGTGACGCTATTCTCCCAAGCGCGATCTCAGCCCCTCCACCAACTCAACTCTTCTATCACCCCACCAAGCCCGCGACACTTCCTCATTTCCCTCCATCGAAACAGCAGCACGGACTACCCAGATCACTGCACAGCACCGTCACGCTCGGATCCGCCCAGCACAGGCCAACAGCTGCGCCTCCCTATTCTCCATTTCTACCACTCCGCGAAACAGCTCAAATCGCACTACCCTGACCACCCTCCGCCATTATCGCGCGAGCTTAGCTTCCCCGCAGCAGCTCCGTGTAACACCCTAATAGAACCACACTGTGCTTAAGTTCACATTTGGATTCTATTAGTTGTCACTTATGCCTTGCATTTATTTTCTTTTGAAATTAACTTAGAAAAATAGTGGAAGTTTTTTTTTAAATAAATTAATTTTTTGGAAACTTAAGCTGTAGAACGAAGTGAAATACATAGCGCTTTTATAGATAATAATCAAGTTACATTGCGTACTTAATTAAATAAGCGAAATAAGAGACTAAGTGTAGAACTATTATCACATAAACTGGAATATAATCACTTAATACATAAGTCACAACAGGGCATATATCATACTGATAAGTTATTACAAATAACAATATAAGTTCTACTATTACTAATTGTTTCTCACAAACTATAATGTAACTAAAGCTCGGAATGCTCCTACTTGAAAGGTTTGAAATCTTCACGCGCTACCTCCTTCCTCAGCTACAGCTTCATTGCTTTAGGTGGACACGTCTGTCTCTGGTAACGACAACGGAAAATAAACATAGGAGTGAGAAATACATGATTTCTCAGTAGGAGTTCCTACTTGTACTAAAAGTGTCATCGTTGTCGTCCTAGTCACTTCGGGTTTATTATAAAAAGGTGAACAGATAAGGATTCAATTATCAAACTTTCACAAACGTGATTAGCCGAAGTGCAGTTACTTTTAAACTAATCTTGAACATTAGCAAAAATATCCATTCAGTATTTTATCAAGCATACATATAAGCATATCATGTAAAACCACTAATAAGCAATAATCATTTAGGAGCTGCATGCATTTCATGATTACTCATCCTCAACATTCACTTGTTTAGTGATCATCATCTTTCATTTATTTCATCAACATATTTCTTAATTACTCACGGGATGAATGCATCAATGCCTTAGACCACCCTAAAAGAGTAATGAGCTCATACCGTGGCCGTCGCCACAACCTTTTGGTTTTCTTTCCGTTGCCATGATCTCAACGGTTTAGGGGGTTAAGCCGTGAGTTTAGCTCAAGTCCACTTTTCCAGACTATCATTGCTACTTTTTCAGGTTGTACTTTTATTCTCACTGAGTGAAATCATCAATACCTTAATCCTCAAAGAGGATTAAGCAGTGAGTTGGTCTATTTATTATTTCATTTGAAATATGAATGTATGCACATTAATAAATTATGGCACAATCAATCATTTTATCATTATCATTTCATATCTCATCAATACATTCACATTTCTGTATATCACTTCATGTAACATAGACAATATCACGTAAATCTCATAGTAAACATTCTCATAGATAATTCACATTAAGCAACCTAAGTTATCAAGTTAGGTCTCTAGTGTTCCTAATAGGTTATGGATATCTTGGTATTATCTTTTTCTCTTAGTCTTCTTTGTACTCTTAGTATTTCCATTAATACATTAATACCCTTTAAGATATTTTTAGAGGTTCTTTATATATTTTTATTATGACTTTTATATATATCTCCTGAAGATTATTATTCTGCTTAAATCCTTAAATTTATCTCTTTACAAGACTTGAATCTTTTATTTAGAGTTCTGACATCTTTTAGAATAAAATTTGTAGCACTAACATCTTACATTAGTGTAAATCAACTGTAAATTGTGCATAGTAGGATTCCCAGGAAAGAGAGGTGGGTCACAATGGACACGCTTAAATACCAAGTCTTTCCTTAGCCAGATCCTTTCCAAATTGCACTCCCACAGTATCACGCTACCTTCAAGACTTTCTCAGCACACTGTTCCAAAAATATATCTCTTATTCTGTATTTTCGTGGTGTAAAAATTTATGCATAGCATATATAAGTGTGTTTGTAGATGTGTTAGCTTTTCCAAAAAGTTGAAATCAGTCCATTTGCATTTTGCTAGAGTGAGTTACACCTATTTTACTACTACAAGGTCAGATTAAGAGTTTCAGTCTTAGGCTCTACTTTAAAAATTTATATCTTGGGCTAGGAAACTCCATTTTAGGTGATTCGTTTTGGAGAGTGTTCTACAACGAGTCTAGTTTATAATAAAAATATTTTCATTTCGAGATCCTTCATATTTTATGAACACTAATTTTCGAAGTAACTACTGCCAGAAATAACTTGAAATTCCAGCAGCTGCCATGTTCATGTCTTAAGTTATCTTTATTAACTCAAGTTTCACATACAATCTTTTAAGTTATATTTGAGTTTGATAACATCATAAAAGTACTCATAGCAGAATAGAACATGTTGTGTTTTCTAAAAATATAATTATTGAAAACTTTTGACTCAAGTTTGAGACATTCTATCCATGAGCAAAGTTAGAAGCCAACAATACTTTAACAAATAAAGAAGAAACTCCTACCTCTTGTGTAGGGTCTAAAAAGGGTCATTCTCTTCTTCCTTAAGCTTTGAACAAGAGTCTTTGGAGTGGATGACCCTCCTTGAATCTTGGCTCTAGAACTTGAGTGCTTAAGAAAATATTTCTCACTAGAGTTAAAGATTATAACTCTTGTGAGGGCTAGTGAAAGTTTGGACTTAGGATTTAAGTGTTTGGATGGAGTTTAGAGGATCAAGAGAAGTCATTGAAGAACATAAGAAGAATGATAGAATAAGAAAGAAAGAACACTTAGGGAGTTTCTGAATTGAAGAGAGTTTGAGGAGTATTTATAGTGGAAAGATTAGAGAAAAAACAGAAGAAGGAAAGCACTTGGAGCATGATTTATGGAAACATGTTGGCTGAATTTTGGGATGAAAATGCTCCTTGTTTTGTGCAAACATGTTTCCATGTTTTATGCAAACATGTTGGATGAAAATGCTCCATGTTTTGTGCAAAGATGTTAGTGGAGATTTTCTAACCTTTAGTGCATGTATGTGATTCAGAAATATGTATGATGTATATGGTTAAATTATTGTGTTATCATCTTAATCCAATGGCTTAGATTCATTCTTGTCTAAAGACAAGTCTAGGGATTTGTGCAAATGGCATTGTAGTAATTTCTTTAACTAAGACAAGGATATTTTTGTAATTAGACAATGATAGTGGTATTCTTGTAATTCCATTCATAGAGTAAGGGTATCTTCGTCATTTAATAAAGCAAGGGTAGTTTGGTAATTTCCTTTACATAGCAAGGGCATTTTCATAATTTCCACTAAGTGATGACATTTTCGTAATTCTTTGCATTTTTTTCTAGACATACTTAAGTAGTCTATTTGTTGTGTTTCATAACATTTGTCCAGATTCTCTTGGTTTTGCTATCGCTAATTAAGATTAATATTTATCTTAGTTATAAATTTTGGGATGTTACACTCCGGCCAGCCACGAACCATCCTGTCGAAACCGCAATCCTCCCCTGTTCGTGCGACCCATCTCAGCCTCTGTCCACCGCCACGACTTGCCAGCTCCGCCCCCTGTCAGCAACTTCACGATCCAAGCAGCCTGAGCTCCCCTTCGATTGCGTCTCCATCGTCGACTCCCTCTCTCACTCTCTGTATGTTATTTTTTTTCACTCTCTCTCTAATAATCTCTCTTTCCATGTGTGTGCTTGTCCTTTGTGAAGAATAAAGTTCCCAAACCCCAACTCATTGTCTCCACGTTCTAGACTTTTCTGCCAGTTTTTTTTATTTTTTTTTTCTCTTGACTTTTTATTTAAGTGAATTGTATTTGGGCTAGTTGGTTTGTTTGGAAGTTCATTTGGGCTGGAATATTTGGGTTGTTTAGATTAGTCAGTTTGTTTAAAAGTGTATTAGGCTGGAGTTATTTATTGGGTCATTTTTGGGCAGACTGAAAAATAAGTTATAAGAGTGTTGGATTATCACATTTTCAATTAAGGTTTTAGGTAGTTTTTCTAGTTAATTAGAATAATTTTTTTTCTATGTCTTGATAGGTTGTTTGTTTGTTTTAATTTGTCTTGAGCCCATTTAAATATCTGTGATTAAGTCTCTTGCTTTAAAAATAATAAATTTTTTTTTGATTTGTTTTAATTACTTGAGAAGGAATAAGATAAATTAGTTTAGGAATGTTTAGTTATTTATCCGATGTGTTAGAAAATTTTGTGCTAAATTTTGTTAAAATAAAAATAAAAAGATGAAAAAGTTAAAAAGAGATGAAAATAGTAATTAGGGCCCTTGCATTTTTAATTCGATTATGTTACTTGTCCAGTTTGCATAGGTTAATTACGTGTTGGTTTATTAATTAGTTTTGTCAATTCATGTTGGAATTGGTGTTAAAATTAAATAAAATAAATATTTTTTTTGGTTGCGAATGAACTAAGAATAAATAAAATAATATAAATAAATTTTTAATTAGTACAATGACCAATGATCGTGATTGAATAGCAAATGTTATCTTCATTATTATTGAGTTGTAAGAGTTCATTGAGTAGCCTAGTGCTAACTTAGATTCTGTGCAAATGACAAATTTTGTATGCCTTGTTACAAATCTATTTTTTATAACTTAAAATAAACCCACACACAAATATTTTCTACAGAACTACATGACTTTGAATTCCTCATTGCACTAGAGGATACGTAGGAGCAGGCTGCTCATGTCAAGCCAAAATTAATTTTTCTTAATTTATTTGTTAAATTGTAAATAATTTGTGTAAATTATTTTTTAGTTGTTAAAATTGTAAATATATTTTCCAAAACTAATTTTTCTTAGTGTATTTGTTTAAATTTGAAATATACTTGCCAAAATCAATTTTTCTTAATTTTTTTTATTTAAATTGTAAATTTTTTCTAAATTAATTTTTCTTAATTTATGTGTTTAAATTGTAATTTTTGTCTTCCTTACTGAAATGTTTAAGAGTTATTAATTAATTTGCACAATTTTCTATGGTACCGTCTAAGGGTGAGTGTATTAGCGGTGCTGTAGGATTAAATTCCTATCCTTCCCTATGCATAACCCACTCCTGAATCCATATCTGGTTTTCGAAAGCTGTTTTCAAAATAAAATTGGTTTTTCCATGTTTTCCAATCTAAATAAACTTGGTGGCGACTCCATTTTCAAAAACTCTTTATCGCCGTCCCGTCACGATCCCGGTTGCGACAAATGGCGACTCCACTAGGGACCTCAGTAAGAGAGTCAGGCCTATTATAGTTAGTTGTGCAAATTAAATATAACCTTTTGATTTTTTTTTCTTCCTTTCTTCTCTTTTTATTTATTTTTGTACAATGTTTTCTTTGCATAGCTTAGTATTTCATATGTTTACTTATAGTGTCTGCTTTAATTGTTGAAACCTTAGGATAGAGGACTATTGTATTCTATATTTATTATTATTATTTTTGTTTGTATTTTTCTCATTTTATTTTGTACAATGTTTCTTTATTTTTCTTTTGTACAATTTAAATGTTCATTAGGCTTAGATATAATGTTTGCTTTATTTGCTAAAACCTTAGGTTAGAAGACTATTGTTATTCTGTATATATGTATTGTTTGTATTTTGTTTAGCAGGAGTGTATATAGTGTTAGGATTGAAAGGTTTGTATGCTCCCCGCACACACTTCACAATCACTTATTTCACACACTGTGTTCTTGGACTCTATACCCGAGCCCGTGCGAGCCAAGGATTAGGGGGTTTCTTGACATTGCCATAAGGGGCTTCATGCTCACTTGGTAGTTGTTGGGACGCCACTCGGATTGTTACTAATTTATGGATTAATCATATTGAGAGGGTTCATCCCTGCTTGTGGTTAGTTCAAAAGTCAGATCCTTGTCCTGTGGACAGGGGCAATCTGGGGACCATGGTCATTAGAAGTCTAGACCCACTATAAACATGTACACGCATAGTTAAACATAGTAGCCTCCCAAATAGGGTACTTGGCTTTAGAACTTCCCATCCATTAAGCTTTACCTTATTAGGACAAAGGGAGCATATTTCTTTCATCTTTTTACACTGCACTCATTTATGCTTTACTTTTAGTTGTTTTCACATTATCACATTGTATTTAGATTAACCAACTCATCATCTCATGCTATGCATTCTCGGCATTCATAACATAGACAAACATTATGTTCATTACCACATGCATTTTCATTTTATCATGTTTTCTTAACACAACATACTTTTTGCATAAAAAATGGTACTTTTGTTTTTAGTAGTTTTGTGCATTTCATAAAAGAATATTCTCAATAAGAGCATGCATTTTTTCTTTCCATTTTACTCAATTATTTCATTTTTGTCCACATTGGTTTTTAATTGATAATAAAACAAAGTCATCATTAGTTCAGATCAAATGGAAACATCACAGATGAACACTAGCAATGCACATGACTGGAAGAGAAACATCAAGGTTACCATGACAACCAGTGAGTTAGAGAAAGTGAAAGAACTAATTCAGTTGATGCCTCATGAAGTTTTATCTTCTTTCAAGGATATGTATGGGTGTATATTGGATTTGTTGCTCATCCCTATGGAAGCTCCAGTATTGAGTGCTCTCTCACAATTCTGGAATCCTTCTCTTTGCTGTTTTGAATTGCCTGATCTTGATGCAACGCCAACTATAGAAGAGTATATAGTCATGCTGAGGCTATCGATTCTAGAAGAATCTGGTGTATATCACTACCAAGGGCATTATGTTAGCAAAGAAAAAGTTGCCAGAGTGATTAGAGTTGATCCAAACCAGATAGGAATGGAAGTTAGGGGATCCACCCAAGGAATCATAAAGAGTTTTCTAGAAGCTCATCTGCAAACTTTAGCCCGGCAATAAAGTTGGGACTTCTTCAATCGTACACTAGCATTGACAATTTATGGATTGATCTTATTCCTATTCACACCAGACATTGTTGATCAGGCTGCCATGGATGTGGTTTTCAAATTCAAGACATGTGGCATGAATCCTATGCCAGCTATCCTAGCGGACACATTTCTTTCCTTGGGAATTTGCATTTAGAAAAATGGAGGGAGATTGCGTTGTTGTTTGCCTATGTTGTACGTCTGGTTCATGACTCATGCATATGCTAATAACCGCATGGGCCTCTTTCCTAATCCATTAGGAGACTTCCATCGCATACAGATAAATCATCAAGAAGCACAAATATGGAAAAAGGAGTTCTCACAGATCCAATCTAGTGCTTTCAAATGGGTTTGTCCTTGGTATCATGGAGAGAGTGTTATCTACAGTTGTGGCGATTTTCACAATGTTCCTTTGATGGGTTCGAGGGGATGCATTGCCTACACACCCGCATTGGTGCTTAGACAACTTCACTGGACTCAAACCATGCCACAAGAGGAACAGCTAAAAGGGTTCAGCTTCTTATATCGGAAAGATAAAAGCACCATGGAGCAAGAAAAGAAGATCAAAATGGCATGGGATGATATCAAAATCTTAGGGAAAAGGGAACTTGGCCAACAACGTTTAACCTCTTCTCAAGAGTACAGAGATTGGAGGAAAACAAGAATTGGCAGAGATAACATCTCAAAGGATATTCTAAGCAATTCAGTTCCCATACAAACCCTAAAGGGACCTCAATGGACATCTCAAGTAGAAGCAATGAAGGCACAAATACGATTCTTGGAAGAGGAAAAGGAGGCAGCTGACCTAAAAGCTAACATTCTTCAACACCAATGTGAGAAAATGGCTAAGGAGATTAAGATCCTGAAAGATGAGTGTGCTGAAGCTGTAGAAATTGCAAAGTCCAAGAAAAGCAAGGAGAAGATCTCAACCACTAATTTAGCCAAGATCCAAGAGCTCGAACAAAAACTCCACATGCCATGAAAGAAAAGAGCAAGTTAGAGAAAGAGATTAATAAGAAGTGTCGCACGATGGAAAGAGTAGAATAGGAAGTCAACAGAAGGGATCGAAATATCTTCAGCTTAAAAATGGAGATCAATAAAGAGAAATATGCGCGAAAGAAGTTGGAAGGACAAATGGAACATCTATCAACATGATTGGCACAAACTGAGTAGAATGCCACTCGAGGGTGGACATCAGCAAATCAGTATAATGATTTGTTTGTTGATGCATTAGAATTTGGAAAGTCATGGAGAGAAAATGCTTTGGGATGTGAAGAAAAGTATGAAAAACTCACTAATGAATTGAGTCATTACGTCCCCAACTTTATATATCGATTTGAGCAAGCCAATGAACAAATTAGCAAGATGCCACCATTCAGATTACCTCGAGAAGTGACAGAGTTTATGGACTCATGTGAAAGCATCACTAAAGACCTTAGAAGAAAAAAGATGAAGTTTTTTATGTAGTAATCTGTATTGAATAAAGGGCTGTTGATGTAGTTACTTTCTATGTTATCAATTTTGAAAAGACTTGTACTCGGAACTTCACCTGGGAATTAATGAAATTCTCAATGTTCGTGCTTCTATTTTGAATTTCTCAACTCATTCGATACATTCTATAGAGGAATAAATGTTCCCTTAGAAAGTAATCAATCACATTTTTGCCTTAAGATGGCTCATCCTCGTGCAAAAATGTGAGAAGCTTAGTCATCAGGAAAACAACTGCATTGCTAGTGTTCATCAAATAGCACCTATAGAGGAGTAGATTCTCCCTATGGATTTGTTATCAACCATACCTTGACGTATAGGGTAACATACCCATAAGAATAAGTGTGGGGTATCCTTACTCTTGAAAAGAACTTTTGATGACTATTGTTTGGTTTTTCTTTTACACACACACACACACACACACACACATATATATATCTTTAACCCTTTTGGTTATTGTTATCCACAGAGTGTACGTGAGTGTGCACGTGTAACTCGTAACCATTGGGCGCCCAAGGAAAGAGGATACCGATCTAACTCGTGTTCATAACACCAGAGCTCGAACTAAGATGGCAGGTGGTAATGGCGAATCAGGGAGAATCATCACAGCTATAGCTAATTATGAATCAGGAAGGAATCTGAGTATAGAAGTTGAGGAAATGAGGGGGCAGTTGAATGCAATGACGGATGCTCAGGCCAGGATGGAAGAAATGATGCAAACCATGAAAGAATCAGTCGACTTATTGGGAGCTAATCAAAATCGAGATAGAGTGAGTATATTAGTAAGTGTGCAACCCAGTGCTGCAATGATAACCATACCTGTGGTATTAGATGCAACTCCAAATGTTACACAATGGATGAACGACATGGGAGGGACACTAGGTAATCCCCATGAACAACCACCACTGACAATGCCAATTACCCTCCCCATTGGAGAAAGTCATCATGCCATAGAGAACACACATGCTAAAGGACACGGGCATGCTACCCACATTTGGGAGCAACCTCGTGTTGTTGTTCAAAGACAATTATCTTCCTCGGGGAATAATCGTGCAAAGATGGAAAAGGACAAGTTCAAAGAAGAATGGATGAAGAAGATTCAGGATCAAATTAAGGCCATCCAAGGACCTACCACCTATGGTTATGTGGAGGTTGAACAACTGTGCCCTCCCATTGACCTGGTAGTTCCCAAGGACTTCAAAGTTCCTGATTTCTCAAAATATGATGGGACCAGTAACCCTTTGTTCTACTTGAAGAGTTATTGTACCAAAATGGCAATATAGTCCAAGGACGAAAGGTTTCTTGTTAGCTTCTTCCATGAAAGCTTGACTAGACCTGCCTTAGAATGGTACATTCAATTGGACCATTCGAAGATCACAAGCTGGAGAGAATTGGCTGATCTGTTCATGAGCCAATACAAGTTTAACCTTGAAGTGGCACCAATAAGGGAGCAACTAAGCATAATGCAGAAGAAAAGAGATGAAACATTTAAACAGTATGCTCAAAGATGGAAAGCATTAGCCGCTCAAGTCCAACCACCTTTCATCCCAACAGAAATGTGTTCACACTTTTTGGGGACCTTGGGATCGCCTTATATCGGAGCAATGGCAGGAGCAGCGTACAAAGATTTCTTTGAGTTGATCATTGCTGGAGAAATGATTGAGAATCTTGCTAAAGCTGGCAAGCTTCCAGTAACTAATGAAGACACAAGAAAAGGTTTCCCACCTAGGAAAAAGGAAACTGATGTGAATTTTCTGCAGAGTCAGCAACCTTTTACCTCAAGACGCGCATCAATGCACCTAAGACCCCAAACACCACTATTCCAAACCTTAACTACTCCTTACCCACTTTGCCAAATTGCACAAACAACAAATACCATCCCATATCCCCAGCTTCAGGTTAATAACATTCATATATGCCCATATCAACCAGCACGTCCTACATATCCAACCACATATCACCAGAACTACCCAAACACCCTGACACCCTGACCAAATTTCCAAAACCAAAATCGCAATCGATTCCCAAACCTTCCACCTTTCCCAAAGTTATCCATCTCAAATGCTGACCTTTTTCAAAAGTTATTTAAGGCTCACCTAATCTCACCTTGTCTTGTGCGTCCATTAGAACCACCATTCCCAACATGGTACAATCCAAACATAACTTGTAAATATCACATGGATATAGTGGGGCATTCAATTGAAGATTGTGAAAGTTTCAAGACGGCAGTAAAGAAACTAATTACTTGTAGACGATTGGACCTTCAAGAAGAGTTAAAACCAGATATTGTCCATAACCCAATACCAAATCATGAAGGAGGAAGTTAGGTTAATGCTTTGGAGGAAAAAGAACCGCTAGTCAAGAAGGTTTTTAATCTTCGAACCCCTATGGAAAGAATTTTTATTAGTTTGAATGAGGCTGGTTACAACGTAATAGCACCTGCTTTGACAATAAAGGAGAATGAGAAGCATGATATGAAGTCAACCTGTGTATACCACTGCGGAGGTCTTGGGCATGACATAGAAAATTGCTAGGATTTCAAGGCTCGAGTACAGGGATTACTCAACTTGGGAGTGATACAAGCGAAAAAAGGGCTAAACACCCTTAATGAGGCGAATGTAATTAAACCATTTGTCCTTTGAGTGCCACCACTTAATCCAACCCCTAAGCTAGAAAAAATGGTGATCACCGTGAAGAGGCCTATGCCTTTTGGTTATGAGAATCCTCACACTGTGCCTTGGAATTATGAGAGTAAAGTGGAGACAAATGGAGACATAGGGGAGACCTCAAAGACCCGAGAAGGTGAGGAAGTGAGTGGTATCATGGAAGTAAAAGGAATAACAAGAAGTGGAAGAGTTTATGAGCCCAAAGAGCTGGAAAAAGGAAAGTTTGTTAATGAAGGGGATGACTTTGGAGGGAACAAGAAAGAAAAAGATGAGGAAGAAGAGTTCCTAAAGATCATGAAGCAGAGCGAGTACGATATTCTGAAGCAATTAAAGAAGACTCCCCCCAGAATATCTCTTTTGTCATTAATCATGTCGTCCGAACCCCATCGAAAGGCAATTTTAAAAGTTTTGAAAGATGCTTATGTCAAGCCTGACGTCTTATCGGAAAATGTGGTGAATATGGTGGATCCAGTGAAACGTGTTAGTATGATCACGTTTTCAAATGAAGAAGTTGTGTCACAGGCTAACCCACGAGCACTATACATAACCCTCAAATGTAAAGGTTACATAGTGCCCAGAGTTCTCATTGATGGAGGGTCGGGATTGAATGTCTTACCTGTGTCGACTTTAAGCTATTTGTCGATGAGTAGGATGATATACTACCACAAATAATGGTAGTGAAAGCTTTTGACGGAGTTAAGAAGAGTATCCTTGGGGAGATGGTGTTGTTGCTAGAGATCGGCCCAAGTAAATTTGAGGTGTTATTCCAGGTAATGGAGATTGAGTCCGACTACAATATGCTACTCGGAAGACCATGGATAAACAGTGTTGGTGCTGTCCCTTCAACCTTGCATCAAAAGGTTAAGTACATTGAAAATGGTTCAGTCATTACAATCCATGCAGAGAAAGAAATCATAGTATCCAAATGCAAAATCAGTGGCATTGCCATATGTTGAAAATATAGAGCTAGTGGAGAGCAGTTTATGGCACAACTTGGAGGTGGTAGGGTTTAGACAGGAACAGGATAAGACCCCAATGCAAAATCCAGTAGTGGCTCATATCATGGCCAAGAATGGATATCTGGAAGGTAAAGGACTGGGACCATGGTTGCAAGGCACCCGAACACCTATATTGGTCCCAGAGAAGTTCAACCGATTTGGTCTAAGGTACGAGATCACAGTGGATGAAAAGATGAGTGCCTTGAGTTTGGAGCAGAAAAAGCAAAAAGGAAGAATAAAGCAGATCCCTCACTTGAAGGAGACGTTTCCTAGTCCAGCTGAAGTAATTATAGCCGAGGAAGTTCACTCCCCTTGCTACTGCCTCACTATCAACACCTTAGATGCTGAGACAAAAAAGACAACAAGTTTTTTTGTTGCCACCAAGGATGAGATGCTGATGAACTGGACAACTGAACTAGTACTTGATGTTATTGCTAAAAAGTAATTAGTTGAGTTGTATCATTCAAGAATTGCTTATGCTTTTGTTTATGCTACTCAGAGACATCATTTAAATAAACTTGCATGATCTTTCAGTAATCTTTCTTTATATGTTTCATTTACCTCATTTCTGTTTCTGTTTCTTTTTCCTTTCTTCTATTTCTTTCCTTTACCACTCTCAGCTCATTAATTTGTGGTTCTTCCATGATTTATGATCCACCATTTATTTTAGCATTCCAACCCACCATAATTACTTTCCAGGGATTTGAATGTCATAGAAATTTTGCCACATGAAAGGGAATTTGGAAGCTTATTGTAACATCCCCTGCTGCTTTATGGATTGACAACTGTCCCCACAAACCAACACGGGTCCTTTCAGCATGCTTTGTCCTCACTCGCACGCTTCTTGGGAAAACTTCCCAGGAGGTCACCCATCCCAAAATTACCCCAGGTCAAGCACGCTTAACTGTGGAGTTCTTTCGATTTGGGCTACGAAAAGAAGATGCATCTTCTTTTCCGGTAAGCTGAAAGAACTCCGCGATTAAGCGTGCTTGACCTGGTAATTTTGGGATGGGTGACCTCTGGAAGTTTTCCCAGAAGCGCAAGTGAGGACAAAGCATCTTTGAAAGGACCCGTGTTGTTAATTTGTGGGACAGTTGTCAATCCATAAAGCAGCAGGGGATGTTACAAGTGGTATTAGAGCTTGCACCTCTCCCGATCAGGTGTGGTTGAGACGAACCAAAGGCGGAAGCTGAGTGGGCATGTAACGCCTTGAGGGCGAGGATGAGGAGTGATCGCGGTGCAAAGAGGGTACGGACAAGGAGCGGCTCCTACTTAAAGGTCCTCTAAGCGGAGGGGTACATGAATGAACCGATTACACACCCGAATGAGAGGGATCCTAAGACTGTATAGGTATGGGACTATACAGTTGAGGAGGGCTTATATGAATTGATTCGTACTACCTATATCAACAAGATGCATCTTCTTTTCGGTAGCCCAAACTGAAAGAACTCCACAGTTAAGCGTGCTTGACCTGGGGTAATTTTAGGATGGGTGACCTCCTGGGAAGTTTTCCTAGGAAGCATATGAGTGAGGACAAAGCATGCTGAAAATACTCGTGTTGGTTTGTGGGGACAGTTGTCAATCCATAAAGCAGCAGGGGATGTTACACTTATCAATTGATTCTCTTGCTGCACTCGACTGCGATAACCATGAGTTCGAGGGTGATGAAGAAGACATTGAACAGTTTTCAAAGTTACTGGAATACTCAGAAAGAGGATTTGGCCTAGACAATGAGGTGATCGAGGTGATTAACATGGGCACTGAAGAAGAAAAGAAGGAACTAAAAATAGTGGAAAATTCTGAACGCTCAGAAATGATTGCGTTGTTTAAGGAATTCCTTGATGTGTTTGTATGGTCCTATCATGATATGCTAGGATTTGACCCGGAGATTGCTTTACATAAGATTCCCTTGTATCCAGAAGCTGAGCCGAAAAAGCAAAAGTTGAGAAGAATGCGACTTGAAATGTCATTAAAAATAAAAGAAGAAGTGACTAAGCAGCTGGAGGCTAGGTTTTTGGAGGTGTCAAGACATACTGATTGGGTAGCTAACATTGTGCCTGTGCCTAAAAAGGATGGGAAGGTCAGAATGTGTGTAGATTATCGAGATTTAAATAAGGCTACCCCAAAAGATGATTTTCCTTTACCCCACATTGATGTCCTTGTTGATAATACAGCCAGAAATCACAGATTTTCCTTTATGGATGGATACTCTGGATATAATCAGATTCCCATGGATATTCTTGACAAAGGAAAAACTACTTTCACAACTCCATGGGGGACATTTTGCTATATAGTCATGCCATTCGGATTGAAGAATGCTGGTGCCACCTACCAACGTGCCATGGTCACATTATTCCATGACATGATGCATAAGGAGATTGAAGTGTACGTGGATGACATGGTCGCCAAGTCTAAGGAGGGAGAAAGTCATGTGGCAGTTCTACGAAAGTTGTTTGAAAGGCTTAAAAGATATAAACTCTGATTGAACCTGAATAAATGCATTTTTGGAGCTTTTACAGGGAAATTACTTGGGTTCATTATCAGCAGAGAAGGGATAAAGGTGGATCCTGACAAAGTGAAGGCAATACAAGAGATGCCTGCTCCCCAAACCGAACGGGAGGTTAGAAGTTTTCTGGGAAGGCTCAACTATATTGCTAGATTTATTGCCAATCTAACTAGTACTTGTGAGCCTATATTCAAGCTATTATGAAAACATCAACTTGGAGAATGGAACGAAGAATGCCAATAAGCCTTTGACAAAATTAAGGCTTATTTAATGAAACCACCTATTTTGATACCACCCATGCCCGATCGTCCTTTAATACTGTACCTCACAGTGTTGCCCACGTCACTTGGGGCAATGTTGGGACAATATGATGAGTCTGGAAAGAAGGAACATGCAATTTATTATCTGAGCAAGAAGTTTAACGACTGTGAATCTCGCTATCTGGCAATTGAAAAGACTTGTTGTGCGTTAGTGTGGACTTCTAAGAGATTGAGGTAGTATATGTTATACTATACCACCTGGTTAATCTCTCGAATGGATCCGTTGAAATACATATTTGATAGTCCTCATGCGTCGTTAAGAATGTCAAAATGGCAAATGATGTTGTCTGAATTTGATATCAAATATGTAACTCAAAAGTCTATCAAGGTAAGTGCAGTTGCTGATCATCTAGCTGAAAATCCGCTTGAGGATGGACAACCTACCATGTTTGAATTCCTTGATAGTGTGGTGTTGTCGGTAGAAAAAGAAGATGTAGAAAAAAAGAATGTGTGGAAAATGTACTTTGATGGGGCCGTCAATATGAATGGATGTGGAATAGGAGCTGTAGTGGTGTCACCAACCGGGAAGCAATACCCAGTTTCCATCAAACTAGACTTTGAATGTACCAACAATATTGTAGAATATGAAGCATGTGCAAATGGTTTACAAGTTGCAATTGACTTGGGGATCAAAGAACTAAAAGTCTTTGGAGACTCGGCACTCATAATATACCAAGTTAATGGAGAATGGCATACAAATGATCCAAAATTGGTACCTTACTAGAAGTACTTGTCTCGACTAATTGAGCAATTTGCGGATGCCTTGGCAACTTTGGCTGCAATGACTAAGTTGGAGGTCCACACAAATGTCCAACCCATCCATGTAGAGGTGCAAAGTGAACCGATATACTGTGACAATTTAGAGATTGAGCCAGATGGCCGACTATGGTATTATGACATCAAGCAGTATCTCCAAAAGGGAGAACACCCTGCAGGAGCGAATGAAGGGCAAAGAAAAATAATTCAACGATTGGCCATGTCCTTTTTCCTAAATGGTGAAGTCCTTTACAAGCGGAATCATGACACCACTCTCCTCAGATGTGTGGATGCTCATGAAGCTCAAATGATCATGACTGAGATCCACAAAGGAATTTATGGAACCCACGCTAATGGGCATATGACGGCACGCAAGATCCTAAGGAGTGGATATTATTGGTCTACCATGGAGAATGACTGCATCAGTTATGTTCGGAAGTGCCACAAATGCCAAATATATGCAAACCGAGTTAATGCTCCTCCAGTTCCGTTACACAACTTGGTATCTCCTTGGCCTTTTTCAATGTGGGGTATGGATGTCATCGGCCCAATTGATCCCAAAGCATCCAATGGTCATCGTTTCATCTTGGTGGCGATAGACTATTTCACTAAATGGGTGGAAGCAGTTTCATATGCCAATATCACACAGAAGGTGTTCATTAGATTCATCAAAAGAGACATTGTCTGTAGGTATGGAATTCCAGATAGAATCATCACAGATAATGCTCCTAACCTCAATAGTGTTGAAGTTTAGAAGTTGTTCAAGACTTTCAAAATCAAGCATCACAACTCAGCTCCTTATAGGCCTCAAATGAATGGTGCGGTCGAGGTTGCAAATAAGAACATCAAGAAAATCATCGCCAAAATGGTAGTGAATTATAAAGACTGGCATGAAATGCTGCCATATGCTTTACATGCATATCTTACCAACATACGGTCGAGCACAGGGACAACTCCCTTCTCGTTGGTATATGGAATGGAAGCTGTATCTCCTATAGAAGTGGAAATCCCATCATTAAGGGTTTTAATAGAGGCTGAGTTGGAAGAATCTGAATGGGTGAAGGCTCGATATGAACGGCTAAACATGATAGAAAAGAAAAGACTGGCAGCTATCTGTCACGGCCAATTGTACCAAAGTAGAATGGCTAAGGCTTTTAACAAAATGGTCCGCCCTAGAGATTTTTGTCCAGGAGATTTGGTTATGAAGAAAATTCTCTCTAATCAAGAGGATGCACGGGGAAAATAGGCCCCAACCTATGAAGGTCTTTACATTGTCAAGCAAGCATTTTCTGGTGGAGCATTGATTTTGCAAAACATGGATGGACAAGAATTGCCCAAACCAATCAACACTGATGCAGTCAAAAGGTTTTATGCTTGAAAAGATGCTAAAAAAAAAAAACCCGTTAGGTTGAAAACTCGAAAGAGCAACCTAAGCAAAAGTTAAGGGAAAAAGAGAAAAAAAAAAGAGGTTCGTTAGGTCGAAAACTGGAAAGAGCGACCTACCTAGGCAAAAGTTAGAGCAAAAAGATAAGTATAATCTCAAGTAACCTATACTAGGACAATGTTTGATTCTTCCATTGAATTAAGCAGACTAAGACTGAAACTGAGGCAATTTTTGGAAAATAGTTTGAAGATGTATCATTGGATATCATGGCTATGGTGTTCAACTTGCTGCAAGAAATTGATTGATTAAGCCACAAAGAACTTAAATTGGGGCAAAATTTCATGTCATTCACAATTCCATCTTTCATTTTATGTTGTTGTCCCTTTTCAAACATTCGTCATCCAATTCACCAAAAAATAAAAATACCTATTCTGTTAATCTTTTCATTTCCTATTTGAATGCATGTTTATTTATGATGTCTCAAGTAGGGTAAATTTAAGTTTAAAGTTATACAACCTAACAATGTTTACAGCAATGACTAGTATCACACTAAGAGAGTTCAGAAGCTTCAGTTAAGCTTGGCAGAAGGGAAATCATCATCCTAAAAGGGAAAAAGGGGAGAAGAAGAAAGAATGGGAAAGAAATGAGTAGGGTTACAGAAGAAACGAAAGTCCAATGCAAGAATGTGAGTTTGATCAGTTAAAGTTTTCCTCGAGGTTTGCTCGATTTGGTTACGGTTAGTTTTTCAAGACTGTGTTTGAAATAAACTGAAGGTGGATGATAAACCTATGACTTTTGCATAGTACCAATAAAAAAAAGAGAAAGAAAAAAAGAGGGGGATACTGTGAATATCATTGTTTTCTGTGCCATTTTTACATTTCAGCCAGCCTCAAATTACCATTTCACTTTTTAGTTGCAAGGCTTTTTAAATTTCTGCCAGCCCTCATCGGCTTTTAAATTTCTACCAGCCCCCGTCGGCTTTTAAATTTCTGTCAGCCCCCGTCGGCTTTTAAATTTCTACCAGCACCTGTCAGCTTTTAAATTTCTGCCAGTCTTCGTCGGCTTTTAAATCTTTGCCAGCCCCTACCATCTTTTAAATTTCTATTAGCCTTTGTCGACTTTTAAATTTCTGACCCAGTTTGTTTTAAATTTCTGACCAAATCGCTTTTAAATTCTTGACCGTTGGCTTTTAAATTTCTGCTAGCCTTTGTCGGCTTTTAAATCTCTATCAGCCCCCATTGACTTTTAAATTTTTGCCAGCCTTCATTGGCTTTTAAATTTCTGCCACCCTTTGTCGGCTTTTAAATCTCTGCCAGCCCCCAATTGGCTTTTAAATTCCAGTTATCCCCCGTTGGCTTTTAAATTCCTGTCAGTCCCCGTCGGCTTTTAAATTCCTATGAGCCTTCGTCGGCTTTTAAATTCCTGTCAGCCCCCATCGGGCTTTTAAATTCCGGTCAGCCCCTGTCGGCTTTTAAATTCCAGTCAGCCCCCGTTGGCTTTTAAGTTCTTACCAGCCCCCGTCGGCTTTTAAGTTCCAGGTAGCCCCTATCGGCTTTTAAATTTCTGCCAACCATTATTGGCTTTTAAATTTCTACCAGCCCCATCGACTTTTAAATTCCAGTTAGCCCCGTAAACTTTTAAATTTGCCGGCCAGTCATTTTAAATTCTGTTAGCCGTCGGCTTTTAAATTCGGTCGGCCCCGTCGACTTTTTAATTTCCAGTTAGCCCTCGTCGATTTTTAATTTCCTATCACTTGTGGACCCACATCCAGATGGTCGCAAGACTCTTCAATTTCTGTCAACCCTCATTGGCTTTTCAATTTTTGTCAACCCTCATCGGCTTTTTGAATTTTCAATTCCAGTAAGCCCCCGTCGGCTTTTAATTTCCAGTTAGCCCCGTCGATTTTTAATTTCCTATCACTTGTGGACCCACATCCAGTTGGTTGCAAGACTTTTCAATTTCTGTCAACCTTCATTGGCTTTTCAATTTTTGTAAGCCCTTATCGGCTTTTTGAATTTTAAATTCCAGTCAGCCCCCGTAGGCTTTTAAATTCCTGCCAGCCCCCGTCGGCTTTTAAATTCCTGTCAGCCCCCATCGGCTTTTAAATTCCAGTTAGCCCCCATCGGCTTTTAAATTGCTGCCAACCCCCATCGGCTTTTAAATTCCTGTCAGCTCCCGTCGACTTTTAAATTCCAGATCGGCCAATCGGCTTTTAATTTCGATCGGCCAGTCGCTTTTAATTTCGATTAGCCCTCGATTTTTAATTTCCTATCACTTGTTGACCCAAATCCAGGTGGTCGCAAGACTTTTCAATTTCTGTCAGCCTTTATTGGCTTTTCAATTTTTGTTAGCCCTCATCGGCTTTTGAATTTTCAATTTCAGTTAGCCCCCATTAGCTTTTTAATTTCTGTTAGCCCCCATCGGCTTTTAAATTCCAATAAGCCCTTGTCAGCTTTTAATTTCTTATCAGCCCATTGGTTTTTACATTTCTTGTCACTTGTGAACTTGTGTCAAAATAGTTAGCTTCTCTTGTTTACATGATTCATACACAATTGAGTTTTGGAATTGCGTCAATTGCATGTAGCATTTAGGAATGATGATATTGTTGTATGGTTTGAGTTTAGAAGTCCTAGCATTTCATGCATTGCCGAACAAAATCAATATTCATGTCTTTACTCATTCCTTATAAAGACGATATAAAACTTAAGTTTTTCATATTTCTTACAAGAAATGAGTAAAGAGGGGCAATTGTGAACACCCAATTTTGTCCGGTCAAAAAAATAAAACTCTCTCAACCTACTGTATTTTATTTTACTTTATTCTGTTTCATTTTTTTTATTATCTTGGTTCAATCCATTTATTTCATTCTTTTTATGAGTCAAGGTTAAGCCCACTTATCCAGCCCATCTCATAGTTGCCCATTAAAAAAAAGAAAAAACTTAAGTCCACACTCTTCGTGCCTGATTAAGTAAAAAAAAAAAGCGAAAAAGCAAAATAAAGAATAAATAAAAAAGGTCAAAAGATGCATAGGAATGCATTTAATTTTCTAACGGTGCATTTAATGATCAGAGTTGACAATTTCAGTGCAAAGAATCGCATTCAATGCTCTGTCGGGATCAACACATTTAATTTTCTAGCTATCAGGATCAATGCATTTAATGCACGGTGTATAAATAAATTTTTTTGAAAGAAAGCAGAGGAGGGCATCAGATTTCAGTTCATATTGCCACTAAAAGAAAAGGGTTGTTGTCATTTGAGAGGGGGATTTTTCAGAAGATACATATTGATCATCAACATCAATAATTGCTTTTTGTTATTATTTTCATCTATAAGAGTGATCTAATTTTAGAGGCTCTGATAGACACAAAGAGGGATTTTTGACAATCTTCACTTTCAAAATAAGAAAACAAAGAGAGCTCTTTTGATGCAAGATTTCAACCGAGTCAGAAGGAAGTATTAGAAACGAAAAGGAGCACAGTAAGAGTGATCTAATTCTTAGAGACTCTGATAGACACAGAGGGAATCACCATCATCAAGACTAGATTCCTAGTTGCTATTTTGATAAAAAAAGAGTGATCTAATTTTAGAGACTCTTGAGAGAAATAACAACAAAAGTCAAAGGCTAAAAGATTTAGCAATTCAAAGAAATTGGTACATTCTTTTGCTCTTACTTACTGATTTCTACTCATCCATTTCTGAACTATAATCACAGCACGCACACACACACCATAGCTCTCATTAATCATCATAAACATTTACAATCCAACCATAAATCACAGCCAAAATCAGAAACCAATCAATAACCTTCTAGCCATCACCACTCTTCCTCTCTGACTACCATCATCATCATCACTACTTGAAATCAAAACAAAAGTAAATAATAAAAAAAAGAAACCAAACTCAGAAAACCAAGAATAAGGGAGAGAGAAGTGGCGGTGACTCTCATTGCCTTCACGGCGGTAGCGCCTTTCCCTGCCCAGATTGCACAGCCACAAATCGCGGCCTCCTCCCTTGCATTGCGTGAAATGCGCAGATCCACCGCCAAAGTGTTCCTGCGCAACGCTATTCTCCCAAGCGCGATCTCAGCCCCTCCACCAACTCAACTCTTCCGTCACCCCACCAAGCCCGCGGCATTTCCTCATTTCCCTCCATCGAAACAAAGAATACGGACTACAAAGACTACTACACAAAGACCGGCCAAGGCCGGATCCGCCCAGCACAAGCCAGCAGTCGCGCCTCCCTGTTCTCCATTTTTGCTGCTCCTCAAAACAGCTCAGATTACACCACCCTGACCACCCTCCGCCATTATCGCGAGAGCTTAGCTTCCCCGCAGCAGCTCCGGCCAGCCACGCACCATCCCATTGAAACCGCGGTCCTCCCCTGTTCGTGCTACCCATCTCAGCCTCTGTCCACCGCCACGACTTGCTAGCTCCGCCCCCTGTCAGCAACTTCACGATCCAAGCAGCCTAAGCTCCCCTTCGATTGCATCTCCATCGTCGACTCCCTCTCTCACTCTTTGTATGTTATTTATTTTCACTCTCTCTCTAATAATCTCTCTTTCCATGTGTGTGCTTGTCCTTTGTGAAGAATAAAGTTCCCAAACCCCAACTCATTGTCTCCACGTTCTAGACTTTTCTGCCAGTTTTTTTTATTTTTTTTTCTCTTGACTTTTTATTTAAGTGAATTGTATTTGGGCTAGTTGGTTTGTTTGGAAGTTCATTTGGGCTGGAATATTTGGGTTGTTTAGATTAGTCAGTTTGTTTAAAAGTGTATTAGGCTGGAGTTATTTATTGGGTCATTTTTGGGGCAACTTTAGACTAAAAAAAAAGTTATAAGAGTGTTGGATTGTCGCATTTTCAATTAAGGTTTTAGGTAGTTTTTCTAGTTAATTAGAATAATTTTTTTTCTATGTCTTGATAGGTTGTTTGTTTGTTTTAATTTGTCTTGAGCCCATTTAAATATTTGTGATTAAGTCTCTTGCTTTAAAAATAATAAATTTTTTTGACTTGTTTTAATTACTTGAGAAGGAATAAGATAAATTAGTTTAGGAATGTTTAGTTATTTATCCGGTGTGTTAGAAAATTTTGTGCTAAATTTTGTTAAAATAAAAATAAAAAGATGAAAAAGTTAAAAAGAGATGAAAATAGTAATTAGGGCCCTTGCATTTTTAATTCGATTATGTTACTTGTCCAGTTTGCATAGGTTAATTATGTGTTGGTTTATTAATTAGTTTTGTCAATTCATGTTGGAATTGGTGTTAAAATTAAATAAAATAAATATGTTTTTTGGTTGCGAATGAACTAAGAATAAATAAAATAATATAAATAAATTTTTAATTAGTACAATGACCAATGATCGTGATTGAATAGCAAATGTTATCTTTACTATTATTGAGTTGTAAGAGTTCATTGAGTAGCCTAGTGCTAATTTGGATTCTGTGCAAATGACAAATTTTGTATGCCTTGTTACAAATCTATTTTTTATAACTTAAAATAAACCCACACACAAATATTTTCTATAGAACTACGTGACTTTGAATTTCTCATTGCACCAGAGGAAACGTAGGGGCAGGCTACTCCTGTCAAGCCAAAATTAATTTTTCTTAATTTATTTGTTAAATTGTAAATATTTTGTGTAAATTATTTTTTAGTTGTTAAAATTGTAAATATATTTTCCAAAACTACTTTTTCTTAGTGTATTTGTTTAAATTTGAAATATACTTGTCAAAATTAATTTTTCTTAATTTGTTTATTTAAATTGTAAATATTTTTCTAAATTAATTTTTCTTAATTTATGTGTTTAAATTGTAATTTTTGTCTTCCTTACTGAAATTTTTAAGGGTTATTAATTAATTTGCATAATTTTCTAAGGTACCGTCTAAGGATGGGTGTATTAGGGGTGCTGTAGGATTAAATTCCTATCCTTCCCTATGCATAACCCACTCCCGAATCCATATCTGGTTTTCAAAGACTGTTTTCAAAATAAAATTGGTTTTTCCATGTTTTCCAATCTAAATAAACTTGGTGGCGACTCCATTTTCAAAAACTCTTTATCGCCGTCCCGTCACAATCCCGGTTGCGACAACAGGAGTTGTAGGAATACCCTCATTTGGTTTAGGACTCGTGGTATTAGTCTCATCATCACTTGCCTCGGCTAAGATAATAGCCTGATTGGCTTGTGTGTTGATGCCCGAGCTAGACTGAGGGTTCATTTTCTACAAATTCCAGAGTTTAAAAAGGATAAATCAATCACCAAAATGTGAGAAAAGAATTTAATATTTGTAAAGGTTTATATACCTGGGGCTTAGAAGTTGTATTCTGGTGGGAAGGAGAGTTGTGCCCTGAAGAACGAGTAACCCTTTTGGGTAATTCAATGGTCTTGGAAGTTGTCTTTTTCTTTTTGGGCGAAGGGTTAGCTTGTATAGCTGAAAATAAAATTGATATCAGGGAAATATATCTATCTATGAGGAAGTACCATTAAGAGAAGAGTTGGAGATGACAGGTTGCCAGGAACAGGGTCATGTGCAATTGGAGTAGGGGTTGTTCTTCTTCTCCTCTTTTTCTATGGTGGCTCAATGTCTGCTCCATACATTTTGTCAACATAAGTATGAATATTGTCCCTGAAGATTGTTGAGAGCAAAATTCTCTACCTTTCTAAGAAATTGGGAGTTTCTCACGGCTCTGGATTATATGTGATGAATTGGAAGCTGAGGAAATGGTTTTTTGCTTTTCTTCAATTTTTTTCATCTGTTCCATACTCAGAAAAGGACGTTCTACTGATGAAATTATAGTAGCAGATTGAGCTGGAATATCTTGAATAAAACCCAACTGCCGAGTAAAGAATTGGGGGCAATACGACTCAGCTGAGGTTTTATAATTTCTAGAAGTGGGTCTCAAACCACTTAACAAATCTCGAGGAAAGAAAGCATAAGGTAGATGATCTCGCAATAGAGTAATATCATGTCCTGAGGCTATGTATGGGTCTATTTTGATCCATCTGGGTCCTAGCCTTGAATCACGGTAAGGAAAATAATCCAGACTTTGCCATGGAGGTAGTTCAAAAAGTTTGAGGACTATCTCATGGGTGGTCATGATAGTCACTGGAACAGATACATAAAGGTTCCCATAAATAGCAGGTAGAGGAGTTCTAAGAGACTCGGCTGGTATAAATTCGGGTAAGTATACATTAACCTATAGATTAAGGAACTAGAGGGGACCTTGAATTTTCTCTATAGATTTGCCTTTCCTTAATTCATCTACCATATTTGACATGCTCCTATAAAAGGTAGAGAGGAAAAAAGATCCTAGGGATAGGGATCTATCTGACATTATAGCGGCTACTATGTAAGAATATTCTAGTACAATTGCGGTAGAGCTAGTATTGGAAAAATACTTACATAGCCAGAATAATAGAATAGCCGCATGTTCATCCTCGGCTACTAAGCCAGAATTATGTGAATTGGTTCGGAGGAAATTGGAGTATGGAGCTAATTTCTTATTAAATTTAACTCTTAAGTTGTCTCCAAAGCATTCATTGGCAGCCGGGATAGACTCTCCTGCGATTGGCAAACCAAGGATTGCAGCAACATCCATCAGAATGGGAATAAGCCAAGATGTTAGGGTTCCAGAAGCCAAGAAGGGAGAAAATGAGATGGGGGTTACATGGAAACTCTTTGGTGCTGAGTTTGATCATGTCATAGATACCCCATCTAGTCCACTCTCTCCTTTAGCTTAGGATACACAGTCAACCTGTAACGCCCCGATTTTCTATTAGAGTGAAAATGACCAAAATGCCCCTTAGGTCATTTTCGAGCCGGAATTCGAGGAAAGCCGGTTTGGCAGTACTCGAAGGGCAAACTCAATGCTGGAAGGGGATTGGATGACTTGCGTACCTTCTCGGGATCGAAAATCTCGTTTTTCGAGTTTTCGGGTCAAAATGACCAAAACGCCCCTACGGTGTTTTACCCGTTTGCAAGTGCCGGATGAACCAGAAACTTCTCCAGATGATTTTAAAAGGCGTTTTTATGTAGATTATGACTTTAGTTTTGGTCCCGGAGGTCCCGAGCAAAATTAGTGTAAAATTATGGTTTTGCCCCTAGTTTCGTGTTTTTACGCTTAATCGCGTGATTAAGCAAACCTAAGCAATATTAGGCTCTAATCGAAGGTTAATTAATTTCCTTAATTAATCTCAAGTCAAAATAATTTATTAAAGTTGATTAGAACCTTAAAGTGCTTAATTACAACTTAAAATTATATTTTAATTTCAAGACTCCTAGTCATGGAATCTTGAATAGTATTTTCTCTTTCCAATTCCTTAAATCATGGAATTGTGTTACACATTGTTTATTCATAAATGGGTTTTTAATTCTCTAATGATGTATGAGCATTCCTAATCTTGTCATAAAATCCTTAAAACACATTCTTAGTTACCTAAACTTAAGCTTAATTATTCCTAACCTTGTACCTAAGCTAATACACATTTAAACCTATCATTAACACACAATTAGATGATCAAATCTCCCTCCCTCCATGCTGCAGAGGTCTGGCCGTGTGCCCTCCTCCCTCCATATGCATCACATGTTCAATTTTTCAACACTCCAAGGCCATACCTCAAGTTACATACACTATACCTTATCATAACTTTCAATCAAGCTTGAATTTCCACATGAATAAATAATTAAAACAACCCATTTTTCCCATTTATTTGTGGCTAGAAAAGTTCCAGCCATGTCAAGTTTCTAGAAGCTTAATTTTGTCAAAAATTGATAGGAAATTAACTCACATCAAGCCATACTTTGTAGCATAGCTTCCATACTTCAAACCATGCTTGAATGACCTTGTGTGAGAGATATTTTTCTCTCCCTTTTTCCCCCTCAATGCTATGGCCAAAGGCTTCCCTTGGTGAGCCTCATTGTTTTGTTTTTCTATAAATAGGATGCTTGTGATAGCTTAGTTGCACCTTGAAGCATTTGCTAAGTTTAGAATTCTAGAGTTGTCTTGCTAGTTCTTTTCTTTCCTCTCAAAGTCCCAAGAGTTCTTTCTCTTCATCTTCATCCTCTCTTCACATTATCTCCTCACCACTTCAATCCACCATATCCTAACCTTAGATCATCATCAAATCTCTTAAACACTAAACCTCAAACACAAGCTTCCTCAAAACACATCTCCTTTCCTTTTCTTCCTCTTTGGCCGAAGCCATCACACCACCTTAGGAGGAGTTGCTCTTCTCATTTTCCTTTTCAAGTTCAAGCTTTCATCTTCATCACTTGGTAGGGATTTGCTTTTCAAACTTGTTTTGCTCAAGAATGTGTTTTTCTCTAGTTTCTTCTTGGATTCTTTTTTTTTTTAACTTTCTTTTGTTTTCCTTTTCTCCTTTCATTTCGGCCATGAGGCCATAATTATGAGCATGATAGCTTGATGATGAGAGTTTCTAGAGGATGACCTTGTGTTCATCTCAAAGAAACCTCTAAAGCTTGAGTTTTCCTTTTCTTATGACTATCTATATGATATCTAGCTCACATGGTTTTTCAACTTAAGAAAATTAATCTAAGGATTTCTAAAAGCCCAAGCCTACCCTTGTCAACCTTAAAGTTGGCCGGCACGTTCTAGAGATCTTTCTCTAGATAGGGGTTTTGGGTATTTAATAAAGAACTTGACTTAGTTTCGCTTTCTTTTTCTCTTGTAAGGTTTTCGGTTTTGGTATTTTAATCTTTGAGATTTTGTTTGGTTTTGTTTTGGAAGTTGGTTTACTTGAGCTTGATGATGTTGTTCAAGAACCTCATAGTTCTTTTGAGAACTTGGTTTAAGAACTCTAAAGCTCTCTTTATAATGAGATATGTGTTAGGTTGATTATCTTGTTAAAGTCTTGAATGAGCTCTAGCTAACCATAAAATGAACCTTGCATCATGTTTACTTTTATGTTTTGCACATCATGTTTATTTTCCTTGCTATCACTAAATACCAAGATAATAAAAGAACTTGCATTATCATGTTTATATTTCAAGCTATGCATTATCATGTTTACATTTCAAGTTCTCACCTAAATATCAAAGATAATAATATGATGCATCTCATATTTATTTTATGCTCTCACTTTACTTTCTAACAAAAGCTAAAACAAGTGCATAAGCATGTTTATCTTTATGCCATCACTTTAATGAACCTAGAGCTCAAGGACTTGCCCATTGTTGTCTCAAACAAAGGTCTAAAATATTTATTTTCCATAATTGAGATTTCAGCCCTAAGAGGTTTTAAGGTTTCCAAGTATTGAAAATTATGTTTGATAATTTTCCTAAGCTTATATGAGTATAAGAAATATGTAGAACTAAGTTTTATGAATTTAGGACCTCTTGAGATGAAAATGATTTAGCCACTGCCCTTTCAAGTATTTTTATGATTTTAAAGGATAATAGTGTTTATAAATGAGTTTTGAAAGTTTTAAAAAGGTTCCAAGAGAAACTAGTATCTTATGTGCTTTAGAAATTGTGTTCTATGCCTTTTATGGAGATGCGCATTTCGATTCTGTTGCTACTTATTTGCCACTATATGTGCTGTTTTAATAATGATAATATGCTTATGTTTGAGTAAAGATAATGTTAAGACTCTCATGTGGAAGATAAGATAAGTTAGAGACTAGAAAAGAATTAATTTGAGAGTTTTAGATCCCCTAATTATTGAATTTTCTGGATTCTGACCAGCAAGGTTTAGATTTGATAATCATGGTTTTAAATTAGTTTAAATTTGTAGGAATGACTCATAATTGGTTTAGGACTTGATCTTGATGCCTTAGGAGCAAACTAAACTTAGAAAGGGTCATTGTTGTGACTCTTAGGTGCCCGTAAAGTTAGGATTATAAATTCTGCATCCTTGAGGTTTAGAGATGTTCTTGATCATAGTGTGAGGTGAGAAATACTTAGTTATAACCTCATAGGTGCCCAAGAGATTAGGTTTGATGATTAATAACTTAGAACGTGAGTTAAGGACCTTAAGGGTCAATGCATAAAACATTAAGAAGTCTTGAGTGTTTATGATGCTTAAATTATGTAAATATGATATATGATACATGAGCTTGATCTATGAAGAGTTTGATGTTTATGCTATGAAGAAGTTTTATATGATGAGATGCTAGAAATGTTTGTATGTCCTATATGTTTTCATGACATAAGCAAATTTGAGGAAATTCGGTCTACAGCCGTCATGCTGCCGAATTTCCATCAAATTTGAGAAACTTAGAAAAAGATCTTTTTGAAAATCATGAGAACTTAAATATGACACAACACTGAGATGCCTTCTTGGGTGACACCAGTTTAGCCGAGCACCCCCAAGAAAACAAATCCATGAGGGTATTGACACAGAGCTTGCCAAAGCGGACAATACTACTATGCACTAGTTGCTAGTAGAGCGTTTCAAAGAGGAAATGACCCTAAGAGGTGATCCTTAATTTGCCCCCTAGCCCGTACTTTAAGTCGGGATTATGTATGTTACGCTTATCATAGGATAAGTAAGAACTAGTGACGACTAGTTAAAGTATGAGCTCATAACCTAGAGATGTTTTAGGGTGGCCCCATGAGATAAAGTTAAAAGTTGAAATGTCACATATGCTATGAAAAACCAAGGAAATTATTATGAGATTTATACCTGTCAACTTATGCCACTAATATAACGTTTCTGTGACTTTGTTAATTTATCTTACCCTTATGATGCATTCATGTCATTAGTGTATTCTATGCTTAGTCATAAGACGCATTGTAAAATATGACAGACCTTGGATAATTAATACTTTAGAAAACTAACTAAAAGAAGTTTACCTACATGCGCACCATTTTAGAAATAAAACCCAAGGTTCCTGAGGATGTGATGATGTCACTTAGTTAGGGGTTGCCCTACTGAGAATTCTTTTAGAAGATTCTCATTCTCTCTCTTTTCTTCCGTCATATCTTCAGATGGCGACTTTCGTACTCTTCATCGATACCCCGACGTGGGAGCTGCACTATGACCCAGCACTCTGGTCATATCATTTTGAGGGTCACAGACCGCCGTGAGTATTTATGTTTATGGGATGACCCTTCGCACATCCAGTATGGAGCTACCGCTTCACCCCGACTGCTCCCTACCATCATAACACAATTTTTGAGCGAGCCAGACCACGTGACGAGCAGATTCTCCGAATGCAGCTCGAGGCGTCAGCCGTACGTGACTACCCGGAGTACGTGCCCCGGACTCAGTATTCGGAGACGGATCCATCAGAGGACTCGCCCTCGCACATGTACAGTTGGAGCTCCAGCCCCGCTCCCCCACCGATGAGAGCCGGAAGTGAGGAGACGGTGGTTTAGCCGAGGTTGGCTCGTAGGCCATCCATGCACCCTCGCCGCGGTGGACATGCTCCGATGATCCGCACGACCACTCCCTCCGAGATCTGCCAGTGGATCGATTCCTCCCCTCAGTACTCGGACCAGCAGGAGTAGGTGCATAGGATGGGTAGTAACTAGTGCACACACGCCACATAGTTGAGGACAAACCTTCTTTTATATATGAGGTTGTCTACTCTAGGTGCACATGGGTATGGGTGTTGCTTTTATGATTTCCTTGTATTTGCTTTTCAGTTGTATTTCATTCTTCTATGTACCAAACAGTCCTGCCTTTTGGTGGGCACATTATCTATATATATAATCAATTGATGTATCGATGTTATTTATGTGTTTTATTATGATTTGCTCATATGACTTGTATGAATTCCCGTTCAAAGAATCATGCGTGGCTCTCACTTTAGTTTTAATTCCAAAAAGAAAAAATTTACCCATATTTCCGCTAAGTATTTTCAAGTAAAGAATGAGACCAAGAGGTAATGTTCTAAGGATTAACCTAAATACATACTAGTAGTATTATGTTAAGACTTAGGGTGTTATACAACCCAAGCTTCATACCTAGGGGTGAGATAAGGCCAGGCACGAAAGTCTGTTGGGCATTTGGTAATATCAAACCATTCTTCTGTGATGAGGAGCTGATTATCAGTAGATGCAAGGAAGTGGTTAATGAGTTCCCGTCCAAAATCAAGATCTGGTAGGACTGGGTTTAATCGATTTGTTTGAGTGTCTTTGTTGAAAGGTAAGAAAATTCTCATGGTTAAAAATGGAAGTGGTTAAAAAGTGCCTGGAAGGTTTGAAAAGAAAAAGATGGTTGGGTTTAGTGATAAAGACAGTAAGGGGATAAAATCATGAAAGGGAGTTGAAAGAAGAGATTGACTTTGAAGTTTAAGAATGTTATGATAACTAAAAGGATGAAAGTTGTTTTTTCTGTTTTCCACATTTATAAGAAGTATGTTGTAACGGATATACTATTTATTAGGGTTGGTGATTTATCCGTTACACCCATTAACCTAAGTTTGATGCTTTGGTTTATGGGTGTAAGGGCATATGTTACCACCAGATTAAAAGCGGAAAAAGATTAATGGGTCAAAGTTAAAATGGGCCTATGATTGATATGAAAAAGTTGGGCCGGACATTACCTTGAGTTTTAAGCCGGTATGGTTATTTCAGTTGGGTTATCTCGGCCGGTTAGTTTTAAAAGAAACTGTGGCGAGAATGGAGGATCAGTTAATAATGTGGAAGTTAATAGCCGTAGCATGCATGTGACAGCAATTAATATAAGGGAGCCACGATGGAGGTGAGTTGGAGCTTTGAGCGGGAACAGTTACTGCTGGAACTAACAATGCTACAAGATGATCATGAAGCTGTGGTAACTGATTCTAAGGAGTTTGAATTCATTAACGATTATTGTTGTGGTGAAGAATTGAGAGAAGGAACAGTTATTGTTCCTTATAGCCAAGTTAAGCCACAGTAAGCCGTGATAACTGCCTTTGTTATGAAAATTGGCCTGAAGCTTCAGTAATCGCTATAAAAAGGGGAAAAAAGAAGAAGAGAGCATGACAAGTCAATCATACACAAATCTTTACAAATTTTCTTTTAAGCTTTGTTTTAGATGTAGT
The DNA here is from genome assembly GCA_031216105.1 of Dalbergia cultrata. Taxonomy (NCBI): domain Eukaryota; kingdom Viridiplantae; phylum Streptophyta; class Magnoliopsida; order Fabales; family Fabaceae; genus Dalbergia; species Dalbergia cultrata. The sequence goes on from CM062350.1 coordinate 38,707,925, forward strand.
TATAGAGTAGATTATCAACGTGTAATTTCAGTTTCCATGTTACTCTCATGTTGCTATTGATGTTGTACTTCTCTTATTCATTAATAAAATTCAGTTCCTTTATCAATCTTAGTCCGAAGCTTGTAATTAATTGAAGTATTTGGAGAACTCACAATCAAGAAGTTGATTCCCCTTCTTCGTGAAATTGTCTGATACTTGGGATTGAGGTATTTTGCTTCTTGGCCTAGTTTATTATCTTAAACTTAGCCGAACAAATTTACTGTAAACAGATTTGTAGAGTAAATTTTATATTTGAAACAATCAAATAAAGAATGAGATTGGATTGATTTGGAAATAAAATCTCGTGTTTAAAATTAGTGTGGAACCTCTATTATCCTAAGTTATTCAAAAATTAATTGAGCTTATTAATGGGAATTTGTGTATTCTCACAAACTTAATGAGATCTGGATGACCTCATGGACGAATAGAGAAAAAATTATTTAAGTAGTAACTTTACTTGCTCGCAAATGAATATTAACTATAACCAAGACCAAGGATGACCCTAGGGCCAGTGGAACTTAAACCTGAAGGGCATCATAGAGTATTAGGCCCGAGACCTAGGTAAAGATATTTTAAGTTTTCCAAGTATTTTATTTTTCCTGTTCAGTGAAATTTCAGTGTGCGATTTTTAATACTCAAAAAGCAACTAAGTTCAAGTGAGCTGCTTATCTTGAGCCAAGTGCATAACAATCTCCCAAGTATAACATCATCTTTAAGACATAACATTAGACTTAGGAGTTGTTACTTATAAATTAGCAAACTTTGCTTAATTATCTATAACATATCTGAACGAATCATGCAATATCTAATTCACAATTCTACTTGAATTTATAAAAGGAAAACATAACATATATAGAATATATGTTCATTACAACTAAAAGCTCTTCTATGAGCCTTAATGTATATATGTATTCTTGTACATTTATAAATATGTATACATACAACAGAGTAAAATTGATAAGGGACTATAATACCCGCGGTACACGTATCTATAGACAAATTCCGTATGGCCCTAAGACCCCCAAGACCCACCCTTAATGCGGGGAGGGCCCCAGATGCTTAAAAGACTCTTAAATGCAAAAACTGGTGTTACTGTCATTGCTATAGCAGTCTTGTAGCGGTCCATGATCGCTATAGCATTCATAGGGAGAAGGTTGACACAATTTTGGGTCCTACAAACTGCTATAACAGTCTACGATCACTATAGCGGTCAGGTAAGGGAAAAGGTTGGCACAATTTTGGGTCCTGCCAAGTGATATACCAGTCTAGGACTGCTATAGTTATCATGTAAGCCTTCTGATTGCTAGAGCGGTGTCCTTTACGATAGCACAATACCAAATGCTGTCGTTCCACTTAACAGAGCCCTTCCTCTATTTATGACCCCCAAACTCAGGCTCCCCACTTCAAAATTGAAACCCTAACCTCCCAAATAATCTCAAACCCTTCCTCACTCAATCTCACTCCAATCTAGCTCCCCTAAAGCTTCAAGGTATGTGAATGTTGTTAGATTATGTCTCATTCCTCCCCATTCCTTCATGTTCTTGGTTTGGTGTCTTTGTTATGTCATTTTTGTTAAGTGGGGGTGCTCCGCCATTGTTGTTAGAGTTGATTTGTAGTTGTTTAGAGATTGTAGAGATACCCGTAGATTGATATAGAGTTTATGGTTGTAATGGCAGATATTGGTGTCATGCCTCATTCCCAGAGCTCTCTTGGTGTTTGTACATCATATCTTGCCTCCCTAGGTGAGTTGGTTCAATCATGTGACCTTTATTTTGGTAATTAGAGCTATTTTCCTTACATTATGGTATTATTGCATGATTTTAGGGATGATTTTAAAGATATTATAATTATTATTGGTTTTGTCAAGTTTATGAGATTATGATTTTCAAAACGCATGAATTATATGTTTTAAAAGACTCATGGGACCATTTGTTACTGAAATGACTTTGGATAAATAGCTAGATTATGAATATTTATATTACAAATTTATGAATTTCCATTGTGAGTTCAAGAGTAGAGCAAGAATATATATGATAGAGCTTAGACTAGAGAGGAGCTTAGCACAGAGTTTTAGAGAAAATAAATATATATGGAGCAAGGTATGATTTAGCTTTTGAAAGCCTATGTATTTATGATTTCAGAGTTTTCATGATTTAGAAACCCTATTGGTTTTGAAAGATGGTATTAGGAATATCTAGTTATGAAATATATGCTAGCTTGAGATACAATTTGGAAATTCAATCACAAAGGTTTTAGAGCACGGATCTTCTTATTATTCCTAGCAATTGGTGGCAACATACCCTGTGGGCCTTGGAAATCATAATGTCTTCAAAGAGGTTATCCCTTGGACATGATCTAGTAGCAACAGTTATGCTAAAGTCAGACTGTTAAAGTTATGAGAATCCAGAGCTCTTAGAATATTAAGAGTTTTCATGAAACTAAGAAAGATGAGATTTTTAGTATCATTGATTTTACTCATTTTCAGTTGAATCATGTATGATAAGGTTTATTAAACATAGTTAAAATCAATGATTAGAAAGTAATTTGTAATATCTTAGGTTAAAAAAAAAATTGGGGGACCGGCTAGGCTGTCATCAGGAAGTAAGTCAGTCTGACAAGCTGCCTTTGAAATGCCCAAGCGATCATCAGAGCACTAAAAACCCCCATTTCGGGGTCCAAAATCTTCATTCACTCAAAAACACGCCAAGCTTGAAACTCTCAGTTCTCCATCCCAAATTCACTCCCAAACTCCATTCTCTTCCATTTTCTCTTGAAATCAACTTCAATATTTCACTTATAAGGCTTTAAGGTATGTTATTCTAGTGATTTTTCTTATATTCTCTCCATTTTTCTTTGTTTTGGGAGGGTTGACATGAAGTTTTACTACCTCTCAAGGAGGTAGAGTTCTTTCAACATATTAGAAGTAGATTTGAGTTATATAAAGGTTTTAGTAGTTAATCTAGAATTTTATTGCTTCATTGATAGATATTGGTGCTGTTCTCACCTCCCAGAACTCTGCTGGTGCTATTCCTGTGTCTATTGCCACTCCAGGTGAGTGGGTTCACATCTGTAACTTCTATTTTAATCATTATATCTATTTTCACCTAAAACATGAAAGTATATATGATTTTAGAGTTTATTTTGTGAACTGCTGAGATTTCTATGAATTATTGTGTTATGAACTACTGGTCTAATAAGAGAATGTGTTTTCTTGAAAGCCATGGGACATCTATAATTCAAAATGAGTTTTTGTATAGTTGTATTGCAAATTTAATCAATTAAAGCTGGTTTTATGATTATATGATTTTGATACTGTATACTGTTATATAAAGGAGATTTTGAACCCTAGGATAGAAGGTTTGGGAAATGATAAAGAAGAGAATGAGGTTTTTAGCTGAGCTGGCAGTAACTATAGAGAAACAGGCTATTTGTTAACATCAGTTAATCTGTTAGCCTTGGTACCAAGTAGCCCAGGCTAGAGATATTCAGAGATATTCAGAGAAATTATATTCAGAGACTTATTGTCATACTGGGGATGGCGATACGTAACTCCCAGATATGACTAGACACTGTATTTAGAGTTTGTTACGTTATAAACACTGAACGTAACCAGAACAGAGATTACTGTTTCTCTACTAGAATGCTGTTAGGTCAGATTATTGAAAACCAAGATTTGAGAACTTGAATATAATTATGAAATACTTTGATATTGATACTGCTATTACTATTATTTTGGTGTTGTGTACCTTTTTTGGTGTCCCATGAAGAGGGGTTCTAGATGAGGGCTCACTCACTGAGTTTTGGTAATAAAACTAACCCCTTTGTTCCTTTCATATTTTACAGATATTGTAGCTGCTGAGGGTACTTCTACACCATCTTTCTCCCAGCAGCATTAGATTTCAGTTGCTGAGCCTGTTAGGTGAGGTGTCTGACATTTTGCTCTAGATGTGCTCCAGTGTAATGCAGGCAGGACCTCGGACCATAGGGCATGACCACATTTGCATAGTCTTGTATTTTCATATACTATTTGGACTATATAACTCTTACTTTTCATAAATACTCTATATGTAAAGGACTATATGCATATTAGCGATATTGTACATTACCTTTGAAAGAAACTGTAATATATTTTTGGTTTTCTAAATATGGTTTTTAAGAGCAAGTGATTTTATGTGGGAAGACAAGAATCTATTTTATGTGGGAATAGGGATTCTCACGTACCGGTCACGTGCCCAAGAAGGGTCGTGACATAATTCACCTTGGTACATCTCACTGCCAAGGAGGCAGTGTATTAAGCAGCCACGAAGGCAAATCAATTAAGCAGCCATGGGGGCACTATTATTAAACAGCTATGAAGGCAGTATTATTAAATAGTCATAGAGGCAGACCAGAGAAGATTAGGATCCAGTGAGGTGCCCATAGAGGACAAAGATAATCACAAATAGCAGTGACTATTCTTATATATATGAATATGTTTACCAAGTTCAGAGTATTGGTATTTATGATTTAGAGAAGCTTATGATTTTGTTTTAAAATGTTTATATATACATGTATGGAGTTGTTTTAGAGTTTTTTTTTATTATTATTATTGTTATCTTAATTTTACGCATCTTGTTTGTTGTCCCAAGAAAGGGATTACGAGTGAAACTTCACTCACCGAGTTTTAGATGAAACCCACCCCTATCCCTTTTTCCATTACAGATTCTTTAGCTACTATGGGTTTTTTGTTGATAAGGAAGTACACGAGAAATAGGGGTTGAATTGTGCTTCTCTTTTTAAAATTTATGAAACTGAAATTTTAGAACAAAAATCTATCAAGTGTTGAGCTTAAAGTGCAGCAAAAAATAGGTTAAATTATTAAGAAAGTAACTTTTTGAATTAAGCAATTAAAGTAAATAGATTGAGAATAATAGATAATAACCAAGATATTTAGTGCAACGTTAAATACTAAAAATAAAGAGATGAAGAATAAAAAGATACTAAACAAGAGTTTTACACTGGTTCGGCCAACACTTGCCTACATCCAGTTCGCAGTCACTACTGAGTTTCACTAATCTTCCTCAACCCAAGGAGACGAAAACATTGGACAATCTTTACAATAGCATTCCCAAACTCTCACTAGTGATAGTAGACAACTGCTATTGTCACATAATAAGTAGTTTTGCAATAGCCTCTTCAAGCTATTAAATTTTCGATCACTACTGGATCGAGGATACAAATGTTTGATTTTTTATGTTTACCTTAAACTATCCTGCACTCAAGCTTCTTTTCAAGTGAATATGAATAGTGAGAGATGATTGAGTGACTTTTTCCTACCGATTCTTCCTTGAAAGAATGTGTGAACAATCTAGAACTTAAAAAGAAGATTTTAATGTACAGAGGGAGTAACAAATAGATTTCACAAAAAGATTTAGAAAAGGATGTTTCAACTTTTTTGGCTCTATTTTTCTTCCTGTATTTCTTGAAAGCTCAATCATCTCTTTTGTTAGATGGTCTCCTTTTGCGACCATTGCCCTTGATCTTCTGTCTAAGTGACACGTGTTGATCATCAAATTGTGTCTTGGAAACATAATCTAAAAGAGTAGCTTGCCTGGTGTTTGAGTTCTTTTTCAGAAGCTGTTGATGAGTTGAGGTTTCTGAGATCTATTAGAAACTACTTTTCTATTTTCTGGGCATGCCTTCTAAACTCATTCTTGTGTATGCTTTTCATAGTTGACCAAAGATGCTGAAGAGATGATGTGTCAGTTAAAAGAAACTGGTTTAACTTTTGATTTTAAATTTCAAATTTTGAATGCTTTCCCTCCCTTTTTGTGAAGTGAACTTTCTAAAGAGCATTGCTAGTTCCTTGTTGATTCATCTGTCTTTTGATCTTCAATCTTGGCTTTTTGATGATGAATGATCCACGATTGTGATGATTGAAGATTGAGTAACATGTTGCTTTTAGCTTTTGTATACTATCTTCATTGTAGACGTTCTTTCTGAAGTCCTGTGTTAATTTATGATGGCCATTTCCTTGGTTTCTTGTTTCTGCTTTGATGAAATTTATTCCTTGATGCATATGAGTGTTTTTTGCTTGATATAATTTTCACTTCATTTAAGCTTATCCTTTTTTCACAAGATATAACATGTTTATACATGCAAAGTGAAATTACTTTCACTCAAGTCCAATAATTGTAATACTTGTGTACATGTGTCAGTAGATTAGCTCCGTACGGCCTCAAGGTTCCTCGGGACCCACCCATGTTATTAGGTCCTGGATTTCGCTAAGTATGGACCCTACACCTCCTTGGAGGGCTATATGTTAGAGCCACTTTCTTAGGATCAAAAGTCCCGGTAATGGCACTTCAAAGGAAAATGAATTGAAAAGTGATTTTTAACGAATTTTAGGAAACCTCTAGATGTTTCATTTCTAGCCTTCAAGTTTAGAAAATTGTTAGAATTTCGGAATTTGAACTAAAACTCAAAAATTATGTTTTAATTAGTTGGAGTTTTGATTTTCTAGATATTTTATTTGAATCCAAATGAGGGGTATTTCCTTATTTACATTTATGTTCTAAAGTTAATAAGATTTACTTAAAATTAGTAAATGTCAATAAATGAGTGCTGAGACAACCCATATGCTGTTGAGTGTTGTTACTGCAAGATTCTGTAGTACAGCCTCACCACAACCAGTTATGTTCGCTATAGTGAGCAGACAAGCTAAGAGACTCGCTATAGCAAGATATGTTAGCTGCAGCGAGTTGTTAACTCTCCAGGTTCGCTGCACTGGGCTTATCAGATGGCAGAACAGTGTAAAATGACACAATTTCATTTAATGAGCCCTATATATACCCTAACTCGGGTTTCTCCCTTCCTCGAAGTAGAAACTCGAACCCTAACCCCCTTAAAATGATCTCTTCCCCTTCCACTCTCACCCTCCATCAAATCCACCTCCTCCAAGCTTCAAGGTTAGTTTGGTTGTTGGTTTATGCTTCCTTTGTCTCCTTCCTTTCATGTTTCATGGTTTAGGCTTTGTTGTTTCTCTCATTGTTATCAAGTAGGGGTGTTCCCCCAATATTGTTAGGGTTGTTTTAGAGCTATCTAGATGTTAGTAGAGATTAATATAGAGTTGTTATGATTATTATAGTCAACATTGGTGTCCTCCTAGTTCCCCAGAGTTGAGTTGGTGTTGACGTCATCTCTTCCTCCCTCTTTAGGTGAGTGGGTTTGACCTCAAAGCCTTAGTTTCATCATTATAAAAATGTTCTTGCATTATGGTTGTTAAATATGTAGTTTGAGATAAGAAGAAGTATATGGAATGATTTTGCATGATTATGTCTATCTAGAAAAATTATGATTTATGATGATGGCATGGAAGAAATATGTTTTAGAAAACTTAGGACCATGATTGCTATGATGTATACTATGGAAAATGTTTTACATTTTTGAGAAAGTATTTATTTAGAAAATATGTATTTTAGCAAGATGCCATTTTATCAACTATGTTTTTAAAAGAGTTTACGATATCATTATGATTTCTGGATTTTGGATTTCGGGTTATGTTTTAGATTACCCAATTGAGGTGAATCGATAGAGCGTTGAATAGAGTATGATTTAGTGTTATGAATATAAATGCATATTTTAATTACAGAGTTTTTATGATTATGAACACTTTTTATTTTGAACTATGATATTAGAGATTTAAAGTATATGAAAAGATATGTTAGCTTAATAAATGAATTTAGAACTTTAGTTTTATGGTACCAAGAGCTATGGAATTCAATATGATTCCTAGCTACTGCCAGATACATATTCTATAGGCTTGAAATTGAAATGCCTACAAGTGGTGAACCCTTGGGCTCGATTTTCACAGCCACAATTATGCTAAAGTCAGATTGTTAGAGTTATATGAGTCTAGAATTCTCAAAGTACTAAGAATTTATGGGCTCTTGTTTGTCAGGGACTGAGCACCTACCCTTCAGATTTAAATGATTTTATATGTATTCAAATATTTTATAATTTTAAAGAGTAGAATAATTATATAGAGTTTTAAACCTAGAGCAAAGTTAGAATGGAGTTTTAAAGAAATTATATGTTTTTATAATTTAGTGGCTAGATGGTAGCTATAGAGAAACAGATAGTGAATTAACGGCTGAACCCCGATCGTTAACTTTGATACCAAGTTGTCCTAAGGGACAATCTCCAGAGTAGTTATGGAACCTAGTTACGTGTCCACACTAGATTCCTAGTGGAGCCTGTGTTTGGCATTGGTGGAGTAAAGTAGATGCTTTCAGTGTGGTGGAGACCATGTCTGGCACCCACTGGAGCAAAACCTTAAGTTCCCTAGTGGAGCCCATCTTTGGCACTGATAGAATGAAAAGGAAAACTCTGTTTCCCTGTTAGTACACCGTTATTTATGTTTTCAGATGTTATTTATGATTTTAGAGAATATTTGATTTAAGAATTATTATGTCAATATATTAGAGTAAGAATTTAGAGATGTTCTTCTATGAATTTATAAATACGGAAATATCTTCTCTATATATATTCCTATGGGTTTGAATATCAAATGGTTTATGATTATTGCATGTATATTATAGTATAATCCTTGGTGATGTGGGTGATGGATGAGAGCTCACTCACTGAGTCCGTTGACTCACCCTCTCCCTTCCTCTCATAGTTGCAGGTACAGATGTCTTTCTGCCTCCAACTCTGCAAGCATAGTTATTCCCAGTGGTGAGCCTTATTTTGATGCAAGACTTAGTTAGGTTTCTGTTAGTTTAGAGTGCTCCAGTAGTTTTGCAGGCAGGATCCAAGCCACGCATGTATTTTGAGATGTTATAGTTATTTTAAGAGATTATGTGTTTTCCTAGATGTTTCAGAGCTCAAGAATGTATTTTGAAATATAGACTATGCTTTGAGAATTATGTGACAAGCTAATGGTAATGAATTTATGATTCAGTCTTCAAGTCTTAACTAGATTTCAGAGCATGACAAAAATGTTTTAGATTTATATATGTGAATACTTCAGTTTGATGGATTTAAATATAATGTTTTAATTAGAGAAAATGACAAGGATTTGGAAGGAAATTTTATTTTAAGCATGATGTTATACTATTTTGTGCATTTAGAGAGACACGTTATCCAGAAGGCTTACGTGGGGATGAGATCCCTCATGTGCCGGTCATGTTCCCAAATCGGGTCGTGACAATAATGCACTTCTAAAACAACTGTTAAGCTTTGTCAAAAACCTCAAGGTAGCCATTAGTCGTTCTTCAAAGTATTTCTTTAAATTGGCTTTGTTGTCATTTAAAATAATAAAGCTCATACTTTCTAAAGGATTCTGGAGTTTACAAGGGTTGCCTTTAGAGGTGGAGACGCTAGGTGTAAGTGTCATGGGCAGAGCCATTGTTGCCTCAATAGGTTGGCTGCCCTTGGTGGTAGAGCTGCCCAGATATAACAATTGGCATCCTCAGCTAGAGTAATGGGTTAGTGGCCTTCAAGATGACACTGTCTCCTAAAGTATTAGCTAATATCACCAAAGTATCATGTCAGAGTGTTTTGAGCATTCAAGCCCATTCTTGAAACCCCACGTAGGTTAAGTATTCCAACTCCTTGAACTTTCAGTTACCTTAGTTTAGATTTGGGGACCAAATCTTTTAAGGGGGAAGATTGTAATATCCAGTGTACATGTGTCAGTTGACAAGTTCTATACAGCTTTAAGGTCCCCTGAGACCCACCCATGCTGCTGGATCCGGGATTTCGCTAAGTCTGGAGTCTACATCTCCTTTGAGGGATATAAGAGAGAGCCATATTCTTGGGATCAAAAGTCCCAATAATTGCTCTCCAAACAAAAATAAATTAAAGAGTGATTTTTAATGAATTTTAGGAAACCTCTCAAATTTTGTTTTTAGCCCACAAGTTTAGAAAATCACAAGAATTCTCGAAATTGAACTAGAACCCAAAAATTGGATTTTGATTGGTTGGGGTTTTGAATTTTTGATATTTTATTTGAATCCAAATAGGAGGTATTTTCTTATTTACATATATGTTTTAAAGTTAATGGTGTCATGACCCGACTTGGGCACATGACCGGCATGTGAGGAATCCCATCCCTATGTAAGGCTACTAGATGACGTGTCTCTCTAAATGTTTGATTTATCAATAAATATAATTATTAAAATACGATCTCTTTGAAATATAAACATTTTCTCTAATTAAAACATCACTTAATTTCATAGAATTGAAAGTATTCAATAATTTTAATCTCTGAAAACTGAATTACAATTACATCTCTAGTTCATCACATAAATCTTTATCCATAATTTACAGTTCAATTGCATACTTGCACTATGAGAACATATACATAAATATTTCAATCTCTGAAATTAAATATATAGTCCGAAAATAAATGCATGGTTGGATCTTGCTTACACATCTACTGGAGCACTCTACTCTAACATAGTCTTACTTTAGGCGTTACTGCAAAGTAAGACTCACCACTAGAATAATGGCATCTGTGGAATTGGAATCTGAATCACCTTTGAACCTGCAACTATGGGAGGAGAGGAAAGGGGTGAGTCCACGGATTCAGTGAGTGGGATAACTAACAAATATAATATAATATACAAGCAACAATCATAACCATTTGATATTCATATCCATAACTATATATATAGAAAAGATATCTCTGTATTTATAAATTCATAGAAAATCATCTCTAAATTCTTTATCTAATGAGAAATCATTTTCCCTATATACATATAATAGATCTTAAGTCAAATATTCTTTGAAATCATAAATAATCTTTGAAAACATTAATACCAATACTCTAATAGAGAAACATGGATCTCTAGTTATGCATTGCATAACAATATATTCTCTAGTTATGCATGTTAACCATGGCATAGCAAACTTCTGAGCTCTAGAATCCCTCAAGGATCTGAATCAGACACCTAACTAGATTCCATTTATGCTCTATGAGATTGCCCTAAGGACAACTTGGTACCAACGTTAACGATCATTTTTCCCAGTTGCTAACTCACTGTTTATTTCTCTATAGCTACTATCTAGTCTCTAAATCTTAAAAACATATCATTTCTCTAAAACTCTGTGTTAGGCTCTGCTTTGAAGTTTAAAACTCTATATAATTAATAACTTTTGAAATTATAAAATATTTAGATACATATAAAATCATTTAAGTCTGAAGCGTAGGTGCTCAATCCCTGGCGAACAAGAGCCCCTAAAGTCTTAGTAATTTGAGAGTTCTTGACTCATATAACTCTAACAATATGACTTTAGCATAACTGTGGCTGTGAAAATCGAGCCCAAGGGTTTACCACTTGTAGGCATTCCGATTTCAAGCTCACAGAATATGTATCTGGCAGTTGCTATGAATCATACTGAATTCCATGCTTCTGTGTATTATAAAAACTAAATTTCTAAAATCTCATTTGTCAATTTCGAAGTAAACATATATTATGTACATGATTTTCCAAGCTATGCCAAACCTAGTAAAAGGTGTGATTTTGAATATAGCATGAAAATGTATATTAGAAAATGTCACGACCCTTCTTGGGCATGTGACCGGCACGTGATGTAACGCCCTGATTTTTCTTTCAGAGTGAAAATGACCAAAATGCCCCTGAGGTCATTTTCGGCCCGGAATTCAAGGAAAGCTGGTCCGGCAGTACTCGAAGGGCAAACTCAATGTTGGAAGGGGATTAGATGACTTGTGTATCTTTTCGGGATCGAAAATCTCATTTTTCGAGTTTTCGGGTCAAAATGACCAAAACGCCCCTGCGGTGTTTTACCCGTTTGCAAGTGCCGGATGAACCCAAAATTTCTCCAGATGGTTTTAAAAGGCGTTTTTATCATAGATTGTGACTTTAGTTTTGGTCCCGAAGGTCCTGGCCGAAATTAGTGCAAAATTACGGTTTTGCCCCTAGTTTCGTGTTTTTACGCTTAATCGCGTGATTAAGCAAACCTAAGCAATGTTAGGCTTTAATCGAAGGTTAATTAATTTCCATAATTAATCTTGGATCAAAATAATTTATTAAAATTGATTAGAACCTAAAAGTGCTTAATTACAACTTAAAATCTTATTTTAAATTCAAGACTCCTAGTCATAGAATCTTAAATAGTGTTTTCTCTTTCCAATTCCTTGAATCGTGGAATTGTGTTACACATTATTTATTCACAAATGAGTTTTTAATTCTCTAATGATGTATGAGCACTCCTAATCTTGTCATAAAATCCTTAAATCACATTCTTAGTCACCTAAACTTAAGCTTAATTATTCCTAACCTTGTACTTAAACTAATACACACTTAAACCTATCATTAACACACAATTAGATGATCAAATCTCCCTCCACCCATGCTGCCCAGTCTGGCCGAAGCCTTCCCCCCCTCCATATGCATCACATGTTCAATTTTTCAACACTCCAAGGCCATACCTCAAGTCACATACACCATGCCTTGTCATATTTTCAATCAAGCTTGATTTTCCAAATGAATAACTAATTAAAATAACCAATTTTCCTCATTTATTTGTGGCTGAAAAAGTTCCAGCCATGTCAAGTTTCTAGAAGCATAATTTCATTCAAAAATTGATAGGAAATTCACTCAAATCACCATACTTGAAGCCATACCTCTCATACTTTCAAACCATGCTTGAATGACCTTGTGTAAGAGATATTTTTCTCTCCCTTTTTCCCCCTTAATGCTACGGCCAAGGCTTCCTCTTGGAGGGCCTCAATGTTTTGTTTTTCTATAAATAGGTGCCTTAGATGAACTTGTGCCACTTTTAGTCTTTTGGTAAGTTTTAAGTTTCTAAGCTTTCTTGAGTTTCCTTTCTTTTTCTCTCTAAGTTTCAAGAGAGTTTCCTCTTGTTCTTCATCTTCATCTTCATCCTCTCTTCATCTCCTCATATTCTCTCAACCTTGAAACACCCCCACCACCTTAGATAATCATACAAACACCTAAACTTCCATTCTCAAACACAAGCTCACCAAGAACATGTAACGCCCCGATTTTCTGTTAGAGTGAAAATGACCAAAATGCCCCTGAGGTCATTTTCGGCCCGGAATTCAAGGAAAGCCGGTCCGGCAGTACTCAAAGGGCAAACTCAATGTTGGAAGGGGATTAGATGACTTGTGTTTCTTTCCGGGATCGGAAATCTCGTTTTTCGAGTTTTTGGGTCAAAATGACCAAAATGCCCCTGCGGTGTTTTACCAGTTTGCAAGTGCCGGATGAACTCGAAACTTCTCCAAATGGTTTTAAGAGGCGTTTTTATGTAGACTGTGACTTTAGTTTTGGTCCCGGAGGTCCCGGGCGAAATTAGTGCAAAATTACGGTTTTGCCCCTAGTTTCGTGTTTTTATGCTTAATCGCGTGATTAAGAAAACCTAAGCAATATTAGGCTCTAATCGAAGGTTAATTAATTTTCATAATTAATCTTGGGTCAAAATAATTTTTAAAGTTGATTAGAACCTAAAAGTGCTTAATTACAACTTAAAATCTTATTTTAAATTCAAGACTCCTAGTCATGGAATCTTGAATAGTATTTTCTCTTTCCAATTCCTTAAATCATGAAATTGTGTTACACATTGTTTATTCACAAATGAGTTTTTAATTCTCTAATGATGTATGAGCACTCTTAATCTTGTCATAAAATCCTTAAATCACGTACTTAGTTACCTAAACTTAAGCTTAATTATTCCTAACCTTGTACCTAAGCTAATACACATCTAAACCTACCATTAACACCCAATTAGATGATCAAACCTCACCTCCCCCTTGCTGTACCAGGTCTGGCCAAGACCTCCATGCCCCCATATGCATCACATGTTCAATTTTTCAACATTCCAAGGCCATACCTCAAGTCACATACGCTATACCTTGTCATAACTTTCAATCAAGCTTGATTTTCTAAATGAATAACTAATTAAAATAACCCATTTTCCTCATTTATTTGTGGCTGGAAAAGTTCCAGCCATGCATTGTTTCTAGAAGCCTAATTTTATTCAAAAATTGATAGGAAATTCACTCACATCAAGCCATACTTTGTATCATACACTCCATACTTCAAACCATGCTTGAATGACCTTGTGCAAGAGATATTTTCTCTTCCTTTTCCCTCCAAAGCCACACGGTCACCCTCCTCCCCTTTTGAGTCTTCATTTGTTTTCATTCTCTACAAATACCTTACCTAAAAACACATGCAAACACTTTAGTTCATTTGCACACTTTTAGTTTTCCTAAGCTTTCTTGAGTTCTTTCTTTTTCTCTCAAGTTTCAAGAGAATTTTTCCTTTCTTTTCATCTTCATCTTCTTCATCCTCTCATCACATATTCATCACATAACCTTGAAACACCACCCCACTACCTTAGATCATCATACAAACACCTAAACTTCCATTCTCAAACACAAGCCCACCAAGAACACATTTCCTTTCTTTTCCTCCCCACAAGGCTGAAGCCATCTAGCCCCAAGGAGGAGCTCATCATCTTATTTTCCTTTTCAAAGAGTTCAAGTTTTTATCTTCACTCTAGGTAGGAGTGTTTTCTAAACTTTGTTTTCTTGAAAATGAGTTCTTTCTAGCTTTCTCTTGGATTTTCTTTTTGGAACTTCCTTTGTTGTTCTTTCTTTGAGATTTCGGCCATGAGGCCTTGATGAGCACATGATAGCTCAATGATGAGGACTCCTAGATGATGACTATGTGTTCATCTCAAAGGAACCTCTAGAGCTTGAGGTTTTACTTTCCTTGAGTTTCAACTTCATTTTCTAACTCAAACATGATTTTTACTCAAGAATACCTTTTCTTTTGTTGCTATTTTGGAGTTCGGTTTCTTTGTTCCCTTTTCTTTAACATTTCGGTTTTCCATTTCCTTTTTTATCTTTGAGGTTTTGTTTGTTTAGAAAGTTTGTTTTCTTTGAGCTTGATGATGATGTTCAAGAACCTCATAGTTCCTTTGAGAACTTGGTTCAAGAACTCTAGAGCTCTCTTTGTAATGAGATATATGTTAGGTTGTTATTGTGTTAAAGTCTTGGATGAGCTCTAGCTAACCATAAAATGAACCTTGCATCATGTTTATTTTATGCTTTGCACATCATGTTTACTTCCTTTGCTATCACTAAGTACCAAGATAATAAAGGAACTTGCATTATCATGTTTATATTTCAAGTCCTCACTTAAATCTTAAAGATAATAATAATGTGCATCTCATATTTATTTTATGCTCTCACTTTACTTTCTAATGAAAGGTAAAACAAGTGCATAAGCATGTTTATCTTCATGTCATCACTTAAATGAACCTAGAGCTCAAAGCCTTGCCCATTGTTGTCTAAAACAAAGGTCTAAAAATATTTATTTCCTTTGGTTCATATTTCGGCCCTAAGAGGTTTTGATGTTCCTAAGTATTGAAAACTATGTTTTATAAATTTTCTAAGCTTTTATGAGTACAAGGAATATGTAGAACTAAGTTTTATGAATTTAGGACCTCTTGAGACAAGTTTTATTTAGCTACTGCCCTCTCAAGTATTTGGATGATTTTGGATGTTAAAAATGGTTATAAATGAGTTTTGAAAGTTTTAAAGAGGTTCCAAGAGAAACTAGCATTTTATGTGCTTTAGAAATTGTGTTTTATGCCTTTATGGAGAATGGTTGTTTCGGTTCTGCCTTGCTATTATTTGCCACTGTATGAACTGTTTTAATGGTGATAAAATGCCTATGTTTAAGTATAATTAATGGTAAAGCTCATATGTGAAAGATAAGAGAAGTTAGAAACTAGAAAAGAATTAATCTGAGAGTTTTAGATCCCTTAATGTTTGATTTTTCTGGATTCTATCCAGCAAGGTTTAGTAATGATAATCATGGTCCTAAATTAGTTTAAATGTGTAGGAATGACTCATAATTGGTTTAGGACTTGATCTTGATGCCATAGGAACAAACTGGACTTAGAAATGGTCATTGTTGTGACTTCTAGGTACCCGTAAAGTTAGGATTATGAATTCTGCATCCTTGAGGTTTAGAGATGTTCTTGACCATAGTGTGAGGCGAGAAATACTTAGTTATAACCTTATAATTTCTTGAGAGATTAGGTTTGATGATTTACAACTTAGAATGTGAGTTAAGGACCTTAAGGGTTAATGCATAAGACACTAAGGAAGTTGTTAATGCTATGATGTGTTATATGATGCAATGATATGATGAGATGTGCTTGATGCATAAGAAAATGATTGATGAAAATGTTAAAGTTTATCATAGCATGAGAGTTCATGAGAACATGTTGTGTGAATTAGCTTGTGGCAGTTTGAAGGAAATTCGGTTTAACAGCTGTTATGCTGCCGAATTTCCATCAAATCTTACAGGGTTAAAAGAAATTTTATGAGTACCATATGAGTTGAAAACCCTGGGCGACACCGGTTCGGCCGAGCACCCCCAGGAGATTTTTATGTGACAAATCACTGAGACGCGCTTGCCTGGGTGACACCGGTTCGGCCGAGCACCCCCAGGGAAGACAAATCCGTGAAGGTATGAGTAGATGCAGCCTACCAAAGCGGACAAATTGTTGTAGCTTAATGCCCATAAAGCATTTCAAAGAGGGTATATCCTAAGAGAGGTTATCCTTGCCCCCTACCCGTACTTGCGAGTCAGGATTATTTTATTATGTTTTGCTTATTCAGATAATAAGCAAGAGCTAGTGATGACTAGCTGAGGTATGAGCTCATAACCTAGTTATTTTTAGGGTGGCTTTATTATGCTAAAATACCATGATTAATGTCACGAAGTTGAGGAATGATTCGCTTGAGAATTATATGCCCTTATGCCACATAGTTTATGCTTATATGCTTTGATGTGTTGTTGTATATGCTCAAATATTGACATGCATCCATGATATAACATGTTGCATTCATAACATCAAGATGCATGCTAAAAGGAATGGACCTTGGATAATTAGTTTTGAAAACTCTAAATTGAACCTTATATGCATGATCACTGTTTTATAATTAAACCCAAGGTTCCTAAGGATGTGTACGATGTAACCTAAGGTAGGAGACTTCTACTGAGATTCTTTAGCAAGAATTCTCATTCCTCTCTCTTCTCTCTTCCGTCATATCTTCAGAGAGCAATGGCGATGTTCGTGGTCTTCGTTGACACACCTACTTGGGAGGTTCACTATGACCCAGATCATGGGTCATATCATTTTGAGGGGCAGTGTACCGTGCGAGTTTTCATGTTCATTGGATGCCCCTTTGCACATCCTGTATAGAGCTACCGTTTCTCCCCGATGTCACCTTACGAGGATGCGATAGTTTTTGAGCGCGCCCGGACGCGAGACGAAAGCATTCTGCAGATGTATACTGGTGGTTCGATGCCTCGAGACTTCTAGGACTACGTGCCTCGATCCCTGAGTTCGGAGGACGATCCATTCAAGGACCTGCCAACGCACATGTATAGTGAGAGTTCTACTCCTACACCTCAGTTCGTGCGAGACGTGAGCAAGGAGACTGTTACACAGCTGACGCTGGCTAGGCGAGCCGAGAGGTGCCCCAACCGAGGAGCACACGCTCAGTCTTCACGTGTTCCCACTCCTGCTGCTTCACGTCCATGGATTGGTTACACTCCACCATTTCTTGGATTCCAGTAGTTGACGTTGTAGGGGAGGCTTAGTGAACACACCACATGTAGAGTGGATAAACCTTCTTTTGTTTTTGAGGTTATTCACCATAGGCGCACTCGAGTAGTTACGGTTTACTTCTGCTTTCTTATTTTATGTTGTATTCTATTTTCCACTGTATTACAAGCTCTGCCCGTTTCCATGAGGGTATGACTACTTATGTACTATAATTAAGTTATTAATGAAATGCTTCCTTTGTTATCATGATCGTTGCTCTTTGGTTATATGCTTTACTTTATGATGTCTAATAATTGATACGCGTGCTTTACATTTCTGTTATTTGATTTGTCAAGCTCGCGACTCTCACTTTGTGTTGTGTTTTCAAAAAGAAAAATTTACCCGTAATTTCCGCTAAGTATTTTAATAAAATAATGAGACTAAGATGTAATGACCTAATGATTAGCCTAATATGTTCTAGAGTATTGGGTTAAAAATTAAGGTGTTACAGAACACATTTCCTTTCTTTTTCTCTCCACAAGGCCGAAACCATCAAGCCCCAAGGAGGAGCTCATCATCTTGTTTTCCTTTTCAAAAGTTCAAGCTTTTTGTCTCCACTCTAGGTAGGAGTGTTTTTCTAAACTTTGTTTCTTGAAAAATGAGTTTCTCTTGCTTTCTCTTGGATTTTCTTTTGAAACTTTCTTTGTTTCTTTTTCTTTGAATATTCGGCCTCATGGCCTTGAAGAGTATATGATAGCTCAATGATGAGAGCTCCTAGATGATGACTATGTGTTCATCTCAAAGGAACCTCTAGAGCTTGAGTTTTTGTTTTCTCTAAGTTTCATCTTTATTATCTAGCTCAAAAGGATTTTTGTTCAAGAACACCTTTACTTTTCTTGCTATTTTGATTTCAGTTTCCTTGTTCTTTTTCCTTTAAATATTTCAGTTTTGAATCCTTGATCTTTAAGGTTTGGTTTTGTTTTTGAAAGTTTGTTTCTTTGAGCTTGATGATGATGTTCAAGAACCTCATAGTTCCTTTGAGAACTTGGTTCAAGTACTCTAAAGTTCTCTTTGTGATGAGATGAGTGTTGGGTTGTTATGTATGTTAAAGTCTTGTATGAGCTCTAGCCAACTTTAAAATGAACCTTGCATCATGTTTACTTTTATGCTTTGCACACCATATTTACTTTCCTTGCTATCACTAAGTATCAAGATAATGAATGAACTTGCATTATCATATTTATATTTCAAGCTATGTATTATCATGTTTATATTTCAAGTTCTCACTTAATATCAAGATAATAATGAGTTGCATTTCATGTTTATTTTATGCTATCACTTTACTTTCTAATGGAACCTAAAATAAGTGCATGAGCATGTTTACTTTTATGTCATCACTTAAATGAACCTAGAGCTCAAAGACTTGCCCATTGTTGTCTTAAACAAAGGTTTAAAAATATTTACTTCCCATAGCTTATGTTTTGACCATTAAGGTTTTGTTGCTTTCCAAGTCTTGAAAACTATGTTTCATAATTTTTCTAAGCTTTTATAAGTTTAAAGAATGCATAGAACTAAGTTTTATGAATTTAGGACCTCTTGAGACAAGTTTGATTTAGCTACTGCCCTCATAAATATTTTGATGCTTTTAGATGTTAAAAATGTTTATAAATGAGTTTTGAAAGTTTGAAAAGGGTTCCAAGAGAAACTAGTATTTTATGTGCTTTAGAAATTGTGTTTGATGCCTTTAAATGGAGATGTTTGTTTTGGTTCTGGCTTGCTATGTTTAGCCACTGTATGAGCTGTGTTAATGATGATAATATGCTTATGTTGGAGTATAATTAATGTTAAAACTCATATGTGAAAGATAAGAAAAGTTAGAAACTACAAAGGAATTAATTTGAGAGTTTTAGATCTCTTAATGTTTGAATTTTCTGGATTCTGTCCAGAAAGGTTTAGTAATGATAATCATGGTTCTAAATTAGTTTAAATGTGTAGGAATGACTCATAATTGGTTTAGGACTTGATCTTGATGCCTTAGGAGCAAACCGGACTTAGAAAGGGTCATTGTTGTGACTTCTAGGTACCCGTAAAGTTAGGATTATGAATTCTGCATCCTTGAGGTTTAGAGATGTTCTTGATCATAGTGTGAGGTGAGAAATACTTAGCTATAACCTTATAAGTTCCCAAGAGATTAGGTTTGATGATTTATAACTTAGAAAGTGAGTTAAGGACCTTAAGGGTCAATGCATAAGACACTAAAAAGTTGTTAATACTATTATGTGTTATATGATGCAATGGTATGATGAGATGTGCTTGATGCACGAGAAAATGATTGATGAAAATGTTAAAGTTTATCATAGCATGAGGTTTCATGAGAACATGTTGTGTGAATCAGCTTGTGGCAGTTTGAAGGAAATTCGGTTTAACAGCCATTATGCTATGAATTTCCGTCAAACCTTAAAGGGTTGAAAGAAATGTTTATGAGTACCATATGAGTTGAAAACCCTGGGTGGCACCGGTTTGGCCGAGCACCCCCAGGGGAGACAAATCCGTGAGGGTATGAGTAGATGCAGCCTACCAAAGCGGACAAATTGCTGTGGCTTAATGCCCGCAAAGCATTTTAAAGAGGGTATATCGTAAAAGAGGTGATCCCTGCCCCCTACCCGTACTTACGAGTCGGGATTATTTTATTATGTTTCGCTTATTCAGATAATAAGCAAGAGCTAGTGACGACTAGCTGAGGTATGAGCTCATAACCTAGATATTTTTAGGGTGGCTTATTATGCTAAAGTACCATGATTGATGTCACGAAGTTGAGGAATGATTCACTTGAAAGTTATATGCCCTTATGCCACATGGTTTATATTTATATGCTCTGATGTGTTGTTGTATATGCTCAAGTATTGACATGCATCCATGATATAACCTGTTGTATTCATAACATCAAGATGCATGCTAAAAGGAATGGACCTTGGATAATTAGTTTGGAAAACCCTAAATTGAATCTTATATACATGATCACTGTTTTATAATTAAACCCAAGGTTCCTGAGAATGTGAACGATGTAACCCTAGGATAGGAGACTCCTACTGAGATTTCTTTAGCAAGAATTCTCACTCCTCTCTCTTCTTTCTCTCGTCACATCTTCAGAGAGCGATGGCGATGTTCGTGGCCTTCGTTGACACACCTACTTGGGAGGTTCACTATGACCTGGACCACGGGTCATATCATTTTGAGGGGCAGTGTACCGTGTGAGTTTTCATGTTTATTGGACGCCCCTTTCTCTCCGATGGTTTTTGAGCGCGCCCGGACGCGAGACAAGAGGATTCTGCGGACGTATACTGGTGTTTTGATGCCTCGAGACTTCTAGGACTACGTGCCTCGATCCTCGAGTTTGGAGGATGACCCATTCGAGGACCCGCCGATGCACATGTATAGTGAGAGTTCTGCTCCTACACCTCAGTTCGTGCAAGACGTGAGCAAGAAGACTGTTACACAGCCGAGGCTGGCTAGGCTAGCTAAGAGGCGCCCCAGTTGAGGAGCCGACGCTCAGTCTTCACATGTTCCCACTCCTGCGGCTCTGCGTCCATGGATTGGTTACACTCCACCATTTCCCAGATTCCAGTAGTTGATGTCGTAGGGGAGGCTTAGTGCACACACCACATGTAGAGTGGATAAACCTTCTTTTGTTTTTGAGGTTATTCACCATAGGTGCACTCGGGTAGTTATGGTTTATTTCTACTTTCTTGTTTTATGTTGTATTTTATTTCTGTTGTATTACAAGCTCTGCCCGTCTCCATGAGGGTATGACTACTTATGTACTCTAATTAAGTTATTAATGAAATGTTTCCTTTGTTATCATGATTGTTGTTATTTGGTTATATGCTTTACTTTATGATTTTTAGTGATTGATACACGTGCTTTACATTTCTGTTGTTCGATTAGTTAAGCTCGCGGCTCTCACTTTGTTTTATGTTTTCAAAAGAAAAATTTACCCGTGATTTTCGCTAAGTATTTTAATAAAATGATGAGACTAAGAAGTAATAACCTAATGATTAGCCTAATATGTTCTAGAGTATTGGGTTAAAAATTAGGGTGTTACACGTGAGATACCCTATTCCCACGTAAGCCTTGTGACCTGTATTGTCTCTATATGTATAGTTGAATTAAGAAAATCCATAAAATAGGTTCTTATTTTCCCACATAAAGTCATCTGCTTTTAAAAACCACATTTAGAAAACCAAAATATATCATAGTTTCTTTCAAAGGTAATGTATAATATCGCTAAATATGCATACAGTCCTTTACATATTGAGTGTTTATGAAAAGTAAAAGTTATACAGTCCAAATGGTAAATGAAAATACAAGACTATGCAAAATATGGTTTTGCCTTATGGTCCGAGGTCCTGCCTACATTACACTGGAGCACATCTAGAGCAAAATGTCAGAAACCTCACCTAACAGGCTCAACAACTGAAATCTAACGCTGCTGGGAGGAAGATGGTGTGGAAGTACCTTCAGCAGCTATAGTATCTAGAAAATATGAAAGGAATAAAAGGGTGAGTTTTGTAACCAAAACTCAGTGAGTGAGCTCTCATTTGGAACCCCCTTCATGGGACACCAAGAGAAGGTGCAAAACACCAAAACAATAGTGATAGTAATAATAATATTAAAGCATTTCATAATTAAAATCAAGTTCTCAAATCTTGGCTTCCTCTAACCTGATCTAATAGTATCCTAGTAGAGAAATAGTAATCTTTGCTCTGGTTATGTACAGTGTAACACCCTAAATCTTAACCTAATACTACTAGTATGTATTTAGGTTAATCTTTAGAATATTACCTCTTGGTCTCATTCTTTACTTGAAAATACTTAGCGGAAATATGGGTAAAATTTTTCTTTTTGGAATTAAAACCAAAGTGAGAGCTACGCATGATTCTTCGAATGGAAATTCATACAAGTCATATGAGCAAATCATAATAAAACACATAAATAACAAATCATAGTAAAACACGTAAATAACATGGACACATCAACTGATTATATATAAATAGTGTACCTACCAAAAGGCAGGACTATTCGGTACAAAGGAAAACGAAATACAACTGAAATACAAATACAAGGAAATCATAAAAGCAAGTTCAAGGAAACCATGAAAGCAACACCCATACCCATGTGCACCTAGAGTAGACAACCTCATATACAAAAGAAGGTTTGTCCTCAACTATGTGGCGTGTGTGCACTAGCTACTACCCATCCTATGCACCTACTCCTGCTGGTCCGAGTACTGAGGGGTGGAATCGATCCACTGATGGATCTCGGCGGGAGTGGTTGTGCGGATCATCGGAGCGTGTCCACCGCGGCGAGGGCGCATGGATGGCCGACGAGCCAACCTCGGCTGAACTACTGTCTCCTCACTCCCGGCTCTCATCGGTGGGGGAGCGAGGCTGGAGCTCCAACTGTACATGTGTGAGGGCGGGTCCTCTGATGGATCCGTCTCCGAGTACTGAGTCCGGGGCACGTACTCCGGGTAGTCGCGTACGGCTGACGCCTCGGGCTGCATGCGGAGGATCTGCTCGTCGCGTGGTCTGGCTCGCTCAAAAATCGTGTTATGATGATAGGGAGCAGTCGGGGTGAAGCGGTAGCTCCGTACTGGGTGCGCGAAGGGTCATCCCATAAACATAAATACTCTGACAGTGCAGCGACCCTCAAAATGATATGACCCGAGTGCTGGGTCATGGTGCAGCTCCCACGTCGGGGTGTCGATGAAGAGTACGAAAGTCGCCATCTGAAGATGTGACGGAAGAAAAGAGAGAGGGAATGAGAATCTTCTAAAAGAATTCTCAGTAGGGCAATCCCTAACTAAGTGACATCATCACATCCTCAGGAACCTTGGGTTTTATTTCTAAAAGTGTGCATGCATGTAAACTTCTTTTAATTTTCTAAAGTATTAATTATCCAAGGTCGGTTATATTTTACAATGCGTCTTATGACTAAGCATGGAACATACTAATGACATGAATGCATCATAAAGGTAAGCCAATCAATAGAATAACTAAGAAACATTATAACATTGGCATAAGGTGATAGGTATAGCACATGTGACATTTTAAACTTTAACTTTCATCTCATGGGGCCACCCTAAAACATCTCTAGGTTATGAGCTCATACCTTAACTAGTCGTCACTAGCTCTTACTTATCCTATGATAAGCGTAACATAATCCCGACTTAAAGTACGGGCTAGGGGGCAATTTAAGGATCACCTCTTAAAGTCATTTCCTCTTTGAAACGCTCTACTAGCAACTAGTGCATCGTAGTATTGTCCGCTTTGGCAAGCTCTATGTCAATACCCTCACGGATTTGTTTTCTTCGGGGTGCTCGGCTAAACCGGTGTCACCCAAGAAGGCGTCTCAATGTTGTGTCACATTTAAGTTCTCATGATTTTCAAAAAGACCTTTTTCTAAGTTCCTCAAATTTGATGGAAATTCAAGTGACATGATGACTGTAGACCGAATTTCCTCAAATTTGCTTATGCCATGAAAACATATAGGACATACACAAACATTTCTTATGGGGTATAGCATATTATCATGTAAAACTTCATTATAGAACATATCAACTTATCATAGACAAAACTCATGCATCATATATCATAAAGTAAGCATCATAAAAGCTCAAGATGTTTTAATGTCTTATGCATTGACCCTTAAGGTCCTTAGCTCACATTCTAAGTTATTAATCATCAAACCTAATCTCTTGGGTACCTATGAGGTTATAACTAAGTATTTCTCACCTCACACTATGATCAAGAACATCTCTAAACCTCAAGGATGTAGAATTTATAATCCTAACTTTACGGGTCCCTAGGAGTGACAACAGTGACCCTTTTTAAGTCCAGTTTGTTCCTAAGGCTTCAAGATCAAGTCCTAAACCATTTATGAGGCATTCCTATACATTTAAACTAATTTAAATCCATGATTAGTATTACTAAACCTTGCTGGACAGAATCCAGAAAATTCAAACATTAAAGGATATAGAACTCTCAAATTAATTCTTTTCTAGTTTCTAACTTATCTTATCTTTCACATATGAGTCTTAACATTATTTTTACTAAAACATAAGCATATTATCATCATCAAAACAGCACATACAATGGCAAACAAGTAGCAAGGAAGAACCGAAACAAACATTCTCCATAAAGGCATAAAACACAATTTCTAAAGCACATAAAATACTAGTTTCTCTTGGAACCTTTTTAAAACTTTCAAAACTCATTTATAAACAATTTTAACATCTAAAATCATAAGAATGTTTAAGAGGGCAGTGACCAATTCATCTTTGTCTCAAGAGGTCCTAAATTCTTAAAACTTAGTTCTATGCATTCCTTAAGCTCATAAAAGCTTGGAAAAATTACAAAACATGGTCTTCAATACTTAGAAACATCAAGACCCCTTAAGGCCGAAATATGAACCAAAAGAAATAAATATTTTTAGACCTTTGTTTGAGACAACAATGGGCAAGTCTTTGAGCTATAGGTCCATTTAGGTGATGACATAAAAATAAACATGCTCATGCACTTATTTTAGTTTCCATTAAAAAGTAAAGTGATAGCACAAAGTAAATATGAATGCAACTCATTATTATCTTGGTATTAAGTGAGAACTTGAAATATAAACATGATAATGCATAGCTTGAAATATAAACATGATAATGTAAAGTTCACTTATTATCTTGATACTTAGTGATAGCAAGGAAAGTAGACATGATGTGCATAGCATAAAAGTAAACATGATGCAAGGTTCATTTTATGGTTAGCTAGAGCTCATTCAAGACTTTAACAAAGTAACAACCCAACATACATCTCATTACAAAGAGAGCTCTAGAGTTCTTGAACCAAGTTCTCATAGGAACTATGAGGTTCTTGAACATCATCATCAAGCTCAAAGAAAACAAACTTTCTAAACAAAACCAAACAAAATCTCAAGGACGAAAATACCAAAACCGAAAACCTTACAAAAGAACAAGAAAGTGAAACTAAGCCAAGTTCTTTATTAAATACCCAAAACCTCTATCTAGAGAAAAATCTCTAGAACGTGCCGGCCAACTTTAAGGTTGACAAGGGTAGGCTTGGGCTTTTAGAAATCCTTAGATTAATTTTCTTAAGTTGAAAAACCATGTGAGCTAGATATCATATAGATGAAGTCATAAGGAAAGGAAATCTCAAGCTTTAGAGGTTTCTTTGAGATGAACACAAGGTCATCATCTAGAAACTCTCATCATCAAGCTATCATGTTTGAGAAGAAAAGGCCAAGAGGCCGAAATGGAAAAAAAAAGGAATATAAAGGAAAGCTCAAAAAGAAACCAAGAGAAAACTAGAGGAAACACATCTTTTGAGTAAAACAAAGTTTGAAAAGAAACTCCCTACCTAGAGTGAAGACACAAAGCTTGAACTTTTGGAAAGAAAAACAAGATGATGAGCGCCTCCTTGGTGCTTGATGGTTTCGGCCAAGAGGAAGCAAGAAGGTTGGAGTTGTGTTTCAAGTGAGGTTGTGTTTGAGGTGTGATGTTTGAGAGGTTTGATGATGGTTCAAGGCTATGGGGTGGTGTTTCAAGGTTGAGAGATGATGAAGAGATGAAGAGAGGATGAAGATGAAGATGAAAAGAAAGGAAGAACTCTCTTGAAACTTGAGAGAAAAAGAAAGAACTAGCAAAACAACTCTAAAATTCTAAACTTAGCAAATGCTTCAAAGTGCAACTAAGCTATCACAAGCATCCTATTTATAGAAAAACAAAACAATGAGGCTCACCAAGGGAGGCCTTTGGCCATAGCATTGAGGGGAAAAGGGAGAGAAAAATATCTCTTTGATTGTGTCATAGAAGCATAGTTTGAAGTATGGAAGCTATGCTACAAAGTATGGCTTGATGTGAGTTAATTTCCTATCAATTTTTGATGAAATTAGGCTTCTACAACCTTGACATGGCTGGAACTTTTCCAGCCACAAATAAATGGGAAAAATGGGTTGTTTTAATTATTTATTCATGTGGAAATTCAAGCTTGATTGAAAGTTATGACAAGGTATAGTGTATGTGACTTGAGGTATGGCTTTGGAGTGTTGAAAAATTGAACATGTGATGCATATGGAGGGAGGGAGTGCACGGCCAGACCAGGGGCAGCATGGGGGATGTGAGTTTTGATAATCTAATTGGGTGTTAATGGTAGGTTTAAATGTGTATTAGCTTAGGTACAAGGTTAGGAATAATTAAGCTTAAGTTTAGGTAACTAAGATGTGTTTTAAAGATTTTATGACAAGATTAGGAGTGCTCATACATCATTAGAGAATTTTAAACTCATTTATGAATAAATAATGTGTAACACAATTCCATGATTTAAGGAATTGGAGAGAGGAAACACTATTCAAGATTCCATGACTAGGAGTCTTGAAATTAAAATATGATTTTAAGTTGTAATTAAGCACTTTTAGGTTCTAATCATCTTTAATAAATTATTTTGACTTAAGATTAATTAAGGAAATTAATTAACCTTCAATTAGAGCCAAATATTGCTTAAGTTTGCTTAATCACGGGATTAAGCGTAAAAACACGAAACTAGGGGCAAAACCGTAATTTTGCACTAATTTCGCCCGGGACCTCCGGGACCAAAAATAAAGTCATATTCTACATAAAAACACCTTTTAAAATCATCTGGAGAAGTTTCAGGTTCATCCAGCACTTGCAAACGGGTAAAACACCACATGGGCGTTTTGGTCATTTTGACCTGAAAACTCGAAAAACTAGATTTTCGATCCCGGGAAGGTACACAAGTCATCTAATCCCCTTCCAACATTGAGTTTGCCCTTCAAGTACTGCCGAACCGGCTTTCCTCGAATTCCGGGCCGAAAATGACCTCAGGGGCATTTTGGTCATTTTCACTCTAACAGAAAATCGGGGCGTTACATACAGCGTCTGTAACGTAACAAACTCTGAATATAAATGTCAAGTCATATATGGGCGTTACGTAACGCCGTCTCCAGTATGACAATAAATCTCTGAATATAAACTCTGGATATAGAATCTCTAAATATGTCTGGCCCGGGCTACTTGGTACCAAGGTTAACGGATTAACTGCCATTAACATACAGCTTGTTTCTCTACAGTTACTGCCAGCTCAGCTAAAACCTCATTCTCTTCTCTATCATTTCCAAAGTCTTCTATCCTAGAGTTCAAAATCCCTTTTTATATACCAGTATATAGTATCAAAATCAAATAATCATAAATCCAGTTCTAAACGATTAAATTTGAAATACAACTATACAGAAACTCATCCTAATGATAGATGTCCCATGGTCTTCAGGAAAACACATTTTCTTATTAAACCAATAGTTCATAAAATAATATTCCACAGAAATCTCAGCAGTTCACAAAATAAACTATAAAATCATAT
This sequence comes from Dalbergia cultrata, assembly GCA_031216105.1. Classification (NCBI taxonomy): domain Eukaryota; kingdom Viridiplantae; phylum Streptophyta; class Magnoliopsida; order Fabales; family Fabaceae; genus Dalbergia; species Dalbergia cultrata. Next base: position 38,736,004 of record CM062350.1, read on the forward strand.
ATACTCTCATGTTTTAGGTGAAGGTAGATATAATGATTAACATAGAAGTTACAGATATGAACCCACTCACCTGGAGTGGCAGCAAACACAAGAATAGCACCAGCAGAGTTTTGGGATGTGAGAACATCACCGGTATATATCAATAAAGCAATAGAATTCTAGATTAACTGCTAAAACCTCTATATAGCTTAAATCTCATCCTAATATGATGAAAAAATTCTACCTCCTTGGGAGGTATAGAAAACTTCATGCCAATCCCCAACAACAAAGGAAAATGGAAGGAATAGAAGAAAAATCACTAGAATAACATACCTTAAAACCTTAGAAGTGAAAGATTGAAGTTGATTTCAAGAGAAAATAGAGGAAAAGGAGTTTGGGAGTGGATTTAGGGTGGAGAACTATGAGTTTCGAGCTTGGGGGATGTGTTTTTGAGTGAATGAAGCTTCTGGATCTAGAAATGGGGTTTTTAATGCTCTGATGATCGCCTAGGCTATCTTTTGTCCATTTACCGCACCAACTTACTTTCTATTTACTGCCTGCATGGTCCCCCCCTTTTTTTAACCTAGTATATTACAGAAAACCATGGGACCATATTTGATATGTTGAGTGCTATGGAAATTTTTTGTATGACTATGCAGAGATTTATTGCAAGAATATTTGATTTACTAAGTTATTATTTTGTCAAACATGTTTTAAGAGTTTCTAATATGTTTATAATTCAAGACTTGAGATTTCAAATATGATTTTAGAGTGTTCAGCTGAAGTATATATTGGAAAAATATGAACAAAAGTGTGATTAAGCTTTTGAAAAAAATATGTTAGTAAATATATGAATTTAGAACTTCAGTTTTATGGTACGAAGATGTAACACCTGGTGTACACGTGTCAGTAGATAAGTTCCATATGGTCCTAAGGTCCCTCGGGACCCACCAATGTTGCCGAATCTGGGTTTTCGCTAAGTTTAGAGCCTTACACCTCCTTGGAGGGCTATATGTTAGAGCAACTTTCTTGGTATCAAAAGTCCCGGTAATTGCTCTCCAAGGGGAAATGAATTGAAAAGTGATTTTTAATGAATTTTAGGAAACCTCTAGATGTTTCATTTCTAGCCCCTAAGTTTAGAAAATCATCGGAATTCTGGAAGTTGAACTAGAACCAAAAAATTAGATTTTTGATTGATTGAAGTTTTGAGTTTTTTAGATATTTAATTTGAATCCAAATAGAGGTATTTGCTTATTTACATTTATGTTTTAAAGTTAATGGAGAGCAAAATAAATTAGGACATTAACTAAGTTAGTATAGAGGTAGTGTTGTTGGACCTTGCTGTCTAAGGCTGAGAATTTTATAGAAGTAGTATTGTTGGACTTTGCTGTCCACGGCTGGGAATTTCATAGAGATAGTGCAAGTGTTTGATGACAGTAAAATGACAACTAAATGTCTGATGACAGCAAAATGACAACTAAATGTCTGATGATAGCAAAATGTTGCTGTTGGACTTTGCTATCCATAGCTGGGGATGAGATTCCACGGCTAAGGATGAGATTCCACAGCTGGGATGAGATTCCATGGCTGGGGATGAGATTCCACGGCTGGGGATGAGATTCCATGGCTGAGGCTGTAATTCCATAGCTGGGGATGAGATTAGCAAAAAGTTGCTGTTGGCTTTGTTGTCCACGGCTGGGGTTGTAATTCCACGTCTGGGATGAGATTTCATGACTGGGTTCATAAGTGCACAGTGTTGCCCAACTTGGCGCGTGAAAGCTCCTGAGCACTATAAATTTTTAGCCCCATTCCAGAAACCCTTCCCACTCCTTCCCTTTCCATTTCTTACTAACCAGAACCCTAAACCCCTTCTTCAAAGCAGATTTCTCTCTTCCTCTCTCAATCCATCATTATTCCTTCTTCCTCCAAGATCAAGGTAAGATATTTTATGGGTTTTTGATCTCTTTTATTCCATTCTTTCATATTCTTAGTATGGGTCATTAGTTTCCCTCATTGTTGTTAAGTGGGGGTGCTCCCCCAATGTTGCTAAAATAGATTTAGAGCAATTTAGGGGTACCCATAGATCTTTGATGAGTTTTTATGATTGTTATAGTCGACGTTGGTGTCCTCCTAGCTCCCCGAAGCTGTAACACCCTAATTTTTAACCCAATACTCTAGAACATATTAGGCTAATAATTAGGTTATTACTTCCTAGCCTTATCTTTTTAATAAAATACTTAGCGGAAATTACGGGTAAATTTTTCTTTTTGAAAACATAAAACAAAGTGAGAGCCACGAACTTATCTAGTCGAATGACAAAAACATAAACATAAAGCACGTGTAATAATGATCAGAAATCATAAAGTAGAGCATATAACCAAAGAACAATCATGATAATAAAGGAAACATTCCATTAATAACATAATTAAGGTACCTAAGTAGTCATACCCTAAGAACGGGCAGAGCTTGTAATACAGCGAAAATAAAATACAAGGAAATGTAAAGTACATGGTTCAACATGAAGATAGAAAAACCCAAAATGCTACCCTCCTACTAGGCTATGAGTACAAACTACAAACCCCTCCCAAAAGGTACTACTGAGGGGAAGATCCTCATAATAGTTCGGGTATTCACAAAGCTCTCTATCGAGAACTAGTGACGACGAGGATCCTCGGGTGATGGAGGCAGGTAACCGGGGAAACGCTCTATCTCCTCCTGCGTGGGCCAATGGAGTGTGAAGGGAACTCACGGCAGCTGAACATGAGCTTCTCGATGCGGGCACATCTCGGCTCTCCTCGCCAAGCATGGCTGCCTCATGGTCTCCTCACTCCCCTAGCGTCGGAACTGGGGAAAGGGAGCGGAGCCCTCCAAAGGGACATGCCTCGGCAAATCCTCGGATGGATCAGTCTCGGACCTCCTCGAGCGAGGCACGTACTCCGGATAGTCACGGATAGCCGAGGCAGAGGTATGGGCACGGCGTAGCTGCTCGTCATGCGGGCGAGTACGCTCGAAGATCATGTCATCACCATCAAAAGGTGCAGTAGGAGTGAACTGGTAGCTCGAAACCGGGTAAGCGAAAGGTCGTCCCATGTACACAAAAATGCAGACGGCACAACGACCCTCGAAATGATACGAACGGTGGTCCGGGTCGTAGTGCACCTCCCAAACAGGCGTGTCAATGAAAAGCACGAACGTCGCCATCGGTCTCTGAAGATGTGACAGAAGGAAGAAGAGAGAGGAGTGAGAATTCTTACTAAAGAATCTCAGCAGGAGTCTCCTATTCTAGGGTTACATCGTACACATCCTCAGGAACCTTGGGTTTAATTATAAAATAGTGATCATGCATATAAGATTCAATTTAGGGTTTCTCAAACTAATTATCCAAGGTCCATTCCTTTTAGCATGCATCTTGATGTTATGAATGCAGCAGGTTATATCATGGATGCATGTCAATACTTGAGCACATAAAACAACACATCAAAGCATATAATCATAAACCATGTGGCATAAGGGCATATATCCTTCAAGTGAATCATTCCTCATCATTCGTGACATCAATCATGGTACTTTAGCATAATAAGCCACCCTAAAAATAACTAGGTTATGAGCTCATACCTCAGCTAGTCGTCACTAGCTCTTGCTTATTATCTTGAATAAGCGAAACACAAATAATAATCCCGACTACTTGAAATCTTGGTAGGGGGCAGGGATCATCTCTCTCTGGGATTACCCTCTTTGAAACGCTTTGCGGACATTTCGCCACAGCAATTTGTCCGCTTTGGTAGGCTGCATCTACTCATACCCTCACGGATTTGTCTCCCCTGGGGGTGCTCATTTAACCGGGTGTCACCCAGGATTTTCAACTCATATGGTACTCATAAACATTTCTTTCAACCCTTTAAGATTTGATGGAAATTCAGCAGCATAACAGTTGTTAAACCGAATTTCCTTCAAACTGCCACAAGCTAATTCATACAACATGTTCTCACGAAAACTCATGCTATGATAAACTTTATCATTTTCATTAATCATTTTCTCATGCATCAAGCACATCTTATCATATCATTGCAACATACAACACATCATAGCATTAACAACTTTTTAGTGTCTTATGCATTGACCCTTACAATCCTCAACTCACATTCTAAGTTATAAATCATCAAACCTAATCTCTCGGGAACTTATAAGGTTATAACTAAGTCTTTCTTACCTCACACTATGGTCATGAACATCTCTAAACCACAAGGGTGCAGAATTCATAATCCTAACTTTACGGGTACCTAGGACTCACAACAATGACCCTTTCTAAGTCCGGTTTGCTCCTAAGGCATCAAGATCAAGTCCTAAACCATTTATGAGTCATTCCTACACATTTAAACTCATTTAAATCCATTATTAGCATTACTAAACCTTGCTGGATAGAATCCAGAAAATTCAAACATTAAAGGATCTAGAACTCTCAAATTAATTCTTTTCTAGTTTCTAACTTCTCTTATCTTTCACATATGAGTCTTAACTTTAATTATACTTAAACATAAGCATATTATCATCATTAACACAGCTCATACAGTGGCTAAACATGGTAAGGCAGAACCGAAACAAACATCTCCATTTAAAGGCATCAAACACAATTTCTAAAGCACATAAATTACTAGTTTCTCTTGGAACCTTTTCAAAACTTTCAAAACTCATTTATAAACATTTTTAACATACAGAATCATGAAAATACTTAAAAGGGCAGTGACTAAATCAACTTTGTCTCAAGAGGTCCTAAATTCATAAAACTTAGTTCTACATATTCCTTGTACTCATAAAAGCTTAGAAAATTTATGAAACATAGTTTTCAATACTTAGAAGCATCAAAACCTCTTAGGGCCGAAACATGAACCAAGGGAAATAAATATTTTAGACCTTTGTTTGAGACAACAATGGGCAAGTCTTTGAGCTCTAGGTTCATTTAAGTGATGGCATAAAAATAAACATGCTCATGCACTTGTTTTAGCTTGCATTAGAAAGTAAAGTGATAGCATAAAATAAACATGAGATGTAACTCATTATTATCTTGATATTAAGTGAGAACTTGAAATGTAAACATGAAAATGCATAGCTTGAAATATAAAAACTTTGAGATGAACACATAGTCATCATCTAGGAGTCCTCATCATTGAGCTATCATGTGCTCATCAAGGCCTTATGGCCGAAATGAGAAGGAAGAAAAGAACCAAAGAAAAGTTTCAAAAGAAATCCAAGAGAAAGCTAGAGACACTCATTTTTCAAGAAACAAAGTTTAGAAAACACTCCTACCTAGAGTGAAGATAAAAACTTGAACTCTTTGAAAAGGAAAACAAGATGAAGAGCTCCTCCTTGGGGCTAGATGGCTTCGGCCTTGTGGAGAGGAAAAGAAAGGAAATGTGTTCTTGGTGAGTTTGTGTTTGAGAATGGAAGTTTAGGTATTTGTATGATGATCTAAGGTGGTGGGGTGGTGTTTCAAGGTTGAGAAATGATTATGAGATGAAGAGAGGATGAAGATGGAGATGAAGAACAAGAGGAAACTCTCTTAAAACTTAGAGAGAAAAAGAAAGAACTCAAGAAAGCTTAGGAAAACTAAAAGTGTGAAAATGAACTAAAGTGTTTGCATGTGTTTCTAGGCAAGGTATTTATAGAGAATGAAAACAAATGAAGGCTCAAAAGGGGAGGAGGGTAACTGTGTGGCTTTGGAGGGAAAAGGAAGAGAAAATATCTCTTACACAAGGTCATTTAAGCATGGTTTGAAGTATGGAAGCTATGATACAAAGTATGGCTTGATGTGAGTGAATTTCCTATCAATTTTTGAATGAAATTAAGCTTCTAGAAACTTGTCATGGCTGGAACTTTTCCAGCTACAAATAAATGGGAAAAATGGGTTGTTTTAATTATTTATTCATTTGGAAAATTAAGCTTGATTGAAAGTTATGACAAGGTATGGTATATGTGACTTGAGGTATGGCCTTGGAGTGTTGAAAAATTGAACATGTGATGCATATGGGGGCATGGAGGTCTCGGCCAGACCAGGGACAACAGAGAGGAGGTGAGGTTTGATCATCTAATTGGATGTTAATGGTAGGTTTAAATGTGTATTAGCTTAGGTACAAGGTTATGAATAATTAAGCTTAAGTTTAGGTAACTAAGAATGTGATTTAAGGATTTTATGACAATATTAGGAGGCTCATACATCATTAGAGAATTAAAAACTCATTTGTGAATAAATAATGTGTAACACAATTCCATGATTTAAGAAATTGGAAAGAGAAAACACTATTCAAGATTCCATGACTAAGAGTCTTGAAATTAAAATATGATTTTAAGTTGTAATTAAGCATTTTCAGGTTCTAATCAACTTTAATAAATTATTTTGACTCAAGATTAATTAAGGAAATTAATTAACCTTCAATTAGAGCCTAATATTGCTTAAGTTTGCTTAATCACGCAATTAAGCGTAAAAACACGAAACTAGGGGCAAAACCGTAATTTTACACTAATTTCGCCCGGGACCTCCGGGACCAAAACTAAAGTCATAGTCTACATAAAAACGCCTTTTAAAACCATCTGGAGAAGTTTCGGGTTCATCCGGCTCTTGCAAACGGGAAAAACACCATTGGGGCGTTTTGGTCATTCTGACCCGAGAACTCGAAAAATGAGATTTTCGATCTCGGGAAGGTACACAAGTCATCCAATCCCCTTCCAACATTGAGTTTGCCCTTCGAGTACTGCCAGACCGGCTTTCCTCGAATTCTGGGCCGAAAATGACCTCAAGGGCATTTTGGTCATTTTCACTCTAACAGAAAATATGGGCATTACAGAAGCCTTGTTGGTGTTGACGTCATCTCTTCCTCCTCCTCCAGGTGAGTGGATTTGAGCTCATAGCCTTAGTTTCCACATTATGATAATGTGTTCTTGCATTATGGTTGTTAAATATGAATTTAGAGACAAAATTAAGTATATATTATGATTTACATGATTATGTCAAGCTAGAAAAATTATGATTTATGATGATAGCATGAAAGAAATGAATTCTAGAAAACCATGGGACCATGATTAATAGATTGTATGTTATAAAAATGTTTTATATTCAACTCTAGGAGATTTATGCAAGAGTATATGATTTAATAGTTATTATTTCATCATATATGTTTTAAGAGTTTATGATTCAAGACTTGAGATTTATAAATATGATTTTAGAGTATTCAGTTGAAGTATATACATAAATTGGAAGAATGTGAGCAAGAGTGTGATTGAACCTTTAAATAAATATGTTATGTAATTTCAGAGCTACATGATTTAGTTTCATGAATTGAGATATTATTATGATATCAGAGATTTTATAAGATTTATAAGCCCAAAGTTTTGAACTATGAGATTAGATATATTAAGTATATTAAAAATATGTATGTTAATAAATGGATTTAGAACTTCAGTTTATGGTACCAAGAGGTACGGAATTCAGTGTAATTCCTAGCAATTGCTAGATACATATTCTGTGGGCTTGAAATCAGAATGCCGACAAGTGGTGAACCCTTGGGCTTGATTTCGATTTCTGTAGCCACAGTTATGCTAAAGTCAAATTGTTAGAGCTCTATGAGTCTAGAACTCTCAAAGTACTAAGAATTTAGGGGCTTGTATTCACGAGGAATGGAGCACCCACCCTTCAGAGTTAAATGATTTTATATGTATCTAAATATTTTATGATTCCAAAATAATTTTAGAAAAATAATTAGTTTTTATGACTTAGAGATTAGACGGTAGCTATAGAGAAACAAACAGTGTGTTAACGGCTAGGAGAAACGATCATTAACCTTCATACCAAATTGTTCTAAGAGGACAATCTCATAGAGCAGAGAATGGAATTTAGTTAGGTGTCCAATTTGAATCCTAAAAGGATCCCAGAGATTAGAGAAATTTTTATTTCATGGTTGACATGCATAACCAGAGAATTTACTTTTTGCTATACGAGGCATAACCGGAGATGTAACATCCCCTTGCTGCTTTATGGATTGACAACTATCCCCACAAACCAACACGGGTCTTTTCAGCATGCTTTGTCCTCACTCACATGCTTCCTGGGAAAACTTCCCAGGAGGTCACCCATCCCAAAATTACCCCAGGTCAAGCACGCTTAACTGTGGAGTTCTTTCAGTTTAGGCTACCGAAAAGAAGATGCATCTTGTTGGTATAGGTAGTACAAATCAATTCATATAAGCCCTCCTAAACTGTATAGTCCCATACCTATACAGTTTCAGGATCCCTCTCATTCGGGTGTGTAATCGGTTCATTCATGTACCCCTTCGCTTAGAGGACCTTGCGAGGAGCCGCTTCTTGTCCGTGCCCACTTTGCACCGGTGATCACTCCTCGTCCTCGTCCCCGGGCGTTACATGCCCACCAGCTTCCGCCTGGTTCGTCCCCGAACCACACCGTACTGGGAGAGGTGCAGGCTCTGATACCATTTGTAACATCTCCTTGCTGCTTTATGGATTAACGACTGTCTCCACAAACCAACACGGGTCTTTTCAGCATGCTTTGTCCTCACTCACATGCTTCCTGGGAAAACTTCCCAGGAGGTCACCTATCCCAAAATTACCCCAAGTCAAGCACGCTTAACTGTGGAGTTCTTTCAGTTTAGGCTACCGAAAAGAAGATGCATCTTGTTGGTATAGGTAGTACAAATCAATTCATATAAGCCCTCCTCAACTGTATAGTCCCCTACCTATCTGGTTTGGATCCCTCTCATTCGAGTGTGTAATCGGTTCATTCATGTACCCCTCCGCTTAGAGGACCTTGCGAGGAGCCGCTCCTTGTCCGCGCCCTCTTTGCACCGGCGATCACTCCTCGTCCTCGTCCCCGGGCGTTACATGAAAATGTAACATCCCGAAATTTATAACTAAGATAAATATTAATTTTAATTAGCGATAGCAAAACCAAGAGAATCTGGACAAATGTTATGAAACCCAACAAATAGACTACTTAAGTATGTCTAGAGAAAAATGCAAAGAATTACGAAAATGCCATCACTTAGTGGAAATTACGAAAATGCCCTTGCTATGTAAAGGAAATTACCAAACTACCCTTGCCTTATTAAATGACGAAGATACCCTTACTCTATGAATGGAATTACAAGAATACCACTATCATTGTCTAATTACAAAAATATCCTTGTCTTAGTTAAAGAAATTACTACAATGCCATTTGCACAAATCCCTAGACTTGTCTTTAGACAAGAATGAATCTAAGCCATTGGATTAAGATGATAATACAATAATTTAACCACATACATCATACACATTTCTGAATCATATACATGCACTAAAGGTTAGAAAATCTCCACTAACATCTTTGCACAAAACATGGAGCATTTTCATCCAACATGTTTGCATAAAACATGGAAACATGTTTGCACAAAACAAGGAGCATTTTCATCCCAAAATTCAGCCAACATGTTTCCATAAATCATGCTCCAAGTGCTTTCCTTCTTCTGTTTTTTCTCTAATCTTTCCACTATAAATACTCCTCAAACTCTCTTCAATTCAGAAACTCCCTAACTGTTCTTTCTTTCTTATTCTATCATTCTTCTTATGTTCTTCAAAGACTTCTCTTGATCCTCTAAACTTCATCCAAACACTTAAATCCTAAGTCCAAACTTTCACTAGCCCTCACAAGAGTTACAATCTTTAACTCTAGTGAGAAATATTTTCTTAAGCACTCAAGTTCTAGAGCCAAGATTCAAGGAAGGTCATCCACTCCAAAGACTCTTGTTCAAAGCTTGAGGAAGAAGAGAAGGACCCTTTTTAGACCCTACACAAGAGGTAGGAGTTTCTTCTTTATTTGTTCAAGTATTGTTGGCTTCTAACTTTGCTCATGGATAGAATGCCTGAAACTTGAGTTCTTGTCAAAAGTTTTGAATAATTATATTTTTAGAAAACACAACATGTTCTATTCTGCTATGAGTACTTTTATGATGTTATCAAACTCAAATATAACTTAAAAGATTGTATGTGAAACTTGAGTTAATAAAGATAACTTAAGATATGAACATGGCAGGTGCTGGAATTTCTAGTTATTTCTGGCAGTAGTTACTTCAAAAATTAGTGTTCATAAAATATGAAGGATCTCGAAATTAAAATATTTTTATTATAAACTAGACTCATTGTAGAACACTCTCCAAAAAGAATCACCTAAAACGGAGTTTCGCAGCCCAAGATATAAATTTTTAAAGTAGAGCCTAAGACTGAAACTCTTAATCTGACCTTGTAGTAGTAAAATAGGTGTAACTCACTCTAGAAAAAGGCAAATGGATTGATTTCAACTTTGTAGAAAAGCTAACACATCTACAAAAACACTTATGTATGCTATGCATAAATATTTACACCACGAAAATACAGAATGAGAGATATATTTTCGGGACAGTGTGCTGAGAAAGTCTTGAAGGTAGCGTGATACTGTGAGAGTGCAATTTGGAAAGGTTCTGGCTAAGGAAAGACTTGGTATTTAAGCGTGTCCATTGTGACCCACCTCTCTTTCCTGGGAATCCTACTATGCATAATTTACAGTTGATTTACACTAATCTAAGATGTTAGTGCTACAAATTTTATTCTAAAAGATGTCAGAACTCTAAATAAAAGATTCAAGTCTTGTAAAGAGATAATTTTAAGGATTTAAGTAGAATAATAATCTTCAGGAGATATATATAAAAGTCATAATAAAAATATATAAAGAACCTCTAAAAATATCTTAAAGGGTATTAATGTATTAATGGAAATACTAAGAGTACAAAGAAGACTAAGAGAAAAAGATAATACCAAGATATCCATAACCTATTAGGAACACTAGAGACCTAACTTGATAACTTTGGTTGCTTAATATGAATTATCTATGAGAATGTTTACTATGAGATTTATATGATATTGTCTATGTTACATGAAGTGATATATAGAAATATGAATGTATTGATGAGATATGAAATGATAATGATAAAATGATTTACTGTGCCATGATTTATTAATGTGCATACATTCATGTTTCAAATGAAATAATAAATAGACCAACTCACTGCTTAATCGTCTTTGAGGATTAAGGTATTGATGATTTCACTCAGTGAGAATAAAAGAAAAACATAAAAAAGTAGCAATGATAGTCTGGAAAAGTGGACTTGAGCTAAACTCACGGCTTAACCCCCTAAACCGTTGAGATCATGGACCAAAAGGTTGTGGCGATGGCCACGGTATGAGCTCATTACCCTTTAGGGTGGTCTAAGGCATTGATGCATTCATCCCGTGAGTAATTACGAAATATGTTGATGAAATAAATGAAAGATGATGATCACTAAACAAGTGAATGTTGAGGATGAGTAATCATGAAATGCATGCAGCTCCTAAATGATTATTGCTTATTAGTGGTTTTACATGATATGCTTATATGTATGCTTGATGAAATACTGAATGGATATTTCTGCTAATGTTCAAGATTAGTTTAAAAGTAATTGCACTTTGGCTAATCACGTTTGTGAAAGTTTGATAATTGAATCCTTACCTGTTCACCTTTTTATAATAAACCCGAAGTGACTGGGACGACAACGATGACACTTTTAGTACAAGTAGGAACTCCTATTGAGAAATCATGTATTTCTCACTCCTATGTTTATTTTTCGTTGTCGTTACCAGAGACAGACGTGTCCACCTAAAGCAACGAAGTCAGAATGAGGAAGGAGGTAGCACGTGAAGATTTCAAACCTTTCAAGTAGGAGCATTCCGAGCTTTAGTTACATTATAGTTTGTGAGAAACAATTAGTAATAGTAGAACTTATATTGTTATTTGTAATAATTTATTTGTATGATATATGCCATGTTGTGACTTATGTATTAAGTGACTATATTCCAGTTTATGTGATAATAGTTCTACACTTAGTCTCTTATTCCGCTTATTTAATTAAGTGCGCAATGTAACTTGATTATTATCTATAAAAGCGCTATGTATTTCACTTCTCGTTACAGACTTAAGTTTTCAAAAAATTAATTTATTAAAAAAAAACTTCCACTATTTTTCTAAGTTAATTTCAAAAGAAAATAAATGCAAGGCATAAGTGACAACTAATAGAATCCAAATGTGAACTTAAGCATAGTGGGGTTCTATTAGGGTGTTACATTATGGTATCGAGCGATTCATCCTATTTAAGCCTGAGGAATGGACTGACTATGCTTCTGTTTATGATATCATGCTATTAATCTTATCTGTATGATGGGATATAGGATTTAGAAATGCATGATCATCTTGTGATACTGCCATAGTTGCTACCATGCTTAGCTATAGTATTGAGCCTGATCAACTCGATGACTGTTGTTTGGTGTGTCTAGGAACTAATGGCAGCAAACAGACGTATGCATGGGGCACGAGAGGTGGAGGTAATCGTGATGAACTGGCAAATGCACTCCAGGAGATGGCTAGGGCTATGCAAGCACAAGCAACAGTGATGATGGAGCAGATGAATAGGAGGTCAGAGGAGTCAGTTGGGAACGAAGAACATGGAAAATTCTCAGAATTCAAGAGGGCTGGACCTCCAGAATTCAAAGGGACAACTAACCCCGAAATAGCTGACAGATGGATTCAAGAGATGGAGAAGGTTTTCTCAGTGGTAGAATGCTCTGATGAACAAAAGGTGGCATTCTCTACTTATATGCTGAAAGGAGAGGCTGCCGCGTGGTGGAAGGGTGCAAAGGGCTTGCTCGAAAGTGCTGACATACAGATTACGTGGGAGGTTTTCTATGCTACGTTCCATAAGAAATATTTTCCAGATACGGTTAAGAAGGCGAAGGAAGTAGAATTTCTGTTGCTGACACAGGGAAATCGAAGTGTGGCTAAGTACACAGCTAAGTTTGAAGAACTGATAAAACACTCAACTAGCTACCAAAGGGATCCCAATGAGGCTTGGAAATGCATGAAATATGAGAGTGGTTTGAGGCCAGACATTTTGGCATCTGTGGCTCCACTGGAGGTCACTGACTATGCATCTTTAGTCAGCAAAAGCCAAGTGGCTGAGAGTTGCAATCGCCAGCTAGTTGCCCACCGAGTTGGAAAGAATAGGAAGAGGTCTGCTCAACAAGGTCACCAAGGGTTCCCACTCCCTCACAAGAAACCCTACCAAGGAGGTGGATTTAAAGGGAAACAACCCCAACACCCTATGATGAATCAACCTAGGACACAAGCTGTTAATCGACCTAGGATGGCTGCTGTCCCTGAACCTATGACTAGACCCCCTTGTGCCACTTGTGGAAAGATACATGGAGGGGAATGCAGATTTGGTAAAAATGTTTGTTATCGGTGTGGACAGGCAGGACACTATTCTAGAGAGTGCCTAAAGTTCAATCAGTCCTCTACACTCAAGCCTAAGGCACAGGGACGCGTGTTTGCTATCATTGCTGAGATGCCCTCAGAATCCGATGATCTGATTCAAGGTAAGTGTATAATTAATGGAAAACCCTTAATTGTATTGTTTGATTCTGGGGCAACACATTCATTTATTTCATATGATTGTGCTAATAAGTTGAGGTTGTATATATCTGACTTAAAAATCATCTTAGTTGTCTCTACACTCACTATAAATACTGTTAGAACTTATCAAGCCTGCCTAAATTATGAATTTGAGGTAGCTAATAGGATTTTTCATCATGATTTAGTTTGTCTACCCTTGTCTGGTTTTGATGTAATCTTGGGCATGGATTGGCTTTCGGCTAACCATGTGTTACTACATTGTGCAAATAAGTCACTAGTATTTCTTCCCAAACCATCTTTACCCAATCCCTCTAAACTTGATAGAAAGGTATGACTATACCTAAACTCCATTATCATGGGGGATAGTAGGAATGAAAAGTGAGGATATGTCTTCCTAATGACAAGTGAGAAAGAAATGGAGCAAGCTCTAGAAAAGATCCTTGTAGTAAAGGAATTCTCAGATGTTTTCCCTAATGACATACCTGAATTTCCTCCAAAAAGGGAGATTGAGTTTTCTATAGATTTGGTACCGGGAATAGGACCCATATCTATAGCTCCTTATAGGATGCCATTGGCCGAGTTAACAGAGTTGAAGAAGCAATTAGAGGAACTACTAGAGAAGAAATTCATTAGGCCCAGTGCTTCACCATGGGGAGCCCCAGTGCTGTTTGTCAAGAAGAAGGATGGGAGTATGCGATTATGTGTGGATTATAGGCAGCTAAACAAAGTGACTATAAAAAATAAATACCCTTTGCCTAGAATAGATGACCTCATGGACCAATTAAGAGGAGCCCAAGTGTTTTCCAAGATAGATCTGCGATCAGGATACCACCATATTTGAGTGAAGGAGGAGGACATACCAAAGACAGCCTTTAGGACTAGATATGGACATTATGAGTTTAATGTGATGTCGTTTGGGCTAACCAATGCACTGGCAGTGTTTATGGACTACATGAATAGGATATTTAGACCATACTTGGACAAGTTTGTAATAGTGTTCATCGATGACATTCTAGTTTACTCTAGAACTGAAGAAGAGCACGAAGAACACTTACGAGTGGTGTTGGAGGTGTTGAGGAACAAGAAACTTTATGCGAAGTTGTCCAAGTGTGAATTTTGGATGAAGGAAGTTAAGTTCTTAGGTCATGTAGTGTCACATGGGGGAATAGCAGTAGACCCAAGTAAGATAGAAGCGGTGCAATAATGGGAAACCCCTACCACTGTGAAGGAGATTAGGAGGTTTCTAGGGCTAGCCGGTTACCATCGAAGGCTCATTAGAGGTTTTTCTCAAATTACCTTACCCCTCACCAAGCTAACAAGGAAGAATTCAGCTTTTATATGGAGCCCAGAATGTGAAGAGAGTTTCCAAGAACTAAAGAAGAAGTTGACCACTACCCCTGTCCTAATCCTACCTGACCCAAAAGAAAAATTTGAGGTGTATTGTGATGCCTCGGGAAGAGGACTAGGATGTGTTTTGATGCAAAATAGGAATGTAGTAGCCTATGCCTCTAGACAGTTCAAACCCCATGAAGTTAATTACCCAACCCATGACTCAGAGCTAGCGGCTATTGTCTTTGCCTTAAAAATCTGGAGACATCATCTTTATGGTGTAAGATTTGAAGTCTTTTCTGACCACAAAAGTCTGAAATACCTCTTCAACCAAAAGGAACTCAATATGAGACAAAGGCATTGGATGGAGTTTCTCAAGGACTATGACTTTGGGTTGAACTACCACCCAGGAAAGGCAAATGTGGTAGCAGACGCTTTGAGTAGTAAGTCCTTGCATGCCGCTTGGCTCATGGTGAAAGAAAATGAGCTGATAGAAGATTTTAGGAACCTCAACTTAGGATATAGGGGGACTTCAGAACAAATTCGATTAAGCCAACTAAGTGTAACTAGTAGCTTTAAGGATCAAATAATTCAAGCCCAAAGGGAAGATGAGGATTTCCTTAGAACCTTAACCCTTGTCGAAGCAGGAAAGTTGAAAGAGTTTGTCCAGGATAAGGAAGGAGTGTGGAGATACCAAGGGAGAATCATTGTACACGCAAAGAAGGATTAAGAGCTAGCATTTTGGAAGAAGCCCACAAGAGTCAATTTAGTGTACACCCCGATATAACCAATATGTACCATGACCTAAAAAAGATGTTCTAGTGGCCAAAGATGAAAGCAGATATAGCAAATATAGTACAAAAATGTTTGGTATGCCAAAAAGGTGAAGATAGAGCATAAAAAATGTAACGCCCAGATTTTTCTGTTAGAGTGAAAATGACCAAAATGCCCCTGAGGTCATTTTTAGCCCGGAATTCAAGGAAAGCCGGTTCGACAGTACTCGAAGGGCAAACTCAATGTTGGAAGGGGATTAGAAAACTTATGTACCTTCCTGGGATCGAAAATCTCGTTTTTCGAGTTTTCGGGTCAAAATGACCAAAACGCCCCTGCGGTGTTTTACCCGTTTGCAAGTGCCGGATGAACCCGAAACTTCTCTAGATGGTTTTAAAAGGCATTTTTATGTGTTCTATGACCTCAGTTTTAATTTTTGAAGTCCCGGGCAAAATTAGTGCAAAATTACGGTTTTGCCCCTAATTTCGTATTTTTACGCTTAATCGCGTGATTAAGCAAACCCAAGCAATATTAGGCTCTAATCGAAGGTTAATTAATTTCCTTAATTAATCTTGAGTCAAAATAATTTATTAAAGTTGATTAGAACCAAAAAGTACTTAATTACAACCTAAAATCATATTTTAATTTTAAGACACCTAGTCATAGAATCTTGAATAGTGTTTTCTCTTTCCAATTCCTTAAATCATGGAATTGTGTTACACATTGTTTATTCACAAATGAGTTTTAAATTCTTTAATGATGTATGAGCACTCCTAAACTTGTCATAAACTCCCTAAATCATATTCTTAGTTACCTAAACTTAAGCTTAATCATTCCTAACCTTGTACCTAAGCTAATACACATCTAAACCTACCATTAACACACAATTAAATGGTCAAAACTCACCCCCACTCTGCTGTCCAGCCTTGGCCGAAGCTGTCCTCCCCCATTGTGCATCACATGTTCAATTTTTCAACACTCCAAGGCCATACCTCAAGTCACATACACTATACCTTGTCATAACTTTCAATCAAGCTTGAATTTCCACATGAATAAATAATTAAAACAACCCATTTTTCCCATTTAATTGTGGCTGGAAAAGTTCCAGCCATGCATTGTTTCTAGAAGACTAATTTCATAAAAATGTGATAGGAAATTAACTCACATCAAGCCATGCTTTGTAGCATAGCTTCCATACTTCAAACCATGCTTGAATGACCTTGTGTAAGAGATATTTTCTCTTCCTTTTCCCTCCAAACCACACAGCTACTCCCTCCATTTGCAAGCTCCATGGTTTTGTTTTTCTATAAATAGGATGCTTGTGTTAGCCTTGTTGCACCTTGAAGCATTTGCAAAGTTTAGAGTTTTAGAGTTGCCTTGCTAGTCTTTCCTTTTTCTCTCAAAGTTCCAAGAGTGTTCTTCCTTTCTTTTCATCTTTATCTTCTTCATCTCTTCATCTCATCATCACCTCTCAACCATCAAATACCACCCCAAAACCTTGAACCATCATCAAACCTCTCAAACACCACACCTCAAACACAACTTCACTTGAAACACATTTCCTTTCTTTTTCTCTCATCAAGGCCGAATCATCATCACCATCCTAGGAGGTGTTGCTCATCTCATTTCCACCTTCAAGATTGAGCTTTTACCTTCATCACTAGGTAGGGATTTGTTTTCAAACTTTATTTTGCTCAAGAAAGTGTTTTTCTCTAGTTTCCTCTTGGATTCTTTTTGAACTTTCCTTTGTCTTTCCTTTCTTTTCATCTTTGGCCATGAGGCCTTGATTTTGAGCATGATAGCTTGATGATGAGAGTTTCTAGATGATGACATTGTGTTCATCTCAAAGAAACCTCTAAAGCTTGAGTTTTTCTTTTCTTATGACTTCATCTATATGATATCTAACTCACATGATTTTTCAACTTAAGAAAATTAATCTAAGGATTTCTAAAAGCCCAAGCCTACCCTTGTCAACCTTAAAGTTGGCCGGCACATTCTAGAGATTTTTCTCTAGATAGGGGTTTTGGGTATTTAATAAAGAACTTGATGTAGTTTCACTTTCTTTCCTTTTTATATGACTTTCAGTTTTTGTGTTGAGAATCTTTGAGATATTGTATTGGGTTGCTATCTTGTTAAAGTCTTGAATGAGCTCTAGTTAACCATAAAATGAATCTTGCATCATTTTTATTTTATGCTATGCATATCATGTTTACTTCCTTGCTATCACTAAATATCAAGATAATGAATGAACTTGCACTATCATGTTTACATTTCAAGCTTTGCATTATCATATTTATATTTCAAGTCCTCACCTAAATATCAAAGATAATAATACATTGCACCACATATTTATTTTATGCTCTCACTTTACTTTCTAGCAATAACTAAAATAAGTGCATGAGCATGTTTATTTTTATGTCATCACCTTAATGATTCTAGAGCTCAAAGACTTGCCCATTGATATCTCAAACAAAGGTCTAAAACATTTATTTCCTTGGGTTCATATTTCGGCCCTATGAGGCCTTAGTGTTTCCAAGTATTGAAAACTATGTTTTATAATTTTTCTAAACTTATGTGAGCATAAGGAATATGTATAACTAAGTTTTATGAATTTAGGACCTCTTGAGATGAAAATAAATATAGCCACTGCCCTCTTAAATATTTTCATGAGTTTAGATGATAAAAATGTTCATAAAAGAGTTTTGAAAGTTTTAACAAGGTCCCAAGAGAAACTAGTATTTTATGTGCTTTAGAAACTATGTTCAATGCCTTTAAATGGAGTTTCTGTTTTGGTTCTGCCTTGCTATGTTTGGCCACTGTATGAGCTGTGTTAATGATGTTAATATGCTTATGTTTGAGTAATAATTATGTTAAGACTCATATGTGAAAGATAGGATAAGTTAGGAACTAAAAAAGAATTAATTTGAGAAGTTCTAGATCCCTTAAAGATTTATTTTTCTGGATTCTGTCCAGCAAGGATTAGATTCAATAATCATGGTTTTAAATTAGTTTATATGTGTAGAAATGACTCATAATTGGTTTAGGACTTAATCTTGAAACCTTAGGAGCAAACCGAACTTAGAAAGGGTCATTATTGTGACTTTTAGGTACCCGTAAAGTTAGGATTTTGATTTCTGCACTCTTGAGGTTTAGAGATGTTCTTGACCATAGTGTGAGGTGAGAAATACTTAGTTATAACCTTATTGGTTCCCAAGAAACTAGGCGTTGATGATCAATAACTTAGAACGTGAGATAAAGATCTAAACGGTAATTTTTATAACCCCGTAATCACATAAACATAAAGCTGTCCAAATTCTGCTTAGTGCTGTTTGGATTAGTTCTTGAGCATAAAAATTTGTATAACTCATTAGTTGTGAAACTATAGGTGTATAAGAGGATAAGGATAATGTTAGAACAATTAATTTGCAAGTTTAAGACTCATAAGAATCAAAGTTTAAAACACTATGGGTTATAACATATCAAATCTATGAGCTTATGGGGATAATTGTTAGATATGACTATGTGATGATGTTTATGTTATGTGGAAGTTTTATGTGACGATGCATATGTTATGAGAAAGTTTCATGTGATGATATACATGTTATGAAAAAGCTATATGAGGATGCATGATAAAAATGAATATGATAAATGATAAGGTACTTATGATTTAATACTTATGAGAACTTAAATGTGACACAACACTGAGACGCGCTTCTCCTGGGTGACACCGGTTCGGCCGGGCACCCCTAGGAGGAGACAAATCCGTGAGGGTATGTGTAGATGTAGCCTGCCAAAGTGGACAAATTGCGAGGCCCGCGTGGCTAGCAAAGCGTTTCAAAGAGGAAATGATCCTAGAAAGGAGATCCTTAATTTGCCCCCTAGCCCGTACTTTAAGTCGGGATTATGTTACGCTTATCATAGGATAAGTAAGAGCTAGTGACGACTAGTTAAGGTATGAGCTCATAACCTAGAGAAGTTTTAGGGCGGCCCCATGAGATGAAAGTTAAAGTTGACAATGTCACATATACTATACATATGCCAATGCTATAATGTTTCTTAGTTATTCTATTGTTTGGTTTACCTTTATGATGTACTCATATCATTAGTATATTTCTGCTTAAGTTATAAGACGCATTATAAAATATGACGGACCTTGGATAAAATACCTCTTTAGAAAACTAACTTAAAAGGAATTTATATGCATGCACACCTTTTAGAAATAAACCCAAGGTTCCTGAGGATGTGACGATGTCACCTAGGTAGGGATAACCCTACTGAGAATTCTTTTAGAAAGATTCTCATTCCCTTTCTCTTTTCTTCCGTTATATCTTCATATGGCGACGTTTGTACTCTTCATCGACACCCCGGTATGGGAGCTGCACCATAACCCGGCACTCGGGTCATACCATTTTGAGGGTCGCTGCACTGTCAGAGTATTCATGTTCATGGGACGACCCTTCGCACACCCCGTCCCGAGCTACCGCTTTACCCCGACTGCTCCTTACCGTCATAACGGGATTTTTGAGCGAGCGAGACCACGCGACGAGCAGATCCTTCGCATGGAGCCCGAGACATCAGCAGTACGCGAGTACCCCGAGTATGTGCCGCGTCCCCAGTACTCGGAGACGGACCCATCCGAGGACCCGCCATCCCACATGTACAGTTGGAGCTCCAGTCCCGCTCCCCCACCGATGAGGGCTGGGAGTGAGGAGACGGTGGTCCAGCCAAGGTTGGCTCGTCGGCCATCTATGCGCCCTCGCCGCGGTGGACATGCCCCGATGATGCACTCGACCACTCCCGCCGAGATTCGTCAGTGGATCGACTCGACCCCACAGTATTCGGACCAGCAGGAGTAGACATAGGAGGGGTAGTAGATAGTGCACACACGCCACATAGTTGAGGACAAACCTTCTTTTGTATATGAGGTTGTCTACTCTAGGTGCACATGGGTATGGGTGTTGTTTCTCTTGTAGTTCCTTTTTATGATTTCCATGTATTGCATTTCAGTTGTATTCCCCTTCCCGATGTATTGAATAGTCCTTCCCTTTTGGGTAGGCACAACATATATATATATATATAACTATGTTTCAGTTGATGTCTCCATGATATGATGTGTTTCTTTATGCTTTGCTTATATGTTTCTCTATGCTTCCTCTTAAAGATTCGTGCGTGGCTCTCACTTTGATTTTAAATTCCAAAAAGAAAAATTTTACCCATATTTCCGCTAAGTATTTTCTAAGTAAAAGATGAGACCAAGAGGTAATATTCTAAAGATTAACCTAAGTACATACTAGTAGTCTTGGGTTAAGATTTAGGGTGTTACAAAAAACCCTCCGGAGCGCTGCAACCTCTCAAAATCCCCGAATGGAAGTGGGAAGGAATATCCATGGATTTCGTGATGGGATTGCCAAGAACGCCTACCGGACATGACTCCATATGGGTAATTGTGGATATATTGACCAAATCTGCTCACTTTTTACCCATTCGAGCAAATTACCCTTTGGAAAAGTTAGCTCAGCTATACATCCAAGAGATAATAAGGTTCCATGGAGTACCTAAAACCATTGTCTCAGATAGGGATCCAAGGTTCACCTCAAGATTTTGGGGAGCTTTGCAAAAGGCGTTTGGTTCAAGGTTGTGTCTAAGCATTGCCTATCACCCTCAAACTGATGGACAATCAGAAAGAACAATTCAAACCCTTGAGGATATGCTAAGAGCATGTGTCTTAGACAAGCCAAAAAGTTGGGACAAACAGCTTCCATTGATTGAGTTTGCATATAATAATAGTTAACACACTAGCATTGGGATGGCACCCTATGAGGCTTTGTATGGTAGAAAGTGTCAATCACCACTTTGTTGGTGTGACCCGAGAGAGCAAAGTATTTTGGGCCCTGATTTGGTAGAAGAGACAACCAAACAAATAAGGAGAATTAGGGAAAGAATCCTCACTGCTCAGAGTAGGCAGAAGAGCTATGCTGACAAGAGAAGGAAACCTCTCGAATTTCAAGAAGGAGAACACATATTCTTGCGAATTACTCCTACCACAGGTATAGGTCGTGCAATAAAAGTCAAAAAGCTAAGCCCTAGATTCTTAGGACCTTTCCAAATCCTCAAAAAGGTAGGTCCCTTCGCCTACCAAATTGCATTACCTCCAAATTTGTCTAACCTACACAATGTTTTTCATGTGTCCCAATTAAGAAAGTATCAGTCAAACCCCAGTCATGTGTTTGAGCCAGAAACTATACAATTAAAAGATGACTTAACTTTTGAATTACCACCGATGAGGATCGTGGATCATGGCATCAAGCAGCTGAGAAACAAATCTGTATCTCTGGTCCGAGTAGCCTGGGGACAAGATGGAATGGAAGAGCACACATGGGAGCTGAGGAAGCTATGCGAAAAGAATTTCCGAACCTATTCACAAGTATCAAATTTTGAGGGCAAAATTTTTAATAAGAATGGGAGAAATGTAACATCCCCAAATTTATAACTAAGATAAATATTAATTTTAATTAGCGATAGCAAAACTAAGAGAATCTGGACAATGTTATGAAACACAACAAATAGACTACTTAAGTATGTCTAGAGAAAAATGCAAAGAATTACGAAAATGCCATCACTTAGTGGAAATTACGAAAATGCCCTTGCTATGTAAAGGAAATTACCAAACTACCCTTGCCTTATTAAATGACGAATATACCCTTACTCTATGAATGGAATTACAAGAATACCACTATCATTGTCTAATTACAAAAATATCCTTGTCTTAGTTAAAGAAATTATGACAATGCCATTTGCACAAATCCCTAGACTTGTCTTTAGACAATAATGAATCTAAGCCATTGGATTAAGATGATAATACAATAATTTAACCACATACATTATACACATTTCTGAATCACATACATGCACTAAAGGTTAGAAAATCTCCACTAACATCTTTGCACAAAACATGGAGCATTTTCATCCAACATGTTTGCATAAAACATGGAAACATGTTTGCACAAAACATGGAGTATTTTCATCTAACATGTTTGCATAAAACATGGAAACATGTTTGCACAAAACAAGGAGCATTTTCATCCCAAAATTCAGCCAACATGTTTCCATAAATCATGCTCCAAGTGCTTTCCTTCTTCTATTTTTTCTCTAATCTTTCCACTATAAATACTCCTCAAACTCTCTTCAATTCAGAAACTCCCTAAGTGTTCTTTCTTTCTTATTCTATCATTCTTCTTATGTTCTTCAAAGACTTCTCTTGATCCTCTAAACTTCATCCAAACACTTAAATCCTAAGTCTAAACTTTCACTAGCCCTCACAAGAGTTACAATCTTTAACTCTAGTGAGAAATATTTTCTTAAGCACTCAAGTTCTAGAGCCAAGATTCAAGGAGGGTCATCCACTCCAAAGACTCTTGTTCAAAGCTTGAGGAAGAAGAGAATGACCCTTTTTAGACCCTACACAAGAGGTAGGAGTTTCTTCTTTATTTGTTCAAGTATTGTTGGCTTCTAACTTTGCTCATGGATAGAATGCCTGAAACTTGAGTTCTTGTCAAAAGTTTTGAATAATTATATTTTTAGAAAACACAACATGTTCTATTCTGCTATGAGTACTTTTATGATGTTATCAAACTCAAATATAACTTAAAAGATTGTATGTGAAACTTGAGTTAATAAAGATAACTTAAGATATGAACATGGCAGGTGTTGGAATTTCTAGTTATTTCTGGCAGTAGTTACTTCGAAAATTAGTGTTCATAAAATATGAAGGATCTCGAAATTAAAATATTTTTATTATAAACTAGACTCATTGTAGAACACTCTCCAAAAAGAATCACCTAAAACGGAGTTTCGCAGCCCAAGATATAAAGTTTTAAAGTAGAGCCTAAGACTGAAACTCTTAATCTGACCTTGTAGTAGTAAAATAGGTGTAACTCACTCTAGAAAAATGCAAATGGATTGATTTCAACTTTGTAGAAAAGCTAACACATCTAAAAACACACTTATGTATGCTATGGATAAATTTTTACACCACGAAAATACAGAATGAGAGATATATTTTCGGGACAGTGTGCTGAGAAAGTCTTGAAGGTAGCGTGATACTGTGAGAGTGCAATTTGGAAAGGTTCTGGCTCAGGAAAGACTTGGTATTTAAGCGTATCCATTGTGACCCACCTCTCTTTCCTGGGAATCCTACTATGCACAATTTACAGTTGATTTACACTAATCTAAGATGTTAGTGCTACAAATTTTATTCTAAAAGATGTCAGAACTCTAAATAAAATATTCAAGTCTTGTAAAGAGATAATTTTAAGGATTTAAGTAGAATAATAATCTTCAGAAGATATATATAAAAGTCACAATAAAAATATATAAAGAACCTCTAAAAATATCTTAAAGGGTATTAATGTATTAATGGAAATACTAAGAGTACAAAGAAGACTAAGAGAAAAAGATAATACCAAGATATCCATAACCTATTAGGAACACTAGAGACCTAACTTGATAACTTTGGTTGCTTAATATGAATTATCTATGAGAATGTTTACTAAGAGATTTATATGATATTGTCTATGTTACATGAAGTTGTATACAGAAATGTGAATGTATTGATGAGATATGAAATGATAATGATAAAATGATTTACTGTGCCATGATTTATTAATATGCATACATTCATGTTTCAAATGAAATAATAAATAGACCAACTCACTGCTTAATCGTCTTTGAGGATTAAGGTATTGATGATTTCACTTAGTGAGAATAAAAGAAAAACCTAAAAAAGTAGCAATGATAGTCTGGAAAAGTGGACTTGAGCTAAACTCACGGCTTAACCCCCTAAACCGTTGAGATCATGGACCAAAAGGTTGTGGCGATGGCCACGGTATGAGCTCATTACCCTTTAGGGTGGTCTAAGGCATTGATGCATTCATCCCGTGAGTAATTAAGAAATATGTTGATGAAATAAATGAAAGATGATGATCACTAAACAAGTGAATGTTGAGGATGAGTAATCATGAAATGCATGCAGCTCCTAAATGATTATTGCTTATTAGTGGTTTTACATGATATGCTTATATGTATGCTTGATGAAATACTGAATGGATATTTCTTCTAATGTTCAAGATTAGTTTAAAAGTAATTGCACTTCGGCTAATCACGTTTGTGAAAGTTTGATAATTGAATCCTTACCTGTTCACCTTTTTATAATAAACCCGAAGTGATTGGGACGACAACGATGACACTTTTAGTACAAGTAGGAACTCCTACTGAGAAATCATGTATTTCTCACTCCTATGTTTATTTTCCGTTGTCGTTACTGAGAGATGACGTGTCCACCTAAAGCAACGAAGCTGTAGCTGAGGAAGGAGGTAGGACGTGAAGATTTCAAACCTTTCAAGTAGGAGCATTCCGAGCTTTAGTTACATTATAGTTTGTGAGAAACAATTAGTAATAATAGAACTTATATTGTTATTTGTAATAATTTATTAGTATGATATATGCCCTGTTGCGACTTATGTATTAAGTGACTATATTCCAGTTTATGTGATAATAGTTCTACACTTAGTCTCTTATTCCGCTTATTTAATTAAGTGCGCAATGTAACTTGATTATTATCTATAAAAGCGCTATGTATTTCACTTCTCGTTACAAACTTAAGTTTTCAAAAAATTAATTTATTAAAAAAAAAACTTCCACTATTTTTCTATGTTAATTTCAAAAGAAAATAAATGCAAAGCATAAGTGACAACTAATAGAATCCAAATGTGAACTTAAGCATAGTGGGGTTCTATTAGGGTGTTACAGGAGATCCCTGTTTCTCTAGGAGATTACTGTTCTTTACGCATTACTAGAGATAAATATGTTTTCAGAGAATATTGGATTCGAGAATTATTACGTTTATATATGGAAAATGATTTCCCGTTAGAGTAAGAATTTAGAGATATTTTCTATGGATTTATAAATATAGAGATATCTTTTCTATATAGATAGTTACGGATATGAATACCAAATGGATTATGACTGTTGCATGTATATTATTTATTGTACATTCTTGGTTGTCCTATGTGGGTGATAGGTAAGAGCTCACTCACTAAGTCCGTTGACTCACCCCTCTCCCTTCCTCTCATAATGTCACAACCCAACCTGGGCACATGAGACATTCCTATCCCATATAAGCCTTGTGACCTAGATACCAATATATGCACAGTACATCACCAATTAATTCAAATCATAATGTCTTTTCTATATACAAGTCACTTGCATTTAAACAAATAGTTAGTATTTTCCAAACAGTGGTCTCATATTCTTTACTCTAAAGTCTATTTTCATAATATCAACAAGTGTAATAAAAGTCTAACATATACAAAATCTCTATGATAAA
Organism: Dalbergia cultrata; assembly: GCA_031216105.1. Classification (NCBI taxonomy): domain Eukaryota; kingdom Viridiplantae; phylum Streptophyta; class Magnoliopsida; order Fabales; family Fabaceae; genus Dalbergia; species Dalbergia cultrata. The sequence continues at coordinate 38,761,983 of CM062350.1, forward strand.
GTCTTATAATACAGTCTAGCATAGCATTATACATATATATATACATAAAATACAAATTATGCACTATGGTTCGAGATCTTGCCTGCATCTACACTGAAGCATACTACTTTATACACAAGGGCTTCACCTATGTGAAGACTTACCAGCTGATACTCTAATGCTACTGTGGGGAGAAAGGTTGAGAAGAGTTTGTAGCAGCTACTTTATCTGAAAAAAAAAATGAAATGAAATGACGGGGTGAGTTTTGTAATCAAAACTCGGTGAGTGAGCCCTCACCTGAAACCCCTTTTAATGTGACACCAAAGAAACAATACATGAAATCATAATAAACAATAATAACATTCAAATGTCTTACATAATCAAATAAACATATGCATATATATATATATATACACACACACGCACACACACTCTCATACTATTTATCATTTTCCAAACTCAAACTAATTTCCTCCATTCACTTTCATATCTAAAAACCATATTAGCTCATCGTGTTGTAACTATTAAAGAAACAGTAATCTCTACCTCTGTTATGTTTGGTGGGTTCTCAGTTCCTTGTGAACAAGAACCTCTAATGGAAATTATAATGGTTTTCTTGTGAACGATGCCCCTCGTGGACTAAGTTTAATGGTTTCTTTCTGAATAAATTATCCCTCGTGGACTGAGTTTAATGGTTTCTTTGAATAAATTGTTTATCCCTGATGGACTTAATTATTCTTTGAATGAAATGCCCCTCGTGGGCCCTTTTAGTTTTCTTGTTAGCTCTGAATCTATCTGATTCTAACAGTCTGACCTTAGTATAACTATGACTATGAAATCATGTCTAAGGGATCACCAACTTGAAGGCATTTTGATTTCAAAGACCATAGAATATGTAGCTAGCAATTGTTATGAGTATACAACTCTAACAATTTGACTTTAGCATAATCATGGTCATGAAATCATGTCTAAGAGATTACCCAATTGTAGACATTTATGATTTTATATACCCTCAAAATATAATCCGTCTACTGTTTTGAATTCCATGAAGATTCAATCCCTAAAATTCTTTTTGGTTTAATTGTCTAAAACATCATACCACCTTCAAGCTTTTCATAACTAGAAATCCAATATTATATTTTCAAAATAGCAAGGTTTACAATCACAAATTCTATTCGTTTCTGTAAACTGCATATATAGTATAAAACCTCTTCATATACATAAATCAGTTCCAGAATCCATTGAAATCATCACAAAAGTTTCTAACCATTACACATATCATCAATTCTACATAAAGTCAGTATAACAAACGTGGTCCCATGAGTTTTATCAAAAACATATTTCGTGCTCTAAAATCCATAGTTCTAAACATATATTCCAACAGCAAACTTCAAATTCATATACAGTATTTCTCTAAAATTAATCAGTAAACCATATTTTCATGAAAATAACTCTAATGTAGAATATAGAGATCACAGGTGCGAACCCACTCACCTTAAGGGGTGAACAATGAAGGAATAGTACCAAAAGCACACTAGGAAGTAGAACTGATAGCAATATTTGATATAGAAACAATAGAACTCTAAATCAACCTCTAAAATCTCTGAAAATTCAAAACCCATCTCTAACAAGGTAGAAAACCTCTCTCCCTTAATAAACTTAGATGATCACCCTAATAACCAGAAGAAAAGGAAGAAAAGAAAGCAAAACTAGGAGAACAACATACCTTAAAGCCTTAAGAATCATAGATTGAAGTTAGATTAATGAAATGGATCTTGGAAGTTGTAAAATGGTAAGGAAACCGAGTTTAGGGTCGTGTTTTGTCTGGAAAAAATCCTGAAATAAAGGGTTTTAAATGCTCGCATTGACACTTTGGGTGGTCCTCAGAACACCCTAAATCTTAACCTAATACTACTAGTATGTATTTAGGTTAATCTTTAGAATATTACTTCTTGGTCTCATTCTTTACTTGAAAATACTTAGCGGAAATATGGGTAAAATTTTTCTTTTTGGAATTAAAACCAAAGTGAGAGCCACGCATGATTCTTTGAATGGGAATTCATACAAGTCATATAAGCAAATCATAATAAAACGCATAAATAACATATCATAATAAAACATGGACACATCAACTGATTATATATAGATAGTGTGCCTACCAAAAGGTAGGACTATTCGGTACATAAGAAAACGAAATACAACTGAAATGCAAATACAAGGAAATCGTGAAAACAAGTACAAGGAAAACATGAAAGCAATACCCATACCTGTAACGCCCCGATTTTTCTGTTAGAGTGAAAATGACCAAAATGCCCCTGAGGTCATTTTCAGCCCTGAATTTGAGAAAAGCCGGTTCGGCAGTACTCGAAGGGTAAACTCAATGTTGGAAGGGGATTAGATAACTTGTATACCTTCTCGGGATCGAAAATCTCGTTTTTCGAGTTTTCGGGTCAAAATGACCAAAACGCCCCTGCAGTGTTTTACCCGTTTACAAATGCCGGATGAACCCGAAACTTCTCCAGATAGTTTTAAAAGGCGTTTTTATGTATTCTATGACCTCAGTTTTAATTTTAGAAGTCCCGGGCAAAATTAGTGCAAAATTACGGTTTTGCCCATAGTTTCGTGTTTTTACGCTTAATCGCGTGATTAAGCAAACCTAAGCAATATTAGGCTCTAATCGAAGGTTAATTGATTTTCTTAATTAATCTTGAGTCAAAATAATTTATTAAAGTTGATTAGAACCAAAAAGTGCTTAATTACAACCTAAAATCATATTTTAATTTCAAGACACCTAGTCATAGAATCTTGAATAGTGTTTTCTCTTTCCAATTCCTTAAATCATGGAATTGTGTTACACATTGTTTATTCACAAATGAGTTTTAAATTCTTTAATGATGTATGAGCACCCCTAAACTTGTCATAGACTCCCCAAATCACATTCTTAGTTATCTAAACTTAAGCTTAATCATTCCTAACCTTGTACCTAAGCTAATACACATCTAAACCTACCATTAACACACAATTAAATGGTCAAAACTCACCCCCATTCTGCTGTCCAGACCTGCCCGTGAGTTTCCCTCCCCATTATGCATCACATGTTCAATTTTTCAACACTCCAAAGCCATACCTCAAGTCACATACACTATACTTTGTCATAACTTTCAATCAAGCTTGATTTTCCAAGTAAATAACTAATTAAAATAGCCCATTTTCTCCATTTATTCGTGGCTGGAAAAGTTCCAGCCATGCATTGTTTCTAGAAGCCTAATTTCATAAAAATTTGATAGGAAATTAACTCACATCAAGCCATACTTTGTAGCATAGCTTCCATACTTCAACCATGCTTGAATGACCTTATGTAAGAGATATTTTCCTCTCCCTTTTCCCTCCAATACCACACAGCTACTCCCTCCCCTTGATGAGCCCATGGTTTTGTTTTTCTATAAATAGGATACTTGTGATAGCCTTGTTGCACCTTGAAGCATTTGCTAAGTTTAGAGTTTTAGAGTTGTCTTGCTAGTTCTTTCTTTTTCTCTCAAAGTTTCAAGAGTGTTCTTCCTTTCTTTTCATCTTCTTCATCTCTTCATCTCATCATCATCTCTTAACCATCAAACAGCACCCCAAAGCCTTGAACCATCATCAAACCTCTCAAACACCACACCTCAAACACAACTTCACCCAAAACACATTTCCTTTCTTCTCCTTCCTCTTTAGCCGAATCATCACCACCATCCTAGGAGGTGTTGCTCATCTCATTTCCATCTTCAAGTCCAAGCTTTTACCTTCATCACAAGGTATGGATTTGTTTTCAAACTTTGTTTTGCTCAAGAAAGTGTTTTTCTCTAGTTTCCTCTTGGATTCTTTTTGAACTTTCCTTTCTTTTTCCTTTTCTTTTCATTTCGGCCTCTAGGCCCTATTATGAGCATGATAGCTTGATGATGAGAGTTTCTAGATGATGACATTGTGTTCATCTCAAAGAAACCTCTAAAGCTTGAGTTTTCCTTTCCTCATGACTTCATCTATATGATAACTAACTCACATGGTTTTCCAACTTAAGAAAATTAATCTAAGGATTTCTAAAAGCCCAAGCCTACCCTTGTCAACCTTAAAGTTGGCCGGCACATTCTAGAGATTTTTCTCTAGATAGGGGTTTTGGGTATTTAATAAAGAACTTGATGTAGTTTCACTTTCTTTCTCTTTTATATGACTTTCGGTTTTTGTGTTGTGATCTTTGAGATATTGTATTGGGTTGTTATCTTATTAAAGTCTTGAATGAGCTCTAGTTAACCATAAAATGAACCTTGCATCATGTTTACTTTATGCTTTGCATATCATGTTTACTTCCTTGCTATCACTAAATACCAAGATAATGAATGAACTTGCATTATCATGTTTATATTTCGAGCTATGCATTATCATGTTTATATTTCAAGTTCTCACTTAATACTAAGATAATAATGAGTTACATTCATATTTACTTTGTGCTATCACTTTACTTTCTAATGGAACCTAAAATAAGTGCATGGGCATGTTTATTTTTATGTCATCACCTAAATGAACCTAGAGCTCAAAGACTTGCCCATTGTTGTCTCAACAAAGGTCTAACAATATGTATTTTCCTTGGTTCATATTTTGGCCCCAAGAGGTCTTGAAGTTTCTAAGTATTTGAGACTATGTTTTATAATTTTTCCAAGCTTACATGAGTTTAGGGAATGCATAGAACTAAGTTTTATAAACTTAGGGCCTCTTGAGCTATAAATGATATAGCTACTGCCTTCTTACATAATTTTATGATTTTAGATGATAAAAATATTTAGAAATGAGTTTTGAAAGTTTTAAAAGGGTTCCAAGAGAAACTAGTATTTTATGTGCTTTAGAAAATGTGTTTTATGCCTTTTATGGAGAAGTATATTTTCGGTTCTTCCTTGCTCTTTGCTGCCACTGTATGTGCTGTTTTGATGATGATAATGTGCCTATGTTTGAGTAAAAATAATGTTAAGACTCATATGTGAAAGATAGGATAAGTTAGGAACTAGAAAAGAATTAATTTGAGAATTCTAGATCCTTTAATTATGTAATTTTCTGGATTCTGTCCAGCAAGGTTTAGTTTAAATGTGTAGGAATGACTCATAATTGGTTTAGGACTTAATCTTGAAGCCTTAGGAGCAAACTAAACTTAGAAAGGGTCATTGTTGTGACTTCTAGGTACCCGTAAAGTTAGGATTTCAAATTCTGCATCCTTGAGGTTTAGAGATGTTCTTGACCATAGTGTGAGGTGAGAAATACTTAGTTATAACCTCATAGGTTCCCAAGAGACTAGGTTTTGATGATCAATAACTTAGAAGGTGAGTTAAAGATTTTAAGGGTCTAAACCGTAATTTCTAGAACCCCGTAATCACACAAATATAAAGTTGTCTAAATCTGCATAGTGCTGTTTGGATAGGACCTTGAGCATAAAAATTAGTAAAACTTATTAGTTGTGAACCTATAGGTGTGTGAGAGGTTAAGAATAATACTAGAACCATTAGTTTACAAGTTTAAGACTCAAAAGAACCAAAGCATAACATACTATAGGTTTATAACATAATAAGCTTGGGAGTTTGTATGTATGATTGTCTAAGGTGTGATTATGTGATAATGTATATGCTATAGTTTTATGTATACACTATGAAGAAGTTTCTTGTGATGATGTATATGCTATAAAAAAAGATTTATGTAATGGGTAATGATGTATCTATGAATTAACACTTTATGAGAACTTAAATGTGACACAACACTGAGACGCCTTCTTGGGTGACACCGGTTTAGCCGAGCACCCCCAAGAAAACAAATCCGTGAGGGTATTGACATAGAGCTTGCCAAAGCGGACAATACTACGATGCACTAGTTGCTAGTAGAGCGTTTCAAAGAGGAAATGACCCTAAGAGAGGTGATCCTTAATTTGCCCCCTAGCCCGTACTTTAAGTCGGGATTATGTTTATATTACGTTTATCATAGGATAAGTAAGAACTAGGGACGACTAGTTAAGGTATGAGCTCATAACCTAGAGATGTTTTAGAGCGGCCCTATGAGATGAAAGTTAAAGTTACAATGTCACATATATTATACCTATGCCAATGTTATAATGTTTCTTAGTTATTCTATTGTTTGGTATACCTTTATGATGCATTCATATCATTAGTATATTTCATGCTTAGTTATAAGACGCATTGTAAAATATGACGGATCTTGGATAAATAAATACTTCAGAAAACTAACTTAAAAGGAATTTATATGCATGCACACCTTTTTAGAAATAAAACCCAAGGTTCCTGAGGATGTGACGATGTCACCTAGGTAGGGATAACCCTACTGAGAATTCTTTTAGAAAGATTCTCATTCCCTCTCTCTTTTCTTCCTTTATATCTTCAGATGGCGACATTCGTACTCTTCATCGACACCCCGGTATGGGAGCTGCACCATGACCCGGCACTCGGGTCATACCATTTTGAGGGTCGCTGCACAGTTAGAGTGTTCATGTTTATAAGACGACCCTTCGCGCACCCAGTCCCGAGTTACCGTTTTACCCCGACTGCTCCTTACCGTCATAACGGGATTTTTGAGCGAGCTAGACCACGCGATGAGCAGATTCTCCGCATGGAGCCCGAGACATCAGCGGTACGCGACTACCCAGAGTATGTGCCTCATACCCAGTACTCGGAGACGGACCCATCCGAGGACCCGCCATCACACATGTACAGTTGGAGCTCCAGTCCCGCTCCCCCACCGATGAGGGCTGGGAGTGAGGAGACGGTGGTCCAGCCGAGGTTGGCTCGTTGGCCATCTATACGCCCTCGCCGCGGTGGACATGCCCCGATGATGCGCTCGACCACTCCAGCCGAGATTCGTCAGTGGATCGACTCGACCCCACAGTACTCGGACCAGCAGGGGTAGCTATAGGAGGGGTAGTAGTTAGTGCACACATGCCACATAGTTGAGGACAAACCTTCTTTTGTATATGAGGTTGTCTACTCTAGGTGCACATGGGTATGGGTGTTGTTTCTCTTGTATTTGCTTTTTATGATTTCCTTGTATTGCATTTCAGTTGTATTCCGCTTCCCGATGTATTGAATAGTCCTGCCCTTTGGGTAGGCACACACACACACACATATATATATATATATATATCTATGTTTCAGTTGATGTCTCCATGATATGATGTGTTTCTTTATGCTTTGCTTATATGTTTCGCTATGCTTCCTCTTAAAGATTCGTGCGTGGCTCTCACTTTGATTTTAAATTCCAAAAAGAAAAATTTTACCCATATTTTCGCTAAGTATTTTCTAAGTAAAAGATGAGACCAAGAAGTAATATTCTAAAGATTAACCTAATTACATACTAGTAGTCTTGGGTTAAGATTTAGGTTGTTACAATACCCATGTGCACCTAGAGTAGACAACCTCATATACAAAAGAAGGTTTGTCCTCAACTATGTGGCGTGTGTGCACTAGCTACTACCCATCCTATGCACCTACTCCTGGGTCAGAGCATCGAGGGGTGGAATCGATCCACTGGCGGATCTCGGCGGGAGTGGTCGTACGGATCATCGGAGCGTGTCCACCGTGGCGAGGGAGCATGGATGGCCGACAAGCCAACCTTGGCTGAACTACTGTCTCCTCTCTCCCAGCTCTCATCGGTGGGGGAGCAGGGCTGGAGCTCCAACTATACATATGCGAGGGCGGGTCCTCTGATGGATCCGTCTCCGAATACTGGGTCCGGGGCACGTACTCCGGGTAGTCGCGTACGGCTGACGTCTCGGGCTGCATGCAGAGAATCTGCTCATTGCGTGGTCTAGCTCGCTCAAAAATCCCGTTATGGCGGTAAGGAGCAGTCGGGGTAAAGCGGTAGCTAGGGACGAGGTGCGCGAAGGGTCGTCCCATGAACATGAATACTCGGCGGTCTGGCGACCCTCAAAATGGTATGACCCAAGTGCTGGGTCATGGTGCAGCTCCCATGTCGGGGTGTCGATGAAGAGTACGAAGGTCGCCATCTGAAGATGTGATGGAAGAAAAAAGAGAGGGAATGAGAATCTTCTAAAAGAATTCTCAGTAGGGTAATCCCTACCTAGGTGACATCATCACATCCTCAAGAACCTTGGGTTTTATTTCTAAAAAGGTGTGCATGCATATAAACTCCTTTTAAGTTAGTTTTCTAAAGTATTATTTATCCAAGGCCCGTCATATTTTATAATGCGTCTTATGACTAAGCATGGAATATACTAATGACATGAATGCATCATAAAGGTAAGCCAATCAATAGAATAACTAAGAAACATTATAACATTGGCATAAGGGGATAGGTATAGCACATGTGACATTTTAAACGTTAACTTTTCATCTCATGGGGCCACCCTAAAACATCTCTAGGTTATGAGCTCATACCTTAACTAGTCGTCACTAGCTCTTACTTATCCTATGATAAGTGTAACATAATCCCGACATAAAGTACGGGCTAGGGGGCAATTTAAGGATCACCTCTTAGGGTCATTTCCTCTTTGAAACGCTCTACTAGCAACTAGTGCATCGTAGCATTGTCCGCTTTGGCAAGCTCTATGTTAATACCCTCACGGATTTGTTTTCTTGGGGGTGCTCGGCTAAACTAGTGTCACCTAAGAAGGTATCTCAGTGTTGTGTCACATTTAAGTTCTCATGATTTTCAAAAAGACCATTTTCTAAGTTCCTCAAATTTGATGGAAATTCGGCAGTATGACGGCTGTAAACCGAATTTCCTCAAATTTGCTTATGCCATGAAAACACATAGGTCATACACAAGAACATCATCATGTAAAACTTCTTTATAGCACATATCAACTTGTCATAGACAGAACTCATGTATCATACATCATAATTTAAGCATCATAAAAACTCAAGATGTTTTAATGTCTTATGCATTGACCATTAAGGTCTTTAACTCACGTTCTAAGTTATTAATCATCAAACCTAATCTCTCGGGCACTTATGAGGTTATAGCTAAGTATTTCTCACCTCACACTATGACCAAGAGCATCTCTAAAACCTCAAGGATGCAGAACTTATAATCCTAACTTTACGGGTACCTAGGAGTCACAACAATGACCCTTTCTAAGTCCGGTTTGTTCCTAAGGCTTCAAGATCAAGTCCTAAACCAATTACACATTTAAACTAATTTAAATCCATGATTAGCATTACTAAACCTTGCTGGACAGAATCCAGAAAATTCAAACATTAAAGGATCTAGAACTCTCAAGTTAATTCTTTTCTAGTTTCTAACTTCTCCTATCTTTCACATATGAGTCTTCACATTATTTTTACTCAAACATAAGCATATTATCATCATTAAAACAGCACATACAGTGGCAATTAATTAGCAAGGCAGAACCGAAACAAAACTCTCCATAAAGGCATAAAACACCATTTCTAAAGCACATAAAATACTAGTTTCTCTTGGAACTCTTTTTAAACTGTCAAAACTCATTTATAAACAATTTTAATATCTAAAATCATAAGGATATTTAATAGGGCAGTGACCAATTCATCTTTGTCTCAAGAGGTCCTAAATTCTTAGGACTTAGTTCTATGCATTCCTTAAACTCATAAAAGCTTGGAAAAATTATAAAACATAGTCTTCAATACTTAGAAACATCAAGACCCCTTAGGGCCGAAATATGAACCAAAAGAAATATGTATTTTTAGACCTTTGTTTGAGACAACAATGGGCAAGTCTTTGAGCTCTAGGTTCATTTAGGTGATGACATAAAAATAAACATGTTCATGCACTTATTTTAGTTTCCATTAGAAAGTAAAGTGATAGCATAAAATAAATATGAGGTGCAACATATTATTATCTTTGATATTTAGTGAGGACTTGAAATATAAACATGATAATGCATAGCTTGAAATACAAACATGATAATGCAAGTTCATTCATTATCTTGGTATTTAGTGATAGCAAGGAAGTAAACATGATATGCAAAGCATAAAGTAAACATGATGCAAGGTTCATTTTATGGTTAACTAGAGCTCATTCAAGACTTTAATAAGATAACAACCCAATACAATATCTCAAAGATCAAAATACCAAAACCGAAAGTCTTTACAAAGAAAAAGAAAATGAAACTAAGTCAAGTTCTTTATTAAATACCCAAAACCCCTATCTAGAGAAAAATCTCTAGAATGTGCCGGCCAACTTTAAGGTTGACAAGGGTAGGCTTAGGCTTTTAGAAATCCTTAGATTAATTTTCTTAAGTTGAAAAACCATGTGAGCTAGATATCATATAGTTATAAGGAAAGGAAAACTCAAGCTTTAGAGGTTTCTTTGAGATGAACACAAGGTCATCATCTAGAAACTCTCATCATCAAGCTATCATGTTTGAGAAGAAAAGGCCAAGAGGCCGAAATGGAAAAAGAAAAGGAATATAAAGGAAAGCTCAAAAAGAAACCAAGAGAAAACTAGAGGAAACACATCCTTTGAGTAAAACAAAGTTTGAAAAGAAACTCCTTACCTAGAGTGAAGATGAAATCTTTGAACTTTTGAAAATGAAAACAAGATGATGAGCTCCTCCAAGAGGCAAGATAGCTTCGGCCAAGGGAGGATGAGAAGGTTGGAGTTGTGTTTCAAGTGAGGTTGTATTTGAGGTATGGTGTTTGAGAGGTTTGATGATGTTTCAAGGCTATGGGGTGGTGTTTCAAGGTCGAGAGATGATGATGAGATGAAGAGAGGATGAAGATGAAGATGAAAAGAAAGGAAGAACTCTCTTGGAATTTTGAGAGAAAAGAAAAGAACTAGCAAGACAACTCTAGAATTCTAAACTTAGCAAATGCTTCAAAGTGCAACTAAGCTATCACAAGCATCCTATTTATAGAAAAACAAAACCATGGGGCTCACCAAGGGGAGGAGTGGCCGTGTGGTATTGGAGGGAAAAGGGAGAGAAAATATCTCTTACACAAGGTCATTCAAGCATGGTTTGAAGTATGGAAGCTATGCTACAAAGTATGGCTTGATGTGAGTTAATTTCCTATCAATTTTTGATAAAATAAGGCTTCTAGAAACAATGCATTGCTGGAACTTTTCCAGCCACAAATAAATGGAAAAAATGGGCTATTTTAGTTAGTTATTTACTTGGAAAATCAAGCTTAATTGAAAGTTATGACAAGGTATAGTGTATGTGACTTGAGGTATGGCCTTGGAGTGTTGAAAAATTGAACATGTGATGCATAATGGGGAGGGATAGCTTCGGCCAGGCCTTGGGCAACAGAGAGGGGGTGAGTTTTGACCATAATGGTAGGTTTAAATGTGTATTAGCTTAGGTACAAGGTTAGGAACAATTAAGCTTAAGTTTAGGTAACTAAAAATGTGTTTTAAGGACTTTATGACAAGATTAGGAGTGCTCATACATCATTAGAGAATTAAAAACTCATTTATGGATAAACAATGTGTAACACAATTCCATGATTTAAGGAATTGGAAAGAGAAAACACTATTCAAGATTCCATGACTAGGAGTCTTGAAATTAAAATATGATTTTAAGTTGTAATTAAGCACTTTTAGGTTCTAATCAACTTTAATAAATTATTTTGACCCTAGATTAATTAAGGAAATTAATTAACCTTCGATTATAGCCTAATATTGCTTAGGTTTGCTTAAGCACGCGATTAAGCGTAAAAACACGAAACTAGGGGCAAAACCGTAATTTTATACTAATTTACTTGGGACCTCCGGGACCAAAACTAAAGTCACAGTCTACATAAAAACGCCTTTTAAAATCATCTGGAGAAGTTTCGGGTTCATCCGGCACTTGCAAACGGGTAAAACACCGCAGGGGCGTTTTGGTCATTTTGACCCGAAAGCTCGAAAAACGAGATTTTCGATCCCGGGAAGGTATACAAGCCATCTAATCCCATTCCAACATTGAGTTTGCCCTTCGAGTACTGCCGAACCGGCTTTCCTCGAATTCCGGGCTAAAAATGACCTCAGGGGCATTTTGGTCATTTTCACTCTAACAGAAAAATCGGGGCGTTACAGTCCCCGTTATTGCTACAGCACCACCTTACTTTCTGTTTACCACTTGGGCAATCATATGATCGTTGGGGCGGTCTCAATTATTTACATTTCTTAATTTAAAGTTAAATAATTTATTTTATTTCCTATTAACTTTTAATACATAAATGTAAAAAAGGGAATATCCCCCATTTGGATTCAAATAAAATATAAGAAAAATCCAAAATCCTAACAAATCAAAATACAAATTTTGGGTTTTAGTTCAATCTAGAAATTTTTACGGTTTTATAAACTTGGATGCTAGAAACGAGGCGTTGAAAGGTTTAGAAAAATTCATTAAAAATAACTCTTTAACTCATTTTTCTCTAAGGAACAATTACCAGGACTTTTGGTCCCAATAATATAACTCTATTATATGGCCGACGGCATGTAGGGTCTAGACTTGAAAAAATTAAGGACTTGGAATGATAGGTAAGGATAACTGACACCATTTTGGTACGAAAAATTTTCTACCTCTTTTATTTAAAATTTAGGGTATTACATACTCCCCCCTCAAAAAGATTTGGTCCCTAAATCTAAACTGTTGTAATTGGGAGTATAAGGAGGTACAATACTTCATGGATTTCATGGTTCTCTAGCTGCGTTAATTGTTACTGTGGAAAACATGTCTGAAAAATTATATATTACTAGAACTAACTCTAAACTCAGCTCTACTCTATCAAATTCAAAGAATTAAAGGAGTAACTATCATGGTACTGATATAATTGTATTGGGTGCTACCGCTTCTTGACGTGTCATAGTAAAAAATAGGACTATCCTTTACTGCTCTGACCTCTGCCATTTTGACCTCTGCTCTCAAGGCTTCTACCTCCAGCTTCTCTATCTGCTGAGGCTATAAAACTTTCTCAGTTACCTAATTGGTATAATGGTACTAATTTGGAAAGATTTGCTGACTCTTGGCTGGAAACTACCCCTAGCAAAGGGTAATCTATCTTGAAATGGCCTATTTGGCCACAAACATAACATGTTGTTGATCCTTGCATGCACTGACCTAAGTGTCTTTTTCCACACCTAAAGCAGTTTGGATAGGGGTGCTCTAAACTTTGGACAAATGCTTGGCCAGATTACTGACCACTTCTTCTAGTCTGACTCCGAGAAACTATAGGTCGAACTGGAGTGGGGTCTGAAAAAGTAATCCTACCTGATTGGGCCTGCTATTGGCCCTGCTAACTATGTTCTCTACTAATACTGGCTCCTCCCGAAAACATACTATAAGTCCTAATGTTCTTCCTGGACTTAGAAGTAGTTCTTCTATCTGCTAAACCTGCTTCTAACCCGATGGCTATATCAACCATCTGTGCACAATCCATAGTAGCAACATGAGGTTGGAGGCTAAGTAACATATCCTTAGGTAGTCCCTAAACGAACTGCCTAACTTTCTCTTTCTCTGATGGCAACATGCCTGTAGTTGCTTGTGCTAAGTATGTAAACCTCTTATCATATTCATCCACAGTCATCTCAGGAGTCATTCGGAGCCTCAAAAACTCCTCTATCATCTGAGCTCGGCGGCTCTCCAACAAAAATCTACGTAGAAAAGCCGCTCTAAATTCCCCCCAAGTAGGCGGCTCTGAATCGCTATATCCCTGTAAGAACCCTCATACCAAATCCCTGCCTGGCCTCTTAACTGGAGCCAGCTAACTCTGTTGCTCTCTCAGAAGAACAATGGATCACTTTAGTAATCTTTTCTATCTCTCGGAGGGATACTTAAGGATCCTTCACAGTCAGACGTCCTTGGAAAGTGGGCGGATCCATTATACCAAAATGCTCTAAGGCTGAATCATCAGGGTCTCTAATTGGAGGTTGGACTGGGGGTGGCTGTAATCTAGTCTCTGTCTATCTAGCTATCATATCAGAAAGTATGGCCAAGGCTTGTTCCAAAGCTTTAAGGCGGCCACTAGAATTGGAGGAACTGCTACTACAGCTGCGATATGAAGCAAAATGATGAAGAGGGGGCATATTGAATCCAACTAAAAGGCATGAGCATATAAGATAAGGCAGGGCTCTATCTCTGGACCTAGACACAACTGACCATCCTAAAGGCCTCAAGCAATGCTTTGTTAATGCAAATAGGCACGCTTCTATTTACATAAATGATGCATCACCTGTGGTCACTTGCTCCAGTGATATGCAGGGAAACCTAATGCTCTGATACCACTTTGTCACAACCTGATCTAGGCACATGACCGGCACATGAGACATTCCTATCCTACGTAAGCCTCGTGACATGGATACCTATATATGCATAGTACATCACCAATTAATTCAAATCATAAAGTCTTTTCTATACACAAGTCACTTGCCTTTAAACATATAGTTAGTATTTTCCAAACTGCGATCTCATATTTTCTGCTCTGAAGTCTATTTTCATAATATCAACAAGTGTAATAAAAGTCTAACATATACAAAATCTCTATGGTAAAGTCCTATAATACAGTCTAGTATGACATTATAAATATACAAAATACAAATCATGCACTATGGTCCGGGATCCTGTGTAACGCCCTGATTTTTCCTATCTGAGCGACAATGACCAAAATGCCCTTGAGGTCATTTTCTACCCAGAATTCAAGAATAGCTGACCTGGCAGTCCTCGAAGGGTCAACTCAATGTTAGAAGGGATTATATGTGAGTGAATGTTAATAGAGCAGAAAAATCTCTTTTTTTGAGGTTTCGGGTCAAAATGACTAAAATACCCCTATAGCGTTTTTACACGGGTATAAACCCCAGAAACTTTCCAGAAGGTTTAGTGTAACACCCTAATTTTTAACCCAATACTCTAGAACACATTAGGTTAATCATTAGGTTATTACTTCTTAGTCTCATCCTTTTAATAAAATACTTAGCGGAAATTACGGGTAAAATTTTTTTTTGAAAACATAAAACCAAAGTGAGACCTGCGTTCATCGTAAGACAGGAGCGTAAAGCGTAATAACAAGTCAAGCAGAGCACAATAAATAAAACATATAGCAATGGAACAGTTAATAACACAACATAGGAAAACACTTCATTAATATCATAACTAGGTTTACATATAATCACACCCTTATAGAATCGGGCTGAGCTTGCAATACAAGGAAATAACAAGAAAGTAGCAAAGTACATGGTGCGACAGAAAATAAAAACCTACTACACTACCCTCCTACCAAAGCTATGGGTACCAAACTCAATCCCCATCCCAAAAGGTATAGCCGAAGGGGAAAACCTCGTGACGGTTCAAGCACTCGAATAGCTCTCCAACAAAACTACTGACGGCGAGGATCCTCGGGCGATGAGGGTATGTAACCGGCGAACTGCTCGAGCTCCTCCTAAATGGGCCAGTGGAGTGGCATACGAACGCGAGTCAACTGGATGTGAGCTCTTCGGTGAGGGCACATCTCGGCTCTCCTTGCTAGGCGCAGCTGCATCATGGTATCCTTACTCCCCTCCCGTCTGAATGGGGGAAAGGGAGCAGAGCCCTCCGAATAAACGTGCATCGGTGAGTTCTCGGATGAATCCATCTCCGACCTCCTCAAACAAGGTCCGTACTCCGGGTAGTCACGGACAACTGAGGTAGATGAACGGGCACGACGAATCCGCTCATTGCAGGGGCGGGTGGGCTCAAAGAGCAAGTCGTCGCCACCATAAGGAGCAGTAGGAGTGAACTGGTAGCTAGACACTAGGTAAGCAAAAGGTCGTCCCATGTACACAAAAGCACGAACGGTACATCGACCCTTGAAGTGGTAGGAGCGGTGATCCGGGTCATAATGCACCTCCCAGACGAAAGTATCAATGAACACCACGAAAGTCGCCATCGAGCTCTGACGATGTGATAGAAGAAAGAAAGAGGAGAGAAAGGAGTGAGAATCTTGCCAAAGAATCTCAGTAGAGACCTCCTATCTAGGGTTATGTCGTTCACATCCTCAGGAACCTTGGATTTATTTATAAAAGGTGTGCATGAGTATAAGATTCATTATTAGGTTTTATAAAACTAATTATCCAAGGTTCATTCCTTTTAGCATGCATCTTAATGTCATGAATGCAACATATCAAAGCGTGAATGCATGGCAATACTTTAAGCAAATAACTTAGCAAATCATAACATCAAGAAGCATACAAGTGGTATAAAGGGTGTATAACTTTCTAGTGGAACTTTCCTCAATCTTTGTGACATCAATCATGGTACTTTAGCATTATAAGGCCACCCTAAAAACATCTAGGCTATGAGCTCATACCTCAGCAAGTCGTCACTAGCTCTTGCTTATTATCTGGATAAGCGAAACATAATAAAAATAATCCCAACTCCTTGAGTACAGGTTAGGGGGCTAAGGATCACCTATCTTAGGATATACCCTCTTTGAAATGCTTTGCTGGCATCTAGCCACAACAATTTGTCCACTTTGGTAGGTTGCATCTACTCATACCCTCACGGATTTGTGTCCCCTAGGGGTGCTCGACCGAATCGATGTCACCCAGGAAAGCGTGTCTCAGTGCTTTGTCACATAAAAATCTCCTGGGGGTGCTCGGCCGAACCGGTGTCACCTAGGGTTTTAAATCTCATATGGTACTTCAAAAAAAAAAAACATTCTCAAGTCCTTTAGGTTTGATGGAAATTTGGCAGCATAATGGCTGTAAACCAAATTTCCTTCAAACCGACTTTATGCCACAAGCTTATAACACATACACATCTCTCATTCAATTTTCATGCTCATGATAAACTTAACATCTCAATAATTCCTTTCATCATAGCTCATTTAGCATCAAAACATGTGCATCAAACAATCATACTTGCATCATTGAACTCGTAGCATAAAAAGTCTCTTAATGTCTTATGCATTGACCCTTAAGGCCTTTAACTTGAAATCTAAGTTGTAAATCATCATAACTTAAGCTGTCAGGTACCTATAGGCTTATATCTAAGTTTTCCTCACTCAAATCTATGATCATAACCAATTCTAAACCTCAAGAGTGCAGAATCTATAATTCATACTTTACGAGTACCTAGGAGTCACAACTTTGACCCTTTCTAAGTTCAGTTTGCTCCTAAGGCATCAAGATCAAGTCTTAAACCAATTATGAGTAATTCCTACACATTTAAAATAATTATAAACCATGATTTCTAATTATTAACCTTGCTGGACAGAATCCCAAAAAATCCATTACTAAGGGATCTAAAAGTCTCAAATTAATTCTTTTCTAGTTACTAACTTGTCTTAACTTTCACATATTAATTATAACATCAATTATGCATGAACATACTCATATTATCATCATCAAAACAGCATAAAATAGTGAGCATAGCAAGCAAGGAAGAACTGAAATTGTCTCCATCAAAAAATGCATAAAACTTCATTTTTAAAACACGAGTTGCTAGTTTCTCTTGGGACCCTTTTAAAACTTTCAAAACTCATTAGTAAACATTTTTATCTTATTAAAATCATCAAAATACTTTCAAGGGTAGTAGCTATTTCAAATGAGACTTGAAAAGATTTAAAATCATAAAACTTTGTTCAAAACATTTCTTAGGTAATATTCTCGAATCTGGAGTCTATTTTCATAATATCAATAAGTGTAATAAAAGTCTTTAATATACATAATCTCTATGGTAAAGTCTTATAATACAAATCATGCACTATGGTCTGAGATCCTGCCTGCATCTACACCGGAGCACACTAAACCCATAAACATCATGCTCACCTCTAGAATCGATAGCTGGGAGGTACCCTCAGTAACAACGGTGTTTGTAAAAATATGAGAAGAATAGAAGGGTGAGTTTTGTAACCAAAACTCAGTGAGTGAATCTCCACCTATAATCCCCCTTCATGGGACATCAAGAAGGAACAATGCATGAAATCATAATAACAATAATAACATTTAAATGCCTTACATAATCAAATAAACATAAAGATATATGTATGTGTGTGTGTGTATATATATATATGTACTAGTCATCCTTTTTCTAATTCCAATCAAAACATTTTCCTCTATTTACTTTTATATCTAAAACCATATTGGCTTGTCATGTAGTAACTACCAAAGAAATAATAATCTCTATTTTCCATTCGGTTTTGCCCTCTATCTCTGTTCTATTTTATGAGTGCTCAGTTGCTCGTGAATAACGCCCCTCATGGGCTAAGTTTCTTGGTTTCATGTAGTTTCATAGTTTCTCGTAAGTTGTGTCCCTCGCGAACTAAGTTTCATGGTTTCACGTAGTTTCATAGTTTTTGTAAGTTTTGTCCCTTGTGGACTAAGTTTCATGGTTTCTCTAAATAAATTGCCCCTTGTGGGGCCTTTCATGATTTCTCTGAATAAATTGCCCCTCGTGGGCTATTCATGGTTTCTCTAAATAATTTGTAAAGTCTTTAAACCTTCTAAGAGCCTTGAATCTTTCTAACTCTGATAGGTTGACCTTAGCATAGCTATGGTAATGAAATCTTGTCCAAGCCATCATTAGCAATGGACATTGTGGTTTCAATCCACAGGATGTAACACCCTAAATCTTAACCTAATACCACTAGTATGTATTCAGGTTAATCCTTAGAATATTACCTCTTGGTTTCATCTTTTACTTTGAAAATACTTAGCGGAAATATGGGTAAAATTTTTCTTTTTGAATTAAAACCAAAGTGAGAGCCACGCATGATTCTTTGAACGGGAATTCATACAAGTCATATGAGCAAATCATAATAGAACACATAAATAACATGGATACATCAACTGAATATATATATATATATATATATATATATATATATATATAGATAATGTGCCTACCAAAAAGTAGGACTATTCGGTACATTGAAGAACGGAATATAACTGAAAAGTAAATACAAGGAAATCATAAAAGCAACACCCATACCCATGTGCACCTAGAGTAGACAACCTCATATACAAAAGAAGGTTTGTCCTCAACTATGTGGTGTGTGTGCACTAGCTACTACCCATCCTATGCACCTACTCCTGGTCCGAGTCTTGAGGGTGGAATCGATCCACTGGCGGATCTCGGTGGGAGTGGTCATGCGGATCATCGGAGCGTGTCCACCACGGCAAGGGCACATGGATGGCCTACGAGCCAACCTCGGCTGAACCACCGTCTCCTCACTCCCGACTCTCATCGGTGGGGGGGCGGGGCTGGAGCTTCAACTGTACATGTGCGAGGGCGGGTCCTCTGATGGTTCCGTCTTCGAATACTGAGTCCGGGGCACGTACTCCGGGTAGTCACGTACGGCTGACGCCTCGGGCTGCATGCGGAGGATCTGTTAGTCGCGTGGTCTAGCTCACTCGAAAATCGTGTTATGATGGTAGGGGGCAGTCGGGGTGAAGCGGTAGCTTCGTACTGGGTATGCGAAGGGTCGTCCCATAATCATTCTAATCATGTAAAAACTTCTTCATAGCATATACATCAAACTCATCATAGATAAAGCTTCATGCATCATATATCATACTTACATAAATTAAGCATCATAAAAACTCAAGAACTTTTAATGTCTTATGCATTGACCCTTAAGGTCCTGAACTCACGTTCTAAGTTATTAATCATCAAACCTAATCTCTTGGGTACCTATGAGGTTATAACTAAGTATTTCCCACCTCACACTACGATCAAGAACATCTCTAAACCTCAAGGATGCAAAATTTATAATCCTAACTTTACGGGTTCCTAGGAGTCACAACAATGACCCTTTCTAAGTCTAGCTTGCTCCTAAGGCATCAAGATCAAGTTCTAAACCAATTATGAGTCATTCCTACACATTTAAACTAATTTAAAACCATGATTATCAAATCTAATCCTTGCTGGACAGAATCCAAAAAATTCAATAATTAAGGGATCTAAAACTCTCAAATTAATTCTTTTCTAGTTTCTAACCTATCCTATCTTTCACATATGAGTCTTAGCATTATTTTTACTCAAACATAAGTATATTATCATCATTAAAACAGCACATACAGTGGCAATTAATGGCAAGGCAGAACCGAAATGTGCATCTCCATAAAAGGCATAGAACATAATATTTCAAGCACATAGAATACTAGTTTCTCTTGGAACCTTTTTAGAACTTTCAAAACTCATTTATAAACACTTTTATCTTTCAAAATCATAAAAAGTGAAATGAGAGCATAAAATAAATATGAGATGCATCATATTATTATCTTTGATATTTAGGTGAGAACTTGAAATGTAAACATGATAATGCATAGCTTGAAATATAAACATGATAATGCAAGTTCCTTTATTATCTTGGTACTTAGTGATAGCAAGGAAAATAAACATGATATGCAAGGCATAAAAGTAAACATGATGCAAGGTTCATTTTATGGTTAGCTAGAGCTCATTCAAGACTTTAACAAGATAACAACCCAACACATATCTCATTACAAAGAGAGCTTTAGAGTTCTCGAACCAAGTTCTCAAAGGAACTATGAAGTTCTTGAACTTCATCACCAAGCTCAAGTAAATCAACTTTCAAAACAATACAAAATCTCAAGGATCAAGGAATCAAAACCGAAAACCATACAAAAAGGAAAAGAGATTGAAACTAAGTCAAGTTCTTTATTAAGTACCCAAAACCCCTATCTAGAGAAACCATGTGAGCTAAATATCATATAGATGAAGTTATAAGAAAAGGAAAACTCAAGCTTTAGAGGTTTCTTTTAGATGAACACAAGGTCATCATCTAGAAACTCTCATCATCAAGCTATCTTGCTCATAATTATGGCCTCATGGCCGAAATGAAAGGAAAACAAAGAACCAAGGAAAAGTTTCAAAAGAAATCCAAGAGAAAGCTAGAGAAACTCATTTTTTGAGTAAAACAAAGTTTGAAAAGAAACTCCCTACCAAGTGATGAAGATGAAAGCTTGAACTTGAAAGGAAAATGGGAAGAGCAACTCCTCCTAAGGTGGTGTGATGGCTTTGGCCAAAGAGGAAGAAAAGGAAAGGAGATGTGTTTTGAGGAAGCTTGTGTTTGAGGTTTAGTGTTTAAGAGATTTGATTATGATCTAAGGTTAGGATATGGTGGATTGAAGTGGTGAGGTGATAATGTGAAGAGAGGATGAAGATGAAGAGAAAGAACTCTTGGAACTTTGAGAGAAAAGAAAAGAACTAGCAAGATAACTCTAGAATTCTAAACTTAGCAAATGCTTCAAGGTGCAACTAAGCTACCACAAGCATCCTATTTATAGAAAAACAAAACCATGGGCTCACTAAAGAGGAGGAGTGGCCGTAGCTTTGGAGGGGAAAAGGAAGAGAAAAATATCTCTTACACAAGGTCATTCAAGCATGGTTTGAAGTATGGAAGCTATGATGCAAAGTATGGCTTGATGTGAGTGAATTTCCTATCAATTTTTGATGAAATTAAGCTTCTAGAAACTTGTCATGGCTGGAACGTTTCCAGCCACAAATAAATGGGAAAAATGGATTGTTTTAATTATTTATTCATGTGGAAATTCAAGCTTGATTGAAAGTTATGACAAGGTATAGTGTATGTGACTTGAGGTATGGCCTTGGAGTGTTGAAAAATTGAACATGTGATGCATATGGGAGAGGGAAGTGCACGGCCAGACCAGGGATAGCATGGGGGAGGTGAGTTTTGATCATCTAATTGGGTGTTAATGGTAGGTTTAAATGTGTATTAGCTTAGGTACAAGGTTAGGAATAATTAAACTTAAGTTTAGGTAACTAAGAATGTGTTTTAAGGACTTTATGACAAGATTAGGAGTGCTCATACATCATTAGAGAATTAAAAACTCATTTATGAATAAACAATGTGTAACACAATTCCATGATTTAAGGAATTGGAAAGAGAAAATACTATTTAAGATTCCATGACTAGGAGTCTTGAAATTAAAATATGATTTTAAGTTGTAATTAAGAACTTTTAGGTTCTAATCAACTTTAATAAATTATTTTGACTCAAGATTAATTAAGGAAATTAATTAACCTTCGATTAGAGCCTAATATTGCTTAGGTTTGCTTAATCACGCGATTAAGCGTAAAAACATGAAACTAGGGGCAAAACCGTAATTTTGCACTAATTTCGCCCAGGACCTCCGGGACCAAAACTAAAGTCATAGTTTACATGAAAACACCTTTTAAAACCATCTGAAGAAGTTTTAGGTTCATCCGGCACTTGCAAACGGGTAAAACACCGCAGGGGCATTTTGGTCATTTTGACCTGAAAACTCGAAAAACGAGATTTTCGATCCCGGGAAGGTACTCAAGTCATCCAATCCCCTTCCAACATTGAGTTTGCCCTTCAAGTACTGTCAGACCAGCTTTCCTCGAATTTCGGTCTGAAAATGACCTCAGGGGTATTTTGGTCATTTTCGCTCTAACAGAAAATCGGGGCGTTACATTACTCCCCTCCTTAAAAAGAATTTCGCCCTCAAAATTCGTATCTTAGAAAAGCTCTGGATATTTTGACTTTATCTCTGACTCTAGTTCCCACGTATATTCTTCCGACTTGTCTCGTCCCCACGCCACTTTCACCAAAGGAACATACTTGTTCCTTAACTGCTTGACTCTGTGATCCACTACTCTCGTAGGCGGTAGAATGAAAGTGAGGTCCTCCTTCAACTGTACATGCTCTGATTCTAGGACATGGCTAGGGTCGGACTCATATTTACGTAACTAAGAGACGTGAAAGACATCATGAAGGTTTGACAGATTGGGTGGTAGGGCTATTTTGCAGGCTACAGATCCGATTCTCTGAAGAATTTCAAAAGGACCAAGAAATCGGGGACTCAACTTTTTAACTTTCATGGCTCTCCTTATTCCTGTAGTGGGGGTGATTCTTAGAAATACATGTTCTCCTTCTTGGAACTCCAAGGGCTATCACTTTTTGTCCGCGTAGCTTTTCTGTCTACTTTGAGCAGTTAGTGTAACGCCCCGATTTTCTGTTAAAGTGAAAATGACCAAAATGCCCCTGAGGTCATTTTCGGCCCGGAATTCGAGGAAAGCCGGTCTGGCAGTACTCAAAGGGCAAACTCAATGTTGGAAGGGGATTGGTTGACTTGTGTACCTTCCCGGCATCGAAAATCTCGTTTTTCGAGTTTTCGGGTCAAAATGACCAAAATGCCCCTGCGGTGTTTTACCCGTTTGAAAGTGCCAAACGAACCTGAAACTTCTCCAGATGATTTTAAAAGGCGTTTTTATGTAGACTGTGACTTTAGTTTTGGTCCCGGAGGTCCCGGGCGAAATTAGTGCAAAATTACGGTTTTGCCCCTAGTTTCGTGTTTTTACGCTTAATCGCGTGATTAAGCAAACCTAAGCAATATTAGGCTCTAATCGAAGGTTAATTAATTTCCTTAATTAATCTTGAGTCAAAATAATTTATTAAAGTTGATTAGAACCTAAAAGTGCTTAATTACAACTTAAAATCATATTTTAATTTCAAGACTCCTAGTCATGGAATCTTGAATAGTGTTTTCTCTTTCCAATTCCTTAAATCATGGAATTGTGTTACACATTGTTTATTCATAAAAGGGTTTTTAATTCTCTAATAATATATGAGCACTCCTAATCTTGTCATAAAATCCTTAAAACACATTCTTAGTTATCTCAACTTAAGCTTAATTATTCCTAACCTTGTACCTAAGCTAATACACACTTAAACCTATCATTAACACACAATTAGATGATCAAATCTCCCTCCCTCCATGCTGCCCAGGTCTAGCCGTGTACCCTCCTCCCTCCATATGCATCACATGTTCAATTTTTCAACACTCCAAGGCCATACCTGAAGTCACATACACTATACCTTGTCATAACTTTCAATCAAGCTTGAATTTCCACATGAATAAATAATTAAAACAACCCATTTTTCCCATTTATTTGTGGCTGGAAAAGTTCTAGCCATGTCAAGTTTCTAGAAGCCTAATTTCATCAAAAATTGATAGGAAATTAACTCACATCAAGCCATACTTTGTAGCATAGCTTCCATACTTCAAACCATGCTTGAATGACCTTGTGTAAGAGATATTTTTCTCTCCTTTTTTCCCCTCAAAAGCCACGGCCACTCCTTCCCCTTGGTGAGCCTCATTGTTTTGTTTTTCTATAAATAGGATGCTTGTGATAGCTTAGTTGCACCTTGAAGCATTTTCTAAGTTTAGAATTCTAGAGTTATCTTGCTAGTCCTTTTCTTTTCTCTCAAAGTTCCAAGAGTTCCTTCTCTTCATCTTCATCCTCTCTTCCCATTATCATCTCACCACTTCAATCCACCATATCATAACCTTAGACCATCATCAAATCTCTTAAACTCTAAACCTCAAACACAAGCTTCCTCAAAACACATCTCCTTTGCTTTTCTTTCTCTTTGGCTGAAGCCATCACACCACCTTTGGAGGAGTTGCTCTTCTCATTTTCCTTTTCAAGGTCAAGCTTTCATCTTCATCACTTGGTAGGGATTTGCTTTTCAAACTTGTTTTGCTCAAGAATATGTTTTTCTCTAGTTTCCTCTTGGATTCCTTTTTGAACTTTCTTTTGTTTTTCTTTTCTTCTTCATTTCGGCCTCTTGGCCTTGATTATGAGTATGATAGCTTGATGATGAGAGTTTCTAGATGATAACCTTGTGTTCATCTCAAAGAAACCTCTAAAGCTTGAGTTTTCCTTTTACTACGACTTCATCTATATGATATCTAGCTCACATGGTTTTTCAACTTAAAAAAATTAATCTAAGGATTTCTAAAAGCCCAAGCCTACCCTTATCAACCTTAAAGTTGGCCGGCACGTTTTATAGATCTTTCTCTAGATAGGGGTTTTGGGTATTTAATAAAGAACTTGACTTAGTTTCACTTTCTTTTTCTTTGGTAAGGTTTTCGGTTTGGTATTTTGATCCTTGAGATTTTGTTTGGTTTTGTTTTGGAAGTTGGTTTACTTGAGCTTGATGATGTTGTTCAAGAACCTCATAGTTCTTTTGAGAACTTGGTTTAAGAACTCTAAAGCTCTCTTTATAATGAGATATGTGTTGGGTTGATTATCTTGTTAAAGTCTTGAATGAGCTCTAGCTAACCATAAAATGAACCTTGCATCATGTTTACTTTTATGTCTTGCACATCATGTTATTTTCCTTGCTATCACTAAGTACCAAGATAATAAAAGAACTTGCATTATCATGTTTATATTTCAAGCTATGTATTATCATGTTTACATTTCAAGTTCTCACCTAAATATCAAAGATAATAATATGATGCATCTCATATTTATATTATGCTCTCACTTTATTTTCTAACAAAAGCTAAAACTAGTGCATAAGCATGTTTATCTTTATGCCATCACTTTAATGAACCTAGAGCTCAAGGACTTGCCCATTGATGTCTCAAACAAAGGTCTAAAATATTAATTTTTCCATAGTTGAGATTTCGGCCCTAAGAGGTTTTAAGGTTTCCAAGTATTGAAAATCATGTTTTATAATTTTCCTAAGCTTATATGAGTATAAGAAATATGTAGAACTAAGTTTTATGAATTTAGGACCTCTTGAGATGAAAATGATTTAGCCACTGCCCTCTTAAGTATTTTTATGATTTTAAAAGGATAATAGTGTTTATAAATGAGTTTTGAAAGTTTTAAAAAGGTTCCAAGAGAAACTAGTATTCTATGTGCTTTAGAAATTGTGTTCTATGCCTTTTATGGAGATGCACATTTCAGTTTTGCCTTGCTACTTATTTGCCACTGTATGTGCTATTTTAATGATGATAATATGCTTATGTTTAAGTAAAAATAATGTTAAGACTCTTATGTGGAGGATAAGATAAGTTAGAGACTAGAAAAGAATTAATTTGAAAGTTTTAGACCCCTTAATTATTGAATTTTCTGGATTCTGTCTAGCAAGGTTTAGATTTGATAATCATGGTTTTAAATTAGTTTAAATATGTAGGAATGACTCATAATTGGTTTAGGACTTGATCTTGATGCCTTAGGAGCAAACTAAACTTAGAAAGGGGCATTGTTGTGACTCCTAGGTACCCGTAAACTTAGGATTATAAATTCTGCATCCTTGAGGTTTAGAGATATTCTTGATCATAGTGTGAGGTGAGAAATACTTAGTTATAAACTCATAGGTACCCAAGAGATTAGGTTTGATGATTGATAACTTAGAACGTGAGTTAAGGACCTTAAGGGTCAATGCATAAGACATTAAAAAGTCTTGAGTTTTTAGGATGCTTAATTTATGTAAATATGATATATGACACATGAGCTTGATATGTGCTATGAAGAAGTGTTATATGATGATATGCTATACCCCATAAGATATGTTTGTATGTCCTATATGTTTTCATGGCATAAGCAAATTTGAGGAAATTCGGTCTACAGCCGTCATGCTGCCGAATTTCCATCAAATTTGAGGAACTTGGAAAAAGGGCTTTTTGAAAATCATGAGAACTTAAATGTGACACGACACTGAGATGCCTTCTTGGGTGACACCGGTTTAGCCGAGCACCCCCAAGAAAACAAATCCGTGAGGGTATTGACACAGAGCTTGCCAAAGCGGACAATACTATTATGCACTAGTTGCTAGTAGAGCGTTTCAAAGAGGAAATGACCCTAAGAGGTTATCCTTAATTTGCCCCCTAGCCCGTACTTTAAGTCGGGATTATGTATGTTACGCTTATCATAGGATAAGTAAGAACTAGTGACGACTAGTTAAGGTATGAGCTCATAACCTAGAGATGTTTTAGGGTGGCCCCATGAGATAAAGTTAAAGTTAAAAATGTCACATATGCTATGAAAAACCAAGAATGTTATTATGAGAGTTATACCTGTCAACTTATGCCATTATTATAACGTTTTGTGATTTTGTTGATTAGTTTATCCTTATGATGCATTCATGCCTTAGTATATTAGTCATAAGACGCATTGTAAAATATGATAGACCTTGGATAATTAATACTTTAGAAAAATAACTTAAAAGAAGTTTCTATGCATACACACCTTTTTAGAAATAAAACCCAAGGTTCCTGAGGATGTGATGATGTCACTTAGTTAGGGATTGCCCTACTGAGAATTCTTTTAGAAGATTCTCATTCCCTCTCTCTTTTCTTCCGTCACATCTTCAGATGGCGACTTTCGTACTCTTCATCTACACCCCGACGTGGGAGCTGCACCATGACCCAGCACTCGAGTCATATCATTTTGAGGGTTGCTGCACAGTCAGAGTATTCATGTTTATGGGACGACCCTTCGCACACCCAGTACGGAGCTACCGCTTCACCCCGACTGCCCCCTACCATCATAACATGATTTTCGAGCGACCTAGACCACACGACGAGCAGATCCTCCGCATGCAACCCGAGGCATCTGCCGTACGTGACTACCCGGAGTACGTGCCCCGGACTCAATATTCAGAGATGGATCCATCAGAGGACCCACCCTCGCATATGTACAGTTGGAGCTCTAGCCCCACTCCCCTACCGATGACAGCCACGAGTGATGAGACGGTGGTTCAGACGGTGGTTCACTCAAGATTTTCAAAAAAAGACATTTTTCTAAGTTCCTCAAATTTGATGGAAATTCGGCAGCATGATGGCTGTAGACCGAATTTCCTCAAATTTGCTTATGCCATGAAAACATATAGGACATACAAACATTTCTTATGAGGTATAGTATATCATCATATAAAACTTCTTCATAGTATATACATCAACATGTTCTCACGTATTCATATGAAACTTCTTCATAGCACATACATCATCACATAATCATTCTAATCATGTAAAAACTTCTTCATAGCATATACATCAAACTCATCATAGATAAAGCTTCATGCATCATATATCATACTTACATAAATTAAGCATCATAAAAACTCAAGACTTTTTAATGTCTTATGCATTGACCCTTAAGGTTCTTAACTCACGTTCTAAGTTATTAATCATCAAACCTAATCTCTTGGGTACCTATGAGGTTATAACTAAGTATTTCCCACCTCACACTATGATCAAGAACATCTCTAAACCTCAAGGATACAGAATTTATAATCCTAACTTTACGGGTTCCTAGGAGTCACAACAATGACCCTTTCTAAGTCTAGCTTGCTCCTAAGGCATCAAGATCAAGTCCTAAACCAATTATGAGTCATTCCTACACATTTAAACTAATTTAAAACCATGATTATCAAATCTAATCCTTGCTGGACAGAATCCAGAAAATTCAATAATTAAGGGATCTAAAACTCTCAAATTAATCCTTTTCTAGTTTCTAACCTATCCTATCTTTCACATATGAGTCTTAGCATTATTTTTACTCAAATATAAGCATATTATCATCATTAAAACAGCACATACAGTGGCAATGAATGGCAAGGCAGAACCGAAATGTGCATCTCCATAAAAGGCATAGAACATAATTTTTCAAGCACATAGAATACTAGTTTCTCTTGGAACCTTTTTAGAACTTTCAAAACTCATTTATAAACACTTTTATCTTTCAAAATCATAAAAATATTTGAGAGGGCAGTAGCTAAATCATTTTTATCTCAAGAGGTTCTAAATTCATAAAACTTAGTTCTACATATTCCTTATACTTATATAAGCTTAGAAAATTTAAGAAACACATTTTTAACACTTGGAAAACTTAAAAACCTCTTAGAGCTGAAATCTCAACTATGGAAATAATTATTTTAGATCTTTCTTTGAGACAACAATGGGCAAGTCTTTGAGCTCTAGGTTCATTAAAGTGATGGCATAAAGATAAACAAGCTTACACACTTGTTTTAGCTTTTGTTAGAAAGTGAAGTGAGAGCATAAAATAAATATGAGATGCATCATATTATTATCTTTGATATTTAGGTGAGAACTTGAAATGTAAACATGATAATGCATAGCTTGAAATATAAACATGATAATGCAAGGTCCTTTATTATCTTGGTACTTAGTGATAGCAAGGAAAATAAACATGATATGCAAGGCATAAAAGTAAACATGATGCAAGGTTCATTTTATGGTTACATAGAGCTCATTCAAGACTTTAACAAGATAACAACCCAACACATATCTCATTACAAAGAGAGCTTTAGAGTTCTTGAACCAGGTTCTTGAACTTCATCACCAAGCTCAAGTAAATCAACTTTCAAAACAATACAAAATCTCAAAGATCAAGGAATCAAAACCGAAAACCTTACAAAAAGGAAAAGAGATTGAAACTAAGTCAAGTTCTTTATTAAGTACCCAAAACCCCTATCTAGAGAAACCATGTGAGCTAAATATCATATAGATGAAGTTATAAGAAAAGGAAAACTCAAGCTTTAGAGGTTTCTTTTAGATGAACACAAGGTCATCATCTAGAAACTCTCATCATCAAGCTATCTTGCTCATAATTATGGCCTCATGGCCGAAATGAAAGGAAAACAAAGAACCAAGGAAAAGTTTCAAAAGAAATCCAAGAGAAAGCTAGAGAAACTCATTTTTCGAGTAAAACAAAGTTTGAAAAGAAACTCCCTACCAAGTGATGAAGATGAAAGCTTGAACTTGAAAGGAAAAATGAGAAGAGCAACTCCTCCTAAGGTGGTGTGATGGCTTTGGCCAAAAAGGAAGAAAAGGAAAGGAGATGTGTTTTGAGGATGCTTGTGTTTGAGGTTTAGTGTTTAAGAGATTTGATGATGATCTAAGGTTAGGATATGGTGGATTGAAGTGGTGAGGTGATAATGTGAAGAGAGGATGAAGATGAAGAGAAAGAACTCTTGGAACTTTGAGAGAAAAGAAAAGAACTAGCAAGATAACTCTAGAATTCTAAACTTAGCAAATGCTTCAAGGTGCAACTAAGCTATCACAAGCATCCTATTTATAGAAAAATAAAACCATGGGCTCACTAAAGAGGAGAAGTGGCCGTAGCTTTGGAGGGGAAAAGGGAGAGAAAAATATCTCTTACACAAGGTCATTCAAGCATGGTTTGAAGTATGGAAGCTATGATGCAAAGTATGGCTTGATGTGAGTGAATTTCCTATCAATTTTTTATGAAATTAAGCTTCTAGAAACTTGTCATAGCTGGAACTTTTCCAACCACAAATAAATGGGAAAAATGGATTGTTTTAATTATTTATTCATGTGGAAATTCAATCTTGATTGAAAGTTATGACAAGGTATAGTGTATGTGACTTGAGGTATGGCCTTGGAGTGTTGAAAAATTGAACATGTGATGCATATGGGAGAGGGAAGTGCACGGCCAGACCAGGGACAGCATGGGGGAGGTGAGTTTTGATAATCTAATTGGGTGTTAATGGTAGGTTTAAATGTGTATTAGCTTAGGTACAAGGTTAGGAATAATTAAGCTTAAGTTTAGGTAACTAAGAATGTGTTTTAAGGATTTTATGACAAGATTATGAGTGCTCATACATCATTAGAGAATTAAAAACTCATTTATGAATAAACAATGTGTAACACAATTCCATGATTTAAGGAATTGGAAAGAGAAAACACTATTCAAGATTCCATGACTAGGAGTCTTGAAATTAAAATATGATTTTAAGTTGTAATTAAGCACTTTTAGGTTCTAATCAAATTTAATAAATTATTTTGACTCAAGATTAATTAAGGAAATTAATTAACCTTCGATTAGAGCCTAATATTGCTTAGGTTTGCTTAATCACGCGATTAAGCGTAAAAACACGAAACTAGAGGCAAAACCGTTATTTTGCACTAATTTTGCCTGGGACCTCCGGGACCAAAACTAAAGTCATAGTTTACATGAAAACACCTTTTAAAACCATATGGAAAAGTTTCAAGTTTATCCGGCACTTGCAAACGGGTAAAACACCACAGGGGTGTTTTGGTCATTTTGACCTGAAAACTCGAAAAATGAGATTTTTGATCCCGGGAAGTTACTCAAGTCATCCAATCCCCTTCCAACATTGAGTTTACCCTTCGAGTACTGCCAGACTGACTTTCCTCAAATTCTGGGCCGAAAATGACCTTAGGGGCATTTTGGTCATTTTCACTCTAACAAAAAATCGGGGCGTTACACAGGATATGTAGCTGCCAATTGTCTTGAGTCATGTAAGGATTTGTGCTCTAGAATGTTTAGGTTCAAAACGTGTCTTGCAGGGTAGGGCGGACTTCGAGCACCTCTAGAGATATTGTTCTCTATGGGCCTTGTGCCCTTAAGGTTTTGCTTTTCCCCTGGACCAACTCCAATGGGGGACATGCGTCTTTCCTGCTTTACAAGCTGTGAATCTATCTTATTCTAACAGTCTGACCTTAGCATAACTGCGGCTTTGGAATCATGTCCAGGGATCACCCTTTGTAGACATTTGTAATTGCAACAGCTCACAGAATATGTAGCCATCAACTGTTCTGAATCTCATGAAGATTCAAGCTCTAAAACCGTTTTATTGTCTACGTTTCTAAACTAATTCTTAACAACGTTCTTTCATAAGCTTGAAAATTATAAAACCATAACAAAATTCCTCAAAAGCTCATAGTTCTCTAACAATCATTTGCATAATCCATATTCAGCATCAAACAAACATTTTAACAATCATAAATTTCTAATAATCACAATTAAAACCAACTCTAATCAGAATCATATTATCAATAATAGTCCCATGAGTTTTCTAAAACATAGTTCATGCTCTTCAAAAAACCACAACTTCATAAATTAATATAAACCTCAAATCTTGTACAACAATATTGAGAAATCATACTTTAACTTATAGTTTCATGAAAAATAACTCTAATCCAGAACATAGAGATTACAAGTGCGAATCCACTCACCTGGAGGGGTAAGATGCATAGACACAGCACCAACATGACTCTTAGGAGGAGAAATGACGGTAATATCTGACATAGAGGTAATATAATTCCAAATCAACCTCTAAATATCCAAGAATCCATCTCTAATATACTAGAAGATTTCTCTCCTTTGAGAAGCATGGAGAATCACCCCAATAACAAGGAAGAACTAGAGAAAAGAGAGAGAAATAAAAAAGAATAACATACCTTAAAGCCTTAGGAATGAAAGATTTTAGTTAGAATTGAGAGATATGGAAGAAAATGAGATTAGGAGGGTGAAGAGAGGTTAGGGAATGAGGTTTCTGGCATATTGGGGTGGAGAGGTCGAGTTTTGGCAATTGTGAAAGTTCTGGACCTTGAATAGGAGATTTTAACTGTTCTGTTAAGCACTGCAGCTCTCTTAGCGCTGCAGCACTCACCAAAGAGCATAAAATTTGTCTCGAAACTACCTTACTATTCAGTTGACCGCTACAGCGCTAATGGCTTAAAATTTCATAAAATTCATATAAGAAAAAAACACACTTTAACTTATTTTTTGTTCAATTTTTTTTCTAACTCTTCTATTTAGAATTGAGATATTACATGTTATGAGTATACAACTATAACAATATGACTTTAGCATAAACATGGCCATGAAATCATGCCTAAGGGATTACCTTTTTGTAGACATTTATGATTTCATATATCCTCAGAATATGTATCCATAAATTGTTTTAAATTCCCTGAAGATTCAAGCTCTAAAATTCTTTTTGGTTTAATTGTCTAAAACATCATCCCATCTTCAAGCTCTTCATAACTAGAAATCCCAATATCATATTTTCAAATAGCAAGGTTTACAATCACAAATTCTATTCTTTTCTCTAAACTGCATATATAGTATAAAACTACTTCATATATGTACATCAGTTCCAGAATCCATTGAAATCATCACAAAAGTCTCTAACCATTACACATATCATCAATTCTACATAAAATTCGTATAACAAATATGGTCCCATGAGTTTTCTCAAAAACATATTTCGTGCTCTAAAATCCACAGTTCTAAATATATTTTCCAACAGTAAACTTCAAATCCATATACAGTATTTCTCTAAAATTAATCAATAAACCATATTTTCATGAAAATAACTCTAATGTAGAACATAGAGATCATAGGTACGAACCCATTCACTTGAAGGGGTGAACAGTGAAGAAATAGTACCAACAGCCCACTAGGAAGTAGAACTGATAGCAATATCTGATATAGAAGCAATAGAACTCTAAATAAACATCTAAAGCCTGTGAATATTCAAAAGCCATCTCTAACAAGGTAGAAAACCTCTCTTCCTTAATAAACTTAGAGGATCACCCTAATAACCAGAAGAAAAGGGAGAAAAGAAAGCAAAACTAGGAGAACAACATACCTTAAAGCCTTAGGAATCAAAGATTGAAGTTAGATTGATGAAAATGGAGCTTGGAAGGTGTAAAATGGTGGAGGAACCAAGTTTAGGAGTGAAAGGGTGCTTAGGGTCGTGTTTTGTCTTGAAAAATTCTGAAATAAGGGGTTTTTAATGCTCTGTTGACTGCCTGAGCGGTCAATAACCACTTGGGCAGTCCCTGTTATTGCTGCAGCACCGCTTTACTCTCTATTTACTGCTTGGGCGGTCATATGACTGCTGAGGCAGTCTCAATTATTTACATTTCTTAATTTAACCTGTTAACTTTTAAAACATAAATGTAAAAGAGGAAATACTCCGCATTTGGATTCAAATAAAATATTAGAAAAATCCAAAATCCCAACAAATCAAAATCCAAGTTTTGGGTTTTAGTTCAAATTTGGAAATTTTCATGATTTTATAAACTTGGACGCTAGAAATAAGGTGTTTAAAGGTTTGGAAAAATTCATTAAAAATCACTCTTTAACTCATTTTTCTCTAAGGAACAATGACCGAGACTTTTGGCCCTAAGAATATGACTCTATCATATGGCCCTCCAAGGGCATGTAAGGTCTAGACTTGGAAAAATTTAGGTCCCAGAATGACAAGTAAGGATAACTGACGCCACTTTAGTCCAAAAAAATTTCTAACTCTTTTATTTAAAATTTGGGGTATTACACATAGTTGCAGGTACATGTCTCCTTCCGCCTCCAACTTTGTAGATGCAGTTATTCTCAGGGGTTAGTCTTACTTTAGAGTAAGGCTTAGTTTAGAGTTTTGTTAGAATATAGTGCTCCAGTAAATGTGCAGGCAGGATCCAACCATGCATTTATTTTCAGACTATGTATTAAATTTCAGAGATTGAAATATTTTTGTATATGTTCTAGTCTATAAATTGAAATGTAAATTATAGATAAAGATTTATGTGATGAACTAGAGATATATTTGCAATTCAATTTTCAGCGGTTAAAATTGTTGAATACTTTCACTTTTATGACCTTAAGTGATGTTTTAATTAGAGAAAATGTTTATATTGGAAAGAGATCATATTTTAATAATTATATTTATCGATAAATTAAGCATTTAGAGAGACACATCACCTAGTAGGCTTACATGGGGATGAGATTTCTCACGTGCCAGTCACGTTTGTAACGCCCCGATTTTCTGTTACAGTGAAAATGACCAAAATGCCCCTGTGGTCATTTTTGGCCCGGAATTCGAGGAAAGCCGACCTGGCAGTACTCGAAGGGCAAACTCAATGTTGGAAGGGGATTAGTTGCCTTACATACCTTCCCGGGATCAGAAATCTCGTTTTTCAAGTTTTCGGGTCAAAATGACCAAAACGCCACTGTGGTGTTTTACCCATTTGCAAGTGACAGATGAACCCAAAACTTCTCCAGATGGTTTTAAAAGGCATTTTTATGTATTCTATGACTTTAGTTTTGGTCCCGGAGGTCCTGGGCGAAATTAGTGCAAAATTACGATTTTGTCCCTAATTTTGTGTTTTTAAGCTTAATTGCATGATTAAGAAAACCTAAGCAATATTAGGCTCTAATCGAAGGTTAATTAATTTCCATAATTAATCTTGAGTCAAAATAATTTATTAAAGTTGATTAGAACCTAAGAATGCTTAATTACAACTTGAAATCTTATTTTAAATTCAAGATTTCTAGTCATAGAATCTTGAATAGTGTTTTCTCTTTCCAATTCCTTAAATCATGGAAATTTGTCTACCTTGTTTACTCATAAAATGAATTTTAAATTCTCTAAATGTGTATGAGCACTCCTTAACCTTGTCATAAAACTCTTAAACCCCATTCTTAGTTACCTAAACTTATGCTTAATAACTCCTAACCTTGTACCCAAACTAATACATACTCAAACCTATCATTAACACACAATTACATGAAACAAATATCTCCCTCTCTGCTGTAGCATTTTGGCCGAAGCATTCCTCCCCCATTTTCCATCACATGCTCAAATTTTTGACACTTCAAAGCCATACCTCAAGTCATACTCACCATACTTTGTCATACTTTCCACCATGCTTGATTTTTCAAGTGAATGACTAAATGAATTAAGCTATTTTCCTCATTTATTTGTGGCCCAAAAACAATCAGCCATGCCTAGCTTCTAGAAGGGTTATTTTAATTTCAAACAAAGGGAAATTACCATATTTGAAACCATACTTTGTATCATAACTTCCATACCTCAAACCATGCTTGAATGACAAGTTGTAAGAGATATTTTCTCTTCCTTTCCCTCCCAAACCACATGGCCAACCCCTCCTCTCAATGAGACTTCATTTGTTTTCATTTTCTATAAATACCTTGCTTACTTAAGCTTGCAAACACTTTAAATCATTTGCAAAGTTTCAAGTTTTCCTAGCTTTCTTTGAGTTCTTTATTTTCTCTCAAGTTCTAAGAGAGTTTCCTTTTCTCTTCATCTTCATCTTCTTCATCTCTTCATCTCATCATCATCTCATAACCTCTAAACACCACCTCACAACCTTGAATCACCATCAAACCTCTCAAACACTTCACCTCAAACACAACCTCATTCAAAACACATCTCCTTTCTCTTTTTCTCTTGAAGGCCGAATCATCATGCACCCCCAAGAGGAGTTGTTCATCTCATTTCCTTCCTAAAGTTCAAGCTTTTTATCTTCACTCTAGGTAGGAGTGTTTTTGTAAACTTGTTTTTCTTGAAAATGAGTTGTTCTCTAGTTTTCTCTTGGATTTCTTTTGAAACTATTCTTTGTTTCTTTTCTTTTTCTCCATTTCGGCCATGAGGCCTTGTTTATGAGCATGATAGCTTGATGATGAGAGTTTCTAGATAATGACCTTGTGTTCATCTCAAAGAAACCTCTAAAGCTTGAGTTATTTTTTTCTTTTCCTTAAACTTTATCTATATGATACTTAGCTCACATGATTTTTCAACTTAAGAAAATTAATCAAAGGATTTCAAAAAGCCCAAGCCTACCCATGTCAACCTTAAAGTTAGCCGGCATGTTCTAGAGATTTTCTCTAGATAGGGGTTTTTGGTACTTAATAAAGAACTTGACTTAATTTCATCCTCTTTTCCTTTTTGTAGGTTTCGGTTTTAGTTTCCTTTCCTTTGAGATTTTATGTTCTTTTGAAAGTTTGTTTCTTTTGAGCTTGATGATGATGTTCAAGAACCTCATAGTTCCTTTGGGAACTTAGTTCAAGTACTCTAAAGCTCTCTTTATGATGAGATAAGTGTGGGTTGTATCTCTAAAGTCTTGTAAGAGCTCTAGATGAGATTAAAATGAATATTGCATCCATATTTATGTTTATGCCTTGCACATCATATTTACTTTCCTTGCTATCATTAAGTATCAAGATAATGAATGAACTTGCATTATCATATTTATGTTTCAAGCTTTACATTATCATGTTTATATTTCAAGTCCTCACTTAAATACCAAAGATAATAAATAGGTTGCATCTCATGTTTATTTTATGTCTTCACTTTATTTTCTAATGAAAGCTAAAACAAGTGCATGAGCATATTTATTTTTATGTCATCACTTAAGAGAACCTAGAGCTCAAAGACTTGCCCATTGTTGTCTCAAGCAAAGGCTTGAAAACTATATGTTATTTGGCTCCTTGATTTTGGCCCTAAGGTTTATATTTGTTACAAGTATTAAAATCTATGTTTCATAATTTTTCTAAGCTCATATGAATTCAAGAAATGTCTAAAACAAGGATTTATGAATTTAGGACCTCTTGAGATAAATTTAATTTAGCTACTTCCCTTGAGATTATTTTGAGGATTTTAGATGATAAAAATGTTTATAAATGAGTTTTGAAAGTCTTGAAAAGGTTCCAAGAGAAACCAGTATTTTATATGCTTTAGAAACCAAGTTTTATGCCTTTGTATGGAGATGGATTTTTAGTTCTGCCTTGCTGTGATTAAGTGTTGTTTATGCTATTTCGATGATGATAACATGACTATGTTTGAGTATAATTGATGTTAAAATTCATATGTGAAAGATTAGAGAAGTTAGTAACTAGAAAAAAATTAATTTGAGAGTTCTAGACTCCTTGGTAATTGATTTTTCTGGATTCTGTCCAACAAGGTTTAGAAATGGTAATCATGGATTTAAATTAGTTTAAATGTGTATGAATGACTCATAAATGGTTTAGGACTTGATCTTGATGCCTTAGGAGCAAATCGGACTTAGAAAGGGTCATTGTTGTGACTCCTAGGTATCCGTAAAGTTAGAATTTTAGATTCTGCATTCTTGAGATTCAGAGAAGTTTATGATCATAGTATGAAGTGAGGAATACTTAGATATGAGCCTATAGGTACCCGAGAGATTAAGTTGTGATGATTTATAACTTAGATTGTGAGTTAAAGACCTTAAGGGTCAATGCATAAGACATTAAGAAATTGTTAATGCTATGATGTTTATATGATGTAATAACATGTTGAGATGTTTATGATGCATAAGGAAATGATTGTTTAAGATATGAAGTTTATCATAGCATGAGGTTTAAATGAGGAATATGTTGTGTGAAAAGCTTGTGACATAAGCTTCAGTTTGAAGGAAATTCGGTTTAACAGCTGTTATGCTGCCGAATTTCCATCAAACCTGAAAGGGTCAAAGAAATGTTTTAAAGTACCACATGAGTTGAAAACCCTGGGTGACATCGGTTCGGCTGAGCACCCCCAGGGAAGACAAATCCGTGAGGGTATGAGTAGATACAGCCTACCAAAGCGAACAAATTGTTGTGGCTTGATGCCCTCAAAGCGTTTCAAAGAGGGTATATCCTAAGAAAGGTGATCCCTAGCCCCCTACCCGTACTTGCATAGTCGGGATTATTTTATTATGTTTCGCTTATTCAGATAATAAGCAAGAGATAGTGACGACTAGCTGAGGTATGAGCTCCTAACCTAGTTATTTTAGGGTGGCCTTATTATGCTGAAGCACCATGATTAATGTCACGAAGTTGAGGAAAGATCCACCTGAAAGTTATATGCCCTTTATGCCACTTGTATGCTTCTTAATGTTGTAATTCATTGAGTTATTTGATTAAGGCATTGCCATGCATTCATGTTTTAATATGTTGCTTTCATGACATCTAGATGCATGCTAAAAGGAATGAACCTTGGATAATTGGTTTTATGAACCCTAATAATAAACCTTTTATGCATGTACACCTTTTTATAATTAAACCCAAGGTTCCTGAGAATGTGAACGATGTAACCCTAGGATAGGAGACTCCTACTGAGATTCTTTAGTAAGAATTCTTACTCCTTTCTCTTCCTTCTTTTTCTTCCGTCACATCTTCAGAGAGCGATGGCGACGTTCGTGGTCTTCATTGATACGCCCGTCTGGGAGGTGCACTACGACTCGGGGCATCGTTCCTACCACTTTGAGGGTCGCTGTGCCGTTTGTGTTTTTGTGTACATGGGTCGACCTTTTGCTTATCCAGTGTCTAGCTACCAGTTCACTCCTACCGCTCCTTTTGGTGGCGATGACTTGATCTTCGAGCGCACCCGCCCTTGCAATGAGCAGTTGCGTCGCGCCCGCTCGTCCACCTTAGCTGTTCGTGACTACCCGGAGTATGTACCTCGCTCGAGGAGGTCGGAGATTGATCCGTCCGAGGACTCGCTGATGCATGTCTATTCAGAGAGTTCTGCTCCCTTTCCCCCGTTTAGGTGAGAGGGGAGCGAGGACACCGTGATGCAGCCACGCTTGGCGAGGAGAGCAGAGATACGCCCGTGCCGAGGGGCTCACATCCAGCCGACACGCATTCCTTTCCCACTCTACTGGCCCACTCAGGAGGAGATCGACCGATTCCCCGGTTACCTACCTCCATCACCCGAGGATCCCCATCATCCCTAGACCTCATCGGAGAGCTATTCGAGTGCTCGAGCAGTCACGAGGATCTCCCCATCGGCAGTATCTTTTGGGATGGGGTTTTAGCTTAGTACTCATAGCTTGGTAGGAGGGTAGTGTAGCTGGTTTTTATTTTGCCATCGCACCATGTACTTTACTGCTTTCTTGTTTCTATTGTATTTCCTTTCTTATGTATTACAAGCTCAGCTCGTTTCTATAAGGGCGTGACTACTTATGTACGTCAACTATATTATTATTAATGAAATGTTTTCTTGTCGTGATGATCATTGTTCTATTGATACTTGCCTTAGTTCTTGTGTTTTCGTATGATTGATGTTTATGTTTCTCGTTTAGATTAGAGCGCGGCTCTCACTTTGGTTTATGTTTTCAAAATAAAAAATTATCCATAATTTTCGCTAAGTATTTTTATAAAATGATGAGACTAAGAAGTAATGACCTAATGATTAACCTAATGTGTTCTAGAAAGTTGGGTTAAGAATTAGGGTGTTACAACGTTCCCAAGTCAAGTCGTGACACAAGAGGCACGTAATTCAGTATGATTCCTAACAATTGCCAGATATATATTATGTGGGCTTGAAACCGGAATGCCTATAAGTGGTGAACCTTTAGGCTCAATTTTCATAGCCACAATTATGCTAAAGTTAGATTGTTAGAGTTATATGAGTCCAGAACTCTTAGAGTACTAAGAATTTAGGGGCTCTTGTTCACCAGGGACTGAGTACCCATCTTTCAGATTTAAAATGATTTTGTTAAAAGAGCTAAAGTATGATTATGACTTAATTTAGAGATTTTATGAATTTCCCTAGTAATTCTAAGAGTAAGGTAATTATGTATTGTGGAGTTTTATACCTAAAGAAAAGTCCAGAGTAGAGTTTTAGAGAAAATGACATATTTTATGAATTGGAGACTAAATGGTAGCCATAAAGAAACAAATAGTGAGTTAACGGCTGGGAAAAATGATCGTTAACCTTGGTACCAAGTTGTCCTTAGGGGCAATCTCACATAGCAGATATGGAACCTAGTTAGGTGTTCAATTCGAATCCTTGAAGGACCCTAGAGATCATAAAATTTACTATGTCATGGTTGACATACATAGCTAGATAATGTATTGTTATGCAAATGCACAACTAGAGATCTATGTTTCTGTAT
This sequence comes from Dalbergia cultrata, assembly GCA_031216105.1. Lineage (NCBI taxonomy): Eukaryota > Viridiplantae > Streptophyta > Magnoliopsida > Fabales > Fabaceae > Dalbergia > Dalbergia cultrata. The sequence continues at coordinate 38,802,186 of CM062350.1, forward strand.
TAGAGTACTGTTAGTTATGTTTTAAAAGACTATTGATGCTTTTAGAAACTCTTTGATTTAAGAGTTATTATGTACACGCATGGAAAATGATTCTTGTTGGAGTAAGAAATCAGAAATGCTTTTCTATGAGTTTATAAATATAGAGATATCTTTTCTATATAGCTATGGATGTAAATATCAAATGATTTATGTTTGTTGCATGTATATTGTATTATATTTTCTCTTGGTTGTCCCATGTGGGTGATGGGTGAAAGCTTACTCACTGAGTCCATGGACTCACCCTTCTCCCTTCCTCTTACAGTTGCAGGTACAATTTCAGTTTCAGTCCAGATTGGTAGCACAACTCTTTCCATTGGTGAGCCTTATTTTGGAGTAAGGCTTAGTATAAGTTCATGTTAGTATTAGAGTGCTCCATTAGATGTGCAGGCAGGATCCAAGCCATACTTTATTTTCAAATTATGTAGTTAGTTTCAGTATTAGAAACATTTATTTATATGTTATCAATTTATAAGTATGGAATTAAAATGTGTAGAGTTTATATAATAAGTTAGAGATAGATTCATGATTCAGTTTTCCAGTGCTAAGTGGATTTTTAGAGTTTCAACATTAAATACCTTAAGTTTTTGAAATTAAATGATGATTTAATTAGAAAAAAATACTACAGATTTCAAAGAGATCACCTTTTAACTATTATTTTATGATATAGTATACATTTAGAGAGCCATATCACCCAGAAGGTTATCTAAGGACACATGTATTGCTCTAAACTCTTCTCAGGAATAGTACACCTAGGGTATTACATATCCTTAGCGAAATTGACGGAGAATCTATAATACCTAGTGTACACGTGTCAGTAGACAAGTTCCGTATGACCTCAAGGTCCCCCGGGACCCACTGTCGTTGCCGAGTCTCGGTCTTTGCTAAGTCTGGAGCCCTAAACCTCCTTAGAGGGCTATATGTTAAAGCCACAATCTTGGGACCAAATGTCTCAGTAATTGCTCTCCAAAGGAAAATGAATTGAAGAGCATTTTTTTAACAAATTTTAGGAAACCTCTAGACTTCTTATTTCTAGCCCCCAAGTTTGGAAAATCATCGGAATTCTGAAATTTGAACTAGAACTCAAAAATGAGATTTTGATTGGTCGGGGTTTTGATTTTTTAGATATTTTATTTGAATCCAAATGAGGGGTATTTCCTCATTTACATTTATGTTTTAAAATTAAATCAGTAAGTGCGAATAGAGGCATGTAAGTGTCTCATGATAGCAAAATATTGTTGTTGACCCTTACTGTCACCGCTATAGACCGCTATAGCAGTCACAACAATGCCGCAATGATTTTGGGCTTTTTGGAGACCGCTATAGCGGTCTTAGCGGTCATAAGTGATTAGATGCGGAGTTGAGGAGTGGATAAGCGGTGTCAGTTTTGTGAAAACAGTGCAAAACGCATCGTTTCTGTAATACCCAGTGTACATGCGTTAGTAGACGAGTTTTTATATGGCCTTAAGGTCCCCCAAGACCCACCTATGTTGTCGGGTATATGATTTCGCTAAGTCTGAAGCCCTACACCTCCATGGAAGGCTATATGTTAGAGCCATAATCGTTGGATCAAAAGTCCTGATAATTGTTCCCTAAAGAAAAACAAGTTGAAAAGTGATTTTTAATGAATTTTTGGAAGCCTCTAGATGTGTCATTTCTAGCCCCCAAGTTTAGAAAATAGCCAGAATTCCAAAATTTGAACTAGAACCCAAAAATTAGATTTTGATTAGTTGGAGTTTTGAATTTTTAGATATTTTATTTGAATCCAAATGGGGGGCATTTTCTTATTTACATTTATGTTTTAAAGTTAATGGAGAGTAAAATAAATGAGGACATTAAAATAAGTGAGTATTGTAACATCCTAATTTTTAACCCAATACTCTAGAATACATTAGGTTAATCATTAGATTATTACTTCTTAGTCTCATTCTTTTATTAAAATACTTAGCGGAAAATACGGGTAAATTTGTTTTTCGAAATATAAAACCAAAGTGAGAGCCGCGTGCTAAAAAAATAAATCTAACGATTGTCACAAACATGACATGAGAGAGGAGGAAAGCATATCATTAATAACCACAAAATACAAATATCACACATAACAACACAACTTAGTCATATCTTCATTAATACATCAATTACTACTAACATAGCATCATTGTCACATCAAGAGAAATACACGATTATAAATATAAAACTAAAACGGCATCTCCGTGTCTCCACTGTATCCTTCTAATTCGACCCGTAGCGTATGCCATATGCCCATGCCTCAGTAGAAGTCACGAACCACATCATTAACTTTGTCTAGATATGACACGGAAGAAAAGAGAGAGAGGGATGAAAAACTCATTCAAGATTCTCAGTAGGGATTTCCGACTCTAACACACGTGTTATCGTCATCGTCCCCAGCCACTTCGGTTTTAATTAGGAAAGAGGTGCTCATGCATAAAGTTTGGTTTTAAACTTCTCAAATCTATTTATCTGAAGTGGGTGTCTTTTAATATAAGTCTTAATGATATGAATACAACAGATATTGGATGGATGCATGGCAATACATTATGCAAGAAATTCAATAAATCATAACATCAAGTAATGGATAAGTGGCATAAAGAGCACAGGACTTTCCTATAACTTTTTCTCATACTTGAACTTTTAAATTCTTCTCCCCAAGGACCACCTTCTTATTGCATCACCAAAATCTAACCAAACACACCCTGCTCCGACGATATTTATTCGTATCACCAAAATCCAACCAAAGACACCCTATTCGACGATATTTATTCGCATCACCAAAATCCAACCAGACACACCCTATCCAATGATGTTTATTCGCATCACCAAAATCCAACCAAACACACCCTGCTTCGACGATATTTATAACACATACACATTTCTCATTGAACTTTCATGCTCATGGTAGACTTAACATCTCAATGAAACATTTCATCGTAGCTCATGTATCATCAAAACATATGCATCACAACATCATACTTGCATAAATAAACTCATGGCTTTAAAGATCTCTTAATGTCTTATGCTTTGACCTTTAAGGTCCTTTAACTTGAAATCTAGGTTGTCTATCATCACAACTTAAGCTCTCGGGTACCTATAGGCTCATATCTAAGTATTCCTCACTCAATTCTATCATCACAAACAATTCTAAATCTCAAGAATGCAGAATCTATAATTCATACTGTACGAGTACTTAGGAGTCACAGCAATGACCCTTTCTAAGTTTGGCTTGCTCCTAAGGCATCAAGATCAAGTCCTAAACCAATTATGAGTAATTCCTACACATTTAGACTAATTATAAACCAAATTTCTAATTTTAAACCTTGCTGGACAGAATCCATAAAATTCATTTTCTAAGGGATCTAAAAGTCTCAAATTAATTCTTTTCTAGTTACTAACTTGTCTTAACTTTCACATATTAATTTGAGCATCAAATATGCATGAACATACTCATATTATCATCATCAAAACAGCATAATACAGTGGATAATCAAGCAAGGCAGAACTGAAAACATCTCCATCACACAATGCATAAAACTTCATTTCAAAGACACATAAGTTACTAGTTTCTCTTGGAACCTTTTTAAAACTATCAAAACTCATTAGTAAACATTTTTATCTCATTAAAAACATCAAAATGCTTTCAAAGGTAGTAAGCTACCTCGAATAAGTCACAAAAGGATTTAAAATCATAAAACTTTGTTCAAAACATCTCTTAGGCTTATCTAAACTTTGAAAAATTATAAAACATAAGTTTTAGTATTTATAACTCTACAAACCTTATAAGGCCGAAATCAATGAGCTAAGAAACATATATTTTCAAGTCTTTATTTGAGATAATAATGGGCAAGTCTTTGAGCTCTAGGTTCTCTTAGGTGATGACATAAATTTAAACATGCTTATGCACTTATTTTATCTTTCATTAGAAAATAAAGTGAGAGCATAAAATAAACATGAGATACAACTTGTTATTATCTTTAATATTTAGGTGAGGACTTGAAAATGTAAATATGATAATGCAAAACTTGAAATATAAATATGATAATGCAAGTTCATTTATTATTCTTGATATTTAGTGATAGCAAGGAAAATAAACATGATGTGCAAGGCATAAACATAAACATGGATGCAAGGTTCATTTTAATCTTTGCTAGAGCTCTTACAAGACTTTAAAAATCCAACATAATCCAACACTAATCTCATCAACAAAGTGAGCTTTAGAGTTCTTGAACCAAGTTCTCAAAGGAACTATATGGTTCTTGAACATCATCATCAAGCTCAAAAAGAAGTAATCTCAAAAGAAAACAAAACCTCAAAGAAATAAGAACCAAGACAATATTATTTCTTGATACAAAGTAAATATAGAGACACTCTAAAATTTTTTTAACAAAATCTTTGAAGGAAACCTATGGAGACCGAAATCATATAGGTAAAGAAAAGAAAAGAAAAACCAAAACTTTGCTAGATCAAGAACAAAACTCAAGCTTTAGAGGTTTCTTTGAGATGAACACAAGGTCATCATCTAGGAACTCTCATCATCAAGCTATCATGCTCAAAAACAAGGCCTTGAGGCCGAAATGAAAAGAAAAGAAATTACAAAGAAAAGCTTAAAAAGAAACCAAGAAAAACCTTGAGAAAAACACATTTTTGAGTAAAACAAAGTTTGAAAGCAACTCCCTACCAAGTGTGGAGACAAAGGCTTGATCTTTGAGGTGAGGATGAAAAGAAAATCTCCTTCCAAAGTGAAGAACAAGATTCGGCCAAGGGGGTGGAGAAGGAAAGAAAGGTGTTTTATGTGAGCTTTGTGTTTGAAAATGGAACCTTTGGTGTTTAGATGATGATCTATGGTGGTGGTGTGGTGGTTTGAGGTTGCAAAGAGTGGTTCTTTGAAGAAGATGATGAAGATGAGATGCAAAGAGCTCAAGAGTTCTTTGATAGAAAAGAAAAGAAACTAGACAAGCTCTCAAGACAAAGACTTAGCAAATCTGTAAAATGGAACCAAGTTCTTCTAACACATGTATTTATAGAAATTTGAAACATCAAGGAATGAGGGGAGGAGGTGCTGGCCATGAGTTCATGTGGCCTTGGAGAAAAGAAATATCTCTTTTGGTGGTCATTCAAAAGCATGGAGGAAGACATGGTAAGCATGGTCAAAAGTATGGGCTAAGTGAGGCTTGTCATGGACTTGAAATGGTATTTGAATTTCAAAAATTTGAGGCATGGAGGAGGGTATGCTTCTTAGATTAGGTGCATATTAGATTAGGTGCAAGATTAGGATTTGCTAAATATGTGTTTAGGTAACTAAGGATGTGGTTAGGAATTTTATGACATGATTAAGGAGTGCTAATACATCATTAGAGGGTTTTAAACTCATTTTACAAATAAACAATTGCAAACACAATTCCATGATTTAAGAAATTGGAAAGCAAAAACACTATTCCTAGATTCCTTTCTCAAGGAATTAAAACTAGACAAAGGATTTTGAGTTTCTTTAAGCAATTTTAGGTTCTAATTAACTTTAATAAATCATTTTAACTCTAGATTAATTATGAAAATTAATTAATCTTCGATTAGAGCCTAATATTGTTTAGCTTTGCTTAATCACGCGATTAAGCTCAAAAACACTAACCTAGGGGCAAAATTGTAATTTTGCACAAAAATTGCCCGGGACCACCGGGACTAAAACTGAGCTCATAGAATACATAAAAACACATTTTAAAAACATCTGGAGAAGTTTTGGGTTCATCCGACACTTCTACCCAAGTCAAACACCACAGGGGTATTTTAGTCATTTTGACCCGAAAACTCAGAAAACGAGATTTTTGATCCCGGAAAGATACACAAGCCATCTAATCCCCTTCAAATATTGAGTTAGCCCCTTAAGGACTGCCGGGTTGGCTATCCTCGAGTTCCGGGCCCAAAATGACCTCAGGGGCATTTTGGACATTTTTGCTTAATCAGAAAATCGGGGCGTTACAAGTATAGAGTCACTCATGTATCACATGCCAGCAAAAATGCTGATATTGGGTTTTACTGTCACCACTATAGCGGTCATAAGAGGGTGCAGCAACATTTTTAGGATTCTGGTTACCGCTATAGCGGTCCATGATAAGCGGTGTCTACACCGCATATTTAATCCCTTAACCTTGAACTTTTACGTGGAGTTTTAATGTGTTATTGAGGAAAATAATAATGTTTTATAAATTGAACCTCATTGCACATTGTTGAAAAATCAATAGCATTTGTTCCATTTTTAAATAATTAATTCTTATTATAACTAACCCATCTCAATGAATTAAACCCTAGAGAGATGGAGGAAACTCTTCTAGGGAGCGCTGCAGCGCTCCTATGATCACCTGACTCTAGTTACTGTCTTTCACGGGTCAATTTTTGGGCCCAACCTAAACCCAATTTGGAGACGCTACAGTAAGCACGGGAAAAGGACGGATGGAGACATCAAGCTAGGTTTTTTTCCCGGGGGGGGGGCTTTTGACAACTCTCTCTCCTTCATCTCTCTAGGGTTTAGAAACTTTTCTTGGACAGATTTTGAGTTTTAAACATTACAATTACAGTTTTCTTTAATCGTTGATTGTGGAACTCCTCACATGGAAGAGTAATTCCTTTACCACGCATAAAGACAACTGAAGATCAAATTGTTCTTGAGGTTCCTGTTATTGAAATTCGATCATGATTGGTTTTTCGTTCCTTTTGCTTTCTCTTTTAAATTTTGATTGCAATAATTTTTACGATTAAGTTTTTAGAAATTATTGATTGTGTATTCGTTTGTATGCACAATTTTGTACCATTGGGAAATTGGTTTAATTAATCTGAGTAATTCCAATTGGTAAGTGATGAAATTAAATTTGTTAGGATTTATGCTGCTGCAATTGTTAACTAAATTAACATAGGTTTATAGGGTCATGATTGTGATCACTAGCTCTTGTGTTAGTTGAATTCTTGATGGAAATACGTTTGTATGACTATTAAGTAGTATTGCAACGTCATCTGTGCAAAGTATAGTTAACGTAGGTAGTCATTGCCATGAATTTTATCCGTTTGAACCAAGGACACAACATATTTTGATCTGCAGGAGTCTTTGTGCAGGTAATTCCTTACTATTATATCTTCACAATTTTTTTTTTTTTTTTTTGTTAATCACGTCAACAATACCCCCTTTGCAATTTTAATCAATTTAAATACTTCCTCGTGAGACGACTCAGATTGCACTATAACTACATTATTAGTGTAATTAGGTTATTTTCATTATTTCTAATTTGTTGCGGGTGGCGACAACCGTAACAAATTTTGGCGCCGTTGCCGGGGAAGTGTTTTTAATTGATTCTTTTTCTAGTTTTAATTTATTTTATTTTTATTTCCTTTTGTTTATTATTTTCTGTTTTGTTTTATTATTTAAAAAAAAAAAAAAAAGAAGAGAGTTTATTTATTTTAAATTTTATTTATTTTGCTTTTGTTCCCTGGTGTACTAGTTGTTGCTGGTAATTTAGTTTATGACCCGCTCCCTTCCTAATTTTCCTATACTTCCGATTAATCCAGAGATTGAGAAAATAGCCAAAAGGCTTAGGAAAGCTGCGCGAGAAAGGGCTAATCTATCTGACAACCCCTCTTCTTCTTTTGATACAACTAAGGAACCTAATAATTCTTCTTTCAATTTTCCTGAACTTTCTGATCCTTCTGTTAGTGTTTCAGGTGACATGGGAGAAGTCAACAGGACTCTGAAGGAGCTTCCAGCTTAAAACTTGAATTATCAACCACTGGGGATTGTCTATCCTGAACAAGGAGGGGACTTTGAGCTGAAATCAGGACTCTTGCACCATCTACCCAAGTTCCATGGGTTGTCTGGGGAGGATCCACACAAACACCTGAAGCAGTTCCACATTATTTGTATGACAATGAAACCTCAGGGGGTAACGGAGGAGCAAATTAAATTGAGAGCCTTCCTGTTTTCCCTTGAAAGAGCTGCCAAGGATTGGTTTTTCTACATTCCTCATGGGGCGATTATGATTGGGCCGGCATGAAGCGCATCTTCCTAGAGAAGTTCTTTCCAGCTTCTAGAACAGCCGCCATCAGAAAGGACATTTGTGGTATTCGGCAGCTACAAGGAGAATCTCTCTATGAGTATTGGGAGAGGTTCAAGAGATTGTGTGCAAGCTGCCCCCAGCATCAGATTTCTGAGCAGCTGTTGATCCAATACTTTTATGAAGGGCTGTTGGTCATGGAGAGGAGTATGATTGATGCCGCCAGTGGGGGTGCTTTAGTTGACAAGACCCCTGCTGCAGCTAGATTGTTGATTGAGAACATGGCAGAGAACTCTCAGCAGTTTGGGTCTAGAGCTGGTAGCAGTACCTATCAGGTGGGTGAAGTTTCTTCATGTGAAAGCAGCAGGGTAAAGAAGAAACTGGATGAGCTTACCGAGTTCTTGAAGCAAATTGCACTAAATCAAGCTTCTCCAATCAAGGTAGTATAGGTATGTGGCATTTGTTCCTATGAGTCACATACTTCAGACATGTGTCCTCAGTTGCAGGAAGATCCTACCTCAGTAGCAACTTGTAACATATTTCCTGGAAGGCCTCAGAATCAGGGTAGACAGCAGGGGTACAATCCATACAGCAACACTTATAACCCCGGCTGGAAAGACCACCCCAACTTTAGGTGGAACAATGCTCCTCAACAGCAACAACAGAAGTATGCTCCACCACAGCACAGGCAACAATATGACCAGCCTGTATCCCACCCACCACCTGTACCACAGCTTCCTAGTCCACAGCAACCTCCAGCATTACCTGCACCTCCTGCCCCTTCAAAAGCTCCATGACAAGAGATGATGAAGATGATGATTGAGACCCAGAGGAAACAGGAACAAGCCATGCAAGAAATGAGGAATGCAATTGTGCGGCTTGAGAATTCCAAATCCTAATAGGGGAGTTCATCTTCCCTTCCTTCACAGACAATTCCCAATCCTAAGGGAAATGTTTCTGCTATTACTCTAAGGTCTGGTACTATTTTGCCTGAGGTTGCTAGTCCTCCAGAGCAGGTTGTGGTTGAGAGTTCGGAGGAGGAGATAGTTCAATCAGAGGTATAGAGAGATGAGCATCCACCAAAGCAAAAGGAGGTAGATGATCAGGTAACAAGACTCATTTCATTGCCTTTCCCACAGCGAGTTGCAAGACCCAAGAGGCCCAATGAATTAGAGCTGGAAAAGGACCTCTTGGAGACTTTTCAGAAGGTAGAGGTCAATATTCCCCTGTTGGATACGATTAGGCAAATTCCAAAATATGCAAAATTCCTTAAAGACCTATGCACCAACAAGAGGAAGTTGAGAGGCAACGAAGTGGAAAGGGTGACCATGGGGGTTAAAGCTTCCTCTCTTATTCAGCCAGGCCAGCTTCCCATGGAGCACAAGGATCCAAGTGCGTTCAATGTTCCCTGCACCATTGGGAACTTTCACATTGGATAGCCTTTGGCGGATCTTGGGGTGGGCATCAGTATTATGCCCCGTTTAGTTTATGAGGCCTTCGGTGGGGGAGAGCTGACACCCACCAGATTGAGAGTCCAGTTAGCCAACTGGAGCATTCAGAGTCTTGATGGGATACTTGAGGACGTCCTAGTCCAGGTAAATAATTTAATTTTCCCAACTGACTTTTATGTTTTGGCTATGGAGGATGATTTTAATGCTCCTGAGCATACATTGATCTTGGGAAGACCATTTTTAAAAACTGCAAGAACTAAGATCGATGTGTACGCAGGTACCTTATCTTTTGAGTGTGGGGATATGAAGGCTCAGTTCTGCTTAACTGATGCCATGAAACACCCACCTGAGGAGCATTCTGTTTTTAGTGTTGATATAATTGACTCCTTGATGGATGATGTTTTTGTTAGGATAACTGAGAATTTTGATGAGTTATTAGGGATGGTACCGGAGTTTGAATGTCTTAACTATGATGGTACCACCAATTTGTGCAGGGAGTGTGCTACTTTTGATGCGTCATTGACAAGGCAATTTTTTGAGAAAACTTCTGAACTTTTGGTAGCTAACGCCACAAGCCCTGTCATGGATACATTTAGTAGTATCACCCCTAATTCTGAGACTACTTTACTTTTTGAGCCCATATTATCTGTTTCTTCCACTGGATATGATGATTCTGCTGCTTTAGAATTATCTAAGCTTATAGGGATATGTACACAATTAGCAGAGCTAGAACTGAAGCCCCTCCCTGACCACCTTAAATATGCATTCTTGGGGGAGGGTGAAACACTTCCGGTCATCATAGCCAGTGGCCTCTCTAAGTCCCAAGAGGATAATTTGATTGGGGTTCTGAAAAGGCACAAGAGGGCCATTGGCTGGACCTTGGATGATATCACAGGGATTAGCCCCTCCATCTGCATGCACAGGATATTTCTGATGGAGGGGGCTAAACCGATTAGATAGTCACAACACTGACTCAACCCACTGATTCTTGATATGGTTAAGAAGGAGGTGACAAGTCTTTTATAGGCTGGCATCATCTATCCTATTTCTGACAGTGAATGGGTGAGTCCAGTGCAGGTGGTTCCCAAGAAGTCGGGGGTCACTGTGGTAAAGAATGAGAAAGGTGAGTTGGTTCCAACCCGGGTGCAAAATAGTTGGAGAGTTTGCATTGATTACCGAAGGCTTAACCAGGCCACCTGAAAGGACCACTACCCTCTACCTTTCATTGATCAGATGTTAGAAAGGTTGGCAGGGAAGTCTCATTATTGTTTCTTAGATGGTTATATGGGGTACTTTCAGATTCACATTGCCCCGGAAGACCAGGAGAAGACTACCTTCACTTGCCCCTTTGGAACCTATGCTTACAGGCTGATGCCCTTTGGGCTTTGCAACGCACCAGCTACTTTCCAACGGTGCATGATGAGCATTTTTCGACTTCTTTGGAGGAGTGCATGGAGGTATTTATGGATGATTTTACTATTTTTGGTTCTTCTTTTGATTCTTGCTTGAGTAGCTTAGCTAGAGTGCTACAAAGATGTATTGAAACCAACCTTGTTCTGAATTTTGAAAAATGTCATTTTATGGTGGAGCAAGGTATAGTTTTAGGCCATGTAGTCTCTAGCAAGGGCATTGATGTTGATCCTGCTAAGATAGAAGTTATTACCTCTTTGCCTTACCCCACATGCGTGCGGGAAATTTGTTCTTTTCTTGGTCATGCAGGTTTTTACAGGAGGTTTATCAAGGATTTCAGCAAGATTGCTCAACCTCTCACCTCCCTCTTGCAAAAGGATGTTGAGTTTATTTTTGATGACAAGTGTAGGGGGGCATTTGAGAGGTTGAAGAAGGCTTTGACCACCACTCCAGTCATCCAGCCACCTGACTGGAGCCAGCCATTTGAGCTCATGTGTGACGCTTCTAACCATGTAATGGGCGCTGTACTCACACAGTGCGAAGGTAAGGTTCCTTATGCTATTTATTACACTTCTCGTACCTTGGATGCTGCACAATCCAACTATACCACTACTGAGAAAGAGCTTCTAGCCATTGTTTTTGCTTTGGACAAATTTCATTCTTACTTGCTAGGCTCTAAAGTGGTGGTATATTCTGACTATGCAGCACTTAAGTATTTGTTGAAGAAACCAGAAGCCAAGCCTAGGCTCATTAAACAGAAGCTACTACTCCAGGAATTTGATTTGGAAATAAAAGACAAAATTGGAGCTGAAAACTTAGTAGCAGACCATCTAAGTAGGCTTGAGCATCTTGACTTCGACAACAGACCTCTCAATGATAATTTTCCTAACGAGCAACTGATGAGTGTGTCTGTTGTTCTGTGGTATGCTGACATTGTCAACTACTTGGTTGCTAAAGTGGATCCTTCACATTTTTCACCAACTCAGTTTGCAATGCTGAAAAGCGATGCTAAATATTATGTGTGGGATGATCCCTATCTTTGGAAAATTTGTAGTGACCAAGTAGTTAGACGTTGTGTGCCTCAGGAGGAATTCGAGTCCATACTCCGTTTTTGTCATACTTATGCGAGTAGAGGCCACTTTGGGCCCCAACGCACTGCTCGAAAAGTATCGGACTCGGGTTTCTATTGGCCAACTTTGTTTAGAGATGCCTACAATTTTTGCAAATCTTGTGAACAGTGCCAAAGGACAGGGAATATCTCTTGGAGGAATGAGATGCCCCAGCAACCCATACAATTTTGTGAAGTTTTTGACATGTGGGGCATTGATTTTATGGGTCATTTCCCTAGTTCCTTTGGCTATGTTTATATCCTTTTGGCTGTGGATTATGTTTCAAAGTGGGTGGAGGCCATTGCCACCCGAACTAATGATTCTTCTGTAGTTGTTGCTTTTGTCTGTTCCCATATTCTCTGCAAGTTCGGTATGCCTAGGGCCATTATCAGTGACCAGGGGACTCACTTCTGTAACCGGAGCATGGAAGCTTTGCTCCGTAGATATGGGGTTGTTCATAAGGTATTCATCCCTTACCACCCCCAAACTAACGGGCAAGCTGAAGTGTCTAACCAGGAAATAAAGAGAATCCTGGAGAAAACTATGAAGCCTAATCAAAAGGACTGGAGTGTGAGATTGGACGATGCTCTATGGGCTTATCGCACAACCTACAAAACGCCCATTAGGATGAGTCCCTTTAGGCTTGTGTTTGGAAAGGCGTGTCATTTGCCTATGGAGATGATGCATCGGGCTTATTGGGCTGTCAAGCAATGCAACATGAACTTGGAAGGGGCTAGTAAAGCTCGGAAGTTGCAATTGCAAGAATGAGAGGAATTGAGATATGAGGCCTATGAGAATTCTAGGTTGTATAAGGAGAGAACCAAGGTGTTTCATGATAAGAATACCTTGAGAAAAGAGTTCCATGAGGGGCAACTGGTGCTCTTCTACAACTCCCGGTTGAAGCTGATGCCCGGGAAGTTGAGATCTCGGTGGGATAGACCTTTCAAGGTCACAAAAGTACATCCGTTTGGTGCTGTAGAAATTCAAAAGCCCAAATCCAAAGCAATTTTCAAAGTCAATGGACACCTTCTAAAGGTGTACCATGAAACTCCTGGGGATCTTGGAGGAGAGGCAGAAATTAAATTTGTGTAGGCTGTTTACTCTCCATAGAGAGGGTTTGGACGTCCAACTTAGGGACGGTAAATCAAAGTGCTTTTTGGGAGACAACCCATTGTCATGAATTTTTGTTTTTCATTTAGTTTACTTCAGTTTTACTTATTTTCGTGAATAATTCATAGTTAATTGATTTCTGAGTGAGCAAGAACTGATTAGTATGGCCAAATTTGAAGATAAAAGTATTACATCAGCTCTTTGTAGTGCTCTTAGCGCTACAAATACAGATGTAACTCTCGCTGGAAGCTCTAGAAAAATTTCACCATTTCTGGAAACCGTTGTAGCACTTTTAGCGCTGCAGCACTATACAAAGACATCCAACTTTTCATGGCAGGTAGGATTTCTCGAGTGAGCATTGCAGCGCTTCTAGGGCTGCAGCAGTCACCCACTCAGGTACAAACGCTCGCCCGCGCCCTTTCAGCCTTCCTGATACAAAACGCACCTCACACATTAACTCTCACTCATTTCTCTTCTTCTCTTCCTTCTTCCTATCTCTCTCACACACTTCACCATTACCACACACCTTTCACCACCACCGTATCACCACTAACCATCGCCAGCCACCATACCGGTTATTGTCACCACCGCCACGTGGGCTTATTCTCTCTCATTGCCCACACCTTTCTACATCCATTTTTCCTTCTCTTTTCTTTCTCATTCTCTCTTCTCTTTCAGTTCAGGTAAGTTTCCATTCCTCTCTATATTCCTTTCTACTGGTATCTGGTTTTATCTTCATTCTGCATTTGGGGAATTTTTGGGCTGATATGTGATTTGTTTAAGCAATGGGAAAGGAGTGCCCACCAACTGTTTGGTAAAATGCCTCGATGGCTGTTTTCCTTGTTTTGTGGGGCAATTCCCTTTTGATTGCAACCTTCACATTGTTAGCATTCCATGTCCTCATTTCATTTTGTACTACGCCCTATGTCCCTTTTGATTGTGAAGACCATTTTTCATGCACGGTTTTCTTTTGCAAGTATGGCTTCCAGTTCCGGTTCTGGCTTGGGCAAGCGCCCCCGCTCTCCTCCACCCACTGCCATTATTCCGGAAGCATTACCACCACCACCACAACCTCCTGTGGTTGATCCCCCACGTTTCATTGACCCCCAAGCTAAGCACCAGTACACTACTAGAATTCGAGGACGCCCCACAGTTTATGAGCACACAGCGGACCTCTCTCAGGACAGTGTTCAACACATTGTTGAGGTCATTCATCAGAATGGGTGGGGTTTTCTTCTTGATGAGCCAGTTACTCCCAACCTCTCCATTGTTCGCGAGTTTTATGCGAACTTTGGTGGGATTGGGTACCAGAAGGTTTATGTGCGGGGCCAGCAGATTCCAGTGACTATGGAGGCCATCCGAGCAGCACTTGCTATTCCAGAGCCCCCTGAGATGGCTCTCCCTGATGATGACCAGCAGCTCCTTGACTGTATCCATACTGTTATGTCGATACACTTAAGGATGCCATCACTACTCCTGGTTCCATATGGACGCGGAATCGATATGACCATCCTCACACCCTCGATAGCCAGTGGCTCACTTTCCCTGCTAGAATTTGGATGAGGCTTTTGTTCTCACACATCATTCCCTGCTCTCATGTCCATAGTATCACCATGGACCAGTCTTCTGCTTTCTTCAGATTGCTACTGAGCAGCAGGCCTATCTTCCCCGACTCATTCGTCTCACCATGCAGGCAGTACATCATGACAAGAAGGTCAACGGGCTTCCTTTTCCCTCTCTTATGACCCGCATGGCCCTTAGTGCAAGAGTTCCTGTTTTTCCTACTGATGAGCAGCCGCCACCTAATAGGCAGCTGACAGTCATTTCCGGACCCACATTGCAGCGAGTTGACACTGCGGCCCGGAACCAAGCTTGGGGTATTCCTGCTCCACCTCCCCGTCCTCGACCTGGTCCTGGTCCCTCCTTGGATTTTACTTCTGCTTTTGCTGACTTACAGAGAGCTCTCACAGATCAGATTTAGTGATCTGAGCACCGAGTGCGAGCCCAGGTTCGAGCCTCTGAGACCAGGGTTATGATGAGCCTTAGGAGACTTCAGTTACGAGTCTAGGGTCTTGATCCCCAGTCAGAGAGCGACACCGATTTGCCACCAGCAGACTCCGGAGATGACTCTAGAGATGAGGATCCGGATGTCGAGTTTTCTGAGCTAGAGGTGCATTCTGAGGAGGATGATTGAGGTTGAGCTTACTCCCACCATTCCTGGTTTTCTTGCCTAGGAACTGAGGACAATGCCTTTTTGTAAGTATGGGGGGGTTGCACTTTCTTTTGCTTGTTTTTATCTTCTTTTTAGGATTACTTTTTATTTCTTTTACTTTTTCTTTTTAGGGTTTTTAATTTTTCTGCATGACCACAGTGACAGTTGAATATTGCTTAATGAATCATTGCAGTTTGTAGCTACCATGACACTTAAACTATGATGTATGACTAATTCACCACTGAATCTCTGACTCTGAGCATGATTGATTATCTGAAATTCCCATGTGAGATTTGAGCTTTAATTGTGTGATTTGAGTAAATTAATCACTGTAATTTTTTTCTGGTGTGTTGACATTCACTGTGGTGTAATCTAGAACTTGCTTGATCCTTTTTTAAAACTTTTTATTTCTGTACAGTCCTTAACTGCACATGATGGAGGCATTTCATTCTTTTATTTTAGCTACAAGCCATATAGCCAACCTTCACATGAGAATTACCTTTGTTACCTTTTTTGAGATCGAATTGAACCTTTCATTGTCATAAGCACATTGCAGGCCTAGCCCAGAAAAACAATGAAAAAAAAAAAAAACTCCTAACTTAGGGCCAAGGGAAAAGTGATTGAATCCATATGTGCTTGAGATTTAAGTGTGGGGGAACACACAAAACTAAGACGGAACAGGGAATTACATGAATGAAGTGGATTGGGTTTTTTGTTAAAAAAAAAAAGATAAATGTGTCACAATCCACTTCTGTGAATGAATAAAACAATGGCTGAATCAGACTAGAGGAACATGAAAGGTGATTGGGAAGAAATATTCAATAATAGGTTCCCCCGGCACTTACGGATTGTGGTATATACCTTTACTTCCCTTGGACCTAAGTTAACTAAGCAGAATTCTCCAGAAAAACCAGTCCAGGGCCGCTATAGCGATTGTAAGTGACATGCTCAGGACAGTCAGGGGCGCGTAGGTGCTTATGACTACTATAGAGATCATACACCGCTATAGCAGTCCCCCTGAAACCCAAAATTTGCCAGAAATGACGTAGTATCATTTAAAGAACCCCTTACCCTTATAAAACCCTCCCAACTCATGAAATCACTCCCAAATGTCCGAAACCCTCATCCCAAATTCCTCCCCTCACTTTTTCTCTCAGCGCCATTCAAATCCATCCTTCCTCAAGCTTCAAGGTATGTGTTGTTAATGGGTTTTGGTCTCTTTTCTTCCATTTCCTTCATGATCTTAGTATGCGTTGTTAGTTTATGTCATTGTTGTCAAGTAGGGGGTGCTCCCCCAATATTGGTAAAGCTAGATTAGAGTTATTTAGAGGTTATTAAAGATCAATCTAGAGTTTTTATGATTGTTATAGTCGACATGGTGTCTCCCCCGGCTCCCCGAAGCTCAGTTGGTGTTGACGTCACCTCTCCCTCCCCTCCAGGTGAATGGGTTTAAACTCATGGCCTTATCTTAGTCATTATAAGTATGTTTTATGCATGATAATTATTAAATATGATATTAGAGATGAAAATGTGAATATATATAATTTTGCAACTTATGGCAAACTAGCCAAGATTATGATTTTTGCTTTAAGCATGAAAGAAATGTGTTTTAGAAAACCATGAGACCATGATTAATAGATTGTATGTTATAAAAATGTTTTATGTTCAACTCTGAGAGATTTATGCAAGAAAGTATGATTTAATAAGGTATTATTCTATCAGATAAGTTTAAGAGTTTATGATATGTTATTGATCCAAGGCTTGAGATTTATAAATATTGTAACACCCTAATTTTTAACCCAATACTCTAGAACACATTAGGTTAATCATTAGGTTATTACTTCTTAGTCTCATCCTTTTAATAAAATACTTAGCGGAAATTACGGTAATTTTTTTTTTAAACATAAAACCAAAGTGAGAGCCGTGTTCATCGTAAGGCAGGAATATAAAGCACACATAACAAAGCATAAGGAACACAGTAAATAAAGCATGTAACAATGGAACAATGATTAACACAACAAAGGGTACACTTCATTAATATCATATTTAGGATACATATATAGTCACGCCCTTATAGAATTGGGGCTGAGCTTGCAATACATGAGAGATAACAAGAAAGCAGTAAAGTACATGGTACAACGAAAAATAAAAACTAACTAAACTACCCTCCTACCAGAACTATGAGTGCTAAACTCAAACCCTTTCCCAAAAGATACTGATGAAGAGGAAAACCTCGTGATGGCTTGAGCACTCGGATAGCTCTTCAAAGAAGTCTAGTGACGATGGGGACCCTCAGGTGATGGAGGTATATAACCGGTGAACTGCTCGATCTCCTCCTGAGTGGGCCAGTGGAGGGGAAAACGAGCGCGAGTCGGCTGAACATGAGCTCCTCGGCGAAGGCGCATCTCAGCTCTCCTTGCCAGGCGCGGCTGCAACGCGGTATCCTCACTCCCTTCCCGTCTAAACTGGGGAAAGGGAGCAAAGCTCTCCGAATAAACGTGCATCATTGAGTCCTCGGATGGATCCGTCTTCCACCTTCTCGAACGAGGCACGTACTCCAGGTAGTCATGGATAGCTAAGGTAGACGAACGGGCACGATGGATCTATTCATCGCGGGGGCGGGGGCGGGGGCGCTCGAATATCAGGTCATTGCCACCATAAGAGCAGTAGGAGTGAACTGGTAGCTGGACACCGGGTAAGTAAAAGGTCATCCTATGTACACAAAAACACGAACGGCACATCGACCCTCAAAGTGATAGGAGAGGTGATCCGGGTCGTAGTGCACCTCCCAGACGGGCATGTCAATAAAGACCATGAACGTCGCCATCGAGTTCTAAAGATGTGATAGAAAAAAGGGAAAGAAGATAAAGGAGTGAGAATCTTACTAAAGAATCTCAGTAGGGACCTCCTATCTAAGGTTACACCGTTCACATCCTCAGGAACCTTGGGCTTATTATTTGAAAAGGTGAGCATGCATATAAAGTTCATTATTGGGGTTTAGAAAACTAATTATCCAAGGTTCATTCCTTTTAGTATGCATCTTAATGTCATGAATGCAACATATCAGAACATGAATGCATGGCAATGCTTCAAGCAATAACTCAACAAATCACAACATCAAGAAGCATACAAGTGGCATAAAGGGCATAAAACTTTCAAGTGGAACTTTTCTCAACTTTGTGACATCAATCATGGTACTTTAGCATAATAAGGCCACCCTAAAAACATCTAGGCTATGAGCTCATACCTCAGCTAGTCGTCACTAGCTCTTGCTTATTATCTGTATAAGCGAATCATAAAAATAATATAAACCCGACTACTTAAGAGTACTGGCTAGGGGGCTAAGGATCACCTTTCTTAGGATATACCCTCTTTAAAACGCTCTACTAGCATCTAGTGCACAGCGAATTGTCCGCTTTGGTAAGGCTGCATCTACACATACCCTCACGGATTTGCCTCTTCCTCACCGTAGCAGGAGAAGTACGTCTCAATGCTTGTCACATAAAAAAAATCTCCTGGGGGTGCTCGGCCAAACCGGTGTCACCCAGGGTTTTCAATCTCATATGGTACTTCAAAATATTTCTCAAATCCCTTAGGTTTTATGGAAATTCGGCAGTATATCAGCTGTTAAACTGAATTTCCTTCAAACCATCTTTATGCCACAAGCTTATAACACATTCATATTTCTCATTCAATTCTCATGCTCATAATAAACTTCACATCTCAATAATTCATTTTATCCTAGCTCATGCATCATCAAACATATACATCACAACATCATACTCGCATAAAATAAACTCATAGCATTAAAGATCTCTTAATGTCTTATGCGTTGACCCTTAAGGTCCTTTAACTTGGAATCTAAGTTGTATATCATCATGACTTAAACTCTCGGGTACTTATAAGCTCATATCTAAGTATTCCTCACTCAATTATATGATCATAAACATTTCTAAACCTCAAGAGTGCAGAATCTAAAATTCTTACTTTGCGGGTACTTAGGAGTCACAACATTGACCTTTTCTAAGTTCGGTTTGCTCCTAAGGCATCAAGATCAAGTCCTAAACCAATTATGAGTAATTCCTACACATTTAGACTAATTATAAACCATGATTTCTAATTATTAACCCTGCTGGATAGAATCTAGAAAAATCTGTAACGCCCCGATTTTTCTGTTAGAGTGAGAATGATCAAAATGCCCCTGAGGTCATTTTCAGCCCGGAATTCGAGGAAAGCCGGTTCGACAGTACTCGAAGGGCAAACTCAATGTTGGAAGGGGATTAGATGACTTGCGTACCTTCCCGGGATCGAAAATCTCATTTTTCGAGTTTTCGGGTCAAAATGACCAAAATGCCCCTACGGTGTTTTACCCATTTGCAAGTGCCGGATGAACCCCGAAACTTCTCCAGATGATTTTAAAAGGCGTTTTTATGTAGACTGTGACTTTAGTTTTGATCTCGAAGGTCCCGAGCGAAATTAGTGCAAAATTACGGTTTTGCCCCTAGTTTCGTGTTTTTACGCTTAATCGTGTGATTAAGCAAACCTAAGCAATATTAGGCTCTAATCGAAGGTTAATTAATTTCCTTAATTAATTTAGGGTCAAAATAATTTATTAAAGTTGATTAGAACCTAAAAGTGCTTAATTACAACTTAAAATCATATTTTAATTTCAAGATTCCTAGTCATGGAATCTTGAATAGTATTTCCTCTCTCCAATTCCTTAAATCATGGAATTGTGTTACACATTGTTTATTCATAAATGAGTTTAAAATTCTCTAATGATGTATGAGCACCCCTAACCTTGTCATAAAATCCTAATTACTCATTCTTAGTTACCTAAACTTAAGCTTAATTACTCCTAACCTTGTACCTAAGCTAACCTACACTTAAACCCACCATTAACACCCAATTACATGATCAAATCATCCTCCCCACTCGATGCAGTGTCTGGTCAAGCCTCACCCCTTCCATATGCATCACATGTTCAATTTTCTAACACTCCAAAGCCATACCTCAAGTCACATACACCATACCTTGTCATATTTTCCATCACACTTGATTTTCCAATGAAATAACCAAGCAAAATAAATTATTTCCTCCATTTATTTGTGGCTGAAAATGTTCCAGCCATGTTGAGTTTCTAGAAGGGTGATTTATTGCAAATTAAAATAAAAGCTCACTCAAAAACCCATGCTTTGTGTCTTGAACACCATACCTCAAACCATGCTTGAATGACACCATGTAAGAGATATTTTTCTCTTCCCCTCTCCCTCCAAAAGCTACGGCCAGCCCCCTCCCCTCACTCCTCCATGGTTTTGTTTTTCTATAAATAGAATGCTTGTGATAGCCTTGTTGCACCTTGAAGCATTTGCTAAGTTTAGAGTTTTAGAGTTGTCTTGCTAAGTTTTTCTTTTCTCTCAAAGTTCCAAGAGTTCTTTCTCTTCATCTTTCTCATCCTTCCCTCACATAATCACCTCATAGTCTCAATCTACCACCTCATAACCTTAAATTATTCTCTAAGCTCTCAAATACTCAACCTCAAACACAACTTCACCTAAAACACATTTCCTTTCTTTTCCTTCCTCTTTGGCCGAATCATCACCACCATCCTAGGAGGTGTTGCTCATCTCATTTCCATCTTCAAGTCCAAGCTTTTACCTTCATCACTAGGTAGGGATTTGTTTTCAAACTTTGTTTTGCTCAAGAAAGTGTTTTTCTCTAGTTTCCTCTTGGATTCTTTTTGAACTTTCCTTTGTTTTTCCTTTTCTTTTCATTTCGGCCTCTAGGCCTTGTTATGAGCATGATAGCTTGATGATGAGAGTTTCTAGATGATGACATTGTGTTCATCTCAAAGAAACCTCTAAAGCTTGAGTTTTCCTTTCCTTATGACTTCATCTATATGATATCTAGCTCACATGGTTTTTCAACTTAAGAAAATTAATCTAAGGATTTCTAAAAGCCCAAGCCTACCCTTGTCAACCTTAAAGTTGGCCGGCACGTTCTAGGGATTTTTCTCTAGATAGGGGTTTTGGGTATTTAATAAAGAACTTGACTTAGTTTCACTTTCTTTTTTCTTTTTGTAAGACTTTCGGTTTTGGTATTTTGATCTTTGAGATATTATATTGGGTTGTTATCTTGTTAAAGTCTTGAATGAGCTCTAGCTAACCATAAAATGAACCTTGCATCATGTTTACCTTTATGCTATGCACATCATGTCTACTTTCCTTGCTATCACTAAGTATCAAGATAATAAGTGAACCTTGCATTATCATGTTTATATTTCAAGCTATGCATTATCATGTTTATATTTCAAGTTCTCACTTAATACCAAGATAATAATGAGTTGCATTCATATTTACTTCGTGCTATCACTTTACTTTCTAATGGAACCTAAAACAAGTGCATGAGCATGTTTATTTTTATGTCATCACTTTAATGAACCTAGAGCTCAAAGACTTGCCCATTGTTGTCTCAACAAAGGTCTAAAAATATTTAATTTTTGTGGTTCCCATTTCGGCCCTAAGGGGCTTTGGTGTTTCTAAGTGTTAAAAACTATGTTTTATAATTTATCTAAGCTTATGTTAGTATAAGGAATATGTAGAATTAAGTTTTACGAATTTAGGACCTATTGAGATAAAAATAATTTAGCCACTGCCCTCTTAAGTATTCTTATGATTTTAAAGGATGAAGGTGTTTATAAACAAGTTTTGAAAGTTCTAAAATAGTTCCAAGAGAAACTAGTAGTTTATGTGCCTTAGAAATTGTGTTCTATGCCTTTTATGGAGAAGTATATTTTCGGTTCTTCCTTGCTCTTTACTGCCACTGTATCTGCTGTTTTAATTATGATAATGTGCCTATGTTTGAGTAAAAAATAATGTTAAGACTCATATGTGAAAGATAGGATAGGTTAGGAACTAGAAAAGAATTAATTTGAGAGTTCTAGATCCTTTAATTATGTAATTTTCTGGATTCTGTCCAGCAAGGTTTAGATTTAATAATCATGGTTTTTAATTAGTTTGAATGTGTAGGAATGACTCATAATTGGTTTAGGACTTAATCTTAAAGCCTTAGGAGCAAACCGAACTTAGAAAGGGTCATTGTTGTGACTTCTAGGTACCCGTAAAGTTAGGATTTCAAATTCTGCATCCTTGAGGTTTAGAGATGTTCTTGACTATAGTATGAAGTGAGAAATACTTAGTTATAACCTCATAGGTTCCCAAGAGACTAGGTTTTGATGATCGATAACTTAGAATGTGAGTTAAGGACTTTAAGGGTCTAAACCGTAATTTCTAGAACCCCGTAATCACACAAATATAAAGCTGTCCAAATCTGCATAGTGCTATTTGGATAGGTCCTTGAGCATAAAAATTAGTAAAACTTATTAGTTGTGAACCTCTAGGTGTGTAAGAGGTTAAGGATAATACTAGAACAATTAGTTTACAAGTTTAAGACTCAAAAGAACCAAAGCATAAAACACTATGGGTTTATAACATAATAAGCTTGTGAGTTTGTATGAATAATTGTCTAAGGTATGATTATGTGATGATGTATATGCTATGAAGAAGTTTTATGTATATGCTATGAAGAAGTTTTATGTATACGCTATGAAGAAGTTTCATGTGATGATGTATATGCTATGAAAAAGTTTTATGTGAAAATAGGTTATAGTTTTATATGCATACTATGGGAAAGATTTATATGATGAATAATGATGTATCTATGAATTAACACTTTATGAGAACTTAAATGTGACACAACACTGAGACGCTTTCTTGGGTGACACCGGTTTAGCCGAGCACCCCCAAGAAAACAAATCCGTGAGGGTATTGACATAGAGCTTGCCAAAGCGGACAATACTACGATGCACTAGTTGCTAGTAGAGCGTTTCAAAGAGGAAATGACCCTAAGAGGTGATTCTTAATTGCCCCCTAGCCCGTACTTTAAGTCGGGATTATGTTACGCTTATCATAGGATAAGTAAGAGCTAGTGACGACTAGTTAAGGTATGAGCTCATAACCTAGAGATGTTTTAGGGTGGCCCCATGAGATGAAAGTTAAAGTTTAAAATGTCACATGTGCTATACCTATCCCCTTATGTCAATGTTATAATGTTTCTCAATTATTCTATTGATTGGCTTACCTTTATGATGCATTCATGTCATTAGTATATTCCATGCTTAGTCATAAGACGCATTATAAAATATGACGGGCCTTGGATAAATAATACTTTAGAAAACTAACTTAAAAGGAGTTTATATGCATGCAAACCTTTTTAGAAATAAAACCCAAGGTTCCTGAGGATGTGATGATGTCACCTAGGTAGGGATTACCCTACTGAGAATTCTTTTAGAAGATTCTCATTCCCTCTCTCTTTTCTTCCGTCATATCTTCAAATGGCGACATTCGTACTCTTCATCGACACCCCGGTATGGGAGCTGCACCATGACCCGGCACTCGAGTCATACCATTTTGAGGGTCGCTACACTGTTAGAGTCTTCATGTTCATGGGACGACCCTTCGCACACCCAGTACGGAGTTACCGATTCACCCCGACTGCCCCCTACCATCACAACAATATTTTTGAGCGAGCTAGATCACGGGACGAGCAGATCCTCCACATGCAGCCTGAGGCATCAGCGGTACGCGACTACCCGGAATACGTGCCTCGCACCCAGTACTCAGGGACGGACCCGCCATCACACATGTACAGTTGGAGCTCCAGTCCCGCTCCTCCACCGATGAGAGCCGGGAGTGAGGAGAAGGTGGTCCAGCCGAGGTTGGCACGTAGGCCATCCATGCGCCCTCACCGCGGTGGACATGCCCCGATGATGCGCTCGACCACTCCTGCAGAGATTCGTCAGTGGATCGACTCGACCCCACAGTACTCGGACCAGCAGGAGTAGACATAGGAGGGGTAGCAGTTAGTGCACACATGCCACATAGTTGAGGGCAAACCTTCTTTTGTGTATGAGGTTGCCTACTCTAGGTGCACTCGGGCCTGGGTGTTGTTTACAAAATCCATTACTAAGGGATCTAAAAGTCTCAAATCAATTCTTTTCTAGTTACTAGCTTCTCTTATCTTTCACATATGAATTTTAGCATCAACTATACGTGAACATACTCATATTATCATCATTAAAATAGCATAAAACAGTGAGCATAGCAAGCAAGGCAGAACCGAAATTAACTTCATCATGCAAAGCATAAAAACTTGATTTCTAAAACACATAAATTGCTAGTTTCTCTTGGAACCTTTCTAAAACTTTCAAAACTCATTAGTAAACATTTTTATCTCATTAAAATCATCAAAATTATTCCTAATGCAGTAGCTATTTTCGAATAAGTCATAAAGGATTTAAAATCATAACACTTGTTCAAAACATCTCTTAAACTCATAAACTTAGAAAAATTATGGAACATAAGTTTTAGTATTTGAAACTACATAAACCTCATAGGGCTGAACTTAAAGGAATTAAGAGACATGTGATTCCAAGTCTTTGTTTGAGATATTAATGGGTAAGTCTATGAGCTCTAAATCTCTTAAGTTATGACATAAAAATAAATATGCAATGCATTTTATTTTAGTCTTTATTTAGAGGTGAGGACATAAAATAAATATGCTATGCAAACTCATTATTATCTTAGAGATTTAGTGAGGGCATAAACATAAATATGAAGATGCAAGTTCATTCTCTAGTCTTAAGCATTTAGTGATAACATTAAAGCAAATATGGATGCAAGTCTTTTATCTTAACTTTAAAGCTCATATGAAACTTTTAAAGAGAACTAAAAATCTCAACCCAACATCTATCTCATCAACAAAGTGAGCTTTAGAGTTCTTGGACCAAGTTCTCAAAGGAACTACTTGGTTCTTGAACATCATCATCAAGCTCAAAAAGAAGTAAGCTTTAAAAGAAAACAAAACCTCAAGGAAGTAAGAACCAAAACAACATTCTTTCTTGATATAAAATAATTATAGAGATACCTTAAAAATTTTAACAAAATCTTTGTGGTGAAGACTATGGAGGCCGAAACTATGAAGGAAAAGAAAAGGAGAGAAAAACCAAAACTTTACTAGATCAAGAACAAAACTCAAGCTTTAGAGGTTCCTTTGAGATGAACACAAGGTCATCATCTAGGAGCTCTCATCATCAAGCTATCATGTTCACATAAACAAAGCCAAGAGGCCGAAATGAAAAAAAAGAAAAGGAAAACAAAGGAAAGCTCAAAAAGAGACCAAGAGAAAACTAGAGAAAACACATTTTTGAGCAAAACAAAAGTTTGAAAGCAACTCCTACCAAGAGTGAAGATGAAAAGCTTGAACTTGGAAAGAAAAATGAGAAGAGTAACTCCTCCTAGGATGGCGAGATGGCTTCGGCCTTGAGGGAGAGGAAGGAAAGGAGATGTGTTCTTGGTGGTTTAATGTTTGAGGTTAAGTGTTTAGGTGCTTAGGAGGTGATTCAAGGTTGTGAGGTGGTGGATTAAGATTATGAGATGATGATGTGAAGAGGGGATGAAGAAGATGGAGATGAAAAAGATGAACTCTTAGAACTCTTTGAGAGAAAAGAAAAGAACTCAAGAAAGCTTGAAAACCAAAACTTTGCAAATGATCTAAAGTGTTTCCAAGTGCTTCTATGTATGTTATTTATAGAAGAATGAAACAAATGAGAGCTCATAGAGGGGAAGGAGGAACCGTGTGGTTACCTCATGTTCCATGAGGTGAGAGATTGAATTTTGAGTCATGGAGGAGTAAGGTTGAAAGTATGGGAGGTATGGCTTCAAGCATGGTTTCAAGCATGGTGTTTGAAGTGATTTTCCTTCAAATTTTGAAATAAAATAACTATTCTAGAAAGGAAAGAAAGGCTGACGGTTTTGGCAGCAAAATGAGGGGGAAAATATCTAATTCATCTAGTCATTCACTTAGTCATTCAAGCATGGGTGTAAGTATGACAAAGTATGGTGCATGTAAGGTGAAAGCATGGTCTTTGGAGTGTAAAAATTTGAGCATGTGATGGATATTTTGGGGGCATGGGTTCGGCCAGACCTGATGCAACTAAGGGGGAGAGAGATTTGTCCATGTAATTGTGTGATAATGATAGGTTTAGATGGTATTAGTTTGTGTATAAGATTAGGAATCATTAAGCACAAGTTTAGGTAACTAAGAATGAGTTTTAGGGATTTTATAACAGGGTTAAGGAGTACTCATACACATTTAGAGAGTTTAAAATTCATTTTATGAGTAAACTATGTAGACAAATTTCCATGATTTAAGGAATTGGAGAGAGAAAACATTATTCAAGATTCCATGACTAGGACTCTTAAATTTAAAATAAGATTTGAGTTTAAATTAAGCATTTCTTAGGTTCTAATCAACTTTAATAAATTATTTTGACTCTAGATTAATTATGGAAATTAATTAATCTTCGATTAGAACCTAATATTGCTTAGGTTTGCTTAATTGCACTATTAAGATTAAAAACACGAAACTAGGGGCAAAATCATAATTTCGCACAAATTTCGCCCGGGATCACCGCGACTAAAATTGAGGTCACAGAATACATAAAAACGCCTTTTACAACCGTCTGGAGAAGTTTCGGGGTTCATCTGGCACTTGCAATCGGGTCAAACACCACAGGGGTATTTTAGTCATTTTGACCCGAAAACTCGAGAAACAAGATTTTCGATCCTGGAAAGGTACACAAGTCAACTAATCCCCTTCCAACATTGAGTTTGCCCTTCAAAGACTGTCGGATCGGCTTTCCTCAAACTCTGGGCCGAAAATGACCTTAGGGCATTTTGGTCATTTTCACTCTAATAGAAAATCGAGGCGTTACAAATATGTTATGGGATCTTAGAACTGCATGATTTAGTTTTATGAATTGAGATATTATTATGATGTCAGAGATTTGATATGATTTAGAACCCCAATGTTTGAATTATAATATATATATATAAGTCTATTAAAAGTATGTTACTTAAGAAATGGATTTAGAACTTTGGTTTATGGTACCAAGAGGTACAAAATTCAATATGATTTTTACCAATTGTCAGATACATATTCTGTGGGCTAAAATCGAAATGCCTTCAAGCGGTGAACATTTGGGTTCGATTTTCATAACCACAGTTATGTTAAAGTCAGATTGTTAGAGTTGTATGAGTCAAGAACTCTCAGAGTACTAAGAATTTAGGGGCTCGCATTCGCAAGGGATGGAGTACCCACCTTTTAGAATGTTGATTTTATTTATTTGTATTAAGTTATGTATGATGATTAGTACACGACCATGGAGGCAATATTAAATAAACAGCCATGGTGGCATATGCAAAAAATAGGACCTAGTTAGGTGCCCATAGTTGTCCGCAAGGGACTAGTATGATTATAGCAGGCGCTCTTGCTCACGAGGAACTGAGCAACCATCAGAAATATTATGATTTAACAGTTTTTAATATTGTATATGTATTTATCATGTTCAACAAATGATCTTATGACTGATTATGAGTTACCAAGGCTTGTTTATAAAATTATAGAATAAAAAGTATTTTCCTAGCTAATTATGTATTTAAATATCAAATGATTTATGATTGATGCATGCATATTATATTATTGTACATTCTTGGTTGTCCCATATGGGTGATGGGTGAAAGCTCACTCACTGAGTCCGTTGAGTCACCCCTCTCCCTTCCTCTAATAGTCATAGGTCCAGAGATAGTTTAGACTCCGATTCCAGAGATGCTATTATTTTCCCTATGGTAAGTCTTACCTTGGAGTAAGGCTTAGTTTAGAGTTTTATCAGAGTAGAGTGATCCAATAGATGTGCAGGCAGGATCCAGCCACACATTATTTTCATACTATGTATATGTGTTTAGAGACTTAAATATTTATGTATATGTTCTCAGAGTATGAGTATGAAATTTAAATGTAAAGTGTGGGCAAAGAATTTTGTAAATAGCTAGAGATATATTGATGATTTAGTTTGCAAGTATTAAACAGATTTTTAGAGATTGAGTTAAAGGATTCTAAAGCTTTAAATATTAAAGTATTTCAGAGTTTTGATTTCAGAAATTTGGTCCTGGATGAGAATTTAAATAAAGATTTAAAGGAAACTATGTTTTAAGGATGAATATTTTCATAAATTATGCATTTAGAAAGCCACGCCACCCAGAAGGTTTACGTGGGGATGGGATTCCTCACGTGCCGGTCACGTTCCCAAGTCGGGTCGTGATAAAGTGGTATCAGAGCATTAGGTTTCCCTGCATAGTACTGGAGCAAGTGTCCACAAATAACATGATGTTTATGTGAATGGAACCGCGACCATTTGCACTAATGTGATATTATTTGAGGCCTATCGGAAGAGTCAGTCATGTCTAGGTTCAGTTAAAGTCTACGTCATTTCTTGGAGCTCTTGGTCTAATTCTATGCCTTTCCTTATCCTCTCGGTTAAGTTGTGTCATTTGTTAATTGGCATCACAGTCGCCACAATAGTAGCACCATGTTAGTTTGTGTAACAGTTATGTATGGCGCCTTAGCGGGCTATTCCGAACCATTCAGAGATAGTTAATGAGCACATCCAATGCCAGAGTGCATAAAAAAGGAATCTAAGCAAGAGTAATTAGCTTAGACAGAGATCAGTCACAAGTACCATTGGCCAGGGCCACCCCTTTCAATGCCTCCCTGACGTGTCCCATTATCATACAAAGAAGAGGTCAAGGCATCAGCTAGCTAGAATGATAGAGTTTAGTAAGGACCGGTTGGTCACACACAATTATCAGACAAGCGGAAAACGCCTTAGAAGTCAGTGCCCATGAGGCACACTCTTATGCTATCGATGTAGTTAGAGGCGGTGCAAGAATAAGGATTACCCATTACCTCGAGGAGTTACAAGTCAGAGAGTTAAGGAACTTTATACTCTAGAGGAAGAGAGTTAACTTAAGAGTGACCTAAAGCTAGTGGGTTGAAAACCCGATGAAAGTGCGAATCATGCATATAGGCATACTGTACGATTGATACTTTAATTCTAATGTGTCAAATTATTTGAAGTGATCTTGATGTCATTAACATCCTCCGTGCCATGCCCGTTTTATAATACGCATTGTTGCATTATTTTATGTTCAGAATTTGTGCATTTACATTATAGAAGTTTGGTATGCATGCCTAACATGTTAACAATATGATAGGAATTACTAGGCTAGTATTGGATGATTTTTGAATCATTATGCATATTAGTTGCATCCGATTGCATTAAGTACCTCTTATTGTTTCTCTTATAATTATATGCATGATTAGGCAAAGGGAATATGCGAGTCGAAAAATGTTCTAAGTGCGAGGTAATAAATCTCTCATACTTACTATGGTGGGTGCTATTTAATTAAAAGAGCAAGTGAATATTTAGCATTAAATTTCAAGAATTAAGAGTTAAATGGAAGAGTGTGTACATGTTGTGTGGTTTTATGCATGAGCATGCCTATTGATTATACCTTTGGAATAAAGAATAGAATAGTTTCCTAAGAGATTTCCATGACATTAAAAGATCATGCCCACAATGAATAGTTTAGTTGAAATCAAGTGTTTTCGCAAGTTGTATTTTAATTTTACAATACTTCCTTTTCGATTCGAATGTAAGTAATTATATTATTTAAAGACATGTAATAGCACTATGTAATGATTTTGTTTGAGTTGACATTGTATGAATATGATTAGAGTAGTTTAAGGAGGACAATTTGGATCTTAAAGGATGATGTTTTGCACGACCAAGTAGAGAAACTCGTATATGAATGATGTACGCTTTCCCCATCTCATGCATGTAAACTAAGTGGAAGAATGTTAAGGAAGGATTTGTTTTATTTAAGTTGCAACTTGATAACAAGATAATGAGAAGTTACTGGAATTAGCAAAAGTAATCAAAAGCATGATGTATGCCTCATATGTGTATTTATCATTTTATGTGTAAATAGGATTAGATGTTTTGAATGCATGCAGTTGTGCTTGAAGGAATTCGATTAAGAATTAGTAAGTTGATTATGAAAAGATTTGGTACAATATACATATAGAGTGTTTTAGAAATCTTAGAGCATGCCATGTTTGCTTCTTGCTTTTTCTACATGACCGAATAAGGTAAATTGATCTTCATCCATTATGCACATAGAGAGTGAGAGAGTTCAGGAACCGAAGACCGAGACTCTTTGTAGTATCAGTTGATGTTAGATGCAAGAGAAAGAGAAACAGAGCAAGGATGAAAGTGATGTTTAGCCCCCTAATCTTTGATAGCTAGCTCTCGCATGCACGATGTAGTCGAGCGTAGCATTTTTCCCTTGGACTTGCACTGTGGAAAGGGCTACCCATAGAGGTGGAGCCGCTCGGTGTAAGTGTCATGACTAGAGCCATTGCTGCCTCGATGAGAAAGGGCTGTCCTTGGTGGCGGAGCCGCCCAGATGTGACAATTGACATCCTCAACTAAAGTAATAAGAGCATTGGCATTCAAGATGGCATTGTCTCCAAGAGTATCAGCTAATATAGCCAGAGTATCATGTCAGAGTGTTCCAAGCATTCAGGCCCATTCTCAAAACCTCACGTGGGTTAAGTATTCAAACTCTTTAAACTTCTAGTTACCTCAGTTTAGATTTGGGGACCAAATCTATTAAAGGGGAAGATTGTAATACCCGGTGTACACTTGTCAGTATATGAGTTTTTGTATGGCCTTAAGGTCCCCCGGGACTCGCTCATGCTGTCGGGTTTGGGATTTCACTAAGTCTAAAGCCCTACACCTCCTTGGAGGGCTATATGTTAGAGTCACAATCTTGGGATCACAAGTCCCGATAATTGTTCCCTAGAGAAAAACCAGTTGAAAAGTGATTTTTAATGAATTTTTGGAAGCCTCTAGATGTGTCGTTTCTAGCCCCCAAGTTTAGAAAATCGCCAGAATTCCAAAATTTGAACTAGAACCCAAAAATTAGATTTTGATTGGCTGGAGTTTTGAATTTTTAGATACTTTATTTGAATCCAAATGGGGGGTATTTTCTTATTTACATTTATATTTTAAAGTTAATTGAGAGTAAAATAAATGGGGACATTAAAATAAGTGAGTATAAAGTCACTCATGTATCACATGATAGCAAAAATGTTGATATTGGGTTTTACTGTCACTGCTATAAGACCACTATAGCAGTCACAGGAGGGTGTAGCCGTGTTTTTGGGATTCTGGTGACCGCTATAGTGGTCGCAAGTGACATGTTTGGGATAGTCGAGGGAGGGGGACGCGGGTGCTTATGATCGCTATAGTGGTCATACATCGCTATAATGGTCCCCCTAAAACCCAAAATTTTCCAGAAATGACGTAGTATCACTTAAAGAACCCCTTACCCTTATAAAACCCTCACCAACTTGTGAAATCATTCCCAAATGTCCGAAACCCTCGTCCCAAATTCCTCCCCTCACTTTTTCTCTCAACGCCATTCAAATCCATCCTTTCTCAAGCTTCAAGGTATGTGTTGTTAATGGGTTTTGGTCTCTTTTCTTCCATTTCCTTCATGATCTTAGTATGGGTTGTTAGTTTATGTCACTGTTGTCAAGTAGGGGGTGCTCCCCCAATGTTGTTAGAGCTAGATTAGAGTTATTTAGAGGTTATTAGAGATTAATCTAGAGTTTTTATTATTGTTATAGTCGACATGGTGTCTCCCCTACCTCCCCGGAGCTCAGTTGGTGTTGACGTCACCTCTCCCTCTCCTCCAGGTGAGTGGGTTTAAACTCATGGCCTTATCTTAGTCATTATAAGTATGTTTTATGCATGATAATTATTAAATATGATATTAGAGACAAAAATTTGAATATATATGATCTTGCAAGTTATGGCAAACTAGCCAAGATTATGATTTTTGCTTTAAGCATGAAAGAAATGTGTTTTAGAAAACCATGGGACCATGATTAATAGATTGTATGTTATAAAAATGTTTTATGTTCAACTCTAAGAGATTTATGCAAGAGAGTATGATTTAATAAGTTATTATTCTATCAGATAGGTTTAAGAGTTTATGATATGTTATTGATCCAAGGCTTGAAATTTATAAATATGTTATGGGATCTTAGAACTACATGATTTAGTTTTATGAATTGAGATATTATTATGATGTTAGAGATTTTATATGATTTAGAACCCCAGTGTTTGAACCATAATATTATATATATATATATATATATATATATTAAGTCTATTAAAAATATGTTAGTTAAGAAATGGATTTAGAACTTTGGTTTATAGTACCAAGAGGTACGGAATTCAGTATAATTCTTAATAACTGCCAGATACATATTCTGTGGGCTTGAAATCGGAACGCTTTCAAGCAGTGAATCCTTGGGCTCGATTTTCATAGCCACAGTTATGCTAAAGTCAGATTGTTAAAGTTGTATGAGTCCAAAACTCTCAGAGTACAAAGAATTTAAGGGCTCGCATTCGCAAGGGACGGAGTACCCACCTTTTAGAATGTTGATTTTATTTATTTATATTAAGTTATATATGATGATTAGTACATGGCCATGGGGGCAATATTAAATAAACAGCCATGGTGGCATATGCAGAAAATGGGATCTAGTTAGGTGCCCATAGTTGTCCGTGAGGGACTAGTGTGATTATAGCAGACACTCTTATTCACGAGGAACTAAGCAACCATCAAAAAAATTATGATTTTACAGCTTTTACTATTGTATATGTATTTATCATGTTCAACAAATGATCTTACGACTGATTATGAGTTACAAAGGCTTGTTTATAAAATTAGAGAATAAAAAGTGTTTTCCTAGCTAATTATGTATTTAAATATCAAATGATATATGATTGATGCATGCATATTATATTATTGTACATTCTTGGTTGTCCCATGTGGGTGATGGGTGAAAGCTCACTCACTGAGTCCGTTGAGTCACCCCTCTCCCTTCCTCTAATAGTCGTAGGTCTAGAGATGGTTTAGACTCCTATTCCAGATATGCTATTATTTTCCTTGTGGTAAGTCTTATCTTGGAGTAAGGCTTAGTTTAGAGTTTTATTAGAGTATAGTGATCTAGTATATGTGCAGGCAGGATCCTACCACGCATTATTTTCATACTATGTATATGTATTTAGAGGCTTAAATATTTATGTATATGTTCTCAGAGTATGAGTATGAAATTTAAATGTAAAGTATGGGCAAAGAATTTTGTAAATAGCTAGAGATATATTGATGATTTAGTTTGCAAGTATTAAACAGATTTTCAGAGATTGAATTAAAGGATTCTAAAGCTTTAAATATTAAAGTATTTCAGAAATTTGGTCCCATATGAGAATTTAAATAAAGATTTAAAGGAAACTATGTTTTAAGAATGAATATTTTCATAAATTATGCATTTAGAGAGCCATGTCACCCAGAAAGCTTACGTGGGGATAAGATTCCTTACGTGCCGGTCACGTTCCCAAGTCGGATCGTGACAATTTCACTTGTTGAGACCCTCTTCTTTTTATTTAAACCCTTCCCCACTTCCTCCATCCCTATTTCACGAACCAAAACCCTACCCTTCCACCATTTCTCCTCTTTCTCTCAATCTCACTCAATTCCATCATCCCCAATCATCAAGGTGAGTATATGTTGTTAGATTTTGACTCCATTCTCTTTATTCTTTCATGATCTTAAGTTTAGCTCTTTTATTTCTCTCATTGTTGTCAAGTGGAGGTGCTCCCCCAATATTGTTTTGAGTTAGTTTATGGCAATCTAGAGCTACTCATAGATCGTTAATGAGTTTTATGGTTATAATAGTTGATGTGGTGTCTTCCCAGCTCCCCGAAGCTCAGTTGGTGTTGACGCCATCTCTTTCTCTCCCTCCAGGTGAGTGGGTTCAATCCTGTGACCTTTATTTTGATCATTAGAATTATTTTCTGCATATTGTGGCATAATATATAGTGTTAGAGGATATTTCAAAGATATTTTAGATAGATGTTAATTATGTTCAGTTTATGAAATTATGATTTTGGGATATCATGAAATGAATTATTTGAGATAATTTTAGAGAGGATTAGACATTGATAATGATTTGTTTTAGTTGATGAGATTGTGATTTTCAAATAGTATGAACTATATTTTTTTTTTGGAAACTCATGGGACCATTATTGCTAAAAATGATTTTTTTTCTCTATAATTAGCCAAAGCAAGTTTATGATTATATTTGTTAGAGATTTTGTGACTTTTGTTACGATTTTAAAAGTAGGATAATTATATGTTAGAAAGTGTAAATTAGAGAAGAGCTTAGTGTAATGACTTGCCTATTTGTATTTTTGTGATAAAATAATTAATTGTGAGTAATCGATAGGGATTTTAAAAATTTTGACACACATAGTTAAGATCGAAATGATATAAGGATTCTGTCAAAAAAAATGAAAATTAAATTTTTATTATGAAAAATTCAATATAATAATATTTTAATCGGGATATAGAATAAGACCTTATAATAAATATAAGGACATAGAAAAAAAATAACAATAAGATTTAATAAATATTTTTATCCTAGTAAAATTTTTTAGGCATCGATCGCATACCAAAAGGGTAATAATTGGTACAGCGAAGTGGTAATAGCCAGTACACCGAAACACCAAAATTGGTCTAAATAATAGCTATGATTAGATCTCAAATAATTTTTAGTTCGAACAATTAAATAACCATAGACATTTCTAATACTGATACAAGGCAAATCGATCCGAGAATATCAATTTCCTAACTTTGTCTCAAAGTAAGGTTTATTATAAAAAGGAAAAAGAAAAGAAAATTGACATTTCTTCTCGATTTGGCCACAGAACCCATGTCTCCTTTCTTTCTTCCTCCATTTTCTTCAAGGTTTTCACTTTCAAACTCATGAAAACTTCAAGTTCTTCAATGATACACTTAGATATATGTAACACCCTAATTTTTAACCCAATACTCTAGAACATATTAGGCTAATCATTAGGTTATTACTTCTTAGTCTCATCACTTTATTAAAATACTTAGCGGAAATTACGGGTAAATTTTTCTTTTTGAAAACATAAAACAAAGTTAGAGCCGTGAACCTGACTAGTCGAATAACAGAAGTATAAGACACGCGTTACAAGTATTATAAAATCATAAAGTAAAGCATATAACCAAAGAACAACAATCATAATAACAAGAGAAACATTTCATTAATAATCACATAGTTGAAGTACATAACTAGTTATACCCTAAGAACGGGCAGAGCTTGTAATACAGCGGAAATAAAACATAATAGAAACAAGAAAAATACAAGGTACATGGTACGTCAAGAAGATAAACCCAAAACGCTACCCTCCTATTAAGCTACGAATACAATCTACAACCCCTCGCAAAAGGTACTGCCAAAGGGAAGATCTCCATAAAAGCTCGGGTACTCGCAAAGCTCTCCATCGGAGTCTAGTGACGACGGGGATCCTCAGATGATGGAGGCAGGTAACCAGGGAAACGCTCTATCTCCTCCTGAGTAGGCCAATGGAGTGTGAAGGGAACTCGTGGCGGCTGAATATGAGCTCCTCGATGCGGGCGCATCTCGGCTCTCCTTGCCAAGCGCGGCTGTCTCACGATCTCCTCGCTCCCCTCGCGTCGGAACTGGGGAAAGGGAGCAGAGCCCTCCGAAGGGACATGCATCGGCGAATCCTCTGATGGATCAGTCTCGGACCTCCTCGAGCGAGGCACATACTCCGGGTAGTCACAAACAGCTGAGGCAGAGGTGCGGGCATGGCGCAGCTACTCATCACGCGGGCGAGTGCACTCGAAGATCATGTCGTCACCACCAAAAGGTGCAGTAGGAGTGAACTGGTAGCTCGATACCAGATAAGCGAAGGGTCGTCCCATGTACACAAAAACACGGACGGCACAACGACCCTCAAAATGATACGAACGATGGTCCAGGTCGTAGTGCATCTCCCAAACTGGCATGTCAATGAAAAGTACGAACGTCGCCATCGGTCTCTAAAGATATGACAAAAGAAAGAAGAGAGAGGAGTGAGAATTCTTGCTAAAGAATCTCAGTAGGAGTCTCCTATCCTAGGGTTACATCATTCACATCCTCAGGAATCTTAGGTTTAATTATAAAACAGTGATCATGCATATAAGATTCAATTTAGGGTTTTCCAAAACTAATTATCCAAGGTCCATTCCTTTTAGCATGCATCTTGATGTTATGAATGCAACATGTTATATCATGGATGCATGTCAATATTTGAGCATATACAACAACACATCAAAGCATATAAGCATAAACCATGTGGCATAAGGGCATATAATTCTCAAGTGAATCATTCCTCAACTTCGTGACATCAAACATGGTACTTTAGGATAACAAGCCACCCTAAAAATAACTAGGTTATGAGCTCATACCTCAGCTAGTCATCACTAGCTCTTGCTTATTATCTGAATAAGCGAAACATAAATAATAATAATCCCGACTCACAAGTATGGGTAGGGGGCAGGGATCATCTCTCTTAGGATATACCCTCTTTGAAACGCTTTGCGAGCATTAAGCCACAGCAATTTTTCCGCTTTGGTAGGCTGCATCTACTCATACCCTCATGGATTTGTCTCCCCTGGGGGTGCTCGGCCGAACCGGTGTCACCCAGGCAAGCGCGTCTCAGTGCTTTGTCACATAAAAATCTCCTGGGGTTGCTCGGCCGAACCGGTGTCACCCAGGGTTTTCAATTCATATGGTACTCTAAAAACATCTTTTCAACCCTTTTAGGTTTGACGGAAATTCAGCATAACAGCTGATAAACCGAATTTCCTTTAAACTGCCACAAGCTAATTCACACAATCATATTCTCATAAACTCTCATGCTATGATAAACTTTAACATTTTCATTAATCATTTTCTCATGCATCAAGCACATCTCATCATATCATTGCATCATATAACATATCATAGCATTAACAACTTTCTTAGTGTCTTATGCATTGACCCTTAAGGTCCTTAACTCACTTTCTAAACCTAATCTCTCGAGAACTTATAAGGTTATAACTAAGTATTTCTCACCTCATACTATAGTCAAGAACATCTCTAAACCTCAAGGATGCAGAATTCATAATCCTAACTTTACGGGTACCTAGGAGTCACAACAATGACCCTTTCTAAGTTCGGTTTGCTCCTAAGACATCAAGATCAAGTCCTAAACCATTTATGAGTTATCCCTACACATTTAAACTAATTTAAAACCATAATTGTCATTACTAAACCTTGCTGGACAGAATCCAGAAAATTCAAACATTAAGGGATCTAAAACTCTCAAATTAATTCTTTTCTAGTTTCTAATTTCTCTTATCTTTCACCTATGAGTTTTAACATTAATTACACTCAAACATAAGCATATTATCTTCATTAAAACAGCTCATACAGTGGTCATATAAGGCAAGGCAGAACCGAAACAAACATCTCCATTTAAAGGCATCAAACACAATTTTTAAAGCACATAAAATACTAGTTTCTCTTGGAACATTTTTAAAACTTTCAAAACTCATTTCTAAACATTTTTATCATCTAAAATCTTAAAAATATTTATGAGGGAAGTGACTAAATCAACTTTGTCTCAAGAGGTCCTAAATTCATAAAACTTAGTTCTATGCATTCCTTAAACTCATAAAAGTTTAGAAAAATTATAAAACATAGTTTTCAATACTTGTAACCAAACAAACCCTTAGAGGCCGAATGCTCAAGCCAAGAAAATAAATATTTTCAAGCCTTTGTTTGAGAAACAATGGGCAAGTATTTGAGCTCTAGGTTCATTTAAGTGATGACATAAAAGTAAACATGCTCATGCACTCATTTTAGGTTCCATTAGAAAGTAAAGTGATAGCATAAAATAAATATGAGATGCAACATATTATTATCTTTGATATTTAGGTGAGAACTTGAACTAAACATGATAATGCATAGCTTGAAATATAGATATGATAATGCAAGTTCATTCATTATCTTGATACTTAGTAATAGCAAGGAAAGTAAATATGATGTGCAAAGCATAAAAGTAAACATGGATGCAATATTTTTTTTAGTCTCATCTAGAGCTCTTACAAGACTTTAGAGATACAACCCAACACATATCTCATCACAAAGAAAGCTTTAGAGTTCTTGAACCAAGTTCTCAAAAGAACTATGAGGTTCTTGAACATCATCATCAAGCTCAAAGAAAACAAAACTTTCTAAACAAACAAAACCTCAAAGATCCAAAATGAAATAAAAATCGAAATGTTTAAGAAAAGGAAACAAGGAAACCAAACTCAAAATAGCAAGAAAAGTAAAGGTGTTCTTGAGTAAAAATCATTTTTGAATTAGAAAATAAAGTTGAAACTCAAAGAAAGCAAAAACTCAAGCTCTAGAGGTTCCTTTGAGATGAACACATAGTCATCATCTAGGAGTCCTCATCATTGAGCCATCATGTGCTCATCAAGGCCTCATGGCCGAAAGCTTCAAGAAAGAAAAGCAAAGAAAGTTTCAAAAAGAAAACCCAAGAGAAAGCTAAAAAGAACTCATTTTCAAGAAAGCAAAGTTTAGAAAACACTCCTACCTAGAGTGAAGATAAAAACTTGAACTCTTTGAAAAGGAAAACAAGATGATGAGCTCCACCTTGGGGCTAGATGGCTTCGGCCTTGTGGGGAGGAAAAGAAAGGAAATGTGTTCTTGGTGGGTTTGTGTTTGAGAATGGAAGTTTAGGTGTTTGTATGATGATCTAAGGTGGTGGGGTGGTGTTTCAAGGTTATGTGATGATTATGTGATGAAAGGATGAAGAAGATGAAGATGAAAAAAAGGAAGAACTCTCTTGAAACTTAAGAGAAAAAGAAAAAACTCAAGAAAGCTTAGGAAAACTAAAAGTGTGCAAATGAACTAAAATGTTTGCATGTGTTTCTAGGCAAGGTATTTATAGAGAATGAAAACAAATGAAGGCTCAAAAGGGGAGGAGGGTGACCGTGTGGCTTTGGAGGGAAAAGGAAGAGAAAATATCTCTTATACAAGGTCATTCAAGCATGGTTTGAAGTATGGAGTTCATGACTCAAGGTATGGCTTTAGGGATGGGTTTTTGAGTGAGTTTTTCTTTTAATTGTGAATGAAATTAGGCTTCTAGAAGTGAGACATGGCTGGAAGTTTTTCAACCACAAATAAATGGAGGAATTGATTTATTTCACTTGGTTATTCATTAGGAAAAGCAAGCTTGATTGAAAATATGACAAGGTATGACAAGTATGGTGATTTGAGGTGATTTTCCTTCAAGTTTTGAAATGAAATAATTCATGAAAATGGGGGAGAAGGCTGGCGTGAAACTGACCAGAAAAATGGGGAAGAAAAGGCTTCTAGATGTTGTCCTTGGAAGCATGGATGAGAGCATGGTTTATATGACTCAAAGTATGGTTTATGTAAGGTCAAAGCATGGCTCTTTGTGTGAGAAAAATTCACACATGTGATGGATATGGAGGCATGGAGTTTCAGCCAGATTGGGACAGCAAGGAGAGAAGAAAAATCTCTCATGTAATTGGGTGCTAATGATAGGATTAAGTGTGTATTAGTTTAGGTATAAGATTAGGAATAATTAAG
Source organism: Dalbergia cultrata (assembly GCA_031216105.1). NCBI lineage: Eukaryota > Viridiplantae > Streptophyta > Magnoliopsida > Fabales > Fabaceae > Dalbergia > Dalbergia cultrata. The sequence continues at coordinate 38,842,135 of CM062350.1, forward strand.
TTTAAGTATAGGTAACTAAGAATGAGGTTTAAGGATTTTATGATAAGATTAGGAGTGCTCATACATCATTAGAGAATTAAAAACTCATTTGTGAATAAACAATGTGTAACACAATTCCATGATTTAAGGAATTGGAAAGAGAAAACACTATTCAAGATTCCATGACTAGGAGTCTTGAATTTAAAATAGGATTTTAAGTTGTAATTAAGCACTTTTAGGTTCTAATCAACTTTAGTAAATTATTTTGACCCAAGATTAATTATGGAAATTAATTAACCTTCGATTAGAGTCTAATATTGCTTAGGTTTGCTTAATCATGCGATTAAGCCCAAAAACACAAAACTAGGGGCAAAACCGTAATTTTGCACTAATTTCGCCCGGGACCTCCGGGACCAAAATTAAAGCCATAGTCTACATAAAAACACCTTTTAAAACCATCTGGAGAAGTTTCGGGTTCATCCGGCACTTGCAAACAGGTAAAACACCGTAGAGGCGTTTTGGTCATTTTGACCCGAAAACTCGAAAAATGAGATTTTCGATCCCGGAAAGAAACACAAGTCATCTAATCCCCTTCCAACATTGAGTTTGCCCTTCGAGTACTGCCGGACAGGCTTTCCTCGAATTCCGGGCCGAAAATGACCTCAGGGGCATTCACTCTAACAGAAAATCGAGGCGTTACAATATACACAGAAACTACTTCAAGAACACATCCTCTACATCAAACTCAAGCCAAAACCTTGTTTTTCCCCTTTAAAATAATCCAAACAACAACTCAAATAAGTGCTGGAAAATGGGTTCAAGACTTGATTTGGAGGAGAGAAAGCTAGAGAAAAGTGTAGCAAAAGCTTGGAAAAAAAGTAGGAAAATTCTAGTCTATTGCTTAGTGATTGTTTGGCTAGTTTGTTAATATAAATCCTTAAGATATGTTTGAAATTATTTATCTTCAAGATATATATATATATATATATCTTGAAGATATATATATATATGAGTTGGATGAATATAAAGGATGCAATAGAGGAAATGATGAAATCGTGCATATTGAAACCTAAGTTTTTATTTTAGAATTTTTATTTTTCAGAAACTATTCTTGGAACCAGAATTTTTATTTCAGAATTATATAATTTTGAGTACTTAGATTATTATGAAATCTTGGGTATTGGAATTTAGGTGCTAGAAAATTTATAAGAATTATTACTAACTAAAAGATGTAACAGAAAATTCTGATGATGAAAAGTCTAGTAAAAATTTAGTAGACTTTGCAGAAAAATATCATAACAATGTACCAGATTTTACAGGGAACATCTTATAAAAATCTAATAGATTTATAGGAAATCTAGTAAAGTATTTAGTTGTTTGTTTTCAGAAAGTATCATAAAATTAGAGATAGATTTGGAACATAATATGAATATCTCATAAGACTTAAGAGACTTTTAACAGAATATCTCATACATATTTAGTAGATTTTACAGAATATCTCATACATACTTAGTAGATTTTAACAGAATATCTCATAAGACATCAAGAGATTTTTTTTTAAAACAGAATACCTCATAAGAATTTAAGAGACTTTAAGGAAGTATCTCATAAGAATTTAATGAAATTTCAAGGAAATCTCAAAGACAAGGGTAAGAAACCGAGCTTCAAGAAAAGAGGGAAACGTAAGAAAATAAATCTCACACAAAGAGAGGGAAATCAAGAAAAGAAGCTTTATGTAATAATCAATTGTTTGATGGTAAGCTCATGAATTCACGGGTAGTAGTAGACATGCTACACCCTTAGAACTATATCAGGTTGTAATCCCGACGGCATTACATCGTTATGAGAAAGGGATGTACTAAGGATAGCGAGGCTATCTAGATGAGATGGAGTAGATGTACTAGATCTAGTGAACTATATCAGGTTGTAACATGACGATGTTGCATCGTTGACAGTACAATCCAAAGAGAAGTATATTAGAAGAATCCTATGAGTTCTATTGTCAAGCCTAAACTTTAAAAGCAAGATCATGTCAAAGAGGAAATGAAATTGATGAAATGAAATAAAGTATATCATGTTAAAGGGATGAATTATATAAGATTAGAGCACAAGGCGTTACAAAGAAGAATTGAGATTGATGTATTGAGAAGAGAATGTTTTGAGATCTATATCAGGATATTGTACGAGATACTATATCAAGTGAAGTATATCAGATTGTAACATGAGTTGTTGCAGCACAGACAATACATCAAAAGAGAAGTATATCAGAAAATCATAAGTAATTCTTTTCTAAAGCCTAAAGTTGTTCATGAGTTTATGATAAAGAAATAATGAAGCAAACGAGATAAGTATTATATAGACAACCATAATAAAAGAAATTCTAAGACTGTATAGGTATGGGACTATACAATTGAGGATGACTCATACTCAGAATATTATGTTAGATAAAAGAAAGAACAAGTGAAACTAATTATTTCAAAAGAAATCTAAGATAATTTAATCATTTTAAGACTATGTCAGATGTCACTATGTATTAGACTGGTGTTTTTCCTATTGAGAATCTTTGATTCTCATTGCTATTGTTATCATTTTTTTTTAGATCGCAATGATGAAGATCCTTAGCTTACTTCGACATCACGGTCCAGACCCTTTTGAGGGACCGATGATAGAGAATTTTAGTCAGTATATTTTATTTTTCTTAGTGAATTTTGAGTAGTACCCTACCCAGACTAGAAGGTTCTTGCATGAACCAGGGTAAGGGTTTGACATAGTTATGGATACTATTGACTTGTCATTAGTTAATACAATTATATAATTTTAATATATTATTTTGTTCAAATTTAGCAACGGCAAGATAAAGTGCTTTATGTTCACTAAAAAAAGCAGGCTCATATGTAAATATTATATATACACCTTTAAGATCAAGCAGAGTTAACAAGTAACAACCATTTACTATAAGGTTATGGCTTAAGCATAGCTTTGTGGTAGGAAGGGTGTTACATTTAATGGTATCAAAGCAGTTCATCCTATTAGAGCCTGGGGATGGTCTGACTTGCTTCTAAAGCACACTCTAAAATTTTAGTGTCATGCAATAGGATTTTATCTGTTAAGATAAATAGTAGAACTTTATGTGCATGACTGCTTACTTTTGAAGTAGTTAGTAGCTATCATGCTTAGTATTGTATTGAGCCTGATCAACTCAATGCCTTTTGCTATGTGTGGTAGGAAACTAATGACTTCAGGTAGGTGTAGTAGGACTAATAATAAAGACGATGATAGGTTGCCTAAGGGGGAAAGCTACAAATGTTATGCATAATTTTTGGAATATGACCTTGGTTATTAGGGAGCAAACTATAGCTACAAAGTTGATAATGAGCACTATTGGGAGGTAAACTCATGAAGGATACCAGAAAAGGCTAACTATTTGTTGCATTCTAAGGAGCAAAAGCACCCTAATTCCCGAGAACCTAAACCCAGATAACGAAGAAGGATAGATTAAGTAATGGAGAAGAATCTTTGAAGTATTATAGAGTTTGGACTCATAGAAAGTGGGTTAGGTTGCCTAAGTGTTAGACACAGACATTGATTACTAATTGATAATTGCTAGAATGCTAATTGAAGAAGCAAATATTGAAATGACTTGGGATTTTGGTCAAGGATGATTTCCTTGAGAAGCATTTTCCTCATTTTTTAAGAAATGTTAAGGAATTGGAAATTCCTAAAACTTCAACAGGGGTACATGACGGTGCCAGAATATACAGCAAATTTCAATGGGTTTTCCACAACTTATTAGAGCAATCCTAATGAAGAGTTAGAAATGTTAAGTATGAGGGAATCCTTAGAGATGAACTTTTGACAATGGTGGGACTAATGGAAATTAGGGACTTCACCTCATTGGTGCATAAAAGTGCTTTAGTGGAAAAGTACAATTGGAAGCTAGCAATGGCACAAGAAAGGCTAGCACTATATAGCATAATGTTTAAACCTACTTTACCACCACAAATAGAATTTTCCTTACGGGGATGGAAAAAGGGAAGTAGTCGCAGAAACTAGTTGATAACAAAGAATGCCTAGAATATGGAAAGAATCATGATGATAAACCATTTGTAGCTAGATAGAATGTTTGTTGCCAATGCAAGAAGCCAGGTCACAAGATTAGGAATTGTCCAACTAGAAATATACCACCCCTACCTAGGCCACAACAATCGGAACGTGTTTTGCCATGAATGCAAAAGATAAGGCACTATAGGGGGAACTCATTCACAAAACAAGACATGGAAAGCCTAATAGTCCAATCATACTTTGATGTATTTGGAAGAGATATAGTGAGAGTTTCCCACACAAAGAAAGACAAACTTATCTATCAAATTAGTACAGGAATAGGTCCAATCTCCATAGCTGATTACCTGATGTTTGCTTTGGAATTAACAGAACTGAAGAAATAGATTGAGGAGCCATTAAGTAAACATTTTATCTGGCCAAGTACATCACCATGGGGAGCTCCTGTCCTCTAGGTGAAAAAGAAGGACAAAATTATAAGATTAGCTGTTAAGTATAGACAACTAAATAAGGTGATGATCAAGAATAAGTATCCTCTTCTAATGAGTGATGATCTCATGGATAAAATGATGGGAGCGACAGTATTTTCCATGATTGATTTGAGATCGGAATACAACCAGATTCAAGTTCGGGAGGAAGATAATCCAAAGCATGCTATAGGCATTCCGAGATTATATTGATATCTTTTGAGATAACTAATGCCTTGATAATATTCATGGATTGCTTGAATTGAATATTCTGACCTTTCTTAACAAGTTCATAATTGTTATATAGGTGATATTATCATCTATTCAAGGATTAAGGAAGAACATGAGTAGCATTTTAGAACAATGCTACAGATTTTCATGCCAAGAAATCTTAGTATGAATCCTGGCTATAACAAATAAGATTCTTGAGTCATGTAGTACATAAGAAGAAGTCACACTTAACCCAACAAAGATTGAAGTAGTATTAGTTTGGGAAAGATTAGCTACTAAAATGGAGATTTGGAGTTTTGGAATTAGCTGATTACTATAGAAGGTTTATCAAGGAATTCACCTAGATAGACTTACTCTTAACCAAGCAGAACCAAAAGAATGTACCTTTAACATAGACAGCAGAATATGAGGGAAGTTCTCAGGACCTCAAGTAGAAGTTAACCATTGTATCTATAGTAGTCTTGCTGAAGCCACATGATTTGTTGAGATTTATTGACATGCATCAGGAAAAGGGTTGGGTGCATTTTGAGGTACTCTCTTACGGCAAAAGCCTTAAGTATCTTTTTGATCAGAAAGACCTGAACATGAGACAATGTAGATGGATGGAGTTCATTAAAGGTTATGAGCTCAATTTGAACTACCATTCAGGAAAAGAAAGAGTGGTAATATATGCCTTTAGCAGAAAAGCTTGGGTATTTCTTAGACGATGATTAAAAAGATAAAGTTAGAAGAGATTTTCCAAAACCTTAAGTAAAGGGTAGAAGAGAGGACTGGAAGTGTATATTTAGGGCAGATTAAAGTCACAAGTAACATTAAGAAGGAGATTTCACTAGCCTAGCAAGAAAGACCAAAATTTCAGAAGAATCATAGCCTCAGTTCAAGTTGGGGATAGAACGATTTTGCATGGGGCGAAAATAGAATATATGGAAGTATCAAGATCGAATATGTGTATCGAGAATAGGATTCTTCATTATAATATTCTAGAAGAGACTCACAATGGTAATTTCTCTATACCCCCAGGAGTTACAAAAATGTATAGAGATCTTAAGAAGGTGTTCTGATGGCCAAAGTTACAAGCAGATGTAGTAGAAGTAGTGTTAAAGTGTTTGACTTCCAAAAGATAAAGATAGAACATAAGGAGCAACCAAGTACACTTTAACCTCTAGAAATTCTAAGATGGAAGTGATAAAGCATTTCAACAGACTTTGTGACGGGATTACCCAAAACACCATTAGCATGTGATGCTATCTGGGTTAGTAGATAGACTAACCAAATTCGTACATCTTCTACTGATAAGGGTATCATATTCTCTTGGGAAATTGGCTAAGTTTTATAATTGAGGAAGTTGTGATACTGTGTGGTGTTCGTTCTACTATAATTTCATACCAGGATCTGCGATTCACTTCAAGATTTTAGGGATCTTTTCAAAAAGCTTTTGGAAGTAAACTTTGCTTAAGCACAACTTATCATCCCTAGACAGATAGGCAAACAAAAAGGGTCATTCAAATGCTGGAAGATATCCCGAGCGCATGTGTACTGGAACACTGTGGAAATTGGAATAGTTGTTTGCCATTAATTGAATTCATCTACAACAGTAGCTATCACGCAAGCATTGGAGTGACTCTCCATGAAGATCTATATGGATGGAAGTATCATCGTCTCTATGTTAGTATGATTCAGCTGAGAGTAGTCTTTTGGGACTAGACTTTGTCCGGCAAACTATCTAGTAGATAAAGAAGATTTGAAGTAAAATTTGATTGCTCAAGGTTAGTAGAATGGCTATGCTAATAAAAGAAGGTAACTATTAGCTTCCCCTGAAGGAAAGCACTTACTTTTTAGAGTTATCTCTATGGCCTGGATAGGTAGAGCCCTTAAAGTCTAGAAACTAAATCCTCATTTTATAGATCATTTTTAGATCGAAGGTTGAATAGGTTCAGTAGTATACCAGATAATTTTACTTCCACGTATGTCAAAGATTCATGATGTATTCCATGTGTCAATTTCAAAAAGTCAACTCTGATGCTAGTCATATACTAGAATCTGAATCCATATGACTACGGGATAACTTGATGTTTAGGTTATCACTAGTGTGAATAGTGGATAGGAGCGTAAAGCTACTTTGAGGAAGATCCATCTCTTACGTAAAGGTTGCATGAGGCAGAGAAGGATCCAAGGAATAGCGTAGAAGTTAGAATCAAGTACACGAGAATACTAAATTTTGAGGGAAAAATTTATTTTAAGGAGGGTAGAATGTAACGACTCACCTATTTGTATTTTTGTGATAAAATAATTAATTCTGAGTAATCGGTAGGGATTTTAAAAATTTCGACATACATAGTTAGAATCGAAATGATATAAGGATTCTGTAAAAAAAATGAAAATTAAATTTTTATTATGAAAAATTCAATATAATAATATTTTAATCGGGGATATAGAATTAGACCTTATAATAAATATAAGGACATAGAAAAAAATAATAATAAGATTTAACAAATATTTTTATCCTAGTAAAATTTTTTAGGCATCGATTGGGTACCAAAAGGGTAATAATTGGTACACCGAAGTGGTAATAATTGGAAACACCAAAATTTGTCTAAATAATAGCTATTATTATATCTCAAATAATTTCTAGTTCGGACAGTTAAATAACCATAGACATTTCTAATAATGATACAAGGCAAATCGATTCGAGAATATCAATTTCCTTACTTTGTCTCCAAGTAAGGTTTATTATAAAAAGGAAAAAGAAAACCAAATTGACATTTCTTCTCAGTTTGGCCACAGAACCCACGTTTCCTTTCTTTCTTTCTCCATTTTCTTCAAGTTTTTCACTTTCAAACTCATGAAACCTTCAAGTTCTTTAATGATACTCTTAGATATACACATAAACTACTTCAAGAACATATCCTCTACATTAAACTCAAGCCAAAACCTTATTTTTCCCCTTTAAAATAATCCAAACAGCAACTCAAATAAGTGCTGGAAAATGGGTTCAAGACTTGATTTGGAGGAGAAAAAGCTAGAGAAAAGTGTAGCAAAAGCTTGGAAAAAAAAGGTAGGAAAATTCTAGTCTATTGCTTAGTGATTGTTTGGCTAGTTTGTTAATATAAATCCTTAAGATATGTTTCAAATTATTTTATGAAATCTGAAATTTATCTTCAAGATTTATACAAATATATATATATATATATATATATATATATATATATGAGTTGGTTGAATATAAAGGATGCAATAGATATAAGTTTGTGAATTGGTTAATTCTAGGATTTATGATTACTTGAGTTGTGATGAAATCATGCATATTGAAACCTAAGTTTTTATTTTAGAATTTTTATTTTTCAGAAACTATTCTTGGAACTAGAATTTTTATTTCAGAATTATATAATTTTGAGTACTTAGATTATTATGAAATCTTGGGTATTGGAATTTAGGTGCTGGAAAATTTATAAGAATTATTACTAACTAAGAGATGTAATAGAAAATTCTGACGATGAAAAGTCTAGAAAAAATTTAGTAGACTTTACGGAAAAATATCATAATAATGTACCAGATTTTACAGGGAACATCTTATAAAAATCTAATAGATTTGCAAAAAATCTAGTAAAGTATTTAGTTGTTTGTTTTTAGAAAGTCTCATAAAATTTAAGATAGATTTGGAGCATAATATGAATATCTCATAAGACTTAAGAGACTTTTAACAGAATATCTCATACATATTTAGTAGATTTTACAAAACATCTCATACATACTTAGTAGATTTTAACAAAATATCTCATAAGACATCAAGAGATTTTTTTTAAACAGAATATCTCATAAGAATTTAATGAAATTTCAAGGAAATCTCAAAGACAAGGGTAAGAAACCGAGCTTCAAGAAGAGAGGGAAACGTAAGAAAATAAATCTCACACAAAGAGAGGGAAATCAAGAAAAGAAGCTTTATGTAATAATCAATTGTTTGATTGTAAGCTCATGGATTCATGGGTAGTAGTAGACGTGCTACGCCCTTAGAACTATATCAGGTTGTAATCGGGATGGTGTTACATCGTTATGAGAAAGGGATGTACTAAGGATAGCGAGGCTATCTAGATGAGATGGAGTAGACATACTACATCTAGTGAACTATATCAGGTTGTAACATGACGGTGTTGCATCGTTGATAGTACAATCCAAAGAGAAGTATATTACAAGAATCCTATGAGTTCTACTATCATGCCTAAACTTTAAAAGCAAGTTCATGTCAAAGAGGAAATGAAATTGATGAAATGAAATGAAGTATATCAAAGTTAAAGGGATGAATTATATCAGATTACAACACAAGGCGTTACAAAGAAGAAATGAGATTGATGTATTGAGAAGAGAATGTTTTGAGATCTATATCAGGATATAGTACGAGATACTATATCAAGTGAAGTATACCAGATTGTAACACGAGTTGTTGCAGCATAGACAATACATCAAAAGAGAAGTATATCATAAAATCATAAGTAATTCTTTTCTAAAGCCTAAAGTTGTTCATGAGTTTATGATAAAGAAATAATAAAGCAAACGAGATAGGTATTATATGGACAACCATAATAAGAGAAATTCTAAGACTATATGGGTATGGAACTATACAGTTGAGGATGACTCGTACTCAGAATATTATGTTAGATAAAAGAAAGAACAAGTGAAGCTAATTATTTCAAAAGGAATTTAAGATAATTTAATCATTTTAAGACTATTTCAGATGTCACTATGTATTGGACTAGTGTTTTTCCTACTGAGAATCTTTTATTCTCATTCCTGTTGTTATCATTTTTTTTTTAGATCGCAATGATGGAGATCCTTAGCTTACTTCGACATCACGGTCCAGACCCTTTTGAGGGACCAATGATAGAGAATTTTCGTCAGTATATTTTATTTTCTCTTAGTGAATTTTGAGTAGTACCCTACATAGACTAGAAGGCTATTGCATGAACCAGGGTAAGGGTTTGACATAGTTATGGATACTGTTGACTTGTCATTAGTTAATACAATTATATAATTTTGATATATTATTTTGTTCAAATTTAGCAACGGCAAGATAAAGTGCTTTATGTTCATTACAAAAAGCAGGCTCATATGTAAATATTATATATACACCTTTAAGATCAAGCAGAGCTAACAAGTAACAACTACTTACTATAAGGTTATGGCTTAAGCATAGCTTTGTGGTAGGAAGGGTGTTACATTTAATAGGTGTTACACTTAGTATAGAGTATCTAGAGAAAATAAATTTAAAGAGCAAGCACGATTAGTTTTTGAATAGATATGTTATTTCACTTTAGAGCTATGATTTTAGATTTATTATATATATAAAGACTTATGTTAGCTTAGGATTTAAATTAAGAACTACAATTTTATGGTACTAAGAGGTACGGAATTCAGTATGATTCATAGCAACTGCCAGATATATATTTTGTGGGCTTGAAATCGGGATGTCTACAAGTGATGATTCCTTGGGCTCAATTTTCACAACCACAGTTATGCTAAAGTCAAGTTGTTATGAACCCAAAACTCTTACAGTATTAAGAATTTTGGGACTTGCATTTGCGAGGGACGAAGCACCCACTTTTAGAAATGTTGATTTCATTTAATTCTGTTGAGTTATGTATGATGAGAATTAATGGCGGCCATGGAGGCAATAGTATTAAACAACCATGGAGGCAATAGCGTTAGCAGCCATAGAGGCAATATTGAATAATTAGCCACGGAGGCAGAGCTTCTAGAGAACATAGCTAAACGAGACCTAGTGAAATGCCCATAGAGAATAGAGATAATTACAAGTAGTTATTAATATTATTCTTATATAAGTTTATCAAGTTTAGAGTATTATTTATTGTGACTCAGAGAAGTCTAGAGTTTTGTTTTATATATTTATGTATGGGATTACTAGAAACAATTTTAGAATTTGTTTTATTATTATTATTATTGTTATTGATTATTAGTAATATTATGATTTTATACATCTTGGTTATTGTCCCATGACAAGGGATATAGGTGAGAATTCACTCACTGAGTTTTAGATGAAACTCATTCCTCTCCCTTTTACCATTACAGATACTTTAACTGCTGCGAGTTCTTCTCAGCCACCTCCTCCCCAACAGTAGAGGTTCCCGCTTGGTGAGCTTCATTTCGAAGTGAAGTGTCTTTTGATTTCTTTTGGTTAAAGATAGAGTGCTCCAGTGTACATTGCAGGTAAGGTCCCGAACCATATATATATTTGCATGGATTTATCAGGATTATTTGTATTTCTATGATTATGGTTTTATAGATGTTTTGTAAATAAGCAACTCAATTTAAAATATATCACAATTACAATTTTAGATTTTATTTATGAAGAAAAGGATTACTCAGGTTTATTATGAGTTCAAGATGAGATTTTATTTACAATTTAAAATAGGTTTTATGAATAAAATATGCATATAGTATAATGCAACAATCACGAGGCTTACGTGGGGACGGGAATCCTATCGTGCTGGTCACGATCCAAGTTGATTCATGACAGAATCTCTTGGGGGCCATTATGCCACGTAGGATATCTGTGGGACCCCTTGGCTAAGTTCGTTGTGTTGGGTTTTTATACAATTGTATGGTACGGATTACGCAGCGGAAATTTAAATTCTACAAAAACCCAAAACTGGATCCTTGCAAATCAATCGGTTTGAAAAAAGTGATCGAATTATGTACCTTAGAGCATGGTTCACATATCTCAATCCTCATATTTGAACTGTAGGCACTGCTCAATGAAGGACAACCTTCTATCAATATCTATACATGAATGGTCACAATCAGTTGTCGAGTGCTAGCTCAATGTGATTCCAAATCGCAGTTATAGGGTTTCCTTCAATTTGTTTTCACTTCTAAAGTTGTGTAGCATATGCAAAACCGAGATCCTTATCTTTTCTATTTATAGAGAGATACGTGATCTTAACTAATTAGGAAAAGGATGTTGAGTTTTTTCTTAAAAAAAAAGTTTCAGAATTTGAAAATAAATCTTTTCAAATCTGATTCGATAATATCCAATATATTCATGATCATATTTTAAATTTATATTATCTCATAATATAAAACATAATCAAATTTAATATAGAGATAATATATCTCATATATATATATTGTCACGACTCAATTTAGGCACGTGACTGGCACGTGAGAAATCTCATTCTCATGCAAGCCTTTTTGACCTGTTTACTAATTTTGCATGCATACTCTGCTCTAACATTCATGAAAGATAGAAAATTTTCTCTTTTTCTGCATATAAATCATCTGTTCTCTGGAATCAAAATCATTATATCTAAAATCTTGTAATAGTCTCTCGAATCTCAAAATCATGAATTATCTATACATACAAATCATATACACTTTGTCAAATGTCTAGGTCATTATATACAAATCAAAATATAATCTTAATATGCTAAATGCAAAAACAAAACATGCTCTAGGTCCAGGATCCTGCCTGCATTGTACTGGAGCACTCTAAACAAAATGGGAAGGCCTCACTCAAGTGAAGCTTACCAACTATACCTAGTGCTGCTTCATGGATGGCCAAAATAACAACATCTATAATACCTGTAATAGAGAGAAAGGCAGAGGGGTGAGTTTTGTAACCAAAACTCAGTGAGTGAATCTCCACCTGAAACCCCTTTTCATGGGATGTCAAGAAAACAATGCACAAAAATCATAATAACATTAATAATATAAGAAAAGATCTCACATAATCAAGTATACATATATTTCTAAAAGTCCTTTATAATCATCATGTTATAACTTAAAACAATTTCTCTGAATTTATTCTCATAACTGAAATCATACAAGCAATGCAATATAGTAGCTCCTAGAGAAACAGTAATATCTGCTCTATAATTATGTATATCAATTATGATATAAATGTTTCTCTGCTCTATGGTTCTTATAGAACCGAAGTTGGATACCTAACTAGGTTCCATTCTCAGCTCTACTCTATGAGATTGCTCTTAGGCAACTTGGTACCAAGGTTAACGATCATTCAGCCATTAACTCGCTGTCTGTTTCTCTATAGCTACTGTCTAAACTGAATAAACAAATAAATGTAAGCACCTTTAAACATTTAACTCTCTGTGAGCTCTGAATCTATCTGATTCTAATAGTTTGACCTTAGTATAACTGTGGCTATGAAATCATGCCCAAGGGATCACTCTCTGCAGACATTTGTGATTTCAACAGCTCACAGAATATGTAGCCATCAACTGTTCTGAATCTCATAAGGATTCAAGCTCTAAAACTGTTTTTGTTTAATTTTCTAAAACATGTCTCAAACCATCAAGCTTTACATAAATAAAAATCTCAATATCATATTTCCAAAATGACTAAGTACACCATCACAATTCCATTCTCCTCTCTAAATTGTTTATCTAGCATAAAGCAACTTCCTGTACATAACTCGATTCCAAAATCCAATAAAAAAATCATAAAGGTCTTTAACCATTACACATAGCATCACTTTTATCTAAAAATAGTATCACAAACATGGTCCCATGAGTTTTCTCTATAACAGGTTTCATGCTCTAAAATCAGTTATTCAAGAAATATAAATCAACGATAAACTTCAATCCTCTTTACAGAAATCTCTAAAATCAAATAATACATGATATCTTTATAAAAAAATAACTCTAATGCAGAACATAGAGATCACAAGTGTGAACCCAATCACCTGGAGGGGTAAGATGCACACACACAACACCAATAGGACTCTTAGAAGCATAACTAACAGTAATATCTGACATAAAGATAACAGAACTCTAAATCCTCTAAATATCCAAGAATCCATCTCTAATATACTAGAAGACTTCTCTCCTTGAGAAGCATAAAGAATCCCCCCCAATAACAAAGAAGGAATAGGGAATAGAGAGAGAAATCAAGAGAATAGCATACCTTATATCCTTAGAAGGAAGAAAAATGGAGTTTAAATGATGAAATGATGAAGAAATAAAGTGGAGAGGGGAAGGAGTTGTGTTTCTCTACTGAAAAGAGGATTTGGGTGTGTTTTTGGTTGTGGGAAGGTTCTATACCCCGAACAGGGGTTTTTAAGTCATCTGTCGAGCGCTTGGCGCTGCACTCACCAGAGAGCATAACAATGGTCTGCTCGCTTCAGTTGACCGCTGCAACGCAACGCTCACCAGCAAGGTCTGTCACTCTCCAGGATGGTCTCTGTGAACACCCGATTTTGTCCGGCCGTTGAAACAAAAAATCCAAAAATTTGCATACTTCACAGTTTCTTTTAGAGTCTTTTCAAAAGATTTAAAAATATTATTTTGAAGTGCTTTGGTTTATTTATTTTGAAAAATTAAAAAAATGAAAAAGGGTCTTTTATTTCAATCAAAAACAAAAAAGAGAATGAAAATAATAAAAAGAATGTTGTTTATAGATGGGCCCGATTTTTGTTTAAGTCATTTATGCTCTGTCCGTACAAGTTTTTCTGAAATCTTTCCATTTATTTCCTTTGAAAAAAAAAAAGAGGGGGAGTCATTTTACTCATTTTGAAAATAAAAAAAAATCAGGTTGGTCTTAGCCCATGGTGGATCTTGTTTTTAAGTCCGTGCTAGCCCTTTCCTTGAATGCATTTCGGGCTTCTATATTAGGTTTCTAGCCCAACCCGTTTCAACCCCGAATTTTGTGATCCAAAAAATGCATAAAAAATGATGAACGGAAAAAATAAAAATGTGTGTCAAACACATGGTCCCATTCTCTGCCAAAATATGCTCATGCTTCTGAGCAAGATACAGGAACGATGCACTGATGGCAATAAACATCAAAAAAACACACCAGTCTCTGCGGGCATGGGCATTCGGCCAAAGCCCGAGACACTGAACAACTGCAGAAGCGTGAGAGGCAAACTCCATTTGGGTTCTCTTGATTCTAAGAGCAGGATGGGATGAGAAATAAAATAAGAAAACGGTCTCAGAATAAATAGGATAGGAGAATGAGAGGACAGGGGGCAGAGACAGGTGATCGAATTTAAGGGCAAGGAGATTTTTTAGGGGGGGCACATATCAGTTACTAGCATCAACACTTACTTCCGGTTGTTGTTTTCATCAAGAAGGGTGATCTAATTTTTAGAGACTCTTGATAACCTCAGAGAAAAGTACTTACTATAATGGAAGGTTGCTAATCAAAAAGGAGTGATCCAATTTTGGAGACCCTAAGATACGTAACGGCAATCAGTTAATTACTATTTGAACAAACACAGAGAAATATATACAGGTGAGTTGCAGTGAAGCATGAATTCATATTTGTGTCATTATTTCGGATTTTTTTTTTTTTTGGCAATCTGCATACATTCCATAGCTATCCCATTCTCAAATCATAAAACATATACACACCTTTTTTTTTAAAGTGAACCAGGAGCGTAGCTTTTTTTTTCACAACCAGAAGTTTAATCATAGGAGTAACAAACCAAACAACAAAATCATTTTCAGCCAAATATACTTCCAGATTTTTTTTTAAGGAAAAAGAAGCTAAAAAATAAAAATCACCAGCCACATCAAACTGTGGCGCTCCTCCCTTCATGCTGTCGTGAGTCTCGGCCTCACCTCCTCTCCCCCCCGTCGCGAGTTTCAGCTTCACTTCCTCCCTTCCATGGCTATCCCCTCATCTCACTCCCCCCTCATGGCTGTTCTCTCTCTCCTTTCCCTTAGATCCAATCTCTCTCTCCCTTGCTCCCTCTTTCTCTGTGTGTAAGTGTGTGTGTTTGAAAGTAAAGCTCCAAGTCCCCATAGTGTCCAGAACCTATCGCTTTTCCTTTCCTTATAACTGACCCAACCGCTACAAGCCTAACCATTGCCGCGAGCCCTCATCTCTTCCCCGTCGCTCGCAGCGCGCCGCCGCCATGTTGAGTCGCGGGGGTGCCTATTCCCTTTGCTCGGCCATGCGGCCTCTTTCTTCCTCTCTGTCCATGTGGTTTCGAGAACCTAGGCCCCTCGCTGTTCTTCCCTCTTCGGGCTACGTTATTGTACTTGGTCTTGAGCCTCCGGATCTTCTCCTTCAACTGGCCCGAGGAGGCGTCGAAGCTGAGCACTTTGGCCCTCTTTCTCATGAAATCGTGAAAGGCCTCGGCGCACTTGTAGGGGTTATCCTCTCCTGTTGCGGATCTGAAATAAATGATGCCTTCGAGGATAGTAACTTCATCTTGCTCGCTGAAGACCTTCTGGAAGAGCTTCTTGGAGTCATCGCGGGATGATTTCTTCGTGTCCTCGTCGTCAGAAGCTGGAGCTCCATCGGCCAACTCCTTCTTCCTCTCTGACCAGCCGCGTAAACCCCCCTGTCCCGCCTGCTTAGTCGCACGCCATCTCCTTTCTCACACTGTCTCTCTCTCGCATTCTCTCTCTTAATATCTCTGAATATGTGCATATGGGGACAGCACAAGGAAAAATGAAATCCCCATCTCCTTGTTCACGTGGGTGACAATGTAAAAGTGTGAAGTAGGAATTTACTTATTTATTATTATTATTTTTTTTTGTATGGGTCAAGACAGCTTATGTCTATTTTTTTTGTGTTGTTTGTTTTTCCTCTTGCAAATTTTTGGGCTTTTTATTGATGCAGGTAGCGCTTGAGACATATTGTTTTGGTTAGGATTTTATCTGACTCCTTTTGTTATTGGGCTGTGTTGGTTTGGACTGAAATATATAGTTAGCATGGGTTTAGTTCTATCCAGTACATTATTTGTTAAATTTGGTAGGTTAGTTTTAGTTTGGGCTACTTCATCCTTGAAACGTAATAGTTCCAGAAACTGTTTTAGAGTTTATGTCTTCTTCCAGAAAAATAAAAAGAAAATTATTTAGTTGTGTATTGGATTTTTAAATAATTTGTGTTTGAATTTATTTTTTTTTCCTTTAATTTTTTTTTTAATTAACGCGTGTATATATATAATGGTAGTTAAACCTCATATTTATTTTTTACGTTCATATTATTTGTTTCTGTTTTGTTCAAATTAATTATGTGATAGTTATCTGTTTATGAGTCAGCTTTATCAATTCATGTTGAAATTGGCGTCAAAATAAACAAACATGTTTTATTTTTCTTTTTGGTAAATAAATGCATTTTTAAATAAAATAAAAATGTCTTCCTTTTCAAATAAATGATTTTTTTTCTTTTAAAATGATAATTCATGCAATGGACAATGAGAGTGATTGAGTGACAAATGTCATCTTCACCCTTATTGAACCATAAGGGTTTATTGAGTAGCCAAGTGCTAACTTAAATCCTACGATGAAATTTCACAAAGAAATTCTCATTAATTAAAACCGATCAACACACAAGCATTTTCTACAGAACTACGTGACTTTGAGTTCCTTATTGCACCGGAGGATACGTAGGAGCAGATAACCTCTGTCAAGCCAAAATTAATTTTTCTTTAATTTATTTGTTGAATTGTAAATACATTTATGTAAATTATTTACTTTTTCTTACATTGTAAATATATGTGTAAATTATTTTTCTTAATTTATGTGTTGATTTCGTTAAACTAATTTCTTCTTGATTTATTTATTTAAATTGTAAATATATTCACGTAAGTAAATTTTTGAATTTATTTGTTTTGTCTTCTTTCATTAATTTATATTTTGAGGGGTTATTATTTAATTTGCATAATTTACTAAGGTACCGTCTAAGGACGGGTGTATTAGGGGTGCGTGGGATTAAGTTCCTACCCTTCCCTATGCATAACCGACTCCCGAACTCATATCTAGTTTTCAAACACTATTTTCATAAAAAATAAAATTGGTTTTTCCAAGATTTTCCAAATTAAATAAACTTGGTAGCGACTCCATTTTTAAACATAAATAATTATTTTTCGATGTCCCGTCGCGATTCTGGTTGTGACAGTCTCTTACTCCCCAGGATGGTCTCTATGGTCTCCCACTCTCTAAAGCTCACTTATTACATTTCTTAATTAAAGTTAATTTTTATTTCCTATTAACTTTTAAACATAAATGTAAATAAGGGAATACTCTCTATTTGGATTCAAATAAAATGTCTAAAAAATCAAACTCCAACCCAATCAAAATCTAAATTTTTGGTTTTAGTTCAAATCCGAAAATTTTCACAGTTTTATGAACTTATACTCTAAAAACGAAACGTTTAAAGGTTTCCAAAAATTCATAAAAAATTACTCTTTAACTTATACTTCTCTAAGAAATAATTATCAGGACTTTTGGTCCCAAGAATATGACTCTATTATATGGCCCTCCAAGGGCATGTAGGGTCCAGACTTAGAAAAATTTTAGGACTCGGAGTGACAGATAACAGTAACTGACACCCTTTTTAGTTCAAAAAAATTTCCTAACTCTTTTATTTAAATTTGGGGTATTACATATATATATATATATATACATATACTTAAAATTTGAATTCTTAAAGAACCTCAATCCGTTCGCTACATTCTTAGTGTACAACCTAATAGGTTTACATTATGTTGACAGTAGGCTCAATACCATTATTATGTCTGCAATTCATAAGTGGTCTCTAGCAAGATATTATGTTTTACCCAAGTAACAGTAAATTAAAAGTCCATATTAACTTAACCAATATAATATGTCATAATCATTTTGTCACACGATATCTAATTTGAACATAAAGCATGGACAATGTACATAACCCTTATATTGTTTACATATAATTTCTCAATCTCCAAGTAGACTGATAAATCAAAATGACAATGATGACTTCTTCAGTTCATTTGAGTACGGCCATGCATTTCTTAATCTCACTTATAGAGAGGACTAGTAGATATCTCTCTAAAAAAGAGGGATAAATCCCTTCTTGTTTAATCATTATCCTCTCCATAAGTTCCATTACATTTAACCACAATATTTATAATTATCCAATGAAAGATAACATTTGATTATGTCAAATAATATTCTTTATATATGAAACTGTGTAAACTCATGTATGAGAATTTTTTACATAACTATTATGAGAATCATTTATAACATTAATCTATATCGTGATCTCACAATGGGTCTATCCAGTATATTGTTCTCTAATAAATACCCATAAGCTTAATTTTGTACCATACACATAATTATCTTATAATTTTCATAAAATAATATAATATTTTTTATATTGATATTCAATCAAATTATTTAATTTACATTCTGTTTTCAATAATGATAATAAAAGTTAATCATAGTTGTTAATATAATAATATATAATTTAATAATAATAATAATAATAATAATAATAATAATAATATAAAACTGTTAGTGGATCGAAATGAGTCTATTTTTTATTCACATGGTACCTCATACAAAGCAAGATATTTTTATTCACTTGTCCATCTTTTACAAAGTGGATAGGAACGAGAAGATATAACTCACTAGATGTGAATTACCAAAACATGTTGTACAAGTAGAAATTCTTTGCTACTCTTTAGACAAGATAAAATATTTATTCTACTCTATTTATTAATTGATATATTAATTATTAAAATAAAAATAATAATAATACCTCATAAAATTTATCTATTTAATAATAAATAGATCGAAGTAAATATTTTTTTTTTCACTCTCCACATGCCTAAATATTTCTTTTGTACAATTGTCCTCTAGCTCTTGTTGGATTCAAAAGAAGGCTTGTTGCTAGGATAAGACAACCGCGACAACCAAAAGGATATATAAGACGAAGGGTATGATTAGGCTAACTTATATGAATAAATGATTAAATATCACTGAAAATGTTGCTTGAAAGTAATTTTCTTCTCAAAATTAATTTGCAGAGACTATTCTTAACCTGTGTAGCTTTTAGTTTCATTTATGTTTTCATTCTTCTAATTTTCAATTTTTAAAATTTTATAAAAAAAAAAGTTTAAATAATAAATAATTCTTCTTTTTTGTTTTCTCTATTTTTATATACAAAATTTTAAAAACAAAGAACATAAAAATAAAAATTGATATTCCTACTTCGATTTTTTCCCCATAGAGTCATGATATGTTGCTCAAAAGATTTGTCTGCACAAATTTATCGGATACAATTTTTATATATATGGTAAATTTAAAATAACTAGATAAAAATTATGAGTGATTAAAAAATGAGCTGTTCATCTTATAGTTTGACCCAGTTTCGGCAAATAACGTTTTACAAAAAAATTTTGAGTAATTTTTTTTAATATTATAGCTATATGATATATATTTAATGGTGTTTTATAAAATATTTTATATAAATTACAAGACCTAGCACAATTGATAATTAATTGAGTTTTTTAAACATTTAATCACGTGTTAGATTTATAACGATATACATGAAAAAAGTCGTATGCCTATAGATTTACCGTGCAAGAACCTTTCAATAAACATTCCGCAAGCAACACAATTTATGACACTAAAGAGGAAAACTGTTATTTTAAAGGGAGCATGATTACACTCAAATGAAGAAAATTATTTCCTCTCCATAATTTTACATTCTATCCCCTAAACATGATTACTGGTTTATGATCGGCACGGTGAAGACGATTTTGTGTTTTTGGCCCCCGTACCTTCCCTTTTCTATTCATTCATATTACCGCCAAATCTTTATAGACATATTGTTTTGGGTGTAAAAACACGTAAACATGAACAGATCACTAGCTACAGTGCAACGTATATATCATTAACGATAAGTTCTTGTTTAAGTAAAACGCATTTCTCTACCCTGGTGATGGAAGACAAAAAAAACACATGACATATTTATTAAACACGCATCTAGAGTCTACTGAAATGGAGTTAAAAATTCAACTTAAACAGTCAGAAAAAAGAAAATCATGTCTATTTCATTTTGTATACTAAAACTTTTGACTTGATTTGTACTTCTAAGATAGACTGGTGCAGTTCAAAAACTAACAGAAGGCCAAGAGTCCCAGACAACCACATGCGTTGATTAGAGATCAACCTGGTATGATCTGTTTTGTTCCGTATTAATTAGACTTTGAATGAAAGGACAGTGACCAACTTTAGGATTAGTCACGTGGGGTCTTTCTTGCTTAAGCCATTCGCAAGAGACTATGCACGTGTCATCTACCTTGTGTATGAGACATGCCATTATGATATAACATGTAGTAGTAACTAAGTCTTGGCCCAATGAGCACAGATTTAGTTGGTACCAGGCTTCATTGATGAGCAAACACTTTTTAATACTTATACTCTCTAATTCTTGCATTTTAGAGTCATTTTCAATTATATTGCCTAACATTTACATCAAGTTTTCTCATAAACAATCATGCCATGCCAGTGTCAATTACCTCAGCTAGAGTAGCTTAATAATGAACTTGTAAACAAAACCACCTTTAAGATATATTCAATAATATTATCTCAAGAATAAAGAAAACAGAAACAGAGTGGGACTGCTCAGATGTGACAAGCCCTTACCTACCTTTTATGTCAAACATGACGAATTCTACTTCTTACATAGGCATGTAACGCATCATTTCGCCTTGGTATGTTGTAAGAAACAATGCGGTTCTATGTACAGTAGAATCTAATATAGTTTTGGGGTCATTCTCCCTCACTCGAAGAGGGGGTTCTATCATAATCATAGTTAACTTTGATGCATTAAATGCTTAGAAAGTGAAAAGTGTTTACTGAATGGCTAAAACTGACACATAACATTATTGCAGCTTCTTCGAACAAAGTATAGCTGCAAGAAATATTCCAATTGTACTAGAACTGAAAGGATTCTCGAAGAAAGCCAAAGCCAAGGAATTCTGCTGAATGACTTTGTGATTGTGAGCCCTTATGGGACAGACAACTATACTTCCATTGGGGACGCTATTGCTGCTGCACCCAATGACACAAAGCCACAAGATGGCTATGTCAGAGAAGGATACTATGAGGAATATGTAATTGTTCCCAAAGAAAAGAAAAGTATCTTGCTTATTGGAGATGGAATTAATAAGACCGTCATCACAGGGAACCATAGTGTCATAGATGGGTGGACAACATTCAATTCTTCCACCTTTGGTAAGCAATGTAATTATGAGTTATATGCTACATGTCTGGAAATTTTTTGCCAGGAAATATTGCAAGACCCAGTTGGCATGTATGTCACAATTTATGATGGAAATCGTGAGCGGTTAGGAAACATAAAATGTTCCAATTATATTTTGACACATAATTTCAGTAACCACTTTCTAACTCATTTTTTAACTGGAAAGGTTTTTTTTTTTTTTTGATTGTTACATCTAAAGTCACACTGGTCATGACACGCTTACTTGTGTCTTGTCCTTATATAAAATATCAAGTGATATTTACAAAATTAAAAACTTATCTTGATACCAAAAGTTTTAGCATTACTTAGTCTTTTACTAACAATTTGTCATTCAATGTGTTGTCATATAACTAAAAACCATTCCGTGAGCATAGACTCCTTCACAGAAATTAAATCCATTCTTGAGTTAAATTATTTTTGAGAAAATAATTATTGGGTGTAAAATTCATGTTTGTTTCCTTCTGTTTGAATGCAGCTGTTGCTGGAGAAAGGTTTATTGCAGTGGATGTTAATTTCAGGAACACAGCTGGTCCCGAAAAGCACCAAGCAGTGGCAGTGAGGAACAATGCTGACCTGTCCACATTCTATCGTTGCAGCTTTGAGGGATACCAAGACACACTCTGTGTTCATTCTCTGAGGCAGTTCTACAGGGATTGTGATATTTATGGCACCGTGGACTTCATATTTGGCAATGCTGCAGTGGTCTTCCAGAGTTGCAATATCTAGGCCAGAAAACCAATGGCAAACCAGAAGAATGCTGTAACAGCACAAGGAAGAACAGATCCCAATCAAAACACTGGTATCTCAATCCAAAACTGCACAATTGATGCTGCCCAGTGTAATACCCTAGATATACTATTACCTAGAAAAGTGTAGAGCAGCACATGTGTCCTTAGATAAATCCGGGTCCTGAATTTTACTAAGTCTGAGATCCTACACATCATTGGAGGACTATATGATAGAGCCATATTTTTTGGATCAAAAGTCCCGGTAATGGTTCCTAAAAGGAAAATAAGTTGAGGGATGATTTTTAATGAATTTTATGAAAGTTTTAAATAGTTCGTTTTTAGCCCCCAAGTTTCAAAAATCGTAAGAATTTCCGGATTTGAACTAAAACCCAAAATTTAGATTTTGATTCCTTGGGATTTTGATTTTTTAGATATTTTATTTGATTCCAAATGAGGGTAATTCCTTATTTATATTTATGTTTAAAAGTTAATAGAAAATAAAATTAAATAAGTGAATTCTAGGGAGTGAGACACCATTCTGGAGAGTGAGAGACCATCTTGTAGAGGGAGAAACCATTCTGGTGAGCGCTTAGCGCTGTAGCTGTAGCATCCTAATTTTAACCCAATATTCCTAGAACATATTTAGGTTAATCATTAGGTTATTACCTCTTAGTCTCGTTCTTTAAAATCTTTCTTTAAAATACTTAGCGGAAATTACGGGTAAATTTTTTTTTTTTGAAAACATAAAGCAAAGTGAGAGCCGTGTACAACGTAAGACAGGAAAATAAATAAGAAAGTAACAAGGCATGAAAGAACATGGAACAATCAATAACTCATCAAAGAAACACTCCATTAATATCATAATAGGCCCACTCGAAGGTGGAACTTAGTCTAGTATAGAATAGCACGAATACAATGGAAAGGAAATACAACAGAAACAGAAATACATGGAAGATGTAAATAAAACACTCCTACCCTAGTGCATCTAAAGTGGATAACCTCATAATAAAATAAGGTTTATCCTATCTATGAGTGTGTGGGTGTACTAGCTCCCCTCAAGACACTCTACCACTGGCGGCAGTGATCATCGGATTACAAAGGTATGTAACCAAGGAACTGCGCGAGCTCCTCGAAGGTGAACAAGCAGATGGGGAAACGAATGCGGAGCGGCTGGATGTGTGTTCCGTGGCGGGGGCACATCTCGGCCCTCCATGCTAACCTCAACTGCACCACCGTCTCCTCACTCCCCTCTCGCCGAAATGGGGGAGTGGGGCCGAACTCTCCGAGTAAATGTGCGTCGGCAAGTCCTTGGATGGGTCCGTCTCCGATCTCCTCAATCGAGGTACATGCTTCGGATAGTCACGTACGACGAAGGCAGAAGGGTGAGCGCATCGGATCTGCTTGTCACGAGGGCGTGTGCGCTAGAAGATCAGGTCGTCGCCAAAGGGAGATGTAGGAGAAAAACGGTAACTCTATACAAGGTGAGCGAAGGGACGTCCTACAAACATGAAGACTCGAACTGTGCACCGTCCCTCAAAATGGTAGGATCCATGGTCCGGATCAAAGTGCACCTCCCACGTCAGGGTGTCGACAAAAACTAGGAACATCACCATACTCTGAAGATATGACGGGAGAAAAAGAAAGAAGAGAAATGAGTGGGAATCTTGCTAAAGAATCTCAGTAGGGAAACTCTTATCTAGGGTTACATCGTTCACATTCTCAAGAACCTTGGGTTTATTTATAAAAAGGTGTACATGCATATAAAGTTCATTCTTAGGTTTTATAAATATAATTATCCAAGGTTCATTCCCTTTAGAATGCATCTTAATGTCATGAATGCAATATATCGAGTCATGCATGCATGGTAATACCTTAAACAAATAATTCAACAAATCATAACATCAAGAAGCACATAAGTGGCATAAAGTGGCATATAACTTTCAAGTAGAACTTTCCTCAACTTTGTGACTTAGAACATCATACTTTAGCATTATAGGGCCACCCTAAAACATTATCTAGGTTATGAGCTCATACCTTAACTAGTCGTCGCTAGTTCTTACTTATCATCTGGATAAGTGAAAAAACATAATAAAATCCCGACTCCTCGAGTACAGGTTATGGGGCTTAAGGATCACCTCTCTTAGGATATATCTTCTTTGAAACGCTTTACCGCCATCTAGTGCACAGCAATTTGTCTGCTTTGGTAGGCTGTATCTACTCATACCCTCATGGATTTGTCTTTCCTAGGGGTGCTCGGCCGAACCAGTGTCACCCACGAAAGCGCGTCTCAGTGCTTTGTCACATAAAAATCTCCTGGGGGTGCTTGGCCGAACCGGTGTCATCCAGGGTTTTAATCTCATATGATTCTTCAAAAACATTATCAAGTCTTTTAGATTTGACGGAAATTCGGTAGCATAACGGTTGTATACCGAATTTCCTTCAAATCTACTTTATGCCACAAAACTCTTGTCACATATACATTTCCTCATTCAAATTCTCTAATCATGCTCAACTTGAAATCACATTAATACACTCATCACATCACATCACATATATCATCACATCATACTTGAATACACAACTTATTGCATCAAAGAACCTAGGGTGTATTATGCTTGACCCTTGAGGCCTTAAACTTGAATCTTAAATTCTCTACTCATCAAATCTCAATATTTTATGCACCTATAGGATCAAAACTAATTATTCTTCTATTTATTGTGATCATAACTTAATCTAAAATCCATTAGTGTAGAATCCATAATTCATACTTTACGGGTACCTAGGAGTCACAACTTTGACCCTTTCTAGGTTCGGTTTTCTCCTAAAGTATCAAGATCAATTCCTAAACCAATTATAAGTACTTCCTACACATTTAAACTAATTATAAACCAGTATTTACTAATATTACCCTTGCTGAACAGAATCTAGAAAATTCTTATTTCTAAGGGATCTAGAACTTATATTTTAATTCTTTTCTAGTTTCTGACTTGTCTTAACTTTCTCAAATTAATTCCAACATCAAATATACATGAAGATACACATTCTAACATATTTAAAACATCATCATACAATGGGCAACCAAGCAAGGTAGAACCGAATTCAAAGTCATCATATAATGCGTAAAACTTTATTTCTAAAACACATAAATTGCTAGCTTCTCTTTGAACCTTTTTAGGACTTCATAAACTCATTTGAGAACAAGTTAATTATTTAAAATCATCATAAAACACATGAGGGCAGTGGCTATTTCTAATTAATCTCAAGAGGGATTTAAATTATAAAACCTTGCTCAAAACATTTCTTGAGATCATTTAAGCTTAGGAAAATCATGAAACATATGTTTTAGCACTTGTGGCTAGATGAATCTTATTCTAAGATTCAACATCATCACAAGGCCGAAATCAAAGTAGTGAAACACATTCATTTCCAACTTTCTTTGAGATATCAAGGGGCAAGTCCATGAGCTCTAAATCTCTTAAATTGTGACACAAACATAAATATGCAATGCACTTTGTTTTACTCTTTCTTAGGAGGTGAGAACATAAAATAAATATGCTATGCAAATTCATTATTATCTTAGAGATTTAGTGAGGACATAAACATAAACGTGAGGATGCAAGTTCATTCTTTAATCTTGAGAGTTTAGTGATGACATAAAGATAAATATGGATGCAAGTTCTTTTTATCTTAACTTAAAGCTCATACAAGACTTTTTAGAGAAACATAGTCTTAACCCAACATTTATCTCCTACAAACAAAGTAAACTTTAGAGTTCTTGAACCAAGGTTTCAAGGAAACTACATGGCTCTTGAACATCATCATCAAGCTTCAAGGAAATGAACTTAAAAGAAAACAAAACCATAAAGGAAATAGGAACAAGGGTTGAAAACATAAAGGAAAGGAAACAAGAAGCGAAATCACAAAGAGAAGGAATATACACCATGTTCTTTATTATGTACTCAAGACCCTTATTTAGAGTAAACTCTAGAACGTGCTGGCTAACTTCAAGGTTGACAAGGGTAGGCTTTGAGCTTATTGAAATCCTTGATTATTTTTCTTAATTTGAAATCATTAGTGAGTTATATAGTTATAAGAGAAACTTTGAAGAAAGAAAGAAAACTCAAGCTCTAGAGATCTCATTGAGATGAACACAAGGTCATCCTCTAGAGATACTCATCATCAAGCTATCATGATGAATACTAGGCCTTGAGGCCGAAAACAAAGAAAAGGAAAAGATGAGAAGAAACCAAAAGAAACCAAGAGAAATAGCAAGACAAAGCACTTTTTGAGCAAAACAAAAACTTTGAAACAACTCCCTACCAATGAAATCTTGAGAGAGGAAAGGAAACTTTATTCTTGAGATGAAAATGAGAAGAACACCTCCTCCTAAAGTGATAATGAGGTTTCAGCCAAGAAGGGATAAGATAAAAGGAAAGGAAATGTGTTTTGGATGAGCTTGTGTTTAGGAATGAGAGTTTAAGTGTTTAGAAGGTGATTCAAGGTTGTGGTATGGTGGTTTGAGGTTGTGATTCAAAGAGGAGATAAAGAAGATGAAGATGAAGGAAAGTTCTTGAGAACTTGACAGAAAATGAAGAACACACAAGAAAGCTTGAAACTAAAACTTGGCAAATGATCTAAAGGTTCACTCAAGTTCTTTAACACATGTATTTATAGAAAACAAAAACAAGGAAGGCTCATAAAGGGGGAGGGCTGGCCGTGTGGTTCTCATGGCTTTGGGGAGGGAAAATATCTCTTACAAGTTGTCATTCAAAGCATGGTTGAAGATATGGCAAGCATGGGCTTAAACATGGCTCAAAGCATGGTGTTTTCTCTTTGATTTGAATTGAAATAAACCTTCTAGAAGGGAGAGGAGGGGCTGACGGTTTTGGGCAGCAAAGAAGGAGGGAAAATATCTCATTCATGTTGTCATTCAAGCGTGGGTGGAAGTATGATCAAGTATGGTGCAAGGTAAGATGTAAGCATGGTCATTTGAGTGCAAGAATTTACACATGTGATGGAAAATGGGGGAGATGTCTTCGGCCATCTGATGGCAGCCCAAGGGAGAGAAAAATCTTTCATCTAAATGTGTGTTGATGATGTGTTTAGGTGTGTATTAGCTTAGGTGCAAGATTAGGAATTGCTAAGGATATGTTTAGGTAACTAAGAATGTAATTAGGAATTTCAAGACTTCATTAAGGAGTGCTTATACATCATTAGAGGAATTAAAACTCATTTTATGAATAAACAATTGTGAACACAATTCCATGATTTAAGGAATTGGAGAGAGAAAATACTATTCAAGATTCCATAACTAGGAATCTTGAATTTAAAAAGAGATTTAGGTTTAATCTAAGCAATTTTATGTTCTAATTAACTTTAATAAATTATTTTGACTCTATATTAATTATGGAAATTAATTAATCTTCGATTAGAGCCTAATATTGCTTAGGTTTTCTTAATCACGCGATTAAGCTCAAAAACACTATGCTTAGGGGTAAAATCGTAATTTTGCACAAAAACTACCCGAGATCACCGGGACTAAAACTGGGGTCACAGAATACATAAAAACACCTTTTAAAACCATCTGGAGAAGTTTCGGGATCATTTGGCACTTGTACCCATGTCAAAAACAACAGGGATATTTTGGTCATTTTGACCCGAAACCTCAGAAAACGAGCTTTTTGCTCCCAGAAAGATTCACAAGTCAACTAATCCCCTTCAAACATTGAGTTAGCCCTTTGAGAACTGTCGGATCGGTTTTCCTCGAATTTCGGGCCTAAAATGACCTCAGGGGCATTTTGGTCTTTTTCACTCAAACAGAAAATCGGGGAGTTATAGCAGCGGTAAACAGAGCATTAAGTCAATGTAAGAGGTGAATTGTATGCTCTCTAGTGAGCACTACAGTGCTCAACAAAATAGTATGTCGGTGCGAAATGCGCTCTCTGGTGAGCGTTGCAGCGCTCGACAAATGACTTAAAAATCCCATCTCAAGATCCAGAACCTTCAATTGCCCAAAAACACCACTCACCCCCTAGGAAATGTGAAGCTCTCATCTCCAATCTCTCTCTCTCTCCCATTTTTATCAATCTAACATCAATCTTTCACTTTCAAGGTTCAAAGGTAAGAGATTTTACTAGATTTCCTTCCTATCTCATCTATTCTTCTCCTGTTCTTAGAGTTAATCTTGGGTTCCTTCTTGTCCTATGGTCATAGTGCTCCTCCATATTGATGGAAGTTAGAATAGGGTTCTTCTAAGATTGATTTAGAGTTTTATTACTTTACTGGTAGATAGTGGTATTGCTCCTGCCTCCCAAGGTTCTATTGGTGTCCCTCCTGTTCATTCCACCACTCCAGGTGAGTGGTGTAACATGTAACATCCTAAATTTTTTCAGAAAATAATTGAGGCTTTAGTAGTAAGAATATCAAAATTTTGGTGTACACAAAAATGATGAGAACAATGTATTTGTAACATCCCCTGCTGCTTTATGGATAGACGACTGTCCACACAAACCAACACGGGTCTTTTCAGCATGCTTTGTCCTCACTCGCACGCTTCCTGGGAAAACTTCCCAGGAGGTCACCCATCCCAAAATTACCCCAGGTCAAGCACGCTTAACTGTGGAGTTCTTTCAATTTGGGCCACCGAAAAGAAGATGCATCTTGTTGGTATAGGTAGTACGAATCAATTCATATAAGCCCTCCTCAACTGTATAGTCCCATACCTATACAGTCTCAGGATCCCTCTCATACGAGTGTGTAATCGGTTCATTCATGTACCCCTCCGCTTAGAGGACCTTGCGAGGAGCCGCTCCGTGTCCGTGCCCTCTTTTGCACCGGCGATCACTCCTCATCCTCGTCCCCGGGCGTTACATGCCCACCAGCTTCCGCCTGGTTCATCCCCGAACCACACCGTACTGGGAGAGGTGCAGGCTCTGATACCATTTGTAACATCCCCTATTGCTTTATGGATTGACGACTGTCCCCACAAACCAACACGGGTCCTTTCAGAATGCTTTGTCCTCACTCACACACTTCCTAGGAAAACTTCCCAGGAGGTCACCCATCCCAAAATTACCCCGGGTCAAGCACGCTTAACTGTGGAGTTCTTTCAGTTTGGGCTACCGAAAAGAAGATGCATCTTGTTTATATAGGTAGTACGAATCAATTCATATAAGCCCTCCTCAACTGTATAGTCCCATACTTATACAGTCTTAGGATCCCTCTCATTCAGGTGTGTAATCGGTTCATTCATGTACCCCTCCGCTTAGAGGACCTTGCAAGGAGCCGCTCCTTGTCCGTGCCCTCTTTGCACCGGCGATCACTCCTCGTCCTCGTCCTCGGGCGTTACATGAAGGTCGATTCCCATGATTTTTCCCACACTTAGGGCAATCTCTCCCTGTCTCAGGTCTTAGAGGTTGAAGTTGTTTTCCTTTGTTGTTGTTGTTGTTATTGTTGGGTGGAAAAAAAAAAAACGTGAATAGTGTTTTGCAGGCCCCGTAGACCCACCGGAACAGCTGAAACCTTAGATTCAAGACCTGAAGGTGCCCGAAATTTGGAAATTATAGGATTAAGGTTAGAAATAGGTAGGAATAAATATTTTATACTTCGAATTAATTTTCAAGCAATAGTGGATTACCCGGGTACACTGTTTTACCCGTTTAGTAAAATTACGGTGTGTAGTTTTTATACCGGATGAAGCTACCAGTGCAAGCTTGCCACCTAGGGTGACAAGTGTATGGTCTAGAGTAATACATATCCTTTCCTTTTTCAAGAGCCAATGATAATGCTACAAAATTTCAAAGAAGATAATTCATAATTGATAAATTATATACATTATCTTAATATAAATAAAATCAAAATCCTCATAATTATCATCTTCATTCTCGGCCAGCAATCATAAGTGCAGAAACTCCATTGTTGTCTCCATAAAAACCTTGAGAACTTGATTTCCAACCTCAAAATCATAAGCCTAAACTTGTCAAAACCAAAATCTTCCTTCACAAAACTTGTTCCACTCCTCAATATCTACCAAACTAACCGATTAGAATTTGAATCCATCAACTTTTGATACCTTAAGAGCCCATTATCAGCTGTTCAAGGAAGGGTTTGGCGGGGTTTGAAGGCTTGAAGTGAAGGGAATCAATCTTGGAGCCAAGATCTTGAAAGCTTCAAAGTGTAGGGTTTTCTTTGGCCTTTTTCTTTCCAAATTATTCTGTAAAATTTTTTGGGTTTTATTCCGAAATTTATGGTTATATTTGATGATAATATATTGATATTGATGTGTTAATTTTGGTGGAGTGTTTGGATGAGGTTAAATAATGATTTTTGTCAAAATAAGTTTTGGCTAGGCTGCTGAATTTTCGGATTTCAGCAGGACAGGATTTGTTGATGAATTTTCTGGTTCAATTCTAGTCGTTTTTATGAGCTATAAAAATTATATGTTGAAGCTAACATCATAAGGAAACTCTGATAATTTTCGTGGTGCATAATAAAGAGTTTTACTGCCTGAGAAAAATCAAGAACCAAGAGTATATCTATGCTGGCTGAAATCTTGGTACTGAAGCTGTGAATTTGTATAAATTTTTATTCATAGCAACTGATGGAT
Source organism: Dalbergia cultrata (assembly GCA_031216105.1). Taxonomy (NCBI): domain Eukaryota; kingdom Viridiplantae; phylum Streptophyta; class Magnoliopsida; order Fabales; family Fabaceae; genus Dalbergia; species Dalbergia cultrata. The sequence continues at coordinate 38,873,220 of CM062350.1, forward strand.
TTATCCTTTGAAATTTTTACAGAGTTTTGTAGACATCTTTAAGTATAACTGTGATTTTTATTTTGATTTGTTTCTATCATTTGCTAAAGTTAAAAATTGTGTGAATCCTATTCTGAGCTGTGAAAAAGTGGCCTCTGACCACTAAAATTGTAGAATTTATTTGATATGGTTCTAGTATTCTGTTTGCTATGAAATTTTTACAGGGACTTTTAGACACATTGAGGTGTCATACAGAATTTTTATGGCCAGTGAATTTCCCATTGGATATGTGAATTAAATGTTGTCACCATAATGGTAAATCTATCAAGAAGCTAGAATGGTGAAGATGTATTAAGTTAATGATAGAAATCTATTTAATCCAAGTATATATCATATGAATGTATGTTAATTGTTTGAAAGGCTTGTTTATAAAGTATGAATGAGACTCCAATGATACTGAATGCCTATATCTGGGATACAAACCTGACTTTGAAATAGAAAGGTCCATGACATGGTTGTATGACAAAAGAGAATATGTGAAATTTAATGGTGCATGTTTTAACATACGGGGAAAATAGAAACAAGGCTTATGTGTGATAGAGAGGGAAGGCAAAAATAAGAACTTCCCAAGAAATTTTATGAGCTCGGTAGACTTATCGACTAGGAAATAGAACTGTGTGTGATTCGTAAATGGAAAAAATGAAGTCCGATGATCACGAATAGGAATGAGCTCATGTCCTAGCAGCCTATGGTCCTCTCGAGGAATTATCCACTACATATGTTACCCGATGTGAATCTAAGCCTTCCCTATGTTAATAAAAAGAACTACTACACTAAGTTGAATTCCATGTGATATAAGAGAAACACTTATGATTAATACCATTTTGCATATAATTTTCTTTGACTCATGTATACTAATATTGATATATGTGATCTAACATGATGTTTTTCTTTATTATTATAAATGCATTTACTGTTTATATTCTATCTGTATGTAAGGGGTTACCCTACTGAGAATTTTATAATATTCTCACCCCTATTTGTGTATATGCTGTATTGTGCTCAGACTCTGCAGATGCCTCTGGCTGAGGAGAGGCCTCTGGCTGAGGAGAGGCCATCATACCGATGGCCAATGGGTTCGCGTAGGAGGACATGAGACTTACGTGGGCTTGTGACTTGTATGTAGTGTAGTATAGTGCCAGGAACTTACCAGCTTGTAGACTAATTGGTGTTAGATGTATTAGGTCCATTTCTGTGTGTTTAGTATTTTGTTGGACCTTGATATTTGAGCAAGCTTGGTAGATCTTTTGATAGTAGTTCCTGTGTTGTATTATAAGCGAAGTGACTTAATTTCAAGTATGGTATGTATTAAAAAAAAATGGTATGTAAAGTAATAATATATGTACATTTTATAGTAGATTTCTTTATAACTCTAGAGTTTGATTTATCTTATTTCATTTCATTTGACTAGTGGATATTATAGAAAGGAAGTGATACTCTTCTAATTACAATGTTAATGCTCGAGTAATACATGGTAGTTAGGAGGGTGTTACATAATGGTATCAGAGCCTGCACCTCTCCCAGTACGGTGTGGTTCGGGGATGAACCAAAGTGGAAGTCGGGTGGGCATGTAACGCCGGACGAGGACGAGGAGTGATCGCGGCAAAAGAGGGCACGGACAAGGAGCGGCTCCTCGCAAGGTCCTCTAAGCGGAGGGGTACATGAATGAACCGATTACACACCCGAATGAGAGGGATCCTAAGACTGTATAGGTATGGGACTATACAGTTGAGGAGGGCTTATATGAATTTATTTGTACTACCTATACCAACAAGATGCATCTTCTTTTCGGTAGCCTAAACTGAAAGAACTCCACAGTTAAGCGTGCTTGACTTGGGGTAATTTTGGGATGGGTGACCTCCTGGGAAGTTTTCCTAGGAAGCATGTGAGTGAGGACAAAGCATGCTGAAAAGACCCGTGTTGGTTTGTGGGGATAGTCATCAATCCATAAAGCAGCAGAGGATGTTACAAATGGGTTTATAGGTCCTTTTCAAATTCTTCAACGAATTGGGTCAGTTGCTTACCAGATAGCCTTACCCCCACATTTATCCAACCTTCATAATGTCTTCCATGTATCTCAACTTCGAATGTAACACCCAGATCAAAACCATATCATTGAGCCCGAGTCTATACAGTTAAGGGATGACTTGACGTTTCAAGCCCCTCCTATTCAGATCGTTGATAGAAAAGTCAGGCAACTTAGAAATAAATCTGTGCAACTTGTAAAAGTGGCTTGGGGTGGACCTGGAAATGAAGAGTATACATGGGAACTAGAATCAAGTATGATGACAGATCATTCGGAATTATTTCCAGGTATGAAATTTTGAGGGCAAAATTTTTTTTTAAGATGGGGAGTAATGTAACATCCTAAATTTTTTCAGAAAATAATTGAGGCTTTAGTAGTAAGAATATCAAAATTTTGGTGTACACAAAAATGATGAGAACAATGTAACGAACGTAAAAAAAAAAAAAAAAACGTGAATAGTGTTTTTCAGGCCCCGTAGACCCACCGGAACAGCTGAAACCTTAGATTCAAGACCTGAAGGTGCCCGAAATTTGGAAATTATAGGATTAAGGTTAGAAATAGGTAGGAATAAATATTTTATACTTAGAATTAATTTTCAAGCAATAGTGGATTACCCGGGTACACAGTTTTACCCGTTTGGTAAAATTACGGTGTGTAGTTTTTATACCGGATGAAGCTACTAGTGCAAGCTTGCCACCTAGGGTGACAAGTGTATGGTCTAGAGTAATACATATCCTTTCCTTTTTCAAGAGCCAATGATAATGCTACAAAATTTCAAAGAAGATAATTCATAATTGCTAAATTATATACATTATCTTAATATAAATAAAATCAAAATCCTCATAATTATCATCTTCATTCTCGGCCAGCAATCATAAGTGCAGAAACTCCATTGTTGTCTCCACAAAAACCTTGAGAACTTGATTTCCAACCTCAAAATCATAAGCCTAAACTTGTCAAAACCAAAATCTTCCTTCACAAAACTTGTTCCACTCCTCAATATCTACCAAACTAACCGATTAGAATTTGAATCCATCAACTTTTGATACCTTAAGAGCCCATTATCAGCTGTTCAAGGAAGGGTTTGGCGTGGGTTTGAAGGCTTGGAAGTGAAGGGAATCAATCTTGGAGCCAAGATCTTGAAAGCTTCAAAGTGTAGGGTTTTCTTTGGCCTTTTTCTTTCCAAATTATTCTGTAAAATTTTTGGGTTTTATTCCGAAATTTATGGTTATATTTGATGATAATATATTGATATTGATGTGTTAATTTTGGTGGAGTGTGTGGATGAGGTTAAATAATGATTTTTGTCAAAATAAGTTTTGGCTAGGCTGCTGAATTTTCGGATTTCAGCAGGACAGGATTTGTTGATGAATTTTCTGGTTCAATTCTAGTCGTTTTTATGAGCTATAAAAATTATATGTTGAAGCTAACATCATAAGGAAACTCTGATAATTTTCGTGGTGCATAATAAAGAGTTTTACTGCCTGAGAAAAATCAAGAACCAAGAGTATATCTATGCTGGATGAAATCTTGGTACTGAAGCTGTGAATTTGTATAAATTTTTATTCATAGCAAATGATGGAGTTATCCTTTGAAATGTTTACAGAGTTTTGTAGACATCTTTAAGTATAACTGTGATTTTTATTTTGATTTGTTTCTATCATTTGCTAAAGTTAAAAATTGTGTGAATCCTATTCTGACATTGTGAAAAAGTGGCCTCTGACCACTAAAATTGTAGAATTTATTTGATATGGTTCTAGTATTCTGTTTGCTATGAAATTTTTACAGGGACTTTTAGACACATTGAGGTGTCATACAGAATTCTTATGGTAAGTGAATTTCCCATTGGATATGTGAATTAAATGTTGTCACCATAATGGTAAATCTATCAAGAAGCTGGAATGGTGAAGATGTATTAAGTTAATGATAGAAATCTATTTAATCCAAGTATATATCATATGAATGTATGTTAATTGTTTGAAAGGCTTGTTTATAAAGTATGAATGAGACTCCAATGATACTGAATGCCTATATCTGGGATACAAACCTGACTTTGAAATAGAAAGGTCCATGACATGGTTGTATGACAAAAGAGAATATGTGAAATTTAATGGTGCATGTTTTAACATACGGGGAAAATAGAAACAAGGCTTATGTGTGATAGAGAGGGAAGGCAAAAATAAGAACTTCCCAAGAAATTTTATGAGTCGGTAGACTTATCGACTAGGAAATAGAACTGTGTGATTGTAAATGGAAAAAATGAAGTCTGATGATCACGAATAGGAATGAGCTCATGTCCTAGCAATCTATGGTCCTCTGAGGAGTTATCCACTACATATGTTACCTGATGTGAATCTAAGCCTTCCCTATGTTAATAAACAGAACTACTACACTAAGTTGAATTCCATGTGATATAAGAGAAACACTTATGATTAATACCATTTTGCATATAATTTTCTTTGACTCATGTATACTAATATTGATATATGTGATCTAACATGATGTTTTTCTTTATTATTATAAATGCATTTACTGTTTATATTCTGTCTGTATGTAAGGGGTTACCCTACTGAGAATTTTATAATATTCTCACCCCTATTTGTGTATATGTTGTATTGTGCTCAGACTCTGCAAATGCCTCTGGCTGAGGAGAGGCCATCATACCGATGGCCAATGGGTTCGCGTAGGAGGACATAAGACTTACGTGGGCTTTTGACTTGTATGTAGTGTAGTATAGTGCCAGGAACTTACCAGCTTGTAGACTAATTGGTGTTAGATGTATTAGGTCCATTTCTGTGTGTTTAGTATTTTGTTGGACCTTGATATTTGAGCAAGCTTGGTAGATCTTTTGATAGTAGTTCCTGTGTTGTATTATAAGCGAAGTGACTTAATTTCAAGTATGGTATGTATTAAAAAAAAATGGTATGTAAAGTAATAATATATGTACATTTTATAGTAGTTTTCTTTATAACTCTAGAGTTTGATTTATCTTATTTCATTTCATTTGACTAGTGGATATTATAGAAAGGAAGTGATACTCTTCTAATTACAATGTTAATGCTCGAGTAATACATGGTAGTTAGGAGGGTGTTACATAACACCCTCCCAAGTACAACGTTATCCTTAAGTCATGACATCGTACTCGAGAGTTGTTACTTTTTAATTAGTGGACCTTTCTTAAATAACTATAGCAAATTTGATGTATTCGTGTACTAACTAGCGTAATTCGATCAAAATATATAGCAAAGATACAAAACATTTATTTGATATAACGTCAAGTACAAAAGGAAGCTCTACTATGAGCTTTAATACATATCGACTTTACATTACATTTACATACATATTCATTCCATTAAGTATAGCATAATCAAAGTATTAAACACTACACTATTGCAGTTCTGAGTTCTTTGGCGAAGCAACCTCATAGTCCTTTGGTTCAACCTGGAGACGACACGGGAGCACACAAACATAGGGGTGAGAATTATAAAATTCTTAGTAGTGCCCAATTACAAAATCATAATGTTATCGTCATCGTCTCAGCCACTTCGGTTTATTAAGAAAGAGTGATCATGCATTTAATAACAATAGTTTAATTTTAGAGTTGCAAATCATACTTTCAAAGTGGGTAGCTTTTAATGATCAATCACTTAAAGCATATATATAATAAATCTCGCACACATAGTAAATCATTCTAGTCAAACTTTTAAATATAACATGATCAGGCATATGCTAAATGTAGTGAACTTAGTTGTGATTGCCCTTAATAAATCAAAGAGTACCTTATATCTTTTTATTTGCCCTTGACAAGTCAAAAGGATCATATCTCACTCTATTTGCCCTTGACACAGTCAAAAGGATCACATCCCACTCTATTTGCCTTCGAAAAGGTCGAAAGGATCATAAATCACTTCATTTGCCCTTGACAAAGTGGAGAGGATCATATATCAATCTATTTGCCCTCGACAAGGTCAAAAGGATCATTTATCAATCTATTTGCCCTCGACAAAGTCGAAAGGATCATATAGCACTCTATTTTCCATCGACAAAGTCGAAAGGATCATTTAATTTGTCCTTGACAAACCGAAAGGATCATTCATCACCTTATTTGCCCTCAATTAGTCAAAAAGATCTCATCTATTTCTTCTTATTGCGATTGAACTAGGTCAATGTATCCTTCACTTGTCTTTTTCAAATTGCATGCGTAAAACACATATAGGCATTCATTCACAATATGAATTCAATTATGCCTCAACCTAATCCTTAAAGTCACTAGCATGCTTTCATATACAATAAACTTGAACAAAAGGTTATTATGTCACCTATATCATGCGTCAGCACCAAAACAGTTCATGGGCAGATTTCACAACTTGATAGCAAAATTAATTTGCACATCACACAACCATTTCAAAGGCTATAAAAATTTCCTCTGATACCTCAATGTGTCCCCAAGCTCCTGTAAAAATTTCAGAGCAAAACGAGTTCTCTAACCATGTTAACTAGATTATAAAAGTTTAGTGGTCAGGGACCACTTTTTCACAGCTCAAAACAGGGTTCCCATAATTTTTAAATTCAGCAAATGATAGAATCAACTCAAAATAAAAATCATTGTTACACTTCAATATGTTGTCAACTCCCTATAAAAATTTCAAAGGATAATTCTATCATTTGCTATGGTCACAAAATTATACAAATTTACAGCTTCAGTACCAAGATTTCAGGCAGCATAGTTACAACTTCGGTCCATGATTTTTCTCAGGCAGCAAAAATCCTTATTATGCACCACGAAAATACTCAGAGTTTCCTTAGGATATTAGCTTGAACATATAATTTTTATAGCTCATAAAAATGACTAGAATTGGACCAGAAAATTCATGAATAAATCCTGTCCTGCTGAAATCCGAAAATCCAGCAGCCTAGCCAAAACTTATTTTGACAAAAATAATTATTTAATCTCATCCAAATACAACCAGAAATTTCAGACCAATACCCATCAGCAATTATCAGAAATAATTTTGAAGGAAAAAGACCAAAGAAAACCTTACTTTGAAAGCTTTTGAGCTTTATACTCCAAAGGATGTTCTAGGTGATCTCTCTTCACTTCAAGGCACCAATTCTAGCCCCAACCCCTCCTTAGGTAGTGAGCAAGTGAGGTATCAAGGTGAGGATTTGAGATTTTAATCGGTTAAATTTGTAGGGTTTGAGGTGTAGAACAAGTTTAGTGAAGGAAGTTTAGTGTTTTATCAAGCCTAGGCTAGGGTTTTGGAGTTTTTAATCAAGTTTTGATGTGTTTTGAGAAGAAACAATGGAGGTTGAAAGGCTTTCTGTTCTTGTCCGAGAACGGAAGATGAGAATGACAAATTTTTGTGGCTTATATTCATTATGAGTTATGTTTAATTTTTATTTAATATAAAACCAAACTTTTCCTACAAGCAAGATAAATGGCTAGGATTTAATCTTATAAATCAAGATTAAATCTTAGCTTTACATTTGGCTATAGAGGATAACTTTATCCTAAATGTTTGACTTTCTTGAGGTGTTAAAAATCGCACACCGAAATTTTACCGAACCGGTAAAACAATGTACCCGATAATCAACTATTGCCCAAAAATTAGTTCTAGATATAAAATATTTATTCCTATCCATTTCTAACCTTGATCCTATAATTTCTCACTTTCGGGCATCTCCGGGCTTTAATTCTAGGGTTTCGGTTGTCCCGGCAGGCCTGTGAGACCTGCAAGTTACTATTTATTTATTTTTTTTTACAGATTCGTTGGATCGTTCTTATTATTTCTATGTCTATTAGATTTTTGAAATTATAACTAGAAAAACTCAAATAAATTTTTATATAATTTTTAGGGTGTTATAAGTGGATTCAAACTTGTAATCTCTATGTTGTGCATTAGGGCTATTTGCATGAAAATATGGTTTACATGATGATTTCAGAGAATTCTATGGAAGGATTAGAGGTTTTGTTGATATTCAAGCTTTTGAGAATGTGGTTTTCAAATGGCATGAACTATGGATTTTGTTATGAAAACTATGGGACCATTGTTGTTGAAATGAAAATATGAACACTTGATTGATGATTTTGAATATTAAAAGATATTATCTTGACCTGATGATTTCTGATGTATTGGATACTATTATTTGAGAAAGCTTGAAACCCTAGGATAGGAGAGTTTGTGTAATGTTGTAAAAAGATTGTTTTGGAACTAAGAACTACTGAGAGAAACAGAGCTGTAAGTTAACGGCAGCTATATCATTAACCTTAGTATACCAAGGCCCGCCAGGGACAAGCTTACTATTAGCTAGATCAGTATGCCAGGGACGCGGTTTGCCAGGGACCGTTAAGATCTTAATTATGGGCTCATGTTCGCCAGGGACTGAGCACCATCTCACAGTTTATGATAGCCTGTTCTCTTTTGTAGTATCTTGAGGATTATTATAGTTTTGCTTTGTGTATCTGGTAAATTTATGGTTTTCTACCTATTATGTAAAATGAATATAAATGTTTTGCAATTGTGCATTATATATCATATCTCTTGTTCCATAAAGGGGGTTTCAGGTGAGAATTTACTCATTGAGTTTTTGTATAAAAACTCACCCTGCTCCTTTCTTTCTATTTGCAGATACAGCAGCTGCTGCTGGTCCTTCTCAGCCACTTCCTTCATAGCAGCAATAGAGATTTCAGTGGTGAGCTTCACTTGAGTGAAGCATTTTTTATTCTGTAGAGTGCTCCAGTGTTAATGCAGGCGGGAGTCCTGATTTATATAGAGCTCATTGGTATTTTGCATATTTAATCGTACTATGGTTTGTATTTAATGAAACTGGTTGTTTCTGGACAAAAGTAGTTTGATATGTTTATTTGTAAATTGTGTACGGATGATGCTGCAATTCCAGACTTTTGATATTGATGATGAGATTTTGTTATCAGTATTTGATTTCAGAAACCATGGAATTTATATATTTAAAAAAGAAATCTTGTTTTACTTGGATTTTCCTATTTAAATATGCATATAGAGTAATGCACAGGTCACGAGGCTTACGTGGGGATGAGATTCCTCAGGTGCCAATCACGTGCCTAAATCGGGTCGTGATACCTAGACTTTGCAACAGACTTAAACTCCACCTTGAGTTACTTAGGCAGGCCTTGGAAGGAGTATTCAAGGACTGTATCTGGAATCATATATTGGAGATCTGATTCAACCTGCTGGATGGTTAGAATGGAATGGGACAGTTGGGTTAGGCACCCTCTTCTATGGGGAGTTCAACACCTATGGACCTGGTTCTAAAACTAACAAGAGAGTGCAATGGCCAGGTTACAGTGTGTTGAATGCCACCCAAGCTTGGAACTATACAGTCCTTAATTTTACACTAGGAAACACCTGGCTTCTTGATACAGATATACCCTACACTGAAGGGTTACTGAATTAGCTGAATGAAAGTTTATAGGAAGAAAAATGAATTTTGTTCTTTATTGGTTAGAAGTATTGTTTGAAACGTGGAGAATGGGGGATTGAAAAGGGAATGAAAGGAAGGTTTAGTTTCCCAAAGTAGAAACATATGTTCTCCACCATATTTCATCTATAAACTGCAATGGCCAGCAATATATCAACATATTACAACTTAGAATTAAGAAAAAGTTTATCCCAACTTATGCAATACATTTTGCAGTAACCATTAGATCGCTGCTCTAAAAACAACAACATATCCCAACTAAATCCAAAATTGCAATGGGTCTAGAAAATTCGTTAACTTAGACCCTAAGCTTCGTAAATGATTTTGTGATTAAATATTACACAACTCAGCTTATATGTACAGAAAAAGAAACAAAAACAACAGAGACAAGAAAACGCATATATAATTTTTCAACGGCATTAAAAAAGGAACTATCACATCCCCTTGAATAATATCTTTTCTACCACTTTCAATTCATATTTGGTCCCTAGCACGGGCTACAAAACAAGCAAAACCTTCGATTTGGCTGCAAATGCCAGCACAACATAACACAGCTGGGGTTAAATCACCATGGATTCAACAAAAAAACTGCTATCAACAGTTGGATGTGGTTTCTACTTTAATGCCTAACTGTACAGTTCCCCTATTCCATGTCACATTTTTTCCAAGTTCACGCAAAATGTAACCAGCCACAACTAGAAGGATGAAGCAGTCAACGAACTTTAACCAGTTCAAAGTCATAAACCAGCCATGAATTTGGTGATACTTTTTCCCTGTACTCTTCACTCTCAGACCTGAGACAAGCACATATTAGAGAAGGCCATAGGGGTCCCAAATACGAAACTAGATCATAAAAATGTATGTTAATTTAACACGTGAATTTAACTTCATACATCATTGATGGTGGGATTACAAGTCTTCTCTTTCCTCCAACTCGCATGCCTGAGTACCAGATATATGTAAGTATAGAATACACACACACGCATCTCAATAATATGTAGAAAAAGAAAGGAATGAAAGACAAATATTATCTAATAACAAGCAAGGGCTAAATAACATAAAAGAACGAGGATGAAATTTATAAATGACTACCTTCAAGACCAACATCCCAACACTCTAAAACTTCTCCTTTACCTGCAAAGGGTAACACAAGTAAGGACAGAGAATTGTATCCAGGTGAAAGAAGGTTCTGGTTAGTGGTGTTACCAAGGCAAAATTTGAAAGGAGCTTGGCCAGCATTTGACTCAATTACTTCTCCACTTTCCTTTAACTTGCCAGTGTAATGAATGCTGATCTGAATGTAAAGACTACTTGTTTAAATCTTGTTTTGTTAACTTCTTACATGAAGTCTTTTAAAATATTTACATTATTTGAAAGAACTACCTTTTTCCCTGGTGCAGCAATCTTGCCTTCTTTTTTACCCATTTCTAGCTCTTGAATAACAAGTCCATTTGACAATGTTCTAACTTCTGCATTAGCTCTCTTGTTTACATCCTCCTTCTCCATCTCACTACTTTGCTCAACAGATACAGGCAACTCAGAATTTACTTCAATATTTCCCCGACTTTTACTCTTTTTCTTCCTTTTCTTAACTTTTTCCTCATTTTGGATTCCATCAGGGAAGTCATGAGTGCCATAATCCACACTCCTGTAACAGAATTATTAACTAAGATGATTAAAAAGGTTATAGTACGCATCAGGGCGCATCAGGGCCATTCAGCTCACATCAGGTATAGAATAATAGAAAATCAGGTATAGAATAATAGAACACCAGGAATAGAATAATAGAATACAAATGAAGCAGTTCCTAAAGTTGAGAAGATTTACATGAGTGCTCCCAAATTTGGTAAAGGAGAGAGGAAAAAAAAAACAAAAAGGTAAGCAACAAGTTGAGAATGGCATAAAGAGATTAGTCATAAGTTCATCAGCAACATTCAGCTAAACCAGAAAGCTTTACATAGATACTGACCACTGAGCAAAGGTAATTGTTTTCTTCAATGTATTTGACACCAAGCATAAAAAATTGAACCAATTCAGGTCGAATCTGATTATCTAACCAGTTTGACTTAGAACTGTTTGAACCCATTAAGTGCTTACAGATTTGCCAAGAACTTTCAATTACTTAACTAGTTTATTTTGCCATGAGTTCAATTTCAGCATTATAACATGTACTAGTGTTTCAGTACTATCCCATGTCAAAACATAAGAAAAGAAAAAGGTACTTACTTTTCATTTTTTGGCTTCTGGTGTTCCTCTTTTACTTCAGAAATGTTATGAATTAGATTATCAGAATCTGCTTTATTCCTGTTAGCTTTGCACTCTTCAACAATATCTTCATGGTATCCAATGTCACCTTCAACATGCGTACCTTTGATTACCTGTTTCTTCTTTCTCTTCTTTGTTCTGCTCTTTTCAGAATCCTTTTCAACAGGAACCAATGCAAAATTTTCTGCAAGCTCAACATTCCTGCTAATTTGCTAGTCCATCAGATAACAAAGTTTTTTTTTTTAAACTTTTTTTTGGCAGGGTGTCACAAACAATTATGATAGGGGAAATGACAGCAGAGAAATATGAAATAAAGTTTTGGAGGCTGGACAATTCAGATTATGCCATGTTTAGAGAGTAATAGCAGAAAATTTATAAGGAGAAGGATTTCTTCTCAAGCTATAATTCTTTCAGCACTGGATTGAGTTCATTTGATATTTAAATATTCAATAGTGAAATGCCACACTATTTATGAAAGTCATTTGAAAATTTTAATTTCCATATCTACTTCCTGTAGTGATGTGAAGGAACACTTATAAGATTGCAGATGGAACACTTTTAAGAAGCACTAAATAAATATTAGATTGAGAAGTAAATGTCATGGAAGCCATTATTGCATACGTTTTATTGGCAGGTAGTAAGTGCATACATGGTGTAATTTCCAGTGGAATATGCATGGCATGTATTCTATTAACATTTTGGTGAGGAAGGCCAACCTAATGGCACCACTTAAAAATGCATTTTGCTCAGTTGACACGTGTCATTTAATGTCTCCCTTTTGCATAAGCAGCTGGTTTATTGAGTGTTGCATATATTGGAGAATGAAATCTATTATCAACTTATCAATTACCAAATACTGTACATGTTGGGTTATTCTACTGTACGAAACTTCTGAACACATAAAAATACTAGCATACAAACAGAAAGTTAACAGAAGAACTCACTTATTAACTGTGGGTGTTTTACTGTGTTCATTTCTCTTAGCCAAATTAACAAGATGGCTATCGTGAGCATCAATGCCAATCAAAGCTAGTCCCTCCCTTGACCGTTCTTTCCTTTTCTTCTTTGGTTTTTCACCTTGTTCATGACCAATTTCAGAGGAAGGTAGTGTTTTATCCATGGTTTCAGTTTCCCTGCTCCATATATGAGACAGAAGGATTAATAACCAAACCAGAAACCTTTGCACATAACACAATAAACTAAATTAAATAAAGACATAATCACTCACCTATCATCAGCATGCTCCTGGTTTTGTTCATTTCCTGTCAGAAGATCAGGGGTCACCTCGTCCATTTTTGGCTCATCTTGCTTAGTGTTCACAAGCTTGATAGAATCACCATTAAAAGAACTCTGAATTTCTTTTCCATTTCCTTTCTTTTTCTCTTTTAATGTTTCAATATGCCCAGCATCCAGAACAGTGTAATGATCTACTATGCCCCTGCTCAATAAATGAGACAAAAAGATCAAATAACTAAACCAGAAACCTTTGCACATAGCACAATAACTAAAGTACATAAAGACATAATCACTCACTTATCATCAGCATGCTCCTGGCTTTGTTCATTTCCTGCCAGAAGATCTGGGGTCACTTCGTCCATTTTTGGCTCATCTTGCACAGGTTTCTCAAGCTTGATAGAATCCCCACTAAAAGAACTCTCGATTTCTATTCCCTTTCCTTTCTCTTTCTCTTTCTCTTTTAATGTTTCAGTATCGCCAGCATCCAGATCAGTGCAAGGATCTATTATATCCCTGCTCAATGATACAGAAAGACCAATAACCAAACCAGAAACCTTTGCACATAACACAATACTAAATTACATAGAGACATAATCACTCACTTATCATCAGCACGCTCCTGGTTTTGTTCATTTCTTGTCAGAAGATTGGGGGTCACCTCCTCCATTTTTGGCTCATTTTGCAGAGTCTTCTCAGGCATGATAGAATCCCCATTAAAAGAACTCTTGATTTCTTTTCCCTTTCCTTGCCCTTTCCCGTTTAATGTTTCAGCATCCCCAGCATCCAGATCAGTGCAAGGATCTACTATATCCCTGCTCAATATACGTGACAGAAAAATCAATAATAAAACCAGAAACCTTTGCACATAACACAATAAACCAAATTACATAAAGATATAATAACTCACATATTATCAGCACGCTCCTGGTTTTGTTCATTTCTTGTCAGAAGATTGGGGGTCACCTCCTCCATTTTTGGCTCATTTTGCAGAGTCTTCACAGGCATGATAGAATCCCAATTAAAAGAACTCTTGATTTCCTCTCCCTTTCGTTGCTCTTTCCCGTTTAATGTTTCAGCATCCCCAGCATCCAGATCAGTGCAAGGATCTACTATATCCCTGCTCAATATACGTGACAGAAAAATCAATAATAAAACCAGAAACCTTTGCACATAACACAATAAACCAAATTACATAAAGATATAATAACTCACATATTATCAGCACGCTCCTGGTTTTGTTCATTTCTTGTCAGAAGATTGGGGGTCACCTCCTCCATTTTTGGCTCATTTTGCAGAGTCTTCACAGGCATGATAGAATCCCCATTAAAAGAACTCTTGATTTCCTCTCCCTTTCGTTGCTCTTTCCCGTTTAATGTTTCAGTATCCCCAGCATCCAGATCAGTGCAAGGATCTACTATATCCCTGCTCAATATATGTGGCAGAAATATCAATAACAAAACCAGAAACCTTTGCACGTAACACAATAAACCAAATTACATAAAGATATAATCACTCACATATCATCAGCATGCTCCTGGTTTTGTTCATTTCCTGTCACAAGATCTGGGGTCACGTCATCCATTTTTGGCACATTTTGCAGAGTGTTCACAAGCTTGATAGATTCCGCATTAAAAGAACTCTTGATTTCTATTCCCTTTCCTTTCTCTTTCTCTTTTAATGTTTCAGTATCCCCAGCATCCAGATCAGTGCAAGGATCTACTATATCCCTGCTCAATATATGTGACAGAAATATCAATAACAAAACCAGAAATCTTCGCACATAACACAATAAACTAAATTACATAAAAGACATAATCACTCACATATCATCAGCATGCTCCTGGTTTTGTTCATTTCCTGTCACAAGACCTGGGGTCAACTTGTCCATGTTTGGCTCATCTTGCAGAGTGTTCTCAATCTCAATAGAATCCCCATAAGAACTCTTGATTTCTTTCCCTTTCTTTTTCTTTTGGAATGTTTCAATATCCGTGGCATCCAGAACAGTGCAAGGGTCTCCTACATCCCTGCTCAAAATATGAGACAGAAAGATCAATAACTAAACCAGAAACCCTTGCATGTGACACAATAAACTAAATTACATAAACAAACAATCACTCACTCATCATCGCCATGCTCCTGGTTTTGTTCATTTCCTATCAGAAGATCTGGGGTCGCCTTGTCCATTTTTGGCTCATCTTGAAGAGTGTTCCTATGCTCAATAGAATCCCCATTAAAAGAACTCCTGATTTCTTTTTCCTTCCCTTTCTTTTTCTTTTTTAATGTTTCAATATCTCTGGCAGCCAGAACAGTGCAAGGATCAACTAAGTGGTCTCCCAATGCATCTTCCCTGCTTCCGTAGGGGGAAAAAAAACTTCATGAGCAATGGCAAAAACAGCGAAAAATTTATCCCAGAAGCATTAAAGCTGAGAAAAGAAAGCATGTACGCAAACAACAATTAAGAATTGATGATAGTCACCTGTGCATCTGACTATCTACAAGGACATTGTCAGTTGTTAAATCTGTTTGAATAATATGATTGCTACCTTCTTCACCATTCTTGTTGCTTGCATCACCTGCTCCTCTATCACCACTATCATTCATATCCTCGTCCAAGATCCTTCGAGAGGCTTTACTCTTGTAAACAGATGAAATTGGCAGGCTATCTTCATCATCAATTTCTTTTGTTTGGTCATGCCTATTGTCATTGACAATTATCTTTTCCTTAAAATTCCAATCACCATCTAACTCTTCTGATTGGTACTTCTTCCTAAGCCATCGAGACCTTCCTTTCCTACCTTTCTTTCTATTTTCATCAGAAGCTTCCTCTGTAGTCAACACAATCAAAACAAACAAAAGATACAGATATCAAAACAATTGATTGTTAAAGATGCATCCATATCAAACCGGAAAATCAACTCCCACATGTACAATGATGAAAATGATGTTAATTGTGGTTATCATTCACAAATATCAAACGATATAGGAAGAATAGAAACAATAATATACGAGAAAAACCAGAAGAAATCAGTTTTCTGATAAATGAATAATATTTACCAAAACTAGCTACCTATTTAGTGAGCTGTTATTCAAATGATCATGCAAATGGTTTCATAACAGTGCTATAATAATAATATTGAGAATTAACCCTTAGTTGGCATTTACAAAAAAACACACACATATCACATGGTACACATAACATATTTTACAGGATCAATGTGGAAAAATTGAATTAAAAATGGGGACAAAACCAAGCAGAGTCATTCACTTCGCTGAGCGATGAGCATAAATAATTGAACCTGCCTTCATCTGAAATAGGAGACAGCGGGAAAACCACCGGAACAGCATCATCATCAATAAAACTACCCCCATACTCATCACTGTCATCAGAGCTCTGTGTCTCTGTATCAGCAATATCTTCCCCGTACGTTTCTTCTCTGTCCACTCTAGTGAAGGAAACGAACAGAAAGAAAACCACCCAACCAAGAGCACTTTCAGGTGATGTCTAGAATCAAGCTCCTTTTCATGATGATGATGATGATAAAAATAATACATGCAAACGGTAACATTAAAAGGGTGCTAAGACGAAGAGGATATCACAAAGAACAAAGAAAGATAAGGATACGAATCGTCATTGATATAGGCATTGCGAGCAATGCCTCCTCCTCTGCCAATATAGTAACCACAGAGATGAATGCTGTGAGGACCAATAACGGTGAAGATGACTTCATCAGCTTCCTCGAGCTCCAAATTCAACTGTAAGGACTCAGTGCGTCCAGTATACAGAGAGCACAGATACACGGGGCTTCTGTTGCCCACGTTACACTGCAGTGTGCTTTTTGCTGTTGCACTACCGAAGCCCAAGGTGGCCTAAAAGTTAATAACAAGATGTTGATCAACGTAAAAATCAAAACTTGTTGCATAAGGCAGATTTGATACGAAACGACACCGTACCATGGAAATATGGAGGCGCCCTTTGGAATCATCATGCTCATGAGTGAAGCGCTTTCCCGGTTTCACTTCCACTCCTGCACCAAAGCCAAAATGCACAGCCCCAGTTGGCACGTTCAGACTGACAATTTCTTCAAGCTGTTTAAAGTAGGAAAAAACAGAGAGAAAGTTTACTTACCCCAAAAAGCCATGTGTCTGCTGAGCCCTAAACCCTCATGCGATGAAAACGACACAAGTGAGAGACGAATGTAGTGTTTGCGATAAACGACTGCTCATCTTCGCGCCTTTAATATAGTGTTTGCTGTAAATAAAATTAGGAAACAACCGCTCATCTTCGCGCCTTTAATGTAGTATTTGCTGTAAACAAAAATCGTGGAATGATCTCATTTGATTCAATGTTAAGGGCATCTTTTATTTTAATATTCAGTTTTTAGTTTTTATTTTCAGTTTTTCAGAATTTATAAAATAAATTAAAAATTCTAAAAGTTACAGGACAATTTGTTTTCAGTTTTTAATTTTCGTTTTCAGTTTTTTAGTTTTTCAAAATTTGTGAAGGAAAAATTGAAAATTATGAAAGGACTTATTTGGTTTGAATTTCTAGTTTTCAATTTTTATTTTTAGTTTTCTAGTTTTCTAGAATTTGTGAAGGAAAAACTGAAAATTTTAAAAATTACAAATTCTAGTTTTTAGAATTTTCAGGGCTGTTTGGTTCCTATTTTCAAGAACAGTTTTGTGTTTTTAAAAACAAAAGACTAATAAAACTTGTTTGTTAACTTGTTTCCTCGATATTGTTTTTAAAAATGAAAAAACAAACTTTGTGTTTTAAAAACAAGAAACCAAAAACAATTTGAAGCTATTTTATAAAACAAGCTGGTGTTTTATAAAACAACCAAGCCATCCCAGCCCAGCTTTTATTCACACTTTCATAGAACATTCGAACTCGACCAGCTTTGCACAATAGATCCACCCGCGACCTCCTCCCAGCTCCAGTGGCAAACTCGACCCAGCTCAGCAGGCAGTGATGCCCCTGATCTGACGATGCACGAGACCCCTTTTGTCAGAGTGCGCAACCCAGATCCGCTTCCTTCCCTGGCAACGCACGCAGCCCAGCTTCGTCAGCAACATGTCCATGCTTCAAACCTACAAGAGACCCGCTTCGTAGGCGCGTGCGACCCCCCAAATCCACTGCCTTTGCCGCCGCATGCCACCTAACTCCGCCAACACACTTGACCAAGTTTCTCTAGCTCCTAGATCCACCAATGCACGCACGCCCAATATTGGTTGTGGTCGCGACCCAGATCTCCCTCTCTCTTCCTCTTTCTTTGTTTCTTTCTTTGGTTCTTCCTTAGCAACAGAGCTCCCCCGCCGTGCTCCATCGTTGATTTGTTGTGTTTGATGTTTATTGTTATTTGTAAATTGTCACTAAGTTGTAAATTGATCTCACTGTTGTTCTTTGTTAATCTTTATTGTGGTTGGTGTTGTGTTGATTCTTGTTATTATGATCTTTGTAAATTGCCAAACAATTTTTGTTTTATCCATTTTAAAAGTTGTTTTTAAAAAAATTTATCCAAAAAAGTTTTTTTGTTTTATTGTTTTTAAGAATTGATTTTAAAATTTTTTTTAAAACAGTTTTTAAAAACAAAAATATAAAAACACTTCCAAATAGCCCTTTTAGTTTTTCCTTCACAAATTCTGGACAACTGAAAAACTAAAAACTGAAAACTCAAACCAAACAGGCTCATACATTTCTAGTTTTCAGAGTTTTCAGTTTTTCCTTTACAAATTCTGGAAAACTGAAAACTCAAACCAAACAGGCACTAAATTTGTAGAGTAAATTTTATATTTGAAACATTCAAATAAAGAATGAGATTGAATTGATTTGGAAATAAAATCTTATGTTTAAAATTAGCATGAACCTCTAACATCACCAAGTTATTCAAAACTTAATTGAGTTTTATTAATGGGAATTTGAGTATTCTGACAGACTTGATGATGATGAGGATGACCTAATGGGAGAGTAGAAAAAAAATTATAGGCTGGGCACAAATAGTAACTTTACGGGTTCACAAATGAATAGTAACTATAACCAGGACCAAGGATGACCCTGGGGCCAGAGGAACTTAAACCTGAAGGCTTGGATAAATTATTAAGCCCAAGACCCAGGTAAAGATATTTAAGTTTCCCAGGTATTTTATTTTATCCGTTTAGTAAATTTCAGTGTTTGACTTTTAACATTGAAAAAGCAACTTGCTAACTCAGTTCAAGTGAGCTACTTATCTTAAGCCAAATGTATGACAGCCTTCCAAGTACAACATCATCCTTAAGATATAACATTGGACTTAGGAGTTATTACTTATAAATTAGCAGACTTTACTTAATTATCTATAACATATCTGAATGAATTGTGCAATATCTAATTCACAATTGTACTTGAATTTATAAAAGGAAAACATAACATATATAGAAGACATATTCATTACAATAAAAAGCTCTTCTATGAGCCTTAATGTATATATGTATTCTTGTACGTTTATAAATATATATACTTACAACAAAGTAAAAATGATAAAGGACTATAATACCTACGGTATACGTGTCCATAGATAAGTTACGTATGGCCTTAGGGCCCCCGGGACCCACCCTAGATGCTGAGACGGCCCCAGATGCTTAAAAGACTGATAAATGCACAAACTGGTGTTACTGTCACCGCTATAGCTATCCTATAGTAGCTTAGGATCACTATAGCATTTACAAGGAGAAGGTTGGCATAATTTTAGGTCCTACCAATTGCTATAACAGTCTAGGATCGCTATAGTGATCATGTAAGAGAGAAAGTTGGCACAATTTTGGGTCCTGCCAACCGTTATATCGGTCTACGACTGCTATTGCAGTCATGTAAACCCCAGACTGCTATAGACCACTATAGCCATGTCCTTCATGACAGCATAATACTAAATGGCATCGTTCCACCTAATAGAGCCTTTCCCTTATTTATGACCCCTAAACTCAGGCTCCCCACTTCAAAATTGAAACCCTCACCTCCCAAACACTCTCAAACCCTTCCCCACTCAACCTCATGTAAATTCCAGAACCCTTCAGAAAATACTCATAAAGTATGAAGCTTAAAAGTTTTTGAATGACAACAAAGCCAATTTAGAGAAAATGTTTTGAAGAACGACTAATGGCTACCTTAAGTTTCTTGACAAAGTTTAACAGGCAGATCCGGTCTGTATTACATGAACCTAAGCAAGATTGATATTGCACTCTGCATGTGTAAGCATGTTATATCTCGTGAAAAGAGATTAAATTAATCAAAAAGTGAATATGAAGTCGAGCGAATGAAGTGTATATAGATTAAGGCATGATACGGACTCAATGCAAGAATAATGTTTCACTATGCATGTGCAAACATGATATATATCTCATGGAAAGAGAATAAAATAATTAGAAAATGAATGTTATTTCAAGCAAAAAAATGTATTTATGTTCACGAACCAAAGGCATTGAAGTAAACTTGAATCGGGAATAATTTCACTACACATGAGAAATCATGTTTATCTCATGAGAGGAGATCAAGCTTAAAAGGTGAATATTATCTTGAGGATAGAAAGCATAAATGCTGGAGGACTAAAGCTAATCAAGTCAGAAATCAAGAAACCAAGGAAATGATCTTTAGAAAGCAGCATGGGACATCAGAAAGAACACTCACGATGAAGAAAGCAATTCATGTCCAAGAGCAACGTGTTACTCAGTCATCAATCTCTACAATTGCAGAGAAATCGGCATCAAGCAATCAAGATTGAAGACTGGAAGATCAGAGAAAAATCAACGTGATTGACTATAACGTCAGAAAGCTCACTGAAGAGTGGAGCAAAGAACGCTGAGGAAAAATGGAGGGAGTTTCGAAATTCAAATTTCAAATCTCAAATCAGATCTTGTGTTATAACTGGTACGTCATCTCTCCTGCCTAAATGAGTCAAGATCCTAGGAGGTGGAGTTCAGAAACCACGGGCCAAAAGTAAAAAGAAAAATGAGGACTTCAAAAACCTCTACATTACAACGGCTTCTGCAATGATGGGACAAGTTGTTAGCCTATCTCTCTAGACTAACGTTCCAAGGCACATCTAACGAAATACAAATGTTACTTGGAGATTAGATCAAATAGGCAACGGTCATAAAGATAGACATGTATAAATGGAGATCCCAAGCTTGAAAGCTGATGAGAGAATTGAAAGCATTAGTGCAGAATCTCTGGAAAAATCTCTCCACACTTCTTGTGTTATTCATCAATTTATGTAATCAATCACAAAGTGTAAAAATCTTCTTTCTCGGTTTTAGAATGTATTTGTGTTTGTATACTTTTCATGTGAAGAGATAGAAGAAAGAAGTCACTCTAAGTTTCCCAATCTGTATTAGCTAACATCTTTAAGGAAACTTGAGTGTAGGTTAGTTTGAGTGGCAACTCAAACACATAACATTTGTAACCTTGATCCATTAGTGATCAATATAAGATATAGCTTGGAGAGAATAAGGTAAAACTACTTGCAACATGTTAGCAAAGGTATTTGCTTATCACGGTTCAGCTTGGAGAGGCTGTTTGAAAGACTACTTACAACATGAGTGCAAAGGTATTTATTCTTCACGGTTCAGCTTGGAAAGGCTGTTTGAAAGACTACTTACAACGTAGCAGCAGAAGATGTCTGCAGGTCACGGTTTATCTTGGAAAGGCTGGTGCAGAACTACTCAGTTAAGAAGCAGTTGTGGTTGTCCACTGTGCAAGTTCAGCTTGGAGAGGTTGGTACAGAACTACTCGGTTAAGTCGCAGTTGGGGTTGGCCACTATGCAAGTTAGAGCTTGGGAAGGCTATTGTAAAGACTGTCCGTTTACTTTTTCAAGTTGAGAAAGTTGTTGTTAGTGAAATCTCAACATGTGTTGAGTTTGGATGTAAGCAAGTTTGGCCAAACTAGTATAAAAACTCTTGTGTTCATTTCTCTCTTCCTTGAACTTTTATTTCTATTATTGAACTCTTTAGATGATGCATTGATTATTTTAATGAACCAAGGGTAAATTAAATATGCATAAGAAACTTACTTTCTAAAACTACTAACCATTATTCCACTTCACTTCAAGCCTCGAGCTTGATAGATTTATTTATTCAAAATTGTTTCAGGTCAAAAAGAAGTTTTCAGAAAGCACGATTCAACCCTCTTCTCGTGCATTCTTTTATCAACATCTCACTCCAATCTAGCTCCCCTAAACCTTCAAGGTATATGAGTGTTGTTAGATTATGTCTCCTTCCTCCCCATTCCTTCATATTCTTGGTTTGAATGTCTTTGTTATCTCGTTTTTGCTAAGTAGGGGTGCTCATCCAATGTTGCTAGAGTTTATTTGTAGTTGTTTAGAGATTTTAGAGATAAGTGTAGATTGATCTAGATTTTATGGTTGTAATGATAAACATTAGGGTCATCCCTCCTTCCCAAAGTTCTCTTGGTGTTGGTACATCATATCTTGTCCTTCCAGATAAGTGGGTTCAATCATGTGAACTTTATTTTGGTAATTAGAGCTATTTTCTTGCATTATGGTATTGTTGCATGATTTTATAAATTATTATTGCTTTTGTCAAGTTTATGAGAATATGATTTTCAAAGAGCATGAATTATATGTTTTAAGAAGCTCATGGGACCATTTGTTACTGAAATGACTATTGATAAAGAGCTAGATTATGAATATGATTATATCAGAAATTTACGAATTTCCATTGTGAGTTTAATAGTATAACAAGAATATATGTCATAGAGTTTAGACCAGAGATAAGCTTAGCATAGAGTTTTAGAGAAAATAAATATACATAGAGCAAGGTATGATTTAGCTTTTGAAAGCCTATGTATAATACTCGGTGTACACATGTCAGTAAACAAGTTTTATACTGCCTCAAGGTCCCCCAAAACCCACCCATGTTGTCGAGTCCAGGATTTTGCTAAGCCTAGAGCCTACACCTCTTTGGAGGGCTACATGATAAAGCTATATTCTAGGGATCAAAGTCCTGGTAATTGTTCTCCAAAGGAAAATAAATTGAAGAGTGATTTTTAATAAATTTTAGGAAATCTCTAAACATTTCATTTTTAGCCCACAAATTTAGAAAATCGTAAGAATCCTCGAATTTGAACTAGAACTCAAAAATTAGATTTTGATTGGTTAGGGTTTTGATTTTTTTTATATTTTATTTGAATCCAAATAAGGGCTATTTTCTTATTATATTTATGTTTTAAAGTTAATGGAGGGTAAAATAAATAAGTGAGTATTGAGACAATCAGATGCATGAAAGACCTTCTTATCAGCTATTGTGGTTAACTATCACCGCTATAGTGGTCATAGTGGGTAAGATTCACGTTTTGGTGGCCTGTATACCGCTATAGTGATCATAACAGTGGTCTAATGTAACACCCTAATTTTTAACCTAACTTTCTAGAACACATTAGGTTAAACATTAGGCTATTACTTCATAGTCTCATTCTTTCATTAAAATACTTAGCGGAAATTACGGGTAATTTTTTTTTTAAAACATAAAACAAGGTGAGAGCCGCGAGCTTAACCAATCGAATGACAAAAACGTAAAGCACGCGTAAAAATCATAAACAATCATGTAAAATAAAACATACATCAGAAGAACATAGATCATGAAGATAACAGAAACATTTCATTAATAATAAAATAGTTAAAGTACATAACTAGTCATACCCTTATAGAAACGGGCAGAGCTTGAAATACAACGGAAAAGGAAATACAACAGATAGTAAAGTACATGGTACAATGTAAAGATAAAAACCCAAAATACTACCCTCCTACTATGCTACGAGCACCAAATTACATCCCCTCCCAAAGGGTACAGCCGAAGGGAAGATCCTCGCGAAGCTCGGGTACTCGAAAGCTCTCCAATGGAGTCTAGTGGCGACGGGGATCCTCGAGTGATGGAGGCTGGTAGCCGGGGAAATGCTCTAACTCCTCTTGAGTGGCCCAATGCAACGTGAAAGGCACACGAGGTGGCTGAATGTGGGCTCCTCGATGCGGACGCATCTCGGCTCTCCTCGCCAGGCGCGGCTGCACCACAGTCTCCTCACTCCCTATATGTCGGGATCGGGTTATGTCGGGATCGGGAAAAAGGGGCCAAACCCTCCGAAGGAACATGCGTCGGCAAATCCTCGGATGGGTCAGTATCGGATCTCCTTGAACGAGGTACGTACTCTGGGAAATCTCGGACGGCGGAGGCAGAGGTACGGGCATGTCGCAACTACTCCTCACGTGGGCGGGTGCACGCAAAGATCATGTCGTCACTACCAAAGGGTGCAGTAGGAGTGAACTGGTAGCTCGAAACTGGATAAGCAAAAGGTCGTCCCATGTACACAAAAACACGAACGGCACATCGACCCTCAAAGTGATATGAATGGTGGTCAGGGTCGAAGTGTATCTCCTATATTGTCATGTTAATGAAAAGCACGAACGTCGCCATCGCTCTCTAAAGATGTGAAGGAAGAAAAGAGAGAGAGGGGTGAGAAATCTTGCTAAAGAAATCTCAGTAGGAGTCTCCTACCCTAGGGTTACATCGCACACATCCTCAGGAACCTTGGGTTTAATTATAAAATAGTGATCATGGATATAAGGTTTGATTTAGGGTTTCTCAAACTAATTATCCAAGGTCCATTCCTTTTAGCATGCGTCTTGATGTTATGAATGCAATATGTTATATCATGGATGCACATCAATACTTGAGCATATAAGACAACACAGCAAAGCACATAAACATAATCCATGTGGCATAAGGGCATATAACTTTCAAGTGAATCATTCCTCAACTTCGTGACATCAATCATGGTACTTTAGCAAATAAGCCACCCTAAAAATAATAACTAGGTTATGAGCTCATACCTCAGCTAGTCGTCACTAGCTCTTGCTTATTATCTTGAATAAGCGAAACATAAATAATAATCCCGACTACTTGAAATGCGGATAGGGGGCAGGGATCATCTCTCTCTGGGATTACCCTTTTTGAAACGCTTTGCTAGCCACGCATGGCCTTGCAATTTGTCCGCTTTGGTAGGCTGCATCTACTCATACCCTCATGGATTTGTCTCTTCCCGGGGGTACTCGGCCGAACCGGCACCTCCTCTATGGAAGCGCGTCTCAGTGCTTTGTCACATAAAAATCTCCTAGGGGTGCTCGGCTGAACCGGTGTCACCCAGGGTTTTCAACTCATAGGGTACTCATAAACATTTCTTTTCAACCCTTTAAGGTTTGACGGAAATTCAAGAAAGATAACAAATTTGTTAAACCGAATTTCCTTCAAACTGCCACAAGCTAATCCACACATCATGTTCTCATGAATTCTCATGCTATGATAAACTTTAACATTTCATCAATCATTTTCTCATGCATCAAGCACATCTCATCATATCATTGCATCATACAACACATCATAGCATTAACAACTTTTTAGTGTCTTATGCATTGACCCGTAAGGTCCCTAACTCACATTCTAAGTTATAAATCATCAAACCTAATCTCTCGGGAACTTATAAGGTTATAACTAAGTCTTTCTCAACTCACACTATGGTCAAGAACATCTCTAAACCTCAAGAATGCATAAGTCATAATCCTAACTTTACGGGTACCTAGGAGTCACAACAATGACCCTTTCTAAGTCCAGTTTGCTCCTAAGGTATCAAGATCAAGTCCTAAACCATTTATGAGTCATTCCTACACATTTAAACTAATTTAAATCCATGATTAGCATTACTAAACCTTGCTGGACAGAATCCAGAAAATTCAAACATTGAAGGATCTAGAACTCTCAAATTAATTCTTTTCTAGTTTCTAACTTCTCTTATCTTTCACATATGAGTCTTAACAATAATTATACTTGAACATATGCATATTATCCTCATTAAAACAGCACATACAGTGGCAAATAAGTAGCAAGGCAGAACCAAAATGTGCATCTCCATAAAAGGCATAGAACATAATTTTTCAAGCACATAGAATACTAGTTTCTCTTGGAACCTTTTTAAAACTTTCAAAACTCATTTATAAACATTTTTAGCATTTAAAACCATAAGAATATTCAAGAGGGCAGTGACTAATTCATCTTTGCCTCAAGAGGTCCTAAATTCATAAAACTTAGTTCTACATATTCCTTATACTCATAAAAGCTTAGAAAAAGGTATGAAACATAGTTTTCAATATATAGAAACTTCAAAGCCTCTTAGGGCCGAAATATGAACCAAAGGAAATAAATATATTTAGACCTTTGTTTGAGACAACCATGGGCAAGTATTTGAGCTCTAGGTTCATTTAAGTGATGACATAAAAGTAAACATGCTCATGCACTCATTTTAGGTTCCATTAGAAAGTAAAGTGATAGCATAAAATAAATATGAGGTGCAACATATTATTATCTTTGATATTTAGTGAGAACTTGAAATATAAACATGATAATGCATAGCTTAAAATATAAACATGATAATGCAAGTTCATTCATTATCTTGGTAATTAGTGATAGCAAGGAAGTAAACATGATATGCAAAGCATAAAATAAACATGATGCAAGGTTCATTTTATGGTTAACTAGAGCTCATTCAAGACTTTAACAAAGTAACAACCCAACATATATCTCATTACAAAGAGAT
The DNA here is from genome assembly GCA_031216105.1 of Dalbergia cultrata. Taxonomy (NCBI): domain Eukaryota; kingdom Viridiplantae; phylum Streptophyta; class Magnoliopsida; order Fabales; family Fabaceae; genus Dalbergia; species Dalbergia cultrata. The sequence goes on from CM062350.1 coordinate 38,899,872, forward strand.
CTCTAGAGTTCTTGAACCAAGTTCTCAAAGGAACCATGAGGTTCTTGAACAACATCATCAAGCTCAAGTAAATAAACTTCCAAAACAAAACAAGACAAAGTCTCAAGGATCAAAGTACCAAAACCGAAAACCTTACAAAAGGAAGAGAAAATGAAACTAAGTTAAGTTCTTTATTAAATACCCAAAACCCCTATCTAGAGAAAGATCTCTAGAACGTGCCGGCCAACTTTAAGGTTGACAAGGGTAGGCTTGGGCTTTTAGAAATCCTTAGATTAATTTTCTTAATTTGAAAAACCATGTGAGCTAAGTATAGTATAGATGGAGTTAAAGAAAAAGAAAAACTCAAGCTCTAGAGGTTCCTTTGAGATGAACACATAGTCATCCCCTAGGAGTCCTCATCATTGAGCTATCATGTGCTTCTCAAGGCCTCATGGCCGAAATCACAAGGAAGGAAAAAACAAAGAAAGTTTCAAAAGAAAATCCAAGAGAAAGCTAGGAAGAAACTCATTTTCTCAAGAAACAAAGTTTAGAAAACACTCTTACCTAGAGTGAGGACACAAAGCTTGAACTTTAAAAAGGAAAACAAGATGATGAGCTCCTCCTTAAGGTGGATATGGCTTCGGCCTTGTGAGGAACAATGGAGAGGAAAATGTGTTTGAGTGAGGTTGTGTTTGAGATGAGGTGTTTGAGAGGTTAGGAGATGATTCAAGGCCTTAGGGTGGTGTTTGATGGTTAAGAGATGATGATGAGATGAAGAGATGAAGAAGATGAAGATGAAAAGAAAGGAAGAACTCTATTGAAATTTTGAGAGAAAAAGAAAGAACTAGCAAGACAACTCTAGAATTCTAAACTTAGCAAATGCTTCAAAGTGCAACTAAGCTATCACAAGCATCGTATTTATAGAAAAACAAAACAATGAGGCTCACCAAAGGGGAAGAGTGGCCGTAGCATTGGAGGACAAAGGGAGAGGAAAATATCTCTTTGATTGTGTCATAGAAGCATGGTTTGAAGTATGGAAACTATGCTACAAAGTATGGCTTGATGTGAGTTAATTTCCTATCAATTTTTGATGAAATTAGGCTTCTAGAAAAAATGCATGGCTGGAAATTTTCCAGCCACAAATAAATGGAGAAAATGGGCTATTTTAATTAGTTATTTACTTGGAAAATCAAGCTTGATTGAAAGTTATGAAAAGGTATAGTGTATGTGACTTGAGGTATGGCCTTGGAGTGTTGAAAAATTGAACATGTGATGCATATGGGGAGGAGGAAAGCTTCGGCCAGGCCTTAGGCAGCAGAGAGGAGGTGAGTTTTGATCATTTAATTGGGTGTTAATGGTAGGTTTAAATGTGTATTAGCTTAGGCACAAGGTTAGGAATAATTAAGCTTAAGTTTAGGTAACTAAGAAGGTGTTTTAAGGATTTTATGACAAGATTAGGAGTGCTCATACATCATTACAGAATTTTAAACTCATTTATGAATAAACAATGTGTAACACAATTCCATGATTTAAGGAATTGGAAAGAGAAAACACTATTTAAGATTCCATGACTAGGAGTCTTGAAATTAAAATATGATTTTAAGTTGTAATTAAGCACTTTTAGGTTCTAATCAACTTTAATAAATTATTTTGACTCAAGATTAATTATGAAAATTAATTAACCTTCGATTAGAGCCTAATATTGCTTAGGTTTGCTTAATCACGCGATTAAGCGTAAAACACGAAACTAGGGGCAAAACCGTAATTTTGCACTAATTTCGCCCGGGACCTCCGGGACCAAAACTAAAGTCACAGTCCACATAAAAACGCCTTTTAAATTCATCTGGAGAATTTTCGGGTTCATCCGGCACTTGCAAACGGGTAAAACACCGCAGGGGCGTTTTGGTCATTTTGACCCAAAAACTTGAAAAACGAGATTTTCGATCCCGGGAAGGTACACAAGTCATCCAATCCCCTTCCAACATTGAGTTTGCCCCTCGAGTACTGCCGGACCGGCTTTCCTCGAATTCCGGGCCGAAAATGACCTCAGGGGCATTTTGGTCATTGTCACTCTAACAGAAAATCGGGGCGTTACATTACTCCCCTCCTTAAAAAGAATTTCACCCTCAAAATTCATACCTTAGAACAACTCGGGGTACTTCGATCTCATCTCGGACTCAAGTTCCCACGTAAACTCCTCGGTGTTGCCACGACCCCACACGACCTTCACCAAAGGAACAAACTTGTTCCTTAACTGCTTGACGCCTTGGTCCACGATTCTCGTTGGCGGTAGATTGAACGTCAACTCCTCCCTTAACTGTACGTGTTCTGGCTCTAAGACATGTCTAGGGTCAGACTCGTATTTACGTAACTGAGAGACGTGAAAGACGTCATGAAGATTTGACAGATTAGGTGGCAGGGCTATTTTGTAAGATACAGATCCGATTCTCTGAAGAATTTCAAAAGGACCGAGAAATCGGGGACTCAACTTTTTGACTTTCATGACTCTACCTATTCTTGTAGTGGGAGTAATTCTTAGAAATACATGCTCGCCTTCTTGGAATTCCAAGGGCTTGCGCCTTTTGTCCGCGTAGCTTTTCTGCCTACTTTGAGCGGTTAGGATTCTATCCTTGATCTTCTTGATTTGCTCCGTCGTTTCCCTTACTACATCAGGTCCTAAGACACTTTGTTCTCCGGGTTCATACCAACACAAGGGTGATTGGCATTTCCTTCCATACAACGCCTCGTACGGTGCCATACCGATGCTCGCGTGATAACTGTTGTTATACGCAAACTCGATCAAAGGCATGTACTTATCCCAACTTCCTTTCTGGTCCAAGACACAGGCTCTTAACATATCCTCCAGGGTTTGGATCATCCTCTCAGATTGACCATCCGTTTGTGGGTGGTAAGTAGTGCTTAAGCATAGCTTGGAACCAAATGCCTTTTGAAAGGCTCCCCAAAAACGTGACGTAAACCGCGGATCTCGATCCGAGATTATCGTCGATGGTACTCCATGTAACCTTAATATTTCTTGGATGTAAAGCTGAGCCAACTTATCCAATGAGTACGTGACTCGAATAGGTAGAAAGTGAGCCGACTTAGTCAGTCGATCCACGATTACCCATACGGCATCATGGCCAGCTTGGGTCTTTGGCAATCCCGTCACGAAATCCATTGATATACTCTCCCACTTCCACTCGGGGATTGACAGGGGTTGCAACATGCCAGAAGGTTTTTGGTGTTCGATCTTGACCTTTTGGTAGACCAAACACTTACTTACCCAGGCGACCACATCCTTCTTTAATCCGGGCCACCAAAACATCTTCTTCAAATCTTGGTACATCTTGGTAGTACCAGGATGTATGGCGAAGTGGCTCTTGTGAGCCTCCTCCAAGATCTTCTCTCGAAGGTCGCCATCTTGTGGCACACAGATTCGCCCCTCGAACCTCCACAACCAGTCGGGGCCTCGTACAAAACCTTTTAACTTTCCGGCCTTAACTGCCTCGATTGTCTCCATAAAGTCCTCATTTTCTCTTTGGGCAAGCATAATCCTTTGCTTAAACCCACTGGTCACCGTGAGATGAAACATCACGATACCTTTTTCCGTCATAGACATCCCAAGATTCATATCCCTAAACTGCTCTATTAACCCAACTTCATTAACCATCATACAAGATAAACGCAACGACTTTCGACTCAAGGCATCGGCGACTACATTAGCCTTGCCGGGGTGGTAACTTAAGCCAAAATCGTAGTCCTTGAGGAATTCCATCCATCTTCTTTGCCTCATATTCAACTCCTTTTGATCAAAGAGATGCTTGAGACTCTTATGATCGGAGAAAACTTCAAACCTTACGCCACACAAATGGTGTCTCCACATCTTTAGGGCGAACACGATGACCGCTAATTCTAGGTCATGGGTGGGGTAGGTTACTTCGTGAGGCTTGAGTTGTTTGGACGCATAGGCTACCACTTGCCTATTTTGCATCAACACGCAACCTAAACCCTTGCCAGAAGCGTCACAATATACCTCGAAGGGTACATTGGGGTCAGGTAAAACCAAAACTGGGGTCGAGGTGAGCTTTTCCTTAAGCTCTAGGAAACACTTTTCGTACTCGGGGCTCCATTCAAACGGGGCATTCTTCCTAGTGAGTTTGGTTAAAGGTAGGGCTAACTGGGAAAATCCTTTAATAAACCTACGGTAATAGCCAGCTAAACCCAAAAAGCTTCTAATCTCGATTACAGAGGTTGGTCTATCCCAATTCATTACGGCTTCTATCTTACTCGGGTCGACAGCTATACCACCTTTTGACACAATATGTCCTAAGAATTTTACCTCTTCCAACCAAAATTCACACTTAGACAACTTAGCGTATAACTTATTCTCCTTTAGTACCTCTAAAACTAGCCTCAAATGACGCTCATGCTCCTCGTGGGCTTTCGAATAGATGAGAATATCATCTATGAACACAACCATGAACTGATCTAAATAGGATCTAAAGATCCTATTCATGTAATCCATAAAAACTGCGGGAGCATTCGTCAAACCAAACGACATCACATTGAACTCAAAGTGTCCATACCGAGTTCGAAAGGCGATTTTAGGAATGTCCGAATCTCTAACCCTGATCTGATGGTAGCCGGACCTCAAATCAATCTTAGAAAACACCACTGCTCCTTTCAACTGGTCCATAAGATCATCAATCCTAGGCAACGGGTACTTATTCTTTATGGTCACTTGGTTCAACTGCCTATAATCTATACACATCCTCATGCTCCCATCTTTCTTTTTCACAAATAAGACCGGAGTGCCCCAAGGTGAAGCATTTGGTCTTATAAAACTCTTCTCCAACAGATCCTCTAACTGGGTTTTCAACTCCGCCAACTCCGAGGGTGACATTCTATACGGGGCTATAGAGATAGGTCCCGTTCCAGGAACAAGCTCTATGGAAAACTCTACTTCTCTTTCGGGAGGGAACTCGGGTATTTCATCCGGAAACACATCCTCAAACACTCATCCTCAAACACAAGCTCACTTAAAACACATCTCCTTTCCTTTCCTCTCCCTTTGGCCGAAACATCATCATCACTCTGGGAGGAGGTGTTCTTCTCATTTCATCTCAAGACCAAGCTTTTTCATCTTCAAACTTGGTAGGGAGTTGCTCTCAAGTTTTTGTTTTACTAAAAAAATGTTATTTTCTTGAAGTTTCTCTTGGATTCTTTTTAGTTTTTCCGTGCTTCTTCCTTTTCTTTTCTTTTCAGCCTCAAGGCCTTATTATGAACATGATAGCTTGATGATGAGTGTCTCTAGAGGATAACTTTGTGTTTATCTCAAAGAGACCTCTTGAGCTTGAGTTTTCCTTTCTCTTGAACTTTATCTATGCTACTTAACTCACATGGTTTTTAACTTAAGAAAAATTAATCATAAGATTTTCAAAAAGCTCAAGGCCTACCCTTGTCAATCTTAAAGTTGGCCGGCACGTTTTAGAGTTTACTGTAGATAGGGGTCTTGAGTACATAATAAAAAACATGGTGTATATTCCTTCTCTTGTGATTTCAGTTCCTTGTTTCCTTTCCTTTATGCTTTCGGCCTTATCCTTATTTCCTTTATGGTTTTATTCTCTTTTAAGTTCATTTCCTTGAAGCTTGATGATGATGTTCAAGAGCCATATAGTTTCCTTGAAACCTTGGTTTAAGAACTCTAAAGCTTACTTTTCTTGTAGGAGATAAATGTTGGGTTGAGACTATGTTTCTCTAAAAAGTCTTGTATGAGCTCTAAGTTAAGATAAAAAAAGAACTTGGATCCATATTTATCTTTATGTCATCATTAAACTCTTAAGATTAAAGAATGAACTTACATCCTTATGTTTATGCTTATGTCCTCACTAAATCTCTAAGATAATAATGGATTTGCATAGCATATTTATTTTATGTTCTCACATCCTAATAAAGAGTAAAACAAAGTGCATTGCATATTTATTTTTGTATCATCACTTAAGAGATTTGGAGCTCATGGACTTGCCCCTTGATATCTCAAACAAAGTTGGAAATGAATGTGTTTTACTACTTTGATTTCAGCTTTGTGATGATGTTGAATCTTAGAATAAGATTCATCTAGTCACAAGTGCTAAAACATATGTTTCATGATTTTTCTAAGCTTAGATGATCTCAAGAAATGTTTTGGGCAAGGTTTTATGATTTAAATCCCTCTTGAGATTAATTAGAAATAGCTACTGCCCTCATGTGTTTTATGACGATTTTAAAGAATTAACTTATTCTCAAATGATTTTATGAAGTCTTAAAAAGGTTCCAAGAGAAACTAGCAGTTTATGTGTTTTAGAAATAAAGTTTTATGCATTATATGATGACTTTGAATTCGGTTCTACCTTGCTTGGTTGCCTACTGTATGATGATGTTTTAATTATGCTAGAATGTGTATCTTCATGTATATTTGATGTTGGAATTAATTTGAGAACGCTAAGACAAGTTAGAAACTAGAAAAGAATTAAAATACAAGTTCTAAATCCCTTAGAAATAAGAATTTTCTGGATTCTGTCCAGCAAGGGTAATATTAGTAAATAATGGTTTATAATTAGTTGAAATGTGTAGGAAGTACTCATAATTGGTTTAGGAATTGATCTTGATACTTTAGGAGAAAACCGAACCTAGAAAGGGTTAAAGTTGTGACTCCTAGGTACCCGTAAAGTGCAAATTATGGATTCTGAACTAATGGATTTTAGATTTATTTATGATCACAATAAATAGAAGAATAATTAGTTTTGAGCCTATAGGTGCATAAAATATTAAGATTTGATGATTAGAAAATTTAGTTTCAAGTTTAAGACCTTAAGGGTCAAGCATAAGACACCTTAGGTTCCTCGATGGGATAAGTTTATTTGTTCAAGTATGATGTGATGATACATATATGATATGGTGAATGTTTCATTGAGATGTTAAGTCTATCATGGTTATGAAAGTTGAAGGAGAAATGCTTATGTGTTATGAGTTTCGTGGCATAAAGTTAGTTTGAAGGAAATTTGGTGTACAGCTGTTATGTTGTCGAATTTCCATCAAATCTAAAGGACTTGAGAATGTTTTTGAAGAATCATATGAGATTAAAACCCTGGGTGACATCGGTTCGACCGAGCACCCCCAGGAGATTTTTATGTGACAAAGCACTAAGACGCACTTTCCTGGGTGACACTGGTTCAGCCGAGCACCCCCAGGAAAGACAAATTCGTGAGGGTATGAGTAGATGCAACCTACCAAAGTGAACAAATTGATGTGCACTAGATGTCGGTAAAGCGTTTCAAAGAAGGTATATCCTAAGAGAGGTGATCCTTAAGCCCCCTAACCCGTACTCGAGGTGTCGGGATTTTATTATGTTTTTTCGTTTATCTAGATGATAAGTAATAACTAGTGACGACTAGTTAAGGTATGAGCTCATAACCCAGATGATGTTTTAGGGTGGCCCTATAATGCTAAAGCATGATGTTCTAAGTCACAAAGTTGAGGAAAGATCCACTTGAAAGTCATGTGCCACTTTATGCCACTTGTGTGCTTCTTGATGTTATGATTTGTTGAATTATTTGTTTAAGGTATTACCATGTATGCATGCCTCGATATATTGTATTCATGACATTAATATGCATTCTAAAAGGAATGAACCTTGGATAATTATATTTATAGAACCTAAGAATGAACTTTATATTCATGTACACCTTTTTATAAATAAACCCAAGGTTCTTGAGGATGTGAAGGATGTAACCCTAGATAAGAGTTTCCCTACTGAGATTCTTTAGCAAGATTCTCACTTCTTTCTCTTCTTTCTTTCTCTTCCGTCATATCTTCAGAGCATGGCAATGTTCGTGGTTTTTGTCGACACCCCGACGTGGGAGGTGCACTTTGATCCGGACCACGGATCCTACCATTTTGAGGAACGGTGCACAGTTCAAGTCTTCATGTTTGTAGGACGTCCCTTTGCTCACCCTATATAGAGTTACCACTTTTCTCCTACATCTCCCTTTGGCGACGATCTGGTCTTCGAGCGCGCGCAAATGCATAACAAGCGGGTTATGCGTACCTACATTGCTGGATCGGTTGCTCGTGGTCACCTGGATTACATGCCTCGCTCGCAGCATTTGGAGGACAACCCCTCAGAGGATCCATCGACGCACATGTATAGCGAGAGTTCTACCCCCACTCCTTAGTTCATGCAAGAGGGGAGTGAGGCGACGGTGACACAGTTGAGGCTTGCGAGGAGAGCCGAGATGCCCCCTCGCCATGGAGCACATGTTCAGCCACAGCGCATGCCCACTCCCGCCGTGCTTTGCAAGTGGATAATATATGTCCCGCTTTACCCGGGCCAGCATCAATAAAGTGTCCCGGGGGGAGGTAATACACCCACACATTCATAGATAGGATAAACCTTCTTTTATTATGAGGTTATCCACTTTAGGTGCACTAGGGTAGGAGTGTTTTATTTACATTTTCCATGTATTTCTGTTTCTGTTGTATTTCCTTTCTGTTGTATTCATGCTATTCTGTACTAAACTAAGTCCTGCCTTCGGGTGGACCTATTATCATATTAATGGAATGTTTCTTTGATGAGTTATTGATTGTTCCATGTTCTTTACGCGGCTCTCACTTTGCTTTATGTTTTCAAAAAAAATTTACCCGTAATTTCCGCTAAGTATTTTAAAAAAAGATTTTAAAGAACGAGACTAAGAGGTAATAACCTAATGATTAACCTAAATATGTTCTAGGAATATTGGGTTAAAATTAGGATGTTATAGGCAGGGGAAATTGGCTAGACCATAGGCCGGTATAGTGGTCTCAATGTAATACCTGGTGTACACGTGTCAGTAGATAAGTTCCGTATGGTCCTAAGGTCTACTGGGACCCACCCATGTTACTGAGTTCAGGTTTTCGCTAAGTCTAGAGCCCTACACCTCTTTGAAGGGCTATTAGAGCCACTTTCTTGGGATCAAAATTCCTGGTAATTACTCTCTAAAGGGAGATGAATTAAAGAGTGATTTTTAATGAATTTTAGGAAACCTCTAGATGTTCCTTTTCTAGTCCTCAAGTTTAGAAAATCACCAAAATTCTGGAATTCGAACTAGAACTCAAAAATGAGATTTTGATTGGTTGGGCTTTTGATTTTTTTTTATATTTTATTTGAATTCAAATCGGGGGTATTTCTTTATTTATGTTTATATTTTAAAGTTAAAATTTAACTTAGAATAAGGAAAGTCAATAAGTAAGTAAGTCTAGAGATGAGCTGAAGCCATGATAGCAACATGTTGTTGTGCACGGCTAGGAGTGAGTATGGAAATATGTCTGCTGATATATTAGTAAAAATGTTGTTGATATAAGCTATTATCATGACAACAGATTGTCCACGACTGTTGGGTTTTGCTGTCCATGGCTAGGAATATCTTTGCTATCCACGGCTGAGAATTTCCATAGAGGTGGTACTATTGGATCTTGCTATCCACGGCTGGGGATTTTGTTGTCCACGGATAGGAATTTCAGAGAAGTAATGCAAGTGTTTGATGATAGCAAAATGACAGCAAAGTATTTGATGATAGAAAACTATTGCTGTCATAGAGGTCTATCCACAGCTGGGAATGAGTTCCCACAGCTAGGGAATGTAATCCCACAACTATGAATTGAGTTACCACACCTGGGGGATGAATTCCCACAGCTGGGGATGAGTTTCCATAGCTGGGATGTAACTCCACGATTGGGATGAGATACCACGGCTGCATAAGTGTATAGTCACCGTGGGCAATGTGAATGTATGCAAGGAACTTTTCCCCATTTTCCTTCCACAGCTGGGGATGAGTGATATGAAACCTTTTTCCCACGGCTGGGCTTAAGTGCACAGTACTTAGGGTGTAAAGCCCCTGAACGCGAATGAAATCCTTTCCTCCTTTTCTTCCTTCTCATTTTTCCCCAAATCCCACAAACCAGAAACCCTTCCCTCTATTGTCTTCTTTTTTTTCTTTAACCCCGTTCCAACCTAGCTCCCATAAATCATCAAGGTGAGTATATGTTATAAGATCTTGTCTCCTTTTTTTTCTTTTTGCCATTCTTTCATATTTTTGACATGGGCACTGTCTTTTCTCTCTTTTTGTCAAGTGGAGGTGCTCCTCCAATATTGTTAGAGCAAGATTAGAGTTATTTTAGAGGGTGATAGAGTTTGATATTGAATTTTATGATTTTTGAAGTCGACGTTAGTGCCTTCCCAACTCCCCAGAGCTCAGTTAGCCCTCCAGGTGAGTGGGTTCAGATCCTATGACCCTTATGTTAGTTATTAAAGTTAATTTCTTTAAATCATAATATGATTTCATGATTTTAGAGAATAATTTAAGAGATTTGAGATTATGGATGGCTGTCGAAATTATGAAAAAGGATGATTTTCAGCATGAGCATGAAATAGTTATTTTAAATATAAACTCATTGGACCATTATCGTTAAAATGATTTTATCAAGAGCTAGAATATGATTATAACTTGAGTTAGAGACTTTATAAATTTTCCCCATCGATTCTAAGATTTATTTAATTTCATATTATAGAGTTTTATGCTCAGAGAAAAACTCAGAGTAGAGATTTAGAGGAAATAACATATTTTATAAATTAGAGACCAAATGATAACTATAGAGAAACAGACAATGAGTTAACGACTGAACCCTAATCATTAACTTTGGTACCAAGTTGTCCCAAAAAGACAATCTCTCATAGCAAAGAATGGAACCTAGTTAGGTCTCCAATTTGGATCCCAGAGAGATCCCAGAGAGTAGAGAAATTGTTATGTCATGGTTAACATGCATAACTAGAGAAATTTGTTTTGTTATGCGAGGCATAACCAGAGATTCTTGTTTCTCTAGTAGATTTATATTATTTATGCTTTACCAAAGAATTTCTAATTTTATTTCCTTTATGATGTCGTATATATGAATATGATCAGAGTTAATGTACTAATCAGTTTTGATGATTTTAAATATATTTACATACATATCCTTATTGTTGTCCCATGAACGGGTTATGGATGAGGATCTACTCATTGAGTTTTAGATGAAACTCATCTCTCTCCTTTTTTTCCATTACAGATATGTTAGCTGCTGCGGGTTCCTCTCAGCCACCTCCTCCCCAGCAGTAGAGTTGTTCAATTGGTGAGCCTCATTCGAAGTGAAGTACCTTTTGTATTTTTTTATAGTGATAGAGTACTCCAGTGTATATTGCGGGCAGGGTCCCAGACCATAGGGATATTTGCATTGATTCATCATTATTATTTTGTATTCACATGAGTATGGTTCATGGATTTATTATATAGAAAGCAACTCATATATTTTGTCTCACAGAGATATATTTAGAGTTTAAATATAATATGTTATTGATGAAGCGTATGATTTGAAAAGAGTTAAATATTTATTAGAGATGAAACAATATTTTATAAATGGAAGTTATTATTAAATTATGCATATAGAGAGACTCAAAGGTCATAAGGCTTATGTGGGGATAGGATTCCTCATGTGCTAGTCACGTTTCTAAGTTAGGTCATGACACTCAATCTGGGGGAAATAGTGCAAAAAGGACGTCATTTCACTTATCGAACCCCTCCACCCCCTTTAAACCCCATTTTCGGGCTCCGCTCCCCTAAAATCAAAATCCCTTCCTTCCAAACCCTCTCCCAACCCTTCTCTCACAATCCCACTCCATTCCATCTCCTTCCAAGATCAAATGTAAGAGTTTTATGGATTTTTGCCATTCTCTTCCTCTCCATTCTATGTTCTTCAATATGGGTAGTTATTGTTCTCTATTGTTTTCAAGTAGGGGTGTTCCCCCAATGTTGTTAGAGTTATGTTTGAGCTATATAGAGGTTGTTAGAGTCTAATCTAGAGTTTATGGTTATTCTATGGCAGTTGTTGGTGCCACTCCAAGCTCTTAAGGTCAAGTTGGTAATACCTACACACTGGCTCTAAACGGTGAGTTGCTTCAAACTCATGGCCTTATCTTTAGTCATTACAAGTATGTTTTATGCATGATGATTATTAAATATGGTATTAGAAATGAAAATATGAATTTATATGATTTTGCAAAGCTATGATTTCAAATATATAGCATGAAAAATGTAATTTAAAAAACCATGGGACCATGATTGATATACTGTGTGTTTTGGAAAATGTTTTTTATGTTAATGAAATGATTTTTGGAGTAATTTATTATTTAGCAAGATACTATTTTATCCAATATGTCTTTAAGAAGCTATGATATTATTATATATACTCCAGATTTTGGATTTCAGGAAGCTTCAAAATGTTAAACTGAATTATTACAAAAATATATAGAGTAAGCTTTAGCTTTCAAAATATAATTTTATAGTATCAGCTAATGTATTTTGGCAAGAATGCCAAACCAAGCATACTTAGTTTTATGAACTGAGATGTTACTAACAATGTTAGAGATTTCATGATTTTGAACCTTTCCGTCTCAAGTATGATATTAGAGTTACCAAGTATATGAGAATATTGTAATATAAGAAATGAATTTAGAACTTCAGTTTTGGGGTACCAAGATATATAAAATTCAGTATGATTCTTAGTAACTGCCAGATACATATTCTGTAGACTTGAAATCAGAATGCCTACAAGTGGTGAACTCTTGTGCTCGATTTTCACAGCTACAGTTATGCTAAAGTCAGATTGTTAGGGTTATATGAGTCCAGAACTCTTAGAGTACTAAGATTTAGGGGCTCGCATTCACGAGGGACAGATTATCCACCCTTCAGTTTTGGTTTTTGATAAACTAATTTATCAGGTAGAGATAAGAAAATAGACAGTTAGTTAACGGCTGTGAAAAGATCGTTAACCTTGGTACTAAATTGTCTATTAGAGGAAAGTTTTGCCCCCAGCTGTTATAGAAAATGGGACCTAGTTAGATGCACATAGTTTATCTAAAAAGTATAGGAAATGATTTTACATAATTATGTGTAGGCAGAAAAATTATGATTTATGAGAATGACATGAAAGAAATGTATTTTAGAATTTCAGCTTTATGGTACCAAGAGGTACAAAATTCGATATAGTTCATAACAACTACTAGAAATATATTCTGTGAGTTTGAAATCGAAATGCCTACAAGCGACTGATCCCTTGGGCACTATTTTCATAGCCACAGTTATGTTAAAGTCAAATTATTAGAGTTATATGAATCCAGAACTCTTAGAGTACTAAGAATTTAGGGACTCGAGTTCACAAGGAACAGAGCACCCACCATTCAGTTTTAATTTTGACAAACTAGTTTAGCCAGTAGAGATAAGGAAATAAACAGTTAGTTAATGGCTATAAAGAGATCGTTGACATTGGTACCAAGTTGTCTATTAGAAGACAGTTTTGCCTCTAGCAGTTACAAAAAAAGGACCTAGTTAGGTGCCCACAGTTTGTCTGATAGGAACTATTATGATTTCAACAGGTGCTTTTATCTACTAGAGACTAAGTACATGCTTTTAGTTTATGATTTTACAACTTTTATTAATATATATGCATTTATTATGTTTAGCATATTGTTTCTCGATGCTCTGTCGCACCCTCATTTAAAAGGATTTTATATTTGATTATGAGTTAGAAATAGTTGTCTCACAACTTACTCGGAGGGCGCTGTGATGAAAATGACAACCTGTTTTAAATAATGGGAGTTGCAACCAATTTTAATTCTAGAAAAATCTAGAAAAATTGGAAAACCTTTGAAATTAGCAAAACTGGTCTTTTTAGAGTTTTGAGGTTCGTAAGTCTAATTATTATTAGAGAAGGGTGAAAACTTAATCTCACTGCACTCCTAATATATCTATATAAATACATTACCCTAGAGCTCATTATGAAAATTAATTATAATTTTAATAATATTTATTTTTCCCCTAAAAAGGTCATAATTATGTAAAAAATAAACTAAACTAAAAGAATATTAAATTAAAAGGGAACATAATTTAATGAAAAATTAATTTTGGCTTGATAGTTGTTGGCTATGCCGACGTATCCTCTAGTACAATGAGAAACTCAAAGCCACATCGTTCTATAAAAATAATTGTTAGTTTATTAATTTTATTGCTAAAAAGGATTCTTGAATATCAAGCTATCACAGCTATAATATTCTATGACATAAAATTAACAAGCCGTTATGGCTAAATTGACTAAAAATGAATTTTAACAATTTATCTTTCAACAAATCAAAATTCGATTTTTAAGACAAAACATAAACGAAAAGGAAATAATAAAAATAAATAAATTGGACTATAAATGGTTAAAAGTGACAAAAGTACACAAGAGATTACTAGACTAGACAAACACCCAATTAACTTTTCTTTTATTTTTTTTTAAAAAAAGGCTGCATTACAACTAACTAGCAAATACTTTTATTTCCTATTTATTTTCTTTCTCCTTTTTAAAAACAAAATTTAAAGACATGGCCCAAACTCCTATAAACAAATAACTCACAGAATTACTCGTTTCAATAAAAAACATATAAGTTACTATCAAAAGAATTGGAAAACTTACAGCAGCCTAAAACAAAACCCAATCACAAGAAAATAAACTCACCCATTAGCTTTAAAATAGCCCGATGACAAGACCCATTAAAATCAAATATTAAAACATTTTTTCACAGAAACAAACAAAAGAGATCAGTAAACGTAAGCAAGAGGGATAAGGTTAGAGACTTCATTCTCAGATGGTGTGGGGCTGCAAACATATTGAGAGAGGAAAGAAAGAGAGTAAGCAAATGCAGGAGACAAAGATGAAGGCAGTATCGCGGCAGGCTTAGGCAGGAAAAAGGGAAGCTCTGGTGAGCCTCCTTGGTGATGCTATCGAGCACGACATAAGCAGAGTGGCAGTGCACACAAGGGACGCAAAGGCGAAGTGGTAGTGTGTTAAGAGAGAAGAGAAACTGATTCAACCAAGGCAATGATGAACTGCTCCACTACGGCCCTGTGTGCGATGGTGGAGGAGAGCAAGACAACTTGTAGTGGGGAGGACGAAGATCACGACGGAGGTTGACAAGGAGGAAGACGCAGTGGGGGGCTAGCGTGCGGCAGTTTCTTGTTTCAGTTTCCTTTTTTATTTTTGGATCTACATTGAAATGTGATGATAATTGATTTTTAGTTTTGGTTTTGTGTTGGAGAATGATGAATTAGGTATGTATTGGTTTATGGTTTGGATGTGGCTTGATTTGTGGGTTGAAATAGTGGTGGTAAAGAATTGTAATGGTTGTGATGAGTGTTGATGGTTATGAGGATGGGTTTTTTGGCTTGGTGGATATGTGCTGCATTTTTATTTTTAGTTGTGATTTGATACTAAGTGGTGGAATGGAAATAGGATGTATGTGTTTACTATTAGTATGAATATGGAATGCATGAACTATGATGTGAGAATAAAATTGAAAACATATAACGAGCAAGCAGAAATGAAATACTACATAGTGTTATTCTCCTTGTTTGATCCTTTTAGGTTCTGGGATTTTTCAATTCCTTAAGAGTCTCCCCCTGTTTTTGTGATTTTCTTTCAACAACTCTTAAAATCTTTGGAACAAAACAATTTTTTAGCAGATGAAACATAGTGATCTCCTTTTTTGCTTGTGAATTTTGATCCAATTTATATAGCTTCATGAACCAATTTGTCAGATTTGGTAGTAGTCATTTTTTATCTAATTGATAGGATTTACTGATTTCATAGGATTGAATCTGACCTTGCACACCCTTTCTGTAGATTTTCTTTTTGTTCGATGCCCTCTTTTCTAAATTTTCATTCTAATGCACGTTCTCGTATTTGACTTCATTTTGTTCGGTGCACCATTTATCTTTTGTTTTTTCATTTGTGTTTTTTTGACTTACAAGATTAAAAGAAAAATAATGAAGAAAGAAAGAAAAAAAATTATATAATTCAAAAATGAAATAGGCTTACAAAATAGGCTTAAAACTCAATCAATAAAATAAAATAAAATGGGCTGAGAATTTTCATGAAAAGAAAACTTGAGTTTATTTAATATGAACAAAAAAAAAAATCGAGTGTTCACAGTTGCCTTTCTTTACTTGTCTCTCACTAAAATAAAAGATTGTGACTTTGACATTTTGTTGTAAGAGACAAGTAAAAATATGAACACCTATTTTGTCCGAATGCATGTTACTGATGAATGCATTGTTGACATGGTGATGATAAATGTTTATGAATGCATGATGAGGATGCATGCATGATGACAATGCAAAATGATATAGTAGATGATACTAAATGACTCGATGACAATTGTACAATGTCAAGGCCAAGTCAGGAATAAAACGGATGTGAAAACTTAAATGTGTGTAAGATTTAAAGCATGTGGAGAAAAATATGATATTTAAAAGCATGTGAAAGTGAAATCTGTGAAGGTGTGAAAGTAACTTAAAAGCATGTCAAATTAAAAATCTGTGAAATGTAAACATCTGTGAAAGTAATTTAAAAGTATGTGAAAGCATATGAAATTTAAAATATGTGAAACTAAAATTTGTGAAAGTATATAAAAAGCTGTGAAAGTATGTAAAATGTTGTGACAGCATGTAAAAAAGTGTGAAAGCATATAAAATGTGAAATCATGTAAAAGTCTGTGAAAGTATGTAAAATGTGAAAGCATGTAAAAATCTATAAAAGCATGTAAAATGTGAATTTAAAGACATGTGAAAGTGAAAGGTTGTGAAAGAATGTAAAATGTTGTGAAAGCTTGTAAAAGTCTGTGAAAGCATGTAAAATGTTATGAAAGAAAGTAAAATATGAAAGCATGTAAATTTGTAAAAGTATGTAAATGGTAAAAGCAAGTAAATCGTGAAAGCATGTAAAATTGTGAAAGCATATAAATTTGTGAAAACATGTAAATTATGAAAGAATGTAAATTTGTGAAAGCATGTAAATTTACGAAAGCATGAAAATTATAAAAGCATGTAAAAGTCTGTGAAAACATATAAATGACCATAAAAGTATGTAAAAGTCCATGAAAGCATGAAAAAGACCGTGAAAGCATGTAAAAGTTTATGACATCATTAAAATGTGAAAGCATATAAAAGACTGTGAAAGCATGAAAATGTGAAATTTTTGTGAAATGTAAAAGCAGACTGAAAGGTAAATGATCGAGACAAAAAAAGTAAATGATGTAATTTTGATAATGCAAGAAGTGAATGATGTGATAATGTGAGTAAGTGAATGATGAAATAAGTACTAAAAGGTGAATGATGTGATGATTGCTGAAAAGTGAGTGACACGATGATATTTACAAACAAATGCAATGATTCATGTTGCAGAAAAGTAAATGCCTATGGATGATTGAATACTGCAATAATGATATGATTTGTGACCACTATGCCTAGATGATTTGATGATGTAAATCATAAATGCCTTGACATGATGAGATGACTTCACAAAGAAAACAAATTTGCCCCAATTTGCGGCAGGAAAAATGTTGGTGGTATGAGTATGATGAATGTCCTAGATGATTTGGTGATGAGAAAAATATATGACCTTATATGATAAGATGACTTTTCACATAATGAATGATGATGAAACCTAGATAATTTGATGCTGATAAATTTGCCTTGGTTTTGGTGTCTAAGCATCGCTTTTGGGAAAACCTTTGTCTGATCCTAATTTGCGTTATGATTTCCCTTTTTTCTCTCCTCTTTCCATCTTTTTTCTCTTTTCAACTCCCCATTGATATCATCTTCAGTTCCTGACCTTATGCTTTGAACTTTTCTTCTTTTGTTGATTTTGTCTCCAAGTTTTATGTGGACCGACATCTTTAGTTTCCAATTGAGCAAACCTTTCTCTCTCATAGATTTTTTGTTGGTTGCCAAGACCGCCCTTTCAGGTTTTTTATCAAATGAGCTGTTCATTTTCTTCTTTTTCTTTTGGATTTTTCTTTTAATCTCTTTTTCTTCTGTTTTGTGTTTGCTCTAATTCCTACCAAAACTATCCTCTCGGGTTTCCAATCTAGCGAGCTCCTTTTTGAACTAAACATTGACTTGACTTCTGGATTTCTTGATTTTGAATGATGAGGTTTGATAATGAAGGAAAGAGAGGATAGAGATAAGATATGGGTTGAAATGGAAGGATTGCATTTGAAAGTGCAAGATATTTATATGGTACAAAGAGGGTAAGAATGAGTTGGAAGGGATGTGCAATGCAGATTTCATTTGATTACCCATTTCATCGATTGCTCGACCACTTTGAGTTAGACTTCATGATCAAGATTAGAATCCATTGTTATGCTACAAATATGCCTTGGACTGTTAACTCTTCATTATGTAAGGATGACTCTTGTTTGATCAATAGTCATTTAATTGCCTCTGCTTGACATTGTTGATGAGCTTTTTTTTTTTCAATTCTAAAGTGACACAACTGTTCCTAGATTGCGTTTTAGGGGTTTTCAATCTAGTTTGTACTTCACTCTAACTGTCATTTTGGCTTTTTAGCTTAATGAGCTTTTTTTTTTTTTTTTTGAGTTTCTAGTCTAGTGAGCCTTTTCTTTTGCCTCTTTTTTTTGGGCTCTAAACACCTTTTTTTTTTTTAACTAGCTTTACTAGTTTTTTGCCCTATATGGATTTTCAAGTGCGTGACTATTCTTAGTTTGGAGCTTACAATTGATGTCAAGGCATTTAAGATCAAATGTTTCCTCCTCT
The DNA here is from genome assembly GCA_031216105.1 of Dalbergia cultrata. Taxonomy (NCBI): domain Eukaryota; kingdom Viridiplantae; phylum Streptophyta; class Magnoliopsida; order Fabales; family Fabaceae; genus Dalbergia; species Dalbergia cultrata. The sequence goes on from CM062350.1 coordinate 38,918,549, forward strand.
TTTGTTATGCTTGTCCTTGGTGGATTAGTGCTAATCACATTTAATGCTTTGCATATTGCAACTTTCTTATCAACGATTAAAAATTGCCCCAGTTGATGATTGAGCTAGAGTGTTTGGGGCAACATTTCATTCTTTGATTATTGGCTGCTTGACCATTTTCCATTAAGTTTAGCACATGAGAGAATCGCTTGCACAACTTTGAACCTTCATCAAGATCATGGTCGCTCATATCCATTGTAACACGAGAATCAAGTAATGAATTATTAAAATTATCTGCAAGGGGTGGAGATGTTTGAAAGAACTTTGAAAGAGTGGAGAAGGAAGGAAGAATATGTGGATAAAAGATGGAAGATAATGTGGAAACATGCACAATCATTTCATCATTTCAAAACAATTTAGATGCAATTTAAGGCTATAGGAGCAGGCAATTTATTACTCAAGTTCAAGTCAGATCATGATTCTTATCCTTATTCCTTATTGTCTCTTCATCAGAAGGAAAACCACTTCACATTTTCCAAAATTCTGTTTAACTTATGGACTTCAAGCTTTAAGGCTAGTAATGACTTATTCAAATATGCTCTTGAGGGATTCCTCAAATTACCTCCTTGTCTTCTCACTCTTTTCAACCATGGCTCTCCTATTTTATTTATTTATTTTTTTGTCCCTATTTCTCTCTCTTTCTTTTTCCTTTTCCTTTTTTATTCCTTTTTTATTTGCTTATTACTCTCAAACACATCCTCTTGGATCAAAACAAAATTTTTCTTAGATAAGCAATGCCTAGAGGCGAAATGAGACATTTATCATTATTATTTGTTACTGATGCATATTGAGTGATTTTTTTTCTTTTTTTGTTTTTATTTTGTATGTATGCTATATACCATTGAATGATTTGGGAAGAAGAGATTATTTTTTTAAGTTTATTGATGCCTGCCATTATGTGTGAAAAAATGCATGATGCAAACTAGGGAATGAATAGATGAAAAATGAGAATACATGTTCAAATGCTCTTTTTTTATTGTATGCATGCAGTTATGATATGTAAAAAGAAAGTATGAATGCAAACCAAATGTTTATTTGTTTTTTTTTCTTATATTATGTTGACTGTGTATGCATTAATGCAAGCCAAATCTTTTTTTTTTGTGGACTATGTGTGAAAAAAAAAAAGTGCAAAAACATGCTAAATTTTTTATTTGAACTATTCATTAAAAAAATGTATGAATGCATGCTATGCATCAATGCACAAAAATAAATATCAATTTTTTTTTTTTGGATGATGTCAATGTGATGACAATGTATGCCTGGATGAGTAATAAGGATGAGTTATGCATGGGTAAATAGAGAAAGTAATGCATGCCAATTTTGTATGGATAGGGACTATACATAAAAGAATATATATACATGAATGCATGCCCTTTTTTTTTTATGGATGTGGGCTATCTGTGAAAGAAAGTATATGAATGAATGCCTATTATTTTTTGAATGCATGGGGAATGATTTTTTTTTTTTCATATGGATATGGTTAATGTAATATGAGTATGTGTCACAACTCGATTTAGGCACGTGACTGGCACATGAGAAATCTTATTTTGACGCAAGCCTCATTTACTAATTTTGCATGCATGCTCTGCTCTAACATCCATGAAAAATAGAGATTTTCTCTTTTTCTACATATAAACCATCTATTCTCTGGAACCAAAATAATTGTATTTAAAATCTTGTAATAATTTTTTAGATCTTAAAATCATGAATTATTTATACATATAATCAAAATATACTTTGTTAAATGTCCAAATCACTATATACAAATCAAAATATAATCATATCATGCCAAATGCAAAAATAAAATATGCTCTAGGTCCGGGATCCTACTTGCAATGTATTAGATAGAATGAGAATGCTTCACTCAAGTGAAGCTTACCAGCTATACTCTAGTGTTGTGGGACCACTGGTGGCTAGAAGGACAGTAGCTATAATACCTATAATAGAAAGGAAAGCAGAGGGGTGAGTTTTGGCAATAAAACTCAGTGAGTAAGTCCTCACATGAAACCCCCATCCATAGGATACCAAAGGAACAATACATAAAATCATACTACATCAATAATACTCGAAGGTCATACATAATCAAGTATATATGTATATTATATACATATTTATATTTTATCATATTATAAAAGAGTTTTCTCAATTTACTTTCATACCTGAAAACATATAAACTCATAATGTAGCAGCTCCTAGAGAAATAGTAATCTCTGCTCTAGTTATGCACAATGTTTGTGACGTAACAAAACTCTGAATATGAATCTCTGAATATAAACTTTGAATATAAATTCTCTGAATATCTCTGACCTGAGCTACTTGGTACCAAGATTAATGGATTTACTGCCGTTAACACACAGCCTGTTTAACACAGCCTGTTTCTCTATAGTTACCTTCTAAACTAACCAAATAAATCCATTAAAGCTAAAACCTTTAAGCCTTTTTAATTCTCTGAGAACTTTGAATCTGTCTAACTTTAATAATCTGACCTTAGCATAACTGTGGCTATGAAATCATGTCCAAAGGATCACCATTTGTAGACATCTGTGATTTCAAAAGCTCACAGAATATGTAGCCGCAACTGTTTAGAATCCCATGACGATTCAAGCTCTAGAAATCCTTATATGTCTGAATTTCTAGACCAACTCTCAACAATATTCTTTCATAAGTTTGAAAATTCTAAAATCACAATAACATTTCTTAAGAGTTCAAGGTTCTTTACCAATCACTTGCATAATCCATATTCAACATAAAATAAGCATTTCAATAATCATAAATCCCTAACAATCGCAATTCAAACCAACTCTAAACAGAATCATATTATCAACAATGGTCCCATGAGTTTTATAAAATATAGTTCATGCTATTTAGAAAACCATAACTTCATAAATCAACATAAACTTCAAATCTTGTACAACAATCCTTAAATATCATACTTTAAAGCATATTTTCATGAAAATAACTATAATGTAGAACATAGAGATAACAGATGTGAACCCACTCACCTGGAAGGGTAGGGTGCACAGACATAGCACCAACAGGACTTAGAAGCAAAACTGACAGCAATGTCTGACATAGAGGCAACAAAACTCTAAATCAACCTCTAAAACCTCTAAATACCCAGTAATCCATCTCTAACAAGATAGAAAACTTCTCTCCTTTGAGAAGCATGAAGAATCACCCCAATAATAAGGAAGAAATAAAGAAAAGAGAGAGAAATTAAGAGAATAACTTACCTTAAAGCCTTAGGAATGAAAGATTGGAGTTAGATTGATGAAAAATGGAAAAGGAATGAAGGTTTAGAGGTGGAACGTCATGTTTCTCTGAGTGGAAGGAGTGGGGGTTGTGTTATATGGTGGTGGGAATGTTCTGGACCTCGAACAGGGGTTTTTAAGTGATTTGTTGACCGCTGCAGCACAAAAGAGCTCTGCATCGCTCACTAGAGAGCATTTCTCGCACCGACTTACTGTTCTGTTGACTGCTGCAGTGCTCACCAGAGGGCATAAAAATTCACTTCTTGCACCGACTTACTGTTCTGCTGACTGCTGCAGCGCTCACCAGAGGGCATAAAAATTCACTTCTTGCACCGACTTACTGTTCTGCTGACCGCTGCAGCGCTCACTAGAATAGTTTTTCACTCTGCATGATGGTCTAGGATGGTTTCTCACTCTCCAAAATGGTCTCTCACTTCCCAGAACTCATTCATTTACATTTCTTAATTAAAGTTAAATCTTTAACTTTTAAACATAAATGTAAATAAGGGAATACCCCCCATTTAGATTAAAATAAAATATTAGTAAAATCAAAATCCCAACAATTAAAAATCTAGATTTTGGGTTTTAGTTCAAATCTGGAAAATTTTACGATTCCGTAAACTTGTAATTTAAGAATGACCTGTTTAAAGATTTCATAAAATCCATTAAAAATATCTCTTTAACTCATTTTTCTCTAAGGAACAATTACTGGGACTTTTGGTCCCCAAAAATATGACTTTACCATGTAGCTCTCCAAGGACGTATAGGGTCCAAACTTAGTGAAATTCAAGACCCGGAACGACAGATGAGGGTAGCTAGTACCCTTCTGAGTTCAGAAAAAATTCTAATATTTTAATTTAAAATTGGGTTATTAGAGTATGCATGAATTAACAATAAGGATGAGCTATGCATGTATGCCATGTATGCATGACATAAAATGCATGTGAAATGAGATTTTTTTTTTTGGTACTGGATGCATAAGGATGAGCTATGAAGTATGCCATGTTTACAAGAATTTTTTTTAATGGAAAATGTATGCATGTATATTGGAAATATATCCAATGAATGAGTGAGAATAGAAACTAGATGCCCTTCTGTGTCCTAAAAGGGTTAATCCTCAGGGGAGAATTTTCCTAAGGTCAAAACCTTAATTTGGATGGCCACTAAGCTTATCCTATTTGTGCGTGGTTTTCAAGGCAATTTTAGACTCCTAAAGGCTATGGTCTCCAGATTGCTCTATCCATAAGATAGAGACCCAGCTCATGAAAGGATCATAAGTAGGGATGAACCCTCTTAATATGACTGATCCATGATACTAGTAGCAATCTAGGTGGTGCCCCACCAAATGCCAAGTGGGCATGAAGCCTCTCAGTGACAATGTTGGGACCCCACCTAATCTTTAGGCTGCATAAACTCGGGTATAGAGCCAAAAATGTGTGTGAGATAGTGATGGTGCACTATGTGTGAGGACCACACTTATTCCTATAAGACAAAAGCTCAAACAATATATTTACAAATGGTCATCTACCCTAAGATTTGAGTGATGAATATGTATAGATAAAGTAAACAATTATGTACAAATAAATAAGAAGAAGAAATTAAATAAGAAGAAGACATTTATTTACAAAAATAAAAAAGCAAATGTGGTATGAAGAGGAAAAATAAATATCATAAAATTGTAACTATTTCCATAATTTACTCTAAGGTTATTCTAATAGTGCAAGGTTTCCGGATTAATCTAGACCCTCAAAGGTTATAGTCCCCTAGTTACCTTTACCAATAAGATAAAGACTTAGTTCCATGAGTTAACCACGGGGACATGAAAGTCACAATATGGCAACCAATAGTTCTAGTAAAAACTTGAGCGGGTGAGTTAACGACTATTAGGGAAGGATAAATCTCACAATAATAACGTCAAAACCCCTTCTTGCCCTATGGTTTTCCAAGGCTCGGGTATAGAGCCCAAATAATGTATGAGAATAGTGATAGTGAAAGTGTGTGTAGGGAGCATACAAACCTTGTAATCCTAAAACTACCTTTTTCCTGAAAAAGAAAATAACAAAACAATATATATTCAAGAAACACAATTGACTATCCTAAGGTTCTAAGAAAAATAAAATAAAGCCCTCTATCCTAAGGTTCCAAATATATATAAAAATAAAAATCTTCTATCCTAAGATTTGAATAAGAGATATTTACAGATAAAATAAACAATTATTTACAAAAATAGAGAAAAAAAATTATTTCCAAAAGCAAAACAGATGTGTTATGAGGGGAAAAATAAATATAATAAAGTTATAATTGTTTGCATGATTAACTCTAATGAGTTTGACTCTCTAAGTGTCCCCAGTGGAGTCACCAAATTATCACAACATACTCGAAGGGCGCCGTGATGAAAATGACAACCTATTTTAAATAATGAGAGTCACCACCAATTTTAATTCTAGAAAAATAAAAAAAACCTTTGAATTTAGCAAAACTAGTCTTTTTAAGAGTTTTGAGGTTTGTGAGTCTGACTATGATTAGAGAAGGGTGAAAACTTAATCTCATTGCACCCCTAATACATTCGTATAAATATAGTTATCTTATAGCTCATTATGCAAATTAATTATAATTTAATAATATTTATTTTTCTCCTAAAAAGGTCATAATTATGTAAAAATAAAATAAACTAAAAAGATATTAAATTAAAAGGGGACACAATTTAATGAAAATTTAATTTTGGCTTGATAGTTGTTGGCTACACCGACGTATCATTTGGTGCAATGAGGAACTCACAGCCACGTCGTTCTGTAAAAATAATTGTGAGTTGATTAATTTTATTGCTAAAAAGGCTTCTTGAATATCAAGCCGTCATATCTAAAATATTCTACGACATAAAATTAATAAGCCGTCACAGCTAAATTAACTAAAAATGAATTTTAACAATTTATCTTTCAACAAATCAAAATTCGATTTTTAAGACAAAACATAAATGAAAAGGAAATAATAAAAATAAATAAATTGGACTATAAATGGTTAAAAGTGACAAAAGAACACAAGAGATTACTAGACTAGACAAACACCCAACTAACTTTTCTCTGATTTTTTTTTTAATAAAAAAAAGGTTGCATTACAACTAACTAGCAAATACTTTTATTTCCAATTTATTTTCTTTCTCCTTTTTTTTAAAAAAAAATTAAAGACATGACCTAAACACATATAAACAAATAACTCATAGAATTATTCTAGTTTCAATAAAAAAAAGCATATAAGTTACTATCAAAAGAATTGGAAAACTTACAGCAGCCCAAAACAAAGCCCAATCACAAGAAAATAAACTCACCCATTAGCTTTAAAATAGCCCAACGACAAGACCCGTTAAAATCAAATATTAAAACATTTTTTAACAGAAACAAACAAAAGAGATCAGTAAATGTAAGCAAGAGGGATAAGGTTGGAGACTTCATTCTCAGATGGTGTGGGGTTGCAAACATATAGAGAGAGGAAAGAGAGAGAGTGAGTGGATGTAGGAGACAAAGAGGAGGGCAGCATCGCGGCAGACTTAGGTAGGAAAAAGGGAAGCTCTAGTGAGCCTCCTTGGCGGTGCTATCGAGCACGATGTAAGCGGAGTGGTAGCACGCACAAGGGATGCAGAGGCGGAGTGGCAGTGCGCTGAGAGAGAAGAGAAGCCAATCCAACCAAGGCAGTGATGAATTGCTCCGCTGTGGCCCAGTGCGTGATGGCGGATGAGAGCGCGAAAACTTGTAGTGAAGAGGATGAAGCTCACAACGGAGGCTGACAAGGAGGAAGACGCGGCAGGGGGCTGACGCGTGATGGTTTCTTATTTCAGCTTTTTTTTTTTAAATTTTTGGATCTATGTTGAAATGTGATGATAATTGGTTTTTGATTATGGGTTAGAGAATGATGAATTGGGTATGTATTGGTTTATGGTTTAGATGTGGCTTGAGTTGTGGGTTGAAATGGTGGTGGTAGAGGATTGTAATGGTTGTGATGAGTGCTGATGGTTATGAGGGATGGGATTTTGGCTTGGTGGATATGTGCTGTATTTTTATTTTTAGTAGTGACTTGATGCTAAGTGGTGGAATGGAAATAGGATGTATGTGTTTGCTATTAGTATGTACATGGAATGCATGAACTATGATGTGAGAATAAAATTGAAAACAAATAACGAGCAAGAAGAAATGAAATACTACAGTGTTATTCTCCTTGTTTGATCCTCTCAGCTTCTGGGATTTTTCAATTCCTTGAGAGTCTCCCTTTGCTTATATGATTTCTTTCAACAACTCTTAAAATCTTTGGAACAAAACAATTTTTTAGCAAATGAAACATAGTGATCTCCTTTTTTGCTTGTGAATTTTGGTCCAATTTATATAGCTTCATGAACCAATTTGTCAGATTTGGTACCAGTTATTTTTTATCTAATTGATAGGATTTGCTGATTTCATGGGATTGTATTTGACCTTGCACGCCCTTTCTGTAGATTTTCTTTCTGTTCAGTGCCCTCTGTTCTGAATTTTCATTTTGATGCACGTTCTTGTATTTGACTTCATTTTGTTGGGTGCACCATTTATCTTTTATTTTTTGTTTTTTATATTTTATATTTTATTATTTTTTTCTTACAGGATTAAACGAAAAATAAAAAAAGAAGTAAAATAAACAGGCTAAAGAAAGAAAGAAAAAAAATTTTATAAATCAAAAACGAAATGGGCTCAACCTTTTTTTTAATTTATATACAAAATGGGCTTAAAACTCAATCAATAAAATAAAATGAAATGGACTGAGAATTTTCATGAAAAGAAAACTTGAGTTTATTTAATATGAGCTAGACAAAATCAGGTGTTCACATGTTGTTGTAAATTTATATAATGAAAAGTGTTTTCGTAGCTAGCTAGGTATGTAAATATCAAATGATTTATAATTGTTGTATGTATATTGTATTATATATTTCCTTGGTTGTCCCATGTGGGTGATTGGTGAGAATCCACTTCCTGAGTCCGTTGACCCACTCCTTTCATTTCCTCTCATAGTTGCAGGTACAGATCCCATTTCTTCATTAGTCTAGTAGCCGAGTGACCCCTTGGTGAGTTTTACATTACTATAAGGCTTAGTTTAGGATTTTGTTAGTTTTAGAGGGCTCCAGTAGTGTTGCATGTACGATTCAAACCATGCATATATTTTGAGATATTGTAGTTAATTTTAAAGTTCATATATCTCCATATATGTTTTTAGAGTTTATGTATGGATTTGAAATGTAGACTATGTCTAAGGATTTATGTAGCAAACCGGAAATATATTAGTGTTTTAACTTTCAAGAATTTAAATCGATTTTCAGTTTATGATCACGATTAGAAGGTGGAACAATTTACTCTTTTATGAATAACAGATTTGATCAAGACGCTTGCAAAGTTATGTAATTTAAATGTCTTAGTTTTTATGAATTTAAATATTATGCTTTAATTAGAGAAAATGATAATAGTTTAGAAGAAAAATTGCTTTTTAAGTATGATATTATACTATGCTATGCATGTAGAGAGACATTATGTTACCCAATAGGCTTACGTGAGGATGGGATTCATCACGTGCCAATCACGTTCCCAAATTGGATTATGACAAATATACTATAAATAGACTTGGGATAACTTGAGTGACTTCTTTCTAACATCTCTTCCAAGGAAGAGTATAGAAAAATGTTTAGGAACTAGAAAGAAGATTTTTATACTTCAAGGAAATTGATTTACATGATATAATGAACCTCACAGGAAGTGTGGAGAGATTTTCATAGAGTTTCCACTCTTATGTATTGAATTCTCTCATCAGCTTTTGAGCACAACATCTCCATTTATAGCAGTCTTCCTTTATGACCGTTGTCTTTAATTAGTTCCCCAAGTGATCACCCGATCATTCGTTTATGTCTTGAAAAGTTAGTCTAGAAGATTAAGTTGACAATTTGTCACATCGATTGCGGAAGCCATTGTATAGTTGAGGTTTTTGGTGCTTGTTCAAAAACTATTTTTTCACTTTCAGATCATGGTATTTGAACTCCTCCTTCTAGAAGCTAGAATGGTTAACCAAATAGGTAGAAAAGATGACATACCAGTTTTAATGCTGGGTTAGAAATCACATTAATTTAATGAACTAATTGTTATAGCCTAATCGCCAATCAGAAAGTTAATTCTAATGTTCTCTCTCAAACATAAACCAATAGATCTATCAATTAATACATAAAGGGTTTCCTTAAACGACGATTCACCAATTTAGTTATCCCAATAACGATTATAGCAATCACCACAATAATTATAGAAATAGAAACTGCAGAACATTAAGAAAACCAATGCATTTAATATCAAAAAAGGTCTCAAACATCATCCTAATTCATCTGGAAACTCTTACACTACTAAAGAAATCTACTCCTCCATCTCTGGAGGATTACAATAATGAAAATAAGAGAAAACTTGAAAATAATAGCAATAATCCTTGCCACAATCTCCAAGACAAAGCACCTTTACCAATAGAACCCTTAGACAGAGAAGAGAAAAGAAGAGTAATGTAGAGAGAAAATAATAACAACCTAAAGTGTAGATCCAAAAGTGAGTCAAAAGCTCGGGTAAAAGTATATAACATTTTTGTATATACTTCTCTCTAAAAAGGGCCAAAGTGGGTCCAAAAACAAATAAAATGAGCTGTTTTACTTCATCGCACGAGCGCTGCGGCACTCAGCAGTGATCTTGCTGATAAAAATCATTTGTTCAGTTGTTGTTGAGCACTGCAGTGCTAAATCAGCACTGCAACACTAAATGACCATTGTAGCACTGAGAAGAATGGAACCTTGGCACTAGAAATAGTGATTGTATCCCTTTGAATAAGCTTTCCAATGCCACCAAAATCACCTCGATTAGACATCTGTATCTCTAGATATTATGAAAATACTAACTGAAAGTCAAGTTGGATAACATTAGAACTTCAACAACCTTTAATCTTGAAACTCAATTTTCACCAAGCTCCTCTTAGAACAATGTAATGCCCTACTTTGAAATAAAAAGGATAGAAAATATTTTTGAGCTAAGACGGGTACTAGCTACCCTTATCTGTCATTCCAGGTTCTGAATTTCTCTAAGTCTGGACCCTACGCCTCTTTGGAGGGCCTCATGATAGAGTGATTTTTAATAAGTTAAAGAGTGATTTTTAATAGATTTTATGAAACCATTAAACCCTCCGTTTTTAACCCCTAAGTTTACGAAACCCGAAAATTCCCAGATTTGAACTAAAATCCAAAATTTGGATTTTGATTTATTGAGATTTTGATTTTTATGATATTTTATTTGAATCCAAATGGGGGGAGGGGTATTTTCTTATTTACATTTATATTTTAAAATGCAAAAACACATCCCCCACCCTCCTCCTCTGCAGAGAAACACGAAAATCCCTCTCCCAACCCTTTTCTCACTCTATTTCTCTCAATCTAACTCCAATCTTTCATTCCTAAGGCTTAAAGGTATGTTATTCTCTTGGTTTTGCTTTCTTTTCTTCCATTTCCCCTTTGTTCTTGAGGTTAGTTTTGCTATCCCTCCAAGTTATCCAAGAGGTGATGTTATTCCTTGGTATTAGAGTCAGTCTGAGTTATTTAGTGATTTCTAGAGGTTAATCTAGAGTATTATGGCTCCTATGCTAGATATTGACGTTGTTCCTTCTCCAAGGAGCTTTGTCAGTGTATATCTTTCATTGTTCACCCCTCCAGGTGAGTGGTGTAACGCCCCGATTTTCTGTTAGAGTAAAAATGACCAAAATGCCCCTGAGGTCATTTTCGGCCCGGAATTCGAGGGAAGCCGATCCAGCAGTACTCGAAGGGTAAACTCAATGTTGAAAAGGGATTAGTTGGCTTGTGTACCTTCCCGGGATCCAAAATCTCGTTTTTTGAGTTTTCGGGTCAAAATGACCAAAATACCCCTGTGGTGTTTTACCCGTTTACAAGTGCCGGATGAACCCGAAACTTCTCCAGATAGTTTTAAAAGGCGTTTTCATGTATTCTGTGACTTCAGTTTTAGTCCCGGAGGTCCCGGGCAAAATTAGTGCAAATTACGATTTTACCCATAGCTTTGTGTTTCAGGGCTTAATCGTGTGATTAAGCAAACCTAAGCAATATTAGGCTCTAATCCAAGATTAATTAATTTCCATAATTAATCTTGAGTCAAAAATAATTTATTAAAGTTGATTAGAACCTAAGAATGCTTAATTACAACTTGAAATCTTATTTTAAATTTAAGATTCCTAGTCATAGAATCTTGAATAGTAAATTCTCTCTCAAATTTCCTAAATTATGGAATTGTGTTTTCAATTGTTTATTCATAAATGAGTTTTAAATTCTCTAGTGATGTATGAGCACTCCTAATCTTGTCATAAAAATCTTTAAACCTCATTCTTAGTTATCTAAACTTATGCTTAATGACTCCTAACTTTGCACCTAAACTAATCTACGCTTAAACCTATCATTAGCACCCAATAACATGATCAACACTTCCTCCCCCTTGCTGTACCTATTCTGGCCGAAGCCATGCTCCCCCAATTTCCATCACATGCTCAAAATTTTCACACTCCAAAGGCCATGCTTCCACCTCACTTACACCATACTTTGTCATACTTCCATCCATGCTTGATTTGCTAAGTGAATGACTAAATAAATTAAGCTATTTTCCTTCATTTTTGTGGCCCAAAATCTGCCAGCCCTCCTTGCTTCTGGAAGAAATATTTCATTTCAAATTTGAAAGAAATTTCACTCCAAATCACCATACTTGAAGCCATGTTTTGCACCATAACTTCCATATCTCAAACCATGCTTGAATGACAAGTTTTAAGAGATATTTTTCTCTTCCTTTGCCTTCCAAACCACACGGCCTCTCCCTCCTCTCCATGAGACTTCATTTGTTTCATTTTTCTATAAATACCTTACTTACTTGAGCTTGCAAACACTTTAGATCATTTGCAAAGTTTCAAGTTTCCAAAGCTTTCTCTAAGTTCTTTCTTTTTCTCTCAAGTTTCAAGAGAGTTTTTGTGATATCCCAAATAAAGAAATTATAATTATTATGAATTATTATTATTATTATTATTTATTATTATTATCAAGTGCACCTAACACTAATATTATTTAACATTATAATTACTAAGTGTGGTTAGAATTAATATTAGTTATTACTATTATTAAGTCTAGATATATGCCACTAATATTAATAATAATTAATATTACTAAGTGTAGCTAGCATTAGCATTATTATTATTAAGTGTACCTAGTATTATTGTAACGCCCCGATTTTTCTATTAGAGTGAAAATGACCAAAATGCCCCTGAGGTCATTTTCAGCCCGGAATTCGAGGAAAGCCAAGGCAAGACTCGAAGGGCAAACTCAATGTGGGAAGGAGTAGAAAACTTATGTACCTTCCCGGGATCGAAAATCTCGTTTTTCGAGTTTTCGGGTCAAAATGACCAAAACGCCCCTGTGGTGTTTTACCTGTTTGCAAGTGCCGGATGAACCCGAAACTTCTCCAGATAGTTTTAAAAGGCGTTTTTATGTATTCTATGACCTCAGTTTTAATTTTAGAAGTCTCGGGCAAAATTAGTGCAAAATTACGGTTTTGCCCATAGTTTCGTATTTTTACGCTTAATCGCGTGATTAAGCAAACCTAAGCAATATTAGGCTCTAATCGAAGGTTAATTAATTTCCTTAATTAATCTTGAGTCAAAATAATTTATTAAAGTTGATTAGAACCAAAAAGTACTTAATTACAACCTAAAATCATATTTTAATTTTATGACACCTAGTCATAGAATCTTGAATAGTGTTTTCTCTTTCCAATTCCTTAAATCATGGAATTGTGTTACACATTGTTTATTCATAAATGAGTTTTAAATTCTTTAATGATGTATGAGCACTCCTAAACTTGTCATAAACTCTCTAAATCACATTCTTAGTTACCTAAACTTAAGCTTAATCATTCCTAACCTTGTACCTAAGCTAATACACATCTAAACCTACCATTAACACACAATTAAATGGTCAAACTCACCTCCTCCCTTGCTGAACCAGACCAGGCCGTGAACCTTCTCCCCCATTATGTATCACATGTTCAATTTTTCAACACTCCAAGGCCATACCTCAAGTCACATACACTATACCTTGTCATAACTTTCAATCAAGCTTGAATTTCCACATGAATAAATAATTAAAACAACCCATTTTTCCCATTTAATTGTGGCTGGAAAAGTTCCAGCCATGCATTGTTTCTAGAAGACTAAATTCATAAAAATGTGATAGGAAATTAACTCACATCAAGCCATGCTTTGTAGCATAGCTTCCATACTTCAAACCATGCTTCTATGACACAACCAAAGAGATATTTTTCTCTCCCTTTGCCCTTCAAAGCTACGGCCAGCACCCTCCCCATTCACTCCTCCATGGTTTTGTTTTTCTATAAATAGGATGCTTGTGTTAGCCTTGTTGCACCTTGAAGCATTTGCAAAGTTTAGAGTTTTAGAGTTGTCTTGCTAGTCTTTCCTTTTTCTCTCAAAGTTCCAAGAGTGTTCTTCCTTTCTTTTCATCTTTATCTTCTTCACCTCTTCATCTCATCATCACCTCTCAACCATCAAACACCACCACAAAACCTTGAACCATCATCAAACCTCTCAAACACCACACCTCAAACACAACTTCACTTGAAACACATTTCCTTTCTTTTTCTCTCATCAAGGCCGAATCATCATCACCATTCTAGGGGGTGTTGCTCATCTCATTTCCATCTTCAAGATCAAGCTTGTATCTTCATCAAAAGGTAGGGATTTGTTTTCAAACTTTATTTTGCTCAAGAAAGTGTTTTTCTAGTTTTCTCTTGGATTCCTTTTGAACTTTCCTTTGTCTTTCCTTTCCTTTCATTTTCGGCCATGAGGCCTTTATTTGAGCATGATAGCTTGATGATGAGAGTTTCTAGATGATGACATTGTGTTCATCTCAAAGAAACCTCTAAAGCTTGAGTTTTCCTTTTCTTACAACTTCATCTATATGTTATCTAGCTCACATGGTTTTCCAACTTAAGAAAATTAATCTAAGGATTTCTAAAAGCCCAAGCCTACCCTTGTCAACCTTAAAGTTGGCCGGCACGTTCTAGAGATTTGTCTCTAGATAGGGGTTTTGGGTACTTAATAAAGAACTTGATGTAGCTTCACTTTCTTTCTCTTTTATATGATTTTTGATTCTTGTGTTGTGATCTTTGAGATGTTGTATGGGGTTATTATCTTGTTAAAGTCTTAAATGAGCTCTAGTTAAACATAAAAATGAAACTTGCATCATGTTTACTTTAAGCTTTGCATATCATGTTTATTTCCTTGCTATCACTAAATCCCAAGATAATGAATGAACTTGCATTATCATGTTTATGTTTCAAGCTTTGCATTATCATATTTATATTTCAAGTCCTCACCTAAATATCTAAGATAATAATATGTTGCACCACATATTTATTTTATGCTCTCACCTTACTTTCTAGCAATAACTAAAATAAGTGCATGAGCATGTTTATTTTTATGTCATCACTTTAATGATTCTAGAGCTCAAAGACTTGCCCAATGATATCTCAAACAAAGGTCTAAAACATTTATTTCCTATGGTTCATATTTCGGCCCTATGAGGCCTTAATGTTTTCAAGTATTGAAAACTATGTTTTAATAATTTTTCTAAACTTATATGAGTATAAGGAATGCGTAGAACTAAGTGTTATGAATTTAGGACCTCTTGAGATGAAAATAATATAGCCACTGCCCTATTAAGTATCTTCATGAGTTTAGATGATAAAAGTGTTCATGAAAGAGTTTTGATGGTTTTAATAAGGTTCCAAGAGAAACTAGTATCTTATGTGCTTTAGAAACTATGATTCAATGCCTTTAAATGGAGTTTCTGTTTCGGTTCTGCCTTGCTATGTTTGGCCACTGTATGAGCTGTGTTAATGATGTTAATATGCTTATGTTTGGGTAATAATTATGTTAAGACTCATATGTGAAAGATAGGATAAGTTAGGAACTAGAAAAGAATTAATTTGAGAGTTCTAGATCCCTAAAAGATTTATTTTTCTGGATTCTGTCCAGCAAGGTTTAGATTCAATAATCATGGTTTTAAATTAGTTTATATGTGTAGGAATGACTCATAATTGGTTTAGGACTTAATCTTGAAACCTTAGGAGCAAACCGAACTTAGAAAGGGTCATTATTGTGACTTCTAGGTACCCGTAAAGTTAGTATTTTGATTTCTGCACTCTTGAGGTTTAGAGATGTTCTTGACCATAGGGTAAGGTGAGAAATACTTAGTTATGACCTTATAGGTTCCCAAGAGACTAGGTGTTAATAGTCAATAACTTAGAATGTGAGATAAAGATCTAAACCGTAATTTCTAGAACTCCGTAATCACATAAACATAAAGCTGTCCAAATTCTGCTTAGCGCTATTTGGATTAGTTCTTGAGCATAAAATTTGTATAACTCATTAATTGTCAAACTATAGGTGTATAAAGAAGTTAAGGATAATGTTAGAACAAGTAATTTGCAAGTTTAAGACTCATAAGAATCGAAGTTTAAAACACTATGAGTTATAACATATCATATCTATGAGCTTATGGGGATGATTGTTAGATATGACTATGTGATGATGTTTGTGTGAAAGTTTTATGTGACGAATGTTATGAGAAAGTTTCATGAGAATATATATATATGTTATGAAAAAGCTATATGAGAATGCATGATAAAAATGAATATGATAAATGATGAGGTAATTGTGATTTAATACTTATGAGAATATAAATGTGACACAACACTGAGACGCGCTTCTCCTGGGTGACACCGGTTCGGCCGAGCACCCCAGGAGGAGACAAATCCGTGAGGGTATGTGTAGATGCAGCCTGCCAAAGCGGACAAATTGCGAGGCCCATGTGGCTAGCAAAGCGTTTCAAAGAGGAAATGATCCTAGAAAGGAGATCCTTAATTCGCCCCCTAGCCCGTACTTTAAGTCGGGATTATGTTACGCTTATCATAGGATAAGTAAGAACTAGTGACGACTAGTTAAGGTATGAGCTCATAACCTAGAGAAGTTTTAGGGCGGCCCCATGAGATGAAAGTTAAAGTTAACAATGTCACATAAACTATACTTATGCCAATGTTAAAATGTTTCCTAGTTATTCTATTGTTTGGTTTACCTTATGATGCATTCATATCATTAGTATATTTCTGCTTAAGTTATAAAGACGCATTATAAAATATGACGGGCTTTGGATAAAATACCTCTTTGGAAAACCAACTTAAAAGGAATTTATGTGCATGCACATCTTTTAGAAATAAACCCAAGGTTCCTGAGGATGTAACGATGTCACCTAGGTAGGGATAACCCTACTGAGAATTCTTTTAGAAAGATTCTCATTCCCTCTCTCTTTTCTTCCGTCATATCTTCAGATGGCGACATTCGTACTCTTCATCGACACCCCGGTATAGGAGCTGCACCATGACCCGGCACTCGGGTCATACTATTTTGAGGGTCGCTGACCGCCGAGTATTCATGTTCATGGGACGACCCTTCGCGCACCCCGCCCCGAGCTACCGCTTCACCCCGATCGCTCTTACCGTCCTAACGGGATTTTTGAGCGAGCGAGACCACGCGATGAGCAGATCCTCCGCATGGAGCCCGAGACATCAGCAGTACGCGAGTACCCCGAGTATGTGCCGCGCCCCCAGTACTCGGAGACGGACCCATCCGAGGACCCGCCATCCCACATGTACAGTTGGAGCTCCAGTCCCGCTCCTCCACCGATGAGGGCTGGGAGTGAGGAGACGGTGGTCCAGCCGAGGTTGGCTCGACGGCCATCTATGCGCCCTCGCCGCGGTGGACATGCCCCGATGATGCGCTCGACCACTCCCGCCGAGATTCGCCAGTGGATCGACTCGACCCCACGATTCGGACCAGCAGGAGTAGTCATGGGAGGGGTAGTAGTTAGTGCACACACACGCCACATAGTAGAGGACAAACCTTCTTTTGTATATGAGGTTGTCTACTTTAGGTGCACGTGGGTATGGGTGTAGTTTCTCTTGTATTTGCTTTTTATGATTTCCTTGTATTGCATTTCAGTTGTATTTTGCTTCATGATGTGTCAAATAGTCCTGCCGCTTTGGGTAGGCACGTTATATATATATATATCTATGATTCAGTTGATGTTCCCATGACATGATGTGTTTCTTATGCTTTGCTTATATGTTTCGCTATGCTTCCCCTTAAAGATTCGTGCGTGGCTCTCACTTTGATTTTAAATTCCAAAAAGAAAAATTTTACCCATATTTCCGCTAAGTATTTTCTAAGTAAAAGATGAGACCAAGAGGTAATATTCTAAAGATTAACCTAAGTACATACTAGTAGTCTTGGGTTAAGATTTAGGGTGTTACAATTATTATTATTTAACATTATCATTACTAAGTGTAGCTAGCATTAGCATTATTATTATTAAGTGTACCCAGCATTATTATTATTTAATATTATAATTACTAAGTGTAGCTAGCATTATAATTATTATTACTAAGTGTAGTTAGCATTATTATTATTTAACATTATAATTACTAAGTGTAGTAAGCATTAATAATATTTATTATTATTATTAAGTATAGACAAATAGCACTAATATTTTCATGATTATTATATTTGTGTATAAATATATGAGTGTAGGAGTGTGTATGTGTAAGAAATGTTTAGTTTCATTTTGCTAAGTTTTGCTTCCACCTCCTCTAAGTCAAACCTCCTCTAAACCAAACCTCTTCTTGGCCGAACTCATCTCTTGTCAAGCTCATGATCTTCATGGCCGAACTTCAGTGAGCCTAGCTAATCCTCTCTTGGGACGTTGTGACGCTCTTTTCTTTTAATCTGTGAGATTGGTTATTTGTACCATTCCAATACTTCAGAGTAAAGTTATTAGTAGAAGCACACTCACGACTACCAACGGTGAGTGAGATTAAGCTCATAATCATACTTTTGGTCATTATTAATATTTTTTCATATTATATAAATTAATTATGAAATTTTAAAATGATTTATGTCAAGAGAATATATTGTTATAATTATTCCTGTTTTAGAAATATTATTACTTTTATAGTTATCAGGAAAATTAATCATTTTAGCAAAACTCATAGGACCATAATTGATACCTTGCGTGTTATAGAATATCTTTTTCCTAGTTTATGAAATTGTGAGACCTTAGTTTAATGTTTACAGTAGAAATATTGATTATCATGTTTTCAGACTATGTATTTCCTATGAAGATTTTAGAATATTAGATATGATTTATTGAAAGTATTGAATAAAGTATAATTCATAACAATTGTCAGATACATATTCTATTAATTACTGAAATCACTATGTCTACAAGCTGGTGATCCCTTGGACATGATTTTAGAATCTCAGTTATGTTACAGTCAAATTGTTAGAATTATATGAATTCAGAGCTTTTATATTTATTTGGTTTATGAACAAATTATTTTATATTAATTAGTGAGAAACAGATCAGCGAGTTAACGGCTGTAGGATTGATCGTTAACCTTGGTACCAAGTGGTCCGCTAGAGGACTAGCTCACCCACAATAAGGAACCTAGTGAGGTGTCCATTTATGGGACCTAGTTAGGTGCCCATTAGATTAGCCATTGGCTCAGATTTAGCTATTCAGCTCAGATAATTATGTACATAATAATTCATGTTTTTGTACTAGTTATTACCATAGATTCAGTTAATTTATATGTAATTAAATATGTAATATATTTCACATCAGTTGCATGTATATGTTATGTATTTTGTTATTGTCCCGTGTGGGTTGTGAGTGGAGGCTCGCTCACTGAGTTTTGATGAACTCACCCCTTTCTTTTCCTTTCCCTATAGATATAGCTACAGTTTCAGTTGTACCACAGAATCCTCCGTAGTAGTGCTACAACTTCCTTGGTGAGCTTCGCTTTGGAGTGGAGCTTATTGTCAATTATGTCAGTCTAGTAGTGCTCCAATAAATTGTGTAGGCAGGATCCCCGGACATGCATGATATATTTTCTAATTTACATAATTGTTTTGTTATGTTTAGCTTTGGCCTAGAATATGGATTTTATGCAGATTTATGTTCAGAATTTATGTTTTGAGAAAAATTTCATATTATTGAAGTTTTAGTTGAACTTGAGATATTTTGAATAAATTTGGATTATTTATGCATATTAGTCAGTTACGTTACCAGAGGCTTCCGTGGGGACCCAAATCCTCACGTGCCGGTCACACTCCGTAGGTGGGTCGTGACAATTTTCCTTTCCTCTTCATCTTCATCTTCTTCATCTCTTCCTCATATAATCATCTCATTGCCTCAAATCACCACCTCACAACCTTAGATCACCTCCTAACCTCTCAAACACTTGACCTCAAACACAACCTCACTCAAAACACATCTCCATCCTCTCCATTCACTCTTGGCCGAATCATCATCATCCTTCAAGGAGGAGTTGTTCATCTCATTTCCTTTTAAAGGATCAAGTTTTCATCTTCACTTTAGGTAGGAGTGTTTTTCTAAATTTTATGTTGCTTGAAAATGTGATTTTCTTCTAGTTTTCTCTTGGTTTCTTTTTGAACTTCTCCTTGCTTTTCTTTTTCTATGTTTCGGCCATGAGGCCTTGTTTGGATCATGATAGCTCAATGATGAGGGCTCCTAGATGATGACCATGTGTTCATCTCAAAGGAACCTCTAGAGCTTGAGTTTTTACTTTCTTTAAGTTTCATCTTCATTTTCTCACTTAAATGATTTTAGCTCAAAGAACACCTTCACCTTTTTCTTGTTAATGGATTCGGTCTTCCTTGTTCCCTTTCCCTTGAGATTTCGGTTTTGGTTCCCTTTTTCCTTGAGGGTTTCGATCTCTTTTAAAAGTTTGATTCTTTTGAGCTTAATGATGATGTTCAAGAACCATGTAGTTCCCTTGAGAACTGGTTTCAAAAACTCTAAAGCTCTCTTTGTGATGAGATAAGTGTTGGGTTGTATCTCTAAAGTCTTGTAAGAGCTCTAGATAAGATTAAAATGAATATTGCATCCATGTTTATGTTTATGCCTTGCACATCATGTTTACTTTCCTTGCTATCACTAAACATCAAGAATAATAAATGAACTTGCATTATCATATTTATATTTCAAGTTTTGCATTATCATGTTTATATTTCAAGTCCTCACTTAAATATCAAAGATAATAATAAGTTGCACCTCATATTTATTTTATGCTCTCACTTTATTTTCTAATGAAAGCTAAACCAAGTGCATGGGCATGTTTATTTTATGTTATCACTTAAGAGAACCTAGAGCTCAAAGACTTGCCCATTATTGTCTCAAACAAAGGCTTGAAAAATATGTGTTCTCTAGCTTGTGATTTCAGCCTCTAGAAGTTTTATTTGTTATAAGTATTAAAATCTATATTTCTTAATTTTTCTATACTTATAGGAGTCCAAGAAATGTTCAGAACAAAGTTTTATGATTTTAAAACCTCTTGAGAACAATTTAGATTAGCTACTGCCCTTGAGAATATTTTGGGGATTTTAGATGATAAAAATGTTTACAAATGAGTTTTGATAGTTTTAAAAAGGTTCCAATAGAAACTAGTATTTTATGTGCTTTAGAAATCAAGTTCTATGCTTTTTATGGAGATGGATTTTCAGTTCTGCCTTGCTATGATTGATCACTGTTTATGTTGTTTTGATGATGATAATATGAGTATGTTTGAGCATAAATAATGTTAAAATACATATGTGAAAGATTAGAGAAGTTAGTAACTAGAAAAGAATTAATTTGAGAGTTCTGGATCCCTTAGTTAATAATTTTTATGGATTCTGTCCAGCATGGTTTAGAAATGGTAATCATGGTTTTAAATTAGTTTAAATGTGTAGGAATGACTCATAATTGGTTTAGGACTTGATCTTGAAGCCTTAGGAGCAAACTGAACTTAGAAAGGGTCATTATTGTGACTCCTAGGTACCCGTAAAGTTAGAATTTTAGATTCTGCACTCTTAAGGTTTAGAGATGTTTATGATCATAGTGTTGAGTGAGGAATACTTAGATATGAGCCTATAAGTACCCGAGAGATTAAGTTGTGATGATTAATAACTTAGATTGTGAGTTAAGGGCCTTAAGGGTCAATGCATAAGACACTAAGAAGTCGTGAATTTTATGATGATGCAATGAGATGTTCAGATGTATATGATGCATGAGGAAATGATTGTTTAAGATGTTGAGTTTATTATGAACATGAGAATTGCATAAGAAATATGTTGTGTGTTTAGCTTGTGGCATAAATGTCGGTTTGAAGGAAATTCAGTTTAACAGCTGTTATGCTGCCAAATTTCCGTCAAACCTAAAAGGGTTGAAAAATGTTTTAAAAGTACCACATGAGTTGAAAAACCTAGGTGACACGGTTGAGCTGGGCACCCCTAGGAGATTTTTATGTGACAAGCACTGAGACGTACTTCTCCTGCTATAGTGAGGAGGAGGCAAATCCATGAGGGTCTGGACATGAGCCTTTTCAAACCGAACAATTCGTTGTGCACTCGAGGCCAGTAGAGCGTTTCAAAGAGGGTATATCCTAAGAGAGGAGTTCCCTAGCCCCCTAGCCCGTACTATTAAGTAGTCGGGTGTATTATTTTATTATTCGCTTATTCAGATAATAAGCAAGAGCTAGTGACGACTAGCTGAGGTATAAGCTCATAGCCTAGTTTTTATTATTAGGGTGGCCTCTACATTGCTATAGATTCCATGAATGATGTCACACATATTGATGAAAATTTCATTTGAGAGTTATGGCCCTTATGCCACATGGATTGTTTTTATATGATTTGATTTGTTGATTTATATGCTCAAGTATTGCCATGCATTCATGTTTTAATATGTTGCATTCATAACATCAAGATGCATGCTAAAAGGAATAAACCTTGGATAATTGGTTTTATAAACCCTAATAATGAACCCTTTTATGCATGCACACCTTTTTATAATTAAACCTAAGGTTCCTGAGGATGTGAACGATGTAATCCTAGGATAGGAGACTCCTACTGAGATTCTTTAGTAAGAATTCTCACTCCTTTCTCTTCCCTCTTTTTCTTCCATCACATCTTCAGAGAGCGATGGCGACGTTTGTGGTCTTTGTTGAAACGCCGACTTGGGAGGTTCACTTTGATCCGGACCACGGATCATATCTTTTTTAGGGGCAGTGCACAGTACGAGTCTTCATGTTCATTGGATGCCCCTTTGCACACTCTGTACAGAGCTACCGTTTCTCCCTGATGTCAACCTACGATGATGCGATGGTTTTTGAGCGCGCCCATATGTGAGATGAGAGGATTCTGCGGACGTACACTGGTGGATCGATGCCTTGAGACTTCCAGGACTACGTGCCTCGGTCTCCTAGTTCGGAGGACGACCCTTCTGAGGACCCGCCGATGCATATGTATAGCGAGAGTTTTGCTCCTACTCCTCAGTTTGTTCGAGGCGAGAGCGAGGAGATTGTCACGTAGCCGAGACTGACTAGGCAAGCCGAGAGGCGCCCTTACCGAGGAGCTCACGCTAAGTCTCCATGTGTGCCTACTCCTGCCGCACTGCGTCCGTGGATCGGTTATGTTCCGCCATACCCCAGGTTCGAGTAGTAGCCGTCTTAGGGGAGGCTTAGTGCACACACTCACACGTAGATTGGATAAACCTTCTTTTGTATTGAGGTTATCCACCATAGGTGCACTCGGGTAGTTGTGGTTTATCTATGCTTTCTTTGTTTTATGTATTTCTGTTCCATTTTCCTATGTATTGCAAGTTCAACCCTTTTCTATAAGGGCGTGACTACTTATGTATCTCACAACTATAAATATTAATGAAGTGTTTTCTTTTGTGATGATTGATCCTTGTCTCCTTGCTATATGTTTTACTTACCGTGTTCTTTATGCTTGTTGTTTGCGCATCTTATCGTCTGTCATACGATGTAACGTGACTCTCACTTTGGTTTATGTTTTAAAAAAAATTTTACCGTAATTTTCGCTAAGTATTTTATTAAAAAACTGAGACTAAGAA
This sequence comes from Dalbergia cultrata, assembly GCA_031216105.1. Taxonomy (NCBI): domain Eukaryota; kingdom Viridiplantae; phylum Streptophyta; class Magnoliopsida; order Fabales; family Fabaceae; genus Dalbergia; species Dalbergia cultrata. The sequence goes on from CM062350.1 coordinate 38,941,961, forward strand.
GTAATAACCTAATGATTAGCCTAATATGTTCTAGAGTATTGAGTTAAAAATTAGGGTGTTACAAGTGGGTTCACATATGTTATCTCTATGTTCTACATTAGAGTTATTTTCATGAAAAATACAGTTTAATGCTTGATTTTAGAGAATACTATGTATGATTTGAAGTTACTGTTGGAATATATGTTTTGAACTATTGATTTTAGAGCATGAAATTAGTTTTTGAGAAAACTCATGGGACCATATTTGTTATATTGATTCTATGTAGAATGAATGATATGTAAGTGGACTTGTGTGATGATTTTACTGGATTCTGGAACTGATTTATATATATGATTCAGTTTTATAATTAGATATTGTGAACACCCAATTTTGTTCAGCTCATATTAAAAAAAAACTTAAGTTTCTTTCAATTTTTAATTCATTTCATTTTATTTATTTTTTATTTTAAAAAATAAAAAAAAAACTTCTCAACACATTTCATTTTTAAAGTAAAGCCCATTTCATGTTGTCTTGGTTAACCCCATTTCAATTTTTTTTTTTTTTACATAAAAATGTTGGTCAAGTTTGTTTCATTTTGTTGAATTGCAAAACCAAAAAAATAATAATAATAAGTCCATTTTGTTTTGTTTTGTTTTGAGTTGTAAATAAAAAAAAATCTATCAATATGAAAAAAGACATGCAGAGAGAAGTGCAAACTGAAAGCGCACATCATGGTGACAAGTCAAAAAGAGTAGAGAAGGAAGTCAGAAAGATCAGCACCGATTGCTTTCTTTGAAATTTTTTGTTTCGTTCACCGTTCTGTTGTGTTCTTTAGATTAACATGACAACGCGTGCCTTCAACCTTGTGTTTTTTATTGACTTCTTGAAAGGATTTGATGAACCATACATGAAAAAGTCAGAAATTAAGAGCAACAGAACATGCAGGGAATCAGATACAACGGATGAAAATCCCATGAAATCAAAAAATCATATCAATGAGATCAAAAATGGCTGCCGTCAAATTTGACAAAATTGATTCACAATGACTGTATAAATAGGATCAAAATTCACATTCGGGAGAGGGGGGATCATCGGCATCAATACTTCCTTCTTGTTGCTATTTTTATCTATAAGAGTTATCTAATTTTGGAGACTTTGATAGAAAAAGGGGGCATTCTCAACTCATTTTCACTGAAAATAGAAGAAGAGGAATTAACAAAAGATTGAGAGGAAGTCACAGGTTAGATATATTCAGCACATCTTGGAATGAATGCTTCACTGCTATTTATTTGTCATGCATATCTCAAATTCGTTTATCACTCTTATCCCTGTGAGCAAGTGAATAATTCCAGACATTTTCAATTCTAACTTTGTTTATTCACTCTTGTATATACCATAGTCACAAAACATACACATACACTGTCCTTCGTTAATGAACCCCAATACATACTATTTCCCTACCACAGCCAGAACTTAAACCAAATCACATCCACTATCTCCCTCACAGCCATTGCTGACCCTCTGCCTTGTGTGTACCACAGCCGCGGCTTCCTCCCAAATGTCATCATCATCACCTAAGCCAAACAGAAAACAAATCTCAGCCAAACCCAACCAAATCTTTCAAAACTCAAGAAAAACCAAGATCACAAAATGAGAAAGAAAAGGAGAGTCTGTGTGACCCACTCACCATGTCTTGATTGCGATCTGGCTAGCCTGACCGCCGCAAATCGCGGCCTCTTCATCACACTGTGCGTGTTCACGGATTGCACAGTCCCCAGACACCGTGATCTACTCCGCATAGCCCCGCCACGGTGTGACACCGCTATTTACCTGAGACCGTGACCATGAGTTCCCTTCCTTGCATGGCTTCATGCGGAGGTTTCCACTTTTCCAGAGCCAGCATCATCGTGAAAATCTGCCATCCTCGCCACGAAGATTGCTGTTCTTACAGCCGCCTAGCGCCTCGACCTCCTCCTCCTCGTCGCGCTGCTAGCCATGGCGCGGCTTCAGCTCCCTCCTGACTCCCGCACCCCTACCCTTTCCTTCCTCCCTTGGCCGCGGCTCCCTCTCCCTTACATGCAAAGCTTTTCTCTCATTCTCTCTGTGTTGTGTGTTTGTGTGTCAACCCCATATAAGACAATGAAACCCATATTCCAGACCCTCCTTCATTGTTTTCCTGCTTGCCTTTATTTATTCATTTTATTTCTTTTATTTTCTGTTTGGTTAATAGTGTTTGGGCTATTTGGGTTGCTTTAGAGATCATTTGGGTGATTAATTGTTGGGCCAAGAGGCATTCATTAAAAATAAAAACTGAATAAGGTGGTGTTTGGACTGGTGTGTTTCATATGTTATAGGTAGTTTTTTATTTTTCGGTCTGGATCATTCCTTGTGCATATTTGTTGGGTTTTTCATTTTTTTTTTGACTTGGGTTCATTTTTAGTACGTGATTTGATTATTTATCTGGTTTAGTAAAATTTCGTGATAAAAGCTTTCAAAAAAAAAATAACTAATTAAAAAGTAAAAAATGGAAGTTAAGTTCTTTGATTCATTTTAGTTTTAAATAATTCATATTTAGTTGTGTTTTGATTAAATTAATTGTATGTTTGCTTCATTAATTGATGTTAAAATTAGTGTTTGAAAATAATGTTCTCTTTCAAAATATATATATATATATCTTTAAATCTTGTTAACCTTGCAATGATCACTAATGGTGATTGAGTAACAAATTCTTCACCATTGTTGAATCATAAGGGTTCATTGAGTAGCCTAGTGCTAACTTGAATCCTATGATGAATTTTCACAAAAAGGTTCTTATTAATTAAAATCGACCAACCTACAATTATTTTATACAGAACTACATGACTTTGAGTTTCTCCTTACACCAGAAGATACGTAGGAGCAGGCTATCCCTGTCAAGCCAAAATTAAATCTTCTTAAATCATTTGTTAAAATTGTAAATATATTTATGTAAATTAATTTCCTTAATTTATATGTTTCAATTGTAAAATATATTTTTGTAAATTAATTCTTCTTAATTTATGTGTTTAAATTGTAAATATTTTGCTAAAGTAATTTTTCTTAATTTATGTGTTTAAATCTTAATTTTTGTCTTTTTTAATTGAAATTCTAAAAGGGTTATTAATAATTTGCACAATTAATTAAGGTACCGTCTAAGGACGGGTGTGTTAGAGGTATTGTAGGATTAAGTTCCTACCCTTCCCTAGGCATAACTGACTCCCGAACTCATATCTGGTTTCAAAGATCATTTCTTTTAAATAAATGGTTTTTCCATGTTTTTCCAATTTAATAAAACTTGGTAGCGACTCCATTTTAAACATAAATTTCTCGCCGTCCGTCAAGAATCCCTTGCCAAGTTACATGTATATAAAGTTCAGAAAAATGATTAGAACTATGGTTTTAACCTTTTATTTCAAGTATGTGGCTAAGCTTTCTAGACTATGAGAAGTTTGATAATTAGAATTATGTTTTAAAGAATAAATCAAAAGGTTTTAGAGCTTGAATCTTCATGAGATTCATAACAGTTGGCGGATTCATATTCTGTGAGTTTATGAAATCACGAATGTCTACAAAGGGTGATCCCTTGGGCATGATTTCATAGCTACAGTTATGTTAAGGTCAGACTATGAGAATCAGACAGATTCAGAGCTCTCAGAGAATTAAAAAGGTATTTATTTGGTTAGTTTAGAAGGTAGCTATAGAGAAACAGGCTGTGTGTTAACGGCGATAAACCCATTAACCTTAGTACTAAGTAGCCCGGGCTAGAGATATTCAGAGAAATTATATCCAGAGATGTTCAGAGATTTTATATCTAGAGTTCATATTCAGAGATTTATTATCATACTGGGGACGTGATACGTAATGCCCAGATATGACTAAACATCTATATTCAGAGTTTATATTCATATTTTTGTTACGTCATAGACATTGTGCATAACCAGAGCAGAGATTACTGTTTCTCTAGGAGCTACTATATTGTGTGCTTGTATGATTTTGGGTATGAAGGTAAATTGAGAGAAAACTGTTTTTAAGCTATAACATGTTGATCATAAAGGACTTTTAGAAGTATATGTAAACTTAGTTATAAGAGGTTTCTTAGTATTATTAATGTTATTATGATCTATGCATTGTTTCTTTGGTGTCCCATGAAAGGGGGTTTCAGGTGAGGATTCACTTACTGAGTTTTGATAACAAAACTCACCCATCTTCTTTCCTTTCTATTACAAGTGTAGTAGATGCTGTCCTCCCCCGTAACACTAAAATATAACTGGTAAGCTTCACTTGAGTGAATCATTCTCATTTTGTCTAGAGTGCTCCACAACATTGCAGGTAGGATCCTGGACCCAAAGCATGTTTTATTTTTGCATTTGGCATAATATAATTATATCTTAAATTGTATATAATGTTCTGGGCATTTGACAAGGTGTATATCATACGTATGTATAATAACAAGGTGTATATCATACGTATCATACTTAAGATTCGAGAGGCTATTACAAGATTTTAAATATAATGATTTTGATTCTAGAGAACAAGTGATATGTATGTAGAAAAAGAGAAAAAAAATTCAATCTTTCATGGATGTTAGAGCAAAGCATGCATGCAAAATTAATAAACAGGTCATAAGACTTGCGTGAGAATGAAATTTCTCACATGCCCCTCATGTGCCCAAGTCGGGTCATGACAAACTAGGTTTTGAGCTTAGCATAAAAGTTTTAGAGGACTTCTTGAGCTTTCCAAAACATTTTTATTTGTCTCAATCCGATCTCTATAAAGAGATATGAATTTTCCATTATAATGTTTTCTTTAAATGCGCTCAAATGAGCTCAAGAACTCTTCTATTTTGCTCCCAAATTCCTCCCAATAATTTCCAACCTTGTTCTTGACATTTTGCATTTGATCCAAAGCTCCTGTGCATAAACCCATACTCAAAGAGATAAGTTAAATGCAATAAGGTGTAATTATAAATTATTCCAAAATCAATGCAAAAGTCAATAATTCTATTAAAATCACACAATGAGAAGTAAATCAAAATCCTTATTAATTGCATCAATAACACAATAAACTTCATGCAAAAAGCTAAGGTTTGATAGTAAGATAAGTGGCATAAATGCCCCTTATCAAACTCCCCTACACTTAAGCTTTCACATGTCCTTATGTGAAATTAAGATCAAACCAAGGCATGGATGAGAAACAGTATACAAGGACTATACTAGACTCCTAAAACGAAAAATGCATGATGCATGCAAATAAATGACAATACACCAATCCAATGAACCTAGAGACACAATAATCGTTGGTAAAAGAGTGCACAAGAAGGGGGTTGAATCATACTTTTTGAAGCCTTCTTTTCGAATCTGAAACATTTAACAAAAAGGATACTATCAAGCATAAAGCTTGAAGTACAACGGAGTAGTGGTTAGATGTTTTAGAAAGTAGATATTTGAAGCTTAATAATTATAATGCGCTTTAATGATAATTAGTCAATATTCAACATAAAGCCCATAACATTAAAAAAAAAAAACAAAGGATCAAGGAAGAGAAAATGAACACAAGTATTTTTATACTAGTTCGGTCAACATGTCTACATCCAGTACTCAACACATGTTGAGATTTCATTAACAACAACTTTCTCAACCTGAGAAAGTAAATGGATAGTCTTTACAATAGCTTTCCCAAGCTTTCACATTGCACAATAGTCAACCCCAACTGCAACTTAATCGAGTGGTTCTATACTAGTCTCTCCAAGCTGAACCGAATAGTTCTATACCAGCCTCTCCAAGCTGAAACCATGACCTGCAGACAACTTCTACTACCACGTTGTAAGTAGTCTTGAACCAGCTTCTCCAAGCTGAATCGTGATAAGCAAATACCTCTGCTTTCACGTTGTAAGTAATTTTACCTTAGCTTCTCCAAGCTATGTCTCACACTAATCACTAACGAATCAAGGTTACAAAGGTTATGTATTTAGTTTGCCACTCAAACTAACCTACACCCATGTTTCCTTAAGAATATTTGCTAATACAGACCTAGGAAACATGAACGACTTCTTTCTCACATCTCTTCATGAGAAAAGCATACAAATCATTATAGAGTAAGGAAAGAAGATTTTTACACTTCAAGATAATTGATTACATATTATGATGAACAGCACAAGAAGCATGGAGAGATTTTTCCAGAGTTTCTGCTCTTGTGTCTTCAACTCTCTTATCTTCATTTATGTATGGAATTTCCATTTATACAGGTCCTTCTCCATGATCGTTGCCTTTGATCAGATCTCCAAGTGACACATGTAGATCATCAGTTGTGTCTTGGAATGTTACTCTAGAGAGGTAAGCTCACAGACTTGTCATATCGGTTGTAGAAGCCATTGTATTTTAGAGGTTTCTGATGTCCTCATTTTCCTTTTACTTTCTGACTATGGTTTCTGAACCCTTCCTTCTCAAAGCTAAGATCACGAATCAATTTGGCAGAAGAGATGATGTACCAATTATAATACTAGATCTGATTCAAGATTTGAATTTTGAAATTCAAATTTTCCTTCCATTTTCCTTAGCATTCCTTACTCCACAAGTGAGCTTTCTGACGGCGTAATCAATCTCTTTGCTCTTTCTTCGGTAATACCTGATGTACATGTGCCAATAAAGAAGTTATGTACAGCCTCAAGGTCCCCTGAGACCCACCTATATTGCCGATTTCAAGTTTTCCCTAAGTCTGGAACCCTACAAATCCTTGGACGGCTATATGATAAAGTCACATTCTTGGGACCAAAAGTCCCAATAAAGACCCAACAAGGGAAAATAAATTGAAAAGTGATTTTTAATGAAGTTTAGGAGACCTCTACATGTGTCGTTTCTAGCCCCCAAGTTTAGAAAATCGCCAAAATTTTAGAATTTCAACTAGCACTCAAAAATTAGATTTTGATTGCTTGGAGTTTTGATTTTTTTAGATATTTTATTTGAATCCAAATGGGAGGTATTTCCTTATTTACATTTATGTTTTAAGTTAATAGAGAGTAAAATAAATGGAGACATTAACTTAAAATGTAAATAAGTGAGTATAGAGGTAACCCACTGTAATACCCCAAATTTAAATAAAAGAGTTAGGAAAAAAAATTTCAAACTAAAAAGGGTGTCGATTACTGTTATCTATCATTTCGGGTCCTGAAATTCTGCTAAATCTGGACCTTACTCCTCATTGGAGAGCCATATGATAGGGTCATATTCTAGAGACCAAAAGTCTCGGTAATTGTTCCCTAGAGAAAAATGAGTTAAAGAGAGATTTTTAACGGAATTTATGAAGTCTTTAAATAGGTCATTTTTAAATCACAAGTTTACGGAATCGTAAGAATTCCCGGATTTGAACTAAAACCCAAAATTTTGATTTTGATTAGTTTGGATTTTGATTTTTTAGATATTTTATTTGAATCCAAATAGGGGGTTATTTTGTTATTTACATTTATATTTAAAAGTTAATAGGAAATAAAAGTTAAAAGTGAGTGCTGAGATAACATAGTCTAACACATACTAGAGCTGAAAGTGTAGCTAAGGTTAACAGAAAGACCATGCTGATGAGCACTGTACTGATAAGGCAATGGTGTCAAAGAAAAGATTAAGTCGGTGTAAGAAGTGGACTTTATGCCCTCTGGTGAGCGGTGCAGCGCTCTTAGCGCTCTGTCAAATGTCAATGTAAAAGTAAGCTCTGTGAGAGACGTTCTCTGGTGAGCGCTGCAGCGCTCTTTAGCGCTGCAGCGGTGAACCGAGTTTATAAAAAAAACCCCTGTTTCAGGTTCCAGACCATTCCACACACACATTCACTCCCTCCTCTGTAGAGAAATGTGAGAACTCCGCCTCCCAACCCCATTTTCACTTTCTAAACTCCATTTTCTTTAATTCTTCCATGTTTAATTAGGAATCTTCCATCCTCCAAGCTTAAAGGTATGTTATTTTGCCAGTTTTACTTCATTTCCTTTAAGTTCTCCTTGTCCAGAGGGGATCCTTTGTGCTTCTCAAAGGGGAGGAGTTTTCCATCTTATTAGGGATGGATTCTTGGGTATTTAGAGGTTCTTTGAAGTTGATTTAGAGTTTTATTACTTCTATATCAGATACTTCTGTCAAATTATGCTCCCTATTGTGCTGTGGAAGTCAGTTCTTCATGGTTCATCCCACCAGGTGAGTGGGTTCTCATCTGTGACTTCTATGTTCTGCATTGGAGTTATTTTCATGAAAGTATGATTTAATGATTGATTTTAGAAGAAATACTGTACAAGGATTGAAACTACTGTTGGATTATATGTTTTAGAGCTGTTGATTTGAGAGCATGAAATGTATTTTTGAGAAAACTCATAGGACCATTATTAATAAAATGATTCCGTTTAGAATTGGTTTTAATTGTGATTGTTAAAGATTTATGATTGTTGAAATGCTTATTTTATGTTGAATATGGATTATGCAAATGATTGTTAGAGAATCTTGAGCTTTTGAGAATTGTTATGATGATTTGAGGATTTCAAGCTTATGAAAAATGTTGTTGAGAATTGAATTAGAAACTTAGACATAAACAGGATTTTAGAGCTTGAGTCTTTATGAGATTCAGAACAGTTGACGGCTACATATTCTATGAGCTGTTGAAATCACAAATGTCTACAAAGGGTGATCCCTTGGACATGATTCATAGCCACAGTTATGCTAAGGTCAAACTGTTAGAATCGCATGATTCGTGAGCTCTTAGAGAATTAAAAGGATTTAAAGGTTTTAGCTTTAATGGATTCATTTAGTTAGTTTATAAGGTAGCTATAGAGAAACAGGCTGTATGTTAACGGCAGTAAATCTGTTAACCTTGGTACCAAGTAGCCTGGGCCAGAGATAACAGAGGATGTTTTGCCACACTGGGGACGGCGATACGTAACGCCCAAATGTGATCAGACCTTTATATTCAGAGATTTATTGTCATACTAGGGACGACGATACGTAACGCCCAGATATGACTAGACATTTGTATTCAGAGACTACTGTTTCTCTATGAGCTACTATATTGTATTGCTTGTATGATTTCAGATATGAGAATGAATTCAGAGAAATTGTTTTAAGTTATAACATGATAATTATAAAGGACTTTTAGAAATATATATATACTTGGATACATGAGATATTTTTGTATATTATTGATGTTTTTATGATTTTTATGCATTATGTCCTTGATGTCCCATGAAAGGGGATTACAGGTGAGGATTCACTCACTGAGTTTTGTTCGCAAAACTCACCCATCTCCTTTCTCCTTTTTCACAGATAGAACAGCTGCTGCAAAGTGTTCTTAATCATTGTCCCCTACTAGCACTAGAGTTTCAGTGGTAAGCTTCACTTGGGTGAAGTGGTTATAGTTGTTTAGAGTGCTCCAGTACATTGTAGGCAGGATCCCGGACCTAGAACATGTTTTATTTTTGCATTTGGCATATCATGATTATATTTTGATTTGTATATGATAATCTGGATATTTGAAAAGTGTATTTTGATTTATATGTATAAATGACTCATGGTGATGAGATCTGAAAGGTTATTACTAGATTGGAAGTGTAAGGATTTTGACTCTAGAGAACAAATGAATTATATGTAGAAAAAGAGAAATTTTCTATCATTCATGAATGTTAGAGCAGAGTATGCATGCAAATTTAGTAAACAGGTCACAAAGGCTTGCATGAGAATGAGATTTCTCACGTGCAGGTCACATGCCTAAATCGGGTCGTGACACCCACTTGCTTAATGACAGTAAAATGCTGCTAATGGACTTTGTTGTCACCGCTATAGCTAAATAAGTGAGTATAGAGGTAACCCACTTGCTTGATAACAGTAAAATGCTTCTAATGGACTTTGCTTTCACCGTTTTGGATGTTCTGGAGACTGCTATAGCGGTTCTGAGTGCATATTGATGGGGTGGAAATCGGCCTGAACGCTATAGCGGTCGTACACCGCTATAGTGGTCCCCCAAGAGCCCAAACAGTGCCAAAAACGATGCGTTTTAGTTTTTCCCCTTTTTAAACCAATTGGGGTATATCTTCCTCCCCAAATAAGAAAGGAAACCGAAGCTCCTCCCCCTAAACCCTCATTTTCTCTCTTCCTCTCATCCCACTCCAATCTTCATCATCCAAGCTTCAATTGTATGTGATGTTGTTAGATTTTGTTCCCAATCTCTTCATTATTTCATAATCTTGAGTTGGGTCTTACTATTTTTCTCTCATTGTTATCAAGTGGGGGTGTTCCCCCAATGTTATTAGAGCTAGATTAGAGTTATTTAGAGGTTTATAGAGTTTGATCTTGAGTTTTATGATGGTTATAGTCGCCGCTGGTGCCCTCCCGACTCCTTGAAGCTCAGTTGGTGTTGACATCATCTATCCTCCTTCCCCAGGTGAGTGGGTTTGACCCAATTGTATCATTATGAGTAAATTTATTGCATTGTGATTATTAAATATGAAAGTAGAGATGAGATTATGATTATATCCATTATGTTGCAATAGCAAAAATTATAATTTATGATGATAGCATGAAAGTATGAATATCTATGATTTTGCAAGCTATAGCCAAGATAAAGATTTGGAATATAGCATGAAAAATATAATTTAGAAAACCATGGGACCATGATTGATAGATTGTATGTTATAAAAACATTATATGTTCAACTCTAAGAGATTTATGCAAGAGTATATAATTTAATAAGTTATTATTTTATCAGATATGTTTTAAGAGTTTATGATATGTTTATGATTCAAGACTTGAGATTTATAAATATGATTTATAAGTATTCAGTTGAAGTGTGTGTATATATATATATATTGGAAAAATGTGAGCAAGAGTCTAATTGAGCTTTTGAATAAATATATTATTTGATTTCATAATTTACATGATTTAGAACCCCAGTGTTCTGAACTTTGATATTAGAGTTATCAAGTAATTGCAAAAATATGTTAGTAAATATATGAATTTAGAAACTCCGTTTTATGATACCAAGAGGTACGGAATTCAGTGTGATTCTTAACAACTACCAAATACATATTTTGTAGGGTTAAAATCGGAATGCCTACAAGTATTGAACTCTTGGGCTCGATTTTCACAGCCACAGTTATTAGACAGACATGGAGGCAATATCATTAAATAGCCATGGAGGCAATATTATTAGATGGCCATGGGGGCAATATCATTATATGTATTTATCATGCTTAGCCAATACTATTCCCGATGCTCTGCCACACCCTCAGTTAAAATGATTTTCATGTTTGACTATAAGTTTAGAAATGCTTGTTAGGAGTTTATAGAATGAAAAGTGTTTTCCTAGCTAGCTATGTATTTAAATATTAAATGATTTATGATTGTTGCATGTATATTATTTATTATATATTCTTGGTTATCCCATGTGGGTGATGGGTAAGAGCTCACTCACTGAGTTCGTTAACTCACTCCTCCCCCTCCTTCTCATAGTTGCAGGTTCAGAGGTGGTTCAGACTTCAGCTCAGTTTATCCAGTTGTATCTCCGTGGTAAGTCTTATTTTAGAGTAAGGCTTAGTTTAGAGTTTTATTAAAATAGAGTGCTCTAGTAGATATGCAGGCATGATCCTATCCACGCATGTAGTTTGATATATTCTAGTATTTTAGATATTAAGCATATAAATGAAATATAAATTGTAATTAGAGACTTATGTGATGAGACAATTATAAATCATAAATCAGTAGATTTGAATAAGAGTTTTTAGGGATTAAATTATTGAATATTTTCAGTTTATGAAATTGAGCATTATGTTTTAACTAGAGGATATGTTTATATTTTAAAGAGATCATATCTTAATTATTATATTTACCGATAAATAAAGCATTTAGAGAGCCACATCACCTAGAAGGCATACATGGGGATGGAATTTTTCACATGCTGGTCACGTTCCCAAGTTGGGTCGTGACACCTTCGATCTTTCAGTCTTTAATCTTGGCTATTTGATGATAATTTCTTTGCGATTGTAGTGATGGATGACTGAGTAACACGTTGTTCTTGAACATGAGTTGATTTCTTCATCTTGAGTGTACTTTCTGATATCTTGTGCTACTTTCTAAAGATCATTTCCTTGGTTTCTTGATCTGCTTTAGTCCTTAGGCATTTATACTTTCTTTGCATGAGATAATATTCATATTTTTAAGCTTAATCTCTTCCCTTTAGATAAAACATAATTTCTCATGTGTAGTGAAATTATTCCCGATTCAAGTATGCTTTAATGGCTTCAATCCGTAAACATGAATACATACTTTGCTTGAAATAACATTCACTTTCTTTTTAACTTAATCTCTTCCCATGAGATAAATCTTACTTGCGCATACAAAGTGAAACATTATTCTTGCTTTAAGTCCATATTATGTTTTAATTTGTATACACGTTATTTACTTGACATAATATTCACTTTCTATTTAGCTTAATCTCTTCCTATGAGATAAAACATTCATGCACATGCAAAGTGAAATATTAATCTTGCTTTAAGTTTGCGTGATACAAACCGAATTAACCTGTGATGCTTTGTCAAGAAATTCAAGGTAGCCATTAGTCATTCTTCAAAGCATTTTCTTTAAATTGGCTTTGTTGTCATTCAAAACAATAAAGCTCTTACTTTCTGAAGGGTTCTGGAGTTTACAACAATAAGCTTTTTGCCAACAATTAAGAAAATTAAAACAAGCAAGGCATGAACATGAAAATAGCACATAGAGTATAATTCACATATGATGCATGGATCAAGTACAAAAATCTTGCCAAGGTCAATGTTTGCCACTCATTCACTCAAGTGTTTTGGGTTATGATGCACATTCAATCACCTCAAATGAAAATGCATTACCATAAGCTTACTATGGGTCTCATTCTTAATTTTGTTACACACACATGCATACTGAATCAAGAGGACTTACCTTTGGTTGTAATGGGGCTTAAGTGAAAGTGGATAAATACATAGGCCAATAGGATAAATGTCAAGTCAAAATAGAGCAAATGCATACATTAAGAGCACTAGTGCTTAAGGGTACACTTTGTCCATTTTAATCACAATTACAGGCTTTTAATTTCAATGTGGTACATCTTCAACCAAACTTTATTTTTCAGATTTTTTTTCAATTAACCTTGCATTTTTTCTTATTTTCTTGGTGTACCACTTGCTGAATTTTGTGTACACATTGTTCCTTCCCCACACTTAAATTGGAGCATGTCCTCATGCTCTCCCCCACACTTATGCTCAAGCACATATAAGAATTTACACAAATGCTCTCCTAAGCCTAATAGGTTGGGAATTTTCATGTTTTTCACTTTTGGCTAAGGATGTGCTAAAACAAAATAATGGATAATAAGGCTCAAAAAGGTTAAACAATGGTAACATGCAAAGGTTGACTATATAGGCAAGTGGCTAAAAACAAGAAAAATGCATCAATCATATTCAAGCATGCACATGGAAACATATTTTCAAACAAAACCCTAAGCAAATTCTAGAATGCAAATCCAAAGAGGAAAGACACATGAACAAATAAGTATGGCACATGATAGTCTAATCAAGAGGCTCAAAAGCTCACAGGTGAAAGTGTGTGTACTCAATCCAAATAGCACAATGAATCTACCAAGTATGCAATATAGAATAAAGTCAATGCCAAGCATGTCAATATAGTGCATGTGATCTCTAAGGTGCCAAAGGAACGGTGTAGAACACAAACAAAAATAAATATTAGGCAAGACTCAATACAAAAATGAAAATAAATAAAATGCAAAAAATAAAAGGGAAAGGTAAAGGAAAACCTCACGGTGGGTTATCTTCCACCTAGCACTTTGATTTAACGTCCCTAAGTTGGATAGTCTGGACCTTCAAGGAGGGTGTGCAGCTTCAACCCACAAATAGGCCGTTTGAGCCCTTAGATATGTGAGGGTCTCATAGAAGTGCAGCAGTCAGTGCCCATCAATGTCACACTGAACCATCCTGGAGTTCTCCAACTCAATTACGCCATCAAGGTGCACACGGGTAACCAAGAATGATCCATTCTATCTAGATCTTGACCTTCTAGTCATTAGTGTTACATGGGGCTCATGAAGCAAAATTCTCTGCCTTTCACAAGGCATCTTACCCAACATGGTCTGGTCTTAGAGCACCTAGCAAATTGATGATTACTACTTAGGTGGTATACCTATATCTAAAAACTTGGGACATTCTAAAAGAACAGGTGCATCATATCCCATGGAAGAAGAAAAAGAAGAGAAAGGGGATCTGGATCCTCACCAAGCAGATTACCACAAGCATCATCAACTAAAGAGGCAATGACATCAATGCCAAACATGGAGTGTTCCTCATGGGGATGTTTCATAGCATCAAACAAGTTAAATTGTACTTTCATGTCCCCACACTCCATGGATAATGTGCCAGCATGAACATCAATCATGGTTCTAGCAGTTTGCAAAAAGGGTCTACCCAAGATCAATGTGTGATGGCTGGTATTGGTGTCATTCTCCATCTCAAGCACATAAAAATCAGCAGGGAATATTAAATCATTTACATGCACCAGAACATTTTCTAGTACTCCCTTTGGTATTGTGATGTTGTGGTTGGCCAGCTGAATTTGTAACCCCGGTTGGCTTGAGTTCTCCAAAGTGCAAGGACTAGTCGAGAGATTTAGGCATAACATAATGCCAGCTCCAAGGTCAGTTAGGGCTCTTGTGATGTGCAGGTTCCTAATGGTACAAGGAACATAGAAAGTGCCCAGGTCCTTGCACTGATTAGCAGGTTGCTTGGCTTGATAATGGAGGAAGCATTTACCCCAATAATTATGTCACGACCCGACTTGGGAGCGTGACCAGCACGTGAGGAGTCTCATCCCCACATAAGCCTTCTGGGTGACATATCTCTCTAAATGCATAAAATAGTGTAATATCATACTTAAAGTGCAATTTTCTTGCAAATCCTTATCTTTTTCTCTAATTAAAACGTAATATTCAAATCCATAAAAACTGAAATATTCACATATATAAATCTAAAACATTTTTGTCATGCTCTGAAATCTAGTTAAGATTTGAAGATTGAATCATAAATTTATTATCATTAGCTTTCACATAAATCTCTAAGCCTAGTCTATATTTCAAAATACATTCTTGAGCTCTAAAACATATAGGGAAATACATAATCTCTGAATTTATCTATAACATCTCAAAATACATGCGTGGCTTGGATCCTGCCTGCAAAACTACTGGAGCTCTCTAAACTGACAGAAACCTAAATAAGCCTTGCATCAAAATAAGGCTCCCCACTGAGAGCAACTGAATCTACAGAGCTGGAGGTGGAAGAACACCTGTACCTGCAACTATGAAAGGAAGGAAAATGGGTGAGTTAATGGACTCAGTGAGTGAGCTTTCACCCATCACCCACATGGGACAACCAAGAATATACAATAATTAATATACATGCAGTAATCACAACCCATTTGTTATGTATAAGCATAACTATATAAAAGTTCTCTCCGCATTTACAAATTCATAGGAACACATATCTAAGTTCTTACTTCAGCAATAAATCATTTTCCATACATATATGTAATAACTCATAAATTAAATAATCTCTAAAATCATAGATAACCTTTGATGACACAAATAACTATATGCTAATAGAGAAACATGGATCTCTAGTTATGCATTGCATAACGATATATTCTCTAGCTACGCATGTCAACCATGACATAGCGAATTTTTCTAATCTCTAGGATTCGTAAGGATCCGAATCGGACACCTAACTAGGTTCCATTTTTGCTCTATGAGATTGCCTCTAAGGACAACTTGGTACCAAGGTTAACGATCGTTTTTCCCATTCGTTAACTCACTGTTTGTTTCTCTATAGCTACTGTCAAATCTCTAAATCATAAACTAATAATTTTCTCTAAAACTCTGCTCTGGCTCTTCTCTGGGTTTAAAAGCTTATATAATTACTCTACTCTTGAAATCATAAAATATTTAGATACTTATAAAATCATTTAAGTCTGAAGGGTGGGTGCTCAGTCCCTGGTGAACAAAAGCCCCTAAATTCTTAGTACTCTGAGGATTCTGGACTCATATAACTCTACAATCTGATTTTAGCACAACTATGGCTGTGAAAATCGAGCCCAAGGGTTCACCGCTTGAAGGCGTTCCGATTTCAAGCCCATAGAATATGTATCTGGCCATTGTTAAGAATCATATTGAATTCCATACCTCTTGGTACCATAAAACTGAGTTTCTAAATTCATATGTTTACTAAGATTTTTCTCTATATACTTGATAATGCTAAAATCATAGTTCAAATATTGGGGTTTTTAACCATAATATTCTCAAATCAAAAAACATAATTTATTCCAAGCTAGATCACACTCTTGTTCATAATATATATATATATATTTCAACTGAGTACTCTAAAACCATATTTATAAATCTCAAGTCTTGAAATAATAAGATATCATAAACTCCCAAAAAATGTTTAATAAAATAACAACTTATTAAAGCATATATTCTTGCAATAAGTCTCTTCATAAACATATAAAACATTTTCATCACACACGTCATAGCAATTATGGTCCTATGGTTTTCTAAATTTCATTTTCATACTATCATCATAAATCAAAATTTCTCTAGCTTGCATAAGCATATAAAATCATAATATACACTTTATCTTATCTCTAGCTTCATATTTAATAACTATCATGCATAAAACATACTTGTAATGGCAAAAAATAAGGCTATGAGTTTAAACCCACTCACCTGGAGGGGAGGGAGGGGTGACGTCAATTCTAACTGAGCTCTGGGGAGCAGGGGGAGGCACCACGTCGACTAAAATAACCAATAAACTCAGCATTAAAATTTATCAACACCTACATAACTCTAATCTAGCTCTAACAAAGTTAGGGGAGCACCCCCACTTGACAAAAAGAGAGAAATAAAAATGCCCACTTTGAGAATGTTCAAGAATGGCAAAAATGGAGACAAGAGCTTATAACATATACACACCTTAATGATTTATGGTAGCTAGGTTGGAATAGGGTTGAAGAAAATGAGAGAAAAAGGAGAGCGGAGAGTTTCTGGTTCAAGGAAATGGAAGGGAAAATGAAGGGGAAAGGTTTTAGCCCTCTTCATTCGAGTTTTTAGGATGGGGGTACTGTGCACTTATAGCCTCGGCTGTGACAAACTTGTCAAGCTATGGAATTACATTCCCAGCCATGGAAACCCATTCTTAGCTGTGGAATTACATTCTCAGCTGTGGAAACTTATCCTTAACTGTGAGAACTCATTCTCAATTGTGGGAACCCATTCCCAGCTGTGGGAACTCATTCCCAGCTGTGGAAACTCATTCTCAGCTATGGAAACTCATTCCCAGCTGTGGAAACTTTTTATGATAGCAACTCTTGCTGTCATTGAACATTTTTCTGTCATTTTAGCTTCACCAACACTTATACTACTTCTATGGAATTTCCTAGCCATGGACAAGAGTACAAAGAAGCCACCGTGAACAAAGAATAAGAATAAAGAACACCGGCAACAACAATAAAAGCCGTGGATAGGAACCATGACAGTAAGAGCTTATATCAGCAACATTTTGCTAATATAACAGCAGACATATTGCTGTCATGATTATTTACATTTATTTACTTCCTATTAACTTTAAAACATAAATGTAAATAAGGAAATACCCCTCATTTGGATTCAAATAAAATATCAAAAAGATCAAAACCCCAACCAATCAAAATCTCATTTTTGAGTTTTAGTTCAAAATCTGGAATTCCGGCAATTTTCTAAACTTGGGGGCTAGAAATGAAACATCTAGAGGTTTCCCAAAATTCATTAAAAATCACTCTTCAAATCATATCCATCTAGAGAGCAATTATCAGTACTTTTGATTCCAAGAAAGTGGCTCTAACATATAGCCCTCCATTGAGGTATAGGGTTCCAAACTTAGCAAAAACCCGAACTCGATAACATGGGTGGGCCTCGGGGGACCTTAGGATCACCCAGAACTTATCTACTAACACGTGTACATTAGGTATTACATGTACACCAGTTATTACAAATTATCTTGTCCTCTTCACTGCCCCTGATGTTCTTCCTATTAGTGGACGGATCTTTCAAGAATTTTGCATATTTAGGAATTTGCTTGATTGCATCCAACAGGGGGATATTCACTTGCACTTTTCGAAAGGTTTCCAGTGTGTTCAGATCCAAATCTATTGTAGTAACTTTCCTGGGTTGCATCCTTTGTGGGAATGGCAATGGGGGAGTGATATCTGGAACTTCTTTGGGTTCTGTGGAGCGTTGCAGCATTGTAGCACTTAATAGAAGGCTCCTTAGTGCTATGCTCACCTTCGGCTGAATGCTGCAACACTCTTTTAGTGTTGTGGTGCTTACCCGAGGGGTCTTCTATTCCCCAATCATGAACAAGGTCATCATTATGCTCGACTGAGCACTACAACGCTATGTGAGTGCTGGGATGCTTAATAGAAGCCTTTTCTCGCTCGATGTTCTTTTGTCCTTCTTCCTCTGCAGGCTCTGTTCTTTCTAGAATTTTCATACTAGACCTCAAGGTGATTGAATAGACATTTCCCCTTGGATTTGGCACGGTTTGAGAATGTAACTGGGAGGCTAGGGCTTGCTGACTCTGATTTTACTTCATTTGAGTCACCTCCTTTCTCAGCTAGGCATTTTCTTTTCTTATCCCCTACATTTGCTCCATCATCATCTTCATCATCTCAGTCGTAGTAGGATCTGAGGATGGAGGTGCAAGAAGGGCCTATTGCCTCTGATAAGGTATTAGATACTTTTGCTATGAAGGTTGGCCCTGTTATTAAGAAACTTCAAATTGGGGTGATTCTACCAACTGGAGTAATATGTGTTCCCAAATAGGAACCAGCCTACCTAATTTTGAGGTAGACTCTAGAAGGTGTATGTTGTTGTTACCCCAGTAGTTGAATCATCTTGCAAAGCTGGGCACATGTCAGTATGATGGTCATTTGAAATACATATGCCACAGATCTTGGGAACCACTAGAGTTGTTACTTGGCTAGCCAAAAAGTTGCTGCATAAGGCTAGAAAGTTGCTGTAAAGTCTGTGTCAACAATGGATTTTCTGGCTGGCTCACTTCATGAAGGCCTCGAGTAGTTGTGGTTGCTCTAGAATCAAATTGCTGAAAATTTGCTACCATATTCTCAATCAAAGCATGGGCCACTACCAGAGTCCTATCCAGAAGTGCCCCTCCACTATCAACATATTTATCATACATCTATCAATAGGTATCAACCCTTCATAAAAGTACTGAAGGAGGAGTTGCTTCAGAATCTGATGATTGGGGCAGCTTGCACAGAGGAGCTTGAAGCGCTCCCAATATTTATGTAGAGCCTCATCATTTTGGCGAATTCCGGAGATCTCTTTTTTGATAAAAGCCACTCTAAAGGCGAGAAAATACCTTTCCATGAAAAGTCTCTTCATCCCCGTCAAACTATTTACAATCCCATCTAGCAAATTAAAGAACCAATTTTCTGCAACACCCTTTAGGGAGAAGGGGAATGCTCTGAGCTTAACATCATCCACCTCCACCCCAGTTGTAACATCCTAATTTTTAACCCAATACTCTAAAACATATTAGGTTAATCATTAGGTTGTCACTTCTTAGTCTCATTCTTTTATGACAATACTTAGCAGAAATATGGGTAAATTTTTTTTTGAAACATAAAATCAAATTGAGAGCTGCATATAACGTAACACAGGCTAACACATAGAAAAGAGATCTCATATCATTCATGGTCACAAAACACAAACATTGTTCATTAGATCACAACATAATCATATTATCATAGATACATAATTTACGACTATCATAGCCCTATTATCACATCAAAAGAAATACACTTCCATATGCATATAAATCTAAGGCGGCATCTCCGCGCTTCCGTTGCGTCCCACTGATCCGACTCGTAACACATGCCTTTGCCCACGCCTTAGTAAAGGTCACAAGATACACCGTCATCTTCGTCTGGAGACGACACAGGAGAAAAGAAAGAGAGGGATGAGAAACTTATTAAGATTCTTAGTAGGGATTTCCGACTCCAACACACGTGTCATCGTCATCGTCCCCAGCCACTTCGGTTTTAATTATAAAAAGGTGGTCATGCATAAGGTTTAATTTTAAACTTCTCAAATCTATTTATCCGAAGTGGGTGTCTTTTAGTATGGGTCTTAATGGTATGAATACAACAGATATAAGATGAATGCATGCCAATACATTATGCAAACAGTCGATAGAACACAACATCAACAAAAATATTAACATATAAGTGGCATATAACTTTTCATATCAAGCTTTTTCCTTTCTCATAACTGTATGACTTTAAAATCATCATATCTCTTTCTCATGCTTGAACTATTAAGTTCTTTTTCTCAAAGGCCACCCTCTTAAACACGGTCACCTAAATCCAATCGACATACCGCCCCGGCAATTTTTATCATGGTCCCCAAACTCCGTCTCACCTAATCGCCTAGGAATAAGCTCAATCCTAACTAGTCGTCACTAGATTTAATATGGGGAATAATAGAGGGGGTAACACATCACTATTTTCCAACTCATTATTTGAACAAACGAACCATGAGATAGAATCCCGACTACTAGAGTACGGGTTAGGGGCATAAGGGTCACCTAATACACCGACTCCTTAAGTGCGGGTTAGGGACTTAAGGATCACCTAATACACCGACTCCCAGAGTGCGGGTTAGGGTTATTTCTTTCTTCGAAACACATCTACAGCATCTAGTGCACAGTAAATTTGTCCACTCTGGCAGGCTGCATCTACCATACCCTCACGGTTTTGTTATCTCTTTACCGAGGTAGGAGAAATGCGTCTCGGTGTGTTATGCAAGAATGCATCATAAACACATGCCCTCAATTATCATCATGGAACTTCATGCAATATGAATATCATGCTCATCAATTCATGCAATTCATCATGGTATGCCACATCAACTCATAATGCATGTATTTACACATTCAATTTCACATTTCATAATCCATTTCTAAAGTCATATAAATAGTTTCATCCTAGCACATGCACTCACACATCATCATAGCGTTAGCATAAAAAGAATTCACATCATCATAACTCATATATCATCACATCATGCATCAAAACACCATGCGTGCATAATTAAACTCATAGCATTAAAATCTCTTAATGTCTTATGCTTTGACCCTTAAGGTCCTTCAACTTTGAAATCTAAGTTGTATGTCATCATAAGCTAAGCTCTCGGGTGCCTATAGGCTTATATTTAAGTATTCCTTACTCAATTCTATGATCATAAACATTTCTAAACCTCAAGAGTGCAGAATCTATAATTCATACTTTACGGGTACCTAGGAGTCACAACTTTGACCCTTTCTAAGTTCGGTTTGCTCCTAAGGCATCATGATCAAGTCCTAAACCAATTATGAGTAGTTCCTACACATTTAAACTAATTATAAACCATGATTTCTAATTATTAACCTTGCTGGATAAAATCCAGAAAAATCCATTACTAAGGGATCTAAAAGTTTCAAATTAATTCTTTTTTAGTTACTAACTTCTCTTAACTTTCACATATGAATTTTAGCATCAAATATACATGAACATACTCATATTATCATCATCAAAACAGTATAAAATAGTGAGCATGCCAACCAAACAGAACCGAAATTATCTCCATCAAACAAAGCATAAAACTTGATTTCTAAAACACATAAATTGCTAGTTTCTCTTGGAACCTTTCTAAAACTTTTAAAACTCATTAGTAAACATTTTTATCATACTAAATCTATCAAAATACTTTAAAGGGCAGTAGCTACTTTATTTCGTTTTCAAGGGGTTTCAATACATAGAAACATAATCATATTTCATGCTAGTTTTTAACTAGACTTAGGAAAATCCTTAAAACATAGTTTGTTGGCCCTTGTAGCTAGATGAAACCCATGCTAGGCTCACCTACACCACATGGCCAAAATCTTTGTACATAAAATACTAACCATTTTCTAACCTTACTCAAGATAAAATGGGCAAATCTTTAAGCTTTAGGTTTTCTTAGGTGATGACATAAATTTAAACATCCTTATGCACTTATTTTATCCTTTATTAGAAAATAAAGTGAGAGCATAAAATAAATATAAGATGCAACTTGTTATTATCTTAATATTTAGGTGAGGACTTGAAAATATAAACATGACAATGCAAGACTTGAAATATAAATATGATAATGCAAGTTTATTTATTATTCTTGACATTTAGTGATAGCAAGGAAAGTAAACATGATATGCAAAGCATAAACATAAACATGGATGCAAGATTCATTTTAATTTTTGCTAGAGCTCTCACAAGATTTTAAAAGATTAAACATAACCCAACATATCTCAATAAAGTAAAGCAAGCTCTAGTGTTCATGAACCTATGGTTTCAAAGAGACTCATGGTTTGAACAACATCATCAAGCTTTAGAGAAAATTATCGAAAAGAACCAAAACAACATTATTTCTTGGTACAAAGTAAATATAGAGACACTTTAAAACTTTTAACAAAATCTTTGAAGGAGAACATATAGTGGCCGAAGCCATGTAGGAGAAGAAAAGGAAAGAAAAACCAAAACTTTACTAGATCAAGAACAAAACTCAAGCTTTAGAGGTTTCTTTGAAATGAACACAAGGTCCTCATCTAGAGACTCTCATCATCAAGCTATCATGCTCAAAATCAAGGCCTTGAGGCCGAAATGAAAAGAAAAGGAAATACAAAGAAAAGCTTAAAAAGAAACCAAGAGAAACCTTGAGAAAATCATATCTTGAGTAAAAACAAAGTTTGAAAGCAACTCCCTACCAAGTGTGGAGATGAAAGCTTGAACTTTGAAAAGGAAATGAGATGAACAACTCCTCTTGAGGGTTGATAATGATTCAGCCACCAAGAGAGAAAGAGAAAGGAGATGTGTTTTGAGTGAGTTTGTGTTTGAGGTCAAGTGTTTAAGAGGTTTGATGGTAGTTCAAGGTTGTGAGGTGGTGTTTAGAGGTTATGAGATTGTCACAACCCGACTAGGGAATGTGACCGGCATGTGAGGAATCCAATCCCCACGTAAGCCTCGTGACCTCTAAGACTCTCTATATGCATAATTTAATAATAAATTCCAAATAATAATAATTATTTCGCCTCTGATAACACTTTAACTCTTTGAAATTGTGCTCTTTATCAACAACATAAAATATTTAAACTCTAAGTCTGTCTCTGTGATACAAAATACATGAGTTGCTCTCTATTCAATAAGTCTATAAAAAAAACCATAATCATGTGTATACAAAATCATGATAATGAATCAATGCAAATCTCTCTATGTTCTGGGACCCTACCCGCAATATACACTGGAGCACTCTATAACTAAACAAAATGCAAAAGATACTTCACTCCGAGTGAAGCTCACCAACTGAAAACTCTATTGCTGGGGAGGAGGAGACTGAGAGGAACCCGCAGCAGCTAATGTATCTGTAATGGAAAAGGGAGAGGGGTGAGTTTCATTTAAAACTCAGTGAGTAGATCCTCACCCATAACCTCCTCATAGGACAACAACAAGGATAAATATATCAATACATATAAAATCATCAAAAAAGGTTAATACGTTAACTCTAATCATTTTCATATACATCACATCATAAAGGAAACAAAATTAGAAATTCTTTGGTAAAGCATAAATAATAGAAATCTATTAGAGAAACAAAAATCTCTGGTTATGCCTCGCATAACAAAATATAATTTATCTGGTTATGCATGTCAACCATGACATAACAATTTCAGCTGTGAGAAACTCAAACTCAGCTGTGGGAACTCATTGCCAGCTGTGGGAACTCATTCCCAGCTGTGGAAACTCATTCCCAACTGTGAGAATTGATTCTCAGCTGTGAGAACTCATTCTCAGCTGTGGAAACTTCTTCACAGCTGTGAAAAGAACTCTATGACAACAAAATATTGCTGTCATGAAGCACTTTGTTGTCATTTTTGCTGTTATCATGCACTAGCATTACTTCTCTAAAATTCCTAGCCGTGGACAGCAAAATAGCCAGCCATGGACAATAAAATGGCTAGCTGTGGACAACAAAACCAACACTGCCTCCTCTGTGGAATCCTTAGCCGTGGATAGCAAAGGAATCCCAGCCGTGGCCAGCAACATCAACACCAGTTGTGGACAGAAAATGCGAACAGCTACACATTACTGTCATGGTATCAGCTTATATCAGTAACTTGTTGCTGTCATGGTATTTACATTTCTTTATATAAGCTTACATTTCTTTCCTATTAACTTTAAAACATAAATGTAAATAAGGAAATACCCCCCATTTAAATTCAAATAAAATATCAAAAAAATCAAAAACCTAACCAATCAAAATGTCATTTTTGTGTTTTAGTTAAAAATCCGGAATTTCGGCTATTTTCTAAACTTGGAGGCTAGAAATAAAACATATAGAGGTTTTCTAAAATTCATTAAAAATCACACATCAATTCTTATCCATCTAGAGAGCAATTACCAGGACTTTTGATCCCAAGAAAATAGTTCTAACATATAGCCCTCCATTGAGGTGTAGGGTTCCAAACTTAGCAAAAAACCCGAACCTGGTAACATGGGTGGGTCCCGGGGGACCTTAGGATCACCCAAAACTTATCTATTGACACGTGTACGCCAAGCATTACAGAGATGATGATGGGATGAAGAGATGAAGAAGATGAGGATGAAGATGAAGAGAGCACTCTCTTGAAACTTGAGAGAAAACAAAGAGAACTCACAAAAGCTAAGAATACTCAAACTTACCAAATGAACCAAAAGTAACACAAGTTCATCTAAAGCACCTATTTATAGAAAATGAAGCAATGAAGGCTCATCCAAGGAGGGACTTGGCCATAGCTAATGGGAGGGAAAGGAAGAGAAAAATATCTTTTACAACTTGTCATTCAAGCATGATTTGGAGTATGGAGGTTATGATACAAAGTATGGCTTCAAGTAAGGTGATTTGGAGTGAAATTTCTTTTAAATTTGAAATGAAATATCTCTTCTAGAAGCAAGGAGGGCTAGCTGAATTTGAGCCACACAAAATGAGAGAAAAAGTCTTCTAGAAGTGGTCATATGAAGCATGGATGAAAGCATGGTGTTTGTATGACAAAGTATGGTTTATGGTGAGGTGGAAGCATGGTTCTTTGAGTGTAAAAATTTGAGCATGTGATGGAAATTGAGAGAGTATGTTTCGGCGAGACTTGGACAGCAAGGAGGGAGGAAAAATCTTCCGTGTAATTGTGTGTTAATGATAGGTTTAACTGTAGGTTAGCTTAGGTACAAGGTTAGGAATTGTTAAGCATAAGTTTAAGTGACTAAGAATGGGGTTTAAGAGTTTTATGACAAGGTTAAGGAGTGCTCATACTGTCACGCCCCGATCTGGGCACGTGACCGGCACGTGAGGAATCCTATTCCCACGTAAGCCTCATGACCTGGATTTCTATAAATGCACTGTATATTCCAAAATAATTTAATCATAAAATCTGTTCCACATACAAATTCCTTGCCTTTAAAACATATAACTTGTATTCTTTAAAACTGTAGTCTCATATTCTCTGCTCTGAATTCTATTCTCATAATATCATCAAGTATCATAAAAGTTTATAATGTACATAATCTCTATGATAAAGTCTTATAATACAGTCCATCAAAAACATTTTATATATGCAAACTACGCATTATGCACTACGGTCCGGGATCCTGCCTGCATCTACACTGGAGCATACTACTCTATACACAAGGGCTTCACCTATGTGAAGCTTACCAGCTGATACTCTAATGCTACTGCTGAGAGAATGGCTGAGAAGAGTCTACAAAGACTACCTTATCTCAGAAAAATGAAATAAAGCAGAGGGGTGAGTTTTGTACTCAAAACTCAGTGAGTGAATCCCCACCTATAATCCCCTTTCATGGGACATCCAAGGAATAATGCATGAAATCATAATAATATTAATAATACTCTAAAGTCTCACATAATCAAATATACATATACATATATACATACTAGTCATTATTTTCCAACTCAAAACAATTCTCCTCTGTTCACATTCATATCCAAAACCATATCAGCTCATCATATAGTAACTATCAAAGAAACTATAATCTCTACTTCTGTTTCATTTCATTCTCTATCTCGCCTCGCTTTGTGAGTGTTCGCCGTGAATAACGTCCCTCGTGGACTAAGTTTCATAATCGCCCCTCGTGGGCTAAGTTTAATAGTTTCACGTAGTTTCGTAGTTTCTCTGAATAAATTTTCCCTCGTGGACTAAGTCTCTGAATTGCCCCTCATGGGCTAAGTTTCATGGTTTCTCGTTGTTGATCATTTCTCTGCGTAAATTTGCCCCTCGTGGGTCATTTTCTCTTGTGAGCTCTAAATCTATCTGATTCTAACAGTCTGACCTTAGCATAACTGTGGCTATGATATCATGTCTAAGGGATCACCAACTTAAAGGCACTGTGATTTCAAACCATAGAATATATAGCTGGCAGTTGTTATGAGTATACAACTCTAACAATCTGACTTTAGCATAACCATGGCTATGAAATCATGCCTAAGAGGTTACCCTTTTTGCAGACATTCATGATCTCATATATCCTCAGAATATGTATCCGTCAACTGTTCTGAATCTCATGAAGATTCAAGCTCTAAAACTCCTTTCTGTTTAATTCTCTAACTATATCTTAAATCATCACACTTTACATAGATAGAATTCTCAACATCATAATCACAATTCCATTCTCTTCCCTAAATAATATTTCTAGACATATAACTATTTCATACACATAAATCAATTCCAGAATCCATTCAACCAACCATAAAAGTCTTTAACAATACATATATATATCATCACTTCTATCTAAAACCAGTTCAACAATAATGGTCCTATGAGTTTTATGAAAAACATATTTCATGCTTTAAAATCAAAGTTACTAAAATATATAAACCATCAACCACTTAAATTCTTGTACAGTAATCTCTAAAATCAAATAGTAATTCGTGTTTTTAATGAAAATAACTCTAATACATAACATAGAGACTACAAGTGTGAACCCACTCACCTGGAGGGGTGAACAGTGAAGGAATAGCACCAACAGAACTCTAGGAAATAGAACTGACAGCAGTATGTGATACAGAAGCCATAGGACTCTAGATCAACCTCTTACACCTCTAAATATCCAAGAATCCATCTCTAACATACTAGAACACTGCTCTCCTTGAGAAGCATGAAGTATCACTCTGATAACAAAAAGGGAATGGAGAATAGGGAGAGGAATCAAGAGAATAGCATACCTTAAAGTCTTAGAAATGAAGGATTGGAGTTAGAATTTAGAGAAATGGAAGAAAATGGGATTGGGAGGGTGGAGAGAGGTTAGGGAACGAGGTTTCTGGAGTCTTGGGGTGGAGGGGTCGAGTTTTGGCAATTGTGAAGGTTCTGGACCTCGAACAGGGGATTTTATGTGTTCTGTTGAGTGCTGCAGCTAGCTCTGCAGCGCTCACCAGAGAGCGCAAAAATTGCCCCTAAACCACCTTACTGTTCACTTTCATTTTGACCGCAAAGACTAAGAGTGTCAGTCAGCCACTGTAATGATTTAAAATTTCATAAAATTCATTTAAAAAATCACACTTTAACTTATTTTTAATTCACAACATTTTCTAATTCTATTATTTAAAATTGGGGTATTACACATACACATTTAGAGAGTTTAAAATTCATTTTATGAGTAAACAAGGTAGACAAATTTCCATGATTTAAGAAATTGGAAAGAGAAAATACTATTCAAGATTCCATGACTAGAAATCTTGAATTTAAAATAAGTTTTCAAGTTGTAATTAAGCATTCTTAGGTTCTAATCAACTTTAATAAATTATTTTGACTCAATATTAATTATGGAAATTAATTAATCTTTGATTAGAGCCTAATATTGCTTAGGTTTGCTTAATCACGCGATTAAGCTTGAAAACACAAAGCTGGGAGCAAAATCGTAATTTTGCATTATTTTACCCGGGACCTCCGGGACTAAAACTGAAGTCACAGAATACATAAAAATGTCTTTTAAAACCATCTGGAGAAGTTTTGGGTTCATCCGGCACTTGCAAACGGGTAAAACACCACATGGGTATTTTGGTCATTTTGACCCGAAAACTCGAAAAACGAGATTTTCAATCACAGAAAGGTATACAAGCCAACTAATCCCTTTTCAACATTGAGTTTGCCATTCGAGTACTGCCGGATCGGCTTTCCTCGAATTTCGGGCTGAAAATAACCTCAGGGGAATTTTGGTCATTTTCACTCTAACAGAAAATCGGGGCGTTACACCATTGGGTCTCATGCCAGAACACACTATATGTAGCTTCTTCAAGTGCTGGTGGGGATCTTCTCCAAACAGCCCATGGAACTTGGGCAAAGCATGTACCATATACCCTTTTAGCTCAAAATCATTCTCTAGTCTGGGTATGTAATGGCCCAGGGGTGTTGGGTGAAATCAGGAGTAGTGAGCTCCCTTAGTGTATGTTGGTGTTATCCCATATCACCTATATTTCCTGAAACACTAAACAGAATATCAGAATACTTGGATAGTTTCGCTTGTTAACGCTTTGCTTGTCTCATTTTTCTCAAAGTTTTCTCAATCTCAGAGTCAAGAGGTATTAAATTTCCAGCAAAGGAGGAACACCTCATACAAGGGAACAACCAGTTTTTTTTTTTTTTGGATGAATTTAATAAATAGCAGAAAGCAAAATAAACAAATAACAATAAAAAAATGGGATTATTTTTTTAATAAAAACAGAAACAGTAAATAAAAATAGTAAAATAAAGTCAAATTAAATAAATAAAATAAATAAATAAATAATGGAATAAAATAAAAATAGTCAAAATAAACAACTAAGTTCTAATGCCTCCCTAGCAATGATGCCAAAATTTGAACGGAAGTTGTCGTCTACCTCCTCAAATTAGAAATTTATTTTAATACTAAGTTGCACAAAAAAATTAGTAAAGGGCACAACTTAGATCGTCTCTTAAGGAGGCTTTAATACCTAGTTTAGAAAATTGGGAGTTTGGAAGAATGAGAATGAAAGCAATTAAAATTGAAAAATAATAGCAACAGTAAAGAAGTCACTAGTGCAAGGTATTCCTAGGATTAGATATTAATTATCATTGACCAAATATTAAATCCATTGGTGGCTATTAGTAATAAATTACTGGCAATTCTACTAGTGATCGATCGACCTCTAGAATTTAATCAATGCAAATAACTAATAAATGGGATCTCAATTTTATTATAAATCATATTAATTTAATAAACCAATTGTTATAGCCTAACCGCCAATCAGAAAGTTAATTCTAATGTTCTTCCTCAAATATAAACCAATAGATCTATCAATTTATACCCAAAGGGTTTCCCTAAACAACGATTCACCAATTTAGTTATCCCAATAAAGATTATAGCAATCACCACAATAATTATAGAAATAGAAACTATAGAATATTAAGAAAACCAATGCATTTAATATCAAAATAGGTCTCAAACATAATCTCAATCCATTCGGAAACCCTTGCATAAGTAAAGAAATCTACTCCTCTATCTCTGGAGGATTACAACAATGAAAATAAGAGAAAACTTGAAAATAATAGCAATAATTATTGCCATAATCTCCAAGGTAAAACACTTTCACCAATGGAACCCTTAGAGAGAGAACAGAGAAGAGAGAAGAAAATAGATGTAGAGAGAATAATAATAACCTAAAATGTAGATCTAAAAGTGAGTTAAAAGCTCGAGTAAAAGTCTGTAACATTATTATATATACTGTTCTCTAAAAAAGGGCCCAAGTGGGCCCAAAAACAAATAAAATGAGCTATTTTGTGTCATCACACAAGCGCTGCAGCAATCAGCAATGAGTTGTGCTAATAAAAATCATTTTTTCGGTCAATGTTGAGTGTTGCAGCACTAAACATAATGGAATCTGTCCTTGGAACTAGCAATAGTGATTGTAGCATTTTGAATAAGCTTTCCAATGCCACCAAAATCACCTCAATCGGACATCTGTAGCTCCAAATATTGCGAAAATACTAATTGAAGGTCAAGTTGGACAGCATCCGAGCTTCAACGATCTTTAATATTGCAACTCGATTTTCACTAAGATCCTCTTAGAACTGGACTTTGAGCTAAACATGAAAGTTTTAGAGAAGTTCTTGAGCTTTCCAAAACATCTTTATTTGTCTCAATCTGATCTCTATAGAGAGAGAAACAAAATTTCCATTACAATACTTTCTTCAAATGTGTTCAAATGAGCTCAAGAACTTTTCTATTTTGCTCCCAAATTCTTCCCAATAATTTCCAACATTGTTCTTGACATTTTCCATTTGATCCAAAGATCTTGTGCATAAACCCATACCCAAAGAGACAAGTCAAATGCAACAGGGTGTAATTATAAATTATTCCAAAATCAATGCAAAAGCCAATAATTCTAAATCAAAATCCTTATTAATTGCATCAACACAATAAACTTCATATAAAAAGCTAAGGTTTGGTAGCAAGATAAGTGTCATAAATGCCCTTTATCAATGGTCTAGAAAAAATTGCCATGAATCTGCAATCTCTCCCTCCATAATAGCAAAACCAATTGGCAAAATGTTCATATTGCCATCTTCTGCAACATGTTCATATTGCCATCTTCTGCAACTGCAATCAGTAAAGTCCCTTTATATTTCTCATACAAATGTGTCCCATATATTTGAATAGGTGGCTTGTAGTGTCTAAATGCCTTAATGCATGGACCAAAGCTCCAAAACACCGGTGAACCAATCGATAATTTGGCATCGGTTCATCAACACGATATGCCTCTACAACATCAAACCGAACAACTGAACCTAGAACAGTAGCACACATGGCTCCAAACCAATGCGGTAGCTCTTCATACGAGCATTCTCAATTGCCAAAAACTTTTTTGATGGCCTTTTGCTTTGCCTCTTATGCTTTTCAATAGGTTGTTGTGTACCCATATAGAGAAAAAACCTTTGTAATCACACTTTTAACTTTAAAAGACGAGTCATACTATACCATGGGTTCTATAAATTGTACAATAGTGTGAAAATCCAACTTTGAGTGGTCCGGCGAAATCCTCGCAGTAGTATAAATGTGTGGCCCATTGTGTTTCCTGATTTCCTAAAAGCCCTTATTTTTCCTCAAACTAGCTCTAAGATGCCATCCACAACCTCTATCATGTTGTGTGCATTTACAATAAAATATCTTCGGTTCTACCTCCAATACTTTATGATCCATTTCTCTGGGTATGTTGCACACCTTAATTGCTTCTATAGTTGCCTCCCTATTATTGAATATCATTCCAACAAACAGTTTGCTATTCACAACGAAATCACCTATGAAAAAATAATTAAATAGTCAACTAAACTTACATAAAATTGTGCTTCTAATTAAGTAAAAATTAAAAAAATCAACTAAATAATCATAGATTATTACATTAAATTGTGCTTCTAATCAATCAATAAAAACAGATCACTAAAAAATCAACTAAAAATAATCAACTAAAAATATATTACATAATCTAACTAATAATGAACTAAAATATCATAAAATTGTGCTTCTAATCAATCAACAAAAAAAGATCAGCTAAAAAATCAACAAAAAATAATCAACTAAAAATATATTAAATAATCTAAATAATAATGAACAAAATATCACAAAATTATGCTTGTAATCAATCAACAAAAAAAGATCAGCTAAAAAAATCAACAATCAGCTAAAAATATATTAAATAATCTAAATATTAATGAATTAAAATATTATAAAATTGTGCTTCTAATTAATCAATAAAAAAAGATCAGCTAAAAAAATCAACTAAAAATATATTAAGTAATCTAAATAATAATGAACTAAAATTACATAAAATTGTGCTTCTAATAAACTAAATATAATCAACCAAAAAATAATAAATCATCTAAATAATATTGAACTAAAATTACATAAAATTATGCTTCTAGTCAAATAAAAATAATCAACTAAAAAAAAAAGAATGAACTAAAAATTATTATTTTTAGCTAATTATTAGTTAATTATTTTTTTTAGTTGATCATTTTTGTTCATTATTTAGATGAGTATTTTTAGTTTATTTTTTTTCAATTGATTATTTAGATGAGTATGTTTAGTTGATTCTTGTAATTGTTTATTTTTTTAGTTGATTATTTTTATTTGGTTAGAAGCATACTTTTATATAATTTTAGTTCAATATTATTTAGATTATTTATTATTTTTGATCGATTATATTTAGTTAAGTTTTTATTATTCTATTTCAGATAATACATGTGTCGCTTAATATTGGATTAATAGATTATGTGTGTAATTTTATTAGTTTTATTAGATCAAATATAAGTGTCTTAGTAAGCAATGTTTAGTTTTAATTTTTCAGGATCTAAATTGTGTTAAAAAATTTCTTTTAAAAATGAACAAACCTGCGGGGATGGGAAAAGGGGACTGGGTAAGGATCTTTTCGTACTTTTGAAATATGGTATATTTTAATTATTATTTATAATATTTTTAATTAATAATTTTAATTATTTTTAACGCTGAGTGAATCTGGCCATCCGAAAGTCCCAAAGAACGAAGGGAGGAACCTCGATGGCACCAAGCACCAAAGTATGACCTGTGAAAATTCTTGGTGTTTGACCGGTGACGCGTGCGATGATGTCAACAGGTGTTTTTTTTTTGGAATAGATGTCAATCACGTGGTTATCATCTCAGAACAAATTTTGAAAAAACAGGTGGCGTGGAGATTTTGTCTTTTCGGTCTGATTACTCTGATAGATGCCAATTATTCCTTGCTTACATTTTTTAATACCGATTAAAATAGCTTTTGGTAAACATCATGTCAAAAATAATTAAATAAATAAGTAGGGTATTTATACTAATATGGGGTTTTGACTGTTAGAATATAAATATGTGGTAAAATTTAAAAGAATCTGCGGAAGAGGATTAATTAATCAAAAAATAAAAAAAGGAAAATGCACTCATAATTACACTTAGTAACCTGTTATCGGTTGAAAAATTGAATGTTCCTGGCGTAGTGAACTAGTAGCGGGTCAGCAATGAGTTGCTAGACAATAACTATGTTTGGTAGATTACAGCATGTTTGAGATATATGCTCAGTATATTAACACTGGGCAGTGGGAGTCACGCTGTCACAGTACTTTACTGGTCAGGAAAGTAACGAACTCTTTAAACCCGATGTTGATATTCGAGCGTTTAGGTAGAACACAGCTTTTGAATGCAAACCTACCATATGTGTTAAAGAAATCGATCAATATAGAGGTGATTTTTGTACATTTGACAGTTAACTTATTTTCTTAATATAAAAAAAATATACATACATATATAAAGTTTAAAATGTGATATTTTTGTATATAATATTTTTTTTATTTTATTTTGGTAAAAAAGTTTTATATAAATGTATTTAATAATTATTAAAAATTATTAAATAAAATAATGTTTTTAGGATTATAAAATTACCGCTGCACGAAAATCAACCCATCTACTGCTTAAAAAGGAGTTCCTGGAGTGACGCCTAAAAGCACTTGAAGGTGACCCCATGGGGCTATTGGATACTGGAGTCGCTGGCAAAGAAAACGACTTGTACCCATTGCGTGAATCCCTTGAAGGGCTCTGCACCTAGTAACACATGGTGCTCTGGAGACCTTGATCGTGAAGATTTGACCTTGTGATATCTAGTTGAGATTGTTGACAGCACGTGTTTTTTTGGTTACATGCTGACAGCATGTTTGTTTCCACGTGTCCATTTTGTTTATTGCAAATAAATATTAAATACAGCATATAAACGAAGGTGGAAATTTTGGATGAACCCAAAAGAGATTAAAGAAGTTGTATAGGGTGTGTTTGATTGGAAAGTAAAAAAATGAAATAAAATTTATCTTAGTAAACTTTACTTATAAAATAATACATAAATTTTCTTTTAGGTAATTTTTTAATCTAATTCTTACTCTCTAATTAAATATATTTTTAGAAGTTATAGGGTTTCGATGCTGGTGATAGGTTTGTGTTTTTTTTCTTTTCTCAATAAAGGACAAAAAAAAATCCCTTGTTTTGAGAGTGTTTGGTTTGATCATCTTATTTTTGAAACGAGTTAATGCTCATTTTAGTCCCTGACTTTTCACTCATGAGTTATTTTAGTTCCTGACTTTTAAAATGAGTCAAATCAGTCCCCAACATTACAAAATGTGAATCAAATTAGTCCCTTATTCCATTTTTATTTAACATTTTATCAATTAGATGATGATATGTAATATTAAGTTATATATTATCATACTATGTGTCATCTAAAGTAGAATGAAATTTAAAATAATTTATTTTAGTATATAAAATTATACAAAATGAGTCAATTTAAAATGTATAATGAATATTTAAATGACTTATTTTGTATAATTTTAAACATCAAAATAAGTCATTTTAAAATATATTCTACTTTAGATGACATATACAGATGTCAATGATCACTTAATGTTATTAATCATCATTTAATTAATAGAAAATTAACTACAATTGGGTTAAAGGACTAAAATGACTCACATTTTGTAATGTTAGGGACTAATTTGACTCATTTTAAAAGTCAGGGACTAAAATGACTCAATAATAAAAAGTGAGGGACTAAAATGAACATTAACTCTTTAGAAACTGATATGAGGGAAAAAGCTGTGACTGGTGGGGCAACCACCAAACGTTTAAGTCCCAGCCACGAAGGAGCTTGGCCATCGTAGAAGGTCGATGGTAGTAACAGCAAAAATGGAGAAGACAAGAGGGGAAATGTGAAAGGAGATAGTTGGTGAGATCTAGATGGAGCCCAATTGTAGAGTTGTTGGGACGATGTGGCTGTCAGAAGGAGAAGAGGGACGTTGCATTGAAAAGAGGAAAGGCATTTGGGAAAGTCTGGCATGTTTGATTTGTTATTTTTAAATTTTATGAAGAAAAAAATAAAAATTAATTTTAAATTTTAATTTTTGTTTTTTAATTTCATAAAAGTTGAAAATTGAAAATAGTAAATTGAACAAATTTTGTAACTCATTCAAGGTTAAAAAAGTCATTTCAATAGTGTTAATAAGATGGTTCCAAAGATTAACTGTACCAACACAGAAGATGGACCCAGTGTATGCTCTGTTCGCTGTTATACATAACGTCAGAGACCTGCTCTCTTGGTTTTCGTTTCATCCTCACTACTAATCTCTCTGTTTTTCTTCGTCACTTGTGGGCAGGAATCGTTTGTTTTCTTCTCACCTCAGTAAGAATTGGCTTCGTTATTTCCTTCTTGGACTTGTAGAACAAGAGCCAAAACCATTGCCTTTCATTTCATATCATATCATATCTCGTTCTGATTATTCCTTCTGGACCTTTTTTTTTTCTTTTCTGTAAGCAAAAGGAGCTGTCGGAAACAAGAAGGTGGTGGAGTTGTGTTACAGACATGGAAGGGGAGGACACCAGACAGCCGCTGTTGGGGAAAAAGTATCATGAGAACTGCCCAGGGTGTAAAGTGGATCAAGCCAAAGAGATGAAAACGGATGTTTCCATGCGAAATCTCTTCAATATATGGTTGATGGTGTTATGCAGCTGTAAGCGATGATGGACTTTTATTCTCACTTTTTTCGGGGAGAGAGAGTCCTGCTTTCTTCATTTTGTTTCTTTTGAGTTGACTTTTTTTTTGTGGTTTGGGGGGGGGGGGAGCGGTTTATGTTTGATGGTACGTTTGTAGAATCTCTGTTTCAAGCATTTTATGTGGTGTGAGTTAAACTTTTTCACGGTGTTGCTGAACTTGCCATGATAGGGATTGCAATGAAAGCTAAAAGATTTGGAAACAATAAACCTTTCCTTTTCACAAAGATGAAATCGTGAAATCACTTCCAGCTGTTCATCCCAAAAATCACTTTCTGCTACAAGGGAACAAATTTCGATTTCTTTATTCAGAAAATCAGAAAAAATCACTCCCTAGTCGTCACTGTTGGACTCTTAAGTATAAAGTTTTTACTATTATTATTATTATGATGTCTGCAAAATTTTTAGTCTGCCAAAACTGCATCGATGATGTCTCTTTGTTTATTTTGTTTACAGCGCTGCCTATATCATCTCTCTTTCCTTACCTTTATTTCATGGTGAGTTTAACTATCTACTTTGGTTCAGTGTTGCTGGTTTTTTGAGACATAATTACTTCTTGGAGTTTGATCTGAATGCATAAGGTGAACAACTTTCGTATTTCACTCAGGAGAAGTGGACCCCACTATCTTTTTCTTGTAAAGTTGTGATATTTGTATTCACAGAATTTGGTCATTTGGGACCCATTGCCAATTCACGTGGACGGCATGGATCCCATACAAGTCGGGTTCACACCCAATCTACTATTGAATGAGTTATGAGTTGGCGCAGTATCACATACTTTATGAATACAATTAATATTTCTTTTTAGTATAAGTGTGTTTATGGATTCTATTCACCTTATTAGGAGCATGTATAGATATGATGTGAAAGATTTGTGTCCAAACAACAATTTTTCCATTTCCTGAAAGTGACTGCCGATTAATTCCAGATGGAACACACACTAATATGCCGTTGATTTGATTAGCTATTTTTGCTTTCTCCTTTTTCAAGTTTGATCTTTTATTAATTATTTTGAGCATTACAAGCAATAGATTTTACTGGTCAAACATTGCTTTGTATGATATTATGTTGAAGGCAATTTGCTTGGATTAAAGCTTTGTTCCATTTTTGAAGGGGGGAAAGATGGTGTAAAAATTATGTTTCTTTTTTTCGTTAGCTGTTCTCACCTTTATTAACTCAAACTATCTTGTGTGTTTCTAATCTTGGAATATCTTACAGATAGGAGGGATGTGCTTGAGCCATTTTAAGTAGGAGGTTTAAACTCTAGATAACATTTAAAATAAAGTGTGACTTGGTTAACAAGGATAAATGTTTCTCCTATAACTAGATTTCAGTCTATAGGCTTGTAAATATAATTGTTTACTGTTACCATGAACTACATGAATTTCTCAGGAATCAACAGCTAATCTTCAGAGGCATTAATCCGAAACTTCTCTTAAATATCGAAAATCCCATTCACTGGTTTTTGATAATAAAAAAATTTCTGATCCATCCCTCGATATAGTTTATATTTTAACAGATGATTGCAGACTTTGGAATGTGCTTGTGTTGATTTCTGATTGCTTTCCCTTCTTCCTTTCTCACTTGTTATGAAGTAGTCAAGAGATCAAATTTCTGTTAGTAATTGACCTTAATTGCTGCTGCCCATAATATATTCTGGATAATGTAAAATTTCAGATAATATATAATAATTACATTTTTTTTTCCAGGTACGTGATTTTCATATTGCGAAAAGAGAGGAAGATATCAGTGGCTATGCTGGTTATGTGGGTAAGATCAGTTTTAGTTCTTCCATGCTTGGCTTTCTTCTATCAATATAATTTCTTTATTTATGATAGCTTTACAACTCTGAAAATTGTTGTAGGATCTGCATTCATGCTTGGAAGAGCTTTAACATCTATATTGTGGGGAATAATTGCTGATCGCTATGGTAGAAAGCCTGTTGTGATGGTAGGGATTGTCTCAGTGTAAGTATATATGTCATTTAGGTGGATGCTTTCTTTTAAGTTATACTATATATTTTCCGGTTATAACACTAAAGCATACTTGATTGCAGCATCATTTTCAACACACTATTTGGCCTTAGCTCAAGTTTTTGGATGGCTGTTATCACAAGATTTCTTCTTGGAAGTTTGAATGGTCTGCTTGGACCAATGAAGGTACAAATCAACACACTACAGGATATAGCGAAGGATATCAGTTGATTTGTGTGATATATTTCTTTCATAACCTCCTCTGTTACAGGCTTATTCTTCTGAAATATTTCGAGAAGAAAACCAAGCTCTAGGACTCTCAACTGTAAGCCACTAACCTCCAGCTACTATAATTTTAGAAGCATAGGTCGCCAATGGGGATGTTCAGCTGGTAAGGATCAAAATATTTCGCTTTTGTGAGCCATAGATTTGATTCCTGCTGCCAGCATTGTAAGTACCATTTTGAGCCCTTGCAAAGGCATAGGGCATACCTTAAACTCGGAATGGGAAAGCCTCCCCTCGCCTTCGATTTTCTTATACCAGAAGAAAAGAAAAAAGCAGCATTCGTCTGTCATAATAATTCAAAATGTGATCTGATTTCAGTTCAGTGCAGCTTGGGGCATAGGTTTAGTCATTGGGCCAGCATTGGGAGGTTATTTTGCTCAGGTACATTTTGTTCTTTTCCATCTGAAGTGAAGCATGCTAAGAACTGCCATGGATTTGAACATGGACATAAGTTGACATGTTTTGAAAGACATGAGTTAGCATGTGATGTAAATCCCAAAATTAACCTATATTGAGCAGGATGAAGCCTGGTAATATTTTAAAATTAAGGATTGAAAGGATAAATATTTGAAATTTTTGTATATGCAAACAAATACTCATTACATGCGTCCTAACTCTCCTTTACTTGGGAAATTTATATTGCAGCCAGTAGTGAAATACCCAAATATATTTCCAAAAAATTCACTTTGGGATAAGTAAGTGAATTTGCTTCCTGGTTTTCTGTTTTTTAAGATATAAGGATTTAGATTTGTATTTCCTTCCTTTATCTTGGAAATTCTTTTTGCATTCTTGATGTTCTGACTATATTTTTCCAAATCATAAATCTCCCTGCAGGTTTCCATACTTCTTGCCCTCCTTGATAATATCAGTTTTTGCATTTGTGGTGTTAATTGCCAGCATTTGGCTACCGGTGAATATCTGAACTTCTAGCTAGCATCTCTGTTCATCAACTGCTGATATCTCTATCTTTTCCGACTGGTGACATCTCTTTAATGCTATTATGATGACATCTCAAAATGTCACACCATTTTGTTACAAAAATTTCAGCTCATCCTTACTTTTCCTTCTCCTTTTATATTCTTTTGCCCTTCCCATCAATAAAATTACTCTGAAATAACTGCATTACTACAGGAAACATTACACAACCACCCTCATAGCGATGAGTCCACTGACAATTCTGAATCTTTAGAGAATGGAAGCAATGAGTCTGACAAAGACAAGGCAATCCAGAAGGACGAAAACCTCTTTCTAAACTGGCCTTTAATGTCGTCGATAATTGTTTACTGTATTATCTCACTCCATGATATTGCTTACCAAGAGGTATGATTCCTACTTTATAATGTCAAATTTTTTATGCATCTCATCGAATATCTGTTGTTTTAACACTTCTCCCTTCCATCCATCGATATATCGATTTTTCTTGATATCTGGTTCTTGCTTTCTGGTGGTAGAAACTGATATTTCGCCAAATAGGCTATTTAAACAATAAAT
The DNA here is from genome assembly GCA_031216105.1 of Dalbergia cultrata. Classification (NCBI taxonomy): domain Eukaryota; kingdom Viridiplantae; phylum Streptophyta; class Magnoliopsida; order Fabales; family Fabaceae; genus Dalbergia; species Dalbergia cultrata. The sequence goes on from CM062350.1 coordinate 38,981,472, forward strand.
TACTACTTCTTGTTAGGTTTTCTCATTATGGGCTGTTAGTCCTCGAAGGTTGGGGGGTTTGAACTTTACAACTGACAATGTTGGTGATGTTCTTGCAATAACAGGTACATTTTTTACACAAACATGTATTCCTATATATTTACATGTTGGGCATTTATTTTCCCTTCAGAACTTTCTATTTCCAAATATTGTGCGTACACTTTTATGAATTTACATGATGCCAAATCATAAGTTCCTTCAGGGCATTTGCTCTTAAGTGGTCTTATTAAGTGAGTTCTTTTATTTAAATTAACAAATTGGGGAAGTATTCTTGAGACTAAAGTTGATGAGTTCATTGATCTAGGATGGTTTATTTTTTGTTGAGGATGAGTTTATTGATCTGGGATCATCTCCTGCAGTTTCTCTTTAGAAGTCAACTTATTTATCGTAAATAACGTTCCAGGATGAGATAGTTCTTTCATATTGTGAGTTGATTTGATATCACGTAGTGATTACTTCCATTACGCTATGAGATCTTTGATCGTTGGTAGGTCAGACTGAACATTTGAGGAATGGTGATTTATCTACAATTCTTTAGTACTTGTGCTTGCAAACTTAGTGGACCCTAAGTGACAATGGTTGAACTAATGGTGAGGGGTCTGGGTGGTTAGCATGAGGTCATAGGTTCAAATTTCATTACTGTTAAAATTCTGATATACCAAAAAAAAACCTAGTGGACCCTAAAAGTGTGATAACTTCCATACCATTGGTTTTTTTTTATCATTGTCACAAGATAAAGAAAAATGAAAGATAAGCAAGTATAACCCATATTGGCAATTTGAGTCAGTATATGGCAGCACTGGAATAATATGGATATGAAACCCTCAAGCCATTTCATTGCATTGGATATGCATAGTGGCCAAGATATATATTTTATTTTAAACTTGTGTGCTTTACTTAATAGATATGCTGCTTAATTATTGACATCTTCTCTATTGATCAGGTATTGGTCTTATAATCTACCAGCTTTCCCTTTACCCAAGATTAGAAAGAGCTTTTGGACCTGTTAGATTTGCTCGCATCACTGGGGTAAGCTTTAATCTTTTGTGGCAATGGATGCTGGGCCTTTTTATGGTGGGCTCTTAAATCAATGTTCTCAGCTTGATCCAGTTTTAGGGTGGGAAATGATTTTCGGTCATCATTTTTTGACACTTTTTTTTTTCCTGGAAGGTTAGGTGGTTTAGACACCTTTTGTTTACACTTTATTGTTTGGGGCAAAAAAAAATAAAAAATAAAAATTCAAAACATAACAGAAGGTATGTTGAGAAGTGTGTCTCTTGTGATCTGAAAATTATGAACTATGTAAGAAAAGTGGTGTTATATTCTGCTCCTGATGAGCTGGCTTATGTTTATTAATTGATGAGTCCTCCGGGCAATGGCTGACTTCTGAAGGGGTATTTTTGTTTTTTGGGTGAGTTTGATATGGAGATAAAAATGGGAACGAAAATTTCATGGATTAGATTTGTGCATAATTTTACAAATAAATCTAAAGCATTAAATTTTATCCCTTATTTTAACCTGACACTAAACTCCCCTTAATTTGAAAAATACTGCTGTATAAGATACAAATGTCTCACGGTTTATCTGTAATTTGTAAAAATGCAGCTACAGTGGACAGTCGGCAATGTGTTAGTTGAATTGACACACTTTTTCATGGGAAACAAAATATACCATGCAATTTATTTATTTATTTATTTTCGGTGAACACTGCAAGTTGTTTAATACATATAAAACACAAATCAAATATTAAGAAAGAAACCCACCCATTAAAAGTGCTATGTGAATAGAGGTAATTCAGAATTTGATTGTTTATTATTTTTAACCTGTCTTTTTCACACCGTTTGTAGGTTTTATCCATACCTCTGTTGCAAAGTTACCCCTTCATGGCAATGTTGTCAGGTGTAGCATTGTACCTAGTGATAAATATTGCTTCCGTTGTGAAGAATCTTCTTACTGTAAGTGCATCTCTTCCTTTATTTAACTGATCATGAATAATGTGGGGTTTAAAATGAATTGAATTGGGTTCACTGAACCTCGGGCTCAATTAAATTGATTTGGTAGTGTTGAAACAGTTTTTGGGAGAAATAAAAAACCTAATGAGTGCAGCCTAATCACTTGCTAACAATCAGTAAGCATCATAATTATTCTGGAGACATATTCTAATATGTGCTCAATGTGCTAATGAAATTAAACTAGTATTCTAGCAAAGGTTATCTGCATTAAAAGCTTGCCTAATTATATTCTTTCTGATGAACTTCAGGTAACCATTATAACTGGCTTGTTCCTGTTGCAAAATAGATCAGTGGTAAACTTTTGGTTCCATTCATTTGCTTTTATTTATTTTGTTCAAAGATTTGAGATTAATTTTTGATGCCATCATGGCATATATGGCATGTTGATTTGGAAAACAGGAACAACACCAAAGGGGGGCAGCTAATGGCCTTTCTATGACTGCTATGTCAGTATTCAAAGCAGTTGGCCCGGCTGGAGGTGGGGCAGTGTGAGTGTCCTTTTGATTTCATTATCTTTGGTTTTGAGCTCTCTTTCACAACTCCAAAATATGAGAGTGAATGTTACAATCGGATCAAAAACTACAAGAAAACTCTTTAAGAAATTGTGTATTATTGTGAAATGAGAATGCAAAGGATAGAGATTCGAGAGATTCCTACTCCTAAGCTCTCAACTTCTAATTTCGCAATCATCTCTATTCTAATAGTATCTTGTATAACCATATTCTAGATGATTATCATTCCCAACTATTAAGGCACATTAACTGTAGGCCCAGTGTCCTCCTAGTGGATCTCTCCAAGCAGTCACAAAACTGGATTTGGCACATAGCATTGATCAACAATGCTCTCTGATCCAATAATAATAATTAAAAAAAAAAACAATGCTTTCTGGCTAGAATTATATGTCGATGTTCAGTTCTCTTGTTTTGATCTTGGTTAATGCAGATTAACTTGGTCCCAAAAGCGGATGGATGCTTCGTTCTTGCCAGGTATCTCAACTAATCAACTAATTGTTTGAACTTCTTTCCAATTCGTGTTTTGTGGATGGGAATCCTCTATCCAAATGTTAGTTCTGTTCCCTGGTGGCGTGTTAATTAACAGTAACGAACAAAGCAAACTTAAAAAATGTTTTCTGCAGCATGAAGAGTTTTATCATTGAGCAGAAGCATAGGAAGGAAAAAAAAAAAAAAGAAAGGGAATGCAACTTAACAGTAGTGTGTAGTTGTGTACACTTGTTCTAACCTCTTCAGATATGACGTGTGCGCGCTTGCTCACCAATGAACTTTAGAATCACATGTGAAATCTTGTTCTAACCTCTTAGGTATATTTTTTGTCTGTTAGTTCCTACAATAAACTTTTCGGGAAAAATGCACTTTGCCCCTCCCATGTGCCCCATTCTCAAATTTTTTGAAAGGTGTAAATCGACTCTTGAACTTTCTTAAATGTACATTATAGCCAGGAGGCAGAGCCTCATATAAGTCAAGGGGGACAATGCCCTCCATGACATTTCTAATAATTTTTTTAAAAAAAAATTGCCATTTCCAAAAAATTTATTTGCTAGATTCTTACCATTTTTATATGTAATTAAGTGTTTAAATTTTGTAATAGCTAATCTGTGTGTACGTATGTGTCTGTTTTTCTCGAGTTTTGATTGTAAAACATCCATTTCCTTTTCCTCAATTTTTATTTGGTTTTTTTAACGACAGTAAAAATTATATGATATATATTCTCTATGTAAAATTAATTATTAGGTTTTCGCCCCTTCTAATAAAACTGTCTAGCTCCGTCCCTATTTTAGCCCTTCTATGACATTTTTATCTATTATTAACGGAAAAATTAGTGCCCTACTGTGCTGTTTCGTCTTAAATTGTGTCATGTGCCCCCTGACACACTAACCTTAAAAAAACATGTAATCCGATACCTAAACTCCATTAAACATTTATTATTTCCACTAACATTCAATTTGGTTACCGTGCACATGACATATAGTTTAATGTATAAAACCATAAAGTAATATGGCTAAACTTTTGTTGTGGATGTTGTTAAAGCGCGTCTGAGCATTCCTTCTTTCGCTAGCTGTACTTCTTGACTCTTGCTGCAATACATTTATTTAACTGCAGGCACCCATATGGTCTTTTTTGTCCTGAACGTGGCTATGGGACTCGGAGTGCTTTTGATGTTTACACCATTCCTGAGTATAAGGAAGAACACGCCTTCTCATTAGTTACGCTATCTCTGCATGTGGCTTTTTGGTTAACGATGCAGCATTTGAAGGCCATTATTGTTCATTCTTGGTGACCGTGATGCTAATTATATGCTTTAAAGTTGAGATTATGGTGACTAGGGATGCGTGCTGCACTGTTGCAAAATGCTGGCAGCAGAGAAAGGGGGGCCAGGAAAAAAGGGAATAAAGTGGGGAAAGAAATCTCATTTGTTGTTGTACTGTGTGGAAGTAGTCTTGATCACGATTATTCAAAAAAATTCATTCTTGAATCTCAACTTGTATGTCGGTATGTGCGTTATTACATAGCTCAATATCTAAAATAGTCATTGGATTCCATTGTCCTTGTTTTAGACTCCCATTTTTTTAATTTTTATTTCTGTTTCCTTGTATCTTTAATCTTTTCCGAACTTGACAATAAATAGTGACATGGAGCCCGTGATGGGATTATTATGTTAATTTTTTTTCTCGTTAGTCCCACATCACTAAATAGTCCATATACTCCCTACCAAAAAAAGAGCCCCTATATTAGAGAATTAGTCCCACGTGAGCAAATGTGAGGAGCTCAACTCTAATGATGAGCTTTGGTTTGTAATCAAGATATTTTGGGAAGAGTTAAATAATTATATTAGAGATTAGAGACTAGAGACTTATTCCTTTTCTAGTGTAAGCGTACACTGTGTGGGGGTCTTGCTGTGTCAGACTCTTGGCTAGTTGAAATTCTCAATTCACTGTGTCAATTGGTATCAAAGTCAAGTTTGATGGCCGGCGGTGAAGGCGAGGTAGCGGCAGTTCCTGTGACAATGGTGTAATACCCTAGTTTAAATTAAAAAAGGGTAGAAATTTTATTTGTTGAACTAAAAAGGATGTCAATTACTCTTGTTCTGGACTTTGAATTTCACTAAATCTGAATTCTACACATTTTTAGAAGGCTATATATTAGAACCATTTTTTTAGAATTAAAAGTTTCGGTAATTGTTCTCAAATGAAAAATAAGTTGAAGAACAATTTTTAAAATATTTTATAATACATTTAAACATTTTGGTTTTAACTCACAAGGTTGTAAAATCGTAAGAATATCTGAATTTAAACTAAAATCTAAAATTTAGATTTTTTATTTGTTGAAATTTTAATTTTTATAATATTTTGTTTGAATTCAAATGGGAGTATTTCCATATTTACATTTATGTTTTAAAGTTAATAGACATTCATTTAAAATTAAGAAATGTAAATGTGTATTGAGACAATACAGTCTAGTATACACTAACACTTGAGTTGTTCTCAAGAAAATGAGAAGAAAACATTATGGAGAGTCAGAGAACAGTAGGGGTGGAGATTTTTATACTCTATGGTGAATATTGTAGCAATCAAAATTTCAATAAAAGCCCTAATTTCGCGGTCCAGACTTCATAAAGATGGTTTTTCACTCCTTATGCCCAAGAAACTTCACTCCTACCCTGTTCTCACTTCAACTCTTCCTTTTCTTCTATTTCTTAAGTTTAAGTTGAAATCTTCCATCTTCCAAGCTTAAAATTATATTATCTTGCTAGTTTTGCTTTATTTCCTTCAAGTTTTCCTTGTTTAAGGGTGGTCCTCTATGTTTTTCAAGGGAAAAAAGTTTTCTACCTTATTAGAGATGAATTTTGAGTATTTGAAGATTTTAGAGGTTAATTTAGAGTTCTATTACTTCTATGTTAGATATTGTCATCATTTCTGTTTCCAAGTATCTTGTTGGTGTATAGTCTTCACCGTTCACCCCACCAGATGAATGGATTCACATATTTAATCTCTATGTTATAAATTAAAATTAGTTTCATAAAGATATCATTGCTCGTAGAAGTAAATGTGAGGAGCTACACTCCTAAGGAGCTTTGATTTGTAGACATCATTGGAAAGAGTTAAATAATTATATTAGATATTTATTCTCTTTTTAGTGCAAGTTTGCACTGTGTGGGTCCTGCCATGTGCATACTTTTGGTTAGTTTAAATTTTACACTTTCCCATCGTGTAAAATAGTGAACATAGGAAATTACGACGAGATAAGAGTTTTTTTATTTATGAAAATTTAAACATAGAAAACATTAAGAATAAAATAAAAATAGAAATCAAACTGACTTTTTAATTCTTATTTTGATTTTTATTGTTACTTTTAGAACATTACTAATTTTTCACTTGTGTTATGCACGATTTTATGTTTATAAATTTTTTGAAAAAATGACAATAAATATATACTAAAATTTGAGTTGGATTAAAACAAAATAACGATATAGTTTAGTCTTTAAATGATTTTTAATATTAATTTATTTTCTAAAAGATACATGTGACGTTACTTTGATTCTTGAAAACACACATGATCACTTTTTTTTCTATAAATTAATGAAACTATTTGATGTCATTTCAAAAACTAAAGTATGGTCACATTTATTTTTTTGATACAAATTTAATATAAAAAATCTTTCAAAGATTAAATTAACATGTGTATCGTTACGAACCAAATTAATGTAAAAAATCTTTTAAAAATCAAGTCAACTTCACACATATCTTGGAGCAACTAAATTAATAGTTTAATCTTGAAGGAGGAAAAATTATTATTTACATTCACAAGTTGTGAGATAAAAATCCTATCTTATTCTATATCATTTGAATACAAATAGTATCAAACAAAAAATTCATGCAACAACGCTCTCATTAATCCGACACAATCAGTACCGGAGGATGAATCATGTGCCCTACCTCGTCATCGCATAGCAAAAGGTCCAAAAGCTGGGGCGGCGGGCCTAGGGACAGTTGAGCAATCAGCCAAATAATTTGATCCGATAATCATGCACTGTCAATGATTCACTGAGCCAATTTGCAGAACGAGTGTCGGTATATACATGTCCACACGAATTCGATGACACGGCAGTTCAAAGTCTCGCGATGGTTGCAAGTCACGAGAGGCGTCCTTACTTTTCCAGTTTTGTCTCCTCTGTTTTTCAGAGAACCGGGTGATTTACACCATGCAGCTGGAAGTCATTTAAACAGTTTAGGATAAATGGCACAAATTATCTTTAAGATTTGATTGCACTGTGTTTTATTCTTTTTTGAAAATTACGCTCCATTGTATTAAATTCAAGGGAGGTTTATTTCAAGGTTTGAAATTAGATTATTAGGAATTATATTTCTGAAAATGATATTTCTGAGAATATTATTCTCGAGTATCATTAAAAATTTTTTGTTTAGCATTAAACGTTCCTGAGATTATTTGTTAAGATTCACAGTAATGAATTTAAAACTTGTTATTTTGTAATCTATTAACTATATTTCTGAGAATATATGTCGTAATTTTCAAATTGTCCTTAACAAATTCATAAATAAAGAAAAAGTCAAATAATTGAGGAATGATTTAGTAATTGTGCTTAATAATTGTGATTCCCAAACTCATAGGAAAATATTTTTCTATAAAATAATTGATATCTGGGTAAAATTTTGTAAAACTTATAATAAATGTAGAAATATATCATTCTCAAGAATAATTAAATATACTCCCAAAACAAATGCCCTATAAAGAGGTTTAGGTAGTCGCTAAGAAATATTTTATATGACTATTTAATCCTTCAAAAATTGAAATTAAATCTATAATCTTTTAAGATTTTAATAATAGGATATATGAGTCCCTCTTTATCTATTTGATTCTTTAAACATTAGCAAAATTGCGTATTGATCTTTTAACAAAGACGCTAAATGGTGTGCAAGTTATCTCAAGCAAAATGGAGTTTAAAATGAATTTATTTTGGTGGTTGAAATTCACAAATTTAGTTATTTATATCTCCATTAAACTCATAAAATAATTTATTTTGTGCAATTTTAAAAATCAAAGTGAGTGCAATATATTCCAAAACAACATCATTTTACTTGTATCTAATGTTTTAATAGCATATCATCATTATATTGTGTCACGTGTGTAAGTCTACTAATAAAAAATTATCGGAGTGATTAATGTGCCCATCATTTTCGAATTCAATTTTTAAAAACCACGAGATTAATTTCTTTTTTTTTAGAGACAAAAATAGTCCAACGTAAAAATCCTAAGGGATTAAATTGGGTATTCACTGTAAATTTAAATAATTAGTAAAAATTATTATTTTAATATTTTTTTACATAGTATATGATAAAAAAAATATAATTTTCAAAAAGGTATTATATAACTTTTAATTTTTGTATCAGACTAAATTAGTAAAGTGTTATTAAAATTAAAGTAAATAATAAATTATATCAATATAAATTATAATTTCAATATTGTACAATGTCACATCAACCTGATAGTATTACCTTGAAGGAGTGTCTATGTGGATTATCACCTAGATGGATTGTAGATTCTATTATTAGTATAATTATCATCATCATAATCATAATCTTAAAAATAATTAATAATTAATAATTAATTAATATTGTTAATAATTGTTATATCAAAACATAATTTGTTATATTTTATTATTTTTACTTATTATTATAACAATTAATAATTAATAATAAGTAGTAATAATATTAATAATTATTATTAATTTGTATTAACATTATTTATTATTGTTAATTATTAATTATTAATAAAACAAGTGGAGTAAAGTGCAATTTTTTAATAAGAATAACATGGAGTACAATTTAGCCAAATCTCAAAAGTGATTGTGTTATTTAATTTTTTAAAATATTCAAATATTTAATTTACAAATTAAATTATTTTCATATTTTATCATCACAAACACTCCCTTAATTTCAATTATTTCCATGATAGTCAATTACATTTCTTGTTAGGTCTTACCTTTTTTTCGACAACTTCAATTCTAAGTTGGAAAAACGAACAAGGAATTATGTAACACCTTTCCAAGTACAACATCTTTAAGTTATGATATTAGACTTGAGAGTTGTTACTTATTGATTAGCGGACCCACTACTAGAAAAATGGTATTTAGCTGCGGTTTTTTTGGGGATTTTTTGATGGTTTGTAACCGCCACAAAATCATTTATCGGCAGTTTAGCAAACCGACACGGATAATGGCGTCCTTAAATCATTTAGCGGTGGTTTGACGCAACTGTTGGAACGACTGCTGCTAAAGTAGGTTTTTCGGTGGTTCTCCTAGTAGTTTATTTGGCGGCAGTTCTGAAAAATATAGCGGCAATTTAAAACCATCGAACAAACCTTCTAATGGTTGGGGCTCATGGATTTTTTGCAGCAGTTTTCCCTATTTAGCGGCGGTTTAAAACCGTCGCAAAATTGATACTTCTACCAAAATTTTCATCCTTTTTATTGGAAGTTTGAAACTGCTGCAAAAATTCTATTAACCACTTTTTTTCATTTTTTCCTCGCTTTTCAATATTTTATATTAAAGAATACGAGTTAAAAACACCAGTTGATATCTTATACAACTTTAATAATCAACAATCATGAATAAAAAGAAATGTTCCATAGAAAATTCTTAATCTTTTAAACAAAGAAAGTATGTATCAAATGTCATAACATAATATTGAACAATAATTAAACAAATACAACACAAGATAAGAGGAAACTAAAAAGCATAACAAAAAAAAAAAAGTGTCTCAAGTGAAAGCTAAAATAACAGCCATGAGCTATGATGCATTCATTTTCAACTTTGGTTGGAATGATCACTATAGTGTTGAGCATCATGACTAACTGGGGACATGCATGGGAGCCATAGAAGCTGTAATTGCAAGCTGAAGAAGCTGCTCTTCCAGCTCAGCACCCCATCAAGCTCTGCTTACAATTCGTCCTAAAAAGGCATACAATTCAAAATGTTGGTCGCATTTATTGCATAATACATATATCATTGTTCAATAACAATACAAGTCAGTCAAAGATAAGAAATATCTCCTTTGCATATAGTACAAATAAAACTAACGATTGAGAAAATGACCTCATCAAAATCAGCAACTGCACCAATTGGAGCTGACGATGCTTCCTGAATTTGTTTCATGTTCTCGGTCTACTCATTGCTCTCATCCATGGTCTTGTCAGCATCATCAATGTTCTTGGAAAAATAATATTCCAATTCAAAAATTTGAATAAAGTTCTCCACATCACAATTTCATAATAAACTTATCAGGTTTTAAAACAAGCATAAAAATAAGAAGAAAATACAATCAACATATCAAGAGTAAAATCACTCAATATTTTAAAACATCAATAGTGATATGTACGTTGCTTTTTGCATAGCCTTCACTGCAGCTGCTGCAGTTCTCAATGCATCAACTGTTTCTGTGGTTGCCTTGGCACCTTCTAACATTATCATTTGTAACAAAGATTACTAGCATAAGTAAATCCAGCTCAAAATCAAGACACTTTGTGTTTTCCCCTGAAGTAGCCACTGAATCAAAATAAGGAAAAGAACAACTCACAAGTTCAAAGGTTGGTCACAGACATCATTGTGGAAATAAAGTGTGATGACAGTGAAGTAAGGATGATGAAGAAGCAAAAGTGTGTTGCATGGCCCTCTCACTAGTTTTCAGGTGAAATTCCTGCAAAGACATAGAAAACCCAATTTCAAGATAACTAATGCAAAAGAAACTTGTTCTCCTGATTAGTTGCTAGTTGGATTTTTTTGTTTTTAGTAGTGATGAGGCAAATCGGGATAAATTTGGATGAACTGAGAAAGAAAGTATCAAAACTTTGGCTTACTTGAAATTCTGGCAACCGTGGAGTGCTCCTCTTGGGAATTGGCAATGAAGGAGCATCAAGAATCTAGATTATAAACAAAATTAGAGGGAAAAATGGCAGCAATGCATCAGAATTAACCAAACAAAGGCAATTATATCCACACAAAGTACCAACTTTTCTATTCAAAGTGCTATTTAGCATTATCCTCCTTTATGCTCCATCCACCAAGAGTAATAATAATTAAACTAATCATGTCAAACAGCTTTTTTCTCTGTAGCTCCAATAGAGTATATTTTGTTTAGGTGCACAAAAAGTAGATTAGGACAATGCAACTTCATGAGGATATATATATATATACACACACATATCAATTTTCTCTTTTAGATCCCCTCATCATGATTGCCAAAAGGACAAGAGGGAGGAGCATAAATTGTTCAGTTTCACAGTTATGCCCTCTCAATTTATAAAGGAAAAATAGAAAATGAAGGACCAACAAGAAATAAACCCCTTTTACCGAAAGATTCAAAATGCTCTTGTTCTTCCTATTTGTAGTTTAGGTACTTAATAGTGGATACCCTTAACATTATTTAACAAATTTCCACACATCAAGTTTTGTTGCAAAATCAAATATGAAATAACATATTTGGAGAATATATATATATATATATATATGAGCACCATGCAAGTCATGAAAAATGCAGTTGACAATTTTGTCCATGTCACAACATACCTAGAGGGGCACCGTGACTTAAATGACAACGATGTTTTGAAATGAATGGGAGTCGCCACCAATTTTAATTCTGGTTAAAATTGGAAAATCATTTTAGCAAAACTGATCTTTTTAAGAGTTTTGAGTCCGGGAGTCTAATTATGATTAGAGAAGAGTGAAAACTTAATCTCACTGCACCTCTAATACATCCGTATAAACACAGTTACCTTAGAGCTTATTATGCAAATTAATTGTGACTTTAAAACTATTTATTTTTCCCCAAAAGTTAACAATTATATAAAAAAAAAAGATAAAATAAAATAAAATAAAATAAAATAAAAGAAATTAAATTCAAAGAGAACATAATTTAATGAAAAATTAATTTTAGTTTGATAGTTGATGACTACACCGACGTAACCTCTGGTGCAATGAAGAATTCAAAACCATGTCATTCTTAGAAAATGCTTGTGCGTTTGATTGATTTTTGTTAAAAGAGAAAATAAAAGTTTGTTGATTGATTTTAATTTTGAAAATGATTTTTGATTGACAAACTGTTAAAAAGAAAATCCGCTTTTACACGAGATTCAAGGTAGCATTTAGCTACTTAGTAAACTCTTACGATTCAAAATTATGAAGGGAGCATCAACTTAGTCACAATCATTGAATGTTGCATGGATTAAAATGTTTTTTATTTTTTTTAATGTTTGAAGGGACTAAAAAAACATTATTTTTAATTTTTGTATTTTTTCATTTTTTCATTTTTTTATTTTGTTTATTCATTTATTTTTTATGTAGACATTTTAAGAATTTATCAAAATCCTGAGCTTCTAAAAAGAAAAATGAAGGCCTATCTAAGCTCTACCTGGAAACATGCACCCAACTCAAATAAAATAAAATCTATCCTAAGTGTTAATAAAAAACAAATAACGAGAAAGAAAAAAAGAATTACAAAGACCTAACACTTCAAGATCAAAAGAGCATAGACCAAAAAAATAAAAAAGGGTTCTGACCCAAAGAGGATAAAAAGAATTGTGAGCCCAAAGTGAGATAAAACAAAAAAACTTAAAACTACACAAACTGACATTTAATCCCACTTTTATTGCATTTTAGCATAAGGAAAAAGGAAACAGTGCAGAATATAGAGATGGCAAGGCATTTACAGGGCAGTGGCGGAATGGAAAGCGTGCATGGATTAATAATTTTACCCCAAAAATTCTAAAATAACTAATTTTTTAAATTGACCAATTAGTTTATTCTAGAAAAAATGATTTGAAAACTTTCCATTATAAAAAGTATGACTTAAATCTCCTAACAAACAAACCAAATGAAATAAAAATAATAAAAAAGTACCTGACACTACCAAACAAAAACAAAGACTAACAAATAAATAATAAAATAATAAAGGAAATGAAAATGGACTTCACGTAAGAAACAAGATAAAGCAAACAAAAAAAAAACAAGAACTGACATAGCAAAGCAATAAAATAATAAAGAACATGGAAAAGACTTGACACAAGAAACGAAATGAAAAGAAAACAAACAATAAAATAATAAGACTTATTTTAACATAGAAGCAAAGAGACTAGAAACTATGGTTAACACACAGATAGAAGCGGTGGAAAGGAAAGGGGATGGGGCACTATCAAGACAGCACTGCATGAGGACGAACGGCAGCTTCATGGAGCAGGACAAAGATGTGAATAGAGTGGTTTTAAGACAAATCCATGGCGAACTCATGGTGGAGCTGGCGGATGATGGAGGTGCTGCCGGTAGTGGCGCGCAATGTGGAGACCCGCGGCTGTACTTGTCACGCGGTGTTCGACGTTCTTGGGGCAGTTCTGCACGACAGTTTCCAGCAGAGGTTCGATTCCCTTTTTCTCTTTTTTTCTTTTTTTTGGATCTTGGCTGGTGAGGATTGATGATGGATTTCAGATGAAGATGGTGGTTTGTGTGTAGTTATGATGATTGGGTTGTGATGATGATTGTTGTGATGAAGGGAGGTAGTAATATGAATGGTTTGGATGATAGTGGTATGTGTTTACGAAAGAAATTGTGATGATGTTAATAGTGTTGATGGGGAGTGGTAGTATATGTTGCAATGATGGTTAGGGAGAGAATGGTTGTTGATGCGTTCACGATGATGGTGATTTTGTGATAAATGATGAAGGTTAGTGATGGCTTGGAAGAATGATGGAGATAATATTGCAGGTGGTTTGATGGGAATCCTATGTGATGATAATGGAGATGAAGGGGGCGATGGTGAGGGAGATCATATGGTGATAATGGCGGTGCTGAGTGTGGATGATGAATGAGGTTTTGATGATGGTGTTAGCTTCTGGCTGCTCCCGCTCTGAATTTTTTATTTATACACCATGAGCATTAAATGCCTTGATCCGTGACTAATCTTTCTAGCTATGATAATCAATGGTTGAGAGATTTTTGTTCCCCAATCACAATGATTTTGCCGATACGGTGGTTGCTTTTGATCCCTCAATTCTCGGATCAGTGGAAGCATGGGCTGGGTGATATGATTGCCTTCTCCAATTTTTTGACTTTTTTCTTTTTATTTGTGTGTCACATAGTGACAGAAGAACGAGGATGATGAGTGGAAATGGCTAGTATGGGCACAGAAGGGTTGATTTTACTTTATTTTTATTTTATTTTATTTTTTTGAATTGAAATGGGCTGAAATGTGATTTGGACTTTTTTTTTTTCTATGCACATGAACGAAAATGTAAAAGTGAACCTAATAACTAATGGCATATTTTTTTTCTGCTTTTTAATTTTTTCCAAACAGAATAAATGAAAAGGGTGAAAAATAAATAAAATGCAATTTTTGGATTTACTTGTTTAATTGACCGGATAAAAATTGGGTGTTCACAGTTGCCCCTCTTTACTTGTTTCTTACTGGAGAATATTGAAAACATTAACTTTTGATATTTTCTTTGTAAGGAACAAGTAAAGATATGAACACATATTTTGTCCAATCATACATGATGCATGGTAGTGATGAATGCATAGTGACAATGCAAAAAGCTCTAATGGATGTTACTAGAGACTAATACACGGTGATAATGAATGCATGATGACACAATAAATGTATGATGATAATGTAAAATGCTCTGCCTGAATGATGCCAGATGACCAATGCACATAATAGTGATGCATGATGACCATGTGGGATGTTCTCATTGGATGATATTAAACAACTAATGCACACGATGGTAAATACACGATGTGTGATGAATGATGATCAGATACGAATGCATAGTGATAATGCAGAGAAAATTCAATGGATGTTGCATGAAGACTTAATGCATGATTATAATTAGACACTAAATGCATGATGATCATGTGAAATGTTCTGATTGGATGATGTTGAATGACTAATAATGATGAATGTATGATGGTAAAGTGTAATGAATGATGCCGGATGATCTCATGATGAATACACATTGCCAATGTCAAGTGGTGAACGAAATCTATGTGGAAGATTAGATGTATGCAAAATCTGATAGAAACTGGAAGAGAATGAGGAATTCAAAAGCTTGTGAATATGGGATGCGTATGAGATGTGAAGTACGTGAAAATGAGAAAGTGAATGTGAAGGTAGTGAAAATGAGTGTGAAAGCTATGATAGCCTGTGAAATGTGAAAATTTAAAATCTGTGAAAATATGTAAATGTGAAAGCTTGTAAATGTCTGTGAAAGTAATAAATGTCTGTGAAAACAAGTAAATGTCTGTTAAAGCTGCAAATGTTTATGAAAGCAGTAAATGTCTGTGAAAGTAAGTAAATATCTGTGAAAGTAAGTAAAAGTCTGTGAAAGCAAACCAATGTCTGTGAAAGCTGTAAATGTTTGTGAAAGCAGTAAATATTTGTGAAAGCAAGTAAAAGTCCGTTAAAGCAATAAATGTCCGTGAAAGCACATAAATGTCTGTGAAAGCAGGTAAATGTTTGTGAAAGCAGGTAAATCTATGAAAGTAGGTAAATTGTGAAAGCGGTAAATTGTGAAAATAGTAAGTCATGAAAGCATGTAAATTTTGAAAGCGGTAAATTGTGAAAGCATGTAACTTGTGAAAGCATGTAAATGTGAAATTTAAAGATTTGTGAAATGTAAAAGCAAACTAAAAAGTAAATGATTGGATTGAGATTGAAAAGTAAATGATCGGGACAGAAAAGTAAATGATGTGATTATGATAATGCAAGAAGTGAATGATGTGATAATGTGAAGAAGTAAATGATGAGATAAGTGCTAAAGGGTGAATGATACAATGATTACTAAAATGTGAATGAAGTGATGAGTGCTGTAAGCGAATGATGTGATGATTGCTGAAAGATGAATGATGTAAAAAGTGCTGAAAGGTGAATGATACAATGATTGCTAAAAGGTGAATGATATGATGAGTGCTGAAAGTGAATGATGTGATTATTGCTGAAAGGTGAATGATGTGATACTGCTGAAAAGTGAATGTTGTGATATTGCAAAAAGTGAATGTTGTGATAATGTGATAACTTAGAAAATAAAATGATGTGATGATTGCTGAATGTTAAATGATGCGATGACTGCTGTAATGTAAATGATGTGATGTTGTGATATGATAGAGAAAAGTGAGTGCCTATGAATGCTCAGTTGATATAATGATGATGTAATAAATGATCTGATGTGCATGATACCATGCTAGATGATTTGATGATGTAATGATCTAATGAATAAAGGAAAGAAAGCAAGCTGATTGTCCAAGTGGATAAAGAAATGTTCTAGTTCAGAATGATGATATACTTGTATGATCTGATGATGAATGATTTCATGAATGATGATATGATGAATGATCTGATGATTATGAATAGAGGAAAAGAAAGAAGACTGACTATTCGAACAAAAAAATTTTGCCTTAGTTCAGAATGATGATATGTCTGTATGATTTGATAATGCAAGAATGAATGAACTGATTTTACCAACGAAAAGAAAAATTTTGCCCCACTTTGTTGTATGAAAAATGTTGATGATATGAATATGATGAATGTCTTAGATGATTCGATGATGAATGATATGATGATTATGAATAGAGGAAAAGAACGAAGGCTGACTATTTGAACCAAAAAAAAAAAATTGCCCCAGTTTACTGTATTTAAACATTGTTTCCCTTAGAAAACTTTAATCTGGTCCAACTAATTCATTTTGTTCAAAGGACCATTGCTATGGACAGTCCATTTTATCTTCCTCTTTTTTGATTGCACATGGATTTTCAATCTCAATTCTTGCCCCTGTCTCATGTCGGAGCTAGTCTTGATTCTACTGTAACTTCCGTCAAAATTGCTTTCAATCTCGCAAGCTCTTTTTCTTCTTGCTTTCTTTCTCCTTTTTCATGTTTCTGATCTTACGAGATTGTCTAAACTCTTGTTAACTAATGTCTCTTGACTTTGTATGATTATGTGTGATTTGAGAAAAGTATAGAAAAAAAAAATAAAGAGAAAAGTATGGAAAAAAATAAAGCGCATTCTTTAAAAGAACATACCTTTTGATGATGATAGGAAGGAAGGAAGATGAGGTGATAAGTGGCGATAGTGGTTTTGTTTGTGGATGGGCAAGGGGGTGACTGTTGAACTGAGTTCCAAGGTAGATGGGGCTGTGGGTCTATTGAAGATGGTGGGTTACTGCAATTTTGGTTAGGATAGGTTATGATATTTGTTAGGACTATGATTGGATGATGATGTCTGCTTCTAATCCATTGGGTTTTGGGTTCTAATTCCTATTTTGGTTGATCTGATCTTGGTGGAGATTACGGTTGATTGTGTGTTTATGATGATGATTTCTGGATGGGTGATAGGCTGAGAGGGGTGATGATGCTGTGTTGTTGTATGGGTTTAGTATGTGAGAGCAGATTTAATTCAATTAACACATTCATTGATTGCTTAATTACATTGAGCTTGAGACCATGACCAAGACTACAATTTTTACTATGCGATGATTGAGTCGGATATGAAAGTTGACATTTCCTCTTTTGTCTTTATTTGTCCTCTGCCACCTTATCAAATTGCCCCAGTTTAGACTTCTTCAAAAATCTTTATCTGTAATTTCTCTTTTGATGTTTCTGCTTGGATCATTATTTTTGGTTTTCTTGCTTTAATTTTTTCCTAGATTGTCTTGTTAAGAGTTCAATCGAGTGAGCTCTTCCTTTTTTTTTCTTTTTAATTTCAGTTTGATTTTTTTTATTGTTAATCTCATGAGCTTTTTCTTTGTTTGCTTTGACTGAGTATCCTTTATTACTCCTCCTTTGAAGTGTTTTTTGTTTGTGCATTTCCTAAGTCATCTGATTGACCTATTTTAAAGTTGAATCATTTGACTGGCGATAACCCAATTTGTTTTTGGCTTTGTTACTAGACATTTGTTTTTCTAAAGTCATTCTAGTAGTGCACGGCTTTTGGATAGATCTAATCCTAAAAAATTATGGTCCCCAAGTTGCCTTTACCAATAAGATAAAGACCTAGTTCCATGAGTCAA
Organism: Dalbergia cultrata; assembly: GCA_031216105.1. NCBI lineage: Eukaryota > Viridiplantae > Streptophyta > Magnoliopsida > Fabales > Fabaceae > Dalbergia > Dalbergia cultrata. The sequence goes on from CM062350.1 coordinate 38,999,602, forward strand.
ATCACAAGGACGTGAAAGTCACAATATGGTAACTCACAATTCTAGTAACAACTTGAGCGGTGATTCAACGATAAGTATAAACTTCACAATAACAACGTCAAAACCCCTTCTTACCCTATGGTTTTCCAAGGCTAGGGTATAGAGCCCAAATAGTGTGTGAGGACAGTGATAGTGAGAGTGTGTGAAGGCAGCATTCAAACCTTATAAACCCTGTATACTATACATAGCCCTACAAGATAAAACCAAAACGACATATATATACAAAGTCATCTATCCTAAGGTTATAAATATATACAGAAATAAAAATCTTCTACCCTAAGATTCTAAATATGTACAAAATAAAACTCTTCTATCCTAGCGTGTGAATGAAGAATATTTGCAAATAAAATAAATAATTATTTACAAAATTAAAAGAAATATTTAGCCTAAGATTTGAACCAAAAAAAATATATTTACAAACAAATAAATAATTACTTATAAAAATAATTATTTATAAAATTAAAACAAATATGGTACGAGGGGAAAAATAAATATATTAAAATTATAATTATTTTGCATAATGAACTCTAATAAGCTTGACTCTTTGAAGAATTCCCTAGTGGAGTCGCCAAACTATCACAACATACCCGGAGGGGCACCGTGACTTAAATGACAACGATGTTTTGAAAAGAATGAGAGTCGCCACTAATTTTAATTCTTGTTAAAATTGGAAAATCATTTTAGCAAAACTGATCTTTTTAAGAGTTTTGAGTCCGGGAGTCTAATTATGATTAAAGAAGGGTGAAAACTTAATCTCACTGCATCTCTAACTCATCCGTATAAATACGGTTAACCTAGAGCTTATTATGCAAATTAATTGTGAGTTTAAAACTATTTATTTTTCCCCAAAAGTTAACAATTATATATAAAAAAAAGATAAAATAAAATAAAATAAAAGAAATTAAATTCAAAGAGAACATAATTTAACGAAAAATTAATTTTGGTTTGATAGTTGATGATTACGCCGACATATCCTCTAGTGCAATGAGGAATTCAAAACCACATCGTTCTTAGAAAATGCTTGTGCGTTTGATTGATTTTAGTTAAAAAAGAAAATAAAAGTTTGTTGATTGATTTTAATTTTGAAAATGATTTTTGATTGACAAACTGTTAAAAAGAAAATCTGCTTTTGCACGAGATTTAAGTTAGCATTTAGCTACTCAGTAAACTCTTACGATTCACAATTATGAAGGGAGCATCAACTCCTCAGTCACAATCATTGAATGTTGCACGGATTAAAATGTTTTTTATTTTTTTATTTTTGAACAGACTAAAAAACATTATTTTTAATTTTTGTATATTTTTCATTATTTCATTTTATTTATTCATTTATTTCTTATGTAGACATTTTAAGAATTTATCAAAGTCCTGAGCTTCTAAAAAGAAAAATGAAGGCCTATCTAAGCTCTACCTGGAAACATGCACCCAACTAAAATAAAATAAAATCTATCCTAAGTGTTAATAAAAAACAAATAACGAGAAAGAAAAAAAGAATTACAAAGACCCAACACTTCAAGATCAAAAGACCATAGACCAAAAAAAAAAAAAGGGTTCTGACCCAAACAGGGTAAAAAGAACTGTGAGCCCAAAGTGAGATAAAACCGAAAAACTTAAAACTACACAAACTGACATTTAATCCCACTTTCATCGGATTTTAGCATAAGGAAAAAGGAAATAGCGCAGAATAGAGAGATGGCAAGGCATTTACAGGGTAGTGGTGAAATGGAAAGCGTGCGTGGATTAATAATTTTACCCTAAAAATTCTAAAATAACTAATTTTTTAAATTGACCAATTAGTTTATTCTAGAAAAAATGATTTGAAAACTTTCCATTATAAAAAGTATGACTTAAATCTCCTAACAGACAAACCAAATGAAATAAAAATAATAAAAAAGTACCTGACGCTACCAAACAAAAACAAACAAAGACTAACAAACAAACAATAAAATAATAAAGGAAGTGAAAATGGACTTCACGCAAGAAACAAGATAAAGCAAACAAAAAAAAAAAAACAAGAGACATAGCAAAGCAATAAAATAATAAAGAACATGGAAAAGACTTGACATGAGAAACGAAATGAAAAGAAAACAAATCCATGGCGGAAAGGAAAGAGACTAGAAACAAAGAGACTAGAAACTATGGTTAACACACAGAAAGAAGCGGTGGAAAGGAAAGGGGAGGGGGCACTATCAAGACAGCACTGCACGAGGACGAACGACGGCTTCATGGAGCAAGACAGAGATGCGAACAGAGTGGTTTTAAGACAAATCCATGGCGGACTCATGGTGGAGCTGGCGGATGATGGAGGTGCTGCCGGCAGTGGCACACAATGTGGAGACCCGCGGCTGTACTTATCGCGCGGTGTTCGACGTTCTCGGGGCGGTTCTACGCGGCGGTTTCCGGCAGAGGTTCGATTGCCTTTCTCTCTTTGTTTTTATTTTGGATCTTGGCTGGTAAGGATTGTTGATGGATTTCAGATGAAGATGGTGGTTTGTGTGTAGTTATGATGATTGGGTTGTGATGATGATGATTGTGATGAAGGAAGGTAGTAATATGAATGGTTTGGGTGATAGTGGTATGTGTTTATGAAAGAAATTGTGATGATGTTAATAGTGTTGATGGGGAGTGGTAGTGTATGTTGCAATGATGGTTAGGGAGAGAATGGTTGTTGATGCGTTCACGATGATGGTGATTTTGTGATAAATGATGAAGGTTAGTGATGGCTTGGAAGAATGATGGAGATAATATTGCAGGTGGTTTGATGGGAATCCTATGCGATGATAATGGAGGAGGATGATGAAAGGGGTGATGGTAAGGGAGATCATGTGGTGATAATGGCGGTACTGAGTGTGGATGATGAATGAGGTTTTGATGATGGTGTTAGCCTTTGGCTACTCCCCCTCTGAATTTTTTATTTATACACCATGAGCATTAAATGCCTTGATCCGTGACTGATCTTTCTAGCTATGATAGTCAATGGTTGAGAGATTTTTGTTCCCCAATCACAATGATTTTGCCGATACGGTGGTTGCTTTTGATCCCTCAATTCACAGATCAATGGAAGCATGGGCTGGATGATATGATTGCCTTCTCCACTTTTCTAACTTTTTTCTTTGTTTTTTTTGTTTTTTGTTTTGTGTGTCATATAGTGACAGAAGAACGAGGATGATGAGTGGAAATGGGCTAGTAAAAGCACATGGGCACAGAAGGGTTGATTTTACTTTATTTTTATTTTATTTTATTTTTTTGAATTGAAATGGGCTGAAATGTGATTTGGACTTTTTTTTTCCCTATGCACATGAACAAAAATGTGAAAACGAATCTAATAACTAATGGCATATTTTTTTTTGTTTTTTTAAATTTGTCCAAATAGAATAAATGAAAAGGGTGAAAAATAAATAAAATGCACTTTTTGGATTTTCTTGTTTAATTGATCGGACAAAATTGGGTGTTCACTGTCCACTCTGCTTTTTAAAAAGGAGGGTTCAAGCATTTTGCATTAGGATTCATACCCTCCTAGGTGCCTTGTGGACAAAATTAGTTTGCTACTTAACGTCAGTAACTTGTCATAGAGAAGATACAGTAAGCATTGCAAATGCCTTATCTAAGATACCAATAATTGTTAAGCCCTATCTATTTCCAGGTCCATGGGTCAAGTACTTCCATGATACCACCCAAAGATGGGGAACTAAATTTAATTCTACTAATTTATAATATCGTTACCCATGAAAGTATTGATTAAGTTCTCAGAGCCTCGCATGTCTGATGCATAAAAATGCAATACAATGTTAGGGAATTTTTCATTAGATGCACCAAGTGCAACTTATTAGGAATTGCACAAAATTTTACAACATTAAATAGTCAACCTTATGATCAATCTCCAACGCATATATCTAAGAGCTTCAAGCACACAGACATAGCAACAGCTTCTTCAAGTATTAAAAAGTCAAAGAAGGAAGGATAGAATAATTTGCAGACCTTGCACAACAGACCACCCTCTACATTTTGCCTCTTGGCAACTTGACTTTCTACTCCAGAAGAGGTAGATAAATTCCTTTCATTCTAAACTAGTAGCTTCTGAAATCTGACAATAGAAGAGTCATAGAACTTCAATGAATTAGAGATCTAGACAGTCACTGCCATACAGCACCACACAAAAACTAAGGAACAAATGAAGTAATACTGCTATTGCTCTACTCCAAAATATTGTCATTTCATCAAGAATAAAAAAACCACCCAAGTTCGAGAGCATTTGAATCAATGCACCTTGTTGAAAACACAGATACTGTGGAAGAATGCAATGACATAGTAAATTAAGTAGGAAAAAAAAGCTTATGCCACTTTAACTATGAAAAAGGATAAGTTATCCAAATCACCTTGTGTCAACATTTTGAGGGGGCTGATTTTGCATGTGGAAACTTAGAATCAATCACTCTATATATTATGGAAACTTAGTCGGAGGGAGACCGTATTTATAAATACTGAAGAAAAATGAAGCAATTTCATCAGGAGCAAATGAACATTGTAGCATTAGGAACCCTTGGAAATGACAATTCAACAAAAACAAGGATCCGAACCAACATAGAAAATGAGAATAGCGTGAAAAAAATAAGTAAAGGTTGATTCATTCACCTTTTCTAGAGATCGTGCTGAGGTTTGGTGGTGGCGGAGCGCTAGAGGCGGTCCATCTCGACGTAGAGAGATTGGATTTGAGTGATGTCCTTATTCATGGCAAATGTGGGCTCTGAATTGACTCCGGTGGCAGATGCTTTGGTGGAGGGGGAGTACTCGAGGTGCTCAAGGCGTTCGTCACCGTCGTGGGTCCTCAGCAAGAGCTTCTTCATGCTTTGGTGAACCTCCGAGAGGTGACCTTCGGAAGCTCTCCATGTGCGTTCACGAGTTAGCGGCGGCGGTAGATCTGGAGGGACGGTAGACCAACGTGCTTTGTTCCTCGCTGGTGTTTCGATTTTGTTCCTTAGAGCTAGAAGGAAGAGTCGGAGACGCAACCTGAGGTGCTGAGACTTCGGGAGCCTTTCGTGCAAGTTCGTGAGGTAGTGGCGACGGCGGCAAATCTGGAGGGGCAGTAGAATGGTAGAGCACAGTGGTCCTACTCTAGGAGGAGGAGGGTTCCTTTGTTGGTGCAAGGAAGTAGAGTTTTAGATTTGAGAGTGAATAGCTTAGGTTATCTAAACTTTTTTTTTTAATTTAGCGGCGGTTCATGTTGTCTAAACCACAGGAATATACTAACCGCCGCTACTTTAAGTAGTGAATCGCCGTGATTCACTTTAATTTGTAGCGGGAGGCAAGAACTGCTGGAAAAACAAATATTTAGTGGCGGTTAAGAAAATCGCCGCTAAAAAATCACCACTAAGTTACTTTTTTCTAGTAGTGACCTTTCTTAATTATCTATAGGAAAATCGATCGAATCATGAAATAATGAATTTGTAATTCTATTAAAATATATAATAAAGAAATAAAACATTTATTAAATACAAAGTCATGTACAAAAGGAAGCTCTTCTGTGAGTTTTAGTATACATTTGTCCTCGTTTATATTTACATGCATATATCTACAACTATGTATAACCGATATAAGCCTCATATACTAAACTACTGTAAATCTGATTTCTTTTGTGTAGCAACTCTATAGTTCGCTGGATCAACCTGGAGACGACATGGGAACACAATCGTATAAGGGTGAGAATTATAAAATTCTCAATAGGGTTTTTCCCTAAATACACAACAATAAATGACATCGTCATTGTCCTAGCCACTTCAATTTATTAGAAAAACGTGATCGGGCATTACATACCAAAGTTTCATTTTTAACTTTCAAAATCATCCTTTCGAAGTTAGTTGCTTTTAATAATCAATCACTTAGTACACATATATCATAAAGCTCATAATTATAGTAAATTATGCTAAACAAAATGATTCAATTGATATGAATATGCATATGCCACAAAACTCAATTTCAGTGGCCTTGCTCTAACTTATGGCCATAGGAATCAATTCAGCATATTTTTCTCTGTTTATTGACATAGGGAGGACTTAGTTCATACCACATGGTATCTGTTGTGGATAACTTCACAATGGTTAATTTATATCAAATGGTATATGCAGTAGATAACTCCACAATGGGTAATTCATACCAAACAGTATCTATAGTGGATAGCTCCACAATTCATACCCAACATAAGTCTTTTTATTTTTCCCTATATATTAGAATATGCACAATTGAAGTTCATACATTCTCTTTTATCACATAGATGCATCATGTACTTTTCTTTTCTTAAATGCACGCATAAACCACATGTAGGCATTCAATTACAAGTGAATCTCATTTATTCTTCACAAACCAATATTTAAAGTATATATAGCATACATTCATACTCATTATACTTGAATTAAAAGTCATTACACTATCAATTCAAGAGTTGGATTCATTTCCAGCATATTGGCAGATTTTACACTTAAGTAGGAAGATTTATTTTCCATACAAATAACCAATTCCAAAGCCACAAAAATTCTCTATGACACCATAATGTGTCCATAAGATTCTGTAAAAATTTCAGAGCAAGAATCATTCTCTAAATAGGTTAACAAAATTCCACAAATTTGGTGGTCAGAGACCACCTTATCTCAGCTCAAAGCTAGAATTCCAGGACTTTCAACCTTAGCAAATGACTGCTTAAACTCAAAAAAATTCATGAACTTTATGATTTTTTCAAGACCCTGTAAAAATTTCAAAGGAAAATTCAATCATTTTCTATGGCAACAAAATTAGCAAAATTTGTAGCCTCACTTCCAACAATTTAGGCAGCACAGGCATAGTTTTGGTTCTTGTTTTTTTTTAAAGCAGTAAAAGTCTTTAACATGACCAAAGAAAAATCATAAAGTTACCTTAGGATGCTAGGTTCAATATATAATTTTTTTATCTCGTAGAAATTGTAATACCCGGTGTACACATGTCAGTAGATAAGCTCTGTATGGACTTAAGGATCTCCCGAGAACCACCTTTGTTTCTAGGTCTTGAATTTCACTAAGTCTAGATCTCATACCTCCTTGGAGAACTATATGACAGAGCCACCTTCTTGGGATGAAAATTCCCGGTAATTGCTCTCCAAAGGAAAATAAATTAATGATTAATTTTTACTGAATTTTAGGAAACCTCTAGACGTTTCATTTTTAACCTACAGGTTTAGAAAATTGTAAGAATTCTCAAATTTGAACTAGAACTAAAAATTTGGATTTTGATTGGTTGGGGTTTTGATTTTTTTATATATTTTATTTGAATCCAAATGAGGGTTATTCTCTTATTTACATTTATGTTTTAAAGTTAATGGAAAGAAATATAAATAAGTGAGTGTTGAGATAATCTTATACCAAGATGACAGAGAAAATGCAGAAGTTGGGATTTACTGTCATCGTTATAGCAGTCATAAGGGGTGGCTTCACGTTTTAGTGTTCTGATGACCACTATAGCGGTCATAAGTGAATCAGGCGGGCACGAGAATTTGGGTAGACCACTATAGCGGTCATAAGTGATGGCTTGACTGCTATACGACTGCTATAGTGGTGTCAGTTTAACAGAAATAATGTTAAATGATGTAGTTTCACTTAATAGACCCCTTCTCCCTATTTATACCCCCAAACTCAAGATTTTTTTCCTATATCCAAAACCCTACCTTTCCAAACCCTACTCCACTCTCTTCTTCTCAATCCAACATCAAATGCTCTTCCTTCAAAGTCTAAGGTAAGTGATTGTTGTTGGTTTATGCTAGTTCTTCCATGTTTTTCCTCCCCCCATGTTATGGGTTGTTATTATTCTCTATTGTTGTCAAATGGGGGTGCTCCCTAATGTTGTTAAAGTAATCTAGAGATACCCATAGAGTATTGATCAGTTTAAGGGTTGAAATGACAGACATTGGTGTCATCCCTCCTTCTCGACGCTTTGATGGAGTTGTTCCCTCTTGTTCTCCCTCTCCAAGTGAGTGGGTTCAAACTTATTACCTTAGTTTCATTATTATAACTATATTTTATGCATGAGGATTGTTAACTATGGTGTTAGAGATGAAAATATGAATATATATGATTTCGCAAAGCTATGACTTTGAATATATAGTATGAAAATGAAATTTAGAAAATAATGGAACCATGATTGATAGAATGTATATTATGAAAATGTTTTATGTTCAACTCTAAGAGATTTATTACAAGAATATGTGATTTAATTAGTTATTATTTTTATCAAATATGTTTTAAGAGTTTATGATATCTTTATGCTTCAAGACTGGAGATTTCAAAATATAATTTTAGAGTATTAATTAATATATTTATACATGCTCGAGAAATATGAAATAAGAGTATGACCTATCTTTATGAATAAGTATTTCATATGATTTTCCAGTTATTATGGTTATAAACTCTTGTGTTTGAACTATGATTTTAGAGTTATCAAGTATATGGAAAATTACGTTAGTAAAGATATGAATTTAGAACTTCAGTTTTATGGTACCAAGAGATACGAAATTTAGTATGATTCATAACAACTGCTAGATACATACTGTGGGCTTGAAATTGGAATGGCTACAAGTGATAATCCCTTAGGCTCGATTTTCACAACCACTATTATGCTAAAGTCCTATTGTTAGAGTTATATAAGTACAAAACTCTTAGAGTACTATGAATTTAGGGGTCTTGTTCACTAAGGACTGAGCACCCACCCTTCAGATTTAAATAATTTCATATGTATCCAAATATTTTATGATTTTAAAAGTAGAATAATTATATAGAGTTTTAAACCTAGAGAAAAGCCAAAACAGAGTTTTAGATAAATAATTAGATTTTATGATTTAGAGACTAGATTGTAGCTGTAGAGAAATAAAAAGTGAGTTAACGGTTAGGAAAAACGATCGTTAACCTTGGTACTAAGTTGCCCAAAGGACAATCTCATAGAGCAAAGAATGGAACCTGTATAGATGTCCATATTAGATCCCCAATAAGGCTTGTGTTTGGAACTGGTAGAGCATAGTATACGTGTTCAGTGTGGTGAGGCCCATATTTGGCACCCCTGGAACAAAACATTGAGTTCCCCAGTGAGGCTCGTGTCTGACACTAGTGGAGCATAGAGGACAATCCCATTTCTTCATTAGAATACCGTTATGTATGTTTTCAGAGATTATTTATGATTTCAAAAAATATTTGATTAAAGCTATTATGTATATGCATGAAAAATGATTTCTCGTTAAGGTAAGAATTAAGAGATATTTTTCTATGAAATTAAAAATACAAGGATATCTTTTCTATACATAATTATAGATATGAATGTGAAATAGTTTATGATTGTTGTATGTCTATTGCATTATGTATATTCATTGGTCGTCCTATGTGGGCTCACTCATTGAATCTGTTGACTTACCCGTCTCATTTCCTCCTCATAGTTGCAGGTATAGATCTTGCTCAGCCCCTGTTAGCAGACATAGTTGTTGTCAGTGGTGAGTCTTACTTTGGAGTAAGGCTTAGTTTATAGTTTTCTTAGAGTAGAGAGCTCCAGTAGATGTGCAAGCAGGATCCTAGCCACGCATGTATTTTGATATATTATAGTATCTTTAGAGATTAAATATGTAATTGAATTTTTAACCATGGTTAAAGATTTAAGTGGTGAACTAGAGATGTATTTGTAATTCAATTTTCGAATGTTAAGGATTTTCAGGTTTAAGATTAATTCTTAGTGCTGAGAAAGTTATGAATTCTAGAATCTAGATCAACAGAGTTGGATAGGAGTTTCAGAGATTAAATTATTGAATACTTTCAGTTTATGAAATTAAACATTATGTTTTAACTACAGAAAAATGCTAGAGATTTTAAAGAAATCACATTTTAATTATTATATTTATTGATAAATTAAGCATTTAGAGAGGCTCAGAGGTCATGAGGCTTACATGGGAGGTGGGATTCCTTATGTGCCAGTCATGTTTCCAAGTTGGGTCATGATAGAAATACCCACAAACACATCAGAAAATTCGTGACAAATCCCTGCCTATAAGAAAACCAAAATCCAGCAGTATGGTTCAACACTTCTTTGGAAAAAAATAATTTTCCCATAACACCAATACATTCCACCAATGCAAATACATGTATATCTATGTGAAATCATACATTAGAACCAGAAAATTTGAAATTCTAACAAGTAAAAGCATGGAAAAATAGAATGGACAAGAAAAGGTACAAAGAACCCTACTTTGGTAGCTTTAGGGATTTTGGCTCCAAGGATGATCCAAGAATGATCTTCTTCACTTTAAGGCCTTCTAACCCACACCAAATCCTTCCTTATACAGTAGAGGATAATCTAACAAGGTGGATAATGGAGATGATTCAAAATTCTAATTGGTTGATTTTATAGATTATAGAGAGTAGAACAAGTTTTGTGAATCAATCTTGGTGTTTTAGTGACTTTGAGCTTAGGTTTTGGGGATTTGAAAGCAAGAATGAAGGTTGGAGAGAAAGAAAAATGGAGGGCTGTGTTTTTAATCCTCTTGGCCGAAAATGATGATGGTGGAGTGATAAGGTTGGTGGTTTTATGTTTATCCTAGTCTAGGTGTAGTAATTTTGTAGGAAAGGTTTGAATTTCTTTCATTCTTTTTGAAAAAAAATGAAATAAGTGGCTAGGATTGTTTTCTTGGTCAAAGAATGCATCTTGGCCATCCACTTGGCTCAAGATAAGTGGGTTACTTTAACTTGGTGAACAAATAGCTTTTTCGGTGTTAAAATTACACACCAAAATTCCACTGAACGGATGAGATATTGATACTGTAATATCCTCCTAAGTACAACACCATCCTTAAGTCATAATATTATACTCAAGAGTTGTTACTTATAATTTAGTGGACCTCTCTTAAATATCTAGGACAAGAGTCGGCTAAGTCGTGTGGTAACTAATGCGAGGTTCTATCAAAATATATATCAAATACACAAAATAGTTGGTTAAATACAAAGTTGAATATACAAGGAAGCTTTTTTAAGAGCTCTACAGTACGTCTGACTATCTTTTAAAGGTACAGGCATATATATATATATATATATATATATATATATATTTATATAAAACTAACTACAACAAATACAAGTCTTCTCCACTAAACTACTACATAGTATATTTCTATCTTGCAATAGCCTCCTTGTCCTCTAGATCAACCTGGAGACGACAGGGGAATACACAAACATAGGGATGAAAATTATACAATTCTCAGTAGGGATATTCCTAAAATATACAATCATAATGTCATCGTCATCGCCCCAGCCACTTCGATTTAGTAGAAAAAAGTGAACACGCAATATTTATCAAAGGTTCATTTTAAAGTTCAAAAATCATTCTTCCGAAGTGGATCTCTTTTATTATTCAATTGCTTAACATACACATGCCTTAGTACTTAACATTATAGTAATTCATCTACCACTTTACACGCCCTTGGTACATCGAAGGGAATCCTATATACATTATCCCTATCTTTCCGTGCCCTTGACATAATAAAGGGGACCTTTTCGTGCCCTTGTCATACTAATGGGGACTTTTCCGTGCCCTTATCATTAAAGGGGACTTTTTCATGCCCTTGTCATTAAAAGGGACTCTCCTGTGCCCTTTACATAGTAAAGGGGACTTTTCCTTCTTTACATAGCATATATATCATCCTCAAGCTCACATATATAGGCATGCATTAGCGTAAATTTTTGGATTTCATAATGCTTCCAGCATATATATATATATATATATTATTCATTTATCACCTTTCTCTTTACCAATGCATGCTTTAATCACATATAAACAATCAATCACATGTAATTCTCATTCATTTCTCATAAATCAAACTTTAAAGTACATAGCATGCATTTATATTCATCATAGTTGCATCAAAAGACATTTTACTTCCAAATCAAGAATTTAGCTTAATTCCAGCATATTGACAGATTTCTCACTCAAGTAATAAAAATTATTTCTCATGTGAAACCATCAATTTCATGTCCACAAAAATTCTCTATGACACCTCAATGTGTCCCAATGTCCTGTAAAATTTTCAGAGCAAAACAAGTTCTTTAGCTATGTCAACAAAATTCTATAATTTTGGTAGTCAGAGACCACTTAACCTTAGCTCAGAACCAAAATCTCTCAATTTTTAACCATAGCAAATGATTGAATAAATTCAAAATAAAAAATCAGGTTCAACCTTAAGATGTTTCCAAATCCTTGTAAAAATTTAAAAGAAAAACTCAATCATTTTACTATGGCAACAAAATTAGCAAAATTCACAACTTCTAGTCCAACAATTCAGGCAGCACATGTATAATTTCGGTTCATGATTTTTTAACACAGTATAAGTCAAAGCTAGAGTCAAAAAAATTCATGGAACTAGGTAGGATGTTAGCTTCAACATATAATTTTTCTAGCTCATGAAAATAAACATAATTCTCAAAAAATTCGTGAACAATAACTGCCAGTAGGACAACCGAAAATCCAGCAAGTATCACTCAACATCTCTTTGACAAAAATGATTTTTCCGTAACACCAAATTAATCCACCTATACAAATACATCAATATCTAGGTGTAACATCACATAAGAACTAGATTTTATCACCTGAAAACAAGCCAAAATCAGCAAGAATAGAAAATCACAAAACAAGATACAAAAACCCTACTCTTTGAAGCTTTGTGGCTCTTGGCTTCAAAGGATGCTCCAATAATAATTTTGCTCACTCCAAACCTTCCAAATCAACACCAAACCCTCCCTTAGGTAGCAGATTATGAGCACTCAAAGTAGAGAAAAGTGATGGATTTAAATTCTAATCGGTTAGTTGGATAGATATTGAGGAGTGGAACAAGTTTTGTGAAGGAATTTTATAATTTTAGTGACTTTAGGCAAGTGTTTTGGATCAAGTTTCATGGTTTTTGAAGAAGCAAAATGGAGTTTTCTGCACTCTTTCATGGCTGGCCGAGAATGCATAGCTTGATGGAGAAGTTTAGTGATTTTAATTTATGTTAGGATAAGGTAGCATTTATGTAACATTAAAATACAATTCTTTAAAGAAAAGAAAAACAAATGAATGGCTAGGATTTGATCTTGCTTTACAAGATCAAATCTTAGCCTTTCGCCAAGTCAAAATAGATATATATTATCCTTTTGTAGAGATTAAACAATGTTTCAATGTTAAAAATTGCACATCGAAATTTTACCGAACGGATAAAATAGTATACCCGGGTAATCAAACATTGCCCGAAAAATAATTTTAGGTATAAAATCTTTATTCCTACCAATTTCTAATCTTAATTCTATAATTTCTCACTTTCGGGCATCTCTGGACCCTAATTCTAGGGTTTCAGCTGTCCCGGTGGGGCTTGCAAGGCTCGCAAGGATACTATTCACTTTTTTTTTTTTTCTACAAATCCATTGGATGGTCCTCATCATTTCTATGTCTATCAAAATTTTGAAATTATAACTAGAAAAGCTCAAATTAATTTTTGTATAATTTTTAGGGTGTTACAGATACCCGAGTAAAATAATAATAAATGAAAGGTCAAGATTAAATCTTGCTTTTCAAGTTTCAATCCTTGCTATTCACTTGGCAAGATGTAATTAGTAGAAGTTACTTAGACACCAAGTAACTCTTACGGTGTTAAAACCATACATGAAAACTTTAACGAATGGGTAAAGCATCATCCCGAAAACACACTATAAGTCCCAACCTTCTTGCTAGACTCAAAAGCAGCTTTTCTCTCTGGTAAGCCTGCTTCTAATCCGATGGTTGTATCAACCACCCAGGTATAATCCATAGTAGCAACATGTGGTTGGAGGCTAAGGAACATATCCTTAGGCAGTCCCTAAACGAACTGCCTAACTTTCTCTATCTCTGACTGCAGTATGCCTGCTGCTTGTGCCAAGCATTTAAATCTCTCATCATATTCAGCCACAGTTATCCCGAGGGTCATACAGAGCCTCAAAAACTCCTCTGCCATTTGAGCTTGCCAGCTCTTCAATAAAAATCTACATAGAAAAGCCGCTTTAAACTCCTTCCAATTAGGTGGCTCCTGATCACCATACCCTTGTAAGAACTCATCATACCAAATCCTTGCTTGACCTCCCAACTGGAAGCCAGCTAACTTTGTTACCCTTTCAGAGGAACAATGGATCACTCTGGTAATCTTTTCTATCTCTCGAAGGAATGCCTGAGGATCCAGCATAGTTAGATACCCCTAAAAAGTGGTTGGGTATATTCTACAGAGATGCTCTAAGGCTGAATTATCAGGATCTCTAACTGTAGGCTGGACTAGGGGTGGCTATAATCTGGTCTCTGTCAGTCTGGATATCACATCAGAAAGTGTGGCCAGAGCTTGTTCCAAAGTTCTAAGGCAACCACTAGAACTAGAAGAACTGTTGCTATGACTGCGACGTGAGGCAAAATGACGAAGGGAAGACATATTGCATCCAACTGAAATGCATGAGCATATAAGGCAAGGAGTTATGATCATAATATAAGACAAGACTCTATCTCTGGACCTAGACATAACTGACCATCCTAAAGGCCTCAAGCAATGCTTCATTAATGCAAATAGGCGTGCTTTTATTTGCATAAACGATGCACTACCTTTGGACACTTATTCCATTGAATATGCAGGGAAACCTAATGATTTGATACCACTCTGTCATGACCCGACCTGGGCATGTGACAGGCATGTGAGAAGTTTCATCCCACGTAAGCCTCGTGACCTAGATTCCTATATATGCATAGTACATCACAAAATAATTTAAATAATAATATCTTTTCTACATACGGATCACTTGCCTTTAAAACTTATAGCCATGGTTTTCCAAACTGCAGTCTCATATTCTATTTTCTAAAGTCTGAATTCATGGTGTCAACAAGTATAAAGAAAGTCTATCATATACAAAACCTCTATAAATGGTAAAGTCATATAATATAGTCCAACATGACATTATATATGCAAAACATAAATCATGCACTATGATTCGGGATCCTGCCTGTATCTACATTAGAGCACTCTAGCACAAAACAATAAGCACTTCACCTAAGTGAAGCTCACCACTGGAACTCTAGTGCTATTGAGGCAATGGTGGCTAGGGAAGACTCATAGTCGCTTTTGTATATGTAAAGGGAAATAAAGAAGAAAGAGGGGTGAGTTTTGTAGCAAAATTCAGTGAGTGAGTCCTGATAAGCGGTGTCTACACCGCATATTTAATCCCTTAACCTTAGACTTTTACATGGAGTTTTAATGTGTTATTGAGGAAAATAATAACGTTTTATAAATTGAACCTCATTGCACATTGTTGAAAAATAAATAGCATTTGTTCCATTTTTAAATAATTAATTCTTATTACAACTAACCCATCTCTTTGAGTTAGGTTTTTGAGTACAGGAGCCATGCATTAAGGGCAAAGTATCAGAAGTAGAAGCTGGGACTGAAAGGAAGAAGAATTTCCAAAAGCTCATCATTCAGGTGAGCGCTGCAGCGCTAGACAGAGACCATCAAAATGCCCATTATGGAGGAAACTTTTCTGGTGAGCGCTGCAGCGCTCCTACGATCACCTGACTTTAGTTACTGTCTTTCACGGGTCAATTTTTGGGCCCAACCTAAACCCAATTTGGAGACGCTACAGTAAGCACGGGAAAGGAATGGAGGCAGACATCTGACATCTAGCTAGGTTTTTGGTGGGGGGTTTTGGAACAACTCTCTCTCTCTATCCCATCTCTCTCCTTCATCTCTCTAGGGTTTAGAAACTTCTCTTGGACAGATTTTGAGTTTTAAACATTACAATTACAGTTTTCTTTAATCATTGATTGTGGAACTCCTCACATGGAGGAGTAATTCCTTTACCATGCATAAAGACAATTGAAGATCAAATTGTTCTTGAGGTTTCTGTTATTGAAATTCAATTCATGGTTGGTTTTTCGTTCCTTTTGTTTTCTCTTTTAAATTTTGATTGCAATAATTTTTGTGATTAAGTTTTTAGAAATTATTGATTGTGTATTCGTTTGTATGCACAATTTTGTACCATTGGGAAATTGGGTTAGTTAATCTGAGTAATTCCAATTGGTAAGGGATGAAATTAAATCTGTTAGGATTTGGGCTGCTGCAATTGTTAACTAAATTAACATAGGTTTATAGGGTAATGATTGTGATCACTAGCTCTTGTGTTAGTTGAATTCTTGATGGAAATACATTTGTATGACTGTTAAGTAGTATTGCGATGTCATCTGTGCAAAGTATAGTTGACGTAGGTAGTCACTGCCATGAATTTTATCCGTTTGAACCAAGGATAGAACATATTTTGATCTGAAGGAGTCTTTGTGCAGGTAATTCCTTACTATTAGTTCTTCACAATTTTATTTTATTTTTGTTAATCACGTCAACAATATTCCCTTTGCAATTTGAATCAATTTAAATACTTCCTCGTGAGATGACTCGGATTGCACTATAACTACATTATAAGTGTAATTTGGTTATTTTCATTATTTCTAATTTGTTGCGGGTGGCGACAATCGTAACAAGTCCTCACTTGAAACCCTTTTCATGGGACACCAAAGAAAAACATATATAAAAACCATGATAACATTAATAATATTCAAAGGTCCTAGATTATTAAGTACACACACACACACACACACACACATATATAAGTCATAAATTTTCAAATTTAAAATAATTTTCTCAATTCACTTTTATACCTAAAATCATATAAGCTCATAGTGTAGTAGCTACTACAAAAACAATAATCTTTGCTCTCATCTATAGGTGCCCAATTCCTCATGGACAAGAGTCCCTAACTAAGATTTTAATGGTTCATCGTGAACCACGCTTCTGATGGACTGATTTATCATATAGATAAATTGCCCCTCATAAGCCTTGGTACCAAGGTTAATGATTAATTCCAGCTATTAACTCGATGACTATTTCTCTATAGCTATTGTCTAAATTAAATAAACAAATCCATCTAAATATGAAGCCTTTAAAACCTTTTAACTCCGTGAGCTTTGATCTATCTGATTTAGTTATGAAATCCTATCCAAGGGATCACCATTTGTAGACATTTGTGATTTTAAAAATTCACAAAATATGTAGCCATAAATTGTTAGGAATCTCATGAAGATTCAAGCTCTAAAACTTTTTGATTAATCATCTGAAACATAATTCAACTATCAAGCTTTTCATAAATTGGAAAACTCAATATCATATTATGAAATTACAGGGCTTTAAACCATATTTCTAATCTCTTTCTGTAAACCTCATATATGGTCATAAAACTATATCATATGCATGAACCAGTTCCAGAATTCATATAAAGTCTTTAACAATTACATATATCATCAATTCTACATAAAATTAGTATAACAAACATGGTCCTATGAGTTTTTATCAAAAACAAGTTTCATGCTCTAAAACTAGGAGTTCTAAAATATATAAACCAACAGTAACTTCAAATCCTTGTACAATAATCCCTAAAATCAAACAATAAGTTGTATTTCTATAAAAATAACATCTAATGCACAACATAGAGATCACATATGTGAAGCCACTCACCTGGAAGGGTAGGATGCACAGACACAACATAAACAGGACTCTTGGAAGCAGAAATGACAATAATATCTTAAAGCAATAGGAGTAAAAGATTTAAGTTAGGATTGAGAAAAATGGAAGAAAATGGAGTTTTGAGGGTGAAGAGAGGTTAAGGGACAAAGTTTCTAGTGTTTAGGGGTGGAAAGGTCGTGTTTGTTGGTCTAAACCCCTGAAAATAGGGTTTTTATCTAATTTTTTATCGTTGCAGCGCTATAGTGCTCAATCATGACCTAGTTTAAGCACGTGACCGGCACATGAGGAATCCTATTCCCACGTAAGCCTCATGACCTATGCATTACTCTATATGCATATTTGAATAGGAAAGTCCACATTAAACAAAACTTCATTTTCTACATACAAATCACCTGTTTTCAGAAATCAAGATATTTATAACTAAAGTCTCATATCAATATCTAAAGTCTGAAATTATAGTATCATCCATACACAAAATATAAACATATATCAACTGCTTTGCCACATTTGTTCAGAGTGACCAAATCCATTAAATATGAACCATAATATAATCTAATATGCAAAATGCAAAATAATCCCTACATGAATCAGGACTCCTGCCTGCAATGACACTAGAGCACTCTAAACTAAATCAAGAATACTTCACTCAAGTGAAGCTCATCGATTGAATCTCTATTGCTGCTGGGAAGTAGGGGGCTGGGAAGAATTCGCAGCAGCTGTTGTATCTGTAAATATGAGAAAAGGAGAAGGGTAAGTTTTTATACAAAAACTTAGTGAGTAAATCCCCACCTGCAACCCCTTTCATGGGACACCAGAGAAATCATGCAATATATCATATAGACAATAAGAGTATAAAGCTTTAAAACATTTTATATAACTATATATATATATATATATGTAACCAAATCATTATCTGTCTTTACAATCAACAACAGTATCTAACTAGAGAAAAAGGAATCTCTACTCTATGGTTCTTTAGAACCAAAAAGTGCTACTCTATGATCCATCAGGGATCTAATGTGAACACCTAAAGAGGTTCCATTCTCTGCTCTATGAGATTGTCCTTTGGACAACTTGGTACCAAGGTTAATGATCATTTAGCCGTTAACTCACTGTCTGTTTCTCTATAGCTACTGTCTAGCATTATCAAAAAACTAAGTCCTTTCTCTATATTCCACAAGGGCTTCTACCCTAGGCTTCAAAACTTTTTCATACAACAGTATCCAGAGTATCAGTAACCACAAAAACAACATAACAACTTTCAATATTTATGATTCATAAATCAAATATTAATAATCTTATTCAACAATAGTGGTCCCATAGTTTAACCAAAATCATGTTCATGCTTTCCTTCAAACAACATTTCCAAAATCTTGCAATTCAATAAAAATATCAAATCTCTTTACAGTAATCACTAAAACCATGCATAAAGCCATATTTTCATGAAAATACTTCTAATGCTCAACATAGAAGTCACAGATATGAACTCACTCACCTGGAGTGGTAGAACAAACAGGATTGACACCAACAGGACCCTGGAAGGTAGAAATGGCACCAATATCTGCAATAAAGCAATAAAACTCTAAATCAATCTAAGAGGAACTCTATTCTAACTCCCATCAATATGCAGGAGCATTATGACCATAGAACAAGAAGGAACCCAAGATTAACTCTAAGAACAAGAGAATAATAGATGAAATCGGAAGGAAAACTAGTAAAATATATTACCTTTGAACCTTGAAAGTGAAAGAATGGTGTTAGATTGAATAAAATGGTTGAAAGAGAGGTTGGATATGAGAGTTTTTGTGTTTCCTAGGGGGTGGGGGTGTGTTTTGAGAGAATGAAGGTTCTGGACCTCGAAATGGGGTTTTTGTGTGATCTGTCGACCGCTACAGTGCTCACAGAGAGCAAGAAAATTGTCTCCCGCACCGCCTTACTTTTCAGCTGACTGCTGCAGCACTCTTAGCACTCCTGTCACGCCCCGATCTAGGCACATGACTGGCACGTGAGAAATCCTGTCCCACGTAAGCCTCGTGACCTGGATTCCTATGTATGCACAGTATATCACAAAATAATTTAACCATAAAACCTTTTCTACATACAATTTCCTTGCCTTTAAAACATATAGCCAGTATTCTTTAAAACTGTAGTCTCATATCCTCTGCTCTGAATTCTATTCTCATAATATCATCAAGTATCATAAAAGTTTATAATATACATAATCTCTATGATAAAGTCTTATAATACAGTCCATTAAAAACATTATATATGCAAACTACACATTATGCACTATGGTTTGGGATCCTGCCTGCATCTACGCTGGAGCATGCTACTCTATATACAAGGGCTTCACCTATGTGAAGCTTACCAGCTGATACTCTAATGTTACTTCTGAGAGAATGGATGAGGAAAGTCTGCAATAGCTACCTTATCTGTAAAATGAAATAAAGCAGCGGGGTGAGTTTTGTAATCAAAACTCAGTGAGTGAATCCCCACCTATAATCCCCTTTCATGGGACATCCAAAGAATAAAGCATGAAATCATAATAATATTAATAATACTCTAAAGTCTCACATAATCAAATATACATATACATATATACATACTAGTCATTATTTTCCAACTCTAAACAATTTTCCTCTGTTCACATTCATATCCAAACCATATAAGCTTATCAACATTTGAAATCAAATTGGCTTTTGTGTAATAACTACCAAAGGAACAGTAATCTCTAATTCTATTCTATCTACTCTCTATCTCTATTCTGTTTCGTGAGTGCTCAGTTTCTCGTGAATCAAGTCCCTCTTGGACTAAGTTTAATAGTTTCACGTAGTTTCATAGTTTCTCTGAATAAATTGTCCCTCGTGGACTAAGTCTCTGAATTGCCCCTCGTGGGCTATGTTTAATAGTTTCTCGTTGTTTGATTGTTTCTCTACATAAATTTTCCCCTTGTGGGTCATTTTCTCTTGTGAGCTCTAAATCTGTCTGATTCTAACAGTTTAACCTTAGCATAACTGCGGCTATGATATCATGTCTAAGGGATCACCAACTTAAAGGCACTGTGATTTCAAGCCATAGAATATGTAGCTGGCAGTTGTTATGAGTATAAAACTCTAACAATCTGACTTTAGCATAACCATGGCTATGGAATCATGCCCAAGAGGTTACCCTTTTTGCAGACATTTATGATCTCATATATCCTCAGAATATGTATCCGTTAACTGTTTTGAATCTCATGAAGATTCAAGCTCTAAAACTGCTTTCTGTTTAATTCTCTAACCATATCTCAAATCATCACACTTTACATAGATAGAATTCTCAACATCATATTCCAAAACAACCAAGTTCATAATCACAATTCCATTCTCTTTTCTAAATAGCATTTCTAGACATATAACTATATCATATGCATAAATCAATTCCAGAATCCATTCAACTAACCATAAAAGTCTTTAACAATACATATATATATATATATCATCACTTCTATCTAAAACCAGTTCAACAATAATGGTCCCATGAGTTTTATGAAAAACATATTTCATGCTTTAAAATCAAAGTTTCTAAAACATATAAACCATCAGCAACTCAAATTCTTATACAGTAATCTCTAAAATCAAATAGTAAATCATGTTTTTAATGAAAATAACTCTAATGCATAACATAGAGACTACAAGTGCGAACCCACTCACCTGGATGGGTGAACAGTGAAGGAATAGCACCAACAGAACTCTAGGAAGCAAAATTGACAACAGTATCTGATACAAAAGCCATAGGACTCTAGATCAACCTCTAAAACCTCTAAATATCCAAGAATTCCTCTCTAATATACCAGAAGACTTCTCTCCTTGAGAAGCATAAAGAACCATCCAAATAACAAAGAGGGAATGGAGAATAGAGAGAGAAATCAAGAGAATAGCATACCTTAAAGCCTTATGAATGAAGGATTGGAGTTAGAATTGAGAGAAATGGAAGAAAATGGGATTGGGAGGGTGTTTCTGGTGGGGTGGAGGGGTCGAGTTTTGGCAATTATGAAGGTTCTGGACCCTGAACAGGGGATTTTATGTGTTCTGTTGAGTGCTGCAGCGCTCACCAGAGAGCGCAAAAATTGCCCCTAAACAGCCTTACTGTTCACTTGACTGCCGCAGTACTAAGAGTGTTGCAGCGCTCACCAGAATGATTTAAAATTTCATAAAATTCATTTAAAAATCACACTTTAACTTATTTTTTTAATTCACAACATTTTCTAATTCTATTATTTAAAATTGGGGTATTACAGCTACAACGCTCACCAGAATGATTTTTCGGTCTCCAGGATGGTTTCTCACTCCCCAGAACTCACTTATTTACATTCCTATTAACCTTTAAACATAAATGTAAATAAGGATATACCCCCCATTTGGGTTCAAATAAAATATCTAAAAAATTAAAATCCCAAGAAATCAAAATCTAATTTTGGATTTTAGTTCAAATTCGGGAATTCTTACGACTTTTAAAACTTGAGGGCTAAAAACGAAATATTAAAGCTTTCGTAAAATTTGTTAAAAATTGTCCTTTAACTTATTTTCCTATTAGGAACCATTACCAGGACTATTGATCCCAAAAATATGGTTCTATCATATAGCCTTCCAAGGACGTGTAGGGTTTCAAACTTAGTGAAATTCAGGACTTGGATTTATCTAAGGACACGTGTGCTGTTCTACACTTTCCTAGGTAACAGTATACCTAGGGTATTACATACTACCCCCCTTAAAAAGATTTGGTCCCCAAATCTTAAAACATACCTAAAGGAGGAAAAAGATGTCGGTACTTGGTCCTTATGGCTTCTTCGGCTTCCCAAGTGGCTTCCTCACCAAAGTGATTCCTCCAAATGACTTTCACTGAAGCCACATCTTTAGAGCGAAGTTTCTTAATCTACCTATCCATGATGGCAATCAGCTCCTCTTCATAGGATAAACTTTCATTAACCTGAATTGCTTGTGGTGTGAGCATATGAGACTAATCTGGCATATATTTCCTAAGCATGCTAACATGAAAAACTGGGTGGATAGTTGATAAGCTGGGAGGTAGTGCCAACCTATAGGTCACTGCTCCAACTCTCTCTAAAATCTCAAATGGTCCAATATAGCGAGGACTTAGGTTTCCCCGTTTACTGAACCTCCCGTTTACTGAACCTCACCACTCCCTTCATGGGAGGCACTCTTAGAAACACGTGATCACCCACAGTGAACTTTAGCTCTCGTCTCCGATTGTCAACGTAAGCTTTCGACCTGGACTGAGCTGCTAACAATCGTTCTCTGATCAACTGAACTTTCTCTAGAGTCTCTTGGACTAGATTTGGGCCTAGGGTCTTAGCTTCCCCAAGCTCAAACCATCCAATAGGAGATCTACAACATCTCCTATATAATGCCTCAAATGGTGCCATCTGGATACTTGCTTGGTAGCAATTATTATATGAAAACTCTATCAGTGGCAAGTGGTCACACCAACTCCCACCGAAATCTAACACATGCTCTGAGCATATCCTTTAGAATTTGGAATGTTCTCTCTTATTGGCCATCTATCTGTGGATGAAAAGCCGTGGTCAAGTTCACTCGAGTCCCGAGAGCTTCTTGAAATGCTCTCTAGAACCTTGAAGTAAACTGGGACCCTTTGTCGGATATAATAGACATTAGCACACCATGAAGTCTGACAATCTCATTTATATACAACTAGGCATATTGGGCTGCACTGAAAGTCATTTTAACTAGTAAGAAGTGGGCTGACTTAGTCATCCTATCAACAACTACCCATATGGAGTCAAAGCCTTTAGTCGTCCGAGGAAACTCGACTACAGAGTCTATGGTTATCCTCTCCCACTTCCACTCCGAGATCTCTATCTGCTGAAGCAATCTTGCAGGTATCTGGTGTTACCAATAATCATAAAACCAACATATTAGCTTTCCATATTCATGATTCACAAATCAAATATTCATAATATCATTTCAACAATAGTGTCCCATGGTGTACTTGAAAATCATGTTCATGTGTTCTTTAAAACTACATTTCAAAATCATAAAATTCAATAGGAATATCAAATCTCTTTACAGTAATCACTAAAATCATACATAAAGCCATATTTTCATGAAAATAATTCTAATGCTCAACATAGAAGCCATAAATGTGAACCCACTCACCTGGAATGGTAGAATAAATAGGATTGACACCAACAGGACCCTGGGAGGCAGAAATGGCACCATTATCTACCAATAAAACAATAAAACTCTAAATTAATCTCAGAATAACACTATTATAACTCCCATCAATGGTAGGAGGACATTATAATATAATAACAAGAAGGAACCCAAAATCTAACCCCAAGAACAAGGAAGAACAGAAGAAATAGGAAGCAAAACTAGCATAATCTCTTACCTTTAAGCCTTGGAAGT
Organism: Dalbergia cultrata; assembly: GCA_031216105.1. Taxonomy (NCBI): domain Eukaryota; kingdom Viridiplantae; phylum Streptophyta; class Magnoliopsida; order Fabales; family Fabaceae; genus Dalbergia; species Dalbergia cultrata. The sequence continues at coordinate 39,023,668 of CM062350.1, forward strand.
GAAATATTGATGTTAGATTGATGAAAATGGGTGAGAGGGAGGTTGGAGATGAGTTTTCGTGTTTTTATGGGGGTGGAGTTGTGTTTTGAGGCTGTGAAGCTTCTAGACCCCTAAAATGGAGGTTTTTAATGAATTTTTGATTGCCTTGGTGGTCAATAACTGCTGGGGCGGCCCTCTTCCCAGGTGCTGCATCGCCTTCCTTTCTGTTGACCGACAGGGCGGTCATATGACCGTTGGGGCGGCCTCACTTATTTAAAGTTAATGTCCTCATTTATTTTACTCTCCATTAACTTTAAAACATAAATATAAACAAAGGAAATACCCCACATTTGAATTCAAATAAAATATCTAAAAAATCAAAATCCCAACCAATCAAATTCTAAATTTTGGGTTTTAGTCCAAATTCAGGAATTCTCACGATTTTGCAAACTTGGGAGCTAAAAATGAAGTATTTAAAGGTTTCGTAAAATTCATTAAAAATCATCCTTTAACTTATTTTCCTCTTAGGAACAATTACCGGTACTTTTGATGTAACACCGTACTAAGCTCTAATTCTTTTATCTTAATTTTTAATATTATAATGGTTAGCTACTAATTTGTAACTTGAAATTTGCAAGAATTTTTTTTTTTACTGCTATGATTATTTCTTATTCATGGTTATATACTAGAATAATGTGTATTAACTATAAATCATGTATGATGTATCTGATAGACTCTCAGGAAAGAAAGGTGGGTTACAATGGACACGCTTAAATACCAAGTCTTTCCTTAGCCAGAACCTTTCCAAATTACATTCTCACAGTAATACACTTTCTTCCAGTATCCTAAAGGTAATTTTTTAAAATAACAAAGAATGTTTCTTCTCTCACATAATATTAATATTTGTTAATCGTTAATTCCCACAGTTTAGACAACCATTATCTATAGAAAACATACTTCACTACCAACATCAATTCATAGGGTACAGTACATATTACACATTCAAGATATATGAAAGAAAAGTTTAATACAACAATACAACATAAACAAAGTATGGTAATAGATAGTAAAGATTTTATCTAGCACACATAATAGAATCTGATTATTTAGAAATTAAGTCCAAGGCTACATCCATTTCACTGTTGATGATGATCTATGCTATCTGGAAACATCAAAGAAAAGATGTGAGAGAAGTCTTCCGGTAGGGTGATTTTTCCAGGGGAGTCCCATTTCATCCCAAAAATACTAAGAATAACGCAGGAGTGTAGCAAGATGCACAAATTATATTTTGCTAGTGTGAAGCAAGATGGAAGTGCATAATATCAATCATCATAAAAGTGCAGTAAAAGAAATGTAATAAATAATTATGAGTGTACTCTAAACTCCCTTTTTAATATCTCATTCCCTTCTAATGGTTATAGTCTGCAAAGTTTGTTTCATATTGGATCTATGAGAGCTCTTATTGCTAGGGCGTCCCCTAGTCAGATTAGTGAATGCCATATCCTTGTCCGCTAGCATGGCAGGGCCCAAGGCATCACTAAAACATCCACTAAGTCATTTTCCCCTACAAGGCGGGGCCCGAGGTATCACTTATTTATTTATCCATTTTACATTGTGTACATAATATGTATAAAGTATAAAAATTATAGAAAGTTTCAACAATTTCTTTCATATTCACATGTAGACCACATGATTTTTTATATTTGCACATAAAGCCTAAACAATATAAAATTCTTAAACAAAAACCATATTTCTTTATAATTATCATTGAAGCACCAAAACATTCTATTATAATAAACTCATTTTCTTTATAATAAAATATGCTTAACTTAGTTTTCAATCATATAATAATTCAATTTCAAGTATTCATGTAATATTTTCTTTACTAATTCCATAAGCCTAAGTACACCCAAAATTATTTCAAATTTATCTTTAGAAAAATATGTAAGTAAATTACCTTTACATGTCCAACATAGGTAAAAATATTTTTATGTATATAAGGATATAATCATAGAGCAAATAAAAGAAGCATGGAACCTTTCAAGAAATATAAAAAGAGTTAGTCAAACTTATACCCAAGCTTTAGAAAATCACTTTAAGCAATAAACTAGCTAGTTTACATGTCATGTTTCTAATGGGACCTTAAATTTAAATCTTTGTAAACAATATTTCTTAATATTAATAAATGGATAATCAAGTCAAATATTCATAGTCCAAGGTCCATGATTCAAGGTTTATAGTTCGAGTCCAAATATTATGACCATAAATTATCTCTATCAAGTCCAAGTGAGTCTTAAAGACTCATAATAGTCCAGATAATGTCCATATATTCATAGGTTCATAGCAAAGGTCATGATTAATATAAATTTATTTTAGTATCTTTTATATCTTATTAAGTCTGTAATACCCAGTGTACATGTGTCAGTAGACGAGTTTTTGTATGGTCTTAAGGTCCCCCGGGACCCACCCATGCTGTTGGGTCCTGGATTTCGTTAAGTCTAGAGCCTTACACCTTCTTGGAGGGCTATATGTTAGAGCCACATTCTAGGGACCAAAAGTTCCGGTAATGGTTCTCCAAGGGAAAATTAATTGAAGAGCGATTTTTAACAAATTTTTGAAAGCCTCTAGATATTTTGTTTTTAGCCCCAGAGTTTAGAAAATTGCCCGAAATTTTGAAATTTAAACTAGAACTCAAAAATGAGATTTTGTTTGGTTGTAGTTATGAAATTTTAGATATTTTATTTGAATCCAAATTTGTGATATTTCCTTATTTACATTTATGTTTTAAAGTTAATGTCCCCATTAACTTAAAATTAATAAATATAAATAAGTGAGTATAGAGGTAACCAATATGCCATGATAGCAAAAATGTTGCAGATTTGAGTTTATTGTCATCACTATAGCAGTCTAGGACCACTATAGCGGTCACAGCAGTGACTGCAGCATGGTGTGGCCCCCTAGAAATCGCTATAGTGGTCATAAGTGACCCCCGTTCTGCGAGCGCACATGTCCCAACCGCTATAGCGGTCCCCCAAGAGCCCAAACAGTACAAAAATGATGCTGTTTCATTTCTTGGCCTTTAAAAGGCCATTAGTCTCCTTCCTCTCCCATTTTTCATGTACCAGAAACCCTCCCATCCTATTTCTCTCTTTTTCTCAAATCCCACTCAAGTCTTGCTCCCCCAAATCATCAAGGTATGTGTTTGTTATAGATTTTGGTCTCTTTGTCTCATTCCTTTCATATTCTATGATTTGGGTTGTTGTTTTCTCCATTGTTGTCAAGTGAGGGTGCTCTCCCAATGTTATTAGAATTAGTTTATGAAAATCTAGAGCTACCCATAGATCATTAATGAGTTGTATGGATGTAATAGTTGACGTTGGTGCCCTCCCGGCTCCCCGGAGCTCAGTTAGAGTTTACGTCTCCTTTTTGTCACGACCTACCTATGGAGTGTGACCGGCACGTGAGGATTTGGGTCCCCACGGAAGCCTCTGGTAACGTAACTGACTAATATAAATAATCCAAATTTATTCAAAATATCTCAAGTTCAACTAAAACTTCAATAATATGAAATTGTTCTCAAAACATAAATTTGCATAAAATCCATATTCTATGCCAAAGCCAAACATAACAAAACAATTAACAGAAATTCTGAAAATATATCATGCATGTCCGGGGATCCTGCCTACACAATTTATTGGAGCACTACTAGACTGACATAATTGACAATAAGCTCCACTCCAAAGCGAAGCTCACCAAGGAAGTCAGAGCACAACTCTTGAGGATCCTGTGGTACAACCTAAACCGTAGTCATTCTGTAGGGAAAGGAAAAGAGAGGGGTGAGTTCATCAAAACTCAGTGAGCGAGCCTCCACTTACAACCCACATGGGACAATAACAAAATACATAACATATACATGCAACTGATGTGAAATATATTACATATATAATTACATATAAATTAACTGAATCTATGGCAATAACTAGTAGAGAAACATGAATTATTTTGTACATAATTATCTGAGCTGAATAGCTAAATCTGAGCCAATGGCTAATCTGATGGGCACCTAACTAGGTCCCATAAATGGACACCTCACTAGGTTCCTTATTGTGGGTGAGCTAGTCCTGCAGCCGTTAACTCGCTAATCTGTTTCTCACTAATTAATATAAAATAATTTGTTCATAAACCAAATAAATATAAAAGCTCTGAATTCATATAATTCTAACAATTTGACTATAGCATAACTGAGATTCTAAAATCATGCCCAAGGGATTACCAGCTTGTAGACATAATGATTTCAGTAATCAATAGAATATGTATCTGACAATTGTTATGAATTATACTTTATTCAATACTTTCAATAAATCATATCTAATATTCTAAAATCTTCATAGGAAATACATAGTCTGAAAACATGATAATTAATATATCTACTGTAAACATTAAACTAAGGTCTCACAATTTCATAAACTAGGAAAAAGATATTTTATAACACGCAAGGTATCAATTATGGTCCCATGAGTTTTGCTAAAATGATTAATTTTCATGATAACTGTAAAAGTAATAATATTTCTAAAACAGGCATAATTATAACAATATATTCTCTTGACATAAATCATTCTAAAATTTCATAAATAATTTATATAATATGGAAAAATATTAATAATGACCAAAAGTATAATTATGAGTTTAAACCCACTCACCGTTGATAGTCGTGAGTGTGCTTTTACTAATAACTTTACTCTGAAGTATTGGAATGGTACAAATAACCAATCTCACAGATTAAAAGAAAGGAGCATCACAACATCCCAAGAGAGGATTAACTAGGCTCACTGAAGCTCGGCCATGAAGATCATGAGCTTGACAAGAGATGAGTTCGGCTAAGAAGAGGTTTGGTTTAGAGGAGGTTTGACTTAGAGGAGGTGGAAGCAAAACTTAGCAAAATGAAACTAAACATTTCTTACACATACACACTCCTACACTCATAAATTTATACACAAATATAATAATCATGAATAATATTAGTGCTATTTGTCTACACTTAATAATAATAATAAATATTATTAATGCTTACTACACTTAGTAATTATAATGTTAAATAATAATAATGCTAACTACACTTAGTAATAATAATTATAATGCTAGCTACACTTAGTAATTATAATGTTAAATAATAATAATGCTAGGTACACTTAATAATAATAATGCTAATGCTAGCTACACTTAGTAATAATAATGTTAAATAATAATAATGCTAGGTACACTTAATAATAATAATTATAATGCTAGTTACACTTAGTAATTATAATGTTAAATAATAATAATGCTAAGTACACTTAATAATAATAATGCTAATGCTAGCTACACTTAGTAATAATAATGTTAAATAATAATAATGCTAGGTACACTTAATAATAATAATGCTAATACTAGCTACATTTAGTATTATTAATATTAGTGGCATATATCTAGACTTAATAATAGTAATGACTAATATTAATGCTAACCACACTTAGTAATTATAATGTTAAATAATAATAATGCTAGGTACACTTAATAATAATAATTAATAATAATAATAATAATAATTCATAATAATTATAATTTCTTTATTTGGGATATCACTTTTCCTCCCCTTCCAGGTGAGTGGGTTTAACCTCATTGCCTTAGTTTCCACATTATAATTATATTTCTTGCATTATGATTGTTAAATATAGTATTAGAGATGAAAACTATGAATATATATGATTTTGTAAAGCTATGCCTTTGAATATGTAGCATGAAAATGAAATTTAGAAAATCATGGGACTATGATTGTTATATTGTATGTTATGGAAAATGCTTTATATGCTCAAGTTTAAGAGATTTATTAGAAAATGTATGAGTTAGTAAGTTTATTAAAATTTTAGAATGTAATTTTATAGTTTCATGAGATTTCTATATTTAGAGAGATTTTCAAATATCAAGTTTAATAGTTATTATTTCATCAAATATGTTTTAAGAGTTTATGATTTAAGGATTGAGATATTATTATTATGTCAGAGATTTTATATGATTTAGAACCCCGGTATTTGAACTATAAGATTAGATATATATTAAGTATATAAAAAATATGTTAGTTAAGAAATGAATTTAGAACTTTAGTTTATGGTACCAAGAGGTACGGAATTTAGTATGATTCTTAACAACTGTCAGATACATATTCTGTGGGCTTGAAATCAGAATGCCTTCAAGCGGTGAAACCTTGGGTTCGATTCTCACAGCCAAAGTTATGCTAAAGTCATATTGTTAGAGTTGTATGAGTTCAAAACTCTCAGAGTACTAAGAATTTAGGGGCTCGCATTTGCGAGGGATGGAGTACCCATATTTTAGAATGTTGATTTTATTTATTTATATTAAGTTATATGTGATGATTAGTACACAGTCATGGAGGCAATATTATTAGACGGCCATGGAGGCAATATTACTTAACAGCCATGGTGGCATATGCAGAAAATGGGACCTGGTTATGTGCCCATAGTGGTCTGCAAAGGACTAATATGATTATCAGTACGCGCTCTTGTTCACGAGGAACTAAGCAACCATTAGAAAAATTATGATTTTACAGCTTTTATTATTGTATATGTAGTTATCATGTTCAACACATGATCTTATGGCTGATTATGAGTTACAAAGGCTTGTTTATAAAATTACAGAATAAAAAGTGTTTTCCTAGCTAATTATGTATTTAAATATCAAATGATTTATGATTGATGCATGCATATTATATTATTGTACATTCTTGGTTGTCCCATGTGGGTGACGGGTGAGAGCTCACTCACTGAGTCCATAAACTCACCCCTCTCCCTTTTTCTCATAGTTGCAGGTCCAGAGTGTGAATGCTATTTTTGTAGGTTTTGATTATGCTAAATGACAAAAAGAATAGAAGCAAAATGATATGGACTTCATGAAGATGAACATGCAAATGATCAAGTCTTTTGGTTAGGATATCTTTTTAGGACTTAGATTATCTTTGTCAAAAGATTTCTTTTAAGTAAGTTTATTTGGCCTTTTTAAAGTTAATCATGTTTTGATCTATGGAGAATTTGTTTTGAAATATTTCATATGTTCTTAATGAAGAAATTTGTTTTGATTTGTGAAAATACAAGTTTGAATTGAAAGGAAATATCTCAAAGATGTTTTACAATGGTTTAAGAGTGAAAGAGTGTCTTAGCATGTGTAAAACTTTTAATATTTTGAAGTTCTGGAACTGATGTAATCGATTACATCTCAATGTAATCAATTACCAGAGAAGTAATGTGACCAAAATTCAAAATTATCAGCATGTAATTGATTACTATCAAGTGACCGTTGCCAGTTTTCAAAATTTGAACTGTGTAATCGATTACCAGTAATTGTAATCGATTACTAGACCCAAAAATGCACCAACAGGTGTGTTTTTAAGAGATACATCTCTTGGGAGTGATCCCCAACGGTTTACATGAGTTTTGCCTATAAATATCCATCTTTTAACATTCTTTAATGTATGAAAAACATATTGCAAAGATCATTTCAACAATCATTCTTTTTCATCAATCTCTTTGTTCAAATCTTGGCCAAATATTCTTATTTTTTTAGAAGCCTTCTAAGTGCCTCAATTTGTAACATCTACTCTATTCAGAGAGTTATTTCTTGTAATACTTTTTCAAGTTTGTGTACAAGGGTGAGGCATCCCTTGATAGAACAAGAGTGGGGTATCTCTTAATTGTTAGAGACTCAAACACAAGGGTGAAGGATCCCAAGGTATAGGAGTGCTTTTTGATTGTAAAGGAATTGAAGTTAGTGGAACTTTCAAGCGGGTTGTTTGAGAGAACTAGATGTAGGCCACAGAGATGACCAAACTAGTATAAACCAAGTTTGCAATCTCTCTTCCCTTATCTCTTTAAGATTATTGCAAGTTTATTTTTTCCATTGTTAGTTCTCTTTGCTTGCATACTCATCATCTTTTCAACAAGGTTTTCATACATTTCCTCATACATCTTGTAAAAAGACTTTAGAGTGGTTTTCAAAAGAAAAAATTTGTGAACTCAATTCACCCCCCCTCTTGAGTTCATTGAGCCACTTGGATAACAAGTGGTCTCAAAGCTAGATTCTTGTATAAGGCTTAAAAGCTTCAAGAATAGTAATGGCCTCATCAAAATCTTTCTTTTCTGAAGGAAACTCTATTAATAGGCCTCCTATCTTCAATGGTGATGGTTACCCGCATGGAAATCTTTATAGAAGCTATAGATTTAGATATATGGTATATAGTAGAAAATTGTCCTTTCATTCCTACAAATATTGCACAAGATAAGAAAGTTGAAAAACTTAGAAATGAGTGGAGTGATGAGGATAAAAGGAAAGTTCAATATAACTTGAAAGCCAAGAACATAATCAATTCAGCTTTAGGGATTAATGAGTATTTTAGAGTGTCAAATTGTAAAAATGCAAAAGAAATGTGGGACACCTTACAAGTCACTCATGAAGGCACCAGCGATGTCAAGTGATCTAGAATAAACACTCTCAAACACGAGTATGAACTCTTTAGAATGAATCAAAATGAAAGTATTCAAGACATGCAAAAGAGATTTACTCATATTGTTAATCATCTTGCCTCTTTGGGAAAGACATTTCCAAATGTGGATCTTATTAACAAAGTGTTGAGATGTTCAAGTAGGCAATGACAACTAAAAGTGACAGCTATTGCAAAATCAAAGGATTTGGCCACTATGTCTCTTGCCACTCTCTTTGGAAAACCTCAAGAACATGAGTTGGAACTTACAAGACTCAATCAACATAAAAAGAATGACAAAAAGAAGAAAGGAATTGCTCTCAAAGTCTCATCTTCTGCACATGAAGAAAGTGATGATGATGATGACATTGATGAACAAGAAGGTATGGATGAAAATGATGAAAGTTTTAGTTTGTTTGTGAAAATGTTTGGCAGGTTTCTAAAGAAAAAGGGAAATCAAATAAAATCAAATTTCGACCCTAAGAAGAATTTCAAGAAGGGTGAAGAATCCTCTCCAATCCCGAGATGCTATGAATGTGATCAACCGGGACACATGAAAATGGAATGCCCTATCGACAAAAAGAAAATGAAAAAACTTGGGAAAAAATATCTCAAAGAGAAGAAAGGAAAGAAAGCATACATAACATGGGAGGAGAATGATATGGATTCATCAAGTGATTCTGAAAATGAAGTTGAAAATCTAAGTCTCATGGCTAGAGATTATGAAAGTGATGAAGAGGTAATATCCTTTAATCTTGATTTATCTCCTTTATTTGATGAACTTCAAGATGCTTTTAATGATTTGCATAAAGAATCTATTAAACTTGCAAAATTTGTTTCATCCTCCAAGAAAGTCATTTCAAATTTAGAAAAAGAAATTTCCAAATAAAACAAAGAATTGGAGGAATTCAAACTTGAAAATGAAACTCTAGGATTAAATTATGCAAACTCATCTTGTACTAAATGCTTAGTGTATGAGAAAGATATTAAATCCTATTCATGTTCATTGTAACATCCCCTACTGCTTTATGGATTGACGACTGTCCCCACAAACCAACACGGGTCCTTTCAGCATGCTTTGTCCTCACTTACACGCTTCCTGGGAAAACTTCCCAGGAGGTCACCCATCCCAAAATTACCCCAGGTCAAGCACGCTTAACTGTGGAGTTCTTTCAGTTTAGGCTACCGAAAAGAAGATGCATCTTGTTGGTATAGGTAGTGCAAATCAATTCATATAAGCCCTCCTCAACTGTATAGTCCCATACCTATACAATCTTAGGATCCCTCTCATTCGGGTGTGTAATCGGTTCATTCATGTACCCCTCCGCTTAGAGGACCTTGCGAGGAGCCGCTCCTTGTCCGTGCCCTCTTTGCACCGGCGATCACTCCTCGTCCTCGTCCCCGGGCGTTACATTCATCATGCGAAAAGTTTGAAAAAAAGATAAATGATTTGAAAAACACTCTTGCAAAGTTTACCTTTGGTAAAAATAATTTAGATATTTTATTAGGTAAACAAATATGTGTTTTTGACAAGGCCGGATTAGGATACAATCCAAAGGGCCAAGAAAAGCTTTACAAAAACTATTTTGTATCATAAAAAATGTCTAGCTCTCCATTCCTAACATGTTTCCATTGTGGTAAGAAAGGTCATAGTGCATCAACATGTTATATTAGAAAGAATGGACATGTAGTAAGAAAAATGATGTGGATTCCAAAGGACACTTTGCCCAACTCTAACACTAAAGGACCCAAGAAAATTTGAGTACCTAAATCAAAATTGTGATATTGTGATATAGGATCTTTTGAAGAAAAGTTGGTACATTGATAGTGGATACTCCAAGCACATGACAGGAGATGCATCAAAGTTTACATACATTACTCCCAAGAATAGTGGTCGTGTAACATATGGAGATAACAATAAAGGAAAAATCCTTGGAGTTGGTAAAGTTGGTAAAGATCCTTCTACCTCTATAGAAAATGTTCTACTTGTTGATGGGCTTAAACATAGTCTATTAAGTGTTAGTCAATTGTGTGATAAAGATTTTTGGGTATTATTTGATTCACTTTACTACTTCATTGAAAGTATAAAGGATAGACAAGTAAAGTTTATAGGACATAGAATAAACAGCGTGTATATGATAAACCTAGAAGATATTCCTTCAAATCATGCACATTGTCTCATAAGTAAGGAAGATGATTTATGGTTATGGCATAGAAGAATTGCACACATTCACATGGATCACTTAAATAAGTTAGTTTCAAAAGATCTAGTAATTGGTCTACCAAAACTCAAATTTGAAAAAGGTAAACTGTGTGATATATGTCAAAAAGGAAAACAAGTAAGGGTCTCTTTTAAATATAAAAATGTTATCTCAACAACTAGACTTTTACAACTTTTGCACATGGATCTTTTTGGTCCGTCTAGAACTATGAGTTTTGGAGGTAACTACTATGCTCTAGTGATTGTGGATGATTATTCTAGATATATATGGACTTTGTCTCTTGCTTATAAAAGTGATGCATTTCATGCATTTAGAAAACTTGAAAATGTTATTCAGAATGAGAAAAATCTTAACATTGCATCCATAAGAAGTGATCATAGTGGGGAATTTGAAAATGGTTCTTTTGAAAATTTTTGTGACGATCATAGAATTGAGCATAATTTTTCTGGCCCAAGAACTCCACAACAAAATGGAGTTGTTTAAAGGAAAAATTGGTCATTAAAAGAAATGCCAAGAACTATGCTCAATGACTCAAATCTCCCTAAATACTTCTAGGTGGATGTAGTAAATACTACTTGTTATGTTATAAATAGAGCCCTAATAAGGTCTATTTTAAAGAAAACCCCTATGAAATATACAAAGGGAGAAAACCAAATATTTCTCATCTTCATATCTTTGGATGTAAATGTTTTGTTTTAAACAATGGGAATGATAACTTGGGCAAATTTGATGCCAAATCTGATGAAGGAATATTTCTTGGGTACCCTCTACATAGTAAGGCTTTTAGAAATTGTAACAAAAGAACTATGACCATAGAAGAGTCTATTCATGTTGCTTTTGATGAGACTAGCCTCCTTAAGCCGAGAAAGGAAATTTTTTATGATCTTATGGATGCCTTAGAAAACATTCATATTCATGAAAAAGAGTTAGAGACCAAGGAAGAAGAAATCAAGAAGGAAACTCCGCTTCAAGAGGAACCAAACACAAGTGATCTTCCAAAGAAGTGGAGAACTTCAAAGAATCATCCACTTGACAACATCATAGGTGATATATCAAAAGGGGTAACAACTCAAAATTCTCTTAAAGATGCATGCAATCACATGGCATTTGTTTCTCAAATTGAACCCAAGAACATTAATGAAGCTATTATTTATGAACATTGGATTATTGCTATGCAAGATGAATTAAATCAATTTGAAAGAAATCAAGTTTGGGAACTAGTTCCTAAACCAAATGATCATCAAATTATAGGCACTAAATGGGTTTTTAGAAATAAATTAGATGAGAACGGCATCATAGTAAGAAACAAAGCAAGATTAATGGCTAAAGGATATAACCAAGAAGAAGGAATTGATTATGAAGAAACATATGCTTCTGTAGCTAGATTAGAAGTAATTAGAATGTTACTTGCTTTTACATCTATCATGGATTTTAAACTTTATCAAATGGATGTTAAAAGTGCACTTCTAAATGGCTTTATTCAAGAAGAAGTGTATGTTGATCAACCTCCTGGTTTTGAAGGCTTTGATTTACCCAACCATGTTTTCAAATTGAAAAAGTCTTTATATGATTTAAAGCAAGCCCCTAGGGCTTGGTATGAAAAGTTGAGTAAATTTCTTTTAGAAAAAGATTTTTCAAGAGGAAAAATTGACACTATACTCTTCATTAAAAGAAAGGAGCATGACATTCTCTTGGTACAAATATATGTGGATGATATTATTTTTTGTGCCACTAATGAATCTTTGTGCAAGGAATTTTCTAAAATCATGCAAAGTGAATTCGAGATGTCTATGGTGGGAGAATTAAATTTCTTTCTTGGACTCCAAATCAAGCAAACCAAGGATGAGATATTTATCAATCAATCAAAATGTTGCAAGGAGTTACTCAAAAGATTTGGAATGGACAATGCAAAGGAGATTGCTACTCCCATGAGCACTGTTTGTTACTTAGACAAAGATGAAGGAGGCAAGTCAGTAGATATTAAAAAATTTAGAGTTATGATCGGATTCCTCCTTTATTTATTTGCAAGTAGACCTGATATAATGTTTAGTGTTTGTCTATGTGCTAGGTATCAAGCTAATCCTAAAGAATCACATTTTAGTTGTATTAAAAGAATTATGAGATATTTAATTGGCACTATAAATATAGGATTATGGTACCCTAAAGGCAACTCATGCAATTTAATTGGATATTCAGATTCTGATTTTGCTGGGTGCAAATCTGATAGAAAAAGTATTAGTGGAACATGTCACTTAATTGGATCTGCACTAGTTTCTTGGCACAGTAAGAAACAAAATAGTGTGGCATTATCCACTGCTGAAGCAGAATATGTTGCTACTGGAAGTTGTTGTGCTCAAATTCTTTGGATGAAATAACAACTTTCAGATTATGGTTTAGTACTTGACCATATTCCTATAAAATGTGATAATACAAGTGCAATTAACTTATCTAAAAATCCCATTTTGCACTCTAGAACTAAACATATTGAAATTAGACATCATTTCTCAAGAGATCATGTGCAAAAAGGTGATTGTGTTTTAGAATTTGTGGAAACAAATAAGGAACTAGCAGATATATTCACAAAACCCTTGTCCAAGGAAAACTTCTTGTATATAAGAAGAGAACTAGGAATAATTGACCCCTCAAATATATAATTAGTCATTGTTCTTGATGTTTGTGTGTTTGTTTGATGAAATGTTTATTTCAATTTTTTTTTTATTTGCTATATATTAATTTTATTGTTAAATTATAAGCTTTTGATATTCAATTAGTTTAAATTATGTAGTTGCACTTGAAACTTGATTGAATTTATATCATGTTTATTTGAGTGATTATTTGACTACTTGTTTATGTCATATTTTTTTTAATTGATATACATTAGCTTTGCTTTAAGATTTAATTTGTGTGATTGATCATTTATATTTGATTAATTATTTGTGGTTTGAATAAGTTATTAAATTGTTTGATCACAGTATAAATTGTATTTAAAATCTATTTAAAAAAAATTGTAATTGATTACATATGTCATGTAATTGATTACCAGAGGGTCTGTTACAATTGAGGCCCAATTCTGGGCTTAATGTAATTGATTACACATTGGTGTTATCGATTACCAGTGGGCATTTTGAGAGAACAACCCCCTCTCTCTCCTCCATTTCGCTGAGAGCTCTCTCTCTCCCCATGCGCACCTCTCTCTCTCTAACTTCTCTCTTCCATATCTTTCTCATTTCTCAACTAAAATCATTCAAACAACTTCCATATTCTTTTTTTTTTCCTTCTCTACAAACCCCACCGAATAGTTTTTTGAAAAAACTCCTTCAAATGGCAGAATCATCGCAGGCCACCCCTAAGAGAAAGAAACCCATGACCACCGCTGCTAATGTACCCATGACCACCACCACCTCTGCCTCGTGCTGTTCATCCCCAGCCGCCGTCACCCAGCCTCTGCAGCTGGAAACCCCTCTATTTCAGCCATGGTCCAAAATCCCTCATTCTCCTCTTCAAGAATTTCCTCTTTTTTCTCTACTTCGAAATAGCAAGAAAGGTATTTTAAATCCTTTCAATCTAGAGATATTATTGATCCTAAATACCTAGATCAGGGGTTCTTTGAGTCTAAGAATTTTGATTGCTATCAAGTTTTCAAAAACTATGACTTGTTGGAGTTCATGACCAATTTAGTTCATTTGTTCTATTGCAATTTGGAAATTCGTGATGGATGCATCTATTCTGAAGTTAAGAAAATTCCACTTGTCATTGATTAAGGTCTATTCTATAATATAACAAATTTGAGTTCTGATGGTGAACAATTTGAGGGTCGTATTGTTGAGGATTGGAAAGAGGATTACTCCAATCTTGATGCCCGTCAAATGATTTGTAATGAAGGGGCTGATATAACTGGTAGATTGCTGGTAGGGTCACTCAATTTTGACTGTCGCATCATGCATTATGTTATTGCTCGAATTCTGCATCCTAGGCTCACAAACCTTGCACAATTAACAGAGGAGGACATCATTCTGATGTGGGCTTTACTGACTGGATGCCAAATTGATTGGGCTCATCTAGTCCGTTATCATATGCAAAAGGCCCTTAAGGCAAATGCCCCACTTCCATATGCTCACTTGATCACCCTGTTCTTAGAATACTTTGATGTCCTATTAGATGACGAGCACTTTGTTATAGTTCAGCGTTCCTATGCCATTGGTGCTGGTGCTATTTCTTCTTTTGGCTATGCAAAGACTCTTGATAATCAATGGGTTCGCAAAAGAGACATTCAGCGTGAGGATAAGCAGAACGTACTCCTTCCCCTCCACACCCATCATCTTCATCCATATTTGAACTTCTTTTTTAGATGCGTGGACTTCGTGTCTATGTTGGCGAGCGATTTGATGCGCTTGATTCTCGCATGGCTCATGTTGAGGGTGATTTGGGTGCTATCCATCATCATCTTGGCATTCATGATAACTTTGTAGCCGATGATGCACCACCGTCTTGATTCACTTTGATTATGGAATCTACTTCTGTCTTTGATTATCTTATCTATGTCTTATAGTTGAACTTTTATAAGGATACTGATTCTGACTTTTGTTCTTTTGGTATTTGAACTTGTAGTTTTGAGACTTATGGTGAACTTGGATTCTGTTTTATGCTTAAAAGTTATATGGTGCTTTGACATATATCCTAGATTATGATGTGTGGGTTTTGATGTTTGCTATGGTTGTTAGTTTGGTCTATTGCAATTTTGTGGTTTTGTGCCTATCTCTTTTTGATAATGCCAAAGGGGGAGAGATATATGGTATGGTGAGGATTTACACCATGGTTAAGAGGGAGCATATAGTTTGTAATTTATTATTCGTCTTTGAAAAGAACAATTTGTATTTTGTTTATCTTTGAGAAATCCATGCATATACTTAGGGGGAGTGAACGCAACGCATATTTTGTCATAGGTCATATCTATTATCGCTCCTCACCTAAGATGGTTGTCATCATCAAAATGGGGAAGAATGCGAATTCTATTTTTGTAGGTTTTGATGATGCCAATGACAAAAAGAATAGAAGCAAAATGATATGGACTTCATGAAGATGAACATGCAAATGATCAAGTCTTTTGGATAGGATATTTTTTTAGGACTTAGATTATCTTTGTCAAAAGATTTCTTTTAAGTAAGTTTATTTGCCCTTTTTAAAGTTAATCATGTTTTGATCTATGGAGAATTTTTTTTGAAATATTTCATATGTTCTTAATGAAGAAATTTGTTTTGATTTGTGAAAATACAAGTTTGATTTGAAAGGAAATATCTCAAAGATGTTTTAAAATGGTTTAAGAGTGAAAGAGTGTCTTAGCATGTGTAAAACTTTTAATTTTTTGAAGTTCTGGAACTGATGTAATCTATTACATCAATGTAATCGATTACCAGCGAAGTAATATGACAAGAATTTAAAATTATCAGCATGTAATCGATTACACACTGAATGTAATCGATTACTATCAAGTGATCGTTGCTAGTTTTCAAAATTTGAACTATGTAATCGATTACCAGTAATCAAGGTAGCTAAGATCGAGATCTTACCTGGGATCGGACGGGATATGCAAAATCATAAAACGTGGGATCGTAACACGGATCGTTAGATCCTACCAAAACTAACATACACATATATATTTCATATAACATTACATAAATAAGTAAAATAGCCACAACTAACATACTTAACTTCAATTTAAAATGCAAATAGTCCAAGAGCCATAAGCCCATAAGTCACAACCATTTTAATGACAATTTTTTTTAACTCAAATAATACCTAATCAACAGTCAACAAAATAATATGTGAACAGAAAAAAAATAACAGTAACCCAAAATTTTAGCCATATAAAAAAACGCCAACCACACTTGCACCAAAAAAAACCCAACCACACTTGCACCCAAAAACCCAATCCGTATCCCTCAAAACAAAAACAACAAAAAAGCCTAATCACTAAAATACTAAAAAACGCCGACCATAGTTAAAGAAACCCACTATCACCTACCCGGCTACCCCTTGATGATGGTAGAAGTAAAACAACAACATGAACAAAAAAAAAGTAGCGAAGCGAGCGGATGCGATGAGACGAAGCGAGAAATAGCAAAGTTGAGGCGTGCGAGAGGTCTTTGCTATGTTGCGGAAGAGGTTGCGACGGGGAGGGAGACATGCAGCTGGCTGTGATGGTGGCATGAAGGTGACACAACGACAAAGACGTCGGCGGAACACGAACTCAGGAACACGAATAAGGGACTTAGCAACTCAAGGAACGGAAGACCCAAAGCGAGCGAAGAAGTAGAACCCGATCCGGAAGCTTACGGAGAAGGCGTTGGCGAAAGCGGCGCGGCCAAACGAGGCAACACCGGCGGTGGCTTTGGGGACAAATCGGCACGCAATGATGGACTCCGTCGGTGTTTGGGCCGCGTTTGGGCCGCTTCACCAAGCTCCATCGTGGAATCGTCCGGAGCGTTGAGATCGGCCGATTCCAGCGATCTTACGATCTTCCCCGGCGATCCCACGACGCAACGAAGGGAGCGAGCCAGAGCTGGGATCGGGATCAGAAATGGGTTGCGAAATCGTGGAATCGTGCGATCTCATGATGTATCGCGTGATCCTAGCAACCTTGCCAGTAATTGTAATCGATTACCAGACTCGAAAATGCACCAACAGGTGTGTTTTGAAGAGATACATATCTTGGGAGTGATCCCTAACGGTTTACATTAGTTTTGCCTATAAATATCCATCTTTTAACATTCTTTAATGTATGAAAAACATATTGCAAAGATCATTTCAACAATCATTCTTTTTCATCAATCTCTTTGTTCAAATCTTGGCCAAATATTCTTATTTTTTGATAAGCCTTCTAAGTGCCTCAATTTATAACATCTACTCTATTCAGAGAGATATTGCTTGTAATACTTTTTCAAGTTTGTGTACAAGGGTGAGGCATCCCTTGATAGAACAAGAGTGGGGTATCTCTTGGTTCTTAGAGACTCAAACACAAGGGTGAAGGATCCCAAGGTGTAGGAGTGCTCTTTGATTGTAAAGGAATTGAAGTTAGTGGAACTCTTAAGCGGGTTGTTTGAGAGAACTAGATGTAGGCCACAGAGGTCACCGAACCAGTATAAACTAAGTTTGCAATCTCTCTTCCCTTATCTCTTTAAGATTATTGCAAGTTTATTTTTTCCATTGTTAGTTCTCTTTGCTTGCATACTCATCATCTTTTCAACAAGGTTTTCATATGTTTCCTCATACATCTTGTAAAAAGGCTTTAGAGTGGTTTTCAAAAAAAAAATTTTGTGAACTCAATTCACCCCCCTCTTGAGTTCAATGAGGCCACTTGGATAACACAGAGATGGTTTAGACTCCGATTTCAGAGATGATGTTATTTTCCCTGTGGTAAGTCTTACTTTGGAGTAAGGCTTAGTTTAGAGTTTTATTAGAGTTGAGTGCTCCAGTAAATGTGCAGGTAGGATCCAGCCACACATTATTTTCAGACTATGTATATGTATTTAGAGACTCAAATATTTATGTATATGTTCTCAGAGTATGAATATGAAATTTAAATGTAAAGTATCGGCAAAGAATTTTGTAAATAGCTAGAGATGTATTGACGATTTAGTTTGCAAGGATTAAACAAATTTTCAGAAATTGAATTAAAGGATTCTAAAGTTTTAAATATTAAAGTATTTTAGAGTTTTGATTTCAGAAATTCGGTCATGGATAAGAATTTAAATAAAGATTTAATGGAAACTATGTTTTAAGAATGAATATTTTCATAAATTATGTATTTAGAGAGCCCCGTCACCCAGAAGGTTTATATGGGGATGGGATTTCTCACGTGCCGGTCACGTTTCCAAGTCGGGTCATGACAAAGTCTTAATGGTCCCAAGAGAAATATAACACATAAACCAAGCTAAATATTACATGCTCAAAGGTTTAGAATCCATTCATTATAATGAACTAAATAAAATACTTTTTATGAACTAAAAATATTTTACAATCAAATAGATAATGAAGTAAAAAAAACAAAGCTATAGTACCATACAATTCCACAACTTATGCATAAAGCTTTATTAATTGAAAACTCATGGTTTAACACATTAAAACAAATTTATACATCATCTAAATATTTGAAAAAAACATAATCAAAATTTTCAAAAGATCTTTAATCATAATTTGCAACCATATAAGTAGATAAATAAACATGCATCATATACATATAGATTAAGTGTTTTATGTCATCATTTTTAAATCATTCAAAGATATAAAAAACAATTAATATAAGCTTTGAGTATCATATAGCACAACATCATACAAGAAAATCATATATGAAACTTAGAAGTGAAAAAAAAAAAACCCTACTTGTTCTTAGAGCCTAAGAAACTTTGCTACACCAAGGTTAGACCAACAACTTCTTCAACTTTTCTAAACCTTTTCTAAGGGCTAAAATTCATGTATGAAGGCTAGAAAGTGTTGATGGTAGATGGTGATAAGAAGAGATGATAATTTGGGGGTGTTTTGCCAAAAATTTGTAAGTGTGAAAATGAAGTAAATGAAGATAAATGATTGCTACACGTTTTTTATAGTTTTTGGGTAGAAGAATGAAGTGTGGAGTTGTGTTTAGAGGTGTGCTATTTATAAAAAAAAAAGTCTAGGATTAAAATATTATTAATGTTATAATTTATTTGTCATATTTAGTTAGTTTCATTAGTAAAATATTAAAACTAATACTAAATAATTTAATAAACTCTCAATTATCACTTAAAGACAAACTAAAATGTTAATGAAATGATTCAAAGACATTTAGTAAATTTTAATATATTTACATATAATTTAATAATGAATTATTCAAAATAAGGTAAAATTACTTAAACTAGTCAATCTTAATTAAGCTAATTAATTAGCAAATGACTTAATTTATTTTTAAATATCTTCATTAGATTATTAGAGATATAATACAAGGATTCACGAAATTTATATAATTTTTTATAATTATTTTCATTTTATTTGGTATTTTACATTATTACTAGTGTTATTAGGAGTTAATTAATTAATAATTTATTTAAATATTTTTAAATTATTCTTATCTTATCTTGGCAACCTCTAGGTCTGAATCTTTTCTCTATTAAAGTTGTAGTGGGTGGCAAGTTCTCTTAAATGATGAAAATGACAAATTTTGCATATTAAAATTTTATTTTAAAGTTACATATACTAGGTAATTAATAAAATATTCATCTAAAAAATTATATTTCCTTGATATATTATCAATAACATGTTTTTACTTTATTTACATGCTATCTATAATTTTTTTATGAATTTTATATAATTTTTAGTATTTTTAATATAGTTTTACCTTAATTAGGTCTATTTTAAGTTAATTAAAATAATTAATTATCTATAAATAAAATATATATTTTTTACAGCAGCCCATGTCATTTTTTTGAGCTGTCCAACATGATAAGGGGACAGGCTCACCATGTTTGAAATTTTTAATCAAATTTGGTGGGTTGTTTTTTAATAATTATGTGATGACAATTCATTTTCACTTTATATATATATATATATATATTATTTTTTATAAATCTGAATTCTGCACTATTCTAGATGTCATTTAATTGATTTTAAGGGGATTAGTGAGATTAATCAATATTTAGAAAAATTATCTTAAAGCTTAGGTAATTAATTAGGTATTTTAAGCTTTATTTAAGTCAAAATTAATTAATTAAAGATCAATATGATTTTTAACACTATCCATGGTTTAATGAAGAGTCCCATTTCATGGTCCTCTTTGTCTAATATTATAAGTTAGTTAAAAAAAAATTTAATGTGACCTAGAGTTATTTTCTAGGATTTTTTGGTATTTATTTTATACCCTAGGTTAAGTTATTTTTGTGTAATTATAATAATATTATACAAATTTACTTAATATTGATATTTATCATCAAAATCATATTTAAAGTGTATTTATAATTTTTCATCATAATTTTTTTTATACTCTTTAAACTTTTCTAAAATTTATATTGGCTTTTTCTATAGCTAATTATGTTATAAGCTTATTTTCTATTATTTAGTGGCATTTTTTTAATTTTAATAAAATCCAAGGAAATAATTAAATATTTTACATTTTGATGCTAAGTCTTGTATATTTTAATTAGACATTTTTTTTAATGATTATCTTTAAATATTTTTTGCCTAAACAAAATCCTCATACTTTCTAAATTAAAAAAACTATAATAAAGTAACACTATATTAAGAAAAATCGGGGATGTTACATTTGATTCCAAGAATATGGTTCTATCATATAACACTCCAAGAACGTGTAGAATCTTAGACTTAGTGAAATTTAGAACCTGGATTTATCTGAGGACCCGTGTGCCGCTCTACGCTTTCCTAGGTAACAGTATATGTAGGGTATTACAACGGTTCTACATGGTTCCACAAGCATTTAGAATTCTCTATAGCAATTTACTTTTTTTCCACAATATTCTATATTTTTCTACGATCTTCCTGAATCTTCTGCGAATTAACTCAAGGAATACCATTTGTGACAACCAACTGACATTCCAACAGTCACAATTGCAAGATTTTAATCACCTAGGACCATTTTTTAATCGATTGGCCTCATCATTGTTGACCTTCTTACAATATCAAGATCTTATTTAGTCCAAAGACAGATCAACACCATTTTGTTGGAAGTGCCCCTCTTTGGGTAAATATAAACATTTAATGGTTGGTTGGGATAAAAGGAGAAACTAAAAAAAATAAATAGAAAAAATAAAAAAATAGAAGAAAATATATTTTCTTTTTTATGAATTTAGATGAAGATAAAATGAGAAAAATGAAGAGAAAAATAAGAGTTGAGTCCTAAGGACATAATTATTCTTAGTGTAATAAAAAAAATAAACCCTAAAGAAATCCATACTAATTTAAAATGTCAGATAAATCGATTTCTCTAGAAAAAATAGGACAAATTATTCCTAAAAAATGTCAAATTGATCCATGTATAGTGGGGTTAATTTTTCTATTTTTTTAATTAGCTATGATTTCTTTGGATATTTTTTATTGGAGGGACCCATTTTTAATTTTTTTTTTAGAAGGACCAATTAATCTAATGTGAAATTTAAGAGGGACCATATTAATAGTTTTATCTAAATCTAATTAGTTTTTAATCATTTATCAATGGTATAAACATCATTTCACAGCTCTCTCCACGATTATGTTTTCTAGGAGCCTGAGGGGAGGCATATTTTAAGTGGACCTCACATTCGTTTCTCATTTTATTTTTATTTTCCACTCATAATCGAACGATGGAATAGTTTTACTTCGTATTAACCAAGGTTAAGAAAACCAGACCGGGTATCGAACCGGTCAAGGTACTGGTTCAAAGGTTTAGAGGTCCAACCGGTTCAACCGGGGTTCAACCGGATTATAATAAAATATATATATAAATATATATGTATAATTAATTAGAACATAAAAAATATATTAAATTATTAACATTAACATAATTAACACAATATATATATATTCATAGGTTTATAAAAATAAACCTAATCCATATAAAATTTCTCTAGTTCCAGTCTCACAATATGGTTACAAAAGTATTTGAAAACAATATTTGTTAGTGATTAGCGAGTTTTATGGTGAACAATCCGTAGATATTAGTATTTTTTTCATATATAAAATAAATATAATCCATTTTTTTCATTTTTGCTCTATGACTACTATAAAATATCAGAATTTAAGATTTGAAACTAAAAAAAATAAAAATAAAAATTTAAGCTCCGGACCGGTCCAACCGGTCGATTCCAGATTTTCCGATTTTTCAGTTCGACCGGTTTGCTGAGCTCAAATCCTCCGGTTTTGGCTACTCAACCGGACCGGCCAGGTGACCAGTTCCCGGTTAACCCGGTCGGACCGGCCGGTCCGGTCCGGTTTTCTTAACCTTGGTATTAACTCCTCAAATTTGTCCCTACTAAATTCCTTATTTGACAAAGTAGTTACTAATAAAAATAAATTATTAAATTAATCATTTGGTCCCATAATAATAAATATCGGATACTTATTACTTGTCACTGATATTAAGTCATAATAGATTAAACTAATCTTTGGTGCATCTCCATTTTCTATTTTGAAAAAAAAAATTGATTTAAATGTCTATTTACTAAATTAAAAGATATTAATTTTTTATTATTTAGTTATACCCTTATTATAATTAACTGTACCTTATTTACCATTAACTTTTAAGAGTATAATCATAGTAAATAGGGATAATCTTATCAATTAACATATTTTTACATGATTAACAATATTCATTTATTGTTTTCTTCATATATATATATATATTGGACACTTGACAGGCAATTGAGGAAGTACAATATGTAATGATATTTTTTATTGTTTGATGCAAGCAACGTATTATATAAATTTATCCATCAAACATTCCTTGTACGTTAAAACAATAGATAATTGAATCAAATATAGGGAGATAGGATAACACCTGACTAGTTTTTAACGCATAAGGTTTATCTTTCTTTTTTTATTAAATAATAAAAATAATATAATAAATAAAATAAAATTGTTCAATAAATCATAATAAATAAAATACAATAAGAAATACATTAAATAGGTAACAATTAAATTAAATAAATAATATTTAATATAAAAATAAATTATAAATTATATACTAGTACAATATATAAACAAATAATAAGTAATATTTGAAATATAAGGCAAGAATTAATATAAAAATATATTCCACTTGATATTTATTATTAATTAAAATTTAAATAATATGAGAAAAATACTAGAAAAATATTAAATTATATAAAATAAAGAGAGTATTTTTATATGTTTATAATTTATAGAAATAATAAATAGTTGTAAAATATTTATAAAATGTTAAACATTGTTTAATATAAAAAAAAAAAATTATTCCATATTTATTGATAGTTGGAGTTATTTGTAAACAAATGACAACATTTTATTTTTATTCCATATTTATGTATAGTTATTATTATCTGTAAATAAATGATAATATTATATAATATAAAATATAATATTTTATATAATATCACACCAAACATTGTATAATATTAAAAATTTATTAGGTCTTGTACTATTAGGTTTTATCATATCATTACAAGAAAAACAAAGATTTAGCTATGGACAAATCCGTAACTAATGAGTGAAAATCCGTAGCTAAACATATTTTAGCAACGGATTTGTCTGTTGCTAATTTTCTCCTAGCTAAATTTTACCAACGATTGTGTCTTCGTCTCTAAATTTAGCAAAGGACTTGTCCGTCACAATTCATTGCTAAATGGGCAAAGGACTTGTCCATTGTAATCCGGTGCTAAATGGGATGACTGATAACATTTATGGGTTTCATTTAGCCACAATGACTAAATGTGGTTAATATGTTATTTACCCACAGTAGTAAAATGTGAGTAATTTTGATTCTCTTTGTTTTCATTTAAAACCACCATAGTAATACCACATTTTATCATAATTTAATACCTGTTTATTATAATATCAATTAATTTCTTATAAAAGAACAAAATATTTATCATTGACTATAAAACAAAGGATTACACATCACCTAAGATAACTCAAAATAACATCTATATAGAGAGGTCTCATAGTTCTCAAAGTGTCATCCTAAGTAATACATATGAAATGATTTTATATTATATGACACAAAATGATAGGACTATCAGCAATATATATATATAAAAGTTTTTGCCTGCCTATCCAAAAGTTCTATCAAAATATCTAACTAGATCTTCAGTGGGCAAATGAATCAAGACCATTTGATAGGTTCTCTTTGGAAAGTGCTAGCAAGTAGATTTACTACTATTTGCACTTCTTGTTGCATCACTTCTTGAACCATTGCTTTCATATCTCTCATCCTATTATCAATCTCACTTTTCATTGCCTCTTCAAACTTAGATGTATAACATAACTTAGGCCAATAATAATTGAATATCAATTTAGAAAAACAAATATGCAAAGAAACTAATGTCAAAAAGCTCATTAATCAACTAATAATCTAAAACCAAAAAATAATACTAAAGCCAAACCATAAAAGTAACAATTTGATTTTGAAACCAACACATATTGATTCATATAAGAAACAAATACAAAAACTTTAGAGAATACAAGAATGAGTATTAAACCAAAGCAACAACAAAGGTTAACAGATAACTAAATGCCACATGCCCAAGTATGTCCTCATCTAGTAGCCATTCCCTAGAGTCAAGGATCCCAATTCCCATCTATTAATCACCTATGTTATCACCTCAACTCACAAGTTTAGTTCATAAAAAAAGGGTTCATAATTTTGATTGCTTAATTTCTATATATCTCCCAAATCCCAATCAACCAAACAAAGATAAAGGATAACAACTTCCCCAAAGTCTTTTAACACTTGTTTTAACATCTAGTCTAACTAGTTTGTACACAGTACGTATGTCACAACCCAAAAATCGTGACCGACACATAAGGGATATTGTCCCTTATGGAAGCCTTTTAGAATTAATTTCATGAAATCATGCATATTAAATTACTAAATCAATTCTCATAATAAATTATAAATGAATAAATTCCTCAAAATTTCTTGAAAACTTTACTAATAAAATAAATAAAATATTTAATTAATCTAAATGTTCCAAAACCTATAACTGAAATAAATAATTTTAAATTGTGTTCCTTGAAGAAATTACATAAAATATAATTATGATAAAAATAACATAATTTTAAAATAATCATACATGTTAAATGATGTCTGAGGACCCTGCCTGCACACTACTGAAGCACTCTATTATAACATGATCCTAATTTAAACTTCACTACAAAGTGAAGCTCACCACTAGAGCAATTGCAAAGCTACTGAGACTGGGTCTGAATGATAACTGGATGTGCAATTGTAACTGTAAAGGGAGGAAAAGGAGGGGTGAGTTCATCAAAACTCAGTGAGTAAGTCTCCACTCACAACTCACATGGGACAACAACAAAATACATAATATATACATGCAGTTGCTATAAACAATTTATATATTTAGATATATATAACTTAACTGAAAATAATTTATCTAAATCATGGCAATAATTAGCAGAGAAATAAGAATTATTCTATACATAAACATCTGAGCTGGATAGCTGAATCTGAGCCAATGGCTAATCTGATGGGCACCTAACTAGGTCCTATAATAGACACCTCACTAGGTTCCTTATTGTGGGTGAGCTAGTCCTCTGGCGAACCACTTGGTACCAAGGTTAACGATCAATCCTGTAACCGTTAACTCACTGAGATGTTTCTCACTAATTATTAAAAAATAATAACTTACAATTAAACTGGATAAATATTAAAGTTCTGAATTCATATAATTCTAATAATCTGACCTTAGCATAACTGAGATTCTAAAATCATGCCAAAGGGATCACCAACTTATAGACATAATGATTTCAAAAGCCAATAGAATATGTATATGACAATTGTTATATTTTAACAAACTGACTTTACCATAACTGAGGTTCTAAAATCATGCCCAATGGATCACCAGCTTGCAGACATATTAATTTCAGAAGCCAACAGAGTATGTATCTGACAATTGTTATGAATCATACTTTATTCAACACTTTCAATAAATCATGTCTAATATTTCAAAATCTTTATAGGAAATTTATAGTCTGAAAAGTATGGTAATCATTATTTCTGCTGTAAACATTAAACTAAGGTCTCACAATTTCATAAACTAAGAAAAGGATATTCTATAACATGCAAGGTATCAACTATGGTCCCATGAGTTTTCTAAAATAAAGTTTTTATGATAACTGTGAAAAATAATAATTTTTCTGAAAATTGGCATAATTCGTGAAAGCATATATCTAGCATAAGTCATTCTAAAATTTCATAAATAATTTATACAATGCTAAAAAAAATATCAATGACGAAAAATATGGTCATGAGCTTAAACCCACTCACCGTTCGTTGTCGAGAGTACCTGACCACTACCTACATGATACTGGGGAATTGGAATGACACTTTCAACTGCCATAGAATTATAGGCAAGAATCAGGAATGACTTGGAATTGAATGAGAAGATAAAACTATACCATAATAATGTAAAGATTTGCTATACTCATAACCATATAAAGATAGGGGTGAAAGCACCTATAGGAAGAGATTAATTGAAGAGGGTTGAGAGAAATTATGTCTTTCTCTCTAGGGAAAAATCCTTGGGTGGCTAGGGTTCTTAAACTTCTTTTTGGAGGACCATAACGTGTCAAATATATAGCAAGAGATGAAAGATATTTGTAACAAAATTTATTTTATTTCTATTTTTCATTTTTCTCTTTTTATTTTTCATTTTAACCTTTCGTAAGTATTTAACTTCCACTTTGGTTAGAATTTGACCTCAAGGCTAGAAATAACGCTTATAGATAATTCTGTTAGCTTTCTAACACCATAAAAATCGCATCAATCGGACATCTATAATTCAAGATATTTACAAAATACTGAACATGGGTCATAATTTAACAGCATAAGGATAAGATTACGTTAAAGGTCTTCTATATATATATTCTAACTAACTGTGTGATATAGACAACAATAAGATAAGGATAATATCTAGATTAAATCTAATCATATATTTTGCAACTACTTGGACAATTCAAATTTAAACTACTTTAACGTATCTCTTAATTATCTTTTGTATCATAAATATATCTGTATGTATATTGAAATGAAAAGCTAATGGGATTCTTAAAACAAATAACACATATCTTAGGGTATTCATATTATCTTTTGAAATAATAATAATAAAATTTACATAATGAACAAATTTTACAGTAAATCTAATAATTAATAACTTCCTAAAAATATCTAATAATTGTCTATAATATGTAACAATTCATATTCATAATACATTTTAAATATAAATAATTCTAATATCTTCAAATAAATATCATAATTATGAAAGTTATATTGGTAAAATATTCCATACACACACACACACACACAATAATAGTCAAATCCTTATAGAATAATTACAATATCTGATAAAAAGAATGAATTAATATTACAACTAAAACTTTATATTATATTATAATTATATATGCATATATATTCTCAAATCTTAATTGATATTTACACCATAAATATAAATAGTAAATATCTAAATAAATCTTAATATGACCTTAGTAATTATACTAAAATCAATTTTTAAAGAGCATATATGAAAAAGGGAAATATATTATATTTCATCTCTTGTAATTCCAACAAAATATATAATAGTGATACAAATATAAATATCAACGATAATTATAAGCAATATTGAATCTAATAGATTTGATAAGATAATATTTTCAAAGTTAAAAAATCAAATACCATAACGCAAACTGAATATCATATTATATAAAAAGATTAAATATCAAATTCAAATAAAACCTAGACATTGATATGGAAAAAGATTGATATATAACATTATTATTTTCTCCTTTTGGGATTGATATTTTTCTTTTAAAATTAGATATTACATGGTTTGCTATTTCACATAAATTTAAAATAGAGATTTATATTTATTCATTATTTGATTTATTTATTTTATATATAATCTTTTTTTTCTATTTCTTTTTTTTAAGTATTTAAATATCTTTAAAACTTTATCCAACCATTCCTAAGTTTAGGCTTATCTTTCCTAAAGGAATCCAATTTTAAGATATTACAACGTACGTAAAAACACATCAAGATTAAATATTTAACTAAAAGTCTAAGCAAATCCAAACCATACAACAAGAACAATGTTTGAAAAGAAAATTTAAACACAAGTGAGACAAGATTCAACAAGTCTTAACAACCAAAAAGCATAATCATCTCCAAATATTACTTTACAAAATAAAGCATAATCTTTAAATAAACCCAACATCCAATCAGATTTTCAAAATGATCTATTCTTCTTCTTTGAGCTCAAATACCTTGAAAATATGAAATTATTTATAATTAGATTGTGAGTTAAATCAACAACTCCTAAAAAAAAAATAACATTAAAATACATAAACAAATATAACAACATATTTACTATTCCAATATGAAAAAAATCTGTTGGTTCAGAAAATACTTGATAACAATCTTTGATTCATTTTTTTCTCTGTTTGAAACAAATCTCTCCCTCTTTACTGCAAAAGAAAAATCTGGACTAACAAGTATCCTATTAGTCTATTGCTATTCAACTACTCAAAGAGTCACATAAAAAGAAATAAAAAAATCACATAATTAAAATCCCAGAATCCAAACAACAACAACAAAAACAAAGTGTGAAAGATTGGAATACCAATACGGACCGGTGGTGCCAAAATCGGGGTCAAAACAGATCTGAAGTTCACATTATGGCTGGCCTCGATTTTGCTTGTTAGATTTGGAGTTCACGCGGATGGCTAGCTTTCATCAACAACGGTGCTTCTTCGATGTTGCGAGCTCAGTCGAGGATGGTGGTGGTGGTGTGCGCGAGATGGAAGAGTGGCTGTGTTTTGGAGCAAGAGATGGAGAGGGTTTATAAATTAACTTTAAGTGGGCTACGCCTTGGGTTGTGTAGTCTGAGAGAACCCAGGAAAAATTAGTGCCAAAAATTTAGTGTGGGAAATTTTTTGCAATGGATATCATGGGATATTTCATTTGCTAAATTTAGCTACAGACCTTGCCGTTGCTAATCCCACACTATTTGCTGAACCTTTCTTGGGTCGCAACCAGACTTCTTGTCATCGCAAAATCCATCGCTAATCACATATATTAGCTAGGGATGTCAGAATTCATTGCTAAATCCATCGCTATATTTGATTTTTCTTGTAGAATTAAGCATTCCAAACGAGCCCTTAACAAATCTGCGAACGTGGTAATGATGCAACGTGACATTCTATTGTTACCGATTAAGGCTGTTTTGTTCTTTAATGGGGTGTTTTTGCCCGTGAAAAGTATAATTTAACTTTTTTTGTTTGGTAAATAGAAAAGTTAAAGTGATTTTGCCCCGACTTTTAAAAGCTATGAGTGTTTTTGAAAGCATTTCAAGGAATGATTTTAGAGCTGACTTGTACTCTCTAAAACTTAAAAGACTAATATGATTTTGATTTGTTTAATGGCAATAAAAATTGAAACTACTCTCTTTAATATTTATATTCATTATAATCATTTTTGAATTCTAGGAGTAATTTTATATATTTATCAAGCACTATTATTGTGCTTATTCTTATTAGAAAATATTTTTATATTATTTTACCAAACAATACTAGTTTTGGATTTTTGGAGAATCTAAAAAATTTAACAACTCTAAAAAAACATCATAGTATGATCAAACCAAACCTAAAATTAATAAAGGGCGGATGTGGGTAAAAACTTATTTAGGGTCGTTGGCATTCACTAATCCTAATCTTAATATGTAACAATAGATTGCAACATTATCATTCCAATCACAACACCTAAGCAACTTTATTAAACTTAACGTGAGATATCTCCCCAAGTGTCCAATATTTATGTTTGTCATAGATCGAATGGCTAATTTAATTTATTCAATTGATAGACACCTTATCCAACAAAAAATTTATGAGATTGATTTGGAAATTTACTCAACTTTCTTCCATTTCTTCAACGCCACTTTTTTCTCCCTTTTTATTATTTTTTTTCCTTCTAAACAAACAAACGGCTAGCCCTTCCATTTGTAAGCACGTGGCATTAGTTTTGTGGCAGAGCTTATGACAATGGCATTAATGTGTCCCTCTCTTACAAAATATCAATCAAATTTAACCATATACCAATATTAAAAAATATGATAAATAATATAGTAATATAATATTTTTATGTAAAATAATGCTATATATATGGATTAATATATCATAATTATCATTAATTATAGAGCATATTAAATAATTAAAAATAAAATATTATACTAATGATAATTAATTATTCAAGAGTATTATTAAAATAAAAAAAATCTACTTTATTGAAATGTTAAATTGATTGATATTTTTTAAAAGATAACTTTATTTAAAAATAAATAAATATTTTAAAAGAAAAAGAAAAGAGTAATAAATAGCAAGATATCAAACGGGACATAAATATAATATATACTATATGAAATGCTTCGTGCTTCATGCATGAATGGGTGCCATCTTAAAATCATTAAATATTTTTGAGTGAGAATCTGATTTGACCTCTCAAGAATTATTTGTCCAACTATTTTGTCCCAGTTGAACTCATTGTCTCTCGGTCCCTCCATTAATTTCTTGCTAGTGAGCCCCTTATAAAAGAATTTTTAGATGCTATTAGAGCAAAATAAAATATTTTATTTTATTTATTAATTAATAAATTAATTATTATATTAAAAATATAAAGTAAATAGGAGATAATAATAGTCCATAAAATTAATGTGTCAATTAATAAATAAATCAGTATAGGTATTTTTTCTTGCTCTTAATGCATCTAAATAATTTTCAGTGTTAAGTGCAAAGTGCATATTGTATTGTTTGAGATCTATAAAAGTTATCTCCCCCTCCCTTAATATTCTACTCATAATCATGATATTATTAGATATGGCCACTGTCTATTACTAAATGCATTTTGTAGTAGGTCATTTGGAAACTTTTAATGAGATGTAATTAAATTGAATTTCATTAAAAATTGAATTCTGTAAGAAATTGAATTGAATTATTATATTTAAAATGAGTCCATAAATTAAAGAATTGAATTCAATTCCTTAGTTTGGAATGAGTCTAAAAAAGAATTAATTTAATTATTTTTATTATTTTATCCAGGTTAGGAATAAAAAATTATATTCAACTAAGGTTATTTTGATATTTTCATTTGTTAGAATTCAATTTCCATACTAAATCACACCCATTTGAATCTAATTTCAATTCCTTCATTATATTAAATTTCAATTTTTATGAAATTTTAATTTTTTCACTTAAATTACTTCTAAACTATAAAATTTAATTCAATTTTCTTGATAGAATTAAATTTCAGAAGTTAAACACGCCAGAGATATGTACCAGTAGAGATCTCAAATGCCTATGCGGTCATATATACGACTACACGAGTGCCTAAATGCTGCGCCTATACGAAGTTCACATTATAACACTTGGGATGTGCTTTGCTTGCTCCCATAACTACTCAGACCAACCTCTTTGTGTGGGCTGCGTTGTGCACTCACTGCAGTTTCTTTCCCCCTTCTCATCATTCACAGAAGAGCTCCAATAGCTTGTCCAATAGCGGTGCGTTTGCGCGCTCAGGCGTTGACTTCTCTTACTTGGACTACAAGTAAAAAAGCCAAAAAAAAAAATGGTCTATTTTCTCACTGGGCTTTTGTTTTTTTTTTTTTCCCGTGTAAAAGGATTTAGGGAGGAGAATCTGTTACAAAGATGGAAGAGGAGAATATTGGACAGCCATTTGTGAAGAAAGAGTACTATGAGAACTGCCCTGGTTGTAAGGTGGATCGAGGCAAAGAGCTGACAACGAATGTTTCCACTCGAAATCTTCTTTACATATGGATGGCCGTTTTATGTGGCAGTAAGCTTTCAACTGTGTGTTGTTTGAACACATCTCATGAGTTTCTAACTTTTAAATAATATTGACAAAATTCATCCCCAGGTTAGCAGCAAGAAACTAAAAAATAAAAAATAAAAAAAGTTTGGTGTCTAATTTTAAAGCAGAAAACACTCCCTCTTTTGATTTGAGATACCAACAAAGCTGATGCATTTTAAAAGAGCATGTATTTTTCAAGTTACACTATGTTGGAAGGCCTTATGGGAACAAATCTATAAATCCATCATCATAGCTAAAGTGAAGTGATTACCATCACTTCATGGTTGAATTGGCAAATCTAAACTTGATGTTTTTTTACGGTTTAGATTCTTTGCTACCGATCTGAAACTAAAATAAGTATTTTGTTCTCTTTACTAATTTGTTATGTCTTCTGGTGTCTATACCTTCTTCAATTAGTTTATTTGATTTGAGTCAATATTTCTCTCTGATGTCTCTTACTTCTATCTGGTGCAGCCCTGCCTGTATCATCACTCTTTCCGTTCGTTTATTTCATGGTGAGTTTAAGTGTTCAACTTTTCAGCAGGGATTTACTTTTACACCTACAACATGATGTGTGGTCTGATCTTGTGAAGTTGTTATTTCTTGGAAGTTGCCCTGAATAGTTACGAGGGGAATCTTTCTGCCTGTTTCCAGATCATTGCTGCTGTTATTTCTATTTGTTATAGCTAAAAGCTGAGGGCCGGTTTGATCCAGCTTTCAGATTTTTTCTTTTTTTTGGTTAATTGATCATTTTAAATAAAATCTTTTGAAAAATACAAGTTGCTTTTAGCTTTAGATGTAATATCAATTTATATTTGAATGGAATATTAAAATATCTTCATTTATTCTCAAACATTTATTTATGTTATAAAAAAATAATTTTTTCAAAATATAGAAATTATAGCTTTTGAGGAAAGATGGAAATGATTATGCTTTTACAAAAAAAAAAAAAGTTTATAAAACATATAATAAAACAATTTTTTTTTTTTTTTTATCTAGACAATGAATGACACAAACGAACACTGAAAGTGCAATTGAGAAGTTCATATGCTTTTCGATTTGTGCATCACATTTTGGAAATGACACCTTACTTTCAGATGGAATGGAAATTCAATCCACTGTTTGATTGATTAACTGTTATTTTGGCCAGTTGAAGAAATGAATTCGAGTACCAACTCACTGTTAGTTTTTAATGTTACCTTTTAGTGTTATTGGTTCCACCCTGCTGATCTATTATACTTTTAACTTCTGCATTAAAACTTTTGCTCCGTAATTAAAGATTTACAAATCTTGTGCAAGAATAAAGTTCCTTTCCTATGGTTATAGCTTTCCCAAATACTATTTTGAGTTGCTTGAAATATCCATGACAATAATCACATACGGATCGGAGGTATATCTACTTGAGCCACTTAAAATGGGAAGTATGATTCCAGAAAATTATTTGTTTAAACTGTGGCTTGGGAGGACAGAGGATTAATTTTTCTCCTATACTGAGAGTACGCATCAAATTTCAATTTCTGATCTCACACAATATAGTTATCACTTCGCATGATGTGCCAATGTCCATTTCTAATTGCTTTATTGCCTGCCCTTCTCCCTTTCACACTTGTTATGGAATACTCGGATCAAACTTCGGTTAATGATTCAGCTTAATTAGTGCTGCACATAATTTACATCCTCCGTAATTTATCATTTAAGATAAATGTGTAACAATGATATTTTTTTTTATCAGGTAAAGGATTTTAATGTTGCAGAAAGAGAGGAAGATATCAGTGCCTATGCTGGTTATGTGGGTAAGATTAACTTTCATCCTAGTAAATTTTTTTTTTTTTTTTTATGTCTTGTATCTGCATAAGTTCTCTGTCTGATCATCATGAAAATGTCGTAGGATCTGCATTCATGCTTGGAAGAGCTTTGACATCTATACTCTGGGGAATGGTATCTGATCGCTATGGTCGAAAACCTGTTATAATTATAGGTGTTATCACTGTGTAAGTATACATGTGACCTAGGAAGCAAGGGCACACCAATTGGGTACTGTGTCTACATATCGGACAAGTGTCCGTGTCGAATCTTACATGATATACCAATGATATATCAATGATACAAGTTTGTATATATTTAATTTAAAATATATTTTTTCTTACTCTAACAAAGAAAAATACAATATAAACAAGGTTATAAAAAATAAATAATGATAACTTTTTGAATTTATAAGAAAATAAAACATAAGTGAAACTTATATAAATGATATATTGAATAATGTATCATTTTCATTAAATTTTTACTTATATTATACTGTGTCCATGTCCTATAACTTTTCAACTTTGATGTGTCTTTTCATGTCTATGTCAGGTCGTGTCCTGTGTGTCCGTGAATCATAACATGTGATTGGGGTGGATGCTTTCTTTCAAACTATAGTACTATAGTTTTTCCCATAACAACAGTGACTACCTGGTTTCAGTGTCATTTTCAACACACTATTCGGCCTCAGCACAAATCTTTGGATGGCTGTTAGTATGCGATTTCTTCTTGGAAGCTTAAATGGTTTGCTTGGACCAATAAAGGTGTCTTTTCTATTTTTCTTTCTTTTTTTTTTCCTCGTTACAGTTATTAAATTCATTGTTTTATGATCTGGAATCAGTTCTCAACTGAAAATTTGAATTTGTGTACTTGGATGTTAGTTGATTTATTAAAATTTCATGGTTCTTTAGGTAAGCTCCATTTTCAAACTTACTTTAACTCCCATTAATATATGTATGATGCAACCTCTTCTATTAACAGGCGTATGCTACTGAAATTTGCAGAGAGGAGCAGCAAGCTATAGGACTCTCTACAGTATGCCTCACTGTGCTTTGTCTACCATAATTTCTTAGAAGCAGGTGTCAATCATAATAAATTCAAAGTGTGATATGATTTCAGGTCGTTGCAGCTTGGGGAGTAGGTTTAATAATTGGTCCAGCATTGGGAGGATATTTGGCTCAGGTAAACTTTTTTCATTTGTTCCTTCCACCTTTAAATAGTTAGAAAATTCCATGGTATTTGCACACGGGCATAAGATGATCGGTGTTGAAGGGCATGAGTTGCCATGTTAGGACCCCAAGTATGGTTAATAATACTGATATAGCCCCTGAACCTGATTATGTTACCCCTAGTAATGCTATTTTACCTTACGCTAAGGTTTATAGTAGAAAGAATTATAAAGGAAAAGATGACATGAGGGAAGCATGTGACCGAGAAGAGGAGGGAAGGGTTTGTAACTAACTTTGCCTAGCTGGCACAGTTAGTGGGGTGGGGCGGAGCCATGGAGGAATTGTTATTCTGTTAGGGAAAGGAGGTGGGAAATATATGGGGAAGGGGAGAATGGACTATTCAGGATAGTTGGAAAGAAGTAGAATTAGGAGAGTGCTAGGTCTCTCGAACACCTTCCTGTTGAAACACTCTTTTCCTTATTTTTCTGTCATCATAATACACACAGCAAGGAGGGGACTTATACTACACTGGTATTACTCTTCTCTGATATTCTCTTCTGAGTTTCTGCCTTGTTTATCACTACTGATACCAGTTCTTACATGCCATTCCATTCATGCCTCAAAATTTAGGTATAATACTTTATATTGAGAATATTCAAGCGTGAAACACAATTTTTTAAATTGTGGATTGGAGATAGCTTCTAGAAACTCTTCTGCCACTTTAACAATTAACTCTAATCCTTTGTCACTTGTTTCACTAATGCTTTGTGAAATTCTGTATATAGCCAGTGGTGAAATACCCACATCTATTTCCAAAGGATTCCTTTTGGGATAAGTAAGTGGGATTTTCTTCTCTTTTCTTTTTCCTTTGTTTAATAAAAGTTTTTACTTTAGTGATCCAACTTTACCTTCCATCTGTTTTATCTAAATTTCTATTTTGCTTTGTTATTGTGCTGATATGCATTTGTCGAAACTAAATCTCCCTGTAGGTTTCCGTACTTCTTGCCCTGCTTTATAATATCAGCTTTTGCATTTGCAGTAGCAATTGCCTGCATTTGGCTTCCGGTATGTATCTGAAGTCCCTTCATACTTCTTCAGTCACAAATATTTCTATTTGAGATAAATGTTGATGCACCGAGTTTTACTATGCTATCAAATCGCATGCTTTTATTTGTAACACTTTTAAGATAGTGGATGGTTAAATCAAACACACATTTTTTTATTTGACAATACATTGTTGGATGTTTGCGTAGAACTTTTTACACTGACACTGCATATGAATTAAATTCTTTCTAATTTTCTACAATCTTTTACATTTAACTTTTATTTTGACATTGATCTGATGGAATATCAGAATGTATAGCCTTTTTCGTATAAAGTTGTCAGCTAAGCCCTGCTTTTCCTTTTCTGTTTTGCATTTTTCTTTCAAGCTTTCTTGTCATGTAGTTGCTTTTATAAATATATATGCATCACTGCAGGAGACACTTCACAACCACAACAGTACCAATGAGTCTAGTGATAAGGCTGAAGCTTTGGAAGGTGGAATCAGTGGGGCTGACAAGGACAAGATTATGAAAAAAAATGAAAACATCTTCCTAAATTGGCCCCTAATGTCATCTGTAATTGTGTACTGTGTTTTCTCGCTTCATGACATTGCTTATCAAGAGGTAGTAATTATTCCTTCTCAATGATGTTGTTCTTTTACTCTCCCTCCTAACTGTTTTCCATGCATCCATGCATCTAATAATCTTGTTCTTGTAACTGAACATGGATATAAAAACATTTTTGGGAAGGTTTTCTCTTTATGGGCTGTTAGTCCTCGAAGGTTGGGCGGTTTGAACTTTACAACTGATGATGTTGGTAATGTTCTTGCAATATCAGGTACATTCTTCACATCTATGAATATCTATGTAGTTATTAATGTCAGGAACACGTATTTCAGAATTCATTCCTAAGTATCCGTCTCCAACACTTGCACTAGCATATAATCTATGATCATGTGTTTACACGAGGGCATGTGATAACTTGTTTACTTTTTCTCTCCACTAGTCTTGTTGAGTGGATTTCACTTTTCATGGAACTTAGGATCTTCATACACAATCAAGATAATTGCCATAATTTAGTGTTTCTTAGGAGGATGAGATCTTCGAACTAGGATTTCGTTCCGCAAATTCGCATTGAAACATTACATTAGTAAAGTTACAGCTTACAAATTGGCTGTGTCTTAAATATCATATTTTCTTGTGCTTAATTTAGGTCTAGTGCTTATATTAGCCAGTGAATTATTTTGATCTCGAATTGGTATTACTTCCAACATATCTTGAAATCTTTGATCCAGTCTATTTCCTTTTTTCCTTTAATCATTTGCTTTAGATATTGTAAAATGAAAATTTGGCAAATACACTGCACGATCAACGATTTTAATCAGTGTAAGCTTGTTAAAGCATCTCCAACGAGGAAGAGGAGAGTCCCAATTTTGGATGGATCCCTTTAAAAAGGACTGCCCAATTTTTGGGTGTGCATTGGAGTGCTTCAATGAATTTAGACCAATCCCACTAAGTTGGAACTAAAACTGCTTCTCTCTTATGAAATCAAGTAGTGCCAAGTGTACATTGATAGTGACAACAAAAGCATGAAGACTTAGGGTCAAAGCTAGGATCAAAGTTGATTGGAGAGAAAAGTTACAATTTTAGAAGAATCCCACTGTTTATAACACATTAAATATGTGATGCTGATATGGCACATCGTGTGGTCAAAATTGGAATCAAAGTTAGATTAGCATTGGAAGTGCTTTCAGGTGATATCAATATTAGTAATGTATACAGAAACAAATGATATTAGTATGGTTCATTTGTAGTATGGTTCATTACAAATGAACCATACAATGAACCATACTAAATTTATTCCTTCATATTTTAGTAAGCAACAAAGATACACACTTTAACTTTTCGAGCATATTTGCTTTATTACTAACTTCTCAACTGTTCAGGTATTGCTATTATAATCTTCCAGCTATCCTTATACCCATCAATGCAAGAAATGAACCATAATTAATTTATTCCTTCATATTTTAGTAAGCAACAAAGATATACACTTTAACTTTTCGAGCATATTTGCTTTGTTACTGACTTCTCAACTGTTCAGGTATTGCTATTATAATCTTCCAGCTATCCCTATACCCATCAATGCAAAAGGCTTGTGGACCCGTTACTCTTGCTCGCACCTCTGGGGTTAGCTTTCTCTTTTTCATCTAAGGTTTTAAACTACGGACCGCATCACATGATGCGGCCACATATTGCGGTTGCGGTCTATAGCACAACTTCATCGGACCACAATTGCGGTGTGATGTGTTGACCGCAATGTAACAACATCGAGACAGCAACAGGCTACAACGGTCCGTATCAAGGCTGCAGCAAGCCTCTTTGGGCTCTTTTACAATTTGAAGAAATGCAAAAATTTCATACTGCATCAGCTGCAATGAGTGTTGCGATGGCCACATTTTTCGCAATCGCAACTGTAATTGCATCCGCGACCGCAACTGAAATTTAAAACACCATTTTCACCAAATGTTTCAATTATGTGATCCAGCATTTACTCGTTTGTTTAATGTATTTGGCACCTTATGTAGGTATTATCCATACCTCTCCTGCAATGTTACCCCTTCTTGACAATGTTGTCCGGCTTCACACTGTACCTAGTGATAAATATTGCTTCCATTTTTAAGAATATTATGACTGTAAGTACACTTCTTTCCAAGTATAGCCAATATTCAGTTAATTTTTGGAAAAATGGTTATCTTCATTATAAACCTTCCTAATTGCATTCTTTTTGCCGGACTTAGGAGACAATTGCAACTGGTTTGTTCATTCTGCAAAATAGAGCAGTGGTAAATTTTGTGTTTCGTAGCTTTCGTTTCCTTCTAATAGTTGACATTATTCTTTTATGAAATTGCGGTATACATGGCACATTGATTTGGAAAACAGGAACAACATCAAAGGGGGGCAGCTAATGGCATTGCTATGACTGGTATGTCAGCATTCAAAGCAATTGGTCCAGCCGGAGGTGGCGCAATGTGAGTATCCCGTCGATTTCTTTTGCTTTCGTTTGCACAAATGAGTCATTATTTTGGATAAGATGTGCTAAAGGAAGTGCATTGTGCATGATTTATATGTGATCTTGGTCTGCTACGTAGATGGATCTTGATTTCATTTGTTTTTGAAAGTTTCATGCTAGTTTCCTTCATGATATGGTCCTGTCATTTATAAGCTTTCCAAAATTCAGATTTTCAGATCTTTTCGTGGTTCAATATCAGGAATAGATATTATAGGCACACTATTGAAAATTCTAATGACTTGGAAAGAAGGTAATGGTAGGGAACATCCCTATATAGCCATACAAGTAGCGAAGATTGTTGACTTGCCAAGTGACAAGAAGACATTATGTTGTTAGTGGTTGTTCTACATGCAATGCATAGATGAATGATGAAACTGTGATTTTGATTGTGTATGTGGATGACATAACTTTGATAGGCGATGATGACCATGAACTCAAATTTCTGAAAGAAAAGCTGGCTGATGTCTTTGGAATCAAGGACCTTGATCCCTTAAAATAGTTCCTTGAAATAAAAATGCTAGATTAAAAAAATCTATATGCTTCAATGAATAAAAATATATTCTTGATTTACAAATTGAAATCAGTTTATTGAGATTTAAAGCAGCAGCAAGCCCATTAAATACCATACCTAAACTTCAACCAGCCAAATGTAGCATTTGTTGTATGCATGATAAGTCAATTCATGCATTCACCCGCCTGAACATTTTGAAGCAGTGAATAGAATTCTGAAGTGCCTAAAAGGATCTCATTGACAAGGACTACTTTGCAAGGATATGGAAGCTTAAGGATATATTTGTAAGTTTGGAATCTAGAGGAGAATGGATGAGAAGAAAGACCTTGTAATGTACTACAAGCCTAAACCTTTCCTCCCCTCCCTTCTCCTCCAGAATCCAAACTCACAAACATAGCCTAAAAGCAAAGATATATTCTAATGCAGATTGGGCTGGAACTAATTGTAGATATACTTCAGCTTATTGCAAAGTTGGTTTTGGAGGAAATCCAGTTACTCGGATAAGTAATAAACAGAACGTGTTTGCTATGAGTAATGCAGAAGCTAAATTTAGCACAATGGCGCAGGGGATTTGTGAGGTCTTATGGATAGACAAACTATTAAAGGAGTTAAAACTGAACTGTCCGTCTCCTATGAAGCTCCATTGTGACAATAAAGCTGAAAATGAGAAAATAAGGAGGACCAAATTGATACTTGAAGTAGTAAGAGAAAGAGATGGACAAATTGATACTTGACTGGCTTGTGCTTGCATTTGTAAGAGATAGTAACTGCTTTAATTGGATAATAGTATCCTTATACTAAACCTCCAGATTATATGTCTGATATTTATAGCTATATATATTTTGAATTCCATCTTTCTTCCAAGAGCTGATCCTCTACCTTTTATACCAGCCCTTGAAGCCCAAAATTCAATCTGAAACAATCTGTTATAAATTTTAAAGAAAACTATTCGTGGACTACATTGAAATTATCTTCATTGTATTCTTTCATTAATTACATTAGTGGAGATTACTTTCTCCTCTATTAGATGTAGTTGTAGTTGACAAATATGTCACTAACGAAATAATTTGGATCATGTTCAGCAAAGCATAAAGCATTGATCAAAAAGACTTCTTGAAACAAATGGTATATAAAAAATTATATCCAGTTTTCATTTTATTTCTTGTGAATGCAGATTGGCTTGGTCTCAGAAGCGGCTAAGTGCTTCTTTCCTTCCTGGTATGGTTGTCAATTAATTTGTTTGAAGTTCTCTTTATTTCATATACTGAATAAGAAAATACTTAATCAAACTATAAATATATTTCTTGCCTATGGTAAGTTCCTTAATGGGAAAAAAAAAGGGTGCTCTAACTCTTTGACAACATAGAGTTTTAGCATAGAACAAAAGCAAAGAAGCAAATGCATCTTTAAAATGACGTGTGAAATCGTTCTAACCTCAATAAGAATGAAAAAAGAATCGTTCTAACCCCAGTCTGAGCGTCTTCCACCCTCAGTTCCTTCAACAGATGGGTTAATCCCCTTTGTCCCATTACCGTTAGTTTTAAATTTATTAATTCCCTTTATTTTAATCATCTTTTAATTATTTTTAGTTTTCCATTAATTGTGTTTTTATACTCATTATGTTGGGACACCCTGCTGATTTACACCCCATCAACTACTGTATAGGATGTGAACCACATTTAAGTAGAGTCTGTCTCTCATCCAGTGGTAGAAGAGGTAGAAGAAGTATGAGTGTGTTTTACACATGATGACCATAAACAATATTTTTCCTCTCATAATAAATCAACCTCTCTCATTTGATGCACCTCATACATACATATATAAAC
Organism: Dalbergia cultrata; assembly: GCA_031216105.1. Lineage (NCBI taxonomy): Eukaryota > Viridiplantae > Streptophyta > Magnoliopsida > Fabales > Fabaceae > Dalbergia > Dalbergia cultrata. Next base: position 39,065,407 of record CM062350.1, read on the forward strand.
ACACACACACATACACCACATGCATCCCTTTTCTTTTGTCATTTTTTTAATTATCTTTAGATTTTCTTTCTTTCAGCATTCAAATTTTTTATTTATTTATTTTTCAATGAACAAGTTGTCCAATTAATAGATTGAATTCGAATGGTTAATTCGTAAATCATTGGAATTTTCTTACTTATTGTTGAATCTTTTTGGCTTTCACTCAATCCATATATCTTTTTGAATCTAAGTAGAAATAAAATTGGGAGTTGTTTTATTTTTTGTTTAGAAATTGAATCTTTTTTATGATCCATTTTGCTCTTTCTCTTAAGAAATTTAGGAACAATTTTGTTCGCTGATTTAAAATATTGAGAACGATAAAAAAAATTATTTTTCCATATAATATGAAACGATTTTAATAAACTAAAATTTAAGTAGACTATTATGCTAATACAATTAAAAAGATGTTTTCTTTTGCAAGTTGTACTATTGAAAGCTCACTATTGTTTCTTTAACTTTAGGCGCCCATATGGTCTTCTTTGCCCTAAATGTTGTTGAAGGACTTGGAGTGCTACTCACGTTCAAACCATTCCTAAGTATAAAGACGAAAACACCCTCAGAGCATTGACGTTAAACATATGAATTTTGCGTAAGGGATGAGGTTTAAAGAATCTCAACGTTAACCGCACGCATTGCTTTTGAGATCATAGGTTAGTAGATGCTTGTCATAATTATTAGCAGCAAACTGCATAAATATTGTGTGTAGAAGCTGTGTATTAATCGTTCGTTCCAATGTGAGTATCTTTCGTCAATCACTTTAATTTATAGAACTATAGTTGAAGAAATACATGTGGATGACTGTATAGACATTTGCATCTTTTAATTTTAGATTTAGATTATTGAGTCTTCAGTAAGAATGAATTCAGTGGAGGAGGTTAGCCAAAAAATTAAAAAATTATTTATGTAAACATATATATATGTATACCTAAAATTGTCCCTCCATAAAAAATATGATTATTCTAATTATTATTAGAGAGTTAATATGCTTAATTAATGAGACAGGAAAAAAATCTAGTAATATATAATAAGTCTAAGGCATTTTAATTAATCTCGTTATTTTTATATCCACTTACTTCAAAATACAACCATGAGATATGACACGGTGGCAGATCAGTTTGTCCCTTAAATATGTTCGATCCTTACTCTAAAGCGTATTTTGAGGCTAGAGCTACCACAACGAGGGAATCAGTTACTGTGACCGGCAGTGATGCCCTGATTAAAAAAATTAAAGAACACTATGATTTATTTTAATATTGTTATTTTAACACCTGAAAGTGATATCCCAATTGGACGCTCATTGCATCACCATTGGATGTGATTGAATGGTGAAAAAAGTGTGGGCTACCATCACATTTGATGATACAAAGTGGGTGTTCCAATTTTGAGTGTTGAAATAACTTTTTTTTTTTTTATTCTCTCTTTCAAATTTCACTCTATTAACACTAGCCGATATAATATCACACGTGGTTACCTTGCTTTCCCTTGTTGTTCCATACTTCCACCGCTAGTTCATGAAGAGATCCCACATAGCCAATTTCTCTCTCAATTTTCTGATGTTCAAGGATATGGACTCTACACGTTCTGCTTTTCTTTTATTCTTTAGTCAATTTTATTTTTTTGTACTTTATTAACTAAATTGCATAAAATATTGTACGTGAAATTGTTCTCTTTGATAAATAAATTTGGCTCCCTAAATTTTAAGTTATTTTCCGCTACTGAGTGAATTTGTTTTGGATAGAATATAATTAAACTAAGAACTTGAACATGATTTTATGTAGAAAAAAAAAAAGACAACAATAAATTGGTAGTTCATTTTATTTATATTTTCAAAAACATATTATATATCAAAGTATAGTTGAAGACTGGAGGATTGTATCATTCTTAAATTATATGAAATTTTATGGACTAATAGGAAATTTCAATTCAACAATTAGACTTACAAACATGTCCTTCTTCAATCCTTCTACATCTTAGCTTAAACATGTCCACTACTGTCTTCTATGACAACTCCTCATCTATATTACTACAAGAAAACCAAGTCTCTCTTAGACATGTGCCCAAGGATGGATCCATAAAAAGTGTTATGGAGGGGTGAAAATAATAAATTATATTATCAAGTAAATATTATAAATTTCTTGAATGAGTACCACTTATAATAATTATTTGAGAGTTCTAACTTTTCCTTATTACAATTCACATTCCTTTTTTTTTTCACCTAATATTTTGTGTTCCACGCAACTGAATAAATAATATGTCGAATATTTGTTTCAAAATAATTACATCAAAAGAGTTTTATCACAATCTTTCAATATTGTCTCATAAGCTATTTGATAAATTTAAAATGAGTGTAGGTCGAAAGTAGCACGAAAAGAGGGGTTGAATAATATTTTACTCGTCTTTTTGTTTTCTAAAAGACCAAACAAAGTCCTCAAGCTTTTCACTTGAAAGCAGTAGAAATCTTTGTCTATAATGTTTAGAAAGTTACTTTCTGAGCTAAATGAAAATTTCAGAAAATGTTGCAATCATTTTTCAACAAATATATATCACAAATTGCTCAAATACTAAAAGATAAGAAGCTGAAGAGAGATAGAGAGATATTACTAAGTGATTTTTATACTAGTTTAGCCAACACTGTCTACGACCAGTTTTCAATCATCTATTGAGTTTCACTAACAACCCTTATTCACCCCATAGAAAGTGAGATTGTCTCTGGATAGCATTCTCAAGTTGTTTCTAGTGAGCAGTAATTCTAGTTTACTCTCACTCCAAGTAAGTCACGACCTGACTTGGATCGTAACCGGCACGTGAGGAATCACATCCCCACACAAGTCTCATGATTGATGTGCTATACTATATGCATACTTTATCCATAAAGGCCCTTTCAAACATTAAAAAAATTTACATAAATAAATCAAAATAATCATGAAATAACCCCTTTTTTCTCATAAATCAAGCTGTAACATAAACCCATCAGAGTTGCTCATTTACAAAAAGAACCATGAATGCTAAGTCATCTTAATACGAAAGAATCATGGTATACAAAATAAAATAAATGCATGGTCCGAGACTCTGCCCGCACTGTCACTAGAGCACTCTATACAAAACAATCAAACTTCACATCAATGTGAAGCTCACCTCAAAGCTGAAAACACTAGTGTTGCTGAATAAAGGGAGGATCCGAGGGAGTTGATAAATCTATAAGTAAAAGGAAGAGAAGAGGGGTGAGTTTTATTACAAAACTCAGTGAGTAGACCTTCTTTCATAACCATGCATGGGACAAGAAGGAAATATATAAATAGTAATGCAATCTCATAATTCATTTCTATAAATAAATTGTATAGTAGCTCTTAATTCCTAAGTTTGCAATAAACATGGAAATCTTATTTATTTTCTCAAGAATTACTAAAAGAACAGACAATCCATAGACTGAAAATGGATGCTCAGTCCCTCATAAACAAGAGCATCTAACTGTGATCTTAACGGTCCCTTGCGAACCGCGTCCCTCGTGGACTGATCTAACATGTGGATAAAGTGCTCCTCGCGGGCCTTAGTACCAAGATTAACGAATTAACTGTCGTTATCTTACAACTCTGTTCCTCTCAATAATTCCCTACTCTAATTTAAACTGAAGTCATAAAATGGAGTTCTATCAATTCTAAGTTCAACATCTCTCAGTTCCTATAATAAACATAAGGCCTGGCAGTTCGTTTAATCAATCGTAAATACTGTAAATTTTCAAATTCATGCAAAGACATAAATTAAATCATATAAAACCTTTATAGAGCAAATATGGTCCCATGCATATTCTAAAATCATAATATTCATGTATAAGCTCAAATGAACTATTCTTAACCAAAGCATAGTTATATACATAAACCATATCATGCAAAAATCCGTTTTCAATTCTCTAAATACTTCGTAATGTTTGAAAATATTAATATAATGACCAAACTAAGGCCATGAGATCAAACCCACTCACCTGCAGGGATAGACTGTGAAGTGCCAACACCATGGGGACTGTGGGGAGGAGGGATGGTACCAATGTCTGCCATTGAAACAACAAAGCTCATAAACAACCTATAGGAATCTCTAGATTACTCTAAGCATACACCAACAACTTTGGGGGAGCACCCTCATTTGACAATAATGAGAGAAATAACAAAACCCAACTCAAGATCATGAAAGAATGGAGACATAAACTAGCAACATATACATATTGGGGGAGCTAGATTTGAGTGGGAATGAGAGGAAAAGAGAAAATGGTAATGGGAGAGGGTTCTGGTTCAAAAAAATAGGGAGAGAAGGAGTGGGGAAAGGTTTATATAAAAGGGGAGGATCTATAAATGGAACGACCCCCGTTTCGGCACTGTTCACACTATAAGGGGATTGCCATAGTGGTCTATAACCGCTATAGCGATCAGGGAGTCTGTTCATCCCCGAGCTGGTCACTTACGACCACCATAAAGGTCCTCAAAACCCCAAAACCCGTGCAAACGAACCCTGTGACCATTATAGCGGTGACAACAACCCCTAACTTCTACATTTTCCTATCATATTGTCACAACTCGACTTGAAAATGTGACCAATATGTGGGGAATCTCATCCCCACGTAAACCTTTTAGGTGACATGGCTTTCTAAATATATAATATATCAATAAATATAATAATTAAATGTGATCTTTTTGAAATCTCTAGCATTTTTCTCTAATGAAAACATAATGATTGATTTCATAAATTGGAAGCATTCAATAATTTTAATATCTGAAAACTGAATCACAAATACATCTCTAGTTCATCACATAAATATTTATCTATAATTTTCATTTCAATTTGTATACTTGAACTCTGAGAACATATACATAAATATTTCAATCTCTGAAATTAAATACATAATTTAAAAATAAATGCATGTTTGGATCCTGCCTGCATATCTACTAAAGCACTCTACTTTAACATGACTCTAAACTATGCCTTACTCCAAAGTAAGACTCACTATTAGGAAGAGCTGTATCTACCAAACTGGATTGAAGTTGAACCGTACCTGCAACTATGAGAGGAAGGGAGATGGGTGAGTCAATGGACTTAGTAAGTGAGCTCTCACCTATCACCTACATTGGACAACTAAGAAATATAATATAATATAATATACATGTGAAAAGCATAAATCATTTGATATTTATAGGCATAACTTAAATAACAAATATATCTCTGCTTTTATAAATTCATAGAAACGCATATCTAAATTCTTAATTTAACAAGAAATCATTTTCCACATATTTATACAACAGCTCTTAAATCAATTATTCTCAGAAAAAGTATTTATCTATAAATATAAATGCTACATAGCTAGTAATCTCTAGTAAAACATAAAGAACAATAATTTCCTAAAGAAACAGGGATCTCTAGTTATGCATGTCAACCATGACATAATAATTTTTCTAATCTCTAGGATCCAAATTGGACACTTAACTAGGTTCTATTCTCTACTCTATGAGATTGTCCTCTCAGGATAACTTGGTACAAAGATTAACAATCGGGGTTCAGCCGCTAACTCACTCTCTGTTTCTCTATAGCTACCGTATAGTCTCTAATTCATAAAATATGCCATTTTCACTAAAACTCTACTATAGACTTTTCTATAGGCATAAAACTCCATAATACATAAGTACTTTACTCTTAGAATTACTGGGGCAAATTCATAAAATCTCTAAATCAAATTATAATCATACTCTAGCTCTTTTAATAAAATCATTCTAAATCAAAAGGGTGGGTACTCCATCCCTCGCGAACGCGAGTCCCTAAATCTTAGTACTCTGAGAGCTCTGGACTCATATAGCTCTAACAATCCAACTTCAGCATAACTGTGGATTTGAAAATCGAGCCCAAGGGTTCACCACTTGTAGGCATTCCGATTTCAAACCCATAGAATATATGTCTAACAGTTGTTAAGAATTATACTGAATTCCGTACCTACCGAAGTTCTAAATCCATTTATTAACTAACATTTTTTTTTTATATATAGTTAATATATCTAATGTCATAGTTCAAAACATTGGGGCTCTAAATCTTATAAAATCTCTGACATCATAATAATATATCAATTCATGAAACTAAATCATGTAGCTCTGAAATTACATATTTATTCAAAGGTTCAATCGCACTCTTGCTCACATTCTTCCAATATATATATATATATATATATCAACTGAATACTCTAAAATCATATTTATAAATTTCAAGTCTTGAATCAATAACATATCGTAAACTCTTAAAACATATCTGATAAAATAATAATTTATTAAATCATATACTCTTACATAAATCTCTTAGAGTTGAACATAAAATTTTTTTATAATACACAATCTATCAATCATGGTCCCATGGTTTTTTAAAATACATTTCTTTCATGCTATCGTCATAAATCATAAAATCATATTTATAAATCTCAAGTCTTGAATCAATAACATATCGTAAACTCTTAAAACATATTTGATAAAATAATAATTTATTAAACATATACTCTTGCATAAATCTCTTAGAGTTGAACATAAATCATTTTTATAACATACAATCTATCAATCATGGTCCCATGGTTTTTTAAAATACATTTCTTTCATGCTATCATCATAAATCATAATTTTTCTAGCTTCACATAATCATGTAAAATCATAATATGTACTTAATCTTGTCTCAAACTTCATATTTAACAACCATAATACAAGAACATATTATTATAATGTGGAAACTAAGGCTATGAGATCAAACCCACTCACCAGGAGGTAGAGGAAGAGATGGCGTCAACACCAATTGAGCTTTGAAGAGCCGGGAGGACACCAACATCAACTATTACAGTCATAAAACTCATTAACGATCTATGGGTAGCTCTACATTACCACAAACTAACTCTAATAACATTGGGGAAGCACCCTCGCTTGACAACAATGAGAAAAATAATAAGACCTAACTCAAGATCATGAAAGAATGGAGAGAATGGAGACATAAACTAACAACATATACATACCTTGATGATTTAGAGGGAGCTAGATTGAAGAGAATAAGAGACAAAGGGTGAAATTTGGGGAAGAAGGGTTTCTACCTCTGATGGGGGAAAGGGAGGCCAATGGGCCTTTTAAAAGCCAAAAAAAAGAAACAGTGTCATCTTTGGTACTGTTTGTGCTCTAGGGGGATCGCTAGAGCGGTGTATTAGTTTATCCACGCCCTTGACCGTCCCTGACCATTTCACTTATGACTGCTATAGTGGTCCTGGACTGCTATAGCGGTCTCCAGAATCCCCACACGGTGAATTTGAAATGTTGTGACCGCTATAGCGGTCTTGGACCACTATAGCAGTGACAACAAAGTCCAACAGCACCATTTTACTGTCATTAGCACTTGGGTTACCTTCATACTCACTTATTTACTCTCCATTAACTTTAAAACATAAATATCCTAATTTATTTTACTCTCCATTAACTTTAAAATATAAATGTAAATAAGGAAATACCTCCCATTTGGATTTAAATAAAATATCTAAAAAATCAAAACTCTAACCAATCAAAATCAAATTTTTGAGTTCTAGTTCAAATTCCGGAATTCTGATAATTTTCTAAACTTAGGGGCTAGAAACGAAACGTCTAGAGGTTTCCTAAAATTCGTTAAAATCATTTTTTCAATTTATTTCCCTTTGGAGAGCCATTACTGGGACTTTTGATCCCAAGAAAGTGGCTCTAAAATATAGCCCTTCAAGAAGATGTGTGGATTCAGACTTAGTGAAATCCCGGGCGCGACAAAATGGGTGGTTCCCGGGGGACCTTGAGGCCGTGCAGAACTTGTGTACTGACACATATACATCATGTATTACACATATGGCATCTGGTAGTCTCCATACTCACTTATTTACATTAAGTTAATGTCATCATTTATTTTATGCTCCATTTATATTAAGTTAATGTCCTCATTTATTTTACTCTCTTACGCTCCATTTATATTAAGTTAATGTTCTCATTTATCTTACTCTCCATTAACTTTAAAACATAAATGTAAATAAGCAAATACCCCCATCTGGATTCAAATAAAATATAAAAAAAAAAAAATCAAAACTCTAACCAATCAAAATCCAATTTTTGAGTTCTAGTTCAAATTCAGGAATTCTTACGATTTTCTAAACTTGTGGGCTAAAAATGAGACATCTAGAGGTTTCCTAAAATTCATTAAAAGTCACTCTTCAGTTTATTTTCCTTTGGAGAGCAAATACCGGGACTGTTGATCCCAAGAATGTGTCTCTATCATACAACTCTTCAAAAAGGTGTAGGATTCGGATTTTGTGAAACTTAGGACCTAACAACAAGGGTGGATCCCGGGGGACCCTAGAGCTGTATGGGGCTTGTCTACTGACACGTGTACACTAGACATTACATACTACCCCCTTAAAAGAGATTTAGACCCCAAATCTAAAACATACATGGAGGAGGGAAAAGATACGAATACTTGATCCTCATGGCTTCTTTAGCTTCCCAAGTGGCTTCCTCGCTTGAGTGGTTCCTCTAGATGACGTTCATCAAGGCCACTTCCTTTGAGTTAAGCTTCTTGATTTGCCTATCCACGATGGCTATCGTTTCTTCCTCATATGCTAAGCTCTCATTGACTTGGACCATCTGTTGTGTGAGAACGTGAGACTGATTTGGCATGTATTTTCTGAGAATACTGACATGAAAGACTGGGTGGATAGTTGATAAACTAGGTGGCAGTGCCAATCTATAGGCCACAGCTCCAACTCTCTCTAAGATCTCAAATGGGCCGAAATAACGAGGACATAACTCTCCCTGCTTATTGAATCTCACCACCCCTTTCTTGGGCAATACCCGTAGGAACACGTGGTCTTCGATCACAAACTCCAAGTTTCGACGCCGATTGTCAGCATAGGATTTTGCTAGGACTGAGCCGCCAACAACCATTCTCTAATCAGTTGGACCTTCTCTAAAGTCTCTTGCACCAAGTTTGGGCCTAGGGCTTTAGCTTCCCCAAGCTCAAACCAACCTATAGGAGATATGCACTGTCTCCCATACAAGGCCTCAAATGGTGCCATCTATATGCTAGCTTGGTAACTGTTATTATATGAGAACTCTATTAATAGCAATTGGTCACACCAACTCCCGCTGAAATCTAAGACACAAGCTCAGAGCATGTCCTCTAAGGTCTGGATTGTCCTCTCTAACTGGCCATCGGTCTGCAAGTGGAATGTTGTGTTCAAGTCCACACAAGTCCCAAGAGCCTTTTGAGATGCTCTCCAGAATCGCAAAGTGAACTAGGACCATTTGTCTGAGATAATGGACACTAGTATGCCATGGAGTCTAACAATCTCATCTATGCAAAGCTGGGCATACTAGGCTATACTGAAGGTCGTCGTCACTAATAGGAAGTGGCCTGACTTGGTCATCTATCCACGATCACCCAAATGGAATCAAAGCCCTTAGTGGTCCAAGGTAACCCCACTACAAAGTCTATATTTATCTTTTCCTACTTCCACTATGGGATCTCTATCTGCTGTAGCAAGCTCGCAGGCCTTTGGTGATCAGCCTTAACTTACTAACACACCAAACACTGTGCCATGAAGTCACCTATGTCTCTTTTCATGTCTTCCCACTAGTATAGCTACCTAAGATCTTGATACATTTTGGCTGAACCGGGGTGAGCAGAGTATGGTGTGCCATGGGACTCTTCCATCATCTTCCTCTTCAGCTCACCCACATTGGGTATGCATAAACGATTCCCAAAGTGGAACACACCCTCCACATCAATTGAAAATGCATGGTTCTCTCCTTGGTGAACATCCTCCATAAGCTTCACTAACTTGGGATCTTTCCCCCACTGTGTGTTAATCTGCTCCACTAGGGTGGACTGGACCCTAACATGAGCAAGAAAGGCTCCTGAATCATCCAAACCAAACTGAACTCCTTCAACCTCCAACCCATGAATGTCCTCTATCAACAATCGTCTCAAGGGTGCTATATGGGCCAAACTACCCATAGACTTCCTGCTCAAAGCATCTGCCACAACATTTACCTTGCATGGGTAATAAGAGATTGTGCTTGTAATACCCCAAATTTTAAATAAAAGAGTTAGACAAATTTTTTCGAACAAAAAGAGCATAAGTCATCCTTATCTATCACTTCAAATCCTACCTGTCAGTTCGACTCTTGAATTTTTGCTAAGTCTGGGCCCTACACCTCCTTGGAGGGCCATATGATAGAGTCACATTCTTAGGACCAAAAGTCCCGATAATTGTTCCCTAGAGAAAACTGAGTTAAAGAGTGATTTTTAAGGAATTTTTCGAAACCTTTAAATGTTTCATTTTTAGCCGATGAGTTTATAAAACCGTGAAAATTTCTACATTTGAACTAAAACCCAAAATTTAGATTTTGATTGGGTTGGATTTTGATTTTTTAGACATTTTATTTGAATCCAAATAGGGGGTATTTCATTATTTACATTTATGTTTAAAAGTTAATAGGAAATAAAATTTAACAGGAAATAATTGAGTTTTAGAGAAGTGGAGACTATAGAGACTATTCTGAGGAGTAAGAAACTATCTTGGAGAGTGAAAATCCATTCTGTTGAGCACTGCAGCACTCATGAGCACTGCAGCGGTTAGCAGAATAGTGGAAGTGAATTTCTGTCCTCTCTGGTGAGCACTGCAGCGGTCAACAGAACAGTAAGGCAGTGCGAGAGATGCTCTCTGGTGAGCGCTGTAGCGCTCTTAGCACTGCAGTGGTCAATAGATGATTTAAAAACCCCTGTTTGGGGTCCAGAACCTTCAACATCAATAAAACACACTCCCCACCCCTCTTTCAGCAAAGAAACGCGACTCCTTCCCCTATCCTCCTCATTTCTTCATATTTTCACCATTAAAACTCCATTTTTCTTCCTTCTAAGGATCTAAGGTATGCTATTCTCTTGATTTCTCTCTCTATTCTCCATTCCTTCTTTGCTATTGGGGTGGTTCTTTATGCTTCTCAAGGAGAGAAGTCTTCTATTGTATTAGAGATGGATTCTTAGATATTTAGAGGATTTAGAGGTTAATTTAGAGTTCTATTGTCTCTATGTTAGATATCACTGTCAGTTCTACTTCTAAGAGTTTTGTTGGTGCTGTGTCTGTGCATCTTACCCTTCCTGGTGAGTGGGTTTTCATCTGTGACTTCTATGTTCTGCATTAGAGTTATTTTCATAAAGATATCATCTACTATTTGATTTTAGAGATTTATGCAAAAAAGATTGAGATTGTTGTTGAATATATGTTTTGGAATTGTTGATTTGAAGGCATAAAACCTGTATTTTGATAAAACCCATGGGACCATTATTGATAAAATGATTCTGTTTAGAATTGGTTTTAATTGTGATTGTTAAAGATTTATGATTGTTGAAATGTTTATTTTATGTTGAATATGGATTATGCAAATGATTGTTAGAGAATCTTGAGCTTTTGAGAAATGTTATGATGATTTGAGGATTTCAAGCTTATGAAAGAATGTTGTTCATGATTGAATTAGAAACTCAGACATAAAAAGGATTTTAGAGCTTGAATCTTTATGAGATTCAGAATAGTTGACAGCTACATATTCTGTGAGCTGTTGAAATCACAAATGTCTACAAAGGGTGATCCCTTGGACATGATTCATAGCCACAGTTATGCTAAGGTCAAACTATTAGAATCAGACAAATTCAGAGCTCTTAAAGAATTAAAAGGGTTTAAAGGTTTTATCTTTAATGGATTCATTTCGTTAGTTTAGAAGATAGCTATAGAGAAACATGCTATGTGTTAACGGCAGTAAATCTGTTAACTTTGGTACCAAGTAGCTCGGGTCAGACATAACAAAGGATGTTTTGCCATACTTGGGATGGCGATACATAATGCCCAGATGTGGCCAGAGATATTCAAATATTTATTATCACACTGGGGACGGTGATACGTAACGCCCAGATGTGATCAGACCTTTATATTTAGAGATTTATTGTCATACTGGGAACGGTGATACGTAACGCCCAGATATGACTAGACATTTATATTAAGAGATTATTGTTTCTCTAGGAGCTACTATATCGTGTGCTTGTATGATTTCAGGTATGAAAGTAAATTGAGCAATTGTTTTAAGTTATAACATGATGATGATACATAATTTCTAGAAATATATTTATACTTGGTTATGTGAGATATTTTCTTATATTATTAATGTTGTTATGATTTTTGTGCATTATGCATTCTTTCTCTTGTCCCATGAAAGAGGGTTTCAGGTGAGGATTCACTCATTGAGTTTTGGTTACAAAACTCACCCATCTCTTCCTTCTATTATTTTTACAGATAGAGCAGTTGTTGTAAGCCTCCCAGCAGTCATAGATTCCAGTCGGTGAGTCTGTAGGTGATGCATATAATGTTTGAGTTAGAGTGCTCCAGTACATTACAGGCAGGGTCCCGGACCTAGAGCATGTTTATTTTTGCATTGGCATATTATGATTATATTTTGATTTGTATATGATAATTTGGATATTTGAAAAAGTGTATTTTGATTTATATGTATAAATGATTCAGGATTTGATATCTGAAAAGTTATTACCAGATTATAAGTGTGATGATTTTGACTCTAGAGAATAAATGAATTATATGCAGAAAAAGAGAAATTTTCTATTATTCATGGATGTTAAAGTAGAGCACGCATGCAGAACTTGAAATCCAGGTTACGAGGCTTACGTGAGAATGAGATTTCTTACGTGCCGGTCACGCGCCTAAATCAGGTCGTGAGAGTGCTGTTATAGTCCTTCAGCAACTCTAGCCATCTATGCTACCTGAGATTCATATTCTTCTACTAAAAAATATATTTGAAGCTCTTGTGATCTGTGAAGATCTCGCAAGTCTCTCTGTACAGGTAGTGTCTCCAAATCTTCAAGGCAAAGACCACAGCTACCATTTTAAGATCGTGTGTAGGGAATTTTTCTCATGCCTCTTGAGTTGCCTAGAAGCATATGCCACAACCCAACCATGTTGCATAAGGACACAGTCGAGTCCTACTCTCGAGACATCATAATATACTGAGAAACTACCCATGCTAGAAGGCAATACCAACACATAGCTGTGGTCAAACATGTCTTTAGCCTTTGAAAGCTCTTTTCCCATGCATCTGACCATTGAACTTGATGTTCTTTTGAGTTAACTTGGTCAATGGCACTACTATTCTTGAAAAGTCCTTGACGAACCTTCGATAGTAACCCACCAAACCCAAGAAACTTCGAATCTCTAAAACTATAAAGGGCCTTGGCCACTGGCAAACTACTTCAACTTTCTTCGGGTCCACTATAATACCATCCTTGGAACTATATGCCCAAGAAATGCCACTTGATCAAGTCAAAACTCGCACTTAGAGAACTTGGCATACAACTAATTCTCTCTCAAGGTTTGCAAGACAATCCTTAAGCATTGCTCATGTTTTTCCTCACTCCTAGAGTACACTAGGATGTCATCAATTAAGATAATTATGAAGTGGTCTAGGAACAGTTTGAAAGCTCTATTCATCAGGTCCATGAAAGATGCAGGGACATTAGTCAACCCAAAGGACATAACCAAAAACTTATAGTGTCCATAGTGTGTCCTAAAGGCCGTCATTGGCACATCCTCACCTTTTATCCTCAACTAATAGTATCCAAAATGGAGGTCAATCTTGGAAAAACACCTAGCCTCTTGGAGTTGATCAAACAGGTCATCAATGCGTGGCAAGGGTACCAGTTCTTGATGGTAACCTTGTTCAACTGGCAGTAATGTATGTACATTCGCATAAACCTATCCTTTTTCTTCCCAAACAAGGCTAGAACACCCCAAGGTGAGGTACTTAATCGGATGAACCCCTTGTCAATCAACTCTTGTAACTGCTCTTTTAGCTTATTCAACTCCGTAAGAGCCATCCAATACGAGGAAATAGATATGGGTCTGACCCCAGGCTCAAGCTCTATCCCGAACTCCACATCTCTATTCAGTGGCATACCCGGTAACTCCTTTGGGAATACATCTGGGAACTCACATACAACTGGAATTGACTACAAGCTCGGCACTAGCACTTCCACATCTCTGATCGAAGCTAAAAACCCACAACTTCCCTTGTCCATAATTCACATTGCACTCATTGCTGAGATCAAGCTAGAGGGAACCGAACAACTAGTACCCCTGAACTCTTGGAGCTCACCTCCAGGAATCTCAAACTTCACCGCCTTACTATAGCAATCAATCATAGCATGGCATGAAGCTAAGTATGCCATGCCTAGGATGACATCAAAGTCAGACATGTCCAACACATGAAGATCTGCTAGTGTCTCCATGTCACCAACCTTGACCTCACAACCCTTGTATACTGACTGGACATAGAGGGGATCTCTGGAAAGAATCCCAACATAGAAAGGCTTCTTTAAATTGGTAGGGGACCTCCCGAATTGGACGGCAAAGTTGGGGACACATAAGAATATGTGGACCCTGAGTCGATCAAACAACAAGCCTCGAAAGAACATATTGCTATAATACCTGTGATAACTGCATTGGATGACACCGCATCCTAACGTGTCAGGGCAAAAAGATGGGGTTACCTCCCTTACTTTGGCCTCTATTGCTTGATCATCTACCATCCCGGCCTCTACCCTCAAGGCTTTTGCCTTTGGCTCCTCAGCTTGCTGAAGCAACGGAACCCTCACAGATAGCTGACTGATATGATGGTGCCGGTGTGGAGGGGTTCACTGATCCCTGGCTAGAAGTTATCCCTAACAACAGGCATTCCCACTAAAAATGGCCCTGTTGGCCATAACTAAAACATGCTGTCGATCCCATCATACATTGGCTCATGGCCTCTTCCCACACCTCTGATAGTCCAGGTAGAAGTGCCTAGAACCATGGTAACTAGGCTAACTGCCTCCTCTGCTCTGACTGAAAGAGGTAGTAGGTCAAGTTGGTGTGCGCTCTAAGCATACAGTCCTACTTGGCTGAACTTACTATTGGCCTCGATGGCCTTGTCCTCGGCTAGAACCGGCTCCCTTAGAAAAAGAGCCATGAGTCTTGGCACTCTTGGCCTCGATTGACACCCTCCGCTCAGCCAAATCACCCTCAAGTCTGATTGTGATGTCCACCACCTGGGCATAATCCATAGTCCCCACATGAGGTTGCAAACTAAGGAACATGTCCTTAGGCAGTCCCTAAACAAACTGCCTCACCCTGTTGGTCTCTGATAGAAGTAGGCCTGATGTTGCCTAACCTAGGTAAGTGAATTTCTCATCGTACTCTACAATAGTCATACCAGGAGTTATCCGTAGCCTCAAAAACTCTTTAAGCATCTTTGCTCACCGGCTCTCTGATAGAAATCTCCATAGGAAAGCTACTCGAAACTCCTCCCAGGTGGGTGGCTCTGAGTCACCACACCCTTGGAGGAACTCTTCATACCATATGCCTGCCTGGCCTCCCAGTTGGAAGTTGGCCAACTCTATTGCTCTCTTTGACGAACAGTGAATAACTCTGGTAATCTTCTTGACCTCATGAAGGAACTCTAGCAGATCCTCCATCGTCAGATGCCTATGAAAAGTAAGCGGGTCCATCCTCCTAAACCGCTTTAGTGCTGAATCATTTGGATCTCTAGTAGGTGGCTAAACCACAGGCTAGGCTGGCAGTGGTCTTGCCTCCGCTTGCTTGGCCAACACTCTAGTAAGGGTGGCAAAAGCCTGCTCCAAAACTCTGAAGCGGGCATCTGAGTTGGAAGAGCCACTGCTATGGCAGCGGCATGAAGAATGATGACGAAAAGGAGGCATACTAAATCCTGGGAAACATAAACATATCAGATAAGTTAATGATCATGAAAAGAAGGACAAGATTCTCCCTCTTAACCTAGACGTGACTGACCATCCTAAAAGCCTCAAGTAACACTTCGTTAATGCAAATGGGCGCACTTCTATTTACATAAACATCGTGATACTTGTTGACAGTTGCTCTAGTGACATGCAGGGAAACCTATTACTCTGATATCACTTTGTCACGACTCGACTTGGATCATGACCGGAACATGAGTAATCTTATCCCCACGTAAGCCTTGTGATTGCTACACCGTACTATATGCATACTTTATCCATAAAACCCTTTCAAATATTAAAACAATTTACATAAATAAATCAAAATAATCATGAAATAACCTCTTTTTTCTCATAAATCAAGTTGCAACATAAACCTATTAGAGTTGCTCATTTACAAAAACAACTATGAATGCTAAGTCATCTTAATACAAAAGAATCATGGTGTACAAAATAAAATAAATGCATGGTCTAGGACCTTACCCATACTGTTACTGGAGCACTCTATACAAAACAATCAAACTTCACATCAATGTGAAGCTCACCCAAAAGTTGAAAACACTAATGCTACTAAGTAGTGGGAGGATCTGAGGGAGCTGCTAAATCTGTAAAAAAAAAAGAAGAGAAGAGGGGTGATTTTCATTACAAAACTCAGTGAGTGGACCCTCATTCATAACTATGTATGGGACAAGAAGGAAATCGTAATGCAATCTTATAATTCATTTATATAAATAAATTGTATAGTAGCTATTAATTCCTAAATTTGCAATAAACATGGAAATCTTATTTATTTTATCAAGAATTACTAAAAGAACAGGCTATCCATAAACTGAAAGTGAGTGCTCAGTCCCTCACAAATAAGAGCCCTTAACTGTGATCTTAACGGTCCCTCGTGAACCGCGTCTCTCGTGGACTTATCTAATAGGTGGATAAAGTGCCTTTCGCAGGCTTGGTACCAAGGTTAACGAATTAACTATTGTTAGCTATAGCTCTGTTCCTCTCAGTAATTCCCTACTTTAATTTAAACTGAAGTCATAAAATGGGGTTCTATCAATTCTAAGTTTAACACGTCTCAGTTCCCATAATAAACATAAGGCCTGCCAATTTGTTCAATCAATTGTAAATAGTCTAAATTTTCAAATCGATGCAAAGACATAAATTAAATCATATAACACCTTTATAGAGCAAATATGATCCCCATGCATATTCTAAATCATAATATTCATGTATGAGCTCAAATGAACTATTCTTAACTAAAGCACAGTTATATACATAAATCATATCATGCAAAAATCCGTTTTCAATTCTCCAAATGTAATACCTGGGGTACACGTGTCAGTAGACGAGTTTTTATATGGCCTTAAGGTCCTCTAGGACCCACCCATGCTGTCGGGTCCGGGTTTTCACTAAGTTTGAAGCCCTACACCTCCTTGGAGGGCTATATGTTAGAGCCACAATCTTGGGATCAAAAGTCCCGGTAATTGTTCCCTAGAGAAAAATGAATTTAAGGGTGTTTTTTAACGAATTTTTGGAACCCTCTAGATATTTCGTTTTTAGCCCCCAAGTTTATAAAATCGCCAGAATTTCGAAATTTGAACTAGAACTCAAAAATTAGATTTTGATTGGTTAGAGTTTTGAATTTTTAGATATTTTATTTGAATCCAAATGGGGGGTATTTCCTTATTTACATTTATGTTTTAAAGTTAATAGGAATTATTAACTTACAATAAAGGAATGTAAATGAGTGGGAGTATGGAGATGATGCTTAAACCATGATAGCAAAATTCTGCAGTAGTTGAGTGTTTCTGTCACCACTATAGCGGTCACAGGAAGTGTGCAGCACGATATTTGGCCTCTGGAGACAGCTATAGTGGTCATAAGTGATCATCAGCACGGGACGAAGGAAGGCTAGACCGCTATAGCGGTCATAGCGGTGTTAGTTTGGCAGAACAATGCCAAAACGGCGTCGTTCCATTTATAGAGTCCCTTTTCCCTATAAAAACCCTCCCCACTCGTGCAATTAGCCTTAAATGGCCGAAACCCTCATCCCAAACTCCTTCCCTCACATTTTCTCTCAACCCCAATCAAATCCATCTTCCTCAAGCTTCAAGGTATGTGTTGTTAATGGGTTTTGGTCTCTTTTCCATTTCCTTCATGATCTTAGTATGGGTTGTTATTTTTCTCTCATTGTTGTCAAGTGGGGGGGGGTGCTCCCCCAATGTTGTTAGAATTATGTTAGAGTAATCTAGAGATACCCATAGAGTATTAATGAGTTTTATGGTTATAATAGTTGACGTTGGTGCCCTCCCAGCTCCCTGGAGCTCAGTTGGAGTTGACGCCAGCTTTTCCTCCCCCTTCAGGTGAGTGGGTTTGACCTCATAGCCTTAGTTTCCGCATTATAACAATATGTTCTTGCATTATGGTTGATAAATATGAAATTAGAGACAGAATTAAGTGTATATTATGATTTTACATGAACATGTCAACTTAGAAAAATTTTGATTTCAGACAAAAGCATGAAAATGAAATTTAGAAAACCATGGGAACAGGATTGTTATATTGTATGTTATGAAAAATGTTTCGCATGCTTGAGAAGAGATTTATGAAAGAGATCTACATATGAATTTATAATTTCGCTATGCTTCAAGACTTTAGATTTCAAAATAAGATTCTAGAATATTCAATTAATATAGTCTTATACATTAGAGAACTATGAACAATAGTGTGATTAGCTTTATGAATAAATATGTCAAATGATTTCCAAGTTTATGATTTTGAGCCCTAGTGTTTGAAATATGATATTAGAGATTTTAAGTATATGAAAATATATTAGCACAAGATATGAATTTAGAACTTTAGTTTTATGGTACCAAGAGGTATGGAATTCAGTATGATTCTTAGCAACTGTCAGATAAATATTCTGTGGGCTTGAAATCGGAATGCCTACAAGTGGTGAACCCTTGGGCTCGATTTTCATAGCCACAGTTATGCTAAAGTCAAATTGTTAAAGTTATATGAATTCAGAACTCTTAGAGTACTAAGAACTTAGGGGCTCTGCTTCGCCAGGGACAGAGTACCCACTTTTCAACTATAGTTTTCTTTTTGTCAAACTAGTTTAGCCGATAGAGATAAGGAAACAGACAATTAGTTAATGGCTGTGAAGAGATCGTTAACCTTGGTAGCAAGTTGTCCGTTAGAGGATAGTTTCGCCCCCAGCAGTTACAGAAAACGGGACCTAGTTAGGTGCCCACAGCTTGTCCAAGAGGGACTATTACAGATTCAGCAGGAGCTCTGATTCGCTAGGGACAGAGTCTCACTTTACAGTTTAAATCTTTATAGCTTTTATTATTGTGATATATTTATTACATCTAGCATACTGTTTCTCGACGCTCTGCCGCTCCCCCAATTAAATTGATTTCATGCTTGATTTTGAGTTAGAAATGTTTATTTATAAATACTGATTTTGAGTTAGAAATGTTTATTTATAAATACATGGAATGAAAAGTGTTTTCCTAGAGCTAGTTATGTATTTAAATATGAAATGAATCATTATTGCTACATGTATATTATATCATGTATATTCTTGGTTGTCCCATGTGGGTGATGGGTGAGAGCTCACTCACTGAGTTCGTTGACTCACCCCTCTCCCTTCCTCTCATAGTTGCAGGTACAAATGTCGTTCAGCCATCGGTCCAGTAGCTGCAGTTATCCCTTGGTGAGCTTTGCATTGTTGTAAGGCTTAGCTTAGGATTTATGTTAGTTTAGAGTGCTCCAGTAGTTTTGCAGGCAGGATCCGAGCCATGCATGTATTTTGAGATGTTATAGATAATTTAAAAGATTATGTATTTTCCCTATATGTTTTAGAGCTCTAGAATGTATTTTGAAATATGGGCTATGATCAGAGATTTATGTGAAAGCTAATGATAATGAGTTTATGATTCAGTCTTCAAATCTTAGATTTTAAAGCATGACAAAAATGAATTAGATTTATATATGTGAATACTTCAGTTTTTATGGATTTGGCTATTATATTTTAATTAGAGAAAATGATATAGATTTGTAAGAAAATTTCATTTTAAGTATGATACTACACTATTTTATGCATTTAGAGAGATAAGTCACCCAGAAGGCTTACGTGGGGATGGGATTCCTCACGTGCCGGTCACATTCCCAAATCGGGTCGTGACACCAAATACTTAGTAATGTTTGAAAATAATAATATAATGATGAAACTAAGGCCATGAGATCAAACCCACTCACCTGCAGGGGTAGACTGTGAAGTGCCAACACCATAGGGACTCTGGGTAGGAGGGATGATACCAATGTCTGTCATTGAAACAACAAAGCTCATAAACAACCTCTGGGAATCTCTAGATTACTCTAAATTGTAATACCTGGTGTACACGTATCAGTAGATAAGTTCCATATGGTCCTAGAGTCCCCCGAGACCCATCCATGTTGCCAGATCTGGGTTTTTGCTAAGTCTGGAGCTCTACACCTCCTTAGAGGGCTATATGTTAGAGAGACTTTCTTGGGATCAAAAGTCCCGATATTTTCTCTCTAAAGAGAAATGAATTGAAGAGTGATTTTTAACGAATTTTAGGAAACCTCTAGATATTTTTGTTTCTAGCCCCCAAATTTAGAAAATCGTCAAAATTCTTGAGTTTGAACTAGAACTCAAAAATTAGATTTTGATTGGTTGGAGTTTTGATTTTTTAGATATTTTATTTGAATCCAAATGAGGGGTATTTCCTTATTTATATTTATGTTTTAAAGTTAATGGAGAGTAAAATAAAGTTTAGGATTTAGCGTAAATAAGTGAGTATAAAGATAATGCAAGTGTTTGATGACAGTAAAATATTACTGTTGGACTTTGCTGGACCACTATAGCAGTTACAACAGTGTAATTTTACAGCTATAGCGGTAATAAGTGCACAGTTTTGCCCGTCTTGGCCGCGCCCAATGAAGCCTGATACCGTAACTTGATATAAACCCTCCCCCTTTTCTTTCTTCCTCATTTTTCCTCGATCCAGAACCCATCCCTACCATTTACTTTATTTTTCTTCAACCCTATTCCAACCTAGCTCCCATAAATCATCAAGGCGAGTATATGTTGTAAGATCTTTGTAACACCCTAAAAATTATATAAAAATTAATTTAAGCTTTTCTAATCATAATTTCAAAAATCCGATAGACATAGAAATGATAAAGACGATCCAACGAATCTATAAAAAAAAGAAAAAAAATAAATAGTAACTTGCCCGCCCGCAGGCCTGCCAGGACAGCCGAAACCCTGTAATTAGGGCCTAGAGATGCCCGAAAATGAGAAATTATAGAATTAAGATTAAAAATAGATAGGAATAAAGATTTTATATCTATAATTAATTTTCAAGCAATAGTTGATTACTTGGGTACATTTTTTTACCCGTTCAATAAAATTTCGGTGTGCGATTTTTACACCGAAAGAAAGCTTAATCCATAAGATTTGGATAGTGTCTATCCATTTAAACCAAGTGGATGGCTAAGATTCAATCTTGATTTCCGAGATCAAATACTAGCCATCCATCTTATTCTTTTTGAAAAGAAAGAGTCGTTAAAACTTCCAAATTCCTTCACTAAACTTGTTCTACTCAATATTTATCAAACTAATCGATTAGAATTTGAATCCATCAGCTTTTACTATTTTGAGAGCTCACCACCTGCTATTTAGGGAAGGGTTTGATGTTGATTTGGTAACCTTGAAGTGACCAAAATCACTCTTGGAACATCCTTGAAGCCAAGATCCTTAAAGTCATCAAAGTAGGGTTTTCTTTGGCCTTTTTCTTTCAAAATTATTTTGAGAATTTTTTGTGTTTTATTTCGAAATTTCTAGTTATATTTGATGATAATATGTTGATATTGATGTGTTAATTTTGGTAGAGTGTTTGGATGAGGTTAAAAATTGATTTTTGTCAAAAGAAGTTTTGGCTAGGTTGCTGGATTTTCGGTTTTCCTACTGGCAATGATTGTTCTCGAATTTTTTGAGGGAATTGTGGGTATTTTCATGAGCTATAAAAATTATATGTTGAAGTCAACATCTTAAGCTAGTTCCATGTGTAACACCCTAAATCTTAACCTAATACTACTAGTATGTATTTAGGTTAATCCTTAGAATATTACCTCTTGGTTTCATCTTTTACTTTGAAAATACTTAGCGGAAATATGGGTAAAATTTTTCTTTTTGGAATTAAAACCAAAGTGAGAGCCACACACGATTCTTTGAACAGGAAATTCTTACAAGTCATAAGAGTAAAGCACGATAAGGCACACTAATAACATGGATACATCAACTGAATATATATATATATATATATAATGTGCCTACCAAAAAGGCAGGACTATTCGGTACATAGAAGAACGAAATACAACTGAAAAGCAAATACAAGGAAATCATAAAAGCAACACCCATACCCATGTGCACCTAGAGTAGACAACCTCATATACAAAAGAAGGTTTGTTCTCAACTATATGGCGTGTGTGCACTAGCTACTACCCATCCTATGAACCTACTCCCGGCAGTGCAGTCTTGAGGGGTAGAATCGATCCACTGGCGGATTTCGGCGGGAGTGGTCGTGTGGATCATCAGAGCGTGTCCACCGCGACGAGGGTGCATGTATGGCCTATGAACTAACCTCGGCTGAACCATCGTCTCCTCACTCCCGGCTCTCATCGGTGGGGGAGTGGGCCGGAGCTCAGCCGCATGTGCGAGGGCGGGTCCTCGATGGATCCATCTCCGAATCGAGTCCGGCACGTACTCAGGGTAGTCACGTCTGGTGGCGCCTCGGGCTGCATGCGGAGGATCTGCTCGTCGCGTGGTCTAGCTCGCTCGAAAATTGTGTTATGATGGTAGGGGGCAGTCGGGGTGAAGCGGTAGCTCCATACTGGGTGTGCGAAGGGTCGTCCCATAAACATGAATACTCTGACTGTGCAGTGACCCTCAAAATGATATGACCCGAGTGCTGGGTCATGGTGCAGCTCCCACGTCGGGGTGTCGATGAAGAGTACGAAAGTCGCCATCTAAAGATATGATGGAAGAAAAGAGAGAGAGATTAAGAATCTTCTAAAAGAATTCTCAATAGGGCAATCCCTAACTAAGTGATGTCATCACATCCTCAGGAACCTTGCGTTTTATTTCTAAAAAGGTGTGTATGCATATAAACTCCTTTTAAGTTAGTTTTCTAAAGCATTAGTTATCCAAGGTCCGTCATATTTTACAATGCGTCTTATGACTAAGCATGGAATACACTAATGACATGAATGCATCATAGAGGTAAACCAATCAATAGAATAACTAAGAAACATTATAACAGTGGCATGAGGTGACAGGTATAAATCTCATAATAATTTTTCTTGGTTTTTCATAGCACATGTGACATTTTAAACTTTAACTTTTGTCTCATGGGGCCACCCTAAAACATCTCTAGGTTATGAGCTCATACCTTAACTAGTCGTCACTAGCTCTTACTTATCCTATGATAAGCGTAACATACATAATCCCGACTTAAAGTACGGGCTAGGGGGCAAATTAAGGATCACCTCTTAGGGTCATTTCCTCTTTGAAACGCTCTACTAGCAACTAGTGCATAGTAGTATTGTCCGCTTTGGCAAGCTCTGTGTCAATACCCTCACGGATTTGTTTTCTTAGGGGTGCTCGGCTAAACCGGTGTCACCCAAGAAGGCATCTCAGTGTTGTGTCACATTTAAGTTCTCATGATTTTTTTAAAAAAAGACCTTTTTCTAAGTTCCTCAAATTTGATGGAAATTTGGCAGCATGACGGCTGTAGACCGAATTTCCTCAAATTTGCTTATGCCACGAAAACATATAGGACATACAAACATTTCTTATGAGGTATAGCATATCATCATATAAAACTTCTTCATAGTATATACATCATCACGTTATCACGCATTCATATAAAACTTCTTCATAGCACATACATCATCACATAATCATTCTAATCATGTAAAAACTTCTTCATAGCATATACATCAATCTCATCATAGATAAAGCTCATGTATCATATATCATACTTACATAAATTAAGCATCATAAAAACTCAAGACTTTTTAATGTCTTATGTATTGACCTTTAAGCTCCTTAACTCACGTTCTAAGTTATTAATCATCAAACCTAATCTCTTGGGTACCTATGAGGTTATAACTAAGTATTTCTCACCTCACACTATGATCAAGAACATCTCTAAACCTCAAGGATGCAGAATTTATAATCCTAACTTTACGGGTTCCTAGGAGTCACAACAATGACCCTTTCTAAGTCTAGCTTGCTCCTAAGGCATCAAGATCAAGTCCTAAACCAATTATGAGTCATTCCTACACATTTAAACTAATTTAAAACCATGATTATCAAATCTAATCCTTGCTGGACAGAATCCAGAAAATTCAATAATCAAGGGATCTAAAACTCTCAAATTAATTCTTTTCTAGTCTCTAACCTATCCTATCTTTCACATATGAGTCTTAGTATTATTTTTACTCAAACATAAGAATATTATCATCATTAAAACAGAACATACAGTGGTAATAAATGGCAAGGCAGAACCGAAATGTGCATCTCCATAAAAGGCATAGAACACAATTTTTTTAAGCACATAGAATACTAGTTTCTCTTGGAACCTTTTTAGAGCTTTCAAAACTCATTTATAAACACTTTTATCCTTTAAAATCATAAAAATACTTGAGAGGGCAGTAGCTAAATCATTTTCACCTCAAGAGGTTCTAAATTCATAAAACTTAGTTCTACATATTCCTTATACTCATATAAGCCCTTTGTTTGAGACAACAATGGGCAAGTCTTTGAGCTCTAGGTTCATTAAAGTGATGGCATAAAGATAAACATGCTTATGCACTTGTTTTAGCTTTTATTAGAAAGTAAAGTGAGAGCATAAAATAACTATGAGATGCATCATATTATTATCTTTGATATTTAGGTGAGAACTTGAAATGTAAACATGATAATGCATAGCTTGAAATATAAACATGATAATGCAAGTTCCTTTGTTATCTTGGTACTTAGCGATAGCAAGGAAAATAAACATGATGTGCAAGGCATAAAAGTAAACATGATGCAAGGTTCATTTTATGGTTAGCTAGAGCTCATTCAAGACTTTAACAAGATAACAACCCAACACATATCTCATTACAAAGAGAGCTTTAGAGTTCTTGAACTAAGTTCTCAAAGGAACTATGAGGTTCTTGAATCATCATCATCAAGCTCAAACAAAACTTTCTTAAACAAATGAAACCATAAAGATCAAAAGGAAATAGAGACCGAAATATTAAAGAAAGGAAACAAGGAAACCGAAATCAAAATGTGCAAGGAAAATAAAAAGGTTTCTTGAGTTGAAATCACATAAGTTAGATAATGAAGCTTAAAGAAAGGAAAAACTCAAGCTTTAGAGGTTTCTTTGAGATGATCACAATGTCATCATCTAGAAACTCTCATCATCAAGCTATCATGCTCATAACAAGGCCAAGAGGCCGAAATGAAAAAGAAAAAGAAAAAGAAAAACAAAGGAAAGTTCAAAAAGAATCCAAGAGGAAACTAGAGAAAAACACATTCTTGAGTAAAACAAGTTTGGAAAGCAAATCCCTACCAAGTGATGAAGATGAAAGCTTGAACTTGAAAAGGAAAATGAGAAGAGCAACTCCTCCTAAGGTGGTGTGAGGAAGCTTGTGTTTGAGGTTTAGTGTTTAAGAGTTTTGATGATGATCTAAGGTTATGATATGGTGGATTGAAGTGGTGAGGTGATAATGTGAAGAGAAGATAAAGATGAAGAGAAAGAAGAGAAAAGAAAGAACTAGCAAGATAACTCTAGGATTCTAAACTTAGCAAATGCTTCAAGGTGCAACTATTTATAGAAAAACAAAACCATGGGCTCACCAAGGGGAAGCCTTGGCCGTAGCAATGAGGCGGAGAAAGGAAGAAAAATATCTCTAACATGGTGTCATTCAAGCATGGTTTGAGGTATGGAGTTCATGACACAAAGTAAGGCTTTAAGCATGGGTTTTTGAGTGAGCTTTCATTTTAATTTTGCAAGAAATTGTTCTTCTAGAAACTCAACATGGCTGGAACATTTTCAGCCACAAATAAATGTGGGAAATGATTTATTTCAATTGGTTATTTACTTGGAAAATCAAGTGTGATGGAAAATATGACAAGGTATGGTGTATGTGACTTGAGGTATGGCCTTGGAGTGTTAAAAAATTGAACATGTGATGCATATGGGAGGAGGGAGTGCACGGCCAGGTCTGGTACAGCAAGGGGGAGGTGAGGTTTGATCATCTAATTGGGTGTTGATGGTAGGTTTAAATGTGTATTAGTCTAGGTACAAGGTTAGGAATAATTAAGCTTAAGTTTAGGTAACTAAGAATGTGTTTTAAGAATTTTATGACAAGATTAGGAGTGCTCATACATCATTAGAGAATTAAAAACTCATTTATGAATAAACAATGTGTAACACAATTCCATGATTTAAGGAATTGGAAAGAGAAAACACTATTCAAGATTCCATGACTAGGAGTCTTGAAATTAAAATATGATTGTAAGTTGTAATTAAGCACTTTTAGGTTCTAATCAACTTTAATAAATTATTTTGACTCAAGATTAATTAAGGAAATTAATTAACCTTCTATTAGAGCCTAATATTGCTTAGGTTTGCTTAATCACGCGATTAAACGTAAAAACACGAAACTATGGGTAAAACTGTAATTTTGTACTAATTTCGCTTGAGACCTCCGGGACCAAAATAAAGTCATAGTCTACATAAAAACGCCTTTTAAAATCATCTGGAGAAGTTTCGGGTTCATCCGGCACTTGCAAACGGGTAAAACACCGCAGGGGCATTTTCGTTATTTTGACCCGAAAACTTGAAAAACGAGATTTTCGATCCCAGAAAGATACACAGGTCAGCTAATCCCCTTTCAACATTGAGTTTGCCCTTCGAGCACTGCCGAATCAGCTTTCCTCGAATTCCGAGCTGAAAAATGACCTTAAGGGCATTTTGGTCATTTTCACTCTAGCAAAAAAATCGGGGCGTTACACCATGAATTTTCTTGAGCCCTAGTTTTAATACCCCTTGAAAAAGTCAAGAACCGAGAGTGTATCTATGTTGCCTGAAATTTGGTAGTAAAGCTGTGAATTTATATAATTTTGTGACCTAGCAAATGATGGAATTATCCTTTGAAATTTTTACAGAGTGTTAAAAACATATTGAAGTTTAGCCATGAATTTTATTCTGAAGTGATTAATTCATTTTCTATGGTTAAAAATTAGTGAATTCTAGCATTAAGTTGAGGTTAAGTGGTCTATGACCACCAAATTTGTAGAATTCTTTGACAGAGTTAGAGAACTCTTCTTGCTATGAAATTTTTACAGGGCCTTGTGGACACATTGAGGTGTCTTGGAGAATTTTTATCGCCCTGGCAATGGATGTTTGATATGCATAATGAATTTTACTCTTTAGGCATGAATTCTGCCAACATGCTGTAATTGTGCTAAAATGAACTCAAGTATTGATTTGGTGATATAATGATTCTTGATTTGAGTATGATGAGTATGTATGCATGCTAGACAATTTAAAGATTGATTTATGAGGTTCAAACAAGAATTTCTTGTGATTGAATGCCTATATGTGGCTTATGCATGCATTTGAAAAGAATAAAGCATATGGTGCAATTATATGAGAAAAGAGAATGTATAAATTTCACTCGTGCATGTTCTGACATAGGAGAAAACATAAACAAGAATTAAGATGAATAATGGGAAGGAAAAAATAGGAACTTCCCTAATGTGCATATTGTGACATATGGAGAAAACAGAAACAAGACTTAGGTTGAATTAAGGGGAACGCAAAAAGAGGAACTTCTCTAGAGATATTATGAGTCGGTAGACGTATTGGCTAGGAATAGAATTGTGTGTGATTTGGAAATGGAATAAAATGAAGTCCGATGATCACGTATTGGAATGAGCTCAGCCCTGATAAGCAGTCTATTTCCCATATGTGGTGTTAACCACTACAACTACCATTTGGTATAAACTATTTATTGTGGAGTTGTCCACGGCAGATAACTGTTGGGTATAAACTAAGTCTTTCTTATGTCAACAATAAAAAGAGAAAAATGCACTGAATTGAGTTTTGCAGTATGACATAAACTAAGTTTTTCCTATGTCAATGAAAAGAGAAAAATGCACCGAGCTGAGTTCTATGGTCACAAGTAAGGCCAGGTTCCTTTGAGATCAGTTCATTACATTTAGCATATGCATAATCATGCCATATTTAAATGTTTTGATCAAGATTATTTACTATGTGTTTGAGTTTTATTATATATGTGCATTAAGTGATTGGTCATTAAAAGCTACCCACTTCGGAAGTACGATTTAGAACTCTAAAATTGAACCATTCTTATGAAATGCATGATCACTTTTTCCTAATAAACCGAAGTGGCTGGGACGATGACGATGACATTATGATTGTGTATTTGGGGAATTGCCCTACTGAGAATTGTATAATTCTCACCCCCTATGTTTTTGCATTCACTGCAATTAGTTGGAGTCATGTATATGTAAATGTAATAGAGATTGTATATGTATATAAGCTCATAGTCGAGCTGTAACGCCCCGATTTTCTGTCAGAGTGAAAATGACCAAAATGCCCCTGAGTCATTCTCAGCCCGGAATTCGAGAAAAGCCGATCCGGCAGTACTCGAAGGGCAAACTCAATGTTGGAAGGGGATTAGTTGGCTTGTGTACCTTTCCAGGATCGAAAATCTCGTTTTTCGAGTTTTCGGGTCAAAATGACCAAAATACCCCTATGGTGTTTTACCCGTTTGCAAGTGCCGGATGAACCCAAAACTTCTCTAGATGGTTTTAAGGCGTTTTTATGTATTCTGTCACTTTCGTTTTGGTCCCGGGGGTCCCAGGTGAAATTAGTGCGAAATTACGATTTTGCCCCTAATTTTGTGTTTTTGAGCTTAATCGCGTGATTAAGCAAACCTAAGCAATATTAGGCTCTAATCAAAGATTAATTAATTTTCATAATTAATCTTGAGTGAAAATAATTTATTAAAGTTGATTAGAACCTAAAAATGCTTAATTACAACTTGAAATCTTATTTTAAATTCAAGATTCCTAGTCATGGAATCTTGAATAGTCTTTTCTCTTTCCAATTTCTTAAATCATGGAAATTTGTCTACCTTGTTTACTCATAAAATGAATTTTAAACTCTCTAAATGTGTATGAGCACTCTTTAATCTTGTCATAAAACTCTTAAACCTCATTCTTAGTTACCTAAACTTATGCTTAATGATTCCTAACCTTGTACCTAAATTAATACACATCTAAACCTATCATTAGCACCAACTTACATGAACAATTTTCCTCCTCCCTTGGCTGTCCCCAATCTGGCCGAAACCACACCCCCTATTATCCATCACATGTGTAAATTTTTGACACTCCAAAGACCATACTTCCACCTCACAAAGAACCATGCTTTGAGTCATAACCTCCATGTTTACATCCATGCTTCATAGGACAACTTCTAGAAGACTTTTTCTCATTTTTGTGGCTCAAAATCAGCCAGCCCTCTTTGCCTTCCAGATGATTTATTTCAATTTCAAACAAAGGGAAATTACCATACTTTGAGCCATGTCTTGCACCATGTCTTCCATACTTCAAACCATGCTTGAATGACATGGTGTAAGAGATATTTTTCTCTCCCCTTGCCCCCCCCCAAAACCTCACCGCCATGACCTCCTTTGAGTGAGCCTTCATTGTTTTATTTTCTATAAATAGGTGCCTAGGAAGAGCTTGTGATATTTTTGTTTCATTTGGTAAGTTTGAGTGTTCTTAGCCTTTGTGAGTTTCCTTTCTTTTTCTCTCAAAGTCTCAAGAGAGTTTCCTTTCCTTTTCATCTTCATCTTCTTCATCCTCTCATCACATCATCATCTCATAACCTCTAAACACCACCTCACAACCTTGGATCATCATCAAATCTCTCAAACACTTAACCTCAAACACTAAACCACCAAGAGCACATCTCATTTCCTTTCTTTCTCTCAAGGCCGAAGCCACATCTCCACTTTAGGGGGAGTTACTCTTCTTATTTTCATCCTCAAGACCAAGCTTTTGCCTTCATTTTTGGTAGGGAGTTGCTTTCATGTTTTGTTTTTACTCAAAAATATGATTTTCTCAAGGTTTCTCTTGGTTTCTTTTTAAGCTTTCTTTTGTTTCTTCTTTTCCTTCTATCTCGGCCTCAAGGCTTTGTTTATGGGCATGATAGCTTGATGATGAGAGTTTCTAGATGATGACCTTGTGTTCATCTCAAAGAAACCTCTAAAACTTGAGTTTTTCTTTTCCTTAAACTTTATCTATATGATACTTAGCTCACATGATTTTCAACTTAAGAAAATTAATCTAAGGATTTCAAAAAAGCCCAAGCCTACCCTTGTCAACCTTAAAGTTAGCCGGCACGTTCTAGAGATTTTTCTCTAGATAGGGGTTTTGGGTACTTAATAAAGAAATTGACTTAGTTTCATCCTCATTTCCTTTTTATATAAGGTTTCGGTTTTGTTTTCCTTTCTTCAAGATTTTATGTTCTTTTGAAAGTTTGTTCTTTTGAGCTTGATGATGATGTTTAAGAACCTCATAGTTCCTTTGAGAACTTGGTTCAAGAACTCTAAAGCTCTCTTTGTGATGAGATAAATGTTGGGTTGTATCTCTAAAGTCTTGTAAGAGCTCTAGAAGAGATTAAAATGAATATTGCATCCATATTTATGTTTATGCCTTGCACCTCATATTTACTTTCCTTGCTATCACTAAGTATCAAGATAATGAATGAACTTGCATTATCATATTTATGTTTCAAGCTTTGCATTATCATGTTTATATTTCAAGTCCTCACTTAAATATCAAAGATAATAATAGGTTGCATCTCATGTTTATTTTATGCCTTCACTTTACTTTCTAATGAAAGCTAAAACAAGTGCATGACCATGTTTATTTTTATGTCATCACTTAAGAGAACCTAGAGCTCAAAGACTTGCCAATTGTTGTCTTAAACAAAGGTTTGAAAATAATTATTTCTTTAGCTTGAGATTTCGGCCCCTAAGGGTTTTATTGGTTACAAGTGTAGAAAACTATGTTTCATAATTTTTCTAAGCTTATGTGAGTTCAAGGAATGTATAGAACCAAATTTTATGAATTTAGGACCTCTTGAGATGAATTTGATTTAGCTACTGCCCTTACAAACATTTTAATGATATTTTTTTTTATGTTAGAAATGTTGATAAATGAGTTTTGAAAGTTTGAGAAAGATTCCAAGAGAAACTAGTATTTTTAAGTGCTTTGGAAATTATGTTTTTATGCCTTTATATGGAGACTTAGTTTCGGTTCTGCCTTGCTATGTTTTGGTCACTGTTTATGCTGTTTTGATGATGATAATATGATTATGTTTGAGTATGACTGATGCTAAAATTCATGTGTGAAAGATTAGAGAAGTTAGTAACTAGAAAGGAATTAATTTGAGAGTTCAAGATCCCTTGGTAATTGATTTTTTTGGATTCTTTCTAGCAAGGTTTAGAAATGATAATTATAGTTTAAAATTAGTTTAAATGTGTAGGAATGACTCATAATTGGTTTAGGGCTTGATCTTGATGCCTTAGGAGCAAATCGGACTTAGAAAGGGTCATTATTGTGACTCCTAGATACCCGTAAAGTTAGAATTTTAGATTCTGCATTCTTGAGGTTTAGAATTGTTTATGATCATAGAATTGAGTGAGGAATACTTAGATATGAGCCTATAGGTACCTGAGAGCTTAAGTTGTGATGATTTATAACTTAGATTGTGAGTTAAGGATCTTAAGGGTCAAAACATAAGACATTAAGAGATCTTTTATTGCTTTGTGATTGATAATGCAAGTATGATATGTTGATATGCATGATGTGATGATATATGAGTTATGATGATGTGATCTTGTTATGTTGATGCTATGATGATGTCTAAATGCATGTGCTAGGATGAAACCGTTTATATGACTTTTGAAATTAATTATGAAATGTGAAATTGAATGTGTAAGTACATGCATTATGAGTTCATGTGGCATACTATGATGAAGTGCATAAATTTATGAGCATGATATACATATTACATGAGGTTCCATGATGATAGTTGAGGGCATGTGTTTATGATGCATTCTTGCATGACACACTGAGACGCATTTCTTCTATCTCGATAAGGAGATAACAAAACCGTGAGGGTATGGTAGATGCAGCCTGCCAGAGCGGACAAATTTACTGTGCACTAGATGCCGTAGATGCGTTCCAAAGAAGGAAATAACCCTAACCCGCACTCTGGGAGTCGATGTATTAGGTGATCCTTAAGTCCCTAACCCACACTCAAGGAGTCGGTGTATTAGGTGACCCTTAAGCCCCTAACCCGTACTCTAGTAGTCGGGATTCTATCTCATGGTTCGTTTATTTAGATAATGAGTTGGAAACTAGTGATGTGTTACCCCCTCTATTTTTCCCCATGTTAAATCTAGTGATGACTAGTTAGGATTGAGCTCATTCCTAAGCGATTAGGTGAGACGAAGTTTGGGGCCCATGATAAAAATCGCCGGGGTGGTATGTCGGTTGGATTTAGGTGACAATGTTTAAGAGGGTGGTCTTTGAGAAAAAGAACTTAAGAGTTCAAGCATGAGAAAGAGATATGATGTTTTTAAAGTCACACAGTTATGAGAAAAGAAAGAGTTTATATGCCACTTATATGTTAATGTTTATCTTGATGTTGAGTTCTATCGACTGTTTGTACAAAGTATTGTCATGCATTCATCCAATATCTGTTGCATTCATATTGTAACACCCTAAATCTTAACCCAAGACTACTAGTATGTACTTAGGTTAATCTTTAGAATATTACCTCTTGGTCTCATCTTTTACTTAGAAAATACTTAGCGGAAATATGGGTAAAATTTTTCTTTTTGGAATTTAAAATCAAAGTGAGAGCCACGCACGAATCCATAAGAGAAGCATAGAGAAACATATAAGCAAAACATAAGAAACACATCATGTCATGGGAACATCAACTGAATCATAGATATATATATATAACGTGCCTACCCAAAGAGGCGGGACTATTTGATACATCATGAAACAAAATACAACTGAAATGCAATACAAGGAAATCATAAAAAGCAAATACAAGAGAAACTACACCCATACCCATGTGCACCTAAAGGAGACAACCTCATATACAAAAGAAGGTTTGTCCTCTACTATGTGGCGTGTGTGTGCACTAACTACTACCCCTCCTATGACTACTCCTGTCCGAAATCTTTGTGGGGTCGGTCGATCCAGCAGCGAATCTCGGCGGGAGTGGTCGAGCGCATCATCGGGGCATGTCCACCGCGGCGAGGGCGCATAGATGGCCGTCGAGCCAACCTTGGCTGGACCACCGTCTCCTCACTCCCAGCCCTCATCGGTGGGGGAGCGGGACTGGAGCTCCAACTGTACATGTGGGATGGCGGGTCCTCGGATGGGTCCGTCTCCGAGTACTGGGGACGCGGCACATACTCGGGGTACTCGCGTACCGCTGATGTCTCGGGCTCCATGCGGAGGATCTGCTCATCACGTGGTCTCGCTTGCTCAAAAATCCCGTTATGACGGTAGGGAGCAGTCGGGGTGAAGCGGTAGCTCGGGACGGGGTGCGCGAAGGGTCGTCCCATGAACATGAATACTCTGACCGTGCAGCGACCCTCAAAATGGTATGACCCGAGTGCCGGGTCATGGTGCAGCTCCCATACCGAGGTGTCGATGAAGAGTACGAATGTCGCCATCTGAAGATATGACGGAAGAAAAGAGAGGGAATGAGAATCTTTCTAAAAGAATTCTCAGTAGGGTTATCCCTACTTAGGTGACATCGTCACATCCTCAGGAACCTTGGGTTTATTTCTAAAAGGTGTGCATATAAATTCCTTTTAAGTTGGTTTTCCAAAGAGGTATTTTATCCAAGGTCCGTCATATTTTATAATGCGTCTTTATAACTTAAGCAGAAATATACTAGTGATATGAATGCATCATAAGGTAAACCAAACAATAGAATAACTAGGAAACATTATAACATTGGCATAAGTATAGTTTATGTGACATTGTTAACTTTAACTTTCATCTCATGGGGCCGCCCTAAAACTTCTCTAGGTTATGAGCTCATACCTTAACTAGTCGTCACTAGTTCTTACTTATCCTATGATAAGCGTAACATAATCCCGACTTAAAGTATGAGCTAGGGGGCAAATTAAGGATCTCCTTTCTAGGATCATTTCCTCTTTGAAACGCTTTGCTAGCCACGTGGGCCTCGCAATTTGTCCGCTTTGGCAGGCTGCATCTACACATACCCTCACGGATTTGTCTCCTCCTGGGGGTGCTCGGCCGAACCGGTGTCACCCAAGAGAAGCGCGTCTCAGTGTTGTGTCACATTTATATTCTCATAAGTATTAAATCACAATTACCTCATCATTTATCATATTCATTTTTATCATGCATTCTCATATGGCTTTTTCATAACATATATATCATCACATGAAACTTTCTCATAACATTCGTCACATAAAACTTTCACACAAACATCATCACATAGTCATATCTAACAATCATCCCCATAAGCTCATAGACATGATACGTTATAACTCATAGTGTTTTAAACTTCGATTCTTATGAGTCTTAAACTTGCAAATTAATTGTTCTAACATTATCCTTAACTTCTTTATACACCTATAGTTTGACAATTAATGAGTTATACAAATTTTATGCTCGAGAACTAATCCAAATAGCACTAACGAGAATTTGGACAGCTTTATGTTTATGTGATTACGGAGTTCTAGAAATTACGGTTTAGATCTCTATCTCACATTCTAAGTTATTGATCATCAACACCTAGTCTCTTGGGAACCTATAAGGTTATAACTAAGTATTTCTCACCTCACCCTATGGTCAAGAACATCTCTAAACCTCAAGAGTGCAGAAATCAAAATACTAACTTTACGGGTACCTAGAAGTCACAATAATGACCCTTTCTAAGTTCGGTTTGCTCCTAAGGCTTCAAGATTAAGTCCTAAACCAATTATGAGTCATTCCTACACATATAAACTAATTTAAAACCATGATTATTGAATCTAAACCTTGCTGGACAGAATCCAGAAAAATAAATCTTTAAGGGATCTAGAACTCTCAAATTAATTCTTTTCTAGTTCCTAACTTATCCTATCTTTCACATATGAGTCTTAACATAATTATTACCCAAACATAAGCATATTAACATCATTAACACAGCTCATACAGTGGCCAAACATAGCAAGGCAGAACCGAAACAGAAACTCCATTTAAAGGCATTGAATCATAGTTTCTAAAGCACATAAAATACTAGTTTCTCTTGGAACCTTTTTAAAACCTTCAAAACTCTTTCATGAACACTTTTATCATCTAAACTCATGAAAATACTTAATAGGGCAGTGGCTATATTATTTTCATCTCAAGAGGTCCTAAATTCATAACGCTTAGTTCTACGCATTCCTTATACTCATATAAGTTTAGAAAAATTATAAAACATAGTTTTCAATACTTGAAAACATTAAGGCCTCATAGGGCCGAAATATGAACCATAGGAAATAAATGTTTTAGACCTTTGTTTGAGATATCATTGGGCAAGTCTTTGAGCTCTAGAATCATTAAAGTGATGACATAAAAATAAACATGCTCATGCACTTATTTTAGTTATTGCTAGAAAGTAAAGTGAGAGCATAAAATAAATATGTGGTGCAATATATTATTATCTTTGATATTTAGGTGAGGACTTAAAATATAAATATGATAATGCAAAGCTTGAAACATAAACATGATAATGCAAGTCCATTCATTATCTTGGGATTTAGTGATAGCAAGGAAATAAACATGATATGCAAAGCTTAAAGTAAACATGATGCAAGTTTCATTTTTATGTTTAACTAGAGCTCATTTAAGACTTTAACAAGATAATAACCCCATACAACATCTCAAAGATCACAACACAAGAATCGAAAATCATATAAAAGAGAAAGAAAGTGAAGCTACATCAAATTCTTTATTAAGTACCCAAAACCCCTATCTAGAGACAAATCTCTAGAACGTGCCGGCCAACTTTAAGGTTGACAAGGGTAGGCTTGGGCTTTTAGAAATCCTTAGATTAATTTTCTTAAGTTGGAAAACCATGTGAGCTAGATAACATATAGATGAAGTTGTAAGAAAAGGAAAACTCAAGCTTTAGAGGTTTCTTTGAGATGAACACAATGTCGTCATCTAGAAACTCTCATCATCAAGCTATCATGCTCAAATCAAGGCCTCATGGCCGAAAATGAAAGGAAAGGAAAGACAAAGGAAAGTTCAAAAGGAATCCAAGAGAAAACTAGAGAAAAACACTTTCTTGAGCAACATAAAGTTTGAAAACAAATCCCTACCTTTTGATGAAGATAAAAGCTTGATCTTGAAGATAAAAGCTTGATCTTGAAAACAAATCCCTAGAATGGTGGTGATGATTTCGGCTAAGGAAAGGAAAAGGAAAGGAGATGTGTTTTGAGTGAAGTTGTGTTTGAGGTGTGGTGTTTGAGAGGTTTGATGATGGTTCAAGGTTTTGGGGTGGTGTTTGATGGTTGAGAGGTGATGATGAGATGAAGAGATGAAGAAGATAAAGATGAAAAGAAAGGAAGAACACTCTTGGAACTTTGAGAGAAAAAGGAAAGACTAGCAAGACAACTCTAAAACTCTAAACTTTGCAAATGCTTCAAAGTGCAACAAGGCTAACACAAGCATCCTATTTATAGAAAAACAAAACCATGGAGGAGTGAATGGGGAGGGCTTGGCCGTAGCCTTTGAGGGAGGAAGGAAGAGAAAATATCTCTTACACAAGGTCATTCAAGCATGGTTTGAAGTATGGAAGCTATGCTACAAAGCATGGCTTGATGTGAGTTAATTTCCTATCACATTTTTATGAATTTAGTCTTCTAGAAACAATGCATGGCTGGAACTTTTCCAGCCACAATTAAATGGGAAAAATGGGTTGTTTTAATTATTTATTCATGTGGAAATTCAAGCTTGATTGAAAGTTATGACAAGGTATAGTGTATGTGACTTGAGGTATGGCCTTGGAGTGTTGAAAAATTGAACATGTGATGCATATGGAGGAGGTGAGGCTTGACCAGCTTGGGACAGCAGAATGGGAGGATGATTTGACCATTTAATTATGTGTTAATGGTAGGTTTAGATGTGTATTAGCTTAGGTACAAGGTTAGGAATGATTAAGCTTAAGTTTAGGTAACTAAGAATGTGATTTAGAGAGTTTATGACAAGTTAAGGAGTGCTCATACATCATTAAAGAATTTAAAACTCATTTATGAATAAACAATGTGTAACACAATTCCATGATTTAAGGAATTGGAAAGAGAAAACACTATTCAAGATTCTATGACTAGGTGTCATAAAATTAAAATATGATTTTAGGTTGTAATTAAGTACTTTTGGTTTTAATCAACTTTAATAAATTATTTTGACTCAAGATTAATTAAGGAAATTAATTAACCTTCGATTAGAGCCTAATATTGCTTAGGTTTGCTTAATCACGCGATTAGCGTAAAAATCTGAAACTAGGGCAAAATCATAATTTTGCACTAATTTTGCAGGACTTCTAAAATTAAAGCGAGGTCATAGAATACATAAAACGCCTTTTAAAACTATCTGGAGAAGTTTGGGTTCATCAGGCACTTGCAAGCGGGTAAAACACCACAGGCGTTTTGGTCATTTTGACCAAAACTTCGAAAAACGAGATTTTCGATCCCGGGAAGGTACATAAGTTTTCTACTCCTTCCAACATTGAGTTTGCCCTTCGAGTCTTGCCAAGACCTGGCTTTCCTCGACCAATAAAATGACCTCAGGGGCATTTTGGTCATTTTCACTCTAACAGAAAAATCGGGGCGTTACACATATCATTAAGACCCATATTAAAAGACACCTACTTCGGATAAATAGATTTGAGAAGTTTAAAATTAAACCTTATGCATGACCACCTTTTTATAATTAAAACCGAAGCGGCTGGGGATGATGACGATGACACGTGTGTTGGAGTCGGAAATCCTTATTGAGAATCTTGAATAAGTTTCTCAGTCCTCTCTCTCTTTTCTTCCGTGTCATCTCCAAACGAAGATGATGGTGTATCTCGTGACCTGTACTAAGGCGTAGGCGTAGGGCATGCGCTATGAGTTGGTTTAGTGGGATAGAACGGAAGCGAGGAGATGTCGCTTTAGATTTATATACCTATAGATGTGTATTTCTTTTGATATAATAATAGGACTATGATAGTCGTAAATTATGTATCTATGATAATATGTTTATGTTGTGATGTAATGAACAATGTTTGTGTTTGGTGACCATGAATGATATGATATATCTTTTCTGTATGTTAGTCTTCGTTACGTCATACGCGGTTCTCACTTTGATTTTATGTTTCAAAAAAAAATTTACCCGTAATTTCCTCTAAGTATTTTAATAAAATGATGAGACTAAGAAGTAATAACCTAATGTGTTCTAGAAAGTTAGGTTAAGAATTAGGGTGTTACACGAGCTTTTTTATGTAATTGACTTTATATTAAATAAATGTTTTGTGTAACACCCTAAATCTTAACCCAAGACTACTAGTATGTACTTAGGTTAATCTTTAGAATATTACCTCTTGGTCTCATCTTTACTTAGAAAATACTTAGCGGAAATATGGGTAAAATTTTTCTTTTTGGAATTTAAAATCAAAGTGAGAGCCACGCACGAATCTTTAAGAGGAAGCATAGAGAAACATATAAGCAAAGCATAAAGAAACACATCATATCATGGAGACCTCAACTGAAACATAGTTATATATATATATGTTGTGCCTACCCAAAAGGGAAGGACTATTCAATACATCGGGAAGCGGAATACAACTGAAATGCAATACATGGAAATCATAAAAAGCAAATACAAGAGAAACAACACCCATACCCATGTGCACCTAGAGTAGACAACCTCATATACAAAAGAAGGTTTGTCCTTAACTATGTGGCGTGTGTGCACTAACTACTACCCCTCCTATGTCTACTCTGTGAGTGCAGTCGTGGGGTCGAGTCGATCCATTGGCGAATCTCGGCAGGAGTGGTCGAGCGCATCATCGGGGCATGTCCACCGCGGCGAGGGCGCATAGATGGCCGACGAGCCAACCTCGGCTGGACTACCGTCTCCTCACTCCCAGCCCTCATCGTTGGGGGAGCGGGACTGGAGCTCCAACTGTACATGTGGGATGGCGGGTCCTCGGATGGGTCCGTCTCAGAAATGGGGGCGCGGCACATACTCGGGGTAGTCACGTACTGCTGATGTCTCGGGCTCCATGCGGAGGATCTGCTCATCGCGTGGTCTCGCTCGCTCAAAAATCCTATTATGACGGTAAGGAGCAGTCGGGGTAAAACGGTAACTCGGGACTGGGTGTGCGAAGGGTCGTCCCATGAACATGAATACTCGGCGGTCGGCAATGACCCTCAAAATGGTATGACCAGTCTTAGGGTCATGGTGCAACTCCCATACCGGGGTGTCGATGAAGAGTATGAATGTCGCCATCTGAAGATATGATGGAAGAAAAGAGAGAGGGAATGAGAATCTTTCTAAAAGAATTCTCAATAGGGTTATCCCTACCTAGGTGTCTTGTCACATCCTCAGGAACCTCGGGTTTATTTCTAAAAAGGTGTGCATGCATATCAATTCCTTTTAAGTTATTTTTCCAAAGTGTTATTTATCCAAGGTCCATCATATTTTACAATGCGTCTTATAGCTAAGCATAAAATAATGTAATGATTTTGAGTGCATCATAAAGGTAAACCAAACAATAGAATAACTAAGAAACATTATAACATTGGCGTAAGTATATGTGACATTGTTAACTTTAACTTTCATCTCATGGGGCCGCCCTAAAACATCTCTAGGTTATGAGCTCATAGCTTAACTAGTCGTCACTAGTTCTTACTTATCCTATGATAAGCTTAACATATACATAATCCCGACTTAATAGTGCGGGCTAGGGGGCAATTAAGGATCACCTCTCTTAGGGTCATTTCCTCTTTGAAACGCTCTACTAGCAACTAGTGCATCGTAGTATTGTCCGCTTTGGCAAGCTCTATGTCAATACCCTCACGGATTTGTTTTCTTGGGGGTGCTCGGCTAAACCGGTGTCACCCAAGATGGCGTCTCAGTGTTGTGTCACATTTAAGTTCTCATAAAGTGTTAATTCATATATACATCATTATTCATTACATACATCTTTTCCATAGCATATACATCATCATATGAAACTTTCTTCATAGTGTATACATAAAACCATAGTATATACATTATCACATAATCACACCTTAGACAATCATTCATACAAATTCCCAAGCTTATTATGTTATAAACTTATAGTATGTTATGCTTTGGTTCCTTTGAGTCTTAAACTTGTAAACTAATCGTTCTAGTATTATTCTTAACCTCTTACACACCTACAGGTTCACAACTAATAAGTGTTACTAATTTTTATGCTCAAGGACTTATCCAAACAGCACTATGCAGATTTGGACAGCTTATATTTGTGTGGTTACGAGGTTCTAGAGATTACTGTTTAGACCCTTAAAGTCCTTAACTCACATTCTAAGTTATCGATCATCAAAACCTAGTCTCTTGGGAACCTATGAGGTTATAACTAAGTATTTCTCACCTCACATTATGGTCAAGAACATCTCTAAACCTCAAGGATGCAGAATTTGAAATCCTAACTTTACGGGTACCTAGAAGTCACAACAATGACCCTTTCTAAGTTTAGTTTGCTCCTAAGGCTTCAAGATTAAGTCCTAAACCAATTATGAGTCATTCCTACATATTTAAACTAATTTAAAACCATGATTATTAAACCTAAACCTTGCTGGACAGAATCCAGAAAATTACATAATTAAAGGATCTAAAATTCTCAAATTAATTCTTTTCTAGTTCCTAACTTATCCTATCTTCACATATGAGTCTTAACATTATTTTTACTCAAACATAGGCACATTATCATCATCAAAACAGCACATACAGTGGCAGCAAAGAGCAAGGAAGAACCGAAAATATACTTCTCCATAAAAGGCATAAAACATAATTTCTAAAGCACATAAATACTAGTTTCTCTTGGAACTCTTTTTAAACTCTCAAAGCTCATTTATAAACAATTTTATCATCTAAAATCATAAGAATATTTAAGAGGGCAGTGACCAATTCATCTTTGTCCCAAGAGGTTCTAAATTCTCAAAACTTGGTTCTATGCATTCCTTAAACTCATTTAAGCTTGGAAAAATTATAAGACATAGTCTCAAATACTTGGAAACCTCAAGACCTCTTAGGGCCGAAATATGAACCCAAGAAAAACACATATTGTTAGACCTTTGTTGAGACCACAATGGGCAAGTCTTTGAGTTCTAGATTCATTTAGTTGATGACATAAAAATAAATATGCTCATGCACTTATTTTAGGTTCCATTTAGAAAGTAAAGTGATAGCACAAAGTAAACATGAATGCAACATATTATTATCTTGGTATTAAGTGAGAACTTGAAATATAAACATGATAGTGCATAGCTTGAAATATAAACATGATAATGCAAGTTCATTCATTATCTTGGTATTTAGTGATAGCAAGGAAATAAACATGATATGCAAAGCATAAAGTAAACATGATGCAAGGTTCATTTTATGATTAACTAGAGCTCATTCAAGACTTTAACAAGATAACAACCCAATACAATATCTCAAAGATCTCAACACAAAAACCGAAAGCCATATAAAAGAGAAAGAAAGTGAAACTACATCAAGTTCTTTATTAAATACCCAAAACCCCTATCTAGAGAAAAATCTCTAGAACGTGCCGGCCAACTTTAAGGTTGACAAGGGTAGGCTTGGGCTTTTAGAAATCCTTAGATTAATTTTCTTAAGTTGGAAAACCATGTGAGCTAGATAACATATAGATGAAGTTATAAGAAAAGGAAAACTCAAGCTTTAGAGGTTTCTTTGAGATGAACACAATGTCATCATCTAGAAACTCTCATCATCAAGCTATCATGCTCAAAATCAAGGCCTCATGGCCGAAAATGAAAAGAAAGGAAAAACAAAGGAAAGTTCAAAAAGAATCCAAGAGGAAACTAGAGAAAAACACTTTCTTGAGCAAAACAAAGTTTGAAAACAAATCCCTACCTTGTGATGAAGGTAAAAGCTTGGACTTGAAGATGGAAATGAGATGAGCAACACCTCCTAGGATGGTGGTGATGATTCGGCCAAGAGGAAGGAAAAGAAAGGAATTGTGTTTTGGGTGAAGTTGTGTTTGAGGTGTGGTGTTTGAGAGGTTTGATGATGGTTCAAGGCCTTGGGGTGGTGTTTGATGGTTGAGAGGTGATGATGAGATGAAGAAATGAAGAAGATAAAGATGAAAAGAAAGGAAGAACACTTCTTGAAATTTTGAGAGAAAAAGAAAGACTAGCAAGACAACTCTAAAACTCTAAACTTAGCAAATGCTCCAAGGTGCAACAAGGCTATCACAAGCATCCTATTTATAGAAAAACAAAGCCATGGAGCTTATAATGGGAGGGAGTGGCCGTGTGGTTTGGAGGGAAAAGGAAGAGAAAATATCTCTTACGCAAGGTCATTCAAGCATGGTTTGAAGTATGGAAGGTATGCTACAAAGTATGGTTTGATGTGAGTTAATTTCCTATCAAATTTTTATGAAATTAGGCTTCTAGAAACTTGTCATGGCTGGAACTTTTCCAGCCACAATTAAATGGGAAAAATGGGTTGTTTTAATTATTTATTCATGTGGAAATTCAAGCTTGATTGAAAGTTATGACAAGGTATAGTGTATGTGACTTGAGGTATGGCCTTGGAGTGTTGAAAAATTGAACATGTGATGCATATGGAGGAGGTGAGGCTTCGGCCAGACCTGGCAGCAGAGTGGGGAGGATGATTTGATCATGTAATTGGGTGTTAATGGTGGGTTTAGATGTGTATTAGCTTAGGTACAAGGTTATGAATGATTAAGCTTAAGTTTGGGTAACTAAGAATGTGATTTAGGGAGTTTATGACAAGTTAAGGAGTGCTCATACATCATTAGAGAATTTTAAACTCATTTATGAATAAACAATGGTAACACAATTCCATGATTTAAGGAATTGGAAAGAGAAAACACTATTCAAGATTCTATGACTAGGTGTCTTGGAATTAAAATATGATTTTAGGTTGTAATTAAGTACTTTTTGGTTCTAATCAACTTTAATAAATTATTTTGACTCAAGATTAATTAAGGAAATTAATTAATCTTCGATTAGAGCCTAATATTGCTTAGGTTTGCTTAATCACGCGATTAAGCGTAAAAATATGAAACTAGGGGCAAAACCGTAATTTTGCACTAATTTTGCCCGGGACTTCTAAAATTAAAACTGAGGTCATAGAATACATAAAAACGCCTTTTAAAACCATTTGGAGAAGTCTCGGGTTCATCCGGCACTTGCAAATGGGTAAAACACCGCAGGGGCGTTTTGGTCATTTTGACCCGAAAACTTCAAAAGCAGATTTTCGATCCCGGGAAGGTACACAAGTTATCTAATCCCCTTCCAACATTGAGTTTGCCCTTCGAGTACTGCCGAACCGGCTTTCCTCAAATTCAATTTGAAAATGACCTCAGGGGCATTTTGGTCATTTTCACTCTAACAGAAAAATCGGGGCGTTACATTTTGTATCTTGTTATATATTTAAATCGAATTACTCTAGTTATTACACGAATCCATCGAGCTTGCTATAGATAATTAAGAAAAGTCTGCTAATTAATAAGTAACAACTCTCGAGTACGATATCATAAATTAAGGATGGGGTTGTACTCGGGAGGATGTTACAATCTTGTCTCTATTTTTACCATTCTTTCACATTCTTGGTATGAGCATTGTTATTCCTCTCATTTTTGTCAAGTGGGGGTGCTCTCCCAATATTATTAGAGCTAGATTAGAGTTATTTAGAGGTTGATAAAGTTTGATCTTGAGTTTTATGATGGTTATAGTCGACGTTAATGCCCTCCTGGCTCCCCAGAGCTCAGTTGGTGTTAACGGCATCACTTACTCCCTTCCAGGTGAGTGGATTCAAATCCTATGACCCTTATATTAGTCATTAGAGTTAATTTCTTTAAATCATAACATGATTACATGATTTTAGAGAATAATTTAAGAGATTTGAGATTATGATTGGCTATCAAAATTATTGAAAAGGATGATTTTCAACATGAGCATGAAATATTCATTTTAATATAAACTCATGGGACCATTATTAAAACGATTTTATTAAAGAGCTAGAATATAATTGTGACGTGATTTAGAGACTATAAATTTTTCCTAGCGATTCTAGGAT
This sequence comes from Dalbergia cultrata, assembly GCA_031216105.1. NCBI lineage: Eukaryota > Viridiplantae > Streptophyta > Magnoliopsida > Fabales > Fabaceae > Dalbergia > Dalbergia cultrata. The sequence continues at coordinate 39,109,853 of CM062350.1, forward strand.
TAATGTAATTATGTATTATGGACTTTAATTGCTAGAGAAAAACCCAAAGCATAGATTTAGAGAAAATAACATATTTTAGGAATTAGATAACATAAGGTAGCTATAGAGAAACAGACAGTGAGTTAACGATTGAACCCCTGATCGTTAACCTTGGTACCAAGTTGTCCGAGTGGACAATCTCACATAGTAGAGCATGAACCTAGTTAGGTGTCCAATTAGGATCCCAGCGGGATCCTAGAGATTAAAGAAATTGTTATGTCATGATTGACATGCATAACTAGAGATTTTATATTTTGCCATGCGAAGCATAACCAAAGATCCCCGTTTCTCTAATAGATTTCTATTCTTTATGCTGTACTAGAGATTTCGAGTTTTATTTCCTTTATATATATATATATTTATGATTCCAAATGTTATTATATTAATCAGTTTTGATGATTTTATATGTACATATATCCTTGTTGTTGTCCCATGAGAGGGTCATGGGTGAGGGTCTACTCACTGAGTTTTAAATGAAACTCACCCCTCTCCCTTTTTCCATTACAGATATATTAGTTGCTGAGGATCCCTCTCAGCCACCTCCTCCCTAGCAGTAGTGTATTTTAGTTGGTGAATTTCACTTCGGAGTGAAGTGTCTTTTGCATTTTGTATAATGATAGAGTGCTGCAATATATGTTGTGGGCAAGGCCCCAAACCATAGTGATTTAACATGATTATTTTGTATTTACATGATGATAGTTTTATGGGTATTTTGTATAGAAAGCAACTCATATATTTTGTATCACAGAGATAGATTTAGAGTTGATTATAATATATTATTGATGAAGAGTATGAATCCAAAAGAGCTAAAGGTTTATTAGAAATGAAATGATATTTTATAAATGGAGATTTATTATTAAATTATGCATATAGACAGACTCAGAGGTCACGAGGCTTACATGGGGATGAGATTTCTCACATGTCGGTCACGTTCCCAAGTCGGGTCGTGACATAAACATACACCAACAACTTTGGAGGAGCACCCCCATTTGACAACAATGAGAAAAATAACAAGACCCAACTCAAGATCATGAAAGAATGGGGAGAATGGAGACATAAACTAACAACATATATATACCTTAATGTTTTGGGGGAGCTAGATTTGAGTGGGAATGAGAGGAAAAGAGAAAATGGTAGTGGGGGAGGGTTTTGGTTCAAAAAAATAGGGAAGGAAGGAGTAGGGAAGGGTTTATATAAAAGGAGAGGATCTATAAGTGGAAGGACGTCGTGTACACCATGTATTACAAAGTAACCTTTTTACTAGCCTCTTCAAACTAACCTCACAATGATTACTATTGAATCAAGGTACAAAGAGTTTGGTTTGGTCGGTACACTCCAAATAATAAGACATACTCAAGTTTTATAAGAATATAACAGCATATGAACTGAGAACTTGAATGATTTCTTTCTAAAATTCTTCCTAAGAAAATGTTATCTAATGAAAGCTAGAAAGAAGAGTTTTACAGAAACTAATTACAAGATGTAATGATCTTTCAGAAAAGGAAGGAATTAGTCTTAAAGTGTTCTTAGCAAAAGCCTTTTCATCAAAAGTCAAAAGTCTTTTCTTGTATGCAAAAGACATCATTTTTAATTTAGTCTTCAAATTTGATCATTGTGCTTTCACTTTTTCTTGACACATATTAATGATCTTCTTTTTGTCTCCTAGGAACTGCCATCTACAAGACTAGTTCGACTGTGTCAGAGTCACTTTTTCAGGTGTAGAGACGGTTGTCAAATATTGTTTCTGAATAAAGCTTCAGGAATTACTTTTTACTTTATGAAGATGGTTTCTAAACTTTTTCTTCTAGAAGATGGAACAGTTGACAAAGTCCAAAAGTAATGTGTCGCTATCAGCACTTTTTGGCTTTTCCCTCCTTTTTTGTAAAGTAAGCACCGTTTTTGAATATGCGCTCTTTCTTATGTACTTCCTCAGTTTCTAATCTTTTTGTTGATTTTTTTTGCTTCAGTTTAAGCTTGATGGAAATCTTCTCGTCATGATTGAAGACTATGATCACAACTTAAGAAAAAATTGTCTTCTTCATTGATGTAGCACTTTTTGAATGCATGAATCATTTTCTAAAGATCAAAATTTAGTTTTTGAAGCTTGAATTCCTTTTTCCTATGTCTAACATACTCTAGTTTGCTTTTAAGGATAATTGTTCACATCATTAAGATTTTGAATTAGATTAAACATGTTGAAATATGATAATGTGAAAATAAAAACATGTTGATGGGACTTGTATGCTAATGAGAATGGTCTTGTTGAGTACTTAAGAAACTCAAGTAAAAGATTAATCCATTCTTCAAAATATTTTAACAAAATTGGTTTTGTTTTCACTCAAAACTTCAAGCTATAACATTTTCTGAAGGGTTCTAGAGCTAACAAGTAATAAACTTAAAATGATGCTTCATATTGACAAATATTTATTAATGTTTAGTTATAAACACTGCATTTTGTAGTATTCTTGAACAAATTAATTATTAACATTCTCACATAAACAAGAATCATAACACCCTCTCCTCCTCCGCCTTTTTATTTACCAAACTAAATAGATAGAGATCTTCTGTTCCAATTAATTAACATCGTCAACTCTACCATTCAAAATCAAACATGTATCTCATAAGTTTATAGCTATTAGCAATATTACTTAATCACTTTGTAGATGTTGTTTAATCACTTCATAGATATTGTTTAATTGCTTTTTTCAACTTTTTTCATTGTCTCCCACTTCTTTTGATATTTGATAACTCTTACAATAGACTAATTAGTATAAAATTAATTTATGTATTCTACTTTGAGGTACATTAAAATTATTTAATGTATCTCATTATCTCATATCTATATATTCTCTTAATATTATTATTATTATTATTTTATATAAGAAAGACCCGGTTTAAGTAGGGTGTGGAAATGAAAGATAAATTTTGGGTTTAAGAAATATTGGAAATTTATATTTTATAAAGCAAAAGAGGAGAAATATGGGTATTTGGGACATTTTTTGATACATTTTAGAAAATTTCAAAAACTGTTTTGACATATTTAGAATTTCAAGAACTAATTTGACTCTACTTTAAATTGTGCCACGACAGAAAGCTACATGACATGCCATAGCTAAAAGTCATAGACATGCCCCCTATCACTTGATGCGCCACATTAGCAACTAGTAACAATTGACAAACACTTATTTGACCCGGAATATAGTGACCTACAAAATGTCATTTCAGATACTAAAATGTTAATTTTGAAATTTCATGGATTAAAGCAAAATATGCTTAAAATTTCAAGGACTAAAGTAATACTTTTTTCCTCTCTTTTCTTTCCTTTTTGATGCTCAAGAATATTGGTGAGCTTTGATATTCTTTCAATCAAGCATATCATTTATCTCTGTTCTGAATTTATTTGACACGATTCATTTACTGTTTGATGCTCCAAATTATTCAAACATATTCTGCATAAAAAAGTATTTTGACAATGATGAAGTGCACATATTAAAGTCATCATATGTATATTATATTTGTTATCAATACATATTACAAAACTTATTCTTCTAGGATAACAGCTTTACAAGGACAATCTCATTAAGCCTTTAGAGTGCAAGCTCAAATCTTAGGGGAAGTGTCCCATGTTATGGCTCTTAGGTCACTCCAGGTTTTAATCTCGTTCAACTCTTGAGGCTGTGTTGAAGAAAGCTTTATCCTGTGACCAGGAGCATGTGAGTTCTATCTTTACCGCGTGCAGACCATGAAGCATGACAGAATGGGTTTCCTCAAGGCAGAATTTAGCTTTAAAGAGGTCTACCCCCCATGTTTGCTCAATTCACCCAAATATATCAACTACTATATAATTTATATAAATGATTTACGATTAAGTTTTTTTTTTAAGAAAAAATCAATTATACACAAAATTAGATTATTTAAAATTCTATAATTTTTCCATAGACAATCCGACAGACTGAACTGGATTTTTTAAATGCACGGTATGTCGACTTTTTTTTTTTTAATATTGGTCTGAGGTATATCAAAAACTTCAGATACACCTCAAAACGTATAACTCAGATAAATGACTCTTCAGCACAAAAAAATAAATAAATATATAAACCACAAAGACAATCCCCGTGCGATATCACTTTTTGGATGCACTATTTCACGGCACTCAATAAAACAATTTTGGTACTCATTTCCATCGAACAAGTTAAACACAAGGAGAAGACGGTGAGAGTTGGTCAACCTATTTCCATGAAAGCGTTGATAGAACCCTATTCAATTCTCATGAAAAATCAACTATGAATTGCAAAAGACAGAAATATCCTATTTATAAGCAGCTAATATGAAAATATTCCCTAACTGACTAATTGCTCTCTAACTAAACTGTCGGAATTCTATCAGTTTTTGCATATGGTGAGTGGTTAAAGCTTTTCTGAAGTATGGGAGTGATCTCTTGTTCCTTCGCAAGACTATATTTGTTTTACTTTTACATCTTGAGTTTAACAGTGAAAAAACTCTCCTCAAAATACCCACAGAACATGCCAAAACACAAGAATTAAACACGAAGGAGAAGGTCCTTCACAGCAGAATCCGTATTTCGAAATGGAGATTCCAAAGACCAATCAGCTGATAATAATCATTGCACAAAATAAGGTGCCACTAACAAACAACAGAAATGGTACTGAATTCACTACTCAATGGCTGTCATGACACCAGCAGCAGAGTTCCATATCAATATAATTAACATGGAATATAATCCATAACTTGGTTTTACAAACTGGCTTCTACACTCCCAAGTGCGAAAAAACAATTCTACCCTCCTAAGCAGCATTAATCTCGTCACATCAAATCCAGGTCAAGACAAAGTCAGACATAAACATGTAGGGGGAATATAACAAGTTATGAACTTTTATAGTGCATCATGGCCATTTGCTAGCGCAAATTTAACACACATTATACAACTTAACTGGCGATTTCTCAGGAAAGAGGGCCATGCCCAGATACTTGCATGATTTATTTATAGTTAAATACACCTACCCTTGAAAACGATATTTGGAAGCATGCACCCACTGAACTGGAACTTCTACATTCGATCTGGCTTTTGACATGGAGCGCCATCATTCATCTGTTAAATCAAGAAAAGATAAATGAATATGACAATTAGCTTCCAAGAGATGGATGACAAAAGCATTATCTTTTTTTCTTAATAAATGTACAAGTTCCATATATAAAATTCAGAACAAGTGTAATAGCCTGCACACTTTTATGTGACACATGTCCCAAAGTTTTAATAAGCTCCACAAACCAAAACTGCAGATTTTAGATAAAGATAAATGAGAAAAATTAAATAGACAATACAAATATACATGCAAACGTAAACAAAGCTAAAGACGTTAATAATACTATCAATCAACTTCCATTGTGTATATAATATCATAATAATGAACCCGGGTAGCATCTGACATGAATTCATGGCATTATGAACTTGCATGCCTAGCTGATTAGAAGGTAATCGGGAAAGGCCAACATAAAAGTATCCCAAAAGCAGCAGTATTAAAAATTGAATGTAAAATACAGTGTGCAAAGGAACAGTCCTAAGCTAACTTAATCTGTAGTATATCCTGATTAGCCTGAAATTTCGTGAATTGCGACTTTGAAGAGCTGCTGAAATGAGGGCATGTATGATACTCTGAAATAAAAGGAAAAAAATGAAAACAAAACATGACATCTGCACTCATACGTTTCTAAATTTCTTTTCCTCTCGCTTAACGTTTCCATTTTATAGATTAAGTGTGTGGGTAAAACGTATATTCACAGAACTAACCTATATAAATCACAAACATGAAAGTGATCTCAAATTAGCAATGAATTGATTTACCCGCATCATGCCAGACCGAGCAAATGTAACGAAATATCAACCAAATAAACCGCAGCATTTCGGTGACCCACATAAGCATTTCTTTCTCCCTTTGGGATCTCTATTACCCCCAGCATTATCAGAACGGGCAATTCCATAATCATACGTTAACTCTGTCATTGGGGGAATGTGTCTGATTGCGAAAAACGCCACATGTAGGAACGACTGATTGTTTTCTTCATATAAGACAGGCTGCCAGAAAACATTTGGGGAACAACTATGATTCATGAATCTAGCCACATTTCCAACATTCTTGGCACTTATAATTAGAGGATATGGTATCGAGTAATCCTCAGTTGAGTCATTTGTACTCACTTCGTCCAGTAGCCTAGGCTCATAATTCCACTTGAATGGATCATAAATACGAGTTGTATCAAAAACATACTCATTATTATCTCCTTCCTTCACAAGCTGATTCAACTTGGCTTGGTCAATAACTTCCCCTGCATACTCACAAATAAAACAACCGGCACGAATAGGATCCAGTGATCTAAGACCCCACCCTCTATCCTTTGTTTTGAACACTTCCATGTGGTGCTTCAGACCAGTCTGGGATACTCGATTTTTGCAGTTAGGAAAACACTGACATGTGGGACCACATTCATGAATCAATTGCCTTCGACTCACCAGAATGTTATTGCCAGTATATGGAAAATCACCATCATTTCTCCTAATGCAAGAGCAGTTCAAATCACCAGGGATACACGACTTACTGCAGTTGCAGCCATGCGAAGGCTGCATCAAACTGAATGATTTTGGATGTCTAAGAGAATGGAAATAGGTGAAATAAGCAGGCGCCTTCACATTATCAACATCATTGACAAGTGATACTGGAATACTCTCGGCCCCAGAGGAGAGGTCTGCAATAATAAGCCCAGTCCTCGAAGGGAAGCCAGACTTCCACTTCTGAACTGATTTCCATACTGCAAAGGCACTAGGCTGCCCGGGCACTCTTACCAACTTATACTTAAATACGCCACTACCAGATTTTGCTCTTTCTACCCATGAATCCTGGATTTTATAAAGACCATCATAGACATAGATTTTTGAATTCGGATTCACACCATCTCTTATGCCCCGGACGACTCTTACCTCATTGTGTTGCCGTGAACTTCTATCCAAAGCAAGATTACCCCTTTCAAGCTTTTGATCTGTCACATGCTTATCTTTCTTGTTGAAGTTCCCACCCTGACCAGTATAAATTATAACATCATTATCGTCAGCGTCATCATCATATTCTCCAGACGAAACAATGCTTATCGCAACAATTTCCTCCTCGAACTCACCCTTGACATGCAAGGAGTCAATTCCACCCATGGAGGGAGCATGCAAACCCACGATACATAGCTCCATTCGGAAATAGAAAATGTCCCCAATCTCAACGCCAGGCACTAACCCTACTCTCTTCCTCATGTTCGTCCGAATCCCTTTGCTCATCAAAGTATTGCAAGCTTTCAAATCCGCACGCTTGATAGACCCCGTGCTCAATTCCTTGGCATCTTCAAGTTGGCAGAGCCTCCTACGAAGTGCATCAAACGTCAGGAGTATGAGATTAACCACATCTCGATTACCATCTTCTCTTTGTGCTGGGCTAATACCTACTAGAGCACTTGAATCAACTGGTGGCCCTTGATCTTTCTTATTCTTCTTTGCAGATGATTTCGGGTGGCGCGACTGCGACGCCGCCGCATGCTTTCTGCCACGAGAGCCCTCCGTTGGGGTACTAGCGTCTACTGCCCCTAACGGGCTCCTATACGCCCGTATTGGCGCCGGTATGGCACCACCCCTTGGGGTCACCCCAGAGGAAGAACCTTGCTGAGGTGCACCAAATGGGAAAAATGGGGAAAACCCAGAAGGGTACTGCCCAGAGGGTGGAGCCTGAGGAGATACTGGGAACACGGGAATCAAACTACGCATAGGTTTAACATCAAGAATCCTGGACTTGTCAATGGGACCTGAAGGAGGAACTGAGTTTTGGCCTAACCCTTCTTCCATTGCAGAACAATCGATCAAGCTTCACAAGCTCGGAAATTTCCTCTCCTTTTCACTCAAACAAAAACCATTTCAACCCTCTTCTTTTACTTTCCCCTTTTAGTCAAATCCACACAAAAAAATTCAAGTTCACCACCTCGTTTCGTAACCCAACATAGAAAATCTCATCATTTTCTGCAGAAAAGGCATAAAGGAGTCATGCAATCCTGAAGATGCTTTCAGAAGAATTACTTGAAGGAGCAAAAAAAAAAAAATAAAGAAAATAAAAACCACAATTTGCTAAGTTCTAACCACGCTTGAGAGATCAGTTTTGAAAAAAAAAAAAAAAAAGAATAGAGGTTTCTACTAAGGAAAAATAGAAGGTTCTGAGAAGCTTTGTTAGTGTTACCTTGTGCGAGTGTTTGATGAAGAAAAAAGGGAACTCGCCATGGATGAGGATGCAAGAAAAGAGAAGGAGGAGAAAGTGGAGTGAAATTTCGGGTGCTAAGTAAGTAGGAAGCAGTGCTTGAAGTGAACCCTGGGACGGGATGGGAGAAATCGTTCTTAATTATGTTCTGTTCTGTTCGGAGTCGTACAATAAGAACACGTGTTGTAATAAAGATTCACTGTGCTTATGTCCGACACCGAACGTTGTTTTGAGTTGGATATTGGCCCTGAAATTGAACCTTACAAGACTTTCGAGTGATAGTCAGATGGGTTGAGCCAGCAATTTCAATATTTAAATATTAATTATAGGATAGTGTTCCGTAGGGGATCGGGACAATGAAAACAGGAGATAAATAATAAATATATATATATTATTAAAAAAATATATTAAATTTTTATTTTTGTATCATATTTATATTGTTTTCACTTTTTGAAAGTATAAAAATTTTATTCTTTTTATCCGAGAGACAGAAAATTTTTATATCTTATATTCATATATTTCCTTCCAAACACGTTTTAGTATCTACTATCACTGTATTTTATGTCATGTCTCCCAAACCAAACCCTACCTCGGAGATTATAATCTACACACCTTTTAACTTTTCTAGCTTTTAATTAATATTTACTATCAATTATTTTTCAATAATAAAATAATATTATTGAAAATAAAATCATTCAAATAAAAGGAAGATATGTAAAGAATATAATTTTGGTAAGGAGAAATTAAAGTGTGGGTAATGAATAATAATTACACGATAGAAAGATTAGAATAGTAATTAATAATACAAGCAAATTAACATTATAAACTGATTGAAGAGAGAAAAAGAAAGGGATTTTTTTTCCAAACAAAATGTAGAATTTATTGAACACACATAAAAGTGTAAATATTAGCAAGGCTTTTTTACACAAATAAAATAAAAAAAAATTATTTACGCAAGTAAACAGGAAAAAGATTTGGTACCGGAATAGGCCAAAAATATGTGCGTGAATATGCAAGGAGCCCTGCGTACTCGGTTTGTGCATGAATACCAAGGGGCCCTACGTATTCATGTTTTAACAAAATACACAAGGATCCCTTGCGTATTCATGCACAAACCAAGTACACAGGGTCCCTTGCGTATTCATTCATTTAATGCTTACATATGAAATCCATGCATATTCTTTGTTTTTTATATACGCCTTTATTCGCTTACCATTTGTACATATAAATCATTGCTCAGTCCATTTGGTGTGTGAAGTGTGTTTTTGTGAGAAAATGGTGGAGTGTTTTATACTTTTTCATTATGATGGAAAAATGGAAGACACAACAAAAGAAGGAGTGAGATTTTATAGTCAGAGACCAATTGGTGTCACTGTTAATCTGTGTATTAGTTTTTTGGAGTTACAAGGCAAAATACTGAAGCAGATAGGCCCTCACAAACAGATAAGTCAAAATGTTTTACAGAGTCCTTATAGCATTTGGGGGTGGTGTGGTCAAGTATAATTGTTTCCCATCTATAGTGACAATGAAACGAGCTTCATGTTTAAATTCCAAGCTCGATTTCAAGAGGTTTGAGTAATGGAAATTTTCATCGTTCTAGAATATTGTGATGTGAGCTCTGCTGGTTCTGCTTCTCTTACATCAGTGAATGAAACCCCGGACCAACATAGGTCTACACACCCTGAGGTGGCTCTGGATCCACCAGTTTGTAGTCCTAGCTTTGCAGATTTGGCGTTGCAAAATGCAGGGCTATCAACTAGACATTTGATTGTTGCTAGTTTCAACTTTCAAGTGGATCACAGGGATGAAGAAGAAGATGCAGAAGAAGAAGAAGAGCTGGGGTTGTATCGACAGCAAGAAAATGATGATAATGATGAGAAAACATGTGATATTCATTCTTAATTTATGAGGTCGCAGACCCAATCTTAGTCTGTATCACAAAAATATCATACTCACTATTCTTCAATAAACTTGGATGTGCTGCTTGAAAATAGCTTTACAGGGCCTACTGCGAGAGTGGTTGGAGGTGAAGGTGAATTTGAGGTCGGACAACAATTCAAGATAAGGAAGTTGTGTTGTTTGCAATCAAGATTTATAGTATCAAAAGAAAAGTTCAATTCAAGGTTTACGAGCCTGGTCAAACAAAATACCAATAGTGTGTGAAATTTGACAAAGAGTGTCGCCTACCTTCTCAAATTAGAAAATTGTTTTGAAGCTAAATTGTACCAAAAATGTATTAAATGGCACAACCTAAGCCGTCTCTCAAGGAGGCTTCAACATTTAGTTAGAAAGTTGGGGGTTTGAAGAATTGAATTTAAAATAATTAGAACTAAAGGATAATAGCAACGGTCAAGATGGTACAAGTGCAGGATATTCCTTGTATTGGAATTAATTATCATTGATCACATATTGAATACATTAATGGATATCAGTAATTAAATTACTTGCAATTCTACTAGTGATCAATTTATCCCTAGAGTTTAACCAATGAAAATAACCAATAAATGAGATCTCAATTTAAATGGAAATTACAGTGATTTATGATACCAATTGCTATAGCATAACCACTAATCGGAAGGTTAATTCTATTATTCTCCTTTAAACATCAACCAATAGATCTATCAATTTATGCCCAAAGGGTTTCCCAAATTAACAATCGCTAATTTTTGTTATTCCAATAATAATTATAGCAATGACCACAATAATTATAAGAATAGAAACTGAAGAATAATAAGAAAATTAATGCATTCAATATAAACAAAGAGTCTCAAAATGTAACATCCTCCCAAGTAATGACATCATCCTTAAGTCATGGCATTGTACTCAAAAGTTGTTACTTATGAATTTGCTGACCTTTCTTAATTTTATATAGTAAAAATTGGTTAAATCATGTACTAACTAACTCGTGGTTCTATGAAAATATGTAGCAGATAGACAAAGCATTTATTTAATATAAGTTAAGTACAAAAGGAAGCTCTTCTATGCGCTTTAGTACACATCTGTTCTTTACTATATTTATAGATATAAATATAACTAAGAACAATTGTTACGAGTATCCACTACTAAACTACAGAAATTCCAATTTATTTCTTCTTGTAGCGGCTTCACTGTCTCTGGAATCAACCTAGAGACGACACAGAAACACAAACACATAGGAATGAAAATTTTAAAATTCTCAGTAGGGCACTTCCCCAAGTATACAATCGTAATGTCATCGTCATCATCCTAGCCACTTCGGTTTATTACGAAAAAGGTGATCATGCATTAAATAATAATGGTTCATTTTTAAAATTCCAAATCATACTTCTGAAGTGGGTTGCTTTTAAAGGAAATCAATCACTTAGTACACATTCACCATAAGCTCATAATCATAGTAAATAACATTGAACAAAATGATTCGATATGTTGTAAATATGTGCATGCCCATTGTAGTGAAACTATCTTTAGTTGCCCTTAATAAATTGAAGAGGATCTCATCTCTCTTTATATGCCATCGACAAGTTGAAGAGGATCTCATCTCTCTTTATATGCCCTCAACAAGTCGGAGAGGATCTCATCTCTCTTTATATGCCCTCGACAAGTTGAAGAGGATCTCATCTCTCTTTATATTTATTTGCCCTCGACAAGTCAAAGAAGATCTTATGTTTATTTATTTGCCCTTGACAAGTCAAGTGGATCTCATTTTATCACTTATGGATATAAAACTTAATTCAGTGTATCATTCACTTTTCCTTTTCCAATTGCATGCATAAAACACATATAGGCATTCATTCACAATGTGAATTCAATTATGCCTCAAACCAATCTTTAAAGTCACTAGCATACTTTCATATACAATAGACTTGAACAAAATGTCATTATGTTACCTATATAATGCATTAGCACCAGTACAACACAAGGGCAAATTTCACACCTTGGTAGCATAATTTAATTTGCACATCAAACAATCAATTCAGGGGCCATAAAAATTTCCTATGACACCTCGATTTGTACCCAAGCTCCTATAAAAATTTCAGCTGAAGAATCATTCTTTAAATGTATTAAAAAATTCTACAAATTTGGTGGTCAAAGACCACTTAACCTCAGCTTAGAACATGAATTTCATAATTTTTAACCCTAGCAAATGATTGAATCAACTCTGAATAAAAATCATGGTTCAACCTTAAGATGTTTCCAACTCTTTGTAAAAATTCCAAAGGAAAAATAAATCTTTTGCTATGGTAGGAAAATTATCAAAATTCACAGCTTATAGTCCAACCAGTCAAGAAGCACATGTATCATTTTGGTTCGTGATTTTAACATAATATAAGTTCAAACTAGAGCTTAAGAAAATTTATGGAACTAGCCTAGGATGTTAGTTTCAATATATAATTTTTCTAGCTCATAAAAATACCCACAAGTATACCAAGAAAATCGTGATTATCTGTTGCCTGGGAAAAAACCAAAATTCCAGTAAACTAGTCAAAACTTCTTTTGACAAAAATAATTTTCTACCTCATCCAAATACTCCATCAATTTAAACACCTCAATATATATCTATCATCAACTAATATAATCAAAATTTCCACCCAAACCAAGCAGAAAAATTAAAGACAAATTTTGAAAGAGAAGAGAACAAATAAACCCTACTTTGATGGCTTTAGTGACCTTGGCTCCAAAGGTAATCCAAAAATGATTTTGCTTACTTCAAGACCTCCCAAATAGCACCTAAACGTTCCTAAAATAGTGGAGTTTGAGATATCAAGGATAGAAATAGTGAGGAATTGAAATATTAATCGGTTAGATTGGTAGATCTTGATAAGTGGAATAAGTTTAATGATGGGAGTTTGTGATTTTATCAAGTATAGGCTATGATTTTGAGGATTTGAATCTTGTTTTGATGTTCTTGGAGAAGAAACAATGGAGGCTACTGTGTGAAATGGTTCTAGCCAAGAATGAATGGCTTCTAAAAGAAGTTTTGTTTGTTTTCATCTTATAATTAATGTTTGAGTATTATATGATATAAATGGATAACTCATTAAGAAAGAAAGTAAAATGGGTGGCTAGGATTTAATCTTATAATTCAAGATTAAATCTTAGTCTTCCACTTGTCTTGAATGGATATTCATTATCCATTTGTAGTGATTATATCATCCTTCAGTGTTAGAAATCACACATCAAAATTTCACCAAAAGAGTAAAATAGTGTATCCGGGTAATCAAACATTATCCAAAAAATAATTCTAGGTATAAAATCTTTATTCCTAACTATTTCTAATCTTAATCCCATAATCTCTCGATTTCGGGTATCTCCGGGCCCTAATTCTAGGGTTTCAGTTGTCCCGACGAACCCGTGGGGTCCACTAGGTTACTATTCACTTCTTTTTTTTGAAATTTGTTGGATCGTCCTCATCATTGCTATGTCTGTTGGATTTTTTAAATTATGACTATTAAAGTTCAAATTAATTTTTAAATAATTTTGTTTAGGATGTTACACAAAAGTCATCCCAATCCATCCAGAACTCCTACACTAGTATGAGAATCTACCCCTTCATCTTTGGAGAATTACAATAAATGAAATTAGAGAAGTACCTGGAAATAATAGCGATAATCTTTGCTATCATCCATAAAAGCAAAACAATCCACCTAGAATCCTTAAGAGAGAGTGTAGATAAGAAGATGATAGAGAGAAAAGTAAAAAGAGAATAATAACAACTAAAACTATCTAAAAAGTTAGGTCACAATTCTGAGAAAATATATTGTTTTCTAAAAATAGGCCAAAGTGAGCCCAAAGAAAAGATAAAAAAAAAAACTAATAATCATCCATCGCACGAGTGCTGCAGCACTCACCAAAAGATGTCTCCCAAAATCTCCAAAATTGTCTCTTAAGTGCTGCAGCGCTCACCAAAATGGTGAGCTTTTGCATTTTTCTTCCTTTTTATCTCCTAGCTCCTTTTAACGAATTTCTAGCTTTTGTCTTAAGAATTGCACCTAATCTAATGCTCCTATAGACAAAAACCACATTCATAGAGACAAGTTAAATGTAACGAGCTTTAATTTCCTAAAATCCAGTGCAATAATCAATGATTTCACAAATTTACACAATGAGGAACTAGTTATCCATTTCCATTACTTCTGGCAAATAGTCATCAAAATTCATTTGAAAAGCTAGAGTTTAGAAGTGAAATAAGTGGCATAAATGCCCCTTATCACGAGACACAGTCAGCCCAGCCTGTGGTTCAACCACCTATCAGAGACCCTAATGATTTAGGAGGATAGACCTGCCTGCCTTTCATGGATGCCTGATGACGGATGATCCACAGGAGTTCCTCTGCGAGGTAGAAAAGATTACTCGAGTTATCCATTATTCTTCTGACAGAGCCGCGGAGTTGGCCAGCTTCTAGCTGGGGGCCAGGCAGGTATCTCATATGAGGAGTTTCTCCAAGGATGTATTGATTCAGAGCCACCCACCTAGGAGTTTTAGGCGGTCTTTCTGAGGAGGTTTGCTTTTTAGAGTCGAGGAGCTCAGATGTTGGAGGAGTTTCTAAGGTTTAGGATGACTCCTGGTATGACCATGGCTGAGTATGATGAGAGGTTCACATACCTAGCACAGGCGACATTAGGCCTATTATAGTTTGAGACAGAGAAAGTGAGGCAATTTGTCCACGGAGTACTTGAGGACATGTTCCTTAGCCTATAGCCTCATGTAGGGACTATGGACTATGCTCAAGTAGTGGACACGATCATAGGGCTAGAGGGTGGTTTGCCCAATAGGAGAGCATCGGAAGAGGCCAAGAGGGCCAAAACTCATGGTTCATTTTCTTGAGGAGCAAGCTCTAGTAGGGGCAGAGATAGCAAGGACAAAGAGCGCAGTCGGGCAGAGCAGCTTTTTAAGAGCCCACACCGACTCGGCCTACTACCTTTCATAGTCAGAACAAGGAAGGCAATCAGGCTAGCTGGCAAAGTGCTGGGCGTTCCATCCCAGAGTGTCAGACTTGCAGAAAAAGGCACTCCGAGCAGTGCATGAGAGGGTTTTTTGGATGGTACAGCTGTGGCAAGTAATGCCATATCAGGAGGGATTGCCAACTATTGGGGAGAGTATCCAGTCAAGGGTCGACAAATCCCATCACACCAGCACCATCATATCATTTAGTTACCCGTGAAGGCTCCGTTACCTCTGCCGATAGAGGAGCTAAGGGCAGAGGTCTTAGAGATCGAGGACAGGGTGGCTGAGGCTTAGGTGGCAAAGTTCAAAGCACTAGAGGACAGCCTCGTCTATATAGGTTGACCTGGCAGGATGCAGCAACATCCAGTGAGGTGATAGCAGGTATTATTAGAGTTTTATCTTTTGAGGCTTTTGCTTTGATTAACTCTGGATCTATGTATTCATATGTATCCCCTTTCTTTGCCACACGATTTGGGAGGTCGGCTATTAGCCTAGAGAAGTCTTTCATAGTGGGAATACCTTCGAGAGAACCCTTTTTAGTTCAGTTAGTTTATAGAGAATGTAAGGCCAAAGTAGGAGATATGGAGACTCTTACCGATTTACACATGATATATATGTCGAATTTTGATGTCATTCTGGGTATGGACTGGTTAGCTTCATGTCATGCCATGGTGGATTGTTACAGTAAGGCAATGAAGTTTGGTATTCCAGGAGGCGAGTCCCAAGAGTTTAAGGGTACCAGTTGTTTAGTTCTAACTAGTCTGATATTGGCCATGAGAGCCTTGAGGCTCATGGATAAGGGAAGTCAGGGTTTCCTTACAACAGTCATAGATGTAGATGCACTAGCGCCAAATTTGGAAACAATTCCTGTATGTGTTCTCGGAGGAATCACTGGGAATGCTACTAGAAAGGAAGATAAAGTTTGGGATAGAGCTTGACGGAGTTAGGTCTATCTCTATACCCCTATACTATATGGCTCCAGTATAGTTGAGGGAGTTGAAAGAGCAATGGTAGGAATTGCTTGACAAGGGATTCATCTGACTGAGTACTTCACCTTAAGGTGTTCCATCCTTGTTCTTAAAGAAAAAGGATGGATCTATCAGGATGTGCATAGATTATTGGCAGTTGAATAAGGTAACAGTTGAGAACTAGTACCCCTTGCCTCGTATAGATGACTTGTTTGGTCAGCTTTATGGGGGCTTAGGGTGCATTTGGTTTCAATTTTTCAGTTTCCAGTTTTCAGTTTTTGTGAAGGAAAAACTCACAAAAACTGAAAATTGGAAACTAAAAACTAAAAACTGGAAATAGCAAACCAAACACACCCTTAATGTTTCTCTAAGATTGATCTTCGATCGGGGTATCACCAGCTGAGAATAAAGGATAAGGATGTGCCAAAGACAGCCTTTAGGACACGCTATAGGCATTATGAGTTCCTAGTGATGTCATTTGGGGTTCCCTGCAGCTTTTATGCATTTGATGAACATGATTTTCAAGTCTTCCTAAATCACATTGTGATTGTCTTCATTGATGACATCCTAGTGTACTTTAGGAGTGCAGAGGAATATGAACATCACCTTAGAATTGTCTTGTAGACGCTGAGAGAACACCAATTATTTGCTAAGTTCTCCAAGTGTAAGTTCTGGCTAGAACAAGTCGTGTTCCTTGGGCACACAGTGTCTAAGGATGGTATTCTGGTAGACACAAAGAAGGTTAAGGTAGTACAGCAGTGGCCTAGACCTTCTACAGTGTTAGAGATTCATAGTTTTCTAGGTTTGGTTGGATACTATAGCCAGTTTGTCAAGGATTTCTCTAAGATTGTAGCACCATTAACCAAGTTGACCCAAAAGAATATGAAGTTCCAATAGTCAAATGCATGTGAAGAGAGTTTCCAGAAGTTGAAGACTTGCCAGACTATAGCCCCAGTTTTGGTGCTACCTTCAAGTACGAATGGTTTTTAGTATACTGCAATGCCTCGGGAGTATGACTTGTGTAACGCCCCGATTTTTCTGTAGAGTGAAAATGACCAAAATGCCCCTAAGGTCATTTTCAGCCCGGAATTTGAGGAAAGCCTACTGACAAAGACTTCTGGAGGGCAAACTCAATGCTCAAGGGGATTAGATGACTTGTGTACTTCCCGGATCTAAAATCTTGTTTTTCGAAGTTTCTGGTCAAATGACCAAACGCTTCGCTTATTTTACTCACAAGTGCCTGATGAACCCAAACTTCTCTAGATGATTTTAAAAGGCATTTTTATGTAGATCTGTGACTTTAGTTTTGATCCCGAGGTCCCGGCTAAATTAGTACAAAATTACGCTTTGCCCCTAGTTTCGTATTTTACGCTAATCGCGTGATTACAAACCTATGCAATATTAGCTCTAATCGAAGGTTAATTAATTTCCTTAATTAATCTTGAGTCAAAATAATTTATTAAAGTTGATTAGAACCTAAAAGTACTTAATTACAACTCAAAATCATATTTTAATTTCAAGACTCCTAGTCATGGAATCTTAAATAGTGTTTTCTCTCCAATTCCTTAAATCAAGGAATTGTGTTACACATTGTTTACTCATAAATGAGTTTAAAATTCTTTAATGATGTATGAGCACTCCTAATCTTGTCATAAAATTCTTAAAACACATTCTTAGTTACCTAAACTTAAGCTTAACTACTCCTAACCTTGTACCTAAGCTAACCTACACTTAAACCCACCATTAACACCCAATTACATGACCAAATCATCCTCCCCCACTCACCGCTGTGTCCAAGCTGCCCCTCCCCATTATGCATCACATGTTCAATTTTTCAACACTCCAAGGCCATACCTCAAGTCACATACACTATACCTTGTCATAACTTTCAATCAAGCTTGATTTTCCAAGTAAATAACTAATTAAAATAGCCCATTTTCTCCATTTATTTGTGGCTAGAAAAGTTCCAGCCATGCATTGTTTCTAGAAGCCTAATTTCATAAAAATTTGATAGGAAATTAACTCACATCAAGCCATACTTTGTAGCATAGCTTCCATACTTCAAACCATGCTTAAATGACACCATGTAAGAGATATTTTCCTCTCCCTTTTCCCTCCATTTTCTACGGCCACTCCCTCCCCTTGGTGAGCTCCATGGTTTTGTTTTTCTATAAATAGGATGCTTGTGATAGCCTTGTTGCACCTTGAAGCATTTGCTAAGTTTAGAGTTTTAGAGTTGTCTTGCTAGTTATTTTCTTTTCTCTCAAAATTCCAAGAGAGTTCTTCCTTTCTTTTCATCTTCATCTTCATCCTCTCTTCATCTCATCATCATCTCTCAACCTTGAAACACCACCCCATAGCCTTGAAACATCATCAAACCTCTCAAACAACACACCTCAAACACAACCTCACTTGAAACACAACTCCAACCTTCTCATCCTCCCTTGGCCGAAGCTATCTTGGTTTCTTGCAGAGAGCCTCATCCATCTTTGTCTTCATTTTCAAAAAGTTCAAAGATTTCATCTTCACTCTAGGTAGGGATTTGTTTTCAAACTTTGTTTTGCCTCAAGAAAGTGTTTTTTCTCTAGTTTCCTCTTGATTCTTTTTGAACTTTCCTTTGTTTTTTCCTTTTCTTTTCATTTCGGCCTCTAGGCCTTGTTATGAGCATGATAGCTTGATGATGAGAGTTTCTAGATGATGACATTGTGTTCATCTCAAAGAAACCTCTAAAGCTTGAGTTTTCCTTTCCTTATAACTTCATCTATATGATATCTAGCTCACATGGTTTTTCAACTTAAGAAAATTAATCTAAGGATTTCTAAAAGCCCAAGCCTACCCTTGTCAACCTTAAAGTTAATGGCACGTTCTAGAGATTTTCTCTAGATAGGGGTTTTGGGTATTTAATAAAGAACTTGACTTAGTTTCACTTTCTTTTTCCTTTGTAAGACTTTCGATTTTGATGTTTTGATCTTTGAAATATTGTATTGGGTTGTTATCTTATTAAAGTCTTGAATGAGCTCTAGTCAACCATAAAATGAACCTTGCATCATGTTTACTTTATGCTTTGCATATCATGTTTACTTCCTTGCTATCACTAAATACCAAGATAATAAGTGAACCTTGAATTATCATGTTTATATTTCAAGCTATGCATTATCATGTTTATATTTCAAGTCCTCACTTAATACCAAGATAATAATGAGTTGCATTCATATTTACTTTGTGCCATCACTTTACTTTCTAATGGAACCTAAAATAGTGCACATAATGTTTATTTTTATGTCATCACTTTAATGAACCTAGAGCTCAAAGACTTGCCCATTGTTGTCTCCACAAAGGTCTAAAAATATTTATTTCTTGTGGTTCCCATTTTGGCCCTAAAGGGCTTTGGTGTTTCCAAGTGTTAAAAACTATGTTTTATAATTTATATAAGCTTATGTGAGTATAAGGAATATGTAGAACTAAGTTTTATGAATTTAGGACCTCTTAAGATAAAGATAAATTGGTTACTACCCTTTTAAATATTCTTATGATTTTAGATGTTAAAATTGTTTATAAATGAGTTTTGAAAGTTTAGAAAAAGTTCCAAGAGAAACTAGTATTTTATGTGCTTTAGAAATTATGTTTTATGCCTTTTATGGAGAAGTATATTTTCGGTTCTTCCTTGATCTTTTCTGCCACTGTATGTGCTATTTTAATGATGATAATGTGCCTATGTTTGAGTAAAAATAATGTTAAAGCTCATATGTGAAAGATAGGATAAGTTAGAAACTAGAAAAGAATTAAATTGAGAGTTCTAGATCCTTTAATGTTTGAATTTTTTGGATTCTGTCCAGCAAGGTTTAGTAATGTTAATCATGGATTTAAATTAGTTTAAATATGTAGGAATGACTCATAAATGGTTTAGGACTTGATCTTGATACCTTAGGAGCAAACCGGACTTAGAAAGGGTCATTGTTGTGACTCTTAGGTACCCGTAAAGTTAGGATTATAAATTCTACATCCTTAAGGTTTAGAGATGTTCTTGATCATAGTGTGAGGTGAGAAATACTTAGTTATAACCTCATAGG
This sequence comes from Dalbergia cultrata, assembly GCA_031216105.1. Lineage (NCBI taxonomy): Eukaryota > Viridiplantae > Streptophyta > Magnoliopsida > Fabales > Fabaceae > Dalbergia > Dalbergia cultrata. The sequence goes on from CM062350.1 coordinate 39,130,154, forward strand.
TACCCAAGAGATTAGGTTTGATGATTAATAACTTAGAATGTGAGCTAAGGACCTTAAGGGTCAATGCATAAGACATTAAAACATCTTGAGCTTTTATGATGCTTAATTTATGATATATGATGCATGAGTTTTGATAAGTGATATGTGCTATAACAAAGTTTTACATAATGATATGTTATATAAGAAATGTTTGTGTGTGCCCTATATGTTTTCATGGCATAAGCAAATTTGAGGAAATTGCCCACAAATATCATGTCTAATTTTCATCAAATTTGAGGAACTTAGAAAAAGGTCTTTTTGAACATCATGAGAACTTAAATGTGACACAACACTGAGACGCCTTTTTGGGTGACACCGGTTTAGCCGAGCACCCCCAAGAAAACAAATCCGTGAGGGTATTGACATAGAGCTTGCCAAAGCGGAAAATACTACAATGCACTAGTTGCTAGTAGAGCGTTTCAAAGAGGAAATGACCCTAAGAGAGGTGATCCTTAATTGCCCCCTAGCCCGCACTATTAAGTCGGGATTATGTATATATTACGCTTATCATAGGATAAGTAAGAACTAGTGACGACTAGTTAAGGTATGAGCTCATAACCTAGAGATGTTTTAGGGTGGCCCCATGAGATGAAAGTTAAAGTTTAAAATGTCACATGTGCTATACTTATCCCCTTATGCCAATGTTATAATGTTTCTTAGTTATTCTATTGATTGGCTTACCTTTATGATACATTCATGTCATTAGTATATTCCATGCTTAGTCATAAGACGCATTATAAAATATGACGGGCCTTGGATAAATAATACTTTAGAAAATTAACTTAAAAGGAGTTTATATGCATGCACACCTTTTTAGAAATAAAACGCAAGATTCCTGAGGATGTGACGATGTCACCTAGGTAGGGATAACTCCTACCGAGAATTCTCAAGTAGAATATTCTCATTCCCTCTCTTTTTCTTCCACACATATCTTCAAATGTCGATATTCGTATTCTTCATCGACACCTGATGGGAGCGCACCATGACCCTAAGACTGGTCATACCATTTTCAAGGTCAGCCAGTGACCGCTGAGTATTCTATGTTCATGGACACTCCTTCAAGACTCCCTTCCCGAGCTACCGCTTCACCCCGATTGCTCCTTACCGCCATAATCGGATTTTTGAGCTTAGCTAGACCACGCTGGATGAGCAGATTCTTCAGATGCACCCGAGACGCCACCGGATACGACTACCCTGAGACGTGTTCCCTGACCCAAGATTCTGTGAGATTCGGATCCATCGAGGACCCGCCTGATATGTACAATGAGCTCCACCCGCCTCCCACCGATGAGAACCGAGTGAGGAGACTGTGGTCCACCGAGGTTGGCACGTAGGGCCATCCATGCGCCTCACCGCTGTGGACATGCCCTAATGATGCTTGTCAATTCACCCCGGCCGAGATTCATCAAGGATCGACTCACCCCCACAAAGATTTGACTGCAAAGAGTAGACATAGGAGGGTAGCGCTAGTGCACACACGCCACATAGTTGAAGACAAACCTTCTTTTGTATATGAGGTTATCTACTCTAGGTGCACATGGGTATGGGTGTTGTTTTTTCTTGTATCTACTTTTATGAATTCCTTGTAGTTGTTCTTCAGTTGTATTCTGTTTCCCGATGTATCAAATAGTCCTGCCCTTTGGGGAGGCACGTTATATATATATATCTATGTTTCAGTTGATGTTTCCATGATATGATATGTTTCTTTATGCTCTGCTTATATGTTTCGTCATGCTTCCTTTTAAAGATTCGTGAGTGGCTCTCACTTTGATTTTAATTCTAAAAAGAAAAATTTTACCCATATCTAAGTATTTTCTAAGTAAAAGATGAGACCAAGAGGTAATATTCTAAAGATTAACCTAAGTACATACTAGTAGTCTTAGGTTAAGATTTAGGGTGTTACAACTTGGCTATGTCCTTATATAGCATGGTCAGGTTATGGCATATATTTCTAGGCAACTCAAGAAGCATGAGCAGAATTACCTTACTCATGATCTAGAGATGGCAACAGTAGTTTTTGTTTTGAAGATTTGGAGACATTACTTGTATGGAGCAACTTGTGAGATCTTTACAGATTATAAGAGCTTAAAGTACATATTCCAGTAAAAGGATATGAATCTTAGGCAAGGTATATGGTTAAAGTTGCTTAAGGATTATGATTGCATAATCTCCTACTATCCAGGTAAGGCTAATCTAGTAGTAGATGCTTTAAGTAGGAAGTCCATGGGTAGTTTAGCTCATATAGCACTTGTGAGACAACCTTTGATAGAGGATATCCATAAGTTATATGTAAAAGGAGTCCAGTTTAGCATAGATGATTCAAGATCTTCTCTAGCTCACATTAAGGCCCAGTCAACCTAGTGGAACAGGTTAAGGCACAGTAAGAATAGGATCCCCAATTTGTTCAAATCATGGAGGATATGCATAAAGGAGAAAATCATGAGTTTTTAGTGGATTCGGAGGGTTTGATGCATTTTGGAGATAGACTGTATTCACCTAGTGTAGGTGAGTTAAAGACAAACGTGATGAAAGAGTCCTATAATGCAGCATACTCCATGCACCCAGGATCAGCTAAGACATTGTTGATACGAAAACGCATGAGAAGAGGGGGTTGAATCATGCTTTTTATGCTTCAAACTAAAAAAACTTTATATAAAAATCTTATCAAGTTTAGAACTTGAAGAACAGTGGAAGAATGGTTAGTGTGTTCAGAAAGGTTACTTTCTGAATGAAACAATTTGAATAAAAAAGCTAACAGTAAAAGACTACGATCTAAGATTTATGTAGGATTGAAAATTGAATTCAAAAAGTAGAAAGGAGAGAGAATACTTGACACAAACGATTTATACTAATTTGACCAACACCTGCCTATGTTCAGTTCTCAGTACACACTGAGTTCCAGTAAACTTCCTCACCGAGGAATCACAAATATAGGATAGTCTTTACTGTAGCCTTCCCAAGCTCTTTCTCCTACCAGTAAACAACCCTTACTGACTTACAACAGCAAATAGTTTTACAGTAGCCTCTTCAAGCTATCTTGCTCTTGATCACTACTGGATCAGGATTACAATCCGACAGAGATTGATGATACAACAGTACAGCTCAACACTTAAGTTTTTGAATGTGATCTATTTAAAGTGATTCTACTTGAGTGACTTCTTTCTAGTAAATCGTCCTTTGAAGAATAAATAATCAATAGAGAATATAGAAAGAAGATTTTGATTTACAACGGATTCTAGCTAATGAATATTTCCAACAGGGAGTTTTTTGGTGTAATTTTTTTTTCTATATATGTCTCTTGAAGGCTTTTGTCATCTCTATTTATAGATAATTTTTCTCTTTTTTCCATTGCCTTTTGATCTTCTAATTAATCAACACGTGTTGAACATCTGATCGAGCATTGAAAATATAATCTAGATGAGTAACTCGTCTGGTGTCAGAGTTCCCTTTTTCAGTAGCCATTGATGAGTTGAGATTTCTAAAGTCTATCAAAAACTATTTTTCCACTTTCTAATCATGGTTTCTTAACCTTTTAACAACTCTTTTGTCAATTGATCAAGGGTGCTAGCAGAGATGATATCTTGACTTTGAAAGACTGATTTGACGTTTGATTTGAATTTCAAATATAGCCGTTTCTCCCTCCCTTTTTGAGTTGGATTCTCTAATAAGCGACGCTAGTTTCTTAACTATGTGTTTATCTTCAATCTTGATTTTTGATGATGAGAACCCCATGATTATGATGATTGAAGACTGAGTAATACCTTGCCTTCATTATTCATTATTTTGTACGTTATCGTCATTGTAGCCTTTCTTTTTGAAGCTCAGTATTACATTCTGACGACCATTTCCTTGTTTATGCTTTGTCAGACCAATTTCTGACAGGTTTTGCTTGATACACTTCTTGCTTCTTCTCATTTTATCTTCTTTTATCAATCAAGACCAGAAGCTTTATGACATTTGATCATTTTCTCATGCTTTTCTGATTGTACATCTCAAAAACATATCTGGTATCCTTTCAACAGAAACTTAAAGTGGCCGTTAATTATTCTTCAAAACATTTTCTTTGAATTGGCTTTATTATCATTCAAAACAATTTTAATTCATCTTTCTGAAGGATCCTGGAGTTTACAATCTCCCCTTTTTTAATGATGACAAACCAATTTGAAGAAAATCTTTTGAAGAGATGATAAATGAAATGGAAATGATAAATACATAGCAAATTGATCTTTCAAACATCGTAACTTATGAGTATCAGTAAAATCTTTTCTTAAGGCAAGAAATTGGTGTTTAAATCATTTTGTAGCCTTAAGAAGAATTTTCTGAGCTTTACTCGTAGAGGCTTATAGATAGATTATAGATGCTCATTTCTTTTGATTATCTATCCTCAATATGTGAGTATTTACCTCCTCCTCAATTTTGCCTTTTTCTCATAGATGTCTAGAGATAGATTATAGATCCTTATTTCTTTTTAGTATCTATCCTCAGTTTGAATATCTATCTCCCCCTTAATTGAGGCATGAGATTGTCTAGAGATAGATTATAGATGCTCATTTCTTTTGAGTATCTATCCTCAGTTTGAGTATCTATCTCCCTCACAATTTGAGACATGAGATTTTCATATCACTTTCTCCCGCTTTTGTCATCAGCAAAGAGGAGATGGGCACAAGAAATTTACTTGTTAGAGAAACTTGAGTAAACAAAAGTCATATGAGCTTTTAGAAGATCTTTAAATTTAACAGACTTTTTAGAGTGCAAAAATGATCTTCAGCTAAAGGTTTTGTGAAAATGTCGGATACTTGACTTTCAGTGTTTATAAATATTAGCTCAATACCTCGTTTTTGAACATGATCTCTAATAAAGTGATGTTTGATGTCAATATACTTTGATTTGGAGTGTTGAATAAGATTTTTAGCCAGATTTATTGCACTAGCATTATCACAAAAGATTGGGATTTTGGAGTACCTTAGGTGATAGTCTTCTAGCTAATTCCTGATCCAAAGCATTTGTGTATAGCAATTTGCCGATGCTACATATTTTGCTTTGGTAGTGGAAAGAGCAATAATATTCTGCTTTTTATAGGACCATGTGATTAGATTATTCCCAAAGAAGCAGCAATAATCGCTGGTACTTTTTCTTTCTACTTTGTCACCAGTAAAGTCAGCATAACAGTAACCTGTAATCTCACATGATGTACCTTTCTCATACCATAGACCAAGATTAGTAGTGCCTGATAAATATTTGAAGATTCTTTTGATAGAATTTAATTGAGATTGTTTTGGACTTGATTGAAATCTAGCACATATCCTAACACTCAATTGGATATCTAGTCTACTGGTTGTAAGATATAGTAGTGATCCTATCATTCCTCTATAGCTAATTTCAGATACTTTTTCACCATCTTGATCTGCATTAATGATTTGAGATGGATGCATGGGAGTGCTTATAAGTTTAGCCTGATCCATGTGAAACCTTTTCAAAAGCTCCTTAGCATATTTTTCTTGATGGATCAGAGTTTCATCCTTTTATTGTTTTATTTGTAAACCGAGAAAGAATTTTATCTCTCTCATCATACTCATTTCAAATTCACTTTGCATCAACTTTGAAAAAATTTCACATAAAGAAAGATCAGATACACCAAATATAATATCATCAACATATATTTGTACAATTAGAAAATAATTTTCTAAATTAATAGTGAATGAGCTTGTGTCGACATTACCACTTTTGAACTCGTTTTGTAACAAAAAGCTACTTAACCTTTCATACCAGGCTTGAAGGGGTTGTTTTAATCCGTAGAGAGCTTTAGATAGTTTATAGACGTGATTTGGATGATCATCGCTCTCAAACCCCAGAGGTTGCTTTACAAACACTTCTTCTGAGAGAAATCCATTTAGGAAGGCAGACTTGACATCCATTTGATAGAAAGTGAATCCTTTGTAAGCAGTAAAGGCAAGCAACATTCTTATAGCTTCTAATCTAGCAATTGGTGCAAAGGTTTCATCATAATCAATTCCTTCTTGTTGGTTGTAGCCTTGGGCAACCAGTCTTGCTTTGTTTTTTATAACTTTTCTTGCTTCATCCAATTTTTTCCTAAATACTCATTTTGTCCCAATGATTGTCTTTTTACAGGGCTTTTTCACGAGAGTCCAGACTTTGCTTTTCTCAAATTGATCCAGCTCTTCCTGCATAGCCTCCACCCACCCTTTGTCATTTAATGCTTCTTCAATGCATGTTGGTTCAATGGTGGATATTAGGGCATAGTTTAAGGTATTCCTTAAGGAGGATCGAGTCTTAACTCCTTTAGAAATGTCTCCTATAACATTGTTTTGCGAGACAGTTTTAAGACCAGAAACCCCCTTGTAGTTTTTATATTTATAGCTTTCCTCAGTTTCCCTTTCATCTTTAGGCTGTTCTTCCTCGCGTTCATTATTTCCTTATGATGTGCTTGATGAATTTTTCATACTTTCTAAAGAAAGTGAATCCTGGAGTTTGCTTTCTGATGATTTGATCATTTTGGTTTCTGAGTTTTCTCTAAGATCTAATATCTCTAGAGCTTCTTCCAAGTCAACTGTATCATCTTCAAAATCTTTCCTAAACTATTAGAATTTGATATGAATTGTTTCTTCCACACATTTATTCCTTTTGTTATATACCTTGAAAGCTTTAGAGATAGAAGAATATCCTAGGAAAATACCATCATCAGATTTCAGATCAAACTTTGCTAGTTTGTCCTTGTTGTTAAAGTATAAAACAAGATGAACCAAATATATGGAAGTATGAAATGTTAGGTTTTCTACTTTTCCAAAGCTTATAAAGGGTTTTCTTAAGAATTAGTCTTAGAAAGATTTGGTTTTGAATGTAACATGAGGTATTTATAGCTTCTGCCCAAAAACCTTTTGATAAACCACTATCTAAGATGAGTATTCTAGTCATTTCTTGTAGGCTCCTGTTTTTCCTTTCAGCAACCCCATTTTGTTGGGGAGTTCTAGGTGCAGAAAACTCATGAAGAATACCATGATTTTCACAAAACACGTTGAAAATATTATTTTTAAATTCTCCTCCATGATCAGATTTGATGGAGATTATTTGCGAGTTCTTTTCAGTACAAACTTGTTTTGCAAATAGTTTGAATTTTTCAAAGACCTCATCCTTGGAAGTTAAAAAAAACACCTAGGTGAACCTTGAGAAATCATCTACAATTACCAAACAACATCTTTTACCTGCAAGAGTAGCTATTTAAGAAGGACCAAAAAGATCCATATGAAGTAATTCTAAAGGTTTAGAGGTGGACATTTCATGTTTATTTTGAAATGAGACTCTAGTTTGTTTGCCCTTTTCACAGAAGTCACAAGTTGAATCATTGTCAAACCTGATCTTTGGTAATCCCTTAACAAGCTCTTTTTGAGATAACTCAGAGATAAGTTTCATGTGAGCAAGCCCGAGCTTCTTATGCCATAACCATTTTTCATCTGTGAAGGAGGCTAGAGATTTAACATCTTGATCTTGATGGTTATCTAACAGCAATACATAAGTGTTATCATGCCTTTTTCTAGATAGTATGACTTTTCCTGAGATAGGATTAATTATTTTGCAGTTTTGAGCATTGAAAACAACATTGAATCCTTGATCACAGAATTGACTTATGCTCAGAAGATTATGAGCTAAACCATCCACAAATAATACATCAGAAATTTGGTAAGAATCATCCTTACCAATGTTTCCAATACCTGTGACTTTTGCTTTACCTCTATCAGCAAATTTGACTGATCCACAATTCTTTGGCTTGAGGTTTTTGAACCATTTCTTTGTTCTGGACATGTGCCTAGCGCAGCCACTATCCATATACCACTTGTTATCATATTCTACATGTGTTCTTAGGTATACCTACAACAAACACATTTCTTAATTTAGGTACCCAAAAATTGTTGGGTCCTTCTGAGTTAGTATCAATAAATGAGGGTTTTCTGACCTTTCTTTTCAAGAAGCATTTATCTGAAGGGTGTCCCTGTTTATAACATATCAAGTAGAAGACCTTTCTTCTTACTTTGTTCTGTTGAGAAAAATTTTCTTTTCCTTTCTCATCTTCTTTATATCCTAACCCAGTTCTTTGAAAGTAAGGCCTTTGATCTCCAAGCATTAGTTTAAGATTTTTTGAACCATTTACCATTTTTTTAAGATCAGTCTTTGTCACGACCCGATTTGGATCATGATCGACACGTGAGGATCCCCATCCCCACGTAAGCCTCATGATCTCTGCGCCATACGATATGCATATTTTATTCATAAAATCTATTTTAAATCATAATTTGGATTTCATCTTGAACTCATAATAAACATAATAAAATATGAAACTGTAGCTGTGATATAAATTAAATTGAGTTGCTCATTCACAAAACATACCATGAATGGTAGATCATTTTTATACAAAAGAATCATGATAAACAAAATAAATACATGCATAGTCTGGACCCTACCCGCACAGTCACTGGAGCACTCTATATAAAATAATCAAACTTCACATCCAAGTGAAGCTCACCCTAAAGCTAAAAACACTAGTGCTGCTAAGTAGGGGGAGGAGGAGGATCTTGAGCTACACCTGAATCTGTAAGAAAAGGAAGAAAAGAGGGTGAGTTTTATAACAAAACTCAGTGAGTGGATCCTCACTCATAACCATACATGGGACATAAAAAGAATACATAATAATAATGCAATAAGTATAAATCATTTCATTTATAGTTACATACTAGCTACAAAATCCTGGTTGCTAAAATATAAAAACATAAAGGTTCTCAGAATTACAAAAAGGGAACAGACTATCTATCAACTATATGGTGGGTGCTCAATCCCTGGCGAACAAGAGCCCCTAACTAGATGAGATCTTCACGGTCCCTAGCAAACCGTGTCCCTGGCGAACTGATCAAAATACAATAACTTGCCCTTGGTGGGCCTTGGTATACTAAGGTTAACGGAATGACTGCCATTAACTCATAGTTCTATTCCTTCCAGTAATTCCCTAACTACAATCATACTAAAGTCAAAAAGGGGATCTAGGTTCAACTGTTCCAATTTATTATAAAACAACATAGCATTTCTCATTATCATTTCCTCAGTGTAGTCCCATGCATTTTAATAAATATAGATTTTCATGCTAAGCTTCTAAACATATTCTCTTAATCCTTGCTAAAATACAATTAGATATTTTATTCATGGAAAATCTTGAGCAATTAATCTCTAATCATTTTATTATGCTAGAAATAATTTATAGAATGATCAAAATAAGGTCATGAGATCAAACCCACTTACCTGGAAGGGAGGGAGAGGTGACGTGGACACCAACTGGGCTCCAAGGAGCAAGGAGGGCACCAACGTTGACTATAACAATCACAAAACTCAGTATTAAAATCTATCAACCTCAAAATAACTCTAATCTAGCTCTAACAATATTGAGGGAGCACCCCCATTTGACAAAAATGAGAGAAATAGCAATGTCAATACTAAGAATGTTAAAGAATGGCAAGAATGGAGCAAAATCTTACAATATATACTCACCTTGATGATTTGGGAGAGTAACTTGAATGAGATTGAGAAAAATGAGAGAAAAAGGGTAAGGAAGGGTTCTTGTTCGAGCAAAAATGGAAGGGGAAGGAGTGGGAAGGGTTATTATAAAATGGGGGAGGGTTATGAGTGAAACGACACGTTTCTGATGTATTTGCGTCTCAGAGGGACCTCTATGACCGCTATAGTAGTTAGGCCACGCTCGCACCCCGTCCTTGTGCACTTATGACAACTATACCGGTCCTAGACCACTATAGCAGTCTCCAAAGACCAAAACCGTGCTACAATCATTGTTGTGACCGCTATAGCAGTCCTAGACCACTATAGTGGTGATAGTAAACCCCAATCTACAGAATTTTTGCTGTGAAGATATTAGCTTACCCCTACACCTACTCACTTATTTCCATTTCTTTATTCTAAGTTAATTATATTAACTTTAAAACATAAATGTAAATAAGGAAATACCCCTCATTTGAATTCAAATAAAATATCAAAAAAATCAAAATTCTAACCAATCAAAATCTCATTTTTGAGTTCTAGTTCAAATTTCGGAATTCCGACAATTTTCTAAACTTAGAGGCTAGAAACGACACCTCTAGAGGTTTCCTAAAATTCATTAAAAAGCACTATTCAATTCTAGTTCCCTCATTTTCTTCATCTGAGTCACTCCATGTTGCTAGCATTCTCTTTCTCCTGCTTAAAACCTTTTTTGGTGGTCTTTTTAATTTTGGACATTTAGGTCTGAAGTGATCTTTTTCTCCACAGTTAAAGCAGATGATATTGTCTGGCCTTATCTTTCCTTTCTTGTCTCTCTTCAAATCTTTTCTCCTCTTGAACTTGCCTCTCCATGCCTTTGACATCTTTCTTACCAGCATGGAAATTTCATCTCCATCATCATCTTCACTGTCATCATCAGATTCATCCTCTTCATTAGAGGTTTCTATAATCTTCATTGCCTTTGGTTTGCTAGATTTAAGATGAGAGGATTTTAGAACAATAGACTTGGGTTTCTTTATCGATTCTCCATGCATCTCTACTAGAACTACTTCATGAGTTTTTAGAGATCCAATAAGAGCATCCAAACCAAGCGTTTGGAGATCTTTGGCTTCAGTAATGGCTGTTATTTTAGGCAGCCATTTTGCAGGAAGACTTCTTAAGATTTTTCTGACAAGCTCAAAGTTTGCATTTTTTTGCCAAGTCCTTTTTATTGATTTATGATATGCATAAATCTTGTGGTCATGTCATCAATGCTTTCCAAATCCGTTATTTTAAACATTTCATACTAATGAACTAGCATACTGATCTTGGGTTTCCTTGACCTGAATAGTTCCTTCATGCAGTATGAGCAATCTATCCCATATTTCTTTTATCGTATCACAGGCAATGATTTAATCATATTTAGCTTTGCTTAAGGCACAAGTGAGCAAATACTTAGCTTTGGAATTTAATTGAATTCTGGCCTTGTGTTGTTCTGTCCATCTGCTCCTGGGAACTTTTCTTGATGTGGGAAGTGAATCATCTGTTATAGGAACTTCTTCTGTTGGAATGTAGTTACCTTCTTGGATTATTTTCCATAAGTTAAGACTTGTATATGTTACGAATAATTCCATATGATCTCTCCAATAAGCATAGTCTCCACCATCAAAGAATGGTGGCCTGTTTATCGAATGTCCTTCTACTATATGAAAGCTTTGTGCCATTGTTCTTTGGATCCTTTTGTTCCCTTTATAGTCGTTAGAATGCTCAACCCCTTAGAGGCCTAGCTCTGATGCCAATTGTTAATACGAAAACGCAAGAGAAGGGGGGTTGAAACGTGCTTTTTATGCTTCAAATTGAAAAAACTTTATATAAAAATCTTGTCAAGTTTAGAACTTCAAGAACAGTGGAAGAATGGTTAGTGTGTTCAAAAATGTTACTTTGTGAATAAAACAATTTGAATAAATAAGCTAACAGTAAAAGACTACAATCTAAGAGTTATGCAGGATTGAAACCTGAATTCAAAAGGGAGAAATGAGAGAGAATACTTGACACAGATGATTTATACTGGTTCGGCCAACACCTACCTACGTCCAATTCTCACTACACACTAAGTTCCAATAAACTTCCTCACCGAGGAATCACAAATACAAGATAGTCTTTACCGTAGCCTTCCTAAGCTCTTACTCTTGCCAGTAAATAACCCTTACTGACTCACAACAATAAGTAGTTTTACAGTAGCCTCTTCAAGCTATCTTCCTCTTGATTACTACTGGATCAGGATTACAATCCGACAGAGATTGATGATACAATAATACAGCTCAACACTCAAGTTTTTGAATGTGATCTATTTAAACTAATTCTACTTGAGTGACCTCTTTCTAGTAAATATTCCTTTGAAGCATAAATAATCAACAGAGAATATAGAAAGAAGATTTTGATTTACAACGGATTCTAGCTAATGAATATTTATAATAGGGAGTTTTTTGGCGTAATTCTTTTTCTTCTATATATGTCTCTTGAAGGCTTTTGTCATCTCTATTTATAGATGATTTTCCTGTTTTTATCGTTGCCCCTTGATCTTCTAATTAATCAACACGTGTTGAACATCTGATCAAGCATTGAAAATATAATCTAGGTGAGTAGCTCATCTGGTGTCAGAGTTCCCTTTTTCAGAAGCCATTGATGAGTTGAGGTTTTTGAAGTCTATCAAAAACTATTTTTCCACTTTCTGATCATGGTTTTTGAACCTTTTGACAACTCTTTTGTCAGTTGATCGAGGGTGCTAGCAGAGATGATATCTTGTCTTTGAAAGACTGATTTGACGTTTGTTTGAATTTCAAATATAGCCATTTTTCCCTCCCTTTTTTGAGTTGGACTCTCTGATGAGCGCCGCTAGTTTCTTAACTATCTGTTTATCTTCAATCTTGATTTTTGATGATGAGAACCCCATGATTATGATGATTGAAGACTGAGTAATACCTTGCCTTCAGTATTTTGTACATTATCATCATTCTAGCCTTTCTTTATGAAGCTTAATATTACTTTCTGATGACTATTTCCTTGTTTCTACTTCTTCGGACTAATTTCTGACAAGTTTTGCTTAATGCACTTCTTGCTTCTTCTTATGTTATCTTCTTTTATCGATCAAGACCATAAGCTTTGTGACATTTGATCATTTTCACATGCTTTCTAATTGTGCATCTCAAAGAAATATCTGGTATCCTTTCAATAGAAACTCAAGGTGGCCGTTAATTATTCTTCAAAACATTTTCTTTGAATTGGCTTTGTTATCATTCAAAACAATTTTAATTCATCTTTTTGAAGGATCCTGGAGTTTACAGATATATCATGATCTATGACAGTTGTATTGGTAGGAAGGTATGAAGAGGGATATACACGATTTTGTGGCACGATGTTTGGTGTGTCAGCAAATTAAAGTTGAATACCAGAGACTTATAGGATTACTTCAGCAGATAGAGATTGTATAGTGGAAATGGAATAGGATAGCCATGGACTTTGTAGATGGGTTACCTCAGACCACTAAGGGTTTTGACTCTATATGGGTGATTGTTGATAGGATGGCTAAGTTAGCTAACATCTTACCAGTTAAAATGACCTTCAGTGCAACCCAATATGCCCAGTTGTATATAGATGAGATTGTCAGACTTCATGGAGTAACAGTGTCTATTATATCAGATAGAGGGTCCTAGTTCACTTCGTGATTCTAGAGGGCATTTCAAGAGGCTCTAGAGACTTGAGTGGACTTGACCACAGCTTTTTATCCGAGACAGATGGCCAATTAGATAGAACAATCCAGAATCTAAAGGATATGCTCAGGGCGTGCATGTTAAATTTCGATGGGAGTTAGTGTAACCACTTGCCACTGATAGTGTTCTCATATAATAATAGTTGCCAAGCAAGTATCCAAATGGCACCATTTGAGGCATTGTATAGGAGATGTTATAGATCTCCTATTGGATGGTTTGAGCTTGGGGAGGCTAAGACCCTAGGCCTATATCTAGTCCAAGAGACTCTAGAGAAAGTTTAGTTAATTAGAGAACCGTTGTTAGCAACTCAGTCCAGGTAGAAAGATTATGTTAACAATCGACGATGCCAGCTAGAGTTCGTTGTGGGATCACGTGTTTCTGAGAGTCTCTCCTATGAAGGGAGTGGTGAGGTTTAGTAAACAGGGAAAGCTAAGTCCTTACTATATTGGACCATTTGAGATTCTAGAAAGAGTTGGAGTAGTGGCCAACAAATTGGCATTGCTTCCCCAGCTTATCAGCTATCCACCTAGTTTTCCATGTTAGTATGCTCAGGAAATATATGCCAAATAAGTCTCACGTGTTCACACCATAAGCGGTTTAGGTTGATAAAAGTTTATCCTATGAAGAGAAGCCAATTTCAATCGTAGATAGACAGATCAAGAAGCTTCGCTCCAAGGATGTGATCTCAGTGAAAGTCATTTGAAGGAATCACTCCGGTGAGGAAGCCACTTGGGAAGTCGAAGAAGCCATAAGAACCAAGTATCCATATCTTTTCCCTTCTTTAGGTATGTTTTAAGATTTGGGGACCAAATCTATTTAAGGGGAAGTATGTAATACCTTAGTTTTAAATATTAAAAAAGGATAGCAAATTTTTCATTCCGAGCCCTAAATTTTGCTAAATATGGATCCTACACATCCTTCAAGGGCTATACGATAGAATCACATTCTTGGGATCAAAAGTCTCGGTAATTGTTCCTAAGAGAAAAATAAGTTAAAGGATGATTTTTAATAAATTTTATAAAACCTTTAAACATTTCATTTTTAGCTTACAAGTTTATAAAATCGTAAGAATTCCTGAACTAACATCCAAAATTTGGATTTTGATTTTTATGATATTTTATTTGAATCCAAATGGGGGTACTTTCTTATTTACATTTATATTTTAAAGGCAATGTCTCATTAACTTAAAATTAAAAAATGTAAATAAATGAGTATTGAAACAATCCATTAAAATTAAAATTAAGGGTGTTATTGTAAGGTGGAATCTGAAGTGGTCACTTGGACAATAAGGAAGACAAGTAACAGGGGTTCGAAATAGTTACAATGATGGATTTGGTGGGATATTTGGCTTGCTACTAGTGCTTCTAATATGTTGAGAGATGCATGTTTCTTTACTAGATTATATGAAAAGTGTTGTTATGACAGAAATTAGGGGATTTAGGTGGTTTGCTTTTTCTAATTTTGTGTCGATGTGAAAGTTTCCTTGCTAGTTGCTTAGTTTGGTGTTATTTGTTTGTTTGATTTATTTGGTTTGTATTGTGTGTGGTTTGCTCCAACCCTGTTTGGGTGTTGGGCTATCTTCTAATTATCTAAAAATAATAATAATAGTGAGGTACCATAAAAATGTGGATACAAGTAAAAATGGCATCATTTTGGAAGATGTTACACTAATTTTGATTTTTAAAATTGCACAAAATGAACCATTTTATGACTATAATGGACATTTAAATAACTCATTTTCTATAATTTTAACCACCAAAATAAGTCATTTTAAATTTCATTAGTATTTAAATAATCAAATATACACACAGGGGCTAATGTTTCTTATTATTAAAATTTTGAGGGACTAAATTATCTTGCAAAATTTTCTTAAAGGACTACATGTGCTATTCACTCATAAAATTATCTTTAAAAAAATACCTTGCTATTATTTATAATTACAATCTTATCATTTATCAAATCCTTACAATAATTTCTCTTTCGCTCCCAGTGTCACTTTGAAGGAACATAAAGCACATACACTCACTTGTTAAATATTTTATTTTAAATAAAAAATATTAATTTAGCCTTGACGGCTTATTAACTCAACACTTTGAACATCTGAGTTGTGAAAGCTTGATGCTTCAAATTTTCAAGTTAAAATTTTATTTTATTTTTTTATGATATTATTCTATCTTATTTTGCATGTAAATATTTCTTAACTATTATTATTATTTTTATCATCATTATTATTTTCTTTGCTTTATTATATTAATTTGAGTTAATCATTAAAATATAAATATTTTGATTCAAATAAAGATGTTAATTTAAGAGACAACTTGTTAACTCGATATCTGAGTTGCAACAGCTTGGTGTCCTTTTTTTCTCTTAAATAAAAAAAAGGTTTTTTAAGAGGTTATTAATTAATGTGCATAATTAATTAAGGTACTATCTAAAGGATGGATGTATTAAGGATGCTATGGGATTAAGTTCCTACCCTTCCCTAAACATAACCGACTCCCAAGCTTGGATCTGGTTTCAAAGATCATTTTCTTTAAATTAAATAGGTTTTCCATATTTTTCCCAATTAAATAAAAAACTTGGTGGCGACTTCAATTTTAAACAAATTTCTTTCTTGCCATCCCCGTCGCGATCACCGTTGCGACAATAATTATTAAAATATGATCTCTTTGAAATATAAACATTTTTTCTAATTAAAACACAATGCTCAATTTCATAGAATGAAAATATTTAATAATTTAATCTCTAGCCATTTACATAAATCTTTATCCATAATTTACATTTCAATTTCATAACTTGGACTCTAAGAATATATGCATAAATATTTAAATCTCTAAGTTTAAATACATAGTCTGAAAATAATGTGTGACTTGAATCCTACCTATACATCTACTGGAGCACTCTATTATAACATAGTCCTACGTTAGGTCTTACTGCAAAGTAAGACTCACCACTGGAATAGCTGTATCTACCAAACTGGGCTGAAACTGAACTCATACCTGCAACTATGAGAGGGAGGAAGAGGGGTGAGTTAACGAACTTAGTGAGTGAGCTCTCACCCATCAACCACATAGGACAATCAAGAGAAAATACAATACACTATACATGCAACAATCGTAAATCATTTAATATTTAAATGCATAGTTAGCTAGGAAAACACTCTTCGTTATACAATAAATTCATATCAAACATTTCTAAACTTATAATCAAACATGAAAATCATTTTAACTGAGGGTGCGACAGAGCATCGAGAAACAATATACTAAATAAAATAAATAAATATATAATAATGGTAATAAAACTATAAAATCTAAATTGTAAAGTATTGCTCAGTCCCTGGCAAACAAGTGCTTCAGTTTGTAATGTTAATGGTCTCTGGCAAACCACGTCCCTGGCGGACTACTCTGAAATAGAATAAAATTGCCCCTAACGAGCCTTAGTATACTAAAGTTAAAGGAATAACTGTCATTAACTCACAATTTGTCTCTTTATCTCTACTGACTAAACTAGTTTAACAAAAACAACCATAACTAATAGACCCGCCATAACTGACTTTGAGTTTGGATCACTTGGAGGACCACTGTAAAGGCCCTGAACTTCACCCAAAAACCCAGGCTCCGGTGTTAGACCGAAAGATGGCGAGTCCTATGGAGTTTGGTGTAGGTACAAAATCTAGTACATTAAAATTCATAGAAATATTATTTGTAGCCACAGCCATGTTGACACACTTTTATATTGATCCCACATATTTTGAGTTTCACATCTCGTTCGTTCAAGGATATATGAGAGAGTGTGTGTATAGTATCATATATATTATAAGTATAAATAATATTGCTATTCAATTATGAATCTAATGGTTGTTATTCTTTGTACTCCTTTAAACAATAAAATATGTATTTATATTTTAGAGGGGGAAAATCCGATTGACTCTAGGTGTAACTCTTAAAAGTTACTCCCAATCTTGGTCATCTATTTTTAATATAATCCTGACAGTTATTAAGTCACTTATTCCCTTCCACAATCAACTTATTAATTCAATAAATTTCCCTCCAATTTCTTTATTAATTTATTTCCCTCTTATCTCTCTTCTCTCGTCCCCGTGTCATCGCAACCTGCCCTTCTCTACTTATGACTCATTTAGATAAAAAAATGGTGCTGGAGGAATATGTTTCCTTTAAAACTGCTTGACCTCACAACTCATACGAAAAGTAGTTTTTGGATGCGTTTATTTGTGATTATTTAGGTAAATATTCACTTTTTCCCCCAAAAAATCATTTTTCATATATTAAGATAATTCTTAAAAAAATAATTTAAATTTTTAAAAATCAATTTTCAGTTTTTTAGTTATATATAAAATTTAACTTTCATAATCACTTTTTTTTCAACATCCAAAATAAAAACACCCTTTATTGGTAGGCAATAATTAGTTCACCGGCCACAATGCACTTGATCATGGCTGCAGAACAATTTTATTCATCTTTTAAATTAATTCTAATGGAAAACAAAAACGTGATTCCAGCACTCGATCATGGCTATGAAAAATTGCTAACGAAGTAATTCCAAAATATATCGTCTCATGTTACTCACTGCTTGTCATGACTTGACATGGGGAGCGTGACCGGTACATGAGGAATCTTATCCCCATGTAAATCTACTGAGTGATATGTTTCTCTAAATATTTATAAATATAATTGTGAACACCTGATTTTGTCTAGTCCATAAATTGAAAAAAAAATTGCATATTTATTTTATAGTCTTTTCATTTATTTCTTTTAAACCAAAGTTTTTATTTTATTTTATCAATCAGCCCATTTCATAACCAAAAAAAAAACAGAGAGAGAGAGGTCCACTACATCCCAGCCCGTTTCTATTCAAAAACAAAATAATAATAATAATAATAATAATAATAAAGAGATAGAGGACCACGTCACGTTCCTCCATTCTTTGACTCCTCCTCCACGTGAAGTAATAGTAAAATGGGGACGAGGGAAAGTATGAAAAATGAAAAAAAAGTGATAGACATTACGATGATGTTTTTCTCCACTTTGCGCAAGGAGATAATTGTTCTTTCGGTATTCCTTTCTACTACTGGCAGAGGACAAAAAAAATTTTCGGGCTTCCTCTCCGATCTTCAAAAAAGGTTAGAGGTTCTTTTGGTTACAGGGAGCATGTGAGCTGGGGAGCCCTATCAGCCAACCTGTGAAAACAGGGATGATCATCAGAGGAATAGGGGTATAAAAGGATTGCATCAGTAACAATTAAGAAGACAGATTATTCATTCCTGGTTATTATTTTACAACCCTTCATAATGCTAGACACATTTTCAAGCTCTTTGCAACAAAGAGAGAAAAGGGAAAACCAACCAAAGAAGAGCACAGAAATACTACATTGATAAATCCGTAAGCCAAGACATCCGTAAGCCAAGACATCAAGCATAAACCCAACGTCCGTCTCCATCTCAAACCACAAAACAAATCAAAATACAACCAAACATCAAACCAGAAGGAACAAGGTAATAGCAGTGTCAGTAATTTCATCATCATCACCATTATGCTTTTTCATCCACAGACACCACCAACATAATCCAAATCACAATAAACCATCCTAGTGATTCAAACCAAAAAAGTAGCATGTTGAAACCAAAATCAAAGACAACCAAAATTGGAAAATAAAATGAAAGAAAAAGGAGGAGGCTGTGGTAGTTGCAGCCAATGTCATCTCCATAATCATGACTTCCTCACCTCCAAGGGCCGCGCACCAGCCAACACTCCTTTCCCACAACTCTAAACCCATGCGATCTAGTCACCAGCTCAAACAGCCACCAGCCACCAACCGCGGCCTGCCACCCCGCAAAGACTAAGACCGCTGTGCACCCTTGCAAGTCGCAAACTACCCCTCACTTCCCCCATCGATGACCACCACCCTCGCCGCACTGCAGATCGGCCCGCCGCCGACTGTTCCTTGGCCAATCTGGCTTAGGATCGCTGTGGTCTCTTTCCCCTTCCTCCGCCCAGCACCTCGGCAACGCCTCCCCATTTCTTCCCCCTGCTCGCAACCTCGATTCCTCCCTCCGCCGCAGATCGTCGCGGCCCATCACTGCGATGCTCCCTTACCTCTCGCGCATCGCCTCTTTCCGCCCCCAGCCGCCGCAAGCTCCCTTGCTTGGCGCCACTGCCGCGAGCTTGCTGCGGCAGGTCGGCCAGCGGTGGTTTTCTTCCGTGGTTCCCTGCCCCCATCACGCTATCACTGCTCTTCACTCTCTCTCTATCACTCTTCCTCTCTCCGTGTGTGTGTGAATGTAGTTCCAAAGAATGTGGAGCTTGTCACAGGAGCACCACTGCTAGATCCATTCAGTTTCAACTGAAACATGAACAGCGTCATATATATTAGTCCCAAATGAATCAATGAATCATGCATGAACTCAAAATTGGACAGCAAGATCCATGCTTCACCCAAAAAACAAAAGTTGGAACAGACCCAGATAGCACAAAAGTCAATATATCAACTCAACAACAGCTACAAAGATCAGATGACGCCATAATGTTCTATCATAAATCATATTTACAAGATTCAAAAGGATTCCATGGTTGTGCTAGTAAGCTGACAATCTACCCCTACTCACATAGATAAATTGATACATATACGGGTGCATATTCTTGTACCATGTCTAAGCAAAACTCAACACTATGTGAAGGAGAAATATTATAAAAACCATGAAACAATAATTATAATAGAGTGTAACAAAACGTGTTCTATATCTATGAGATCAAAGCTTGAACAAATTTATAATAATAACATGGTAGTAATATACAACTTCAGCTTCCCTGATCACACTATAAAGCCACCCTCTCACCTCTCTCTTTCTCTCAAATCCAAAACACAATTTCAAACTAAGTCCCATCTCGTCTTCTTCCGTTACAACACACTCCTATACCAAGCTTCTTTGGTTTCATTGTAACACAATGGCTACTTCAGTGACAACCGTTGGAGCCATCAACTTGCCACCGGTATTGCACTTCTTGGTCTATTGCTTCCAAAGCATAATGTAACACTTCTAAAAAGATCTGAAACAAGATTCAAAGGCTGGCCAAAGCAGAATTTTCAGCAAATGTTCAACAACACGTGATTGATGCTTCTTCTTCACAGTTTACTTAGGGATTAAATCCACAAAACCAAACATGTCTAGGCCATAATACCATGACACCAAGAAAATCAGGCTAGCAATAACAAGCAAAAATGTTTACATAGTGCTGGCAATTTTGGATTAAGTGAAGCTCACTTCTTCAACCAGCCCAGAGACATACACATCTTCAAGTCAGTTCATGAACTGACAGTTCATCATGCTGCTGCAATCCTCAAGCGGCCAAAAGGAAGAACCCTTTTCGAAATAATGAAGCTCGAGAAATACTCTGAAAATTCCAAGTGAGGATTTGCAGGTCCTCCCTAAGCTCACATCAGATAATACCAAGTGATAAGAAAACCAACCAAATCACCAACAGTTGCCATTGTATAAGCCAGCTAAGGAGATGAAAAGACAAAAAAGTTACACATCATTTGTTGATACTCTTAGACTGTCTGGAAAATCCCTTTCAAGGATCTGTTCTACCTCATAGAGAACAGAAGACCCGGAATCCTAAATGAAAAGGGAAAACAAAAATATGGTTAGAAGCAGTACTGACAAATTACTAATACTGTAAAAGAAAAGCTTATGTATGCAGAATTAAATCAACAGGGAACCATGATAGAATGTAGTAAATGCTATAACTAGAACCAGCAGTAACCAGTACCAATTCAAACCCATTACTAAAACAACCAAATACTGTTTCAATAAAATAAAATTTCTATCATTCAGTAGAACCGTTATACAAATCTCCAGTAGGTCACTTTGTTTATTTGTTTTTCCTAAGTAGTAACACAACTATAACAAGAAAAACAAACAATAGCCATTGAAAAAGCAACGAACCAATGAGCAGCAACCACCTCAGGCAACAATTCAGACTAGTTTCAAACATCTGATGCGGCGTTGATGCTGCAACTGGAAATGTGTTTCATAGGATTTTCCTAGCTTTACAAAGAACTAAAAAGTACATAGGGTAAAG
Source organism: Dalbergia cultrata (assembly GCA_031216105.1). Lineage (NCBI taxonomy): Eukaryota > Viridiplantae > Streptophyta > Magnoliopsida > Fabales > Fabaceae > Dalbergia > Dalbergia cultrata. Next base: position 39,151,593 of record CM062350.1, read on the forward strand.
AAAATGAAAATTTTTGTTTTTACTTTCTGTTAAAAGGAGTTCAAATTTAGAGATGAAGGAGCTTTAACTATTGTGTCAGTATTAACTTTGACAAATCATAAAAACTGATCCCATTAAGGTAAAGACAAGTTAGAACTCAATGTTGTGGATAACATCTGACTGAAGCACTTGCTCATAGTCAATGAATAAGAACAATAAAAGAGTTAATGAAACAGATTAACAAAGTCATCATGCATATGAAACAATTGCAACACCACATGGTCAAACTAAATTCAATTTGCACAAATAAGATAATCAAAACATGGTCAGAAACAGTGAGGGTAATGCATTCTGCATCATCTCTGACCCATATTAAACAAGCATACATATTCAACGCTAACACAAGTGCAACAAAGGCCCCAAGATATCTATAAAGAAATTACTGCTTTGTAAGAATAAATAAAAAGAAATGGAAACAGTAAAGAATTAGATATAATGCATAGAAAAGTCAAATATCCAAGTATGCTAACTGACTATTGAATCACTTTTAGAGACTAAAGTGATACTTTCTTAATTTTAGGGACTAAAATAAATCACACATAAAATGTCAGGGACTGAAGTGAACCTTGACTCAATTACCTCTTTAATAAAACAAGATTCGATATCAGACACTTACACCCATAATTAAAAAAAAATAAAAAAACTCTAAATCAGCTTAACATACTAATACTTTCTGCAATAATATGTTAAGCAGTATGTATACATTAGCAGAAAACCTTCTAAACTACTTCTTTAGTCAGATTATAGGATGCATGATTAACTTTAAATTGTACCCAGGTCATTTTGGCTAAGATCTGTTTCTTGCCCCGAAGAGTGCTAGTCTAATAGCTGAACCATGCATAACGGCTGTGATTCTACCTACTTTAAAATGTTGAGTTGTGACTTGTGTATACTTTGCCAGGCCATTTGAGAACACTGTCATGTAGCTTAGACTTTATGGATTCCACTCATTCTGACCGTTGTGGTCTAAATGCTATGAAAAAGATTAAGATATTGAGTATTTGAGCACAAAAGTTTGCAAAGTGATGAATTCTGAAGCTTGCCCAAAACAAACAGACAAATCCATTTTCCACAATTGATCCACTTTTAGAGTCTTCGCCAAAATTTCTCATAAATGAACAAAAGCAAAACCAACTCTAAAAAATACAGCAAAATGTGGGTTAAACAGAACATCGGGTTGCAATTGTTGAAGCAAATCGGGGAGCACAATTGAGCACGAATTTGAATCAGAGAGGAAGAGGCCACAAGCATTTGAACGCAAAGAAGAAGAAGAAGAAGAAGAAGAAGAAGAAGAAATTGACAAGCAAGATGGGAAATTAGGAACTAGGATTTAAAGTAAAAGAAAAATGAGGTTCAGTTTTCTCGGTGCCCTGAATATGTTCTGGGGCCACCCATTTGATGCAGTTTCACAACAAAGAAAAGGAACAATCCTTTGCAAACGAGTTCATCACAGAACCTAATTCATTCCTTTTTTCTGACACTCAGTCCACTACGCTGTTTTGTGGGTTATTTGGTCAAAGGTCAACCAAAAAAATGAAATGACTAAAAAGTTCTTTATAGCATAAAAGTGAAACAAAAATAGTTTTCTTCAATGCAATTTGCATTATCTATAAAACACAGCTCAAGATTATGCGTACCTAGTTATAATCACAGGTGGGCCAGCATAAGCAGCACAAATAGCATTAACTTTCAGTCATACCACCCCTCCCAATCATGACTAGTCTCCAACAGTAGTTTTGTCCTAGATGGTTTCTCTTTGATGTAGGTGTGAACTGACTTTGAGTTTGGATCACTTGGAGGACCACTGTAAAGGCCTTGAACTTCACTCAATAAAACAAGCAGGTCAGCTTTAAGTTCAAAAGCTAATAGACCCGCCAAACTGTCAATTTCCCAGAAAACACCAGCAGAATCCAATAGATAGTGCTTACAATTAAACGGAATTACATATTACAAAGCCACCATACAGCCGACCCTGCCAAGCGAGATTTTCCATGTTTTGTGTTTGTTATAGCACAAATCACAAGACCAATAAAATCAAACTAACAAACCATTGCTGTGATACAACAAAGTACAAACCAAGATCAAATAGATACTAAACAACAAAGTACAATCCAAGATCAGATAGATAGTAAAAGCAAAATTAATTTTTTTTTTCAAATAGATAAATAGAAATGATTCAAATGAAATAGTGAGATGGAAATTAGCATACTTCAAATGGTGCATTCCTGGTACCAACAGTATCATTTTCATTGAAAATGGGGACAACCCTTAAATCTAATATTGAGTTCACTGTGTCAGACTGTGGTTTTCTGAAACCTGCATCCCTAAAAATAGGCCAAGCAAAATGGGTTTAAGAAGTTATTGAGAATAAATAGAATGAAGGGTTCCTACAACTCAGAATAGGCTAAGCAAAAGAGACAGGTGTGGGCCTACTGTTCTAAAGAAGCATAGCAAAATCACCCTGTCACCTTAAAGGAATGACAAGCACCAAGCTAATCAGCCTTGCGGCAGCAGTTATACAACAACAAACGCAGCAGACAAACAATGGATGTGACCACTTTCGTAAAACAATTTATCATCAAAGTCCCTTTTACACGCCCATCAACTGGTTCACAAGGTCATTTTCTCCATGTTTACTAAGAATATCAATTGCAGTATCTGGATATGGAGGTCTTAGTCGAACTGATTTCTTTAGCATTATCCTTGCCAACTTTGTAGCCTCCATCAAGTGGCCTCTTTGACAAAGGCCAACTAAAAGAATAGAATAAATTTCGAAGTCAATGGATGATAAGTATCCCATATTCTCAATTTCATCAAGCAAGTAGAATCCATCCAGCACCCTGTCCTTCATACAGAGCTCCTTTAGCAAAAGGCTACATGACAAAGTATCAGGTTTTCCCTCACCAGCAAGCATTTCCCTGAAGATCTTCTCTGCTTCCTCAAATTTTTTTATCCTTATCAAAGAAATCACAAGCGAACTATAGCATTCACCATATGAAACACCGTGTTCCACCACAAATTTATCAATCATCCTATAAGCTTCTTCCACGCAACCCTCAGCACAAAGACTCTCAACCAGAGTAAAAACAGTAACATGATTTGCGAGGCACCCATGAGCCTTCATTCTATCCAAAATATTCAATGCTTCTACACGCCGACCCCTATTACAGAAGCTTTGAATCACAGATGTATAAGTGACAACATTCGGTCTACAACTCCCGCCCTCTTTCTCCATCTCACCCAACAACTCCAATGCCCTCTCCATAGAACCAGACCTACAGAATCCATCTAAAATGGCTGATAAAACCACCGAACTTGGAGAACATCCATGCAATCTCATAACCTTGAGAACAGAATAAGCATCCTCAAGCCGACCAGCATCACAGAACCCTTCAATAATTGCCATATACGTAATCAAATCAGGACAAAGACCAATAAGACTCATCTCCCTCATCAACTCATCAGCCATTCCAACATCACCCTTCTTGCAACACAACCTAATAACCACATTATACATCACAGTGTCAGCATGCAAGTTAAAGCTGCCCATCTTCCTCAACACCCACAGAGCCACATCAGACAGCTCAGCTTCCTTACATAGCCTCAGAACCTGCCTAAACATGTTGGCAGTTACAAGACACCCTTCAGCCTCATAAGACTCAATAACATGAAAAACAATCCTGGGATCCTTATCAATCCCAAGCAAGCTGCATGCTTTCCTATACATATAAGCACTATGCCTATACCCAGATTGAAACCCAGCCCAAATGAAAAACCTGAGACCCAATTGAGGGTCCTCAGGGTAGCACCTATTCATGACTTCCATGACACATCTAGAGTCAAGTTTGGGCTTTACCTTAGACAAAGACCTTTCAACACTGCCATTGTTTCTGTTGTGCAGATGGCCATAAATGATATCAGCAACAGACGCCATACCCATTTGATGGGTGGAGAAAGGAAGGCTTCTGATTTTGACCATGTGCTGAAGGGATGCCAGAAAACGGGAACTACCAAAGTGGGGCATTGGGGATTGCGGTGTTTTTTTTTTTTTTTTTTGGGTTGAAATTTGTGAATTGAGATCAGAAGGGTGGTGCGGGGTTGAGGGGTTTTACGCTTGTGGTGTGAAGAGCAATGAACAAGACCGACACATTTGGAACACAAAATTGTTATAGTGTCATAATGATCTTATGCATTGTCCTTGACGTAAGGGAATTACAGGTGGGGATTCATTCACTGAGTTTTGTACAAAACTCACCCATCTTCTTTCTCCTTTTTCACAGATAAAACAGCTACTGTAAATTGTTCTCAGTCATTATGCTACACCAGCATTAGAATTTCAGTGATGAGCTGTCATGACCCGATTTGGTCATGTGACCGGCATGTGAGGAATTCCATCCCCACGTAAGCCTCATGGCCTGTGCATGACTCTATATGCATATTTTAATAGAAAAATCCAAGCAAAACAGGATTTCTTTTTCAACATATAAGTTCCCTAGTTTTCGAAATCCAATACTGATAACCAAAAATCTCATCATCAATATGAAAAATATAAAATCGTAGCATCATCCATACACCATTTACAAATATACATATCAAACTACTTTTGTCCAGTTTGTTCAGAAACAACCAATTTCATTAAATACAAACCATAGTATGATCAAATATACAAAATGCAAAATGAGTTCTATGCAAATCAGGACTCCTGCCTATAATAACACTGGAGCACTCTATAAAATCAAAGATGCTTCACTCAAATGAAGCTCGCCAACTGGTCCTCTATTGCTGTTGGGAAATAGAAGGCTGGGCAGAATCTGCAGCAGCTGCTGTATCTGTAAATAGAAGGAAAGGAGAAGGGTGAGTTTTTATACAAAAACTCAATGAGTGAATCCCCACCTGCAACCTCCTTCATGGGACACCAGAAAACCATGCAATATATCATAGTGACAGGAATAATATGAAGCCTTCCAACATTTCTTATAAATACATAAATATAATCAAATCATTCTTGATTGTTTTACAAACTACAACAGTACCTAACTACATAAACAAGAATCTCTACTCTATGGCTCATCAAGAACCAAAATGCTCTGCTCTGTGATCCATCAGGGATCTAATGTGGACACCTAAATAGGTTCCATTATCTGTTCTGTGAGATTGTCCTTTAGGACAATTTGGTACCAAGGTTAACGATCATTCAGCCGTTAACTCGTTGTTTGCTTTTCTATAGTTACTGTTTAGTATCAATAGAAAATCAAATCCTCTCTCTATGATCCACAAGGGCTTCTACCCTAAGGTACAAAGTTTTCTTTTATAACAGAATCTAGTATACCAGAAATCATCAAATCAACATAACAATTTTAACGTTCAAGAATTATAATCAAACATTCATATTCTCATTTCAGCGACAATAGTGTCCCATGGGTTAATCAAATCATGTTCATGTTTTCATCAAAACTACATTCTCAAACTCATATAATTCAGTAGAAATATCAAATCTCTTTACAGTAATCACTAAAACCATGCATAAAGTCATATTTTCATGAAATTACTTCTAATGCTCAACATAGAAGCCATAGATGAGAACTTACTCACCTGGAGTGGAAGAATGAACAGGAGGAACACCAATAGGACCTTGGGAGGTAGGAAGAGTACCACTATCTGCTAGTAAAGCAATAAATCCTAGATCAATCTCAGAATAACTCTATTCAAACCCCATTAATGGTGGAAGAACACTATGACCTTATAACAAAGAGAAACCCAAGATCTAACCACCCCAAGAACAAGAGAAGAACATAGGATACAAGAAGCAAAACTAGTAGAATCTCTTACCTTTAAGTCTTGGAAGTGAAAGAATGATATTTGATTGATAAAAATGGAAGAGAGATGGGTTAGAGATGAGAGTTTTTGGGTTTCTAAAGGGGCAGGGGTGTGTTTTGGCCAAAATGAAGGTTCTGGACCCCGAACATGGGTTTTTAATGATCTGATAACCGCTTGGGCGGTCCCCGGTGCAATTGCCGCACCGACTTACTCCCTGTTTACTGCCTAGGCGGTCATATGACCACTGGGGTGGTCTCTAAGAAGGTGTTCTAGTATCTTCAGGGCTCTGTTTACCGCCTGGGCGGTTATGTGGCCGCTGGGGCGGTCTCCAGGGAGGTGTTCTAGTGACTTCAGGGATGGGTAGTGGTATGTATTGGATTGCACTGTCTCAATACTTACTTATGTACATTTCTTTACATTTCTTAACTTTAAGTTAATGTCTTCATTTATTTTACTCTCCATTAATTTTATGTTCTTAACTTTAAGTTAATATCCTCATTTATTTTACTCTCCATTAATTTTAAAACATAAATGTAAATAAGGAAATACCCCCCATTTGGATTCAAATAAAATATCTAAAAAATCAAAATCCCAACAAATCAAAATCTAAATTTTGGGTTTTAGTTCAAATTTGAGAATTCTTACGATTTTTCGAACTTAGGGACTTAAAATGAATTATTTAAAGCTTTCGTAAAATTCGTTAAAAATCATCCCTCAACTTATTTTCCTCTTAGGAACCATTACCGGGACTTTTGATTCCAAAAATATGGCTCTATCATATAGCCCTCCAATGACGTGTAGGGTCTCAAACTTAGTAAAAATTCAGGACCCGGATTTATCTAAGGACACGTGTGCTGCTCTACACTTTTCTAGGTAATAGTATATCTAGGGTATTACATGAGCTTCACTTGGGTGAAGTGGTTATAGTTTTGTTTAGAGTGCTCCAGTATACTTGCAGGCAGAGTCTTGGACCTAGAGCATATTTTATTTTTGCATTTGGTATAATATGATTATATTTTGATTTGTATATAATGATTTGGACATTTGACAAAGTGTATTTTGATTATATGTATAAAAAAAATCACGATTTTGAGACCCAAAAGGTTATTACAAGATTATAAATATAATGATTTTGGTTCCAGAGAATAGATAGTTCATATGTAGAAAAAGAGAAATTTTCTATCTTTTATGAATGTTAGAGCAGAGCATGCATGCAAAATTAGTAAACAGGTCAAAAAGGTTTGCGTGAGAATGAGATTTCTCACGTGCCTAAATAGGGTCGTGACACTTAGCCATAGTTGCTTATGCAGGTTATTTAGCTTGCATGCAATATATGACTCGACATGTGTCTTGCATTGAAAGACCAACTACCCAATCACAATGATATAATAGACATCAAGTACGCTGAGAATTGATGACTCAATTAGAAGCACATTATAACTCATGCTCTATAATATGTATGAGTTATGATGCTTTCACTCGATTAATTGCAATACTTCGTGGAAAAGGACTTCTCAGGGAAGAAGCTGCTAAGTTTCTACATATTTTAAGTGGTCAAGCACGTGATCGGTTAGAAAGTTTTTTCTTCTATCAGTCTACTGAGACCATTAGTTGTCATTTCCACCAAGTTCTTAGAGCTTTAATAACACTTAAAGATCAATTTTTAGTCCAACCAAATGGTTCTACTGTCTCACCACAAATACTCAACAGTGGAGGAAGATTCTATTCATACTTTAAGGTATTTTTAAATACAAATTTTTTTTTTAATTCATTTTTGTAATGTCAGATGATAATGGTTACTATTTTATGTTGAAATTTTGGAATTGTATCGGTGCTATAGATAGAACACATATCCGAGTTAAGGTTTCAAAAGAAGATGTGTCGAGGTATAGAGGAAGAAAAATGTGATATCCCAAATAAAGAAATTATAATTATTATGAATTATTATTATTATTATTATTATTATTAATTATTATTATTAAGTGTACCTAGCATTATTATTATTTAACATTATAATTATTAAGTGTGGTTAGCATTAATATTAGTCATTACTATTATTAAGTCTAGATATATGCCACTAATATTAATAATACTAAGTGTAGCTAGCATTAGCATTATTATTATTAAGTGTACCTAGCATTATTATTATTTAACATTATTATTACTAAGTGTACCTAGCATTAGCATTATTATTATTAAGTGTACCTAGCATTATTATTATTTAACATTATAATTACTAAGTGTAACTAGCATTATAATTATTATTATTAAGTGTACCTAGCATTATTATTATTTAACATTATTATTACTAAGTGTAGCTAGAATTAGCATTATTATTATTAAGTGTACCTAGCATTATTATTATTTAACATTATAATTACTAAGTGTAGCTAACATTATAATTACTAAGTGTAGTAAGCATTAATAATATTTATTATTATTATTATTAAGTGTAGACAAATAGCACTAATATTATTCATGATTATTATATTTGTGTATAAATATATGAGTGTAGGAGTGTGTATGTGTAAGAAATGTTTAGTTTCATTTTGCTAAGTTTTGCTTCCACCTCCTCTAAGTCAAACCTCCTCTAAACCAAACCTCTTCTTAGCCGAACTCATCTCTTGTCAAGCTCATGATCTTCATGGCCGAGCTTCAGTGAGCCTAGCTAATCCTCTCTTGGGACGTTGTGACGCTCCTTTCTTTTAATCTATGAGATTAATTATTTGTACCATTCCAATACTTCAGAGTAAAGTTATTAGTAGAAGCACACTCACGACTACCAACGGTGAGTGGGTTTAAGCTCATGATCATACTTTTGGTCATTATTAATATTTTTCCATATTATATAAATTATTTATGAAATTTTAGAATGATTTATGTCAAGAGAATATATTGTTATAATTATGTCTGTTTTAGAAATATTATTACTTTTACAGTTATCATGAAAATTAATCATTTTAGCAAAACTCATGGGACCATAAATGATACCTTGCGTGTTATAGAATATCTTTTTCCTAGTTTATGAAATTGTGAGACCTTAGTTTAATGCTTACAGTAGAAATATTGATTATCATGTTTTCAGACTATGTATTTCCTATGAAGAGTTTAGAATATTAAATATGATTTATTGAAAGTATTGAATAAAGTATAATTCATAACAATTGTCAGATACATATTCTATTGATTACTGAAATCACTATGTCTACAAGCTGGTGATCCCTTGCGCATGATTTTAGAATCTCAGTTATGCTACAGTCAAATTGTTAGAATTATATGAATTCAAAGCTTTTATATTTATTTGGTTTATGAACAAATTATTTTATATTAATTAGTGAGAAACAGATCAGCGAGTTAACGGCTGCAGGATTGATCGTTAACCTTGGTACCAAGTGGTCCGCTAGAGGACTAGCTCACCCACAATAAGGAACCTAGTGAGGTGTCCATTTATGGGACCTAGTTAGGTGTCCATCAGATTAGCTATTGGCTCAGATTTAGCTATTCAGCTCAGATAATTATGTACAGAATAATTCATGTTTCTCTACTAGTTATTGTCATAGATTCAGTTAATTTATATGTAATTATATATGTAATATATTTCACATCAGTTGCATGTATATGTTATGTATTTTGTTATTGTCCCGTGTGGGTTGTGAGTGGAGGCTCGCTCACTAAGTTTTGATGAACTCACCCCTCTCTTTTCCTTTCCCTACAGATACAGTTACAGTTTCAGTTGTACCACAGGATCCTCAGTAGTTGTGCTACAGCTTCCTTGGTGAGCTTCGCTTTAGAGTGGAGCTTATTGTCAATTATGTCAGTCTAGTAGTGCTCCAATAAATTGTGTAGGGAGGATCCCCGGACATGCATGATATATTTTCAGAATTTCTGTTAATTGTTTTGTTATGTTTGGCTTTGGCTTAGAATATGGATTTTATGCAAATTTATGTTCAGAATTTATGTTTTGAGAACAATTTCATATTATTGAAGTTTTAGTTGAACTTGATATATTTTGAATAAATTGGGATTATTTATGCATATTAATCAATTACGTTACCAGAGGCTTCCGTGGGGAGCTAAATCCTCACATGCCGGTCACACTCCGTAGGTGGGTCGTGACAAAAAAGCTATCTTACAATGAATGTATTGACAGCTTGTACTTTTGACTTGAAGTTCACAGATGTATTACCTAGGTAGGAGGGCTTAGCTTCAGATTCAAGAATTTTAGATAATGCGTTAAGTAGAGAAGATAATCTAAATGTTCCTCAAGGTATTAAGTTTTTCCATAAATTTGTTTCATGGCTATTTAAAACTTTTCATAATATTTTTTATGTAAATATTTTAAATTCTATTTTTTAGGTAACTTTTACTTAGCCGATGCTAGATATATGTTGAGGTCAACGTTTATCACTCCATATCGAAGTACTCGATATCATTTGAAAGAATATTTTTGACATCCTCCTGAAAACCCAAAAGAGTTATTCAACTTAAGACATTCTTCTTTATGCAATGCAATTGAAAGAGCTTTTGGTATTTTGAAGAGTAGGTTTCCAATATTAGCAGAGATGTCTAGATATAATGTAGAAACAGTGAGTGAAATTGTTTTAGCATGTTGCATCCTGCACAACTTCTTAGTGGATTTTGATCCAGATGAAGAAATTATTGCACAAGTTGATAGGGATCTCATGAATAATGAGCCTGAACGTGGATGTGCTTATGGAGCAATTGCTAGAGGTAAAGATGGACGAAGGTGGGAAATTTTGAGAGACTCCATTGCCGCACAAATGTGGAATGATTATATAACTAGACAACATTGATTTTTTTGTGTATTATTGTTGCTCCCAAAAATGAACTTGAGTTGATGTATGGTTTGATTTATTAGTTTGTTATCGGCTATGACATTACAATAGATTATTAACTTTCAATGTTTTATAATTTATTATTGCATTATTTTAATTTAAGTACATTATGATTATTTTACTTCTAGTACTACATTTGTGTAATAGAATAAAAAAATTCAGTATTTGATGTGATATAATAATAGGTGGTGATGTGGATGATGAGAAAGCTTTTGAGGTGGAAAAAGCAAATGATTGTAATGCATACTTCAAGTGGACCACAGAAATAGATGGTGTGATGCTTGAAGTTCTTAGGAAGCAAAAGAGTAAGGGTCAAAAGGAAGATATAGCTTTTTCTGTTGAAGCATATAGGAAGGTGGTAGAGGAAGTTAATGATAAATTTTCTTTGAACATCAACAAAAACAAAGTGTTGCATTGTCTCAAAACTCTTAAGGAACAATCGGTGCTAGCAAAAGAAGTCGAATTGAGGAGTGGAATAAGATGGAATGACTCTTCTAAAATATTTGAGACACCTTTAGAGGTGTGGAAATCTTTGATAAATGTATGAATATTCTATTTCATTTCCTCCACTAAAGTTGGTAGCAACTTCTTTGCACATGCTTGTTGTGATTTCCTTTTTGTTACCAGGCCAATCCAAAGTTCAAAAATATCAAAGGAAAATCCCTTTATCACCTGGACATTCTCAGAGAGATATACGAGAAAGATGTAGCAACTGGAGCTCAAGCCGAGAGTGTTGGAGAAAAGGTACAAAGATGGGAAAGGGAGAACGCTCATATTAGTATTGATGAAATTGATGAGATGCAAGCAAATAATGAGGTTCATTTGGAGAATTTTAGTCCCTTTGATTCTGAAAGTATGCCATCAACATCAACAACACAATGTCCATAATCAATTCCACCTGTGCCTAATACTTCATTTGCGAAAGGTAAAATAAGAAAAGCAACAACGTCAAGTGATTACTCATCCGATTTAAAAGAGGGATCTTCAGCAATGAAAGATATTGCACAAGCTATTTTAAGTACAAGCACTCGAGTTTGGAAGCCCATAAAAATATATGATGCAATAGTTAAATTGGGTTTGGAGAGTGACAACCTTTTTGATGTTGTTGAATGGCTTAATGAGCATTCTAATCTTATTAGAGTTTTTTTTGGTTTCTTGGAAGAGTTACGCTTTCGATGGTTGGCTAAAAAATTGGGTTGGTGATTTGATGATAGATTGCATATTTATAAGTGTATTTTTTTGGAGGGAGATATCTGACTGTAATGCCTAAGTAGTATTTTAGTTTAAGATATTTATGTGCTTTTGGAAACAAATTTGATGGTATATTTCATATTTATAAGTGTATCATTTTGGGGGAGATATTTGACAGTAATGCCTGAGTAGTATTTCAGTTTAAGACATTTATGTACTTTTGGAAACAAATTTGAGTATAAGCATTTTCTGTTATAGAGATCTTTGATGAAATTTACTGTGAGTATGAGTAGATTTGTGCTATCAATTTATGTTGAATTTCCAATTCCAAGTTTTGATTTATTTTGGAGTGTGTTTTTGTATGATTTTTAATTATGTCATGTATTTTAATAAATAATTGAAGTTGTTAGTGAAATATTAAGTTTGATTGATGAAGGACAAAATGGTAAAAATAAATAAATCAATTCATTTTTAGATAGATTCCAAACCAAGAAATTCAATTCAATTATGTTATTTACTAACTCATTCCAAACATGAGAATTGAATTCAATTCCTGATGGAAATGATTTTGAAAGAAAAAGAACTGATGAGTTTGTTGAAAAAGAAAGAAAATGACTATGGATCTCTCATGACAAAGTGTAAAATCTTCCTATGAACTTATTTAATTCATTAGTTTCATCAACACCTATGCCATTTCATGTAATTAGCTATAAAAACAAAGTGTTTTTACTCTTTTTTATCTAAATAAATTTATAAGCACTTTTAATAATTAAAATATTTTTAAAATTATTTATCCAATTGTAAAATAACTTTATTCATTGAAAAATAAACTCTCGAAGAATGATAAGTTCAATATAAATTAAAAAAAAGACAAAGCCTCTATTTTAGTTCATAAAAAATTTCAAATTGGATACATTTATTCTACAAAATTAAATCATTGTACATATTAGGCTCTAAAAAGAAGTGTCAAATTAGTTCTTATAAAATTAAATAATCAGATGAATTAATTTCTAAAAAATTAAATAGTTAGATAAAATTAGTCTCCCTATTAAATTGAGCTAACTATCTAACTTATTCGACAATTTATGTTTGTAGGGGTTAATTTCAGATTTTTTTTTTTATTCTACAGGGATTCATTCATCCGATTTTTTCAAGACCAATCTAGGTGTTTATGGTAACCAATTTGTTCGATCCAAAGGAAGCCTCGAGTTGAGTGTAGCTTTTGTGAGGAACCTTAGAATACACGAAACAACCCTTCCCCTTCCTCCAGTGCAGAGAGGTAGGAGAGGAGCAAGAATGGCTCCCAAGAGAGAGAGCGATAGCGACGAAGACGACATCTTCTACTACCGCTACTGCTCTTCTTCGTCAAACCAATCCCAAACCCCAACACAAAACAACAACAACAACAACAACAGCAAACCCAACACTGGACCCTCTTCATCATCTTCCTCGACCTTGGCTCCCTCGAAATCAACCCTTTACGTCTCCAACCTGGACTACTCCCTCACCAACTCCGACCTCCACACCCTCTTCTCCACCTTCGGCCGCATCGCCCGCGTCACCGTCCTCAAGGACCGCCACACCCGCCTCAGCCGCGGCGTCGCCTTCATCCAGTTCGTCTCCCGCGACGACGCCCGCCGCGCCGCCGACCAGATGCACCGCAAGGTCCTCAACGGCCGCACCCTCTCCGCCTCCATCGCCGTCGACAATGGCCGCGCCCCTGAGTTCATCCGCAAGCGCGTCTACAACGACACCGGCCGCTGCTTCGAGTGCGGCCACTCCGGTCACCTCTCCTACGACTGCCCGAAGAATCAGTTGGGCCCACGGCAACGCCCCCCGCCAAAGCGAGGCAGGCGTGGCGGCGGCGTTGGTAGAGGGTTCCGGCGAGCCGGGGAAGACGGAGAGGAGGACGACGAGGGGTCCGATGGCGGAGGCGGTGGGACCGGGCGGTTTGAGGATGATAATTGGGCGTCGGTTGTGGATGATGGCGCGGATGAGAGGCTGTTGGGAAGAAAGGAGAAGGTTGTGGTAAAGAAGAAGGGGAAGAAAGCTGGGTACTTCAGCGATGAGAGTGGTGATGATGATGATGATGAATGATCATATTTTTATGTGGAGTTCGAGAGGATCCGGGGAATTTCGAAATGAGTAAGTTTCTCAATTGTTGAATGTGTGTATTTATGGCTTTGGAATTATGTTTATGTTGATGAGAATTGGATGATGATTATTGTTTTCTCTGATGGGGGATTTCAGAGGATGTGTTTGGATCTGATATGGGCTTTTGAAGGTGTGGCCGGCGTCATTGCTGGAATTCCCCCTCTCGCCGAATGTGTCCTTGGTTTGAGCTGCATGCCTGCATGTAAGTTGATTAGAATTGGATGATGATTTTGTACTTGATGAATGTTGAGTGAGGGTCTTTGTTCCAAAAGTTTGGAAATCTTTGTAGATTGCTGACCCTTGTACTGAGAATGATGTAGTAGTAACATATGATGCAGTGGAACGTTCTTGTGCTAGCTATAACTAAATTCGTTGTCAAGCTTGCTAGTGATCTGCATTGGTAGTTGGAATTGGGAAGTAGTTGAATAGTCTTTGTCAGATGATTTTGTTACAAGCTACATTGGGTCTGTTAAACTAAACTCTTTCATCTTCTCTAGAGTAGGTTAATTATTAATTACTCTGTCCATATATCTGGGACTTTTGTGCATTTGTGTCAAATGAATCAATACACGAGTTATGCAGCTTTGGCTGAAAATACTATGTGAACAAATTGGTGATGATCAACCCATTTTAGACACTCAAAATTGTAGTAAGCCTGGTGTCACGGCCTTGGACACATTTCAACACAATCGTACTAGCACTTGGACTTAATCTCTTAAGCTAAGCACCAAGTCAACTTCACTCAAAAATGACTAGAGCGAAAGCTAAGAGCACAAGAGAATAAGAGAACTTTGGTGGAGAGAATACTTTGCACTACACAAGGAGAGCTTACAAATGACTTGGATGGTTTGGCCAAGAATGACCACCCATGTATATAGGTTTCCATCCTTAACGGACAGTAGAGATTGATTATAATGGACGGTCTAAATTGCGCATCTGGAACCTTCCTGCACTCCACACATATCTACATGTTTCTGGAACTTTCTTCATATCTCTATGTGTCTCTACGTACTTCTAGATAGTTCTACATGATTCTACGTGGTTCCACAAGTATCTAGAATTCTCTAGAGCAATTTACATTGTTCCACAATATTCTATATTTTTGTACGGTCTTTCAGAATCTTCTAGAATTTTCTGTGACTAGTTACTTTCAACAGACAATGTGGCAACTAGTTACTTTCAAACTCAAAAGAAGTTGAGCCTTAAACAAGCTAGATGGCAAGACTTTTTGGCTGAGTTTGATTTCAATTTCGAGTACAAGCCAGTAAGGGCTAATGTAGTGGCGGATGCATTGAGTTGAAAGGTTGAGTTGGCAGCCATTTCCATGGACAAAGGAGATATTATACAAGTAATCAAGGAGGGATTAGGGATTGGATCACGATCCTCTAGCAAAGAAGTTGGTGGAAATGGTTAGAGAGAAAGATCAAGAGATTCTAGTTAGAAGATGACCTACTCTACACCAACGAAAGAAGAATATATGTCCCCAAGTGGGATAACCTGAGGAGAAAGTTGGTGGAGGAGTGTCATGACACAAAGTGGGCTGATCACCTTGGACACCATCGTACGTTGGCACTAATAAAAGCAACCTATTATTGGCGGCAGATGCGAGATGAAGTGGAAAACTATGTGAAGACTTGTCTTGTGTACCAACAAGACTAGATAGAGAACAAGTCTTCTAGCTGATTGTTAGAACCGCTACCTATCCCGGAGTGATGATGGGAAAGTTTCTCCTTGGACTTATCTCTGCATTACCCAAGTCTGAGGGGTATGTATCCATTTTGGTAGTGGTGGGTTGAGTTCTATGTATGCTACACGTATCCCTGCCCCTGTAGATTGTATTACTGAGGATGCAACACGATTTTTCTTTAAGAATGTGGTGAAGTATTGGGAATTGCCCAAGACAATCATTAGTGATTGAGACCCACACTTCACATGTCGATTGTGGATAGAGTTGTTCAAACTCTTGGGGTCAAATTTACACTTCTCAATTAGCTCTCACCCACAAACTAATGGGTAGACTGTGAAGGTGAATGCTTTGTTGGAATGATACTTGAGGCACTGAGAGTGCTAACCAAAAGGATTGGTCTAAGCTCATGGATGTTGTTCAATTGTCCTACAACTTGCAAAGGAGCAAGTCTACGGGGAAAAGTCCATTTGAGATCGTGAATGGACAAAAACCTATCACACCCCATACTTCTTCATCATCTTATGCAGGGAAGAGCCATGAAGCATATTGCATAGCTAAGTCTTGGAATGAGCAAGCTGATGCTACCCGCTTCTACCTTAACAAAGCCACAAAAAAGATGAAGAAGTGGCCCGATAAGAGGAGACATACAAGCTACAATATAGGGGATAAGATAATGATCAAACTTCTTCCCCAACAATTCAATGTCTTTCGCAACGTGTATGAAGGCGTAATTCGTAAATATAAAGGACCATATGAAGTTGTTGGATGAATAGGGGAGGTGGCTTATAAGATACAACCCTCCATTCATGAAGATCCGCTCGGTCTTCCATGTGAGCATGTCCAAGCCATATCATGAAGACTTAGGAATCGACTAGAGGCGACTCAAGGTGAGCACCACCTATAGTCATCGAGTTCTTTGACAAGGAGATAGAGGAGGTGTTAGCTAATTGAGTCATAAGAAAGAGAGGGGTACCACCAAGTACCCAATATTTGATCAAATCAAAGGGATAGCAGTTCCGAGACCACCTAAAGTGCTACCATGAGCAGAACATGATGAGGACGTCTGCACAATAGGTAGGGGAGATTGTCATGAACGGCTTCCTTGAGGGGTCAATTCGTAGAAGATTCTGGAAGACTGTAGAAAAATGTAGAATATTGCAAAACAATATAGATTACTCTTGTAAATTTCTAGAGAATTCTAGATACTTATGGAACCGTGTAGAATGATGTAGAACTATCTAGGGACATGTAAAAGTTATCTAGAATGTCCTTCGTAGATATGTATAGATGGCTAGAAACATGTAGATATGTGTGGAGTGTAGGAAGGTTCTAGACATGCGATCTAGACCGTCCATTAGAATCAATCTCCAGCATCCATTGAGTAGGTGGAAGCTTATATATATGGGTGGCCACTCTTGACCAAACCATCCAAGTCATTTATAACCTTCCATTGTATAATACAAAATGCTCTCTCCACGAAAGTTCTCTTATGCTCTTTTCTTTTATTGCTAGTCATTTTTTAGTGAAGCTGACTTGGCGCTTAGTTCAAGAGGTTGAGTTAGTCCAAGTGCCGGCAAGGAACGTTGGAGTGTGTCCAAGACTGAGACTGGGCTTCAATAATGTAGAAGTGATTTTAAAGGACATATTCTATATGCTCTTGCAAAATCAAGTTTATTGGGAAAACCTTGATATTTCACGGGTGCAATGCAAGCACCTTTTGCAATATATTGCGAATTGATATTAGCTATAAGGTCTGAAGCAGGGTTAGATGGGCAGCTGAAGTTAGTCTGACACTGACCTTATGGGTTTTTGTGAATAGCTTTGAATAAGATAGAGGTTAGTTTGGCTTCCTGTTTGAAATCCCTAAACAATGGTATGGGCAGAAGATTCAAGAGACAAGCTTCTACTGCAACAATGGTTTGCCTTTATTATTTTATTTTTTTCAAATGAGAAAACCAAACATGCTAGTAGGCTTCTTATCTGTTGCAATGACTACACTGGGTTGAGAGCATTGAGTATGGTTGATATACCAACTTCCCTTTTATGCGGGTTGGTGACATGGTTTGAGTTAAGTTAAAAACACTTCCTCATTTTGTTATGCATCGTTGCTAATAATAGGAAAGCAAGCAGAAAAACATAAGTATCAGTTCCTTTTTCCTTTTCCTACTGCTTCACTCAGACTGTGGCAATTGTTGGCCCACTTAGGGCTGTCGCAGCTGCACCCTGAGCAGCAAGAAATTGATCTTTAGCATTTCCGGCTAAGTTCTTGTAAGTCACCACTTTTCCGGTGAAGTTCTGGTAGCCCCAGCTATGTTCAAAGCTTCTCTGTTTGGAAAGTTTTCTTGCTAATGATGATTGTGTCTTTATATGACTTTTGAGTATTTAATGATGAATATGTCTTAAGTTTTGGGTACTTAAAATTCTGCACCCATTATGCATGTATTCAAAATTATTTGAATTGCATCGCTGTGTAGGGTCGCTCCATGATATGCTAACCTGCTGTAGTATTTTAAGGGTTGACCACATCTCACTGATACCCTGAGTTAAGTACTGTGCTTTAAACTGCTTTAAACCTCAGCAAGGTCACAGCTTTTCCAGCTAATAAGAGTGCAACACCTTGGGAAATATATTATTTTAGTTTTGCAGTCTAATGAATGGAAAAAGCTCATTCCAATCCACAATTGAAATTACAACAGGGAAAGGACATGTCTTTATAACCGATTGATATGTCTATATTGCTGTGCCTCTCTCTGTCAAAATTATTCAACATTCACTGCAAATACTGTGTAAACATAATGGGGACTATCAAGCCATGTTAGGGACCCAAAATTGTATCTGCCATGGGCCTCTTTCCCACGGGATGAGACTTCAACAGAAACAAGTTTGTTGGGGAAGACCTTGACAACCAATCCCTCTGGTGCAGTCACTGTTGCTGCATGTATATGTGGCATTAAGGGATCCCAGGCTGGGAACCGTTCTACGATGTGAATTAACTTTTGAAATAGAGATTGATGGGTAGCTGATGTTGGAGATAGGATCTTCAATGGCGTTTCTTGGGTAACTGAAATTAGTCGTAGGCATCATTGACCTCATATTTTCCTGTAAATGGCCGTGATAACATAGTATGTCTCAAAGATTGAACCATTTAATGTGGGCTGGCAAAGTCCGTTGAGCTGTTGGTTGAAGGATTCCTCATGTTATTGTATGTTGTTGTTGAAGAAGTAGGAAATAAAAAGTTACACCATGAGCATCAGTTCTCTTTTCCTCTCTTGAGCATATATCCATAAAAGAATAAAACGGGATGTCGGTTTCAAACCTGTTGTCATCTGTGCTGACTTGATCATAGAAAGATAATAGCAACTTTTACTAGTCAACATGGCCATAATGGATATTCTTATCAATTTAGTTATTTCTTTATTATGTTGCCTTTCACTCAAGAACTGTTAAGACAACCAGTATTTTGCATGCGTTAAGAACAATGGCTGAAGTGACCGAGCTGCCTGATTCATGAGAACTATTTTGACATTGCTGTTGATAATACTTATGTACCCAAGGATTTCAGCACCTTAGAGATTGCCAACCTCCGTAAAGGGAAATTCACCTCCATCAGAGGGAACATCTTTGTTGTTCTCATCAAAGAGCATCGTCCCCGTAGGCCTTAGCCATTGTATCTTGTAAAAGTAGCTTCTTGATGGTCATTGAAACAGTTTGATCGTCAGAAATACAGACTACAAAAGTAGCCGCTATTCTGCTGTTAGTGATCCATGATAACTATTTCCTGCATCAGTGAAAAAATATTTTTTTTAGTGCGTGTTTAATTGAAAGGTAAAATCGGGGTAAAATTTGCATAGATGAACTCTATATAAAAATTTACACATAAAACTCATCCATATAAATTTTATCCTCACATTTACACTCCAATGCAGGTCCACTGTTGAAAATACTCATGGTGTTCAAAATACCACTTCCTTATAAGTTTTCAGCTTATGGTAATGTAGTAACCTAGTTTATGATGTGTACAATTACTACTTTGTTTTGCTGGTAATTATGCCGCTACCTACTGCTATAATATACTAGCAAATTATGCGAAAAATAACAGTAATATTGGCTTTGAATGTATCTCCATTTTCTAGTAAGTTGGCCAAGTAAATTCGTGTTTAGGAATCTGTAGCGTCGGAAAAGAAAATGACCTGCGAAATGTGAGACAAACGAGTGGTATTTAGCAACATGTTTGTTTCAATATAATTTTAGTTGTTCCAATTATAATATATTTTTTTTAATTTTAGTTCCTTTGATTTTTTTTCTTGACTTTTGCCTCTTCTTTTTTCTAACATTTTGTTTAGTCTCTAACGTTTTAAATTTCAGTTCTTATAAATATTTTCTAATATTTTAGTCCTTATAAAGTATTAAAACTTTTATTTTAGATCCTTATGAATATTTTAAAATTTTCTTTTGATTCTTATGAATATTATCATTTAATACTGCAGAAAAAAGCAAAACTTTATAAAATAGAGGACAAAAAAATGAAGAAAAAACTATAGGGATTAAAATCATATCACCTTTGTGTCTTTGCAAAGAAAAAAGCTAATTTTCTTTTAGTAATAATATAGTCTTGAATTCAGACAGAAACATGTGCTAATATATCAACTATCCAAAATATAACTTAAAGTTAAAAATATATAAATATTATAAAAGCAGTGGTTGAGATCGTGTCATGTGTAGAATTTGTTATAAACTCGATTTTTTATAGCATTTTCCCCTTAATTGCTAGTCGTGTAAGTCGCTGTTCGTTCAGAGGATTCACCAGTTTATCCAACTTTTGATCAGTTGTTGAACATCCAATTTATTGACACAATCAAACCGGAAAGGAGCACCTAGTTCCGTTCGATTTTGAGAACATTGCCATTTATTCATTCACTCTGTCCCATGAATTCCTTAGGACACATTTTTGATCGCGTCAATGAATAGTTGCTACTGATACAAGAGATTTTTGTACAGAAATTAACCATTGTCTTATGTTGGCAATTTGGTCTAGGCTTGATTGATTCGAGCTTTAACATTGGAGGATAGTATGTAACAGTGATGAATTCAGAAAATATTGACAGTGGGGACAAAAATAATATGTAAGCATAATAGTAAGTAAGATATACTATATTTTATCTTTCTTAGAGTTAATGTAGAGTCAAACTTAATTCATACATGGGGCAAAAATATACATATAATTTATTAAAAGATTTTCAAAAATTTTGTGGGGCATAAGCCCCCCATTGCTCAACTTACATTCCCCCTTGGTATATAAAGTGTTATTTTTAATTGCTTTTTAAGACTTGGATTGAACATCTTGAGCAAGGGGCTTTACTCTTGGTCTTGTCTAATCCATGCTTCACATATAACTTGTCCGATGTCACACTTTCACAACCCCCCAACTCCCCTCTCCGCCCATCCCAAGGCACTTTCTCACAAGCGCTACTCACGCAGGTCAAATGTGTTATGCATCCGGTCAAAAGTGATGATTGGAAAAACTGAAATTATATTTACTTCAATAATCACTTATTTATATAATTATTTTTTGTATAATTTATAATTTCTTTATTAAATTATGTTTGAGTATTTTAGTTGAAAAGTAATTTTGAATTTTAAGCTATTTTTCAAAAAAAAAAAAAGTAAAAGCTCATTGTTGGACATTTTGATTATAGTCAAAATGCACAGGAAAAATCTTTCCCAGGTTTGTGATAATTTGTTTAGAACAATTATTTGTTACAACGTCAAGTTTAAAGGCTACATTCGTGATGAATATTCTATGAAATTCTCTTTTTACAATATAAAATGTACCCATCAAGCTCAAACCAAAGCTAATTCATATTACTTCTGTTGTAGTTTATGAGAACAAGACTGTTTAGTTACAATAATAGAAGGAAGGCCCAGTACTATTGTCATTGTGAACCAAGAGGAATGCAAAGGAAAATGTGGAAACACAATATACAGTGGTGTAGATGAAAGTACCAAGAGGATCTAGTGCAGAAACTCAGGCAAATATAGCTACTATAGTGCCTGAATTCCCTGACATATTATATTCATTACTTTGAATTCTCCTTCCCCAATAAGCAGTGCCTCGTTTAACATGAGCCTATTTTACAAACTTGTGCCCTGGCATAAACATTTATTGCAGCCAAATTGGAGCTTCCTTCCTATGGAGCACCTGTCTCAGACAGTTGACTCGACTTGTTCTTGTTTATCAGCAAGCTGGCTTTTAAGGAAGTCCAGCACCGATTGCCGCTATAGAAGGATACAAAATGACATTAATTACAGGAACTTAACATCGAAATACAGAAGATAGCCCAAACAGAAAAATGGAGGGGATGAGGAAGAGAGAAGGGGAGGGGAAGGGGAAGGAAGGAACATCAGCTTCCATTTGCTATATGTGACAAAGCAAATAAACATTACCCGTTGCACAAGCCCGCTTTCTTCAGATTTTAACGTCAGTGATTCCAACAAGTCAATGGCTTCTTGAAATCCATCAGTAGCCAACTTTTCATCCCCTAGATTTCTGTCCACATCTGCAACTTTAGCAAGAGAAACAGCAACATCTAGGACCTGAATTGTTAGAAACAAAGGAAAAGGTTAATTTTAATAGCTCCACGTGAGTGCCAGAGAAATAATGCTACCACTGCAACAGTTCATAGTTTCTTCTCGTCACATCAGATACACATAACACTTCTTCAGCGCTTGTTTCCATATAGCTTTACACATACCTTCTCAATACGGGACTACAATGGCAGCTGTTTTGTGGAAACCAACAAAGAAGATGGTCCAAGTTGGATCTTGTATTTGTGCAGGGGTTTGGATTATGATTCAAATTGGGATTGATTTGACGAAGAAATAACAGTAACAGAAGACCTTTTTGAAGTTAGGGAAGGAGACGTCCCTCATCGATTTTTGTTGGGGTAGAGGTTTTGAAGATGATGGTGGTGTGTGCAGCCATTAAACGTGGCATCGCAGGGAAGGGAAAGATGAAGGATAAGGATAAAATTGTATTTCTATTCTAATACTTGTTTTTATTATAATAGGGTCTCTGATGATTTTGGTCAATAACTCAAGCTCCAACCACAGAACAAACTTTGATAGATTGTGTAAGTTATCCTAACAATGACTGCCTTTTATGCTATAACTTCAAAGTACTATGACGGATATATCTCATGTTTATAGTAGTTTTTGAGTTTTGAACACCAGTTATTTGTATTAGAAATTATTTATATTGTCTCCGCTAAATTTGATGTAGCGGCCTTCCTGCTATCCACCATAGTTCTACAGCAGTTTTGGTGTCAGCACTCCACAACGCTATCTTGAGTTAATAACTATGGTGTGAGTTAACATCTAGATAACACGTGGCAAGTGAATGAAATAATGAGATAAGAATTCATTGACGCAAGTTACGAACTTATATTGGTAATTCAATTCAAGTATAGATAGATGGTAATAAGTAATAACAAACCTGGGATGCAACATCTGAATTATGCTTGATGACATCACGGCGAACATTTAAAGACTGTAAATAGTAAGATCTTGCAGCTTGCAGGTTCCCATCATAATATTTAAGATCTCCAATTTTATTAAGTGAAACAGAAAGGGTATGTGTGATCTGTAGGAGAACATGTTTGAATAAATAAATTCAAAACAAAGGCAGAATTATCATGTGATTCATAATTGGTCATCCTGGAAAAAGAAAGGAACCAGTGAAATAACCTCCAAATCATCTTTTGGCAACTTCGACAGAAATTCAACACTTTCATCAAAATATGCAACAGCAGAACTAGCATCACCCATTGCTCGACTGCATAAAAATGATGTCAACATCTAGATCACAAAAACAATATTCATTGTGAAACATGAAGGTAAGGTACATAATTAGAGAATAAAAAAAAAATAGAAGAGAAGAATATGGTATCCTAAAAAAGTAAAAAGCACAAAATCCGTAGCCATAAAAAGTAAAACCCCTCTATAGTATAGATTAGATGAGCATCATAATGAGATTAAAAGGAGCACTGCATCTAACAAGAAAGGCAATGATAAAGTGAAAATTCTGCATGTGTTAAATCAGCCAATTATTTCAAAATACAATAATACAAGCAATTGTTAGGTACCAATATATTTAGAGCCAGAAAAATGCAGAACACAATCTGATATGTATATTTAGAAACATATGAGATATCAGAAGATACCTGCAAGCTCAGAAAAAGGTAGTATGGTATAAAGAAGAAGAAAATGTACCCTCCTTGAGATTTGAGAGGCTCAAATCTCTCCATACTAAGTCCAAATTCCACTATTTTCCTACCTCCCTACTCTGCTTTCCCCATTAAAAATATCCCCGCTGCTGCAGATCCTTCTAAATCCTTCACTCTCTCCCACTCACTTCACGCCACATCAGCAGTTACGCTCAGTGGTGCCCCCCTCCTTTTTCCTGATTTTCCTCTCTCATGCTCACATTGACACATGCCTCTCCTCTTATACACTTGAATGATTCTAGGAATGATTCCACCCACATTTACTTTTATCAATACCCACATCAGAAGCTACATCGAAAGGGGTTCTAACACACATACTTTACTAATCAATACATTTTTCAAATACGTAAATCCAAAATGGACTAGTAGTCAATACCAAATAGCAGCCCAAACCATCTGTTTGCAAAAATGCTATAGCATATTAGCAAATCCCACAGCATCTGCTATATCAAAGATAGTGGACCCAACAACATTAGCTATGTACCAAGGACTTGGCTGTGACTCAACACTATGCCATAATTAAATTATTTCATCGGCAGTTCAGGACTGAAGACTATGTGAGTACAATCTAACACCTATATGTATCAATTAATCAAACAGAGATCATACAATGGAGTGCTGGACTTGATGCACAGAACAAAACAAACAAGTCCAGGATAAATTGTCATGCAAGAAGCAATGAAATGTATGGTGGGGACTTTGACAGACGAGCAATAAGCAAAATTGGTGGATGAATACTTTGCTCACCAGACATCTGGCTGAGAAGCAAATTGGTGACAGGGTACACTGCTGGGATGTGACCATAAAAGGGGTGGGTTGGACTAGATTCATTTCAAATGGCTCCTATGCTTGCTGCAGCTTGGATTTTTCATTAGAGAAGAAGAAAACAACCATAAAAGCCTTAAGATACATAAATGGGGTGGGTTCCCTAACTTTGCCCTCATGACTAGAGCAATACCTCAATTTTTAGCATAGGTAAAACAGGAATTTAAACATGAATTTTATGGCTTCAGTGCGGCAGCCACTACAAAAGCAAAATGTGCCACGGCCATTATCCCAGCCACCAAAAAAAAAAAAATGTTATCCATGGCCAAGAAACACCAATGCTTTAACACTGCAAAATGGCACTATTGATTAATCTAGGTGAAGAAACCAGGGAAACTAGCATAAAGAAGAATATTGATCTTGAGATTATGGGTGTAACTCTACTCCAAAAACTAACTCAGGAGCAAGGGATAACTAGGTCTTAATAATGGTTTTCTTGGTCATATCCTTAAATAATGTGGAACTAAACACATTCTTCTCACACCTAGGAAGGGACATCTGGAGTATGAAGTTTGCAGGACTAGACATCTGCAGGTGGCCCGATTTCAGTCACATGATAGTCTTTGATACCATCTTAATATTATGAGCTTAACTCCATCCCATAAGCTAGCTCAAGGGAAGAGGGATGCCCAAGCATTTATAAAGGTTGTCTTAGCCGTATCCTTGAGCAATGTGGGATTTAACAATTGCACCCAAATTCTCAGTCTTACTTCTTCTACCTCAAGACAAACTCAGGCCCATTTTTGTCAAGAGTTCAGCTAATTCTACATGGCACTCAAATAGCTGTCCCATGTATTTTTCTGTCTATCACATGAAATGGTGGTTTACATAAAGTCATTAAAGTAACTTAAAGATTTCAATATTAGCTTTTATCTTCACATTTCATTAACAAATTGTTTTGTAGGCCTTTTATTTTCAACAAAGCTCATTAAGTAATTCTCTATCACCCTAGCAACAATAGAGGTATTGAGTGCCCAATTGTATTTTGAACATATCAGATAAAACTATATGAGAAAGGACCATTTGTAACCATTCATAGAATAAAACCAGATTGCTCTCAATTTTTATTTTTCATCAGAAATCACTAATTGAATGAGGTTTCTTCCAGAGTGACTTCAATTCTGAAATATATTGTAATGCGAGTATTTTCCTTCTCAATAAAGGAGCATAAAATTCTCATTTTTTGGCATTATAGCACAGATTACACACGCGCACACACACGAGAGGATCGCCAATATCTAGCAATGCTGAGTATTTCTTTCTGCTTAGATCATTCTTGGCTTCTGTTTAGTTCTATTCAATGTCACTCTGAGTCACCATTTTGCTCAAGTGCCTTTGTTTCTTAGGCTATTCTATCCTCTACCAATGAGACCCCTAACAAATATATTATACTAGTGCACATTTCTCTCAATTTTCTTTAAGCACCACCCATGTATGTACATAATATCTAACCACATAATACAATACAAAAAACTGAGAAAATATGAAAGGAAAAAATGCAGAGATAAGAAGATTTAACAGAAGATAGATGTACTAAAAAACAGGAAGATAAAAGTACAAGGCAGGCAAATCAGTTGTTGTGAAAATCATATACAAAGAAAAAGAAAAAGAAGCAGAATGGGAAAACACACCAGCAGTCACCAAGCATACCCAAGACCGCTCCAAGCTGTGAGCATAATTCTGAGGTGTTACCCACTTTTTCTAACTGACTGCGAATGTCTTCAGCACAGAGGCTGAGTCTTGATTTGGCACTTTCGAGATTCTGAGCACGGAATGCCTGTTTATGATTGCATGGAAAACTGCTCATTATCAACCAGTAGAACATAATATAACATAAATATTAAATTACTAGAACAAAAACCAGTAGCTTCAGCAGAGCAAGAATCACCATCAACAATGGCACTTCCGGATATCATAAAGATATTATCAAACCAAAACATACAATCATACATACCAGCTCACCACATTAAGGTCATTACCAAGTGACCACTACTATTGTTGATTGTTGATGATAATAATTATTGACAAAACTTTGCAGGATGCTTCTCCCTTATTGACGAAATACACATTTAATCCTTCATATTTAAGACTTAACATTAGTATATGCAAAAGTCATGCTTACCCTCATGGCATGTTGCACCAAGAAAGAACCCCTTTCCAGAGACACATCCTCATATATGACAGCTCCACTCTCCGTTGCTTCTTCTCCCTTGTCCGAGCTAACAGACCTTCTGATCCTAGCATGACCTTCAATAAAGCGATCAACCATACCCTGAAGATTGGCGTCGGGCTCAATCTTCTCAATATCAGCTCCACATAATGGGCAGTCCTTCAAGCGCGATACACATGCTCTAATTCCAGACAAGTAGAATACAAGAAATGAGCTAAAACAGAATACCGCGACTAGACTCAAAATAATAAACACGGGCTGCATGACACGTACTTGCAGAAAACATGAGAACAAGGCACACATTTGCTACTTTCAAAAAGAAGAGCCTGGCATATCATACAGCTAAGAGGGCCGATCTTAAATGTTTGTGAATCGTATCCGAAAGGGCACTTTGGTGAGGCACTAGCTGAGTCGCTAGCCTCTTTCTTCGCCATATTGTCAGGCTCTACCTGATGCCTAACTGAATTTTCCCCTGATTTTTTACAAGTGCTATCATCAGGGCGAACAGCTTTCACAAAAGGGCAAACTGGTGTCATAATGATCAATAACCTGCCCACAAAAAAATAAATAAATAAAATAAATAATCTTTGCATTCAGTTACCTATATGAAAAGATAAATAACAACTTCCTGGAAGGAAAAAATAAATAAATAAAATTTTAATTTCTATACCTTAACAACGTAAAACAATTATAGGAAGTTAAGAAAGTGCCTCATCATGCAGTGACAACAAGTACAATTCGACAAATCAATTTCACCAAATTCGCTTCCGAAAAAAAAAAACAATAATACGAACTACGAACTGGTTCCTTCGCGTATTGATTCGCTGAGAGTTCGCCAGTGGTGTACGGGACAAATGTGTAAAGATGATGAGAAAAACGCGGAATGGAAACCGAACTAACTAGAGAAAGGAGCATATGAGAACAGAGAAGCTTGTTATGTGATTGATATTTTATTTACCTGAGAAAGAAGAAGATGAGAGTTGAGATCTTAAATGGTAGATTTGAGCCGTGGTTGGGGTTGTGCAGAGCACCCTCTGTCCCGTGAATTGTGATATTGAAAAGTTGCGAAACGCAGGAAAAAATGGAGAAAGAATTGCTCTGGGCTTCTTGGGCCTCATTCACGGGCTTTCAAAGTAATCGAATATGGCGCAAGCTCAGACCAACGGGAAAAATTCTCAAAGAAAGATTCCTTTCGACAAAAAGTAGGGAACCTGAAAGCGATTCAATTTATTAGTCTAATTAAAAACTTTAATTTCTATATAGTGACTTTTTTTTTTGGGTTACAATTTATATATAGTGTAAAATAGTTAATATGGCGAAGCAATAGAATTTCGCCTAATGACAAATCATGATGGGTGTTTGTGATAATGGATAATTATTCTCATAATTTGTCCCTTCAGTGAAATTGTATTGATTGATCACGTAAAATTATTTTACACTGGCATTGAATTCTAAATGTACTATGTTAAAGAAATTAAAAAGTATCTAATTTGTATAAGTTACTTTATATTTTATAAATATAATTAAAATATTGAGTAAATAGCTTATATAATCCCTCAAGAAAATTTAGTCACTCAAAAATTGAAAAATTGAAACTAAACTTGTGCTTTCTTAAGATTGTAATAAGAGGATATATTAGTTCTCCCGTATGTATTTGATCCTTTAAACATGTCACGACTCAATCTGGGAATATATACATGTGAAAAATATCATTTCCACGTAAATTTCATAGTCACTGAGTTGTAATATATGCATAATTTTAAATATAAATCCATGTGCAATCTCAATATATATATATCTATATATAAAATAAACATGCATAACTGTAATATCCTGAATTTAGATGTCTTTAGCAAGGATATGCCTAAACTTACGAAAGGTTAAATCAAGGTTAAAAGATCTTTAAATGCTTAAAATAATAAATAGAAAAAAAAGGCTATCTATAAAATAAATAAATCAAAAGCATGAATAAATATAAATCTCTATTTTAAATTTATGTAAAATAGCAAACCATATCATATCTAAATTTTAAAAGAAAAATATCAATCTCAAAAGAAGAAAATAAAATATAAACTTTATCATAATATTGTGCATCAATCTTTTTCTATGTTAATGTTTAGTTTTTATTTGAATTTGACATTTAATTTTTTTATGTAATATGATATTCATTTTGTGTTACAGCATTTGATTTTTAAATTTTGAAAATAATATCTTATCAAAATAGATTCAATATTATTTATAATAATCAACACTGTTTGAACTTTAAACTTTGAAAATATTATTTTATTAAATCTATTAGATTCAATATGTTCATAATTATCGTTGATATTAATATTTGTATCAGTATTGTAAATATTGTTGGAATTAGAAAAAATATAGCATACTAAATTTTCCTTTTATCACATATTCTCTTTATAAACTAATTTTTATATACTTTCTAAGATTATGATTTATTTAGATATATAACATTTATATTTATGGTGTAAATATCAATTTATATTTGAATATACGTGTGTGTGTGTGTATGTGTGTGTGTGTAAAAAGTCAATTTGAGATTGGTTCCTTCCTTTCATTAGAGATTTTTATTATTCTATAAAGATTCAATTATTAGTGTATATATAATATTCACATATACCATTTTTGTAATAATAAATGTTAGCATAAAATATTTTATATTGACAATAGATATAATTTTTAAAGTAGTTATAAAATAGATAGATAATTTCAAAAATACAAATTTATAGAATTAAATGATTACGTGAGAAAAATATGTTTCCATGTATGCATATCAGTTTCATGAAAATTTGAATAAAGACAAATCAGTAGTTGAAGATTTTTAAAATGATTGACAGTTAACTAAAATCATAATCATTGTGATTTGAAAGCGATTTTTCAAGCATTGCTAAATTGCAATGATACTTACTTGAAGACATTAGGTATTATTTATATTTAACACATATTATGAAAATAATTTGTTATATATTATTTTCAAAGACAATTATTATCGCGACCCGATTTGGGCACGTGACCAGCACGTGAGGAATCTTATCCTCACGTAAGCCTCGTGACCTGTGTTTCGCTCCATATGCATATTAAAATAGGAAAATCTGTTTAAAACATAATTTTATTTTCTACATAAAAATCACCTATTTTTCTAAAATCAAAATATTTATAACTGAAGTCTCATAATCAATATCTAAAGTCTGAAATCATAGAATCATCCATACGCAAAATATAAATATGCATATCAAACTATTCTTATCCAATTTATTCAGAAATGATAAAACCCTTTAAATACAACCCATAATACGATCAAATATGCAAAATGAAAAATAATCTCTATATAAATCAGGACCCCTGCTTGCAATGACACTGGAGCACTCTAACTAAATCAAGAATGCTTCACTCAAACTAAGTTCACCAACTGATTCTCTATTGCTGTTGAGAAGTAGGAGGCTGGGAAGAATCCATAGCAACTATTGTACCTGTAAATAGGATAAAAGGAAAGGGGTGAGTTTTTATACAAAAACTCAGTGAGTAAATCCCCACCTGCAACCCCCTTCATCGGATACTAGAGAAACCATGCAATATAGCATATTGACAATAATAGTATAAAGCTTTAAAACATTTCATACACACACACACACACACGCACACATGTAACA
Organism: Dalbergia cultrata; assembly: GCA_031216105.1. Classification (NCBI taxonomy): domain Eukaryota; kingdom Viridiplantae; phylum Streptophyta; class Magnoliopsida; order Fabales; family Fabaceae; genus Dalbergia; species Dalbergia cultrata. Next base: position 39,182,279 of record CM062350.1, read on the forward strand.
CCCTAAATCTTAACCTAATACTACTAGTATGTATTTAGGTTAATCCTTAGAATATTACCTCTTGGTCTCATTCTTTACTTGAAAATACTTAGCGGAAATATGGGTAAAATTTTTCTTTTTGGAATTAAAACCAAAGTGAGAGCCACGCATGATTCTTTGAATGGGAATTCATACAAGTCATATGATCAAATCATAAAAACACATAAATAACATGGATACACCAACTGATTATATATAGATAATGTGCCTACCAAAAGGCGGGACTATTCGGTACATAGAGGAATGCAATACAATTGAAAAGCAAAATACAAGGAAATCATAAAAGAAAGTACAAGGAAACCATGAAAGCAACACCCATACCCATGTGCACCTAGAGTAGACAACCTCATATACAAAAGAAGGTTTGTCCTCAACTATGTGGCGTGTGTGCACTAGCTACTACCCATCCTATGCACCTACTCCTGCTGGTCCGAGTACTGAAGGGTGGAATCGATCCATTGACGGATCTCGGCAGGAGTGGTCGTGCGGATCATCGGAGCATGTCCACCGCGGCGAGGGCGCATGGATGGCCTACGAGGCAACCTCGGCTGAACCACCTTCTCCTCACTCCCAGCTCTCATCGGTGGGGGAGTGGGGCTAGAGCTCCAACTATACATGTGCGAGGGCGGGTCCTCTGATGGATCTGTCTCCAAATACTGGGTCCGGGGCACGTACTCCGGATAGTCACATACGGCTGACGCCTGGGGCTGCATGCGAAAGATCTGCTCGTCGCGTGGTCTGACTCGCTCAAAAATCGTGTTATGATGGTATGGAGCAGTCGGGGTGAAGCGGTAGCTCCGTACTGGGTGTGCGAAGGGTCATCCCATAAACATAAATACTCTGACAGTGCAGCGACCCTCAAAATGGTATGACCCGAGTGCTGGGTCATGGTGCAGCTCCCATGTCGGGGTGTCGATGAAGAGTATGAAAGTCGCCATCTGAAGATGTGATGGAAGAAAAGAGAGAGGGAATGAGAATCTTCTAAAAGAATTCTAAGTAGGGTAATCCCTACGTAAGTGACATCACCACATCCTCAGGAACCTTGGGTTTTATTTCTAAAAAGGTGTGCATGCATGTAAACTTCGTTTAAGTTAGTTTTCTAAAGTATTAATTATCCAAGGTCTGTCATATTTTACAATGCGTCTTTATGACTAAGTAGGGAATGCACTAATGACATGAATGCATCATGAAAGTAAACCAATCAATGAAATAACTAAGAAACATTATAACATTGGCATAAGGTGACAGGTATAGCTTTTCTTGGTTTTTCATAGCACATGTGACATTTTAAACTTTAACTTTTATCTCATGGGGCCACCCTAAAACATCTCTAGGTTATGAGCTCATACCTTAACTAGTCGTCACTAGTTCTTACTTATCCTATGATAAGCGTAACATACATAATCCCGACTTAAAGTACGGGCTAGGGGGCAAATTAAGGATCACCTCTTAGGGTCATTTCCTCTTTGAAACGCTCTACTAGCAACTAGTACATAGTAGCATTGTCCGCTTTGGTAAGCTCTGTGTCAATACCCTCACGGATTTGTTTTCTTGGGGGTGCTCGGCTAAACCGGTGTCACCCAAGAAGGAGTCTCAGTGTTGTGTCACATTTAAGTTCTCATGATTTTCAAAAAGATCTTTTTCTAAGTTCCTCAAATTTGATGGAAATTCAGTAGCATGACAGCTGTAGACTGAATTTCCTCAAATTTGCTTATGCCATGAAAACATATAGGTCATATCTTATGAGGTATAGCATATTATCATATAAAACTTCTTCATAGCACATATCAAACTTATCATAGATAGAGCTCATGCATCATATATCATATTACATAAATTAAGTATCATAAAACTCAAGACTTTTTAATGTCTTATGCATTGACCCTTAAGGTCCTTAACTCACGTTCTAAGTTATTAATCATCAAACCTAATCTCTTAGGTACCTATGAGGTTATAACTAAGTATTTCTCACCTCACACTATGATCAAGAACATCTCTAAACCTCAAGGATGCAGAATTTATAATCCTAACTTTACAGGTACTTAGGAGTCACAATAGTGACCCTTTCTAAGTCCGGTTTGTTCCTAAGGCTTCAAGATCAAGTCCTAAACCATTTATGAGGCATTCCTACATATTTAAAGTAATTTAAATCCATGATTAGCATTACTAAACCTTGCTGGACAGAATCCAGAAAATTCAAACATTAAAGGATCTAGAACTCTCAAATTAATTCTTTTCTAGTCTCTAACTTATCTTATCTTTCACATATGAGTCTTAACATTATTTTTACTCAATCATAAGCATATTATCATCAATAAAACAACACATACAGTGGCAAGTAAATAGCAAGGCAAAACCGAAATGTGCATCTCCATAAAAGGCATAGAATACCAGTTTCTCTTGGAACCTTTTTAAAACTATCAAAACTCATTTATAAACATTTTTAACATCTAAAATCATAAGAATATTTAAGAGGGCAGTGACCAGTTCATCTTTGTCTCAAGAGGTCCTAAATTCATAAAACTTAGTTCTACATATTCCTTGTACTCATAAAAGCTTAGAAAAAATATGAAACATAGTTTTCAATATTTAGAAACATCAAAACCTCTTAGGGCCGAAATATGAACCAAAGGAAATAAATATTTTTAGACCTTTGTTTGAGACAACTATGGGCAAGTCTTTGAGCTCGAGGTTCATTAAAGTGATGGCATAAAGATAAACATGCTTATGCACTTGTTTTAGCTTTCATTGGAAAGTAAAGTGAGAGCATAAAATAAATATGAGATGCATCATATTATTATCTTTGATATTTAGGTGAGAACTTGAAATGTAAATATGATAATGCATAGCTTGAAATATAAACATGATAATGCAAGTTCCTTTATTATCTTGGTACTTAGTGATAGCAAGGAAAATAAACATGATGTGCAAGGCATAAAAGTAAACATGATGCAAGGTTCATTTTATGGTTAGCTAGAGCTCATTCAAGACTTTAACAAGATAACAACCCAACACATATCTCATTACAAAGAGAGCTTTAGAGTTCTTGAACCAAGTTCTCAAAGGAACTATGAGGTTCTTGAACAACATCATCAAGCTCAAGTAAACAACTTCCAAAACAAAACCAAACAAAATCTTAAGGATCAAAACACCAAAACCAAAAACCTCACAAAAGAAAAAGAAAGTGAAACTAAGTCAAGTTCTTTATTAAATACCTAAAACCCCTATCTAGAGAAAAAATCTCTAGAACGTGCCGGCTAACTTTAAGATTGACAAGGGTAGGCTTGGGCTTTTAGAAATCCTTAGATTAATTTTCTTAAGTTGAAAAGCCATGTGGGCTAAGTATAGTATAGATGAAGTTAAAGAAAAAGAAAAACTCAAGCTCTAGAGGTTCCTTTGAGATGAACACATAGTCATCCTCTAGGAGTCCTTATCATTGAGCTATCATGTGCTCATCAAGGCCTCATGGCCGAAATGCAAAAGAAAAGGAAAACAAAGGAAAGTTCAAAAGAATCCAAGAGGAAACTAGAGAAAAACATATTCTTGAGCAAAACAAGTTTGAAAAGCAAATCCCTACCTAGAGTGAAGACACAAAGCTTGAACTTTTGAAAAGAAAAACAAGATAATGAGCTCCTCCTTGGTGCTTGATGGTTTCGGCCAAGAGGAAGCAAGAAGGTTGGAGTTGTGTTTCAAGTGAAGTTGTGTTTGAGGTGTGGTGTTTGAGAGGTTTGATGATGGTTCAAGGCTTTGGGATGGTGTTTCAAGGTTGAGAGATGATGAAAAGATGAAGAAGATGAAGATGGAAAGAAAGGAAGAACTCTCTTGAAACTTGAGAGAAAAAGAAAAGAACTAGCAAGACAACTCTAGAATTCTAAACTTAGCAAATGCTTCAAAGTGCAACTAAGCTATCACAAGCATCCTATTTATATAAAAACAAAAGAATGAGGCTCACCAAGGGGAGCCTTTGGCCGTAGCATTGAGGGGGAAAAGGGAGAGAAAAATATCTCTTACACAAGGTTATTCAAGCATAGTTTGAAGTATGGAAGCTAAGCTACAAGGTATGGCTTGATGTGAGTTAATTTCCTATCAATTTTTGATGAAATTAGGCTTCTAGAAACAATGCATGATTGAAACTTTTCCAGCCACAAATAAATGGAGAAAATGGGCTATTTTAATTAGTTATTTACTTGGAAAATCAAGCTTGATTGAAAGTTATGACAAGGTATAGTGTATGTGACTTGAGGTATGGCCTTGGAGTGTTGAAAAATTGAACATGTGATGCATATGGGGAAGGAGGGGCTTCGGCCAGACCTGACAGCATGGGGGGAGTGAGGTTTTGATAATCTAATTGGGTGTTAATGGTAGGTTTAGATGTGTATTAGTTTAGGTACAAGGTTAGGAATAATTAAGCTTAAGTTTAGGTAACTAAGAAGGTGTTTTAAGGATTTTATGACAAGATTAGGAGTGCTCATACATCATTAGAGAATTTTAAACTCATTTATGAATAAACAATGTGTAACACAATTCCATGATTTAAGGAATTGGAAAGAGAAAATACTATTCAAGATTCCATTACTAGGAGTATTGAAATTAAAATATGATTTTAAGTTGTAATTAAGCACTTTTAGATTCTAATCAATTTTAATAAATTATTTTGACTCAAGATTAATTAAGGAAATTAATTAACCTTCGATTAGAGCCTAATATTGCTTAGGTTTGTTTAATCATGCGATTAAGCATAAAAACACGAAACTAGGGGCAAAACCGTAATTTCGTACTAATTTTGCCCGGGACCTCCGGGACCAAAACTAAAGTCACAGTCTACATAAAAAAGCCTTTTAAAATCATCTGAAGAAGTTTCGGGTTCATCCGGCACTCGCAAACGGGTAAAACACCGCAGGGGCGTTTTGGTCATTTTGACTGGCTTCAAAAAACGAGATTTTCGATCCCGGGAAGGTACACAAGTCATCTAATCCCCTTCCAACATTGAGTTTGTCCTTCGAGTACTGCCGAACCGGCTTTCCTCGAATTCCAGGCAGAAAATGACCTTAGGGGCATTTTGGTCATTTTCACTCTAACAGAAAATCGGGGCGTTACAACACACATAACTAAATCATTATTTGTCTTTACAATCAACAACAGTACCTAACTAGAGAAACAGAAATCTACACTCTATGGTTCCTTAGAATCGTAATGTTCTGCTTTATGATCCATCAGGGATCTAACATGCACACCTAAACAGGTTCTATTCTCTGCTCTATGAGATTGTCCTTTGGACAACTTGGTACCAAGGTTAACGATTACTCAGCCGTTAACTCGCTGTCTATTTCTCTATAACTACTGTCTAGTATCAAACAGAAGACTAAGTCCTTTCTCTATATTACACAATGGCTTCTACCCTAGGGTTCAACACTTTATCATATAATAGAATCCAATGTACCGGTAATCATGAAATCAACATAATAGCTTTCAATATTCAAAAATCATAAATCAAATATTCATATTCTCATTTTAGAAATAGTGGTCCCATGGTTTTGGTCAAAGACAGGTTTATGCTTTTAAATCAACAGTTCAAAACATAGTAACTAATAGTAATCTCATATCTTTGTGCAGAAATCTTTAGAATTATAATATAAGCTATATTTTTAGGAAAATAATTCTAATGCTCAACATAGAAGCCACAAATGTAAACCCATTCACTTTGAGTGGTAGAATAAACAGGATTGACACCAACAAGACCTTGGGAGGTAGAAATGGTATCACTATCTGCCAGTAAAGCAATAAAACTGTAGACCAATATCAGAATAACTCTATTCAAAGCTCATCAATGGTGGAAGAACACTATGACATAATAACAAGAAGGAACCCAAGATCTAACACAAAGAACAAGGAAGAACCTAAGAAATAGGAAGCAAAACTAGCAGAATCTCTTACCTTTAAGCCTTGGAAGTGAAAGATTGGTGTTAGATTGATGAAAATGGGTGAAAGAGAGGTAGGAGGCGAGGGTTTTCTTGTTTCAAGGGGGTTGGGGTCGTGTTTCATGTCTGGAACCCCGAAATGGGAGGGGGGGTTTTTAATGACCTGATGACCACCTGGATGGTAAATGACTGCTGGGACGGTCCCTTGTAATACCTAGTGTACATGTGTCAGTAGACAAGTTCCGTACGACCACAATATCCCCTGGAACCCACCCATGTTGCTGAGTCTAGGATTTGCTAAGTCTGAAGCCCTACACCTCCTTGGAGGGCTATATGTTAGAGCCACTTTCTTGGAATTAAAAGTCCTGGTAATTGCTCTCCAAAGGACAACAAACTGAAGAGTGATTTTTAACGAATTTTTTTAAGCCTCTAGATGTTTCGTTTTTAGCCCCAAGTTTAGAAAATCGCAGAAATTCTAGAATTTGAACTAGAATTCAAAAATGAGATTTTAATTGGTTAGAGTTTTGATTTTTTTTTTTCACGTTTGGGGATTCTAGAGACCGTTATAACGGTCATGGACAGCTATAGCAGTCATAAGTGATTAGCACATGGTCGAGGGAGCAGCTAGACTGCTATAGTAGTGTCAGCTTGGCAGATATAGTGCAAAATAATGTCGTTTCACTCAAATGATCCCCTTACCCTTATTTATACCCCAAGCTCGATTTTTACCCCCAAACTTCGAATCCTATCACTCCCAAACCCTCTTATACTCCTTTCTCACTCAAATCCACTCCATTCCTCTTCCTCCCAAGAGATCAAAGATAAGATTTTGTCTGTTGATGTCATGTTCTTCCCCCCCCACGTTATGTGTTGTTGTTTTAAGCCATTGTGTCAAGTGGAGGTGCTCCTCCAATATTGTTAAAGTTAGTTTAGGGTAACCTAGAGCTACCGGTAGATCTTTGATGGGTTTTATGATTGTTATGGTTGACGTTGGTGCCTTCCCGACTCCCTGAAGCTTAGTTGGCGTTGATGTTATCTTTTCCTCCCCCTCCAGATGATTGGGTTTGACCTCATGACCTTACTTTGGTCATTCTATAATTAATTTCTAGCATTATAAAATATTTAGAGATAATTTATAGTTAAGTTTGGACATGGATTAAAATCTATATGTTTTTACAAGGATTAGCATGAAAATCTACATTTAGAAAATCATGGGACCGTGATTATTATGTTGTGTGCTATGGAAAATGTTTTGCATGTTGAAAAGAGATTTATTAAAGAAATTGTATGATTTAAAGAGATTTATGATAGTATAAACTATATGTTATGGATTTATGATTTTGCCATGCTTTTAAGACTTGGTATTTTATTAATATTTTATTGAAATGTTAAGCTGAGCTAAGTTGAGGAATATATGATTTAGTAAGTTGCTATTTTATCAACTATGTTTTAAGAGTTATGATATCACTATAATTTTAAGATTTTAGATTCTAGACTACGTTTTAGATTACCCAGTTAAAATATATTGGGAGAATGTTGGATAGAGTATGATTTAATTTTATGAATAGAAATGTATATCTTGATTTTAGAGTTTTTATGATTACGAATCCTTTTATTTTGAAGTATGATATCAGAATTCTTACATTATGAAAATATGTTAGCTTGATATGAATTTAGAACTTCAGTTTTATGGTACCAAAAGGTATGAAATTTAGTATGATTCCTAGCAACTGCCAGATACATATTCTGTGGGCTTAAAATCGGAATGCCTACAAGTGGTGAACCCTTGGGTTCAATTTTCAAAGTCATAGTTATGTTAAAGTCAGATTATTAGAGTTATATGAGTTCAGAACTCTCAGAGTACTAAAACTTTAGGGGCTCTTGTTTGCCAGGGACTGAGCACACACCCTTTAGACTTAAATAATTTTATATGTATCTAAATATTTTATGATTTCAAGAGTTATTAATTATATAGAGTTTTAAACTCTGGAGTAGAGCCTAACACAGAGTTTTGGAGAAATGATATGTTTTCAAGATTTAGAGACTAGATGGTAGCTATAGAGAAACAAATAGTGAGTTAACGGCTAGGAAAAATGATCGTTAACTTTGGTACCAAGTTGTCCAAAGGACAATCTCCAGAGCAGATATAGTAGATCCCCAGTGGAGCCCGTGTCTGGCACTAATTGGAACAAAACCTTGAGTTCCTAAGTGGAGCCCGTGTCTGGCACTGATGGAACACAGAGGGCAATCCAGTTTCTCTATTAGTGTACTGTTACTTATGTTTTCAGAGATTATTTATAATTTCAGATTGATTATGTAAAAGTATTGAAAATGATTTCTCATTAGAGTAAGAATTTAGATATGCTTTTCTATGAATTAATACAAAGATACATTTTATATATATAGTTATGGATATGAATATCAAATGGTTTGTGATTGTTGCATGTACATTATATTATATTCATTGATTCTCCCATGTAGGTGATGGGTGAGAGCTCACTTACTGAGTCCGTTGACTCACCCATCTCCCTTCTTCTCATAGTTGCAGGTTCAGAGATGATTCAGATTCATAGACGCAACTATCTCCAATTGTGAGTCTTACTTTATAGTAAGACCTAGAGTAGGACTATGTTAGAGTAGCGTGCTCCATCAGATGTGTAGGCAGGATCCAAGCCATATTTTATTTTCAGATTAAGTATTTAGTTTCAGTATCAGAAAAGTTATGTATATGTTATTAGTTTATAAGTATGTATTTAAAATATGTAGAGTTTGATTAGAGTTTATATAATAAGCCAGAGATGTATTGATGATTTAGTTTTCAAGTGTTAAAGAAATTTTCAAAAATTGAATTAGAGGACTTTAGAGCCTTGTATATTAAAGTATTTTAGATTTTTTATTTTTGAAATTCGGTCCTGGATGAGGATTTAAATAACAATTTAAAGAAGCTATGTTTTCATAATGAATATTTTCATAAATTATTCATTTAGAGAGCCATGTCACCCTGAAGGCTTATGTGGGGATGGAATTCCTCACGTACCAATCACTCTCCCAAGTCGGGTCGTGACAAAGTGATATCAGAGCCATGCCACTCCTAGTATGGTATGGTTTGGGGACGAATCAAGTGGAAGCTAGTGGGCATATAATGCCCAAGGAAGAGGGCGAGGAGTGATTGTAGGTGTAAAGAAGGCACAGACAATGAGCGACTCCTCACAAGGCCTTCTAAGCGGAGGGGTACATAAATGAATAGATTATACACCCGAATGAGATGGATCCTAAAACTGTATAGGGACTGTTCAGTTGAGGTTGGCTTATATGAATTCATTTGTACAACCTATACCAACAAGATGCATATTCTTTTCGGTAGCCTATCACTAAAGAACTCCATGGTTAAGCATGCTTGAACTCCATGGTTAAGCATGCTTGACCTAGAGCAATTTTGGGATGGGTGACCTCCTGGGAAGTTTTCCCATGAATCGTGTGAGTGAGGACAAAGCATGCTGAAAAGACCCGTGTTGGTTTGTGGGGATAGTTGTCAATCCATAAAGCAGCATGGGCTGTTACAAATGGTATCAGAGCATTAGGTTTCCCTGCATAGTACTAGAGCAACTGTCCACGAATAGTGTGACATTTATGTGAATGGAACCACGACTATTTGCACTAACATGATGTTATTTGAGGCCTTTAGGAAGAGTCAGTCATGTCTAGGTTCAGTTAAAGTCTATGTCATTTCTTGGAGCTCTTGATCCCATCTTCTGCTTTTCTTTCTCCTCGGGGTTAAGTTATGTCATTCGTTAATCGGCATCGCAGTCGCCACAACAATAGCACTATGTCAGTTTGTGTATCAGTTGTGTATGGCACCTCGAACGAGCCATTTTGAACTGATCAGAGATAGTCAATAAGCACATCTAATACCGGAGTGCATTAAAAAGGAGAACAAATAGGAATAATTAGCTTAGATAGAGGTTAGATGTGGGTACCGTTGGCCAGGGCTACCCCTCTCAATGCCCTCCCCGACGTGTCCCATTATCATACAATGAAAAGGTCAATGCGGCAGCTAGCCAGATGGCAAGGTTTAGTGCAGACTGATTGGTCACACCTAGTTGTTGAACTGGCAGAAAATGCCATAGAGGTTGGTGCCTATGGGGCACACCCACCTACTTTGAATGTAGTCAAAGAGAGCACAAAAGGAAGGATTGCCCATTACCTCAGAGAATTACAAGCCAAAGAGTAGAGAAACTCAATACCCCAAAAGAAGAGAGTTCGCATAAGAGTGACCTAGAATTAATGGGTAGAATCCAAATGAACGCACAAACCGTGCATATAGGCATATTGTAGGATTGATGCTTTGGTTATGAAGTGTTAAATCATTTAAAGAAATATTTGATGCCATGAACATCTTGCATGTCATGTTTAAAAATAATAATAATAAATCTATGAGTATTGGACCTTGGCGTGATGTTTGGAAATTTTTTTAAGTGTGAGATAAGGGATTTCTTATGTTTAGTGTTTACTGTGGTGAGTGTTATTGAATTAAAGTAAGCAAGTGAATAGTTAGCAGTGAATTTCATGGATCAAGAGTTGAATTTAAAAGTGTGTGTGTGTTGTGTGGTACCTAGAACTATAGCATTTGGATTTTGTGTCTTATGGAGGTTTAGCATGGTTTTATTAGTAAAATGAATTGAAAACACACGAATGGGATGTCCATAATTATAAGCATATGATTTCATGCATGTGCATGCTTGTTTATTATACCTTTTAGAGTGATGAGTAAAGTAGTTTCCTTGCATGCCTTCATGATCATGAAGGCCCATGCATTCCAGTTTCAGAGCTTTGAGGTGATGTTATGATATGTAAGCATGAGGTGTGATTTGATGGCTACGTTCATACCTTTTGTGAAAATCCATAAGTGCTTAATGATTTTAATAAAAAGTTCTACAATATTTCAATCAGTTGAGTTCTATGAATGTTTTATTGGAAGTTTAGTATCGTGATTAGTTTTCCAAAAAAAAAGGAAATGAAGAGTGGAAACATGTTTGAGTTATGTGAATTGAAAATGTCTGAATGCAAGCATCCTGGATATCTTGTTTCATGCTTATAGTGAATGGCTTAGGTTAAAAGGAAGTGTCTTCAAAGAGTCATGTTCTCACTTGGAAATGTTTTCCCTTCTATTATGTGTGCAAAGGTGTTACTAATTTAAGGCTATGTGACATGAATTAGACAATTATATGCATGTATGCTGCTTTTACTTGAGTTGGAAGTGCACAAACATGATTATAGTAACTTAAAGGTGGAATATATTCTGTTTAAGTTATAACTTGGTAACACAATAGTAAAAAGTTAATGGAATTAGCAAAAGTAATGAGAAGCATGTTGTATGCCTCATATATGTATTTATCGTGTTATGTGTGAATGGGATTAGATGTTTTGAACGCATGCATTTTGCACTTGAAGGAATTTGATTAAGAATTAGTAAGTCGATTACGAACAGATTTGGTATAATATATATATAGAGTGATTTAGAAATCTTAGAGCATGCTACGTTTACTTGCTTTTTCTACGTGACCGAATAGAGTAAATTGATTTTCATGCATTATGCGTGCATAGAGAGTGATGAAAGTTTAGGAATTGAGGACTAGAAATCCTTGTAGTATCAGTTGATGTCTAACACAAGAGGAAGAGAAATAGAGCAAGGACGAAAGTGAAGTTTAGCCCCTGATCTTCAAGAGCTATCGCATGTACGAGGCAGTGGAGCATAGTTTTCCCCCTAAGACTTGCATTGTGGAAAAGGCTACTTTCGAAGTGAAGCCGCTTGGTGTAAGTGTCATGGTGAGAGCCATTGTTGCCTCAATGGGAAGGGGCTGCCCTTGGTGGCGGAGCCACCTATATGTGACAATTGGCATCCTCAGCTAGAGTAATAGAGCAGTGGCCTTCAAGATGGCATTGTCTCCTAGAGTATTAGCTAATATAGCCAGAGTATCATGTCAAAGTGTTCTAGGCATTTAGGCCCATCCTTGAAACCCCATGTGGGTTAAGTATCACATCTCCTTGATATTCCAGTTATGCAAGTTTAGATTTGGGGACCAAATCTTTTAAGGGGGAAGATTGTAATACCTAGTGTACACGTATCAATAGACAAGTTCCATATGACCTCAAGGTCCCTTGGGACCTACCCATGTTATCGGGTCCGGGATTTCCTAAGTGTGGAGCCCTACATCTCCTTGGAGGGCTACATGTTAGAGCCATCTTCTTGGGATCAAAAGTCCTGATAATTGCTCTCCAAAGGAAAACAAACTGAAGATTAATTTTTAACGAATTTTTAGAAGCCTCTAGATGTTTCGTTTTTAGCCACCAAGTTTAGAAAATTGTAGGAATTCCGAAATTTGAACTAGAACTCAAAAATGAGATTTTGATTAGTTGGAGTTTTGATTTTTTAGATGTTTTATTTGAATTCAAATGGGGGGTATTTTCTTATTTACATTTATGTTTTAAAATTAATGTAGAAATTAACTTAAAATTAATAAATGCAAATAAGTGAGTATGGAGGTAACCCAAGTGCTGATGATAGTAAAATGGTGTTGTTGGACCTTGCTACCACCGCTATAGCGGTCACAGCATTTCAATTTCACGTTTGGGGATTTTGGAGACTGCTATAACGGTCCTGGACCACTATAGCCGTCATAAGTGATTAGCACAAGATCAGGGGAGCAGCTAGACCGCTATAGCGGTCATAAACCACTGTGGCAGTGTCAGCTTGGCAGATATAGTGCAAAACGATGCCGTTTCACTCAAATGATCCCCTTACCCCGATTTATAACCCAAGCTCGGTTTTCACCCCCTAAACTCCGAATCCTATCACTCCCAAACCCTCTTGTATTCCTTTATCACTCAAATCCATCCCATTCCTTTTCCTCCCAAGAGATCAAATGTAACACCCTCCTAAGTACAACCTCATCCTTAAGTCATAATATCGTACTTGAGAGTTACTACTTATTAATTAGTGGACCTTTCTTAATTATCTATAGCAAGCTCGAGGGGTTCGTGTAATAACTAGCGTAATTCGATTAAAATATATAGCAAAGATACAAAACATTTATTTAATATAACGTCAAGTACAAAAGGAAGCTCTACTATGAGCTTTAATACATATCCATTTTACATTACGTTTACATACATATTCATTCCATTAATTACAACATAATAAAAGTATTAAACACTACACTATTGTAGTTTTGAGTTCTTTGGCGAAGCAACCTCATAGTCCCCTGGTTCAACCTGGAGACGACACGGGAACACAAACAAGTAGGGGTGAAAATTATACAATTTTCAGTAGGGAAATTCCCCAAATACACAATTTCATATGTCATTGTCATCGTTCCAGCCACTTTGGTTTATTAAGAAATTGTGAGCATGCAACCTAGATCAATGGTTCTTGTTTAAAGTTTTAAATCATACTTCTGAAGTGGATAGCTTTTAATAATCAACCACTCAAAACATGTATTTCATGCCATTCAAGATCTTAGTAATTATTCTCAACTTTATGTGTACTCAGTAGATTCGTAGAAGATCTCATTATCTCTTTATATGCCTTTGATAATTTGAAAGAATTATATATCACTTCATTTTCCCTCGACAAAGTGGAGAGGATCATATATCACTCTATTTACCCTCGACAAAGTTGAAAGGATCATATGTCACTCTATTTGGCCTCGACAAAGTCGAAAGGATCATAAATCACTTCATTTGCCCTTGACAAAGTGGAGAGGATCATATATCACTCTATTTGCCCTCAACAAGGTCAAAAGGATCATATCTCATTCTATTTTCCCTCGACAAAGTCGAAAGGATCCTATGTTACTACTTATTGCTATTGAACTTAGTTCAATGTATCTTTCACTTTTCGTTTTTCAAATGCATGCAATAAAACATATATAGGCATTGATTTCACAATATGATTCCAATCATACCTTACGCCAATCCTTAATGTTAATAGCATGCATTCATACTCATCATACTTAAATTAAGGGTCATTAAGTCACCAAATCAATACTTGAGATCATTTTAACACAATTACAACATGCTGGCAGAATTCATGCCTAAGGAGTAAGATTTATTATGCATATCAAAAATTCATTTCAAGAGCTATGAAAATTCTCCAAGACACCTCAATGTGTCCACAAGGTCTTATAAAAATATCAGAGGAAAAAGATTTCCCTAACCATGTTAAATAAATTTTACAATTTTGGTAATCAGAGACCACTTATTCACAACTTAGACCAGAATTCTCATAATTTTTAACCCTAGCAAATGATTAAATAAACTCAAAATAAAAATCAAGGTTGAACTTCAAGATGTGTAAGACATTTTATAAAAATTTCAAAGGATAATTCCATCATTTGCTATAGTCACAAAATTATACAAATTCATAGCTTCAGTACCAAGATTTCAGGCAGCATAGATACACTTTCAGTTCTTGATTTTTTTCAAGGGGTATTAATTGAAATCAGGGCACAAGAAAATTTATGAAGTAGCTTAAGATGTTAACTTAAACATACAATTTTTGTAGCTCATAAAAATGACTAGAATTGGACCAGAAAATTCATAGACAAATCCTGTCCTGTTAAAATCTGAAAATCCAGTAGCATGTGTCAAATTATCTTTTGACAAAAATCATTTTTCACAACATCCAAACACATCAACAAAATTAAAACATCAATATCAACATATTATCAACCAATATAACTAAAAATTTCAGACTCAATCAATCAATAACTTCTAGAGTAACATTTGAAAGAAAAAGGCCAAAGAAAACCCTACTTTGAAAGCTTTTGAGCTTCGTACTTCAAAGGATGTTCTAGGTGATCTCTCTTCACTTCAAGGCACCAATTCTAGCCCCAAACCTTCCTTAGTCAGTGAGGAAGTGAGCTATCAAGGTGAGGATTTGAGATTTCTATCGGTTAGATTTGTAGGGTTTGTGGTGTAGAACAAGTTTTATGAAGGAACTTTGTGATTTTGTCAAGTGTTAGGAACCAAAAATAAAACCTTGGGCTTTAAAGGTCATACACATGGTGGTATCAAAACTATGATCAAGAACCTTCATCATCAAGCCATGGTTTTTAACCATCCATCAACAACCAAAATTGAAAAAAAATGGAAGAAAAAAAAGATCCAAAACCGAAAAGGAAAAAGAATAAAAGAGGAAGAACTCAAAATAAAATCCCTACCAAGGTTGTTTCTTAGTTGAAAATCAGAAAGCTTGATCCTTTGTGTTGAAATGAGAAGAAAAAAAATCTTCTTTTAGAGCTCTTGATGGATTTGGCCAAAGCAAGAAGAAATAGGAGGAAGGATTTTTGTATTGGTTTGATGTGTAGAGATGAAAGATTATGTGTTTTAGAGAAGATCTATGGTGGAGATGTGGTGGTTTGGGGTTGCGAGCTTGGGTGGAGGAGCCTGTTGCAGGTGAAGGAGGAAGAAGATATGAGCTTAAGTTGAGGGAATGAAAGAGTGTTTTTTTTTACAAACTTGTTGAGGAAATTTTTCAACAAAAGCAAATGGTAAGAAATGAGGACTTTTGGGAGAGTATATGTGTTAAAAATTTGAAATATGAGAGAGAAATGGGGAGAGGCAGCCACGGCCTTCTACGGCTATCTTGGGGTGAGTTTTTCATTTTTTTTTTCATGTGGATTAGGACATAAATTAGAGGTAGATTTGATTAGGCAAAGGTTTAGAGATTGGTAATTAGGTGTTTGCGTTAGTAATCATGTGTTTAAGACTTTTAAGACATGATTAAAGAGTGATCTTACACATTTAGTGGAGTTAAGTTTAATTAGTTTGAATTTCAAATGCCAACATGGTTCCTAATTTTAGGGAAAAGGAGAGATAAAATACTATTTGCCCTTTGACTTTTCTTTATGTTTTATGAGCCCTTTTGATTAAGAATGAGATTTGAATTTTCCTGAGAAATCTTAGGCCTTAATTAACCTCAATTAATTATTTTGACTTAAGATTAATAAT
Source organism: Dalbergia cultrata (assembly GCA_031216105.1). NCBI lineage: Eukaryota > Viridiplantae > Streptophyta > Magnoliopsida > Fabales > Fabaceae > Dalbergia > Dalbergia cultrata. Next base: position 39,198,247 of record CM062350.1, read on the forward strand.
TAAAATTAATTTATCTTTAATTGGAGCCTAATATTGTTTATATTCCATTAATTACTTAACTGAGCTCATTTGGCACTAACTAGGGGCAAACCGGTCATTTTACACAAAAACTCCCCAAGACCATGTGAACCTTTCCAAACATCATACATCCCTTATAATTGACATTTCTAACCTCCGGGTAATGATCGGGTTTAATCGGCACTTAATTCTGCGTTAAATTACCGTAGGGGTATTTTAGTCATTTTGCGCATGGGAAAGACCAAGAATTGAGATTTTCGTCTCTATCATTATCCATAACACATCTAATTCTCTTGAAACATTAAACTAACCCGTTGAGATGGCCAGGATTGGTCGTCTTTGATTTCCCAGTGAAAAATGACCTCAGGGGCATTTTGGTCATTTGTGCACTGAAAAAATCAGGGATTACGTGTTTTTTGCACAGATTGCTATCTAGTCTTCATATAACCTTATCCTAGTATTAAAGTATTCCCCTAGGGGTGGCCTGGGCTGGCCAGCCTTGACTCTCGTGCAAAAATGACCTAAAGGTATTTTGGTTATGTTTGCTAAACAGGAAAAATCGGGGCGTTACATTTTTCCCCTTGTTAAAAAGAATTCCATCCCTAAAAATAGTTTATGTGCTCTAGAAGTTACATTTTTTACCATTTCTAGTTACCGGCTTTCCCTAAGATTCTAAAGATAATTATAACCACAACTAATAGTAATTTTTACCATTATAATCATTACCAAAAAATTTTTGTTACAGAAATAATAATGTCACAATAGTAGCCATAATTTTAATTTCTAGAAGCCTTGAAAATCACATTGTTTGATCTTTTCTAGTTACTAATTTGTCCTAAAATGCTAGAAATAATTTTTATCAAAATTAATAGTAATTTTTACACATCTCAATACTTCCAAACAACACCTTAAAAAAATATTAGTTCCAAAATAGTAGTCAAATTTTAATTTCTAAGAGCATTATAAATCACATTTTTTATCCTTTCTAGTTATTAGTTTTTCTCAAAAATTATTCTAAGACATTGGAAACACTTGAAACTATTCTATCTCTTTGAAAACTCAAATAATAACCTCTAAATAGAAACAAAAAAAATGAAATTTCATTAATAAGATTTTTGTTCATAAAAATCGTATCTTTACTGTCTTTTGAGTTTCCAACTCTTTCAAAAATTCCTTTGTAAAATCAAGGCACAATGTTTGAACCTTATAACAAAATAAAATTCATTCCAAACCCAACATCACAACATGGCCGAATATATATACAAAAATATATCCATGATCAAAATTTCCATTTAAGATAAAAGGGGTAAGTCTTGAGCTTTGGAGAGTTATGTGATGACTAGAAACATAAACGTGTTATCCAATCTCATTTTAATCTTTTTCATTATAAGGTGATGGCTTGGAAATATAAATACGATGTGCAAGGATTGAAATATAAATATGAGATGCAAATTCATTTTTAAGTCTTTAAGGCTTAGGTGATAACTTGAAATATAAACATGAAATACAAGACTTAAATTTAAACATGAAAATGCAAGTCCATTTTTAAGTTTCAAGATTTAAGGTGATGACTTGAAAATAAACATGATATGCAAAGAATTGAAATATAGACATGAGATGCAAGGGCTTGAAACATAAATATGAATATAAGTCCATTTTTACATCTTATTAAACTCAAAGCTCAAGACTTTACAAGATGAAACTCTTAACCCCAATCAGTGTTAAACAAACTAAAAGTGAGCTTTAGAGTCCCTCAACACCATGGTTCCAATAACCTGATTTATTGGACTCACCATCAAGTTCAAAAAGAAAATAATCAAAGAAAACCAACAACCATTCCATTTCTAATATTTTCTTGAAATCAAATATCAAGCCTTGAGCTTTATAGGTCAAATATATGATGGTTTTACAACCACTATCAAGAACCCTCGTCATCAAGCTATGGCCTTGAACATCAAAGAAAAATATCCAAAGGAACCAACAAACATTTTATTCCTCACATTGTTTAGGAACCAAAAATAAAACCTTGGGCTTTAGAGGTCAAACACATGGTGGTATCAAAATTACTATCAAGAACCTTTATCATCAAGCCATGGTTTTTAACCATCCATCAACAACCAAAATTGAAAAAAATGGAAGAAAAGAAAGATCCAAAATTGAAAAGGAAAAAGAACATAAAAAAGGAAGAACTCAAAATAAAATCCCTACCAAGGTTGTTTCTTAGTTGGAAATGAGAAAGCTTGATCCTTTGTGTTGAAATGAGAAGGAAAAATCTTCTCTTGGAGCTTTGGATGGATTCGGACAAAGCAAGAAGAAATGGGAGGAAGGATTTTTGTATTGGTTTGATGTGTAGTGATGAAAGGTTATGTGTTTTAGAGAAAATCTATGGTGGAGATGTGATGGTTTGAGGTTGAGAGCTTGGGTGGAGGAGTCTCTTGAAGGTGGAAGTGGAAAAAGATGAGGGCTTGAGTTGAGAGAATGCAAGAGTGCTTTTTTTTTTTTTTTTTTTTTGTTAACAAACTTGGTGAGGAAATTTTCAACATAAAAGCAAATGGTAAGAAATGAGGACTTTTGGGAGTGTATATGTGTTAAAAATTTGAACTATGAGAAAGAAATGGGGAGAGGTAGCCACAACCTTCTATGGTTGTTTTGAGGGGAGTTTTTCATTTTTTTGTGTGTGGATTATGACATGAATTAGAGGTAGATTTGATTAGGCAAATGTTTAAGGATTGGTAATTAAGTGTTTGGGTTAGTAATCATGTGTTTAAGACTTTCAAGACACGATTAAAGAGTGGTCTTTCACATTTAGTGGAGTTAAGTTTAATTAGTTTGAATTTTAAATGCCAACATAGTTCCTAATTTTAGGGGAAAGGAGAGATAAAACACTATTTGCCCTTTGACTTTCCTTTATGTCTTATAAGCTCTTTTGATTAAGAATGTGATTTGAATTTTTTTGAGAAATCTTACGCCTTAATCAACCCCAATTAATTATTTTGACTTAAGATTAACTGAAATTAATTTATTTTTAATTAGAGCCTAATATTGTCTGTATTTCCTTAATTACTTAATTGAACTCATTTAGCACTAACTAGGGGCAAAACGGTCATTTTACACAAAACTCCCCGGGACCACCTAGACCTTTCCAGACATTATACATCCCTTATAATTGACATTTCTAACCTCTGGGTAATGACTGGGTTTAGTCGGCACTTAATACCGCGTTAAATTATCGCATGGGTATTTTAGTCATTTCGCGCACAGGAGAGATTAAGAATTGAGAATTTCGCCTCTACCATTATCCACAACACATCTAATCCCCTACAAACATTAAACTAACCCCTTGAGATGGCCGGGACCAGCCGTCTTTAATTTACGAGTGAAAAATGACTTCAGGGGCATTTTGGTCATTTGTAAATGGGAAAAATTGAGGATTATGATTTTTGCACAGATTGCTATCTAATTCTTATATAACCTTATCCTAGTATTAAAGTATCCTTCTAGCAATGGCCTAGGCTAGCCATCCTTGACTCTCGTGCAAAAATGACCTAGGGGTATTTTGGTCATTTTTGCTAAGCAGGAAAAATCAAAGAGTTACAACACCCATTTTAGTTATGGAATTTTCGGAATTATTGATTCTATTTATTTCTATTGAGTTATGTACGATGAGATTTACTGATAGCCATGGAGACAATATTATTAAACAGCCACAGAGGCAATAGTAATAAACAACCATGGAGGCAACCTTATCTAACAACCATGGAAGCAAACCTTTTTCACGGCCATGGAGGTAGACCTTCTAGAGAACACAGCAAATCGGGACCTAGTGTAGTGCCTATAGAGAAGAGAGATATTTACAAATAGTTATTTTTATTCTTAGGAATTTTTATCAAGTTCAGAGTATTATTGATTGTGATTTAGAAGAGTTTAGAGCTTTGTTTTATATGTTTATATATGGGATTACTAGAAACAATTTTAGAATTTATTTTATTATTGTTATTATTATTTATTATCAGTATTGTTATGCTTTTTATGCATCTTGATTGTTGTCCCATGAAAAGGGTTACCGGTGAAAATGCACTAATTGAGTTTTAGATGGAATTCATCCATCTTCTTTTTTTCCATTACAAATACATTAGCTACTGCCAGGCCCTCTCAGTTACCTCTCCCCAGCAGTAGAGGCTTCCAATTGGTGAGTTTCACTTCAGAGTGAAGTGTCTTTTTCTTTTTGGTTGGAGATAGAGTGCTCCAGTGTACATTGCGAGTAGGATCCCAGACCATAGAGATAGATTTGCATTGACTTATCATGATCATTTTGTATTTACATGATTATAGTTTTCATGGATATTTTCTATAGAGAGCAACCCATATATTTTATATCACAAAGGTATATTTAGAGTTTAATTGTAATATGTTATTGATGATGAGCTTGATTTCAAAAGAGCTAAAGATTTATCATAGATGAAATGATGTTTTATGAATGGATTTATTATTATTATATGCATATAGGGAGAACTTAGAGGTCACGAGGCTTACATGGGATGGCATTCTTCACGTGCCGATCATGTTTCCAAATTGGGTTATGACAGTTTTTCCCCTATTTCTTCCCGAAAACCTAGCCCCAAATGCCTTTCCCACTCATTTCTCTCAACCCCACACAAATTTACTCCCTTCCAAGCTTCAAAGTAATTTTAGTTGTTGATATATTATTCCTTTCTTTACATTCTTTCATGTTCTTGGGATGGGCATTGTTATTCTCTCATTTTTGTCAAGTGTGGGTGCTCCCCCAATATTGTTAGACTTAGATTAGAGTTATTGTCACGACCCAAAAATCATGACCGGCACATAAAGGATATTATCCTTTATGGAAGCCTTCTGGAATTAATTTCATGAAATCATGCATATTAAGTTACTAAATTAATGGTCATAATAAATTAAAATAAATAAATAAATTCCTCAAAATTTCTTGAAAACTTTACTAACAATTTAATTAATCTAAATTGTTCCAAAATTGATAACTAAAATAAATAATCTTAAATTGTGTTCCTTGAAGAAATTACATAAAATATCATTATGATATTGTTTATTGCAGATTTTGGCACTTATATTGTCAACAACAAATAATTGACAATTTCCTTGTGTAGGAGGCCAAATTGCACTAAACCAGGCGTATATTGACAAACTTCAAAAGTTTGGATGATAGTCTTTGCTTTTTAAGATCTCGATTTAGGGAGCGAAAAGCTACTCTTCTTGGGTTTTTCACCAAAAGAAGAATTGAGTGTCAAACTATGTTTTTTATGAATGAAAATGGGTTGTTGAATGATTGTGTGTGATTTGTGTTGTGTATGTGTGTGTGTGTAGTGATTTGATGAATTAAAGAAAAAGAAGAAGAAATATAGAATGCAAATTGATTGACAAACTGGAAATGAAGAACATAAAATGTAAGGAAATGTAAGAAACTGAAAGGAAATCTAATCCTAGGAAAGCAAAAGAGAGGGCTGAGAACAATACTCAGTGAACTCTGGACTCTTGTAGTCATTGGAGACGTTTTTAGAGTGAGTGTGTGAGTGAAAATTCCAACCCTTTACGATATGTATAGAACTAGTATTTATAGGCAGCCTAGGACTCTAGGATTTTGACACTTGTCTTCTGGCTGCCCTTGGATGTTGTCCACATGGCTTTGACAGTTATTTTCTTTGTCATTTGTCCTCTGCCACTACTACGTTGTTGTCACACTTCTGTCAATAATCGCCATTTAACGAAGACCTATCTTGGAGTCATTATGATGGTCTCCTCCAGAGCTTCAAAATTTTCTAAGTCTTCAAGTAACAAACTCCAACTTCGACTTGTTGAACCTTGAGCATCAGAACTACTTTATTATGCTCCTTTGTCGTCAAACAGTTACCACTTCATCACATCTTTATAAGGCCTCTATCAGTAACTGTTGAAACCACTGTTAACTGTCACATGACCAACATCTTTCTTTTACTGATCATTGTGACGATCTTCTTAAGATCTTCAAAATTTTTTAAGTATTGAATGACAAACTCTGACTTCGACTGACGAACTCCCACTTTAATTGACGCACTCCTACTTCAACTTGTCGAACCTCTACAGTGAAGATTGGTCATTCTTAGCCTCTAATTGGCCTTGAAATATTAAGTCCTAAATGGCAGACTTTGACTTCAACTTGTCAGAAGTTGAATAGAAGAATGACAAACTTTAACTTCGACTTGTCAAAAGCCAAATAGAAGAATTTTGACAATCTCAAATGGAAGAATTTTGACAATGCAGAGTTGTCAAATTAGATATCCAAGCTTTATCACAACTGGACTTTTAACATATTGTCTGACAAACTAGATGCTTTGTCAATTCTTCCCACAACAGGCTTTTGACTAATTTTCAAGCTATCAAAGTTAAACGTCAATTTGACAATCCGATACTTAGTGAAATTTGGTGCCAATATGATGCCCCCACAACTCTCATTTCAAAGAGCAGCTTCTGTCAATGAGAAATTTAAGAGTTGTAATTTGAATTTTAAATTCCTTGTTTAGAGATATTTTATCCCTTAACTTATGTATCTCTATGAATATTTCTATCCACATCATCATTTTATGTATCTTAACTTGATGCATTGTTGGCTTGTATGCTTTTAAATATTTGCCATTAATCAACGTTGTTCTTTGCCCACTGTCAACTTCTTGTGCTAACACATTTCCCATGACCGCCTCAAGCAGTAATATAGAGTTTGACAGGTTTGTCAAGCTTAGGCGACGTCATCATTGGAGCTTTTATCAAACATTACTTGATTGTGCCAAATGCCTTTTCATGGTCACATGTCCAGACAAAGTCTTTTTCTCTTTTGAGCTTGACCAATGGAACAAATATTTTTTCTTTTCCATACAAATAACCAGTGAAACGTCAAATGAAATTCACTTTCCCTAAAAAAGATTGCAAATGTTTCTGGTTCCTTGGGGATAACACTTCCATAATTGTCTTTGCCTTATTTTGGTCGGTGGCAATTCCTCTTTTTTTTTGGCACCTGACACGCTGTCAATTGTTTGTTTTGACTTGGTACATAACTGGTTTGTATGTTTTTAAATATTTGCCATTAATCGACGCTATTCTTTGTCCAGTATCAACATCAACTAGGCTATAAGCATTACCAGAAAATATTTTGTCAACTTGAAAAGGTCCTTCCCAACTTGGGGACCATTTGCCAAATATTCTTGATTTCTTTTCAAATGGCAACATAGCTTTCCAAACCAAATCACCAATGTCAAAGTGTTTAACTTTTACATGATGATTATAAAATTTGGCCATTGCCTCTTTTTGTCGTATCATATTTTCTAATGCAACAATTTGTTCTTGTTCTAAGCTATTTAACTCATCGAACATAGAACTCCAGTAATCGTCACTGGGCAATTCATTTTGTTTCGACACCTTTATGGATTGCAAATTGATTTTGACAGGAAGAACTGCATCATGTCCATAGACGAGTTTATAAGGACTCGTTCTTGTTGAACCTTTGGGTGAATTACAATATGCCTATAAAACTTGCTTAAGTGTATTATGCTAATTTCGAGGTTGTCGCCCAATGTGCTTTTTAATTAGAGCAATAATACTTTTGTTTACAGCTTCGACTTGGCCATTAGCTTGCGCATAATAAGGAGTCGAAATGACCATTTTAATATTCTTCATATTAGCATACTCAAGCACTCTTCGACCTGTAAACATAGTTCCTTGGTCTGTGGTCAAAGTTTCAGGAATTCCAAAACGATAAATGATTCTTTCTTCAATGAAATCAATTATTTCATTTTGAGTCACATCCTTTAATGCAACTGCTTCAACCCATTTAGTAAAATAATCAACAGCAACTAAAATAAATTTATGCCCTTTTGATAAAGGAGGGTAAATTTGACTAATGAGATCTAATGCCCATCCTCTAAAAGGCTATGGTTTGATAATGGCATGCAATTCTGAAGCTGGAACATGTTGTACATTGCCATGTCTTTGAAAATCTTGGCAGGATTTGGCATATTGCATGCAATCTTTGGCCATTGTTGGCCAAAATAACCTTTGTCATCGAAGGGACCATCTCATCTTTTGTCCTGCTTGATGGGCACCACAAATACCTTCATGGATTTCTGCCAAAGCAATATAAACTTCAGATTCTCCTAAACAAGACAATAAATCTCCTTCGACACATATCTTAAACAAAGTGTCACCAAGAATAACATAATTCAAGGATTGATATTTTAATTTCCGATCAACACTCTGATTTGGGTTCTTTAAGTAGTTGACAATTGGCTTTCTCTAGTGATTATCATCTAAAGAATCAATGACAAACACTTCTTGTTCGTCGAAAGAGACTAGAATTTGCTCAATTGTGATAAATGGCTCCATGGTCGATGGCCTTATTTTGTATCTAGAAGCTATTTGGGCAAGTTCATTTGCCTTAGAATTCAAGTCTCGAGACACATGTTGAAGTATAGCAGTGTCAAATTCATATAATAATCTTGCGGCTGTCGCAAAATACTTGAATAGATTTTGACTAATGCATCTGAATTCTCTTAACAATTATTTAATGACTAACTGTGAGTCACTAATAACTTCGACATTTTTTACTCCTTTGGCTAACAACATGTCGAGACCAACAATTAAAGCTTCATATTCCACCTCATTATTCGAACATGGGAACTTCAGCTCAAACATGAACTTGGTGGGATTGGAAAAACCAACATTACACTAACCCCTGAACCTCAACAATGTTTTGAACCATCAAAGTATAATTTCTGAGGGGTTATACGGACGTAATTCACAACTGATTTGTCTAATCTATCACAAGGATGATCGACCAAAAAATCAGCTAATATTTATCTTTTGACAACCTTGGTTGGTACGTATTTAATTGTGAATTCGGTCAAAGTGAGCATCCATTTACCAATTTAACCATGCAAAATTGGATATGACAACATATACTTTATTATGTCGGCTTTGGAAATTACATGAATCTCTCTGGAAATCAGGTAGAATTTGAGTTTAGTGCAGGTGAAATACAAAGACAAACATAATTTTTTCTAGAGGACTACACCTAGATTTGACATCTGTCAAAACTCTACTAAGATAGTATATAACTTGTTCATTGCCACTATCATCATCTTATGCCAGCATACTTCCAATGGTTGCTTGAGATGCGGCAATGTAGAGTTTAATAGGTCTACCATCCTTTGGCGACGTCATCACAGGAGCGTTTGTCAAGCATTGTTTGATGATGTCGAACGCCTCCTGATGGTCTTTAGTCCAGACGAAATCCTCTTCTTTTTTGAGCTTAACCAAAGGTGCAAAAATCCTTGTTTTTCCAGACAAGTTAGCAATAAAGTTTCGCATAAAATTAAGCTTCCCCAGAAAAGATTGTAATTGTTTCTTGTTTCTTGGGGGCGAAGCTTCTAATATTGCCTTAGCTTTATTTTGGTCGATGGCAATTCCTCTTTTCTGGACCAGAAAACCTAAGAAATTTCCTGCAGTCACACCAAAAGCACATTTCAAGGGGTTCATTTTCAAACCATGCCTTCTCATTCTGTCGAAGGCTTTCCTTAAGTGTTCAAGATGTGTCTTTTGTTTGTCAGACTTGACAACCACATCATCTATATAAACCTCCATAAAACCAATGAATTCATGAAAGATGGTATTCATGGCTCTTTGATATGTCGCTCTAGCATTCTTAAGCCCAAAAGGCATGACTACCCATTCATAAGTGCCTAAAGCACCAGGGCATCTGAATGCTGTTTTCGACACATCGCTTTCAACAATGAAAATCTGGTTATAGTTATAGCCAGAATAACCATCCATAAAGCTAAGTATCTCATTACCTGCTGTAGCATCAATTAGCATGTCTGCTATGGGCATATGATACTCATCTTTTGGGGTTACATTATTTAGATCTCTAAAATCTATACACACCCATCATTTGCCATTCTTTTTCATCACAGGAACAATATTAAAAACCCAATCGACATACCTAGCTGTGCGAATAAATTTGGCTTTGAGCAACCTATCGATTTCTTCTTTAATTTTGGTCATTACCTTAGGAGCAAATCGTCAAGGTGCTTGTTTGACAGGTCGGCTATTAGGTTTCAGAGGCAATCTATGCTCGACTAGTCGACGACTAAGTCCAGGGATTTCATCATACTCCTATGCAAAATAATCCTTGAATTCCTTGAGCAGTTCGACCAATTCTTCTTTGAAATCCTATGACAGCAATTGGCTTATGTATGTTGGTCTTGTTTCACCTTCTTTGCCTAGGTTGATTTCTTCAAGAGGATTCTGCACTTCACAATTCCTATTTGTACTCCTAAGATTGTCAGATAAAACAGAAGTATTCTCAAATCCTAGAGGTTCAAAGTCATAAATACAATCTAATAATGCACTATCAGGGCATCTGGCTTGACGAATCCATAAATTAATCCAAATCTAGGACCGCTTCGACCCCGGTCCTAGGTATCAATTTCAAGCCTTCATTTCCAAGAATGCACTTATCAATTTTCTCTGGGTTGAACTCAGCTTCGACCTCCAAAGGCTTGATCTTCTTATTGTAGATCTTGAAGTCCACATGCAGTTGCTCAATGTAACAAAAACTGTTATTAGCTCCAATTTCTTCGATCCCTCCTTCTGGATTCCAAAATATGAGCTTCTGGTGCAGCGTCGATGGAACAGCTCCTACCCTATGAATCCAGTCGCGTCCGAGCAAAACATTGTAACTTGCTCTTGATGGGACAACGACAAACATTGTCTTTCGACTAACACTTCCCACCTTAACATCTAGCATCATAACGCCTTTGGCAGTAGAGGACTTCCCATTATAATCAGTCACAGCCACATTAGTTTTCACCAGATCTTTGGTGCTTTTGCCGAATTTAACTAACATGCATTCTGGCATCAAACTAATAGCTGCCTCTCAATCAATCAACACTTGCTTGATCGTCTTTCCTTTGATTGCAAAGACCTTAAGTGAGCTTTAGTCATTTCGTCGGGTTTCTCAAAGACACATTCATCTCCGATGATAATATCTTCACAATTGTTTTCCATCTTGGCATATGCCCATTCGGCAGCATACTCTACAGGTAAAATAGAAACAACTCCGACCAAATGTGTGTTAAAAATGGTATGTAAGTCATCATCAAAACCAGTTTCAAAATTATTTGTCAACAAGTCTTCTTCAGTGAGTGGGTGATATTCTAGCACCACTTTACCCTCTTGCTCAACTTGTGAATGGGGATGATATTCAGGGACCATGTTGTCATTCTGACCAGTTTCAGAATGTGCAGTTGGCACTTCCTATGTCGAAGGCTTTTCAGTAACCTTGGACAATTGATTCAGAAGATTTGATGGTCCAGACCTTTTGTCTTGTGCCATGTCTTTTAAAGGAATGAAACCTTTACCCTTAGGGAACTTCGGTTTGCTCACTTGAGAAGTGGTTTGACTCCCACTTTTCCTCTTGTCGACCCTCTTCCAAACATAAGGATTTGAAGTCATCCTTTGCCCTTGATTATATCTCCTTCTTGGTCTCCTATTTCTTCTTGAAGATGAAGTCTAGTCCTCAAGGTGAACGTTCTTGACCCATTGGTTTTGAACGACCCTAGTTGAAGGTACACGGGTTCGACTTGACATGTTGTTAGGCTTTCCATCCATCATCACAACAGTCTTCATCTTCTGATTAACTTGTCCTGTTCCAAGTTAAAAAACTTAGGGTCAAAAGGACCAAAGTCAAATTTCGACTTACCTGCTACTTTTCTCTTCAGTTATAGATTCTTTTTTTCCTTCTTAGCAATCATTTTTTCAATCTTTTGCTTTTCATATGTCGCAGCTGCAGTAGGGTCGAATATAGCACTGCACCTTGGACAAAGAGAGACATCTCGATTGCTATTCTTTTGTTTAATCAGAAATGTCAAAAGATCTTCCCTCGCCTTTGGATAGATTATTTGTTCGACGGCTTCGAAGAAATCGAGCTCTTAGTCAAGTTGAAATTTCTTTTCGGCTTTGAGGTTTAACATTCCTAATCCAGCAACATTGATGTCTAGAAAAGCTGGCTCGATGAAGCTTGAATTGACTTGAAAAGGGTCGGTATCCACTTTCATCGTCTTTTCTTTCCCTTCAAATGTCAAACATCCTTCGTCAATTGCTTTGATCAAATCCCTGAAATGAACACAACTGTTAGTAGCATGTCTAGTCGATTGATGAAATTTACAAAATTTTTTTCCTTTCAATTCTGAGATTGAAGGGATTTTCTTTCCTTTAGGAAGAATTATTTGTTTATTTTTCAAAAGTACGTCAAATATTTGGTCAGCCTTAGTAATGTCAAAGGAATATATTTTTTATGGTGGCATCTTCTCTTTATTTCTAGCAGGTCTCAAAGACTGATAAACATAAGTTGGCCCTGATTTCAGTTCAGTCATATTAACTTCATCACCACTACCTTCAACCTCATCGTCAGATTGGTGGACCTTGACATAAGCTACTTTTTCACGATAGAGTGTTTTCTTTCTCATTCTTTCCTTTTCTCTTTTTAATTGTTCAATTTGACGAACTTTCTCTGCCAATTGGCCTAGGTCTATAAATTGAAGATTGATGAGTTTCTTCCTAATATCAAAATCTAGACTGTTGATAGCCATTTTGACAATCTTAGACTCTGGTACAAGAGTAAAACATCTATTTCTAGCACTCCTGAATCTGACCAAATAATCATCGACAGTTTCTCCCATGAAACGTCGAATAGAGAATAAATCGGTTAAGCTTACTTTGGTTTCACCTCGAAAGAACTGACTGTGAAAACTGCTTTCTAGTTGAGCCCATGTCAAAATAGAGTTGGGTCTCAAATTTGAAAATCATGTGAAAGCATTTCTTGTCAAAGATGAAGGGAAAAATGCATTTTTAAGTGTTCGTTTGATGCCATTTCCCCTATCTCAATGGTATATCGAGCAATGTGCTCGACAGTTGACTCCCCATTCTCACCAGAGAATTTTGTCAAGGATTTGGGAATCTTCCAACCTCTAGGCACTTCGGCCTATTGAATGTAAGCTGGGAATGCAGACACAAGCAGAGGTTGATTGGCAAAGCCAACATTGAAGCCGAATCTGTTCAAAACAGTTTCAACAGCGCGTGTGATGTTTTGATTTTGTTGAATATTTTGAATTTGACGCGCATTATGATGTTGATGCTAATGATGCCCCCCTACATTTTGTTGTCTAACCCTTTGAACTTCATTGTCAGCATCTTGTCCTCGACGGACTAGATTGACTATTGGGTCGACGTGATGATTTTCATTTGAAGGTTGATTATTGATTTGATCATAAGGATCATTTAGATTGTCATCTAAAGTAATGGCTTGGGCCATTCGTTCCATTTGTCGAGCCAATTGCTCGAATCTTGTATTATTTGTCTCAATCAAATTCGTCAATACTATCACCATTTGTTGAGTTAACATATTGACAAGATCGTGATGACTCTCGTCAATTTGTTGTCTAAACACAGCGATAGAGTCGATCGTGTTTGTGGGAGTCCCTGTCACACCTGCTCTAGGTATATTAGGGAAGATTGGGCCTATGTTTGGCTGTATTATAGTGGTTAGGTTTGTTGAGGACATATTCCCCATTCCAACCACAGAAGGGCCCATCAATGGAGGGTTGACAAAACCAAACTGTGGCAAATGTGTACTAAATTGTGGCAAACTAGACATGATTGGTATAGTTTGACTCTGAAACAAAGGATCATGTGAGTACACATTATTAAATGCACCACTATTACCAACATTTGATGGATTCCTCATGTTTGGAGGATTTCCCATGTTTGACAATGTGGAAGGTATATACCCTGGGGGTATAAATCTTGGAGGAAGGCCATATGGAGGCCACATTGTAGTGGTATTAGCCACATTTGTTTGAGGCATACTTTCACTTGTCTGACTAACTGGAGTCAAGACAGGCTCTAAAGTACTAGGGGAATTATTTTCTCCCTCATTTCATCCGTCTTCTGATGAGGACGATGCTCTTGACATATTTTACATTATAGTGCCACTACGCAAGCGCATATACTTTGTCTGACACAATTTTATTTCTTTTTAAATAGTGTGTCCCACCGAGCGTGCCAATTTGTTTATTGTAGATTTTGGCACTTATATTGTCAACATCAAATAATTGACAATTTCCTTGTGCAGGAGGCCAAGTTGCGCTAAACCAAACATATATCGACAAACTTCAAAAGTTTGGATGACAGCCTTTGCTTTTCAAAATCTCGATTCGGGGAGTGAAAAGCTACTCCTCTTGGGTTCTTCACCAAAAGAAGAATCGAGTCAAACTATGTTTTTTATGAATGAAAATGGGATGTTGAATGATCGTGTGTGATTTTTGTTGTGTACGTGTGTATGTAGTGATTTGATGAATTAAAGAAAAAGAAGAAGAAATGTAGAATGCAAATTGGTTGACAAACTGGAAATAAAGAACATAAAATGTAAGGAAATGTAAGAAATTGAAAGGAAATCTAATCCTAGAAAAGCAAAAGAGAGGGTTGAGAACAATACTCAGTGAACTCTGTACTCTGTGTAGTCATTAGAGACGTATTTGAGAGTAAGTGTGTGAGTAAAAATTCCAACCCTTTACAATGTGTACAGAACTAGTATTTATAGACAGCCTAAGACTCTAGGATTTTGACACTTGTCTTCTGGTTGCCCTTGGATGTTGTCCACGTGGCTTTGACAGTTATTTTCTTTGTCATTTGTCTTTTGCCACTACCTAGCCATGTTCTTGTCACACTTCTATCAATAACTGCTGGTAACCGTCAATAACCGCCATTTGACGAACACCTATCTTGGAGTCATTATGATGGTCTGCTCTAGAGCTTCAAAATTTTCTAAGTCCTCAAGTGACAAACTCCCACTTCGACTTGTCGAACCTCGAGCATGAGAACTACTTTGTCATGCGCCTTTGTCGTTGAACAGTTACCACTTCATCGCATCTTTATAAGGCCTCTATCAATAACTGCTGGAAACCACTGTTAACTGTCACATGACTAACATCTGTCTTTTACTGATCACTGTGATGATCTTCTTAAGATCTTCAAAATTTTCTAAGTGTTGAATGACAAACTCTGACTTTGACCTGTCGAACTTCAACTTCGACTGACGAACTCCAATTTTAATTGACAAACTCATACTTCAACTTGTCGAACCTCTATAATAAAGATTGGTCATTCTTAGCCTCTAATTGGTCTTAAGATATCTCAAGTCCTAAATGACAAACTTTGACTTCGACTTGTAAATAATCGAATAGAAGAATGACAAACTGTAACTTTGACTTGTCAAAAGTCGAATAGAAAAGTTTTTAACAAAGTCGAATAGAAGAATTTTGACAATACAGAGTTGTCGAATTAGATATCCAAGCTTTATCACAGCTGGACTCTTCTGTATGTCATCATATTGTCTAACAAACTAGATGCTTTGGCAATTCTTCCCATAACTAACTTTTGACTAACTTTCAAGCTGTCAAAGTGAAATGACAATTTGACAATCTAATACTTAGTAAAATTTGGTGCCAACAGATACAATAACATAATTTTAAAATAATCATACATGCTAAATGATGTCCAAGGATCCTGCCTGAACACTATTGGAGCACTCTATTATAACATGATCCTAATTTAAACTTCATTACAAAGTGAAGTTCACCAATCTGCAAAGCTAGTGAGACTAGGCCTGAATGATAACTGAATCTACAACTGTAACTGTAAAGGGGAGGAAAATGAGGGCTGAGTTCATCAAAACTCAGTGAGCGAGCCTCCACTCACAACCCACATGGGACAACAACAAAATACATAATATATACATGCAGTTGCTATAAAACACTTTATATATTTATATACATATAACTTAACTGAAAAATAATTTATCTAAAATCATGGCAATAACTAGTAGAGAAATAAGAATTATTCTATATATAAATATCTGAGTTGGATAGTTAAATCTGAGCCAATGGCTAATCTGATGGGCACCTAACTAGGTCTCATAATGGACACCTCACTATGTTCCTTATTGTGGGTGAGCTAGTCCTTTGGCGGACCACTTGTTACCAAGGTTAACGATCAATCTTGTAGCCGTTAACTCGCTGTTCTGTTTCTCACTAATTAAAAATAATAACTTGCAATTAAATTGGATAAATCTAAAAGCTCTGAATACATGTAATTCTAATAATCTGACTTTAGCATAACTGAGGTTCTAAAATCATGCCTAAGGGATCACCAGTTTATAGACATAATGATTCCAGAAGCCAACAAAGTATGTATCTGACAATTGTTATATTCTAACAACCTGATTTTAGCATAACTGAGGTTCTAAAATCATGCCCAAGGGATCATCAGCTTGTAGACATAATGGTTTTAGAAGTCAACAGAGTATGTATCTGAAAATTGTTATGAATCATACTTTATTCAACACTTTCAATAAATCATGTCTGGTGTTCTAAAATCTTTATAGGAAATCCATAGTTTGAAAAAACATGGTAATCATCGTTTCTGCTATAAACATTAAACTAAAGTCTCACAATTTCATAAACTAAGAAAAAGATATTCTATAACATGCAAGATATCAAATATGGTCCCCATGAGTTTTCCAAAATAAGGTTTTCATGATAACTATGAAAAATAATAATTTTTTTAAAAATTGCATAATCCGTGAAAGCATTTATTTAGCATAAGTAATTCTAGAATTTCATAAACAATTTATATAATGCTGGGAAAAAACTAATAATGATCAAAAGTATGGCTATGAGCTTAAACCCACTCACCGTTCGTTGCCGGGAGTGCCTGACCACGCCTACATGATACTGGGGAATTGGAATGACACTCTTAACTGCCATGGAATTATAGACAAGAATCAGGAATGACTTGGAATTGAATGAGAAGAGAACTCTATACCATAATAATCTAAAGATTTGCTAAACTCATAACTATATAAGGATAGAGGTGAGCACCTACCTGAAGAGATTAATCGAAGATGATTGAGAGAAATTACGTCTTTCTCTCTAAGGAAAATTCCTTGGGCGGCTAGGGTTCTTACACTTCTTTTAGTAGACTATAATGTGCCAAATATATAGCAAGAGGTGAAAGATATCACTAACATATTTTATTTTCTTTATTTTATTTCTATTTTTCATTTTTCTCTTTTCATTTTTCGTTTTAACCTTTTGTAACCATTTAACTTACACTATGGTTAGAATTTGGCCTCAAGGCTAGAAATAGAGCTTGTAGATAATTGAGTTAGCTTTTTAATGCCACAAACATTGTGCCAATCAGACATCTACAACTTAAGATATGTATAAAATACTAAACAAAGGTCATACTTAACAGCATAAGAATATAGCCTAACTAACTATGTGATATTAGCAATAATAAAATAAGTATAATGGTTAAAGTAAATCTAGCCATATCTTTTGTAACTACCTTAATAATTCAAATTCAAACTACCATAACATATCTCTTAATTATCTTTTATATCATGGATATATTTGTACATATATATTGAAATGAAAAGCTAATGAGATTTTAAAGCAAATAACATATATCATGTTGTATTCACATTATCTACTTGTTTATCTTGTGAAATAACAACAACAACAACAACAATAATAATAATAATAATAATAATAATAATTTAGATGATGAACAAATTTTTCACTCGATTCTAATAATTAATAATTTCTTAAAAATATCTAATAATTCTCTATAATATGTAACAAATCATATTCATAATACATATTAAATATAAAATAATATCTAATATCTTCAAATAAATATTTTTATTATGAAAGTTATATTTGTGAAATATTCAATGTATATATACACACTAATAGTCAAATCTTAAAAGAAAAATTACAATCTCTGATAAAAGGAATGAACTAATGTCAAATTGATACTTTATATTGTATGATAAATATATGCATATATTTTCTCAAATCCTAATTGATATTTACACCATAAATATAAATGGTTGATATATAAATAAATATTAACGTAACCTTAGTAATTATAATAAAATCAATTTCTAAGAACATATGTAGAAAGGGAAATATGGTATATTTCATCTTTTGTAATTCCAACAAAATATATAATATATAATACTGATACAAATATAAATATCAACGATAATTATAAACAATATTGAATTTAATAGATTTGATAAGATAATATTTTCAAACTTTAGAAATCATAGATCATATCACAAACTAAATATCATAAAAAGATTAACTATCAACTTTAAATAAAACTGAACATTGGCATAGAAAAAGATTGATGTACAATATTATGATAAACTTTATATTTTATTTTCTTCTTTTGGGATTGGTATTTTCTTTTATAATTTAGATGTTACATGATTTACTATTTCACATAAATTTAAAATAAAGATTTATATTTATTCGTTCTTCTGATTTATTTATTTTCGATATATAATACTTTTTTTTTATCAAGCATATAAATATCTCTTAAGCTTTATCCAACCATTCTTGAGCTTAGACATATCTTTCCTAAAGGTACATATTTTTTGGATAATAATTCTATATATATATATATACATATATTTTCTATGGATTATTAGAATATTATATAGAAAAAATTATATCTATTATTATATAGATATATAATTATTATATAGAGAATTGTATTATGGTATAGTAGAATTCGTCTTTTTAACTAACTTTTTTATGGTTATTATAGCAGATATTGGTGTTGGTCCTTCACATTCCACCCATTCAAGTGAATGGGTTTGATCTAATGGCCTTACTTTGGTTATTAAAACTATTTTGTCTATCATATTTGAACATTTAGCAAATTAAAGTTTGAACTTTGACATGATATGAGATTTGTATGTATTTTTGCAAGAACTAGAAAATATATTTGAAAACTCTCATGAAAATTTATGATTTTCAAATGTATAGGACCATATTTGGAATATGATTGTTATTATATGATTGTTTTTTCATGATTTAGATTTGATTATGATGATATGAGTTGATTAGGGTTAATGAAAGAAAAATGTGAAATATTATGTTTGCTCATGAGAACTAAGAGTTGAGGAACTTAGAAATTATAGGACCCCTTTTTATGAATCCAATATCATAATAGCAAAAGGAATTACGAAGAGAAACAGAGCTATGAGTTAACGATAGTTAAATCATTAACCTTAGTATACCAAGTGACCGCTAGTGGCAAGTTATCTTTGTTCATATCAATCCGCCAGTGACATAATTCGCCAAGGACCATTAAGATCTTAGCTAGGTGCTCTTTCTCGCCAAGGACTAAGCACCACCTAACAGTTTATAGATAGTCTTTCTTTTTTGTAATTTCTTGAGAAACAAATATAGTTTTATATTCTTAGCAAATTTGTGATTTCATAGCTATTATGTTTTATAAATTAAATGATTTAAAAATGCTACATCACTATTATGTATCTCTTTTTTTTTTCCTATGTCGTTATGGGTGATGATCCACTCATTAATTTTTAAGATAAAACTCACCCCTCTTTCCCTTTTTGCTCATAAATACAACTGTAGCCTTGAATTCTGCTCCATCTCCCCTTCATCAGCACTGGCATTCAGTTTAGGAGAGCTTCACTTTGTTGTGAAATGAATTGTCTTTTGTAGACTTCTCCAATGAGTGTGGGCAGGGTCCTGGACCATGCATACATCTATATTTTGTGTACCATGATTCTTTTGTATTTAAAATGATATAGCATTCATGGTTCTTTTGTAATAGAGCAACTCGGCATAGTTTGTAAAATAGCTACGGTTTCAAATTTAATTTATGGAAAAAGGACTATTTAGGATTGTTATGATTGATTTTGCAAAATGATTTATGATTTGAAATGAATTTTATGAATAATATATATAGTACAACTCAGCGATCATGAGGCTAACGTGGGGATGGGATTCCTTACATACTAATCACGTTCCTAAATCAAGTCGTGACATTTATGGTATTCGTAATATTGTTCTTGCCCAAATTTGTCACAAATTCTGTGGCAATTTTAGTAGTGTTGTCTTTCATCTTTACCTACAATTGGGGGTATTCTAAGAGCAACTACACTGTCGCTCATGGTGGCTATCAGTTTGCTCACCTTTTTCTCGAAAATGCTTCTTAGAGAATGGACACCATAGGGTTTTGAATCTTTTTCTTCCTACCCATGTATTATCTTTGGCATAGGATTTATTGGTGGTTCCTTTTGTAGGTAATGGCCAACTTTAACAATTGGTAGATGATCTCAGAATCACTAGACCGAGGATTGGTTGACATTTATTTAGTTGAGGTGGTTCGGACCAGGGCCAATGTTAGCGAGAGGTTGTTTGAAAGATACTCAGACTTTCCTATTTCGAGTGACCCTGAGATCTCAAAGTGGCATAAACTCGAGGTTCTTTCCTGGGATGAGCACATATGCTGCAACTCAAAAGTTGGGGTAGAGCACCTCCGTCTTGACTAAAGGTTTTTTACCCCTATTTTTTACTTTGAGGTTCAAGTCGGTAATCGGATGAATGTGGCTTCATCATAGTATCATCCAAATAGCTAGGAAATAATTTGAGGCTTTGGGGCGATTTGCAAAGTCTTAAATATCCCGTTGTCTCTCTGAGTTTTCTTTTATCTCTTTTTTCTGACAAGTCCTCCTAGGAGGGATAAGAAACCTAGTTGGTTATACATCCAAGCTATTAACAATGAGAAAGTCTTTTGACGTATATGAGGAGTTATTTCACGACTGCAAAAGTAGATTTTTCCTAATTCAGGGGGTTTCGAGTTCTCAACTCTTTCTTCCTAGCCTTGTAGGAGTTTTTGAAGTTCCCATTATACTGGCAAGGAACCTATTCTTTTCCTCAGTATAAGGATCCCCACCTTTCTGACCAAGAAGCCATGGTCACTTAGATTTTGAAGAGACCTAGGACAAGCTCCCAAATTATGTTGGGTTAAGGAAAATCATAGATGTTTCCTCTAGAAAGGTGCTGTCTTATATAAGTTAGAGTTTTTCCTTTTACATTTTTACTGTAACCTAGCAAGTCAAAAAATATCTACAGCCATTTGGAATATCTCTTAAGATCTATATAGGAAACCGTTTGCCTATCTGGATGATGTCATCATCTTTAGCTGAAGTACGCAATTCGATAGAGGAGTCAAAGATAGACAGGGATGATTGAGACGGTATGTCCTCCACAAGGGTAATGGCTATGCAGGCAATGGCACAAATAAAGACTGGGTCAAAATGCCATTCCCACTGTGGCATATCAATGACGATCACTAGAGATAGCCCTCGTAGAATCTGAAGACAGCGCAAAGTGCATACAAATATAGGGATGAGAATATTATTAATTCTCAATAGGCACTCCCTATACATACACATATCATCAAAATCATTTCCAACCACATCGATTTATTTCTAAAAACATTTCATGCAAGCATACATAGTGAATAAGTCATGTTATATCAACCATGAAGTATATGCAAATCTAATGCAGTATCAATAATTCCCCACATGATTCTATTGTAACCATAGAACTCAATTATATGCTCTATCTTTTTTCATCGACATAGGGAAGACTTAGTTTATAGCAACTGGTATTAGTTGATAGCACCACATATGGGCAATAGATTACTTATCAAGACTGAGCTCATTCATATACCACTTCCAAATCTCACACAGATCTATTCCTAGCCGATATATCTATCAACTCACAATATCTGAAGGGAAGTTCTTCTTTTTGCCTTCCCCTTCATTTGATGAAGTTCCTCTTTTTTCCTTCCTCTTTAGTCAACATAAGTCTTATCTCTTTTTTGTCCATATGTCAGAACATGCACAATTGAAGATTATATGTTCTCTTTTGTCACATGTATGCTCATATACTTTTCCTTTATCCAAACGCATGTATTGGTCACATATAGGCATTCCTCCACAAGTAATTTAAATCATACCTCATAAACCAATCTTTAATTTTCTCTATCATGTATCAAAACACATCACACTTGAACAAAATACCATTATATTATCAATTTAAAACATATGCACACTTTTAGCACAACAAGCATATTTCACATTTTAGTACTACAATTGGTTTACATATCAAACAATGGAAAACATAGCTACAAAAATTTACTAAGTCAACTCAACCATAAGACCCTATAAAAATTTCAAGCCAAAATAGGATTCCTAGCTATATTAATAAAATTATACAAATTCGGTGGTCAATAATCACATGGATCTAAACAATAGTCAGAATTTATAATTTTACTACCATAGCAAATGAAATTAACAATTCCTAGAAAATTCAGGTTGGACTCAATGTATCTACAACAATCTATAAAAATTTTAGAGCTAAATTATATTATTTGATATAGTAATAAAATTAAACAATTTCAGAGCTTCAAAATTGGCTGTTTAGATAGTAATCATAATAGCCTCATTTTTTTATTTTTCAAAACCAGTAAAAGATGTCAAATGGACTCAAGAAAAACCATGGAGTTATAATAACATGTTGGCTTTAATATAAAAAAATTCCAGCTCAAAACGATATCTACAACTACTTACGAAAAATCATGAAACACTTGCTATTAGTGAAAAATCTGAGTTTCTAGAGCACTATCTAAAATTTATTTTTATAAAAATAATTTTTTTACAATATAAAACTACTCCAACTATACAAACACATCAAGATATATGTATAAACATGCAATAAAACGAAAAATAGTAACCTCAACCACTCAATATTTTTTAGAAAATAGATTTGAAGAGAAAAGATTACAGAAACCCTACTATTGAAGCTTTAAGGCTTCTTATTTTAAATTATCCTTGCAAAATGATTTTGTTCACTTAAAGCCCTTGCAAATAGCACCCAATCCTTCTTTAGCAGTAGTATGTGATGGCTCAAGGTGCAGAATAGTGATGAATCAAAATTTCAATCAGTGAGTTTTGAAGATTATGAAGAGTAAATGAAGTTTAGTGAAGGAAGCTCATGGTTTTAGAGGCTTTAGGTTAGGGTTTTAGGATCATGGAACTAGGTTTAGGGTTTTGAGGGAAAAAACATGGAGAGGCTATGTTTTCCTTGCAACTGGTCGAAAATTGAGGAAGAAGATATAAGGTTGCTACTTTCTAATCTTATCTTAGGTTAGATGTAGTATTTATGTAGTTTTCTTTTTCTAGATTTCTTTATTTTTGAAAAAGAAATGAAATGAATGGCTAGGATTGTTTTGTTAGTCAAGAATAAATCTTGGTCATCCACTTAACTCAAGATAAGTGGCTCACTTAAACTTGGTGAGCAACTTACTTTTTCGGTGTTAAAAATGACAAACCGAAATTTACTGCACTAGTAAAACATAGTACCTAGGAAATTAAAATATTATCTGAACTTAATCCCAAGCCTAATACTCTATACTGACCTTTATCTTATCTTCCCTTGGCCCTGGGTAATTCTTGATCCTAATTCTAGGGTTACTATTCATAATTTCATCCAACTTGGAATTTTTTTCCTACTCATCCATTGGGTCGTCCTCATGATCATTGAGTTTGTTAGAATACTCAAATTCTCATTAATAAAGCTCATATTAATTTTTGAATAACTTCGAGGCATTACACCTTGGATATTACTGTATTCGAGCTTTCGGGTCTGAGGGGTGGTGAATTCTATGAGTTCTCACTCCTTGCCCCAACTATCGTCTCTGGGGGCTTGTGGATAAGGTTGTGAACAAACCATTTTTCCTCACCATGTGAGTCAGAGGGAGGTGCCTGTAACATTGGCCTAGGTTAGGAAAGCCTAGTTAAGGTTGTCAGTGCATCCATTACTTTGAGGAAGCATTTATGAAGGTATCATCCCTAAGAGGGAGAATGTAGGACTTTGTAATACCTTAAGTACACGTGTCCCTAGATGAGCCTAGTATGGCCTAGGGTCCCTCAAGACCCACCTGGGTTACCGAGACAGCCCTGGATGCATAAAGAGCTAAGAGATATAGGATTGGTGTTACTGCTACAAAATTATCCAGAACAAGCTCATTACAGGTAGTTTGGTTAACTGCAGTGAGTAGGCTAGCCATTTTGTGTTTCTAATTCGAGACAGGCTCGCTACAGTGAGTCTGGTTTGCTATAGGCAGTAGGCTGGATGACAGCACAATAGAAAACGACATAGTTTTGGATATTTGGCACGTTGCCCTCTAAAAACAACACCATTTTGTCCTCTAACCCCATTATTGTCACGATCCGATTTGAACACGTGATCGTCATATGAGAAATCTCATCCTTACGTAAGTCTTGTGACCTCTGTTCTTTTTTATGCACAGTTAAATAATAAAGCATTTGAAATATAGCTTCACTTTCTACATACAAATCACCTGCTCTTTTAGATCGTTATAATCAAACTTGAAATTTTATAATCTGTTTCTAAACTCTGATATTATAAGATCAACAAATACACGTACAGGCCATCATATATAAAAAAAAAACCATGAATAGTAAAATTATATAAGTACAGTACAAAATTACATTTTAGTATGCAAAACCATGCAAAATATAAACCATGCTCTATAGCCCGAGATCATACTTGCATCAACACTAGAGCACTCTAAGCAAAATGACATACTTCACATAATAGAGCTGACTAACTAAAATCGAATGCTTCTAGGAAGAAGATGGCTGGGAAGGATCTGCAATAGCTGATATATCTATAAATGGGGGAAAAAAAAAAAGAAGAGGGGTGGGTTTTATGCAAAACTTGGTGAGTGAGCCCCCAGCTAAAACCCTTCCTCATAGGACACCAAGAAAGCAATGTAGTAAAATCACGGTAATGAAAATAATATTTAAACTATAATACAGTTTATATTACATACACTTGGTTAAAATCATTGGGTTCCAATAAAACAAGATAGCAGTACTCTAATAGAGAAATTGAAAGTCTCTAGTTATACTTGGCAATCTTAGCACAATAATGTTCTCTGCTCTGTGGCTCTTAAAGAATCGAAATATGGACACCTAACTAGGTTCCTTTCTCTGCTCTGTGAGATTGTCCTTGGGACAACTCAGTTCAAAGGTTAACGATCATTTTTCCAGCCATTAACTCGCTGGCTATTTTCCTATGATTACTGTCTAATCCAAAATCATTAGTTCAACCTTTTTCTAAACTCTGTATCTGAGTATTCAAGCTATATCATGTGCATTAAAGTCTCCAATGCCTCTGTTTATCATTAATTCTACATAAAACCAATTTGACAATAATGGTCCCATGGGTTTTATCAATATATATATATTTATTTATTTATTTATTTATATATATATATATATATATATATATATATATATATATATATATATATATATATATATATATTTATTTATTTATTTATTTATTTATTTCATACTCTAAAACTAGTAGTTCAAAACATAAAAACCCACAATAATCTCAAATCTCTTTGTAGTAATCTCTATAATTAAGCAACAAATCATATTTTCATGAAAATGGCTTTAATGAACAATATAGAGATTACAGGTTTGAACCCGCTCACCTGAAGTGGTAGAATACATAGGAACAACACCAACAGAACTCTAAGAAGTAGGAACGGCACTAGTATTTGCCATGGAATCAATAGAACTCTAAATCAATCTCTTAAGAACTCAAGTCTAACTCTAACATAGTGAAATAAGAACCTTTTCTTGATGGACAAGAAGACCACCATGCCATCCCAAGAACATGAAGAAATAGAGAGAAAATGGAGCAAAACTAACAAAAGCAACATACCTTTAAGCTTCGAAAATGAAAAATCCAAGTTAAACTTGAAAGAAATAGAAGAAAATGGAGATTTAGAGGATGAGAGTTGGGTTGGGAGACGAAGTTGCACAATTTTGGGGGTAGATAGTGTGTGTGTGTGTGTGTGGTTTGAACCATAAAATTAGGGGTTTTTTTTAAAAACTTGAGCATTGTAGACCTGACCAAAGTGCAATGATTTCTGAAAATCATGATTTCATCAATTTAACAAGATCGTCACCAATCTCTAATCCTTCCTAAAGTAGCTTTAAATTATACATTTCATGATATCTAAAAATCATGATTTCATAAACTTAACATAATTAACATCTATCTAAAATCTCTTTGAAATATGATCTAACAGTATATGTTATGCCACAGTATGTGAAAAATAACGCTAATAACCAAAATAAATGTCACATGATTGAACCCACTCACCTGGAGAGGGAAAACAAAAGGGAACAGCTGTGGTAATTCTCCGGGGAGGAGGGATAGCACCAATGTCTATCATTTCAACTATTAAACTCACGAATGTTCTATGGGTATCTATAAATTACTCCAACACAACTGTAACAACATTGGGAAAACACCTACATCTTGACAATAATGAGAGAAATAATAAGATCCAACTCAAGAACATGAAAGAATGGAGAAAATGGAAACATAATCTAACATCACATACCTTTGAAGCTTGGATGATAAGGATTGGAGTGGGATAAGAAAAAGAGAGAAAATGAGGGTTTGGGGGAAGGGTTCTTTGGTTCTGGATGAAGAAACCTGAGAGGAAGGGTTTTATAAAGGGTGGGTGGCTCATTTATCAAAACTGTGTCGTTTTGCTGTGTTGACATCAAACACGCTCATTGTAGTGTAACATCCCCTACTGCTTTATGGATTGACGACTGTTCCCACAAACTAACACATGTTTTTTCAGCATACTTTGTCCTCACTCACACGTTTCCTAGGAAAACTTCCCAGGAGGTCACCCATCCCAAAATTGCTCCAAGTCAAGCACGCTTAACTGTGGAGTATTTTTAGTTTAGGCTATCAAAAAGAAGATGCATCTTGTTGGTATAGGTAGTACAAATCAATTCATATAATCCCTCCTCAACTGTATAGTACCATACCTATACAGTCTCAGGATCCCTCTCATTTGGGTGTGTAATCGATTCATCCATGTACCCCTCTGCTTAGAAGGCCTTGTGAGGAGCTGCTCCTTGTCCGTGCCTTCTTTGCACTGGCGATCACTCCTCGCCCTCATCCCCGGGCGTTACATGTAAATGTAACACCCTCCCAAGTACAACACCATCCTTAAGTTATGAAATCATACTCGAGAGTTTTTACTTACTAATTAGCGGACCTTTCTTAAATAACTATAGCAAAATCGATGGGTTCTTGTAATAACTATCGTAATTCGATCAACATATATAGCAAAGATACAAAACATTTATTTAATATAAAGTCGATTACATAAAGAAGCCCTTTTATGAGCTTTAATACACACATATTCTCTGTTAAGTTTACACACTTATACATACATCTAAGTACATCTGATACAATCTCTGACACCCGACTACTGCCAATCTGATTTCTTTTGGTGTAACAGCCGATAGTTCTTTCGATCAATCTAGAGACGACATGGGAACACACAAATATAGGGGTGAGAATTATATAATTCTGAGTAGGGACTTTCCCCAAATATACAATCACAAATGTCATTGTCATCATTCCAGGCACTTCGATTTGTTAAAAAACTGTAAACATGCAACATAGATCATTGGTTCATTTTTAAAGTTCTAAATTATACTTCCGAAGTGGATAGCTTTTAATAATCAATCACTTAAAATATGTATTTCATGCCATTCAAGATCCTAGTAATTATTCTCAACTTTATGTGCACTCAGTACATCCGAATAGGATCTCAATCTCTCTTTATATGTCTCTGACAATTTGAAAGGATCATATATCACTTCATTTACCCTTGATAAAGTGAAAAGGGTCATATATCGCTCTATTTGCCCTCAATAAAGTCAAAAGGATCATATCTCATTCTATTTGCCTCGACAAAGTCGAAAGGATCATGTATCACTCTATTTGCCCTCGACAAAGTCGAAAGGATCATTTTTTGGTCGAGGGGATCATTTATCACTCTATTTGCCCTCGAAAAAGTCAAAAGGATCATGTATTACTCTATTTGCCCTCAAAAAAGTCGAAAGGATCATATATCACTCTATTTGCCCTCGACAAAGTCGAAAGGATCATTTAATTTGCCCTCAACAAGTCGAAAGAATCATGTGTCACTCTATTTATTACTATTGAACTTAGTTCAATGTATCATTCACTTTTCCTTTTTCAAATGCATACAATAAAACACATATAGGCATTGATTCACAATATGATTCCAATCATGCCTTAAACTAATCCATAAATTCAATAGCATACATTCATACTCATCATACTTAAATTAGGAGCCGTTAAATCACCAAATCAATACTTGAGTTCATTTAAGCACAATTACAGTATGTTGGCAAAATTCTTGCCCAAGGGGTATGATTTATTATGCATACCAACCATCCATTTCAAGGGCTATAAAAATTCTCCAAGACACGTCAATGTTTCCACAAGGCCTGTAAAAATATCAGAGCAAAAAGAGTTCTTTAACCATGTAAAGTAAATTTTACAAATTTTGTGGTCAGAGACCACTTATTCACAGTTCAAATCAGAATTCTCATAATTTTTAATCCTAGAAAATAATCAAATAAACTCAAAATAAGAATCAAGGTTGAACTTCAAGATGTGTAGGACACTCTGTAAAAATTTCGAAGGATAATTCCATCATTTGCTATGGTCATAAAATTATACAAATTCACAGCTTCAGTACCAAGATTTCAGGCAGCATAGTTACAACTTCGGTCCTTGCTTTTTATCAGGTAGCAAAAGTCTTTATTATGCTCCACGAAAATTCTCAAAGTTTCCTTAGGAGATTAGCTTGAACATATAATTTTTATAGCTTATAAAAATGAGTATAATTGAACCAGAAAATTCATGAACAATTCCTATTCTGTCAAAATCTGAAAATCCAGCAGCATGTGTCAAATTCTCTTTTGACAAAAATAATTTTTCACAACATCCAAATATATCAAAAAAATTAACACATCAACATCAACATATTATCAACCAATATAACTAAAAATATTGGACTCAAACAATCAATAATCTTCAGAGTAAAATTTGAAAGAAAAATGCCAAAGAAAACTCTACTTTGGTAGCTTTGAGGATCTTGGCTCCAAAGGATGATCTAAGAGTGATCTTGCTCACTTTGAGGCCATCAAAACAGCCCAAACCCTTCCCAAATCAGTGAAGAATTTGATATCAAAGTGAGAAGTGGTGAGGATTTGAAATTCAAATCGGTTGATTTTGTAGGTATTGAGGTGTAGAACAAGTTTAGTGAAGGAGGTTTAGAGTTTTAACAACTCTAGGCTAGTGTTTTGGATCAAGTTTTCATGGGTTTTGAAGAACAAAAATGGAGTTGACTGGTTCATCTCTTCATGGCCGAGAATGCATTCTTGGTGGAGAAGTTTAATGATTTTTTTTTTAATTTTAGGATAAGGTAGCATTAATATATAATTCTTTAAAGAAAAGAAAAACAAATGGATGGCTAGGATTTGTTTTGAAAGCCAAAGAATGAATCTTGGCCATCCACTTGGCTCAAGATAATTGG
This sequence comes from Dalbergia cultrata, assembly GCA_031216105.1. Classification (NCBI taxonomy): domain Eukaryota; kingdom Viridiplantae; phylum Streptophyta; class Magnoliopsida; order Fabales; family Fabaceae; genus Dalbergia; species Dalbergia cultrata. Next base: position 39,227,785 of record CM062350.1, read on the forward strand.
CTCACCTTTACTTGGCCATCAAGTATGTTTTACGGTGTTAAAAACTGCACACCAAAATTCTATCGAACGGGTAAAACAATGTACTCGGGTAATCAACTAATGCCTAAAAATTAATTATAGGTATGAAATTTTTATTCCTACCAATTTCTAACCTTAATCCTATGATTTCTCAATTTCGGGCATCTCCGAGCTTCAATTCCAGGGTTTTGGCTGTTCCAGCAGGCATGCGGGCCCGCAAGTCACTATTCATATATATATTTTACAAATCCGCTGTTTCAGACTCATCATTTCTATATCTGTCAGAATTTTGAAATTATGACTAGAAAAACTCATATAAATTTTTATATAATTTTTAGGGTGTTACATGCAATGAGTAAATCTCGCTGCAGTGAACCTTGAGAAACAACAACTCGCTGCAGCGAACATATCTAGCTGTAGCAAGCCTTGTGACCTATTTGATCATTGCAGCGAACATAACTCGCTGTAGTGAGGCTGTTTTGCAGAATTATGCAACAATGACACCCAACAACATTATTTACATTTCTTACTTTTAAGTTAATGTCCTTATTTATTTTACTCTCCATTAACTTTAAAACATAAATGTAAATAAGGAAATACACCCCTTATTTGGATTCAAATAAAATATTAAAAAAAATCAAAACCCCAACTAATCAAAATCCAATTTTTGAGTTCTATTTCAAATTCAGAATTCTTACGATTTTCTAAACTGGTGAGCTAAAAATTAAATGTCTAGGGATTTACTAAAATTCATTAAAAATCACTATCACGACCCGATTTGGGAACATGACCAGCACGTGAGGAATCTTATCCCCACGTAAGCCTTCTGAGTGACGTGGCTGTCTAAATGCTTAATTTATCAATAAATATAATACTTAAAACGTGATCTAGTTAAAATCTCTAGCATTTTTCTCTAATTAAACCATAATGCCTAATTTCATAAACTGAAAGTATTCAATAATTTTAATCTCTAAAAATTGAATTACAAATACATCTCTAGTTCATCATATAAATCTTTATCCATAATTTATATTTTAATTGCATACTTGGACTATGAGAACATATACATAAATATTTCGATCTCTAAAATTAAATACATTGTTCAAAAATAAATGCATGGTTAGATCCTGCCTGCACATCTACTGGAGCACTTTACTCTAACATAGTCATACTCTAGACTTTACTACACAGTAAGACTCACAACTAGAAATAACAGCATCTATGGACAGGAATCTGAATCATCTCTAAACCTACAAATATGAAAGGAAGGGAGAGGGGTGAGTCAATGAACTCAGTTAGTGGGCTCTCACCTATCACCCCCATGGGACAATCAAGAAATATAATACAATATACATGTAACAAGCATAAATCATTTGATATTTGCATCCATAGCTATATAGAAAAGATATCTCTATATTTATAAATTCGTAGAAAAGCATATCTGATTTCTCACTCTAACAAGAATCATTTTCCATAAGATATAATAGCTCTTAAATCAAATATTCTATGAAAATATAAATAACAATATTCTAATAGAGAAACATGGATATCTAGTTATGTATTGCATAACAATATATTCTCTAGCTATGCATGTCGACCATGGCATAGCAAATTTTCTGATCTCTAAGATCCCTCAAGGATCAGAATCGGACACCTAACTAGGTTCCATTCTCTACTCTGTGAGATTGTCCTCTCAAGATAACTTGGTACCAAGGTTAGCCGTTAAGTCACTATCTGTTTCTCTATAGCTACTGTCTAGTCTCTAATTGATAAAATATCATTTTCTCTAAAACTCTGCTTTGGGCTTTTCTCTAGGTATAAAACTCCATAATACATAATTACCTTACTCTTAGAATTACTAGGGAAATCCATAAAATCTCTAAATCAAGTCATAGTCATATTCTAGCTCTTTTAATAAAATCATTTTAAATCAGAAAAGTGGGTGCTCAGTCCCTGATGAATAAGAGCCCCTAAATTCTTAGTACTCTGAGAGTTCTTGACTCATATAACTCCAACAATCTGACTTTAGCATAACTGTGGCTGTGAAAATTGAGCCCAAGGGTTCACTACTTGCAGGCATTCCAATCTCCAGCCCAAAAATATGTATCTAGTAGTTGCTAAGAATTATACTGAATTCCATACCTCTTGGTACCATAAAACTGAAGTTCTAAATTCATTCTTTACATTAAATATTCTTTACATTCTAAAAGCTCAATCACAAACATCTCTAATATATATAGTAACATCTTAGTTCATGAAACTAAGTATATTCTGTTTAACATTCTTGCTAAAATATCTTAACTGATACCCTAAATTATATTTTGAAAGCTAAAGCATATTCTACTCTATATATTTTTATAATAATTCAATTTAACATTTCAAAGCTTTCTGAAATCCAAATTCTAAAGTGTATATAATAATATCATAGCTTCTTAAATTTTTTTCATAAAATAGCATCTTGCTAAATAATACCTTATTCCAAAGATCATTTCATTAGCGCATAAAATATTTTTCATAACACACAGTACATCAATCATGGTCCCAAGGTTTTCCAAAAATACATTTTTCATGCTATCAACATAACTCTAACAACATTGGGGGAGCACCCCTACTTGATAACAATGAGAAAAATAGCAAGACCCAACTCAAGATTATGAAAGAATGGAGAGAATAGGAATAAAATCTAACAACATCACATACCTTTGAAGCTTGGATGATGAGGATTGGAATGGGATGAGAGAAGGAGAGAAAATGAGGGTTCAGGGGAGAGGGTTTCAGTTTTGGGATGAAAATCCCGAGTTTGGGATATTTAAAAAAGGGTGGGGGTGCATTTACATGAAACGGTGGTGTTTCGCACTGTTTCAGCCTCAAGGGGACCGCTATAGTGGTCTATGTCATAAGCGTCCTCGCTTGCCCGACCGTGCCACTTATGACCACTATAGTGGTCATCAGACTACCCAAACTGCTAAATTTGCACACTCTAATCACTATAGTGATGACAGTTTTCCAGCTTCTGCAATTTTTTTGTCATTCTAGCATATGGGTCTCTCCATACTAACTTATTTACATTTAAGTTAATGTCCTCATTTATTTTATTCTCTATTAACTTTAAAACATAAAGGTAAATAAGGAAATACCCCTCATTTGGATTCAAATAAAATATCAAAAAAATAAAAACCCCAACCAATCAAAATCCAATTTTTAATTTTTAGTTCAAATTCCAGAATTCTCACGATTTCTAAACTTGGGGGCTAAATATGAAACATATAGAGGTTTCCTGAAAGTCATTAAAAATCACTTTTCAATTCATTTTCTTTTGGAGAGCAATTATCAGGACTTTTGGTCCCAAGAATGTGGCTCTATCATATAGCCCTCCAAGGAGGTGTAGGCTTCAGACTTAGCGAAATCCTGGACCCGGCAACATGGGTGGGTCCCGGGGGACCTTGAGGTCATACAGAACTTGTCTACTGACATGTGTTCACTTGGTATTACAATCACTCTTCAATTTATTTTCCTTTGGAGAGCAATTACCGAGACTTTTGATCCCAAGAAAATAGCTCTATCAATATAGCCCTCCCAGGAGGTGTAGGCCCTAGACTTAGTAAAATCCTGGACCTGACAACATGGTGGGTCCCGAGGGACCTTGAAGCCGTATAGAATTTGTCTACTGCCACATGTACACCGGGTATTACAATCTTCCCCCCTTAAAAGTCTTTCTCCCCAAATCTAAACGAAGGCAACTGGAAGTCCAAGGAGTCGGAATACTTAACCCTCACGAGGCTTCAAGGATGGGCCCGAATGCTTGGAACCAGGCCTTTCCCATCAAGGTAACAAAGGCTCCTATCATGACATTTACATTAGGTAGCTCCACCTTCAAGGGTAACCTTTTCCACAGTACAAGTCATGTATGAGCATCTATGCTCCACCGCCTTACATGGGCATGAGCTCTCGAAAATAGGGATTAAACATCACTTATGTCCTTGTTCTAGTTTTATTTCTCTTGTGTCTGATACCAACTAATACTACAAGGACTCCTAGTCCCCGGCTTCTAATCTCCCTATTCCTCAATCTCACTTACTCAAGAACATCTACATTCTGGTTTCAAAACTATCCTCTCTAAGCTATTCTAATCATGTTTGTGCCACACTAAAATACGTGAACTACCATACTAACATATGTTCAACAACTCTACCTGGTAATGACGTGTATAATGTTGGTGTGTCCTGACTGATCAAGGCATAGAAATGGGGCAAGACGACTCCATTATTCAGGCCCCTGGTGTATGGGCCACTACCTCTGCTAACTTAAGAAACGGTACCACTCTGAGTTGTCGAATGAAAGGAATGGGCTGGTACGGTGGAGTTTGTCGACCCCTAGCTAAAGGCTGCCTAGATCAATAGACAATCCCTCCACTTATGACCTCGTTGCCCACAACCATAGAATATGAAAGTACCAAGCAAACACTAGCCTCCGTGGCACTTGCTGCATATTTGACAGGTCGAATGTTACCGACTGGTCTGCACTGAATCTCGTCCTCCTAGCTAGCTACCTCCCTTGTTATGAGTCTATGACAGAGCTGGGCCGGATAAAGTGGGCTTTGAAAAGGCGACCCTACCTAGCCGATGTTGCTGCTAGTCCTGCTGATAGGAACTCCTGCTCAAACCTACTCTACTCAAGAAAAAGCCATGAAGCTTGGCTCTCTTGCTGGTCTCTGACATAACCTTGTGCTCTACTAAGCTGCTCTTAAGCCCAATTGTGGTATCCACAATCTGAGCATAGTCTATGGCCCCTACGTGAGGCTGTAGGCTCATAAACATGTCCTTAGGTAGACCTTAGACAAATCATCTCATCCTCTTGGTCTCAAATTGAAGCATGCTTGAAGCTGCCTGAGCTAAGTAAGGTAACCTCTTATCATACTCTGATATTGTCATGCCTGGAGTCATGTGGAGCCTTAGAAATTCCTCTACCATCTACGCCTGCTTGCTCTCTGAGATGAACCTCCTCCTGAATGCTGCTCTAAACTCCTCCCAAGAAGGTGGTTCTAAGTCGCCATGCCTCTAGAGAAACTCTTCGTACCATATTTCAGACTGGCCTCAGAACTAGAAGGTAGCTAACTCTGTAGCCCTCTCAAAGAGCAGTGGATAACTCTAGTAATCTTCTCTATCTCTCGGAGGAACTCTTGTGGATCCTCCGTCATAAGTTGTCCATGAAAGGTAGGTGGATCCATCCTCCTAAAGCATTCTAGGGTTAAATCATTTGGATCACTTACTGGCTATTAGACCAAGGGTTGTTGTAACCCATACTCAGCCTACCTGGCTAACACACCTACGAGTGTGGCCAAAGCCTGATCCAGAACTTTGAAGTGGGCATCTGAGCTAGAAGAGCCGTTGCTACGGCGGCGACGGCATGAAGAATGATGACGAAAATGAGGCATACTGAATCCTGGGAAACATGAACACGTGGGATAAGCTACTGGTCATGAAAGAAAGGACAAGACTCTTCCTTTGAACCTAGATAAGACTAACCTTCCTAAAGGCCTCAAGTAACACTTCGTTAATGTAAATGGGTGTGTGCTACTTGTGGACACTTGCTCCAGTGTCATGCAAGGAAACCTATTGCTCTGATACTACTTTGTCATGACCCGACTTGGGAACATGACTGACACATGATGAATCTCATCCCCACATAAGCCTCATGAGCTTTGAGTCTCTCTATATGCATAATTTAATAATAATAATTTCTATGTATAAAATATCATTTCATCTCTAATAAATCTTTAGCTATTTTGAAATCATGCTCCTCATCAATAACATATTATAATCAAACTTTAGATCTGTCTTTGTGACACAAAATATATGAGTTGCTCTTTGTACAAATTATCCATAAAACTATCATAATGTAAATACAAAATAATCATGATAAATTAATGCAAGTATCTCTATGGTCCGAAACCCTGCCCACAATATACACTGGAGCACTTTATCTCTAACTAAAAAGCAAAAGACACTTCACTTTGAAGTGAAGTTCACTGACTGGAAATCTCTACTGCTGGGGAGGAAGTGGCCAAGAGGGATCTACAATAGCTAAAGTATCTGTAATGGAAAAAGGGAGAATGGTGAGTTTCATCTAAAACTCAATTAGTGAATTCTCAACTGTAATCCCTTTCATGGGACAACAACTAAGATGATCAATAACAATAACAATAATAAAACAAATTCTAAAACTGTTTCAAGTAATCCCATATATAACATATAAAACAAAGCTCTAAACTCCTTTGAGTCTTCGTCAATGATGCTATTAATTTGATAAACACGCATAAAAATAATAATAATAATAACTGTTTGTAAATATATCTATTCTCTGTGGGCACCTCACTAGGTCTCGACTTGCTATGTTCTCTAGAAGCTCTACCTCCATGGCCATAAAAGGGGCTTGGCTTCGTGGCTATTTATTTCTATTGCCTCCGTGGCTGTTTAATACTATTGCTTCCATGGTTGTTTAATGCTATTGCCTCCATGGCCATTTAATATTATTGCCTTCGTGGCTGTTTAACGATATTACCTCCATGGCTGTCTAATAAATCTCATCGTACATAACTCAACAAAAATAAATAAAAATCAACAATACTGAAATTACATAATTAAAGAGTGGGTGCTCCATTCCTCGCGAATGTGAGCTCCTAAATTCTTAGTACTCTGAGAGTTCTAGATTCATATAACTTTAACAATCTGACTTTAGCATAACTGTGACTGTAAAATCATGCCCAAGGGATCACCTGCTTGTAGGCATTCCAATTTCAAGCCCACAAAATATGTATCTGGAAATTGTTATGAGTCATACTGAATTCTATGCCTCTAGGTACCATAAACTATAGTTCTCAATCTAAATCTCAAGCTAACATAAATGTTTATCTGTGTAATAAATCTAAAATCATAGCTTAAAACACTAGGGTTCGAAATCATAAACATAATAGCTCTGAAGCGAAGTAACACATTTATTTACAAACTAAATCATACTTGCTCTATATATACATATATTTTTATTTTCTCTAAATACTCTGTGCTAGGCTCTTCTCTGGTTTACACTCTCTATCATATAATTATTCTACTCTTAAAATCATAACAGAAGTCACAACACCTTTAACATATGTAATCATAAGCCTGCTTTGGCAACTTATAAAGAAAATCATTTTTAGCAATAATGGTCCCATGAGTCTCTGAAAATATAGTTAACAATATCGTCACCAATCTCTAATCCTTCCTAAAGTATATTTAAATTATGCATTTCATGATATCTAAAAATCATGATTTTATAAACTTAACATAATTAAAATCTATCTAAAATCTTTTTGAAGTATGCTCTAACATTATATGTTATGCAACAATATGCAAAAAATAACTCTAATGACCAAAAATAAAGGTCACAAGATTGAACCCACTCACCTGGAAAAGGAGAATAAGAGGAAACAACTCCAGTAATGCTCTAAGGAGGAGGGATGACACCAATGTCTGCCATTTCAACCATTAAATTCATGAATACTCTATGGGTATCTCTTGATTACTCTAACACAACTCTAACAATATTGGGGGAGCACCCCCACTTAACAATAATGAGAGAAATAATGAGACCCAACTCAAGATCACGAAAGAAAGGGGAGAATGGAAACAAAATTTAACAACGTCACATACCTTTGAAGCTTGGATGATGAGGATTGGAGTGGGATAAGAGAAAGATAGAAAATGAGGGTTTAGGGGAAGGGTTTTTTGGTTTTGGGTGAAGAAACTTGAGGGGAAGGGTTTTATAAAGCGTGGGTGGCTTATTTATCAAAACTGCGTCATTTTGCACTGTGTTGACATCAGATACGCTCGCTGTAGTGAGTAAATCTCACTGTAGCAAGTAAATCTCACTATAGCAAACCTGGAGAAACAACAACTAGTTGCAGTGAGCCTCATGCCCTGTCTTCTCACTGCATTGAACATAACTCACTACAGCGAGGCTGTTTTGTAGAATTATGCAGCAACAACACCCAACAACATTATTTACGTTTCTTAATTTTAAGTTAACTGAAGTCGATTAACTTTAAAACATAAATTTTAATAAAAAAATACCCCCTATTTGGATTTAAATAAAATATCAAAAAAATCAAAATCCCAAATTTTGAGTTCTAGTTCAAATTCGGGAATTTTTACGATTTTCTAAACTTGTGGGCTAAAATCAAAATGTCTAAGGGTTTACTAAAATTCATTAAAAATCGCTCTTCAATTTATTTTCCTTTGAAGAACAATTACCGAGACTTTTGATCCCAAGAAAATATCTCTATTATATAGCCCTCCAAGGAGGTGTAGGCTCTAGACTTAGCAAAATCCCGGACTCGGTAACATGGGGGGGGTCTCGAGGGGCCTAGAGGCCATATAGAACTTGTCCACTAACATGTGTACACCGGGTATTACATACCTTTACCTGTCATTTTGGGTCCTAAATTTCACTAAGTCTGGACACTACACATCCTTGGAAAGTTATATGGTAGAGCCAATTCTTAGAACCAAAAGTCCCGGTAATTGTTCCCAAGAGGAAATAAGTCAAAGAACGATTTTTAATGAATTTCACGAAACCTTTAAACATTTCGTTGTTCACTGTCAAGTTTAGATATCGTAAGAATTCTCGGATTTGAACTAAAATCCAAAATTTTGATTTTGATTTGTTAGGATTTTAATTTTTTTATATTTTATTTGAATCCAAATAGGGGTATTTTCCTATTCACATTTATGTTTTAAAGTTAATGGAGAATAAATAAATAAGGACATTAACTTAAAATTAAAAATTAAGAAATGTAAATAAGTTAGTATTGAGATAACCCAGTCCAATACATGTTAAAACTTGAATTATAGCCCAAAATTGGGGGAAAAACCATTTTGGTGAGCGCTGCAGCGATCCTGAAATAGTAAGGCGGTACCAGTTAATAAAATTATGCACTCTGGTGAGTGCTGCAATGCTTAAAATTCAATAAAAACCCCCCATTTTAGGGTTCAAAACATCAAAACACAACCCCCCCGCCCAAAAAATGCGAGAAACTTCTCTCCATCCCCAATTTACTCCCAAACTCCATTTTCTTCCATTCTCTCTCAGAATCAACTTCAGTCTTCCACTTTTAAGGCTTTAAGGCATGTTGGTCTAGTGATTTGCTCCTATTCCTTCCATTTTTCTTTATCTTTGGGGGTTGGCATGAAGATTTCCATCATTCTCAACGAGGTGGAGTCTTTTCAATATGTTGGAGTTAGATTTGAGTTATATAAAGGTTTTAGTAATCAATATAGAGTTCTGTTGATTCCCTAGCAGATACTAGTACTGTTCTTGTTCTGAGAAACTCTATCAGCATAGGAACTTCATCTTCTACCATTCCAGGTTGTAACGCCCCGATTTTTCTATCAGAGTGAAAATGACCAAAATACCCCTGAGATCATTTTCTGCCCGGAATTTGAGGATAACCGACCCGGCAATCCTCGAAGGGTAAACTCAATGTTTGAAGGGGATTAGATAACTTGTATACCTTTTCGGGATCGAAAATCTCATTTTCTGAGTTTTCGGGTCAAAATGACCAAAACACCCCTATGGTGTTTGACCCAGTTGCAAGTGCCAGATGAACCTAAAACTTCTCCAGATGGTTTTAAAAGGTATTTTTATGTATTCTGTGACCTCAGTTTTAGTCCCAGTGGTCCCGGGCAATTTTTGTGCAAAATTACGATTGTGCCCCTAACTTTGTGTTTTTAGCTTAATCGTGTGATTAAGCAAACCTAAGTAATATTAGGCTCTAATTGAAGATTAATTAATTTCCATAATTAATCTAGAATCAAAATAATTTATTAGAGCTAATTAGATCCTAAGATTGCTTGATTTAAACTTAAATCTCATTTTAAATTCAAGATTCCTAGTTATGGAATCTTGAATAGTGTTTCTCTCTCCAATTCCTTAAATTATGGAATTGTGTCTACATTGTTTATTCATAAAATGAATTTTAAACTCTGTAAATGTGTGTGAGCACTCCTTAATCATGTCATAAAATTCCTAATCACATCCTTAGCTACCTAAACACATATTTAGCAAATCCTAATCTTGTACCTAAACTAATGCACACCTCAACACACCTCTAAACCATCATTAAACAAAAGAAACCTCACCTCCTCTCTTCTAGAAGCTCATGGCCACTCCTCCTCCCATGCCTCCAATATTTGAAATTCAAATGCAATTTCAAGTCCATGACAAGCCTTACCTAGCCCATACTTTGCAGCATGCTTACCATGCTTTCCTCCATACCTTGAATGACCACCCAAAAGAGATATTTCTTCTCTCCAAGGCCACATAAACTCACGGCCAGCACCTTCTCCTCTCATTCCTTGATGTTTCAAATTTCTATAAATACATGTGTTAGAAGAACTTGGTTCCATTTTACACATTTGCTAAGTCTTTGTCTTGAAAGCTTGTCTAGTTTCTTTTCTTTTCTCTCAAAGAACTCTTGAGTTCTTTGCATCTCATCTTCTTCATCTTCATCATCTTCTTCAAAGAACTACACCTCATAACCTCAAACCACCACATCACAACCTTAGATCATCATCAAAGCCCCTAAACACTTAACCTCAAACACAAGCTCACCAAGAACACATGTCCTTTCTTTTTCTCTCCACAAGGCCGAAGCACTATCATCACTTTATGAGGAGTTTTCCTTCCATTCTCACCTCAAAGATCAAGCCTTTGTCTTCAAACTTGGTAAGGAGTTGCTTTTCAAACTTTGTTTTATTCAAAAATGTGTTTTCTCTAGTTTTCTCTTGGCTCTTTTTGAAGCTTTCCTTTGTTTTCCTTTCTCCTTCATTTCGACCATGAGGCCTTGTTTATGAGCATGATAGCTTGGTGATGAGAGTTCCTAAATGATGACCTTATGTTCATCTCAAAGGAACCTCTAGAGCTTGAGTTTTTCCTTTCTTTAAGTTTTATCCTCATTTTCTAACTTAGATGATTTTAACTCAATAAACTCCTTCATTTTCTTTGCTCATTTGGTTTCGGTTTCTTTGTTTTTCCTTCCTTTGAAATTCGGCCTTAGTTTTTATCTCCTTGAGGCTTTTTTTTCTTTTAAAAGTTTGCTTCTTTTTGAGCTTGATGATGATGTTCAAGAACCATGTAGTTCCTTTGAGAACTTGGTTCAAGAACTCTAAAGCTCTCTTTCTTGATGAGATAAGTGTTGGGTTATGATGGATTTTTAAAGCCTTGTAAGAGCTCTAGCTAAGATTAAAATGAACCTTGCATCCATGTTTATATTTATGCTTTGCACATCATGTTTATTTTCCTTGCTATCACTAAATATCAAGAATAATAAATGAACTTGCATTATCATATTTATATTTCAAGCTTTGCATCATCATGTTTATATTTTCAAGTCCTCACCTAAATATTAAAGATAATAACAAGTTGCATCTTATGTTTATTTTATGTTCTCACTTTATTTTCTAAGGAAAGATAAAATATGTGCATGAGCATGTTTAAGATTATGTCATCACCTAAGAGAACCTAGAGCTCAAAGACTTGCCCATTATTATCTCAAACAAAGCCTTGAAAATGTGTTTCTTAGCTCCTTAGCTTCGGCCTTAGGAGTTTTGATTTGTTACAAGTACTAAAATCCATGTTTCATAATTTTTCTAAGTTTATATGAGCTTAAGAAATGTTTTGAACAAAGCTTTATGATTTTAAATCTTTTCAAGTCCTATTCAAAATAGCTACTGCCCTTGGAAGTATTTTGATAACTTTTGTATGGTAAAAATGTTTACTAATGAGTTTTGAAGGTTTTAAAAAGGTTCCAAGAGAAACTAGCATTTTATATGTTTTAGAAATCAAGTTTTATGCCTTGTTTGTTAGAGATGAATTCGGTTCTGCCTTGCTTGCTATGCTCACTGTTTTATGTTGTTTTGATGATGATAATGTGAGTATGTTCATGTATATTTGATACAAAAATTAATATGTGAAAGCTAAGAGAAGTTAGTAACTAGAAAAGAATTAATTTGAGACTTTTAGATCCCTTAGTAATGGATTTTTCTATATTCCATCCAGCAAGGTTTAGAATTGAAAATCATGGTTCATAATTAGTCTAAATGTGTAGGAATTGCTCATAATTGGTTTAGGACTTGATCTTGATGCCTTAGGAGCAAACCGAACTTAGAAAGGGTCAATGTTGTAACTCCTAGGTACCTGTAAAGTAAGAACTTTAGATTCTGCATTCTTGAGGTTTAGAAATATTTATGATCATAGATTTGAGTGAGGAATACTTAGACGTGAGCCTATAGGTACCCGAGAGCTTTAAGTTTTGATGATATACAACTTAGAATTCAAGTTAAAGGACCTTAAGGGTCAAAACATTAGACATTAAGAAATCTTTAATGCTATGAGTTATTTATGCAAGTATGATGTGTGAATGCATGTGCTAGGGTGAAACTGTTTATATGACTTTAGAAATTGATTATGAAATGTGTAATTGAATGTGTAAGTACATGCATTATGAGTTGATGTAGCATACTATGATGAATTGCATGAATCGATGAGCATGATATGCATATTGCATGAGGATCCATCATGATAGTTGAGGGCATGTGTTTATGATGCATTCTTGATAACACACCGAGACTCATTTCTCTTACCCCGGTAAGGAGATAACAAAACCGTGAGGGTATGGTAGATGCAGCCTGCCAGAGCAGACAAATTTACTGTGCACTAGATGCCGTAGATGCGTTTTGAAGAAGGAAATAACCCTAACACGCACTCTGAGAGTCAGTGTATTAGGTGATCCTTAAGTCCCTAACCCGTGCTTTGGGAGTCGGTGTATTAGGTGACTCTTAAGCCCCTAGCCCGTACTCTAGTAGTCGGGATATCATTTTTAGGATCCGCTTATTTAGATAATAAGTTGGAAACTAGTGATATGTTACCCCCTCTATTTTTTTCCCCATATTAAATCTAGTGATGACTAGTTAGGATTGAACTCATTCCTAGGCGATTAGGTGAGACAGAGTTTGGGGGCCATGATAAAAATCGCCGAGGCAGTATGTCGGTTGGATTTAGGTGGATATGTTTAAGAGGGTGTTCTTTGAGAAAAAGAGCTTAAGGGTTCAAGCATGAGAAAGAGATATGATGTTTTTAAAGTCACACAATTATGAGAAAAGAAAGAGTTTTATATGCCACTTATATGTTAATGTTTATCTTGATGTTGTGTTCCATCAACTGTTTGCATAGAGTATTGTCATGCATTCATCCAATATCTGTTGCATTCATATCATTAAGATCCATACTAAAAGACACCCACTTCAGATAAATAGATTTGAGAAGTTTAAAAGTTAAACCTTATGCATGACCACCTTTTTATAATTAAAACCAAAGTGGCTAGGGACAATGACAATGACACATGTGTTTGAGTCGGAAATCCCTACTGAGAATCTTGAATGAGTTTCTCATCCCTCTCTCTTTTCCTCCCGTGTCGTCTCCAGACGAAGATGATGGTGTATCTCGTGACCTTTACTAAGGCGTGGGCGTAGGGCATGTGCTATGAGTCGGATCAGTGGGATGCAACAAAAGCGCAGAGATGCCGCTTTAGATTTATATGCATATGGATGTGTATTACTTTTTGATGTGATAATAGGACTATGATAGTCGTAAACTATTTATCTATGGTAATATGAATTGGTTGTGATGTAATGAACAACGTTTGTGTTTTGTGACCATGAATGATATGAGATCTCTTTCTATATGCTAGTCTTTGTTACGTCATATGCAGCTCTCACTTTGATTTTATGTTTCAAAAAAAATTTACCCATATTTACGCTAAGTATTTTCATAAAAGAATGAGACTAAGAAGTAATAACCTAATGATTAACCTAATGTGTTCTAGAGTATTGGGTTAAAAATTAGGATGTTACATAGGTGAGTGGGTTCACATCTGTAACTTCTATGTTAATTATTATGTCTATTTTCACCTAAAACATGATAAGAAAATGTTGTGGTATGAAATATTGGTGAAGTACTGAGATTTCTATGAAATATTGTGGTATGAACTATTGGTTTTAATAAGAAAATGTGTTTTCTCTAAAACCATGGGACATCTACTATTAAGGATGAATTTTTGTATAGTTGCACTGTGAATTTAATCATTTAGAGCTACTTTTATGATCATATGATTCTGGTACTGCATATTATTGTATAAAGAGAGATTTTAAACCCTAGGATAAAAGACTTTGGAAATGATAGAGAAAATAGTGAAATTTCTAGTTGAGCTAGCAGTAACTATAGAGAAACAGCACAACAGTTAATCTGTTAACCTTGGTACCAAGTAGCCCAAGGCTAGAGATAATAGAGAAATTACTATCACACTAGGGATGACGACACATAATGCCTAGATGCGGCTAGAGATTTATATTCAGAGTTTTGTTACATCACAAATGTTATCCATAACCAGAGCAGAGATTATTGTTTCTCTATTAGAGTACTGTTAGGTCAGTCTATAGAAAGCTAATAATTGTTACTTGATTATAATTGTAAAATGCTTTGATACCTTATTACTGTTACTATTATTCTAGTGTTGTGTATTTTCTCTTGGTGTCCTATGAAGGGGGTTCCAGGTGAGGACTTACTCACTGAGTTTTGGTTACAAAACTCACCCCTCTATTTCTTTTCATATTTTATAGATACTGTAGCTGCTGAGAGTACTTCTACACCATCTTCTTTCTAGTAGCGTTAGATTTCGGTTGCTGAGCTCATTAGGTGAGGTGTCGAGTATTTTGCTTTAGATATTCTCCAAGGTAATGTAGGCAGGATCTCGGACTGTAGGGCACTGTTACATTTTGCATAGTCTTGTATATTAGGGTATTATTTGGACTGTATAATCTATGCTTCTCATAGACACTTTATATGTAAAGGACTTCTTGCATAATTTATGATATTAGCCTTTGAAAGTTACTAAGATATTTTGGTTTTATAAATATGGTTTCAGGAGCAGGTGATTTGTATATAGAAAGAGATCTATTTTATTGAATTTTCATATTTCAAATGTGCATGTAGAGATAATACAGGTCACGAGGCTTACATGGGAATAGAGTTTCTCACGTGCCAGTCACGTGCCCAAGTCAGGTCGTGACAATTAGGTACACATAATCTGCCTCCGAAGCATAAAATAACCTTTGTATCTACTAAAAACTCATGATTTCTTCCTTGATGCACATCTTTTATAAGCTTATCGAGCTTAGGATCTTCTCATTGCTTTGTCTTAATCAGCTCAACTAGGGTTTACTAGGCCCTAATGTAAGCTAGGAAGTCTCCTGAATCATTTAGCCAAAACTGGACTCCTTCTACCTCTAAATTGTGGATTTCTTCTATCAAAGGTTGCCTTACTAGTGCAATGTGAGCCAAATTTCCTAAAGACTTCTTGCTTAGGTCATCGGCTACTACATTAGCTTTGCTCGAATGCTAGGAGATCGTGCAGTTATAATCCTTTAACAACTCTAACCATCTATGTTGTCTGAGACTTAAATCCTTTTGCTGGAAATTATATTTCAAGCTTTTGTGGTCTATGAAAATCCCATAAGTTCTCCAAATTTTCAAGGCAAAGACTACTGCTACTATTTTTAGATTATGAGTAGGATAGTTCTACTCATGCTTCTTGAGTTGTAGTGAAGCATAAGCTACAACTCGACCATAATGCATAAGAGCACAATTGAGTCCAACCCAAGAAGCATCACAATATACTGAAAAACCATCCATCCGTGAAGGCAATACTAAAACTGGAGTAGTAGTCAAACAAGTCTTTAGCTTCTAGAAGCTGTCCTTACAGGCATCTGACCATTGAAACTTAACATTTTGCTGGGTTAACTTAGTTAATGGAGCTATAATCTTAGAGAAATCCTTAACAAACCATTTGCAGTACCCTGCTAATCCTAGAAAACTATGAATCTTTGATACTGTAGAACGTCTTGGCCACTGTTGAACTACATCAACCTTCTTCGGGTTTACCATAATGTCATCCTTTCGACACTATGTGTCCAAGGAATGCTACCTGATCTAACCAAATTTGCACTTGGAGAACTTAGCATACAACTGGTGTTCTCTCAAGGTTTGTAAGACAATCCTGAGGTGATGCTCTGTCACGACCCGACTTAGGAACGAGATCGACACGTGAGCAATCCTATCCCCACGTAAGCTTTCTGGGTGAGTGGCTCTCTAAATATATAATATATCATAATATAATATTTTAAAATATGATCTCTTCGAATTCTTTAGCATTTTCTCTAATTAAAATATCATTTAATTGCATAAGCTGAAAGTATTTAATGTTCAAACTCTGAAAATCCACTTAGCACTGGAAAAATAAATCACGAATCCATCTTTGGCTTATTATATAAACACTAATCAAACTCTACAAATTTTATATCCATACTTATAAACTGATAACATATACAAAACCATCTCTGATACTAAAACTAAATAGATAATCTAAAAATAAAGCATGGCTTGATCCTGCCTACACATCTACTGGAGCACTCTAATACTAACATGAACCTATACTAAGCCTTACTCCAAAATAAGGCTCACCGATGGGAAGACCAGTGTCTACCGAGTTGAGTTGAAACTAAAATTGTACCTACAATTATGAGAGGAATGGAGAGGGATAAGTCAATGGACTCAATGTGTGAGCTCTCATTCATCACCCACATGGGATAACCAATGAAGATAATACAAGATACATGCAACAATCATAAACCATTTGATATTTATATACACAACTATCTTTAGGAAAACATTTTTCATTCCATGTATTTATAATCAAGCATTTTTAAATCATAATCAATAATGAAATCATAATAGTCCCTGTCAAACAAGCTGTAGGCACCTAACTAGGTCCCATTTTCTGTATATGCCACCATGGCTATTTAAAGGGCTTGCCTCCATGGCTGTTTACTAGGTTTGCCTCCATGGCAATTTACTATATTGCCTCTATGGTAGTTTACTATATTGCCTCCATTGGTGTTCACTATATTGCCTCCATGGCTGTTCATTAATATTGCCTCCATGATTTGTCTAATACCATTGATGTATAACTAAACTAAAGTAAATAAAAACAACAATACTGAAATTACATAACTAAAGGGTGGGCGCTCTATCCCTCACGAATGCGAGCCTCTAAATTCTTTGTACTTTGACAGTTTTGGATTCATATGACATTTAGAGGTTTCCTAAAATTCATTAAAAATCACTCTATAATTTATTTTCCTTTGGAGAGCAATACTAGGACTTTTGATCCCAAGAATCTGGCTCTATCATATAGCCCTCCAAGGAGGTGTAGGGCTCCATATTTAGCAAAATCCCAGACTCGGCAACATGGGTAGGTCCCGGGGGACCTTGAGGCTGTACAGAATTTGTCTACTGAATGTGTACACCGGGTATTACAATCTTCCCCCTTAAAAGATTTGGTCCCTAAATCTAAATTGGGGTAACTAAAAGTTCAAGGAGTTGGAATACTTAACCTATGTGGGGTTTCAAGGATGGACCTAAATGCCTGAAACACTCTGACATGATACTCTAGCTATATTAACTAATACTCTAGGAGACAGTGCCATCTTGAAGGCCACTGACTTATTACTCTAGCTGAGGATGCTAATTGTCACATCTGGTCGACTCAGCTACCAAGGGTAGCCCTTTCCCATCGAGACAACAATGGCTCTAATCATTATGCTTACACCAGGCGGCTCCACCTCTAAGGATAGCCCTTTCCACAATGCAAGTCCTAGGGGAAAAACATCACTTTTGTCCTTGCTCTGTTTTCTCCTTCTCTTGTATATGACTTCCACTGATACTACAAGGACTCTCGGTCCTCAATTCCTGAACTTTCTCACTCTCTAAGCGTATGTAATGCTTGAAAAACAAATTGCTCTATGTGTTCATGTAGAACATGTAAAACAAACATGGTATTCATATGCCTAATCCTTGATTATCACATTTCTATAATTAAAGGTTGTTATGCAATCAAACATCCATACCTCCAGTATACACAAATACTACACATTACACGCATAACACAAATCAACCAAGGACAACATGACTTGTTCTAATTCATAGCACATAATCTTAAAGTGCTAACACTTGCACACTTAACATGAAAAGGAACATCCCCCACACAAAACACATATTGTTAAAACATTCAACCTTGAATTCAAATTGTTTTCTATTAGCATGAAACAAAACTTTTTAGGATGCTTGAATTTGAATATCTTAAATCTTACACAAGTAAAACATGTTTCTAAATTCCTCTATTCTATTTTAAAATCTAGTCATGATTATTGAAACTTCTTTGAGTAAAATTTTCCATTCAAATCTTGCAAAACATTTACCAAAAGAAAAACTTTAGCATTCATAAAAGCATTTTTTTTTTGTACAAAGGTACAACAACATTACCCAATCGCATGTCAGGGTTACAAATATAGCAACATAATAGCACTTCAAGGAAACTTGACACTAGCCAACATGAGCTTCTAAAGTTAAAGATGCATCAAGGGAAGCTATTCTACCCTTTGTGCTATAAAGCATGATAAATGAGCATGCACATGCATGAACCCATAGCCTTAACTAACATAGATATACCATTCATGCACTTCAATTCATGCATATGATTAAAAGAGAAATCACAAGCAACAACCAAAGCAATCGATGCAACTAATAAGCATAATGATTCGAATAAATGCCCAAAAGTATGCTAGCATTTCATACCATGTTGTTCACATAATGGACATGCATACCATACTCATATCATGCAACATCACAATGGACATTCAAAACATGTATCCCATATCAGGCTAAAATCACAATCCCAAACATAATCCATGAAGTCTTGCATCTTTAAAATAGGACAGGCATGTAAGTCATGGCATTAAAATAACCTAAGACAATTTAACACATCAATGCCAACCATTAGCTCTACTGGATGCCTACATGCATGATTCGCACTCTCATTGGGTTTCTACCCACTAATTATAGGTCATTCTCATGCAAATTCTCTTCTTATAGGGTATCGAGTTTTCTCTACTCTCTGACTAGTAACTCTCTAATATAATGGGCAATCATTCGTCTTGTGCTCTCTCTAACTGCATTCATAATAGGTGGGTGTGCCCCATAGGCACTAACCTCCATGGGGTTTTCTACCTATCCAAAAACTAGGTGTGACCAACCGATCCATACTGAACTCTGCCATTCTGGCTAACTACTGCCTTGACCTCTTCGTTATAAGATAATGGGACACGTTGAGGAAGGCACTGAGAGGGGTGGCCCTGGCCAACGGTACCCACGGCTGACCTCTATCTAAGCTAGTTATTCCTGCTTGTTCTCCTTTTTAATGCACGCCAGTATTAGACGTGCTCACTGACTATCTCTGATTGGTTCGAAACGACTCGCTCGAGGCACCATACATAATTGATACACAAATTGACATGGTGCTACTACGGTGACAACAGTCGTCAGGCACCCGAAAGTAAAGATAAGGATAAAGGCTACATCGAGAGTTACAAGAAATAACATTGACTCTTACTGAACCTAGACATGACTGACTTTCATATAGGCCTCAAATAACATTGAGTTGCTGCAAATGGTAGCAGTTCCATTTACATAAATGTCATGCTACTTGTGGACGCTTGCTTTAGTACCATGCAGGGAAACCTAATGGTCTTTATACCATTTTGTCATGACCCGACTTGGGAACGTGAACGGCATGTGAGGAATCCCATCCCTACATAAGCCTTCTAGGTGACGTGGCTCTCTAAATGTATAATATATCATAATATAATATTTTAAAATATGATCTCTTCAAAAACTTTAGCATTTTCTCTAATTAAAATATTATTTAATTTTATAAACTGAAAGTATTTAATGTTCAAACTCTGAAAATCCACTTAACACTGGAAAAATGAATCACAAATCCATCTCTGGCTTATTATATAAACTCTAATCAAACTCTACAAATTTTAAATCCATACTTATAAACTGATAACATATACAAAACTGCTTCTAATACTAAAACTAAATACATAATATGAAAATAAAGCATGGTTTGGATCCTGCTTGCACATCTACTGGAGCACTCTAATATTAATATGAATCTATACTAAGCCTTACTCCAAAATAAGGCTCACCGATAGGAAAAGGTGTATCTACCGATCTGGGCTAAAACTAAAATTGTACCTACAACTATGAGAGGATGGGAAAGGGGTGAGTCAACGAACCCAGTGCGTGAGTTCTCACTCATCACCCACATGGGACAACTAATGAATATAATACAAGATACATGCAACAATCATAAACCATTTGATATTTATATATAAAGCTATCTATAGGAAAACATTTTTCATTCCATTTATTTATAAACAAGCATTTCTAAATCATAACCAATAATGAAATCATAATAGTCCCTATCAGATAATCTGTGGACACCTAACTAGGTCCTCTTTTCTATATATGCCACCATGGTTGTTTAAAAGGGTTGCCTCTATGGCTGTTTACTATTTTGCCTCCATAGCTGTTCATTATATTGCCTCCGTAGCTATTCATTAATATTGCCTCAATGCCTGTCTAATACCATTGATATATAACTCAATTGAAGTAAAAAAAAAAAAAAACAACAATATTGAAATTACATAACTAAAGGATGGGTGCTTCGTCATTCACGAATGCAAGCCCCTAAATTCTTAGTACTCTGAGAGTTCTGGATCATATAACTCTAACAATCCAACTTTAGCATAACTGTGGCTATGAAAATCGAGCCTAAGGGTTCACTACTTGTAGGCATCATGATTTCAAGCCCACAGAATATGTATCTGGCAGCTGCTAAGAATCATACTGAATTTTATACCTCTTGGTGCCATAAAATTGAAGTTCTAAACTCTCGTTTCTCAAGCTAAACTCTTTTCATGAACTTGATAACTATAAAATTATAGTTCAAATACTGGGGTTCATAATCATAAACTTAGAAATGATCTAACATATTTATTCAAAGGCTAAATCATCCTCTATTCTATATCTATTCATAATAATTAAACTTGATATTCTAAAAATTTCTTAAATGTAGCAACATTGTAAAACCATAAAAATGCATTTGAAAATTTTAATAAACTTGCTAAAACATATGTTATTCAATAAATCTCTTAAACTTGAGCACATAAAATATTTTCATAACATACAATCTACTAATCATGGTCCCATGGTTTTCTAAATTTCATTTTCATGCTATATAACTGAAATCATAGCTTTGCAAAATCATATATATTCATATTTTCATCTCTAATACCATATTTAACAATCATCATGCATAAAATATAGTTGTAATGACTAAAATAAGGTCATGAGTTTGAACCCACTCACCATTTAAAGCTGGGAGTAAATGGGCACCACCAACTGCCATAGAGGAAAATTGGCTCTAGATTAAACTCTAATCACCTCTAGATAACACTAAAACAACCCTCACAACATTGGGAGAGCACCCCCACTTGACGATAATGAGAAAAAATAAATACTCATACTAAGAACATGGAAGAATGGGAAGAACGGAGACAAAATCTATAAATATAAACATACCTTGATAATTGGGGGAGCTAGATTCAAATGGGGTTAAGAGTGGAGGGAGTAGAAGAAAGAGAAATGTGTTTGGGGTGAGGGTTTTAGAAATGGGGAGTGAAATCTCGAGCTTAGGGGGTATAAATAGGGGTAGAAGATCACTTAAGTGAAACGGCATCATTTTGGATCATTTGTGCCAAACTAACACCACTGTAGTGGTCTAACCCATTTCCCGTGTGCGTATGACTCACTTATGACCGCTATAATGGTCTTGGACCATTATAGCAGTCCTCTGACCATAAAATGTCTCACTTATGATCAGCTATCGTCAAATCACAAAACACGTGAAACTGGACCTTGTGACCGCTATAGTTGTGACAGAAATCCCGATTTCAGCATTTTGTTGTCACATGGCATCTAGTTGTCTCAATACTCACTTATTTACATCTCTTAATTTTCATTTATTTTACTCTCCATTAACTTTAAAACATAAATGTAAATAAGGAAATACCCCCATTTGGATTCAAATAAAATATCAAAAAAATCAAAACCCCAACCAATCAAAATCCAATTTTTGAGTTCTAGTTCAATTTGGGGAATTATTATGATTTTCTAAACTTGTGAGCTAAAAATGAAACGTCTAGAGATTTCCTAAAATTCATTAAAAATCACTCTTTAATTTATTTTCCTTTGGAGAACAATTATTGGGAATTTTAATTCCAAAATCCTGGCTTTATCATATAGCCCTCCAAGGAGGTGTAGGGCTCCAGACTTAGTGAAATCCCGGGTGCGACAACATGGGTGGGTCCCGAAGGACCTTGAGGCCGTATAGAATTTGTCTACTGATACATGTACACTGGGTATTACATGCTCATGTTCCTCTATGATCTTAGAGTACACCAGAATGTCATCAACAAAGACAATAACAAAGTGATCTAGGAATGGCTTAAAGACCCAATTCATCAAAGTCATGAAAGCTGCAGGAGCATTAGTCAACCCAAAGGATATCACTGGGAACTCATAGTGTCTATAGCGTGTCCTAAAAGCTGTATGGGGCACATCTTCACCCTTAATTCTCAATTGGTGATAACCTGACTGAGGTTCAATCTTGGAAAGACACCTAGCCCCTTGAAGCTGTTTAAACAAGCCATCAGTGTGAGGCAAGGGGGACTAGTTCTTAATTGTCACCTTGTTCAGCTGTCAATAGTCTATACATATCCTCATAGACCCATTTTTCTTCTTCACAAATAAGACCGGAGCACCCCAAAGGGAGGTACTCAGCCGAATGAACCCCTTATCAACCAAATCTTGCAACTGTTTTTTCAACTCTTGTAGCTGTATTGGGTTCATGGCATATGAGGGTATAGAGATAGGCCTAACTCCAAGCTTAAGCTCTATCCTAAACTCTATCTTTGTTTCTGGTGGCAATCCTGGTAATTCCTCTAAAAACACATCCGAAAATTCACAAACTACTAGAACTGACTCTATGGTCGGCACTAATGCATCTACATCCCTTACCGAAGCGAAGAACCTATAGCTTCTTTTGTCCATAAGCTTCAAGGCACTCATGGATAAGATCAAATTGGTCGGAACTGAACAACTGGTGCCCTTAAACTCTTGGGATTCACCTCCAGAAGCACCAAATTTTACTAATTTATTATAACAATCCACCAAGGAATGGCATGAAACTAACTAATCCATGCCCAAGGTGACATCAAAATCTAACATGTCTAACACATGTAAGTCTACATGAGTCTCTATATCTCCAATCCTGACCTCACACTCTCTATAAATTAACTGAACTAGGAAGGGCTCTTCTACCGGTATCCTTACTAGAAAAGGCTTCTCTAAACTAGCTAATCATTCAAATCGCGTGGCAAAGAACAGGGACATATATGAATATGTAGACCTGGGATCAATCAATACAAAAGCCTAAAAAACAAAGACTCTAATAATACCCTGCTACTACATCTCTGGATGTTGCTGCGTTCTACTGGGTTATGCATATATTCGGTGCAGTCCCTCGCTACCTTGGCCTTTGCCTACTGAACCTCTACCACTAGGACATCTACCTCCAAGGCCTCTGCCACCAGTACATCTACCAGCTGGTGTAGCAAAACCACCCCAGGTTGTTAACTAAAAGTAATGAGCTGAAGTAGTGGAGTTCGCTAATCCTTGACTAAACATCCCCTGCTGGAATGGACACTCCACTCATTTATGGTCCTACTAGCCATAACCATAACATGAAAATGTGCTAATCAAGCACTGCCCCAGGTGTCTCCTCTTGTAGTTTTGACAAACAGGAAAACTCTGAACTGACATCTGACCAGAATATTGGCTACCTCCTCGTCTTTAGCTCTAAGAAGCTGCAGGCCATAACAAGGTGGGATTTAAAAGAGCAATCCTACCCGATTGGGCCCACTGCTAGCCTTGATGACCAAGTCGTCTACTTATGCTAGCTCCTCCAAAAAATACAACATGAGTCCTAGCCCTCTTCTTAGACTCAAGCAGCTCTCTTCTCTGTTAGCACTGCCTTTAACCTGAGGGCTGTATAATAAAAAATAAAAATAATATAGTATGCAAATTGGAAAGAAAATTGGCATATATGCTTTTGGATAGCTTTTCAAAGCCACCATAACCGAATTTGATTAGACTTGTGGATATACTATGACCCTTATTTTAAAAAAATTATAGTATAGTGTCTTTTAAAAAACTATACATCTTATCCCAATTTTTATGATATCTAGGATATGAAAAACGAAAATATAAATAAAATAGCAAAAAATATACATAAATTGGGTGAAAAAATTAAAAGGGCAAACAATGTGTGTAAGAAGAAAACATTTTTAAAATAAGGAGCATTATTATGCAAGGTTGAATAAGAAATTAGAGCACAAAAGCAAGTAAGAAAATAAAAGGAAAATTAATTTAGGGTAAATTTATACTATAATAAATAAGTTTATTGTTAAGTTACATTTTAACGTTTAGGGTAAATTAATTTATTGTTCAGTTATATTTTAAGGCTTTAATCTATTAATAAGTCTTAAATTAATAATTGCTCTATGATAAATTAATTTATTGTTCATTCAGGTATATTGAATTGTGAAAGTAAATTGACTTGAATGAAAGTTTGGAAAGAATATGTTTTTTAAGCATGAAGTTGTCATATCAAATTCTAAACAACTTTAAGTGCTAAACAATTTAAAGAGCAGCATAGTAGACATTAATGGTTCATTCCTTTTTTTATTATTAGCCACACGATAGTTATTTTGTTTAAGATGTTTTGGCTCCTCTATTAATAAATTTTTCAGTTATTTCTATCCTAAAACATAATATTAGCCTATTAAACAAAATACATTATACATTATTAAACAAATGACACAATTTAAAATATAATTAATTAAGCAAAAAAGTCAATTGATCAATTGAAAGAATTGATTTCAAAAGTTATAATGATAATTTGTTTCGTTAAATTAATCGGTGTAGTTCATATAATATAAGCATATAAAACAATTAAATTTTTGTTAAATTTATTTAAAATATTATATATTTATTATTTTTATTTAAACTAATATATATATATATATATATATATATATATATATAATGTCATTTTAAATAAACTAATAATTACATCAATATGTCATTTAGGTTATTTAGATCTAATTTATAAAATTTAAAATGACTGACCTTTAAATTTCCCATATTCAATTAATATAGCAGGCAAAAAATATAGCATTTGAAATGGTGCAATATGAACATAAATGTATTACATTTCACATTACACAACAATAAAAGCAAATTTGCAGTGAAAACTTTAAATTTTTTCATAATAAATGAATAAATTTAGATGATATATTTAAAAAAATAAAATAATATATTATTTCATGTAATAATACTAAGCAAAACTGAAATATGAATTAAAGATAACAACATTATTTATTATGAATTAAAAACTTAAATTTGTGGGTTAAATATTTAGGTGGAATTGGAAAATTAAATTATCAGTTAATCTATAATATTTTTTGAATAAAATAATATATTAATTTTAAGGATTAATTGATCTATGATTTTCAAAAAAATTAAATAAACTATTTTATTTTAGAATAAAATTTATGTTTTAAGGTTGAAACTTTGCAAGGTGTGCGCGTTCCATAAAAGAGAAAAAAGGAAATGGATATAAGCAAAAAATTCGAGAATGGACTTTCCAAGTAAGTGTTTGCTTTAGGGAAAGAAGGAAGCCAAATCCATGCCCTACTACACAGCACACGATTCTTCTCGCTCCAATTGGTTTAGAAAATGATTTGATTCCTCTCCTTTTTTGGCACATGATTTGGTTCTTCTATCTTCTTTAAAACTAATGAATTGGATTTAATTGATACACATGGAGGTGATATTATTAATTATTTATTATTTGATTGGATGTTAAGAAAACTAATGGAAGCCCATTGTGGATTTGTGGTAATCAAGGTGTCATTTCAACATGTGAGATTAAATACAGATTGTACTCTTAATCTATGTGGAATAGCTACTAAAATAGCTACCATTTAGTTTATATGTTATATTATTAACCATTTACTTTTTTATGTAGAATAGTACGTAGAATCCATCTACTTTTTAGCCACTTATTTTTGGCTAATGCCACTCCCTATTTAATGATAATTTGTTTTATAGTTCAAAAATGGCCATTTATTCTCATTCATACTTCAAGTAAAATCTATTATTACTTCAACATACTATTTTAACTCATTATTATTAATATATGTTGCGGTTTGTGTTTTTGAAATTTGTGTTTTCTAAAAAATACCAATACTAATTTAAAAAAGAATCTTAACTCATTATTATTAATATATGTTGCGGTTTGTGTTTTGAAATTTGTGTTTTCTAAAAAATACCAATACTAATTTAAAAAAGAATCTTAAACACTAAGAAAAAATAATTAAGGGAGATATTTTTCAAAAAAAAATTATTATATTCAAAATAATTTTCAAATTATTTTTATATAATTAAATCTACTGATATTATATTAATATTATTTGGTGTGTTAATCTTTGAAATTTTACTATAATTTTACTTTTGTTATTTTTAATATAAATCAAGGTAACATGATATGTTTAAGTTAGTTATTTACCTCATAATTATATACACTGTTAAATTATATACAAATATTTGATGTTGTATTTTCACAAAATTTAAGCTATTTTAACTGTATATAAGATATTAAATTAATTAAATAAAATGACAAAATAACATTAGATGATAGTACAATTTCTTTTATGTTGATGGTCAATATTACATATAGTTTAAAATTATTAATGACAAGTTTTTCATTTCATAAAATTTATCATGTTTTATTTTCTTAACTTATTTTTATTTTGGATCATATTTATAAACTATATAAATAAAAAGTGTAAAAAAAATTATTATGGTTGAAAAAAGTTATTTGAAGTAAAAGAGAAAACTTAATTTAATTTAAAAACTATTATTAAGATTAAGAAAATCAATTTGTTACATAATTATATTTTTGTATTTATATAATAGACTTTACAATAAGATTAAATAAAAAATATTTTAATAAAATAAAATATTACATAAGTAAAATATTTGAAGAAAATATTAATATGAAAAATATATGTAGATTATAAATAATATAATTGATCAAATAGTTTATAAAAGAGAAAGAGGGGTATTTTTGAACAATTAGATAAATCATCATTTATTAGGGAGTGGCATTAGCCAAAAAGGAGTGACAATAGTGAAGTTTGTGTGTGTGTGTACATATATATTCATTGTTGAGATTTGTATCTCTTAATATTTGAAACACTTTTAAATTTTATTAACAATTTTTTTTTTTTTGGAAATTGTTGATATGGAACTATTTGTTTATTTATCAACCTTTAATTAGCCCTCAAAATGTCAATTTTATTTTTTTAGGTTTGTGCTAGATATATCAAAACGGGTTGACCCCGCCAGGTTAGTCCGTCAAAACCATCAATTTTAGCCGGTTGAGTTGAAGTGTTGAACTTGCTAAACAATTTCAGCCCGTCAAACCCCTCTTGCTTAACCTGAGGGTTTAAGTGGGTTGACGCGAGCTTGGCTTACAGGCCAAGACTTTTTTTTTTTAGAAAAATTCATAATTTATTGGTAAAAGAAAAGTAAAAAAATGTGTGGACCAGTAAAGATAAAAGTAAAAAAATGTGTGGACCAGTAAAGATAAAAGTAAAAAATATGTACACTCACCAATACAGTAACACTATATAGTTGACATTATTCACTCGAAATTAAAAATTAAAAATAAAATAGTGTCATAACTCATAAATAACACTATTAACAATAATATTTTTTAATCAAATTGGTGTATAGTTGTTATAGACTTGAAAATTTTGATATACATAAATAAAAAATATTTTTTCAAAACTTTCTTTCTAAAATATTCATCAAAATATTAAAAATTATTTTTTAAATTTCTTTTATTTTTTGATAAGTTGGCCCATTCTAACACCTCTATAAAGAAGAGATAACAAAAGCTTTGAATAACTAAATACCTCAAAATAATGTTTGATGTTTGTCAGATCACTTATGTACTTGAGCCTTCTATTGACTTGTTTCTCATGGCTTCTGTTATTGATATTTCCTTGTTCTATTAGCAAAAACATGATTGGTTCTAATGTTTCTATTAATGCTTTTAGCAAATCGAGTCACAAAAATAAAAAATCAGAACACAAATATGATGAAATTGGTACTAATTTAACAATAAAATGTTCACTAACCATGAAGCAAATTTGAAAGTGGAGACCTAGTTGACAATGATGAAGCAGACTTGCATCAGTTTTCTATACATCTCAATAAAATTGAAGATGACATGCATTATTTGGAAATACTTTCTTTCCCCAATATAATGGTCTTTTTCACAAATAGAGCATTACCACTTGAGCCCTCTGCATCTAAAAAAAGAAATAGTTTAGAGTATTTTTAAAATATGAAATTACTTTACAGTGTCCAATTTGGGTTCCTAAGAAGGAAAACAAGGTTGAATAAGTATTGCAAAAAAAAAAAAAAAGAAGAGTTAAAGCCATGCAAAACTTTTCAATAAAGATTTGTTCTTTTTTCCCGTATTTTCATATTTTTCACTTTGAAATAATAGTGCAAGAATGAGACTATAAATGTTTGTTGCCATAGCCGTCAGTTGTGTAGTAGCTAGAATACAATCACGAAGAGTCTCATCCTTATTTTATTATTTTTTCCTTCTCTCCTCAAAAACCTCCATTGGTAGTTACCAGTTTTTTAAACTAGTGGGGCAATGGGCCCCATCATCACTTTGCCTTATTCAAAATGTACCAACCTGCCATTAGTGTAAAATTTTATAATTCATAGACTGTGGCCAACCAATGCCACCATACCTTGGCTAGTATTTTGTACCCAAACAAAGTTTGATTTAACACTGGTGAGTTACTCTTCATATATTTACTTTCATCTGTGTCATAAATTTATTTTGGTTGGTTTTCTCTCATAGGCATCTTGTATCTATTTTAAATGATTTAACGTTTTTATTCTAACAGATTCAAAGCCTGGTACCTCAATTAAATAGGTATTGGCCAAATATATTAGGAGAAAATGGAAAATTTTGGGAGTTCTAAATGGCAAAAGTATGGTACTTGTTCTGAAAGCAAGTTTGGTCAATTCAGTTATTTCAAATTGCCCCTCAATATTAAAGATAGGTTGAATATTTTGAGCGCCCTTTCAAGGGCAGGTTTTGGGATTTTTTGTAGGAATAAAATAAGAAAATTGGAAAACTTGGAATATGTCCTATTCTAATAAAAAAAAATCTCAAAATATGCCTTGTTTTTTTAACTGTATATAAGTTATACGAGGGTGAATCAAATTAAAATTTACACATGAGTCACACAATGGTTGTATGACTTCTGCACGCATTGTTGGACACCTATAATGCATAAGTCGTACAAGGGTGGCACGACTTGTGTGCAGTTCTATTTGTACATAAGTCTCACCACCCTGCATTGCCTTATGTGTTGCTCTATCTAAAAAAAATCTTACTTAATCTGGGTCTCACATCCCATGGTGACTAAAAGTATATCAACTTAGTGTCCCATAAATTGAGTACAAATAGCATTACTCATAAGTGAATATAAAGTACATTTATGTCAAAACAAGATAACTATATTTGAGTATGTTTGATTTAGGTTTTGATAAACTATTTTGCAAATTATTGAAGTTAAAAAAATTGATTTATGTTTGAAAATAATATTAAAAGTAAGTTTTTTAAAAAATTAACAGATAAGAGGAAAAGAAATTAACATTTTTAGGTTTTTTAAAATCAACTTTATTAAGATGATATACTTTCACTTAAAGTAAAAATATAATTAGTCAAAATCATTAATTATAAGAAAGTGCAATAAAAATTTGTTCAAATAAAAATAAAAATATTAATTTTTACTTTTACATTTCACGTTAATTCTTTTAAACTTAATTTTTTTAATATCATTTTCAAACATAAATAAATTATTTTAAAATCAATTCTTTTAACTTCAATCAGTTTAAAAATAATTTATCAAAATCTAAACCAAACAAACCCAAATATAGTTATCTTTTTTTTCTTACATAAGTGTACTTTGATATTCACTGATGAGTAATGTTATTTGTACTCATAATTTTTGGGACACTAAGTTGACACAATTGCATCTACCATTAAATAGATGTGCATTTCTATATGTACATAAGTCAATTTAGGGTGGCGAGACTTATGTACAAATAGAACTATACGTAAGTCATGCCACCTTTGTACGACTTATGTATTGTAGGTGTCCAATGATGCGTGCATAAGTTATACAATCCTTGTGCAACTTACGTGTAAATTTTAGTTTGATTCATCCTGGTATGACTTATACACAGCAAAAACATGACACATTTTGAGCTTTGTTCAAATTAGGACATATTTCAAGTTTCTCAATTTTTTTATTTTACTCTTGCAAAATATCCAAGAATTATATTTCCCCTAATTATTTGTATATGTCAATAAAATTGAGTGTAATTATTATGATTGTTAGTTTTCTATTCCTATACTACCCTTAATAAAATTATTAGTAATAGGTAGATAGAGGATAAAGTTGGAATGGAGTCTATTAATATTTACTCTTCTCCACCAAATTTTATTAAATCCAAACAATGGAGTAGTTTAAAATTTCGCTTCTTTCCATTTCAATCCACCATACTTCATCATCTCATTCCAATGCATTGTATTTCTCACTCTCAGAGTGTAAATAAACTTTAGGGGGCTTCATATATAGGTCATTTCTTAGAATATAAATAATATTATGAGTTTGATTTCATTGTTAATGGTAATTTTCATTTTGATACACAATGCAGAAAATTATAAAAGCCTTTAATGATCTTGGATTTTATGATCATTAGGGTTTAATGACATATCCGGATCCATTGTTGAATGTAAGATAAAGTTGAATGACATACCCAGATACATTGTTGAAATCCTTGATGTCTTCCTTTTGTGTTCCTTCGTTTTTCCCCTCTCTTCCTTTTACTTTCAATTTTCTTTGATGGTGAAGAATAATTTTTCAGATACATTCCCTTTGGCAGCTTTTTCTTTTTATCTGGAGTAACCACCAAGCTTTTCAGAAGGGAAAGGGGAGGGACTTTTAAAAATTATTTTAAAACCCCCACACTAACTCTATTTACTGTTAAGGCATTAATGACCATCATCTTAATCCCCTTTTATTATAGTTAATCTATTAGTTACATGGTTCACACCATAATAATGTAAAATAATCTTACAATCTCCCACTTGGCCCATGTGACGACTTGAAGATTCAATAACCATAAGTGCACACTTTACATTGAAGTTATCAAGTCATTATCCTCAATTGAACTAAATTGATCGGATGATGGTGGTAAATGTCATTTAGCGACATAGTTCCTTCCATGCATCACAAAATCAACTCAACTCAAAGAACTTTAATCGAAGTGTACTGTAATCTTTGACTATAATGTCTTTCAAAGAACTAGCATGTTATCACACCAAATATTACATGTACAAAACATAACGTGGACAATAAAGTAAAATAAGCAGAAACATAACTGTAATTGAATTCATAAATGTCACAACAATACAAGCAAGACAGCCATACATATGTATACATATCATACAATTATGCTAACAAGGACTTATCAACGATACCCATTCGTCTCACATGACCAAAAAATGTTTTGGGTGGCAATCCCTTAGTTAGCGGATCCGCCATCATCAAATCTGTACCAATATGCTCAACTGACACTTTCTGTTTCTGCACTTCTTACTTGACTGACAATTACTTTAGTTCCATGTGTTTTGCACCCTTTGAGTACTTGTCATTCTTAGAGAAAAAGACAGTTGCAAAATTATCACAATAAATTCTCAGCAGCCTAGCTATACTATCGACAACACTAAGCCCTAAGATAAAGTTCCGCAACCATAATGAATGAATTGTGACCTCAAAGCTTGCCATAAATTTAGCCTCCATCGTAGAAGTAGCGATGATAGACTCTTTCCCACTTTTTCATGAAACTGCACCTCTAGCCAGCAAAAAAAAATGACCAAATGTGGAATATCTTGAGTCTACACATCCAACATAGTCTGAATCTGAGTAGCCAACAACCTCAAGGCTATTTGATCTCCTATAAATGAGCATGTGATCTTTTATGCCTTGCAAATACCTTTCTTTGCAACTTTCCAGTGGTCTATTTCAGGATTACTTTGATACTGGCCTACAATTCCAATAGCCAAACCTATATCTAGTCGGGTACATGTCTGGGCATACATTAAGCTCCCAACCATTGAAGCATAGGGAATAGATTATATTGCCTTTCTTTCCAAATCATTCTTAGGACATTGCATTTGACTAAACTTGTCTCCCTTTAGAATTGGAACACTTCCTGAAGAACAACTTTCCATCCTGAATCTCTCTAACACTTTATTGATATAGTCTTTCCAAGACAATCCTAACACTCCTTGTGATATGTCACAGAATATTTCTATTCCTATGACATAGGATACCTCATCCATATTTTTCATTTCAAATTTATTAGAGAGAAACTTCTTTACATCATGTAACAAGCCAAGATCACTAGTAGCAAGAAGAATATCGTCAACATATAGGACCAATATGACAAACTTGCTCCCACTAACCTTCATATAGATACACCGAGCAACAACATTCTCTACAAAACCATATGACAAAACAATATCATTGAACTTGAGAAACTATTGTCGAGAAGCTTGTTTTATTCCATATATTGACTTCTTTAATTTACACACCAAATTTTCTTTTCCTGTGGTCATGAACCGTTCGAGTTGGTCCATATAAACCTCTTCTTCCAAGTCACCATTAAGAAAGACGATCTTTACATCCATTTGATGAAGCTCTAGGTCATAATGAGCCACCAAAGCCATAACAATTCTTAAAGAGTCCTTCTTTGAAACCGGAGAGAATGTCTCTTTATTGTCAATGTCATCATTTTGAGTGTAACCTTTGGCGACAAGTCTAGCCTTATACCTTTCAATATTACTTTTTGAGTCTTGTTTCGTCTTAAAGACCCATTTACAACCGACTCATTTTGGACCTTTAGGCAACTTGACTAGATCCTAAACCTTATCGTCATCCATTGATTTCATCTATTCTTTCATAGCATTGAACCACTTTTCAAAATTGTTACATTCCATAGCTTACTTAAATGAGACTGGATCTTTATCAATGCTCAAGTCAGAATCTTACTCAAGTGAACAAACCACATAGTCATTTGAAATTTCTGGTCTTCTCTGCCTTTTGGACCTTCTTAAAGTCATATCTTGTGGTTCATTTACTATTTGCTTATCTGTGACTTGCACATTATTAGCCGGTTCATCATCTAAATGTTCATCTTGTGGGTTTTCGATATCAATTTGTTGTCTTGGAATGTTGTGTGACTGTGATACAACACAAGGGACAACAACCTGAGGAGAAACATTAGTGTAAGAGTTTCTACACGATTTTCTTGAATATCCACCTTTTGTGATTCCTTACTCCAACAGAATTGATCAGCCTCAACTATTCTAGTACTATGGTTAACAGAATAAAATATGTACCCCTTTGACTTTTCAGGATAGCCAATGAAATAACCACTAATGATACTTGCATCAAGCTTCTTTTCATGTGGATTATATACCTTTATTTCTGCTGGGAAACCCCAAACATGAAGATGCCTCAAACTGGGTTTCCTTCCTGTCCACAGTTCATAAGGAGTCTTAGGAACTGCTTTACTAGGAACCATGTTAAGTAGATATGCAGCGGATTTTAATGCATACATCCACAATGACAAAGGTACATTACTATAATTTATCATACTCCTAACCATTTCCATAAGCATAAGATTCCGCCTTTTTGTTACACCATTTTGTTGTGGCATACTAGGCATTGTATACTATGCATATATGCTCCTACTTTCAAGAAATCTTGCAAATGAACCTAGACATTATCCTTTTTCATTAAATTTGCCATAATATTCACCACCTCTATCTAACTTTAGAACTTTTACCTTTTTATCTAATTGCCTTTTAACTTCCTTAATAAACACCTCAAGGACATCTACTGATTGAGACGTTTCATGCAGTAGATACAAATAACAACACTATGTTTAAGATCTATTAGGGGACAAGAATCCAATCTTGTAAAGCCTTGAGCTTTAAGTCAACAAGATGTAAAATAGACTTGCATTCATGTTTATGTTTCAATGCCTTGCATATCATGTTTACTTTCAAGTCATCACCTTAAATCTTGAAGACTTAAAAATGGACTTGCATCTTCATGTTTAATTTCAAGTTTTGCATTTCATATTTATATCTCAAGTTATCACCTAAATCTTGAAGACTTAAAAATGAACTTGCATCTCATGTTTACATTTCAAGTCTTGCATATCATATTTATATTTTCAAGTCATCACCTTATAATGTTAAACACTAAAAATGATATTGCATAGCATGTTTATGATTCAAGTCAACACCTAAATCTTTAGAGCTCAAGACTTGCCCTTGGATCTTAAATGAAAATTTTAAACCATGGCCACACTCTTGTGTATGCATTCAGTTATGACATGATGATGGCTTTGAAATGGATTTTATTTGACTTTGAGGTTCAAATCTTGTGTCTTAGGACTATTGCAAGT
The DNA here is from genome assembly GCA_031216105.1 of Dalbergia cultrata. Lineage (NCBI taxonomy): Eukaryota > Viridiplantae > Streptophyta > Magnoliopsida > Fabales > Fabaceae > Dalbergia > Dalbergia cultrata. The sequence goes on from CM062350.1 coordinate 39,262,627, forward strand.
TGTGCCTTAGAAATTTTGCAAGTCTTGAAAACTCAAAGAATAATAAAAATAGTATTTTCATGAGCAAAAGAGTAATTAATGAAACTGGGGTTTTAGTTTTTGTTTTGGTGTCATTATTTGAGTTTCAAAGAGATAAAATAGTTTTCAAGTGTTTCCAATGACTTAGAATGATGTTTGAGAAAAACTAGCAACTAGAAAAGATCAAAAATGTGATTTCTAATGCTTTCAGAAATTAAAACTATGGCTACTGTTTTAACATTATAAAATCTGTTAGGTGCTGTTTGGAATGACTTAAATGTGTAAAAATTTATATTAATTGAGGGAAAAATGACTCTTAGCATTTTAGGAAAAACTAGTAACTAGAAAGGATTGAAAATGTGGTTTCTAGAACCCTTAGAAATTAAAATTCATGGCCACTGTTTTGGCTCCCTAAAATTCTGTGTAGTGTTGTTTGGAAGTGTTTAAATGTTTAAAAATTCATATTATTGGTGGTAAAAATTATTTCTAGCATTATGGGAAATACTAGTACCTAGAAAGAATCAAAAGTGTGATTTTTAAGGCCTCAAGGATTCAAAATTTTAAGCTACTGCCTTGACATGATTAATTCAGTCAAAATTCTATTTAATGATGGTTATAAGTGTAAAAATTACTATTAATAGTGATAAGAATTTTTTTAGCTCCTTAGAAAAAACCAGTAAGTAGAAAGGGTAAAAAAAAGAACATAACTTCTAGAACTATGAAATTGTGTATTTTTGAAAATCCCCAAAATTGTCCAGCATTATTTGAAAATGTTCATAAGGTTAATAATTAGTGGAAATCATTGTAATTGGTCTCTTAGACCCCTAAAAGATCAATTACGGGTATTAGGTTAAGTCGAGTTGCAGTTTTGACCGTTAGGGGCTAAAGAATTAATTACTGATAACTTGAGGATAATAATGTGAATGGTATTTGTGATGATATTTAATGCTTTGTATATGTATGTATGTATATGTGTGTGTGTGTGTGTGTATATATATATATATATATTCCGTTGAGCATCTCATATGCATTAGCTGAGTCCGGTCCTTGATTCCGGCATATTGGGTAGAAGTATGTTTACTTTTCAATGAAATGTTGATTATGGAAATGCTTATGTGAATCATTATATGATGAATTGCAATTATGATTGTTTAGGGTTTAGGGTTTATTCCGTTGAGCATCTCATATGTATTAGCTGAGTCCGGTCCTTGATTTCGGCATATTGGGTAGGAGCATGTTTACTTTTCAATGAAATATTGATTATGGCCATGCTTATGTGAATCATTGTATGATGAATTGCAATTATGATTAAGATATTTGAGATGCATAGTGATGAATTTTATTGCATGTAGCAATTTTGGGAAATTCCATTTTCAGCCGTTATGCTACCAGATTTTTGCCAAATTTGTGAACTTAGAAAAATTGTGAAATCGTGAGCCTGAAATATTAAGTCATGACAATGCACCTAATTATATGCTCATGTTTGCATCTCTAATTAACATACTAAGATTAAATGTGACATAAGACACATGGAAATGATCCTTTAGACTCCAGGAATTAATGGTTGTGGAAGGTGATCCAAAGAAGTTGCATGCTCATGATAAGAAAATTAAGTTAAAGTAAGGAAGTAACGTGTTTCCCCCTCTATTATCCTATATTAAATCTGGCGACGACTAGTTAAGTTGAGCTCATCCTAGGCGATCGATGAGGTGAAGTTTTGGTGATTATTGTAAAATCGCCGGGGAAGGTGGGATAGTTGGCTTAGGATGATTATGTGAGAGGGTGGTCATTAAGAAAAGAACTTGAGAGTTCAATCATAAGAAAATAAAGTAAAGATGCATATACATATCTTACATTATTATTCCATTGGTGCATCTAATCATGTGATGTGTGCTAAGTGACTTTATTTATTTAGCTTACCTCCTGCTTATATACCTAGCATTATGCTGAGTTATAAATTTGTACGTTTGTGTTATTTGCATGTGTTACTTATGATGTTAAGGTATTTTTATCCATACATGAGATGTATGTTCCACTCATTACAGTAAGACCCATGCTAAAAGATACCCACTTCTAATAAAAAGGACTTTTGAGAAGATTAAAATTGAACCTTATGCATGTACATCTCTTTTATAATGAAAACCGAAGTGGCTAGGGACGATGATGATGCCACTTGTGTTAGAGTTGAGAAGCCCTAGTGAGAATCTTGAATAAGTTTCTCATCCCTTTCTTTTCTTCCATGTCATCTCTAGACGAGGATGATGGCGTTGTTTGTGGTTTTCCCTGAGACATGAATGTGGGAGATACTCTACGAACCAGATCAGAGGGTCGTAGCAGAAGCATAAAGACAGCTTTCCCTTAGGCATTAGCTTTAGAGTTGTCATACCCTTATACTTTTGCGTAGCCTAGGCTTTCAATGGACATGTAATGGAGGCCAGCCTAGTTTTGCTATAATCATGTTTAGTTTTGATTTATTGTATGTGCAACCTTTAATAGCAGATTTAATATCATTGGATGTCCTTTTTGTATATAGGATGTCCCTATTATGTTACAGTTATGATATATTAATTTGGTATGTGTCATGTTATGCTATTGTTTTCACATAGATCATAATGAGGTTTATATTATTGCTATTGTTATGCGAGTATTGACCGATATCTATACACACAAGTAGCTCGCATTTTGATTTTAAAGTTTTTTTTAAAAAAAATTTAGTCGTATTTTCATTACTTGTATTTTAAAGAAGAATAAGTTAATTTCTGAAACAAAGGGGTAGCAACTAATAATTAACCGGAATGCGACTCGAGCGTATTAGGTTAAAAGTTAGGGTGCTACACACTCCCCGCAATGAATGGTGGGTGGATTTAAGTCATGGCCATACTTTTGGTCATTATTAATATTTTTCCAGCAATGTATAAATTGTTTAGGAAATTTTATAATGACTTATGCCAAATACATGCTTTCAAGGATTATGCCAATTTTCAAAAAAATTATTGTTTTTCACCGTTATCATAAAAACCTTATTTTAGAAAACTCATGGGACCATATTTGATACGTTGAATGTTATAGAATATCTTTTTCTCAGTTTATGAAATTATGAGACCTTAGTTTAATGTTTACAATAGAAATAATGATTATCATGTTTTTCAAACTATGGATTTCCTATAAAGATTTTAAAACATCAGACATGATTTATTGAAAGTGTTGAATGAAGTATGATTCATAACAATTGTCAGATACATACTCTGTTGGCTTCTGAAACCACTATGTCTACAAGCTGGTGATCCGTTAGGCATGATTTTAGAACCTCAGTTATGCTCAAGTTAGATTGTTAAAATATAACAATTGTCAGATACATACTCTATTGGTTTTTGGAATCATTATATCTACAAGCTAGTGATCCTTGGGCATGATTTTAGAACCTTAGTTATGCTAAAGTCAGATTGTTAGAATTATATGAATTCAGAGCTTTTAGATTTATCCAGTTTAACTGCAAGTTGTTATTATTATTATTATTTAATTAGTGAGAAACAGAACAACGAGTTAACGGCTATAGGATTTATCGTTAACCTTGGTACCAAGTAGTCTGCTAGAGGACTAGCTCACCCACAGTAAGGAACCTAGTGAGGTGTCCATTTATGGGACCTAGTTAAATGTCTATCAGATTAGCCATTGGCTCATATTTAGCTATTCATTTCATATATTTATGTACAGAATAAGTATTGTTTCTCTACTAGTCATTACCATGATTTCAGATAAATTGTTTTTTTAGTTAAGTTATATGTATCTAAATATATAACGTGTTTTATAGCAACTACATGTATATATTATATATTTTGTTGTTGTTCCATATGTGTTGTGAGTGGAGACTCACTCATTGAGTTTTGATAAACTCACCCCTCTTTTTCCTCCCCTTTACAGTTGTAGTTGCACATCAGTTATCGTACAGGCCCAATCTCAATAGCTTTGCAGCTGTTCTATTGGTGACTTTCACTTTGTAGTAAAGTTTAAATTAGGATTATGTTAAAATATAGTGCTCCAGTAGTGTATGATTATTTAGCATGTATGATTATTTTATGATTATGTTAATTTATCGTAATGATATTTTATGTAATTTCTTCAAGGAACACAATTTAAGATTATCTATTTTAGTTATAGGTTTTGAACGATTTAGAATAATTAAATATTTTATGTATTTTGTTAGTAAAGTTTACAAGAAGTTTTGAGGAATTTATTTATTTAATTAATTAATTATTTTTATGATTTATTATGTGTATTAATTTCATAATTTACTATGCATAATTTCATAAAATTAATTCCAGAAGGCTTCCATAAGGGACAATATCCCTTATGTACCAGTCACGATTTTTGGGTCGTGATAGGAAGAGGAGGATCCTGAGCTACACTTGTATCTATGAGAAAAGGAAGAAAAGAGGGGTGAGTTTTATTACAAAACTCAGTAAATGAATTGCCACTCACAACCGTACATGGGACAAGAAAGAATTATACATAAATAATAGTAATGCAACACTCATAAAACATTTCTATTTACTTGACATAATAAATGTCTTCTTTATCTTCTCAAGAATTACAGAAGAAAATAAACTATCCATAAACCATAAAATGGTACTTAGTCCTTAGCAAACATGAGCCCATGGCTAAGATCTTAACAGTCCCTGGCGAACCGTGTCCCTGGCGGACTGATCTAAAATAAGGATAACTTGGCCTTGGTGGGCCTTGGTATACCAAGGTTAATAGAACAACTGTCGTTAACTCATAGTTCTGTTCCTCTTGATAACTCTCTAATCTAAAACCAACTGAAGTCATGAAAGGGAATTCTATGTTTCTAAGTTCAACATTTCTCAACGAGTATAATAAACATAAAGCGTTAAGTTTCTTTTCCTCAATCGTAGCAAATTCCAATTTGTCCTAATCAAATCAGTTCATGAATTAAATCATATAAGATCTTCGTAGAGCGATTATGGTCCCATGCATTTGCTACAATATAAATTTTCATGCATAGATTTAAATGGAACATTTCTAAATAAAGCACATTTTCATATCATGCAAAAATTCATTTTCCAATTCTCTAAATACTCCGTAATACTAGAAAATAGCAGTATAATGACCAAACTAAGGTCATGAGATTGAACCCACTCACCTGGAGGGATAGACTATAAAGAGCCAACACCATGTAAGCTCCGGGGAGTAGAGATGACACCAATGTCTGCCATTGAAACAACAAAACTCATAAACAATCTATGGGAAGCTTTAGATTACCCTAAACATACTCTAACAACATTGAGGAGTACCCTCACTTGACAACAATAAGAGAAATAACAAAGCCCAACCCTAGACCTTGGAAGAGTAGAGAAAATTGGAACAAAATCTAACAACATTTCATACCTTTGAAGCTTGGAGGATGAAGAATAGGATTAGAAATAAAAGAAAGGAAAGGAAATAAGGGTTAGGGTGTTTAGCTTCGGTTTTTGCAAATGAAACCCATAGGGGAAGGGTTTATAACAGGGTTGGGGCTCTTTAATAAAACTGCATTGTTTTTTATATTGTTCTAATACGGAGTGTTCGCTACAGCAAGCCTTCTAACTCGCTTGCTTGCTGCAGCGAGCATAACTTGCTGTAGCAAGGCTGTTCTGCAGAAATTTGAAGCAACAGCACCTAAACTGCATTTTCTCTCATTTGGTAATGTCATAATTTATTTTATTCTCCATTAACTTTAAAACAATACATGTAAATAAGGAAATACCCCCATTTGGATTCAAATAAAATATCATAAAAATCGAAATCCCAACAAATCAAAATCCAAATTTTGGTTTAAATCCAAATCTTGGTTTTAGTTCAAATCCGGGAATCTTCAAGATTTCCTAAACTTGTGGGCTGAAATGTTTAAAGGTATCATAAAAATAATTAAAAATCACTCTTTAACTTATTTCCCTCTTAGGAATAATTGCTGGGACTTTTGATCCCAAGAATGCGGCTCTATCATGTAGCCCTCCAAGGAGGTGTAGGGTCCAAACTTAGTGAAATTCAGGACCCGGCAACATGGGTTGGTCCCGGGGGACTCTGAGGCTGTACAAAAAGAAATCTACTGACACGTATACCTTAGATATCACAAGCACACAGCAACATAAGCAACTCCATTGTCTTTCAAAACATCATAGATTAATTCCACAACAATTTATGAGGTTAATTTGATGAACTACTGGTGGAAACTTTATTAATATTTATCCAATCAAAACATCCCACATGCATAACTTTCGAAAGTAGTAGTTGTGACATTTGACCCCACTCTATAGATATGGCAATAGAAAATTGAATAACAACATAAGAAAATTTTGTACAAGAAAAAAAAATTATACTATCAACAATGCATATAAATAAACTTGATGAATTAATTAAACTATTAGTCTATAAAAGTTTTACAAACAAATCCAAAACAAACATGCACAAAGTAAAATTTACTTGCTCACATAAATTCCAAATGTACAAAAATAAAGCATAAAATATATATACACAAAAATGAAGCCCAAAGATTCATTTTAGTTAGGGTTAATGTATAATTTGTCAAGTTATTTCTAGTTTATTATGAATAAATACATATTTTCTATTTACAGATTTATCGTCTCATGAATATCTACGAAAAATATCTAGAATAAATACATGTAAGAAGAACTTACACACCTAGATAATATCACAGCCATTACTATGAAATACCATATAAAAGATAGGAACAATAAATAAGATCCAACATAGTCGTGGTGAAAGAGAGTAGATTGGTAATACTACGCATTGATATTTTCCAAACACAATTAATCAATTTCCTTTTTGTCATCTTATTAATTTTCCAAACAAGTAGAAAGGTAATTTCGTTCAATTCCTTTTTCCCCTTCTAATCCTTTCCTATTAATTCCAATCTGTTCCATTAGTGAAAAAAAAAAATCCAAAAACAATTTAGACTTTTGGAATGAAAGGGAGGGAAGCAATTTGTAAAATAAAATTTTCCTTGCTTTTAAAATCAAACTCACAAGCACACCTTTAGGCACTAAACAAGGCACCTTATTGAAGAAGCATTGCCACATCATATATATGAAAGGAATGATATTGAACATTGGACCTGATTGGCCGATTCAATTTGTTGAACTGGAGAATGGTTCGGTGTTCGGTCTGGGTTTGTAATAACCGGTGTACACGTGTCGATGGACAAGTTCCGTACAGTCCTAAGGTCCCTCGAGACCCACTGTTGTTGTCAGGTCTTGAATTTCACTAAGACTAGATCCTATACGTCCATGGAGGGCTATATGATAGACCACATTCTTGGGATTAAAAGTTCTGGTAATTGTTCCTCAAAGGAAAACAATTTAAAGAGTGATTTTTTTATGAATTTTATGAAACTTTTAGATGTTTTGTTTTTAGCCCATAAGTTTAGAAAATCTTGAAGATTATTGGATTTGAATCCAAACCCAAAATTTGGATTTTGATTTGTTGGGATTTTGATTTTTATGATATTTTATTTGAATCTAAATGGGGGGTCTTTTCTTATTTATATTTATGTTTTAAAGTTAATAGAGAGTAAAATAAATAAGGACATTAACAAGTGAGTGCTGAGACAATCCAGATGCCAAAATGATAAAAAGATGTAGTTTGGATACTGTTGCTGCATAATTCTGCAGAACAACCTTGCTGTAGCAAGCAGATGAGCCAGGATGCTTGCTGCAGCGAGCGGGTCTGATGTTGACATAGCATCAAACGACTCAGTTTTCATTTAGTGAGCCCCAAACCCTTTAAAAACACCACAAGGCTTAGGTTTTCTTACAGAAACTCGAAGCTCTCCCTTTCTAACCCTCTCCAAACCCTTCTCTACTCTTTTCCACTCAATCCTACTCCATTCCTTCTCCTTCCAAGATTCAAGGTAAGTGTTTGCTGTTGGTTTGTATTGGTTTCTTCCATGTTCTTCCTCCCTTATGTTATGGGTTATTATTTGTCTCCATTGCTGTTAAGTGTGGGTGCTCTCCCAATGTTGTTAGAGTTAGATTAGAGCTCTCAAGAGATTGTTATAGTTTAATATGGAGTTTGTGGCTTCAATGGCAGATATTGGTGCCATCACTTTCTCCCCTTCAGGTGAGTGGGTTCGGATTTATGATATGTTGATTATTATAATTATTTTCCTTAAATTGTGGCATGATTGCATGGTTTTAGAGAATATTTCAACAGATTAGAGATTATGATTGATTTTACTATGTGCGTGAAAATGATGATTTTCAACTAAAGCATGAAATATATGTTTTAACGCTAAATCATTGGACCATTATTGTTAAAGTGATTTTATTAAAGGGTTAGGGTATGATTATGACTTGATTGGAGATTTTATGAATTACAACGATGATTTCAAGAGTAAAATAATTATGTATTATAGATTTTTATGCCTAGAGAAATGTCAGAGCAGAGTTTTAGAGACAAATGATATGTTTTATGAATTAGAGACTAGATGACAGCTATAGAGAAATAGACAGTGAGTTAACGGATGAACCTCGATCATTAACCTTGGTACTAAGTTGTCCTAAGAGGATAGTCTTACAAAGTCGAGAATGGAATCTAGTTATGTGTCCAATTTAGATCCCAGAGGGATCACAGAGCAAAGAACTCGTTATGCCATGGTTGACATGCATAACTAGAGAATATATAGTTATATTGTTAAGAAATGCATAATCAGAGATCTTTGTTTCTCTAGTAGAGTACTTTTATTTATGTTTTACCAGAGATTTCAAGCTTTATTGCCATTATGTTATAAGTACGAATATGATTTCAGAGTTATTGCATTATATATATATATATTTGTTGTTGTCCCATGAGAAGGTTATGGGTGAGGGCTTGCTCACTGAGTTTTAGATAAAACTCACCCATTTCCCTTCTTCTATTACAGAGAAAGTAGCTTTTGCGGGTTCCTCTCAGCCACCTCTTCCCTAGAAATAGAGGTTTCCAGTCAATGAACTTTCACTTCGGAGTAAAGTGTCTTTTGCATTTTGTTTAGAGATGGAGTGCTCTAATGCAGATTGCGGGCAGGGTCCCGGATTATAAGAATAGATTTGAGATTAATTATCATGATTATTTTGTATTTACATGATTAAAGCCTTCATTACGCATTATATTTTGAGTTATAGAGATAGACAAAGAATTTGATTATGAAATTATTTAATTGGAATTTGATTTCAAAGAGCTAGAGATTAATTCAGAGAAGTTTTATATTGCTTTGAAAACGCATTTTATTATTAAATTATGTGTATAAAGAGACTTAAAAGTCACGAAACTTCTATGGGGATGTGATTCCTCACATGCTAATCATGTTCCCAAGTCGGGTTGTGACATGGTTGCCTGTTACGACCCGATCTGGGCCGGCACGTGAGGAGTCTCATCCCCACATGAGCCTCGAGACCTGTGTAATGCTCTATATGCATATTTAAATAGAAAAATCCATGTAAAATAGAATTGCATTTTCAACATATGAATTCCTTATTTTTTGAAATCAAGATATTGATAACTAAAATCTTTCCATACGCAAATACAAATATACATATCAAACTACTTTTGTCCAGAAACAACCAATTTCATTAAATACAAACCATAGTATAATCAAATATGTAAAATACAAAATGAGCTCTATATAAATCAGGACTCCTACCTGCATTAACTTTGGAGCACTGTACATAATCAAGAATGCTTCACTCAGGTGAAACTCACCAATTGATCCTCTATTGCTGCTAGAAAGTAGAAGGCTGGGAAGAATCTGCAGCAGCTGCTGTATCTGTAAATAGGAGAAAATAAGAGGGGTGAGTTTTTATACAAAAACTCAATGAGTGAATCCCCACCTACAACTCCCTTCATAAGACATCAGAAAACCATGTAACATATCATACTGATAGGAACAGTATAAAGCTTTCAAACATTTCATATAAATATATGTATATAATCAAATCATTCTTGGTCTTTACAAACAACAACAGTACCTAACTAGAGAAATAGGAATCTCTACTCTAGGGTTCTTCAAGAACCAAAATACTCTGCTCTATGATCCATCAGGGATCAAATGTAGACACCTAAATAGTTTCCATTCTCTGTTCTATGAGATTGTCCTTTCGGACAACTTGGTACCACGGTTAATGATCATTTAGCTGTTAACTCGCTGTCTATTTCTCTACAGCTACGGTTTAGTATCAATAGAAAATCAAGTCCTCTCTCTATGATCCACAAGGGTTTCTACCCTAGGGTTCAAAGTTTTCTCATCTGACAGTATCCAGTATACTAGAAATCATCTGCTCAACATAATAACTTTAAATATTCAAAAATCATAATCAAATATTCATATTCTCATTTCAACAACAATGGTCCCATGGTTTTCATAAAAATCTATAGTTCATGCCATTTGAAAACCATATTCCTATAAGCTTGAATGATCAACAAAAACCTCTAATCTCTTTATAGAATTCCCTAAAATCATCATATAAGGCATATTTTTATGCAAACAGCTCTAATGCATAACATAGAGATGACATGTTTGAACCCACTCACCTGGAGTGGTAGAATGAACAGGAGTGACACCAACAGGACCTTGGGAGGTAGGAACCGCACCACTATCTGCTAGTAAAGCAATAAACCCTTGATCAATCTCAGAATAACTCTATTCTAACTCCCATCAATGTGGAGGAGCACTATGACCATAGGACAAGAAGGAACCCAAGATCTACCCTAAGAACAAGAAAAGGATAGAGGAAACAGAAAGCAAAACTAGTAAAATCTATTACCTTTAAGCCTTGGAAGTGAAAGATTGATGTTAGATTGATAAAAATGGGAGAGAGAGAGAGGTTGGAGATGAGAGTTTCATGTTTCCTAGGGGGTTGGTGGTGTTTTTGGACAAATAAAGGTTCTGGACCCCGAAATGGGGTTTTCAAGTGATCTGTCGACACTGCGGTGCTCACCAGAGAGCATGAAAATTGTCTCTCGTACCGCCTTACTGTTCACCTGACTGCTGTAGCGCTTACCAAAGAGCGTAAGAACTCACTTCTCACACCGACTTACTATTTTGCTGACCGCTGCAGCACTACAACGCTCACCAGAATGGTTTTTCACTCTCTAGGATTGTCTCGTACTCTCTAGAATGGTCTCTCACTCCCCAGAATTCGCTTATTTACATTTCTTAATTAAAGTCAAATCATTTATTTTATTTCCTATTAACTTTTAAACATAAATGTAAATAACGAAATACCCCCATTTGGATTCAAATAAAATATCTAAAGAATCTAAATCCCAAGAAGTCAAAATGTAAATTTTGGATTTTAGTTCAAATCCGGGAATTCTTACGATTTTTAAAACTTGGGGGCTAAAAACGAAATATTTAAAGCTTTTATAAAATTTGTTAAAAATCATCCTTTAACTTATTGTCCTCTTGGGAACCATTACCGGGACTTTTGATTCCAAAAATATGGTTATATCATATAGCCCTTCAAGGACGTGTAGGGTCTCACACTTAGTGAAATTCAGGACCTGAATTTATTTAAGGACACGTGTGCTGCTCTGCATTTTCCTAGGTAACAGTATACCTAGGGTATTAGATTGCCCTTCAAAACATGTTTTCAAACAACCATTCACAAATTACAAACCACCTTGGGCCGCCTAGGAATTGGTAAAACAAAGATGATTAGTTCTATTTTGGAGAATTGATTCCTTAAGAAAAAAGAAAAAACCAAAGAAACTCCAGACTAATTAAAAATGTTGGACAAATTAAACATTTTTCATGATTCTTAACAGACTAATTTGTCCTTTTTTAGAGTGATCAATTTCTTGGACATTTTGAATTGGCAAAGACGTATTTGTGTTTTTTTTTTCCTATCTAAATTGATCAATTTGTTCAATACAAAATTTAAGAGCACCAATTTGAGGGTTTTCTCTTGAAAAAAAAAAAAACTGTTTTAGTCCCTCTAAAATTTCGATTCAGACAAATTAGTTCTAATAAAAAATGAACTCCCAAATTGGTTCATGTGATCTTTGCAAACAAAAAAAAAATCTCAAATTAGTCATTGTAAAAATGAATTGTTATACAAATTAGTCTTTTTATCCAACTTAATAGAGTAATAGCTTGTTTGATTATTCAATTTTATAGGGACTAATTTATTTATTGATTAAATTTCATAAAGATCAATTTAAGTGTTTATTTATTATTCTGATACTAATTTGTCTCACTTGAAATATTAGAGGTGATAAAATAAACATTTGGTCAAAATTGAGGGTGAAATGGTGCAGTTGAGAAGAGGTTTGAGACACTGAAAAAACCAGAGTATTGCTGGGAGTCCTGCAACCACCGCCGCTCGCATCGTCGCCCGCTTTGTCACCCACAGCCGCTGACGACGTTGTCCGTTTCGAAGCCACCGCTGTCAGTCACACTGCCCTCCGCCTGAGCAGCCACCATCGCAGCTGGGTCCTCTCCTTCCTCTGCAAAAATGTTTCTTTCCAGCTTCTTTTTCGAGTTTCTTTCTTCTGATCTTCTAATTGTGATGCCAATAACTCAATATTAGTAAGGTTTGAGATTTCTGTTGTTTAAAAGTGTCAAAAACAGGTTGAAAATTATTGAGGTTAATTAGTAGTACAAAGAGTCTGTCACTATAACTCACTGGGCACCGCTTGGACTTAGAGATTCTCTGTTTAGAAGTGTCAAAAAAAGGTGAAAAATATTGGGGGTTAATTAGCAGTATAGAGTTTGTCACTTACTCACTGTGCACCGCTTGGACTTCTTCACTGTGTGTGCGTGCACTGCTTGGACTTTTGAAAAAGGGGTCTGTGGCAAGAAAAACAAAAGAATGGAGCAGTAGCATAGCACTGCAAAATCAGCAGCAGCACTTGTTGACTGTATTGACCACCGCTTGAAGTTGCCAGCAGCTTTCTACTGTTTTAGTGATTTTGGCCCGCCATAAAAAAAAAATTTTGGTTCTAGACTCTACTATTTGAAACTCATTACCAGTTTATTATCATGTTTTATTGGGGATTTTAGTGTTTAATTGTTAATGTGGAGTGTTTAATTGATTAGATAAATTTATGCATAATAGTAGTTATATGTTTTGCTGTTTTTAAATGCCTCTTTTAGTGAGGCGTGCGCCTTTTGGTTCCCCTTTTCGCCTTTGACTACCTTGGTTCAGATGTTGTTGGATTCTAATGTTATTATGTGAATGTAATTGTGTCGTTGTTTTATTTGTTTATCCTTGTAGATTTAGATTCAGAACTTGGCACTTTTTCTGGTATGAACTGTGGGCTGCCAAGTGAATTTATCTGCATATTGAGTGAATAAAAAGGGGAAATGTTAACACAGATATATGCAAAACTTGTGATTAAGCTAGATAATGGCTGAGTTGCCACGAGCTATGAAAATGTGTTGACTTTTACTTCTTGCAAAGCACAATCATGAAGTGCTACCGAAGCAGTAGGCATGGAAGAATCACATTAGAAAGGCCTGGGTGACAGCGCAAGTAACAGGAGCTGATCAGGGGGTGGGTCATGGACTGGTGCAGCTTGCATATTTTGTTTAAATTTCGAAGTTAAATTCTCAATTAAGGGTGCTCTGTTACTACAAATTAGGAGTCATAATGGGGATTGATTGTATTATGGGGTGCAGTTATTTGTTTGCTGTTTGCTATGCTAGGCGTTAATTTGGATATGCATATGCTTATGTACTCCCTCACCCCTCCTCCTTTACACGAAGGTTGAGCATTGAATAAATTATCAAAAAATTGCTGCAACTATTATGTTGTATGGGTTGTGTTAGTGACCAATGCAACATATCTACTATATTAATATAAATTTTACTCTATGATATTCTGGTTGAATCCCCGAATATATCCAAACAAAGCTTAAACGTTAGTGTTTCCAAAGTTATAGCCTTTTGGACCAAGGTTTTAGCATATATCCTACTTTTATTTTTTGTGAATAAATGGGGCAATGATCTTTAATTTTTGTGACTAAAGGAATTTTCTTGCACTTGGCCCATGTAACAGGCTGGGGGAACTGTAACTGATAATTACTTTATCCTCTGCAGAAGATCTGAGGCTCTTTGCTGCCGTACAACTAGTCGTCTAAGCATTGACAATGGAAGTGGTGAAAAAGTTTCAGGGAAAATTCAAAAGGGCTAGGGAACAATTAAATCGATGGGATGAGCTTCAATCTTGCTTAATTTCACAGTTTAGGAGTGCTTCCCATATCATTGACAGGTTGCAGGTAATTTTACTACTGTTTTCCAGTATGAAAACAAAATTTTTTCCTCTTTATCACATTGCCAATTGTTGTAGTTCTGAAATTACTTGTGGGCTTAAGTAACTGGTACAATTGCAAGCAGGTGCTTCAGAATTCCAACTTTTATGGTGGTCTAAATTGTGACAGCGATGTGCGAGATGCTCTTGTGGTAAACCAGATTAAATCTTTGGATAACATTTTGGTGTCCATGAGAAGTACTTTGTAAGTTTCTATTTATTTGTAATTATTTTGTCCCTGATTTTTAATCCCAAAATGTCACAGCAAGGGATCTCTGGTCATATACAATGTTAAGGCTTTTCTTTGTCACTGAGTTTGCAGTTGTATTTTTTCCTATTATTTTTGAGTGAATGGCTTGAGGGTGAGCCTCAGCACAATGGTAAGGTTGCTATCTTGTGACTTGGAGGCCATAAGTTCAAATCCTGGAAACAGTCTCTCCACAAAGTGGGAGTAAGGCTGCGTATAGCTACCCTCCCTAGACCCCGTCGGGTGTAAGCCTCGTGCATTGGGTCGCCCTTTATTTTTGAGTGAATGACTTGTACTTATGACAAGCAACTTGCAATCTTGTGCTTTGGGTAAGTTGTAAAATTCCCAATATGTTTTCACAAAATTATTATTTGACTTGAGAACTGTCTATGGTCAAAGATTGTGTGTTTTGACAATCCGCACAATGGTTCAATATAAACTAGAGACAGCATTAATTGGAAAGATATACAATCCTAATGAGATCGGAAAAGAAGTTCTATGCATGTTCCTAATTGATCCTTAAATATATACGTGATATGTTATCATATTTACATGATATGCAGAAGATATATCTAGAGAATTATAACAATTTGTATGTTTATTTTGGGCTTTTCGGTATTGAAGCTCTTTTAATATTTACCACGCACAAACATGCAATCACTTTAGTTTTTAAAAAGTTTCCACCAAACATTTCTTTGAGAGTATCATTCAAAATTAGCTTCTTGAGGCAACTTTTGCATGAAGCTATTGAAAATAATTGACACTATCAATTTAGCCTTATGATGTTATACAATGTCCAAAATAGAAGTCACATATAACAATTATATACACAAGTTAAAGATGTTATATCAATCAAAAGGGTTGATATATGCAATCATGTTGATCATATGTTAGTTGTGACATTGGTTTTCTACAATTCTCTATTAGTTTCTTACTTACCTAGAATTTATCCTTCTCCCTGTGTTCTTAATGAAAATCTGAAATGAAGTGTTTCTTGGTTCAGCTTCTATAATCAAGCTTATAAGCTTTAGTGATCTCTAGATGGTGATGAGTTGTTTGTTTTTAGTTATTTATTTGTCTAAATTTGATCTTTAATTGAATTTTCAGGGAAGAATTTCATCATATTGTTTTATTTCTGGAGAAAATTCATCATGATGGTAGGCAATTGGTGAAAGGTAGTTCTTCTTGCCCAATCATGAAGCACCTGCAGCAGCGAGTTGGCATTAAACCTAGCCTCATTGATTGCTTAGATGGCCTGTTTTTTCTACATGATATACATCATTCTGAGTAAGTAATAATGCCTGGGACTTTTTCTTATTTTGTGCTTGTAGACCATCCAGAATTGTGTCAATATGACGGACATGAGCTTAGTGTTGAATTTTTAATACATAAAACTTTAATTGAAATATTTTAAATACATGTGCTATATGAAATGTTTTACACTGCTCCCCAAGCCCATAGAGCTTACCAGTCTTTTACAGTTGGAAAACTAAAGATTTTATCGTGAGGATACATTTCTCAAAATGAAGATATCAATGACAATGTCAACCTGGATTTCTTGTTAATGAATACAATCACTCCACTTCCTTTGTGTAAAAATGGTCATGCATCTGATACAGATACTGTATAATAAGAAGAATATGTGGCTGAAAGCACACCGATTGAAATTAGTGTCATTGCTGGGGTAGAAGCTTTTTAAGAGCTAAGAAATGTATTGTTCTTTTGTTTTCTTTCTGTGGTAGGAAAAATCAAGCATTTTAGTCATCCATCTTCATCATTTGCTGGCTGAAACTAATGCCAAAGTCTAAAAATGGTTATTGATATTGGAATACAATTTTCTTTTAAATCTTTTGTGCAGAAGTGCCTTGTTCATTGATTTTCCCTGCAGATGAAACTGCGTTTATCGAATTACAAGTTTGTTAAATAAGTTAATGTTTCTCGTTTTCCTTTTGAAACAGGTATCTGTTGAAATCTGCAATTATCTCAGCACTATTAGCAATTGCCTTAAAGCCCAGGTTTAATCTGCCAGTGCTAGAATCTAACCTTTTAAATGTCAGAATAGTAATAGATGCTTTCAGTTCCCCTTTATGTGCCTTTCTTTGAAAGGATTTGACAAGAATGCCTCATCTCTGCATATCCCAGATATCAACTCCCTAAAAGCCACTATGATCAGAACACCAAAGAAAGACAAAAATGTAACTCTACCCCATCTTAAGTTAGGGAGCATAATTAGGAACACCCTTGAGGATACAAGCATTCTTCTCCAAGCACAGCGCCCAATAGGTTTTGAAACCTGAATGTTACCTTGTGCAGCTCCCCTCCCCTCAACACCCCCGAAAAAAACTCCCCAGAATTAGTCATTTTATGGTGCAATTGCGGAAAAATAGGCCTACTATCTTTGAGCTAACTTTGCACAAACATAAATTTTAGGAGAGTGAAGTTTGAGGCTATTTACAAATAGGCATTTTGGATTGTTCCTGTTAATTTGGCGCAATTCAAACTTGCAGCTTGACCATGAGGAGACATTCCCCTACCAAATGTCATCCTAGAACTTAATAGTGCCATTAGCCCAACACAGATAAGTTGTCTAAATGAAGTGTATCCTTGGGAAACAAACTGCCAAGGGCTAGCATGAGTTGCAGTGATAACTGGATTGGCATCCTACCTGGATCATTCTGGACCATACTTTCTCGGACCATTGAATTACTTGGTGCCACAAATAAGAGAGGCCATAGCCATTACTGCCAAAAACATGGTTTTATGTTACCAAATTCCCAAAGGCTATATCCTGTTCATTTTAGGTATAGCAAACTTCCCTACAAACAAGATTGTCTTTTCTCTGCTCACCCACTCCTAATCAATGAAAGTACTCGCAATTTTCTTTACTCTCTCGGCTACACTCACAGGGATAGTTGAGGGGAATGCAAGACTAACAACTTTCAATAATTGTAATCCAAACTCCCAAGAATAAAAGGTCATTCTCCAACTGTCTGGGTGCTTGGAGGACTTGATCCAAAAAAGGCTTGTTGATGTCAATGTAAATAAACCCCAAAGTAAATGAGAGAAATTTCATAACCAGCCATGAAAGCATTTGAAGAGAGAAATTTGTTCTCCACATTCAAACCCATTGGTTTCCTGTTAATCAAGTTAATCCTTTGAACCAGAAATAGCCTCAATAAAATAGTAGTACAGACATTCACTAAGGTATCACTGTCCTATGAGAAGACAGCTGTATCATCCGTGAACTGAAGATGCTAAACCTTAACTTCCCCTTGACCAACTTTTATATACCTAATATAAGCTCCCTATGATAGTTCTTGCAAATAAATGACTTTCCTCTTTCCGAACTCATCATTTCCTAATTTTTTATTAATGTAGGTATATATTTACTATTTATAATCATAGGAAAGAGTAGTAGTTGAGATACTACTTGAAATCCACCTTCTCCGGCTGGCATCAAATTCATTACTATCTGAATCCTTATCTTGGAAACCCAACTTAAGTGATTGTTTACTTCTCAAAATCCAACTCAAAAACCAAGACGAATTTCATCTATTTTTAACATCTTCCACTACCTTGTTCATTATTGATGTGGGATCTAAATTTTTTGTCTGCCTGTGGCATAAACTCCCTAGTTTCGTATTTTTCAGAAGAACTTGGATGAAAATAAGCATAGAAAATGAGAGAAAAGAAAAAGGAAAATAAGAATGAAAACCAAGATGGTAACTGGTGATCTGCATACATCCCTTCTATATGCATACACATTGCTACATCTATCCTGTAATATATTCATGATGCTTACTTTTCATTTGCCAGTGCTTAATTATTTCCATTTTTTTATGTTTATTTCGATGCTGCTCAACTTGTCCTATTTTATCTGTGTGTATTTTGTGCTCATTCTGCATTAACTGCTTTACTTTGCAGTGCCAGTGATCTTGGTGCTCTACAACAACTCTTGGTTGATCAACCGAATGTTCTTAGTGAGGAAGGTATGCAAGAGTTTTCCTGGGGAAGAACTGATATTTTGATGATTAACAAGCAAATTGTTTGAACCCGCACCTTCTCCTTCAATATTAGACATTCCTTGGTATGAAATCTAACCCCAACACTGACAAGCTCATCACTGAGTTTTTAAAAAGAATAAGCTAGCTCATCACTGACAAAAAAAAATTTCTCCAGAAATGTTTTCAATGAAAATGGGACACAAGATATGTTAACAAACCTATTAACTATTTCCAAGTCCGACTAGAGAGCTTATGACACCATGATATCACTTGAAAGGTATACACACGTCATTTTGGAGTGCTTGTTCAATACTGAATGCATGATAAAATAAAATACCTATGCGTCAAACTAAAACAATGGTTGAGTACTCAAATTTTGGAATAGCATTTGAAATTTTTACCAAGACTACAAACGGCAAACTAAAATTCTGAATATCAATAAACTCAATCTATGAAAGCAAGAGGAAAATAACTAGAGATTTCCAAATACCAGCCCTATAAAAGAAATGATGAGAGGGGAAAGCTGATAATTAAAAGAAAGAATAATAAATGTTACATAAAGTGGAGAAAAATAATAAAGGAAACCCTAATAAGTTAAAAAGACTCACAAGGAGTATGTGCTCCCTGTCCTCTATGTCCATTTATCACCAATTTCTTTTCATACTATAGTCGCTATTCAAAAGCATCCTACATGAGTGGTTAAGATTTTCTAATAACATGGTAATATATAATTAGGTGAAAACATAAAAAAAAAAAAAAATGGGGTTTCACAAACTGTAGCTCAAAATTAAACTTGTATGCTACTGTCGTTTCTTACTATCTGACTTTCTGGTGCAGTTAAATATGTATTTGACATCATATTTGCTGAAGAACTGTGCTGATGATACTCTGTTATGGATATTGACTTTTTTGACTGGGGATACTTGATCTTTTTATACATCATTCAATGGAGGCTTTTGATTCTACTGGCAAGATTAGAGCAACATGTTCTCTAGTTTTGACCATTGAAATATAAAGTGATAGCAACAGTATTAGAGCAATATGTATTCTGATGTATGCTCTTTGATTAACTCATGAGGTTTTGATCTTGGTTGCGACCTTGGTTGCAACCAAGGGAAATGTGTTGTTCCGTTGACCACATTCTGACAGTCATTTTACTTTGAATTTTTTTTAAATGTATTCTAATAAATTTATGTTGTGTCTTGGTAGTAAGCTTTTAAACGCACAATTCGTTTTGCTCATAATAATTTTGATTAGAACAAACAATAGACTCCTTTTGAGTGTTGCCAACCTTGCATGGCAATGTGTGAGTATAATCAATATGTTCATAGGGAGGGATGTAATACCCAAACACAGAACTTTTGGCTATGCGGGAGGGATTCAATATATTTAGTTTGATTATTATGAAGAGGATGTTTGAACCTAGTGATTTACTTAAAACAACAAATGATAGAAAGTTTATAATTGTTTTAGCATCTAAATATCAAGAAAAGTACTACTCAACTAGAAACTTATCTAGAAATTTGTATCCAACATGAATACTAGTCTCTAGATGGATTAATGGGTCATACTACTTTGTTTCATCCAACAATTACTGTGATCTCTAGCAAAGTTTTTGTTTATATTTTTCTGGATGTGTAATATTGTTCAAATATCAATTATTTGATAACATTCTTGTTTCACTTATCTTAAAGTAAGTTTAATGACCCATTACTAAATGTGTGGATGAGGAAGAGAAAATTGATATAGTGACTTAGTCCTCGTGATGATTGACGAGTGACTTAGCCCTCTTGATAATTATCTTTCTATGTCATACTCAACTTCTATAATGATCTTGAGCTAAGGTCGAGAATGTTAGCAACATCGGGATATGGAGTTGTTTTAAAAGGATACCATGTCGGGGCAAACTGATAATGAAAGTAAATTCGAAGTTAGAATTCAAAGACATTGATTGGTGTTCTTTAGTTGATTGTTAACATAAATTATCTGACTTATGATTCCACTTTCTTGATAGTTGAGGGTACTCATTGCTAAGAGGTGAAAAATTAAGGAAAATCCTCCTGATTGTAGCATAAGTTCTTAGATCATTTTTTTAGGTCTTAAATATGTTTTTAATCTTTATAAATACAGGAATTTTTTGTTTTGGTTCCTATAAAGAAAAAATTAGTTTTAATCCAAAACATCAAAAATCATGTTTTTAATGCTTAGAGAATATTAATTTTTTTTAATCAAAATTAAAGATACTTTTTAAGAATCAAAACCAAAATTTTCTATAATTTTAAGGATTAAGGACATATTTAAGTGTATTCGTAGGAAAGACTTTAAAGGTAAATTAAGGATAACATTTTCCATCCTTAGGTTTTGGTGATGCAGGGACTTGGCTGGATTACGTTTCAGAAAATCTCACTAGGACCAAAAAATAAATTTGGAACTAGAGGTTAAAAGCTTCTAAAAATAACTCATAGAAATCAGGCAATCTCATCCGTTATGTGTAATGATTTTTGGATCGTGACACACTTGTAACCCTCATATGGGACAAGTATCAAATGCATCATAGATGAAAACATTTTCATATTTTTCTACATAATAGTCTCAAAACCATCATTTTATTCTCTGATCTCTGTGGGTGTCTCATAAGGTACCATATTGGGCACCTAACTAGGTTCCATCTTTGATTTCTCTAATAAGGGGAGATTATCCTCTGATGGACAATTTGATATTAAGGTTAATGATTTTTTTACAGTCATTAACTCACTGTATGTTTCTCTATAGCTATCATATTGTGATACCTCAAGTACAAGTGTTAGTGGACAAGCTTTGTATGGCCCTATAATTCCTCAGGACCCACCCATGTTACCGAGTCTTGAATTTCATTAAGTCTGAATCCTACAACAACTTTGAGGGCTATATGATAAAGTCACATTCTTGGGATTAAAAGTCCTAGTAATTGCTCTCCAAAGGAAAATAAGTTAAAGAGTAATTTTTAACGAATTTTAGAAAATTTCTGGCTGTTTCATTTTTAGCTCACAAGTTTAGAAAATCGTAAGAATTCTCGAACTTTAACTAGAACTGAGTATTTGGATTTTGATTTTTTTTTTATATTTTATTTGAATCCAAATTAGGGATATTTCCTTATTTACATTTATATTTTAAAGTTAATGAAAAGTAAAATCAATGAGGACATTAACTTAAAATTGTAAATAAGTGAGTATTGAAATAACCCAAATGCTAAAATGACCCAAAGGTATTGAATTAGGGTTTACTAGTTTACTGTCATTGCTATAGCGGTCCAGAGCTGTTATAGTGGTTACAATATGCATTTTGGGGCAATTTGATGGTCTGAGGATTGTTATAGTGTTCAAAAGTATATCAAGAGGACACGGGACATGACTAAACTGCTATAGCGGTCGTAAGTGATGGCTTGACTGTTGTAGTGGCCTATGGCCGCTATAGCGGTGTCAGTGGGACAGAAACAGTGTCAAACGATGCCGTTTCACTTAAGTGATCCCTCATCCTCTTTATATACCCCAAGCTTGGGATTTTTCATACCAAAATCGAAACCCTTCTTCTCCAAACCTTTCCCACTCTCCTCCACTCAATCCAACCTCCAATCCTTCTTCTTCCAAGAGATCAAAGGTAAGATTTTATGGGTTTTGCCATCCCCTTCCTCTCCATTCCATGTTCTTAGGTTTGGGTTGTCATTGTTCTCCATTGTTGTCAAGTGGGTTACTCCTCCAATGTTGTTAGAGTTATGTTTGAGCCATCTAGAGGTTGTTAGAGTCTAATTTAAGAGTTTATGGTTGCTCTATGATAGTTGTTGGTGTCATCTCAAGCTCTCCAGATCAAGTTGGCGGCACCATATACTCCTGGCTCCAAACGGTGAGTGGGTTCAAACTCATGACCTTAGTTTCATCATTATAACTATGTTTTATGCATAATGATTGTTAAATATGGTATTAGAGATGAAAATATGGATATATATGATTTTGCAAAGCTATGACTTCGAATATACAGCATGACAATAAAATTTAGAAAAACCATGGGACTATGATTGATAGATTGTATGTTATGGAAATGTTTTATGTGAAACTCTAAAAGATTTATTGCAAGAATATATGACTTAATAAGTTATTATTTTATCAAACATGTTTTAAGAGTTAATGATATCTTTATGCTTCAAGACTTGAGATTTCAAAATATGATTTTAGAGTATTCAGTTAAAACATATATTGGAAAAAAGTGAATAAGAGTATGATTGACCTTTTGGAATAAATATGTTATATGGTTTCCAAGTTTTATAATTGTGAACCCTAGTGTTTGAACAAAGATATTATAGTTACCAAGTATATGAGAATATTTTAATGTAAGAAATGAATTTAGAACTTCAGTTTTGTGGTACAAAGAGGTACAAAATTCAGTATGATTCCTAGCAACTGCCAGATATATATTCTGTGGGCTTGAAATCGGAATGCTTACAAGTGGTGAACCCTTGGGTTCGATTTTCACAGCCACAGTTATACTAAAGTCAAATTGTTAGAGTTATTTGAGTCCAGAACTCTTAGAGTACTAAGAATTTAGGGGCTCTTATTTGCCAAGGACTGAGCACCCACCCTTCATATTTAAATGATTTTATATGTATCCAAATATTTTATGATTTTAAGAGTAGAATAATTATATAGAGTTTTAAACCCACAGAAGAGTCATAACAGAGTTTTAGAGAAATGATTAGTTTTTATGATTTAGATACTAGACGGTAGCTATAGGGAAACAAACAATGAGTTAATAGCTGGGAAAAATGATCGTTAACCTTGGTACCAAGTTTCCCTTAGGGGCAATCTCATAGAGCACAGATGAAACCTAGTTAGGTATCTAATTTGGATCCTTAAGGAATCCTAGAGATAAGAAAATTTGTTATACCATGGTTGTCATGCATAGCTAGAGAATATATCGTTATGCAATGCATAACTAGATATCCGTGTTTCACTATTATAATTCTGTTATTTATGTTTTTGGAGATTTTTGATGGTTTTCAGAGAACATTTGATTTAAGATCTATTATGTATATGTATGGAAATAATTTCTAGTTAGAGTAAGAATTTAGATATTCTTTCTTTTTATTTATGAATTTTATAAATTCAGAGACTTCTTTTCTTTTATATAGTTATGCATATGAATATCAAAGGGTTTATTGCTGCATGTATATTATATATTGTATATTCCTTGGTTGTCACATGTGGGTGATGAGTGAGAGCTCACTCACTGAGTCCATCAATTCACCCATCTCCCTTCCTCTCATAGTTATAGGTTCAGAGGCAGTTCATATTCCTGTTCCATAGGCGTAGTTATTTCCAATGGTGAGTCTTACTTTGTAGTAAGGCCTAGATTAGGACTATGTTAAAGTAAAGTGCTCCAGTAGATATGCAAGTAGGATCCTAACTACGCATGTATATTGATATATTATAGTATTTTTAGAGATTAAGTATATACTTGAAATATAAACTATGGTTAGAGATTTATATGATGAGCTAGAGATGTATTTGTAAATCAGTTTTCAAATATCAAGATTTTCAGTTTAAGATTAATACTACATGCTGAAACAGTTATGATTTCTAAATCAATGGATTTGGATAAGATGTTTTCAGAGCTTGAAATATTAAATACTTTCAGTTTATAAAATTAAATATTAAGTTTTAATTAGAGAAAAGTGCTAAATATATAGAAGAGATCATATTTTAAGAATTATATTATGCATTTAGAGAGCCACGTCACCCAGAAAGTTTACATAGGGATGAGATTCTTCACGTGTCGGTCGCGTTTCCAAGTCGGGTCGTGACACATAATCTTTAAATCATGAAAACTGGGGAATATACCTCTAAAACTTCATAATTGGGTTCTAACTCTAATCTTATAAGTTCAATCTCATAAATATACCATTCTTGTAAACATTGGGGGTAATCATGTCACCTTTACATATTTGTACTCATAATCAAACTATTCATAAAATCAATTTAGCAACCAAATGGTCTCATGAGGTTCATAACACATTTTTCATGCTCATTTGAAAACATCAAATTCATAAACTTGACAAAATTTTCAATAGTTCATACTTATCTTGAAATAGTCTATAAAATCATACATTTATTGCATAAAGCTAAGAAAATATCTTTAATAACAAAAATATGGATTACAGGATTGAACCCACTCACTTAAAAGGGAGGAACATATAGTGTCAACACTAATGGGGCTTTGTGGAGCGGGAATGACACCAATGTCTGTTATGGAAATAACAAAACCCATAAGTAATCTATAACAACTCTAAAACAACTCTATGAACATTGGGAGAATACCCCCAAACTTGACAATATTGAAAAACAATAACACCCACAACATGGAGGGGTAAGAAAAAAGAAGAATTTAACATAAACCATAGCTAAGTCCTTACCTTGGAGCTTAGGGGGAGGTAGGATTAAGAGATGATGAGAGTGAAAAGTGGAAAAGAGCGTGACAGTTAGATTTCTGATTTTCTGAAAGAAAACGCTTATGGAATGGTATTTATACGGTTAAAGTTTCATTTAAACGAAAGTATGCGTTTTGCACTATTATGACATAAAAGGTACCCCATAGTGGTCTAGGACTGCTATAGCAGTTTTCAGAGACCACCTCACCACCCCAATGGACAGTTTGACCATTATCCTTAACCGTTATAACAATCTCAGATATGCCTTTTTTTGCACTTTCATGACTTTATGGTTTCAGAGCCTTCTTGACAACACTAGTGGGTCCTGGGGGACCCTAAGGCCATAATAGACTTATCTAGGGACACGTGGATCTAAGATATCACAATTTGGAGCCTTGTTGATCCAGGAATTCAAGAAGGAGCTAATTCAGTCACTCAGCTGGCGATGTCTCAAATTCACTAGGGTGTAGATTGTTTAGTATTTGGCAAACTTATTAATGCCAATATTGCCAAAGATGGACATAATATTTTGAATCTCCATACAAAAGTGTGGAAAAGGCACAAAAATTAAAATTGTAGTTCTTATGCAGAGAATACGATGTCACGACTTGAGGCATGACCAACACATGAGAAATCTTATTTCCACGTAAGTTTTGTGACCTGGATTTCTCAATATGCACAGTTAATAGTGAAATGTTTTAAATAAACTTCTTTTTCTATACACAAATCACCAGTTCCTCAAATTCAAAATAGTTAAAATGATCAAAATAACTCAATCTGAACTTCCATAATCTGTCTCTAAGGTTTGAAGTCATAATATAACATATAAATATAAACTGCTCTGATTCAAAAATGTCCATGAAACTAATACAATTAAGTCATTAAACAAAAAGTGTAAATATACTATCATAGTATGCAAAATGTAAAACACGATCTAAGGTGCAGGATCCTGTTTGCAGTGTACTGGAGCACTTTAAACAAAATAAGAATGCTTCACTTATGTGAAGCTTACTAGCCAAACTCTACTGCTATTGGGAAGATGGTGGAGAAGATTCTACAGCAACTACAGTATCTGTAATAGGGAGAGAAGCAGAGGGATGAGTTTTTATTCAAAAACTCAGTAAGTGAGCTCTCACCTAAAATCCCTTTTCATGGGACACCAAAAAAACAATGCATGAAATCATAATAACACTTATAACACTCAAAATCTTCATAAGCAACATATATATACATATATTCAAATCATTATGTTACAACTCAAAAAAATGAATTTTTTCAATTTACTTTCATACCGAAATCATATAAACTTATAGTTTGGTAGTTCTTAGAGAAATAGTAATCTCTGCTCTGTGGCTATGTCTATCAATTATGATCTAATTGCTTCTCTACTCTAATATGTGATTATGTCTATTAATTATGATATAATCGTATCGTTGTTATGATCTGTGGTTCTTAAAGAATCAAATTTGGACACCTAAATATGTTCCATTATCTGCTCTGATATGTGAGATTGTCCCTTAGAGATAACTTGGTACCAAGGTTAACGATCAATTCTAGTCGTTAACTCGCTGGCTATTTCTCTTGTCATGACCCAAAAATCGTGATCAGCATATAAGGGATATTTTCCCTTATAGAAGCCTTCCAGAATTAAATTCATACACTCATGCGTAGTAAATTACTAAATTAATGCTTATAATAAATCATAAAATGAATAGATAATTGAATAAATAAATTCCTCAACACTTCTTGAAAACTTTATTCATAAAATATATAAAATATTTAATTGTTCCAAATCATTCCAAAATCCATAACTGAATAGGCAATCTTAAATCATATTCCTGAAAGAAATTACATAAAATAATATAACCTTAAAATAACCATGTATGCTAAATGATGTCCAAGGGTCCTGTCTGCACACTACTGGAGCACTCTATTCTAACATGATCTTAATTTAAGCTTCACTTATAGGACAACTACAAAGCTATTGAGGCTGGGTTTGAATGATAATTGATCTACAACTGTAACTGTAAGGGGGAGGAAAAGGAATGGTGAGTTCATCAAAACCCAGTAAGCGAGCCTTTACTCACAAACCACATGGAACAACAATAACATACATAACATATACATGCAACTGATAAAAACATTTTATATATTTAGACACATATAACTATACTGAAATAATAATTTATTTGAAATTGTGGCAATAATTAGTAAAGAAACAGGAATTATTATGTACATAAATATCTGAGCTAAATAGCTGAATCTGAGCTAATGGCTAATATGATGGGCACCTAACTAGGTCCTATAAATGGACACCTCACTAGGTTTCTTACTATGGTTGAACTAGTCCTCTAGCGGGCCACTTGGTACCAAGGTTAACGATCAATCCTACAGCCATTAACTCACTGATCTGTTTCTCACTAGTTATTAAAAAATAATAACTTGCAATTAAACTAAATAAATCTGAAAGTTTTGAATTAATATAATTTTAACAATCTGACTTTAGCATAATTGAGGCTCTAAAATCATGCTCAAGGGATCATCGGCTTGTAGATATAGTGATATCAAAAGCTAACAGAGTATGTATCTGACAATTGTTATCTTCTAACAATCTGACTTTAGCGTAACTGAGGCTCTAAAATCATGCCCAAAGGATCATTAACTTGTACACATAGTGATTTTAGAAGCCAATAGAGTATGTATATGACAATTATTATGAATCACACTTTATCTAACACTTTCAATAAATCATATATGATATTTGAAAATATTAATAAGCATAGTCTAAAAAATATGGTAATCATTATTTCTGCTGTAAATATTAAACTAAGGTCTCATAATTTCATAAACTGAGAAAAAGATATTATATAACATGCAATGTATCAAATGTGATCCCCATGAGTTTTCTAAAATAAGGTTTTCATGATAACTGTGAAAAATAATAATTTTTCTAAAAATTGGAATAATATGTGAAAGCATGTATTTTGCATAAGTCATTCTAGAATTTCATAAACAATTTATATAATGATGAGTGTGAACACCACAGTTTGTCCAAGTATTTTATTTTCATTTCACTATTTTGTTTCTTCCATTTTTGTTAGCCCAATCTTTTTTTTTTCATTTTAGTTTAGGTTCCTAGCCCATCCATTTATTTTATTTCACTCCATTATTTTGGTTCTTCTTTTTTGTTTGTTAGCCCAATACTTTTCCCTATTTTCTCCAACTTGTGCTCGTTGGTCCATGGGATGAAGAAAAAGTGAAGTTAATGCCTGATGTTAAGACATTTAACTCCCCGAGTGTACAAATAAGAAAAATTGAAAGAGAGAAGCGGGAGCTAATTTTCAGCAAGAGACACAGAGAGATCAGAGAAGGGAGATCAGCAAGAATTTGGCTAGTGGGTTCAACAAAATACATAAACCAACCTGTACCAAAATATTAGGAACCCAATTCCATCATTCCCAACCATCCTAACCATCACATTACAGTCCAAGTGCCATAACCATCCTCACAAATTCATTGTCATTATTACACAACCTCCATCATCACCATCATCATCTCTTCCACCACAAAAATGGCCACAACCACCACAACTATCACCTTCATCACCCACTATCATCACTAAATCCACCATTACCATTCAAAATCACAAGGCCCAAACTTGAAAAAAAAAAAAAAGATAAAAACCAAAAACCCCCTTTGCAAACACAAACCCCTACCACCATCATTTCAACCCACCAAGAAAATCTTGACAAAATTATAACTAATTATAGATCCAAAACTTTTTCAAACCAAAAGGAAAGCTGAAATTAAAAACCAAGAGGAAGTGGGTCATCACCATTGTCTCACCAACTAGTGAAAAGCATGCGAACCAGCTATCGTCCAAGTGGCGGAGAGCCTAGCCACATGCATCTCCTTGCTGCGAAGCTCTCACGCCGTCGCTTCTTCCTCTGCGTCTCCCAGCCATGACCCCCTCCGTCTTAGCTCACCAAACATCGCCGTCCATAGCTTGGAACCTTTAGCGCCACAAATCTGCCCTCACCTGGACAACATCGCGGAAACTGCCACCACAAAGCCCAGACCCACCGCTGCCCAGCCGCTGTTGTAAGGCCTCTTCCGCTACTGCTCTGTAAATTGCTACCTCCTCTTGGGTTACCACCCACTACCATATCTATCTTGCCACTGCTGTGTTTTGTGCTGTGACACAAATAAAGGGCTTTTTTACCCAAAAAAAATAAAAAAAAAGATTAATTACAGATTTGCACATGTAATGAGATGAATTACCGATATATATTTGTTTTTTATTTAAAAGGAATACGTAAAACAGTACCACATATTATTCATTTTTAGTATACAAAGAATACGTAAAATAGTGGTACGTAATAACATAGAATCCGTTTTACATACCCACATATTCCATTCAAATATGCAAAGCAATGATACGCGGACAATGGTCACGTATTCTTCACAAAACCATTTTCCTTTCACGTATTTTGCATATTTAACAATTCGTGTATTTCTTTCACGTATTATGATTCGATGTCTATAAATTCTCGCCCTCCCAAGCTTGTTAACTCATATTACACCCTGTGTGCGTGAGTTATTTGTTCACATATTTTAAAAAAAATGTCTGGGAGATATTATTTACTTGTTCATTATAATTGTGAAGTTATTCAAAATTCACAAGATGGAGTGAAGTTTTGTTGTCAGAATCTCATACTTATAAATGTGCATTCATCTATGAGTATTTCAGACGTTCACAGCAAAATTCTTCAAAAATTAAGAGAAGGAAGCAAACAAATAACTCAGATGATGTATCGACTACCTATATTGATCAGTCAAGGAGTAGTGCGGTATGGAACTTGCAGCATTGATACTAATGATGATATGATGATGATGTTTGATTGCCATAGTCAGTTTCCCGATCTTCATGTTATGGAGGTATTTGTAGCTATGGAAGATTTGCAGCTGAGTTTTGAAGGATCAAATCCCCTTTAAGCTTTTGATGGGATGTCATTAGCTCAGACTCCTATAACAATTTCAAGGCAAAGTCCAGCGCAAAATGAAAATGTTGGACAAGTAAATTTGGAAGAAAGGACCAGTGGCTCGATGTTGAGGGAACCTACAATGGAGGGCGGTAGAGAACTTCAACTAGATGGTCCAATTGTAGGGTATGAGCCTTATAAGTGATTTCTGAAGAGAAGCTGAATGACGGTAAGATTTAATTTCAGTGTTTAGATCTTTTATATCTTTTAAGAATTTGTAATCAACATTTTTTTAAATTGTTCGAATTTTATTCTTGAATTTGGTAAATAGTTATTAATTTAATTAGTGTTTTTTGTAAAATTTTTCTCTTTAGCTCAAATTCTCATCCATGGATTACTATGTTATATTTATTTTAAGAATGTTGTTAATTTATTTTGTAATATTGCTTAGTCAGGTATTCATGCTTTATGTTATTTATTTTACTTTGATGTATGTAGTTAGTTTTATGTTGGTTGCTATAGGGCGTCTGATTTTTTTCAATAAAGGATTTATTGTTTAAAAAAATTAGAATATTACAATATAAGGAACAAGTTAAATACTTTTAAAACTAAGTGACATAGTGGAAGCCGAATGAAATTTTTGGACCCGTAGAAAAAGTAATCTTTATCATTGAGTATAATTGATTATTTACAATGAATGTTATGATATTTTAATATTAGTTGAAATTGTTTAGTGCCACAAGATGATTGTTTAGTGCCACAAGATGATGACGATGAGATAATGGCCCTAACCCAAACCCAGCCATTAACACAAACTCTCATGCATTCTGAAAGTCAACGAGTTGGTCACTATTTAAGTTTAAATATGGAAGAAGCTCAGAGGAGCATGGACGGAGGGATGAGGGACACTGTGGTTAGTGAATATACTGTGCAATCATCTGGAGAGTCCCCCTTGCAAGATGGCCAACAATTTCCCAATAAAGAGTCTGTGTTGCTTGCAATTAAAAATTATAACATCTGAAGGGGTGTTGAGTACAAAGTCTACGAGTCAAATCAAACAAAATATCAAGGAAAATGTAAGCACTTTGGAAATGGGTGTAACTAGAGCATCCATGTCATATATAGACGGAAGAAAGGGATATGGGAGGTGCAAAAATATAACGGAGAGCATACTTGCTTGGCTAGAGGAGTTTCACAACACAGTTCCCCACTTGGATGTTGATGTCATCACATCTTGCAGTTTTTCTTTGGTGGAAGTCGACCTGACAGTTCCTATTAGAGTGTTGCAAGCCTCAGTGCATGAAAAGTATAGATTTTCAATTTCATATAGGAGGGCATGGCTTGCAAAACAAAAAGCCATTGCTCGTATCTTTGGAGATTGGGAAGATTCTTATAATCTTCCGAAATGGTTACTTGGTTTGCAATCTTTTATGCTAGGTACCTTTGCATGTTCCACCTTTATTTATGTTTTCAAAATTATCGATTAACTAATTTTCATTTCTTTTAAATTATTTTCAAGTACAGTGTTTGAAATTTCAAGTCTGCCTTACTATGAAGGAAATTTAGTTAATCCCACATATGTGATGTTTCATCGGGTATTTTGGACATTTCCTCCTTGTATTGAGGCGTTTAAATACTGCAAGCATTTTGGTTCAGTGGATGGGACTCATTTATATGGCAAGTATGGGGGTACATTGCTTATGACAATTGCACAAGATGGAAATTCGAACATTCTACTAATTGCATTTGTTGTGGTTGAAGGAGAGACAACCAATGCTTGGTCATTTTTTCTAACTAATCTTCGACGACATGTGACACCACAGCAAGGAGTTCTTATAATCTTTGATAGTCATGCTGCCATAAAAGCCGCTCTAGATGCAGAAGGGAGTGGATGGCATCCTCCACAAGCCTACTTATTGTATTCGCCACATTGCTTCAAACTTTGCCCTAAAATTCAACAACAAAGAAGCTAAGCGAGCTCTGGTCAATACAGCATATTCAAAGACTCAGGTAGAGTTTGACCATTATTATAGGTGGGTGGAGAGCTTCAAACCGGAATATGGTGCATGGGTCAAAAGAATCACCCTTTCAAAGTGGACTCAGCTTCATGATGAAGAGCGTGGGTATGGTCACATAACAACTAATCTGTCCGAGTGTATTAATGCTGTTCTAAAAGGGGTCCGCAATCTTCCTATAACTGCAATAGTTAAAGCAACATACTATTGTCTTGCTGCACTATTTGTCAAATAAGGTCTTCAAGCCCAGGCTCAACTTGCATCAGGTGCCAAGTTTTCACAAGCCCTTTTACGAGCGATTGAAATCAACAGGCAGGCGACCACTGACTTTTTTGTTACTAATTTCTCACAAGCCAATGAGTCCTTTGTTGTTTAGGAGACCCAACACATGGGTGGTTCAAGATATGGTACTTATAGAGTGAGACTCAGGGAGCATTTGTGTGACTGCGGACACTTTCAAGCTTTGCATTATCCCTGTCGACATGTACTAGTTGCCTGTGGATATCCAGAGGTACACCTAGATTGGACTACTTTTGTTGATGAGGTTTACACCTAGTTGCCTGCGGGCTGTGCAGGTAGCCAGGTCATAGTAGGCGTCGCTGCTCGCAGGTATTAGGCTCTAGCTCTACTCAAAGGGGAGCCTCACAATAATTTTAATTATTTTCCTATTTTACCTTGTGTAGTAAACTATTGCCACCTTGGCCATTATCTACTCATTATAGCACTTTAATTATCCAACCTAGTATTATTGTGTACTAAAATGTATGTTTATTTTGGAATTTAAGTAATTCTCATAAGTATTTGTGTTGATGTCATTTTTTTCACATCACTCACTCAATGCAAGAATATAAGAATATACTAATATATAACTGAGAACAAACAGGGACAAAGTGTTTCACTACAACTAATAAAAGTAAAATAACTGCAATTACACAAACATAAGAAATTTATAAGACTTTAAACAAAATAACATAAATGTCTCGCTCTCTTGATTTGCCAAATCCTTAGACTCGTAGGTCTGTCCATCACACCTACAAAAGATAACACTATAGAATTAACTTAACAAATTAAAATAGGAGGAATGTGTAACACACAAATTAAAGTAACATTACCTCATGAACTAGCGGTTCCACCTGCGACGGATGGGAGCTCCAATGTGTCCTCCGGTGTAACATCTACAAGGGCGAATGTCACACATAGGTCTGCCAGCCTACTGCTCCTCAGGTAGCTGATCCATAGGCTGCTGGCACTCTGGGTCCTGCTGTAAATGCCCTGATGGTGAAGTTTCGTCCAAAAGATCAAAGGATGGAATCTCACCCACATGCTGCTGGCTACTCCCACATACAGGAGATAGTGAGTGCTGTCTAGGTAGAGCATTTAGATCAAACTCATGTGCCCTATGCTCCTCCGTCATCTGGGTAGTAGCAGCATGATCTGGGGACCACCCTAGCAATCTGTAGATGTCCGCCTATGTCAGGTCCTGGTCTGGGTCCACCTGATGGAGTAGGTCTGTATCAGCCGCCTACTGTCCTGCTATACATGAGCCAGACTCATCGGTTGTAATACCCTGAAAAAAAAAATCTCTTTGGAGACCGCCCAGGCGGTCATTGAGACTGCCCAGGCGGTCATTAGAAATAATAAGTTGGTGGGAACTCTCTGGAAACCGCTCAGGTGGTCATTGTGACCGCCCAGGTGATCATCAGAGCGATAAATACCCCCACTCAGGTCCAGAAACTTCACTTTTACACATAATACACCCCCCAAAATCGAAGGAGCTCATTCTCTCCCCCAAAATTCACTCTCAAGTCCATTTTTTCCACCTTCTCTTAAAATCAACTTCAATATTTCACTTCTAAGGCTTTAAGGTAAGTTATTCTAGTGATTTCTCCTCCATTCTCTCTATTTCTCTTGGTTTTTGGGGGGTTAGCATGAGAATTTTCTACTTCTCAAGGAGGTAGAATTCTGTCAATGTGATAGGGGTGTATTTGAGTGATATAGAGATTTTAGCCGTTAATCTAGAGTTCTGTTGCTTTATTGATAGATACTGGTGCTGTTCTCACCTCCCAAATTCTATTGGTGCTATTCCTGTGTCTACTGCCACTCCAGGTGAGTGGGTTCACATCTGTAGCTTCTATTTTTATCATTACATCTATTTTTATCTAAAATATGAAAGTTCATGTGATTTTAGAGTTATTCTGTGAACTGTTGAGATTTCTGTGAACTATTGTGTTTTGAACTGCTGATTAGATATGAGCACATGTTTTCTTGAAAACCATGGGACATCTATCTTCCAAAATGAGATTTTGTATAATTGTATTGCAAATTTGACCAATTAGAACTGGTTTTATGATGGTATGGTTTTGATCAGATAATCGATATATAGAAGAGATTTTGAACCCTAGGATAGAAGACTTTGAAATTGATAGAGAACAGAATGAGGTTTTAGCTGAGCTGGCAGTAACTATAAGGAAATAGGCTGTATGTTAATGGCAGTTAATCCGTTGGTACCAAGTAGCTCGGGACAGAGATTTCAAAACCTTATTATCACACTGGGGACGGCGATACGTAACACCCAGTAGTGACTGTCGATATTCAGAGGCTTATTGGCACACTGGGAACAGCGATACGTAACGCCCAGATATGACCAAAGATATTTAGAGACTTAGTGTCATACTGGGGACGTCAATACGTAATGCCCAAATATGACCAGACATTTATATTCAGAGATTACTGTTTCTCTATTAGACTACTGTTAGGTCAGATTGTAAAGAACCAAGATTTGAGACCTTGATTATAACTATGAACTACTTTTATGTTAGTACTGTTACTATTATTACTATTTTTGGTGTTGTGTACCTTCTTTGGTGTCCCATGAAGAGGGGTTCCAGATGAGGGCTCACTCATTGAGTTTTGGATTCAAAACTCACCCCTATGTTTCCTTCATATTTTACAGATACTGTAGCTGCTGAGGGCACTTCTACACCATCCTCTTCCCAGCCGCATTAGATTCAGTTGCTGAGCCTATTAGGTGAGGTGTCTGATATTTTGCTCTAGACGTGCTCCAGTGTGATGCAGGCAGGACCTCGGACCGTAGAGCATGATCACATTGTGCATAGCTTTGTTATTTTATATACTTTTTGGGACTATATAACCTTTTTGCTTTTCATGAACACTTTATATGCACATGGACTATATGTCTATTTAGTGACATTGCATATTTGTTTTTTTTTTTAAGGAATGGAACCATGTCTGGTTTTTTTTTTTTTTTTTTCTAAACTTGGTTTTTAACAACAGGTGATTTCATGTGAAATTAAGGATTTATTTTAGGGATTTTCTTAATTAAAATGCATACGTAGAGACGATACAGGTCACCAGGCTTACGTGGGAATGAGATTTCTCACGTGCCAGTCACGTGCCAAGGAGGGTCATGACATCGGTATACAACTGTGGTTGCAACTGATACTCAATCTGAGTGCTACCCTAGCCCGTCTGGTAGCTACTCCCAGTAGGATCAGGTTGAGTGCTGGGCTCACCCGAGTGGTAGCCATTCCCACTAGGATCAGGCTGAGTGCTAGGCTCCCCCCATAGCCTCCACTCTCGCCAGGGCCCCTATCATTGCCACCATGGCCATCATCATCATTAGCAACACCATCATCATCAGGACTCTCCTGTTGAGGCTGTCGACATACAATGTGGGTCCCTACTTGAGCACGTCTCTTAGCTTGATGCCTGTCCGGAACATGATCAAGGCTCTGTGGAACATGCACCATGGGCACATGTATGGGTGCATCAGGAAGCAAGTGTGCATGATGTGGAATACTAGGAGTTAAGACCCTGCGGGCAACATCACAGTACCATGTAAAGTACTCCACTGTTGGCACCTGAACTGACTCGAGCCAATGTTGTATG
Source organism: Dalbergia cultrata (assembly GCA_031216105.1). Lineage (NCBI taxonomy): Eukaryota > Viridiplantae > Streptophyta > Magnoliopsida > Fabales > Fabaceae > Dalbergia > Dalbergia cultrata. The sequence goes on from CM062350.1 coordinate 39,298,562, forward strand.
ATGATACATCTCTCATGTCTTATGGCCCATAAATTGTACCATACCCCATAATGGTTCGTCCACCAAGGCGACTGCCCTCGTGCATCCTTTCCAATAAGCCCATCAATGTTTAGTGGCTCTCCTAGGATGGGCTGCTGTGCACCAAATTGTCGAAGCACACGATCCACCTGGTGCCACTCCACAGTTGGGAAGCATAGGAGGGATGTCACGGAAGTCCAAAGGCGTGACTATTGATATACCCACTCTGGCGAGGTCATAAGTATCTCCTAAGTGTCATATGGAGTCCAGATGAACTGCAATTGCATAAAAAGCCATAAGTACCTGGTGCAATTATTTGTATTAATCAAAATATTTAATCTAAAAAATAATATACTTACATCATCATGTGACAGCAAATCAACCTGCATCCTCATAAGCTGTAATCGATTGCTTGTAACATCCAGTAGACATCTATATCTATGCCACCTGAAAACAAATGCCATGTCCATATCTCATTTAAGGACCACCAATGTTTTGCTTTTCAATTGAATTTTCGCATATTTATATTGCATATTATAACAAACAAAGAGAGTTTTAAATATAAAGTTTTAAAACAGAAAAGTAAATATGACAAACCTCATGGTCAGTGGAAATTGTATACTAGTATCAACTCTTGGACTCAACTGTGGCATTCTATACCAAATCCAAGATTGGAACAAATAAAGACATCCACTAAAATCCATGGCATAAATGCCACAAGCCCGGCTAAGTCCACGGTAGAGTACGGACAGCACAACAGAACCCCAACTGAGGCTCCCACACTCTTGAAATCCCGCAATAGCAGGAGAAACCTCACATGTGCCTTGGAAGAAAACATGTCTGGAAGCAGCACAGCGCCAACGGTAGAACCTCTCTCCTAAGCCAGTCCATGAAGAGTGTATTCTTATACACCCTCCGATAATCTTCTGATGGCGCCCTCCCTAGCAGTTGCTCACAAAGCTCCCATATGTCCATACCCTGATGATGGAGCCCCCATGAACCCATGCAACCACTCACGGGTCCCCCATCCACTCTCAGCCCCAATTGGAATGCCACATCCTGTAAAGTGATGGTGCACTCACCCACAGGCATGTGGAAAGTATGCCTCTTGGGCCTCTAGCGCTCCACATATATGGAATCTGCAAAGCATGCCAAAACCCTGCCTGTATCAAGTATGGTTGAATACGGATATCAGGAGCTACACGGTTAAAGTCAGATCTACCGCGCAGAACTCTACGAGGCTACATAGAGGATATAAAACAAACATAATTAATTTACTTCAAGCCAACTTAAACAAACTTACTACAATACACTACACTTTCTAAATTCCATAACTCTTAAAAACTGATAGTATAAGAAGTATTTTCAACTATTAAGGATAATTTTTTTTAATACATCTATCAAATTCACCATCTATAATAAACAAATATACTAAAACCTACAAATGATAACCTACACTTAAAATGTTCAAACCTAGAGTCTCTAAACTAATTGCAATAAAAACCATTAACTTAACAAAATGGAGACACTAACTAAATAGATCTTAATGATTAAAATCTTCAAAATAATATTTATTTATTTTTAAGATTTTTTATTAAAATAAGTATTAATATACTATTTTTATTCCTAATTATACTATTAGTTATAACAAATAAACAATAACAATTTGTATCCTACAATCTACAAAGCTAGAGTCTCTAAACTGATTGCAATAAAATCATAAATTTAACAAAAGGGAGACACTAACGAAGTTATTAAAATCTTCACAACATTAATTTTTTATCTTTAACAATTTTTATTTAACTAAATATTAAAATTAAATTTTTATTGCTAATTATACTATTAGTTATAAAGAATAGCCAATAACAAAATCTACAAAGCTAGAGTTTCCAAACCGATTACAATAAAATCATAAACTTAACAAAAGGGAGACACTAACTAAATTTTTAAAATCTACACAACATTATTTATTTATCTTTAACAATTTTTATTAAACTAAATATTAAAATAAAATTTTTATTGCTAATTATTCTATTAGTTATAAAGAATAAACAATAAAAAAAATTTTATCCTACAATGTACAAAGCTAGAGGGTCTAAACTGGTTGCAATAAAATCATAAACTTAGCATAAGGGAGACACTAACTAAATTATTAAAATCTTCACAACATTATTTATTTATCTTTAACAATTTTTATTAAACTACATATTAAAATAAAAATTTTATTTCTAATTATACTCTTAGTTATGAAGCATAAATAACGAAACCAAAATTGTATTAACCCTAACTTTCTAACTTATTGTTGTCAAATACATAGAACATTAAATCATTTAATTATAATAATGTAAAGGAAAAAACAATTTCTTAACTTACATGTGTCTCAAAATTTGCTGAAATGTGTCCGCATTGATCTCTTCGATAAATATTATTATTCTCAGCCATACTGAACTATTTACTTCTATTCTTCTCCTTCCTTCTCCTTACCTTCCCGTATCTCAATTTTTCACTCTCTAAACTAATAACTACAATACGTGAGTGGTCCCCGACTTGTTATATACTAGATGGGATCAAAGAATACGTGATAGACATTGCGTTTTGATTGGAAAAGTGGCACCCAGAATACGTGCTTACATGCAACGTATTGGAAATGAAAAACGTCTCTCCATCCCACGTATTTTTACTGCTGCATCTGACACTACACATGTCGGAGAAATTGTTTTCAAAGCAATACGTGAAATATCTTCACGTATTCAGTCTGCTCATCTGCCACGTCCAGTCAATGTGGGAAAATGTGTTTGCCTATAATACATGAAACTTAGCAACGTATTGTGTTTAATAACACGTGGTACTGTTTTACGTATTTCTTTTAAATAAAAAAACGAGTGTATATTGGTAATTAATCTCACTACATGTGCAAATGTGTAATTAATCTTTTTTTTTTATTTTTTCGATAAAAAAGCCCAAATAAAGTTTGTTGGGTTAAAAATCATGGTCTTGTGAATCTATGTTGTGGGGTCTGGTTCTTCCTTTATTTTATTATGTGTGTGTTTTGCATTTGGGTTTGGGTTTGCATGGGGTGTCAGGTTCCCTTTTTTGTATTTCAATTGGATTTGTGTTGGGTGGGTTTGGGCTTTACTTGTTTTTTAAGTTCATTATTTGGGTTTAGTTAGTTTAGGTAAGTTTGGGCTTTGTTTTTCCTTTTTGGAAGTGTGATGTTTAGGACTAGAGTTATTATGGTTTGTTTTGTTTCTTTTAGAGCATATAAAAAAAAATGAAAGTTTGATCATTTTAGACTTTTTTAGATGAAAATATTTTTTCAAAAAAATCCATGCAACAACTTGTGATGTTGATGTATGAATTATTATCCTCAATTTTCACAAGAATATAAGGGTTTGTTGTATAGTATACACTATCCTAAATCATGTGCAGGAGTATATTTTAATTTCTTTTATAAAAATATTTTTCACAAATAAAATCAATTAACAAACATTTCTTTTTCATAATTAAAATTCACCAACACACTTATTTTCTATAAAACTACGTGGCTTTGAGTTCCTCATTGCACTAGAGAATATATTGGCATAGCTAATAACTATCAATCCAAAATTAATTTTTCACTAAATTGTGTTATCTTTTAAATTAATTTTCTTTCTTTTATTTTATTTTATTTTTTCATAATTGTGACTTTAGAGGGAAAAAATAAATATTAAAGTTATAAATTAATTTACATGATAAGCTCTAGGGTAATCGTATTTATATGGATGAATTAGGGCTGCAATGGAATCAACTTTTCACCATTCCCTAATCATAATTGGACTACTGGACTCAAATATTTTTCAAAAGACCAGTTTTACAAATCCAAAGATTTTCCAATTTTTTTGCATAATTAAAATTGGCAGCAATTCCCATTCATTTTCAAGCTAGTTGTCATTCTCGTCGCGGTGCCCTCTAGGTACGTTGTAAAAATGAGAAAATACTAATAATGACCAAAAGTATGATCATGAGCTTAAACCCACTCATTGTTTATTGCCGGTGTGCCTGATTATTGCCTACATGATTATGGGAAATTGGAATGGCACTCTCAACTACCATGGAATTTCAGGCAAGAATTAGGAATGACTTGAAATTGAATGAGAAGACCATATTGCAATTATCTAAAGATTTACTAAACTCATAAACATATAAGAATAAGGATGAGAGCACCTACCAAAAGAGTTTAATCGAATAAGGTTGAGAGAAATTGTGTCTTTCTCTCTAGAAAAAAATCTTTGGGTGACTAGAGTTTTTGAAAGAATGTTTAGGATGACTATAATGTGACAAATTTATACTAAGAGATAGAAGATAACACTAACAAATTTTATTTTGTTTATTTGTTTCTATTTTTTGTTTTTCTCTTTTCATTTTTCGTTTTAACACTTCGTAAGTATTTAACCTCCACTATTGTTAGAATTTGACCTCAAGGCTAGAAATAACACTTGTAGATAATTGTGTTATATTTCTAATGCCACAAAAATTGCATCAATCGGATATCTATAACTCAAGATATTTGTAAAATACTGAATAGTGGGTCATACTTGACAGCATAAGAATAAGATTATGTTAAAGGTCTTCTATGGATATATCCTAATTAACTACATGATATAAGTAACAATGAGATAAAGACAATAGCTAAATTAAATCTAATAATATCTTTTGTAACTACCTTGATAATTCAAATTCAAACCATCATAATATATCTCTTAATTATCTTTTGTATCACAGATATATCAGTATATATATTAAAATGAAAAGCTAATAAGATTTTTAAAACAAATAACATATATCTTGGTATATTCACATTATGTTCTTGTTTATCTTTTAAAATAACAACACCAACAACAATACTAATAATATTAATAATAATAATTTACATGAACAAATTTTGCACTCAATTCTAATAATTAATAACTTCTCAAAAATATCTAATAATTCTCTATAGAAATATATACCTAACAAATTATTTTCATAATGTATGTTAAATATAAAATAATATTTAATATCTTCAAGTAAGTATTATTGTAATTCAACAATGCTTAAAAAATCGTTTCCAAATCACAATGGTCATGATTTTGGTTAACTGTCAATCATTTTGAATATCTTCAACTGTCGATTTATCTGTGTTCAAATTTTCATGAAAATGATATGTATACATGGAAAATATTTTTCTAACATATTCATTTATTTCTATAAATTTGTATTTTTTTAAAGTATCTGACTATTTTATAACCACTTTAAAAATTATATCAATTATCAATATAAAATATTTTATACTAACATCGTTATTACAAAAGTACCTTGATAGAAAAGGGCTGCACTTAGAGGCGGAGCTGCTCATATATGACAATTGGCATCCTCAGCTAGAGTAATGGAGCATTGGCCTTCAAGATGGCACCGTCTCCTACAGTATCAGCTAATATAGCTAGAGTATCATGTCAAATTGTTTTGAGCATTCAAACCCATTCTTGAAACCCCATGTAGGTTAAGTATTCAACTCCTTAATCTTCTAGTTACGTAAGTTTAGATTTGGGGACCAAATCTTTTTAATGGGGGAAATATGTGATATCCTAGGTACACATGTCAGTGGACAAGCTCCATACGGCCATAGGATCCCCCAGGACCCACCCATGCTGCCGGGTCCTGAATTTCGCTAAGTTTAGATCCTACACCTCCTTGAAGAGCTATATGATAGAGCTACATTCTTGGAATCAAAAGTCCCCGTAATTGATCTCTAAAGGAAAATAAATTAAAGAATGAATTTTAATGGACTTTAGATTACCTTTAGATGTTTTGTTTTTAGCTCACAAGTTTAAAAAATAGTAAGAATTCCCGAATTTGAACTAGAACTCAAAAATTGGATTTTGATTGGTTGGGGTTTTGATTATTTTGATATTTTATTTGAATCCAAACGGAACATATTTCTTTATTTACATTTATGTTTTAAAATTAATAGGGAGTAAACTGAATGAGTATTGAGACAACCCTTATGCTAGAATGACAAAAAAAATTGCTGAAGTTGGAGAACTGTCACCGCTATAGCAGTCACAGTGTGCGAATTCAGCGATCTGAGGACCGCTATAGCAGTTCAAGACCTCTACAACGATCGCAAGTGTCATGGTCAGGTGCGTAAGGACACCTTGATCACTATAGCAGTGTAGCGGTCCCCTTAGTGCAGAAACAGTGTGAAACGCCACCATTTCACATAAGTGAACCCCCACCTCTTTTTAAACACCCCAAACTCATGATTTTCATCCCATTTTTGAAAACCCCTCATCTCCAAACCCTCCCTAATCTCTTCCACTAAATCCAACCCCAATCTTTCTTCCTCTAAGAGATCAAAGGTGAGATTTTATGGGTTTTGTCCTTTTTTTCTCCATTTCATATCCCATAGTATGAGTTGTTGGTTGTCTCCATTGTTGTCAAGTGGGTGTGCTCCCCCAATATCATTAGAGTTATGTTTGAGATATCTAGAGGTTATTAGAGTGTAATCTAGAGTTTATGGTTACTCTCTAGCAGTTGTTGGTGTCATTCCAAGCTCTCCAGTTCAAATTAGTGGTGATCATATACTCTCAACTCCAAACGGTGAATGTGTTCAAACTTATGACCTCATTTTATTCATTATAATTATGTTTTATGGATTATATATATTCATTTTATATATATGAAGTTGTAGACAAGATTATTTATGGATTATGATTTTTCAAGTTATGGTAAAGTTAGTAAATATTATAATTTTGACTATAGCATGAAAATGAAATCTAGAAAATTATGGGACCATGATTGATATACTGTGCGTTATGGAAAATGTTTTATATACTAATGAAACAATTTTTGGAATAATGTATGATTTAGCAAGATGTTATTTTGTCAAATATATTTCTAAGAAGCTACGATATTATTATATATACACCAGATATTGGATTTTAGAAAGCTTCGAAATGTTAAGTTGAATTATTATAAAAATTGATAGAATAGAGTATGCTTTAGCTTTCAAAATATAATTTTAGAGTATCAGTTAAGATATTTTGACAACGGAGTATACTTTGTTTCATGAATTGAGATGCTACTATAATGTTAGAGATTTCACGATTTTGAACATTTCTATTTCAAGTATGATGTTAGAGCTATTAAGTTATGAAAAGATATTAGCTTGAGATATGAGATTTTGGAAATCTAGTTTTTATGATACTCAGAAGTATGAAATTCAGTATGATTGACAGTAACTGCTAGATACATATCCTGTGGCTTGAAATCGGAATGCCTACAAGTGGTGAACCCTTCGACTCGATTTTCACAATCACAGTTATGCTAAAGTCAGATTGTTAAAGTTATATGAGTTCAGAACTCTTAGACTATTGAGAATTTAGGGGCTCTTGTTCGCTAGAGACTGAGCACCCACCCTTCAGATTTAAATGATTTTATATGTATACAAATATTTTATGATTTTAAGAGTAGAATAAATATATATTGTAATACCCTAGATATACTATTACCTAGAAAAGTGTAGAGCAGCACACGTGTCCTTAGATAAATCTGGATCCTAAATTTTATTGAGTCTGAGTCCCTACACGTCATTAGAGAGCTATATGATAGAGCTATATTTTTTGGATCAAAAGTCCCAATAATGGTTCCTAAGTGGAAAATAAGTTGAGGGATGATTTTTAACAAATTTTACGAAAGCTTTAAATATTTCGTTTCTAGCCCCCAAGTTTTGAAAGTCGTAAGAATTCTCGAATTTGAACTAAAACCCAAAATTTAGATTTTGATTGCTTAGGATTTTGATTGTTTAGATATTTTATTTGAATCCAAATGGGGGTTAATTCCTTATTTATATTTATGTTTAAAAGTTATTAACTTTAATAAAGAAATGTAAATAAGTGAGTTTTGGGTAGTGAGAGACCATTTTGGAGAGTGAGAGACCATCTTATAGAGGGAGAAACCATTTTAGTGAGCACTGTAGTGCTCTTGGTGTTGTAGCGCTATCAACAGAGCATTAAGTCAGTTCAAGAAGTGAATTTTTATGCTCTCTGGTGCTTAGCGCTATAGCACTCAACAAAACAGTATGTCGGTGCGAAATGCGCTCTCTGGTGAGCGCTGCAGTGCTCGACAGACCACTTAAAAACCCCATTTCGGGGTCAAGAAGCTTCACTCAGCCAAAACACACCCCACCGCCCTACGAAACACAAAACTCTCATTTCCAACCTCTCTCTCTCTCTCTCTTTCATTTTTTATCAATCAAGCATCAATCTTTCACTTCCAAGACTTAAAGGTAAGAGATTCTACTAGTTTTGCTTTCTGTTTCCTCTGTTCTTCTCTTGTTCTTGGGGTTAGAACTTGGGTTCCTCTTTGTTATGAGGTTATAGTGTTCTTCCACCGTTGATGGGGTTAGAATAAAGTTATTCTGATATTGATCTAGGATTTATTGCTTTACTGGCAGATAATGGTACTGTTCCTGCCTCCCAAGGTCCTATTGGTGTCCCTTCTGTTCATTCTACCACTCCAGGTGAGTGGGTTCAAAACTGTAATCTCTATGTTGTGCATTAGAGCTATTTGCATGAAAATATGGTTTATATGATGATTTTAGAGAATTCTATGGAAGGATTAGAGGTTTTATTGATTATTCAAGGTTTTAAGAATATGGTTTTCAAATGGCATGAACTATAGATTTTGTTATGAAAACCATGGGGCCATTGTTGTTGAAATGAGAATATGAACACTTGATTTATGATTTTTGAATATTGAAAGCTGCTATCTTGACTTGATTATTTCTGATATATTGGATAATGTTATTTGAGAAAGCTTGAAACCCTAGGATAGGAGACTTTGTGTAATATTGTAAAAAGATTGTTTTGGAACTAAGAACTACTGAGAGAAACAGAGCTGTAAGTTAACGGCAGCTATACCGTTAACCTTGGTATACCAAGGCCCGTTAGGGGCAAGCTTGCTAGTAACTAGATCAGTCCGTTAGGGACGCGATTAGCCAGGGATCGTTAAGATCTTAATTATGGGCTCATGTTCACCAGAGACTGAGCACCACCTCACAGTTCATGATAGTCTGTTCTCTTTTATAGTATCTTGAAGATTATTATAGTTTTGTTTGTGTATTTGGTAAATTTATGGTTTTCTACCTATTATGTAAAATGAATATCAATGTTTTACAACTGTGCATTATGTATCCTTTCTCTTCGCCCATGAAGGGGGATTCATGTGAGAATTCACTCACTGAGTTTTTGTATAAAAAAACTCACCCTGCTCCCTTCTTCCTATTTACAGATACAGCAGCTACTGCGGGTCCTTCCCAGCCACTTCCTTCCTAGCAGCAATAGAGATTCAGTGGTGAGCTTCACTTAGTGAATCATTCCCGGTTTGTTACAGTGCTCCAATGTTATTGCAGGCAGGAGTCCTAATTTATATAGAGCTCATTTTATATTTTGCATATTTGATCATATTATGGTTTGTATTTAATGGAACTGGTTGTTTTTGGACAAACTGAACAAAAGTGGTTGATACGTATATTTGTATTTTGGGTATGGATAATGTATGATTTCAAACTTTTCACGTGGATGATGGTATTTTAGTTATCAAGATCTTGATTTCATAAAACAGAGAATTTATATGTTGAAATGTAATCTTGTTTTACATGAATTTTCCTATTTAAATATGCATGTAGAGAATTACACAGGTCTTGAGGCTTACATGGGGATGGGACTCCCCACATGCCAGTCACGTGCTCAGATCGGATCGTGACATATATAGAGTTTTAAACCAAGAGAAGGTCCTATAATGGACTTTTAGAGAAATAATTAGTTTTTATAATTTAGAGACTAGACGGTAGTTATAGAGAAACAAACAGTGAGTTAATAGTGGGGCAAAACGATTATTAACATTGGTACCAAGTTATCCTTAGGGGCAATCTCACATAGCAGAGATAAAACATAGTTAGGTGTTCGATTTAGATCCTTCAGATATCTCAAAGCAGAGAATCCGTTACATCATGGTTGATATGCATAATCGGAATATATATCATTATGCAATACATAACTAGAGATCCATGTTTCTCTATTAGATCACTGTTATTTTTATTTTCAGAGATTATTTATGCTTTTCAGAGGATATTTGATTTAAGAGCTATTTTGTATATATATGGAAAATGATTTTTGATTAGAGAAGAATTTACAGATATTTTTCTATGAATTTATAAATACAAAGATATTTTTTCTATATATTGTTATGAATATGAATATTAAATGATTTATGATGGTGGCATATATATTGTATTATATTAATTGGTCGTCCTATGTAAGTGATAGGTGAAAGCTCACTCACTGAGCCCGTTGACTCATTTGTCTGATTTCCTCCTCATAGTTACAGGTACAGATATTGCTCAGCCCCTGTCGGCAGACGCAGTTGTTCTTAATGGTGAGTCTTACTTTAGAGTAAGGCCTAGTTTAGAATCTTGTTAAGATTAGAGTGCTTTAGTAAATGTGCAAGCAGGATCGAACCATACATTTTTTTCAGACTATGTATTTAATTTCATAGATCGAAACATTTATGTACATGTTCTTAGAGTCCAAGTATGCAATTGAAATATAAATTATGGATAAAGATTTATGTAATTAACTAGAGATGAATTTATGATTTGGTTTCAAGTGTTAAACTAATTTTTAGAGTATGATTAAGATATCCTCAGGGTTTTGGTATATTGATTACTTTAGGTTTTATGAAGATAAATATTATGTTTTAATTAGAGGAAATGCTAAATATTTTGAAGATGTAATATTTTAAGTATTATATTATGTATTTAGAGAGCCACGTCACCCAGAAGGCTTATATGGGGATAAGAATCCTTACGTACCGGTCACGTTCCTAAGTTAGGTCGTGAGATAACTTGACCTTCCTGTATCTGATTCAAGTCTTGTTTTTTTTTTAAAAAAAAGTGTGTATGCCTAATTTTTATATAAGGATTGAGAACAACAAAAAAAAAAAAAATTTTTGCTCCATTCCATTTCTTTAGTTATTTATTATTCAAAATAGAATTGCTTTATACGAATATTTGCATTCAATTTTTAAGTGGTCATTGAACAATTACAAAAACTAATTATTTTTTCCTATAATTCTCATTCCCCACATTTACACTTAAGTGACTTTAAAGAAAAAATTTCAAGTATTCTATTTCACAACTTGTTATTGATAGTGCAATTCACTTGATAAGGATATATAATTGTAATTGTTCTAAGCAAAGATAAAACAATTTAAAAAAGATTCTTTTTGTATACTATGTTAATAAAGTTTCCATAAAAGAAGAGATTTTCATAGTAGTGGACAGACAAAATATATAGAAAAGTGACACGTGTAAAAATTTTCCTATTAACATTTTCACTTTATTGTGAGCTTAAATTTTTAAGAAAATAATAGAAAAGTAAATTATGTTTATAAAGTAAAATTTCAAAGTTTTATTCAACATGCCCTTTCTTTCTCCTTACTAAGGGTGTATTTATTTTGGATTTTAAAAAACAGTGATTATGATACTTGAATTTTATATTTAATTGAAAAAGTTGAAAACTAATATATTTTTTTTCCAGAAAATACTCCTTTTAGCTTTTATAAAAGATTGAAAACTGATTTTCTTGACATTCTAATTATTTTTTAAAAATGATTTGAATCTATATAAAATAATTTTTTTGAGTGAAAAAAATAATTCTGAACAGAGAAAAATATAAACAAACGCAGTCTAAATCGAAACCCAAAACTATGCCTTAGTAAATTCTATTAATTATCAATGTGAAATTAAACTCTTAAAAGTTAATATTAACCATTAATTCCAATAATAATATAGGTCTACAGAAACTCCATGTTTTACCTTGAGCACCGTAGCCATTTTCATTGAACAAACAAAACCAAAATGTATAGAGATGAAAAAGCTGAACGAAGCCACCCGCAACAATGGCTTTCTATCTCTCGTTCGCTTTACTTGCCATTTCCTATGGAGCTATTCTACAGTAATACTAGAGCAAGAGACTTTTTTGCTCTCAATTGCATCAAAACCTTCCACATATTTCTTTAACATCTTCTCTTTATTTATTTATTTTTTTGCATATCATGGATGAAAATCACCTAAAATAAGAAAATAAAATGCTATTTTAATACTCATATGGAGCGATAGACACCGACATATCATGGATATAAATACCTATAATAATATGATAGTAACAGTAGAGAAAAAAAAATAAATTAAAAAAAAAGTGATAGAACTTAAATTATGAGTAGAGTATTTATACAAGCGGAAAAGATAGACGATGGAATTCATAAGAAAAATCACTCGGTTTAAGAGCATCAAAAGTATTTTTCTTTCCTATCTCTGTAGGTTCTTCTCAACGTACATTTCTTCACCCTTTTGCGCGTTCTTGTTTCTCTCTCTCTCTCTCCAGCTTGTCCCTCTGCAAAATTTTCATCTTTGCTAGCCATTTTATTTCCTTCTCTCTCTTTCTCTCTCTCTGTCTCTCTCTCCAGCCTTTTCTTTCTCAAAATTCTTCATCTTTCCTTCCCATTTCTCGTTCTTTTACTCACACTCTCTGTATATGCGGTGTGCACATGCAAGTGTTGGTGTGAGTGGTTTGAAGGTTGATCTCCAGGTTCTGCTCTTCTTTACGTCTTGAATCCTGCTCCTACCGCTTCACAAACTACAGTTATGATCGCAATTCCAAACACCCAAAACCCCAAAATTTTTTTTCTTATTTATTTATTTTCATCCTTTATTGAGTTGTAACATTTCTTCTCATCATTACTGAATCTTAGATTCCATTAGCATTAATCTGATGCCTTATTTCTGAGACCAATTCTCACAATTAGTTTCATTAATTCATGTCTCTAGTTCATGTAATTGTTGCATGCAATTCAAACACTTAAAAGGGTCTGATTATTTTTATTTTTCTTTTCCAATTTTCTTCTCTTCTAAATTTACTGGTTTCACTGTTTCCTTCAGTTTATAGCTCAAGTTCGGTGAATATTTGAGCTAAACATCTTTGGATTTCAGCTTTAATACTGTCACGTCCTATTCAGGTATATAATCTTCTCGTAGATACTTGGATCCGTTAAGCTGGGATATCGGGTTTGGTGAACTAGGTGTAGTTAATTTACTCTTTAAGCTCATGTCATTAAATATTGTAATTAATGTGTGCTATATTGTTTTAATCAGCATTAGGCTGTTGGCTTGGTGGGGAAAATGAATTGTGTATTGTGGGTATGCTTTGGGGATAGGAATGTTGTTCCTCAACTTATTTGGTTCTTTATTGGGTTAGCATGATTAATGTAATCATACTTGGTTTCCTTCTTGGGGTCTGATTTTCTGATTCACATGATTTCATCATTAATTGCTGGGTGAGTTTTCTTAGTTAGAGGCTTAATTATTAATTAAGTTTGGGCTTTTCTAACTACAGGGCATTGGTTAAAGAATCAAAATGCTAAGGTTTTATTATTATTATTAATATTATTGAAAAGTGATATTTTAAGTTTTCAATGCATGGGATGCATTGAAAAATTCAAAAACTTTCCATTTTTTTTATTTCTTAACCTATCTGTTAGAAAAACCCATTGAATTTTATGCTTACTTCTTTACTTTTCCATTGTCATGATGAAGGTGCTTGACTTCTACGGTGCTCAGGTTGTTTTCCTTTCCATTTAAAGATCATGTTTCTCTGTTTGGTTTTTGGGCAACCTTGACAAAGGTCTTTTCTTTTCTGGTTTTCTTCTGTATTGTCTAGAGATTGAATATTATTTTGTTTTCCACTACATAAATGAAATACCTGAAGAGAAAACAATGAAAAAGAATTTATTGGCCAGGACTGCACATTTATTACCTAACTTGAGTTTTTGAAAGAACTTTTGTTTGTGTTTGTGAAATGCTTTTCACAGATTACAATATAATAAGAAATGAGTCAAATGGCAAATGGCATCAAAGATGATGTGCTGTCAAATGATCAGCCAGAGTCAAAGTTGAACGACGAGGATAGTGGAGGAAGCATCGGTGAAGTTGTTTTGAAGAAAGGGCCATGGACATCTGCAGAAGATGTAATTTTGGTGGACTATGTGAAGAAGCATGGCGAGGGTAACTGGAACGCTGTTCAGAAGAACACGGGCTTGTCTCGTTGCGGAAAAAGTTGCAGACTGCGTTGGGCAAATCACCTTAGACCAAATTTAAAGAAAGGGCCATTTACTGCAGATGAGGAGCAGTTGATTGCTGAACTCCATGCCAACATGGGAAACAAATGGGCACGCATTGCGGAACATGTAAGCACAGTGGGTACTTGTCATTCATTACGTATTCAGTTATCTTCTTTCATTATTCTGTTTCTTCCGGTTTGTTAAACTGCATGAAATTCAGTGACGTCAGTGCTGTTTATGTTGTGTATCTTCTAGCAGGGGACTTCCGTATGATGACATGTTTTCTTTCTGACATGTCCCTAACAATATGAAACAAACTCGTATGTCTTAATGACATTCCACAACAATTATATGGGTAAATTAGTGAACTTGACAATTAAAAAATATGCATATCCATGGTTTCATCCTATAGCGGGTTAAGATGCTGAAACTAGTATGGTATAATACGCTTTTATTTTGTATAATTCCTATTAATTTCAATTTTTTTTGTATAATTTCATTTAATGCTGCAACATTTTCATGTGACAAAGTTTGCACAATAGGATAGAAAACCTTGTAATTATTTCTTTGTAGATTGTTCTGGATATCTACATGTTTGTGTAAGGATTTCGGTAATCAGTATCATGTTACATTGCTCCTGAAGATTTGCATCTCAGAGCATCTGATCAATTTATTTCCCATGTCTATGAATCACTGTTAGTTCGAAGTTGTTCATTGAGATAGATAAGTGTAATTGAAACTTAGTGTAGTCATGATTTTACTCAACAAATATTGCAAAAGTATCATGGATTTCTTGTGCTCAATGAGGACAAAAAATGACGTATACTAACTTGCGAAACTAGGGAAATGACAATTATATCAATTTTAAAACAATAAAGCTAAACAGCCCTATAAAAAGCACAGACTGACTCAGTTGTCGGTATGTAACTTCTTTACAGTTTTTTTCTTTCTCCCTCCCACGTATCGTTATCTTTTCTCTCTTCCAATAAATTTTCTAGGCTTAAGTCTAGCAACATTGTATCAGGTTAGCATTACTGATTTTAAAACACATTCAGTGGTTCATAGATAAAGTATGAACTTGTGTGCCTATGGTAATGACAGTGATGTATACACTGATCTTTGAACCACAATTTTATTGTTTTTTTTTTTTTGGGTTAAGATTGCATTCATTGTAAAGCATTCCTTGTTAATATCTTTTTTCCCCCCCTCAAATGTTCAGTTTTTCTGCACAACATAATGTTGCTCCCTTGTGACCTTGAAGTCATGGTCATGGGTTCAAATCTTAAAAACACATTTCTGGTTGTGAGGGTGAGGCTACGAACATTTATCCTCCCGGAACCCCACTAGATGGGAGTCTTCTAGACTGGGCCACCCTATTGCATTCATTGTAAGGGTATGTTTGGTTGGAGGATAAAAATTGAGGGTAAATTTTTCATGATTGAGTTTCATATGTAATTTTTTACATATGAAGCTCAATCAATGAAAACTTACCCTTAATTTTACTCCCCAACCAAATATACCCTAAGAAACTTTTGTATACCTTCTTATATATTGTGCATCACCCGAAATTTTATAATTGCAGCAATCAGTCTCTTGCTAACCTTTTCTGCCTTCTGGCAGGCAAAAACTCCATCTTCTCTTTAGTCAAGTCAGAAAGTTATCAGTGAGTCACAGACTTCCTCCCCTCGTCTTTACTTTAGATCATGGGCTGCTGTTGGTTCGGGGGTGGGTGGTTTTGATACCCCCACATGCAATTTCCCCATTTTTGCATAGGCCCTAATAGGGTTATCCCATGTTTCCTAAAAGGAAATATAAATTAAATAACCAGAACATCCAAGGTGACTTGGTGTTAAGAAAATTGATTACAGAGACAGAAATTAGTGAGTTGAGGGTATAAATGAGGTGAGGGATTGATGGTATGAGTAAAAAGAAGACAATAATAACAACACATGGTTAGTTGGAGTGGTACATGCTCTTACCCCTTGACAATTTGTCTTGGGTTCAAGCCTTATGTATGGGGTAACTGGTGTTGGGAGAGCTATATTCGATATAGAATCTCAAATGCTTGAATAGAATTGCCTTTGGTAGGAGCATATCAATGGGGAAAAAAAAAGGAAAAAGGATGATAACTGAAGATAAGAAATTTTTGTCTTACTAAAATTCATAACCTGCATCAATGGGGACATGATGTTTCAGTTTCCTGTATTCACTTTTTAAATTCATTATAACTTATACTGATTGATTTTTGTTTTTATTTTAGTTTCCTGGTCGAACAGACAATGAAATAAAGAATTACTGGAACACCCGGATCAAGAGGCGCCAACGGTCTGGCTTGCCACTTTATCCTCCTGAAGTGTGTCTAGCATTGCGAGAGAGTCAGTGTGGCCATGGTACTGATGGAATTAAGGATGGTGTCAGAGGCCATCATGATTTCTTGCAGAAAAAAAGTTATGAAGCACATGATGTTGTATTTGACAGTTTGATGGAAAATCAGGGAGTCTTACCTTATGTGCCTCAGCTTCCTGACATTCCTGTTAATAGCATTCTGCTCAAAGGTCTTGGTTCTCCTCAGTATAGTAATTTTGTTCCATCAACATTACTAAACAATAATCTTCTACAAGAGTCAACACTGCCTTTTCTAGATTCTGCCAGTGGAATCAACAGGAATGGGTTTTTTCCATTTGACCAGATTCACAATAATTGTTCTGATAAGATTTCAGAATCATTTGGAATGCATTCTCCCCTTGATCCTGGTTCCTCGTCACATAGCTCTATTTCTTACAGCCATTCACTTTCAAATGGCGATTCCTCTACTTCTAAGCCAACTTCTGAGGCTGTGATGTTAGAGCTCCCTTCATTCCAATACCCAGAAGCCGATTTAGGCAGCTGGGGTGCATCTCCCCCACCTCCATTGCGTGCGTCTGCTGATTTTCTCATTCAGTATCCTTTGCCACCTGGTGCACTGCAGTCGGATTGTTCTTCGCCACGTAATAGTGGCTTGCTTGATGCCTTACTTTATGAGGCAAAGTCTCTTACCTGTTCAAATAATTATTGTTCTGACAAGAGTTCAAATTCATCTGCTGCAACTCCTGGTGACAGAGCTGGGAGTTCTGCTTTGAACATCTATGAGATGGAATTGGGGGATTATGCTGACCCAATATGTCCCTTAGGTGCAACTTCTATCCTGAACGAGTGCACAGCTGTCCGTGCCAATGGAAATTCATCGAATGAATGGACACCTGTTCAAAGCTCTAGTGGTTAGTATCTTTCAATGTACTAGGATGAATGTTGATAGTTAGAAACCGATTCACATGCTTTGACATACATCTTTGGAACCGTGAAGAACTTTTTATTATTTGTCGGATTACTTGTTTTGACATATAGTTTATTTGTATCAGTTACCAAATGTGGGCTCGTTTGGGTAAGCTTTTAAGAAAGGATATTGTTTTTATCTAATCATTTTAACATCTTTTAAAATAGTTAAAATTAGTTTAATGCTTGGATGCAGATGTATTGTTTTATTTGAAAAGCTTTTTTATGTTATAAAAAGAAGAAAAAAAAAATCCTTTCTTATAAGTTCAAAAATATATTTTTCTAATGCTTCATCTTCTATTTTGAAAGGTCATCCGAACATGCTAAACAATGGAGAAAGTACTTTTAAAAGAAATTCTTTTCTGTTTATCCAAAATGGCACATTCAAACGAGTTTTGTATCCTTAAAATCTCAGTTTCAAAATAATTGAAGAAAACTCTTTTGTACTTGACAAAGTTTAATAGCATCATGCACAAGCTGGATAGGAGAAATATTGTCTCATCCACAGCATGTCAATGATTCCAAATTTTCTCGTGTCATAGTTTGAGTAGATTCATTCACTGGTTTTGATAGAACTACGTCCCCTGAATTCCTTTGCTAAGTTTGCTAGTTGCAAATTTCAGCAAGTCTACTATGATTCCTTGGCAAAGTTGAGATTCTGTTGTTTGAAATTTCTGCAGGCAACATTGCGAATTTAGATTCTGTTGACCAGATTTGGACCCCAATTAGCGAAATCCAAACCATAGACATGTTGGATATCACTTGGCCAGATGCCTTGCTTGCTTCAGACTGGGATGAGCAGTATTCTAGGCATGGCAAAGACCAATCCATCATGACTGATGCTGGCGACGGTTTGGCGGACTACAAGCATATGGCTGGTGGAACTTAAAACCTCACAAGTAACATGCCTCCTTTATGTCTAATATCTGAACTTCATGGAGAATACTTGTCACATGTATGATTGAAAACTGTTAGTTGAATATTCATGCTAATCTTTTAACATGGGCAATCAGGTGTTAAAAACTCCTATGCTGATAGTCTCATATGGGTATGATATGACTCATGGTATCAAACGCATGGGTTAGAGGCTCGCTCCTTTCTTGTGTTGCTTTGTAAACTCTTTTTATGTGTTGCATGGATTGTTTATCATCACGAAACTCTTTAGAGCGCGTTTGATTTGGCCATTTCTTGTTCTCGTTTTCACTGAAAATAGAAAACGGGAGTGAAAGTATGTTTGGTTCACATTTTTTGAAAACATATTTAGGAAACATTTTCGTAGATTGATGCTGAGATTTTTCGAAGTGGGGTTTTTTTCATCCTTGATGGGTTGTGGCACTTGGAGAGGCACCCCAGCATTGATAAACTTCTTCTTCCGTGAGGTTTGAGATGGGTTGTTTCTGGGTTTCATCCATTGTTTTTGTGAATTTTTGTGATGTAATACAGGCTGCAGTGGGAGACTAATATCACCATAAAAAACATGGAATTTTGCGAATTTGATCCAATATTGCAAAGGGACTGCAGAGCTGCCAAGTGCCAATTAGAAGGGGTCCAACGAGCTCCCAATTTCAATTTTTTTTATTTTTTTAAGTAAAATTGTTTCACATAATTGAGTAGGAAAATATTAACAAATGTGAAATTGAGAGACAGACAAGGAAATAAGCACATTTTTTACTTTTGACTGAAAGTAGCTAATTTTTAAAATAATTTAATTAAAACATACATCTCTAAACCCAAAAAAAAGAACTAAATAATAGTGTAAAGGTTTTACACTAATAATATGTTACAACTGAGCAATTTATTTTATTCTCAGTCTTAAAATTATAGTTATTATATATATTTTTAGTGGATGAAATCATGCACATCAAATATGTATATGTTTTCGGAATAAATGTATTTTACCCTCCTGAATTTTAAGTTATGTGCAATTGACACCCCGGCTTTTCAAGATATGCATCGCAATACCCTAAACTTTTTAAACTGTGTAAAAAATCCTTTAGTATAATTTTGGCAACTAAGAAAATAAGATTTATGTGCATTTAATCTCTAATATTTTTAATTTGTGCAACCCGATATCTTGTCTGTGAATGGTATGTGCAATTAACTCTTTTGTTTTTTTTTTTTATTGTGTGCAATCCAACACCCTGCTATGACTTAAATTTTTTATGGTATTTTACATAGTTTGAAAAGTTCAGGGTGTCTAATACAATGTTTGAAAAGCAAGGTTTTTTACACAATTTGAAAAGTTCAGGGTGTTGTAATGTACATTTTGAAAAGTCAGGATTTACATTACACATGACCTATAATTCAGGGAGGTAAATGCATTTAATCCTATTTTTTATTATTTAACATTAAATATAATTTTACTATTTCTAAATTTGATTTTGTGAAACATACCAAAATTTTGATGTCAGATGGCAGTAACTTGAGAGTATAAGGACCTCGTCTGGTGTCTGGATTTAATTATAAACTCATCACTGTTGGGCAAATACTACGTTATCTTCTTGTGTTGGAATAAATGTGACTACAAACCAATCATACAGATTTACGTGATTGAACATGATATGGCTACAATCATGGATGAGAAACAAGAATGCAGGATAATACATGTACACATTCTCATTATCTCATCTCACGACCACGCCTACATTTTCGCCAGACCTCTTAATTTCAAACCCTTACTCATACTCAAAAAATTTCAAATACAAATGTTTACATTAATGGCTCATAATCTATTGTAAAGAAACTAGTAGAATGTCATTCTCAGGTAGTTTGGACATGTGCAGAAACGACATGTAAAGACTCCAACAAGGTAAGTTGATCAAATGGAAGGCAGTCCAATGATTAGGGGTAGAGCACGACCTAGTAAAACTATCGGTGAAATTATTATCCAAAAGGACTTAGAAATAATTATTTAAAAATAAATATGAATTATTTAAAAATAAATATGATACCCATTATAATACTATAGCATCATTTGATGCATATAGCTTACCCTATTTAGTGGGACAAAGCTTAACTTGTTGTATAACAATTTCATGCTCAATTTTGTAAGTTTAGCAAAATGAGTTTCAATCACAAGGTTGAATCACGTAAATGTGTATGTTTGGTACATTTGAGATCCAAGCCTAACTTCTGATTTTGCTATGTTGAATTGCCTAGCACAAATTTTCACTTCCACCTTCTAATTCTGAAGAGTCCCGTATTTCACCATCTGGCTTTGACGAGCCGGACATGGAAAGGGTACGGTCTCTTTTTACAATGTTGCAACTGCAGCCTTCGGCTATATGACATAAGGCTTTGACCACCTATGCTTATATGCAACAAAAGCCAAATTAGAATTTTAGATACAAAGTCTTTACCATATGAAAATGTCAAGTGTAATTAAAAAGATTAGAAGAAATTGAAACCATTTGTTGTGTATGTCTCTTAAGAAACAACAAAATAGAGTAAAATTGAAAATTACTCCTCGAAAGAGCTGCGAAACACCTTAATTTTAATTTCAATTTAGTTAAAGGAAAATGAAATCTGTCAAAATTTTGTTACCAAAATTATGTGGCTAAATGCTGTTGGAAATCTTCAAAATTTTCAACCACGTGTGATTTTCATCCAACCATTAAAAATTTCTCACGTTTATGCCGACTGTATTTGGTAGATTTTCTGGCATGATTTTTCTAGCTGTCTAGCAGTTCTCTCAGTTAAAATATTAGCCTATGTGAAGGAAATGTCAACTTATATTTGATATGTCACGTTATGTTATGATATATCACGTCATCTCTCATTGCGGTCAAACGAGTAATAGAACATTAATTTAGTTCTCAAGAGATTAACTTTGATTTTTTTAACTACTAAATTGATGATCAACAACTCTTTCCATGACCAACCGAGAGTCAATTTCAGCAGATAATAAGTTATATGATCACATAATGTGACGTATCATTGTATAATGTGATACATTATACTAGTTGACGTTTTCTTCAAGGAGATAAATATTTTTGGACTAAATTAAATAAATTTTTCCCTTTTTTTTTTTCCTAGAACTAAATTCACCTCACAAATATGTTGAAGACTCAATTGATGTTCGACAAATATTAAATTGAAGTTTTAATCAAGCAAATTACTATAACCTTTGACGCATGCCACATTTTATTGTCAAAGATAGAGCAAAAACGAGCCCGTTTAGACTTACTGTGCTCATATTCAATCGCTTCTGAGGATACTTGTTGAGGCAATTTCCAGCTAAACGACTCATCCAATAAAGCTGATGACAATCATGGGAGTCCATCATCCTTCCATCAATGAGTGCTTGACATTTCCCTTCTCTTAGTAATGGTCTAGCCTGAAAAAAAATGACCAACTCTTAACTCTTAGAAAACTCTCAGAGCACAAGATAACAATTGAGGAACGCTAGTTTAATTCAATAAGAGGATAAGAGAAATGCAATGGCACGTAGTACACGTATGGCGCAGTGTTAATTTTAAAATTTAAATATAATTCATATCAAATCAACTTTTATTTCGATCAATCTAAGCAATATATAATGTATTTTAAACATCACACTTGATTTTTAAATTAAGCATAAATCTTCTTTACACTATTATCCAAATCATGCATTAGCACATTGCAGTTGAATTTCAAATCCATTACTTGGTAAGTTATGCAAACAGGAGAATTTGATTAAAAATTTTTACATTATCAATGCATTAAAATTAAACTCATAAAATAAATAGTTTCAAATCAAATTATCTTAGGACGCATTTGTATGTTTGGATTTTTGAGTAGATGGGAAAGAAATGGGGGATTATTTATAGTATAAAATTTTAAAATTTAGCATTATAAATAGTCCTCTCTTCCTCTTCCCTCCTCTTTAAATTTCAAACTTAGAAACATACCCTTAAATTATAATTTTGATTTTTACATCACATACAATACATGCATCAAGCTAACTATATATATTTTCTTACCCATCCTACTAGACCTTTTTCTCCAAGTCGTTTGTCCGTGGTGCTCATTCCAGTTATTAGCTGTAGTAGAACCACCCCAAAAGAATAAACATCCGTCTTAATTGACACTTTACCAAGTTCTATATATTCTGGTGCGCAGTATGGCAGATTTCCAACACAGTCAGTCGAGTATGAAGAGTCTTCAGTCACAGTTCTAGCCAATCCAAAATCTCCCAGCTGATGAAAAACGTAGGAGGAATTGTTATTTTGACTTGATGAGGTAAAAATCTTGTGACCGTGGAAGTAGATTACAATGAATCATAGGAGCTTGTTGAATTATAAGCATATTATACTGTGCACTTTTAATTGTGTTGTTGTATGTACTATTTCTTAATCTGATAATCTATGGTAAATGAAAGCCTAAATAATAATTGAGTTATGCTACATAGCCCAAAAAATGAGCTATTTTTGGTATATGAAAACTTAAAATAGTATGACCACTTGTCTAAGATTCCATTATATAAATTCTAATGAAAATCACGACTCCTTAGCATCTCTCAATTAAATTGTCATATTTAATATAAGAAATTTTCACAGAATTTTTGACAAAAATTATGATAATTACTGGATGAAATAAAATAATACAATCCATTTATTCATTTAAAGTTTAACAATCATATCACGTCATCCTGAAAACAAAATTTCAAGTTATTTAGTATTTTTCTTTTATGTAGCATTCTAAAGTATGGCTTGTGCAAACTATATTGTAAATTATTACCAGCACTTCATAATCATGTGTAAGAAGAATGTTGTTTGGTGTCATGTCTCTGTGTATGATGTTGTTCTCGTGCAGGTATAGCAAGCCTCTGGCAGCTCCATTTGCTACTCTCACCCTGTCTTGCCAGCAAAGTGGTATCCGAGAATGTTCTGCATCATAGCGAGCAGAGTATCATTTTTAAGCAAAAATATTAGGAGAGACATTCATTCATATTTTAATTTTGGTATTATTATTATTATTATTATTAATTTGCTATCTAAGACTGATTATGTAATATTTTTCAATACTTGATAAATGCTGGTCAAGTGAGCCATTGCAGACATATTCATAAACAAGGAGCCTTTGGTTTCCTTCTGCACACGATCCCAACAACATGACCACATTCTGGTGCGTTGCTTTGCTGAGGGCATCGACTTCAGACCTGAATTCCTTCTCTCCTTGGAAGCTTTCGCATGTATGCCGCTTAACAGCGATCTTCTTTCCATGTAGCACCCCTCTGTAGACAGAACCGAACCCACCTTCTGACAGAAAGTTCTTTGGGGAGAAACACTGTGTTGCCACACACAGCTCAGCATACGTGAAGTCTCTCTTCAATCCAAATCTTGGTCTCCTGTTCATGCACACAGAGCAAGCATAACACTCAGCTTCTGCATAAGACATTTTTTTTTGTCCTTGACAAAGGGAAACAGAATAGCAAAAACACAATGCCCCTCTTGCTATGC
This sequence comes from Dalbergia cultrata, assembly GCA_031216105.1. Taxonomy (NCBI): domain Eukaryota; kingdom Viridiplantae; phylum Streptophyta; class Magnoliopsida; order Fabales; family Fabaceae; genus Dalbergia; species Dalbergia cultrata. The sequence continues at coordinate 39,322,528 of CM062350.1, forward strand.
AATGTCCTCCATTTGTAGGGATCTTATATCTGCCTTGTAATTGCAGCCATAAAACTAGGCCCTTTAAATTGTTAAGACACTTAGACTATGCTTGGCGCCGGGATTCCAAGGGATGCTTTGTTGAAAAGAATAGAATATCTATAATTGTACTCGACTTGACCTGAATAATTCTTATGACGCTGTCTAAATTGTTTTCAGTTATTGGTCATGCTTATGGTTAGGAATATTCAAAGCCTGTTATTATAATTGTAAGGGGCAATTACAATGGCTTCTCCTCGGATTAGGCAATATTCCAGATACTTTTTATGGATTTGCAAAAATATAAATTAGGCTCTTTAAGATTTACAAGAATTTATAGCAACCTCCTTTCAGATATTGGTGATAATATACTCAGTATTCTTATGCAATATTGGAAACCCCTATAAAGAGTAATATTATTTTGACTCACACTTTATTGGACACCGTGTCGATATACTCACATCCACCATTGGATTGGGTGTGGGACCCAAACTAAATAGGGTCCACACTCAATTCAATGGTGGATGTGAGTGTGTTGACACGATGTCCCAGCACGATATCCCATAAAATGTGAGACAAAATAATATTTCTCCCCTATAAAATATGGCACTGAGTGCCGATGGAGAGATGAATAGGGTGCACGGCAAATTAGAAAACAATATCCCTTTTGGCTTTCTTAGTACGGAATAAAATTTTGTAAGCAGCAAGGTTGAAACACAGACAAACTCCAACACAAGAAGCTCTTGGTGATATCTATTTGGATGAAAAATATGTGTTATTCGTTGAGGTTGAAATCATTAAAGCTACAATGTTGGAGACATTGATTGACAACATCAAGATAAGTATGAGATATAATTATAATAACAATGTTGAAGAGGTTGACACATTCTAAAACTAAAAGTAAGGTTATATAAAGGAGAAAACGTTCATTTTGATCAAATTATACATATTCCAATATAGTCTCCGAAGTTAGGGAAGTAGTGATTTAGTTACTAAAATTGTAAAAATTGATTTAAATTAGTTTTTTTGCGATTTAAATTAGTCCTGATAAATATTCAGCTAACTTGAATTATTTTTTACTATTTCAGGAACTAAATAGATAATTCCATAATTTTAGAAAGTAAAGTGAAGTATATATACAATTTGAATAATCAAAATGAACCTTTACTCGTAAGAGACACTTGAGTTAAAATAGACCGAAGAAACATAGTGAAGAAAAAATAGTAGAAGACAGAAAACTTAAGTTAATAATCATTTTGGTTCCTAAAATTCTCTTTATTAGTCACTTAAATCCCAAAGTTTAACATCTAATAAATTAATACCTAATTTTATAATTGTGAATCATTTTAGTGTTGGTGGACAAATTCTAACCAATTAATGGACTGATTCAAGTCAAAGTGATTATTTTCAAAAAACTAATTTGATTTAATAATACATGGTCAAGGAACTTATATGAACCATTTATACATTTCAAGTAGTCACGGGTCACAAATGCAAGTTTGGAACTAACTAGTCAGATTTTCAATTGAAAGAATTAAAATGGCTCACGTATGCAATTTTAAGAATAAAAAAAAACTTATGAGTGTAATTAAATACAAATTGATCCTAACAAGCCAAGCTATTAAAAGAATAAATATATGTATTTTGGTCTTTTAAAAATTTATAGCATGATATTTTAGCCACTGAAAAAACACAGTCGTTAACATTATATATATATTGCTAACATTTCAGAGTGTACTTGATTTCAAAAAATAATTTTTAATTTTTATTATCAATTTTAGTGTCTTCTAAATTTTGCAAAGGAAATATTGAAACTTTTGAGAACTATAAATTTTAGTTTTTAATTTTCATTTCTAATTTTTAACGTTTCTTTATAAAATTCTAAAAATAAAAAAAATAAGAATAGAAACTGAAATATATTTTCAGAAATTAAATGCACCCTTGATCTCTAACACAACATTTATGATGTTATAACATTTTAGCTTATCTATTAAATGGGATTCATTACTTGGCAAAGAAGTAGATGATGCGACCATTATTCATGTGTCTTATGAAACTCACAAAACAAGTTGTGAGTATTCAATACTATGAGTTTTAGAGAGGATCAAAGACAAACCATTCTAAATAAACGTCTTTGTATGATATTTTAGTCATAAAAAACTTTGACATTTTATTCCAAATAAAATGCATTGTACCTTCTTAAATTTTATAGGTCATTTACAATTTATATTTATACTTTTCAAAATTTGTATCATGACATCGTGAACTTTCTACATAGTGAAAACATATCTCAGCATAATTTTGGCAAAGGATGACAGCGTGATTTTAATCTCCTTAATATTTTTAATTTGTGCAACTAGCACTTAATTTTTGAATTCTTATTTGTATTTAACCCCCTTATTTTTTTATTGTGTAATCTGCCACCCTATTTATAACCTAAAGTTTTGCATTATTTAGAAGTCAGGGGTGTTTTGTATTGTTTAGAAAATCTAAGATGTCACTATATATGTTTTGAAAAGTTAGGATGTAAATTGCACATAATCTAAAGTTAAATATTTTACCCTTTTATTCTTTGTAAAAAAATTGCTAACATTTTGATCCTTAAGGGTGTGTTTTGTGAATTTAATTAGGAGGGAAAGAGATGAGTTTATAGAGTAAAATTTTGAAAACTTACTCTATAAAAACCTCCCATTTCCTTTAATTTTATTTCAAAAGTCAAATTTACAAACACAACCAAAAGTTTATCACGTTATTACATCTAGTTCTTTTGTTACATGCGATAGTATGAAGTTAGTAATGTAACCATTTTCACATCATGCCCAAAGGGTGCCTGTCATGACCCGATTTGGATTGTGATCGGCACGTGAGGAATCTCATCCCCACTTAAGTCTCGTGATCATTGCGCTGTACTATATGCATATTTTGTTCATAAAATCTAATTTAAATCATAAATAAAATTTCATAATAAACTCATAGTAATAAATATGAATCATTCTTTTCCCATAAACGAAATATGAGACTATAGCTACGATACACACACACATATAAACTTGAGTTGCTTGTTTGCAAAAACAAATTCTTGAAAATACAAGAAAGAATCATAATAACAAACTAATCATATGCATGTATAGTCCAGGGCCCTGCTCATAGACCACTAGAGCATTCTACAAATCCAGAAGACTTCATGACAATGTGAAGTTCACCTAAACTAAAGATATGTAATGCTGAGGAGGAGGTGGTGGAGGATCCAAAGTTGCACCTGTATCTTTGGGGAAAAGGAAGAAAAGAGGGGTGAGTTTTATCACAAAACTCAGTGAGTGGATTCTCACCCACAACCATATATGGGACAAGTGTCACAACCGGACCTGGGTACGTGACCGGCACGTGAGAAATTTCGTTCCCACGTAAGCCTTGGAACCTGTTAATTGTCTTTAAATGCATGCTCTATTCATAAAGTCTGTTTAAATTATTATATTTTCTGCAAATCAATCATATCCTCTCTAAAATCACGATAATTACCTCTGAAATCTTATAACAAATCCTTTAACTCTTGAAAGCATTTATCTATATAAATCAATATACACTTATCTGATTGTCTAAGTCATTATATACAAACAAATGTGACTATAATATACCAAATGCAAATTACAAATCATGCACTAAGGTCCAGGATCCTGTCTGCATCTACACTGGAGCACACTAACCCTTGAACATCATGCTCACCTCTTGAATCTAGCATTGTTGGAAATGCCTTCAGCAACTATGGCATTTGTAAAAATAGGAGAAGAATAAAGGGGTGAGTTTTGTAACCAAAACTCAGTGAGTGAGCCCTCACCTGAAACCCCCTATCATGGGATATCAAGGAAATAATATATGAAATCATAATAACATAAATAATACTCTAATACACATATACATAAATAAATACTAGTCAGCATTTTCCAACTCAAAACAATTTCCTTAAATCATCTTTCACATCTGAAACCATATTGGCTTTCGTGTAGTAACTACTAAAAGAACAATAACCTCTAATTTTGTTCTATTTACTCTCTTTCTCTATTCTGTTTTGTGAGTGCTCAGTTTCTCGTGATTCCAGTCCCTCGTGGACTAAGTTTAATAGTTTCACGTAGTTTCGTAGTTTCTTTGAATATATTGTCCCTCGTGGACTAAGTCTCTAAATTGCCCCTCGTGGGCTAAGTTTCATGGTCTCTCAATTGTGGTTTCTCTGCATGAATGGTTTCTCTGCATAAATTTGCCCCTCGTGGGTCATTTTCTCTTGTGAGCTCTGAATCTGTCTGATTCTAACAGTCTAACCTTAGCATAAATGTGGTATAAAATCATGTCTAAAGGATTACCAGTTCGAAGGCATTCTGACTTCAAAAGCCATAGAATATGTAGCTGACAGTTGTTACGAGTATACAACTCTAACAATCTGACTTTAGCATAACCATGGCTATGAAATCATGCTTAAAAGACTACCCTTTTTTAGATATTCGTGATTTCATAGAATATGTATCCGCCAACTGTTATGAATCTCATCAAGATTCAAACTCTAAAACCTTTTGTTTATTCTCTAAAACATTTCTCAAATTTCCAAGCTTTTCATAGATATAATTCTCAACATCATATTTTCAAATAGCCAAGTTCACAGTCACAATTCTATTCTATTCTCTAAATAGAATTTCTACACATATAACTATATCATACGTATAAATCAATTCCAGAATCCATTCGACCAATCATAAAAGTCTTTAACAATACATATATATCATCACTTCTATCTAAAACCAGTTCAACAATAATGGTCCCATGAGTTTTATGAAAAATAGGTTTCATGCCTTCAAATAAATAGTTCAAAACATATAATCAACAGTAAACTTCCAATCCTGTACAGTAATCTCTAAAATCAAGCAGTAAACCGTATTTTTCATGAAAATAACTCTAATGCAGAACATAAGGATAGCAGATGTGAACCCACTCACCTGGAGGGGTGAACATAGCAAAACTAACACCAATAGCACCCTAGGAAGCAGAGCTGACAGCAAAATCTGATATAGAAGGCATAGAACTCAAAATCACTATCTAAAACCTCTGAATATTCAAGAATCCATCTCTAATGAGGTAGAAAACCTCCCCTCCTTCAGGATCTTAGAAAATCACCCTAATAACCTAAAGAAAAGGGAGAAAAGAGAGCAAAACTAGGAGAATATCATACCTTAAAGCCTTAGGAACGAAGGATTGAACTTAGACTACTGAAAATGGAGCTTGGAAGGTGTCAAAATGGTGGAGAACCGAGTTTGGGAGTGAGAGCTCAAGTTGGAGGGGATGAAAATGGAGTGGGAATGTTCTGGACCCGAAATGGGGTATTTTAAGTGCTCTGATGACCGCCTGGGCGGTTTCTAGTGAATTCCTACACCGACTTACTTACTGATGACCGCCTGGGCAGTCTCCCAAATTTTTTTTTTTTTACATCTAGGGTATTACAACAAGAAGGAATGGTACATAAATAATAATGCAAAACTCATAAATCATTTCTATATAAAATGTATAATAGCTATCAAATCATAAATTTGCAGTAAACATAAATCATCTTTATTTTCTCAAGATTACTAAAAGAATAGACTATCCATGAACTGAAGGGTGGGTGCTCAGTCCTTCGAGACCAAGAGCTCCTAACTTAGATCTTAATGGTCCCTCGCAAACCTCGTTCCTCTTGGATTGATCTAATATGTGGACAAATGCTCCTCGTGAACCTTGGTATGCCAAGGTTAATGGAATAACTGCCGTTAACTCATAGCTTTGCTCTTCTCAGTAATTCCCTATTCTAAATCCATACTTAGTCACGAAGATGGGAGTTCTGTCATGACCCGATTTAGGGCACGTGACCGGCATGTGAGAAATCCTGTCCCACGTAAGCCTCGTGATCTGGATTCCTATGTATGCACAGTATATCACAAAAATAGTTGAACCATAAAACCTTTTCTACATACAATTTCCTTGCCTTTAAAACATATAACCAGTATTCTTTAAAACTGTAGTCTCATATTCTCTACTTTGAATTCTATTCTCATAATACCATCAAGTATCATAAAAGTTCATAATATACATAATCTCTATGATAAAGTTTTATAATACAGTCCATCAAAACATTTTATATATGCAAACTACACATTATGCACTATGGTCCGGGATCCTGCCTGCATCTACACTGGAGCATACTACTCTATGCACAAGGACTTCACCTATGTGAAGCTTACCAGCTGATACTCTAATGCTACTGCTGAGAGAATGGCCGAGAAGAGTCTACAGCAGCTACCTTATCTGTAAAAATGGAATAAAGCAGCGGGGTGAGTTTTGTAATCAAAACTCAGTGAGTGAATCCCCACCTATAATCCCCTTTCATGGGACATCCAAGGAATAATGCATGAAATCATAATAATATTAATAATACTCTAAAGTCTCACATAATCAAATATACATATACAGATATACATACTCGTCATTACTTTGCAACTCAAAACAATTCTCCTCTATTTACATTCATATCCAAAACCATATCAACTCATCATATAGTAACTATCAAAGAAACTATAATCTCTACTTCTATTTCATTTCATTCTCTATCTCGGTTCTGTGTTGTGAGTGTTCAGTTTCTTGTGAATAACGTCCCTCGTGGACTAAGTTTCATAATCACCCCTCGTGGGCTAAGTTTCATAATCGCCCCTCGTGGGCTAAGTTTAACAATCGCCCCTCGTGGGCTAAGTTTCATAGTTTCTCGTTGTTTGATCATTTCTCTGCATAAATTTGCCCCTCGTGGGTCATTTTCTCTTGTGAGCTCTGAATCTATCTGATTCTAACAGTCTGACCTTAGCATAACTGCGGCTATGATATCATGTCTAAGGGATCACCAACTTAAAGGCACTGTGATTTCAAACCATAGAATATGTAGCTGGCCATTGTTATGAGTATACAACTCTAACAATCTAACTTTAGCATAACCATAGCTATGAAATCATGCCTAAGAGGTTACCCTTTTTGCAGACATTCATGATCTCATATATCCTCAGAATATGTATCCGTCAACTGTTCTGAATCTCATGAAGATTCAAGCTTTAAAACTGCTTTCTGTTTAATTCTCTAACCATATCTCATCATCACACTTTATATAGATAGAATTCTCAACATCATATTCCAAAACAACCAAGTTAATAATAACAATTCCATCATCCTCTTCTCTAAATGGCATTTCTAGACATATAATTATATCATACTCATAAATCAATTCCAGAATCCATTCAACCAACCGTAAAAGTCTTTAACAATATATATATCTATCATCACTTCTATCTAAAACCAGTTCAACAATAATGGTCCCATGAGTTTTATGAAAAACATATTTCATGCACTAAAATCAACAGTTCTAAAACATATAATCCAACAGAAATCTCAATCCTTGTACAGTAATATCTAGAATCAAGTAGTAAATCGTGTTTTTAATGAAAATAACTCTAATGCATAACATAGAGACTACAAGTGCGAACCCACTCACCTGAAGGGGTGAACAGTGAAGGAATAGCACCAACAGAACTCTAGGAAGCAGAATTGACAAGATATCGATCTAGAAGCCATAGGACTCTAGATCAACCTCTTACACCTCTAAATATCCAAGAATCCATCTCTAACATACTAGAAGACTTCTCTCCTTGAGAAGCATAAAGAACCATCCAAATAACAAAGAGGGAATGGAGAATAGAGAGAGAAATCAAGAGAATAGCATACCTTAAAGCCTTAGGAATGAAGGATTGGAGTTAGAATTGAGAGAAATGGAAGAAAATGGGATTAGGAGGGTGGAGAGAGGTTAGGGAACGAGGTTTCTGGCGTCTTGGGGTGGAGGGGTCGAGTTTTGGCAATTGTGAAGGTTCTGGACCCCGAACAAGGGATTTTATGTGTTCTGTTGAGCGCTGCAGCGCTAAGAGCGCTAAGAGTGCTGCAGCGCTCACCAGAGAGCGCAAAAATTGCCCCTAAACCGCCTTACTGTTCACTTGACCATTGCACTCTTAGTCTTTGCAGCTCACTGAAATGATTTAAAATTTCATAAAATTCATTTAAAAATCACACTTTAACTTATTTTTAATTCACAACATTTTCTAATTCTATTATTTAAAATTGGGGTATTACAAGTTCTATCAATTCTAAGTTTCACATGTTTCAGTTTTTATAATAAACATAAAGCCTTAAGTTTCATTTCATCAATCATAGCAAATTCCATTGTTCTTCATAATCAAATCAAAATCATAAATTAAATCATATAAAACTTTTATAGAGCAAGTATGGTTCCATGCATTTTCTAAAATAAAAAATTTTCATGTGTAAGTTCAATGGAGTATTTCTAACTAAAGTACATTTTTATATAAAAACCATATCATATAAGAATCCATTTTCATTTCTCTAAATTCTTTGTAATGCTAGAAAATAATAATATAATTATTAACCTAAGGCCATGAGATTGAACCCACTAACCTGGAGGGGTCGAAGATCACATGCATGGTTATGAGTCTGAAGGTGAGTCACAAAGTCACACTATAGAATTCACAATGTAATGCCCCAATTTTCTGATAGAGTGAAAATGACCAAAATGCCCCTGAGGTCATTTTCGGCCTGGAATTCGAGGAAAGCCGATCTGTCAGTTCTCGAAAGGCAAACTCAATGTTGGATGGGGATTAGATGACTCGTGTACCTTTCCGGGATTGAAAATCTCGTTTTCTGAGTTTTCGGGTCAAAATTACCAAAATACCCCTGTGGGGTTTGGCCCGTTTTCAAGTGCCGGATCAACTCGAAACTTCACCAGATGGCTTTAAAAGGTGTTTTTATATAGTCTGTGACTTCAATGTTAGTCCCGGAGGTCCCAGGCAAAATTAGTATAAAATTACGATTTTGCCCCTAGCTTTGCGTTTTCAAGCTTAATCATGTGATTAAGCAAACCTAAGCAATGTTTGGCTCTAATCGAAGATTAATTAATTTCCATAATTAATCTAGAGTTAAAATAATTTATTAAAGTTGATTAGAACCTAATAATGCTTAATTTCAACTTAAAATCTTATTTTAAATTCAATATTCTTAGTCATGGAATCTTGAATAGTATTTTCTCTCTCCAATTCCTTAGATCATGGAATTGTGTTTTCAATTTTTTATTCACAAATGAATTTTAAAATCCCTAATGATGTATGAGCACTCTTTAACCTTGTCATGAAAATTCCTAATCACATTCTTAGTCACCTAAACTTGTGCTTAATAATTCCTAACCTTGTACCTAAACTAATCTACACTTAAACCTATCATTAACACACAATTACATGAACAATTCTTCCTTTCCCTTGCTACCCCCAATCTGGCCGAACCTATACCCCTTCATTTCCATCACATGTGTGAATTGCTACACTCAAAGAACCATGCTTCCACCTCACCATAAACCATGCTTTGTCATACTAACACCATACTTTCATCCATGCTTCATAGGACAATTTTTAGAAGACTTTTTCTCTCATTTTTGTGGCTCAAAAACCGCCAGCCCTCCATGCCCTTCTAGATGATTTATTTCAATTTCAAACAAAGAGAAATTACCATACTTTGAGCCATACCTTGCACCATGTCTCCATACTTCAAACCATTTTTGAATGACCTTGTGTAAGAGATATTTTTCTCTCCCCCATTGACCCAAAAGCTACAACCAGCCTCCCTCCATATTACCCCCCATTGTTTTTGTTTTCTATAAATTCATGTGGTGAAGAACTTGTGTGAATCTTTGGAACATTTGCTAAGTTTAGTTTTCTAGCCTTTCCTTGAGTCCTTTTTCTCTCAAGCATTCTAAGAGCTTTCCTTTTCCTCTTCATCCTCTCATCTTCATCTTCTTCATCCTCTCTTCACATCATTATCTTATAACCTCAATCCACTACACTATAACCTTAGATCATCATCAAACCTCTTAAACACTTAACCTTAAACACAAACCTCCTCAAAACACATCTCCTTTCTCTTTTTCCCTTGGTGGTTGAATCATCCTCACCATCCTAGGAGGTGTTGCTCATCCCATTTTCATCCTCAATATCAAGCTTTCCTCTTCACTTCTTGGTAGGAGTTGCTTTCAAAACCTTGTTTTGCTTAAAAATGAGTTTTCTCTAGTTTTCTCTTGGTTTCTTTTTGAAGCTTTTCCTTGTTTTCTTTTCCTTTTCATTTTGGCCTCTTGGTGTTGTTACTAGCATGATGGCTTGATGATGAGTGCCTCTAGAGAATGACCAAGTGTTCATCTCCAAGAGACCTCTAGAGCTTGAGTTTTTACTTTCTTTAAGTTCTACCTACATTATCTAACTTAGATGATCTTAACTCAAGAAACTTCCTCACTTTTCTTGCTCATTTGATTTCGGTTTTCTTGCTTTCTTTCCTTTAAATTTTTGGCCTTAGTTTCTACTTCCTTAAAGTTTTGTTTTCTTTTAAAAGTTTGCTTCTTTTTTAGCTTGATGATGATGTTCAAGAACCATGTAGTTCCTTTGAGAACTTGGTTCAAGAACTCTAAAGCTCTCTTTGTGATGAGATAAGTGTTGGGTTATGTTGGATGTTAAAGTCTTGTAAGAGCTCTAGCTAAGATTAAAATAAATCTTGCATTCATGTTTATATTTTTGCTTTGCACATCATGTTTATTTTCCTTCCTATCACTAAATATCAAGAATAATAAATAAACTTGCATTATCATATTTATATTTCAAGCTTTGCATTATCATGTTTATATTTTCAAGTCCTCACCTAAATATTAAAGATCATAACAAGTTGCATCTCATGTTTATTTCATGCTCTCACTTTATTTTCTAAGGAAAGATAAAATATGTGCATGAGAATATTTAAGTTTATGTTATCACCTAAGAGAACCTAGAGCTCAAAGACTTGCCCACTATTATCTCAAACAAAGGCTTGAAAATTATATGTTCTTTAGCCTTTTGATTTCAGCCTTAGGAGGTTTAATTTGTTACAAGTATAAAAATCTATGTTTCATAATTTTTCTAAGCTTTTATGAGCTCAAGATATGTTTAGAATAAAGTTTCATGGATTTGAAACCTCTTGAGATTAATTTAAATTAGCCACTACCTTTACAATTATTTTGATGATTTTTATGACGTAAAAATGCTTACAAATGAATTTTGAAAGTTTTAGAAAAGTTCCAAGAGAAACTAGCATTTTAGAAATGAAGTTTTATGCATCATTGATGGAGATAATTTCAGTTCTTCCATGCTTGGTTGCTCACTGTTTTATGCTGTTTTGATGATGATAATATGATTATGTTCATGTATATTTGATGCAACATTCATATGTGAAAGACAAGGCAAGTTAGTAACTAGAAAAGAATTAATTTGAGACTTTTAGATCCCTTAGAAAAGTATTTTTCTAGATTCTGTCCAGCAAGGTTTGGAATTGATAATCATGGTTTATAATTAGTTTAAATGTGTAGGAATTACTCATAATTGGTTTAGGACTTGATCTTGAAGCCTTAGGAGCAAACCGAACTTAGAAAGGGTCAATATTGTGACTCCTAAGTACCCGTAAAGCATGAAATATAGATTTTGCACTCTTGAGGTTTAGAAATATTTGTGATCATAGAATTGGGTGAGGAATACTTAGATATGAGCCTATAGTTACCCAAGAGCTTAAGTTATGATGATTTACAACTTAGATTCTAAAGTAAAGGACCTTAAGGGTCAATGCATAAGATGTTAAGAAACCTTTTAAGCTATGGGTTTATTGATGCAAGCATGATGTGTGATGTGTATGTTTTGATGATGCATGAGCTATGATGAGATGAACTATTAAGATGATAAGCATGAGAATTGAATGAAAAATGTGTATGCGATATGAGCTTGTGGCATAAAGACAGTTTGAAGGAAATTCGGTTTAACAGCCGTTAGGCTGTCGAATTTCCGTCAAACCTAAAGGACTTGAGAATGTTTTTGAAATACTATATGAGATTAAAACCCTGGGTGACACCGGTTTGGCTTAGCACCCCCAGGAGATTTTTTTATGTGACAAAGCACTGAGACCCGCTTTCTTGGGTGACACCGGTTCGGCCGAGCACCCCCAGGGGAGACAAATCCGTGAGGGTATGAGTAGATGTAGCCTACCAAAGTGGACAAATTGCTATGGCTTGATTTCCGCAAAGCGTTTCAAATAGAGTATATCCTAAGAGAGGTGATCCCTAGCCCCCTACCCGTACTTGCGTATTCGGGATTATTTTTATTATATTTTGCTTATTCAGATAATAAATAAGAGCTAGTGATGACTAGCTGAGGTATGAGCTCATAGCCTAGTTATTTTTTTCAGGGTGGCCTTTAATTGCTAAAGTACCATGGTTGATGTCAAACAAGTTGAGGAAAGTTCCACTCGAAAGTTAATGCCCTTTATGCCACATGGATGATTCTTGATGTTATGAGTTATTTGAAATTATATGCTCAAAGTATTGCCATGCATTCATGCTCTAATATGTCGCATTCATGACATTAAGATGCATTCTAAAAGGAATGAACCTTAGATAATTAGTCTTATAAACCCTAATAATGAATCTTATATGCATATTCACCTTTTAAATAATTAAACCCAAGGTTCTTGAGGATGTGAACGATGTAACCCTAGGATAGGAGATTTTCCTATTGAGATTCTTGAGTAAGAATTCTCACTCCTTTCTCTTCCTTCTCTTTCTTCCGTCACATCTTCAGAGAGCGATGGCGACATTTGTGGTCTTTGTCGACACGCCGACATGGGAGGTTCACTTTGATCCGGATCACGGATCATATCATTTTGAGGGACAGTGCACAGTATGAATCTTAATGTTTGTTGGACGTCCATTTGCACACCCTGTACAGAGTTATCGCTTCTCCTCGACGTCACCCTATGATGACGCTATGGTTTTTTGAGCGTACCCGGACACATGACGAGAGGATTCTTCTGACCTACACTGGAGGATCGATGCCCTGTGACTTCCAGGACTACGTACCCTGGTCTCTTGGTTCAGAGGACGACCTTTCTAAGGACCCGTCGACACATATGTACAGCGAGAGCTCCACCCCCACTTCTTAGTTCGTGCGAGGCGAGAGCGAGGAGACCGTCACGCAGCCGAGGCTAGCTAGGCGAGCCGAGATGCGCCCCGTTGAGGAGCTCATGCTCAGTCATCGCATGTGCCTACTCCTGCCACATTGCGTCCGTGGATCGGTTACGTCCCACCTTACCCCGGGTTCTAGTAGTCGACGTCGTAGAGAAAGTTTAGTGCACACACTCACACATAGATAGGATAAACCTTCTTTTGTCTTGAGGTTATCCACTTTAGGTGCACTCGGGTAGTTGTGGTTTATTTATGTTTTCCTTGCATTTATATTTCTGTTATATTTCCTTTTCTGTGTATTGCAAGCTCAGCCTGATTCTATAAGGGCGTGACTATATATGTATCCTAAATATGATATTAATGAAGTGTATCCTTTGTTGTGTTAATCATTGTTTCGTTGTTATATGCTTTATTTACTGTGTTCTTTATGCCTTGATGTTTGTGCCTTATATTTCTGTCTCACGATAAACACGGCTCTCACTTTGGTTTCATGTTTTCAAAAAAAAAATTTACCATAATTTTCGCTAAGCATTTTATTAAAAGAATGAGACTAAGAGGTAATGACCTAATGATTAACCTAATGTGTTCTAGAGAGTTGGGTTAAAAATTAGGGTGTTACACACAACAACTAATTGCAGAGGTCAAATGATGTAGATATTTGTCAAACAGCCCCCATCCCCTCCAATTCCAAATTAGACCATCTGCTTTTTCAAGCTTGTGTTTGTTTTATGATCAATCAATTATCCATTGTGAAGCACAAAATGAAGGGAATGTACAAATGCTAAACTCTAGTGAAGGGCTCTTCAATGCTTAGACAGCAAAGTAGACAACTCAAATAAAGGCGAATTTAAGTTTAGTTCCTTTATACAGATAAGGGTCAGTTACTCTGTTTGCTTTCTCTTTTTATTTTTCTATTTGTATTTTTTGTGTTTTTCTTTTTAAGATTTTGTGAAGAAAATAGTGAAAACAATTAATAATATTTTATTATTTTTCACTCTTTTCTTCACAATATTCTAAAAATAGAAACACATGAAATACAAACAAGAAATAAAAACCAAACAGAAAAGTTTTCAATTTAATTAGTATGTTGAAGTGGTTATTTTGTGATACAATATGTTACTTGATTGTAATAAGAGTAACATTATTTAGATATAAAAAGTGTGATATCTATAAGGTAGAGAAACACAAAGTGGCTTTGGGTGATAAATGAGACTAAAACTTTGTATTTATGTTATTCTATGGATGTTTTCTCTTATGTTCATTTTCTATTTACAAATAACATTACATTTATCATTAAGTTTAGCTCATGTTACAAAATGTAATTAAATATGCATTTAAATTTGAGACTTTTACCTTGTAAAAAGTTTTACGTTTTGAATAAAGTATATGTTATCTTAAGTGAAAGAAAGAGGTTTACTAGCAAGATTTGTTTTCGATCCCCCTAAAACTTTGGAATATTAAATAAAAAGTCTTTTTTTTGTTAGTTTAATAACATTAGGGATCAATCCACTACAAAAAATTATGGGAATTATGGCAGTAAAATTAGGAAGGTTCCTTAAAATAGCCACAATTATAGTAAATTATGGCGGTTTTATTAACTGCCATAATTTTGTGAAAGAAATAGTGGTGAATTAGGGCGGTTCTTTAAAACCGCCACAATGTGCAGTTAATTATGACGGTTAGGGTTTAGGTCATCTTTCGGTGTTAGAAATTGTACATCAAAATTTCACTGAATGAGTAATACACTGTACCTGGGTAATCAGGTATTGCCGAAACTTAATTCTAGATATAAAATTTTCATTTCTAACTATTTCTAAATTTAATCCTATAATTTCTCACTTTCAAGCATCTCTAAGCCCTAATTCTAGGGTTTCAGCTGTGCTGATGGGCCCCACTAGATTACTATTCATATATATATATATATATATATTTACAAATCCGTTGGATCGTTCTCATCATCGCTACGTTTGTCGAATTTTCAAAATCATGACTAGTGAAACTTCAATTAATTTCTGAATAAATTTTGGGTGTTATAGTTTGAGTTAATTTAGGGTAATCTAGAGCTACTCATAGATCTTTGATGAGTTTTATGGTTGCAATAGCAGATATTGGTGTCATCCTTCCTCCCCGGAGCCCTCCCGAATCGAAGTAAGAATTTTTGTGTATTTTGACCAATTCAAGGTGAAAAAAAGAGTTGCCCTTTTGGAAAAACTGGGATAAAGTTGAGCCAAAAGATCTTGATTCAAGATAAATTCATGAGGAAGTAGGATCTCTTTTGGATCTACTCCAGCATTTAGAAATTGATTTATCAGTAAAGATACATATACTTGATGTGGGACTCCGGGAGAGCTTCGGGGAGAAGGGATGATACCAATGTCTATTATTGCAACCATAAAACTCATCAAAGATCTACGAGTAGCTCTAGATTACCCTAAATTAACTCAAACAATATTGGGGGAGCACCCCCATTTGACAACAATGGAGAGAAATCACAATCCAAACCAAGAACATGAAATATTAAAGAGTAGATAGACGTAATCTATTAACAAACACATACCTTGATGATTTGGAGGAGCTAGGTTTGAGTGGGATTGAGAGAAGAAGAAATAAATGTGTTTGGGAGAGAGAATTTTTGGTAATGGGGGTAGAAATCCCGATCTAGGGGTATAAAAAAGGGGTAGGGGGTCACTAAGTGAAACGGTGTCGTTTGAAACTATTTCAGTCTCGATGGTACCACCGTAGTGGTCATTATAGCTGTCGACCTAAAACTCGTGCCCCATGCTGACACACTCATCAGACCACCAAAATAATGAAGCTCACCTCGAGATTACTATAGTGGTGATAGCAACACTAGCTCCAGCATTTTTTTTTGTCAACTTGGCATTTGGGGTCTTCTTGGCAACATGGGTGGGTCCTGAAGGACCCTGAGACTATCGGGAACTTAACTACTGACACGTGTATCTCAAATATTACAATGCTACAATAATAAGGCAATTAAAAATAAGTGAAAATTACACTAACGTTTCGCAAGATTTGGCAAAATTTACTCTCTCCCCTTTATTTGTAAAATTTACTCATGAGATCCTTGGTTTGTGAAATCATTACACAGGCCTACCTTAAATTTTGTAAAGTCATTATATATACCTTCCCTGTATCGCACAATGAATAGTGCATCCAAAGAATGATTGTATTGCCTGGACAAATAGACTAGAGTAAAGGTGTTTCATTAAATCTCAGAAAAGATTAATTTAATTTTTCCTAAAAATAATTTATTGAAAAATAGAATGTCATGATAACGATTGATCCGCAATCTTATTCAACTGAGAAAAAAAAATTATTTAAGATTATAAAGTTGTAATACCTGGCGTACACGTGTCAGTAGATAAGTTCTGTATGGCCTCAAGGTCCCTTGGGACCCACCCATAGTGTCGAGTCTGAGATTTCGTTAAGTCTGGAGCCTACACCTCTTTGGAGGGCTATAAGATAAAGCCAAATTCTTGGGATTAAAAGTCCTAGTAATTGCTCTCCAAGGGAAAATAAATTGAAAAGTGATTTTTAATGAATTTTAGGAAGCCTCTAGATGTTTCATTTTTAGCCCACAAGTTTAGAAATTCCCAAATTTGAACTAGAACTCAAAAATTAGATTTTAATTCGTTGGGGTTTTGATTTTTTTTGTATTTTATTTGAATCCAAATGGGGGGTATTTTCTTATGTATATTTATGTTTTAAAATTAATGACATTAAATCAAAATTAAGAAATGTAAATAAGTGCGTATGGAAGCAACCAGGTGCCATAAGACAAAAAAATGCGGCAGCTAGACTTTGTTGTCATCGCTATAGCAGTTGTCGCAATCGTGATCGCGACTGGCGACGAAAAATATTGAAAAATATTTTTATGGAGTCGCCACCAAAGTTTATTAGGGAAAACCATTGGAAAACCTTTTTGTCAAAATTTTAAACCGGTCTGCTAGAACAGAATTAGATTCGGGAGTCTGCTTATGTACAGGAAAGGGTGGAGACTAAAACCCATAGCACCCCTGATACATCCATCCTAAAACTATCACCTAAAAATTAATTGTATAAATTAGAATAACTTAAAGAATATAAAATTTATCTAAAAAGATAAACAAATATAATGTTTACAAATAAATATAAAAAATTAAATTAAAGTATTTACAAATAAAGAAAATAAAATAAAATAACAAGAATCAATCAAAATATTTAAAAATAAAGGAAATAAAATAATAGAAATCAAAGACAAAATTATGAAAATTTAAAGTTTGGCTTGACAGGGATACCTGCTCCTACGTATCCTCTGGTACAATGAGGAACTCAAAGCCATGTAGTTCTTTAGAAAATATTTGTGTGTTAGTTTATTTTAATTAATTACAACCCTTTTTGGTAAAGCATATTTTCTTTAAAAACAAAATTCGGTCTTGAAGAGGATTCAAGTTAACACTCAGCTACTCAATGAACCTTCATGATTCAACAATAATGAAAGTAACATTTGCTACTCAATCACCATTCTTAATCATTGCACGGATAAAAATATTTTTAATTTTTAAATATTTTTTCACTTTTTATTTATTTATTTGCTTTTAAAAAAATAGACCCAAAAATTAAACTGCCCAAGTTTTTTTTAAAAAAGAACATACATGACCCAAGCTCAAACCAACCCACATGTCCCAATTCATCATTAGGCTCAGAGATTATATTTTGAACAAAAAGCTTAGTCTAGAACCCCTTCATGTTCATTTCCTTGACTTAAAAAAGAAAACCAATGATAAAAATGAAAACTGGGCCAACAACAATTTTCATTTTTTTTCTTTATTTAGAAAATAGCATTGAGACTAACCAGACCACTAACCAAAATCAAACCCAAACCCACAAACCAAATAAAATAAAATTTAAAAATCCTACAAAACCCAAACTAACGGAAAACCTTAATGTTCTAAAACAAATAAAAGACTTGAAAGACTCTTGGTTCAACCCCACTTGGAGGACATGATGTCCCCATCCTAAATGAAAAATGAAAGAGAACATGACCAAGACCACATGCAACTGAGCAACATAAGGAATAAACAACTAATAGGGAACAAATAAATAAAAGAGTTTGGCAGCCACATAACTAGAACTGGGTATATGGGCCGCGGTCCGCGGACCAACCCGTTTAACTCACAACCCATATGAAAATGGACCAGAAAATTTTTAACTCGTCAAGCTCGTGGACTTTTTTGATCCGCTCTGCCAAGCCCGCGGGCTAAATGGGCTTGGCCCGTGGGGTTGGCGGACCAGCCCGTCTAACCCGTGTACTGTAGCTCACGTGTTCAAGCCCACAAACTATTTTGCTTCTATCCATACAGCCCACACACACAAACAAAACTTAAGCCCACTATTTTTTTTATTATTGAGGCTGAAATGAAGGAAGGCTCCTGATTCCTGAAGCCCAGTTAAAGGCTCGTAAAAAATTTGACTCAAAAAAGTTGGCTTGGGCGCTTGGCCCATTGCTCCATTAGTGAATCATAAGTCATAACAAACATAGCCCATTGTTTGCTCCATTTGTAAATCTGAATCATAATAATTAACAAACAAGAGACTACCAAACTAGCCAACTAGGGCACACGCACAGCAGGCAACAGCACGCCGCACAGCCCTCCCCTTCTGGCTTTTGAGTTCTGCCCCCGGTTTCTCTCTCTCTCTCTCAGCAGTTGCCTTCCTGTTCCTGCTCGCAGCTCCCTTCCTGTTCGCGATGGATCTGCCTCTGTTTGCAAGTTGTATCACGTGGTCCGCCTCTGCTAGCGTCTCCTGGTCGCGCCTCTGCGTCACGTGGTCCGTGCCTCCTGCTCGCCTTGGCTCTTTACTAGTGGCCGGCGGCCTCTTCCCTGCTCCTGCTCGCGGCCTCTGCAGCCACCAGGTAACTAATCCCATGAAGTTAGTTTTTAAAAATAATGTGGCAGCAACTAATCTCCATTACTTAACTTTTAAAAATAAAAAAAAATTATCAACATCATGTAGTAAAATCAATAATCATGAATTGAACAGGAGATAATCAAAACTAAAACACTCAAATGAACTGAATATTTCTATTTTTTTTTTTTGGGTTGATATACATTATTAGGAGGTAACCATTAATTTTAAACTGGTCCGCGGGCTGGTCGGATGGTCCGCGATTTGGTTTGCAGGCTCCTTATTGGGCAAACAATGGGGACCGGTCCGCTGACTTTGCGGGTTTAGGAGGACCGGGCCCGGACTAGGGAAATGACCAGTCCGTTTATAAAGCGGACCAGTTCGGTCCAACCCGTTTAAAATTCATCCATTGCGGACCGGGCCAAACGGATCGAGCCGGTCCATTTACCCAGCTCTACACGTAACAAGTCCCAATGATATCAAGTAAACCAACATGTCCAAACGTGATATTACCAATCAGAAAGAGAAAGAAAAATAATAATAATAATAATAATTGAAACTAGCAAACAAAATGGAAAGAAAGGTCTTGAACGGGCATTTGGAGTTTCATTTTTTCATTTGATGTTAAACACACTCACAGACATGCACAGAGAAAGATATAGAGAGAGAGGGGGGGAGCTGTAAACCCACATAAACACACGCACAAAGGGAGAGGGAGAGGGAGAAAGCGGCACGACTGCAGTGAGGGGAAGAGGGTGAGCTTGGAGGAGCAACGGCGGAGACCAACTTGTTGGATTAAGAACAGGAAGGGAGTTGATTATATGTTGATTTGGTGATATATGAAATTGCTAGATACTTTTGTCATAGTTTTCAATTGATTCTGAAACTAGTTTATGTATATAAAATAGTTTAATACCTAGAAATGCTATTTAGAGAAGAGAATGGAATAGTGATTGTGAACATAGCTAATTTGAAATGTGATATTGAGAGTTTTAGTATGAAAACTTGATGGTTTGAATTATATTTTAGAGAATTAAACAAAAACAGTTTTAGAACTTGAAATTTTTGTGAGATTCAGAATAGTTGGCGGATACATATTCTGTGAGTTTATGAAATCACAAATGTCTACAAAGGGTGATCCCTTGGACATGATTCATAGCCACAGTTATTCTAAGGTCAAACTGTTAGAATCAGACAGATTCAAAGCTCTTAGAGAACTAAAAGGATTTAAAGGTTTTAGCTTTAATTGATTTATTTGGCTAGTTTAGAAGGTAGCTATACAAAATAGGTTGTGTGTTAACGGCAGTAAATTCGTTAACCTTGGTACCAAGTAGCTCGGGTTAGAGATATTCAGAGATTTTATATTCAAAGTTTTGTTATGTCACAGACACTGTGCGTAACTAGAGCAGAGCAAAGAATGGAACCTATTTAGGTGTCCAATTTCGGTTCTATAAGAACCACAGAGCAGAGATTACTGTTTCTCTAGGAGCTACTATGTTATGTGCTTGTATGTTTTTAGGTATGAAAGTAAATTGAGAAAATTGTTTTTAAGCTATAACATAATGAGTGTAAAGGACCTTTAAAAAGTATATGTACATTTGGTTATGAGAGATTTTTGTTTTTGTATTATTAATGTTATTATGATTTTTGTGCACTGTTTCCTTGGCGTCCTATGAAAGGGGGTTTCAGGTGAAGACTCACTCACTGAATTTTGGTAACAAAACTCACCCCCTTTCTCCCTCCTTTTATTTTTACAGATAGAGCAGCTGTTGGGAACCTCTCAGCAGTCATAGATCCCAGTTGGTGAGTCTGTAAGTGAAGCATATAATGTGTTGGTTATAGTGCTCCAGTACAATATAGGCAGGATCTCGGACAATAGAGCATATTCATGTTTCTGCATATCATAATGACATTTTGGTACTGTATTGAATAGTTTAACACTTATGGATACTTTAAATTAGATGGCTTTATACAGATATGTTTTGTATTATGATTCACGGACAATAGAGTTTGAATTATGGAATTTCAACATAGATTAGTATTATTTGATAAACAGGTGATTTGTATGTAGAAAATGAAAATGTATTTTGAATAATTTCATGATTAACTATGCATATAGAGCAATTCAGGTCATAGGGCTTACGTGGGAATAGGATTTCTCACGTGCTGGTCATGTGCAAAATCGGGTCATGACACCATTTACTCCCGGCTCTAAATGGTGAGAGGGTTCAAATTCATAACCTTATTTTAGCCATTATAATTATGTTTTATGCATTATGTTCATTATATATACGATGTTGGAGACAAGATAATATATGGATTACGATTTTTCGAGTTATGGTAAAGCTAGTAAATATTATAATTTCGACTGCAGCATGAAAATGAAATTTAGAAAACCATAAGGCCGTGATTGATATGTTGATTGCTCTGAAAATGTTTAATATGTTCATGAAAAGATATGTTGTAAAATGTATGATTTAGCCATATGTCAAATTGAGAAAAATAAATAAATAAATATGTTCTTATTGATTTATGATATTATCATGTTTTCAAGATTTAGATTTCAAACTATGCTTTTGAATATTCAGTTAATATATTTATATCTATTAGAGAAATGTGAAACAAAAGTATGACCTAGCTTTACGAATAAATACGTTAGATGATTTTTGAGTTATTATGGTTATAAACCCTAGTGTTTGAACTATGATTTTAGAGTTATCAAGTATATGGAAAAATATATTAGTAAAGATATTAATTTAGAACTTTAGTTTTATGGTACCAAGAGGTATGAAATTCAGTATGATTCTTAATGACTGTCAGATACATATTCTGTGGGCTTGAATCATAACATCTACAAGCAGTGACCCCTTGGGCTCGATTTTCACAGTCGCAGTTATGCTAAAGTCAGATTGTTAGAGTTATGTGAGTCCAGAACTCTCAGAGTACTAAGATTTAAGGGCTCGCATTCATGAGGGACGAAGTACCCACCCTTCAATTTTGATTTTTGAGAAACTAATTTAGCCGGTAGAGATAAGGAAATAGACAGCTAGTTAACGGTTGTGAAGAGATCGTTAATCTTGGTACCAAGTTTTCCACTAGAGAACAGTTTCGCCCCCAGTGGTTACAAAAAATGTGACCTAGTTAGGTGCCCATAGTTTGTTCGTAAGGGACTAGTATGATTTCAGCAGGTGCTCTTGTTTGCTAGGGACTAAGTACAATCTTTTAGTTTATGATTTTACAGTTTTTATTAATATACGTATTTATTATATTTAGCATATTGTTTCCCAATGCTTTACTGCACCCCCAGTTAAAATGATTACATGTTTGATTTTGAGTTAAAAACAGTTATTGTGAATTTATAGTATGACAAGTGCTTTCTGAGCTAGCTATGTATTTAAATATCAAATGATTTATTATTGTTTCATGTATAACATTTTATATTCCTTGGTTGTCCCATGTGGATGATGGGTGAGGGCTCACTCACTGAGTCCGTTGACTCACCCCTCTTTCTTCCTCTCATAGTTGTAGGTACAAGTGTCCTTCCGCCTCCAGCTTTATAAACGCAGTCGCTCCCAATGGTGAGCCTTATTTTAACATAAGGTTTAGTTTAGGTTTCTGTTAGTTTAGAGGGCTCCAATAGTTTTGCAGGCAAGATCCAAGTCACACATATATTTTGAAATACTGTAGTTATTTTTAGAATTTATGTATTTCACCCTATATGTTTTTAGAGCTTAAGTATGGATTTCAACTACTTATTTGGATTAGATTATGTATTCATCAGCTATGTAGTCATGATTTAGTTTTCAAGGGTCAAATAGATTTTCAAATTTAAGGTTAATATCATATGATGAACCAGTTCATGATTTCACATTAGTAGTATTGATTAAAAAGGGTTTTCAGTGCTTGAATATTAAATGTTTTAAGTTTTATGAAATTAGAAATTATGCTTTAAATAGATAAAGGATTGTTGGTTCAGAATAGAAATCAAGATTCAAAGATATTATTATTATATTACATGCATTTAAAGAGACATGTCGCCTAGAAGGCTTATGTGGGAATATGATTCCTTAAGTGCCGGTCACATTCCCAAATCGGGTTGTGACAAAAGTTTAAGGAGGATTGAAGACAAACACTTCTCAGTAAACCTCTTCAACTTAAGACATTAGAGACTTTATTCAAAATGAAAACATTTTACATGGTAAAAGTCTCAGATTTAAATGCATACAAATTTCCCCTAAAAATAATTTACTTAAAAATAGAACGTTGTGATCACTATTTTCACTATCTTTAGAATATTGTGAAGAAAACAATGAAAATTAATAAAATACTATTCATTATTTTCACTATTTTCTTCATAAAATCTTAAAAGGAAAAACATGAAAAATACAAATAGAAAAATAAAAAGAGAAAGCACACAGTCCTTTATCTGTATAAAGGAACTAAACTTAAATTCTCCTTTATTTAAGTTGTCTACTCTGCCATCTAAGCATTGAAGAGCTCTTTACTAGAGTTTAGCATTTCTGCATTCCTTTCATTTTGTGCTTCACAATGGATAGTTGATTGATCATAAAACAAACACAAGCTTGAAGAAGCTGAATAGATGATCGGATTTGGAATTGGAGGGGATGGGGGCTGTCTGACAAACATCTGCATCATTTGACTTGTGCAATTAGTTGGTGTGAATTCTGTAGTGTGACTTTGTGACTCACCTTCAGACACATAACCATGCACGTCATCTTCAAATTCATCAGATTCTGATTCGCTATAAAATGAGTCTGATCTTGCAGGGGAATAATCCTTTATTTTGATATCACATATACTACCTTCCACTATTCCATTCAAAGCATCAACCACCTATATTGAAATCCAAAATAGAGAAAAAGCTGTACATCAGAATTCGCTCGAACATGCAATATAATAAATTTGACCTTCAATTTCTCATAAGGAAAAAGTGAGTCATGATTTATGCTAATAGCTGATTTGCTTTAAGCTAGTTATGTCACCTTTTTTAAATAGTAAGGACTAATAGAGGATTTTCAAATATTGAGAGATTAATCTATCCTCCGATATAGTTCTAAGGCACAAAAATGGGTATTTATTTATTTATTTATTTTAATCTAATGACTATGTTTGTTGGATGATCCTCAATTTGTTCTCAAGTCTCCATTTGAAAATAAGAACGATGCTTGCTATTGCTAATTATCCAATGCTCTTCGATCTTGATTGAGTCAAATTACTCTCTAACAAGATAATCAATTATGAGACTGTGCTCTAAACGGCATCAATGACATCAATTATGTGTTAGCTTACCGCAACCATATTTAGTCTCTTCTGAGGGTCCCTGCTCAAACATTTCTCTGCCAATCGAACCATCCAAAATAGTTGATGGATATTAAGAGAATTGTTGATCCTTTCATCAGCTAGACCTGAATAATTTCTATCTTTTAATAGTGGCCTTGCCTACAAAAATATTTAATACAAAAATTAATTAATAAGGATGTAATTTTTAAGGAATATAATTTATGATATTGCTATAGTTAGGACTTAGGTCATTAGGTGATACAGTCTCTACCCTACCCTTTTTTGTCACAAATTGAAACATTGATAGTGTTTATGTACTTAACAAAAGTGAACTACCATTTGCATCTAAATGCCTTTAGCAAGACACTTTCAAGAGCACCTCTCAAAAGTTATCATATTGATAGAAAACTGACATAAAAAGCTAAGGAATAAGAATCTAAGCATATTGATAAATAATACATGAATTGAAATTTTATGGCATTTAGATAGTTACCCATCCCACAAGACTTCTCCCTCCAAGTCTTTTGTCCGTAGTTCTCATTCCAGTTATTAGTTGTAGTAGCACTACTCCAAAAGAATATACATCAGTTTTAGTTGATACTTTGCCACATTCAGCATATTCTGGTGCCAAATACCCCAAAGTTCCAATGACTTCTGTTGAATGGATTGAGTTATGATTTTGAGTTTTTGCTAACCCAAAGTCTCCCAGCTAATAAAATTCATAGGAAAGAAAGATGTCAACCTTGATGAAGTTCAGATTCCCTCTAGAATTTAAAGAATGAGCTTATTGATTTTTCTATTTCATTAGCTTTAAGTCTATGCAGTAATGCAAATAATGTATTGTTCAACAAATAAATCCCATCAATATATTGGAATTGTATCTTAAAAAAGCCTTCCATGATGCTTCACTTCAAATATGAATCATTCATGTATGTCATTAATATGTTCAAATTTGCACATACGATGTATTACTTACTAGTGGATGATGATCATGTGTTATGAGGATGTTGTTTGGTCTCATATCTCTATGTATTATGTTATTATTGTGCAAGTATAGTAAGCCGTTGGCAGTTCCAACAGCTATTCTAATCCTTTCTTTCCAACTAAGAGGTGCTCGAGAATGTTCTGCAGAAATGTGGAAGAAGTAAGTCTCTTACAAGCTATATCAGGAAAATTATAAAATGAAATGTAACAAAGTATTGTATTAAAGTTAGTTCACTTACCTGATAGATGTTGGTCAAGTGAACCATTGCAAACATATTCATAAACAAGAAGCCTGCTATTTTTCTCTGAGCATGAACCTAGTAGCATGACCACATTTTCATGTCTTGCTTTGCTAAGCACACTGACTTCAGATTTAAATTCCTTTTCTCCTTGGAAGCTTGCACTTTTATGTTGCTTTACCGCAATCATCATTTCATTTAATTGTCCTTTGTAGACTTCACCAAACCCGCCTTCTGACAAAAAATTCTTTTGAGAGAATCCCTGTGTAGCATTGTATAGCTCTGAATAACTAAAGTATCTTTTCAATCCAAATTTCGGTCTTTGATTATTACACACGGAACAAAGTGGGTTTGTAAATTCTTTCTCCACATCAAATGCTTCATTACTATTTTCATGCTGCTCTTGGTAGTCATCTGGTCTCTCTTTCAGATTTATATTGATTTGGCTTATTTCTTGATTCCCTGAAACATAAGATAGTGACTCGTTCCCTGTAGTTTGTTCTACATTTGAAGAAAGTTTCCCCTCTTGGTATTTTTGAACGCTGTACTGTGAACCTCCAAGACTTGAAGTTGAGGCTTCGGTGCTCCAATTACTTGAAACTCCAGTTGAAGAGAATATGTCACTTGATGATGACTTAGACCCTGCTTAATGGGCCATTGTTCATCATCAAAATGCAAAATATGGGGGATTTGATCAAGGTTTATTAGACCGAGGATTTTTAAATATTTTCAATCAGTGCATGTAGCCAAATATGGAATACAGTATAAAAGTTGTGTGCATTTGTTAATAAAATAAAATAAAAAAGACATTTGCTTTCAAGCTTTTAAATATTAACATTGATAATGACTTACATTAACAAAAACTAAACCTATATGAATTATCCGTATTTACATTAGCGAATTTCAAACGTTAGGTGAAGTTTTAAATGGAAAAATATTATTGCAGTTAATCTTAATATTTTTCTTATTCAAATATGGTGAATTTCTTTCCACTTCTCCAAATATGTGCGTATTTCCAAGGGTCTTTTGGAATCAAAATTTTTTGTTAAAATGGAATAAAGGAAGAAAAAACAAAAAACAAATAAGAGTCAGAAAACCTTACTAGTAAGAGATAATTGTTCCTCTATGTTTCCTTGATTCATCTCAGTATTGCTTACATTTTCTTGCCTTTTTGCAATTGGTTTGGCGTTGTCTATTTGTTTTAGACATTTCACCTTCTCAATGGAATTGTTACTTGTTATCTTATACAAACGACAAGAGAGCTTGTCTATGTAATGCTTCATCTCTTTGTACGTCTGTCTACAATACATAAATCTTATACAAGTCAGTTATGAATAACTGGATATACAATGCAGTTAGATATGACTAGTTTTTACTTTTGGAAGAGACACAAATTCCAGTGGACATAAACATTAAAATGAACTATAGTACTAGTATTATAATTTTTTTATGCATAAAAAAGAATGATCTATATTTTACCTGCAATTCTAGAGCATGAATTAATGATAAAAGTGGCAGAGATAGTTTTGTCTTTCCTAGGAGGTTATACTTGATATTTTTAACTACACCATTATCACCTTAGATACAATTTTCTTGGTCTATCCAATGATCAATTGCTGATCATTGGATTTATTTTGTGAACATTTGCTCTTCCATCTTATGAAGTGGTTAATTGTCATTTTGTTTCCCTTAAATGTTGTGGACTAGGCAACAAGATTTCTAAGTTTTGAAACTGACCTATCAAATATCAAACCTGTTGCTTGAAAATCTCTAGCAGCATGATTAACAATCTCTATAGCAGGGCCAACAAGCACTTGTATTTTGAAAATAATCTGAAAAATGCCATTTCCAAGAATAATATCAAAACTCATAATCCATTTTATTCAAAGGCACTAAAATGGTTATAGTAGTCTCATATTTCATGTATACATCATCAATAAATTATTATTTACAAGAGTATATATATAAACACATTCGTCATTTTTAAAAATCATAAATTCTATCCAAATTTAATTGTAACGTGGATAGTCTGTATATTTAGAACACAATAATCAATATTGTTTCTCGGTCTATGAAACCCATTTTCTAGTTGTGTTAAGGACTAGCATCTAGTTACCCATAGGGCTAGTTTGGATGAGTTATAAGAAAGAAGTTTTTTATTTTTTTTTATTTTTAATGATCTTTATAAACAAAGATCTTTTAATAAGATGAAAACTATTTTATATTTGAATATAAAATTAATTTACATTTGAATGTAATATTAAAATATATTCTTTTATTTCTAGATATCTTTATTTTGTTATAAAAGAGATCTTTCTCTAGGAAAAGAGAATTATAGCTTCTGAAGAATGTGTTGGAAAATAACTTCCCCAGCCTCTCAACTCTATCAAAACCACAAAGTAAAGAAACACAATAAAGTTAACGCGGTGCAACCTTTACTATTTATAGGCACAGCTTTACAAATCAATTCACTAATTCCGTAATCTCAATTCTCAATAGATTTTAAACAAAATCTGCCACTTTCACGGAACACATTACTAAGCATTATAATGCCACGTAGATTTTCGATATAAGCTATCATCAGTTGCATTGCCAATACTCGCACAACATGCTATCATCAATGATTCAAGCATTATGCAGCCTAACACCATATTGTTAGAATGAAGGATTTCAATACAAGCTATCATCACCAATAATGACTCTATTCACGCAATATCAATGCAAATTTTTTGGACAAAGTTGAAAACCCTCCATCACCACAACTTTTGAAGACAAAGTGGAAACCCTCTCATCAACACATCATCATCACCATCATCATCATCATACTCTCCACTCTTCACTCTGCGTATTCAATCTTTCAATCCTATTCTCCTTACATATCTAAACAGTGCTCAAAACTATTATTTATAATAGTTTACACAATCCATAAATTCTATTCCAAATCCTAATCACACATAACAAATCTTTGTCATTTCTTTCACTCTCAAATCATGTCCAAATTATTTTCAAATCTTTTTTTTCTGTCAAATATTTTCTCTGTGTGTGTGTGTTTGTGTGTTTTTTTTTTTTAAATTTTCAAAACTATAAAACAATCTAAACAATATTAGTTAGGAATTTGGGTTAAACCGAACAGAAAAATCATTTTTGTACTTTTTCTAATGAATGTACTTCTGCTACGTAACTTTTACCCAAACATACATAAAAGAACCTTAAAAATACTTATTTTAATAACTTTTTAATTAAAAAAAATAGTGCACAAGCTCATATAGTGTTTGATATTTCTAAATTATACGAATTATAAGGATTGTGCTGACCTCATTGTTTCTCAAGTCTTCAGAGAGCTTGATCATATCTGGATTCGAACAATATTCCTCCTTTTTCTTAGTAAGTTGTTCCTCAATAATTTTTTTGTTTGGTGAAACAAAATCGGAATCAACTTTCATCATGTAACCCACTAATAAGCAAAACACAAAGAAGAGAAAGAAAACAGAACAAGCAAAAGTCAGCAAAAACAATCATTTTCAATCAGTAATAAAAAGAAAGCATATCCAATTAGTAAATTTTCTTTATGCATATTGTAATTTCATGTTTTTCTGTGCCCCCTCTATGTTAGGGCAGAGGCAGCCAGTGAAATAGTGAAAAATGAAAAAAAAAAAAAAAAGAATTCTTACAACGCTTTCTTCCAAAACAAGAAAACGTACTAGGAGTGCTAAACCAATCAAGAATAGCAACAATTATAAGCTGATCTCCAGCCTTTAAAGGCAGCTTTTTCGTGGCCTTCTGAATTGCTTCTGAATTGATCTCTCTTGATGCATCTTGGATCACTACTACACTCTGAGGTTCTGTAGCCATCTAAATGCTTGCTCTTTGATTTTCCAATAAATTATTCTCTCACACAGAAAAAAAAAAGCACTGAAAGGCATATGGAGAGATTTTATATGGATCTTTGCATTGCCTCGACCTATTCAAAACAATATTATATGCTTACATGTTTTTAATTTGCCTACATATTCCTTTATGTTTATGATAATGATCAAACTCTGAAGAAAAACACAAAGCTAACTAGCTAGCTTGTAGCAAAAATAAAAAACCTATATTTAATTTACCAGAAAAAAGACTAAATTGGTGGGTATAAATGTTTGATATTATTCCATATACAAAAAGGGTTTGATATCTTAAAACAAAGTACAGCCAAGAAAAGATGAAATTGAAGGAAAACTATGAAAGAACATATTTTATATATTGTAATCCTGTCCAAAAAAATAAAAAATAAAGATTATGGGCTAACATTGAGATCTAGCGCTACAGATATTCAAATTTCAAACTCTCCAAATTTATTTTCTCTAAGATGTGCATTGATACTTATAAGGAATATAGAGGCAAAGAGGGTAGTGTTGGCTCCATTACAGCATAAGAGAGGGATAATAGCAAAAGCATATTCGGATATCCCACGAAAAGGCCCTAAAAGCATTCTCCAATCAATGAGAAGAATGATGTTTTTATTAGCCTATTTTTTGAATACTATATTGATTCCAGTTACCTATTCGTTTCATTCATTGAAGAGATTTTTTATCATATGTTGCTGGCCTATGAATAAAAAAAATGAAATAATGGAAGAATGTGGGGAAGGTAGATGAAAACAAGGCATTTGATGAAGTGTAACATTGTTGCCTTGTTTGGTTCTTTTGGTTGTGTCTTTGATTATAGCTGATGGTGACTTTGCATGTGTAAGAGCTGGGCATGGCAATGTAATTCCTTTAAAATTGAATAAATAAAATAATTATATAGTTGGTTTTGAGTGTGATTACTTAATCAGCATGTCGATGATGCCAATCCAGCTCCCTAAAATATACGCTGAATTTGTTCTTAATTGATTTGTCGCATGGACTGAAACATTGATTTTCCAATCCATTACCATCAATTGGCTTAACTTTTTCCAATCCATCCATAGGAAACAACTCTGGATAAGATGCATGTTGAATTGTTGACGCCTTTTGCTATCTAAAATGGACCTTGCCAGTTACTAAGTTTAATGAACCTAGCTACAATAAAACTGATAAAAGATAACAAAGTTACCATTTTGTCCCTACATTTCATCTTTATTTTTCCTTTGTCTCCTCCTTTGCCACTTCTTCAGTCTATGACTTAGGAGCCACAGCTGCCCCTTAGCTTTCCTTCTCCATGGCGTAAGATGGAAGCCCCAAACCAGCGCCGGCAATGGAGGAATGCCTACCTTCTCCTCGTGATGTGGCGACCGTAGCAGCCATTGAGGGCTATGATTTTCTTGTCTTTGTAATGCAGGAAGGCCCAGCCTACTGGCACTGAAGGTTTTCCATAGCTGGCCAACAAAAGCAGGAAGTAGGGATGTTGATGGGCAAGTCAATTTGAAATACAATTGTGCTTATAAAATGTTATAAACTGTTATAAAGATATGACTAAATCCCCAAATTGATATTTTGGTAACAAGTTTATTCTCAAAATTTAAGGGCTATTTAGCTTCAGTTATCAGTTGTTATTTTCAGTTTTTAAGTTTTCAGGATTTTATGAAGGGAACACTGGAAAGGGAAAATGAAAACTAAAAACTGAAATTTATAGTTTTCAAAATTTTTAGTATTTCTTTCATAAAATCTAAAAAATGAAAAATTGAAAATAAAAACTGAAAACTCAAATCTAATAGGCCCTAAAAAATTTCCTACAATCATCATTTCTTCACAAAAGTAAACATATTATTCCCTCCATTAACTCACCATTTTAATACTTGCCAAAAAGTATGCATGGTCTGTTAAATTATTGATTTGACTATTTTATTGAGGTTTAAAATGACATTGCTAATCTTTTTCGTGGAAATATCCATGTTTTGATATTCTTTTTCACTAACTACGTTTATATATCCTCAAATCCAAACCTCACTAATTGTCTAGTTCCTTCTTGATTTTTCACTTCTCATTGGCCAAAACGAGTCACACATGCTTTTTGGTTTTCGCTTTTGTCAAGTACTTGAATGAAGAACTAACAAAGTGACTAACACACTTCCTTTTATGAAAAGTGAAGGATAAGGACTTTTAAATCTCAAAGAATCAATTTGTCCCTGAAAATATTTGTTAGGGACTAAAGTGAAAGATAAGGACTTTTAAATCTCGAAGAACCAATTTGTCCTTGAAAATATTTGTTAGAGACTAACTTGAAGATTTAGTCTAAAGATATATTTCAAGTAAACTCTTCGATTGATGTTTGATGAAAACATTAAAACAAATCCATATATTAGATATGAAAGCCCTGTGTGGGAATGTATATCCTAAATTCTTTTGTATCACTCATCTTGTATAGATTCCATATTTGAAATTAATGGTGAGAGATCATATATAATTAGTTCATGTGAAATTTTGACAACCATTTTCACCCCTCATATAAATCTTACAAATTGAAAAATTGGATTAATTTAGTCTTATTTATGAATAGATTTTTCTTTCAGAAATACTTTTACTGGATATAATAATTTCTAATGTAGAATAATTTTACCTTGCTTTGATTATGTTTTAGTCCCTAAAAATACCGCGTCGTTTTTGTTTAGTCCATTTAACCTTCAAAAATTATTTTCATTCTCGTTTAGTTTCTCTATGAACTTTTGATTAACTTTCATCATTAAAAGACAACTGGAAAACTTGGATGTTAAGTTGCTAACATCGAATAAAAACAATTTAATAAGAGACCAAACAAATGATCATGATATTTTATGGGATTAAAAGAGAAAAATGATATTTTATATATTTTTTAATATACACAAATTAAACCTAGACATACATAAAGGAGATTTTCCTTTCTAGTTACTTCGTTTTTTATCCATTTTTAATATTTTTAAGCTGCCCTTATGTTTATTTTTAAAATTATTTTTAAACTAACCTTATGTCTATTTTTAAAATTATTTATTTATAGTTTAAAATCAAAACCATTTTAAATTTTAAAAATTTCAATTTAAAAATAAAACATTGTCACAACCCGCCTAAGGAATGTGACCAGCATGTGAGGGATTGGGTCCCTATAGAAACCTTTGGTAACATGACTAAATAATATGCATAAATAGTAAGATTATATAATCCAAATAATTTAATTCAATTGAATTTCAAAATCAAGGAAAACTTTCACAATATAAATTCTGAATATGAAATTGTAAAATAGCAATAATCTAGACAGTAGCCAAACATAATTAATAAAATAGCTTAAATTCAAAAAGTAAATAAATATAATACTATGCATGTTTAAAATCCTACCTACAGAATTATTAGAGCACTACTATAACCACATGAACCTATAATATGCTTCACTCCAAAGTGAATCTCATCAAAAGATGCTGTAACACTATTGAGGTGGACTCTGTGGTGCAATTGAGCTTGCAGTTATATCTGTAAAGGGAAGGAAAAGAAAAGGGTGAGTTCATCAAAACTTAGTGAGGAGATCTCCACTCATAACCCACATAGGACAACAAAAATAATACATATAATATACATTCAACTGATATAAAACATTTTAATATTTCATTACATAACTATACTGAAAATCATAGTTCAACTGAATCCATAACAATAATTAGCAATGAAACAGGAGCTGAACTAAATATATTACTTTATTGAGCTGATAGCTGAAACTGATAGGTACCTCACTAGGTCCCATAAATGGACACCACACTGGATTCTTACTATAATTGGGTTGAGCTAGTCCTCTGAGGAACACTGGGAACCAAGGTTAATGATCTTGCAATCATTAATTTATTGTTCTGTTTCTCACTAATCATTGGCTAAAAACTAATATTCAAAATATTTCACTATTCATATTGTTCACACTAAATTGGGGTTCATGTTTTTCTAACTAATAAAATAATTCTAAAACAAACATACAACAAAAATAGTCACATGAGTTTTCTAAAATAAAAATTTTTCTTAATAACTATGAAAATAATAATTTTTTAAAATTTCTACAATCCATGAAAACATGTTTCTTGGCATGAATCATTCTAAATATTTCATAAATAATTAGTATAAGATTGGAAAGTACTAATAATGACAAAAAAAAAAAATATGGTCATGAGCTTAAACTCATTCACCGTTAGTAACTGAGTGTGTTCTTCCATTGACAATCGACTATAGGGAGTACGAATAGCACTGGTAATTGCCAAACAATATAAACAAAACATAAACAATTGATGTTATTGCCAAGAATTGAATTTGGAATGATAAGGAGGAAGAAAGTTGTGAGAAAACAATGCATGATAACGCCCTAACTCAAAAACTAGATAAAAAGAGGAAAAAACTGGCTATGTTCCATGAAAATCACTTACCAAAAGCTTAGGAAGCAAAAAGAACGGAAGGAAAGCATAAGGGAGAGGCATAAAGAGTGTTGGTGGTGGCTAGAGTGTCTAAACCAACCCTAGGGAAGTGTTTATATAGTGTAGGAGGCATTGTAATGAAATTGTGTCGTTTTGACTCGTATTGATATCAGGCAAGACCGCCATATCGGTCTATAACTGCTATAGCAGTCACCTTATGGCCCTTACCACTATAACTGTTATAGTGGTCTTAGGATACTTTTTATGTTTTCATGCATATAGGGCATTCCCAGCAACACTGGTGGGTCCTAGGGGACCCTTAAAGTTGTACTATGTAATGACTCACTTTTTTGTATTGTCTATGATAAAATAATTAAATGTGAATAATTTGTAGGGATTTTTAAAATTTTGACAAACACAGATATGATCAAAACAATGTAAGGATTCTGTAAAAAAATGAAAATTAATTAAATATTATTAAAAATTTATAATAATAATATTTTAATCAGAGATATAGGGTGAGACCTTATAAATGATATAAGGACATAAAAAATAACGATAAGGTTAAAAGGCTCAATCGGGTATCGAAATGATAAAATCGATACATTGAAATGGTAATAATCGATATACCGAAACACCGAGATTGGTCCAATTAATGGACACTATCATATCTTACATAATTTTAACTCAGAAAAATTGAATAAATATATATATTTTCAATACTGATACAAGGTAATTTGATACGAAAATAATGATATTATCCGTTATGACTACTCATTCTCCAAGTGTCATATATATAAATCAAAAAGAAAAAAATTACCCTTATCTCTATTACAGTTTCACATTTCTTCCTCGTTCTGTTTTCCATCCTCAAGTTTTTTTTTCCTTGAAACTCCATTAAACCATCATATTTCCAAAGCATACTCTTAGATAAACACCAAAACTAGTTCAAGAACACTTTCTATACAACAAACTCAATCCAAAACCTTATTTTTTTTCCCTTTCAAATTGGTCCAAACAGCTACTCATATAGGGGCTAAAAGCTAGGTTTTGTCACGACTCGATCTGGGCACGTGATTGGCACGTGGGGAGTCCCATCCTCACGTAAGCCTCAAGACCTGTGTAAAGCTCTACATGCATATTAAAATAGGAAAATCAATGTAAACAATATCTCAATTTAAATCTATAGATTTTCTATTTTCTGAAATCAAGATCTTGATAACTAAAATATCATCATCAACATCAAAAGTCTGAAATCATCCATTATCCATACACAAGATACAAATATACATATCAATTACTTTTGTCCAATTTGTCCAGAAATAACTAGTTTCATTAAATACAAACCATAGTATAATCAATTATACAAAATGCAAAATGAGCCCTATATGAATCAGGACTGCTGCCTGCAATGATACTGGAGCACTCTATAGAACCAAAAATGCTTCACTCAAGTGAAGCTCACCAGCTAATCCTCTATTGTTGCTGGGAAGTAGGAGGTTGGGAAGAATCCACAGCAGCTGCTGTATCTGTAAATAGAAGGGAAGGAGAGGGTGAGTTTTTATACAAAAACTCAGTGAGTGAATCCCCACCTGCAACCCCCTTCATAGGTCATCAATAAAACTATACAGTATATGTATGAAAATCAATTATAACATAGAGCTTTAAAACATTTAACACAACTATATACACAAAATCAATTAATCATTGGCTTTTAAAATCATTAACAGTATCTAACTAGAGAAACAGGAATCTCTGCTTTATGGTTCTTCAAGAACCGAAATGCCCTGCTCTATCTGGGATCCAATGTGGACACCAACATAGGTTCCATTCTCTGCTCTATGAGATTGTCCTTTAGGACAACTTGGTATCAAGGTTAATGATCATTCAGTCGTTAACTCGCTGTCTGTTTCTCTATAGCTACTGTTCAGTATCAACAAAAAATCAAATCCTCTCTCTATGATCCACAAGGGCTTCTACCCTAGGGTTTAAAGCTTTCTCATATAATAGAATCCAGTACATCAGAAATCATCAGATCAACATAATAACTTCAAAATGTTCAAGAGTCATAATCAAATATTCACATTTTATTAACAATAGTCCCATTGTTTTCATAAGAATCTATAGTTCATGACATTTGAAAATCATATTCTTATAAGCTTAAATAATCAACAAAAACCTCTAATCTCTTTGTAGAACTCTTTAAAACCATCATATAAAGCATATTTTTTTGCAAATAAGTCTAATGCAGAACATAGAAGCCATAGATGAAAACCCACTCACCTGAAGTGGTAGAATGAACATGAGAGACACCAACAGGAACCTGGGAGGTAGAAACGACACCACTATCTGCCAGTAAAGCAATAAAACTCTAAATCAATCTCAGAAGGACCCTATTCTCACTCCCATCAATATGGAGGAGTATTATGACCATAGAACAAGAGGGAACCCAAGATTTACTCTAAGAACAAGAGAGGAATAGATGAGATAGGAAGGAAATCTAGTAATCTTACCTTTAACCCTTGGAAGTGAAAGATTGATGTTGGATTGATGAAAATGGGAGAGAGAGAGAGGTTGGGGACGAGAGTTTCGTGTTTCTCAGGGGCGTGGATGGTGTTTTTGTACAAATGAAGCTTCTAGACCCCGAGATGAGGTTTTTAAGTCATCTGTTGAGCGCTGCAGCGCTCACCAAAGAGCATATCGCGCACCGCCTTACTGTTCTGTTGAGGCTGCAGCACTCACCAATGAGCACAAAAGATGGTCTTCGCACTTCTGTTGACCGCTGTAGCGCTCTTTAGCGTTGCAGCACTCACCAACAAGGGTTGTCCCTTTCCAGGATGGTCTCCTATTCTCCAGGATGGCCTCTCTCTTCCCAGAACTCACTTATTTACATTTCCTTATTAAAGTTAACTTTTAAACATAAATGTAAATAAGGAATACCCCCCATTTGAATTCAAATAAAATATCTAAAAAATCAAAATTCCAAGGAATCAAAATCTAAATTTTGGGTTTTAGTTCAAATCCGGAAATTTTTACGATTTTTAAAACTTGGGGGCTAAAAACGAACTATTTAAAACTTTCATAAAATTCATTAAAAATCCTCTTTCAACTCATTTTCCTCTTAGGAACCATTATCGGGACTTTTCATTCCAAAATTATGGTTCTATCATATAGCCCTCCAATGGTGTGTAGGGTCTCAGACTTAGA
The DNA here is from genome assembly GCA_031216105.1 of Dalbergia cultrata. Classification (NCBI taxonomy): domain Eukaryota; kingdom Viridiplantae; phylum Streptophyta; class Magnoliopsida; order Fabales; family Fabaceae; genus Dalbergia; species Dalbergia cultrata. The sequence goes on from CM062350.1 coordinate 39,359,642, forward strand.
AAAATTCAGGACCCGGTTTTATCTACAGACACGTGTACTGCTCTACATGTTTCTAGGTAACAGTATATCTAAGGTATTACAGGTTTGAGGCTTGGTTTAGGGAAGACAAGCTAGAGAAGAAGTTGTCAAACGCTTGTATAAAGGTAGGAAAAATATGTCAAAATTTATGAAATCTAAAATTTATTTTCAAGATTCGTATATATGAGTTGGATGAATATAAACAATGCACTAGATATGAGTCTTGTGGATTGGTTTAATTGATACAAGAGATTTTAAGCAAATGAAGAGATTTTTTATTCATAGAAGAAAAAGCTTTAAATTCATCAAAGAGACTTAGTTTATTCTCTTGAAATTTATAAGAATTACCACCTAAGGAGCTGTACAAGTTTTGGATAATACAAAAACCTCATAAAAGTTTAGCAGATTTTACAGAAAATCTCATCACAGTGCACCAGATTTTATAGAAAAATCTCATAAAATGTTTAGTTGTTTCCTTTCAGAAAAATGTTATAAAAAGCAAAGAGAGATTTCAAATAGAATATCTCATAAGTATTCAGGAGATTTTTAATAGAATATCTCATAAACTCCAGGAGATTTTTGAACAGAATATCTCATAAGACTTCAGGAGATTTTTAACAGAATATCTCATAAGACTTTTGGAGATTTTGAACAGAATATCTCATAATAATTTAGGAGATTTTTTAATAGAATATCTTATAATACTTCAAGAGATTTTGAATGGAATATCCCATAAGAATTCAGGCGATTTTACTTAATAATTATAAAATTTCCTAAGTAAATGTTAAAGATTCTTATGAGAAGAAAAAACTTAAGAAAATAAGCCTTATTTAATATCAATTGCTTGATTGTAAGCTGATAGATTCAAGTTGTGATCTATATCAGGTTGTAGTACAAGGTACTATAACAATTGAACTATATCAGGTTGTAAGACGAGGTGTTACAATATTATGAGTAAAGTGATGTATTGAGAATAACATGCTGTTTTGATCTGTATCAGGATGTAACATGAGGTGTTACATCACAAGCAATACATCAGATGAGAAGTATATCAAGAATATGAGTTTTACTCTCAAGCCTAAAGTTACTAATAAGCCTATGATGAAGAAGTAATAAAACAAACTAACTAATTGTTATGCAGATAACTAGAAAACAGATTAATTATTTAATGAATCCTATGATTTTATTCTTAAGTATAATTGTACTTATAATATTATGTTAAATAAGAAAAGGAATAAGTAAAGCTAATTATTTTAGAAGACATCGAAAATAATTTAATTATTTCAATACTATGTCAAAAATCACTATGTAGTAGACCTGTGTTTTTTCTACTGGATATCATTGATTCTCATTTCTACTGTATGATGTATTTTATATAGATGACCTCAATCGTGTTCTTTCTCAATATGCCTGATTTGCATTGGCATTATGACCGGTAGTTAGGGTCATTGTACCTAGTCGCTGAGTCTCGTATTCGTGTTTATGTACTATTTGCTCGCCTGTTTGCTACTACTATTATGGGTCCTACTTTTGATCTAGAGTCCCCTTTTCCTGCTTTTCCATTGTATATGACTCATCCATCACAGCCACCATAGCCGATTGTTGATGCTGAGTTCGACCCTTTAGAGGAGACTTTTTCTGGTTCCTCTACTTCTTCTGGAGGTAGTGGGGGCTGGTAGGGATACCTAGCTGATGTGCCTAATGGGCAGTACTCTCTTCTTGCTTGACTGACTATGGTGTATCCAACTTATTTATAGGCACAATATAATTTTGATTCCCTCATATTATTTGACTATCATGGGCCCTTACGTCTAACTTTTTGATGAGCCACTAATCGAGGGAGTTATGTTTATCTGTTTGTACTTGGTTGTATTTTGTTAGGCCCTAACCAAATTAGGTGGTCACTGCAAGGGCTAGGGTAGGGTTATTTATGTTGGTAAAGGAGTGCATGAGAATGGGGGGTTGAATCATGCTTTGAAGCTTTCTTCCGAATCTGAAACATTTTGCAAAATGATACTATCAAGCATAAAGCTTGAAGTACAGTGGAATAATGGTTAGATGTTTCAAAAAGTAGATCTCTAAAGAATATTAATTGATAATAAAATTTAACAGTATTAAACAATAATTAACGTAAAGTGCATAATATGAAAATAAGAGATCGAGGAAGAGAGAAATGATACCAGTATTTTTATATTGGTTCAGCCAATCTGCCTATATCTAATACTCAACATATGTTGAGATTTCACTAACAACAACTTTCTCAACTTGAGAAAGTAAAATGGATACCCTTTACATTAGCATTCCCAAGCTCTCACAGTGAACAGTGGACAACCCCAACTGTCACAAATCGAGTAGTCCTAAACTAGCCTTTTCAAGCTGAACCGAGTAGTTTTGAACCAGCCTATTCAAGCTAAATCAAGTAATCTTGAACCAGCCTATCCAAGCTGAATTGTGGTTTGTAGACAACTTCTACTGCCACGTTGCAAGTAGTTTTTCCTAGCCTTTCCAAGCTAAACCATGATGATTAGAATTCCTCGATCATTAAGTTGCAAGTAGTCTTGAACCAACTTCTCCAAGCCGAACCGTGATGAGCCGATGCCTTTGCCATCCTGTTGCAAATAGTTTTACCTTAGCCTCTCTAAGCTATATTTCACTTTGATCACTAACGGATCAAGGTTACAAAGGTTATGTGTTTGGGTTACCACTCAAACTAATCTACACCCATGTTTCCTTACAAATATTCAATAATTCAGATTTGGGAAATATGAACGAATTCTTTCTCACATATCTTCCTAATATGGTTTATGTTTATGACACAGGTTTATACCTAGATATGTAGTTTAGAGAAGAGAATAGAGTTATGATTGTAAACTTTGCTATTTTGAAAATATGATATTGAGAGTTCTATTTATGAAAAGCTTGATAGTATGAATTATATTTTAGAGGATAAATCAAAAGATTTTAGAGTTTGAATCTTCATGAGATTCAGAACAGTTGACAGCTACATATTCTGTGGAAGTATGAAATCACAATGCCTGCAAAGGGTAATCCTTAGGCATGATTTCATAGTCATGGTTATGCTAAAATCTGATTGTTAGAGTTGTATACTCATAACATCTACCAACTACATATTCTATGGCTTTTGAAATCACAATGCCTTCAAACTGGTGATCCCTTAGACATGATTTCATAACCACTATTATGCTAAGGTCAAACTACTAGAATCAGATAAACTCAGAGCTCGCAAAGAATTAAAAGGTTTTAAAGGTTTTCATATTTATATGAATTTATGTAATTGATTTAGATAGTAGCTATAGATAAACAACCATCAAGTTAATGACTAGTATTAACCATTAACTTGGTGCCAAGGCCCACGTGGGGCAATTTATTCAGGGAAAAAATTAGTCCACGAGGGACATGGTTCACGAGAAACCATTATAATCTCAGTTAGGGGCTCTTGTTCATGAGGAACTGGGCACCCACATTTCAGAGTAGAAGTTATTGTTTCTCTAGCAGCTACAACACCATGAATTGATATGGTTTCATATATGAAAGTGAATTGACGAAATTGTATTAAATTTGGAAAATGTTGACTAGTTTATATCTATATATGTGTACTTGGTTATGTAAGACTTTGAAAATTATTATTGGTATTATGATTTTGCACATTGTTTCTTTGATGTCCCATGAAATGGGGTTTCAGATAAGGACTCACTCATTGAGTTTTGGTTACAAAACTCACCCCTCTGCTTCTCATATTTTATAGATATAGAAGCGGCTGTGAGTTTTCCCCAGCCACCATTGTCTTAGCAGCACTAGAGTTCTAGTGGTGAGTCTCACTTAGGTGAAGTGCTTATGGTTTTGTTCTAGAGTGCGCCAGTGTAGATACAGGCAGGATCCTGGACCATAGTGTATGATTTATGTTTTGCATATGTAATGTTTTGTTGGATTATATTATATGATTTTACTACTTAGAAAGGTTTTGTACATGAAAGACTTTTTGTTGACACTATGATTTAGACTTTAGATAATAGAATATAAGGCTGTAGTATGAAAAATACTAGCTACATGTTTTAAAGGCAAATGATTTGTATGTAGAAAAAATTTAATGATTTAAAATATTTTGTGATGTACGATGCATATGTAGGAATTCAGGTCACAAGACTTACTTGGGACCGAAACTTCTCACATGCCGGTCACATGATCAAGTTGGGTCATGAGACACATCCACCGTAGCAACGAAAAGGTAGTTCTAGCATTGAGAAGTTTGCAATTATGAACATGATAAAGAAGACATCCCTCTTGAATCTTGCTTCATATGGTGAAGACAAAATCCTGTCCAACAGTAGACATGAATCTTACATTAGTTGAAATTGAACTAGCTGAATATGTCTTCATCTCTCACCACGATGCAGAGTATGTGAATGAACCTATACTTAATACAAACAAAAGTATATGTGTTTCTTTGTGTATTCATTAGCTGTTATCTAATTTAAAAGTAATTGCTTTTATAAATACAGGGAGGTCATTATCAAGATTGATGGCACATGTGCAACAAGGTGAGACCTGCACTCTATGTTCTTGAGAAAACTTATTCATCATAAGGTAAATTCAAACTCCCTAAAATATTATTTTGCTTTTACAAGTGGAAAAAAACATGACTTTGAATTTGCGTAACCTAGATCATTAAACTAGTGGCTTTGCAATGCACATGACAGCACCAACAAAGGACCACCATGACTAGATAGACTCTGCTACTTTATTTTGCAGTACAAATGAATCCATGTTAATTATGTTACCAATCTTGTTTGTGCCTATGATGGCCCCTTTGGTATGGCTAATCAATTTTGCACTGGATGATGTTTTACATGGCCTTTCTATTGAAGATTTATTGATATGGTATACCAATGAGTACATGCACCCTACTCCAATGGTCTAGCACATGAGTGCCTATTGAAAGTATTACCTGTTCTATATTTTTGTGGTTCTGATGCAAAATAAGTGTTGACAAATCATGTAGGCATATGTGCCAATACAAGACTCTAATGGTCATTGGTTTCCTATTGTGTTGTCTATCTAAGAACAAGTTTTATATAATTTTGATTCTTCGATACCAACAAACGATTTATATATCTTTGTTTGGTTAGGGTTAGACCAATGACTATCTCATCAAATCTTGATTTATGAAGCATTCGTGTTGGTCAAAAAGGATTTAATTTTATAAGCACACTGAGTTATGCTTTCTGCTCCATTTTGATATGGTTCGGTTATCCTCTTCTTCTATTGTGTTTGCTTTGGATGGGGCATATATAAGATTTCTTCTGTAATATCTACTATTTGCTAATTGAAAGGTTTTGTTTCTTGATTTTTTTTTTCTGGTCTAGCCATCGTTATCTACAGTGCACTTACACTCAAAAGGACCGGTCATTTCCTATGGCCAATTAAGCACATTGTGAAAATTGTTTGTTGAACAGTTCGTCTATTGCACAAGACAGGGTTTGGATATGAATCACACATTACAAAAGATGGTTCTTGTTCTTAATTAATAAATGACAACTACTGTCCCTAGGAATTATATAACCGTGGAGAGACTTATTACTTATAATGACCAGTATAATTTCATGAAATAAGGCACAAAATGAATATACAGTCTTCTAGTCCGAAATGCGAAAAAAAGGAGCATTGCTTTATGTATATAAACATAAGTATAAATTCATCATTAAGAACAAAGGATAATTTCATGCAATGATGAAAATTTCTTCCTTATTTTCAAATAAGGTTTATATGAATCTTAAATTTTATACATTTATTCCTTCTACAGCATTAGCTTCTTTCAATAGCCTTGTCTTTCTAGGTACATAGATAGCATCAAAGACTAATAGGTAGTCTCTCAAAGTTGTCTTGAAAAAGAGAACAACATTAATCACTAAATTCACATAAACATAACATTTTCTTATGGGTCATTGATGTCTTACAAATACATTTGACAAGTTCAAGGAACCTATAAGAAATACAATTGTCCAAGAGTATTAACTATGAGAGCATCCTCAATCGCCAGGATGGAAGCCTCACAATCTCTATTATAACCAATAAGCTTTCCATCTCTTGGTCTCCTTATAATAGTATTAATAGCTCCCATAGACTGATGGAGCATGAATGAAACAAGTTAATTATTTATCACAAAAAGATCATTTCAATGTGTACATGAATAGCAACCACTTAGTCCATATTAATAGAGCATCGTTGCCATCAAGCAACAACAAGCTATACTACACGACGCTAATTTCCCTTAAAATTATTACTTCAGGTGCCCTAATGTTCCTTAAGAATGACTTCAACTGCAGATGATCAAAGTTCACAACCAGAAAAAAGGCTGATTTTTGGTGAATATATTCCAAATTTCCCAACGAGGAATAACCAAACCTTAGCAGGTAGATGAACTGCATCTTACAACTTCTTCCTTGTATGGAAACCCAACACTGCAATAAAGAAGAAAGAAGCAGATCAGAAATTACCAAAGAAAAGAAATACAAACACTAAAACTGTTTATGTGATAAATATAGAGCTCAAAATTTCAAGTGGATTAACATCTAACACGTGGCATTCCTATAACCAACAAAGTCTGGGCTTGTATAGGTGCTAAAGAACTCTTTAAGGTCATCAACAAACATTGGAAAGTTCAAAGTTATTAAAGAGAAGATTTTAAATGATAGGTCATCATAAAAGGTTGATTACATCCTTTATTTCACCGATCCTATCTATGAAGTTTTAAGAAGCACGAATACTGATGCACCCACTCTCCATTTAGTGTATGAGATGTGGGAATCAATGATTAAAAAGGTAAAAAAGGTCATATATCACTATGAGAGAAAAGATGAAAATGAGGTACTATCCTTTTATAATGTTGTGCATTCAATATTAATTGAGCATTGACAAAAAGTTGTACGCCTCTTCACTATTTAATACATTCATTGAACCTAATATGACTATTCTAAATTTATTACAATTTTTTCCTTTTCAATTGGAGGTACTTAAATAATCTTATATTATTTTTTATTGATAATCATTAGATAATATAGCTATCAATGGGTAAGACAAGATTCCAAACAAATTCCTCCTCACCAAGAGATGGAACTCACTAATGAGAGAGTGAAGTGCTTGAAGAGATATTTTCCTAATAGTGAAGAGAGGAGAAAAGTGAACATTGAGTTTGCTAGAGGCATGCTAGATGCAAAATCTTGGTGGCTAGTTCATGGTATTCATGCTTCAACTCTACAAAAGATTACTCTTAAGCTACTTAGGCAACCATCCTCATCATTTTGTTGTGAGAGAAATAGGAGCACATACTCTTTTATTCATTCCATTCCCTTAAAAGAAATATGATGAACCCCAAACGTGGAGAAAATTTAGTGTTTGTGCATATCAATCTTTGTCTTTTGTCAAGGAAAACTTAGCAATATAAGAAATGCGAAACAATAATATGTGATATTGCAGGAGATGAGTTTTCATCAATTGATGAAGATTATGGAATCTTTGAAGTTGCTAATCTTTCTCTTGATAAGCCAGAGTTGGAAAGCGTACTCTGTCAATGAAGAAAATGATGTTAATCTTTAAATAACCATTCTAGTTATTTTTTTTATGTACATGACTTAGAATTTAGTTCTATGAAAACAATTTCATTCAGGAATATTTTAGAGAAGTCAATAGAATTGATGCCCTATATTTTTTGGAAGGAGCATAAAAATAGGAAGTACAAATGACATACTAAAAATACTCCAAATTTTTTTTTTGAAGGGTTTAGAAAGTGGTAAAAATTTAGAGTTTGACATATATGAACATTTGAAAATACTGTAAATCTCAACTGATATGATATTATGAATATAAAATTTGTCTTCTTAATTTTTTAATTATATATATGCCATTTTCATACTCTGTAATTTTTTGAGTTTTGTGTGTCTAATGTCCCTGTCGTGTTTTATATCCGTGTTAGTGTTAATTATTCATAGCAAGATAATTAATTTTAAAAAGATATTATACTCCTAGTTAACCTTCTTGTAGACTTCGTAAACTGACCGCCGAAATAAAATTAGAGGGATAAAGTTAATTCTAAAATTTCAGGGTTTTATATTTATTTCTTTATTTTTTCACTCTGGTCTTCTATTTTTGTTTTTTTCATTTGATCTCATCTCTTCAATTGCTTGTTCACCTTGTTGGTACTTTCATATCCACAGGTTCTCTCATCAATGTTCCTTTCTGTTAAACTTGGCTCACGCTGCAATTCCGCACTTCTTTCTCATCCTCATAGTCATATCCACCGTTACCGGGTACTGCCACTGCTACTTCTTTCTAGTGCTATTATGCTGCTCTTCTGTTCTGCTTCTTCAATTCTCAATGACATTTCGAGCCTCTTTCCGGCTATTTAATCCCTAAATTTATGATCTTGTTTGTTTTCTGCTGTCTGGCTATGCATGTCTGAAGCTTGCTTTAGACGGTTCCCATGGCTTCTGCCAGAGAAGACGTGGCACCCTTCTCAGGCCTTTTAATTTGGCTGAGCTGAATAATGCGTATTTGTGCCACACCCTCCATACAAGGCTTTGCTCAACGTACAATAATGACAATGTAAGTACTAAGTAATATATATATGTGTGTGTGTGTGTGTTTTGGTTTTTGTCTTGAACCGTCTGTGTTCTTGTATGTACTTATCTGCACAAATTACACTGAACATTCTGAGGATTAAGTTTGGTGAAATTCACCTGACTCCCCTCTATTTGTCGGAGTGACTTATTTGTGCAATAGGCAATGGAGAGGAGGTGGGTGGAATGATTTCACAAGCTTAGGGAGGGGGGTAAAATGATTTCATAAACTCATAGAACTCTATCGACCAAATTTTACAAATAGAAGAGAATAGGGTCAATCTCACGGGTCGTTGTAATTTGCCCTATTTGCTTTTTGGTGTTGATTTTACCTTGCAATCTGTTTCCCTTCATTCAATTGGCCTAAGTTAACCACAAACAAGGTTGCTAAAACCAAAAAATTTATAAGAAACTAGGCAAATGTAAGGTTACTTATCCCTTTTCTTCCTTTTTTTTTTTTTTTGTCTTTTTACCATGGCTTTATATTGCATGAATTTAGTGTAGTTTGGCTTCATTTATGACTTGTATTTGCATGGATATAAGTATTGGCTGGAGACATTAGGAAAATTAGAAAATTTTTCTACAACTATGAAATTACAGAAATGCATTACATGAAGTTATTAGGAAGCAACAAGTAGCTTCTTCTTCCAACTATCGGCTGATATTGCTCATGAATTATGATGTATGATGCCTACAACTGGAACACCAGCCATGCTTAATGTAGTCCTTTAATCACCTTTTTTTTTTTTCTCTTATCATGAATTTGGTCACTACTGCTCAACAATTTTTTATTCAGCTGTTGCTTTAGCTCTTAATCTAAAAGTGTAAGCTCATGTTTATTAGAATTTAAGAATTTCATATCTTCATTCTTCAATAGTACTTCCCTATGTTGGTTTAGGACTTTTGTAACTTTGAAACTGCTTTTTATTGTTATTATATGTTTAATGATTAATGATAGAATGCATTTAACTGCTATTATAAGAACATTGCTATTTTATTGTTATTATGTGTTTGACGCCACAAAAAATTACTTAAGGGAAGTTATAACTCTCAGCTGACATTCATTCTGACTGAATGATCACTGACCACCTCCAAGTATACGCAAGATTGACATTTTCTCCTAAAACAAGAAATATGTGATTTTCCTTTAATTTTGAATTTCCGTTTTTGAAACTTTCTTCCTCGTTACTAACATAATATAGGATGTCTGTTTCATTTTTCCTTTGCACTATTATATCTTTACTAAGTGCATTGTTCTCTTATCTCTCATTGGTGCGAGGTCAGACATATGCACTATCAAATGCGAGCAGCCATGGAGGTATCTGATTATTATCTGATTATTCTATTTTCAAGAAGTATGCAGTAACTAGGATCTGTACATTTAAATTGTTCAAAGTTGCTAATTAGTTTTTTAAGTAAAGGACATCACTGAGTGCTCAAATTTTGTGGATCCAAATTCCAGCCCTGCCATTCACTTTTGACCAATTTGTAGAAGTTGCAACATGTTGTCAGTAGTAGAAACTGTACTGTGAATCCCTTCATGAACTATTAGGCATTTCAACCCACCTGGTGATTGCCTGCTGATCTTTTGTGAAGCATGTCGAATTTCTGCTGGAATTGTGCTTATTTGGTTAATTTAATAACATGGACAGATGCCCCTGGTTTCTACTTTCTACTTTTTAAAAAAAATCAATGTAATTGCATTTATATATATTTTACGGTATGTTTTTTGAATCATGATGCAACTCTATTCCCTAAGAAACTCAGTGCAAGTTCTTTCGAAATGTTTTGTTGACGAAGGCCGAATATTAATTTGTTCTGATGAAAAAAAAATAAAAATAAATGTTCCAATAATCTATGATTAGATTTATTTTAGGAAACTACCATCTCATGAGGACTGTATTTCTATTTTGGTGATCGGGTTGAATCTGCATGTAAGGAGAAGTGTTATTAACTTATTATACTACTGAATTATTACAGCCTGAATGGAAGAGGGGATAAAAATAGTCAGGTAGATCATTATATTATTGTGTGGATGTCCTGTGTTATCTAGCTCTTAAATAGAAGTTTTAACTATCGTAACAACATTAAGATATTTTTAGGTTCAGAAGAAAGCGAAGAGAGTAAGAAAGGAAAGTCACAGACAAGCAAGTATGTACAACATGTCCTTTAATACTTCCATCAATTACTAGAGACTATAAATGTTGTTCTATTTTACCTTTTTGCTTTATCCTATCTCATGTTGTGGAAAAGTTCATAAAAGGTTATTGATTCTTGACTATACTGACTTGGTTTCTGTAAACTTTGAAAACTAATTATTTGTTCTGTCCAGTCTAGTTCATAGCTTTTGAGTAGTTCTTCCTTACATTATGTTGTCTTGAAGGAAGTGAGACAGGCAGAGAAAGGGACTTATCATTTTTCTTTGATAGAAAAAGAGTACCAAAGCGGATAATATATCCTCACAAATATATGAAAACCAACTTGCTAAAGAAAAGTTAATTAAAAAGATCATGTGCAGTGCACCAAAGGGATGCCAAAAAAGTAATCATTATCCCAAATAAAATCAACAGTTGAAAAGGAATCATTAAAAAATAAGGCCTGTTTGGTTTCAATTTCAGTTTTCATTTTCAAGTTTTCAGTTTTTAGAATTCTGTGAAAGAAATACTGAAAATTGAAAATGAAAACTGAAAATTGAAATTTATAATTTTTAAAATTTTCAGTATTTTTTTCCAAGCAGATATACCAAAGCACAACAAAAACTGAAGATCTTTGCTTTCTGTTTGAAAGCCAAAACCTCTGAACTTAGTGAGGAAAAAATTGAGGTCCATAGGGAAAACTCACAACTCTCCTAAGATTCCAAAAAGGAAGTGATTAATTATTTGATAACCTTTTTATTTCTCATTTTCTCAAATCAAGAAACCAAACAGTAAAATAACAGGACTTGTCACTTTGTCATCATGGATGGAGAAATGGTGTTCATATGCTCTTTATAGGACTGCATTTGTAGCAAATGTCGTTGTCAATATTCACCCTTTATGGCTGTCTTTCAGTGTCTCCCTCCTTGAATTAATTAAGCACACATATATAATGGAATTCATGTTTGTTTATCCCATTGTGGGTGATTTCATTGCTGTTAGACATAAAACCATTTGTATGCATTTATTCAACGTCTTAAGCTTGAGAGAGAGTTCAAGAATTGGAAAAATTATAACCTGCTCTGATTTGTTTCTGTCAGCATCCTGAAGAAACTGAGGAGATATGGAGTTTCTGGAATCCTGTCCTATGGACTTTTGAACACTGCATATTATCTCACAACATTTCTTTTTGTGTGGTATGTGAACATTGGTCCCTCTAAACAAGGCTTGCGGTTTGCTTTTTGTTTTCTTGTTATGCCATTTTGTATAAGAAATATTATTTTATGGAGAAAGCTCCTCACTTCTTCCTACTTTTCATCTAATTTTATCTCCATAAGGGTTGTCACTTGGAGTTTTTCTTCCAGCTCGTATGTACTAGTTGATAAGATACCTTATTTAGTGTTCTTGAAACTTTGGAACTTATTTCAAAGTCACTGAAACTATGCTAGGTTTTACATTGCCCCAGTACCAGGAAGGATGGGTTATCTTGCTGCTGCAGAAAGGTAAGAAAATATTATTGGTGTTTCTCCCATGTTTCTCCCGTTTGCTTTGTTAAAGTGATTGCTAATAATCAGTATTTCAATGTGATGTGTAGATTTCTGAAAGTGATGGCCATGGTGTGGGCTGGTAGTCAAGTCACCAAACTTCTCAGAGCTGGAGGGTGAGCTACCTTAATCGTTCGCTTCTTTAACTTTGTAATCCATGTAGATATGTTTTCCTGTGCCCAGGTATGCCTAATATTTTGTAATTTCTTAATGTGAAATTTTTTTATTAATATAGTTATATATATTGTTCTTATATCATTCCCATGCTTGATTTTAACTTTGTGATATAGTTTTGCCTGTAAACTTGGTCTGAAAAAACATCATGACAGCTTTAAAATTGCCATGCATGAGCTGTTTATGGATGTGGATGAATAACTTTGTACTAGCCTAGATTGCGGTTGTTATGGCTGTGGTTGTCGTTTGCATCTGTCTATATGTGCAATCGGGCAAGGTCTTTTTTGTATATTTCAATGAATCAATTCTTAGGATGAGTGCCAGGACAATAATTACAAACAATGGAGTTATTTCTTATGCAGAGCATTGGCATTGGCGCCGATTGTTGATAGAGGATTGTCCTGGTTTACTGCTAAGTTTAAGTTTCAATCACAGGGAAAGGTAACTTTCAATAACTTAAATTTTTTTTTTTCTTGATTAGTCTGTCCTTTTCATTGATTGTTCTTAGTTATTTAATTTGGCAATCTCCAGGCTTTCATGGCAATAGTGGGATTCTGTGTTGGATTGGCCATCATCCTATTTTTGGTCATCACACTGCTTTGGGCGTGATGCCATTTACCGGAGGAGTGATGGTAGTATAGACTTGGATTCATGGTAAACTCTACAGATGGCATAATATCCATCACCCAAAATCAGATATAAAATTATATACATGTTAATATTTTAAAAGCAAGAGGTGGATATATTGCCACATATCGGGTTCATGGTAAACCCGAGTCTATATTATCATTTATCTTGAGAGGACATTAAAATTCAATCATCAGCTGTCAATGTATAATTTTTTATCCCACATTTGTTTTGCTCTAAAATTCTTAGTTGAATTTGTGGATCGTGTCTCAAGTTTTCATGCGTCCGTATATGTTCCTTTATCTGCACTAGTGTCTAGTAGTTTTATGCTAACTTGGATTAAAATTTAGAACATAATTTAAACATACTATAAATATAATATTTATTTTATAGATATCTAATTATGTAATGACATGTCAACAAAAGTGTTTGATTCAATCATTTATATCTTAAAGATCCTATAGATAAAACAGGATGAAAATATTTTTATTTTTTTGTACTTATACTGTATCAAAATTAATCCCTTAAATTTAAAAGCTATTTAAATAATGTGAAACTAATGACTTAAAAATAGTTCGAAAGTTGTTGATGGCAACAACAATAGATTGTAATTTCACGCGAGCTTTACGGTTCAAATCCAGAAACAACTAATTTAAAGAGGATTTTATCCCTAGTTCTTAAAACTGGATATGTTGGTCCAACCAATTGAATCAAGAACTATCTAATGACTAGGTTTGTGGACTCAAATATACTTTGGAAATGTTTCAAGAATTGATCGTAAATAGTACAAATCAGTCATATTATTCATATTTACTTAAAAAATATCCATATTATTCACACTCATTTTAATTATTTAACTACTCGAAGACAATTAGACAAGGTTAGAATAGTAAATTAAAACCTAAAGTCTAAAACTGATTTTCTCATCAACTCCTCCAACACCGTGCACTTTTCTTCTACTCTTTAACTGTGCTTTCTTACTCTTCCATTTCCTACTTACGTGCGTTGACGTTGGTGAAAAGAAGAGAGACTGAGCAGAGGGTAAGGAATTTTGTGATTGCAACAAAGAGGTTGTAAGTGCAGTGCAGTGGATTGTACAATCTCAAACATGTATCAGCAAAAGTTGAGTGCGCTTATGGCTCTCATTCTCTTGCTATTGATACTGAATAGAGTGATGAACATGCTAGCAAGTCAGCATCCTGCACTTGAAGAAATTAGTTAAAAAAAGGTGAGGTAGTGAAACCCCAAACAGAAACTTAAGATAAAAAGGACCAAAGCCATTCAAGTTTGGGTAAGGACTGTGCTACAAAATTGTTGCTCTTTGATAAGGCAATGAAGTTTAGGGGTGGTGATCCGGATCATTATCATCAAGAAAAATATGTGGATTGTTGCCATAATTTATACATTAAGGAGCCGGGGCATAAACCTTCACCGCATAAAAATACATACAAGCAAAGTTGGAACACAATACTTGAGAGAACTATTACTAACAGATGGAAATCTTCGATCCTGAATTACCCCCTGCAACAAAAATGTGTTGTGACCAGTGGCACAATATTCAAACTACCATGTTCAAATATGCTTAGATTATGAGACTTTTACTCGGGGCTAAAAAAAAAAAAAAAAAGAAAGAATCAAAAGTGGAGGAATTGAGTACTTCCATTCATTCAGCTAGTGTCATAAATGGAATCAACACCTCCACCTGACATAATCATACAATATTTGGTGCTAAAATTATCCAAAGTCTAATTTACAAAAACTAAAGATTTTAGGACTTTAGGAGCCAAACTCAAGCACTGATGGCGGAATCACTACTAGCTTCTAAACCTTCCACTAATCTCCTCTTGGCAGACTTGGTTCTATAACACCAGACCTCGAAAGCCTCGCTCAAGTCAGGATATCCAATGTCTCGGCCTCTAATCCAGTCTGCCAGAATGTCAGCTTGATCATTTGATGGCAATGTCAATACTAATGACACAATTGCTCCCTCAATAGCCTGGCACAGATCTTCATCCATTTTGTAGGGAAAACCAGTCTCCTCAGTGGCTTTTGAATCCAGCAATGGCTTCATCTTGCGCACATATGGAAACCAGGTCTTTAGCAGCTGAACCCGGCATGGAGCTGGAAGAATCACGCTACCATAACCAACTGCTTCCAAAACTTTACATGTTACCTCTATCAGCTTTATTTTCAGGCCCCACATGACATGGTCTAGCTTCTTGTCCTCAATGATTATCAAAGTTTTATTAGAGATAGCAGCCCAGTCAGAAACAAAATTCTTCATTAAATCCATCCTCGGGAGTACGTTACACATCCATTCAAGATCAGATACCCTCCTCATTATCCTATTATCTGCAGCCTCGAGCTCAAGGGTGGGGTCCAACACCAACGAAGACAAATCCATTTCAAATGAATTAATTATATTGTGAACACCCATTCTTACCACCGACTTAACTTCATCGTCAGCCATAACCATTGCAGTATCTTTGTCTTCTCTTAACATGTAGTCAACTTGCTCTTGAGCAGATGTTCGAAGCTCATCTTCAAATGGGAAACATGGTCCTTCAATAGACATGGCAAAGCAAACAGCTGAAACATATATATCTTTTGTATTGCTTAGATCTTTTCTTGACATGGCTGGCTATTCAACTCAGTTCCAATACCACATTGAAATGCACAAAATCCCTGTGCTCATCCAGGAATGATCTCCAAGTATAAAACCCTTGTGTTGCTCTCACAGTCAAGTGCAATTTCTACACAAGAATGAAAACAGCAAAGTTAATGATCTCCAGCAACTCCAAAATTATACTCGCTGCAATATAATAGCTTTAAAGGATGACACATGACTACCAGCTCAGCCTCAAGGGAATGTCATATATTTTATAATCTGTACGCATGAAATAGCTTTTAAGAAGCCAGCTTTTGTTTGAAACTATAAGAGGCACAGGGGTAGTAATATTCCCATCCTCCCTATAGTTGAGTGATCTTCACTAATAGTTGCATGGCCAACTTTGCAGCTGTGAAAATATTTTATGTATACACTGAAAGTCACTGAAGTTTGAATCACACTTCAAGTTCAAACAACAGTATTTTGAGCTTCAAATAAGCATGATACAAAAAATTACACAACAGGCATGAATTCCAGTAGAGCTTACAAGACATTAGGCCAACAAAAGAAAGCCCAACAAATTGACATAAAACATTACAAAGTTTATTCTTGTCAATAATAGCAGAATAACTCATCAAAACAAAAGCATCCACTCAACCAAAAAAAAAAATCACCAATCACATATGGAGTTGCAGGGGAACAGTGCACAGCACCCATATTCATAAATTTCAGATTTTCACTGTCACATGGAATCATAGAAGAGAAAGAAACAACTTAGAGAAAACCTTTGATTCATAGATTGTGGCCGCCAGATTTGTTTCTATCTCTATTTGCTATCCAGCAGTCACAGTATACGAGACTACTGGTCCATGTCTGCAACAATGGGTTCATAAACATTCATGGAGTGGATGTGGGGGCATGTAAAAGTAGTTGGAAGTAATTCTTCAATTTAGCATCTTATCAGGGAAAAGAAACCAGACAAGTGATGTAATTGCCTTCACATACTCACTCAGTCCAACACAAGTCAGCTCATGTTGAGGTTAAGTGTGAGAGATGAAGTCCCACATTGGTTAAGAATGGACTAAGTGAGTAGTATATAATGTGAGAGATGAAGTCCCACATTGGTTAAGAATGGACTAAGTGAGTAGTATATAATGTGAGAGGAGCCATGACTCATTACCTTAAGATTTTGGGTCAAGATGTGGTGTCTGGCCTGGTATTGTAGTGCTCTCACTTAGCCCGTTGGTTGTATCTCCCCATGTTGGGCTCCCCCGCCCTAACAGTGGTATCAGAGCCAAGGTTGGACTCCTTTCCCGGAAAGGAACGGACTGCAGGTGGCAGGTGCTGGGTCTCACACTTGAGGGGGAGATTGTTGAGGTTAAGTGTGAGAGATGAAGTCCCACATTGGCGTGGTTCGGCCTTAACTGCCTACATCCACAACCCCTATAAGAAGTTCCAAATCTTTTACTATTTACAACTTTTGAACGGCTGAAGTTGCAAACCATCCTTACAAACATTCTTCTTGCAAAACTTGTATTTCACAAGTATTCAATGGTGTAAACAAGAGTCATACCTGCTCTATTAACTTGTATTGCCGCTGCACACGAAACACGCCTTTTGGCTTCTACATTGCTAAGAAGACTTTCGACACAAGCTCTCTTCACTTGCACCGTCGCTACTCCATGGGACACGCCGCCTGACCTCCATATTGCCAGGAAGACTTTCGACACAAGGGACCTCATAGATCCAAAAACTACCATTCGAACCAATACTCAACCAAGCCCAACTGACCCGAACCATAGACTCTGATACCACTTGTTGGGCAGCGGAAGACTCTGATACCACTTGTTGAGCAGCAGAAGCAAAATAAATACAAGAACAAACTCTCAATAAAGGAAACAACGCAAGAAGAAAAACAATATAAAGGAGACAGAATTTAACGTGGTTCGGCCTTAACTGCCTACATCCACAACCCCTATAAGGAGTTCCAAATCTTTTACTATTTACAACTTTTGAACGGCTGAAGTTGCAAACCATCCTTACAAATATTTCATCACATGAACAACTCCTAAAAGCTACCCATATGGATCACTCCCACTTTTGGAGGATAACAAAGTCAAATAACCAAAGCCATATTTATAGGTCAAAATACTAGCAATATTTCTATTTCTTATCGATGTGGGACTTTGGGTTAAATCCCAACAGCTCAGACGAACAACTATTTGATCAAATTAAAACATGTGCTTAAGGAAAAGTTCTGATGATAATTCTATGACTAGTTGGAAACATAATAACCAATGTCAGTTTTGAATTTAAAAGCTAGTAAGTAATACAAATATCATCAAAAACAACAACAAAACCTTTCTTCGACTAAGTAGGGCCAACTACAAGGATTAAACAACCCCTTTTGTATCCTATCATAAACCATGTCTGTTGATAAGCCAGCAGTAAGTATTACAAACATCAACTGAAATTGTACCTGTCATTAGTATAGAGAATACTAGTGATGAAAGAAAGAGATTGATAAATTTGCATTTGTGGGCTATACTTGGTCGATTGTTGATAGATTGGTTAGAGTTAGTTAATAGAGTAGAGTAATCAAGTGTGAAATTGGGAGTTAAGTAGAAGTTGACTGAGAAGCTAATAATTGGTAGCTAACTTGTCGCGTAATCATTTCCCAATCAATGTGATTTAAGTTGAGTATTCTAGCATTTAATATTTATTGTAATAGTTAAATATTCCATTAATTAGCATCTTTCATAGCATAATTTCCAAATAAATTTCACCTTTCCATTGTGTGAAGGGAAAAGAGTGGAGTAGAATTGAGGAGATGCGATAAAAAAAGAAGAATGTAATGGAAAAGTAGCATATTATTATGTTATGGACCCTTGTTGTCTAATTCAGCTAAAGAATGAGAAGGGAAAAAAAAGAAAAAGCAAGAAAGAAAGATGTATACAATTTGTTAGGATCCATTAGTTAGAGATTAGTTAGGGAAATTAGTTAGTTACAAGATTAGTGAGTATAAATAAAGGGAAATGAGGATTAGTTAGGGGTTTTTGATCATAAGCAATTGAGTTTAGACTCTTAAGAGAGAAGAGGATGCAATACCTTAGATCCATGTGTCCCTAGCTTGGCCTAGTAGTCTAAGAGTACCCTAGGAAACCCCCGGTATGCTAGAAACCACGTGGCAGCTGAAATTTGTAAAATTATGCAGAACAGTCTTGCTGCAGCGAGATTCTGTCGCTGCAGCGAGCTGGGGAGAGCAAGATTGCCATCCTTCTCCATACATGTTTGCTGCAGTGAGATATACTTGCCGCAACGAGTAGGGTGCTCAGTTGGCTTGCTACAGTGAGGACCCCCAATAACAACACAGTCCTGAAATGATGTAGTTTCACTTGTGAGCTCCTCAATCCTTTAAAACACCCCATACTCAAAATTTCTTTCCCAAAACCGAAACCTTGCCTTCCAAATCCCTCTCCACTCTCTTCCACTCAATCCAACCCCAATCCTTCTTCTTCCAAGATCAAGGTAAGAGATTTTATGTATTTTCATCATCCTCTTCTTCCCCATTTCATATCCTAGAGTATGGGTTGCCTTTGTTTCTCCATTGTTGTTAAGTGGGGGTGCTCCCCAATATTATTAGAGTTAGATTAGAGTTATCTAGAGGTTTCTAGAGATTAATCTAGAGTTTATGATTGTTATGGCAGACGTTGGTGCCATCCCTCCTCGGAGTTCCGCCAGTGTTGACACCATCCTTTCCTTCCTTCCAGGTGAGTGGGTTCAGATCCTATGATCCTTATGTCCATCATTATAGCTATTTTCTTTGCATTTGTGGCGTGATTTCATGATTTTAGAGAATAATTCAAGAGATTAGAGATTTTGGTTGGTTTTACTAAGTTTATAAAAATGATAATTTCCAACTAGAGCATGAAATATATTTTTTAATATAAACTCATGGAACCATTATCGTTAAAATGATTTTATTGAAGAGTTAGAGTATGAATATGATTTTATTTAGAGATCTATGAATTACTATGATGATTTCAAAAGTAGAGCATAAGTTTATGATAGAGCTTTAAACCCAGAGAATAGCTTAGCACAGAGATTTAGAGAAAATAAATATTTTATGATTTAGAGACTAGATGGTAGCTATAGAGAAACAGACAGCGAGTTAACGACTAAACCCTGATTGTTAACATTGGTAGCAAGTGTCCTAAGAGGACAATCTCACAGAGCAAAGAATGGAACCTTGTTAGGTGTCCAATTGGATCCTTGTTAGGTGTCCAATTGGATCCTTGAGGGATCCCGGAGATTAGAGAATTTGTTATGTCATGGTTATCATGCATAATTAGAGAATTCATATATTGTTATGCGAGGCATAACCAAAGATCCTTGTTTCTCTAATAGAGTACTGTTGTTATGTTTTCCAAAGAATATGAATATGATTTCAATGTTATTGCATTAACCAATTTTGATGATCATATATGTATATATATCTTTGTTGTTATCCCATGAAAGAGTTATGGGTGAGGACCTACTTACTGAACTTTAGATAAAACTCACCCCTCTCCCTTTTTTCCATTACAATACCTTAGCTGCTACAGGTTCTTCTTAGCTACTTCCTCCCCAACAGTAGAGCTACTTCCAGTTGGCGAGCTTCACTTCAGAGTGAAGTGCTCTTTTGCGTTTGGTATAGAGATAGAGTGCTCAAGTGTACATTGCGAACAGGGTCCCAGACCATATAGATAGATTGCATTTTGTATACCATGATAATTTTGTATTTACATGGTTTATTTTGTAAAGAGCAACTTATTATATTTTGTATTATAGAGATAGATTTAGAGTTTGATTATGAAATTAATTATTTGGAATTTGATTTCAAATTGCTAGAGATTTATAACAGAAATGTTTTTATATTGCTTTGAAAAATGGATTTTTTATTATTATATGCATATAGAGAGACTCAAAGGTCATGAGATTTACGTAGGGATGAGATTCCTCACGTGTCAATCACCTTCCCAAGACGGGTCGTGACAGGGGAGCTGTCACTCTTCCTCACACAAATGTTAGGACTGAACTAAATGGATGTGTTTATTGATGGAATCCTTAGTAAATCTCCAAGAACCCTAGAACGATTACAATGGCATGAGGAAGAGTAAGAGCTCCTCTACTCTCTCAAGAGTACTCTCTAGTCCCCCAATTGACTAACTTCCCTAACTAATCTCTAACTAATGGGTCATAACACAATCATTCTTATATTCCCTAAATGATAAAACAATCAAAATGTCTAGAAAAATGCCAAAATAAAGGAAGGACAGTTTCCCTTGACTACAATCCCTCGCAATCCAATCATAACTGGAAAGGATAGAAAAATAGAAGGCCCACAGAAATGTGATCACCACATCCCTTGTTCTATGTAGCCCAACATAACAAATGAACATGCAAGCCCTTAGCTTGCAACCATTCATTTCTTCTCAAATCTTCTGTTCTAAACAAAGCATGATTTGGAAGAGAGTAAGAAAACATCTTTTAGAACATATCTTTTTTAGATATAAATCTTTTATTTTAACCGGAGAATATAGCATTTGAATTGAATAGGGCATACAAAACAACAATCACTCATAGTCATAATTATTATCAGTCCAAATAGACAACTCTCATGAACTTTCCTGTCCACCCATGTCGACAAAGACGGAAAATTTGAGGTGTCACCTATCTAGCAAGGAGTACACAGCTGCCCACACCCCACAGTAAACTTCTCAGTGCCACTGTCAACAAAGGGGGTGCAACAACGCGATATTCGAAGCTACAAAACATTATCAACAACTAAGCCTTTTCTCACCAAGCGAAAATGTCCTATTATGAAATATGTCTGTAAACAAGAACCCTACAGAATATTCAATGCGAATAAAGTAAAAACATGAGTTATCAATAAATGACGACTGATAAGCTCAACCATCAACCACACTCATTGATCACGGATCATAATATCATACTTTGCCAATCTACAACTCGCATAAAGGGGGCCAAAACAAGCATACGTGTGCAAAGCCCAACGCCATAAACTCCCAATATTAAATACAGTACCATTTTTTCAATTAAGGAGTCTAAACCTCACCTTCATGAAGTTTCAGTTAATTATATACTCCACTCAAAATTTTAATGGTAAATTTAAAAAGCAATAATAATTCATTGACCAGCCTTTTCTTTTTAAATTTTATTATTATTATTATTTTTAACTAGCTTATCGTATTTGTTTCATGGAAAAGAGTCAAATATCCCAAAACTGAAGTTTCTGGGATACTGATTTATGAATCTCATTTGTAACATTTACCCGGCAGCACTAAGGCCGACCGCAACAGCAAGTGATTATTACACTCAACAACAGATTTACACACACAATAACTAACACTCAGAAAATAAAAAAAAAAAAAACGTCGAATTCAAATGAACAAATAAGATTAAATGAGAAAAAATATATAACCGACCGTGTACTTCCCAAGCAAGGCAGAGTATGCGCGTGCGACAGGTGATGACCGCGAGCGAGAAAGAAACGGGATGCCTTTACCAAGGGAGAGATGAGAGGGACAAAAGGGTGAGACGAGAAAATGAGGGTGTGTCACGTGGCATGGAACAATTTTTATGAATGCATTTAAGTAGGGTCCATGCTGCATTCATTAGGGGATGGGAAGAGAGTAAAATGACACGTGATTCTGCATAGCGTTTCATGTCAAGTAATTACAAATTTGAGATCATTATTGATGATGTGTAATCTTGTTTTAATGCCACTGTATTTTTCAATTCTCACTCCATAATAATTTCTCTCATTTGTACTATTCTTGAAATGCCACCAAAATTATTTTAATAGTGAGCTAATTTTTCTTATTTTTAAAACTAAATTAAGAATTGTATATTTGAATCTCAATTACTTTATTCATTCTTAAATAATTGTCAATTTTAAAAATTTACTTTGTCTATAAATAATTGCTCATTTCAAAAGTTTAGGTAGTATTAATTATTTTTTATCAATAACATTGTAACAAACCAGACACCCGGCGATACAGATATTGTCCGCTTTAGGTCCTGACATCTCTCGTGGGTTTGCTCTTCCCCGTTGACGAGGGAAAACGCGTCTGTAAGAGGAAGGTATCCATACCCTTATAAGACATTCTTTATTCTCCTCCTCAAATCCTCACGTAAGCCTCCTGACCTATGAGTCTGTCTTAATGTTTAATTTATCAATAAATATAAGGTGCACACTCCCCTATAGTTAAGAGTCAATTCTCTACATTTGATTTTAACCACATTTCCCAAATGTGGTTAAATGTAGATAAAAGTGTAGCCAAACATAGCACTCATCAGCGGTCCTTGCATCTTCTCCCCTCATTGCAATAGTAACATCTTCTCCCCGCAAACACCATCCCCTTGTCTCTCTCCTTTTGCAAGGTACTCTCACTCACCCCCCTCTGTAACCTCTCTCAAGTTTCGATTTTGAGCTTAACTCTGTATTTTTTCCCCCACAAAACATTCAATGGGTAACCTCTGTTTTTTATTTTAATTTTTTTTATGTTGTAAATTTCAGATTTCCAAATGTTCCCACATTCTGGCTTTATATGATGAGGATGGATGCCTGACCTTGCTCGATACTCGTCCCCAATTCTCTATTACTTCATCATTCGAATAAAACGCTACACATCGAGACGTAGAGGCTATCAGCGTTGAGACGGATGGTGTTGCGGATGGGAGCGTGGCGGAGCTCATCCTCAAGCTGCAACATCATGATCTGGGTTGCGTTCTTGGTGTCTTCCACCATGGCTTGGCAACATGGCGGCGCGATTGAAAAGTTATCCATCCACTGGATGATGTCGTTGTCGATGGAGAAGCACTCGGTGGTGGCATCCAGGGAGTCGAGGAGGGATGCAGGGTAGCGCAAGGATGACGCGCTCGGCGGCAAAGAGGGAGAAGTTCTCCCACCGGAGATGTCGCGCTTAGCGGACAAAAGTGGGACTTTTGCCTAATGCTCCACGGAGATCACTTGAATTGCATGTGGTGATGATTAAGCTTGCTATCTCCATGTTTCAATGCCAAATCGAGAATTGATTTTCAAGATGTGATGCAAATTAGGGGTTTTTTTTTATCGTATGTCCCATGGTGCAGCCCAGCATTCCTTTCCTGAGTCATTGATGCAGCAAACTTTTGCGTGCAAAGAACATCAAAATAGTGAGGATCAGGGTCACCAACAGCACCTGAAGGTAAGGGTTCCTTTTGATTCCTTATTTATGCTTTGGTGGTAAACATTTGTGATTTGTACATTTCCTTTGCAAACATATGCAACGATTTGTATTATTTTGTATTTTTCTAAGTTTCTATTGCAGAGCATGTTGGACAAGATGTTAAAGCAGAAGGAGAGCAATGAATGAGCATTGAAGAGGTTGGTAGAGAATGTGCATGTTCTGTAGTATGTAGTTGGTAGGTGGAAGTATATTTGAAATGGAATGTGCATATATATAACATGGTGGCAGTGGAGATTTCTCAGAGACCGATGCATCCTCCATTTGGATTTATGGTGTTATGGTTTTATTGTTGTCGTGTTGGAAATGGATTCATATATATGTTAAATCTTTCAACATTGATGAATTTTTAGATTAGGAGTGGAGGGAAGACTGAGGAGGCGGTGGTAATGGTGGTGGCGAAGGTGGGGCAGTGAGCCAGAAGGGAGAGCATGTGTTATTATTTAGCCACAATTTTTTTTCATTTAGCCACATTTTTTAAATGTAGTTAAATGACAACTGCATTATAGGTATTGACTCTCAACTGCGTGTGAGAATCTGCCTAAATATAATATTTGAAATATTATTTTTTCTAAAAATTTAGAATTTTTATCTATTTAAAACATAATATTTAATTTCATAATCTGAGAGTATTTACTATTTCAAGCTCTGAAAACATCTTATCTAAATCCACTAATTTAGAAATCATAACTATTTTAGCACATATTATTAATCTTAAACTTAAAATCTTGACATTTGAAAACTGACTTACAAATACATCCTTAGTTCATCACATAAATATAACTATAGTTTACATTTCAATTACATATTTAATTTCTAAAAGTACTATAATATATCAACATACATGCGTGGCTAGGATTTTGCCTACACATCTACTGGAGCACTCTACTCTAACATAGTCATACTCTAAGCCTTACTGCAAAGTAAGACTCACCATTGGAAACAACTGCATCTATGGAACAAGAATTTGAACAACCTCTGAATCTGCAACTATGAGAGGAAGGGAGAGGAGTGAGTCAATGGATTCAGTGAGTGAGTTCTTACCCATCACTCATATGGGATAACCAAGGAATAAACAATATATAATATACATATAGCAAACATAAATCATTTTATATTCATATGCATAACTATATAGAAGAAAAAAGGTCTTTGAATTTATGAAATTCATAAAAAGGCATATCTAAATTCTTACTCTAACTATAAATTATTTCCACACATATACATAATAGCTCTTAAATCAAATGTTCTCTGAAAAACATCAATAATCTCTGAAAACGTAAATAATAATACTCTAATAGAGAAACATGGATATCTAGTTATGCATTACATAACAATACATTCTCTAACTATGCATGCCAACTATGACATAACGAATTTTCTGATCTCTAGGATCCCTTAAGGATCCAAATCAAACACCTAACTAGGTTCCATCTCTGCTATGTGAGATTGCCCATAAGGACAATTTGGTACCAAGACTAATGATTGTTTTTCCCAGCCATTAATTCATTATTTATTTCTCTATAGCTACCATATAATCTCTAAATCATAAAAGCAAATTATTTCTCTAAAACTCTGTTATGGCTCTTCTTTGAGTTTAAAACTCTATATAATTATTCTACTCTTAAAATCATAAAATCTTTGAATACATATAAAATCATTTAAATTTGAATAGTGGGTGCTTAGTCCTCAACGAACAAGAGCCCCTAAATTCTTAGCATTCTGAGAGTTTTGGACTCACATAACTCTAACAACTTGACTTTAGCATAACTGTGACTGCGAAATCATGCCCAAGGGATCACTCGCTTGCAAGAATTCCGATTTCAAGCTCACAGAATATGTATCTAGTAGTAGTTACGAATTATACTGAATTCCATATTTCTAAGTACCATAAAAACTAGATTTCTAAAATCTCATTTCTCAAGCTAATATCTTTTTATAACTTAATAACTCTAATATGTCACGACTCGAGCTGGGGCACGTGACTGGCACATGAGAAGTTCTAGTCTCACGTAAGCCTCGTGACCTGAACTCCTATAAATGCACAGTACATCACAAAATAATTTAAATCATAAAATCTTTTCTACATACAAATTGCCTGTCTTCAAAACATATAGCTAGGATTGTCCAAATTGCAATCTCATATTCTATTTTTTGAAGTCTAAATCCATGGTGTCAACAAGTGTAATGAAAGTCTATTATACACAAAATCTTTATAAATGGTAAAGTCATATAATGCATTCCATCATAACATTTTATATGCAAAACATAAATCATGCATTATGGTCCGGCATCCTGCTTGCATCTATGTTGGAGCACAATACTCTATACGCAAGGGCTTCACCTATGTGAAGCTTAATAGTTGTTTCTCTAATGCTATTGCGGGAGAAAGGCTGAGAAGAGTTTGCAGCAACTAATTTATCTCACCTGAAACCCCCTTTCATGAGACACCAAGAGACGATGCATAAAATCATAATAACAATAAAAATTTTCAAAGTCTTACATAATCAAGTACACATACATAGATATATACTAGTAATCATTTTCCAAATTCAATACAGTTTCCTTAATCCACTTTCATACCAAAAATCATATAAGCTCATAATGTAGTAGCTACTAAAGAAACAGTAATCTCTACTCTGATATGTGGGTACTCAGTTTCTCATGAACAAGAGTCCTTAACTAAAATTATAATGGTTCCTCATGAACCACGTCCTTTGTGGATTGATTTATTCTCTGAATAAATTGCCCCTCATGGGCCTTAGTACCAAGGTTAATAATTAATACTAGCCGTTAACTCACTAGCTGATTCTCTATAGCTACTATCTAAACCAATTTACTAAATCCATATAAATATGAAAACCTTTAAACCTTTTAGTTTTTTATGAGCTCTGAATCTATTTGATTCTAACAATCTGACCTTAGCATAACTGTTGGTATGAAATCATGCCTAAGGGATCACTCTTTGTAGACATTTGTGATTTCATAAACTCACAGAATATGTAGTTGTCAACTGTCCTAAATTTCATGAAGATTCAAGTTCTAAAACATTTTGATTAATTATCTAAAACATAATTCAAACCATCAAGCTTTTCATAACTAAAAGTCTCAATATCACATTTTCCAATAGCAAAGTTTGCAATCACAATTCTATTTTCTTCTCTTAATTGTATTTTCAAGTATATAACTATGTCATATATAAACCATATCTAGAATTTAATTTAACATTCATAAAAGCTTTCCATAATGACAATTATTATCAATTACACTTGAAATCAGCTCAACAAACATGGTCCCATGAGTTTTATTCAAAACTTATTTCATGCTCTAAAACTAGGAGTTCTAAAACATATAAACTAACAATAACTTCAAATCCTTGTACAATAGTTCTTTAAAATTAAACAGTAAGTTGTGTTTTCATGAAAATAACATCTAATGCATAGCATAAAGATCATAGATGTGAAGGCACTCACCTAAAGGGGTAGGATGCATAGGCACAACACCAACAGAACACTTGGAAGCAAAATTGACAGTAATATCTGACATAGCGGGAATAAAACTCTAAATAAATCTCTAAATAGTTTAGCTTCACTATATTCAAGGTGAAAGAACCTCATAGCATAAAAACCATTGAGAACTCTAGATCTAACCCCTTTAAAACATGAGAAATTGGAAGAGAAGTAGACAAATCCATAAGCTAAACATACCTTAGATCCTTAGAAGAAAGAAAAATGGAGTTTAAATGGTTAAAAGGTGAAAAAATGAGGTGTAGATGGGGAAGAGTTAGTGTTTTCTTTTGAAAAGAGGGGTGACGGATGTGTCTTCTTTGGTGGTTTTGAATGTTTTGGACCCGAAACAGGGGGTTTTATAGGACTGTTGACCGCTGCAGCACTAAATGAGTGCTGCAACGATCACCAAAGAGCATAAAATTTGTCCCTACGTCACCTTATTGTTCACTTGACTACTACAATGCTCAATGAGTGTTGTAACACTCACCAGAATGGTTTTTCACCCTCCAGAATGGTCTCTCACTCCCCAGAATGATCTCTCACTCTCCAAAACTTACTTATCTACATTTCTTAATTTTAAATTTATGTTCTCATTTATTTACATTTCTTAATTTTAAGTTAATGTCCTTACTCTCCGAAATGGTCTCTCACTCCCCAAAATGGTCTCTTACTCTTCATATTTCACTTATTTTACTCTCCATTAACTTTAAAATATAAATGTAAATAAGGGAATACCCTACATTTGGATTCAAATAAAATATTAAAAAAATCAAAATCCCAACAAATAAAAATCTAAAATTTGGGTTTTAGTTCAAACTCGAGAATTCTCACGGTTTTATAAACTTGTGGGTTAAGAACGGAGTGTTTAAATGTTTCATAAAATTCATAAAAAAATCACTCTTTAACTTATTTTTCTCTAGGAAACAATCATTGAGACTTTTGGTCCTAAAAATATGACTCTATCATATGGCCCTGTAAGGGCATGTAAGGTCCAAACTTAGTGAAATTCAGGACTCGTAACTACAGATGAGGGTAGTTGACAACTTTTTAGTTTGAAAAAAATTTCTCACATTTTAATTTAAAATTTAGGGTATTACGTAATATCACACTTGAAACGAAAAGGTTCATAATCATAAAACTTTGTCATTATAATAATATCTCCATTCATGAAACTAAGTCATACTCTGTTTGACATTCTTGCCAAAATATTTTAACTGATACTCTAAAATCCTATTTTGAAATGTCAAGTATTGAAGTATAAAAGTATCGTAAACTCTTAAAATATGTTTGATAAAATAACAACTTATTTGTTGGCATCAAATTTTACTAAGTACCAGATTGTCAAATTGACGTTCAACTTTGACAACTTGAAAGTTAGTCAAAGAGCCTATTGCAGGAAAAATAGACAAAGCACCTAGTTTGTCAAACAATGTGATGACACAAAAAAGAGTCTAGCTGTGATAAAGCTTAGATATCTAATTTGACAACTATACATCGTCAATTCGATATCGTCAAAATTCTTCAATTCAACATCATCAAAATTCTTCTGTTCGGTTTTTGACAAGTCAAAGTAAAAGTTTGTCATTTGGGACTTAATGTTTCAAGACCAATTAGAGGCTAAGGGTGACCAATCTTCACTATAGAGTTTTGACAAGTCGAAATGGGAGATTGTCAGTCAAAGTGGGATGTCACGACCCGACTTGGGAGCGTGACCGGTACGTGAGGAATCCCATCCCCACGTAAGCCTTTTGGGTGACTTATCTCTCAATGCATAAAATAGTGTAATATCATACTTAAAAAGAAATTTTCTTGCAAATCTGTATCATTTTCTCTAATTAAAATATAGTAGTCAAATCCATAAAAACTGAAGTATTCACATATATAAATCTAAAACATTTTTTTTTGTCATGCTTTGAAATCTAAGATTTGAAGACTGAATCATAAACTCATTATCATTAGCTTTCACATTAATCTCTAGTCATCGCCCATAGTTCCAAAATACATTCTAGAGCTCTAAAACACATAGGGAAATACATAATCTCTGAAATTATCTATAATATCTCAAAATACTTGCGTGGCTCGGATCCTGCCTGCAAAACTACTGGAGCACTCTAAACTAGCATAAGTCCTAAACTAAGCCTTACAACAATGCAAAGCTCACCAAGGGATAACTGCAGCTACTGGACCGGTGGCTGAATGACGTCTGTACCTGCAACTATGAGAGGAAGGGAGAGGGGTGAGTCAACGGACTCAGTGAGTGAGCTCTCACCCATCACCCACATGGGACAACCAAGAATGTACACAATATAATATACATGCAGCAATCATAAATCTTTTCATATTTAAATATATAGCTAGCTCTAGGAAATACTTTTCATTCCATATATTTATAAATAAATGTTTCTAACTCAAAATCAAGCATGAAACCAATTTAACTGGGGGTGCGGCAAAGCGTCAGGAAACAGTATGCTAAAAATAATAAATATATCATAATAATAAAAGCTATAAAATTTTAAACTATAAAGTGAGACTCTGTCCCTGGTGAATCAGAGCTCCTGCTGAATCTGTAATAGTCCCTCTCGGACAAACTGTGGGCACCTAACTAGGTCCCATTTTCTATAACTGCTGGGGGTGAAACTGTCCTCTAACGGACAACTTGGTACCAAGGTTAACGATCTCTTCACGGCCGTTAACTAACTGTCTGTTTCCTTATCTCTACCGACTAAACTAGTTTGACAAAAAGAAAACTATAGTTGAAAATGGGTACTCTGTCCCTGGCGAAGCAAAGCCCCTAAGTTCTTAGTACTCTAAGAGTTCTGAACTCATATAACTCTAACAATCTGACTTTAGCATAACTGTGGCTATAAAAATCGAGCCCAAGGGTTCACCACTTGTAAGCATTCCGATTTCAAGCCCACAGAATATGTATCTGGCAGTTACTAAAAATCATATTGAATTCTATACCTCTTGGTACCATAAAGCTAAATTTCTAAATTCATATCTTTACTAACATATTTCTCTATATACTTGATAATACTAAAATCATAATCCAAATGCTGGAGTTTTTAACCATAATACTCTCAAATCAAATAACAAAATTTATTCCAAGCTAGATCACACTCTTGTTCACTTTTTCTTTTAATATATATTTCAACTGAATACTCTAAAACCATATTTATAAATCTCAAGTCATGAAACTAAATCATGTGGCTCTAAAATCACATAACATATATGATGAAATAATAATTTATAAATCATATATTCATGTAATAAAACTCTTAGAGTTGCATATAAAACATTTCCATACACATACAATCCAATTCATGGTCCCATGGTTTTCTAAAATTACATTTTTCATGCCATTATCATAAAACCATAGTTTCGCTATTTCAACATAACAGTTAAAATCATAATCTCATGTCTACTTTCATATTTAATAATCATAATGCAAGGAAAATAATCATAATGGGGAAAACTAAGACAATGAGTTCAAACCCACTCACCTGGAGGGGAGGGAGAGTTGACGTCAATACCAACTGAGCTCCGGGGAGTAGGGAGGGCACCAACGTCGACTATAATAATCATAAAACTCAATATTAAAATCTATCAACCTCTAAATAACTATTATCTAACTCTAACAAAATTGGGGAAGCACCCCCCACTTGACAACATTGAGAGAAACTAAAGACCCATACTAAGAATATGAAAGAATGGAAGAAAAGAGACCAAAACCCATTAACCAACACATACCTTGAAGCTTGAGAAGAGATGGATTTGAATGAGGTTGAGAGAAAATGTGAGAGAAGGAGTTTGGGGGTGAGGGTTTCGGACTTGGAGGTGTTTTCACGAGTTGGGGAGGGTTTAAAAAGGGTAAGGGGTTCATTAGATGATGCTACGTCATTTCTGATATTTTTGGGTATCAGGGGGACCGCTGTAGCGGTGTATGACTGCTATAGAGGTCATAAGTCATCCCGTCCCTGAGCGCCTCACTTACTACCGCTATAGCGGTCTTGGACCGCTATAGTGGTCACCAGAATAGCAAAATCATGCTTGAACCTCCTGTGACCGCTATAGCGGTGACAGTCAAACCCAATTTCTGCAGAATTTGCTGTCATGGCATAATTTCACCTGTATACTCACTCACCTATTTCTATATCTTTATTCTAAGTTAAATAATTTATTTTACTTCCTATTAACTAAAAAAAAAAATCACTCTTCAATTCATTTATCTTTGGAGAGCAATTACCGGGACTTTTGATCCTAAGAAAATAACTCTAACATATAGCCCTCTAAGGAGGTGTAGGGCTCTAGACTTAGGGAAGACCTAGACCCGACAACATGGGTGGGTCCCAAGGGACTTTAAAGCTATACAAAAACTCATCTACTGACACGTGTACACCAGATATTACATGGCAGTTCATCAATTAAAGTGGTAATTGTTCGACAGCAAAATTTGCATGACAAAGTAGTTCTTATGCCCGAAGTTCGATAAGTCGAAGTTAAAGTTTGTCACTTGAAGACTTAGAGAAATTTTGAAGATGTTGAAGATACTGTCAGATAATTGCTTCACATGTGTTCGTCAAACGGTGGTTATCAATGGTTACCAGCAGTTATTGACTGGAATGTGACAAGAACGTGGCAAAGTAATGGTAGAGGACAAATGACAGAAAATAACTGTCAAAGCCACATGGGCAACATCTAAGGGTAGCTAGAAGACAAGTGTCAAGATCTTAGAGTCCTAGGCTGTCTATAAATACTAGTTCTGTACACATTGTAAGGGGTTGGAATTTTCACTTACACACTCACTCTAAAAACGTCTCCAATGACTGCAGTTCAGAGTTCACTGAGTATTGTTCTTAACCTTCTCTTTCATTTTTCTAGGATTAGATTTCCTTTTAAGTTCTTTGCATTTCCTTACATTTTATGTACTTTATTCTTAGTTTGTCAATCAATTTCCAGTTTGCATTCTTCTTCACTTTCTTTAATTCATCAAATCACTACACACACACACACACGTACACAACACAAATCATACACGATCATTCAACATCCCATTTTCATTCATAAAAAACAAGTTTGATACTCGATTCTTCTTTTGGTGAAAAACCTAAGAGGAGTAGCTTTTTGCTCCCTGAATCGAGATCTTGAAAAGCAAAAGGTTGTCATCCAAACTCTTGAAGTTTGTCGACATATGCCTGGTTTAGAGCAATTTGGCCTCCTGCAAAAGGAGTTTGTCAATTATTTGTTGTTGACAAGTAAAGAGCTAAATTCTGCAATAAACAAATTGGCACGCCCGATGGGACACACTATTTAAAAAGAAATAAAATCGTGTCAAACAAAATATATGCGCTTGCATAATGGCACTATGGTGTCAAATATGTCAAGAGCATCGCCCTCATCAGAAGATGGATGAAACGAGGGAGAAAATAATCCCCCTAATACTTTAGAACCTGTCTTGACTCCAGTTAGTCAGACAAGTGAAAGTATGCCTCAAACGAATGCGGCTAATACCACTATAATGTGGCCTCCATATGGCCTTCCTCCGGGATTCATACCCCCAGGGTATATGCCTTCCACATTGTCAAACATGGGAAATCCACCAAACACGGGGAATCCATCAAATGTTGGTAATAGTGGTGTATTTAATAATGTGTACTCACATAATCCTTTGTTTCAGGGTCAAACTGTGCCAATCATGTCTAGTTTGCCACAATTTAGTATACATTTGCCACAGTTTGGTTTTGTCAACCCTCCATTAATGGGCCCTTCTGTGGTTGGAATAGGGAATATGTCTTTGACAAATCCAACCACTACAAGACAACCAAACATAGGCCCAATTTTCCCTGATATACCTAGAACGGGTGTGACAGGGACTCCCACAAACACTGTTGACTCTATGGCTGTATTTAGACAACAAATTGACGAGAGTCATCACGATCTTGTCAATATGTTAACTCAACAAATGGCGACAGTATTGACGCCTTTGATTGAGACAAATAATACAAGATTCGAGCAACTGGCTCAACAAATGGGACGAATGGCCCAAGCTATCGCTTTGGATGACAATCTAAATGATCCCTATGATCAAATCAATAATCAACCTCCAAATGAAAATGATTACGTCGACCCAATTGTCAATCTAGTTCGTCGAGGATAAGATGCTGACAATGAAGTCCAAAGGGTTAGACAACAAAATGTAGGGGGCATCATCAACATCAACATCATAATGCGCGTCAAATTCAAAATATTCAACAAAATCAAAACATGACACGTGCTGTCGAAACTGTTCTGAACAAATTCGGCTTCAGTGTTGGCTTTGCCAATCAACCTCTATTTGTGTCTGCATTCCCATATTACATTCAATAGGCCGAAGTGCTTAGAGGTTGGAAGATTCCCAAATCTTTGACAAAATTCTCTGGTGAGAATGGGGAGTCAACTGTCGAGCACATCGCTCGATAGACCATTGAGATAGGGGAAATGACATCAAACAAACACTTAAAAATGCTTTTTTTCCCCTCATCCTTGACAAGAAATGCTTTCACATGGTTTTCAAATTTGAGACCCAACTCTATTTTGATATGGGCTCAACTAGAAAGCAGTTTTCATAGTCAATTCTTTTGAGGTGAAACCAAAGTAAGCTTAACCGATTTATTCTCTATTCGATGTTTCACAGGAGAAACTGTCGATGATTATTTGGTCAGATTCAGGAGTGCTAGAAATAGATGTTTTACTCCTGTACCAGAGTCTGAGATAGTCAAAATGGCTATCAAAGGTCTAGATTTTGATATTAGGAAGAAACTCATCAATCTTCAATTCATAGACCTAGGCCAATTAGCAGAGAAAGTTCGTCAAATTGAACAAATAAAAAGAGAGAAAGAAAGAATGAGAAAGAAAACACTTTGTGGTGAAAAGGTAGCCTATGTCGAGGTCGACCAATCTGACGATGAGGTCGAGGGTAGTGGTGATGAAGTTAACATGGCTGAATTGAAATCAGGGCCAACTTATGTTTGTCAGTCTTTGAGGCCTGCTAGAAATAAAGAAAAGATGCCGTCATCAAAAATCTATTCTTTCGACATTACTATGGCTGACCAAATATTTGACGTTCTTTTGAAAGATAAACAAATAATTCTTCCTGAAGGAAAGAAAATCCCTTCAATCTCAGAATTGAGAGGACAAAAATTTTGTAAATTTCATCAATCGATTGGATATGCTACTAACAGTTGTGTTCGTTTAAGGGATTTGATCCAGAAAGTAATTGACGAAGGACGTTTAACATTCGGAGGGAAAGAAAAGACCATGAAAATGGATATTGACCCTTTCCAAGTCAATTCAAGCTTCATCGAGCCAGCTTTCCTCGACATCAATGTTGCTGGATTAGGAATGTCAAACCTTGAAGCTGAAAAGAAGTTTCGATGTGACTATGAGCTCGATTTTTTCGAAGCCGTCGAACAAATAATCTACCCGAAGGTAGGGGAAGACCTTTTGACATTCCTGATTAAACAAAAGAATAGCAGTCGAGATGTTTCTCTTTGTCCAAGGTGCAGCGTTGTATTCAACCCAACTGCAGCGACGATGTATGAGAAGCAAAAAATTGAAAAAATGATTGTCGAAAAGGAAAAAGAGAATTTGGAACTGAATAGAAAAGTAGCAGGTAAGTCGAAATTTGATTTTGGTCCTTTCGACCCTATGTTTTTAAAACTTGGAACAGGACAGGTTAATCAAAAGATGAAGACTATTGTGATGATGGATGGAAAGCCTAACAACATGTCAAGTCGAACCTGCGTTCCTCCAGCCAGGGTTGTTCAAAACCAATGGATCAAGAACGTTCACCCTGAAGATGAGGCTTCATCTTCAAGAAAGAAAAAGAGACCAAGAAGGAAGTACAATCAAGGGCGAAAGATAGGTTCTAATCCTTATGTTTGGAGGAGGGTTGATAAGAGGAAAAGTGGCAGTCAAACCACTTCCCAAGTGAGCAAACCAAAGTCCCCTAAGGGTAAATGTTTCATTCCTTTAAAAGATGTGGTACTAGATAAAAGGTCCAGATCATCAAATTTTCTGAATCAGTTGTCCAAGGTTACTAAAAAGCCTTCGACACAGGAAGCGCCAACTGCACATTCTGAAACTGGTCAGAATGACAAGATGATCCCTAAATACCATCCTTTGTCAAAAGTTAAGTAAGAGGGTAAAGTGGTGCCAGAATACCACCCACTCACCGAGGAAGACTTGTTGACAAATAATTTTGAAACTGGTTTTGATGATGACTTACATACCATTTTTAACATACATTTGGTCAGAGTTGTTTCTGTTTTACCTGCTGAGTATGCTGCCGAGGGGGTATATGCCAAGATGGAAGATGACTGTGAAGATATCATTGTCAGAGATGAATGTCTTTGTCTGTGAAGATTTCTGTGGTGATGGAGTTTTCGAGAAACCTGACCAAATGACTAAAGCTCACTTAAGGCCTTTGCACATTAAGGTGACAATCAAAGGAAACATGATCAATCGAATGCTGATTGATGGAGGAGCAGCTATCAGTTTGATGCTAGAATGTATGTTAGTCAAATTCGGCAAAAGTACTAAAGATCTGGTGAAGACTAATGTAGCTGTGACCGATTATAATGGGAAGTCCTCAACTGGAAAAGGCGTTGTGATGCTGGATCTTAAGGTGGGAAGTGTTAGTCGAAAGACAATGTTTGTCGTTGTCCCATCAAGAGCAAGTTACAATGTTTTGCTTGGACGCGATTGGATTCATGGAGTAAGAGCTATTCCATCGACGCTGCACTAGAAGCTCATACTTTGGAATCCAGAAGGAGGGATCGAAGAGATTGGAGTTGATAACAGTTTTTGCTACGTCAAGCAACTGCATGTGGACTTCAAGATCTATAATAAGAAGATCAAGCCTTTGGAGGTTGAAGCTGAGTTCGATCCAGTGAAAATTGACAAGTGCATTCTTGGCAACGAAGGCTTGAAATTGATACCCAAGACCGGGGTCGAAGCGGTCCTAGATTTGGATTAGTTAATGGATCTGTCGAGCCAGATGGCTCATTTGTCGGCCTATATGGTCGAACAATTTACATGCACTTCTAATAGTGCATTATTAGATTGTATTTATGACTTTGAACCTCTAGGATTTGAGAATACTTCTGTTTTATTTGACAATCTTAAGAGTAGAAATATGAATTGTGAAGTGCAGGATCCTCTGGAAGAAATCAACTTGGGCAAAGAGGGCAAAGCAAGACCAACATACATAAGTCAATTACTGCCACAGGATTTCAAAGAAGAATTGGTTGAACTGCTTAAGGAATTCAAGGACTGTTTTGCATAAGAATATGATGAAATGCCTGGACTTAGTTGTCGACTAGTCGAGCATAGATTGCCTCTGAAGCCTAACAGTCGACCTGTCAAACAAGCACCTCGACGACTTGCTCCTGAGGTAATGACAAAAATTAAAGAAGAAATCGAGAGGTTGCTTAAAGCCAAATTTATTCGTATAGCCAGGTATGTCGATTGGGTTTCTAATATTGTTCTTGTGATGAAAAAGAATGACAAACTAAGGGTATGTATAGATTTTAGAGATCTAAATAATTTAACCCCAAAAGATGAGTATCATATGCCCATAGCAGACATGCTAATTGATGCTGCGGCGGGTAATGAGATACTTAGCTTTATGGATGGTTATTCTGGCTATAACCAGGTTTTCATTGCTGAAAGCGATATGTCGAAAACAGCATTCAGATGCCCTGGTGCTTTGGGCACTTATGAATGGGTAGTCATGTCTTTTGGGCTTAAGAATGCTGGAGCGACATATCAAAGAGCCATGAATACTATCTTTCATGAATTCATTGGCAATTTTATGGAGGTTTATATAGATGATGTGGTTATCAAGTCCGACAAACAAAAGACACATCTCGAACACTTAAGGAAAGCCTTCGACAGAATGAGAAAGAATGATTTAAAAATGAACCCCTTGAAATGTGCTTTTGGTGTGACTGCAGGAAATTTCTTAGGTTTTCTAGTCCAGAAAAGAGGAATTGCCATTGATCAAAATAAAGCTAAGGCAATATTAGAAGCTTCACCTCCAAGAAATAAGAAATAGTTACAATCTTTTCTGGGGAAGGTGAATTTTATGCGACGCTTTATTGCTAATTTGTCTGGCAAAACAAGGGTTTTTGCACCTTTGGTTAAGCTAAAAAAAGAAGAGGATTTCGTTTGGACCAAAGACTATCAGGAGGCGTTCAACATCATCAAACAATACTTGACAAATGCTCCTGTGATGACATCGCCAAAAGATGGCAGACCTGTTAAACTCTACATTGCTGCATCTCAAGCAACCATTGGAAGTATGCTGGCACAAGATGATGATAGTGGCAATGAACAAGTTATATATTATCTTAGTAGAGTTTTGACAGATGTCGAATCTAGGTATAGTCCTCTAGAAAAATTATGTTTGTCTTTATATTTTGCCTGCACCAAACTCAAATGCTACCTGATTTCCAAAGAGATTCATGTAATTTCCAAAGTCAACGTAATAAAGTATATGTTATCATATCCAATTTTGCATGGTCGAATTGGTAAATGGATGCTTGCTTTGACCGAATTCACAATTAAATACGTACCAGCCAAGGCTGTCAAAGGACAAATATTGGCTGATTTTTTGGTCGATCATCCTTGTGATGAATTACACAAGTCAGTTGTGAATTACATTGGTATAACCCCTTGGAAATTATATTTCGATGGTTCAAAACATTGTCGAGGTTCAGGGGTTGGTGTAATGTTGGTTTCTCTAGATCATATTCCCACCAAGTTCATGTTTGAACTAAAGTTCCCATGTTCGAATAATGAGGTGGAATATGAAGCTTTAATTATTGGTCTCGACATGTTATTGGCCAAAGGAGTAAAAAATGTCGAAGTTATTGATGACTCACAGTTAGTCATTAAACAATTGTCAAGAGAATTTAGATGCATTAGTCGAAGTCTATTCAAGTATTTTGCGACAGCTGCAAGATTGTTATATGAATTTGACATTGTTATACTTCGACATGTGTCTCGAGACTTGAATTCTGAGGTGAATGAACTGACCCAGATAGCTTCTAGATACAAAATAAGGCCATCGAAGCCATTCATCACAATTGAGCAAATCCAAGTCCCTTTTGACGAACGAGAAGTGTTTATCATTGATTCTTTAGATGATAATGACCGGAGAAAACCAATTGTCAACTATTTAAAGAATCCAAATCAAAGTGTTGATCGGAAATTAAAATATCAATCCTTGAATTATGTTATTCTTGGTGACACTTTGTTTAAGAAAGGTGTCGAAAGAGATTTATAGTCTTGTTTAGGAGAATCTGAAGCTTATATTGCTTTAGCAGAAGTCCACGAAGGTATTTGTAGTGCCCATCAAGCAGGACAAAAGATGAGATGGTCCTTTAGATGACAAAGATTATTTTGGCCAACAATGGCCAAAGATTGCATGCAATATGCCAAATCTTGTCAAGTTTGTCAAAAACATGGCAATATGTAGCACGTGCCAACATCGGAGTTACATGCCATTGTCAAACCATGGCCTTTTAGAGGATGGGCATTAGGTTTCATTGGTCAAATTTACCCTCCTTTGTCAAAAGGGCATAAATTCATTCTGGTAGCTATTGACTATTTTACTAAATGGGTTGAAGAAATTGCATTGAAAGATGTGACCCAAAATGAAATAATAGATTTCATTGAAGAAAGGATCATTTATCATTTTGGGATTCTTGAAACTTTGACCACGGACCAAGGAACAATGTTCACAGGTCGAAGGGTGTTGGAGTATGCTAGTACGAGGTCAATTAAAATGATCACTTCAACACCTTATTATGCGCAGGCTAATGGTTAAGTTGAAGCTGCCAATAAAAGCATCATCGCTCTAATTAAAAAGCACATAGGTCGACAACCTCAAAATTGGCACAGTACACTTAAACAAATTTTGTGGGCATATTGCAATTCACCCAAAGGTTTGACAGGGACAAGTCCTTATAAACTTGTTTATGGGCATGATGCAGTTCTGCCTGTCAAAATCAATTTGCAATCCATAAGGGTGTCAAAACAAAATGAATTATCTATTGACGATTATTAGTGTTCTATGTTCGATGAGTTAAATGACTTGGAACAAGAACGAATTGTTGCATTAGAAAACATGATGCGACAAAAAGAAATTATGGCAAGATTTTATAATCGTCATGTGAAAATCAAGAGCTTTGACATTGGAGATTTGGTTTGGAAAGCTATATTGCCATTTGAAAAGAAATCAAGAATATTTGGCAAATGGTCCCCAAGTTGGGAAGGACCTTTTCGAATTGACAAAATATTTTCTGGTAATGCTTACAGCCTAGTCGATGTTGATAATGGACAAAAGATAGCGTTGATCAATAGCAAATACTTGAAAACATACAAACCAGTAATGTATAAAGTCAAAATAAACAGTTGACAATATGCTTGCGTTGATCATAAAAGATAAAAAGCAGCCTATATGTTCGACCAAGCAAATATTTTTCAAATAAGGAAAAGAGGGAGCCCAATCA
This sequence comes from Dalbergia cultrata, assembly GCA_031216105.1. NCBI lineage: Eukaryota > Viridiplantae > Streptophyta > Magnoliopsida > Fabales > Fabaceae > Dalbergia > Dalbergia cultrata. The sequence goes on from CM062350.1 coordinate 39,399,738, forward strand.
GACATACATTTGTCAAAAGAGAAATGGGTTAGGCAAGATATTTGGTCGGTTATCATGACAAAGTTATAAAAGCTAAATTCGATCAGAATAATTGTCAATAGAGCAAAAGACTTCAAAATATTTAAACTCGATCAAAGCGAGTAATTGTCAAGAAGTAGAAAATAAAACCCAACAAGTTCAAATTTGACAAATCTAAAATAAAGCTCGAGACAACTCCCCAATGGATTTTCTATCTGAGCTTGGAGATTTTGAATCACCTCCGTTAACTCATGCTCACGAGCCTTGACATGATGCAGACTCTCAGCCACTTTAGTCTTTTGGCTCTGGAGTTTGTTGATGTTGTTGTCAACGGAGGTGATGACATCAGCATTATTTTTTCTCTGCTTCAAAGCATTCTCAATCATAGCGGAAGAATAAAATGATTGGGCAATAAAATTCCTAAGGGAACTCACCAAATGTTGGTGCTGAGCTAGCAAGGAGGTATGAGACAATGTGGAGGCATCTTCGAGCAGTTTTTGTTTTAAGTCACCATCAGTGACCAAATCTTCAAATGGATTATTAAGCAAACTCAGAATAGCAGAAAGCTGGTCGAATGGAAGGTCGATCACAGCAGGAACATTTGGGGATGATCTAGTTGGGCAACACCTTGGGAAGAGACAGATTTAGATGGAGAAGCCATGAGGATGCAAGAATAAAGAAGAGCAATCGCAGAGCACGAGCAAGAAAAAGAGAGGAAATGTGATGGGAGCTCTGGTAGAAGAAGAAAGGTTCTAGAAAGATGAATGGTTGTAAATCCAAGAAATGAGCGCGAAGGCTTGTATCTTTGAGGTATTTATAGTTCTACTAATGGGCTAGGAAACAAAACTGATGGGCCTAAAAGCTCGGGATCATAATGAGACGTGATGGGATTGGTGTGATGTTTCCGATTGATATGCCGCATTTATGATAATTAGGAGTTATCAATTATCCTTTATTAGAAAATGTTTAAAATTCAAATTTACAACTCCCCAAATTCTCATCGACAAAGATGTTCTTCGAAGTGGAAGTTGTAGGGGGCATCATGTTGGCATCAAATTTTACTAAGTACCAGATTGTCAAATTGACGTACAACTTTGACAACTTGAAAGTTAGTCAAAGAGCCCATTGTAGGAAAAATAGACAAAGCACCTAGTTTGTCAAACAATGTGATGACACACAAAAGAGTCTAGCTGTGATGAAGCTTAGATATCTAATTTGACAACTATACATGGTCAAAATTCTTCAATTCGACATCGTCAAAATTCTTCTGTTCGGTTTTTGACAAGTCAAAGTAAAAGTTTGTCATTTGGGACTTAATGTTTCAAGACCAATTAGAGGCTAAGGATGACCAATCTTCACTATAGAGTTTCGACAAGTCGAAATGGGAGATCGTTAGTCGAAGTGGGAGTTCGTCAATTAAAATGGTAATTGTTCGATGGAAAAATATGCATGACAAAGTAGTTCTTATGCCCGAAGTTCGACAAGTCGAAGTTAAAGTTTGTCACTTGAAGACTTAGAGAAATTTTGAAGATGTTGAAGATACTGTCAGATAATTACTTCACATGTGTTCGTCAAATGGCAATTATCGACAGTTACCAATAGTTATTGACAGGAGCGTTGATAAACGGCGTTTACGCCACATATTTAACTTCTAAACATTTGGTCTTTGCATGAGTTTTTGGTGTGTTATTGAGGAAAAATAATGATGTTTTCTAAATTGACTCTCATTGCACAATGTTGATTAATTAATGACAATTGCTCCATTTTTTGTTGAATGATTAATTCTTATTACACTAACCCATCTTTTTGAGTTAGGTTTTTGAGTACAGGAGAAACGCATTGAGTGCAAAGCATTATAAATAGGAGCAGGGATTGAAAGGAAGAAGAACTCACCATCCGGGTGAGCGCTGCAGCGCTCGGCAGAAGACCATCAATCATTATTTTTGTTAGGCGCCGTTCTGGTGAGCATTGCAGTGGTCCTACGATAACCTAATCTTCATCTACTGTCTTTTGCGGGTCAATTTTGGGCCCATCCTAGCCCATTCGTGGATGCTACAGTAATCGAAGATAGACAGTAGCAGGGGGATGAGGTTATTAGGGGAGGATAGAAGCTCTCTCTCGGGAGGAATCTCTCTCTTATCTCTCTAGGTTTTAGAGATTTCCTTTTGATAATTTTTCAGTTTTGAAGCATTGTATTTTTTACAGTTTCTCGTGAATTTCTGGTTGTAAACTCTTCACATGGAGGAGTAAATCCCTTACCTCGCACAGAGACAACGGAAGATCAATATTGTTCTTGAGGTTCTTGTTCTTTAATTTTAGTTCATGATTGGTTTTTCGTTCCCTCTGCTTTCTCTTACAAATTTTGATTGCGATGATTTTGTAATCAAGTTGTTTTTTTGAGAATTGTCAATTGTGTATTCGTTGTATGCATAATTTTGATGCCGTTGGAAATTGGGTTAATTGATTTTATTAATTCCAGTTGATAACGGGACGAAATTAATTCTGTTAGGATTAGGCAACTGCAATTGATATCTAAATTAACATAGGTTTATAGGGTCATGATTGTGATCACTAGTTCTTGTGTTAGTTAAATTCTTAGCAGTAATATGTTTGTATAATTGTTAAGTAGAATTGCATCATCTTTTATACGAAAGTATAGTTTACGAAAGTTGTCATCGTCATGAATTTATCTGTTTGAATCAATGATAGAACATGTCTTGATCTGAAGGAAGTCTTTGTGCAGGTAACTCTTACATTATAATTTTCTTACTTAAAATTGTTGTTCACATTCTTAAATCCCCAATTTTGCTTGAATCAATTTAAAATACTTCCTTGTGAGATGACTCGGATTGCACTATAACTACATTATTAGTGTAATTTGATTATTTTAATTATTTTTAATTTGTTATGGGCAGCGACACCCATATCAAGCGTGACAAGAACGTGGCAAAGTAATGGCAGAGGACAAATGACAAAGAAAATAACTATCAAAGCCACATGGACAACATCCAATGGCAGCTAGAAGACAAGTGTCAAAATCTTAGAGTCCTAGGCTGTCTATAAATAGTAGTTCTGTACACATTGTAAGGGGTTGGAATTTTCACTCACACACTCACTCTAAAAACGTCTCCAATGATTGCACAGAGTCCAGAGTTCACTGAGTATTGTTCTCAACCCTCTCTTTCGTTTTTCTAGGATTAGATTCGTCAATCAATTTTACGTACTTTATTCTTAGTTTGTCAATCAATTTCCAGTTTGTATTCTTCTTCACTTTCTTTAATTCATCAAATCACTACACACACACACACGTACACAACACAAATCATACAAGATCATTCAACATCCCATTTTCATTTATAAAAAACAAGTTTGACACTCGATTTTTCTTTTGGTGAAGAACCTAAGAGGAGTAGCTTTTCGCTCCCCGAATCGAGAACTTGAAAAGCAAAGGCTGTCATCCAAACTCTTGAAGTTTGTTGATATACGCCTGGTTTAGAGCAATTTGGCCTCTTGCATAAAGAGTTTTTCAATTATTTATTGTTGACGAGTAAAGAGCTAAATTCTGCAATAAACATTATTATATCATATATTCTTGCAATAAATCACTTACAGTTGCATATGAAACATTTTCATGACATACAATATATCAATCATGGTCCCATAGTTTTCTAAAAACACATTTTTCATGTTATCACCACAAAATCATCGTTCTTGCTATTTCAACATAATATGTAAAATCATATTGTCATATCTACTTTCATATTTAGCAATCATGATGCATAAACATACTTGTAATGGCTAAACATAAGGTCATGAGTTTGAACCAACTCATCGTTTGGAGTTTGGAGTTAGGAGTATCTGGGCATCACCAACTTGACCTTGAGAGCTTGGAATGGCACCAACAACTGCCATAAAGCAACATTGACTAATGATCAAACTTTAATCACCTCTAGATAATACTAAAACAACTCTAACAATATTGGAGGAGCATCCTCACTTGACAATGATGGGCGAAACAACAAAAGTCAAACCATGGAACATGAATAGAAAGGAATGAGATAGCAAAACCAACAAAAATCTCTTACCTTTGATCTTGGAAAGAGAAGGAATGATGTGGGATTGAGAGAGGAAGAGTGGAAATGTGTGTTGGGGTGATAGGGCTTGGGTAAGGTGTTTTATATGGGTTTGGAGCTCACTAAACAAAATTTTGTCGTTTTGCACTGTGCTGACATCAGACCTGCTTGCTGCAGTGAGTAAAACTCATTGCAGCAAACATATCTCACTGCAACGAGCCTCTTGGCTCGCCTGATTACTGTAGCAAACATAACTCGCTGCAGCGAGGCTATTCTGCAGAATTATGCAGCAACAACACCCAATAGCATTATTTACATTTCTTAATTTTAAGTTAATGTCCTCATTTATTTTACTATTCATTAACTTTAAAACATTAATGTAAATAAAGAAATACTCCCCCATTTGGATTCAGATAAAATATCAAAAAAATCAAAATCCCAACCAATCAAAATCCAAATTTTGGGTATTAGTTCAAATCTGGGAATCTTCAAGATTTTCTAAACTTGAGAGCTAAAAATGAACCGTTTAAAAGGTCATAAAATTTGTTAAAAATCACTCTTTAAATTCTTTTTCTTTTGGGAACAATTACCGGGACTTTTGATCCCAAAAAAGTGGCTCCATCATATAGCCCTCCAAGGAAGTGTAGGATTCAAACTTAGTGAAATTCAAGACTAGGCAACATGGGTCAGTCCTAGGGAATCCTAAGGTCATACAGAACTTGTCTACTGACACATGTACACCGGGTATTATAAATATCCCTGTTAAATATTATTAATTCATTATTGAAGGAGGAGAGAAGAATCTAGAGTATTGAAAAGAAGTAAGAGTAATTTAGTAAATGATTCCTAATTTTTACTAACATTGATATTTTATCAATTATTTTCTTAATTCTAGCGAGCAACTGGACAATTATTCAAGGATAGAGGAAGTATTTATTATCACTTCTTATTTATTATTTTTATTTGTAGCATTTCTAAATGCCTTTAGTTCAAAAGTTATTTTATATTAGTAACTAATATTTTTTTTAACTAGGATATTAGGAGATACGGGAAGTCCAATTCAGAACCTATAATATCTAATTGAAATATGCAAAAGTCTACCACTAGACTACGTACTCACTTGCTGTTTGTAATTAATATATTGCTACTATGAGATGTTAAATTTATATTTAATAAGTATGCTAATTAATATAACACATAAAAATTATAATTAAACTTGTTGCATAACATAAAAATTCTGAACTCAAATATGACGTTTAACTTGAATTAAAAGGCAAAGTGAGATAGATTTAAATAATATGCAAATTTAATCAAACATAAAACATGATAATTTTTTCCCAAGTCATATTTGTATAAAAATAATACACACTCCATCTTAACTGTCTATTTTTTATTGAAATTTTTGTTTCACTTCATCTATCCATTTATGAAATAAAAAAATCATTAATTTTTTTTTACCAATTATATGAAATTAAAGTGTACATTAGTTATACGAATTTAAAGCGCACCTTATCTGCTTTTGTTTTTTCAAGAGCATGATCATATTAAATGGGACAGTCTTGTAAATTAATACATTTTTACACTATTACTAATATTCATTTATTACTTTCCTAATATATGTGTTTCTTTTTTATTTTAGATAGTTGAGATGCAACAGAGGAAGTCTTCAAGTGATGTTTTCCCTGAAACATAGAAAAATATAGGAAGAAAAAATATTTGTTTTGGAATTCAGTATACATCTTTTTTCAATGTAATAGGGAAAAACATTTTGTTTAAATTTCATGACCAATCAAGGGGTTTTAAGCTAAAATCAAATTTATATCAATATGGAAAAGTCTGCCTTAGTCTTTTGGGCACTTGGCATGGTAGGAATAGTGACGACTGCATTCCAAAAAATCAACCATGCTATAATTTGTGGAAGAACAAGTAAGATTTTCAAATCACATAGGTCAGGTTTCTTAATTGGTTTAATAACTTGATGTGATGGTAATGATATAGTTCCTATATATTTCACTTCTTTTAGCTTGAAGATTCTATAATGAATGAGCTTCCATCTCCTCCTATTTTTAAATATGTTTTCTCTATCCATGTTTTCTCTACTCACCATGATATGGTGTTGACAAAGTGCCTCTTTGAACACTCGAGTAAAAGATTGTATAACTTGAATCTTGTAATACCCTAATTTTATTCAGAAATTAATTGAGGCTTTGTTAATGAGAATATTAAAATTCTAACAGACATAGAAATAATGAGAACAATGTAACAGACACAAAAAAATGTGAATAGTATTTTGCAGGTTCTGTAGGCCCGACGGGACAGCTGAAATCATAAATTCAGGACCCGGAGGTGCCTGAAATTGGGAAAACATGGGGATAAGGTTAGAAATATTTAGAAATGAGAATTTTAAACTTAGAATTAATTTTTGGGTAATATCTGATTACTCGGATACGGTGTTTCACCCGTTTGGTGAAATTTCAGTGTGCGATTTATAACACCGAAAGCTAGTTAATCTCTACAAAATGATGAAATTTATCTTTTTGAAGCCAAATGAATGGCTAAGATTTCCTCTTGGATGAAAGATCAAATCCTAGCCATTGATAGTAATTTCTTTTAATGAAAAAAATTAAGCTAAATGTTCAACCAATGAAATCACACCTTATTAGATGAACTTAACTCATCTAACCTCATTATTTCCTCCCCTAAGTTTTGGCCAGCAAGAAGAAACCAGAGGACTCCATTTTCTCTTCACAAAAACATTGATTTTCAACCTCAAAATCCTAAGCGAAACCTTGTCATGCAAAATTAAATACTTGGCAGTGTGGACATAGGAAATGACTTGTAGAGAAAGGATGATGGATGGAAATGAATGATCTGTGCATGATGTGATATGTGATGTCTGATTATGATATGTGTATTAGAGTACTGTTGTTTATGTTTTCAGAGATTATTCATGTTTTTCAGAGAATATTTAAAAGCTATTATGTATATGTATGGAAAATGATTTCTTATTAGAGTAAGAATTTAGAAATGTTTTTTTATACAGAAATATCTTTTCTATATGTAGTTATGTGTCACGACCCGATCTGGGCACGTGACCGGCACGTGGGGAGTCTCATCCCCACGTAAGCCTCGAGACCTGTGTAAAGCTCTACATGCATATTTAAATAGGAAAATCCGTGTAAAACAATATTTCAATTTCAATATATAAATTCCTTGTTTTCTGAAATCAAGATCTTGATAACTAAAATATCATCATCAACATCAAAAGTCTGAAATCATCCATTATCCATACACAACATACAAATATACATATCAAACTATTTTTGTTTAGTTTGTCCAGAAACAACTAATTTCATTAATACAAACCATAGTATGATCGAATATGAAAAATGCAAAATGAGCTCTATATGAATTAGGACTCCTGCCTGCAATAACTGTAACACCCTAAATCTTAACCTAATACTACTAGTATGTACTTAGGTTAATCCTTAGAATATTACCTCTTGGTCTCATTCTTTACTTTGAAAATACTTAGCGGAAATATGGGTAAAATTTTTCTTTTTGGAATTAAAACCAAAGTGAGAGCCACACATGATTCAATAACATGGATACATCAACTGAATATATATATATATATATATAGATAATGTGCCTACCAAAAAGGTAGGACTATTCGGTACATAGAAGAACGAAATACAACTGAAAAGCAAATACAAGGAAATCATAAAAGCAACACCCATACCCATGTGCACCTAGAGTAGACAACCTCATATACAAAAGAAGGTTTGTCCTCAACTATGTGGCGTGTGTGCACTAGCTACTACCCATCCTATGCACCTACTCCTGCTGGTCCGAGTACTGAGGGGTGGAATCGATCCACTGGCGGATCTCGACGGGAGTGGTCGTGCGGATCATCGGAGCGTGTCCACCGCGGCGAGGGTGCATGGATGGCCTACGAGCCAACCTCGGCTGAACCACCATCTCCTCACTCCCGGCTCTCATCGATGGGGGAGTGTGGCTGGAGCTCCAACTGTACATGTGCGAAGGCGGGTCCTCTGATGGATTCGTCTACGAATACTGAGTCCGAGGCACGTACTCCGGGTAGTCACGTGCGGCTGACGTCTCAAGCTGAATGCTGACGATCTGCTCGTCGCGTGGTCTAGCTCACTCAAAAATCATGTTATGATGGTAGGGAGCAGTCGGGGTGAAGCGGTAGCTCCGTACTGGGTGCGCGAAGGGTCGTCCCATAAACATAAATACTCTGACAGTGCAGCGACCCTCAAAATGATATGACCCGAGTGCTAGGTCATGGTGCAGCTCCCACGTCGGGGTGTCGATGAAGAGTACGAAAGTCGCCATCTGAAGATATGACGGAAGAAAAGAGAGAGGGAATGAGAATCTTCTAAAAGAATTCTCAGTAGGGCAATCCCTAGCTAAGTGACATCATCACATCCTCAGGAACCTTCGGTTTCATTTCTAAAAAGGTGCACATGTAGGTAAACTTCTTTTAAGTTAGTTTTCTAAAGTATTAATTATCCAAGGTCCGTTATATTTTACAATGCGTCTTATGACTAAGCATGGAATATACTAAGACATGAATGCATCATAAGGATAAACTAATCAACAAAATCACAAAAACGTTATAATAGTGGCATAAGTTGACAGGTATAAATCTCATAATAACTTTCTTGGTTTTTCATAGTATATGTGACATTTCAACTTTAACTTTATCTCATGGGGCCACCCTAAAACATCTCTAGGTTATGAGCTCATACCTTAACTAGTCGTCACTAGCTCTTACTTATCCTATGATAAGCGTAACATACATAATCCCGACTTAAAGTACGGGCTAGGGGGCAAATTAAGGATAACTTCTTAAGGTCATTTCCTCTTTGAAACGCTCTACTAGCAACTAGTGCATAGTAGTATTGTCCGCTTTGGCAAGCTCTGTGTCAATACTCTCACGGATTTGTTTTCTTGGGGGTGCTCGGCTAAACCGGTGTCACCCAAGAAGGCGTCTCAGTGTTGTGTCACATTTAAGTTCTCATGATTTTTTTAAAAAAAGACCTTTTTCTAAGTTCCTCAAATTTGATGGAAATTTGGCAGCATGACTTTGTGGGCCTAATTTCCTCAAATTTGCTTATGCCATGAAAACATATAGGACATACAAACATTTCTTATGAGGTATAGCATATCATCATATAAAACTTCTTCATAGTATATACATCATCACGTTATCACGCATTCATATAAAACTTCTTCATAGCACATACATCATCACATAATCATTCTAATCATGTAAAAAATTCTTCATAGCATATACATCAAACTCATCATAGATAAAGCTCATGTATCATATATCATACTTACATAAATTAAGCATCATAAAAACTCAAGACTTTTTAATGTCTTATGCATTGACCCTTAAGGTCTTTAACTCACGTTCTAAGTTATTAATCATCAAACCTAATCTCTTGGGTACCTATGAGGTTATAACTAAGTATTTCTCACCTCACACTATGATCAAGAATATCTCTAAACCTCAAGGATGCAGAATTTATAATCCTAACTTTACGGGTTCCTACGAGTCATAACAATGACCCTTTTTTAGTCTAGCTTGCTCCTAAGGCATCAAGATCAAGTCCTAAACCAATTATGAGTCATTCCTAGACATTTAAACTAATTTAAAACCATGATTATCAAATCTAATCCTTGCTGGACAAAATCCAGAAAATTCAATAATTAAGGGATCTAAAACTCTCAAATTAATTCTTTTCTAGTCTCTAACCTATCCTATCTTTCACATATGAGTCTTAGCCTTATTTTTACTCAAACATAAGCATATTATCATCATTAAAACAGCACATACAGTGGCAATAAATGGCAAGGCAAAACTGAAATGTGCATCTCCATAAAAGGCATAGAACACAATTTTTTAAGCACATAGAATACTAGTTTCTCTTGGAACCTTTTTAGAACTTTCAAAACTCATTTATAAACAATTTTATCCTTTAAAATCATAAATATACTTGAGAGGGCAGTAGCTAAATCATTTTCATCTCAAGAGGTTCTAAATTCATAAAACTTAGTTCTACATATTCCTTATACTCATATAAGCTTAGAAAATTTATGAAACATATTTTTAACACTTGGAAAACTTAAAACCTCTTAGGGCCGAAATCTCAACTATGGAAAATAATTATTTTAGACCTTTGTTTGAGACAACAATGGGCAAGTCTTTGAGCTCTAGGTTCATTAAAGTGATAGCATAAAGATAAACATACTTATGCACTTGTTTTAGCTTTTATTAGAAAGTAAAGTGAGAGGATAAAATAAATATGAGATGCATATTATTATCTTTGATATTTAGGTGAGAACTTGAAATGTAAACATGATAATGCATAGCTTAAAATATAAACATGATAATGCAAGTTCCTTTATTATCTTGGTACTTAGTGATAGCAAGGAAAATAAACATGATGTGCAAGGCATAAAAGTAAATATGATGCAAGGTTCATTTTATGGTTAGCTAGAGCTCATTCAAGACTTTAACAAGATACAACCCAATACATATCTCATTACAAAGGGAGCTTTAGAGTTCTTGAACCAAGTTCTCAAAGGAACTATGAGGTTCTTGAACATCATCATCAAGCTCAAGATAAATAAAATTCCAAAACAAAATGAAACAAAATCCCAAGGATCAAAATACCAAAACCGAAAACCTTACAAAAGAAAAAAAAATGAAACTAAGTCAAGTTCTTTATTGAATACCCAAAACCCTTATCTAGAGAGAGATCTCTAGAACGTGCCGGCCAACTTTAAGGTTGACAAGGGTAGGCTTGGGCTTTTAGAAATCCTTAGATTAATTTTCTTAAGTTGAAAAAAACCATGTGAGCTAGATATCATATAGATGAAGTTTTAAGAAAAGGAATACTCAAGCTTTAGAGGCTTCTTTGAGATGAACACAAGGTCATCATCTAGAAACTCTCATCATCAAGCTATTATGCTCATGAACATGGCCAAGAGGCCGAAATGAAAAAGAAAAGGAAAACAAAGGAAAGTTCAAAAGGAATCCAAGAGGAAACTAGAGAAAAACACATTCTTGAGCAAAACAAGTTTGAAAAGCAAATCCCTACCAAGTGATGAAGATGAAAGCTTGAACTTGAAAAGGAAAATGAGAAGAGCAACTCCTCCTAAGGTGGTGTGATGGCTTCGGCCAAAGAGAAAGAAAAGGAAAGGAGATGTGTTTTGAGGAAGCTTGTGTTTGAGGTTTAGTGTTTAAGAGATTTGATGATGATCTAAGGTTATGATATGGTGGATTGAAGTGGTGAGGTGATAATGTGAAGAGAGGATGAAGATGAAGAGAAAGAACTCTTGGAACTTTGAGAGGAAAGAAAAGAACTAGCAAGATAACTCTAGAATTCTAAACTTAGCAAATGCTTCAAGGTGCAACTAAGCTATCACAAGCATCCTATTTATAGAAAAACAAAACCATGGGCTCACCAAGGGGGGGAATGGCCATAGCATTGGAGGAAAAGGGAGAGAAAAATATCTCTTTGATTGTGTCATAGAAGCATGGTTTGAAGTATGGAGTTCATGACACAAAGTAAGGCTTGAAGCATGGGTTTTTGAGTGAGCTTTTCTTTTAATTTTGCAAGAAACAAACCTTCTAGAAACTCAACATGGCTAGAAGCTTTTCAGCCACAAATAAATATGGAAAATGATTTATTTCAATTGGTTATTTACTTGGAAAATCAAGTGTGATAGAAAATATGACAAGGTATGGTGTATGTGACTTGAGGTATGGCTTTGGAGTGTTAGAAAATTAAACATGTGATGCATATGGAGGGGGGAAGCTTCGGCCAGACCAGGGCAGCAGAGAGGAGGTGAGGTTTGATCATGTAATTGAGTGTTAATGGTGGGTTTAAGTGTAGGTTAGCTTAGGTACAAGGTTAGAAGTAATTAAGCTTAAGTTTAGGTAGCTAAGTATGAGTATTTAGGATTTTATGACAAGGTTAGGAGTGCTCATACATCATTAAAGAATTTTAAACTCATTTATGAATAAACAATGTGTAACACAATTCCATGATTTAAGAAATTGGAGAGAGGAAACACTATTCAAGATTCCATGACTAGGAATCTTGAAATTAAAATAAGATTTCAAGGTGTAATCAAGCATTATTAGGTTCTAATAAACTTCAATAAATTATTTTGACCCTAGATTAATTATGAAAATTAATTAATCTTCGATTAGAGCCTAATATTGCTTAGGTTCGCTTAATCGTGCGATTAAGCGTAAAAACACGATCCTAGGGGTAAAATCGTAATTTTGCACTAATTTTGCCTGAGACCTCTAGAATTAAAACTGAGGTCATAGAATATATAAAAATGCCTTTTAAAACCGTCTGGAGAAGTTTCGGGTTCATCCAGCACTTGCAAACAGGTAAAACACCGCAGGGGCGTTTTGGTCATTTTGACTCGAAAACTCGAAAAATGAGATTTTCAATCCCGGAAAGATACACAGGTCATCTAATCCCCTTTCAACATTGAGTTTGCCCTTCGAGCACTGCCGGATCGGCTTTCCTCGAATCCCGGGCCGAAAATGACCTTGGGGGCATTTTGGTCATTTTCACTCTAGCAGAAAAATCAGGGCGTTACAATAACACTGGAGCACTCTACAGAATCAAAAATGCTTCACTCAAGTGAAGCTCACCAACTGATCCTCTATTGCTGCTGCGAAGTAGAAGGCTGGGAAGAATTCACAGCAGCTGCTGTATCTATAAATAGGAGGAAAGGAGAGGGGTGAGTTTTTATACAAAACTCAATGAGTGAATCCCCACTTGCAACCCCCTTCATAGGACATCAGTGAAACCATGCAGTATATGTATATATGTGTGTGTGTATATATATATATATATATATAAAGCTTTGAAACATTTCATATGATTATATATACATAATCAATTAGTTATTGGCCTTTAAAATCATCAACAGTATCTAACTAGCGAAACATGAATCTCTACTCTATGGTTCTTCAAGAACCAAAATGCTCTGCTCTATGATCCATCAGGGATCTAATGCGGACACCAACATAGGTTCCATTCTCTGCTCTATGAGATTGTCCTTTAGGACAACTTGGTATCAAGGTTAATGATCATTCAGCCATTAACTCACTGTCTATTTCTCTACAACTACTGTTTAGTATCAATAGAAAATCAAGTCCTCTCTCTCTATGTTCCACAAAGGCTTCTACCCTAGGGTTCCAAGTTTTCTCATATAACAGCATCCAGTATACACGGAATTATCAAATCAATATAATAACTTCAAAATGTTCAAGAGTCATAATCAAATATTCACATTTCAGTAACAATAGTCCCATGGTTTTCATAAGAATCTATAGTTCATGACATTTGAAAATCATAGTCTTATAAGCTTGAATAATCAACAAAATCCTCTAATCTCTTTGTAGAATTCTCTAAAACCATCATATAAAGTATATTTTTATGTAAATAATTCTAATGCACAACATAGAGATCACAGGTTTGAACCTACTCACCTGGAGTGGTAGAATGAACAGGAGGGACACCAACCAGACCTTAGGAGGCAGGTACAGTATCACTATCTGCCAGTAAAGTAATAAAACTCTAAGTCAATCTAAGAAGAACCCTATTCTAACTCCCATCAATATGGAGTAGCACTATGACCATAGAACAAGAAGGAACCCAAGATTAACTCTAAGAACAAGAGAAGAATAGATGAGATAGGAAGGAAATCTAGTAAAATCTCTTACCTATAAGCCTTGGAAGTGAAAGATTGATGTTAGATTGATAAAAATGGGAGAGAGAGAGAGAGATTAGAGATGAGAGCTTCGCGTTTCCTAAGGGGTGAGTAGTGTTTTTGGGCAATTGAAGGTTCTGGACCCCGAGATGGGGTTTTTAAGTCATTTGTCAAGCGCTGCAGCGCTCACCAGAGAACGTGAAAATTGTCTCCCACACCGCCTTACTGTTCATATGACCACTACAACGCTAAGAGCGCTACAGCACTCACCAGAGAGCATAAGAAACTCCCTTCTTGCACCAACTTACCATTCTGCTGACCGCGTTGCAGCGCTCACCAGAATAGTTTTTCATTCTTCAGGATGGTCTCTCACTCTCCCGAATGGTCTCCCACTCTCCAGAATTCACTTATTTTATTTTATTTTATTTTCTATTAACTTTTAAACATAAATGTAAATAAGGAATTACCCCCCATTTGGAATTAAATAAAATATCTAAAAACTCAAAATCCCAAGGAATCAAAATCTAAATTTTGGGTTTTAGTTCAAATCCGGAAATTCTTACGATTTTTTCAACTTGGGGGCTAAAAATGAACTATTTAACGGCCTCCTAAAATTTGCCAAAAATCACTCTTCAACTTGTTTTTCTCTAGGGAAAAATTACCGGGACTTTTGATCCCAAGATTGTGGCTCTAACATATAGCCTTCCAAGGACGTGTAGGGTCTTAGACTTAGTGAAATTTAGGACCCGGATTTTTTTAAGGACACGTGTATTATTCTACACATTCCTAGGAAACAGTATGCCTAGGGTATTACATTATGGATATGAATATCAAATGGTTTATGATTGTTGCATGTATATTATATTATATTCATTGGTTGTCCTATGTGGGTGATGGGTGAAAGCTCATTCACTGAGCCTGTTGACTCATCCATCTCCTTTCCTCTCATAATTGCAGGTTCAGAGGCGATTCAGATTCCTGTTTCACAGATGTAGTTATTTCTAGTATTGAGTCTTACTTTGTAATAAGGCATAGAGTAGGACAATGCTGAAGTAGAGTGCTCTAGTAAATGTGTAGGTAGGATCCAGCCATGCATTTATTTTCGGAGTATGTATTTAATTTCAGATATTGAAATATTTATGTATATGTTCTAATAGTCCAAGAATGCAATTGAAATATAAATTATGGATAAAGACTAATGTGATAAACTAGAGATGTATTTGTAATTCAGTTTTCATATATTAAAATTATTGAATATTTTCATTTTATGAAATTAAGCATTATGTTTTAATTAGAGAAAAATGCAAGAGATTTCAAAGAGATCACACTTTAATTATTATATTTATTGATATATTAAGCATTTAGAGAGATACATCACCCAGTAGGCTTATGTGGGGATGGAATTTCTCACATGCTGGTCACGTTTCCAAGTCAGGTCATGAAACAAAAACTATCAAGTCTATAGACTTGAAAGCAGTAGAAAAGAAAGTTAATTAACTGCAGAAAGTGACTTTTTGAACTATCCAAAAAAAAAAAAATTATCTTCAGAATGTGCTAAACAAACATTAACAAATCGAACACAAATATAGTAACAACATAAACATATTATAAGAGATAAGGGATGAAGCAATCACTCAAGAGATTTATACTGGTTTGGCCTGGCTCGCCTATATCTAGTCTCGAACAAATCTTGTTGAGAATTCCACTTAATATAAATTTCTTGTACAAGAGAACCTCAAGATAGTCTTTCTCTAGTTTTCTCAAGCTAACCATAGTGAGCAGTCAATACAATCGACCCTCATTCACAAGTTTTGTTTACCTAGCTTCTCCAAGCTATCACAAATGATCACTAACGGTTCAAGGTATAAAAGATTTGAAGATTTTGGTGCGTCACTCAATTTTCCTATGACATGTAACAGGGATAAAGAAACACTTGAGAGACTTTTTTTTCAAAATTCTCACATGAGGATGTTTGCTAATAATTCCTTGAAAGAATATTTTGGACTTTAGAAAGTGGAATTTGATGACAAACTGGCTTCAGAAAGCAGAACGTAGGTTTGAATATCTTGATGAAAAAAAGTTTCTTCCAGCTTGAATGAATATGCTTTATATTTGAAATTTAAATAAGATCGTTTGTCCTTGATTTCATTACCATCATACATGTGTTGATCATTAATATGTGCTTAGGATTGGTCTTCTAGAAACTATAGGTTAAACTGGCAGTGACAACTGTAATAATACAATAACAATTCTCCTTTGTTCTTTTGTACTATAGATGCTTTAGAAACAATCTTCCAATGTCACTTATACTTTATGAACTTCTCAGCTTGTGAAATCTTCACCAAGGATGTATATCTTTCAAGTAAAAGCTAACATATCATGAGTAATATCTTTCTAAGGCTATGTCTTCTCTGAAACCATTTCTTCAGTTTCTAGTGAGTTCTTCAGTTTTTGAGAATACTTTTCACTTTTTGAGCTCTCCTAGCTCATCTTGAGTCTCTTTCTCTAGTATATGTGAGTCTCCAAAGAGTGTTGGATTGTTCATTTAGGGAACATGATTGAGTTTGGTGGAGGTGTGCTTGATTTGATCACAGATAACTACCTTCTAATTCTATCATGTCACTTTCTGCTGTGTTAGGATACTTTCTGACCATCCAACTCAATTTTTTATGCTTCAATCTACTTTCTTACATATCTCAGACACTGTAACTTACTTTTTGAGCTCTTCAAAAAAAATTGTAAACTTTTTGAATGAGTTTTATACCATGCTGAATCATGATAGTATTATAAATGTTTTACGAAATTAGTAACATATGACTTGAGAAAGTTCCTATTTGACACTAGAGAAACTCGTGTAAACCGTTAGTCCTTTTTTCAAAATATTTTAACAAAATTTGTTTTATTATCATTCAAAAATTATGCTCTAAGAGCCTTCTCAAAGGTTTTAGAGTTAAAAATCCCCCCTTTTTTATGATAACAATCCAAATTTTGAGAAAATCTTTTGGAGAATAATGAAATTTAACTTGAAGAATCTTTCTCTCTGTAAGATTTCGTGTACAACATAGATCTTCATAAAGTAATCTTTAAATGATTCTTTCTTAAGACTTTCTCTCAAACTAAAATTTTATCAAGTTTTTCATAATCAATAAAAAAGTATTTACAAGGTATATCAAATATGATAACATCCAAACTTAAAACCTTGTAACCAAATAAAGTATACATCACATTGATCCAAGACACAATTGAGAATAGAAGCATCAAATTTCATTACATTAAAGGAAAGGAATTATGTACTAGAAAGTATGATAAAAACTTATAAAGGAAAATGTTTATAACAAAACATAATAAAATGTTTGCAGTACCAGGTGTAGGCTCATAAACCCCTTTTTGAGGTTGATCAATACGAATAGTAGCAATTTTTGAAGCCTCAGCCTCAAGAGAAACCATTCTTATGGAAAGATCATTCTGAGGTTGTTTTCTAATGATGAGAGCAATAGAGGGTTCTACCAGCTCTTCAACAATAGGCTACAAAACATTTGAGAACTCAATAATGAACTGATTTAGACCTTCGGTTCCTTTTTCCTCATTGTTGGAATTTTCTATCTCCATATCCTTAGAGATAGATTGAGGATCTGATTCGAAGGCACTTGATCATCATCATCTTTAGAGATGCTTTCTCAAGTTCCTTTACCTCTTGAATGGCCTTCTCAATCTCTACAACAGCTTTTATAGCAGGTTCTAGAGCAAGTACGGATATAGAAAGTAGGAAAGTAGTGTATCCAAACTATTGAGAGGTGATTCTTGGTGCTGGATCTTAGATCACTACAAAAGGTTCAAAGACTATAGGAGCTTGGCCTTTGCTTGAACTTTGAATGCCTTTGGCCATTTGCAATTTCTAAGCTTATTCCATTTGTCTCTTTTCTTGTAACATTTTGCTTTCATTAATGACTTGCTCAATTTCTTCATTCTTTGATAATATAGAATCTTATTCAACTATTCCTATCCTTGCTGCTGCCAATATCTCATTCAGTATCATGGAGCCTCTAAGTGGTCCTTTAGGGAACTCCTTTCTTTTGATGAGCAATTTATCAGGTCTTCCTTGAGGTTCAACTTCAACCTTAGCTACTGAGGCACTTTCTTCCTTCTTTATTCTCTTATATTTCTTATTCTTGGTCTTTTTTTTTTGTATTCTCTTTGATTGTTTCTCATATTGTTTTTCTTTAGAGTGATTTTTTGCAAAGAGAACAAACTTTCTCTTCTTTTTCTAAACTTGCTGATTTTTTTTCCTTCTTTTTTTCTCCCTTCTTCTTTTCTTCCTTTCTTACTACCAGAAAATAGTGATTCTATTAATTTTGTCTCAAATTCATCTAAACAACTTAAATGAGCAAAAATAGTCTCAAATTTGTTCAAAATATAGTACAAATAATAACTCAAGATTCTGTCTCAAATCCATATAAAAATATATACATAATAACATATTTTGTGTGAAATCTGTTTGAGTAATAATAATTATTTTGTTTGAAATTTGGTCAAAATATAAGATTTAATTTGTCTAAAATTTGTAAATTAAATTATATTAATTCCATTTGAAATTTGTCTAAAATAAATAAAAAAAAGGACAACTTTGTCAATTATATGTCTGTAGCAAAATTGTTTGAATTGCGTCTAAAACAAGTTTTGAATGGAATTTCCAGCAAATTATAAATTAGCAACAAGGCTTTTTTGGATGAGAAACCATTTGTCTAAATTTTGTCCAAAATATTTTGTTTGTTGTCCAAAAATTGTTTGAAAAGCGGATGAAATCCATCCCAATTTCGTTTGAAATTTCGTCAAAAAATCACGATTTTCTAGTAATGTCTCTTTTTCTGAAGGTCTTTTTCTGACCCTTTGCTAGAGTCTTGAACCAATTGATAGTGAACTCAATCTTAACCATGTGTTCAAATCGTTCAGTTACAAAAGAGTGTTCAAGATGTTATAAATTGTTAACAACATACCATAAGGAAAAACAACGATTTTTCTTTTCTGTTTTGCTATAACACTTGGCATGTAATCCATGATTAGCCTTGGGAGATTCACTTTTTGCTTTGATAGTTGACAAAACAACAACATGTAGTCTATTCTAATAAGGACATTAGTGCTTCCTAGTCTAGGTAGTATAGTTAATGGAACTACAGAAAATACTACCTCTAACCTTGGAATCTAGCATTGTAGTGTTAATTTCCCTCACTTTATTTACACTAAAGTTGGTCAGAGTCTTGTAGACATCAGCTACATTGACTATAATCTAGTGCCACCACCTGTCATAAAGTAAGTAGACTATGCCATCATATGGTGCCTTGGTGATTTAAGCCATATCAAAGGGTGTAATGTCCAATGTGTGTTCTCTAATAATTGAGGAGATGGGAATTTTTGGATTTCCTTGTGGTTGAGAATAGAAAGCTCTGACCATCCTAGCAAATGCCCTTTTTGAAATATCAACAAAGTCTTCCCAAACTTGTGTAGAAAATACCTCTTTCAGGAAAGGCATTTGCTTTAGCAATGCAGGCTTCAAATTCTTTTTAGGAGCAACTTTTCTCACTAAGAAATGCACTTTGTAATCTTCTTGCATATTGGGCTTATCATACATGTGGAATTCTATTTTCTTGTTTGTGAATTTCAATTAATGCCCCATGATAAAGGTTTGAGAATGTATAGGAAAGGTGAAGAAAACTTGATTTTGAGAAAAGAGAAGTGTTTAAAGTTGTGAGAGAAGAGTTACATAAATGTTTAAGTTGAAGAAAGAGGTTAATGAAGTGTTTAAGATTGAAGAGAGGGGTTACATTGCTTGTGTGAGTTTTGGGAAGAGGGAAATAAGGGTTTGGTAATTGTCAAATCATAGGATGAGCAAAAAGGTTTAGAACATTGTTCCCGCCTTAAACGAATCTCAAAAAGTGAGAAATACTTTCTAAAAGAGTTTCTTATCTTCAAAAACTAGAACACTTTCTAAATAAAATTCTACCCTTCACAAAATGATGAACTTTCTAAATCCTTTTCTGACCTTTAGATACTTGAAAGCTTTCTGAGCCATGCCAATCTTATCACTGAAGATACATAGCATTTCATTTCTGAAGCTAGAGAAGTACTTTCTAACCTTAGAAAGTGATTTCTAAAGTTGTAGAGATATTTTTTCAAAGATAGGTCTTAACAGAGTCATGGAAGGGACTCTAGAAAGTGTAATAAATGTTATGAATGCTATGTAATGCAAGTTTTCAAAAGCTTGTTAGGTTCATAAGGTTTTTCAAATAACAGAAATGATCTTCAAATAAGGGTTTAATGAATATATCAAAGACTTGATCTTTTGTATTCATAAACTTTAGCCTAATATCACCTTTCTATACATGATCCTTTATAAAATGATATTTCACATCAATGTGTTAGGATCTAAAGTGTTGAATAGGATTTTTAGCAAGGTTTTTAGCACTAGTGTTATCACATAAGATAGGGATTTTAATATACCTCAAGTGATAATTTTCAAGTTGGGTTTTGATCCGAAACATTTGTGTGCAACAATTTGTAGTAGCTACATATTTAGCTTCTATAGTTGAGAGAATGATTGTGTTTTGCTTATTGAATGACCGAGTTATCAAGCAATCTCCAAAGAAGTAGCAACCACCACTTGTATTCTTTCTATCCACTCTATCTCTAGCAAAATCAACATCATAATATCTTGCAATATCACTAGAAGTACCATTCTCATACCAAAGACCAAGATTATTAGTACCAACAAGATATCTCGAAATTCTGTTGATAGCATTTAAGTGTGACTGCTTTGGCTTAGATTAAAATCTTGCAGAAATTATCACACTTAATTGAATGTCAGGTTTACTAGCAACAAGATAAAGTAATAAGCCAATTATATCTCTATAAGCACTTAACCAATCATACCTTTATAAGCAGTTTTTGATACTTTCTCACCACTCACATTAGCAATAATGACTTGAGAAGGATGCATAGGAGTGCTCATAGGCTTTGCTTGATCCATGTTGAATCTCTTGAGGAGTTCTTTTGTATATTTCTCTTGAAGGATCAAGGTTCCCTCTTATTATTGTTTGATTTGAAGTCTAAGAACTTTAATTCTCCCATCGCTCATCTCAAATTCATATTGCATAAGTTCTAAGAATTTCTTTAATAGAGAGCAATTAGTAGCACTAAAAACATCATCAATATAAATTTCCACAATCAGAAAGTCATTATCTTGAAATAAAGTAAAGAGACTATAATCAATATTACCCTTTTTGAACTCATTCTAAAGTAAAAAGGAAATAAGTATATAATACCAAGCTCTTGGAGCTTGCTTAAGACCATAGAGTGCCTTTGTGATATTAAAAAAGCATATTTGACTTCTATTTCATAAAGAATGAATCCTTTGTAGGCTGTAAAGGCTAGAAGCATTCTAATAGCCTCTAATTTTGCTAGTGGTGAAAAGATTTCACCATAATCAATCCTTTCTTATTGATTTTACCCTTGAGTAACTAATCTAGCCTTGTTTCTAAATACTCATTTGGTACTTATAATAGATTTTCCCTTAGGTTTCTCTACTAAGGTCCAAACTTTGCTCTTTTTAAACTAATCTATGTAAGCTCCAGAACCATTCAGAAAGTATGATCTTTATTGTTTTGAATGACAACAAAGCCAATTTAAAGAAAATATTTTGAAGAACGACTAAGGGCTATCTTGAGTTTCTTGACTAAGCTTAACAGGTAAATTTCGAAGTGCATTACACAGACTTAAGTGAAAATATTTTCACTTTACATGTGTAAACATGTTATATCTCATGGGAAGAGAATGAGCTTAAACGAAATGAATATTATATCCTGTAAAGAACGTCCATATGCATTAAGGAATGAAGCAGATCAGTACAAGAACAAGAAAACCAAGGAAACGATCTTCAAAAAGTAACAAAGGACTTCAAAAAGTAAACTAAAGAATGAGGAAATCATGCCAACTCTGAGAGTAACATGTTACTCAATCGATAATCATCACAATCGAAAATCAATCAGCACCAAAAAGGTAAGATTGAAGACTGGAAGATCAAAGAATGATCAAGGGATTGATTACGCATGTTAGAAATCTCATTTAACTGTGGAGCACAGAACGCTACAGGAAATGGAGGGAAATTTGAAATTCAAATTTTAAATCTCAAATCAAACCTAATTTTATAATTGGTATGTCATCTTTTCTTCTTGATTGGTCAATCATCCTAGCTTCTAGAAGGAGGAGTTTAGAAACCACGATTAGAAAGCAAAAAGAAAGAGGGACATCAGAAACCTCTATAATACAATGGCTTTTGCAACCGATATGACAAGTATGTCAGCCTACCTCTCTAGGCTAATATTCCAAGATATGAATGATGATCTACACATTGTAAATTCCAAAACTCTTCAGAAAGCACTCAGAAAGTACAAAGCTTAAAAGTTTTGAATGACAACAAAGCCAATCTAGAGAAAATGTTTTGAAGAACAACTAATGGCTACCTTGAGTTTCTTGACAAAGTTTAACAAGTAGATCCGGTCTGTATTACACGAACCTAAGCAAGATTAATATTTCACTCTGCATGTGTAAGCATGTTATATCTTGTGAGAAGATATTAAATTAATCAGAAAGTGAATATGAAGTCGAGCGAAGTAAGTGTATGCAGATTAAGGCATGATACGGACTTAATGCAAGAATAATGTTTCACTATGCATGTGCAAGCATGATATATATCTCATGGGAAGAGAATAAAATAATCAGAAAGTGAATATTATTTCAAGCAAAGAACGTATTTATGTTCATGGACCAAAGGCATTGAAGTATACTTGAATTGAGAATAATTTCATTACACGTGAGAAATCATGTTTATCTCATGAGAGGAGGTCAAGTTTAAAAGGTGAATATTATCTTGAAGAAAGAAAGCTTAAATGCTGGAGGACTGAAGCTGATCAAGTCAGAAATCAAGAAACCAAGGAAAGGATCTTCAGAAAGTAGCACGGGACATCAGAAAGGACACTCATGATGAAGAAATCAATTCATGTCCAAGAGCAACGTGTTACTTAGTCATCAATCACTACAATCGCAGAGAAATCGACATCAAGCAATCAAGATTGAAGACTGGAAGATCAGAGAAAAATCAACGTGATTGATTACAAGACAGAAAGCTTACTGAAGAGTAGAGCAAAGAATGTTGAGGAAAAATGGAGAGAGTTTCGAAATTCAAATTTCAAATCTCAAATTAGATCTAGTGTTATAACTGGTACGTCATCTCTTTTGCCTAAATGATTCAAGATCCTAGGAGGTGGAGTTCAAAAACCACGAGCTAAAGGTAAAAAGAAAAAAATGAGGACTTCAGAAACCTCTACATTACAATGGCTTTTGCAATGATGGGACAAGTTGTCAGCCTACTTCTCTAGACTAACGTTCCAAGACACATCTAATGAAATACACATGTCACTTAGAGATCAGATCAAAGAGGCAACGGTCATAAAGATAGACCTATATAAATGGAGATGCCAAGCTTGAAACCGATGAGAGAATTGGAAGCATTAGTGCAGAATCTCTGGAAATATCGCTCACACTTCCTGTACTATTCATCAATTTATGTAATCAATCACGAAGTGTAAAACTCTTCTTTCTCGGTTTTAAAATTTATTTGTATTTGTATACTCTTCATGTGAAGAGATAGGAGAAAGAAGTTGCTCTAAGTTTCCCAGTCTGTATTAGCTAGTATCTTTAAGAAAACTTGAGTGTATGTTAGTTTGAGTGGCAACCCAAAACATAACCTCTGTAACCTTGATCCGTTAATGATCAGTGTGAGACATGGAGAGGCTAAGGTAAAACTACTTGCAATGTGTCAGAAAAGGTATTTGCTTATCACGGTTCAGTTTGGAAAGGCTATTTGAAAGACTACTTACAATGTGAGTGCAAAGGTATTTGTTTTTCACGGTTCAGCTTGGAAAGGCTGTTGAAAGACTACTTACAACATGGCAGTAGAAGATGTCTGTAGGTCACGGTTCAGCTTGGAGAGGTTGGTACAGAACTACTTGGTTAAGTCGCAATTAGGGTTTGCCACTATGCAAGTTAAAGCTTGGGAAGACTATTGTAAAGACAATCCATTTACTTTCTCAGGTTGAGAAAGTTGTTGTTAGTGAAATCTCAACATGTGTTGAGTACTGGATGTAGGTAGATTTGGCCGAACCAGTATAAAAACTCTTGTGTTCTCTTCCCTGAACTTTTATTTCTATTGTCGAGCACTTTAGTTAATGCACTGATTTTTTTAATGAACCAAGAAGTGATTTAAACATGCATCAGAAACTTACTTTTTGAAACTACTAACCATCATTTTGCTGCACTTTAAGCCTTGGGCTTGATAGATTTTAAATTGTTTTAGGTCAGAAAGAAGTTTTCAAAAAGTACGATTCAACCCCCTTTTCTCGTGCACTCTTTTACCAACACACATGTCACTTGGAGATATGATCAACGATAATGGTCATGAAGAAGGACAAGTATAAATGAAGATGCTATGCTTGAATTCCGATGAGAGAGTTGAAGACATAAGAATGAAAACTCTAGAAAAATCTTTCCACACTTCCTGTGCTATTCATCATAATATGTAATCAATCTCCTTGAAGTCTAAAAATCTTCTTTCTATATTTTGTAATGATTTGTATGCTTTTCTTAGAAAGAGATGTTAGAAAGAAGTCGCTCATGTTTCCCAAGCCAGTTTTATTGAACATTTGTAAGGAAATATTGGTGTAGGTTAGTTTGAGTGCTAAGCCAAATACATAATCTTTGTAGCATTGATCCATTAGTGATCAGAGTGAAACATAGCTTGGAGAGACTAAGGTAAAACTACTTGCAATGCGATGGCAAAGACATCTGTTTATCACGGTTCAGCTTGGAGAGGCTGTGAGTAAACTACTCGCAACATGATTATGGAGGCATTCCAGTCATCATGGTTTAGCTTGGAGAGACTAGTTCAAGACTACTCGATTCAGCTTGGAGAGGCTAGTTCAAGACTACTCACTTCAGCTTGGAGAGGCTGTGACTAAACTACTTAGTTTGTGACAATAGGAGTTGTCTATTGTTCACTGTGAGAGCTTGGGAAAGCTAATGTAAAGACTATCCATTTTACTTTCTCAGGTTGAGAAAGTTGTTGTTAGTGGAATCTGAACATGTGTTGAATACTGGATGTAGGTAGGTTAGCCGAACCAGTATAAAAATATTTGTGTCATTTCTCTCTTCCCTGATCTCTTATTTTTATGTTACGCACTTTATGTTAATTTCTGCTTAAGCATAATTAAAGTTGCATTATTATTATTATGCTTCAAAGATCTAATTTCTGAAACCACTAACTACGACTCTGTTGCACTTTAAGCTTTAAGCTTGATAGTATCCTTTTGTTAAATGTTTCAGATTAGGAAGAAAACTTCAAAGTACGATTCAACCCCCTTTCTCATACACTCTTTTACCTGCAATCTAGTCTTCTTGCATAGCCTTTACTCAGCTTTGATCACTTAGAGCCTCATCAGTATTTTGTGATTCAAATGTTGATAGGAAAGCAAAATTTGTCTCATTTTTTATTGATGACCTTGTTGTAACTCCATAAGAAATGTACCCAATGACTTGATTTTGAGAAACTGCCTTGGATCATAAACTCCTTTGTAGTTTTTATGATTGACTTGCTCTGTGCATCATTTTGATTATTTGAGGACTCAACATCATGTTCAGAGAGTGGATCATTTTCAGAAATGTCACTTTTGAAAGTTGAGTACTCTAAGTCTACTTTCTCAAGGTTGAGAATCTTTGTATTCACTTTTTAAAGGTTGAGAAACCTTGAATTCACTTTTTGAATTGTCTTCAATGTTTAGACTCTCAAAACCATCTTTAAGAATAGTTATTTCCTAAGAGAAATCCCATTTTAGTTCTTTTAACTTGATGGGAATGGTCTCTTCAATACAATGAGTCCTCTTGTTGTATATTCTATAAGGTTTAGACATAAAGGAGTATCCTAGAAATCTATCATATCAAATTTGGAATCAAACTTTGCAAGCTTGTCCCTAGTGTTAAGGATAAAACAATTTGAACCAAATATATGAAAATAAGATATGTTAGGTTTTTTTCCTTTCCATAGGTCATAAGGTGTTTTGTTGAGCATTGGGCTAATGAAAGCTATTTTGAATGCAGCCGGAAGTGTTAATAGCTTCCCCCCAAAAACTTTTTGATAAACGACTTTCTAAAAGCAAGGTTCCGGCCATTTCTTTTAAATGTCTATTCTTTCTTTCTACAATCCCTTTTTGTTAAGGAGTTCTAGGAGGAGAGAATTCATGAGAAATACCACGGTTTTCACAGAAGTTTCCAAAAGTATGGTTTCCAAATTCTCCTCCATCATCTAATCTAATAGAGGTAATTTGAACACCTTTTACATTTTAAACTCTTTTTGAAAATTCAAATACCTCATTGTTAGAAGCTATGAAAATAACCCATGTGAATGTTATGAAATCATCACAATAACCAAGTCATATTTCTTTCAAGCAAACTAGCAATCTTAGTTGGTCTAAGTAGATCCATGTGTAAAATCTCTAATGGTCTTGTGGTTGAAACCATATTCTTACTATGGAAATAAGCTTTGATTTGCTTTCCTTTCTCACAGAAATCACAAGTGGAATCTGTGTCACAACTAATCTTAGGTAATCCTTTAACATGTTCTTTGTGAGATAATTCAGAAATTAATCCCATATGAGAATGTTCCAATTTCTTATACCACAGCCACTTGTTATCTATAAAAGACGCTAAGCATTTTACATCTTGATCTAAGAGGTCATCTAAGAATAACACATTGGTCTTATCATACCTCTTACGCGAAGGAATATCTTGGCTAGAAATTGGATTTAACACATGACAACCTTTTGCTTCAAACCAAACATTAAAGCCTTAGTCACATAATTGACTAATGGTTAGAAGATTATGAGCCAAACCATTATCCAAAACAATTAGGAATTTGGTGAGTCATCCATACCAATATTAGAAAACCAAGAAACTTTTTCTCTAGCACCATTAGTAAATTTTACTGAGCCAGGGTTATTTGATTTTATCTTTTTGAACCACTTTCTCTTGCTAGACATGTGTTTATACAGCCATTGTCCATGTGCCACTTGTCATCTTTCTCAACATGTGTCCTAAGACACACCTGCATCATAAGTTGTTTTTACTTTACATACCAACATCTTCTTGAGTCCTTTTGTGTTTATTTTTGACATGTTTCTTTGCTTTATTTAGCATAGTGCATTTGTCAGGTAGATGAGCTTTTTATACTAAAAAACACAACTAGAATTAACTTTAACTTTCTAAAATGAGCTTGTTGCAATTTTTTCATCCATCATTTTCTCATATTGAATGCTAGTTTTTTTAAAATAGTCTCTAAGGACCAAGCTTCATGTCTAGAACTTAGAACCATTTAATTTTTCTCCATATCAGATTTGAGAAGTTTTGAAATTCTTTCAAGTTTAGAAACTCCTTTTGGACTTTTTGATCCTTTTAAGAACCTTTAGTTTCTAAGGCTTTTACTGTAGCATTTAAAATCTTGATTTCTCCTTTCAAATCCTCTTTCTCAAGCCTTATATTCTCACAATCTATTTTAGCATTTTCAAGTTCTGAAGTTACCTTATGATGTTTTTTCTTAAGAGAAAGATAATGAGATATTAAAGTTTAAGAATTTTTCCAGCAATAAATTTGTAGAGTTTCAATAGCTCATTATAAGAAATCTCAGGTTCAGAAAGATCTTTTATCTCAGTCCCTTCTTCAAAGAGATAATCTTCCATAAAGCACAAGTTTGCAACATCTTCCAAATCATCGTGGGATTCAAAACCTTCTTTTTCATCAACAGACTTACTCCAAGTTGCAAGCATGCAATTCTTCTTGGATGTGAATTTCTTGTGAGCCTTTGAGCTTGGGACGATAAGTCTTGAAGTGTCCTTTTTCTCCATAGTGGTAGCAATTTACCTGCTAAATTTTTCCTTTTCCTTTTCCTTTCTTGTCCTCTTTGAAGGTTGTTTCCTTTTTCTTCTTGAGTCTGCTTCTCCAAGCTCTTAATATCTTTTTGACCAACACAGAGATCTCATCTCCATCTTCTTTGAAATCTTCATCAGATTCTTTTTCTTCTTCAGAAACTTCTATGCTTTCATAGGTTTCCTAGCATTTTTCTTTTTGTAGGAAGTTTTGAGAGTCATAGACTTGTTTCTCTTGGTAGTTTCTCCATAATCTTTAAGCAGGACCACCTCATGAGTTTTCAAAGAGCCTATGAGGGCATCCAAGCTAAGAGTTTTGAGGTCCTTAGCTTCTGTTATGGTTGTGACTTTATGAAGCCACTTTGAGGGAAGGCTTCTGAGGATCTTTTTTACTATTTCAACATTTGTGTACTTCTTGCACAACCCTTTGAGCTGATTAATAATGTACATGAACCATGTTGTCATTTCATCAATATTCTCATGTTCTATCATTTTAAACATTTCATATTGACAAACTACCATGCTAATTTTGGTTTCTTTAACATGATCTATTCCTTCATGAAGTATTTGCAATATGTCCCAAATGTACTGACTCGTATTTTTAGTGTTATTGTGATAAAATAATTAAATGTGAATAATTTATAGAGATTTTAAAATTTTCAACAGACACAGATATGATCACAATAATATGAGGATTTTGTAAAAAAAATGAAAATTAATTTAATATTATTAAGAATTCAATATAATAATATTTTGATCAGGGATATACAGTGAGAACCTATAATTACTACAAGAACAAAGATAAAAATAACGATAAGGTTAAATAAATAATTTTAACTTGATAAAATTATTTAGGTATCGATCAGATACTGAAATGGTAATAATTGGTACACCAAAATGGTAATAACCGATACACCCAAAATGCCAAAACTAGTATAAATAATGGATATTATTAGATCTCAAATAATTTTTACTTAGGACAATTAAATAAACATAGACATTTTCAATACAAATACAAGACAAATTGATTCGAAAATAGTTATACTATTTACTTTCTCTCCAAGTAATGTTTTTCTATATAAAGAAAAAATTGGAAAAGAACACATTTCCTTGACTTTTCTCCACATTTTTCAAGTTGCTTTTCCTTCCCTTCACCATCTTCCATTTTTGCTTCTTGAAACTCCATGAAAGCTCCAAATTCTTGAAGAATACACCTAGATAAGCTACTTCAAGAACACTTCCTCTACATCAAATTCAAGCCAAAACCTTCTTTTCCCTCTACGTCTATTGCTTGGTGATTGTTTGACTATTTTGCTAATATAAATTCTTGAGATATGTTTGAAATTATGTTTGTGAAATCTGAAATTTATTTTCAAGATTCATAAATATGAGTTGGATGGAGGTAAAGGATACAATAGATAAAAGTCCTATGGGTTGATTGAATTGATATAACAGAATTATTAAGTGAATGAAGAGATTTTTATTCAAAGAAGAAAAAGCTTGAAATTCATCCAAGAAACTTGGTTTATTTTCTCAAAATTTATAAGAATAACCACACAAGGAGTTTTATAAGTTTCTGATAATATAAAATCTCATAAAAGTTTAGCAGACTTTGCAGAAAAATCTCATCACAGTGTACTTGATTTTATAGAAAAATCTCATAAAATGTTTAGTTATTTTCTTTTAGAAAAATATAAAAATTAAAGGGAGATTTTAAACAGAATATCTCATAAGTATTTAGGAGATTTTTAACAGAATATCATATCAAACTTCAGGAAATTCTGAAAAAAAATATCTCATAAATATTCAAGAGATTTTTAAGAGAAGAGTCTCATGGTAATTTATAAGACTTAACAGAGAAAAATTTCATAAGAGTTGAGGAGATTTCAAGGAAATCTCAAAGCAAAAGTATGAGAAATAGAACTATTGAGAAGAGATTTTTACTTAATAATCATTAGATTTTCCTAAATAAATGTTAGAGATTTTTATGAAGAAAGAAAGCTTAGGAAATTAATGCATAAATAAGCTTTATGTAATATCAATTGCTTGATTGTAAGCTCATGGATTCAAAGTGGTCGAAGTAGATGTACTACACTGATTGAACTATATAAGGTTGTAACACAACAGTGTTACATCATTGTGATGAAAAGGATGTACTGAGAATAGCATGCTATTGTGATATGATCTATATAAGGTTGTAGTAGATGTACTACATCGAGTGAACTATATAAGGTTGTAAGACGATGGTGTTACATCGTTGATAGTATATTAGATGAGAAGTACATTAGGAATCCTATGAGTTCTACTATTAAGCCTAAATTTTACTAATAAGATTATGTTAAAAAAAAATGAAACAAACAAACTAAGTACTATATAAACAACTAGAAAATCAATTAATTATTTAACGAATCCTATGATTTTATTCTGCAGCATAAGTGTACTCATAATATTATGTTAGATAAGAAAAGGAATAAGCAAAACTAGTTATTTTAGAAGAAATCAGAGATACTTTAATTACTTTAATACTAGGTCAGATGTCATTGTGTAGTAGACTAGTGTTTTTCGTACTGGGAATCTTTGATTCTCATTCCTACAGTTATCATATTTTTGCATAGATTGCGATGATGATGATTATTTGGTGGAGATCCTTAGCTGGTATTAGCATCATGGTCTAGACCTTTTGATGAATCAATGATAGAGCATTTAGTTAGTCTTTTTATTTTCTTTTAGTGAATTTTGAGTCGTACCCTACCTAGACTAGAGGGTTCCTGCGTGAACCAGAGTAAGAGTTTGACATAGTTATGGATATTGTTGACTTGTCATCAGGTAATACAATTTTGATATATTATTTATATTCAAATTTAGCGACTCAAAGAGAAAGCGTTTTATGTTTGTCACAAAAGCGGGCTTATATTTAAATATTATATATACACCTATAAAGTTAAGCAAAGTTAACAAGTAACAACTACTCACTATATAAGGTTATGGCTTAAACATAGCTTTATAGTAGGAAGGGTGTTACACCAAATCTCTTTGGTAGTGTCACAGGCTATGATTTTGCCAAGCTCCGCCTTTGTCAAAGCATACATAAGAAGAGACTTTGCTTTAGAGTTCATTTGAACCTTAGCCTTTTATTGATCCATCCATTTGCATATTGGTATTTGTCTCATAGTTGACCGTCGGTCCAACTTCTTCATCTTAAGCAAAGATGTTTTCTTATGCGTCTTCAGTTGGAACATAATCACCATTCAAAATAATTTTTCACAAGTCAAGACTTGTGTATTTGATGAAAAGCTCTACCCGATCTCTCCAATAGGCATAATCTCCACTATGAAAGAAAGGGCGTCTGTTGATGGAGTGACCTTCTACAATGTGCATAGCATTTTGGGCCATGATGTCCAAGGATCTTTTCCTTAGCAACTATTAGGAAGCTTAATCCCGTGGAGGCCTAAGCTCTGATGCCAAGTGAAAAGTGTTAGAGAAAGCATGAGAAAAAGGGTTGAATTGGGTAACTTAAAAACTTTTTGATTTCTGAAACTTTAAACAAAAACTATCAAGTCTAAATACTTAAAGGCAGTAGAATAGGAAGTTAGCGAACTTCAAAAAGTGACTGTCCAATGTGTCTAGAGAAAAGATTAAGTTCATAAAGTGATGAATAAAGATTAACAAATCACACACAAATATAGTAACAATACAAAAAGTATATTATAAGAGATAAGGGATGAAGGAATCACTCAAGAGATTTAAATTGGTTCAGCCAAGCTTGCCTACATCCAATTCCCAACAAATCTTGTTGAGAGCTCCACTAAATATATGTTCCTTGTACAAGAGAACCTCAAGATAGTCTTTTTCTATCCTTCTTAAGCTAACCATAGTGAGT
The DNA here is from genome assembly GCA_031216105.1 of Dalbergia cultrata. Taxonomy (NCBI): domain Eukaryota; kingdom Viridiplantae; phylum Streptophyta; class Magnoliopsida; order Fabales; family Fabaceae; genus Dalbergia; species Dalbergia cultrata. Next base: position 39,431,507 of record CM062350.1, read on the forward strand.
AGTTAGTATGATCGATATAATACCCCGAAATTTATTTCAAAAATTCTATTTAAACTTTATTAATCAGAATTTCATGAATTGGATAAAATTAGTCTTGACAAGAATAGCTTAGTGAGAAAAAAAAAGTGAATAGGGACCGTGTAGGCCCTGCAGGCCTGTCAAACCACCAAAACCTTAGAATTAGGACTAGGAGATGACTGAGGCAGAGAAAATATAGGATTAAGGTTAGGAAGGGTTAGAAATGAAGTTTTAGACTCGGAACTTAATTTCGGGTAATATCTATTTTATGGGTATGGTATTTTACCTGTTTGGTAAAATATTTATGTGCAGTTTCTAACATTGTATGAAACTTGCAGTGTAAGTTGGAAACTTAACTAGACAAGTGTGTGGCCTAGAAAAGGCCACACCATTGCCTTTTCTAAGAGCCAATAGGAGACCTACAAAATTCACATATTTATCTTTAAGGATAATATATTTTTATAGAAATTGTTGTGTATTATCTTAAAAAAAAGTAAAATCACAAAACCTTATCATTTTTTCCCTAAAATTTAGCTAACCCTCCTTTTTTTCAATCTCCATGTTCTTCTTGCTCCAAACCCCAAAACCTAGTTTGCATGGCCTCAAAGCCTAAGCTCAAAGTCACCAAAACACCAAGATTCCTTCACTAAACTTATTCTACTCTCCATAGTCTACAAAACTAATTGATTAGAATTTTAATCCATTACTATTTTTCCATTTTGAGCCATTGTACATCATTGCTAAAGAGATGGTTTTGAAGGAGATTGTTTTGAATAAAGAAAAGTACTTGGGGAAGATTGTTCTAGGCAAGGAGCTATTATGATTCAAGTAGGGTTTTCTTTGGCCTCTTTTCTTTCAAAAACTATTCTAAACTTTTCTGATTGACTCAGGTTGAAAATTTTCATTTTATTCACTGTTTATACATAGATCTTGAAATTTTTAATTAGGTGGAGTGATTTGATCTTCACTAAACTTGTTGAAAATTTTCATTTTATTCAATGTTTATACGTATATGTTTTGAGCCATGAGTTAGAATTCTTAAATTTAAGCAGGCAGGTTTTTTTTACAGGTGTCTGGAGTAGTCATTGCCCATGGGGTCCCTGGTACCCCCAAATTAGTGGGCTTTTTCAGACACCCCTGCAATAAAAATAGTTTTTGATTTGGGTATCCAAACTTTCTTGGGTCCATTTTGGTTAGTCTTTCGAGGCGGAGGTTTCCCATCCTTTCTGATAGATTTCTTTCTCAAGAAGTGTTTGTTAGGTGGGTGTCCTTTCTTATGGCAAAAAGTATAAGAAACTTTGTTTTTTACTTTTGTAGATGAGGTTGCTTTTCTTTTCCCTTCTATTTCCTCTTCATTAACCTAATCCTATTTTTTGAAAATATGGCCTCTGATTTACCATTTACCATTTTTTCGAGGTCAGATTTTAGAATCTGTGAAGTTCTCTAAAGTTCATAAATATCTTTCTGAGATTTTTCATTTTTCTTAGAGGCTTCAGTTTCAAAGGTGAATAGCTTGATATTTAAAACCTTATTTTCTCCTTGTATTTTTTCTTCTCAAGCCTAAGATTTTTTGCTTCAGGCTTGACCATCTCAAGTTCCAAAGCAACCTTCTAATGTTTTCTTTTTAAATTGAAATAATGAGAGGAAAGAGTTTGAGAGTTTTCCACCAATTCATCATACAGTGCAAGTAATTTATCATATGAAAAGTCAGGTTTAGATGCACTTACCTCACATTCTTCTTTTTGAAGTGTACCCAACCATGAAACATAGATTTGCAACATCTTCTAGCTCATCATGACCTTCTAATCCATCTTATTCTTCTTTAGAGTCGATACAGGTAGACAACATACCCTTCTTCTTGGAGTTAAATCTTTTCAGTGGTGCCCTTAGCTTAGGACAATTAGGTTTAAAATGTCCCTTCTCACCACAGTTGTAGCAGGTTTCACTTTCAAGATTTCCTTTGCCCATTTTGTCTTTCCTAAGATTGATGTCTCTTCTTTTCTTAGCTTTGCCTCTCCAGGCTTTTGACATCTTCCTCACAAGCATAGAGAACTTGTCTCCATTTTCATTGTCAGATTCTTTATCAAATTCTTCCTCTTCATCAGAGTTTTTAGTAACGTCCATTGCTTTGGCTTTATTCTGCTTCTGATGGGATGACTTCAATGCCATGGATATTCTCTTCATGATGGATTCTTCGTGCATTTCAAAGAGGACTACCTCATGAGTTTTAGGTAACCCAATGATTGCATCTAGACTGAGAGTTTGAAGGTCTTTTGCCTTAGTAATGGCTGTAACCTTAGGTAGCCATTTAGCAGGGAGGCTTCTCAAGATTTTTTTAACCATTTCAAAGTTATAATATCTCTTACCTAGTCCCTTTAACTGGTTTATGATGTGCATAAGTCTTGTGGCCATTTCAACAATATTTTCTTGATATATTATCTTGAACATCTCATATTGATGAACTAGCACATTGATCTTGGTTTCTTTAACCTAATCAGTGCCTTTATGCAGCATGTGCAATGCGTCCCATATCTCCTTGGTTATGTCATTTGTCCCTCTGGTCTTTGCCCTCTATAATTGTTGGACTGCTCAACCCCTTAGAAGCCCGACTCTCATACCACCTGTAGGTTGAAAAGTGCACGAGAAAGGGGGTTGAATCGTGTTTTGCTTCTCTTCATCTCTTTACAATACTGAAATGTTAAACAATATACTATCAAGTATTGAGCTTGAAATGCAACAAAAACAAGGTTAGATATTTCAGTAAGTAACTTCCTGAAGTATAACGTTAGTAACAGAACAGCTAAAAATGAACTTTCATCATATATTGAATGATAACGCAGAGCAGTGAAAAATAAAAGAGATAAAGGAAAAAGAAGATAAACCTTAGAAACTTGTTGCTCGTGATGTATTGACTTTCAACTTGAAAAATTTACATCCTTGATGAATATTGCATAAGCTGGAAAGTTTAGAAACCATGAATGATGCTGGAAGAAGTTTCTAAAGTATCTATAGTACACAAGGAATAATGGACAAACTATTTTTTTGTAATGTGACAACTTTCACTAATACAAACCCAGCTGTAATCTCTAGAAGACTAATCCTAGGCACATAACAAATGGTCAACACATGTATGATGGGGATGAAATCAAGAACCAATGGTCTTAGTCAAAATTTCAAGTATAAAAGCAACTCCATTCAAGATGAAGGAACTTTTGTGCTGAAATAAATTTAAATCTACATTACACTTTCAGAAGCCAGTTCTTCATCAATTTCCAGTTTTTAAAGTCTAAAATCTTTTTCTAGGATTTATTAGCTAACATACTCTTATAAGAAATTAGAAAAAAGTCTCTCAAGTGTTTTCCTTACTTTATATACACGTCTTAGGAAAGTGGAGTGAAGATTTGAATGAAACACTAAAACCTTCTTTATTATTGTACCTTGATCCAGTAGTGATCATTTGAGATATCTTAGAGAGGCTAGAGAAAAGAATACTTGTGAATGAGGGTTGATTGAATTAACTGCTCACTAATTTTAACTTGAGAAGGCTAAAGAAAGGCTATCTTTGTGATTTCTTGTACAAAAAAAAGTTATAGTGGAACTCTCAACAAGTTTTGTTGGCAACTGGATGTAGACAAAGCTTAGTCAAACAAGTATAAATTTTTGTGTGATCTTTTTCATTCTAAATCTCTCTATACATGTCTTTATGTCTTTATTTGTTTGTGTGTGATTTATTAAACTTTTTCCATAACTTTCTAAACTTAATCTTTTCCTAGACACTTCAGAAAGTTATTTTTTGAAGTTAACTAACTTGCTTTTAAATCTTTCTAAATTAACTAACTTGCTTTTTTGCTGCCTTCAAATATATAGACATGATAAATTTTGTTTAAAGTTTCATAAAGCAAAGTTTTTAAGTAGCACGATTCAACTCATTTTCTCATGTTTTCTTTACCTCGCTTATAGAAAAGACATCGAGAAATCAGAAGTAAGAAACCATCACAAATTAGCACAATTACTAAGACAAACAAAATGAGAAGACTAATAGAGAGTGCAATGAATGAAGAAGATTAAAGGAAAGACATTGAATAATTGGAAAGAAAAAAATCACAAATTAACATAGTTACCATCTAGAGCCAGAAAATGGACTATGCCATTCAATAAACAGACATTTCAAAGACAGTGGCGGCAATGAGATACAGTTGCCCAATCTTGATATTTGGCAGTTTCAGAAAATACCAAGCAACTACAACACGAGACGACAACGACATTCAATAAATGTGTAGGATAAATTAACAGCATCAGCCAAACACTTCTGCCATTGAATTGTATGTTGATTTTGAAGTTGTTAGAATATGGGCCAAACAAATTTGTAGATGAAGACCAAATTAGAAGCAATAGAGGAAGAAGATTATGAAGATGACTATGGAAATAGGAATGAATATGCTGACAATGACACATATGATGATGATGATAATAATGGAATGTCAAACATAGTAGATGAGCAACATTTGAATGAGGAGTCATCTTTTGTGCATGCTTTGGAAGCTATGCAAGTACTAGAGTTTCCACAAATGCAAACATGGGTATGTAGCCTTAATCTAAAATATTAACATGTTTTCATTTTTTTAAATTTCATTAAGATTTAACTATGTTAGTTGATTTAATACTTTTTTAGCTAATTATGTTTAGTTAATTATTTTTAGTTGATTAAAAGAACAAATTTATAATTCTAGTTGATTATTTAGTTGATTTAATATTCTTTAGTTGATTATTTTTCATTGATTGCTTTAGTTGATAGTTTGACTTGATTAAAAGCACAATTTTATATAATTTTAGTTGATTATTTAGTTGATTTAATACTTATTTAGTTGATTACTTTTAGTTGATTGTTATTAGTTGATTTCTTTTTAGTTATAGTTGATTTTTGTAGTTTATCATTTTTAGTTGATTATTTTATGAAATTTTAGTTGATTAGAAGCACAATTTTATGACATTTTAGTTGATTATTTTTAGTTGATTAGAAGCACAATTTTATGCAATTTTAGTTGATTAAATATTTTTTCAGTTGATTATTTTTAGCTTGTCATTTTTAGTTGATTATTTTTAATTGATTAGAAGCACAATTTTATGTAATTTTAGTTGACTATTTATTTAGTTAATTATTTTTAGTTCATTATATTTATTTGATTATTTTTAGTTGATTACAATTTTAATTTTAGTTGACTATTTATTTAGTTGATTTAATATTTTTTAGTTGATTAATTTTAGTTGATTAGAAGCATAATTTTATGTAATTTCAGTTTACTATTTATTTAGTTGATTTAATATTTTTTTAGTTGATTATTTTTAGCTGATTAGAATCATAATTTTATATAATTTTAGTTGATTATTTATTTAGTTGATTTAATGTTTTTAAGGTTATTAAATTTCGTTGATCTTTTTAGTTGATCTTTTTTAGTTGATTTGAAGTACAATTTTCTGTACTTTTAGTTGACTATTTATTTAGTTAATTTAATTTTTTTTAGCTTGTTATTTTTAGTTGATCAATTTTAGTTGATTAGAAGCACAATTTTATGTAATTTTAGTTGATTATTTATTTGTTGATTTAATATTTTTCAATTGATTATGTTTAGTTGATCATTTTTAGTTAATTTCTTTTAGTTGATTAAAAGCACAATTTTATATAACTTTAGCTGACTATTTATTTAGTGATTTAATATATTTTTTTTTAGTTGATTGTTTTAATTGATTATTTTTAGTTCATTAGAAGCACAATTTTATGCAATTTTGATTAATAATTTAGTTGATTTAATATTTTTTAGTTGATTATTTACTTGATTTTTTTTGTAGATAATTCTGTTGTGAATAGTGAACTGTTTGTTGGGATGATATTCAACAATAAGGAGGCAACTATAGAAGTAATTAAGGGGTACAACATACTCAAAGGAGTGGATTATAAAGTGTTGGAATCATAACAAAAAATATTTTATTGTAAATGCACACAACATGATAGAGGTTGTGGATGGCTTGTTAGAGCCAATTTGAGAAAAAATAAGGGTTTTTGGGAAATCAAGAGATACAATGAGCTACACACTTACACCACAGTGAGGATTTCGCAGGACCATTCGAAGTTGGATTCTACCACCATTGCACAATTTTTAGAGCCCATGGTACAGTTTGACCTATCTCTTAAAGTTAAAATTGTGATTGTGTAGGTTTTCTCTAGATATGGATACATAACAACCTACCATGGATGGCAAAGCAAAAGGCAATTGAAAAAGATTTTGGTAATTAGGAACACTCATATGAGGAGTTACCGCATTGCTGTGGAGCCATATGTGTTGTTGTTCCAGGTTCTGTTGTTCAATTCAATGTTGTAAAGGCATACCATAGCGATAACCCGGCGCCAAATGTTCGACTTTTTTGCCAGGTATTTTCGAGTTTTGTCCTTACATTAGGCCATTTAGACACTGCAAGCCAATAATCCAGATAGATAGGATGCATTTATATGGGAAATATAAAGGGACTTTACTTATTGCAGTTGCACAAAATGGTAATAAGAACATTTTGCCAATTGGTTTTGCTATTGTGGAGGGAGAGACTACATATGATGGCAGTTTTTTCTAGACCATCTCCATAGATATGTAGTAACCTGAGATGGGGTTGCTATTAATTTTGATCTCCATGAGTCAATTAAAGCAGCAATAGTCTGGAGTGATGGTTAGTGGGAACCTCCAAGAGCATTTAATAGATATTGCATTAGGTACATCGCTGCTAATTTCTTAAGGAGATTCATGGCACCCCACTTGCACAGAATTGTCATGAGCATAGGTTATTTACACTTTACTTGTACATATGTTTGTTAATTTCTTTGCTTGTGAACGTGATTTTCAGAAAATAATATTTCAAGAATATTATTCTTTGCAAGGTATTCAAGGACTAAGTTAATTGAATAATCATTATAAGCGGATGCATGAATGTAGCTCCTCATATACAGATTAACTTGATGAAACTCCACGAGAAAAGTGGGCACAAGCATTTGACGGTGGATATCGATGGGGGCACATGACCACAAACCTTGTGGAGTGTATGAATTTTATGTTAAAGGGGGTTTGTAATCTTCCAATCACGGCATTGATAAGAGTAACATATTTTCGGTTGGCTGAGTTGTTTGCTAAAAATGGTGAGGAGGCATATGCATGGAAAAACACAGTTCATGATGTAATGCTCTACTTTTAAATAAAAAGGATAGAAAATATTTTTTAGCTAAGACGAGTACTAGCTACCCTTATCTGTCATTTTGGGTCCTGAATTTCTCTAAGTCTGGACCCTACACCTCCTTGGAAGGCCCCATGGTAGAGTCATATTATTGGGATCAAAAGTCCTAGTATTTGTTCCTTATAGAAAAATAAGTTAAAGAATGATTTTTAATGGATTTTATGAAACCATTAAACCCTCCATTTTTAACCCCCAAGTTTACGAAACCCGAAGAATTCCTGGATTTGAACTAAAACCCAAAATCTAGATTTTGATTTGTTGGGATTTTGATTTTATGATATTTTATTTGAATCCAAATGGGGGGTATTTTCTTATTTACATTTATGTTTTAAAGTTAATGGAGAGTAAAATAAATGAGGACACTAACTTATGCAAATAAGTGAGTCCTAAAGAGTGAGAGTCCATCCTGAGGAGTGAAAGACCATCATGGAGAGTGTCAAACTATTCTGGAGACTGCCCAGGCGGTAAACAGAGCCCCAAAGATACCATAACACCTTCCTGGAGACCGTCCCAGCTGTCATATGACTGCCCAGGTGGTCATCAGGAAGTAAGTCGGTGCGGCAACCACACTGGAAAAAGCCCAGGCGGTCATTATGACATGACCGCTCAAGCGGTCATTATGACAAGAGCATTAAAAACCCCCATTTCAGGGTTCAGAAGCTTCATTCACTCAAAAACTCATCCCCAAGCTTGAAACTCTCAGTTCTCTCACTACCAAACCATGGTTCTCACCTTCTAAACTCCATTTCTTCCATTTCCTCTTGAAATCTAACTCCAATCCTTGATCCCTAATGCTTTAAGGTATGTTATTCTCTTGATTTCTCTCTCTTTCTTCTATTTCTTCTATTTCTTCCTTGTGGGTTCTTCACGCTTCTCAAATGAGAGAAGTTCTTTATCTTGTTAAAGATGAATTACTAGGTATTCAGAGGTTTTAGAGGTTGATTTAGAGTTCTATGACTTCTATATTAGATACTGGTGCTATTCCTACTTCCTAGGATCTTGTTGGCATTATTCCTTCATTGTTCACCCTTCCAGGTGAGTGGGTTTTCATATGTAATCTCTATGTTATGTATTAGAGTTATTTTCGTTAAAAATATGATTTACTATTTGATTTTAGAGATTACTATACAAGGATTGAGATTACTGTTGGATTATATGTTTTAGAACTGTTGATTTTAGTGCAAGAAATATATTTTTGAGAACATTCATGGAACCATGTTTGTTGAATTGATTTTAAATGTATTTGATGATAAATTTGAATATGGAAAGCTTTTATATGAATATTAAATTGAACTCTAGATATGGATTATGGATATAATATAGTTATATACTTAAAGATGTTATTTAGAGAAAAGAATAGAGTTGTGATTGCAAACCTTGTTATTTTGGAAGTATGATATTGAGTTTTTAGTAAGAAAAGCTTGATGGTTGGATTATGTTTTAGAGATGTTAAACACAAGGATTTTAGAGCATAAATCTTTATGATGTTCATAACAGCTGGCGGCCACATACCTTGTGGAGGCTTGGAATCACAATGTCCACACAGAGTGAGTGTATGGGCATGGTTCTATAGCCACCGGTATGCTAAGGTCAAACTGTTATATGGATTCACAACTCATAAAACAGAGGTACTCGGAGTCTATCCCACCCTGCAAGATTAGAGCATAGATACGATTGTTCAGTGTGATAGGGTAGGTACGTCCTGCACTCACTGAACACCCCCTTGAGTTTTCTAGTGAGGCCCATGTCTGGCACTGGTGGAACATCACAGATCAGAACAAAGACATGATTATACCATGATTGATATATGCTATATAAGTTTATATGATTTTCGGTATAAAAGTAACTGGAAGAACGTGTTCTCTTTTGAGGTTATAAAATGATTATTTGATTATGTTTATACGTATATATATACATGTGCTTTATTTGATTATGTAAATCTTTGAATATTATTAATGTTATTATGATTTCCTGCATTGTTCCTTGGTGTCCCATGGAAGGAGGTTTCAAGTGAGGACTTACTCACTGAGTTTTTCCACAAAATCTTACCCCTCTCTTCCTTCCTCTATTTACAGATACAGAAGTGGCTACGGGTCCTTCCCCGCCATCCCCATCTCAGCAGCACTAGAGTCCCAGTGGTGAGCTTCACTTGAGTGAGGTGTTTATAGTTTTGTCTAGAGTACTCCAGTACATTGCAAGCAGGACCCTGGACAATAAAGCATGATCATGTTTTGCATATTATTATACTATTTTGGTTTGTATCAAATAGTTTAACACTTGTGAACATTTCAAATTAGAGCAACTTTTACATATGGGTTTTGTATTATGATATACAGACAATAGAGTTTGAATTATATAATTACATATTAGACCAGTATGATTCAACAAACAGATGATTTGTATGTAGAAAATGAGAATATATTTTAAATAATTTCATCTCTAATGGTGCATATTGAACAAGTTAAGGTCACGAGGCTTACGTGGAGATGAGGCTTCTCTCGTGCCGGTCACGTGCCTAAATCGGGTTGTGACACATGAATTCTTAGAAGCCATAATGAGACGAATGCAAAAAATAGAGTGAGCAGCCAAAAATATGATAGTAACCAACTTCAATATGCAAAATGAGTCTTTCCATGCTAAAAAACAAATTACTAGGGAAGAATATAAGGTTGGTTTGAAGCACATATATTGTGATTCTGACGATTTTCAAATTGATCGAATTCCTTTTCATCATGTGATTGCCTCGTGTGATAGTAGGAACTTTGAGTGGTAATGGTATGTAGATGATATTTATAGAATAGAAAAGGTTTGAAAGTGTATAAGAGACAGTTTGAGATCGTGGGGCACCAAAGTACATGGCCTCGATATAGTCCAGTGATTTGTCCTAACTTTCTAAGTGTAAAGAGAAAGGCTGCCCCAAGAGCACCCGCTTCCTTAATGAGATGGATATGCATGATATGTGGGACCTCGATGTTGTGGTTTTCATCAAGGTGAAGGTCACAGTCACAGCCGCTGTCCACACACCCTTAGCCCAATTTATAATGATGTCATTTTATCGTGTTTCATGGAGGCTATTGTGTCATTTTATTCTATTTCATGGATGTTATTGTGTCATTTTATTTTGTTTTTTGGATGTTATTGTGTCATTTTATTCTATCTCATAGATGTTAGTGTGTGATTAAATTTTGTTTCTTGGATGTTATTGTAACATCCAAATTATTAACCCAATACTCTAGAACACATTAGGTTAATCATTAGGTTATTACTTCTTAGTCTCATTCTTTTATGAAAATACTTAGCGGAAATACGGGTAAAATTTTTTTTTGAAACATAAAATCAAAGTGAGAGCCGTGTATGACGTAACGAAGACTAAAATGCAGAAAAGATATACCATATCATTCATGGTCACAAAACACAAACATCGTTCATTATATCACAACATAAACATATTATCATAGATACATAATTTACGACTATCATAGTCCTATTATCACATCAAAAGAAATACATATCTATAGGTATATAAATCTAAAGCGGCATCCTCGCGCTTCCATTCTATCCCACTGATCCAACTCGTAGCGCATGCCCTACGCCCACGCCTTAGTAGAGGTCACGAGATACACCATCATCTTCGTCTAGAGACGACACGGAAGAAAAGAGAGCGAGGGGTGAGAAACTCATTCAAGATTCTCAGTAGGGATTTCCAACTCTAACACATGTGTCATCGTCATCGTCCCCAGCCACTTCGGTTTTAATTATAAAAAGGTGGTCATGCATAAGGTTTAGTTTTTAACTTCTCAAATCTATTTATCCGAAGTGTGTGTCTTTTAGTATGGGTCTTAATGATATGAATGCAACAAATATTGGATGAATGCATGACAATACATTATGCAAGCAATTTAATGAAACATAACATCAGGTAAATGTATAAGTGACATATAATTTCTCATATAAAACTCTTTCTTTTCTCATAACTGTGTGACTTTAAAAACATCATATCTCTTTCTCATGCTTGAACTCTTAAGTTCTTTTTCTCGAAGACCACCCTCTTAATCATATCCACTTATATCCAACGGACACACCGCCCCGGCGATTTTTATCATAGCCTCCAATCTCCGTCTCACCTAATCGCCTAGGAATGACCTCAATCATAACTAGTCATCACTAGATTTAATATGGGAAAATTGAGGGGGTAACATATAAATATTTCATTCTTTGAAACGCTCTACTGGCCTCAAGTGCACAGCGAGTTGTCCACTTTGGTAAGGCTCATGTTGATACCCTCACGGATTTGCCTCCTCCTCACCATAGCAGGAGAAGTACGTCTCAGTGCTTTGTCACACAAAAATCTCCTGGAGGTGCCCAGCCGAACCGTGTCACCCAGGGTTTTCAATCTCATATAGTACTTCAAAACATTTTTCAAAACCCTTGGGTTTGACGGAAATTCGGCAGCATAACAGCTGTTAAACCGAATTCCCTTCAAACCGTCTTTTATGCCACAAGCAAAACACGCAACATATTTCTTATGAGATTCTCATGTTCATAATAAACTCAACATCTTAAACAATCATTTCCTCATGCATCATATACATCTCAACATCTTATTACATCATCATAAAATTCAAGACTTCTTCGTGTCTTATGCATTGACCCTTAAGGTTCTTAACTCACATTCTAAGTTATAAATCATCACAACTTAATCTCCGGGGTACTTATAGGCTCATATCTAAGTATTCCTCACTCAACACTATGATCATAAACATCTCTAAACCTCAAGAGTGCAAAATCTAAAATTCTAACTTTACGAGTACCTAGGAGTCACAACAATGACCCTTTCTAAGTCCAGTTTACTCCTAAGGCATCAAGATCAAGTCGTAAACCAATTATGAGTCATTCCAACACATTTAAACTAATTTAAAACCATGATTATCATTTCTAAACCATGCTAGACAAAATCCAGAAAAATCATTTACTAAGGGATCTAAAACTCTCAAATTAATTCTTTTCTAGTTACTAACTTCTCTAATCTTTCACATATGAATTTCAACATTATTTATGCTCAAACATACGCATATTATCATCATCAAAACAGCATAAACAGTGGTCAATCAAAGCAAGGCAGAACCGAAAATCCATCTCCATAAAAAGCATAGAACTTTTATTTCTAAAGCACATAAAACACTAGTTTCTCTTGGAACTCTTTTTAAAACTATCAAAACTCATTTATAAATATTTTTATCATCTAAAATCCTCAACATATTCTCAAGGGTAGTAGCTAATCTAAATTGATCTCAAGAGGTTTTAAAATCATAAAACTTTGTTCTAAACATTTCTTGGACTCATATAAGCTTAGAAAAATTATGAAACATAGATTTTTAATACTTGTAACAAACAAAACCTCTTAAGGCCAAAATCAAAAGCTAAAGAACATATATTTTCAAACCTTTGTTTGAGGTAATAATGGGCAAGTCTTTGAGCTCTAGGTTCTCTTAAGTGTTGACATAAAAATAAACATGCTCATGCACTTGTTTTAGCTTCCATTAGAAAATAAAGTGAGAGCATAAAGTAAACATGAGATGCACTTATTCTTATCTTTGATATTTAAGTGAGGACTTGAAATATAAACATGATAATGCAAAGTTTGAAATGTAAATATGATAATGCAAGTCCATTTATTATTCTTGATATTTAGTGATAGCAAGGAAAATAAACAAGATGTGCAAGGCATAAACATAAATATGAATGCAAGGTTCATTTTAGTCTTAGCTAGAGCTCTTACAAGACTTTAGAGAACAACACAACCCAACGCTTATCTCATCACAAAGAGAGCTTTAGAGTTCTTGAACCAAGTTCTCAAAGAAACTACTAGGTTCTTGAACATCATCATCAAGCTCAAAAGAAACAAGCTTTTAAAAGAAAACAAAAACTCAAGGGAGTAAGAACCAAAACAACAGCATTGTTAGAGATGAAATAAATATAAGAACAATTTGAAAATTTTTAACAAAACTTTTAAAGGAAAGCTCTTGCAGCCGAAATCCTTTAAGAAAAGAAAAGAAAAGAGAAACCAAAACAACATTCTTTCTTGACATGAAATAAAAATAGAAATACGTTAAAATTTTAACAAAATCTTTGAGGTAAAGATTATGGAAACCGAAACTATGTAGGAAAGAAAAACTAAAACTTTGCTAATTCAAGAACAAAACTCAAGCTTTAGAGGTTTCTTCGAGATGAACACAAGGTCATCATCTAGAAACTCTCATCATCAAGCTATCATGGTTATAAACAAGGCCAAGAGGCCAAAATGAAAAAGAAAGGAAACAAAGGAAAGCTTCAAAAAGAAACCAAGAGAAAACTCATTTTTAAGCAAAATAAATTTTTGAAAGCAACTCCCTACCAAGTATAAAGACAAAAGCTTGGTCTTGAGGATGAAAATAAGAAGAGTAACTCCCCATAAAGTGGAGATGTGGCTTTGGCCTTGAGAGAAAGAAAGGAAGGGAGATGTGTTCTTGGTGAGCTTGTGTTTGAGGTCAAGTGTTTGAGAGATTTGATGATGATTCAAGGTTGTGAGGTGGTGTTTAGAGGTTATGAGATGATGATGTGATGAGAGGATGAAGAAGATGAAGATGAAAAGGAAAGAAAACTCTCTTGAGAGAAAAAGAAAGGAAACTCACAAAGGCTAAGAACACTCAAACTTACCAAATGAAACAAAAGTATCACAAATTCTTTCTAGGCACCTATTTATAGAAAATGAAACAATGAATGCTCACTCAAAGGAGATCATGGCCGTGAGTTTTTGGGAGGCAAGGGGAGAGAAAAATATCTCTTACATAATGTCATTCAAGCATGGTTTGAAGTATGGAAGACATGGTGCAAGGTATGGCTCAAAGTATGATAATTTCTTTGTTTGAAATTGAAATAAATCATCTAGAAGGAAAAGAGGGCTGGCTGATTTTGAGCCACAAAAATGAGAGAAAAAGTCTTCTAGAAGTTGTCCTATGAAGCATGGATGAAAGCATGAGTTTTATCACTCAAGGTATGGTTTGAGGTGAGGTGGAAGCATGGTCTTTGGAGTGCCAAAAATTTGCACATGTGATGGATAATGGGGGGTATGGTTTCGGCCAGATTGGGGATAGCCAAGGGAGGAGGAAAATTGTCCATGTAATTGGGTGCTAATGATAGGTTTAGATGTGTATTAGTTTAGGTACAAGGTTAGGAATCAGTAAGCATAAGTTTAGGTAATTAAGAATGAGGTTTAGGGGATTTTATGACAAGATTAGGAGTGCTCATACACATTAGAGAATTCAAAATTCATTTGTGAATAAAAAATTGAAAACATAATTCCATGTTTTAGGGAATTGGAGAGAGAATTTACTATTTAAGATTCCATGACTAGGAATCTTGAATTTAAAATAAGATTTCAAGTTGTAATTAAGCATTCTTAGGTTCTAATCAACTTTAATAAATTATTTTGACTCAAGATTAATTATGAAAATTAATTAATCTTCGATTAGAGCCTAATATTGCTTAGGTTTGCTTAATCACACGATTAAGCTTGGAAACACAAAGCTAGGGGTAAAATCATAATTTTACACTAATTTTGCCCGGGATCTCCGGGACCAAAACTAAACTCACAGAATACATAAAAACATCTTTTAAAACTATCTGGAGAAGTTTCAAGTTTATCCGGCACTTGCAAATGGGTAAAACACCATAAGGGTATTTTGGTCATTTTGACCCGAAAACTCAAAAAATGAGACTTTCGATCCCGGGAAGGTACACAAGCCAACTAATCCCCTTCCAACATTGAGTTTGCCCTTCGAGTACTGTCGAATCGGCTTTCCTCGAATTCCGAGCTGAAAATAACCTTAGGGGCATTTTGGTCATTTTCACTCTAGCAGAAAAATCGGGGCATTACAGTTATTGTGTCATTTTATTCTGTTTCATAAATGTTATTGTGTCATTTTATTGTGTTATTTTACTGTGATAATTTAATGTTTGTATCAAGGTTATTGTGTTATATGCTACTTTCATATATTTAGTCCTTTCTTTTCATGGTCCGTCAACAAAAAATGAATAAAAATCCCTACAAAGGTACATAAAATAATAGAAATAAATATTAGGAAGTTCATATGTAAACACATAAAAAGGTACAGCATAACAATTCCACCAAGAAGAAAATAAAAATACAAACTAGGAGGTCCATACATAAATACATAAAACGTTATATGAAATAAAGTATTGCACACTCAAATTCCCTTCCGACCTTTCCCCCTCCCCTGTGGTGGTGGTGGTTGAAGTGGCAAATATCTTAGTCTTTTAGCTGTTTTCACATGTTTCCGTAGCCATAAGCATCATGCATAGTTCCTATAGTCTGTTTGGTAGCCTTTCCTAGCAAATTGATAAAGCCATTGGATTATCTTCTAACTTGGCCACCTTGATCACCCATACCTTCATCTATGTCACTGCCCTCATCTTTGCCACCTTGACCACCCATGTCTACATCTCCCTACTCTTACCACTACATGTTGGGCAAATGTATCGATATCTTGCAAATTTTGCATCATTTGGACGTTTGCCCAATGTGTACCTAGGGATAACATCTGTGGAACCGACATATCAAATATGACCATTTGTGGCTGGTAAACTGCATTCATTTGAATAGCTGGATCTATATTGAGGTGAAGGTTGACTTGTGTAGATGATTGACCACCAAAATAGGCAAAATCAAAGTTTCCTCCAATGGCCGATAGCTATGGCCCATTAAGGGTGAAGCGAATAGACATTCTCCTACTGGATGAGGACTCACCAGACCTTGCAGGACGACCATTATGGTGGCCCAAAACACCAACAAAATGTCAGGTGGTGTAATCTACTATATCTATGGGCACAAAGGGAAATGGTCATGAGGAAATTGTAATGTGTTTACATCCCGATAGAAAATGTTATTGGGTTGCTAAAACAAAGGTTGATGGCCATGAGGAGCTTTTGTTTGGATGGGCAGTGCTTCATTTTGTCCTTAGAGAGGTACTTGACCTTCTTCATATATGGGTGGTTCATCTTCTTCATAGACAGGTGGATGATTTGCTTTCTCAGGGGACAACCATATAGCTCAAGCGTGAGATAAATACCAAGGCTTATACAAATCGGAAGGCTGATAATCAATTATGAGAGTTCCATTTAATACACAATTTGCATAATGGCACCACATTGCCACCCATTGTTGATGTTGTCTTTCCCAATTGGTGGGTGGTACTCCCCTTAAGTCTCTGTTATGGAATCCTTGCAAATTAAGTTGGTTGAGAGGAACTTATTGGTTCAATCCAAATTGTCACATAACTTGGTCGATTGGGTGCAACTTCATCACCTCAAAACATAAAAGTGAAGTAACAGATGAGAACAATTGCTACTCGACCTGCACATCATCTGGAATAAAAGCATTAATCACAGGATCTAGATATGGTTGCCATATAAACTACATTAACAAAAATATATTAGATATGCCAATAATGATAGCTATGGTGACCACACAAAAAAATGGTACAATATTTCAAATGTTTACCAGATGTCCCAAATTATCTATCAGCAACCTTATAGCTTAATGGTACTTTAAATTAATGTCACATGGATAACGTGGTCTCTTCCATCTAAGAGACATTATCTCAATTAGATATTAATTATTGCTTTAACAACAACAATATAAAAATTCAAGTAAAAAGTTGTTACCTCTAGCTAAGGGGAAAAACAGAAGGCAAGGATGGTATTTGAGACAAAATAGGCATTCGCTGCTAGGTCCATGCTTGGAGTAGAACAATGCACTCGTTGATATCTCTAGTTTTAATGTGAGTAGCATGACAAAGCCCCAAAAAAAGTACAACAAGGCACACTGAGCCCTAACTATATGATCCAAGTTGCTCCAAATCTTCGAGCAGTAGCAAGTACTTCAATAGCACTCTTGTTAGGCAGAATATATTGGGCTAACAAGGTCAATATGAAACCACGAGCAATCTATTATATTGCCAAATTGGAATTGGCTTCCAGGTTTCCAATACTGTTATTCAACCAAATTAAATTTATTGCATCTCTAATCAAATCCAGGGACGAACACCAGTAGATATAGGCACAAATCAGGGAGTGCTTTGTAGTTACTAACAGTAGATCTAATGACAGGTTGACCATTTATCGGGAGCCCTAATAGAATAGCAACATCTTCCAACATGAAGATGCACTCCCCGCACGGAAAGTGGAAAGTATAAGTCTCAAGCCTCCACCTCTCAACCACTGTTGAGATAAGCTTATAATTTACTGTTATGTCACTGATTTCCACAAAGCAAAGTAGACTGGCATGCTACACATAGCTTTGTATCTCATTTATCATTGAAGACGATTTCAAATGTCAAGATTATACATGTTATTTTTTAAATTAAAAATTAAATTAATCAACTCCGAATTAATGAATTTCACATAAAATTAAATTAATATAACCTCTAACAAAATATATCAACTCAAAAAAATAAATTAATATATCCACTAACAAAATATAAATATATTGAACTAATTCTTTATCTAATTTGATTTTTTGCAAAAAAAAAATTAATAAATAGATATATTAAAATATAACAAATTTAGCACTATTTTTTACTTTGATTTGATCACACAAATTTACTAAATATTTACATTCCAACCGCGCATACAAAAAATATATAAAATATAACTTTCAATAACAAAATGAAAATACATTACATTTGGCACTAAAATTTCAACTACAATGTGACCATTTGAATTTGTTATATTATCAATTTTCACCATTTTTTCAATCAAATATCTCTCAATATATTTTCTTTAACAATCCCTATCCAGTTTTTTTTTTTTCCGCACTTCTCTTCTGTGTCGTTACCCCATCTGTTTACTCCTTTTATAGCAACTCCTGCTTAACTCTCCCTCAATTATTTTCTCAATATCTCTCGTTGAATCACTTCACTCGGCAATCCATTCAAATATTTTGCTCAGACACATGCAGGTGAACAGAAGAGAGCATGTGCGTGTGCCTCGGTAGGAAGCAAGCCTTCCAGCTCCCCCTCCCTCCCACGTGTTCGCTCCCTCTCCCTTTGTGTGCCATCTCCTCTCACGTCTCCTCGGCGCAGCGTGCACAATGTAGAGTCCACCAAAGGCGGATTGATGTTGGCAGAGCTTTAGTGTATCAGAGATTCCTGTCCGGTCTGACAGTGCAGTCTAAATCTGTCACAGGCGAACCTTGGGCACGACAGAGATTCCTAACAGCAGACGCAGTAGTGTGACCGCTCCACAAAAATTCTTGTTCGTCTGTGTTGTTCATGTAACTGAATGTGCCATAGACGCAACAAATAAAACCATACTTAGCCAAATCACTTGATAATCACATATCTAAGCATATCATCGTTCTAAATACCGCTAATTTATAAGGTGAGTCTTAAATTTTTGGATCCATCATAAATTCCTTATTATTAGTCATTGAATGATTATCACCTTTATCAGAGTTTTATCTTCTGACTAATAATAGAGGATCCATGATAGATTCAAAGATAAGATGTCCACTATAAAACTCACCCCTAAATACAATTTGCAAATTATTTTCCCTTGAACTTGTCGTCGTACTTAAGGAGAAGAAAAGGACGTGAGCCTAGCTGTGGAACTTCCGTCTCACGCATTTTATCAAATATTCACAACAAAATGATGATTGCTTGCCCCCCCTTTCCTTTCGCCAAGTCGTATCCACGGAACTTTCTAAGAAGGTAGCTACTCAGGAGTCAGAAGCCGCCTTTCATTTTCCTTGAAATGTTATACCAACTGCGTAAAAGTACAGCAGCTTCCCCATTCGTTCCCCTGTTCACTACGCTCTTCAATCTCTCTGCTAAGAAAAATCTCAAAACCACGTCAAAGGAAAATTATAATAAAAAGATGAAAACGAAATAAATAAATAGAACATTCGTAATGAGGAAATAGTCAAATTGCCAACTGGGTCTCATGGATTCTAAAATGAGAAAATATATATATATATATATATATATATATATTTCTATTATTTATATTCATACGGTGTGAGATATCGTGTTGATTCATATTTCATCAACTATTAAATTGGGTTATCAACTTTACTTGAATGAGCTCATTACATCTAATGGTGAATCATGTGTCACACAGTAGCCGTATACAATGGTTACATATAACACAACTCTTCTTAGCTTACAATTTAGAAGTTACATCCTCTGATATAAAACCGCTCAAGGTTGTTTGTTTCCACACGTTGGTACCTGCCATTCCTATTGCTGTTGCCGTTGCCCTCGCCCTCGCCTCTATTGTTAGCTTTTCTAATAGTATAGTTCATTTAGAGCAGCTGCGTGCATACTGATATGGGTATGAAGCTAGATGCTCTGCTTGGAAGAATCTTCAAGACTGCAAAGTTCAGGCCAATTGTTACCCTCGCCATTTCACGCCTTGCTGTTCTCAAGAACCAGCGCCAGGCTCGCCTCAGACTAGCCCGTGATGTCCTTCAGCTCCTCCAATTGGGTCACCACGAACGAGCGTTGCTCCGAGTAAGTTACATTTATATAGCTTACCAAAACAAAAATGTTACATTTACATAAATGTTTGTCGTTATTTTGTTTTTATTTTTTAGTTTAACTTTTTTTTTATAATTTTTCAAGGTTTTGTGAAGCAATATGAAAACATAAGATAATGAGACTTTCTTGCTTTTACTGTTTACAAAACTCTCAAAAAATGAGATGGATTGAAAACAATAAATGAAAATAAATGGATTGTTTTTTGGTTTTGAAAAACTGGATTGTTTTTTTTATAGGTTGAGCATGTGATCAAGGAACAAGATATGTTGGATGTGTATGACAAAATTGAAGGATACTGCAACGTCATGCTTGAAAGGGTCCACCTCATTGAACAAGCCTAAGACTTTGAAACATAAAATCATGCTTGAAATATTCTTTAGATTCATTTAAGCTTAAGAAAATCCTAAGACATATATTATTGGCACTTGTGACTAGATGAAACTTATACTAAGCTTATCATCCTCACATGGCCATGAAGCATTTCCATTTTCTAAACTTTGCTTGAGATAATGGTGGACAAGTCTTTGAGCTCTAGAAATCTTTAGGTGAGGATTTAAACATAAATATGCTATGCACTTTATTTTATACTTTATTACAAGGTGAGAGCACAAAATAAATATAATATGCAAGTTCATTATTATCTTTAGAATTTAGTGAGAACTTAAAACATAAACATGAGAATACAAGTTTATTCTTTATTCTTGAAAGTTTAGTGATGATATAAAAATAAATATGGATGCAAGTTCATTTTTAACTTAACTATAGCTCATACAAGACTTTTAGAGAAATCATAATCTCAACCCAATACTTATCTAGCAAGACAAAGAGAGCTTTAGAGTTCTTTGTACCAAGGTTTCAAAGAAACCTTATGGTTTGAACATCATCATCAAGCTCAAGGACATGAACTCAAAAGAAATCAAAACTTTAAAGGAAAAAGGATGAAGGCTGAAACATACAAAAGAGAGGAAATACACCACATTCTTTATTATGTAATCAAAAGCTCCTATCTACAGTAAACTCTAGAACGTGCCGACCAACTTTAAGGTTGACAAGGATAAGCTTTGGACTTTTTGAAATCCTTGTAATTATTTTCTTAAGGTAAAATCATTGTGAGCTAAGTAACATAAATAAAACTTGAAAAAAGAAAAACTCAAACTTTAGAGGTCTCATTAAGATGAACACAAGGTCATCATCTAGAGACGGTCATCATCTAGAGACACTCATAATCAAGCTATCATGAGGAGTAAACTAGGCCTTGAAGACCGAAATCAAAAAGAAATAACAAAGGAAAAACCTAAAAGGAAAAACCAAGAAAAGCTCATAAAATCAACACTTTTCTTCAAGAGTAAAGCATATTTGAGTAAAAGAATGATATTAGAATAACTCCCTACCAAGTGTTGAAGGTGAAAGGCTTGGTCTTGAGGTGAGAATGAAAAGAAAATCTTCTCCCAAAGTTAGGAGGAGGTTTCGGCCAAGGAGGTGAGAAAAGGAAAGAAATGTGTGTTGTGTGAGCTTGTGTTTGAGAGTGCAAGCTTTGGTGTTTGAGTGGTGGTTTATGGTGGTTGTGTGGTGGTTTAAGGTTGTGATATGGTGGCTCAAAGAGAAAGATAAAGAAGATGAAGGAGAGAACTCTTTGAAACTTTGAGAGAAAATGAGAGAACTTGCAAGAATGCTTGAATTTAGCAAATGATCCAAAGATTCTCACAAGTTCATTTGCATATATATTTATAGAAAAGCAAAACAATGGAGGATGAATGGAGAGGGAGGGCTGGCCGTAGCTTTTCATGCCCATGGGGAGAGAAAATATCTCTTTGTTGTGGTCATTCAAGAGATGGTTGGAAGTATGGTGAGTATGGTGCAAGGTAAGGTGCAAAGTATGGCGTTAAGCATGGCTTAAGGTATGGGCCTTGAGTGCAAGAATTTCATCATGTGAAGAATATGGAGAGGTGGGGGTTCAGCCATGGCAGCCAATGGAGAGGGAATTTGTGTCATCTAATTGTGGTTTAGGGGTGTATTTAGGTGCATCTTAGATTAGGTTTAAGATTAGGAGTTGTTAAGTAAGTGTTTAGAACTAAGTAAGTAATTAAGGATCTCAAGACATGGTTAGGGAGTATTTATTGCTATTCTATTCATTTTCATGCAACCTCTCATAGCAATTTAAAAGAATGAGACAAACATTTTTCCCCCACTTTAACACAGTAGTCTAAACCTTCACTCCTTCAGCCAGTATAACTCAGTCATACTCTTAAGATGATCATCAAAACGAAATGTCATGGAGCAAGGAAAGACTATCTAAACATACGAGAGACTTGAAGCTTTACAAAAGCGAGCTCCATCCACAATACTTTTATCTCACTTTATGGGAGAGGGCCTAGCTAGACTTAGAAGCCTCATGAACTCTAGTAAGTCGAGTACATGTATGGGCTATAGGTGGCACTCCACCAATTGAAGGAATAAACTAAATTAGGACATGAACAAAAATTAAGACAAGAAATAAGAATACCATTGTGACACACACATACAATAATACATTCCCATAGGCCTTTGATAGTATCATGCCTTATGAAAATGGGCCGGCTTCCATGTACATAGTCGTGATTCTACTAAAAGACACTTACTCCAATTAGTCTCAGGAAAAACCTAGAGCTTTGAAACCAACTTTGTCACGATCCAATTCGGACCGTGACTAGCGCACAGGAAGCATGTTCCCTAGCTAACCTTAAGACATAAAATTTTTCCACAAAAACGGCCATAGTTTCCTCTATTTTTTGACATCCCCAAACACAAACCTTGTAAAAACACATTCTCACAACAACCAATACCACAAACACAGCCAGAGTACTATATCTATATATATATATATATATATATATAAGTCTTAAAATAAGATTTTCTCATCAACTACATCATATTAAATTCAAGCATAAGTTACCATAAAACTTATTAATCCATAATATTTAGATTTAAAAAATAAACAAAGATACGATGTGATCCTATTCAAGTACATATATAGGAAAATATAACATAATACATTGTCATCACATTTAAATATCTATTAAAATAATTTTTAAAACATAATTTATCCCTGATTCTGCCTGTGACAAAAATGAGCAACATCTATCATTAAAAGCAAGGGACACTTCCCTCAATATGGCCCACGGATCAAGTGGGCTTACCAAAATAAGGGGTCCGAAAGCTACTAGACCAGAGGGGATTTGAACTTGGACCGGCACTTGAATTTGAAAAAGAGGAAAGGTAACAGAGTGAGTATTATAACTCAATGAGTAGATAAAGCATCCATAGCCTACATGAGACAATATCAAAATCAAACCAATAATATTAGAAAGCTATATAAATAATATGGGAAAAACATATCCATAAATCAAAATAACTATGGGGAAGTGGTCTCGAACAGGAAATTCCATCAGGATTACACATTCGAGCGGCCATTACCTTGTGTGATCCCACCTTTCATTAAGAACCACAAACACGTGGACCTACACTCATCTATCATGTACCATTCTTATATAGTCATGTAACACTCATCAATCAAGATGCACCCTAGTTAACGCCACCTGTCGTTAGCTGTAGTTCTTGTCTCAAACATTCCCAAAATAATTATAAATTAACCAATCATTTTCATATTTCAGTACATTTTCCAATTATTTTTATCCAAATGCCAAATACAGGCATTGCTATAAGCATATCTCAATTCCAATCACTTTCCAGTCCATCAATACAATTGGGATGCAACCCATAAATCAGTTTTCAAATTCTAAAATTCATATATCCATCATATCTAGATAATTGTTCTTGAACTATTATATAAAACATTTTATTTGTTTCATGTGGTCCTTAAAAAATGTTTATTTTCAATTAACAACAATAAATAAATTTTGTTAGATACTTGAATCATACAGATTTGTAAATAGGGAATAACAGGAATTCAATAAAATTCATAAATAATTTATAGATAAAGAAATTAACTATAGATGCTAAGCCTACCTAAGGAATTCGAGAGCACTCCTCAAGCTAACAAAAATTCCCGATTGGCATCCAATTGCTCTACAACTCTAGAAACAAGACAATAACAATATATGTGAGTTAACAATGTCACCAATTAACATACGTGAGCTTTACATAACAAAAACTCCAATTTCTACACCTTAGGGTTCCCAAAACAAACCAATCCTTCATAACTATTCATAGGAAGCTCAGTAGGAGTAAAAGATAATTATTGAGGCTTACCCAATCTGCCAAGAGCAAGAAAAGAGGGAAGGAACACTTCAATCCTTGAGTCATAGCAATGTCCTTTCTCTAGAGAGATAAATAGCCATGCAAACGTGAGAGAGAAACAGAGAGAGCAAGAACGGAGAGAGGAGGATGAAGTTCAGGCCGCTGGTGACATTCTCGCGGTGACGGTAGTAGTAGGATGGTGGTGGCTGGAGGTTGTTGGAGGAGGAGTGTGGGGGAGAGAGGGGGACCATGAGGGAAAAGAGGAAAGAAAGAGGGAAAAGGAAAAAAAAAAAAGAGAAGAGGAAGTGAGGGGGTGGGCTCCATGAAAGTAAAAGAAAAAGAGGGGAGAGAGGAAGGAAACAAAAAAAAAGAGAACAAGAAAAAAAAAGAGTAGGTTCTACCAATGTTGTGTTACTAAGTCTAAATCTAATTCAATGTCAAAATTCGATCCCATTTTTTTTCATGCTCAATTAATTTTAATACAGGAACAAATTTTCATTTTTGGGTCATCACACTTTCAACCTTTGAACCAATGTCTAACTGGTTTGATATTTGGTCCAGTTTTCTCTTCTTTGGTCTAAGTCGTTTCCAGACTCTAGACCTTGATGAGCAAACTGGTCTACTTCGACCCGTAGGCAATAGCCACTCCCCTAACTGTAATGTACTTCTTTTTCTCTTTCTTGCCAGTTCTCCGCAACCTGTTGGAAATATGAAAGTTGGATGAGTATTCTAACAAATGAAATCAAAATCATTTACAGCCATATCAGTTATAAATTTTCCTGCTCATACATTTTATAACAAATACATAAATCCAAAAGCATTGACTTTCTTTATTCCAAACAAAGGTATTCAATTTCTCTACCGGTAAGTTTCCTTTTAATGCTTAAATAAATTATTTGCTTTGTGTTTTGATGAAAATGGATCACCTCATATGAAATTTCATACAATTTAGTCATCATTAATTCTCTTGTCATGTGTTTTCTGTGTCCTATTTTCTGAATTAATGGTAGAAGATTACGCAATAAAAAGTTTCACATTAGAAGATCCTTTTTTGTACTTAGATACAGTTGGATAGATAGCCTTAGGCGGTTAGTCAGTTACAGCTACATCTTGCTAGTGTTGTATATCAGTCATTGTTCTAATTTTAGGTAGCTAAGTTGTGGTGTGATTTTGGTAGATTAGTTTGTACTTATCACTCTTGTCGTTGATAAAGGTGTCAGGCTCTGAGGTTGGAGAGAAAGAGAGAGAGCTGAGAGAATTGAGTAAAGGAGAGAATAGTGAAATGTGAATTCTATTCTTGATGATTCATCGAACCGAGTATGATACACATATATATACTGAGAGTGACATCACTTGATTTATAAAAGAAACCAATCCTCACTACTAACCGAATACAATGGTAACAGAAATTAATTCAGTTGGTAACAGAATCTGTGAGTGTGAGCTTATCCCTAACATATGCCCTCAAATTCATGGGTGAAGGATGAACTCTGAGCTTGTCTCTGAGGTGAATAAACTGAGCAATGGAGTGATTGAGAACGTATATCAGCAGAAGAAGGTATATGGGAAATGAACATTTTCTTTTGAACAATTTTATCTCTGACAAAGAAGGGTTCTAATTCAAAGTGCTTAGATCTATTATGGAGAATTGGATTGGCAGCTAGAAGGACTGCACTTTGACTGTTTGAGTGTGATATCTCAAATACAAAATTTATTAATATATGAACTACTACTACTACTACTATTATTATTATAATATAAGTATTATTATTATTATTATTATATATATATATATATATATATATATATGTGTGATAAGTAATTATACAAGCAGTATATTTATGTAAGTATTATTATTATTATTACTATTATATATATATATATATATATATATATATATAAGAAATAGTTTGTGCAACACGTTGCTAAGTAATTATACAAGATTATTATATTATATATATATATAAGAAAAAGTTTGCGCAACACGTTGCTATGCATCATCACGTTTTATATATATATATATTTATATATATATACAAGACACCTAAACGACAACTTACGCGGAATTTCACTCCGTTCCGCGTCTTGCTTCGAGTTGTTTTTTTTAACCTATACTGCTAATATATATTTGGCATATCATAACAGTCTTAAGTAATTTTTTTAAGAACCCTAGCCGCAAAGGAATTTTTCCCTCAAGAGAAAAACGTGGTTTCTCTCAATTTTCTTCGATCAATCTCTTCTGGTAAGTGATTCTCATGGAATTTAGCCAATTCCTTCCTCTTTTTATCTAGTCTGAGTTTGGGTACTGTTAGACATCGTTTTCTCATAACTTTCTTCTTCCCTATCATCCCAAACTAAGTTTGGGCGATTAAATTAAATTGTTAATGTTTTTATTATATTGTTTGGCAGTTATTGGTGCCAATCCTACTCCCCAGAGTCAAGTTGTCAGTGGAAGCGCACTCCCAATTGTCAACGGTAAGTGGGTAGTTGCTCATGGTTATAATTTAGCCATTAAAGATAATTTATAAATTGATTATTATGATTATTATTGCTATTATCATGAAAATCGTATTTTAGAAACCTCATGGGAGCGTTGTTTGTTGTATGATTGTCAGAAGGTGTCAGCATTTCAAATTATATTATATTTCAATAACATATGATTTTATATGGCATTATATGAATTTTCTTATTAGAAAATAGGTTGATATTTATCATAAGATGTGAGCAACAAGTAAGACATGATCAAATAATTTATACGAATATTAGAAAATATTATTGTTATTTATTTAGCACTATATGATCCAGTTAGCTATTATAAAACAATTAAGAAGATAAAATAGTTAATAACTATTTAATAGTTACCATATGGATAGCAATTAGAATAGCACGAATAGAATTGATGTTGTGCAAATTTTAATTATACATGTAGAGCCCAGCTTGATAGTAGAACTCAGTTAAGTAACTTGTATAGTACCCAATTAAAATATGAAATAATAATGTTTAGCATGATAAGATTTAGCTAGTTGACGTAGAGTAATTAATAGCTAATTATACAAATAGATTAATATATATACTTATAATTTATTATATGAATGACATCTAGAATAATAAGAATGTCTAAGTAATAGTTAAAATTTTATTTAATAATTATTCATGACATAACTCAGTCAAATAATAGAAGTTAATCAATAGTTTTTGCAGCCTTTATGATTAAATTATAAATTAATTATTTAAGTATCAGAAGTGTTCAGAATAGCAAGATTAGTTTCAGTTTTATAGGTAGAATTTATCTATTGTCAGTTCCTAAAATTAATTTATATAGTGTGAGGGAATCCAATATTTTTTTTAGCAATAATAAAATGGATAAATTATAATTAAAAGTTCGCAGTTAAATTCTTATTATTATTATTAGTATTGCTATTATTGTTGCAAGTGGAACAATTTCTATGATGAAATATTTAATGATGAAATTGTTATTTCATTAATAGCAAGTAGAAAACAAGGAATAAGTTACAGTGTTTGAAATTATTGTTGATTTAGTTAGTTTATGTATGTTGAGATTAGTATAGTAGAATTATAGCATGTCTTGGAAATGTCGTTAACCTTGGTACACCCGGCTGCCAAGGAGACGGTGTACCAAGCGGCCATGGAGGCATTCTTATGAGATTTTAACCTCGGTATATCTAGCTGCCAAGGAGGTGGTATACCAAGCGGCCATGGAGGCAATCCTATAAGACTTTAACCTTGGCATACCTGGCTGCCATGGAGGCGGTATATCAAGCGGCTATGGAAGCAGGCTTTTCAAAAACCAGAGAAGTTCGGGACCTAGTGAGGTGCCCAAAGAGAACAGAGTTACTTACAGACAGCTATTATCATTCTTATGTATATATATTCATCATGTTTAGAGTACTGTTATTTATGATTCAGACATATCACAGGATACAGTCCTTAAGAGGACAAACCCATAAGTAAATGTTTATGATGCAAGTGAATGCGTATTGAATATGAATTTAGTTTTAAGTTAATTTCCTTTAAATTGGATTTTACATAGTTAAGATGAGAGTCGATTTGAACATCAACAAATATTATTAGTATATAATTATTTGCATATCCATGTTGTATGTATTATTGCTATGTAGTTTTTTTTGTTGTCCCATGTGAGCTGTGGGTGGCTATCTGCTCACTGAGTTTTGATGAACTCACCCCTCTCTTTTTCCCCCCATAGATACAGCTACAAACTCAGTTGCATCACAGAATCCACTTCAATAGTGTTCCAACATCTTTGGTGAGCTTTGCTTCGGAGTGAAGCTTATTGTACGTTATGTTAGTTTAGTAGTGCTCCAGTAGTTGTGTAGGCAGGATCCCGGACATGCATAATATGGTTTCATTTATTTAATTGATAATAGTTATTCTATTTAATTATGATTGGCTTCGGCCCAGATTAAGGTTATTAAGCAGTTTTATATTCAAGATTTAAGTTTTGGAACGTTTTCAGAATTATGGAATTTAGTAATATTTGAGATATTTGGGATATATATTTTTACTACTTATGCATTTTAGCTAGTCACGTTATCAGAGGCTTTTGTGGGGACCCAATCCCTCACGTGCCGGTCACGTTCCCTAGGTGGATCATGACATTGAGAATATACGAGGAGGATGAGTACATTGGAGATTCAGTTCTATACAAAGGGACTGCAACCAACATGACTGCTGCTAAGCTTCTGAATTCTGCTTCTGTATTGGACCTCGAGACTGCATTTTCCTTCTTTGTTGACCATGATAGCAGATTGGATCCAAGGAAGACACACAACCTGTAGTGGACTTTCTGTCATCAAGGTAATATCTCTAATCCAAGTCACAAAATTCTGTGAACTTGAAATCTAATAATGGATGAAATATGATGCCATGATGGAAGGTTCCACTGATGTATCTCGAAATACTTTTAACAGCATACCTGTGACTATCAAGAAGGCCATGGATATACTGACTAACTTTGCCAACTTAATAGGAAGTTTTTAGCCTAGCGAAGGTTCCACCGATGTATCTCAAAATTCTTTTGATAGCATGCCAGTTACTATCAAGAAGGCTATGCATATACTGACTAACCTTGCTAACAGAGTAGGAAGCTTTTAGCCTAGTGATGGTAGCATACTGCTGTGCACCTACTATGGATCTATAAAGCGATGGCAAAGAAAAGGAAGTGCTACCTGCTGCAGTTAATTTTAAGGAGCTCACCATAGGAGTTGGGATGGCCTCAGAATCCATAGCTTTATGAAGCAAATCCGAAATATACTTAGCTTGGGAGAGATGAATAGAACCAGAACATGAGTAGGAGGTTTCAACACCAAGAAAATAGTGCATGTTGCCAAGGTCCTTTAAAGTGAAAGTGCCATGAAGATCAGAGATTAGGGATCCTGTAATTAGGATGTCATCAAACATACACTAATATGTAGATAGAAGAGGCTGGTGTGACTCAAAACGAACAGAGAGGAATCACGCTTGGTGTTGACAAATCCTAATTTCAATAGAGCAGTTTTCAATTTGTCAAACCAGGCCATAGGTGCCTGTTTAAAACCATAGAGGGACCGTTTTGTTTGCTCACCAAAGTGGAGCCAGCAGCTGTCGATCCTTCAGGCTGAGCCAAGAAGACCTCCTCAGTTAAATCTCCATTCAGAAATGGATTACTGAAGTAACACTGCCTTATTTTCCAGCCTTTTGAGAGAGCAAGTCACAACATGAATCTGACAGTAACAGGCTTCACAACTGGACTGTGTGTGTCTGTGAGATCAAAGCCCTCTCTTTTGTGAAAACCTTTTGCCACAAGTCTTGCCTTATACTTGAGGATGCTTCCATAAGCATTCTTTTTTATTCTAAATATCCACTTACACCCAATTGGAGTGCGGGTAGAGGGAAGAGGGACTAGATTCCAGGTGTCATTCTTTCATTAGAGCATCATATTCCTCCTACATGGCCTTCTTCCAGTGAGAAGATGTTAACGCCTGAGCTGCTGAGGTTGGTTCAATCTGCTGAAGATCAGGGAGTCATTAGAGTAGCTGCATAAGACTTGGGTTTACGGTGATACCATTCTTTGCTCTTTTGAGCATAGGATGGCAATTAATGGCAGTGGCAGTGGAAGGAGGCCCAACAGCAGTAGATTCAGGGAGTGTATCAGTGACAAATACAGTAGAAAGGTGCTCAACAGAGCCGGGTGCAGGCTGAGAGGGTGGCTGAGAGATAGGCAAGACTAATTCAAGGCTAGCACTTGGGAAGGAGTCAGCATTCACAACAGAAATAAACCTGGTACTAGACAAATTAGGATTGCAAACATGAGGAACATTCTCATTAACATTCCTAGGGGCTAATTGAGATGAAGTGGATGCAGAAATGACAGGTATAACAGGAATAATAGGCTGTATACCGATAGATATAGAAGGGGCCTGCAGGAATTAATTCCTTGGAAGGAAAGATAGTTTCATAAAAAAATACATGTCTAGAGATATAAATTCTACCATTGGGTGATGGGCATTTGTCCCCTTTATGATTGGTTACATAGCCAAGAAAAGAGCATTTTTGGGGACTAAGTTGAATTTCTGTGGGCTATAAAGTCTCTAGAAGAGATAACATGCACAATAAAAAATTCTAAAGGTGCTGGAAACTGGTTTTTGGTTAAAGATGGTTTGATAGGGAGATAAATTCAACCACCGATTCAACCATCAAGTGACCACCTGCCTCGCAGTATCGGGTCAAGTTTTATAATTATTAAAAAAAAAATGTCAAATCATGCTATACTTTCTCGAATTTCTATTATTCAATTGTAAAGGCATAAAAATTAAACTAAGTGTGTGTTTGGTTAAAGGATAAAAATGGGATGTAAATTTTAATGGATGAATTACATGTATAAAATTACATATGAAGTTCATTCATGCAAATTTTAACCCCCATTTTTTACTCCCCAACCTAAGAGTATGTTTGGTCATGGAGTAAAAATAAGGATAAAATTTTCATGGATCAAATTCATATATAATTTTACATATAAAACTTATCCATAAAATTTTCACCCTTATTTTTACTCCTCAATCAAATACACCCGAAATGTTAACTGCAAAATACAAATCTGAATCTGCATCTTATGTCAAAAATTTGATATCTCGGTGACATCTCTCCATAAATTGCCAAGTCAAACGTAGCATAAGGAGAAACAAATGTCACCAGATTTTTTACCTCCATCAGTAGCAGCATGACTTGCCAAGCATGACATTATAGAATCTGAACCGGAATCCGCTTTTGAAGGTGCATGACAAGACAGGTCCATGGCTTTGGAGTCCAAACCCCACCTCATTGTATATAAATGACCATAACATGAACCTAAATGCATAGCAAAAAAAAGTCAAGAGTAGAATGACTCTAGCTGAGTTAAAAAACGAGGGAAAACAATCAAATAGTAACACAAAATTTAAAAAAAAGAAGAAGAAAAAGAAATAAAGAAGGAAGCAAAACCCTCTTGGATGATGTCACTTGTGGATGCAAATTTCCTTGAAATTGATTCCCAACTCTTGTCCAGAAGTTCTTGCTCACATGAGTGCATAGAATTTTGGTCACTGCTGTGATCATTGTATACCAGTAAATCCTTTCCTTTGTCTTTTGACAAATCTGCACTACCTGATGTGAATAAACTTCTCTCAATCTAATAAATAAAGCTCCAATAAATAAAGCAAGGAAAGAAACCAAAAGGGTAATTCCACAAGAGCCAAAACTTTAATTTTAGGAATTAGCTGGGTAAAGTGATTGTTTTGTTTGTATTCTTATATTTTCATATTGATTGAGTTATGAATAACCTTCTCACATTTATGACAAGTTGTTTCCAAATATCATCGAATCACACGAGATAATTCATTGAGTATTTTTTTTAGCCATATAAATTAAAAAAATATATTCTATAAACTTTCTCAAAGTACACATTCTAGTGTTAAGATCACAGGTCACAATTTAGATGAGAGAAGTAACTATTTCCAGCATGTTTTTTAAAGCAAATGTAAGGCATATTAGTCAAATTAAAAGACAAAAAATAGTAATAAAAATCGAAACAAAAAAAAGAAAAGAAAAAGTTCACTTACATATTTGAAAATTAAGTCAGCCTGTGATAAATCCAAAACTAGATTGTTATGTTGTGTTTTGGTAGTAACCCTGTAGGCAGAGACCCCTTGGCGGAATCACCCAAGCAGGACTCCTATGTAGGAGACCTCGGCGGTGAAAGCTTAACTAGCCCTAGGCAGAGACCTCTAGGCGGGACTCTTGGGTGGATCATCCCAGTGGTGATGGCTCCCCTGGGCGAAGGCCCTAGACGAGACTCCTGGGCCGAGAAACCTTAGGTGGGGGCCCCTTGATGGAGACTCCTAGGCAAAGACCCTGGTGGTGATGGCTCAACCACCTTTGGGCAAAGAAACATTAGGCAGGGACCTCTCGGCAGAGACCCCTTGGCGAGACTCCTAGGCTGAGACCCTAGCAATAATGGCTCGATTACCCCTGGGCGGAGAAACCTTAGGCAGGGACCTCTAGGTGGGACTCCTGGGTCGGGACCCTATGGAAGGTGTATGTTGAGGAAGTATGAAGCCTCATTTCATTCACATCAGTTCACCTCATTACCCGCAGGACAAAACCACCCGTTCAACCAATACACAGGTGACATAGAGCGTCATCTACTCCCCCCTACTCTTACCAATAAATAGCTGGTGAAAGAAAAAGCATGGAGAAAAAGAGTTGTGTAGTCTGTCTATCATCCAAGCCTTTCCACTTCAATGAGGTCCATGGTTCGAATTTTGTTAGGAATACTTCAGGTTTGGGCAAGTTTATTCCAGGAGGAACAGAATTGGGCCTGTTATTGGGCCAAAAATGGAAAATGCAGTAGTAACTACAACTAGTTAAGATATGGGACGATTGGAGGCATTGGAAGCCGATCGCGACGGTGCTTCGTTGTCGCGCTTTGAACCGCATCATGAACTGTGCAAGGACGATTCGCATCGCGATGGACATTCAAGTGATAAGGCATGATGGCACGATAATCGCCGTGAGCGGAGGCGCGATGAGGCTTGCGGAAGTTCCAGCGATGGCGACGGATCTCTGATTGGGAATCAACGACAACGTCCACTTGAACAGTGGCGCCATATTTATGTGCGCTTGTTTCACGGTGACAGTGCGTATACTTGGATCGATGCAATTGAAAGATATTTTCAGATTCATGAGATCCATGAGCCTCAGTGTTTGTTTGTGGCCAAGATGCTAGGTAAGGCCCAAGTCTGGTACCATTGGTGGGAGAGTTCTTACCATATCTAAGCTGGATGAGCTTTAAAGACGCACTTGTGCAACTCTTTCAATCGGAACCAGTTCAAAATCTATTCAAGGTGCCGCTCAACTTGAAACAAGATGGTTCGGTGCGAGAATATTGGGAAAATTTCGAGCTTCTTGCTAGCTCCCTTAAGATTTCAGAAAGGATATTTTTGCTTGGCATGTTCCTCAATGGATTAAGACCTGAAGTACGAGCTGAACTCAAGTTACAATCCTTCTCCACTCTAGATGAATTAATGAATAGAGCGGAATTAGTAGAAAGTCGCAGTAAAATGTTGTTGAAAGTAGCGAATAGACCTGTTTCTTGATATGATAATATGGGCAACATGTTTGGGCGAGGTCAAGGACCAGTTTTAGGGGGCCCTGCACCTACTACCAACATCCATAGTTGTAAGGAGGATGGTAAAAATGGACCAGGCCCTGGTTGCAGAGGGTTTAGGACCTTATCAGATGATGAATATAGGGACAAACAAGCTAAAGGATTGTGTTTCCTTTGTGATGAACTGCTTCACACCTGACCACATATGTAAAACTAAGGGCTTAAGGCTTATGGTAATGGAGGAATATGCGAATTCAGGGGAGAGTGAATGGCATGATGCTAATGAGGAATTAGGGGAGGAAATTCTCGAAGTACACCACTTGGAATTCAAGACTATGGGAGGGCAGAATAGTCAGCATTCTATTAGAGCTTGGGGACTTGTTAAAGGATGCAAGTGATTGATCCGAGAGCCTCTCACAATTTTATTGATCCGAGCTTGGTAGCTGATGCTCACTTGGTCATTTCAGAAAATACAGACTTCGTGGTAACCATAGCAGGGGGTAACCAAATTTCAGGAACAAGGAAATGTAAAGATGTACAAGTTCAGTTCCCCAACCTGATGATGACTCAAGACTTATCTGTTTTCTCCTTGGACAACTCTGAACTAGTGTTGGGGCTGGCATGGTTAGACACCCTGGGGGATACAGTTACTAATTTTGGCAAGTAGCGCATTACCATCAATATGGGGGCAGATTGGGATATGTTACAGGGGGATTCTAAGTTGTGTTATGCTGGTACAGCATTGAGGGCAGCTTTGAAGGGAATTCAGGAGGAGGCTACAGGTTTTTTGGTATAGTTGTGGCCCATTTTGTACAAGACAGAGGTGCAGGAAGCTGTCCCAACTCAAATACAGCAGGTACTAGATTTGTTCCCCATGATTTTTGAGACATTACTGGGCCTTCCTCCTCATAGGAACCATGACCATGCAATCACCTTGAAGAAAGGTGCAAACATTCCAAATTTGAGGCCTTACCATAATCCTCACTATCAAAAAAATGAGATAGAAAAGCTGGTACAAGAGATGCTTATGGCAGGAATTATACGGCCGAGTGTCAGCCCATTTGCTAGCCCTATCCTCTTGGTTAAAAAGAAAGATGGGAGTTGGCGATTTTGCCTTGACTATAGAGCACTAAACCGAATTACAATTTCGGAATTACAATTTCGGACAAGTTCCCAATCCCCATTATTGATGAGCTACTTTATGAATTAGCAGAGGCAGCCCTTTTTTCAAAACTTGACCTTAAGTTCGGGTATCACCAAATACGTATAGTGGAGGAGGACGTGGGCAAACCACTTTCCGCATATATGAGGGCCACTATGAGCTCCTTGTCATGCCCTTTGATCTCACCAACACTCCCTCAACGTTCCAAGCATTGATGAATGACATTCCCAGACCTTTCCTCTGCAAGTTCATTTTGGTGTTCTTTGATGACATCTTGGTCTATAGTAAGGCGGAGGACAAGCATGCTCAACACTTGGCTGAGGTGTTTAGGGTGCCGCAGCAGCATCAACTGGTATTAAACAAGAAGAAATGCGACTTTGCAGTGAGACAAGTCGAGTATTTAGGCCATATTGTGTCTGCTGCTGAAGTTTCAGTGGATCCTAAGAAGACAGAAGCCATGAAAATGTGGCCAGTTCCCAAAGATTTGAAAGGATTGAGGGGGTTTCTTGGGATTAACTGGTTACTATAGGCGTGTTTTGTGCAAGATTATGGGGGGATTGCAAGACCATTGACTGATCTAACAAAAAAGGACTCATTTGTTTGGTCAGACCTTGCTCAACAAGCCTTTGACAAACTCAAAAAAGCCATGGCAGATTTATCAGTACTTGCTGCCCTAGATTTTTCAAAACCATTTGTGCTGGAAACGGATGCTTCAAGCCAGGGGCTAGGGGCAGTTTTATCTCAAGAAGGGAAACCAATAGCCTTGCTCAACAAGGCCCTTTCTAAGTGTGCACAACTGAAGTCTGTTTATGAACGCGAACCGACGCCAACTGTGTTGACAATGCAGAGATGGCACCAATACCTCCTTGGCCATCACTTTGTGATCATGACTGATCAGAGGAGCCTCAAATTCTTGACAAATCAAAGACTATTTGGGGAAGAACAGCTGAAATGGACCTTGAAATTAATGGGGTTAGACTTTAAAATATAATACAGATCGGGTTTACAAAATAAGGCTGTTGATGTGCTTTCCTGCCAGATGATGTACCAAGCATTCTTTATAATGTCAGCTAACATTTGGGAGACAATTGAGGCTGAAATTGCAACTGATTCTCATTTGCAGTCCATTATCAAGGGGCTGCAACAGGGGTCCACCAATTTCCCAGGGTATAGCTTGAAAAATAGCCGACTTTTTTTTACCAAGGACAGGCTGTGATCCCGCAAAATTCATCTCAGATTCCAGCACTGTTAGCTTAGGTGCATGAATCAACTTCAGGGGGTCATTCCGGGTTTTTCTGCACACATAAGTGACTAGCAGCAGGCTTTTATTGGAGGGGTATGCGGTGCCACGTCAAAGATTATGTCACTAGTTGCCATGTTTGTCAAACTAGCAAGTATGAGGCTCTCTCTCCTGCCAGATTGTTGCAGCCATCGGAGATTCCTTCTCAGGTCTAGGCTGAGATCTCCATGGATTTTATTTCCAGACTACCATGTTCGAAAGGTAAGGATATAATCATGGTGGTCGTTGATAGACTAACGAAATACGCACATTTCTTACCCTATCCCATCCATTTACGGCTAAGGAAGTAGCCCAACTTTTTGTTAAGGAGATAGTTCAGCTCCATGGTTTCCTACTGCCATTATATCTAACTGGGACCCTATTTTTCTCAGTCACTTCTGGTCTGAATTGTTTCTGGCTGCAGGAACCAAACTTAATATAGTACGTCTTATCATCCTCAAGCCGATGGTCAAACAGAGGTGACTAACTGCTGTTTGGAAACGTACTTATGTTGCTTTGTGAGTTACAAGCCTAAGCTATGGGTAGATTGGCTTAATTGGGCTGAACATTGGCTGAATACTTCCTTTAATGCTTCTACAAAGACAACCCTTGTTTAGGCACTCTATGGCAGACCCTTCCAGTACTCTTCAAGGGTGATACTTACCTTTCTGAAGTACCTGAAGTGTAGTCCTTGATGACAACAAGGGATGAGACCTTGGCTTAGTTAAAATCTCAGCTGCATCTTGCTCAGAAGAAAATGAAGCACTTTGCTGATAAGCACTGGCGAGAGGTCCAATATATGGAGGGAGATTGGGTTTATTTGAAATTCTAGCCTTATTGAATGAACTCCTGGCGAAACGACCCAATGAGAAGTTGAGTCCCCGGTTCTATGATCCATATCAGGTGCTTGAAAGGATTGGACCAGTAGCATATAAGTTGGCACTTGGCACTTCCACTGTCTTGCAACCTTCACCCAGTTTTTCATGTGATAAGGCTCAAGAAGGCTATTCCCCCCTCCCCCCCAAATAGGTTCAACCCTTTGAGCTTCCAACAGGTTTGATAGAAGATGGTGTACTGCATGCTGAGCCTCAGGATGTGCTGCAGGTCCGAGTGAATGATACAGGTGCTATGGAGGTCTTAGTTAAGTGGGTAGGGTTGCCTTCGCATGACAACTTCTGGATGGTCCTCAGTGCCTTTGTGCAACAATTTCCCCATGCACACCTTGAGGACAAGGTGGATTTACAGGGGACGTAGTGTCAGGAATACTTCCCAGTTTAGGCAAGTTTACTCCAGAACGAACAAAATTGGGCCTATTATTAGGCCAGAAATGGAAAATGTAGCAGTATCTACAACTAGTTAAGAGAATAAATGAGAGGGAATATTAGTCAGGTAGGGGATAAGAGTATAAATAGGAGAGGAATAAAGGTGGCTAGTGTAGATTTCATTCATTTGTAACTAGTTTTGAGACTGAGGAATTCTCTTTCTCTCCAGGGTTCTTCTTGTACAAACACATTTGGGTCCTTGGAGATTTTTCAGGTCCAGTAATCAATAAAGCATGCCTATTTTTGTTATCCTTCAGATATCAGTCTCATCAAATTCCCCCTTCCCCCTACCCCCATACAACAATGAATTTCACACTTCCTTTCTTCTTTCTGCCCCATCCTCCCTCTTGCAGCTTTACACGCCTCTTATTGCAATATTGAAACCCCATGTAAAATAGTAGGTACCATAGCAAATGCTATGTTTGAATCTATGTAAGTGCAATAACCACACATTATGAAGTAATACTCATTCATGAATATTAATCAAAACTTCATATATCTCAGCAATTACAAAAAAGTTTTACTTATATCTATTAGTTGGTCACCCATTCAGCAACAACCAACCTGTTTACACAAAACTTTTCTTAATCACAAATTTAATTTATAACATTTTATGTAAACTTATTAGTCACTTAGAAAATTTATTATTCACTTAGAACCATAGCCACTAATAACAGAAAATAATAAACTTTGCATAACAAATGGCCATTGTAAAACAATATTTACTTTATTGATTTCATTGATAAGATGCATGGTAAGCAAAGAAAATGACAGAAAGCACTGAATTGAGATTTTAGCTTTGAAACTTTAGGATGATGACTGTGAGTGATATTTGGATAGGAATTAGATAGCAACAGTACTATGAGTTAACGACAGTCAATTCGTTAACCATGGTATACCAAGTTGCCCACCAGGGGCATCCACGAGAGACAGTTAAAATCTTAGTTAGATGCTCTTGTTTGCAAGGGACTAAGCATCGCCTCATAAATTATTTAGTATTCTGTCTCTTTTTTAATTCCTTTTAACCCTTACAGCTGAAAAACTTATTGGGTTTATGAAAAGTGAGAAAGTTTATCCAGGAAATTATTGATCTAATTCAAAAATTCCATCAATGTGGTTCGAACCCAGTCAGTGGGAGAGGAGTGCAAGCTCACTAACCACTAAGCCAATTGGATTGTTGTGCTCTAGTGCTGCAATAATTATATTTATTATATATTTGATATATTTTTATATATTTAGCTAATTCAACATGTGACTCACCTGTTGAATCAGTAACCCAATGATGTGAACAAGTCAATCAATGTTTCGAGTTTTAAAACTATGCTTACACCCCTAGGGGATATGTTTATTGATAATATGTTAAGATCCATAGCAGAGTAGAGAAAATAATAAAATATAAAGTAGGGAAAATAATAAAATATATTTATGAGATAAACAATGTTATTTACAAAGAGATAGTGCCTATTTATAAGCAAAAAAAAAAGATCAAAACATTAAAAAAAAAATCAATTTAATATCAATCTAAATCGATTCAAAATGTAACTAAATCAATCCTAGATATACCAAAATATTATTTATTCCTAACATTCATATTGAATCAATTATAATCATTAGCCATTCACCGAGAACAAATAACAATAACTTAACAAAATACAATATTCATTCATAAATATAGTCGAAATTTCCTAACTTTAATGCGAAATTTTATTTTCTTTATAACTGTTAGCCACAATGTGAGCAAATAACTACTGAAAGGAACTATAGTAATCTATTTTCTTCCAAACTTCATATATCCAACATATAAATTTAATTATTACAACGGGAAACAACTCATTCAAAATAAATAACCACTTTTTAACAAGCAATATCTACTTACAGATTTGCTTATAAAGGTATTTTTCCTATTAAGTTAAAAAAATTTAAAGTTCTTTGCTCTAAATAAATTTCATATAATTCTTTTTAACAATTTAAATAGTTTTTGTCTTTTTTTTTTTCTGAATAACATCATATCTCCATAAATGAGGAATTTTTGCGTAGTTAAAATTTTAATACCTCATGCATTTAACTACACTAACAATGAATGTGAGTCTAACACCTTTAATAGGGTTTCATCATCTTTGCCGTGAACATATTTATTAAATACGAGATATTAGATTTATGTCAATAATAAAATAAGAATTTTGCTAACTAGTATCCTAAGAACAATGGTTAAGGATATCAAAATAAGAAAGTTTTAGAATCTTTTAGTGGTCCCATATTTTTAAACACAAAAGCTCATATTCTCAATACCAAAGTTTCCTTTTTTGATTCCTTAAATAATGCCCTTACTAGTTAGATAAACCCATAAAATAATATTTATCATGATTAAAAAGCT
Organism: Dalbergia cultrata; assembly: GCA_031216105.1. Lineage (NCBI taxonomy): Eukaryota > Viridiplantae > Streptophyta > Magnoliopsida > Fabales > Fabaceae > Dalbergia > Dalbergia cultrata. The sequence goes on from CM062350.1 coordinate 39,471,430, forward strand.
AATCATGTCATGTAGAGAAATAAATGACCCCTTCACTAGCAAATCTTGACACTAAATCTGAATCGAAATCCACATTTATAGGTGCATCAAAAAAGGCTTCACTATTGGGTTCCTTGTTCAAGTCCAACATTAATGTACTTCTTTTTCTCTTTCCTGATGCTATTCTAGAACCTGTTGAAAATGAGATTATGAAGTTGAAGAAGATACTCTAACTTATGAAGTCAAAATCATTTACAATCATATTAGTTATACATTTCTCTGTATTTACATTTTCTTACAAATGCATAAATCTAAAAAGCAGTAAGTTTCTTTACCCAAAACAGAGGTATTCAATTTCTCTCAAATAATTTGTTTCCTTTTAACACCAAAAAAAAAAATGATTTCTTTTGTGTTTAGACAAAAATAAATAATTCTATATGAAACTTTCAGATAATCTGATCATGTTTGATCTATCACATAATAGGTAGAAAGGAAGAGAACTCAGTAGGATAGCTCCTCATCTTTCTCTCTCAAAAGCCAATTATCTTTCCTCCTTCAAAATTGGGGTGGAAAAAGAATAACCGAAGATTTTAAGTTTATAACTATCAATGTTCTGTTCCATCTCTTTTAACCTTCAAATATATAACTAGCAAATTTCACTTTCATTCCCTCATTAATTTTCCTAACAAATAGAAAGGTAATTTTATTCACTTCTTTTCGTTTTGCTTTTCTTTCCTGCCTCTTCCTATTAATTCCAACCTATTTGATTAGGGGAAAAGACATCCAAGCACACTTAAGTGTATAAAGTTTATCCCATCTATTTATTCAGTTTCTATTTAACAATTTTGTTATATGAAATTGGACTAAAAGATAAATGTAAAACATATCAAAATAAGCTAAATAATTCTAGTGAGAGATAATGCCATAACTTATTTTGTGTAAGTCACATATTTTGATGGATAAATAGTCAATATGATGAGACCTTTTCTTGAATTTCTATTGATTGAATTTTAAGGTATTTGATTAGGGAGTAAAAATAAAAGTAAATTTTTTATAGATAAAATCTATGTGTAAAATTTTATTCCTCAATCGAACACACTCTAAATGTTAATTGCAAAACATAAGTCGGAATCTGGATCTTTATGTCAAAAACTTGATCTGTCGGTAACATCTCTCCACAAATTGCCAAGTTAAACGTGAGAAACAAATGCCAACAGTTTGTTTACCTGCATCACTAGCAGCATTACTTGTGAAGCTTGACGTTATACCATCTGAATCGAAATCCACTTTTGAAGGTGCATGATAAGACAGCTCCTTGGCATCGTAGTCCAAACTGAACCTCAATGTACATAAACTATCATGACATGAACCTAAGATGATTGACCCAAAAAAAAAACCACAGATGTTAAGCAAAATTAGTCAAGAGCAAAACAACTCTGTAAGCAAAATTAGTCAAGAGCAAAACAACTCTTGCTGAGTTAAAAATCGAGGGAAAATAATCAAGAAGTAAGCACAAAAAAAATGAATAAATAAATTACACTAATCTCTCCTGAAATTTAGTGTAATTACACTCAACATCCCTCTATGCTACAAAATTATAATTGAGATCTCTTGAAATTCACTAAAATTACTCGGACCTTCCCTATATTGATTTGTTAATTTAAATGGCTAAAAAATGTGATATATACATAATTATTAATGTAAAATTATAATCCCTCAGCAATATTCAAATAAAATGCTTTTTTTTAATCACATAGAGATAAAACTTATAATCATAACTTATCATTAAAAAAACGAGATTGTACTAGACTGGAAATATGAGCCGAAGACCTCAACCTGCCTAGAGAACTTGGACAAGGGCTCCACAAATCGGCCTCATGGAACTATAGCCCCTTAGAGATTCTCCCCCGATTTAACTAAAGCTATTCCCTAAACCGCCTATAGGATTTCCTATTACTGTCTCATATCTCTTATTACTCCACTATATCTTTTATATTGAGTCTTATCTCCTGTTGATACAAAAATATATCTAATGTCGCCTAAATCCTTAGAGTATCTCCCCTATTCAGGAAAGATCACCACCAAATTTAACATGTGGTCACTTCTCACTACAAAAGGGGCGTGTATGACAATTCTATCACTCACATACTTTACCGCTCTACATCTTGTTCATCCATTGACTTGAGTGTTGGGATGTCTTTGCTCGTACCATGGAGCATTGAAGATACCCCACCCCTCACTCGTACAGATGCCGGAATCACCTGCAGCTTTACCTCTACTTCTAGGTAAAAACATTCACGCCTATCATGAGGTCGGTAAACAAGCCTTCCCACAACCTCAAACACAACTACCATGGCTGATGCCACTAGCCAAAAACAACCCCATCAATAGTCAACCCCCTCCTACTGTAGAGTAACTTCTTGAGACCATATGCAAGCTCTAGGAGGAAAATCGGCACATGGTCGATCATATCCATAGAGGAGATCGTAGACTCTTTCGTCATGAAGGCAGAGGTGATGATAGAACTACCAAGCATGGCAGTTATTGGCTCGATAATGGCAAGCCATCTTACTCCAGATGCACCATATAAAACCCCGAGCCCAATAGTCGACCTAAGCCAATAAACTGTGGCCCCTTCTCAAATGAGCTTATGTAATATCCCAAATACAGAATTTATTATTATTAGAACTATCATTATTACTTATTTCTACTACTACTACTACTACTATTATTATTAATTAGTTATCGTTTTAATTATATTATAATGTATTATAGATATAGGAATATTATAATGTATTATCGTTTTAAAAATATTATTTTTCGTTAACGTGTTGCTCGACGTTAATATTTATTAATATTATAACGTATTAATAATGTTATAACGTTATCGTTTATCGCGTGAAACGTTTAATATTATTTTATTCTAAAATGAGAAGCACGGTTATATGTTTTATTAATATTTTAACGTATTATCGTTTTAATAATATTATTTTCTGTTCACGCGTTACATGATATGTGTTTTTATAACGCTGATTGTTTTGCTTACAGTTTCGTTTCTTTATTTTATACTACTAGTATATTTTTGACACATCATAATACTCCCAAATATTTTTCTAAAAACCCTAGCCGCCAAAGGAATTTTCCCTAGAGAGATAAACATAGTTTCTCTCAACTTCTCCATTTAATCTCTTCAGGTAAGTGATCTACATAGAATTTAGTCAGCTCCTCTTTTTATCTAGTTTGTGAGTTTGGGTACTGTTAGACATAATTTCCTCTCAACAATTTTCCTTCCTACCATCCCAAACTCAATTTGGGTGATAAAAACCAAATTGTTTATATCTTCATTGTATTGTTTGGCAGCTATTAGTGCCATTCTAGTTTCTCAAAGTCAAATTATTAGTAGAAGCACACTCCCGGCGATCAACTGTGGGTGGGTTTAAGTTCATAGCCGTACTTTTGGTCATTATTAATATTTTTCCAGAATTATATAAATTAATTTTAGAATGTTTTATGACAAGAGAAAATGATGTTATGAAATAAGCCAGTTTTAGAAATATTATTACTTTTACAGTTATGATGAAAAATTAATTAATTTAGAAAACTTATGGGACCATACTTGTTGTATGTATGATTTAGATTTATTAATCAGTTATAAAATATTATGAATTCCAGTTTTGTATGAACAGTAAGAATAGTGAAATTATTGCTATTACTTTTTAGCCAATAAATAGTGAGAAACAGATCAGTGAGTTAACGGCTGCAGGATTGATCATTAACCTTGGTACCAAGTGGTCCGCTAGAGGATTAGCTCACCCATAGTAAGGAACCTAGTGAGGTGTCCATTAATAGGACCTAGTTAGGTGCCCATCAAATTAGCCATTGACTCAGATTTAGCTATTCAACTCAGATAATTATCTATAAAATCATTACTGTTTCTCTACTAATTATTGACATAGAATCAGTTAATTTATTGTTTTCAGTACAGTTATATGTAATTATATATAAATATTTTACATCAATTGTTTGTATATGTTATGTATTTTATTGTTGTCCCATGTGGTTTGTGAGTGGAGACTCACTCACTGAGTTTTAATGAACTCACCCCTCTCTTTTTCTTCCCATACAGATACAGCTACAGGTTCAGTTGTACCACAGGATCCTCCTTGGTAGTGCTACAGCTTCTTTTGGTGAGCTTCGCTTTGGAGTGGAGCTTATTGTTGGTTATGTCAGTTAGTAGTGCTCCAATAATTGTGTAGGCAAGATCCCAGACATGTATTATATTATTTTGATTATTTTCAGAATTTCTGTTATTTGTTTAATTATATTTGGCTTTGGCCCAGATTATGAATTTTATGCAGTTTTGTGTTTATAATTTATGTTTGAAAACATTTTTAGAATTACGAAATTTTGGTTAAACTTAAGATATTTTGAATAAATTTGGATTTACTTATGCATATTAGTCAGTCACATTACCAGAGGCTTCCGTAGGGACCCAAATCCTCACGTGCCGGTCACGTTCTCTATGCGGGTTGTGACAGCTTATGGCAACCAACCTCCCTATCCACCTCAAGCTGCCAACCTTCCTGCACCCTTACGACGAGACAGGAGAATACCAGTCTTTTGTCACAATGTTCAAATCCATGATGCTGGACAACGGAGCAACCGACAAGATCCTCTACCAAACTTTCCCCTCATGGTTGGTGAAATCAGCATTCCTCTGGTTCTCTTCTCTCCCCCTAAACTCCATCCACCACTTTGAAGGGCTGACCAGAGCCTTCATCAACAGATTTATTTCTCCAAAATATACATGAAGACCTCGAATTCCTTGGAGCACATTAGACAAAGCCCCAATGAATCCTTGAGGGATTATCTGACCAGATTCAATGAAGAGGCTTCATAGATCCCAAACCTCAATCCAGCGGTCAAACTCCACGAAATCAAAATTGGCTTATGCTTAGGCCCCTTCAAGGAGAACCTAGTTATCAACAGAACTCGGACAGTGCAAGAGCTTTTTGAAAGAGCAATCAGCTACATCAATGCTAAAGAGCTCTGGGCTACCCAGCAAAATAGCTAGAAACAGTCCCAATAGGATGACCTCAACCAGAAGAAGGAAGATAGGTTAAGAGACTAGAGGGGAAGGGACGACTCCCCAAAGTTCCACAATTACGCCCCGCTCAATGCTCGAGCTAATGTCATCCTAAAGAAGATCTACAACAACGGACTTATCAAAAATCCCGAAGGTAACCCTTGACCTGTTCCAAAGGGCACAAATAAGCACAAGAAGTGTGACTACCACAATGCCCTTGGACACTCAACTGAGGAATGCCAGGGCTTAAAAGATGCAATTGAGTGACTTATTTGTGACAGCCACCTCAAACAATTTGTACCAAAGAAAGGGGGTGAAGCCGATAAAGACAAGACTGGCACCACAGGTCCTCATCTTCTTTTGACAACGAAACCCCACCTCAATGTCAAAGGCTAAAAAAAAGACGAGACCGATCAAAAGAAGACTCCAAGATTCGAGGAGTCAATGACCACATTGCAGGAGGATTTGCCGGAGGAGGAGAAACAAGCTCAGTCAAGAAAAGGTCATTGTGAGCCATCAAGTCACTTAAGGCTCATCCCACTCCTCAGGTCTGAAGATTAAAAAAAAAAAATCGGTAATATATTTTGTAGATTCTAATTTTAAAGTCATCGATGAAAATCTACATGATCCTGTCGTAATTTCAATTGTTGCTGGTAATTTCCTAGTTAGGAAAGTTTTGGTAGATCAAAGCAACTTAGCCGAGATCTTGTTCTATACCACATTCAAGAGGATACAACTCTTTGGGGAATCCTTGCTCCTCTAAAACGGTGATCTAGTCGGATTCATAGGAAATCAGGTCAATGTCCTCGACTACATTTGGTTGAGAATAACATTCAGCACAAACCCCCTCACCAAGTCCATTGACCTCCAATACCTCATCATCGACTGTTAGAACCCCTACCACACCATCTTGGGATGTCCTTGCCTCAACGCCCTAGGAACCATTGCCTCAACCCCTTATCTAGCAATGTCCTTGCCTCAACACCCTAGGAACCATTGCCTCAACCCCTTATCTAGCAATGAAGTTTCCCATCTCCGAAACAAAGGTAGGTGAAGTGCATGCCGACCAAAAGGAAGCCAGGCTGTGCTATAACAAATGTCACAAACAGTAGACACCAAGGCCCCAAGAACCTCAGCGGGTCCACTCAATATGTAGATAAATAAATGACTTTAGATTGTTTACCTTCTTCACTAGCAATGTCACTAGCAAATCTTGACACTGAATCTGAATTGAAATCCACATTTATAGGTGCATGACAAAAGGTTTCACTACCGGGTTCCTTCTTCAATTCCAACATTAATGTACTTTCTTTTCTCTTTCTTGATGCTCTTCTGGAATCTGTTGAAAGTGAGATTATGAAGTTGAATAAGATACTCTAACTTATGAAGTCAAAATCATTTACACTCATATTAGTTATAAATTTATCTGTATTTACAGTTTCTTACAAATACATAAATCTAAAAAGCAATAAGTTTCTTTACCCCAAACAGAGGTATTCAATTTCTCTCAAATAATATGTTTCCTTTTAATACAAAAAAAAATATTTCCTTTGTGTTCGGACAAAAATGAATAATATTATATGAAACTTTTAGATAATCTGATCATGTATGATCTATCACATATTCAGTAGAAAGGAAGAGAACTCAGCAAAATAGTTCCTCATCTTTCTCTCTCAAAAGCCAATTATCTTTCCTCCGACAAAATTGGGGTGGAAAAAGAATAACTGAAAATTTTAAGTTCATAACTATTAATGTTTTGTTCCATTCCTTTTAACCTCCAAATATATAACTAGCAAATTTCACTTTCATTCCCTTATTGATTTTCCAAACAAATAGAAAGGTAATTTTATTCACTTCTTTTCCTTTTGCTTTTCTTTCCTGCCTCTTCCCATTAATTCCAACCTGTTTGGTTAGGAAAAAAAAACATCCAAACACACTCAGTCTATAAAGTTTATCTCATCTATTTATTCAGTTTCTACCTACCAATTTTGTTATATGAAATTGGACTAAAAGATAAGTGTAAAACATATCAAAATAAGCTAAATAATTCTAATGAGAGATACTGCCAAAACTTATTTTGTGTGTGTCACATATTTTGATAGATAAGTAGTCACTATGACATGACATTTTCTTGAATTTCTACTGATTAAACTTTAGGATATTTAATTAGGAAGTAAAAATAATGGTAAAATTTTTATATATAAAATCTATGTATAAAATTTTATTCCTGGACCGAACACATCCTAAGTGTTAAGTGCAAAAGACAAGTCTGAATTTGGATCTTTATGTCAAAAATTTGATCTGTCGGTAACATATCTCCACAAATTGCCAAGTTTAAACGTGAGAAACAAATGGCACCAGTTTGTTTACCTGCATAACTAGTAGCATCACTTACGAAGCTTGCCATTATAGCATCTGAATCGAAATCCACTTCTGAAGGTGCATGACAAGACAGCTCCTTGGCGTCGTACTCCAAACTCAAACTCAATGTACATAAATTATCATGACATGAACCTAAGATGATTGACCCAAAAAAAAAAAAAAACAAAACAAAACAAAACAAAACTAAGATGCAAAGCAAAATTAGTCAAGAGCAAAACAACTCTTGCTGAGTTAAAAATCGAGGGTAAATAATCAAATAGTAAGCATAATAAAAAAAAGAATAAACAAATTATACTGACCTTCCCTAAAATTTAGTATAATTACATTCAACATCCCTCTATTTTGCAAAATTATTATTAACAATACCCCACCCCTCACTCACACGGATGCCGAAGTCATCTGCAGCCTTACCTTTATTTTTATGTAAGAACAGGGATATTTTAATTAAGACATGTATCAAATATTGTAAAAATATTATAATTTTATCACTAAAAATCATGTACACATCATATGTTATATATTTTTGTCATTGAAATTAATGAACTAACACATGTATGGGAGGTCAGGATAATTTTGTAAAATAGATGGGTGACAAATGTAATTTACATAAACTTCAGGGGTGGTCAAATTAATTTTCCAAGGAAAAGAAGAAACAAAGAAGGAAGCAAAACCCTCTCGGATGGTGCCACTGCTGGACGCTAATTTAACTGAACTTGATTCCCAATTCTTGTCCAGAAGTTCTTGCCCCCATGAGTGCATAGAATTTTGCTCACTGACGTGATTGTATACCATTAAATCCTTTCCTTTGTCTTTTGGAAAATCTGCACTACCTGATGTGAATAAAGCAAGGAAAGCAACCAAAAGGGTAATAACGATCCAAAGAGCCAAAACGTTTAGGAATTAGCTCGGAAAAGGAATAATATAAATAGTAGATAAGGAATAATAATACACAATTGATATTCTACAGCACAAAATTTAATTTAGTTTTGAAAAGAAAAATTAACTAAATATAAAATAATTTTTTTAATAAGGGCATTTTTGAAATATTACACATAGAGGCAAGTAAATTAATTGCAATGAAAACAAAAGAAAATGTGATAAATGTAAGTTACCTTGGATTAGTGTGATTGAACTTAAATCCCCATGTGACTCTGTGAATCGAATATCCTTCATGTTACTCTGTTTGTTTACATGGACTCCAAATTCTTTCATAAGCGGACACCCGTTGCAGTTACACGCAACTCTATACTCCACATGATTCCATTCATTTTCTGCAAGTTGCTCATCTTCATGTTCGTACTTCATTTGTACTTCAACAATAGTTATATGATCCGCTACATGACTATAAGGCAAGAACGAATAATATTCATATCCATTGATGATCATTTTAGGCCAAGTGCATCTGTTACCATAACAGCCGTCTGATCTGGAAACAGCACATACAGAAATTGAAGGGGGCTTGTTACGAAACCAGAAGGAAATTGAATCTCTGCTACTGTGCTCAAACCATTTTGGAATACTACTTCCTGGCAAATGAAACCTCTTGCAACCAGTACTACCATGTAATTCCTGTTAGTCAAACGTAATTCATAAATTTAACAACATAGATTTGTGGAATTTGAATCAACCTGAATATAAATCAATTTTGAATTAACAAATTAAATTCGTGTGAAAACAGGAATTACCTCATTAAGTAGCTTGCTTCTACACAACGGAGTCAGGGACGTGCAGTTTGCTGCAATGAACATTTTTATGTTCGGTGGAATCGCTCTAATTTCTCTAAGTTTCTTGCAATCATTCAAAGTTAGTTCCCTCAACGAGCAGAGTTCTTTGATGCTTTCAGGAAGAAAGGTGAAATCATTCCCGGACAGGTCTAACTTTACCACATTGCAAAACAAAGCAAGAACTATTGGAACGGATTCATCAAGCATATTACAGTGTCTAAAGATAACATATTTTACGTTTGTAGAAACCATTGAGCTCCCTTGTCCTTCATCTTCATCTTGTTTAGGTAATTGCAGCCCTCCAGAACTCGAAACTTCTAATCCTATAAGATAGGGCAACGTGACAATGCTAATTGGTAATCGAAGAATTCCAGGTACGTCCATTGTCAGATTAGTTAGGTTCCTAAGATTTATAATAGAGGACGGCAATTCTTTTATTGAAGTCCTAGACCAACAAATCTGTTTTACACCCTCCATATGTCCTAAAATTTCTGGAAAATTCTCAAGACGTTGGCACCAAGAAAGATCCAATCGTTTAAGAGAGGGCAACATGAGGGCTGGGAAACTCTTTAGCTTCGAACAACGTGAAGCAATCAAGCAACGAAGTTTATTCAAGAATCCAATTGATTCATGAACTTCAATTAAATTCCGACAGCCATAAAATGATAGTTCTTCCAAATTTGGGACACCAGATACATCAGGTATCTGTTTGATTTTAGACTTGTCAAGGTTTAGAACTTTCAAGTTCATGAACTGAAAAAAGAGAAAGAATGGAAAAGAAGAAAAATACAAATCAAAACAATAATCTCAATATATCTTAAAATATATAAGACAAAGGAAAAGAACTTATCACTTGCCTTTCGCTTCTCGACGAACCCGACTGACATTAGACTGTTATTAGGTAACTTGAATATGGCAAGCTCCTTCGGATGAAAATTAGATGGTAATGAATTTGAAGGATAATTCCACCATTCCAATACTTTTAAACTATTTGGGAGATGTTTGACACCTTGAGAGAAACAAGCATATCTAACAATCAAAATTTCAAGGTTTCTCATTTTCTTGAAGGCCTCCCCACCCCATTCTACTGCTACTTTCTCAAATGTGGGAGATTCCAAAATGATGATTTCAATATCACTAGTTCCCTTTGAACATAAAAGGCAAGAGTTAACCACATTACATGTATATAATGTCAGGGCACGAACACACATAAAGGATGTTCTAGTCCCATAAACAAAGAATAAAAAGAAACAAATGGGAATTCATTCGGCTAATAGTAGATTGGAAACAGAAATATACGAACAAATGACTTCTTGTGTGAATAGAAAAGGGTCTAAAGAGATCAATTAAGATTGAGAAATTATTGAAAAAACTAAATCATCTATATTGGTCATACTTACAGTATTGTATTCCAAAACTTGAACTACATCTTTGGGATGCCATAACCGACTACGTTTGCCAGGATGTTTTAGTGACTCTTGACGGACAATTTCTCTGCCCATGTCTTGAATCAAGTCATGTAATGTCACAATGCCACACTCATTAATCTTTATGAGAGATTTTTGAACCAACACAGCGATTCCATATTCCAAGTGGTAATCATGACGAGCATAAAGTATTCCTTGAACCTCTTCCCAAAGATATCCTTTGAAACAACAAGTAATGTCAAGAAAAATTTTCTGCTGATACTCCCCCAAAGCATCATAGCTTATTCGAAGTTTCTTTTGGATATCTTTATCAGGAATTTTTTCATACTGATATAATGCGGATCTCCATTCATCTATGCTTTTGTCAGATAAATTGGAACCTATTACTTCCAAAGCCAATGGAAGTCCACATGCATAAGTAACAGCTTGCTTTAAAATGTCCATGTAACTTGGATCAACTTTTTCATATTTAAAAGCATTCCACCTAAGCAACAACAGTGCTTCTTTCTCGCTTAATCTCTTAACTTCATATTTTTTCTCGATCTTGTGATTTGCTAGCAAATGCTGGTCCCGAGTTGTTATGATAACTCTACTGCCAGAACCAAACCAATCGACTCCCCCAACAATTGCTCGCAGTTGCTCAAGTTTGTCAACATCATCAAGAACCAACAGAATCTTCTTTCTATGAAGCCTATGCTTTATAATTGGAATTCCTTGATTGACACTTCCTAGCATAATATGCTTATCTCCAAGCATTTGAGAAAGAACCCTCTTTTGGAGATTTACTAATCCACGTTTAATTGATTCTTCTCTCACATTTTCAAGAAAACATACACCTTCAAATTGGTCGGCAATGAAATTGTAAAGTGCTCGAGCAAGTGTTGTTTTACCTATCCCGCCAATTCCATAGATTCCAACCATGAGGACTCCTCCATCAACTCCATTGTTTAGAAGCGAATTTACTCCTAACACTTGAGACTCTAGTCCAACAGGGTAATCCGCAATATGTAAAGGAACACGACTAATCCTGTTGGAGATCTCTTTAACAATCTTCTCAATAAAAACATATTCATATTCCTTCCTGTCCAATAAAAAAAAGCCACCTTGAAGTCATACTAAATGCATCACGTCACATACTACCTCCATTCTCAAATTAAAGTTAAGGTTTAAATAAGCTCATGAATTAAAAAAATATTAGCAAAGTCTTAATGCTAGGATAATGTATGTGTGTTGAACTAAGTTATCCTTACTACTTTTCTCTTTCTTTCTTAATTACTTACTCTCTGCCACTACTTTCTCTCCTTCACTACTTTCATTTAACAGGATTTATTTGAAAAAAATAATTAATATTGTCTAAATTTCTAAAAGAGAAGGTCGTTTGTGAGAAATTAAAATTTTTAAAATGGATACTTATTTGAAAATAGAGATAGTATGCTTATAATTTTGTTAATATAATTCAAGCTGTTTGATATATAACAAATTTAATTGTTCAAGATGAACACGCACTTCCTTTCTTTTGAAGTTTTAAAGAAAATGATTCAACAAAAAACAAAAGCAATAGAAACAAAATGTAAGATGATAAAATTAATTTTAATATAGTTATTCAGTCATTAATTATCATATCATTAAAATCGTTTGACTCTTTCAAAAGCCACATAAACAATGGTATTTTATGTAAAACATTTTGCAGTCACAATTTATCGGAATTAATCAATAAGGTAAAACATACTTGAGTTTGAAATCCTCGCCGGACAAGTTAGCTGCTTGCTGCAGAGTTTCTCTCCATTTCCGCACTTTCTCCTTGTCATCCTTGAATCTCTCCTCATGCTTTGCCATTGCTTCTCCATAACTACCTCTCTGATGCCGAACATCGCACGGATCCACATCGTAAAAAACCGGCAAAACCAGCCGGCCCATCCCCTTGATAGACTCCATGATCGTGGCAAGTTCTTCTAAGCAAAACGAGGAAGATGCATAGTTGACAGAGAACACAACGATAGCAATCCTGGAATCTTGAATTGCCTTGACAAGTGATGGAGTGATTTCCTTCCCTCTCTGAAGCTTCTCATCATCAAAGAAGGTGTGGATTCCTTTGTCTTTGAGAGCTTTGTAGAGATTGCCAGTGAAACCAAGGCGAGTGTCACCCCCTCTAAAGCTGAGAAACACATCATAAGGCCATGCGTAGCTGAAGGAAGAGCAAGAAGAAGAGAAGGGGAATGAAGCTTGCAGAGCCATGAGAACAAGGAAGGTTGCGATTGGAAAGTCAAACAGTTTTTTTGTTTGTTGTGGCGGGGGGTGGTGGTGGAGCAGAGAAGAAGAGTAAAGGAAACAATAGCAAAAGGCGAGTGATGCGGTAGCATTAAATTCGAGGATCTGGTAATGAATATACGTCAATTAATCAAAATTAATAGTACGCATAAGTATATGATGGGCCACGTCGAAAAAAAATAACGATACATAAATATATTAAAAGGGAACAAAATTAAAAAAAAAACACACAAATAAAAAATTCATCGTAGCAAAAAAAATAATCCATAGGCGATCTTAGAATTATTTATTTTCGAAAATTTTCTAAATAAGTAATTTTGACACGTGGAAATTATAAGTATGGATTATTATGTGATGATAGCCTTTTTGTTTAAGAGATGGAAATAAGTCGATTCACAGTATTTAATGGAAGTAAAAACTTTAATTAGCAATTTAGAAAGAGCTAAAGGTAATTTGGATATTCAAAATCGTGGACACGAGTTATTTTAATTTTTAAAATTTAAAATATAATTAATTAGTATTTAATTTTGTGATTGTAAATCACGTTAACTTATTTTAAATGCTTGTAAATATTAACAAATCATTAAATTAATTTCAGTTAAAAATTATTTTTTAGAAATCAATTTAATTTAATAATATATAGGTAAATAAGTTATATAATTTATTTATATTTTTTCAAAATTAACATGATTTACTATTATATAAAATTAACTACTAATTAATCACTTGTGTTCATAGTAATTTGGAGAGAAACTCCTAGAAAAAAGGCGGTGATTACTTACGACAATTTTTGGTCCACAATAGTAAAGCAGAGCGAAATTGCGTTCCAATTTCCTGTATTCCGCGTGCCGCGACCTCCTTCCACCGACCCTCGTTCCTTCTATTAATCATCGCTGCAACTTCATGGTAATTCCATGAAGGAAGAATCCACATTACGAAATTGGTGCAAAAGAAAACAAACACGTTAAAATAAGAGTTTTTTTTTCAAAGATCATTGAACGAGCTAAAATTCAGGAAATCATTATGCGATGCAGTCTCCAACGCCTTTTACGGGCAAAGAACCCCTGCTCTTTCCCTGCCATACTCTATTCGTAAAGCCAAAAACAATGCCTTTTATTTATTTTTTTGTTGGCATTACTAGTATGGCTAAGGTGGTCAATGTCTAAGGCGATTAACACCTAAGGTGGTGATGGTAACGTAGAACACTTTGTAGTTGACACGCATAACTAGTGGTGGAGCTTTTCATAGACAATGGGAGCCATGGCCCCCAAAATTTTTTCAAAAGTTTTATACATATATGTGTATATGTGAATGACAATGAGACATATATATGTGGTAATGGTTTATATGTATACATGTGTATGACAATGAGACTTACATATATATCTTGGCCCCCCAAAAAAATTTTTGGAGCTCCACCACTGCACATAACCGAGTGACACAATTAAAACTGAAAAGCAATTATAGTGGCAGATAACGGTGTAGGTGCTAATATCATGAGAGTTGTGAAACCCACATACTAAAACCATCCACCTTAATTTTATTATTAATTATCTCACCTCAGTCTCATTATTTGGGTTTCATATTTTATTTTATCTTTATATGGTATAATATTGATACATGCACCCCCGATGAAATATACTATAACCTTACAAGGTATTTACTAAACATTTTTAATTTGAATATTATTTTTATATGACAATAGTTTTTGAAATTGACTTAGTTGTAATATATTTTATTTCAACACAAATTTAGTTCTAATATTTTTTATTACAATATTAATTTAGTCATCTTATTATAATTGATATTTAATAGAATGGTTGAATTAATATCAAAATTAAATTGATATAAAAATTTTATTAAAATAAAATTGACATCAAGTTAAAAATATTAGGAGCAAAAACGTCATTTACTCTAGAATAAATGTTTTATATATAAAATCAAATCACATTTTATATAATTGTTATTCCAATCATGAGATTTAGTTTATAAATCAAATCAATTAAGACTATAATTTTAATTATATCTAATTATTGAATGTCCAAATTCGCTCCAGTGATCCATTTTTTCTTTTACTTTTTTTTTTCAAAATTCAGACATTCCGAATTCAACGCACCCTACCATGATCCTTTTTTTCCCTTTTAAATTCGAACATTCCGACTTCAGTGCATCTGTTTTTCTTCCTTTCACAAACCACTCTACAGTGATCCTTTTATTTATTTTTTTTCATTTTTTCATTTTTTCTTTCAAAATTCGGACATTCCGAATTCATTGGTGAATTTTTTTTATTTGAGAAACATTTTTAATTTGAACATCAATTTGATCCGAACCTAGTTTTTGATAATAGTTTTTATTTCAACACAAATTTAGTTCTAATATTTTTTCTTACACTATTAATTTAGTCATCTCATTATAATTGAAATTTAATAGAATGGTTCAAGCAATATCAAAATTAAAAATATTAAAAATAAATTGATTTAAATTTTTTTTATTAAAATAAAAATGAAGTAAAGTTAAAACTATTAGGAGCAAAAATGTTATTTACTCTAGAATAAATATTTTATATATAAAATCAAATCATATTTTATATAATTATTACTCCAAGCATGAGATTTAATTCATAAATCAAATCAATTAAGACCATAATCTTAATTATACCTAATTAAGTTTTACACTGCCTTGCATTAGATCTAACAAAAAAAAAAAAGGACTAATACCAAACATACATTTTAGAGGGATCAAAATCAAAACAATACATATTTAAGAGGATTAAAAATATATTTAAATCTTGTTTCTTGTGTCAATTTAAAAACATACCCGTATTCAATAATTAGGTATAATTAAGATTATGGTCTTAATTGATTTAATTTATGAACTAAATCTCATGCTTAGAATAATAATTATATAAAATGTGATTTGATTTTATATATAAAATATTTATTCTAGAGTAAAAAACATTTTTGCTCCTAATACTTTTAACTTTACTTCATTTTTATTTTAATAAAATCTTTTTCACCAATTTATTTTTAATATTTTTAATTTTAATATTGCTTCAACCATTCTATTAAATAGCAATTATAATGAGATGACTAAATTAATATTGTAATAAAAAAATATTAGAACTAAATTTGTGTTGAAATAAAAAATATTACAACTGACTTAATGTAAAAAACTATGTTTAGATCAAGTTGTTGTTCAAATTAAAAATGTTTAGTAAATAAAAAAAATTCACCAATGAATTCAGAATGTCCAAATTTTGAAAAAATAAAAAGAGAAAAAGAAAAAAAATAAAAAGGATAACTGTAGAGTGGTTTTTCAAGGGAAGAAAAATAGATACACTAAATTCGGAATGTCCAAATTTTGAAAAAAAAAGGGAAAAAAAATAAAAAGAATCATGGTAGAGTGCACTCAGTTTGGAATGTCCTAATTTTGAAAAAAAAAAAGTGAAAAAAAGATCACATTGAATTCGGAATGTCCGAATTTTTTAAACAAAAAAAGAAAATAAAAAAGAATCCGCACTGAATTCTAAATGTCCGAATTTGGAAAATAAAAATAAGAAAAAGAAAAAAAAAAGGATCACCATAGCGTGCACAGAATTTGGACATTTAATAATTAGATATAATTAAAATTACATTCTTAATTGATTTGATTATGAACTAAATCTCATACTTACAATAATAATAATATAAAATGTGATTTGATTTTATATATAAAACATTTATTCTAGAGGTAATAACGTTTTTGCTCCTAATATTTTTAACTTGATTTCAATTTTATTTTAATAAAAAAAGTTTATACCAATTTAATTTTGATATTGATTCAACCATTCTATTAAATGTAAATTATAATGATATGACTAAATTAATATCATAATAGAAAATATTAGAACTAAATTCGTATTGAAATAAAAAAATATTACAACTAAATTAATGTCAAAACCTATGTTCGGATCAAACTGATGTTAAAATTAAAAATGTTTAGTAAATACCTTGTAAAGTTATAGTGTACTTTATCAATGGTAGTATTTAGTATGAAGTTTAATGTATATATCAATATTGTACCGTATAAAGATAAAATAAAATATGGGACTAAAACTGGGGTGAGATTATTAATAATGAAAATATGATGGAGGGTTTTAGTATATGGGTTTCATAACTCTCATAATATCAGCACTTACACTCCGTACATTGTCTCATCTGCCATTACAACTGCTTTTCACTTTTAATTGTGGCACTCTGCTATAAGTGTCAACTATAAAGCATTCCATGCTACCTGTAAGGGAGTAGCAAAAGTTAGTTAGCATGAGTTGGAGTTAGTTACAAATCAGTTATAGATGTTAAGTGCTTAGTGAATTAACATGTGGCTTAATTCAGTGTATATAAAGCCTTGTACACTCAAGTTTGTTCATCAATGATCATTTTATAGTTTTCAGTTCAATGCTTCCTTGAGCTCTCTCTCTCTCTCTCTCTCTCTTTTTTCTTTTCTTGAGTTGTTCTTCTTCTTCAACCAAGCACCAATACCTTCATGGTATCAGAGCTTTGGTTCTGATCACCATGTCAAACGATTATGTTACTTCTCAAACATCTTCATCCATTCCGCTGCAAACCTTCTCAAATCCATTTTCTCAGAAATTGGATGATGAAAATCACTTACCGTGGAAAGATCTAGTTGAAACAACCATCAAAGGTTATGGTCTACTGGATCATGTGCTTGGAAATTCGATTCCAAGGAAATTTGCAACAGTAGAAGGTCAAATTGCTGGAGTTGTGAGCTCCGATTATCAGATATGGAAGAAGCAAGATATGTTGTTGAAGTCTTGGCTACTTTCATCAATGACAAAGCCTTTCACCACCAGAATGGTAGGTTGCAAGCTGTCACATCACATTTGGAAAAGGTTAGAAGTGTTTTTCAATTCACAAATTACTGCCAAAATTCATCAATTGAAAAGCAAGTTAGGACACATAAAGAAAGAAAGAGCAGTGAGTGAGTACCTGTTAGATGTTAAGAAGGTTATAGATGCCTTGATTTCTGTTGGAGCAGCAGTAAATGAGAATGATCATGTACCTGCGATTTTAAATGGCTTACCTGAAGAATATTCTGCATTCATCACCACAATTATTTCAAGACCAATACCTATAGCAATTGATGAATTAGAAGCACTGCTTATGGCACAAGAAGAATTAATAGAGAAGTATAAAATATCTGAATCAATGATTCATGCAAATTTTGCACAGTATAATACTCAATCAAATTTTTCTACTAGAGGTGGTGGTGGATCTGGCAATTTTAGAGGCTCTTTTAGAGGAAAAGGGCCGCTCTAATACAAGAGGTGGAAGATCCTCCAATCGGCCAGCATGTCAGGTTTATGGAAAAGTTGGCCATATTGCTCTAGATTGTTGGTTTAGGTTTGATACAAGTTTTGCAAGTCAAAACTCAAATCAACACCAGAACTAGAACTTCAATAATCAGCATCAGAATTTTGCCAAGGCTCAAGCAAATCTCACTATAGCTGCTCCAAGTACACTTCAAGATCCAAACCGGTATCCTGATTCAGGTGCAACTCATCGTATGACTCTAGATCCTCTCAATCTCACTGAGAAAAATGAATACTCAGGCTCACAAAGAGTTGTTGTAGGTAATGGTTCTACTCTTGCCATTAAACATGTTGGAAACTCTAGTTTTAATTCAAATCTAACTAACTTCACATTTAGATTGAATAACATGTTACGTGTACCATCCTTGTCTACGAACCTTCTCAATGTGCATCAGTTCACAAAGGATAATGATGTGTTTCTTGAATTTCATCCTTACCAATGTTATGTCAAATCTCAAGAAATCAAGGAGACAATTCTCCAAGGATCATGTAATAATGGCTTGTACAAGTTCAAAAACTTCAAGCCAAAACTTTCCCCTGTTACCTTTCACACTGCTGCAGCACCTGAGTTAGAATTTGCTCTCTGGCACTCAAGGCTCGGGCATCCAACTTCAGCTATTGTTGCTAAAGTGTTAAAATCATGTAACATTTCTTTACCTGTTCAGAAGTTTGTTTGTGCCTCTTGTTGCCTAGGCAAATCCCATCAGCTCCCCTTTTCCTTTTCATCCACAGTTTATAACAACCCACTATAACTTGTATATACTGACATTTGGGGTCCAAACCCTATGCCTTCAATAAATGGAGCTCAATATTATGTTCATTTCATTTATGCCTTCTCTAGATTCACTTGGCTTTATTTAATTCAATCGAAATATGAAATTAGATCTGTGTTTAATCATTTCCAACAAATGGTAGAGTTGCAATTTGAAACCAAAATAAAGTCTGTACAAAGTGACAATGCTTTAGAATTAGTAAGTTTGTCTAAACAGTTGCAGGCTTAAGGCATAATCTACAGATTCTCTTGCCCCCATATTCACCAACAGAATAGTGTGGCAAAGAGAAAACACAGACATATAGTTGAGATGGGATTATCTTTACTTGCTAAAGCTTCTATGCCATTAAAGTATTGGGGTGATGCATTTCTCACAGCTGCATAGCTCATAAACTCTCTAACAACACCCACTTTCAGCCATGTTTCCCCTACTCAAAAGTTATTTGGTACTACTCCTCCTTATCTCACATTCAAAAGGTTTGGTTATTTGTGTTTTCCATATACCAGGCCATATAATAAGCACAAATTAGAGTTTAGGTCTACTCCTTGTATGCTAATTGGTTATGGATTGCAACACAAAGGTTACAGGTGTCTCACCCCAACAGGAAAAGTAATTATTAGTAGGCATGTTCAATTTGATGAACACACTTTTCCTTTCAAGACTGATTTTGGAATTGATTATAATAGCAACCCTCCATTTGAATCTCCTGTATCCATGCCAACTATTCCCCTAGCACCAACACCACCTACACCACTTCATCCTGTACCTCAACCTGCAAACACAATCAGCCCCTATCACTCACAAAATACAAGCCCTCAAACCAACATACCCTCATCAACCCAACAACCAGCCTCTACAACAAAATCTGTTCCAAACCAGAAACTTGTGAACCATCATCATATGGTTACAAGAGCAAAATCAGGAATTTTTAGCACTAAAGCCTTTGCTGCCAACCTAGAACCAAGCTCAGCCAAGCAAGCTTTGAGCATTCCCCATTAGAAACAAGCCATGGATGAAGAGTATTATGCTCTTATGAGAAACAATACTTGGCAACTTGTACAACTACCTGCTGGAAGACAACCAATTGGAAGCAAATGGGTATTTCATGTGAAATACAATTCTGATAGGTCACTTCAAAAGTATAAGGCCAGACTTGTTACTCAAGGATTTAGTCAAAGGCTTGTATTTGATTATACTGAGACTTTCAATCCAATGATTAAACCAACTTTTGTAAGACTCATCTTATCCCTGGCTGTCACAAATTCCTGGTGCATAAAACAGTTAGATGTCAATAATGCCTTTTTAAATGGAGATTTAGTGGAAGATGTTTACATGAAACAGCCACAAGGTTATGAAACAGGTGACAGTTCAATGGTGTGCAAGCTCACAAAGGCATTGTATGGATTAAAACAAGCCCCAAGGGCTTAGTTCCACAAACTCACCATTGCCCTTTATCAACTTGGGTTTCAAGCCACCAAGTCTGATCCATCTCTCTTCACCAAAGTAATTCCAACATGCTCCACCTACATCCTAATATATGTTGATGATATCATCATCACTGGCAACTCCCAAAGCTACATAACTGACCTTATTCACCACCTTAATATTTCATTTGCCTTAAAAGATTTGGGTGATCTTCACTACTTCTTAGGCATTGAAGTCTCTCACACTTCTAATGGTGGATTGTTATTGTCTTAGTCCAAGTACATCAAAGACTTGCTAACCAAAGCTCATATGGAAGGTTGCACTTCGTATGCCACACCAATCCCTTCTTCCTTGAAACTCTCAACCTCGGGCAGTTCCTCATTCTCATACCCTTGCTTGTGTAGGTCAGTGGTAAGTAGCTTGCAATACCTTACCATCACTAGACCTGAATTAGCGTTTTGCATCAACAAAGTGTGCCAATTTATGCAAAATCCACCTGATTCTCATTGGAAAACAGTGAAGAGAATTCTCAAGTATTTGAGTGGCACAATTAGTCATGGCCTTCACATTAAGAAAGCAAAAAATCCATCACTCACTGCTTACACTGACTCTAATTGGGGTTCAGATCTAGATGATCGCAAATCTACAAGTGGTTTCTGTGTATATCATGGCCCAAATATGATTTCCTGGTCATCAAGAAAACAACATGTTGTTTCCTGAAGCAGCACAGAAGCAGAGTACAGAGGTCTTGCAGTAGCAATTGCTGATCTCTTCTGGATTCGAAATCTCATACAGGAGTTGCAAACTCCGATAACAAGCACACCTAAGGTTTATTGTGATAACTTGAGTGCTGTATTAATGGCAGCAAATCCTGTCTTGCACTCCAAATCGAAGCACTTTGAACTTGACTTGCATTTTGTACGGGTTCATGTGGCAAAAGGCAGAGTGATTGTTAGTCATATTCCAGCTGAGTTTCAAATTGCTAATATTTTCACTAAACCGATTTCCTCTATGTTGTTCACCAAATTTCGTGACAAACTCAGGGTGGTAGACCCTGCGTTTGAGGGGGGATGTAAGGGAGTAGCAAAAGCTAGTTAGCATGAGCTGGAGTTAGTTACAAATCAGTTACAGATGTCAAGTGCTTAGTGAATTAAGCACGTGGCTTAACTCAGTGTATATAAAGCCTTGTACATTCAAGTTTGTTCATCAATGATCATTTTACAGTTTTTAGTTCAATGCTTCCTTGAGCTTTCTCTCTCTCTCTTTTCTTTTCTTGAGTTGTTCTTCTTCTTCAACCAAGCACTGATACCTTCACTACCATTTACACCTTAGGTATTGACCGCGTTAGGCATATGAGTAAGCACCTTTTTTTTTGGGGGTCTGGAGCCAAAAACAATGTCAGAAGAGTAGGGATTTTTATAATCCGACCTGGCTTGTTAATCAAGCCGGACCCAAAGTTTATTGAGTCAAATTTAGGTCTTCAAATTTTACTTAATATATTATTTTTGGACGAATTCAATTGATATTTTGAGTTGACCTAATCCGGTCTAAATCAAATAATTCTTTTACTCTATTTGTTCCAAATTATTTATTTATTTTTTTTTTACTTTTTAGGAATATTCACAAATTAATGTATGTTATTATGCCTAAATACATTGATTTATAAATATACCTAAAAAGGAAAAGAGATATATAATTTGGAATAGAGGGAGTAGAAACATATGTGTGTGTGTGTGTGTGTGTTCATAATAATTATTGAAATGCTATAGGATTTTATTCTTTAATTAATATGCTTTTACATGTTTTTTTTTTTTTAGATAGTTCAACTTCAACATGCTGGATCCAACAAGGAGACCCAAGAAATATTACATAAAACAACTAGACCTAGAAACTTAGGCAATGAAAATAAACAAACATAGCATCTGACACTATCAACACTGCTCACCAATCTACTCCTTGACTTTCTGACTTACACCACAGTACTTACATTACCACCAAACAATCTTCCTCATGAGAATAAATTATTTTCATACTCAGTCACCATTAGCCCTATCCCATCATAAGCTAAGGGTCAAATTTGAAAAAGAAATACCTCTTACCATCAAAAAGCCTAAAAAAAAGAGGTTTTACTCAAACCTCAACTCCCAATTCCCATAATTTGTGCTCCTCATGAAGTCCAGTGGTAGTTTTGATTTTAAAATAATCAGAAGATCAAAATCTAATATACCTGTTTCCTCAACCATAAAGGATATTACCTCCCTCAGCCCTTGAATCTCACCCTCAGCTTTGGAATTTGCTTAAAAAAATCAGCAAAGTAGCACCTTTCCTTTCAAATATCACTTGTAACCATCCCACCAATAGCATAAAGATCCCTTTCCATAATAAAGTCCACAAAGAGCTAACAATTGAATTTCTAGTGAGCACCAACTTCAGCATGAGAGACCTTCCCCTACACACTTTATATGCTTAGACAGGTGTTGGCACCAAATTTTATTTAGTGCCAGATTATCAAACTAGCATTTGACCTTGGACAACTTAAATATTAGTCAAGAGTTTGGCATGTCTGAACTAACAAAACTATGTAAAATTGACAAAGCCTCTGATTTGTTAAGTAACATGTCGAAACTCATGGAGGCTATTCATGATAGTCTGAATATCCAAGTTGGCAAGTCAACATTGATAAAGTTTTTATATTCAACTTTTGACAAGTCGAAGTTAAAGTTTGTCACTTGAAGACTTAGAAAATTTTGAAAGTCCTGAGGAAACTATCATAATGACTCCTTTCTTTTTGATGAAATCACAAATTTGATAGTCAAAATGTCGAAGCGTATGTTTGTCATGTCACGACCTGATTTAGGCACGTGACCGACACGTGAGAAATCCTATTCCCACGTAAGTCTCATGACCTGAATTGCTCTATATGCATAGTTGACCGTGAAATTATTCAAAATACATTTTCATTTTCTACATACAAATCACCTGTTTATCAAATCATACAAATCTATGTTAAAATTCCATAATTCAAACTCTATTGTCCGTGAATCATAATACAAAACATATCTGTATAAAGCCATCTAATTTAAAGTATCCATAAGTGTTAAACTATTCAGTACAGTACCAAAATGTCATTATGATGTGCAAAAACATGAACATGCTCTAGGTCCGGGATCCTGCCTGCAATGTACTGGAGCACTCTAACCAAAATAGTATATGCTTCACCTACAGACTCACCGACTGGAATCTATGACTGCTGGAAGGTTCACAACAGCTGGTCTATCTGTAAAAATAAGAGAAGGGAGAGAGGGGTGAGTTTTGTAACCAAAACTCAGTGAGTGAATCCCCACCTATAGCCCCCCCTTCATGGGACGTTAAGAACAATGCATAAAATCATAATAACACTATAACAATCTTAAAACACTTCATGTATACATATGTATAATCAAAATCATCATTATCATAAATAGGGTCAACAATACTCTAGTACAAAACAGGAGCCTCCAGTTACGTCTGATATTTAGATATGCATATATATATATATATATATACTCAATTCATCATGTCATAAATTCTATAATCCGATTCTCAATTTACTTTTATACCTAAAATCATATAAATTCATAGTATAGTAACTCTTAGAGAAACAGAAAAGTCTGCTTGGTTCTAGTGGGTGCCAGACACGGGCCTTACCACAATGAACAGTCTACTATACTCCACCAGTGCCAGACACGGGCCTCCACCAGTGCCAGACACGGGCCTCACTGGGGACCTAATGTGGACACCTAACTAGGTTCCATTCTCTTCTCTGCTCTGTGAGATTGCCCTTAGGCAACTTGGTACCAAGGTTAACGATCATGCAGCCGTTAACTCGCTGTCTGTTTCTCTATGGCTACTGTCTAATTTAAATAAATAATTAAAACACAGTTATTTCTCTGTGAGCTCTGAATCAATCTGATTCTAACAATCTGACCTTAGCATACCGATGGCTATGAAATCATGCCCAAATGGTTACTCACATGGGCATTATGATTACAAGCCTCCACGGGTATGTAGCGGTCAACTGTTCTGAATCTGATGAAGATTCAAGCTCTAAAATCATTTAATTAATCATCTGAAATATAATTCAAACAATCCAGTTTTTCATAACTAGAAAACTCCATTTCATAATTTCAAACAGCAAGGTCTATAAGCACAACTTTACTGCCTCTTCTAAATTGCATATCTAATATAAAAACTACTTTACACTTATATAAAGTAGTTCCAAAATCCAGTAAAACAATCACAAGTCACTAACAGTTATCCAAATCCTCAATCTACACAGGCAATCAAGTTCCCAATTCACAAGTCCATAATCTTTCTAAACAAAACTTCAAGATACATAACTATGTTATGTTCATAAACCACTTCTAAAATCAATTTAGCATTCATAAATGTTTTCCATAATCATAATCAACTCCAAATACACTTGAAATCAATTCCACAAATATGGTCCCATGAGTTTTCTCAAAAACAGGTTTCATGCTTTCAAATCAACAGTTCTAAACATATAAATCAACAATAAACTTCAGATCCTTATACAATATTTCTCTAAAATCGAGCAGTAAATCATATTTTTCATGAAAATAGCTTTTAATGCATAACATAGAGGTTACAAATGCGAACCCACTTACCTGGAGGGGTAGAATATACTAGAACCACACCAACAGGACTCTGGAAAGCAAGTAATGGCTTGTATCTGCCATGATAGTCATAGAATTCTAAATCAACCTCTAAGACCTATGAATACCCAGTATTTCATCTTTAACAAGATAAAGAACTTCTCTCCTCTGAGAAGCATGAAGAACCCCCCAATAACAAGGAAGAAATAGGAGAGATTTGATAAGAAAGGAAGTAAAATCAAGAGAATAACGTACCTTAAAGCCTTAGGGATCAAAGATTAAAGTTAGATTGATGAAAAATGGAAGGAAATGGAGCTTTGGGGGTGGAAACCATGATTTGGGAGAGAGAACTCGAAGATGGGGATGAAAAATAGGTGTTTGAAGGTTCTGGACCCGAAATGGGGGTATTTTTAGTGCTCTGATGACTGCCTGGGCGGTCCCCAGTGACACTGCAGCACTGACTTACTCTCTGATGACCGCTTGGGCGGTCTCCAGGGAGATGTTTTAGTGTTTCTGGGGCTCTGTTAACCGCTTGGGCGGTCATGTGACCGCTGGGGCGGTCTCCAGGAAGATATTTTGGTGTCTCCAGGGCTCTAGTACTGGTATGTATTAGACTGGGTTGTCTCAATGGTCACTTATTTACATTAAAACGTAAATGTAAATAAGGGAATACCCCCCATTTAAATTCAAATAAAATATTAGAAAAATCAAAATCCTAACAAATCAAAATCTGAATTTGGGGTTTTAGTTCAAATCTGGAGATTTTCCCAATTTTACGAACTTGGACACTCGAAACGGAGCTTTTATTGGTTTCATAAAATTCATTAAAAATCGCTCTTTAACTTGTTTTTCTCTAAGGAACAATTACCAGGGCTTTTGGTCCCAATAATATGACTCTAACATATAGCCCTCCAATGGCATGTAGGGTTCAAACTTAGAAAAATTCAGGACCAGAAACAACAGGTAAGGGTGACTGACGCCCTTTTTAGCTCGAAAATTTTTCTAACTCTTTTATTTAAAATTGGGGTATTACATGTCATTTAAAATAAAGTCGAATCTCTAAACATGTAAGCCAATAATGACAAAATTCTAAGACTAATGTTTGACAAGTCAAAGTCGGATTTTGTTAATCAAAGTTGGAGTTCGACAGGTCGAAGTCAGAGTTTGTCATTCAGGACATAGAAAATTTTGAAGATCTTAAGAAGATTGTCACAGTGATTAGTAGGAGACAGATGTTGGTTGCACGACAGTTAATAGTAGTTTCTAGTAGTTACTGACAAAAGCCTTATAAAGATGCTACGAAGAGGTAACTGTCCTACTACAAAGGAACATGAAAGAAAATAACTGTCAAAGAGACACGTGAACAACATCCAAAATCAACCAAAGACAATTGTCAAGATCTTAAAGTCCTAAATTGTCTATAAATACTGATCCTGTATATTTGTAAAGGGTTGGAATTTTTACTCACACACATATTCTTAACACGTCTCTAATGGCATAACAGGGTCCTGAGTTCACTGAATAATTATTCTTAACCCATTTTCTTGCTTTCTTGGGATTAGTCTGTCTTTAATTTCTGCCTTTAATTCCTTTACAGTTTCTATACTCATTTAGATTCGTCAATCAATTCACATTCTGCAAGTTCTTCTTCTTCTTCTTCAATCTGTCAAACATAACATCAACACAATCACAACACAAATCATATTGCACGTTGCATTATATTCTATCCTCATTACATAAAAAATAGTTTGACACCCGATTCTTTTGGTGAAGAACCTAAGAGGAGAAGTTTTTTGCTCCCCGAATTGAGATATTAAAAAGCAAAGGCTGTCATCCAAACTCCTAGAGTTTGTCAATCTAAGCCTAGTTTAGAGCAATTTGGCCTCTTGCACAAGGAGATTGTCAATTATTTATTGTTGATAAGTAAGTGTCAAATTCCGCTATAAACAAATTGGCATGCCCAGGGGGACACACTGGTTGAAAAACAAAAACATGTCAAACCACTAAAAAACAAAGTGTATGCGCTTGCGTAGTGGCACTATGGTGTCAAGCATGTCAAGAGCATCATCTTCATCAAAGGATGGATGAAATGAGGTAGAAAATAATCCTCCTCGTACTTTGGAGCCTATTTAACTCCTATTAGTCAGACGAATGACAATGTGTCACAAGCAAATGTGAACACTACTATTGCGACTACATGGCCTCCATATGGTCTTCCTCCAGGCTATATACCCCCAAGGTACATGCCACCTCCGCCACCAAACATAGAGAATCTGCCAAATTTGGGGAATCTATTAAATGTTGGCAATAGTGGTGTGTTTAACAACGTGTATCTGCATAATCCTCTGTTTCCAAGTCAAAGTATGCCTTTTGTGTCAAATATGCCTCAATTTGATACACATTTGCCATAAGTTGGTTTTGTCAGCCCTCAATTAAGGGCCTTTCTATGGTTGCAGCTGGGAACATGTCATCGACAAACCCAACTGCCACATGACAACCAAACATAGGTCCAATTTTCCTTGATATGCCTAGAATGGGTTTGACAGGAACTTCTACACATACAATTGATTCAATGGTCATGTTTCGACAACAAATTGATGAAACTCATCATGACCTCGTCAATATGTTAACATAACAAATAGCAATGGTATTGACGCCTTTGATCAAAACAAATAATACAAGATTCGAGCAACTTGCTTGACAAATTAGGTGAATGGCTTAGGCCATTACTTTGGATGACAATCCAAATTACCTGTAATACCCCAGTTTTTCTGTTTGAGCACAAATGACCGAAATGCCCCTGAGGTCATTTTTATCCGAAAATCCGAGGGTGGCTGACCAGGCCATCCCCGGAGGGTCAACTCAATGTTTGAAGGGGATTATATATGTTGTGATGGATAGCAGAGATGAAAATCTCATTTTCTAAATTTTCGACTTAAAATGACCAAAATACCCCTATAGCGTTTTACGCGGGTATTAGTGTCGTTTGAGCCCGGAGTCTCTCCCGAGAGTTTGGAATGTTAATTATATGTGATTGATGATATTTGTTTTGATTCGAGTGGTCTTGGGCAGTGTTTGTGTGAAATGACCATTTTACCTCTGAAAAAGTGTATTTCGGGCTTAACGGCATAATTAAGGAAACCTAAGCAATATTTGACTCTAATAGAAGATTAATTAATTTCAAAAATTAATCTAAAGTCAAAATAATTTATTAAGGTTAATTAGAACCTAAGATTGCTTAGATACACCTTAATCTTTTCTAAAAATCAAGATTCCATATCATGGAATCTTGAATAGTGTTTTCTCTCTCCAATTCCTTAAATTAAGGAATTATGTTTGTGCATAATCATATCATAAAATGAATTTTGATTTTGCTAATGAAGCAAGACCACTCCTAATCATGTCTCACAATTCTTAATTACCCGTTACCTCACCTAAACACTTACTTACAAACTCCTAACCAAAAGCTTAATCAAATATACACCTAAATACATCACTAAACCACAATTAGATGAACAAACCTCCTCCCCCATGGGCTGCACATAGCTGAACCTCCTCCCCTATATTCTTTACATGTTAAAATTGTTGCACACAAAGACCATGCCTTGACCCATACTTCACCATGCTTCAAATCATACCTAGCCATACTTCTAACCATGCCTTTGAATAACCACATTTAGGAGATATTTTCCTCCATTTCTTTGATGAAGTTCGCGGCTTCCTTCCCTCCATTCCTCCACCATTTGTTTTGTTTTCCTATAAATACCATGCTTGGATAAACTTGGTTACACTTTGGATCATTTGCTTAGTGTAAGTTTCCAAGAGCATTCTTGCAATTCTCTCATTTCCTTTCAAGTTCAAAGAGTTCTCTTCATCTTCTTCTTCTTTCTCTTGCTCACAAAGAACCATCACACCTCAACCTCACCTCATCACCTCTCAACCATACACTACCTCCTAAACACAAAGCTCAAAAGAAAACACCTCACTTCCCTTCTTTCCCTCACTTGGCCGAACCTCTTCCTCACTTTGGAAGAAAATTTTCTTCTCATCTTCACTTCAAGAACCAAGTTTTTACCTTCACCACTTGGTAGGGAGTTGTTCTAAAAATCATTCTCTTGTTTTAATATGCTTTGCTCTTGGATTAGAATGATGTTTTGGTGAACTTTTCATGCTTTTCCTTTTCCTTCTTTCTCATTTAGGCCTTCAAGGCCTATTTTACTTCCCATGATGGCTTGATGATGAGTATTTCTAGATGATGACCATGAGTTCATCACAATGAGACCTCTAGATTGAGTTTTGCTTTCATAAAGTTTTGATGAGAATGCTACATAGCTCACTAACGGTTTTACCTTAAGAAAATAATCACTTGGTTTTCAAAAAGCCCAGAGCTTACCCTTGTCAACCTTAAAGTTGACCGGCACGTTCTAGAGTTTACTCTAGATAGGAGTTCTTGGGCATAAAATAAAGAATATGATGCTTTTCCTTTCTTTTTGGCTTCGGTCACTTTTCCTTTTCCTCAATAATTATTGTTTTCTTTTGATCCATTCCTTGAGCTTGATGATGATGTTCACACCATAAAGTTTTCTTGAGAACCTTGGTGTATAGAACTCTAAAGTTTGCTTTGTCTTGAGGAGATAAGTTTGGGATTCAGGTGTTGTTACTTTAAAGTCTTGTATGAGCTCTAGTGAATATATATAAAATGAGTTTGCATTCATGATTAAATTTATGTCTTGCATATCATATTTATTTTTAAACCCTCACTTTATTTCAAAAAAATGAAGAATAAAATGAAGAATAAAATGAAGTGCATAGCATGTTTATACTTTGCCATCACTTAAGGATTCTAGAGCTCAAAGACTTGTCCCTTTATCTCAAGGAAAAAGTAGGATATGTAAGCATTCCCTTGGATGTACAATTCATCCATGTGATGGTGATGGACTTAGTATAGGTTTCATCTAGTCACAAGTGGCAATAACCTATGTCTTAGGATTTTCTTAAGCATAGGTGAACTTAAAGAATGTTATAAACATGTTTTTATGTTTTAAATCTCAACCATGAACAAATAAAAATAGCTACTGCCCTTACTTATATTTTGATGATTTTAAAGAAATAAATTGGTTTCTAAAGATTTTTAGAAGTCCTAAAATGATTCCAAGTGAAACTAGTGACTCATGTGTGATGAAAATGTGATTTTATGGATCATATTGTGATGTATGGTTTTCGGTTCTGCCTCAGTGATTTGGCTGTTGTTTGATGACATTTTAACATGTTTAAATGTGTGAAGATCATGATTAATTGATGTTAGAATTAATTTATGAATGCTAGGAAAAACAAGTAACTAGAAAGGATTAGAAATGAGACTTCTAGAGCACTTAGAAACTAAAATTTTAGATTCTGTTCCAGCATGATTAAACATAGTAAAAATGGTTTATAATTAGTATATATGTGTAGGAATCCCTCATAATTGGTTTAGGAATTGACTATAGTACCTTAGGCGAAGACGAAACTTAAAAAGGGTCAAAGACGTAGTTTCTAGAACCCCATAATCTTATGAAATCAAAACTGCCTGATGGTGTTTGGATCTGTTCCTAAGCATAAAAGGTTAAAAACAAATATTAGATTAATCATACTATAAGCTTAAGACCCGTAAGGATTAAAGGTGTATGGCGCCACAGAATAAATGACATGGTGATTTTTATTAATTCAAGTTATGGTGTGTTGATGCATGTGCCATGATGGATATGTTTATATGACTTTAATGATTTATTCTGATTATGGAATTAAATGAGAAAGTACATGCTCTGTAAGTTTATGTGGCATAAAGCAAATTTGAGGAAATTTGGTGTACAGCCGATATGCTGCCGAATTTCCATCAAATTTAAAGACTTAAGAAAGTTTTTGAAACATTCATGAGATTTTAAATGTGACATAGTACTGAGACATATTTCTCCCGCTCAGGTGGGGAGAAGGCAAAAAGGGTTCCAAGAGAAACTAGCAATTTATGTGTATTAAGAATGAAATTCTATGCATAATATGATGATGATGTTTTTGGTTCTGCCTTGATGTTTTCCTCACTGTATGATGATGATTTTATTATGTTAGAATGAGTGTATTCATGTATAATTGATGTTAGAATTAATTTGACAAAGCTAAGATAAGTTAGTAACTAGAAAAAGTTAAAATGAGATTTCTAGAACCCTTAGAAATAAGAATTCTGGATTCTGTTTCAGCATAATTAACATTAGTAACAATGGTTTATAATTAGTGTATATGTGTAGGAATTCCTTATAATTGGGTTAGGAATTGATCTTAGTACTTTAGGAAAAGACTGAACTTAGAAAGGGTCAAAGTTGTGACTCCTAGGTACCTGTAATTGTAAAACATAGATTCTACACTAATAATGTTTAGAATTGGTTATGATCATAGTAATGAATGAGAATAATTAGTTGTGAACCTATAGGTGCATAAGAGGTTAAGATCGGATGCTAGAGAGCTTAGGTTTCAAGTTTAAGACCCTAAGGGTTAAAGCATAAGACACCATAGGTTATTTGATGCAATGAATTTATTAATTCAAGTATGATGTGATGATGCATGTGCTATGATGGTTATGATTATGTGGTTTCAAGTTTATCATGATTATGGAAATTGAATGTGAAAGTACATGCATTTGAGGACTTGAGAATGTTTTTGAAAACCACATGAAATGATTCTTGGGTGACACCGATTCGGCCGAGCACCCCCAGGAAATGAGTTTTTAAATGTGACATAGCACTGAGACGCATTTCTCCTGCTCCAGTGGGGAGGAGGCAAATCCGTGAAGGTATGGTAGATGTAGCCTGCCAAAGTGGACAATTCGCTGTGCACTAGATGCTAGTAAAGCGTTTCAAAAAAGGAAATATTTTTATGGACTCCCCGAATTAAAGGTTATGACCTTATGCCCCCTAGCTCATACTCTAGAAGTCGGGATTATTATGTTTATGCTTATCATAGGATAAGTAAAAGCTAGTGACGACTAGTTAAGGTATGAGCTCATAACCTAGATGATGTTTTAGGGTGGCCCCATGATGCTAAAGTATAATGTTCTAAAGTCACAAAGTTGAGAAAAGAGAAAAGTTTCACTTGAAAGATTATATGCCACTTATATGTTTCTTGATGTTATGTTTGATTGATTTCCCGCATAAAGTATTATCATGCATTCATGTTTTGCTATGTTGCATTCATAACATTAAGATTCATCCTAAAAGGAATGAACCTTGGATAATTATGTTTATAAACCTAAATAATGAACTTTATGCATGCACACCTTTTTGTAACAAACCCAAGGTTCCTGAGGATGTTGACGATGCCACCTTAGATAGGAGGTTCCCCACTGAGATTCTTTAGTAAGATTCTCACTCCCTTTCTTTCTCTCTTTCTTTTCCATCACGTCTTCAGATCACGATGGCGAGATTCATCCTGTTCGTCGACACCTCCACTTGGGAGGTCCACTATGACCCGGAGCACCGGTCACATCATTTTGAGGGGCGTTGCACTGTTCGAGTATTCATGCTTATGGGACGCTCGTTTTCACATCCTGTACATAGCTACCGTTTCTCCCCGATGTCTCCCTATGGTGACGACATGGTTTTTGAGCTCGCTCGGATGCGCATTGAGAGGATTCTCCGGACGCACATGACTACATCGGCCGTTTGTGACTTTTCGGACTACGTGCCCCGTTCCCAGCATTCGGAGACCGATCCCTCGGAGGATCCATCGACCCACATGTATAGCGAAAGCTCTGCGCCCACTCCCCCATTCATGAGAGAGGGGAGCGAGGTGACTATGATACAACCGAGGCTGGCTAGGAGAGCCGAGATGCTCCCCCGTCGCGGAGCACAGTCCAGCCGCAGCGAGTGCCCACTCCGGCCGAGCTTCGTCAGTGGGTTGGTTTCATCCCACCTTATCCCAGGTTGCAGCAGTAGAGGTCCTTGGGGAGAGTAGTGGACACATGCCACATATAGTTTAGGATAAACCTTCTTTTGTTATGAGGTTATCCACTTTAGGTGCACTAGGGTGGGGTGATTTCTTTTATGCTTTCCATTGTATTTACTTCTCAGTTGTATTTGCTCTTATGTTGTATTCGCATCGTTGTTGTATCAAAACTAAGTCCCACCTTTAGGTAGGCATATTATGAGATTAATGCAATATTACCTTTGGTGTGCTAATGATTGTTCAATGTGTTGATATGCTCTTCTATAGTGTGATTTATTCTCATGGTTTACAATGTATGTTAGCGCATGTTTACGTTATATGCGGTTCTCACTTTGCTTTTATGTTTCAAAAAAAATTTATCCGTATTTTCCGCTAAGTATTTTAAAGAAAGATTTTTAAAGAATGAAACTAAGAAGTAATGAACTAATGGTTAACCTGAATACGTTCTAGGAGTATTGGGTTAAAAATTAGGATGTTACATTATACCCTTTTGGTTACTTTTCTTGCTTTATTTATTGGAGCTTTATTTATTAGATTTAACCACATCAGGTAGTGTAGATTTGTCAAAAGACAAAGGAAAATAATAATGGTATACAATGACAACAGTGAAGAAAATTCTATGCATTCATGTGGGCAAGAACTTCTTGACAAGAATTGGGAATCAAATTCAAGTGACACCATCCGAGAAGGTTTTGTTTCCATTTTTATTTCTTCATTTATTTATTTATCTATTTACTTGTATGTGTGTGTGTGTTTGTATGTTTACTTTTTTATTATTTCCCCTCCATTTTTTACACAGCAAGAGTTGTTAAAATCTACTCTTGACTATATCTGCTTTGCATTGTAGGTTCATCATGTCATGATAACTTATGTACATCAATGAGATCAATCATCTTTTATTAAATTGCTTTTAACACTATTCCTTTATCTTAAAAAATTTAAACTTCAGAGAATATTTTAAGAATTTAAAAAAATTTCGGAAGTTATCTCTTCAGAAGTTATCTTTTGTTTCTCTCCTTTATTTATGAGAGTTTGTGATATTATCAATCGTGAGTCGTCCATGATCAAGGTTTAATTGCTGGAATCCCTACAGGAACTGATGATGATTCATGGAAGCGCAAGGAGTGGCCTTCTCTGCGTCCATGTTGGGAAGAGCCTTTGGAGTGTGAGAACTTGGAATCAAATTCAATACAATTAGCATCCACACCACAAGTGACGACATCAAAGATCAAGGTTTTCTTATTTCGTTTGTGTGTCTAATTGTTAATTAATTTCTCCTCTCTTTACTCAATAACAGTTGTTTTGTGCTTATGGCAAAATATCTAATTAATTATATGATGAAAAGAGGTGTTATTTTAACACAAAAAGTGTCTCGTTAAAACATCTATTACCATCATATTCAATAATAAAGTGGGCATGTTGATGAGACACCCACTGTTAAAATAATATTGCGATAAAATACAATTTCCTCCCTTGAGATAAGCTTTTATTACACTCCCCTCTATTTCTAAAACAAACTCCTCTCTCCTTTATCTATAAATCGTACACTCCTCTACCTTCTATTTGTATATACATATATTTAATTTAATTTTTAAAATTTTAAGATATTAAGAAAATAAATTATAGATAGTAATAGTAATTTGTAATATATTTTTTAAAAATTAAAAATTACAATTTTTAGGTTTTTATTTTATACTCATATATATATATATAATATTTATTAATTTTGTATAGACAGATAAATCATAGACAACATGATACAAGAATTTTATATTGTTACAATAAAATTATAGATTAATATTGTGAAATTAATTATTAAAAAATATAATTTTTATGTTTAAAAATAATAATTACAAATTATTGTTACTATTAATTATTTTTTATTCTAAGTAATTTAAAATGTGTATATATGACTCAATATTTTATATTATTATAAATCACATTTTATTTTATAAAAAGTTAATATGTATAATTAATAAAGGGTATTTTAGTCCATAATAAAATAATAATTATGAGAAAATGAATAACTAACAAAATTTTTAAAATGAATTAAAGTGTAGCTTATCTTAAATTTATAAGGGAGGATAATGTATATTTTAAAAATAGATATCATAAAGCCTTTTCATAGAGGTACCCCCACCAAATACAGAAGTGTGTCAAAATTTGGGTGAAGCACGTGCAAGAAGAATTGTTTTCTTTAATTAATAGTGCGGGTTAAATGGAGGGATGCAAATACAACCCAAAAGGCAACCATTTCCATAACTTAAACAAAGGAATACTGATTGCAAGTTGTCGAACTCAATAAATTAAAATTTAGTTTATATAGTAAACAACACAATATAGTTTGTCTCACAAGAAAGTGTTACTAACCAATTGAAAATTGAGGGATTTTATTTGAAAGAAATTAATAAAATACTGGAAGGAAAATCCATTATATAAATTATCTACACAAAGAGTTCTTGTAGATTTAGGATTATGTTATTACTGACTTAAAAGAATAATTCATAGCGGTAATTATTTTCACTAATTCACAATCACACATTCAGTGATATAATTCTATTTGGCAGTCACACAATCCACAACTAACAAAGGGTTTGACTAATATGAACATCAAGAAATCATAATCACAATCCCCTAAATCATTGTGCTAACTTAAATGTCAATCACAATAATTTAATTCTAATCAGAATTAATTAACTAATTCTAGTCCCCTTTACCAATTAAATAGACTTCAAACTTGTCACGACCCAACTCGATCCATGATTGGCGCATAGGGAACACGTTCCCATGCAAGCCTTAACATGTAAGTTTTTACAGAAAATGGCAGAGTTTCCTTTGTTTTTCAGATATTCCCAAATTTAGAAATACAACATGTATGAAAATAATAATAAAATATATAATTGGGCTTCAAGCATTCTCAGAATGCGCCTACAACAGCAGATCAATCAGCTCATCATAATTCAGAAAACTCATCTTAACATATAAATTTCATAACTAGTTCTAAATGAAAATTCATAACCACAAAGTACATGTCCAACCATAACTAGAAATATAGTTCAAAATATTGTTCTAAATTCAGTTTACAAATCCTTTCCATAATATAGGCTATATATATATATAATATAAGTTTTATCTACACATGTTTAATCATAAATATAAACATAAACACAAAACAAATCCGAGGACCCTGCCTGTGACATGCATTAAAACAATTCTAACAGGCTAAAACTAAAAACAAATAGGTTCCAGTATGCCAAAAAGGCCTTATTAGGAAGGCTCACCAACTTAGACAATTGGCTACTAATGAGTTGTGGGATTGGAACCTGGAGCTGCACTGGTATTTGGAAAAGAGAGGAAAACAATGAAGTGAGTGAGGAAAACAACGAAGTGAGTTTTATAACTCAGTGGAAGACAGGATGTCAATAATCCACATGAGACAATATATATAACCCATAAGTAGAATAATAATAGCTTCATAGTTCATATAAATTCAACAAATCCTTTTATTTACGAAAAAGATTCTTGAAAACAACTCACTTTATATAAAATAATAGGGAATCATCAAATTCAGGATAAATAGAGGATTCACACTTAGGCGACCATTCTTTCATGTGATCTTGAAACAGAATGGTCCTACCTATACGAGTAGTCATAAAACAAAAGGATCCATGGTGTGGTCCTAATAAAATATAGTCAAGCTGCACCAAGGCTAACACCTATTATCATTAGTTATAGATCCTATTAGAGATTCTCTCCAAAACATTTAATTATTTTATACATATCATATTCAACCAGTTATATACATATCAGCAAAAAGGATCATCCATACTATCCAGAAATTATTTCTCAAATCCATATCAGGGATTGATAACTTTCAATTATTTCAAATATATGAAATTTAATATTTCTTTTTATGCAATTTCCAAATCATGTCATATTGTCTCATGTGTAAATTTTCAATTAAAACATAAGCTACATGCATCATATTTACTTTCATCAAATTTATATGAATAGCCAAATAATTGTTTCTCAGCTTCTAATTTACTAAAATATATTTAGAGCTACTTTAGCACAATTAAAAACAATTATAGACATAATATCTACTCACAAACTGGTTCAAAAGAATTGAAGACTAACTCCCAAGTGCCATCAATCCAATAGTTGATGCTCATATGCTCTATAACACTAGGGATAACATAAATACAATATTAGTAAGCTAACAATACCATCAATGTATACTAATTATCCGAACAAACTAGAAAGCCCAAAATCTATACTGATGGTATCAAGAGTTGAGAAAGGGGGGGTTTGAATCAACTCCTTTTTTTTCTTTCTTAACTCAAAATCTACACACTGAATGCACTAGTCAAAAAATTCTCAAGCAAAATTAACAATATAGAAATATAAAATATGGAGAAGGATAGAAAGACATCAAGACAAGATTTATACTGGTTCCACTTCCAATTCTGAAGTCTACATCCAGTTCTCGCCAAATGGTGGGATTTCCACTAAATGCCAAATACAACCTTTACAAAACCTTTCTCAAACTCAACTCAGATCTTTAGTACCTCTACTATTTGTGATTCACTCACTTTGAGGCTTTGTCACACAGCTTTTCTGACAAACTGAATTTCTTGAATACAAGCTTAAAAGAAAATTGCACAAACAATGACTTGTCAAAAGAAATATGCTCAGATTGCTAGTAATTTTTGAGAAGTACTATGAGCTTAGGACCTTTGTTGTTTCTTCTATATATTTCAAGCAGAATGAAATCTTGCCAAGAAATAAATGATTGTTTCCATATTTGTTCCTAATGGTTGAATTACAATTAATTCTTTTTGGACCCAATCATTGGAGATAACATATTTCTTGAATCTTGGATGGTATATCTTCCAGCTTCTAATCTTCCCTTTCTGCTCTCATTTGATCTGCGTCAGATCTTGTGCTTGTAACGAG
Source organism: Dalbergia cultrata (assembly GCA_031216105.1). NCBI lineage: Eukaryota > Viridiplantae > Streptophyta > Magnoliopsida > Fabales > Fabaceae > Dalbergia > Dalbergia cultrata. The sequence goes on from CM062350.1 coordinate 39,509,450, forward strand.
TTGTAATCCTTTGGTTCCAATGACATTTAATGAATGGCTTAAATTGCTCCAGCACATGATTCTCCTTTTTGTTTTTTGTATGTAGTATCTCTTAATGACAAATCATATCCATAAATTACTCACAATATCAAATACGAACAAGTTACATATTCATTCCATATTTGTGTCACTGATTTATTTATTTGCTCAAACTTTTTTATGTCATCAACATTAATTTGTCATCAATATTCAAAATTCTTAAGTCAACATATACACTGAAGGTCCCACAAACCCCCAATCTACATGAATGACTACATAGAGAGCTAAATAAGATAAATAGACCAAGATTATCACTTACCCACTACTCTAGGAGGTTGATTAGAGGTAGAGAATGACCCACTACTCACCGCTCTAATCATTTCCCCTACTTAGAGAGAGGAACCACAAGCTAGAGAAAAAGAGAGGAAAAGGAGTCACATTTTTTATGGTGATATTGGTGAAGATGAGGAGGATGATGATGATAGACAGGAGGAGGATAGTGGTTAAGGTGGTGGTGATGGTGGTGTTAAGAGAAAAGATGAGGAAAAGATAGAGAGTAAGAAAGAAAGAAATGGAGAAGAAAAGGAAAAAATGAGAGAAAGAATCAGAAATAGGAATAAAAGTAAGAGAAGGAAAGAAAAAGAGAGGTGGGGGTCTATAGTGGTCATACCACTTAAGACCCATAGGTGGTCCACTTCTTTTTTTTTTTCCTTCTTTTTTTGGTTATAAAAAACTATTAGTTAAATTATGTTCAATTGGGACCCTAACCATTTATGACATTCACAATTGCATACACATAATCAAAGCTAGCTCTCACAAATAGAATTGTATCGAATAGCACAAAAATATAAGAGAGAGAAATAGAAAGAAAGATTGGATAATGGAGTCTTAAACATAATTCATGGATACTTGGAACCCTTGCACTAGAGAGAGAAAAACCCTAATGGGAGCTAAAATGGAGATTGGAATAGCCAAAATTAAAATTCTAGAGAGTAGAGAGGCGGTAGAAAGAGAGTAGAGCGAGAGTGGTGGCAACCCTAAATTGAGGCTGAGACATCTCTTCTATTAACCTAGGCTAAATGGATACATATAATATATCATTGTAGTTTCAAAAACAGGCCCCAAAATAATAATAATAAAAAAGTTGTTTTACAAACTGATACTATCATTGGAGGACCCCTATTTCTTTGGTGACCACTATAGTGGTCTAGTACTCGCTTAGATATTGTTTCACACACTTCCAAGCCCATTTTGGGGTCCCAAAATGTTCGAATTAACTCTTGAACTTAGAGGTAGAAGTTGTGGTTTTGAGATGAATATGAAAGTTACAGAGGACTTCTTAGACTTTCTAAAATATCTTTATTTGTCTCAATCTGATCTTTGTAGAGAGATACAAATTTTTATTACAATATTTCCTATAAATTTGCTTAAATGAGCTGCAAAACTCTTTTATTTAGCTTCTCAAATTCTCCCAAATTTAACACTATTCAATGATTCATGCAACAACATGGGATATCATTGTAAGTGAATAACACTCACAAAAGAGATTAAAACATGGGAAACTCCAAAACTTATTTATTCATTAAAATGATGCAATTTACCCATGATTTTATTCAAAAATGCATGATAAGGACTAATCACAAATACATCAAACATCAATCATTCTAGAATATAAAATGATGCAATGTGCCTAGAGTTATAGAGGAAAAAGGGGTGCATGAATACAACCCAATCAATGACTTTTTTTATATATAACCAAGGAATTGAACAATTATCCCACTGCGAACTAGGCATTTCATTGACTAGAGAGAGAAGTACAGACAAATCTACCAAAATTACACCGCAACTTACTTACCCAGAGTTTGGCAATGACTAGGTATACAACACTAGTGAAATGTAGTGCCTATGGCTATGCATATATATCAAGTATAAGAAAGGATTTTCTCATGCCAATTGTTTTTATTGTGTAATATTTTACCATAATTAAAAAAAATAGGACACAGACAATTACTAGATTATATGAAAATTTCATATTTCATTAAAACACAAAGGAAATAATTTATTTTAGGTTATATTTGGTTAAGGGATAAAAAAAAAAAGATATATTTTTATGGACGAGTTCTATATGTAATTTTACATATAAAGTTCATCCATAAAAAAATTTCACCCCAATTAGCCTCCTTATCCAAACACACACTTAGTATTGAAAGGAAATTTACCGATAGAGAATTGAATACCTTTGTCTAGAGTCAAGACATTTAATGCGTTTAGATTTATATATTTGTGATAAAATGTATGAACAGGAAAAGTTATAAATAATATGGTTGTAAACGATTTTGACTTGATAAGTTTAAATATCTTATTCAACTTCATAATCTTATTTCCAACCAGTTGCGGAGAACTATCAAGAAAGAGAAAAAGAAGTGAATTAATGTTGGACTTGAACACTGAACCCATTAGTGAAATGGATTCGGATTCAGATTCTGTAATGGCAAGATTGGCTAGTGATGATACTAATGGTGGAGAAGGTAAACAACCTAGTACCACTTGTTTCTATACATTATATGATTAATTTTATAATTTTACAAGGAAAATTATAGAATAGATATAAATCCTACATTACATATTTAGATACACTTATAATAAAATTGGTGTAACACACTATCTTAATAAAGCCAGCGATCTCACTTTTATTATGAGTATAATTACACATGAGATGTAAAAATTGTGTTGATACAAGGATTTCTTTTTTTAATTTTTGGGAGATATGTAGTTGTTAGAAGTAGAAATTTGTTTTACTGATAGATGCACATTCATAAGTAGACTGATCTTTTAATTAAAAAAAAACTAATGAGATCAATTTAAAGATATAATTGCACTTGAATTAATTGAACTATACAGAATTATCATGAGTTCTTGACCAGTCATTATGATTGGACTCATGATGAGAGGTTTTGGATAGTGTATATATGAAATCATAGGTTCAAATCTTGTTGTATTTAAAATTTTGATGTACAAGAAGAAGAAAAACCCATGAGTCCTTGATGTATAAAACTACTATAGAACAAACTAGATATTTGTACAACAAAGTTTGCATATACAAAAAATTCAGAAATAATCTCAACAACTAGACTAGATCAAATTAACACACCAAATCACATTTCAAAGCCCATGTTAGACTGCAATTTAGAAAAAATTTAGAGCAACCAAACTTTACACGCGAGTTCGAGTGACGGATCCCGGTATTTTAGTAGTGGGGGCAAAGACAGGTTTAATAAAATATTTTACATAAATTTTTTCTCTTAGTGTGTGGTCAACTTAATAATATAATGGGAGTAAAATAATATATATTCATACACTATTATATAAATTCTAAAATTTTGGGGGGCCACATCCCCCGCCCCGTCCATGTAAATCCATCCCTGCTTATGACATAACTATTAGACAAATTAATTTCTGATTCAACATCATTTAATTAACTCACAAATATTAAGCAATTATTTGATCAGTATAGTCATAAGCATGGCATTTGCTAAGGTTAACTTAACATGTTATCAAATAAATGACCTGTCATAGCCATAAGTGAATCACAACCCTGACAACCAAATTGTTCCATCATGAATCAATAATGTACCCAAACTTTTCACGGTGATTTCATTGGGAAAAACCGTAAAGTATTGTTCTCTTTGTATATTTTGAACTTAGCTTGATCTAGCAGTGTTTGGATCACACTTCATCAAGTGGAACAGTTAGTGGAGAACAACTTCATCTAAAAACCTGATGCACCATGTTGGCAACAAACAACAGACGAGTATCTCAAAAATCAAATTGATATAAGTCAAGATGATGTAGAAATGGAAGCATTTTATACTTGAATCTGGGACACAATGTAATTATTTCATATTATTTGCATTATAAATTCGCCGCCAATGATAATGCTACAAGTGAACAGGCCAAGAGAGCACTGAAAATAGTACTTCATCACCAAGAACGATGCTTCAGTTTTGTTGGACTGTGAACAGCACAACATCGTGAAAACAAGCTCAGATTATGTAAATATGTAAAGTCCTAGACTATGAATGAGCTCAAAGCGTTATTTTGAATGTTGCTACACACAAAGTACTAGTAGCAAAAGATTAAGGTACAAATTAGCTAGAAGAAAGTCTACCTCTTGAGTAGTATTAACAATTTGAGTTGCATTACTTTAAATTTGACATTCTTTAATTTTTTGGATTTTTAAAATCTCTATGATTCTTAGATTACATGTTATTTCACTGCCTGATAAAAAAAAAAAAAAAAGATTACATGCTATTTGAGTGTAATCTCAATTTATTGTCCTCTTCAGTTCACTATCTTTTCCAAACTTGTAAATAAGTGCTGTCCAACATACATAGGTACAGTTATTCCACTTTTAACTTGCTATATTTAGTTTTGCAGTTCTAAAGTTCATGAAATTTTACAGAATGACTCTAGGGATATTAAATTACTTAGCTTTAAAATATCATAATCTAATAAAGTCATTTGGCCCCTCAACAAAATCCATAAAGTTTACTAAAATAAATCTCCTCTAACAGTAATTAATCTGACTTCGCACCTCTATAGGTCATCTTGAGCATCCCTAAAGATGAATTGAGTAGAGAATTCCAACCCTGCAGCTAAGGCAGATCTATTATAGTTCTCCTCGCTTCGGTTGGTTTAAAATAAACACGGATGGCTCTTTCCTAAGCGAGATGCAGCTAATTCTGCAGCCTGTGGAGGAATAATTAGAAGCCATGAAGGTAATTTTCTGGCTGCTGATCTTGGGAAGTAGGACTACTCTGTCACAATGACTGAATTATATGTGGGGGAATTAAATATGATTAAATGTAAACATATTTAATATAAAGTCACTGCTTGACATTGATTCCAAGTATGGATACCACATGATAACTTCAGGAGCTCCCAGCACCCACTCTTGCAGATAGTTGGTGGATGAAGTTGGATGAAGTTGAAAGCTGAAAACCCTAAACACCCTAACCATTTGAGAACCCTGAAAACCCTAAACCGGTGCTACCATTGTCGCTGCCGCGCAAGAGAGGCCCGCCGCCGTTGCACAGGAGAGCTGATAGTCACCGTCGCAGACTCACAGGCTCGCATCTCGTCGCAACCAGTCACAGCGCATCGTAAACTCGCAGCAAGCTGTCACCGTCACAGCTCGTATCTTCCCCGTAGCCGTCGCTCACCGTTGACGCCTCATCTTTGTCAGTCACCGCCTCTCTAACTACTTAATTCTCCAATCCGACCAAGTCTGCAAATAGAAACCAGATCTGCTGCCATCCGCTAATGCTCTTCGCCACGGCAATCGGGTCTACGACCTGATCTCCGCCCATGTGACATGCTCAAATCAGCAGGTGTCGGTGATGCTTGCTGTTATATTTATTTATTTATTTTCATTTTTGGTTTAATAATGCTCTATGATGTAAAAAGAGTTCTTCTCCTCCCTCTTTCTACATTGCAACTATTGAATGATGCCCTATGTTGCAGTATTTTCGTTATCTGTCAATGTTGATGATCAGGGTGAGAGTATCCTAAATTATTGTTTAGTCTATCTATGGGGTTTTGTTGATTCAAGAAAAAATAAAAAATATTTTGAATTTGTGCTTCTCATTATACAGGTTTTTGTCCATGCAAATTTTTTTTTCAGTGAACTCTGGCATAACATTGAGGGGGAGAATGATGGAAGGTTGTTAAAAATCTGAACTTAGTCATACCACAGGAAAAAAAAAAATTCTAAAGTTAGTATCAGTTGGCTTCGAACTCTTTCGCAGTGAAGAATTTTTTATTTCAGGCATTAGGTTGATCTTTTGAGTGAAGTTAGAGCTGCTCAACCAATTGGACTCAAGTTATCACAGTTTCTTTTAGTCTTGTTATTAAAGGTTAGTATAATGAAGTATGCTATGTTAGTACGTGTGATTATACTTAAGTTATTTCTAAAGGTAGGTGGATAATTTTATAGCCTTTTTAGGCTTACTTATGGGTATGGTTAAAAAATTGCCTTTTTACGGTCCTACGCTTGTTTGGCCTGAGCCTGTGGACTGTATTAAAATTTTCAGAATTACATGCTTTTTAAACAAGCTTCAAGTTAGGCCAGGGTTAAGTACAGACTTAGACTTAAAAAATTGCCTATAGCAGTTTACAAGCCAGACCCAGGTCTAATGTTCGCGATTCATATAATTTCCACCCCTAAATGCAATAATCGAATATCTCTTCTATAAAATAAAAAAAATTATTAGTCTACATATACAAGAAGCAGGACTACTCCAGATAACACCGTTTTTTATTAGTCTACAAATTACTTATGTACGCAATTCCACGATTGAATTGATGACTCCATAACATGGTTGCCTTTCTGCCCTGCTCAGTTTCGTTCTTGCAACGACCCTTTGACTGACTGCGAGTTTTAAAATTTGTCCTAAAACTAATCGTTTGGTGTGTGCGAAGCATATGGTGATAATAAAAAATAGTTTGCTAACTATTACTAAAAATAAATAATAATTTATTTAAATATATTTTATAGAAAATTAAGTATATAAATTTATTTTAAAAATAAGTTAATAATTAAATAAGTAAACGAAATATGAATGTGTCATTCTATTTTATATTTTATCTTAAATATCACATTCATAAAGGTGAAAAAATCTTGGTAGATGAGCTTTAACTAACAATAGAGAATATATTTTATGAAAATTTTACATATTTCGAAAGTTAAAATTATTAAATAATGAAATAGAATAAGTGGATGAATTTACTATATCATAAACTGTTTATGGGGATAATAATGGGCATCCATGAGATCAAGTTAAGACATGTCCCCCATCTCCCTTTAGAATTTTGGCTCTCATATCCATCCTCATTGCCATCATAGGCCTTCATTCGCCACTCCCCATGAAAATTTAAATCCGTATGGGTCTTCATGGGTTTATTAAAAAATTAAAAAAAGAGAAAAATTCTAAAAAAAATTGAAATTCAAAACAAAAATATCTATAATAACTAATACTATTGACATAACATAATCTAAAATAAAAATGAAAATACATAATGCAAATTCAATAAAGATAATTGAAAAAATAAAAATGTTATATAAGTAAATATTTAAATCATTTATATAAATCAGGAATTGACAGATTTTATGGAGCAGGGACCTCATTCCCTATACTGTCCCCATTTAACAAATAGGGACTCTGCCATGTGCCCATGAAAACTTTACATTTTCCATTGCAAGTAATTCTCACGGATTCTGCTTCAGTAGGTTTTTTGTAATCAATAAGCACTTATATTTTTTAGTAAATTAAAATATTTAATCTATAAAAACGTAAAAAAAATATTCTCTAATTAATAAAAATAATGAATAAATTTAATTTATATGATTTCAATTTCACCTCCTTTCCTTGTACTCTTTTCAGTAAATTAAAATATCAATTTTAAAATATATGCTATAATTAATGTGCTATAATTAATAAAATTATCATAAATAATCCTAATTTACGTCATCTCAATTATTGGAGGCATCAATTAGACAATTATTTTCAATAAAAAATAATGTAATTATTATTTTTAAAAAATTTAATAAATAATTAGTATCATTATCAAAGAAGTGTAAATTATGGAAATGACTTTTTAAAATATTTGGGTTTTTTACATAAATAAAATAAAATAAATAGATTATTACATCAATCTCCTGGTTTCAAGTCGTTTGCAGATATATCCTTTTTTTATTTAATAGAAGTCGACTTAAATCGACTTCCATTCAAAATTTGATTCACAACTATAAAGAAGTCGATTAAAATCGACTTTTACACTGCTACACCTACGTCACATTGTGTGTTTTGACATAACAAAGAAGTTGATTATAATCGACTTCATCACAAAGCAAAAGTCGATTATAATAGATTTCCAAAGACTATTATAATCGATTTTCATGCAATGTAGAAATCGATTATAATAGATTTTTAAAATCGATTATAATAGATTTTTAAAATCTATTATAATTGACTTCTCTAATAGGATCATACACTCTGACAAGTTTTGGAAAATTCAATAATAGTCGACTTCTAAAATCGATTTTAATCAACTTTAGTGAGCTCTGCAGTTATAAATAGAGAGTTCCTCGATCTGCATTGTCATATTAGAAAAATTTAGAGATTGAGGGTGAAAATCATAGTGAGATGGCAGAGAGTTACGTTCTTATTCTTATACATTATAATGGTGAGATTATAAGCACAATAGAGGGAAAGACATCTTGCAGTGACAATCAAGCTTGGTTGGTTGTCTGTCCACCGATTATTTTGCTATAGTTGCAAAGCCGAATATTGGAAGAGTATGAGGGAAACAATATGCAAGTCGCAAAAATCTTCTATAGGATGCCGGTTGATATTGGGCCAAATGGAATCCGATATAAAAGGTGGCGAATTCGAAAAGACGAGCACATTGAGAAATGAATTTGGAAAGACCAACCTCCTCCCTTCTTGGTCTAAGAAAAAAGTTCATTGTTCCTCCTCCCTTCTGCACGGCATCGCGCTCCGTTAATCTCTAGAAGAAATCTACAGGACTCGATGTGCTGATATAGTGAGGGTTTAAGACGGAAATCAATTAAACTTGACTTTTAAAGTCGATTATAGTCGACTTCTCTCATCCCCTAACAACCTCTACCATGCACACTCTGAGAAAACAGGTATAATCGACTTCCACACACTACTAAAGTAGATTATAATCGACTCCAACAATACACATATATCGGCTATAATCGACTTCTCACACAAGATTGACAGTAGCAGAAGAGCGCAGTGAGGCAAGAACTGAAGTCGGTTTTAATTGACTTTAGTATTAGACGGAAGTCGACTTTAGTCGACTTCTATTATATATAAAAAAAAAACATATATGTAAACGGATTAAAGTTCGGGGATATATATAATATCATATTTATTTTATTTTATTTGTGTTATAAACCCAAAATATTTTAATGTTGAAAAATGAAAGTCTTTTTTCCAAAAAAATTAGTATGAAAAAAATTGTGAAATTGATAAGTTGGAATGTTTAAGCTGCAAAATATCAAATATAGTGTCATGAGATGGATAGATGGATAGTTTCTTCTTTTTTTTGACATTCTAAAGTTTTTTTATTTGAAGTTAAAGACTTTAATTTTGGGGAAAGAGGAAGAATTGAAAAATAGATTATTAATATAACTGTTTAGGAAAGAGACAGATTCAGGAGAAAATATACACTGATTTGTCCAAAAATATGCATCTAAAAATTAACTATGTAAAATGAATGAAGGAATATTTTTCAATATTTAAGTTAAGGAATAAATTTTAAATTTTTGGTTTGATTTATTACTTTTATTGTGATTTCCAAAAATTATATTTGTTTTTACATTTTTTTCTTCAAATATATGAATGCATTTACTTTTTATGCCTTTTAATTTATTTTTTCCTTTTTATTAATAATATTAAATGTTATAATACCTTTCATTGCAGTGTCAAATATAAGTTATAAAAAATTTCAACTATAATATTTAAAGGCTTGTAATATGTCGAGTGCTTAAAACTTATGGAATTGATAATTGACATATAATATTCAATATAGAGTATGCATTAATAGAAGAGAGATATGAAATTAATAATTTCAATGCAAATAAAAATTTAAAAATTTATGCTAAATATAAATGTCGAGAAAATGATGAGGACATAAATTTTTCAATGAATGACACCTGACAAAACTTTTCTTCAAATGAGTCTAAATTATTGATAATATAGATAGATTAGTAGTATTCGATTAGTGATAATTATTAATAAAATTTAGCAACCTAAATTAAAGTGAATAACAAAGATAGAATAAAAGAATTGAGAAATGTGGTATTGAATAATATATAACATATATATTTAAATTGATTTAAAAAATTTGATTTAATTAACATTAATTAGGAAAATTTTGAACCAATATCATATCAAATTTAAAATAAAAAATTGATTGCAATATAACAATAATGACAAACCAAAATCTTTCAGATATAAAATGAGAACTAATATCCAATAAATATGATAGCAATTAATGATAACATCAAATGATTGATATCAAATAAGAATCATAGACCAATGGATATCAAATACAAACTTGTGTATTAATCAATTAGATTTTATTATTATTTTATTTATATATTTTATTAGAAGCTAAGGTTGATTTGTTTCTATGAAATATCTGTTGTTTATTATTTAATTTATTTATTATTAATTTGAAAATTTATATTTCACTTATATTTTGTAAAAATTGTTGGGGTAATTTAATTTTTTATCAAGTTCATTTGGTAAAATGCATTAAAACATAATAAAATGAAGAATATATGTTTGGGTAAATTGTGAAAATATCATTTGAATTAAATTAAGTTAAATTTTTGGGCAAAGTAAGTATTACTCAATTTAATAATATAATCTTTTTTCCATTATATTATAGAGCATTATCAATTTGTTCCTTTTTCAATTTTTATGTGAAAAACATTTTACTCCTGTATGTAATAGTATAAATGAATATAAATAAATAAATATAATATTACGCAAGATTAAAATATAACTGTAATGATTCACTTATCAATTCATTACATCATCCAAGATTAAAAAAAAAGAATTAATCATTTTGCCCAAAATATTGAAAATCAAATTTCTAAACAAAATTGTTTAATACTAATTAATTTGATGTACTACCATATAAAATACATAAAATATAATAAAATCAAATATGGACTATTGTCATAAAAACAACTTTAAAATTATAAATATATGTTTAATAGTGGTGGTATTTAATTTGAATGGTAATAGGAACCTTATTTAAAAAAAGTTAAAATTATATATATATATATATAAGAATAATAAGTACAAAATGATCAATGTAAAAAATTTATAAAAACAACAAAAAAATATTTTCATTTTATAAATGAGAATATCCATTTAATTGACAATAAGAAATAAAACCAAATAATATTATGAATCATATAATATAAACACTATAATTCCAAACTTCTTACGGCAAAATCAAAAATCAAATTATGTTGAGAAAACTGCAAGAGGAAGAAGTGATAAAAATGAAGCAAAAACATGATGATAGAAGAAGCAGGCATAGTAAGAGATCATGATGCTTATAGAGGATACTCTTAGTTAAATGACTCCCTCTTTTAATGAGAAAAAATAGAGAAAATTCTCATATTAGCACAAGCTCACATATCAATATTGAGGACAATCACAATAATTCAGAAAATGATTACAATCCTTTTACAACTCGATGTATATAGCCATGACAACACATTTGAAAATGACAACCACTCATAGGGAGTAAGACAAAAGCAAAAACTAAAACAAATATGCAGATGAGAAATCATTTAGTTGCACCTGAAAAAAAGTCAAATATCTATTAAATAAAAATAAAATAGAATGAAAATTATTACAATAAAAAATTACATTATATATATAAATGCAAAAGATGAATATAGACAATAGGATAATTGTGAAGACAAGAGGAAAAAGAAGAGTGAGAAAAATGAAGAGGATGACAATAACAGAATGAGAGCGTAAAAATTGCAAAAAAAAAAAAAAAAGAACAGACAGAGACACATAGACAAATAGAAATATATGGGTTTGAGGTTTCAAAGAGAGAAAAAATGAATATATATTGATTAAAATGATCCAATCATAATTCACCAAATATGCTGCTTATATCTCGAATTAAAATAGTCTAATATTTATATAATTATAATTATAAGATAAGATTTGATCGTAAATATATATAAATTACATTTTTTTTAGTTTAAATTAGGTCAAATTATTATCCAATCAATTGGAAGAATTGCTTCCTACAACTATACATAAAAGGGAGAGGTACCATGCTTTAGCTTTGTTATTATGGAGCAGGTAGGAACTTGGTAGCTCTGGATCTTCTCAAAAAATTGTTGAGTAGTCAAGAGAACCCTAAACATGTTTTGGGTTTGTTATTGGCTTCTAAGATTTGCTGTGAGAATTCTAGTCTTGTAGAACAAGGGATAGGCTTTGTTCACAGAGTGCTTGAGAACTTGGATGGCTGATGTTATCAGTTAGAAAACTTGGCCAATTGCTTACTTAGTTTTTTGCTTTGGGCATACTCAAAATTGGCGATTTCTGATTCTGAGAGGGTTAAGAGACAATATGAGGCACTTCATACACTGGAAACTGCTGGCAAAATGACCAGAATGAAAGACCCCATGTACTTTACCATCTCAGTTTAGAATATGCAGAGCAAAGGAAGTTGGATGGTGCACTTTATCATGCTAAGTGCTTCCTAAAACTAGAAGGTGCTTCTAATGTTAAATGGTGGTTATTGTTAGCCTGGATATTATTTGCTCAAAAACGGTTTTTGGATGCTGAATCTATTATCAATGCTACTTTGGAACAGTATGGAAAATGGGATCAGGGTGATTTGTTGCGAACAAAAGCTAAACTTCAAATTGCCTAGGGCCAGTTAAAGAGTGCCATTGAGACATATACTCATCTTTTTGCTGTTCTTCAAGTTCAGAGTAAAAGTTTTGGTTCTGGGAAAAAGCTATTTAAGGTTTATTTTTGTAATAACTCATGCAGATAGAATAATAGTTTTGAACGTCGGGCCTTTGTTTTTTGTGATTATTACTGTTAGAATTGGATGGATGTAGTTTTGCTTGTACATGTGGAGTTTGTGCCCTTGAGTATGATCTTCAATCAGTTGTTCTATGTGTCAGGAAGTGCCTCCCTGCTGGTCTGCAGTTTAGCATCTTGATAGGGGCGATAATAGTGAGATTGTAAGAGTACTGAAGAGATTGTCTTCATTTTGTTTGGTTTGATATGGATGCACCTATTAAGGCATGCTACAGATAGGATCATATATTTATGTCATAGTGAGTGTACCGTCTTTGTGAAGTTTTGTGAAAGTCTCTTTATCTAGAATGTTTTGAATCTGTATGGTTTCCTTTCAATTCATCATTGTTTTTAATTTTTCTATTGTATTTTGAAAAGGAATTTGACCATGCATTATTTTTGTCTTTCTTTTACCTTTATTCCTAATTTAAAGTTTTCTTATTTATTCTTCCTCCATACCATATATGACCTCATTTCGGGAGAGATTCATTTGGTTGAAATAATAGTATTAGTAGCCTTGCCTCTCTTTCTTGAGGATGTCAATATATTATGTTGGTATCACAGGGGCGGTAGGTCGTAAGTTCAAATCCATCATTCTATTGTATCTCTTCCTCCCCATTTAGAACTTGAACATCTTGCATCTTGTGCCTGAAGAAGTATTCAACCTACACTTGATGGCAAATACTAGGATACAGTTGCTACTAAGCTTTATCCCATTAGATGAGGTCAGCTACATGGATTAAACAATGTCATAGCGCTCTATCATAGATCATATTCATATTTACATTTAAATTATTAACATTTAAATATCTTTGAATTGTTTTACCTATAGTAATTTTTATGTCTCCCTTTACCTCTTGTTACAAGACTACCATCCATCATGGCAACTTGGGAAGTAGTAGGATATAAATGAGCAATAGGATATAAATGATTAAAACCCTATGCTCTGCAAATTTGAGCTTTTATAACAGCTAATACTCATTAGTTATTGGTATTAGTTGAGCCTAATAGTATTTGGTATTAGGCTTTTTGTAAATTTCTCACCATTGTTGAAATGCTCATACTTCATATATGTCCTTTAAGCAATCATACATCATTTGTTGGATGTTGAAAATTGCTGAATTCATCTTATTACGTTTAACTACATGATCCTCTTTAGATCTATTAAACTATTAGGTGGAAGAATGTTTGTTCTTGTCAGCGTGATTATCACTTTATAGGTTCAACATCTATGAAGAATAGGTAAACTTCCAAATAGCTGCCATGCCTATTCCGAGGACGTACCTGGTACTAGTACTTGTTGAAAGTGTTGCAATAACTAGATGTCAACTTAACACAAGTTTGTCCTAACAACACATCAAATCTTGAAACTATTCTATTTGGTTTACTTTCATGAAAACTTACAGTTAGGACATTACAAATATTATATTTATCTAATGTTACTTTATTGTTTGTTGTTTTATATTTTTATGTAAAAAATACTCCCATATATGTTCCCTAGTTTTTGCAAAATTTCATTTTCTCTCCCCATATTTGAACTTGGTATTGATACTATCCTTGTACCTATGCAACACAGTTTAGCGTTAATGTCTGAGATGCAATTTATTAAGGCGTGGCTTCTTTTAAAAGTTATTCTTTTGGTTGTACCTGTATGATGCTCATAGTAAATGTTGAAGCGCATTGGTGAATGAGTGAGCTCCACAGAAATTATTGAAGTTTATATAGTTCTTGTTTGATGTAAAGCACATGCAATTGTCATTAAGTTTGAAATTATGCTGCTTCTTCTATTGGAAAATTCATAAATGAACTATTGCTCCAAGGTAAACACTATTGAATCTGGATAAATTTTTTGTCTCCAATTTTTTTCTTTCTTTTTAATGATAATTATTTGCTTTGCTGGTGTAATAAATACATGTGCAAAGCTATATTGCTTCAAGCTGCTTACCCTTTATTTCCATACTATTTGTGATAGGATAAAAGAGATCATGCTAGGAACTTGGAAGTGGAAGTATGGCATGATCTTGCTTATGTATACATTAGTCTTTCATAGTGGCGCGATGCAGAGGCCTGGCTATCAAAATCTAAGGCCATCAAACTATACTCTGCTTTTAGATGCCATGCAATAGGTAAATATATGACCTTTTTTATTTCGAGTTTCACATTTTCCATTCAATTTTTTTGTTGAGATGGAAATAGCGCAAATAGATTATAATCACTTGAAAGTAATTGTACTGGACTAGAAAATATGGGCCTATATCTTGGCCCAAAATACAAGACCTCGGATAAAGGACCCAGATCTCGGTCCAGTCAAGGAGACCTCTTCTATAGGACCTGCAGATCTTTCACAAGGAAGAAAGTATCCCTTAAAAGATCACATCACGGATCTAGCCAAGAATATCTCACTATATCCGCACATAATCCGCCTTTATCCTACTATATCTATATTATATCCGATAATTATCTCTAACAACTAATTAAATCACAGGAATATCTCCTACATTCAGTTCATATCATAACAGATTCTCGATGGGGTCACCTCACCTCATATCAAAGGGGCTAACGCTTCCCAGGTATGATAATCTTTTACCTCATAAAAACACCTCTCATTCTCTACGCTTTTCTAACTTCAGCATTAGAGTGTCTTTGCAGGTACCCCACCCCCGTTTCTACGGACGCCGGAGCTACTTGCATCCTTACTTCAACTTCCCGGTAAGAACATTGGCGCCCACCGTGGGGCCGGTAAACAAGCCTACCTCACAAACCAAACAATCCAACAACTATGGCTGACGCCTCCAGCCAAAACACACCTCCAAATAGTCACCCTCCATACTCTCCTCCTAATCTTGACCAGCTACAGGAGGAAAACCGCCGATTAATGGATCAGCTCCGCAGGCTTCAAGAAGAAAATCAATCACTGAAGTTTGAAAGTTCAAGAAACCCCAGACAAGGAGCAACCCACCACGAGCATACGGAGTTTGCCAGTCATGGATGTGACTACAGCAAACCAACATATTCCCATTATCCTACCTATCAAGCTGAATATGATAATGAGCCTGAACCCATAGACTGCGGACCATTCTCAGCAAAGCTAATGGCCACCAGTCTTCAGGCCAATTTTAGACTCCCAACAACACTCTGCCCCTATGATGGAACAGGGGACCCTCAATCGTTCATAACAATGTTCAGATCCATGATGCTCATAAATGGAGCCACGGACAGAATCCTTTGCCAAACTTTTCCCTCCTTTATGGAAAAATCAGCACTTTTATGGTTCTAAACCTTACCTTCGAATTCCATTCATAGGTTTGAAGTCCTCATAAGAGCCTTCATTAACAGGTTCGTATCATCCAAAATCTATAGCAAGACGTCAGACTCTTTGGAACATGTCAGGCAAGGATCCGACGAGTCCTTAAGAGCTTATCTGACCAGATTCCAAGAAGAAGCATCCCAAATACCCGACCTTAACCTAACAGTGGAACTTCACCAAATCAGAATAGGTCTGCGATTTGGACCATTCAAAGAAAGCCTAGCAATCACCAGACCGAGAACCATACACGAACTCCGAGAGAGAGCCCTCGGATACATCAATGCCGAGGAGCTCCGAGCAGCGGAGAAGCAGAATCAGAAACAAAACAAGGATAACTCGGACCAGAAGCACCAAGAAGGCAAGCATAAACACAAGAGGAATTCTGGATACTCGGAACCAGGATTTACTACTTACACCCCACTCAACGCTAGGGCAAGTACAATCCTGACGGAGATATTCAGCGCTCAGCTCCTGAAGCCAACTAAAGGTGATCCTCGGCCAGGACCAAAAGGCACAGACCAAAACAAAATCTGTGAATATCATAATTCCAGAGGACACACAACAGACGAATGCAAGAGCCTGAAGAATAGGATTGAACGTCTCATCCGAGATAGACATCTCAAGCAATTCATTAATAACAAGAAAGAAGAAAAGAAAAGAGGCCGAAGCCAGGAATGAAGAAAACGCCGAGGTTCCTCAACATCCTCAGACAGCGAATCCCCACCAAGACGAAGAAAATCTGAACGAATGAGGTCACCCTCCCATGAAGAACCAAGAATCCATGGTGTCATCGACCACATTGCTGGAGGATTCGCTGGAGGAGGCGAGAGTAACTCAGCCAGAAAAAGATCACTCCGGGCAATCATGTCACTCGAAGGAACATTACCTTCCTCAAAATCAAAAACCAAAAACCCGGTAATATCTTTCTCAGATTCTGACTTCAAAGGAATTGATGAAAATTTACACGACCCTGTTGTAATTTCCATTCTTACTGGTAATTTCTTGGTCAGGAAAGTCCTCGTGGATCAAGGGAGTTTAGCTGAAATACTCTTCTATTCCACCTTCAAGCGGATGCAACTATCTGAAGTCTCTCTCTTCCTTTACAATGGCGAACTGGTCGGATTCACCGGGAACAGAGTAAAGGTGCTCGATTATGTATGGCTCAGGACGACATTCGGCATAGAACCATTGACAAAGATGGTCGACCTCCAGTACCTCGTCATTGATGCAAACAGTCCCTACCACATAATTCTAGGGTGACCTTCACTTAACGCCCTAGGAGCTGTGGTCTCAACACCACATTTGGCCATGAAATTCCCAGTATCCGAATCCAAAGTCGGCGTAGTGCACGCTGACCAAAAAGAAGCGAGGACTTGTTATAACAAATGCTTGAAAGGTCAAATCCACGGAAAAGCAGAAACCTGAGCAGATACACAATGTATTCCACACCGATCAAATCCCCCTGATCTCAGAGCTGGATCCCAGAGGAGAAATCTAGAACTGACCACAGCCGGCCGATGACTTGCAGCTGGTCCAAATTGGCGGTACGGCTGAAAAGGTGACATTCATCGGAACCGACCTACCTCCGAGCTTGTCTTCAGAGCTCTCCACATTACTTTTAGAAAATGCGGACCTTTTCGCGTGGACCCCGGCTGATATGCCAGGAATAAGCCCAGATGTAATCAGTCATAAGTTAATGGTCAATCCAAAAGCTCGGCCCATAATGCAAAAGAAAAGAACTCTGGGAGTCGAGCGACAAAAAGCAGCTTTGGAGGAGACAAAGAAACTCCTTAAAGCAGGGTTCATCAGGGAGATACGATATACGTGGCTAGCAAACGTGGTAATGGTAAAGAAAAGCTCGGGCAAATGGCGCATCTGTGTAGACTTCACTGATCTTAACAAAGCCTGCCCAAAGGATTCCTACCCGCTCCCAAGCATCGACAAGCTCGTCGACAACGCTTCTGGCTATCAATATCTGAGCTTTATGGATGCATACTCAGGATACAACCATATCAGAATGCACCCAGAAGATGAGGATAAGACAACCTTCCTTACAGAACACGCCAACTTTTGTTACAAAGTCATGCCTTTTGGCTTGAAAAATGCAGGGGCCACTTACCAGAGACTCATGAACAAAGTTTTTGAGGAACAGATTGGCCGAAATGTCAAAGTCTATGTTAATGATATGGTGGCTAAAACACCCCCAGCAGGAGACCATATAAGAGATCTCAAAGAGCTATTCCAACAGCTCCGAACATACAACATGAGATTGAATCCAGAAAAATGTGCATTCGGAGTTCACGGAGGAAAGTTTCTCGGTTTTATGCTCACCAACCGAGGAATAAAAGCCAACCCAGACAAATGCCGAGCAATAGTTGAAATGAGAAGTCCAAGCTCGGTGAAAGAAGTACAACAATTAACAGGACGCCTAGCAGTGCTGTTTCACTTTTTATCAAGATCAGCTGAGAAAGCATCCCCATTCTTTAAAAAGCTAAGAAAGCAGGCGTCTTTTGAGTGGTCCGAGGATTGTGAAAAGGTTTTCAATGAGTTAAAGGTACTACTCTCAACGCCTCCTGTGCTCACTAAGCCCCACCTTGGAGAAACTCTCTTTCTTTACTTTTCGGTAGCCGAGCACGACGTAAGTTCAGTCCTTGTCACAGAAAGGGACAAGATGCAACAACCCGTGTATTTCGTTAGCAAAACACTCCAAGGTCCTGAGCAAAGATACCAAACAATCGAAAAGCTAGCATATGCAGTCGTAGTATCAGCCAGAAAATTAAGACCGTACTTCCAGAGTCATCACATTGTCGTTCACATAGAACAACCTATCCGGCAAATATTGATCAAGCCCGAATTGGCTGGAAGAATGATCTCATGGTCTGTAGAATTATCAGAATACAGCTTGGAATTCCAACCCAGAGGCCCTATTAAAGCGCAAACCCTTGCCGACTTCGTGGCCGAACTCTCACAGACTCCTCAACAAGAATTTGGCTCCTGGAGACTACATGTTGATGGAGCCGCCAATGGGAAAGGAAGTGGGGCTGGAATCACACTAGAGAACGGAGAAGGAATTTTAATAGAACAATCTCTCCAATTTCAATTCCAAGCCAGTAACAACCAAGCCGAATATGAAGCCCTAATTGCTGGTCTCAAGCTTGCCCAAGAAGTTGGAGTTCAAAAGCTCGAAGTAAAGGCAGATTCTCAGCTAGTCGTCGGACAGGTGAACAGAACTTTTGTAGCTAGAGATCCTTTACTGGAGAAATATCTAGCACTGGTAAAGAATTTAATGCAACACTTTGTCTCTTGCGAAATAACTCACATACCAAGAGAGCACAATACCAGGGCAGATATTCTCTCTAAACTCGCCAGCACGAGCAAACCACAGAACAACAAGTCCGTGATCCAGGTAAAGCTTTAGAATCCGAGCTGCCTTCAATCCGAAAGTTGTAATACTGAGATCGGAGGCCAAGATTGGCGAACTCCATTCCTCAGATACCTAACATATGGAGAAATCCCAACCTCGCTGTCCGACGAGAAAAAATTCAAACGGCAAGCTAGCTTCTACACACTATGTGGCGACCAACTTTTCAGAAGAGGGTACTCATTGCCGCTCTTGAAATGCCTTGGCCCCCAGGAGGTCAACGATGTTATGGCCGAGGTCCTTGAAGGAGTATGCGGAAACCACATAGGAGGCCGAGCTCTTGCTGCCAAGATACTCTGAGCAGGGTATTTCTGGAATACTATGAAGACTGACTGCTCGAAATTTGTGCGAAGATGTGACAAATGCCAAAGGTTTTCTGACGTCTCCCAAAGACATCCAGAACCACTACACTTCTCGGAAGCCAGCTGGCCTTTCCACAGATGGGGAATTGATCTACTCGGTCCATTTCCCCTGGCACCAGGACAACTCAAATACTTGGTAGTAGCCATTGACTACTTCACCAAATGGATCGAGGCAGAACCTCTCGCAACAATCACTGCAGAAAAGGTGAGGAAATTTATCTGGAAAAGAATCATATGTAGGTTCAGACTCCCCAAAGAGTTAATCACAGACAACGGCACACAATTCATGGACCGAAGATTGAAGGAGCTCTGCGACAACTTCCAAATCAAGCACATATTTGCATCCGTAGAACATCCACAAACCAACGGCCTTGCCAAGGCCGCGAATAAAGTCATCCTCACCACACTCAAGAAGAAGCTCGACAAAACAAAAGGATTATGGGCCGATGACTTGTCCGAAGTCTTATGGGGGTATCATACTACTGCCCAATCCTCAACACAGGAGACACCATACAGACTTGTTTTTGGTAGTGAAGCCATGCTCCCAGTAGAAGTTGCTCAACCTAACGTTCGACGAATGGCAATTATAGAAGAGGCAAATGATGAAAATAGAAGGGCCGAGCTTGATCTTATCGAAGAAGACAGAGAACTAGCCCACATCAGAGAACAAGCAACCAAACAAAGGGTGGCTCGGCTCTACAATAAAAAGCTCGACCCAAGATCCTTCCAGATTGGGGACTTGGTATTACGCAAAGTAGAACTACAAAGGAAGCCTCCGGGAGATGGAAAACTAGCCCCTAACTGGGAGGGACCATTCCGAGTAACACAAGCAGTAGGCTGAGGAGCCTACAAAATAGTCGAGCTCTCAGGAAAAGAACTTCTGAGAACATGGAATGCTGCATCCCTAAGGAAGTACTACAGTTAGAATTGTAACGCCTTAAATCATATGCGATGGGTGCACTCTTTTTCCTTTGATGGGTTTTATCCCACTGGGTTTTACCATCAAAGGTTTTAACGAGGCATGATCGGATATGAGCCAAACACTTCGATGGCAGACGATGTAATTTCTTTTTTAATATATTATTCAGCTTTACTCAATTGCAGACTGGCAAAAATCCCTTGGCAAACAAAGACAAAGCCGCCATACTCACGTCAACCTTGGCCCTCGCCAAGTGGTGAAGGCGCACCTCTACAACAGCCTCGGCTCCAATCCTAAGTAGAAGAGGGACAAAGCCGCCATACTCACGTCAACCTTGGCCCTCGCCAAGTGGTGAAGGCGCACCTCTACAGAAGCCTCGGCTCCAGTCTCGAGCAGTAGAGGGACAAAGCCGCCATACTCACGTCAACCTTGGCCCTCGCCAAGTGGTGAAGGCGCACCTCTGCATCAGTCTCGGCTACCGTCCCGAGAAACAGGGACAACGCACACCAACGGGGGAAGAACATTCTCATCACTAGCACCAAACTATCCTCAGCCGACACCCCCTTAGTGTCTCAATTCGGGTATCAGCTTTTATAATTTAAATATTATTCGATCATATAATTATCCACAACAACATAATCCGAGCATGCATGGTGACATCCGATTATATCATCCTGATTATATGATTCGAAGCATACATTACATTGAATAATTCATTTTAACTACTTAAAACACCTTCTTTCTTACTTTCCATCCGATCATACCATCTTTAGTATACGGTCCGAGCATACATTATATCAATCATATCTATCAAATCATATCAATTTCTGAGCATATCTTTGAACTGATAAGAAAATCACTAATTGGCCAAATAAAAGGTCTTTTACACACACACAAAGTACTTATCAATATCCGAACATAACTATTACAAAGTAAAAGACCTAAGAGTCTATAGGAGCTCCACCATCAGGAACGGCAGTTGAAACTGGCTCCACAGCCTGAGAGACCTCGACCCCTTCATCAGCAAGGTGGTCGACCAATACGCCGTCGACCACCTCTTTGAATGGACCGCATTGACTCAAGTCCAAGTCCCCATGAAAGAATCGGACTTGGTCAAGAGCACGGTCAAAACCAGCAGTGTATTGGCCGACCACATCGTCCTTCAGAAAGTCCACCTCATCTTGCAGGCGCTTGTTCTCCTCAGTCAACCTCTTATTCTCCACCTCGAACACCTTCTTCCCAGCTTCAGACTCCTGGATTTTGAGCTTCGATGCATCAGCCTCGGTCTTCAGCCGAGCAATAAGGCTGTCAATTTTGTCTTCATAGGCTTTTTTGGCCTCAAGCCAGCCCCTCCTCTCTTCGGCCAGCTTCAACTCAGCCTGCTCCTTTTCGGCCTTGTAGTTTGCCGAAATAACCCTCGAAGTCTCCAGCTCATGAATAGAACTGCCATACTGCCTCTCCAGAAATCGAGCAATGGCAGCCTGATGGAGACCTTGGATCTCCAAATGATGGCAGAGACCAGGATTCCCTGCCCTCTCCATCAAAGCTCGGTCCTCGGCATGGACGAACTGTTGGTCAATGAACTCTGGAGTCGGGAACTGAAGGCTCCAAAGACTTGAGGAGTTAACTGACTGCAGAAAATCCTTCACCTCGGCAGCCCCGACAAGAGTAGGAGGTGAAAGTGATGGCATTGCCTCCCTCTCTTGAAGACCAGTAGAAACCCTAGGCCTCTTCCGATTTCTCAGAGGGTTTGGATCGGTAGGTGTCCCTGAGCTCGAGCCCATCCCAGGAGAAATAGGAGGAACTCGACTCTCCTTCACCACCACATTCTGCTGACGTTTGAGAGCGGCCAGCTCCTTGGGACCTAGTTTTGGGGCCATCTCACCTGAAAAATTTACCAAGATAAGAACCAATATAATAAATTAGATTGGCAAAAATAAAGGATGACAGCTCGGAAATACTACCTATATGTTTGAGAACCCTCTTATCAAATCCCCACTCCAATAAAATCCCATAAGAGAGTGGAGAGCTGGGACTCACACACTTCTCCAGGAAATCAACCACCAGCTAGTCCAAAAGGGAAAGAGAACTATACTCTACTCTCAAAATTTGTTGAGGATTATGTTGCTAATAAAGGGGAAACCTCTCCAAACCATCAGAATCTAGGAGAAAGGGAAACTCAAACTCGATGGACCTCACCTTGATAAATTTTTCCTTAAACTTCTTAAAGCTAGAAGTCAGCAAACTTAATAGCTTTTTTCGGGGTACACTACTAAAAGAAATCCAGGTACCCTTATCAACCCCTTTAACTTGGAAAAAATAAAAAAATACATCCACACTAGGCTCATGACCGAGCATAGCGAATAAATTCTCGAATGCTCGGACAAAAGCCCAACTGTTCGGATGAAGTTGAGAAGGGGCAACATTTACTTTATTTAAACACCCCTCCTCAAAACGGGTAA
Organism: Dalbergia cultrata; assembly: GCA_031216105.1. NCBI lineage: Eukaryota > Viridiplantae > Streptophyta > Magnoliopsida > Fabales > Fabaceae > Dalbergia > Dalbergia cultrata. The sequence goes on from CM062350.1 coordinate 39,532,604, forward strand.
AAGGGACCCTAACATCTAATTTCTCAAAGAAATCTATATACATGTAAATAAAGTCGGCCTCCCTTTCATCCTCCCTATAATTACACACCCTATCATCGGCACCACAAGGAGCACACTCTATCCTACTCTCCCCGTAGCTCGACACTAAGCAAGCCCTCCTAAACCTACGGACTGACTCCCTATCATCAAAAATTGAAGCCACTTCCTTGACCTCATCGCTAACCCAACCGTAAGGATCGACTTCGACCTCACCCTCACTCACTATCTCTTTCCCCTTACCAGAAACAGAGACAGCCTCTCCTTTAGCCATCGAAAATTACCTAAAAATAAAAAAAGTAATAAAAGCAAACTCAGGCAGAAGAAAATGGCCTCAACATGAACCAAGCAGATAACAACAATCTCCTAGCCTAGGGTTCCAGATACGGAAATGTAAATCGATTAAAGTAAAGAAGGCAAAGAAATAAATCAACTAACCAATTTGAAGCAATAAAAGGTTGGATACGCGACTTGAAAAGCTCACAGAAGGCTTAGCACAGAGAGCGAAAACAGAGAAGAACGAGAAAGAGAGGAGTTTTCCAGAAATGAAAATCTGAAAAGCCTTTTGCTCATTTACTCAGAAACTGGAACTCATTCAACGATCAAAAGCACTTCCCTCCAATCAATAACGCATCTGAAACGTTCATCATATCCAATGGCAGGGGGCTTATCACTTTAATCTAACGGTGAATAAGCGAACCCACGATCCCCACATTTATGAGAAATGATTGCTCTCCCAATAGAAAGATGACATGTGTAACACACGTTCTCCCACAACAGCCACCACTGCAAACGAAGATACTCAACTTCTTTTGAGCTCGGCATGAAGTCCTCAGACTTCAACCAAGCTCGGGGCTATGTACTGGACTAGAAAATATGGGCCTATACCTCGGCCCAAAACACAAGACCTCGGATAAAGGACCCAGACCTCGGTCCAGTCAAGGAGACCTCTTCTATAGGACCTGCAGATCTTTCACAAGGAAGAAAGTATCCCTTAAAAGATCACATCACGGATCTAGCCGAGAATATCTCACTATATCCGCACATAATCCGCCTTTATCCTACTATATCTATATTATATCCGATAATTATCTCTAACAACTAATTAAATCACGGGAATATCTCCTACATTCAGTTCATATCATAACAGATTCTCGATGGGGTCACCTCACCTCATATCAAAGGGGCTAACGCCCCCCAGGTATGATAATCTTTTACCTCATAAAAACACCTCTCACTCTCTACGCTTTTCTAACTTAAGCATCGGAGTGTCTTTGCAGGTACCCCACCCCCGTTTCTACGGACGCCAGAGCTACTTGCATCCTTACTTCAACTTCCCGGTAAGAACAGTAATTGACATATATTTAACAAAAAAATAAATAAATAATTGGCATATATTGTCTTGTATGGAGTATTAGTGGTTCATCGCTAGCTATGTGATATGTTGTAGCAATGAGGTGCCAAGATATCACTGAGCTTGGATGAAACTTGTGAGGCATGTACCTTTGTCATTAGCGAAGGAAAGGATATGTCATATAAAATAATCAAATAGATCTAACTTTCTCTTTTTATTTCTTTCTTTTTTTCTAATATTATGATGATAAACTAACCTATGTCTATGTGTACAATTTAACATATTTCACAAAGTGCAAAATATAGCAACCTAATATATTAAAACACAAATGTAGTGTAATATTCATGATATTCAGATGAAAGTTCTCTCTTTTAAGAAGATTAATAGCTTGCTTGGTTTTTCATTTGTAGCTCTAAAAACCATGGTTTGAGTAAAAACTATTACTTCTATTCTCAAATAACAGTTTGATTTTCTCACACATGTATTAAGGAAATTGATTGGAAATGATTCAATCTTAGAGAAACTCAAGTATATTTTATTAAATTATCCTCATTAGTTAATTGTTTCTACTTATTGTCTCTCCTCCACTTTCTCACTTTCATTTATTTCATAACGATATAACGGGAAAAAATAGTTAATATTATCTAAAAGTGAACCATTATTTAACAACACTGGTAGTACAAAAGAGAAGTTTTTGCCCAAACTATGATTTACAGTTTTTCAAACAGAAAGCTGAGCATGGTATTAGTATTATCATGTCATACAATCTTAGTGAACATGAGAAAAAGGACAAAGAACAAGGAGGGAGTGGATGTTGGAGAATAGGCTGTAAATATTCTACTTGCTTCTCTGACTTGCATATAATGTTTATTTATTCAATTCCTCAAGTGCAATGTACGAAGCAAAGGGCCTTCACAAAGAGGGTCTAAAAGCTTTTCCAAACGCTTTGTACATTGATCCTGGACATGTCCCCAATTTAATCTCCACTGCCACAATTCTTAGACGGTGTAGTAACCAATCGAATCCCGCAATTAGAAGCTTTCTGATGGATGCACTGTGGCACGACAGATTTTGTGCTTCTGCTTGGTATAATCTTAGCCTTCTTCACAATGTTGATAAGGGTACAGCTTCATCATCAGTTGAAGTTGCAGAATGTTTTCAGGCAGCACACTTTCTTGAACAATCTGCACTAGTTGAACCTTTCAGATGATTGATTCTATTAACCTCAGGGTGTTGGTCTAGTGCTAGAAGTTAGCATTTTGATGCATGACTATTCTAGCATTACTTATTTCTTGGGATTAGATGGCAAGCAATTTTCATGTGGATCCCCTTTGCCAAGTCATGTTTCGGGGAAGTTAGTCAAAACAATAAACAAGATGATAGATGCTACAAGCAGTTTTGTGATGCCATGATTCTAGTACATCCATGTATAATTTTCACCAGTTTTTTTAATTTCTTTATTAGAAAACAATAAAGAAATCTGAGGATTGCATGCTTAATCATTTGCTTTGATTTTAATTTTGATTTTCTTGCTTGCTAGCTCCTCTTTTAGTAAGCATAATGAATTCAGTGGTTAAACGTGTAGGAGAATGTGCCATTGTTACCCTCAACTGCCTATAGGGCTTAAGATTGATGTAACAACTCGTCTTTTTAATATTATTATGATAAAATAATTAATTGTGAACAATCTATAGGGATTTTGAAAAATCTAACAGACACAGATATGATCACATTAACATAAGGATTTTGTTAAAAAAAAATGAAAATTTATTTTTTTATTATTAAAAATTCAATATAATAATATTTTAATCAGGGATATAGAATGAGACCTTATAATTAGTAAAAGGACATAGAAAAATAATGATAAGATTGAATGAATATTTTTAACACAATAAAATTAATTAGGTAATAATCGGGTACCAAAACGGTAATTGGTACACCAAATTTGTAATAACTGGTACACCAAAACACCAAAATTGGTCTAAATAATAGCTATTATTAGATCTCAGATAATTCTTAGTTAGGAAAATTAAATAAATATAGACATTTTTAATACAGATACAATACAAATTGATTTGACAAAAGTAATACCCATTACTTTCTCTCCAAGTTTACGTTTTCTATATAAAGGAAAAATGAGAAAAGATGACATTTCTCTCGGTTTTGGTAGTAGCTTCACGTTCTTCCTTTCTTTCTCCACCATTTTCATTTTCCTTTACTTCAAACTCCATGAAACCTTCAAAGTCTTGAAGGATATTCCTAGATTAACCCATAAACTACTTCAAGAACACTTCCTCTACATCAAGCTCAACTCAAAACCTTGTTTTTCCATTCAAATTGGTCCACACAGCAGCAAAAATAAGGGCTGGAAAATGGGTTTAAAGCCTTGGATTTAGAGAAGAAAAAGATAGAGAAAGTTAGCTAAAACTTGGAAGAAATGTAGGAAAAATTCCAGTCTATTGCTTTGTGATTGTTTGGCTATATTGGCTAGATAAAATCTTGAGATATGTTTGAAATTATAATTGTGAAATCTGAAATTGTTTCAAGATGCACATATATATAAGCTTGATGGATGTAAAAGATGCAATAGATGATAGTTTTGTGAATTTATTGAATTGATGTAAGAGATTTACTAAGTGTTTAGAAGAGATTTTTCGTTCTTTAAATAGATTGAGGAATCTGGAATTTTGCCATAATATTGTTAGGAAATGTTTTGTAAAATCTAAAAGATTTATATTTTGAAGTATGATGCCAAAGTTTCATAAAAATGATGAGATTTTAATCTATAGAAGAAAAGCTTTAAAATTTAAGTATAACACTTGGTTTAATTTCCTATAGTTATAAAAAAAAAATCATTATCAAAGGAGTCCTACAAGTTTATGCTGTGAAGAAATCTCATAAAATTTTAGTAGACTTTTCAGAAAATCTCATCACAGCAAACCAGAATTTATAGAAAAATCTCCTAAAAGATTACCAAATTTTATAGAAAGTTTCATAAAATATTTAGTTGTTATCTTTCAAAAAAATCTCATAAAAAATTAGAGATTTTAAAGAGAATATTTCATAAGAAGATTACGAGATTTTGAATAGAATAAGAAAATTAAGAGATTTTGAGTAGAATATCTCATAAGAATTTAAGAAGATTTCAAGGAAATCTCAAAGAAGAGTATAAGAAAAATTGAACTTTAAGAAGAGAGGGAACGTAAGAAAATAAGTCTCACACAAAGAGAGGGAATTCAACAAAATAAGCTTTATGTAATAATCAATTGCTTAGTGGTAAGTTCATGGATTCACGGGTAGTAGTAGACGTGCTACGCCTTTAGAACTATATCAGGGTGTAAACGCGACGACGTTACATAGTTTATGAGAAAAGGGATGTACTAAGGATAACGAGGCTATCTAGATGAGATGTAGTAGACGTACTCCATCTAGTGAACTATATCAAAATGTAATCGCGACAGCATTACATAGTTGACAGTATGATCCAGAGAGAAGTATATCAGAAGAGTCCTATGAGTTTTACCAATTAGCCTAAACTTTCAAATAAATCTCATAAAAATCAAAGAGAAATTCAGCAAAGAAATGTCATGAGAAGTTAAGACATTTTTTAACAGAATGTCTCATAAGAATTAAGAGGATTCTGAAGAGAATATCTCATGAGAAATTTGTGAAACTTAATAGCGAAAATCTCAAAAGAGTTTCAGGAGATTTTCAAGAGAGAAGTCTCACAGAAATTCAGAAGAATCCTATGAGTTCTACTATTAAGCCTAAATTTTAATAATAAGACTACGATAAAGAAGTAATTTTATCAAGCCTAAATTTATATAATAAGATCATGTTAAAGAAGAAACGAAATAAATGAACTATATCAGTTTGTAACACAAGGTGTTATATCGTTATAATGAAAGTGATATATTGAGAAGAGAATGCTATTGAGATCTATATTAGGATGTAGTACGAGGTATTATATCAAGTTGGAACACGAGGTGTTACAGCATAGGCGATACATCAAAAAAGAAGTATATCAGAAAATCCTATAACTTCTATCCTCAAGCATAAAGTTATTGATAAGCTTATGGCAAAGAAGTAACAAAACAAACAAACTAAGTATTATATTGAAAAACTAGAATAAGAGGAATCCAAAGACTGTATAGGTATGGGACTATACGGTTGAGAACAACTTATACTCAAAATATTATGTTAAATAAAAGAAAGAACAAGAAAAACTAATTATTTCAGAAAGAATCTAAGATATTTTAATCACTGTAGGACTAAGTCAAATGCCACTTTGTAGTAGACTAGTATTTTTTCTATTGGGAATCTTTGATTCTCATTCCTGCTGTTATCAATTTTTTTCATAGATTGCGATGATGGAGATTCTTAGCTTGTATTGGCATCATGGTCCAGATCCTTTTGATGAACCAAAGATAGAGAAATTTTTAGTCAGTATTTTTATTTTCTTTTAGTAAATTTTGAGTAGTACCCTACTGTAATACCCTAGGCATACTGTTACCTAGGAAAGTGTAGAGTAGTACACGTGTCCTTAGATAAATCCGGATCCTAAATTTCACTAATTTTGGAGCCCTACACCTCCTTGGAGGGCTATATGTTAGAGCCACAATTTTGGGATCAAAAGTTTCGATAATTGTTCCCTAGAGAAAAACAAGTTCAAGAGTGATTTTTGGGGAATTTTAGGAGGCCGTTAAATATTTCGTTTTTAGGCCCCAAGTTTTCAAAGTTATAAGAATTCCCGAGTTTGAATTAAAACCAAAAATTTAGATTTTGATTTTTTAGATATTTTATTTGAATCCAAATGGGGGGTATTTCCTTATTTACATTTATGTTTTAAAGTTAATAGATGGAAAAATAAATAAGGAAATTAACTTAGTGAGTTCTGGAGAGTGATAGACCATCCTGGAGAGTGACAAACCTTGCTAAAGAGTGCTGCAGCGGTCAACTGAAGTGAGGAGACCAATTTGTATGCTCTCTTCTTAGCGTTGCAGCACTCAACAGAATAGTAAGGCGGTGCACAATATGCTCTCTGGTTAGCATTGCAGCGCTCAACAGATGACTTAAAAACCCCATCTCGGGGTGCAGAAGCTTCACTCAACCAAAACACACCCCACCCCCATAGAAAATGCGAAACTTTAGTCCCCACACACACTCTCTCTCTCCCATTTCATCAATCTAACATCAATATTTCACTTCCAAGGCTTAAAGGTAAGAGATTTTACTAAATTTCCTTCCTATCTCATCTATTCCTCTCTTGTTCTTAGAGTTATTCTTGGGTTCTTTCTTGTTCTATGGTCATAGTGCTCGTCCATATTGATGGGAGTTAGAATAGGGTTCTTTTGAGATTGATTTAGAGTTTTATTGCTTTACCGGCAGATAGTGGTGCCGTTTCTACCTCCTAAGGTCATGTTGGTGTCTCTCCTGTTCATTCTACCCCTCCAGGTGAGTGGGTTCAAACCTGAGATCTCTATGTTGAGCATTAGGACTATTTGCATAAAAATATGCTTTATATGATAGTTTTAGAGAATTCTACAAAGAGATTAGAGGGTTTTGTTAATTATTCAAGCTTACAAAAATATGGTTTTCAAATATCATGAACTATAGATTTTTATGAAAACCATGGGACCATTGTTATTGAATTGAGAATGTGAATACTTGATTATATATGATGTTGAATGTTTAAATGTTATTATGTTGATATGATGACTTCTGGTATACTGGATACTGCTATATGAGAACACTTGAACCCTAGGGTAGATGCCCTTGTGGGATATAGAGAGAATAATTGATTTTCTGTTGATACTAAATAGTAGCTGTAGAGAAATAGACAGCGAGTTAATGGCTGAACGATCGTTAACCTTGGTACCAAGTTGTCCTAAAGGACAATCTCATAGAGCAGAGAATGGAATCTATGTTGGTGTCCCCATTAGATCCCTGATGGATCATAGAGCAGAGTATTTTGGTTCTTGAAGAACCATAGAGTAGAGATTTTTGTTTCTCTAGTTAAATACTGTTAATGATTTTAAAGGCCAATGACTAATTGATTATGTATATATAGTTATATGAAATGTTTTAAAGCTCTATGTTATAAATGATTTTCATATATACTGCATGGTTTTATTGATGTCCCATGAAGGGGGTTGCAGGTGGGGATTCACTTACTGAGTTTTTGTATAAAAACTGACCCCTCTCCTTTCCTCCTATTTACAGATACAGTAGCTGCTACGGATTCTTCCCAACAGCAATAGAGGATCAGTTGGTGAGCTTCACTTGAGTGAAGCATTTTTGATTCTGTAGAGTGCTCTAGTGTTTTTGCAGGTAGGAGTCCTGATTCATATAGAGCTCATTTTGCATTGTGCATATTTGATCACACTACGGTTTGTATTAATGAAATTAGTTGTTTCTGGACAAACTGAACAAAAATAGTTTGATATGTGTATTTGTATTTTGTGTATGGATAATGGATGATTTCATACTTTTGATGTTGATGATGATATTTTAGTTATCAAGATCTTGATTTTAGAAAACAGGAAATCTATAGATTGAAATTGAGATATTGTTTACATGGATTTTCCTATTTAAATATGCATGTAGAGCTTTACACAGGTCTCGAGGCTTACGTGGGGATGGGACTCCCCACATGCCGATCACATGCCCAGGTCGGGTCGTGACACCTACCTAGCCTAGAGGGTTCCTGCGTGAACCAGGGTAAGGGTTTGATATAGTTGTGGACACTAATGACTGGTCATCGATTAATAAAGTTATGTATCTTTGATATATTAATTATTTTAAAATTTAGCAATGCAAAAGAATGAGGTTATGTTTGTTAAAAGAGAAGGCTCATATTTAATATTGTATACAAACCTCTAAGAAATAGCAAAGAGAACAAGTAACAACTACTTACTATAAAGTTATGGCTTAAGCATAGCTTTATGGTAGGAAGGATGTTACAATTGAGCTGATGAAAAAGGCAGGCTTTTGGACATTAGCAACACTAGGCATATTGTAATGTTGTTATTTTCATATAAATTGTTATTTAACATAGCAACATACTTGAACCAACATTGATAATTTATTTGATTAGTCTGGCACAGTGACAAGGTTGTTTTGTTTAGACTAGGATTCATGTCTTGAAGATTGTCTTGATCTTTATTGAGATAAAGGTATATGCATGTTTTTACTGTTTGCAAGTTTCATCAGGCAAGAGCCTATATGAACCCACATGAGAGCTATTTTTGAGATGATTTTCTCTTGAAAAAAATAAAAGAGATGATGTTTTTCAAATATGTTTGGAGTAGTATTTTTTTTGTACTAATATAATTTATTGGAGGCATGTTGCTTGATTAATGTTGTTGTTATATGATAATCCTAAACTCTTGAATCCTATTTAAATATATTAATTAACAAATATAATTTATTGTTAAATTTTGGTTGTATAAAATTATTTAAGTATTATATTATTTATTTGATTATTAACATGATCATTAATTTGTTGTCAAGTGAAGGTAAGGATGGGAGCATTTTTTGTAATTTATCCTGAAAATTGGTAAATTAAGAAAGGTTAATGTAGGTCAGACAACTAGAAAGGAGGTAAGTTGAATTTCAATAAATCTCAATGGAGACGAGTATAGTTTATCCTTTATTTTATTTAATATTATTAGGGTGGCTTTTTAAAAGCTTCATCAATGAAGCTCTGATGTGAAGCTAATGAAGTAAAGATATGTGTGGTTAATGGCCCCCAACAAGTATTGACAGTTTGAAAATTAAAGAGATGATTAAGCATTAAGATTAATCAATAATCATCTACTCCCAGAACTCCCTCTAACTTCTCTGGCTTTTCTCAACTTTGTTAATTCCCAATTTCGATTACACCTACTCCCAGAGCTTCCTAATTATTCTCCCTGATTCGATTGGGTTGTTCTATTGATTTAGTTTTTGAATCGGCATCCCAAATTGGTTCTGCCCATGATTTATATCTTTTTCCCCCTTTTTTTAAAATTTGGTCAGATGGTCTCTTGTACTATATTCAAACAAGTGTTCCACTATTCCCTTTCCCCTAACCTCAATATTCGATTTCAAATGTCTCAATTTTTTTTTTGGCTTTCAATTAAGCTAGTTTATTAGGTAACTTGAAATTTGATTTTTTTTTCTTTTGTGCTGCAAGATGAATTGAATCAATTGATGGTTGATTTGAATTAGTTGATTTAGGTCATAGGGGGTTTAGGAGAAGAGGAGGCATGGGTCAAGAGAGAAAAGTTGGAAGGTTGAGAGAGAACAACGATTCGATTGATGTATTTCCGGAGAAGCCAATTTTTTTTTTTAATTTATTTTGGATCATGGACTAGCCAGTTGAGACGGTGAACACTGCTCATATTTAAAGTATTTCCTTTTTAGTTTAATATTGTTGTTGTTAATCCTAATTATATTCACTAATATCATTTTACCTTTTAAATAGATTATTCAAATCCATGCACATGGGGCATTAATCACATATTTTCATTTCATTAGTTCCACATTAGAGCTTCAATGATGAAACTTTAATTTCAAGCTACCTTTTTCAATACTCTATCCATTTTAAAATAAACATATCTTTCACTTTTTTGGTACATTTATAAAGGATATAGTTCCTATATCCTATAATAAATGTCTATCGATAAAATTTTATTTTTCTACTATTATCTATCATTTTTCAAGAATTTTAGACAACATTAATTATTCTTTTTCTCTTGATACCCTTATGAGAGAGAGTTAGTAGATAGATTAAATATGAAAAAAAGTGTTGGGATAGGTGATAAGTGTAGTATTGTAAAATATACTTGAATTTACTCTAATTTCAAATTTCTCAAATTATTTCCTTAATATGTGTGTATAAGTGAAGATGAACAATTATTTAGAGAACGATGCTAGTATTTGATTTATGAATTTACCAAAAAATAAAAAAGATATTTATTTTAAAATAGATGGAGTACCATTTAGTGCTCTCTAAGCGTAAAATTCTAATTTTCTACAAGGCAGTGCTTTTCTCTTATATAGGGGTGTGAAATTGACGGGGTGGGTTGTGTTGTATCAAACACAAATCTGACTCAATTTTTAGACCAAAAAATTGTGTAGAATCCAAATCCAACTCTATAATTATTGGATTTTGGATTTGGGCATTATAAATTATAAATTTTACAAGTAAAAAATAAAATTTAATAAATATTTTGTAATTTTATTTCAAAACAGATGATATTAATTAAAATTAATACAAAATTATGAAAAAAAAATATTAATTAAATTATAAAATCTTATAACATTTTATTAATTATTATAATATATATATATATTTAAAAATTATTTAACTTTGGATGGGATGCACAGAACCCGCCTGAAAAATTATGTCCTAGATCAAATTTAAAAACCAAAACCTTATTCAGTAAGTTTCAAGTTGGATCAAATTGGCAGAGTGGGTTAAGTTATAAACACCTGCTTTTGCCTTTACGTGTGTAATATGGCGGGTAAAGAGTAGATAGATTGATTTCCTGAATTTTAGCTCGTCTTTAATGCTAAAAGCATTCGATGATCTTTGGGAAAAAAAAAGCTCTTATTTTCATGCGTTTGTTTGCTTTTGCATGATTTGGAAATGTGGATTCTTCTTTAATTAGCAAGAAGTTGCAGCGATGATTTAGTAGAAGGAACGAGCATCGGTGGAAAGAGTATGTGTAACAAACTAATTTCTCAATAGCAAGGAAACAATAATTCAAATATAGAATGATAATACTTTGATTAATGAAAATAAGGTCTCGGTACAAGAGCTAATGTATGTATAAAGCTTTTAAGGTATCTGAAGTGATGTTTATATGTTTTCTAAAGGAAAAGAAAATAGGCTGTAAGCTAGAATTCTCCAAGTTCCTCCATTTGAAGCTTTGGACCAGAATCACAGAGAGCAAAGGTTTAGTCAGGGAGGAGAGAAAATATAAGAAATAAGTTGGTTACCACATCAAGTCTGCTTCTCTTCGTCCCCTATTTCTCCTTTTGTAGAGTTGTTTTTTTGGTGTGCACGAGGGCCGAAGCCCAAAGAGAGAAAATAGAAAGCCTAGCTCATAGGTCGAGGTATGGGGGCCCTGATACATCAGAAATTAAGACTACGTCAAGAGACTGAGGAGGTATATTCCAAATTGTATTGTGGTAACTGTTCTCCGTGTGAAGTCTTCCCAGCTTGTCAGCTACTTTATTGGCTTCTCTAGAGATATGTTGAATTTGAAGATCCTATTTGTAGTGCAGGTACGTCTTTATTCGATCAAGAAAGGTGGCATGATTAGACGATGAGATTTCCCCCTTTATAAGTTCCACAGCATTTTTACAGTCAGATTCAACTATAACTCTCCTGCATCCTAGGGTCCGTGCCATTTGTATTCCAATGAGAATGCCCCACAGCTCTGCTGACGTTACATCAGTTTTTCCCAGTTTGCGAGTTACACCCATAATCCATTGGCCCAATGAATTTCTAATCACCCCAGCACAATAAGCGATTCCGGGGTTGCTTGTGAGGGTAGCATCCGTATTGACTTTGACCCAATCCTTTGATGGTGCTTTCTAAACCGTTTTAGCTCTCTGATTGTGGCACCCTCCAGGTCTATTCTGTTTATGGGGTAACGCACTCATGATGGAGTTGACATAGTTGAGAATTGTTAGGTGTGCGCCATGAGGCCGCATGAAATTAGCCTCGAATAGCTCTTTGTTTCTTTAATTCCAAATGTTCCAGCAAGTTACCATGAAAACATCAATCCACTGGTAGTTTTTGTTGTATCCCCATTGTCTTTGTAGATTAGATTCAATCCATTCTTCCAGTGGCAGAGTAAAGAATTGAGAGACAATGTTCAATTTGATTAGGTGAATCCAAATTCTCGAAGCTGCTGGGTAATCGCGAAGGGCATGCAGAATATCTTCTACTATGTCTGGGCAATGGTGGCAGGTTGGGGAAGTTCCAATCCATTGATTGCATTTGGCTGTTGTCAGTAATCGGTTATGTGTAGTAATCCAGGTGAAAACTTTTATTCTTTGGGGTCCTTTAATTTCCACCCCCAAATATTGTTCCATGGACCATGATGGTTATTAGTTGTTGCAGATAGCGCTTCACAGGCACATTTGGTGGTGAAAAGACCATTCTTGGATAGATTCTAGCAGATAGAGTTAGGGGGATCATTAGGGTTTGGAGGAGGTATTGGCATTAATTCATCAATGATATCAGTTGGCAGAAAATGTGCAAGTTCTTGGATTTTCCATTACCCATTTGAGTCAACGTATTCAGCTACCTTTTGTTTGATTTTCTCAGGGGGCATAGTGTTTTGTGTCAGCATTCTAAGGGGACTATTCCTTTGAAGCCATGAGTCAGTCCAGAAGCAAACTGAGTTGCCATTCCCACAAGAGAAGGAAGTGTGTCAGGATATAAATTCCCAGCATTCTACAATGGCTTTCCACAATGCAAAATCTCCATTCGCTGAGATGATTGGATGGTTTTCCATGATTCTGCTACTGTATTTACTCCATATCACTCTTGGCCATAAATCTTTTCGTATTCGAATTAAGAAGCCAGCCTATTTTTGATAAAAATGCTTTATTCATGCATTCTAGGCTTTTAAATCCCAACCCACCTTGAGATTTTGATTTACAAAGTGTTTTCCAGTTCACTAGGTGTGGTTTCCTCATCTCATTGGTAATCCCCACACAAAACACCTCTGAGCTTTTTCAATTTGGTTGCAAATACCTTTCGGGACCTTTGTACATTGCATTAGGTAGTTTGCTGCTGGAGTTAGGATAGATTGAGCAAGTGTAATGCGTCTTGCCATAGACAAATAGTGAGACTTCCATCCTTGCAACTTGGTCTGGACATTTGTAAGGATTTGCCCATAAGATCTCTTTGAGTTTCTACCATTGATAAGTTGTACTCCCAAGTATCTGCCTCTTTCCTTCGTTTCTCTGTATCATCCTATAGAGTTTATGGTACTTCAATGCTGGCTGGGGACTTTGGGGAAGTAAATTATGAAGGTTTTCTGTGGACTCACCTTTTCTCCCAAAGCTTCACAGAAGATATCCAAACAATCTCTCATTATGGTCATTTGAATCTCTATTGCTTCCCCAAACAATATATGGTCATCCGCGAACATTAGATGTGAGATTTTCACCCCTGAACGACCAATGCTTAATGGCTTCCAGATTCCTTTTAAAACTTTTTCTTCAACTAAATGTGAAAGCCTGTCCATACAAATCACAAAGAGATAAGGAGAGATTGGGTCTCCTTGTCTTAATCCTTTAGAAGGGCTAAAATTTTCCATTTTTAACCCATTCCACAGGATTTGAAAGGAGACTGATGTACTATAGCACATAATGATAGAAATTAACTGATTAGGTAAGTGGAAATCAATAAGACATTGGTGTATAAAATCCCATCGAAGGCGATCATAAGCCTTTTCAAGATCAATTTTTATAGCCATAAAGCCATTACCTTTCCTTATCTTCTTCATTAAGTGAATGGCTTCTTGTGCAACAATGATGTTGTCATGGATTCTTCTTCCAATGATAAAATTGGACTGGTATGGGGAAATTCTGTTGTTGAGATGAGTTTTTAATCTTTCCACTATGACCTTTGTGAGAACCTTGTATGAAGTATTGCATAAGTAGATTGGGCATAATTGGTTTACGAACTCTGGTTTTTCAACCTTGGGTATAAGGGCAATGAGAGTGTTGTTGATACTCTTCACCTTTTGCAGGTCATTCCATATAGCAGTGATGAATTTCTGTAGTGAGTCATTTATCATTTCCCAATTGGTTTTGTAAAATAAAGCTGGGAAGCCATCGTCTCATGGTGCTTTCAAAGAGCCTATATTAAACACAGCTCTTTGGATCTCATGGGCTGAGGGATTTTCTTTCAAACTCTTACTATCACTCATGTCCTCATTCGGATAATTGATTTCAGATTTTAGGTTGTGCCCAGTTACCTCCTCCACTCTAAAGATTTGTTGAAAAGATTCTTGTACATGCTTACATAGTTCATTTTCCTCCTTAATCTAGTTACCCATGGCATTTATGAGACATCAAACTTTATTCCTCCTTCTCCTGATGATAGTTTTGGTATGGTAGTATTTTGTGTTTCAGTCGCCATCAACTATCCACCTTGCTTGCGATTTTGGTGTTAGAAGGTTTCCTCCTATTCCAGGATCACGTCTAGCTGGGAAGCTAATTCTTTCTCAAGAGATTCCAAGAAAATGCTCTAGCCATACTTGGGAGATTCTTGAATGCCTCTTATTCTATTTAGTAACTGTCTCTTCTTCTTGAATATGTTCCCAAAATCTTCCTGATTCCATTGAAGTAGTTTGGGAGTCATTTCCAATATTGCCTCCTTGAAATCAACCCTTTATTCCAACAGCTTTGAACGAAAGTTTCAAATCCTGGGTGTTCTACCCACATTGCTTTGAATCTAAATGGTCTACCAATTTTAGATTTACTTTTTCCATCACAGTTTAAGAGGAGGGGATGGGGATCAAAGTGTACCCTTGGTAGAACGCTTATAACAGCCTCCTCGAATCTAGTTCTCCAATGAGTGTTGCAGAGCCCCTTGTCCAGGCATTTGAAGACCCTACCCCGGTCTTGCCATTTGGGGTCTCTCCAAGTGAAACGAGATCCATTGTAGCCAAGATCAATTAAGCCACATTGGTTGATCCACCTGCTAAAGTTTTTGCCTTTATGGGCTTCAAATGGGGCTCCATCTTTCTTTTCTTTTTCCTCTACAATTTCATTGAAGTCCCCAATGACCAACGATTCTCTACCCATAGCAGTGATGGAGTTTTGGAGTTGAGCCCAAGTAGGCTTGCGACTAGCTTCCTGAGGGCTTGCATAGACAACATAGATGTCCCAAGGTTTACCATTATCAACAACTATTGTTGCTTGAATGAACTGGTTTTTTACTTTCAGAGGAGTTATAGAAATATCAGCTCTTTTCCAAAGTATCCAGATGCCACCAGAGAAGCCCCTTGCTTCTGAAATAATGTAATTCGAAAAACCCAAATTGTGAATAACATTTCGCGCATTTTCTCCAATGACACGCATTTCAAGCAAGGCCACAATATTAGGATGATTGTTTCTAACAATTTCCTGTAGACTTCTAGCAAACTTGGGAATGGCAGTCCCTCTACAGTTCCAAGATACTAATATCATAAAATTAAAGAAATAAGAAGGGCCCAAACAGGCATCAAACCGGTTGCATTAGCAGAGCCCCCTCAAAGGGACCTTTTTCTTCCAATTCCATCTTTGCTTCAACATTCATAAGGCCCTGGATAACCTCTTCTTCTTGATGGGCCCATTCGGCTCCATCTTCTTCATTCATCATGTCCAGGTCCGTTCCTACGTCAGTATTTGGGTCTGGTGGTTTTGGGCTAGGTTGGGCACTTAGTTGTGAATTAGGGACAAAAGTGGATCCTGGGGTGGAGATGGGGCCAATGAGGGAAGGTGTTGTTTAGGACGGTGGGGTGGATGTGTGTAGTGGGCTAGGTTGTTGGGCTTGGTATATTAGTGTTCTTTTGGCTAGGTCATAAGTGAGCTTAAGCTTGGGCGCAGGTTTGGTTTGTGTGGGTTTTGGGCTGTTTGTTGGTTAGGCCATGTTCTTAGTTTCATTAGCTATGTTAGTTTCATTCCATTCTGCCCACTCCAACATCGCTTTCTATTTAGTTTTCCTCATGTAGTTCCCATTCATGAGCTCTTTACGCGTGTCTTTCTCCTTTGGTTCTTGAATATTTAGGGCATTTGACTTCTCATTAATCATTAGCCCTACCTCGTCAAAAAGTGGAGCTCCTTCCTCCTGCAGAGCAGTAAATCATGATTTGCTTTCCTCCACAATGACAACTTCAAACAATGCCAGCATTCTTCTGTATTGTGCACTTGGTATGTCTTTGACGTTGTACTAGCAGCCAAGGACCAAATCATCATTCCTCCTTATTTTTTGTGTGATGGGCCCTCCTCATTTGGTGCTCCATTTACCTTCTTGCCCCCATCCTTTTGATGGTTCGTTTGTTCCGTGTTCTGGCTCGTTTCCTCCCCCTGAGGCAGCTAATTTTTGTCCCTTCTACCATTGTTTGCACTATTCAATTGCCTTTCCCTCTTTGACATAGCACATTTATCCTGGGAGTGACTAAATTTTCCACAAAAAAAGCACACTGAATGCAAACCTTCGTACTCTATCAAATATGGCATTCCCTCTATTTGATAGTTAGATTCCAGTGGTTCCTCCAAGTCCAACTCGACATAAATTCTAGCAAATTTCCTTCTGGCTTGTTTGGCCGTGTTCATATCTACTTTCAACGTTTTGCCAATATTATTGCCAATGTGACCTAGCAGATCCTTATCATAATATTCCACAGGGAGTCCTGGAAGTCTCACCCATGTTGCAACTCGAGAAATAGGTGCATTAAATGGGTCAAACTCAAGTTTCCACTTCCTCACATAAAGGTAATGATAAAAATGAGCCAAGGTCCTCCTTCAAGTGCAAAGTCATAGTCTTGTATCGAGTAGAACTTCACCAGGAAAAAATCATTGTTTATATCAATGACATCTACTCCTCCTATTCTTGCCCATAACATTTCTAGCTTCCGTTTGAGCATAAGGAATGCTATACGACGTCCCAAGAGTTTGACAATAAGGCTATATTGCCATGGGGACCATAGGTGTTTTTTCTATGCCTTGTTCATTTTAATGTTGAAGCCACCCTTAGGGAACCTGATTACAGATATCTCTGGGATGGTTCTATTCTTTCTTCTCTCCTCTTTGCATTTATCCCTCTCCATTTGGCTCAGTTCCAGTTCCTCCATCATCCCCTCCTCTTCTTCTGATCATTCATCCTCTAATTCTTCTGGCCTTGGTATCTAGTTTCCGCTTTGATTCTGAGGCTTTCTATTGCGTAGCTTTTTCAGCATAGGTTGTTTTTCCTCCAAGTGTTGGGCTTTGTTCACTTATCTAGTCTTCCTCCCTTGGTACATGTGACGAAGAGCCTTCAAATGTCCCGTTATCTTTTCGAACTTTCTTCTTGCTTCTCAGTAGCTGGTCCTTTTCTTCCTTCGTGTTTTCATCGCTCTTATTCACCATGGAAGAATTCTTCTGATTGGCTTTCTCTCCTCATTTACTCTATACGCTGTGCCAATTTTTCTCCTTCCTTTTGTAGAGTTTACTCTTTTGAATTGTGTTAGTTGTCACTAATGGGCCTAAGTCCAATTTCATACTCATTACATTACCTTCCCTTTTAAAATTAACCTTGTCCTCAAGGTCAGAAGTTAAGATAATGTGATTACTTAACTTTGAAGCTTGATACAGTGATGAACTCATCTCTAACCAATCATAGCAAACCCAAATGAACTTGGGAATTTCAAGTAAGGCAAGAGATGGTCCTTGACCATTATTTATTTTGTTGTGAAAATAGAAGCTATGGCCACCATGGTGGAAGACAATTGCACACAACACTCCTGTAGCACATTGTAACACCCTAATTTTTAACCCAATACTCTAGAACACATTAGGTTAATCATTAGGTTATTACTTCTTAGTCTCATACTTTTATTAAAATACTTAGTAGAAAACACGGGTAAATTTTTTTTTGAAACATAAAACAAAGTGAGAGCCGTGTTTCTCGTGAGACAGAAATATAAAGCACAAATAACAAGTTATGAATAACACAGTAAATGAACACATAGCAATGGAACAAAGAATATCACAACAAAGGAAACATTTCATTAATATCATAATTAGGTTTGCATAGAGTCACGGCCTTATAGAATCAGGTTGAGCTTACAGTACATAGAAAATGACATGAAAGTACAAAGGCAGTAAAGTACATGGAACGACGGAAATAAAAACCAACTACACTACCCTCCTACCAAAGCTACGAGTACTATACTTAAATTCCCCTCCCAAAAGATATTGCCGAAGGGGAAGACCTCATGACGGCTCAAGCACTCGTACAGCTTTCCAACAAAGTCTACCGACGGCGGGAACCCTCGGGTGATGGAGGTATGTATCCGGCAAACTGCTCGAGCTCCTCCTATGTGGGCAAGTGGAGTGGAACACGGATGTGCATCGGCTGAATGTGAGCTACACGGCAAGGGTGCATCTCAGCTCTCCTTGCCAAGTGCGACTGCGTCACGGTAGCCTCACTCCTCTCTCGTCCAAATAGAGGAGTGGGGGCAGAACTCTCCAAGTAGATGTGCGTAGGTGAGTCCTCGGATGGATCCGTCTCTGACCTCCTCGATCGGGGTACATACTTCGGATAGTCACGTACCACTGAGGCAGATGGACGAGCACGGCGAATCTGCTCATCACGGGGGTTCATGCACTCGAAGATCAGGTCATCATCGCCGAAAGGAGCAGTAGGAGTGAAACGATAACTGGACACTGGGTAGGCAAAAGGTCATCCCATATACATAAAAACACGTACAACACAACGACCCTCGAAGTGATAGGAGCGGTGGTCCGGGTCGTAATGCATCTCCCAGACTGGCGTGTCAATGAATAGCATGAAAGTCGCCATCAATCTCTGAAGATGTGATGGAAGAGAGAGAAAGAAGAGAAAGGAGTGAGAATCTTACTAAAGAATCTCAGTAGGGACCTCCTATCTAGGGTTACATCATTCACATCCTCAGGAACCTTGGGTTTATTTATAAAAGGTGGATATGCATATGAAGTTCATTATTAGGTTTCATACACTAAATTATCCAAGGTTCATTCCTTTTAGAAATGCATCTTAATGTTATGAATGCAACATATTAAAGCATGAATGCATGGTAATACTTTAAGCAAATAACTCAGCAAATCATAACATCAAGAAGAATTCAAGTGGCATAAAGGGGCATAAATCTTTCATGTGGAACTTTCCTCAACTTTGTGACATAAATCATCATCCTATAGCATAATAGGGCCACCTTAAAACATCTAGGTTATGAGCTCATACCTCAGCTAGTCGTCACTAGCTCTTGCTTATTATCTGAATAAGCGAAACATAATAAAAATAATCCCGACTCCTTGAGTACGGGTTAGGGGGCTAGGGATCACCTCTCTTAGGATATACCCTCTTTGAAACGCTTTGCGGTCATCTAGCCACAACAATTTGTCTGCTTTGGTAGGCTGCATCTACTCATACCCCATGGATTTGTCTTTCCTGGGGGTGCTTGGCCGAACCGGTGTCACCTAGGAAAGCGCGTCTCAGTGCTTTGTCACATAAAAATCTCCTAGGGGTGCTCGGCTAAACTGGTGTCACCCAGGGTTTTAAATCTCATATTATACTTCAAAAACATTCTCAAGTCCTTTAGATTTGACAAAAATTTGGCAGCATAACAGCTGTGTACCAAATTTCCTTCAAATCAACTTTATACCACAAGCTTAAAACACATATGCATTTCTCATCCAACTTTCATAATCATGATAACTTAATATTTCAATAAATCATTTCATCATAGCTCATGTATCATCAGAGCATATGCATCAACACATCATACTTGCATTATCAAACTTAAAACATCAAAGTCTCTTAATGTCTTATGCTTTGACCCTTAAGGTCCTTTAACTTGAAATCTAAGTTGTCTATCATCACAACTTAAACTCTCGGCTACCTATAGGCTCATATCTAAGTGTTTCTCACTCAATTCTATGATCATAAATAATTCTAAACCTCAAGAGTGCATAATTCATAATTTACACTTTATGGGTACCTAGGAGTCACAACATTGACCCTTTCTAAGTTCGGTTTGCTCCGAAGCATCAAGATCAATACCTAAACCAATTATGAGTATTTCCTACACATTTAGACTAATCATAAACCATGATTTCTAATTTTAAACCTTGATGGACAGAATCCAGAAAATTATATTTCTAAGGGATCTAAGAGTCTCAAATTAATTCCTTTCTAGTTACTAACTTATCTTAACTTTTACATATAATTTTTAGCATAAAATATACATGAACATACTCATATTATCATAATCAAATCAGCATAAAACAGTGAGGAATCTAGCAAGGCAGAACCGAAATCATCTCCATCAAACTATGCATAAAACTTTATTTCCAAAACACATAAACTACTAGTTTCTCTTGGAACCTTTTTAAAACTTTCAAAACTCACTTAGAAATAATTTATTTCATCAAAACCATTATAAAACTCATGAGAGCAGTAGCCATTTCAAATAAATTTCAAGAGGTTTTAAAATCATAAAACCTTGATCAAAGCATTTCTTGAAACCATCTTAGCTTAGGAAAATCATGGAACACAAGTTTTAGCACTTGTAACTAGATGAATCTCATTCTAAAACTCAACATCATCACAAGGCCAAAATCAAAGGAGCAAAAGATTTATATTCTTAAATTTTGTTTGAGTTAATAATGGGTAAGTCCATGAGCTCTAAATCTCTTAACATAAAAATAAATATGCAATGCACTTAGTTTTAGACTTTATTAGGAGGTGAGAGCATAAAATAAATATGCTATGCAAATCCATTATTATCTTAGAGACTTAGTGAGAGCATAAACATAAATATGGAAATACAAGTTCATTCTTTAATCTTGAGCATTTAATGATGACATAAAAGTAAATATGGATGCAAGTTCTTTTTATCTTAACTTAGAGCTCATATGAGACTTTTAAAGAGAACCACAAATCTCAACCCAACATTTATCTCATCAACAAAGTGAGCTTTAGAGTTCTTAAAGCAAGTTCTCAAAGAAACTACATGGCTCTTGAACATCATCATCAAGCTCAAAGGAAATAAACTCAAGGAAAACAAAACCATAAAGAAAAGGAAACAAGAACCGAATTCATAGAGGAAAAGGAATGAGAACCGAAATCAAACAAGGAAGGAAAAAGAGAATGAAACTAAACCATGTTCTTTATTAAGTATCCAAAACCCCTATCTAGAGAAGATCTCTAGAACGTGCCGACCAACTTTAAGGTTGACAAGGGTAGGCTTGGGCTTTTTGAAACCTTAGATTAGTTTTTCTTAAGTTGAAAATCATGTGAGCTAAGTACCATATAGATAAAGTTCAAAGAAAAGAAAAACTCAAGCTTTAGAGGTTCCTTTGAGATGAACACAAGGTCATCATTTAGGAACACTCATCATCAAGCTATCATGCTCATAATGAGACCATGAGGCCGAAATGAGAAAGAAAAGAAAAGCAAGGAAGATCTGAAAAAGAAACCAAGAGAAACCTTGAGAAAAACACATTTTTGAGTAAAAACAAAACTTGAAAGCAACTCCTACCAAGCATGAAGAGGAAAGCTTGACTTAAGATGAAAATAAGAAGGAGAACTCCTCCAAGGATGATGATAGTGCTTCGGCCAAGGAGAGGGGAAAGGAAAGGAGATGTGTTTTGAGGAGGCTTGTGTTTGAGGTTGAGTGTTTAGGTGCTTAGGAGATGATTCAAGGTTGTGAGGTGGTGTTTAGTAGTGGTGCTATGGTGGCACAAGGTGGTAAAGGAAGAAGATGAAGATGAAGAGGAAGAACTCTTAGAACTTTAGAGAGAAAAGGAAAGAACTCAAAGAAAAGCTTGAAAACTAAACTTAGCAAATGATGTAAAGTGTTTCCAAGCTCAAGTAAGCAAGGTATTTATAGAAAAATAAAACCAATGAGAGCTCATCCAAGGGAGTTCTTGGCCATAAACTATGGGCAAGGGGGAAGAGAAAAATATCTCTTACATGTGGTCATTCAAGCATGGTTTGAGGTATGGTGAGCATGGGCTAAAGTATGGCTTCAAGCATGGTGTTTTCTCTTTGATTAAAATTGAAATAAATTTTCTAGAAGAGCAATGGAGGGCTGGCAGTTTTTGGGACAGCAGAATGGGGGGAAAAAGTCTTCTAGAAGTGGTCATATGAAGCATGGATGAAAGCATGGTGTTTATGACTCAAAGCATGGCTCATGGTGAGGTGTAAGCATGGATATTTTGAGTGTAAGAATTTACACATGTGATGGAAAAATGGGGGTATGGGTTTGGCCAAATTGCAACAGCCAAGGGGGAGAGAAAATTGCACATGTAATTGTGTGTTAATGATATATTTAGGTGTATATTAGTTTAGGTGCAAGGTTAGGAATCTCTAAGCATGAGTTTAGGTAACTAAGAGTGTGATTAGAGATTCTATGACATGATTAAGGAGTGCTCATACACATTTAGAGAGTTTAAAATTCATTTTATGAGTAAATTATGTAGACAAATTTCCATGTTTTAAGGAATTGGAGAGAGAAAATACTATTCAAGATTCCATGACTAGGAATCTTGAATTTAAAATAAGATTTGAGTTTAAATTAAGCAATCTTAGGTTCTAATTAACTTTAATAAACTATTTTGACTCTAGATTAATTATGAAAATTAATTAATCTTCGATTAGAGCCTAATATTGCTTAAGTTTGTTTAATCACGCAATTAAGCTCAAAAACACAAAACTAGGGGTAAAATCGTAATTTTGCACAAAATTTGCCCAGGACCATCGGGGCTAAAACTGAGGTCACAGAATCCATAAAAATGCCTTTTAAAACCATCTGGTGGAGTTTTAGGTCCATCCAGCACTTGCAATCGAGTCAAATACCATAGGGGTATATTAGTCATTTGACCCGAAAACTCAGAAAATGAGATTTTCGATCTCGGAAAGATACACAAGTCAACTAATCCTGTTCAAACATTGAGTTAGCCCTTCGAGGATTGCCGGGTCGGCTATCCTCGAGTTTCGGGCCGAAAATGACCTCAGGGGTATTTTGGTCATTTTTACTCTAACAGAAAATCGGGGCGTTACACACATCCTATTACTATAAGTTGTAAACTTTTGCTGCAACTTGATTGGTAAGGAACCTTTTTAGCTCTTTCAATTGTGGCTAGTAAAAGTGAAAGTATATCCAAATCCACTAAAAATGTCATAGTGCTAACAAGAAACTCACCCATATTAACCTTGTATTCTATGAGACAGCATAACACACTAAAAGAATGATAAAGCTTTATCCCACTTAATGCCATTCCTGAATAGCCACTAACACAAGCAATTCCTGTATTTAAACATCCATCTAAAAGATCCTTTAACATCTTCTTTTTCTCAAGAGCAGCCTCTTTGGTAGTCCAAACAAACTAACAAGAGTGATAGAGAATGGTATGAATAATTAATAAGAATTCCTTGACTGTCACAAACATTACTACACTTGACACATTTGTTTCAATGATAAATTCTTCAATAGTAGGACCAAATGAGTTAATGATTTGCTTCCCTAAGAGGCTTTGGAAAGGTAACACCCTAAAAGCATATTTTGTATTGATACGAAGTTCGTGCTAGAAAGAATCTTTTTTAGTGATTCCTAGCCCCCTTCCATTGCAAAATTCTCTCATAACCCATTGCTCAAACAATTTATGGGTAAAGTATACAATATAATTAACAAGTTTCCCACGTTCCCCATAGAAGCTTCCCAACACAATCAGTGTGTCACATGAGGCAAAAGGATACATACAATAGTAGCAAGGCACACAAGCAATAGTGTTCCAGTCAGTAACAGTGAATTTAAAACAGACTCCTTCACAAAAATATTGTGCAGAACATATCTCAAAGATATCATCAAACAACTGGGAGGCAGATTGAATCATAATGAGAACATAGCTAGTCAAACCAGTTCATGTGCCACTTCTGAAACTTGACTCTAGTGGCAATAGGAAAGAATCACATACTCTCATCATTGAGGAAACTAGTTTCTACGGTTGTTTGTGCGGAGGTGAAGATACAAAACTCCCCTTTAATGTTAATTGGTTTGATTCCCATTTGGATGCAAGGCTCAATATCGAAGTTCAACTTTGAAATTGGAGTAATGGTTGCAAGAGCCTTGAGAAATTCACTCTTCATGCCCCCAGGATCAAACACCAGAGAGTTATTAATTGGTGCTATCTGTCTTGGCCATGGCTGCACAATGAATAGGAAACACTGTGTTCTTCGTGGCCTCCGTCTCAATCACCACTAGGAGCTTGTGGTCCACTGTGAACACGATGGCATCTATAAACACCGCTTTCAGTGCCCGTATCACCACCGCAGCATTGGCGTTTGCTTCCCTTGCGAGAAACTTCATCCCAGCCACCAACTCTGCCATGCCAGGGAGTATCGTAGTCACCACCTCCACTTGGATCTCTCACGTGGACTACTCACTTGGCTTCGATGACGGTGATTAAGTGGCTGTGTTCTCACCACCCATTGCTTTCATTGCGATGCCGATTGGAGGACATAAATCTGGATTTGGATTGTGGTTGCTGAACATTTGTTGTTGCTCTGGATCACCGATCTCATCTGCGTCAAACCTAAGCTGATCAAACTGTAATTTTTCGATCACCTTCACATCTTCTACAAGCTGTTGCGGCTGAACCGCTTCAAATGACCCAACAGCAGTTGCATATTTCTCAGATACACCAGTTGAGCTCTGATATTCGATTTGTTGGATCTGATCTGCAATTTGTTTTTCATAAAATATTGCTAAGTAAAGATAACAGAAAAGAGATTTAGGATTTTCAAAGAAAACCTCTCTGTGAATATGAATTTTGAATCCATTGATAAAGCAAGGTAACAATATCTCAGGATCATTCATATGAACACGATGAGCATAAGCCATGAATCCGAGATAGTACCGGTTTGCTTCTTGATTGAGCTCAGCAAACCACCATAGAAATCGAGCATGGTGGCCAATGAAATCACCATTGTAACAAACTAATTTCTCAATAGCAAGGAAATAGTAATTCAAATATAGAACGATAATACTTTGATTAATGTAAATAAGGCCTGAAGTAATGTTGATATGTTTTCTAAAGGAAAAGGAAATAGGATGTAAGGTAAAATTCTCCAGGTTCCTCCATTTGAAGCTTTGAACCTGAATCACAGAGAAGAAAGGTTCAGTCAGGGAAGAAGAAGAATGTCCAGGAGGAGAGAAAATACCAGAAGGAAGTTGGTTAGCACATCCAGTCTGCTCTCCATCCCCTATTTCTCCTTTTGTAGGGTTTTTTTTTGTTATACTCCTTTTGTAGAGTTTACTCCTTGAATTGTGTTAGTTGTCACTAATGGGCCTAAACCCAATTTCATACTCGTTATAGTATGACACTCAGTACTTTCTCCCCCACAATAATATGAGGAATGATAGATCATAGCAAAACCTCCACCTTATACATCCACCTCGCTAGAAGACAAAATAGGCGTATGGAGTGCGTATGCAATACGGAGGGGCAAACTTGGAAAAGGAAAAAAAACTCTCAGCTGAGAGAAAAGGGAAAAAAGAACGTGAACATGTGGCAATCATCTCTGGCATAAGAGTATAAGCAAAAAGGAAGGAAAAAGGGTCAAGGTCTCACCTACACCATCAAAAAGCTTCCATGGCATCTATTTTCTTTTGTCGTTCATCTCTGCCAACCCCATGGAAAAGCTGTCGCATCGCGCGGGGAAGGAAGAAGAAGAGCATAAAACAAGGTGACCTTTGTAGTGGGTGATTTATTTGGTGGTTTTGGAACATTTATTTGAGGAAGTACAAGAGAGGGAACCTGAAAATGATATATGTTTGATAGTTCTGCAAGCTTTGTGAAGGAGTTGCTGTTTGTATTATAAGGTACGCGAGTTTGTGATTTGTAGTACGATTGTTTGTATTGTGGTTGATGGCAGAAAATATAGTTTTATATTTAGAAAATGTGGAGGAAGAAAAGAAAATGTGAATGGGTATGTTAGAATGTAGAGGCTAACATTGATAGTGAAAGAGGAGTTGTAAATGCGTGTAAGGAAGTTGTAAACCAGTGGAAAAATGTTGTAAACCCATGGTGAAAAGGTGGTAAACCTGTTAAAAATGTTGTAAACCAAAAGAAAACGTTTTGTAAACCTTTAAAAAATTTGTAATCGATATTAAAAATGTTGCAAACCCCGGTTGAAATCTTATATCAGAGTGGAAGGAAGTTGTAAACAATTGATAAAATATTGTAAACCGATGAGGAAAAAGTTGTAAACTTTGTTGAAAATGTTGTAAACTCTTGTTTAATGATGCGGAATTTTTGTTTTTGATTTTATTTAAAAAATATATGAGAGTTTTTTCAGCAAGAAAACAAAGTGGGAATGGGTGTGTTAGAATGGGTCAGAGTGGAAATGTCAGGTGTAATGTGTGGAAGGAAGTTATGATCCAGTGGTAAAATGTTGTAAACCGAGTTGTAAACCTACTTTAAAATGTTGTAAAATGTTGTTATGGAATGGAAAATATATACATTTTTTTTATGTCAGTATTTTGAGCAACAACACAAACTTGGAATGGGTGTGTTCTGGGCTGGGAGCGAATGTTAAAAGAGGAATTGTGTGAGGTGTAAATGCATGGAAGGAAGTTGTAAACTAGTGGATAAATGTTGTAAACCCAATAACAAAGTTGTAAACCTTGCTGAAATTGTTGTAAACTCATGTTATGCATGGAATTTAGGAATTTAAAATTTTAATGAGAGTGTTTTCAGTAACAAAAACAAACTGTGAATGGGTCTGTTAGAAGTTTGAAATCAGTGCAGCAAAAAATTGTAAACTATTTTCTGAAGTTGTTGAGAAAATTGTAAAGTACTTTTGTTTTTGATGTAGGTGTGTAGTTAAAAAGAAGTGTAGAAAATGGAAAATTTACTGAATGAAAACGCTGATATTGATGCCGGAGTTCAGATAGAGCATGGTGAAGTGAATCATGAGACGAAGGTCCCTGCTGTTGGCATGGTATTCGATTCAGATGAAGGAGTGAGAACATTTTACAAAAATTATACAAGCAATGTAGGTTTTGAGTTCAGAGTAAGAAATTCAAAGAAGGATTCAGATGGAAAATTAAGTTACATGTTACTGTCATGTTCACGGCAAGGAAGACGTGGCTCAAAAATTCCTAAAGCGTTGAGGGTGTGGCCTACTAAGCAGACAGAATGTGATGCGAAGATCATAACAAGCAAGGTTCTGGATGGTAGATGGTGCATTAACAAAGTTGTGCTTGATCACAACCATGCAGTTAGCCCAACGAAGACATGAATGTTGAGGGCGAACAAGAGTTTAAGCCTCCATGTGAAGAGGGCTATTGAATTGCACGATTGTGCCGGGGTGAAGATAACTAAGACATTTCAAACCCTTGTAAAAGAGTCTGGGGGGTATGAAAACTTATCATTTGGTGAGAGGGAAGTGCAAAACTACATCCATAAATAGAGGAAGGCAATCGGCAAGGGAGGTGATGCCAAAGCCTTGCTTGAGTACTTTTCAAGGAAGAAGGCAGAGAATGCTAATTCTTGTTATGAGATAGACCTAGATGATGAGTTTCGTGTCAGAAATATATTCTGGGCAGATGCTAGGAGCAGAGCCGCTTATGAGTATTTTGGGGATGTTGTTAGCTTCAACACAACATACCTCACAAATAAGTATGACATGCCGTTTGCTGCTTTCGTGGGAGTCAATCACCATGGGGAATGAGTTCTGCTAGGATGTAGGCTACTGTTAGCTGAGGAAACTGAATCCTTTGTTTGGTTATTTCAGAATTGGATTACATGCATGTTTTTTAAGCCACCGGATGGTATTGTCACTGATCAGTGCAGAGCGATGGAGAAGGCAATTGAGATTGTGATGCCACAAACCCGGCATAGGTGGTGTTTATGGCACATAATGAAGAAAGTCCCTAAAAAGCTTAAAGGATATGGTGAATATCACAATATTAAAAGGGGTTTGCAAAAAGCTGTGTATGAAACTTTGGGAGAGCAAGAATTCGAAGATAAGTGGGCTTGGTTTGTTAGAGAGTATGAGCTTGAAAGCAATGAATGGTTGGGTGGGCTATTTGAGCATCGACATAAGTGGGTGCCAATATACTTGAAGAAGGGTTTTTGGGTCGGGCTTTCCACTACACAATGAAGTGAGAGGATACATTCCTTCTTTGATAGGTATGTCCACTCTAACACAAGCTTGCAACAATTTGTAAACCATTATGATAATGCACTGTTGAGCAGGGTTAAGAAAGAGGTCGAAGCTGATTTTAAATCCATGCACACAACTATCCCTTGTAGATCAAGCTCCCTTCTAGAAAAACAATTCCAGGAGGAGTATACGCATGCTAAATTTGGTGAAGTACAAGCCGAATTTAGAGCAAAAATGAATTGCGTTCCACCTTTGAAAACACTGTGCGGTTCAGTTGCGAGTTTTGAGGTGGTGGAGGAAGTGACATTGTTTGGTCGACCGGGGGAGGTTATTCGTGAGGTTGTCTTCAATCGTGACAACCATGATGAGTTGCCAATGCTTGTTGTTTTAGTTTAGGGGGATCATGTGTAGACATTCCCTTTGTGTCCTTTCTTTTGAAAGGATAAAAGAGGTGCCAGTTAAGTACATGCTTTCAAGATGGAGCAAAAGGATGAAAAGGAGGCACGCGTACACAAGGATTGGTAAAAATTCTGTGGAATTTAACCCCACCATGGAGAGGTTTGATAAATTGGTTAGGCATTTCTCTAAACTTGCAGAATTTGCTGGAACTTCACAGGCTGGGACCAGTCATGTTCATTTTACTCTTGACAAATTATATGATTATTTGCAGTTAATGTCTTCTATACCTGAGTTGAACATGGCTGCAAAAGGTGATGGCATTGGTGGTAATGCTGGCCTGGGGGGTTCACATGAGGAAGATGAAATCCATAGCCCTGTGTGTAAACGAAAAAAGGAAGACCACCATTGAAGAGAAAGGTTTCTGAAGTAGAAAAAGTGGTGCACAAGTGTAGGAAGAAACGAATGGGTAAACAAAATGAGGTGCAAATCAAGGTGTGTTCGATGTCTTGTCATGCCTTGCCTTCTGTGATTTTTTATATTCTTTGTCTAATATGTTGTTTCCATTCAACAATATGGGAATCATTTGAGGGCACGATTTTCCAGCCATGTGCCAGCAACTTCTCTGTGGAGTCATCTGTTGAGGTCACAGACTGTGGCAATATTTCTAGTGAAAGGATTGCAGTGTGTGTTCACACTAAACTGACTTTTAATTTCCAAGTTTGATTGAGGGCTTTATGGCATTGTTATGAACTTGTGATAGTAGCCTTCAATAAGGAATCCCTATTGAAGGCTACAATTGTGAATTTTCCATGCATGGTCTCCTGAGTATTGGATGTAAATTACCACGCCTAGTGGTTAAATTGTACTCCAATGGCTGTGGAGTTCATATTACATTGCCCATGTTTAAAAAGTAGAACTTATTAGCATTTGGTAAGAATATTTGTTGATGCAAGAAGATGGCTATTGTGCTAGGTAAGTTATATTGAATTTACGGTGGCTTATGGATGATTATTTACATGTTTTGTTGGTGTTGTTCGTTTTTGTATGTATTATACAGCTCGGGGGTATTGGCTCTAACAGAACTGTTGCGAACGCCAACAATCAGAGCAACTTTATAGTGTCAGATGGTTCAGCCCAACAACCTGGTGGATTTCTGTAGCTGCTTGAATCATATAGTCAAGATATTTGTCTGGATGATATGTCACTGAGTAGTGTTCTACTTAGTGGGGAATCAAACGCAATAAGAATGCAGTGAAGTGATCCACCTAGTTGTTAGATGAGTTAATAAGGGGTTTGTATCTACAGGTGGCTTTTCTGGTTCTTTGGTTTCTCAGGTTTGCTTTTAGTTTTTTCCATAGGTACAAGTTTCACCTAAAATGAAGAAAAAGACTTCACTACATGATGGAACTTATAATCTGACCACGTGTTTCTCCACATTTTTTTTAGTGCAGGAGATGAAAAGATATTATAGAGGGTGACGACAAAAGTTGTCATATTAATTAACTTGGGTGTGGTGTAAAATAATGGGATTATTTGTAACAATGTATTTTGTACGGGAACAGTACGTGTGAAAAACAAATTAGTGGCGATGTTTTGTGGACAGAATGAGTGCATATAATGTAAGCCACTTATTCCAAATTTATCCATGTATTAATTATAAATGAAATGTTAACAGGTTATTGAGCTGCAATTATATTTGTCTGAGAAAATGGCAAGGAGTTATTCAGACCATAGGAAAAAAAAAGTTGTAAATCGACGGTTAGAAGTTGTAAACATTTTAAAATGTGTTGTAAACCACAGGCACAAAAGTTGTAAACCTTTTAGAAAATGTTGTACATTATAGGCAGAAAAGTTATAAATATTTCAGAAAATGTTGTAAACCATAGGCACACAAGTTGTAAACCTTTCAGAAAATGTTGTAAACCACAGGCACAAAAGTTGTAAACCTTTCAGAAAATGTTGTAAACCACAGGCAGAAAAGTTGTAAACCTTTTAGAAAATATTGTAAACCACAGCTAGAAAAGTTGTAAAGCTTTCAAAAAATGTTATAAACCAGAGGTACAAAAGTTGTAAACCTTTTTCAAAATGTTGTAAACCACAAGCACAAAAGTTGTAAACCGTTTAGAAAATGATGTAGACCAGTTACAAAAAGTGTAAACCTTTTACAAAATGTTGTAAACCATAGGTACAAAAGTTGTAAACCTTTTTGAAAATGTTGTAAACCACAGGCACAAAAGTTGTAAACCGTTTAGAAAATGATGTAAAACAGTTACAAAAGGTGTAAACCTTTTACAAAATGTTGTAAACCACAAGTACAAAAGTTGTAAACCTTTTACAAAATATTGTAAGTTGTAAACTGTTTACAAAATGTTGTAAACCAGAGTGACAAAAGTTGTAAACCTTTCAGAAAATATTGTAAACCACAGCCACAAAAGTTGTAAACCACAGGCACAAAAGTTGTAAACCTTTCAAAAAATGTTGTAAACCAGAGGTACAAAAGTTATAAACCTTTTTGAAAATGTTGTAAAGTACAGGCACAAAAGTTGTAAACCATTTAGAAAATGATGTAAACCACAGTTACAAAAGGTTGTAAACAACAGGTACAAAAGTGGTAAACCTTTTACAAAATGTTATAAACCAGCGGGACAAAAGTTGAAAACCTTTTACAAAATGTTATAAACCAGATTGACAAAAGTTGTGAACCTTTCAAAAAATGTTGTAAACCACAGCCGCAAAAGTTGTAAACCGTTGAGAAAATGATGTAAACCACAGTTACAAAAGTTGTAAACCTTTTACAAAATGTTGTAAACCTTTAACAAAATGTTGTAAACCTACGTGCAAATAAAAAAACATTGCTGAACATAGTTGTAAACTTATGCTCATAAGCTGTAAACCTCAATTATAAATTGATTTGTTTAACTACTCTCAACCATCATGCAACGAAAGTTAAACCTATCAAGATTAAGATTACAATACATAAGATCAACACTCAACACTCATCCTTCGAATTTGATAAATACTCTTCCCTATGTAGGATAAGATCTTATTCAAGGGGGGTTAAACTTCTCCCATTTGCTTCTGCGAAATTTGTGCATATCCTGAGCATGGAAAAGCCCACCATTCACAGGGCAATGACGTTATTCTAGAGCCTGATTTGCAGTAGGGCTTGCTCTATTTCATTTGTGTTTCTGGATCTCTCCCACATGTCTTTTGCAGTCAACCTTGGAATTTGCATTCCTACCCCAAGATCCAGCAAGTCAGCCTGTAGATCTTGAGACTCTTCCACCCTATAGACCCACTCAACCTGAATTGCTTGCAATTCTCCTTCATCACTTCTTTGTTTCTCATAACTCCAGTTCAGATCACGTAGGATGTATCTATAATCAGTCATGTTGTTAGTGGATGGTCTGTAATAGTGAAGCCACACTCATTGAATGGATGGTCTGTAATGTTTCATTCCTCTTTTTTTTTTTATAATAATGGGGACCTCCAAAAAGTGTACCTTATGTACGATGAACTGTGCCCTTGTGAAGAGGAGCATGCAACCTTTAATCTAGACAAAAACAATGTCCGCGTGGAAGCATGCACACATCATTCCAAAACCCCAGAACTGTTCCCATGTGATCAAGTGTATCCCACGGGGCATTGTGTGGACAGTTGCAAGCAACCCCCTTCCCCCAAAAAAAGAAATACTACTATTGCCACATGACCTCTGCAAAAAATAAGCATGCAGGATTCGCAATAATGGCTGCCATTAGCATGCTGCTCATAAGCTGACAAAAACCACACTGTTCCCATGTGATTATAAGCCTCAGTTCCTCTAGTAGGGGTAACTATTCACATGTGAGTTGGAGGTGTCCACCAAACCTCCCATTCATAAACCACTGACCACATCGTGTATGATATTAGGCTATAAATAGAAGTGACTTAAAACTTCTTGTTGGGGACTTACTACGATAGAGATGTTACGATAACTTTCTTATTCATGGATAGCATAGACCCTTCATTTTGGGAGATTCCTCTCACGCTTCGTTACTCTGTTGACAACATCTTTGAGTGCATGGGTCAGGTTTGGGTTCCCGAAAAGAACATGTTCAAATATGATATGCGGCCTCAGCAACGCTTCTCCATGGGGAACATTCGAACATATGAACAAGAATGGGCGTATCGCTTAGAGGAGAGTAATAGACTAAGGATGGACTTGATTACCAATTACCAAATAGTGCCAAAGCATCGTTCCGTGACTATTGCTCGAGACAAACCTTTCATGTTAGAGAAAGCGGTGAATATCATAAGGCACGAGAATAACCAGATGCAAATTAGGCTAAACAAAAAAAAAGGCTAGGGACTCCGCATATGTGGGGAGAAGTGCATGGGATGACACTGAAACGGCTTATATTTTGGAGGACATAGAAACCAACTTAAATTATGCTACTAATGGTGATTTGTCTGATGAAGATCGGTACTAAAAAATATGATAGTGGTGTTTAACGTAGATTGGTGTTAGGAACAACTTGGTATGCATTGATGCAAACCAATTGAATGTTATTTTGTCAGCTGTGTTAATGAGGGACCAACTTAATCTTTGCCTACGGATGTGGTGGAAAATTTATTATGTGTATTTGTACTTGCTCTAACTGACCAAGTTGTTATTCTTAAGGGTATGACAATATTTGTCATCTTTATTGTAAAGCTGGGCTACCCTGTTTTGTTAAAAATGAAATCGCAACGCATACAGATCTTTTTATTCTTATATGGTTTGCAACATTTCGTTCTTAGGTTTATAACATTTACTTTACAGGTTTACAACGTTTCCTTCTTAGGTTTATAACTTTTTGTTCTTAGGCTTACAATCTTTTCTTAACAGGTTTACAACATTTTGTAAACAGGTTTACAACTTTTCCTTCTTAGGTTTACAACATCTTCTTACTAGGGTTACAACTTTCTCTTCTTAGGTTTAGAAAATTTTCTTAATAGGTTTACAACTGTTCCTTCGTAGGTTTAGAACATTTTGTTAACAGGTTAACAACTTTTCCTTCTTAGATTTACAACAATTTCGTGACAGGTATACAACTTTTCCTTCTTAGGTTTAGAACATTTTCTTAATAGGTTTACAACTTTTCCTTCTTAGGTTTACAACATTTTCTTGACAGGTTTGCAACTGTTCCTTGTTAGGTTTAGAACATTTTCTTAACAGGTTTACAACTATTCCTTCGTAGGTTTAGAACATTTTCTTAATAGGTTTACAATGTTTCCTTCTTAGGTTTACAACTTTTTATTCTTAAGTTTACAACCTTTTTCTTAACAGGTTTACAACATTTGGTAAACAGGTTTACAACATTTGGTAAACAGGTTTACAACTTTTCCTTCTTAGGTTGTGAACATTTTCTTAACAGGTTTTCAATTTTTCCTTCTTAGGTTTACAACATTTTGTAAACAGGTGTACACCTTTTCCTTCTTAGGTTTACAACATTTTCTTGACAGGTTTACAACTTTTCCTTCTTAGTTTTACAGCATTTTCTTGACAGGTTTACAACTTTTCCTTTTTAGATGTACAACATTTTCTTGATAGGTTTACAACTTTTCCTTGTTAGGTTTACAACAATAAATGACAGGTTTACAACTTTTCCTTCTTAGGTTTACAACATTTTGTTAATAGGTGTACAACATTTCTTTCTTAGGTTTACAACATTTTTTTCACAGCCTTACAACAAGATTGTCATGCAAACAAATTATTGTCCCTGAACACATGATATCAACATATTGTCATCTTCTAAACAAAGATATACTATAGTACGTTATTAGTTTGGACAAACATCAAAATGGTGGGACATTCCAAAAAAATATATACACGAGTACTAAACGCATATACACAAAAGGAATTATGCAAAGATTATATACATGCCTACAAAGAATCATGGAAATTTCCAAAAAAATATAAACCTAAATCAGCCCTCTTAAACAAATCAATTTGCATCCCCTATCTTCTTCCATGTCCTCAGCCTAGCATGTGATGTGGTATATGGGGTGGTTAGCTGTGGACCAGGCTGCCTTTCCCTCTTATGTGAATACGCTTTATGCTCCTGTTGAGTGAGTTTCGCTACACTACCTTCAAGAAGACTTAAACAAAGAATCCAAGAGCAAAGCCTTTCTTCCTTAATTCTGGTTCAACTACTGAAAGTACAATATCCTTATAATTGTTCTCCTTGTCCATCACCCACCCAACACATAACACATGGCGAATGTAAGCAAGCTGGTCCTGTGATCATTCACAGCAACAATTATCCAACCACCATTTCTTATTAACCAAGTAAGGGAATCAAAATGAAACATGCAAGTTACCTCCCCCCATACAGGCATTGTCAGACCCCCGTCATAAGTTGTGACCCCATCCCACATTTCCATGAACTTCATCACATATATTCCACAATCATCTCTACATGGAATGTGCAGCAATTACAAATTTTTTCATAGTTACAGCATTTTACTGCTTTCGAGGAAAATGTAGGGGTATATGATAACTCACTTGTTTGGTTGTATAGGGAGGGGCTCTATAATGAGGTCAAGCTCAAATGCTGGGTCAATTATTGGATCGACCATGACCATTAACTCCTTCAACCGTATAACCTGCAAAATTGCATAACATCATTGGCAATTACAGTTGGTAATCAGTACCCAAAAACTCACAAGTGATGCATAAATAACATATGATCAGATTATCAAGGGCAGCCTTTTCATCTTTCTACTGATCGCCCCCCTTTTTTGTGTCATCACCATGTGGCAGTGAATCCAAAACATACACCTTTTTGGCTTCACGATTGAGGACGTAGCACCACCAGTGCTCTTTATAGATGTAGGGAGCAAATATCTGCTGCACCATTTAATAACAATGAACTCACACTCATGAAACTGTATGCTAACAAATTGTATATGGCAAATGATGTTACAATGGACTTAGGAAAATAGC
The DNA here is from genome assembly GCA_031216105.1 of Dalbergia cultrata. Taxonomy (NCBI): domain Eukaryota; kingdom Viridiplantae; phylum Streptophyta; class Magnoliopsida; order Fabales; family Fabaceae; genus Dalbergia; species Dalbergia cultrata. Next base: position 39,568,271 of record CM062350.1, read on the forward strand.
ATACCAAATTGCGGTGTGACAGATCCCCATCAAAATATGACTTCCATAGTCCAAGGTCCAACAAGGGGGTCTCCCCCTCATTGTGCTTGTCAATATCACGCTGCACTAACTCCTACACCATTTAACACAAGTTAACAACATTCACATGTATATGGATAACCTAAACCGTAAACACACAGGTTAGCCAATCTCATTTAGTAACATGAAATGGTAAAAAAGATTAGCATGTACCGCAAACCAAGAACTCAGTTAGAATCTGATGGGGTTGGCCTTTTTATTCTCATAAAAGTTTAGGTACCCCGCATGAAACGAAACAACCTACAACCAAAGGACAAATACAACTAGTCACAATCGGCCCAACAAAATAATAAACAATTATATTTATCTCTATGAAATTCCATACAACGTTGCTTATCCATTGTTGCGGTGCCAGCATTTGAAGCTCGTCGCAGTGGAGGAAATGACCATCAATACTGATAATTGGCCTAACCAATGAAATAAATATAGTTAGTCAAAAGTTGTTAAGCACTGAAATAGAAGTTGTAAACCTAATGCAAAATTGTTTTAAGCCAGAACAAACAAGTTGGAAAACATGTTGTAAACTAGAGGTACAAAACTTGTAAACCAGAGGTACAAAACTTGTAAACCTTGTAGAAAATGTTGTAAACCATAGCCACAAGTGTTGTAAACCACGGTTACACAAGTTGTCGACCTTTTAGAAAATTTTGTAAACCATAGTTACAAAAGTGGTAAACCTTTTAATAAATGTTGTAAACCAAAGGTACAAAAGTTGTAAACCTTTTACCAAATGTTGTAAACTACAGTTACAAAAGTTGTAAACTTTTTACAAAATGTTGTAAACCAGAGTTACAAAAGTTGTAAACCTTTTACAAAATGTTGTACACCACAGGCACAAAAGTTGTAAACCTTGTCTAAAAAGTTGTAAACCTAGTCTGAATAGTTGTAAACTAGCGCTGCAAAGCTGTAAACCTCCTGTGAACTATAAAAAAGCAAAATAATTGTTGTAAACCTCATACGGAAAAAGTTGTAAACCTTGTCTAAAAAGTTGTAAACCTAATGTGACTAGTTGTAAACCAGAACTAAAAACTTGTAAACCTCCTCTGAACAAGTTCTAAACCAGCAAAATAATAGGTGTAAACCCCATACCAAAAACTTGTAAACCAGTACTAAATAAGTTGTAAACCCCCTCAAAAAGATTACAATTATGAAAAACAAAGTTATACCAAAAAGTTGTAAATCGATACAAAATTGTAAACCTCATGTGAAAAAGTTGTAAACCAGGGACCAAAATAGTTGCAAACCAGCAAAAAAAAGGTTGTAAACCTCTTGTCAAATAATGTAAACCTAAGAAAAAAGTTCTAAACCAGAACAATAACAATTGTACACCAACTCCAAACCAAAATACACACACACATTCTGCACTCGACTCACAATTTTTTATTTCAACTGCCTTCTTGCTTTTCTTTCCTCTCTTACGCTTGCTTCCGTTCCTTGTGCAGTAAGCAAAGATCACCTTGGCCACTTCATATGGCACCTAGATTTTGCTACTGCTCATAGTTTGGGAAGCTGAAGCTTGTCTTGTCCTGTCCACAGACAATGGGCTAACAATCAACGCACCCATCTCCTAAACAGGCACACTCCATATCATTTGCAAATGGTGTACACATCATTTCATACATACCAAACCCACAACGTTACAAACCATTCCTCAGAACCATTATAACAATAAACAGTTAGCTTATTTGGAAGGACTTCCGAAGGGGGCAAGGGAACATCCTCGCCCAAGGGATCATCCTCAGCCATCACCATCAGCTGCATTTCCGAAGGACTTCCTTCCACAGCTCCATGTGGAGCTAAGTGTGCCTCCTATTTAATTTAATTGTAAATCATTACATTTCATATACTCCAACCCATGACAATGCAATCACCTTCCACATAAATATATTCACATACACAAATAAATAACATAATGTGCACTTACTGTGGAAGGACCCTCAAGGTAGAACTGGTCCTTCACAGCTACTGTCCCTTCACTCAAACTACCTCCAGTCTCCTCACATACATCAACTGAGTGGACTGGAGGCGTAGTACTACCCTCTGTGGAACCTTCATCGCTGGAAGATTCCGATTGGCTAGCATTTGGTGGAGGGGTGACTAAACTGATGCAGCAGCCACATTCGTTGGGGAAGAAGAAACCTTGCCTGGCTTCGAAGGAGCCTTCTGTGTGAAAGAGCTCGGCTTCCCCTCCCTCCTCTCTCTCTGCTGCTTCAATGCCATTTGAATCACCCCATTGACCATTTCCTTCAAGTCCTGCATAAAGATACTTGAATGAATGTTATTTTACATTTAAACCATTGTTATCCAATGACAAATTGTCCAACAGAAAAATATACACAACTATCTCCTTAAAGCAAGTCCAAATACCTCATAGTCAAAGTGGGTGTCAAGAAACTCCTTAACCGCACCATCAACACTATACTTCTTCGGGTTCAGGAGACCCTGCAAAAAAAAGGGCTTCAGCTCTTGTTCATACCACTTGACTACATTTACCTTGTCAATTACCTGTAAATGCTAAATTACACAAAGGTTGGCAGCATTGTACCTCCTCATCCATCCTCTGCTCACTGAATTGGGCCTGGGTAGCCTCCTTAGTCTAGTGTTTGACCAGTGGAGGGTCATTGTGTAACGCCCCGATTTTCTGTTAGAGTGAAAATGACCAAAATGCCCCTGAGGTCATTTTGACCGGGTCGAGGAAAGCAGTCTGGCGTACTCAAGGCAAACTCAATGTTGGAAGGGGATTAGAAACATCTACCTTCCCGGGATTGAAAATCTCGTTTTTGAAGCTGGTCAAAATGACCAAAAGCCCTGTTGTGGTGTTTTGCTTGCAAGTCTTGGATGAACAGAAACTTCTCGGATGGTTTTAAAAGGAGTTTTTATGTATTCTATGACCTCAGTTTTAATTTTGAAGTCCCGGGCAAAATTAGTGCAAAATTACGGTTTTGCCCCTAGTTTCGTATTTTTACGCTTAATCACGCGATTAAGCAAACCTAAGCAATATTAGGCTCTAATCGAAGGTTAATTAATTTCCTTAATTAATCTAGAGTCAAAATAATTTATTAAAGTTGATTAGAACCAAAAAGTACTTAATTACAACCTAAAATCATATTTTAATTTTATGACACCTAGTCATAGAATCTTGAATAGTGTTTTCTCTTTCCAATTCCTTAAATCATGGAATTGTGTTACACATTGTTTATTCATAAATGAGTTTTAAATTCTTTAATGATGTATGAGCACATCTAAACTTGTCATAAACTCCTAAATCACATTCTTAGTTACCTAAACTTAAGCTTAATCATTCCTAACCTTGTACCTAAGCTAATACACATCTAAACCTACCATTAACACACAATTAAATTGACAAATCATCCTCCCACTCTGCTTTCCAGCCTTGTGAAGCTGCCCTCCTCCATATGCATCACATGTTCAATTTTTCAACACTCCAAGGCCATACCTCAAGTCACATACACTATACCTTGTCATAACTTTCAATCAAGCTTGAATTTCCACATGAATAAATAATTAAAACAACCCATTTCTCCCATTTAATTGTGGCTGGAAAAGTTCCAGCCATGCATTATTTCTAGAAGCCTAAATTCATAAAAATGTGATAGGAAATTAACTCACATCAAGCCATACTTGCTGTAGCATAGCTTCCATACTTCAAACCATGCTTGAATGACCTTGTGTAAGAGATATTTTCTCTTCCTTCCTCCCTCAAAGGCATGCCAAGCCCTCCCCATTCACTCCTCCATGGTTTTGTTTTTCTATAAATAGGATGCTTGTGTTAGCCTTGTTGCACTTTGGAAGCTTATTTGCAAAGTTTAGAGTTTTAGAGTTGTCTTGCTAGTCTTTCCTTTTCTCTCAAAGTTCCAAGAGTGTTCTTCCTTCCTTTTCATCTTTATCTTCTTCATCTCTTCATCTCATCATCACCTCTCAACCATCAAACACCACCCCAAAACCTTGAACCATCATCAAACCTCTCAAACACCACACCTCAAACACAACTCCACTTGAAACACATTTTCTTTCTTTTTCTCTCATCAAGGCCGAGATCATCATCACCATCCTAGGAGGTGTTGCTCATCTCATTTCCATCTTCAAGATCAAGCTTTTATCTCCATCACTAGGTAGGATTTGTTTTCAAACTTTATTTTGCTCAAGAAAGTGTTTTTCTCTAGTTTTCTCTTGGATTCTTTTTGAACTTTCCTTTGTCTTTCCTTTCCTTTCATTTTCATTTTCGGCCATAAGGCCTTGATTTGAGCATGATAGCTTGATGATGAGTTTCTAGATGATGACGTTGTGTTCATCTCAAAGAAACCTCTAAAGCTTGAGTTTTCCTTTCTTACAACTTCATCTATATGTTATCTAGCTCATGGTTTTCCATCTTAAGAAATTTTAATCTAAGGATTTCTTAAAGCCCATGCCTACCCTTGTCAACCTTAAAGTTGGCCGCCACGTTCTAGAGATTTGTCTCTAGATAGGGGTTTTGGGTACTTAATAAAGAACTTGATGTAGCTTCACTTTCTTTCTCTTTTATACGATTTTCGATTCTTGTGTCGTGATCTTTGAGATATTGTATGGGGTTATTATCTTGTTAAAGTCTTAAATGAGCTCTAGTTAAACATAAAAATGAAACTTGCATCATGTTTACTTTAAGCTTTGCATATCATGTTTATTTCCTTGCTATCACTAAATCCCAAGATAATGAATGAACTTGCATTATCATGTTTATGTTTCAAGCTTTGCATTATCATATTTATATTTCAAGTCCTCACCTAAATATCAAAGATAATAATATATTGCACCACATATTTATTTTATGCTCTCACTTTACTTTCTAGCAATAACTAAAATAAGTGCATGAGCATGTTTATTTTTATGTCATCACTTTAATGATTCTAGAGCTCAAAGACTTGCCCAAGGATATCTCAAACAAAGGTCTAAAACATTTATTTCTATGGTTCATATTTACCCTATGAGGCCTTAATGTTTTCAAGTATTGAAAACTATGTTTTATAATTTTCTAAACTTATATGAGTATAAGGAATGTGTAGAACTAAGTATTATGAATTTAGGACCTCTTGAGATGAAAATAACATAGCCACTGCCCTATTAAGTATTTTCATGAGTTTAGATGATAAAGTGTTCTATAAAAAGAGTTTTGAAGGTTTTAATAAGGCTCCAAGAGAAACTAGTATTTTATGTGCTTTAGAAACTATGATTCAATGCTTTTAAATGGAGTTTCTGTTTCGGTTCTGCCTTGCTATGTTTGGCCACTGCATGAGCTGTGTTAATGATGTTAATATGCTTATGTTTGGGTAATAATTATGTTAAGACTCATATGTGAAAGATAGGATAAGTTAGGAACTAGAAAGGAATTAATTTGAGAGTTCTAGATCCCTTAAGATTCATTTTACTGGATTCTTTCCAGCAAGGGTTAGATTCAATAATCATGGTTTTAAATTAGTTTATATGTGTAGGAATGACTCATAATTGGTTTAGGACTTAATCTTGAAACCTTAGGAGCAAACCCAGGAACTTAGAAAGGGTCATTATTGTGACTTCTAGGTACCGTAAAGTTAGTATTTTGATTTATGCACTCTTGAGGTTTAGAGATGTTCTTGACCATAGGGTGAGGTGAGAAATACTTAGTTATAACCTTATAGGTTCCCAAGAGACTAGATGTTGATGATCAATAACTTAGAATGTGAGATAAAGATCTAAACCGTGTAATTTAGAACTCAGTAATCACATAAACATAAAGCTGTCCAAGTGCGCTTAGTGCTATTTGGATTAGTTCTTGAGCATAAAATTTGTATAACTCATTAATTGTCAAACTATAGGTGTATAAAGAAGTTAAGGATAATTAATTTGCAAGTTTAAGACTCATAAGAATCGAAGTTTAAAACACTATGAGTTATAACATAACATGTCTATGAGCTTATGGGGATGATTGTTAGATATGACTATGTGATGATGTTTGTCTGAAAGTTTTATGTGAGAATGTTATGAGAAGTTTCATGTGATGATATATATGTTATGAAAAAGCTATATGAGAATGCATGATAAAAATGAATATGATAAATGATGAGGTAATTGTGATTAAATACTTATGAGAATATAAATGTGACACAACACTGAGACAGCTTCTCTGGGTGACACCGGTTGGTGAGCACCCCGTGAGGGAGACAAATCCGAGAGGTATGTGTAGATGCAGCCAAAGCGGACAAGTGCGAGGCCCATTGGCTAGCAAAGCGTTTCAAAGGGAAAATGATCCTAGAAAGGAGATCCTTGAATTTGCCCCCTAGCAGTACTTTAAGTCGGGATTATGTTACGCTTATCATAGGATAAGTAAGAACTAGTGACGACTAGTTGGTATGAGCTCATAACCTAGAGAAGTTTTAGGGCGGCCCCATGAGATGAAAGTTAAAGTTAACAATGTCACATAAACTATACTTATGCCAATGTTATAATGTTTCTAGTCATTCTATTGTTTGGGTTACCTTATGATGCATTCATATCATTAGTATATTTACTGCTTAAGTTATAAAGGCGCATTATAAAATATGCCGAACCTTGGATAAAATACCTCTTTGGAAAACCAACTTAAATGGAAATTATATGCATGCACACCTTTTAGAAATAAACCCGAGGTTCCTGAGGATGTGGCGTTGACACCTAGGTAGGGATAACCCTCGAGAATTCTTTTAGAAAGATTCTCATTCCCTTTCTCTTTCTTTCCGTCATATCTTCGGATATGGCGGCGTTTGTACTCTTCATCGACACCGGTATGGGTGCACCATGACCCGGCACTCGGGTCATACCATTTTGAGGGTCGCTGCACTTGTCCGAGTATTCATGTTCATGGACGACCTTTCGCGACCCGTCAGCTACCGCTTCACCCGATCGCTCCTTACCGTCTTGAGATTTTTGAGCGGCGAGACCACGCGATGGCAGATCCTCCGCATGGAGCACGAGACATCAGCGATGCGAGTACCAGTGTGTGCGCGTCCCGATGCTCGGAGGCGGACCCATCCGAGGACCATGCCATCCCACATGTACAGTTGGAGCTCCGGTCCGCTCCTCCACCGATGAGGTGAGGTGAGGAAAGCGGTGGTCCCAGCTGAGATTGGCTCGGCTGACCATCTATGCGCGCAAGGTGGACATGCCCGATGATGCACTCGACCACTCCGCCGAGATCCGCCAAGGATCGACTTCGACCTCGCGGACCAGGGAGTAGTCATAGGAGTAGTAGCTAGTGCACACACTTACGCCACATAGCAGAGGTCAAACCTTCTTTTGTATATGAGGTTGTCTCCTTTAGGTGCACATGGGTATGGGGGTAGTTTCATTTGTATTTGCTTTTTATGATTTCCTTGTATTGCATTTCAGTTGTATTTTGCTTCATGATGTATCAAATAGTCCTGCCTCTTTGGGTAGGCACGCTATATATATATATATCTATGATTCAGTTGATGTTTCCATGACATGATGTGTTTCTTATGCTTTGCTTATATGTTTCGCTATGATACCCCTTAAAGTTTCGTGCGTGGCTCTCACTTTGATTTTAAATTCCAAAAAGAAAAATTTTACCCATATTTCCGCTAAGTATTTTCTAAAAGATGAGACCAAGAGGTAATATTCTAAAGATTAACCTAAGGACATACTAGTAGTCTTGGGTTAAGACTTAGGGTGTTACACATTGTCTCCTGAAGGTGACCCAAAAGCTGAGTAGAGGTACCAAACCTATTAAAAGGCAACATAAATTTAATTACTAAAATTGTCTTTGCACAACTAAAAATGGACATAAACTTGCATCAGTGCCACATACCATCAGGAAGAAGACACACCCTCCAATAGACCTCACCTCCCCTTTTCCTGCCTTGTATTCTTTGATGTTGTCAACCAATGTGTCAACAATGAGTTTACCCCAATTGTATTTTCTGGGGTCTTCAACATTAACCACATGGGCCAGCAACTTCATACTTGTTGAACCCTTCATAGTGGGGCAAAGGAATGTGCAGAGCACATACAGGATGAAGGCTCTCTTAAACCTGTCATCGGTTGTGCCTTCCTGAATGATCACTTCAAAGTCCTTTATAGTTCTTTTTTGGAACTCTTGCACAACAACTATTTCCTCATTTGATGCATTTTGCCTTACCTCCTCACCTTTACATACACAAAACTTTCATATCATCATAACATGCAAACTCCAACCTACATTTCAAATAACAGAAACTAAATTTTTAAAATTTCCACCAGGTTTTGTTTACTGGCCAGAACAAGGAAGCCCAAGCACTAAACCCACTGATTCAGCCGTAACAGGTATCGACCGTTCCTTGAAGCGGATGCACTGCTTCACATAATCAAAAGCCTTTATTAGCACTAAGATGAACACCCTATTTTTTTTGCTTTATCTTCAATTGAAAAAGGCCTCCAAAGCCCATCGCCTCAACTACCTCCTTTTGAGGCACTGTTAAAATCTTTTCCCACATATCAACAATCATTGCGGGGGAGCATCAGTTATTGAATGCAGGCTGCACCTCACAGTAAAAACAATAAAAAATATTACATCACACACTATCACCATTAATTATGCCAAATGCAATAAACTAACATAAACACCCATTGTATCAAACATTGACAAATCCTCCAAAGGAATTATACTTACAACTCTAGCCTTTTTCCCAGTGCTCCCTTCACCAACTTCAGCTCTCTTGCGAGGACCCATGTCTAAGATGTACCTGAAAATCAAAATGTTTAACTATTATATCACAAATTTAATTCCGCAAACAAATTGTCACACCCTTCAAAAACAGGTAATACACACGAAAATTTACAAATCACTGTACAAAAATGTTGTAAACTAGAATGGGAAAAGTTGTAAATCACTACACCAAAAGATGTAAACCAGGGGGAATATTGCAAACCACCACAGAATATTTTCTAAACCAAGGGGAAAACGCTGTTTACCACCACAAAAAAAGTTGTCAACTAGAGGGGAAATGTTGTAAACTACCACGGAAAAAGTTGTAAACTAGGGGGGAAATGTTGTAAACCACCACATAAACAAGTTGTAAACCAGACTGAAAAGTTGTAAACCACTATTACGAAAAGTTGTAAACTTGGGGGGAAATGTTGTAAACCACCACACAAAACGTTGTAAACCACCACAGAAAAAGTTGTAAACCAAGGGGAAATGTTGTAAACCACCACAACAGAAAAAAGTTGTAAGCCTAAGGGGAACTGTTGTAAACAACCACGGAAAAAAGTTGTAAACAAGAAGGAGAAAAGTTGTAAACCACTGTTACGAAAAGTTGTAAACCAGGGGGGACATCTTACAAACCACCATAGAAAATTTTTTAAACCAGGGGGGAAACGTTGTAAACCACCACAGAAAATGTTGTAAACCAGGGGAAAAATGTTGTAAACCACCACGGAAAAAGTTGTAAACTATAGGGGAATATTGTAAACCACCACAAAAATAGTTCTAAACCATGGGAAAAATGTTGTAAACCATAGCAGGATGTTGTAAACCATAACAGAAATAGTTGTAAACCACCACAGAAAAAGTTGTAAATCGGGGGGGAAAAGTTGTAAACTACCACACAAATGGTTGTAAACCAGGGGAAAGTTGTAAACCACCACAGAAAAAGTTGTAAACCTTTTTCACAATGTTGTAAACAAGTGCAAAAACAGTTGCAAACCAAGTTCTCAAATATAAAACACAAAACATTGTAAACCAATACAGACAAGTTCTAAATCAATCGAAATAAATTTGTAAACCTTACTCAAAAAATATTTTATTCTTTTTCACGACAACTACTACACAAAACCAGTAAACTCAACCAATAACCATGTGAAATACATTTCATAAAACTTCCAACCCAAATGACCACAGCCACTAAACACCTTCACGAAGCAAAAAATTATGTAACCAAGGTACAAAAAGTTGTAAATGCTCAACGTAAAAAGTGTAAACCTAAACCAAATATAGTAACCTTCTGGAAAAATACAAGTTCCCTTTACTACTTACAATGCAAATGGCACAACGAATAAGATGATCACTCAAACCAAGAACACGAAGAATGGGTCGGCTATTCTAATGCCAAACGATAGCTTAAGAGAGCAGACTACGGGCGCGATTGTAGCTGAATGCAAGCTTTTGTGCCTTGTTTCATTAACTCACACCATGCACAAACAAGGGCTCCAACGTGCGAGAGGTGGGGTCGTGGGGTTGTGGTGGTGGGATTGTCGTACTGGTGGTTTCTGTTTTGGGAGAGGGAATGCAAAAGGGCCCGCGAAAATGTGCACGTAGGGTTTTTCTTTTTTTCCTTTTCCAGACATTTTCTCTCAACTGAGAGTTTTTTTTTCCTTTCCAAGTTTGCCCCTCCGTATTGCATACACACTCCATACGCCTGTTTTGTCTTCTAGCGAGGTGGATGTATAAGGTGGAGGTTTTGCTATGTCCATCTATCATTCCTCCAATAATATTGTGTACCTAAAATTGTTGATTTGTCGTAAATACCACCTACTTTTTTTAATAGTTTGTCTTGAAATTATTACTCCATTCATTCTTTAATAATTATTTAATTATCAATATACACAAAGTAAAAAAATAATTAAAAATATAACCATAAAACCTAGCACAGTTGGTACATACTCGTTACAGTATGACACTCAGTACTTTCTCCCCCACAATAATATTGTGTACCTAAAATTGTCCATTTGTCGTAAATACCACCTACTTTCTTTAATAGTTTGTCTTAAAATTATTACTCCATTCATTCTTTAATAATTATTTAATTATCAATATACACAAAGTAAAAAAATAATTAAAAATATAACCATAAGGCCTAGCACAGTTGGTAGCTAGCTGGGCTCCTTAAGCATCTAGTCAGGGGGTCGATTCCTGGCGGTGTGTATAGAAAAGGTTTCATGGCCAGAGGCGAGACCCACTAATATGAGCTCTATGCCTCGAGGCATTAGTCATTGCTTTTAACGGTGGATACACTTGATTTATCAAAAAAAATAATTAAAAATATTAAAGTTAGAAAAATTTAACTTCCTCCTATGTCTCTCTCATCCTCAATTAGTATTTAATATGAATAAAAATATTACTGAAAAGAAATAATTAATACTACATATATTTTTAAAATAAATAATTATTTATATACATAGAAATTTTTTGAAATGGATAATTACTCAAGGATGAGGGAGTATAAACGAAAACAGATTTTGCTAATTGATGCTCTAAATGAGTTTTATTAATCAGTACCTTAAAACAGATTTGGTGGTGGATTCCAAGTATTGAAAATATAAAAGTTCATCTCTTAAAATAGAAGCTTATTCTTTAATGTCCTTAACCATTGTCATGGTCAGATAAACTTTAAACAAATTGACTAATTTGTTGTTAATTTTATAATAGTAAATCATGTTAATTTTGAAAAATATAAAGGTCTATTTAGTTTGAGTTTTCAGTTTTCCAGAATTTGTGAAGGAAAAACTGAAAAATCTGAAAACTACAAATTCCAGTTTTCAGAATTTTCAGTTTTTCCTTCATCAATTCTGAAAAACTAGAAAACTGAAAACTAGAAATTCAAACTAAATAGGCCCTAAATATTTAACTTACCTGTATATTATTAAATTAAATTGATTTTGAAAAATAATTTTTAACTCAATTAATTTAATAATTTGCTAAGATTTAGTTAAAATAAATTAACGTAATTTATAGCCACAAAATTAAAGACTAATTGATTATATTTTAAATTTTAAAAATTAAGATAACTCATGTCCACTATTTTAAATATTCAAATCATCTTTAGCTCTTTATAATTTCCAAATTAAAGTTCTTACTTCCGTTAAATACTGAGAATCAACTTATTTCCATCCCTTAAACAAAAAGACTATCATTACATATTAACCTATATTTCAAATTTCCGCTGGTCCAAATTATTTATTTAGAAACTTTTGAAAATAAACAATTCTAAGAATAATTTTTATTTTTGTGTTTTTGTCCCTTTTTTAATACCTTTATCTACCCTCCTGCTTTTTGACGTGAATCGTTATCTTGTGTACTGTTAATTGATTCATATCATATATCTAATGTTAAATACAGGACATCCAGCAAGCAAGATTTCTAAGTGCCAAATCATTACATGGCAAGCTCATGGTGATTGTTATTCCCTCCAAAATGTGACTGCCTTATACAATTGAAAGAGCATGAATGGAGGTGTCGGATTAATCGAGTGACCTTATCATATGTCAGTATGATGTAAGTTTCATACTCCCTCCATTTTGCTGGGCTCATTTTTAGCAATGGGATCCATTGATCTGTCTTGTAGTTGAATAGAGCACGTCTTTTGTTGGCTTAAATTTTAAATTTAATCAATGTTAGATAGCTGAATAAATGCCCAATGTCATCCTTCCCACACAAGTAATGCAGAACATATGCATATTTCCATTTGTTTGAAATACAAAATTGACCAATGCCAAGCTTTCATACAACTTAATAAATGCCACACACTGTTTGGGTATGAATACCATAAAGTTTAGGAGTTGGAGGCTGATCTTTGATCTCTGATCTCTGCATGTAGTGTTAATAGCAATTTTACATGAGAATGGGAGATGGAGGACAATCTGGGGTGTAAGGAAGAGGGAGTGAGGCGAGCTGGAAATCAATGATCAGAGATCAAAAGTAGTAAGCAAGGCAAGTTGGATTTGCAGTTTGTGACCATAGGGAAGGGATCGGAGATTGGAGGTCGGCAAGGAGGGTTTGCGGTTCACATCTGTGGGGAAGGGATCGGAGATCGAAGGATTTGTGGTTAGCAGCTATGGGGAGGGATCGGATATCAGATGTCGGTAAGTAGAGTTAGTGGTTCGTGGCTGTGGGGAAGGGATCAAAGATCGGAGTTTGGGTGTCACTATGCGGTTTGTGGCTTAGTGGAAGGTATCGGAGATCGGATCTCAGGTGTGGCTTGGCTGTGGATAGAGATCGAACGTCGGTCGCTGCTATGTAGTTCTAGGCATTTTATAAAAGTTATTTAATTTTTTGTTTCTTTGTTTATTCTCTCTGATGATTATGCTTGCTTTTATTTAGGTGCAATTTTCTATTTGACAGCTATGTTAGTTTTCTATTCATGTACAATTTTGTACCACTGGTATAACAGCTAATGGATCCGTGATAATATATATATTATGATCTAAATGTCATAAATGTTGGCTATGCCAAATTCTTTGCTATATTTTTAACCGGTACTATTTTAGTCATTCCCGTTAAGGACTAAAATGAAATTATCAATTAACTTTTTAACATGCATAATGACAATCCTATATCATATTAGAAGTTAATTAAAGATCTGAAATATACAAATTCATATTATTATTAGAAGTTAATAACTAGGGCTCTAACATACATGACAAATTATGTACATTGTCTTGCAGTGTCTTTCACCTGCTTCCTGTCCAATTAGAAATTGATATTTTGGTCCTTCTTGAAGGTGATCGTACAACATCCTGCCATTTCTTTCTAAGAGACCAATAGAACAAAGGGAATGCCTAAACAAATTGAATTTTACATATGATAATCTCATCAGTTAAGATAACTCTTTGACACAATAATTATCAAAACCATAACTATGAAAATGCTCTTACTTTGTGCTAAATTTGTTGGTCGTTGTTTTATTTGTGCTAGATTATGTTGTAAAGATGATGGAGTGATAGTTTTGATGTTGATTTAGATGTGTCAGAGATTAGTTACATACTCCATGATTGATATTGTATTTTTGTGATCATAAACCACTCTACCTCCTTTTTTTGTGGCCTGTATGATGGTTGTTGTTAGCTGCTCTGCCAATTGTTCACTAATGATTTCTAGAATGCTGTATCTCTTTTTGCTTAGGTTTTGCTGGCTGTTTTTCAGCTTTTTTTGCTGCAGAATAAAATTGAGAGATGGTTTGCCCACACTATTTTTAATTGGGTTTGTTTTATTTATTAGTGATTTATGAATGGCAGTAAGATTTGCTTCTATTTCTTGCTTCCTCTATTTCCCTTCCCTTCCTTTTCTATTTCTCTTGGTCCTTTATTAGTGATTTTCCTTTTTATTTTTTATTGTGTTCTATATGTAACACCCTAAGTCTTAACCCAAGACTACTAGTATGTCCTTAGATTAATCTTTAGAATATTACCTCTTGGTCTCATCTTTTAGAAAATACTTAGCGGAAATATGGGTAAAATTTTTCTTTTTGGAATTTAAAATCAAAGTGAGAGCCACGCACGAAACTTTAAGGGGTATCATAGCGAAACATATAAGCAAAGCATAAGAAACACATCATGTCATGGAAACATCAACTGAATCATAGATATATATATATATATAGCGTGCCTACCCAAAGAGGCAGGACTATTTGATACATCATGAAGCAAAATACAACTGAAATGCAATACAAGGAAATCATAAAAAAAGCAAATACAAAAGAAACTACCCCCATACCCATGTGCACCTAAAGGAGACAACCTCATATACAAAAGAAGGTTTGACCTCGCTATGTGGCGCGTGTGTGTGCACTAGCTACTACTCCCTCCTATGACTACTCCCGCAGTCCGAGCATCAGGGGGTCGAGCCGATCCACCGGGCGGATCTCGGCGGAGTGGTCAGTGCATCATCGGGGCATGTCCACCACGGCGAGGGCGATAGATGGCCGCCGAGCCAACTCGCTGACCACTGCTTCTCACTCCCAGCCTCATCGGTGGAGGAGCGGACTGGAGCTCCAACTGTACATGTGGATGGCGGGTCCTCTGATGGGTCCGCCTCCGAGCATCGGGACGCGCACACACTGGTACTCGCATCGCTGATGTCTTGCTCCATGCGGAGGATCTCGCTCATCGCGTGGTCTCGCCGCCAAAAATCCCGCTATGACGGTAAGGAGCGCTGGGGTGAAGCGGTAGCTCGGGACGTGGTGCGAAAGGTCGCCCCATGAACATGAATACTCCGGCAAGGCAACGACCAATGGTATGACCCGGAAAGTGCCGGGTCATGGTGCAGCTCCATACCGGGTGTCGATGAAGAGTACAAACGCCGCCATCTCAAGATATGATGGAAGAAAAGAGAGAGGGAATGAGAATCTTTCTAAAAGAATTCTCAAGAGGGTTATCCCTACCTAGGTGTCATCGCCACATCCTCAGAACCCTGGGTTTATTTCTAAAAGGTGTGCATGCATATAATTTCCATTTAAGTTGGTTTTCCAAAGAGGTATTTTATCCAAGGTCTGGCATATTTTATAATGCGCCTTTATAACTTAAGCAGTAAATATACTAATGATATGAATGCATCATAAGGTAAATCCCAAACAATAGAATGACTAGGAAACATTATAACATTGGCATAAGTATAGTTTATGTGACATTGTTAACTTTAACTTTCATCTCATGGGGCCGCCTCTAAAACTTCTAGGTTATGAGCTCATACCTTAACTAGTCGTCACTAGTTCTTACTTATCCTATGATAAGCGTGAATATAACTCACTTAAAGTACGGGCTAGGGGGCACTAAGGATCTCCTTTCTAGGATCATTTCCTCTTTGAAACGCTTTTGCTAGCCACGTGGGCCTCAATTTGTCCGCTTTAAGGTGCTGCATCTACACATACCTCACTGATTTGTCTCTCCTGGGGGTGCTCTACAACCTGTCACCCAGAGAAGCTGCCCTCAAAGTGTTGTGTCACATTTATATTCTCATAAGTATTTTATCACAATTACCTCATCATTTATCATAATCATTTTTATCATGCATTCTCATATAGCTTTTTCCATAACATATATATCATCACATGAAACTTTCTCATAACATTCGGCCACATAAAACTTTCAAGACAAACATCATCACATAGTCATATCTAACAATCATCCCCATAAGCTCATAGACATGTTATGTTATAACTCATAGTGTTTTAAACTTCGATTCTTATGAGTCTTAAACTTGCAAATTAATTATCCTTAACTTCTTTATACACCTATAGTTTGACAATTAATGAGTTATACAAATTTTATGCTCAAGAACTAATCCAAATAGCACTAAGCAGAATTTGGACAGCTTTTTATGTTTATGTGATTACTGAGTTCTAGAAATTACGGTTTAGATCTTTATCTCACATTCTAAGTTATTGATCATCAACACCTAGTCTCTGGGAACCTATAAGGTTATAACTAAGTATTTCTCACCTCACCCTATGGTCAAGAACATCTCTAAACCTCAAGAGTGCATAAATCAAAATACTAACTTTACGGGTACCTAGAAGTCACAATAATGACTCCTTTCTAAGTTCGGTTTGCTCCTAAGGTTTCAAGATTAAGTCTCAAACCAATTATGAGTCATTCCTACACATATAAACTAATTTAAAACCATGATTATTGAATCTAACCCTTGCTGGACAGAATCCAAAAAATGAATCTTTAAGGGATCTAGAACTCTCAAATTAATTCCTTTCTAGTTCCTAACTTATCCTATCTTTCACATATGAGTCTTAACATACAATTATTACCCAAACATAAGCATATTAACATCATTAACACAGCTCATGCAGTGGCCAAACATAGCAAGGCAGAACCAAACAGAAACTCCATTTAAAGGCATTGAATCATAGTTTCTAAAGCACATAAAAATACTAGTTTCTCTTGGAACCTTATTAAAACCTTCAAAACTCTTTTTATGAACACTTTATCATCTAAACTCATGAAAATACTTAATAGGGCAGTGGCTATGTTATTTTCATCTCAAGAGGTCCTAAATTCATAATACTTAGTTCTACACATTCCTTATACTCATATAAGTTTAGAAAAATTATAAAACATAGTTTTCAATACTTGAAAACATTAAGGCCTCATAGGGCCAACATGAACCATAGGAAATAAATGTTTTAGACCTTTGTTTGAGATATCCTTGGGCAAGTCTTTGAGCTCTAGAATCATTAAAGTGATGACATAAAATAAACATGCTCATGCACTTATTTTAGTTATTGCTAGAAAGTAAAGTGAGAGCATAAAATAAATATGTGTGCAATATATTATTATCTTTGATATTTAGGTGAGGACTTGAAATATAAATATGATAATGCAAAGCTTGAAACATAAACATGATAATGCAAGTTCATTCATTATCTTGGGATTTAGTGATAGCAAGGAAATAAACATGATATGCAAAAGCTTAAAGTAAACATGATGCAAGTTTCATTTTTATGTTTAACTAGAGCTCATTTAAGACTTTAACAAGATAATAACCCCATACAATATCTCAAAGATCACTTACACAAGAATCGAAAATCGATAAAAGAGAAAGAAAGTGAAGCTACATCAAGTTCTTTATTAAGTACCTAAACCCTATCTAGAGACAAATCTCTAGAACGTACGGCCAACTTTAAGGTTGACAAGGGTAGGCATGGGCTTTAGAAATCCTTAGATTAATTTTTTCTTAAGTTGGAAAACCATGTGAGCTAGATAACATATAGATGAAGTTGTAAGAAAAGGAAAACTCAAGCTTTAGAGGTTTCTTTGAGATGAACACAACGCTATCATCTAGAAACTCTCATCATCAAGCTTATCACGCTAAATCAAGGCCTTATGGCCGAAAAATGAAAGGAAAGGAAAGACAAAGGAAAGTTCAAAAGAATCCAAGAGAAAACTAGAGAAAAACATTTTCTTGAGCAAAATAAAGTTTGGAAAACAAATCCTACCTAGTGATGGAGATAAAAGCTTGATCTGAAGATGGAAATGAGATGAGCAACACCTCACGATGGTGATGATGATTCGGCCTTGATGAGAGAAAAGAAAGAAAATGTGTTTCAAGTGGAGTTGTGTTTGAGGTGTGGTGTTTGAGAGGGTTGATGATGGTTCATGGTTTTGGGGTGGTGTTTGATGGTTGAGAGGTGATGATGAGATGAAGAGATGAAGAAGATAAAGATGAAAAGGAAGGAAGAACACTCTTGGAACTTTGAGAGAAAAAGGAAAGTCTAGCAAGACAACTCTAAAACTCTAAACTTTGCAAATGCTTCAAAGTGCAACAAGGCTAACACAAGCATCCTATTTATAGAAAAACAAAACCATGGAGGAGTGAATGGGGAGGGCTTGTAGCCTTTGAGGGAGGAAGGAAGAGAAAATATCTCTACACAAGGTCATTCAAGCATGGTTTGAAGTATGGAAGCTATGCTACAAAGTATGGCTTGATGTGAGTTAATTTCACTTCATCACATTTTTATGAATTTAGGCTTCTAGAATAATGCATGGCTGGAACTTTTCCAGCCACAATTAAATGGGAGAAATGGGTTGTTTTAATTATTTATTCATGTGGAAATTCAAGCTTGATTGAAAGTTATGACAAGGTATAGTGTATGTGACTTGAGGTATGGCCTTGGAGTGTTGCAAAATTGAACATGTGATGCATATGGAGGGAGGGCAGTCGCCAAGGCTGACAGCAGAGTGGGAGGATGATTTGACTATTTAATTGTGTGTTAATGGTAGGTTTAGATGTGTATTAGCTTAGGTACAAGGTTAGGAATGATTAAGCTTAAGTTTAGGTAACTAAGAATGTGATTTAGGAGTTTATGACAAGTTTAGAGTGCCTCATACATCATTAAAGAATTTAAAACTCATTTATGAATAAACAACGTAACACAATTCCATGATTTAAGGAATTGGAAAGAGAAAATACTATTCAAGATTCTATGACTAGGTGTCATAAAATTAAAATATGATTTTAGGTTGTAATTAAGTACTTTTGGTTCTAATCAACTTTAATAAATTATTTTGACTCTAGATTAATTAAGGAAATTAATTAACCTTCGATTAGAGCCTAATATTGCTTAGGCTTTGCTTAATCGTGATTAAGCCGTGAAAACATTTAAACTAGGGGCAAAACCGTACTTTGCACTAATTTTGCCCGGGACTTCAAAAATTAAAACTGAGGTCATAGAATACATAAAAACGCCTTTAAAACCATTTGGAGAAGTTTCGGGTTCATCCGCACTTAAGCATGTAAAACACCACAGGGCGCTTTTGGTCATTTTGACCCGAAAACTCGCAAAACGAGATTTTCCATCCCGGGAAGGTACATAAGTTTCGTAATCCCCTTCCAACATTGAGTTTGCCCTTCGAGTACACAGACTGGCTTTCCTCGACTCGGCCAAATAAAATGACCTCAGGGGCATTTTGGTCATTTTCACTCTAACAGAAAATCGGGGCGTTACACTATACTTCTATTGTGTTCAACTGTGTTCAACTACAAGGGCATGCCATTCTTTTTACATAGCTCTATACTTCTATGATGTTTTTTATGGGATGTATTCATTGGAATTTGGATTCTCTAAAGTGAGAATTTTACTTTAGTGAGGATTCATGTAACACTTTTCCTACTATAAAGCTATGCTTAAGCCATAACCTTATAGTAAGTAGTTGTTACTTGTTAACTTACCATAATCTTGGAGGTGTATGTGTAATATTTACATATGAGCCCGCTATTCTAACAACCATAAAATCGCTTTCCAAAATGTCTCTAAATTTGAACATTAATTATATATAAAAAAAATACATAATTGTATCAACTAATGACAAGTCAACACTATCCATAACTATGTCAAACCCTTACTTTGGTTCACGCAGGAACCTTCTAGTCTATGTATGGTACTACTCAAAATCCACTAAAAAGAAATAAAATACTAACTAAATGCTCTATCATCAGTTTGTCAAAAGATCTAGACCAAACTGCCAAGATTAGCTAAGGATTCTCCATTGAACAAATCACCGTCATCTCAATCTATGAAAAAAAATGATAATAGCAGGAATGAGAATCAAAGATTCCCAGTAGGAAAAACACTAGTCTATTACTCAATGATATTCAACGTAATACAAAATAAGTGATATGTCTTCAGATGTTTATAAAGGGGTCTTATCAATTGTGTAATCTCAAAATTGATGATTAGAATATCTTTTTAATAGTTTTATTTCTCATTCTTTTGCTTTGAGATTTCTTCAAATCTTATGAAATATTCTTTCCTGAGTCTCTTGAATTTCTGTGAGACTTTTCCCTTGAAAATCTCTTGGAACTCTTTGAGATTTTCTCTGTTAAGATTTTTGAATTTTCTGTGAGACTTCTTCTCTTGAAAATCTCCTGAAACTCTTTGAGATTTTTGTCTGTCTAGTCTCTTGAATTTCTCATGAAACATTCTCTTCAGAAATATCTTAACTCCTCATGACGTTTCTCTGCTGAGTTTCTCTTTGAAATCTTTTACGAGATTTATTAGAAAATAGTAAAACCCATAGGATTCTTCTTATATACTTCTCTTTGGATTGTACTGGCAACTTGTGTAACGCCGTCGCGACTACACTCTGATATAGTTCACTAGATGGAGTACGTCTACTACATCTTATTCTAGATAGCCTTGCTATCCTCAGTACATCCCTTTTCTTATAAATGATGTAACGCCGTCACGTTCACACCCTGATATAGTTCTAAGGGCGTAGCACGTCTACTACTACCTATGAATCCATGAGCTTACCACTAAGCAAATGATTATTACGTAAAACTTATTTTCTTGAATTCCCTCTCTTTGTGTGAGACTTATTTTCTTATGTTCCCTCTCTTCTTAAAGTTAAGTTTTCTTATACTCTTCTTTGAGATCTCCTTGAAATCTTCTTAACTCTTATGAGATATTCTATTCAAAATCTCTTAAAGTTTTATCAGATATTTATATTTTGTTCAAAAAATCTCTTAAAGTTTTATGAGATATTCTGTTAAAAATCTCCTGAAGTCTCATGAAGTTTTATGAGATATTTCTCATAACATCTGGCATACTGGTATAATGCTTTTCCGCAAAGTCTACTAGGTTTCTAATAGATTTTCATACCATCCGAAAATTCTATTACAATCCCTAGTTAGTAATAATTCTCATAAATTTTCCAGCAATTGAACCAAGTTCATGTGATGGATTTTCAAGCTATTTATACTATGAATTAACATTTCTTATATCAATTAAATCTCTTTAATTCTTGTATGATAACTTTTGTAAGGTTCTCTAGACTTATATTAGCTTTTATACCATCAACATTTCAGCCACATTCCTTGGACAATAATTGCTCCTAAATTTCAAAAATACAAGTCAAGTCTTAGTACCACTTTTCAAGCTTTGATTATAATGTATAGCAAGATCATACTAACCAAGGACTAATGCTGTAAAAATTCCAGCACATCAAATTTCTAGCAACTTGGTCATTTCTTCATAATTCCAAGAATTTAAACCAAGTCTCTTCTAAATTCTGCAATTAGACTCAAATTCTAATACACAAGATTTCATAATAACTCCAATCCCAAGTATAAATTTCAGCAAGTTCACAAGACTTGTACATGATGTGTTCTTCCATATCTATCAAATCCAATACATGTAATTTCTGAAATAAAAATTCTGGTTCCAATATACATGATTTCAACACAACTCAAGCCATCATAAATCCTAAATTTTGGTTTCAGATAGATTTCAGCAACATAATCTTAACAAATATCAAGCACTTATCTTAGCAAAATAGCTAAACATCATGAAGTAAAAGACTAGAATAATTTTCCTACCTTTCTTCCAAGCTTTAGCTAACTTTCTCTAGCTTTTTCTCCTCTAAATCCAAGGCTTAAACTCACTTTCTAGCACTTGTATGAGTTGCTATTTGGACAAATTTGAGGATGAAAAACATGGTTTTGGATTGAGTTTGATGTAGATAAAGTGTTCTTGAAGTAGTTTATGGGTTTATCTAAGAGGATCCTTCAAGAATTTGGAGTTTTCATGGAGTTTGAAGAAGAAAAAATGGAAGAAAGTGAAAGGAAGAAGAAGGCAACATGAAGCTGTATAGAAAGTCAGGGAAATGTTGTGTTTCAATTTTTTTCTTTATATAGAAAACGTAAACTTGGAGAGAAAGTAATGGATATTACTTTTGTCAGATCAATTTGTATTATATCTGTATTAAAAATGTCTATATTTATTTAATTTTCCTAATTAAGAACTATTTGAGATCTAATAGTAGCCATTATTTAGACCAGTTTTGGTATTTTGGTGTACCAGTTATTACCACTTTGGTGTACCAATTATTACCTTTTTGGTACCCGATTGCTATCTAAATAATTTTACCGCGTTAAAAATATTCATTCAATCTTATCATTATTTTTTTCTATGTCCTTATACTAATTATAATGTTTCATTCTATATCCCTGATTAAAATATTATTATATTGAATTTTTAATAATAAAAAAATTAATTTTCATTTTTTTTTTCACAGAATCCTTATGTGAATCTGATCATATTTGTGTGTGTCGAATTTTTCAAAATCTCTATAGATTGTTTACAATTAATTATTTTATTGCAACAATGTTAAAAATTCGGGTCATTACAATTCATCTCAGGTTAGGATTTTTTTTAACAGAAAAGACAATTAAAAAGGAAACTATTTACTTTTATATTTTCAGCAAATGGTGATGTAGAAAGAGACTTATCAATACTTGGTATCAACTATGTAGTCTGCTTAATTTGACATAATTTCTTTTTATGTGATTTGTGGGAGTTGTGTCAAAACATTCAAATTGAAGAGTTATTTATGATAATATCATTTAATCTCAGCTACAGAGATATAAAAAATCAATTGACGGCAAGTTTCAAGGTTGATTATGCATAAAAATGACTTGGATAGGCACTTTAAACTTCTCCTGTTCTTTTTATGATTCACTTAACTGATTGAGATAATCTGTTAACTTTACACTACAATTTTATATATTTAGTTCTTCTCATAATGCTTTAAAAGAACAAGATTTGGAATAAGTTATATATGTCAAGAAATTTGAAATTCAAACACAGGCTATAAGTGGTCTTATGAATTTATGGGGTTTGGGCCTTTAAATACAAGCTTAGTTTTTTTAAATCTCACCCTCAACTTTAATTGATAACGGTTGTTAATACATCTGAAATGGTAGTGTTTTAATTGATATTGAAGAAAAATAGAAGGTACAATATTAAAGGATAGATAACATAATTTGTATATAAGACAATAATTTAAACAGATTCAATAAAACTATCTTATTGTATATCTATTTTATTTTAGAAAATTTAATTTCAACATTATTCATGTATATTAATTTTCCCATACTCTTTTTCATCACCATTGTTATATCATTCCCATCCAAAGCACGAGTTATTATACTAATATATCATTTACGTGTCCTCTCCACTCTAAAGCTACCGCACCACTCGCTTTTTGTTGCTGGTTCCTTGGCTTAGTGTACCATATGCGGACCATCACTTTACTTTTCTTCTTCTTCTTCTTCTCGACTCTCTCAGTTTTCTACTTTGTTTTATTTTTCAAACGCAACCATGTAACGACCCGACTTGGGAACGTGATCGACACATGAGGAATCCCATCCCCACATAAGCCTACTGGGAGACGTGGTTCTCTAGATGCATAGAATATAATAATTATATCCTTAATTCTTGATTCTTACTCTAAATCCAACATTTCTTTATTTATTTAAAGCATAATATCTAATTTTATAAGACTGAAAACATTTTTAATATTCAAACTCTGAAAACCCTTTTTAATCAATACAACTAATCTGAAATCATGAACTAGTTCATCAACTGATATTAACCTTATATATGAAAGCCTGTTTAACCTTTGAAAGCTAAATCATAACTTCATAGTTGATGAAATCATAATCTAACCAAAATAAGTAGATGAATTCCATACTTAAGCTATGGGAACATATATGGTGAAATACATAAATTCTGAAAATAACTACAGTATTTCAAAATACATGCGTGGCTCGGATCTTGCCTACAAAACTACTGGAGCCCTCTAAACTAACAAAAACCTAGTCTAAGCCTTACATCAAATAAGGCTCACCACTGGGAGCAACTGCGTCTACAAGGCTGGAGGAGGAATGACACTTGTACCTGCAACTATGAGAGGAAAGGAGAGGGGTGAGTCAACGGACTCAATGAGTGAGCTCTCATCCATCACCCACATGGGACAACCAAGAATATACACCATATAATATACACGTAGCAATCATAAATCATTTCATATTTAAACACATAGCTAGCTCTAGGAAACACTTTTCATTCCAAGTATTTATAAATAAACATTTCTAACTCAAAATCAAACATGAAATCAATTTAACTGAGGGTGCGGCAGAGCGTCGGGAAACAATATGCTGAATATAATAAATATATCATAATAATAAAAGCTATAAAATTTTAAACTGTAAAGTGAGACTCTGTCCCTAGCGAATCAGAGCTCCTACTGAATCTGTAATAGTCCCTCTCGGACAAGCTGTAGGCACCTAACTAGGTCCCATTTTCTATAACTACTGGGGTTGTCCTCTAACGGACAACTTGGTACCAAGGTTAACGATCTCTTCATAGCCGTTAACTAACTTTCTATTTCCTTATCTCTACCGGCTAAACCAGTTTGACAAAAAGAAAACTATAGCTGAAAAGTGGGTACTCTGTCCCTGGCAACGCAGAGCCTCTAAATTCTTAGTACTCTAAGAGTTTTGAACTCATATAACTCTAACAATCTGACTTTAGCATAACTGTGGCCATGAAATCCGAGCCCAAGAGTTCACCACTTGTAGGCATTCTGATTTCAAGCCCACAGAATGTGTATCTGATAGTTGCTAACAATCATACTGAATTCTATACCTCTTGGTACCATGAAACTAAAGTTTTAAATCCATTTCTTAACTAACATATTTTCATAACTTAATAACTTTGTTATTATACTTCAAAATAAAAGAGTTCATAATCACAAAACCTCTAAAACCAAAATATACATTTCTATTCATCGAATTAAATCATACTCTATCAAATATTCTTCCAATATATATACATACGCCAACTGAATACGCTAGAATCATATTTGTAAATCTTAAGGTTTGAATCAATAACATATCATAAACTCTCAAAACATGTTTAATAAAATAACAACTTATTAAAGCATATATTCTTGTAATAAATCTCTTCATACACATATTAAACATTTTCATCACACGTCATAGCAATTATGGTCCCATGGTTTTCTAAATTTCATTTTCATGCTATTATCATAAAACATAATTTTCTCTACCTTGCATAAGCATAAAAAATCATAATATATACTTTATCTTGTCTCTAGCTTCATATTTAATAACTATCATGCATAAAACATACTTGAAATAGACAAAAATAAGGCTATGAGTTTAAACCCACTCACCTGGAGGGGAGGAAGAGATGACATCAACACCAACTGAGCTCCGGGGAGTTGGGAGGACACCAACGTCGACTATTATAACCATAAAACTCATTAACGATCTATGGGTAGCTCTAGATTTTCATAAACTAACTCTAATAATATTGGGGGAGCACCCCCACTTGACAACAAAGAGAGAAATGACAATACCCAACTCAAGATTATGAAAGAATGGAGAGAATGGGAACAAATCTAACAACATTACATACCTTGAAGCTTGGAGGAAGAAGATTTGATGGAGGATGTGAGTAGAAAGAGTAGAAGAGAGACAATGGTGGCAAAGGAGAGTTCTGGTTCATGAAATGGGGATGGAGGAAGTGGGGAAGGGATTAAGTATAAGGAGGGAGGTCTCAGCAAGTGAAACTACGTGTTTTGCACTGTTTTCGCAAAACTGACACCGCTATGACCGCTATAGCGATCTAGCCGCTCCCCGACCCTGTGCCTGATCACTTATGACTGCTATAGCGGTCTTGGACAGCTATAGCGGTCTCCAGAGGCTAAATACCGTGCTGCATACTTCCTGTGACCGCTATAGCGGTGACAACAAACTCCAGACTCAAAATTTTTCTGTCACAGGCATCTGGCTTATCTCCATACTCACTCACTTATTCCCATTTCTTTATTCTAAGTTAAATCATTTATTAGCTTCCTGTTAACTTTAAAACATAAATATAAATAAGAAAATACCCCTTATTTGGATTCAAATAAAATATAAAAAAAAATCAAAACCCCAACCAATCAAAATCTCATTTTTGAGTTCTAGTTCAAATTTTGGAATTCCGACGATTTTCTAAACTTGGGGGCTAAAAATGAAATATCTAGAGAGTTCCAAAAATTCGTTAAAAATCACTCTTCACTTCATTTTCCTTTGGAGAGCAATTGCCAGCACTTTTGATCCCAAGAATATAACTCTAACATATAGCCCTCTAAGGAGGTGTAGGGCTCCAAACTTAGCAAAGACCCGGACTCGACAATAGCAGTGGGTCAAGGGGGACCTTGAGGTCATGCGAAACTCTGTACCCTAGTTATTACAATCTTCCGCCCTTAAAAGATTTGGTCCCTAAATCTAAACAATGGTAGCTGAAAGTTCAAGGAGTTTGGATACTTAACCCACGTATGGTTTCAAGAATGGGCTTGAATGCTTGAAACATTCTGACATGATACTTTGGCTATATTAGCTGATACTCTAGGAGACAATGCCATCTTATATGCCATTGCTCCACTATTCTAGCTGAGGATGCCAATTGTCAGACCTAGGGCGGCTCCGCCTCCAAGGGCAGCCCTTTCCCATCAAAGTAACAAAGGCTCCTATAATGATTCTTATACCGAGCGGCTCCACCTCTATGGGTAGCCCTTTCCACAGTGCCAGTCCTAGGGGGAAAACTATGCTCCGTTGCCTAGTGCAAGCAAGAGCTCTCGAAGATAGGGGTTAAACGTCACTCGTGTCCTTGCTCTGGTTCCTTTTCTTTCATGTCTGATATCAACTAATACTATAGGGACTCTCAGTCCTCGATTTCCTGAACTTTCTCATTCTCTAAACGTGTGTAATGCATGAAAATTAACTACTCTATCTGTTCACATAGAAAAACTGCAAAACAAACATAGTATTCATACACCTAACCCTCGATCATCACATTTCTATAATTAAAGGTTGTTATGCAATCAAATATCCATAACTCTAGTATCCATAATTACAACATAGCACACGGATAGCACAAATCAACCAAGGACAACATGACTTTCTCTACTAAGCCCATTAATTTCTTATTATTGCGTTACAAAGCCGTAACTTAAACTTAACAATTTCATTTCAAATTCTTTCATCTAGCTTACATGCATGGGTCTAGGGAAAAGAACATGCACCCTGCATATAAGATTTCCTCAAATTACTCTAATCATGTCTCCACAATGCCAATTCAAGTAAAACTTTCATACATGCATATAGTACTCTAATTCATGTCACATAACCTTAAGGTAATATCATTTTTGCACACATAACATAAAAAGGGAAACATTCCAATTAAAACATGTTTCTAAATTCGTCCATTCCATTTTAAGAACTAGTCATGGTGGGGTGATACTTTTGAAACTTCTTTGAGAAAAACGTCCTATTCAAAACCATGCAAACATTCACCAAGAGAAAAACTTAAGCATTCATAAAACCATTTTTTTTTTAATGTTTCATCATGAATCAAATTATTCACCATGGGCATAAAACAACTAATCATATGAATGCAAGTTTACAAAAATTCTTTAAGAAGAGAAAATCCTTTCATCTAGAATTTATAAAACTTTGGCCAAGAGCCTCAAATATTTATAAAACTCCTTCCAAAGGTACTATCATAATTTCCAAATCACATGCCAAACTTATAAATCATAACAACATGATGGTACTTAAGGAAATCGGATCTCACTAAACATGAACTCTCAATATCATGGAAAGCTACTCTACTTCTTATTCCAAAAAGGCATATTAGAAAGAGCATGCATATGCATGAAACCAAATGCTTACCCAACATAAATATACCATTCGTGCACTTTAGTTTATGCATATGATTAAAAAAGAAGTCACAAGCAACAACCAAAGCAATCGATACAACTAATAAGAGTAATGATTCGAATAAATACCCAAAACTATGCTAGCATTTCATACCATGTTGTTCACATAATGGGCATGCATGCCATACTCATATCATGCAACATCACAATGGACATTCAAAACATGTATCTCATATCAGGCTAAAATCACAATCATAAAGATAATCTATGAAGTCTTGCATCTTTAAAATGGGACATGCATGTGAGTCATGTCATTAAAATCACTTAAGGCAATTTAACACATAAATATCAACCTTAACCCTGTTGGATGCCTACATGCACGATTCGCAATTCAACGTGATTCTACCTGGCTCTGAGTTACTCGCCTGGGAAACTCCATCAGTTGGGGAGGCTATATCGCTCCCAATTGCAAGATGGAAAGGCTGTACTAGGGTGCTAGACTGCTCTGGCCACTGACTAGCTATTCCCTGAAACAGAGGGCAGTCCTTTTTCAGGTGCCCTTCATGACCATATCCATAGCATGCGGATGAACCTCTTAGGCCCTAGCCCTAGTGGCGTTTCCTACAAATCTGACAAGATGGGAGCGGCTAATTGGCCTGTACTGAACTCTGCCCCTCTGGCTGGTTGCTTTCTTGATTCCATTGCTGGGCGATGCTAGGACACATTGGAGAAGGCACTAAAGGGGTGGCCCTGACCAATGGTGCCCACTGCTGAACTCTGCTTGCACCAACCCTGCTCGGCTGCACTTCTTGCTCACTCACTCCAGCTCTAATATGCTCACTGACCAACTCCGCTAGATTTAAAACAGCTTGCTCAAGACGCCGGATGCTACTGGTGCTAACCGATGTGGTGCCATGGTGACGGTAACGACGATGGTGGTGACGATTCACAAGTGGCATAGCTCACCTAAGGAGAAGTGAAAACTTAGGGTCAGATAAAGAGTTCAAAGAAATGATAAAGACTCTGACTGAACCTAGACATAACTGACTCTTCCTATAGGCCTCAAATAGCATCACGTTAGTGCAAATGGCCGTGGTTTCATTCACATAAACATCACGCTATTTGTGGACACTTGCTCCAATACTATGCAGGGGAACCTAATGCTTTGATACCACTTTGTCACGACCCGACTTGGGAACGTGACCAGCACATGAGGAATGCCATCCCCACGTAAGCCTACTGGGTGACGTGGTTCTCTAGATGCATATAATATAATAATTATATCCTTAATTCTTGATTCTTATTCTAAATCCAACATTTCTTTATCTATTTAAGGCATAATATCTAATTTTATAAAACTGAAAACATTTTTAACACTCAAACTCTGAAAACCCTTTTTAATCAATACCACTAATCTGAAATCATGAACTAGTTCATCAACTGATATTAACCTTATATCTGAAATCCTGTTTAACCCTTGAAAGCTAAATCATAACTTCATAGCTGATGAAATCATAATCTAACCAAAATAAGTGGATGAAATCCATACGTAAGCTATGGGAACATATATGGTGAAATACATAAATTCTGAAAATAACTACAGTATTTCAAAATACATGCGTGGCTCGTATCCTGCCTGCAAAACTACTGGAGCTCTCTAAACTAACAAAAACATAGTCTAAGCCTTACATCAAATAAGGCTCATCACTGGGAGCAACTGCGTCTACAGGGCTGGAAGAAGAAGGACGCCCGTACCTACAACTATGAGAGGAAGGGAGAGGGGTGAGTCAATGGACTCAATGAGTGAGCTCTCACCCATCACCCACATGGGACAACCAAGAATATACACCATATAATATACACGCAGCAATCATAAATCATTTCATATTTAAACACATAGCTAGCTCTAGGAAACACTTTTCATTTCAAGTATTTATAAATAAACATTTCTAACTCAAAATCAAACATGAAATCAATTTAACTGAGGGTGCAGCAGAGCGTCAGGAAACAGTATACTGAATATAATAAATATATCATAATAATAAAATCTATAAAATTTTAAACTGTAAAGTGAGACTCTGTCCCTGGCGAATCAGAGCTCCTAATGAATCTGTAATAGTCCCTCTTGGACAAGCTGTGGGCACCTAACTAGGTCCCATTTTCTGTAACTACCAGGGGCGAAACTGTCCTCTAACGGACAACTTGGTACCAAGGTTAACGATCTCTTTATAGCCGTTAACTAACTGTCTGTTTCCTTATCTCTACTGGCTAAACTAGTTTGACAAAAAGAAAACCATAGTTGAAGAGTGGGTACTCTGTCCTTGGCAATGCAGAGCCCCTAAATTCTTAGTACTCTAAGAGTTCTGAACTCATATAACTCTAACAATCTGACTTTCGCATAACTGTGGCCACGAAAATCAAGCCCAAGGGTTCACCACTTGTAGGCATTTCGATTTCAAGCCCACAGAATATGTATCTGGCAGTTGCTAACAATCATACTGAATTCTATACCTCTTGGTACCATGAAACTGAAGTTTTAAATCCATTTCTTAACTAACATATTTTCATAACTTAATAACTTTGTTATTATACTTCAAAATAAAAGAGTTCATAATCACAAAACCTCTAAAACCAAAATATACATTTCTATTCATCAAATTAAATCATACTCTATCAAACATTCTTCCAATATATATACATACACCAACTGAATACGCTAGAATCATATTTATAAATCTTAAGGCTTGAATCAATAACATATCATAAACTCTCAAAACATGTTTAATAAAATAACAACTTATTAAAGCATATATTCTTGCAATAAATCTCTTCATAAACATATAAAACATTTTGATCACAAACGTCATAGCAATTATGGTCCCATGGTTTTCTAAATTTCATTTTCATGCTATTATCATAAATCATAATTTTCTCTAGCTTGCATAAGCATAAAAAATCATAATATATACTTTATCTTGTCTCTAGCTTCATATTTAATAACTATCATGCA
This sequence comes from Dalbergia cultrata, assembly GCA_031216105.1. Classification (NCBI taxonomy): domain Eukaryota; kingdom Viridiplantae; phylum Streptophyta; class Magnoliopsida; order Fabales; family Fabaceae; genus Dalbergia; species Dalbergia cultrata. Next base: position 39,599,166 of record CM062350.1, read on the forward strand.
TAAAACATACTTGAAATGGCCAAAAATAAGGCTATGAGTTTAAACTCACTCACTTGGAGGGGAGGAAGAGATGACATCAACACCAACTGAGCTCCAGGGAGCCGGAAAGGACACTAACGTCGACTATTATAACCATAAAACTCATTAACGATCTATGGGTAGCTCTAGATTTTCATAAACTAACTCTAATAACATTGGGGGAGCACCCACACATGACAACAAAGAGAGAAATGACAATTGTAACACCCTAATAGAACCCCACTGTGCTTAAGTTCACATTTGGATTCTATTAGTTGTCACTTATGCCTTGTATTTATTTTCTTTCGAAATTAACTTTGAAAAATAGTGGAAGTTTTTTTTTCTCTTTAAATAAATTAATTTTTTGAAAACTTAAGCCTGTAACGAGAAGTGAAATACATAGCACTTTTATAGATAATAATCAAGTTACATTGTGCACTTAATTAAATAAGCGGAATAAGAGACTAAGTGTAGAACTATTATCACATACACTGGAATATAATCACTTAATACATAAGACACAACAGGGCATATATCATACTGATAAGTTATTACAAATAACAATATAAGTTCTACTATTACTAATTGTTTCTCACAAACTATAATGTAACTAAAGCTCGGAATGCTCCTACTTGTAAGGTTTGAAATCTTCACGCGCTACCTCCTTCCTCATTTCTGACTTCGTTGCTTTAGGTGGACACGTCTGTCTCTGGTAACGACAACGGAAAATAAACATAGGAGTGAGAAATACATGATTTCTCAGTAGGAGTTCCTACTTGTACTAAAAGTGTCATCGTTGTCGTCCCAGTCACTTCGGGTTTATTATAAAAAGGTTAACAGGTAAGGATTCAATTATCAAACTTTCACAAACGTGATTAGCCAAAGTGCAGTTACTTTTAAACTAATCTTGAACATTAGCAGAAATATCCATTCAGTATTTCATCAAGCATACATATAAGCATATCATGTAAAACCACTAATAAGCAATAATCATTTAGGAGCTGCATGCATTTCATGATTACTCATCCTCAACATTCACTTGTTTAGTGATCATCATCTTTCATTTATTTCATCAACATATTTCTTAATTACTCACGGGATGAATGCATCAATGCCTTAGACCACCCTAAAAGGGTAATGAGCTCATACCGTGGCCGTCGCCACAACCTTTTGATTTTCTTTACGTTGCCATGATCTCAACGGTTTAGAGGGTTAAGCTGTGAGTTTAGCTCAAGTCCACTTTTCCAGACTATCATTGCTACTTTTTCAGGTTTTCCTTTTATTCTCACTGAGTGAAATCATCAATACCTTAATCCTCAAAGAGGATTAAGCAGTGAGTTGGTCTATTTATTATTTCATTTGAAACATGAATGTATGCACATTAATAAATCATGGCACAGACAATCATTTTATCATTATCATTTCATATCTCATCAATACATTCACATTTCTGTATATCACTTCATGTAACATAGACAATATCATGTAAATCTCATAGTAAACATTCTCATAGATAATTCATATTAAGCAACCTAAGTTGTCAAGTTAGGTCTCTAGTGTTCCTAATAGGCTATGGATATCTTGGTATTATCTTTTTCTCTTAGTCTTCTTTGTACTCTTAGTATTTCCATTAATACATTAATACCCTTTAAGATATTTTTAGAGGTTCTTTATATATTTTTATTATGACTTTTATATATATCTCCTGAAGATTATTATTCTACATAAATCCTTAAAATTATCTCTTTACAAGACTTGAATCTTTTATTTAGAGTTCTGACATCTTTTAGAATAAAATTTGTAGCACTATCATATTAGATTAGTGTAAATCAACTGTAAATTGTGCATAGTAGGATTCCCAGGAAAGAGAGGTGGGTCACAATGGACACGCTTAAATACCAAGTCTTTCCTTAGCCAAAACCTTTCCGAATTGCACTCTCACAGTATCACGCTACCTTCAAGACTTTCTTAGCACACTGTCCTGAAATTATATCTCTCATTCTGTATTTTCGTGGTGTACAAATTTATGCATAGCATACATAAGTGTGTTTTTAGATGTGTTAGCTTTTCCACAAAGTTGAAATCAGTCCATTTGCATTTTTCTAGAGTGAGTTACACCTTTTTTACTACTACAAGGTCAGATTAAGAGTTTCAGTCTTATGCTCTATTTTAAAAATTTATATCTTGGGCTAGGAAACTCTATTTTAGGTGATTCTTTTTGGAGAGTGTTCTAAAATGAGTCTAGTTTATAATAAAAATATTTTCATTTCGAGATCCTTCATATTTTATGAACACTAATTTTCGAAGTAACTACTGCCAGAAATAACTAGAAATTCCAGCACCTGCCATGTTCATGTCTTAAGTTATCTTTATTAACTCAAGTTTCACATACAATCTTTTAAGTTATATTTGAGTTTGATAACATCATAAAAGTACTCATAGCATAATAGAACATGTTGTGTTTTCTAAAAATATAATTACTCAAAACTTTTGACAATAACTCAAGTTTGAGGCATTCTATCCATGAGCAAAGTTAGAAGCCAACAATACTTGAACAAATAAAGAAGAAACTCCTACCTCTTGTGTAGGGTCTAAAAAGGGTCCTTCTCTTCTTCCTTAAACTTTGAACAAGAGTCTTTGGAGTGGATGACCCTCCTTGAATCTTGGCTCTAGAACTTGAGTGCTTAAGAAAATATTTCTCACTAGAGTTAAAGATTGTAACTCTTGTGAAGGCTAGTGAAAGTTTAAACTTAGGATTTAAGTGTTTGGATGAAGTTTAGAGGATCAAGAGAAGTCTTTGAAGAACATAAGAAGAATGATAGAATAAGAAAGAAAGAACACTTAGGGAGTTTCTGAATTGAAGAGAGTTTGAGGAGTATTTATAGTGGAAAGATTAGAGAAAAAAACAGAAGAAGGAAAGCACTTGGAGCATGATTTATGGAAACATGTTGGCTGAATTTTGGGATGAAAATGCTCCTTGTTTTGTGCAAACATGTTTCCATGTTTTATGCAAACATGTTGGATGAAAATGCTCCATGTTTTGTGCAAACATGTTTCCATGTTTTGTGCAAACATGTTGGATGAAAATGCTCCATGTTTTGTGCAAAGATGTTAGTGGAGATTTTCTAACCTTTAGTGCATGTATGTGATTCAGAAATGTGTATGATGTATGTGGTTAAATTATTGTGTTATCATCTTAATCCAATGGCTTAGATTCATTCTTGTCTAAAGACAAGTCTAGGGATTTGTGCAAATGGCATTGTAGTAATTTCTTTAACTAAGACAAAGATATTTTTGTAATTAGACAATGATAGTGGTATTCTTGTAATTCCATTCATAGAGTAAGGGTATCTTCGTCATTTAATAAGGCAAGGGTAGTTTGGTAATTTCCTTTACATAGCAAGAGCATTTTCGTAATTTCCACTAAGTGATGGCATTTTCGTAATTCTTTGCATTTTTCTCTAGACAAACTTAAGTAGTCTATTTGTTGTGTTTCATAACATTTGTCCGGATTCTCTTGGTTTTGCTATCGCTAATTAAGATTAATATTTATCTTAGTTATAAATTTGGGGATGTTACATTTTTCCCATTCTTATTAAAAATTTTGCCCTCAAAATTTGATACCTGTGAATAGGTTTGGAAATTCTTTTCGCATATCTTCCTCGAGCTCCCATGTGTGCTCTTCCATTCCATCTTGTCCCCAGGCTACTCGGACCAGAGATACAGATTTGTTTCTCGTTTGCTTGATGCCATGATCCACAATCCTCATCGGTGGTAATTCAAAAGTTAAGTCATCTTTTAATTGTATAGTTTCTGGCTCAAACACATGACTGGGGTCTGACTAATACTTTCTCAATTGGGACACATGAAAAACATTGTGTAGGTTAGACAAATTTGGAGGTAATGCAATTTGGTAGATGGAGGGACCTACCTTTTTGAGGATTTGGAAGAGTCCTAAGAATCTAGGGCTTAGCTTTTTGACTTTCATTGCACGACCTATACCTGTGGTAGGAGTAATTCACAAGAATATGTGTTTTCCTTCTTGAAATTCGAGAGGTTTCCTTCTCTTGTCAGCATAGCTCTTCTGCCTACTCTGAGCAGTGAGGATTCTTTCCCTAATTTTCCTTATTTGTTTGGTTGTCTCTTCTACCAAATCAGGGCCCAAAATACTTTGCTCTCCCGGGTCACACCAACAAAGTGGTGATTGACACTTTCTACCATACAAAGCCTCATAGGGTGCCATCCCAATGCTAGTGTGGTAACTATTATTATATGCAAACTCAATCAATGGAAGCTGTTTGTCCTAACTTTTTGGCTGGTCTAAGACACATGCTCTTAGCATATCCTCAAGGGTTTGAATTGTTCTTTCTGATTGTCCATCAGTTTGAGGGTGATAGGCAGTGCTTAGACACAACCTTGAACCAAACGCCTTTTGCAAAGCTCCCAAAATCTTGAGGTGAACCTTGGATCCCTATACGAGACAATGGTTTTGGGTACTCCATAGAGCCTTATTATCTCTTGGATGTATAGCTGAGCTAACTTTTCCAAAGGGTAATTTGCTCGAATGGGCAAAAAGTGAGCAGATTTGGTCAATCTATCCACAATTACCCATATGGAGTCATGTCCGGTAGGCGTTCTTGGCAATCCCATCATGAAATCCATGGATATTCCTTCCCACTTCCATTCGGGGATTTCGAGAGGTTGCAACGCTCCGGAGGGTTTTTGATGCTCTATCTTCACTTTTTGGCATACCAAACATTTTTGCACTATATTTGCTATATCTGCTTTCATCTTTGGCCACCAGAACATCTTTTTTAGGTCATGGTACATCTTGGTTATACCGGGGTGTACACTAAATTGACTCTTGTGGGCTTCTTCCAAAATGCTAGCTCTCAATCCTTCTTTTGCAGGTACACAGATTCTCCCTTGGTATCTCCACACTCCTTCCTTATCCTGGACAAACTCTTTCAACTTTCCTGCTTCGACAAGGGTTAAGATTCTAAGGAAATCTTCATCTTCCTTTTGGGCTTGAATTATTTGATCCTTAAAGCTACTGGTTACACTTAGTTGGCTTAATCGAATTTGTTCTGAACTCCCCCTATATCCTAAGTTGAGGTTCCTAAAATCTTCTATCAGCTCATTTTCTTTCACCATGAACCAAGCGGCATGCAAGGACTTACGACTCAAAGCGTCTGCTACCACATTTGCCTTTCCTGGGTGGTAGTTCAACCCAAAGTCGTAGTCCTTGAGAAACTCCATCCAACGCCTTTGTCTCATATTAAGTTCCTTTTGGTTGAAGAGGTATTTCAGACTTTTGTGGTCAGAAAAGACTTCAAACCTTACACCATAAAGATGATGTCTCCAGATTTTTAAGGCAAAGACAATAGCCGCTAGCTCTAAGTCATGGGTTGGGTAATTAACTTCATGGGGTTTGAGCTGTCTAGAGGCATAGGCTACTACATTCCTATTTTGCATCAAAACACATCCTAGTCCTTTTCCCGAGGCATCACAATACACCTCAAATTTTTCTTTTGGGTTAGGTAGGATTAGGACAGGGGTAATGGTCAACTTCTTCTTTAGTTCTTGGAAACTCTCTTCACATTCTGGGCTCCATATAAAAGCTGAATTCTTCCTTGTTAGCTTAGTGAGGGGTAAGGTAATTTGGGAAAAACCTCTAATGAACCTTCGGTAGTAACCGGCTAGCCCTAGAAAACTTCTAATCTCCTTCACAATGGTAGGGGTTTCCCATTGTTGCACCGCTTCTATCTTACTTGGGTCTATTGCTATTCCCCCATGTGACACTACATGACCTAAGAACTTAACTTCCTTCATCCAAAATTCACACTTGGACAACTTTGCATAAAGTTTTTTGTTCCTCAACACCTCCAGCACCACTCGTAAGTGTTCTTCATGCTCTTCTTCAGTTCTAGAGTAAACTAGAATGTCATCGATGAACACTATTACAAACTTGTCCAAGTATGGTCTAAATATCCTATTCATGTAGTCCATAAACACTGTCGGTGCATTGGTTAACCCAAACGACATCACATTAAACTCATAATGTCCATATCTAGTCCTAAAGGCTGTCTTTGGTATGTCCTCCTCCTTCACTCGAATCTGGTGGTATCCTGATCGCAGATCTATCTTGGAAAACACTTGGGCTCCTCTTAATTGGTCCATGAGATCATCTATTCTAGGCAAAGGGTATTTATTTTTTATAGTCACTTTGTTTAGTTGCCTATAATCCATACATAATCGCATACTCCCATCCTTCTTCTTGACAAAGCGACCTGGGCTCCCCATGGTGAAGCACTGGGTCTAATGAATTTCTTCTGTAGTAGTTCCTCTAATTGCTTCTTCAACTCTGTTAACTCGGCCAATGGCATCCTATAAGGAGCTATAGATATGGGTCCTGTTCCTGGTACCAAATCTATAGAAAACTCAATCTCCCTTTTTGGAGGAAATTCAGGTATGTCATCAGGAAAAACATCTGAGAATTCCTTTACTACAAGGATCTTTTCTAGAGCTTGCTCCACTTCTTTCTCACTTGTCATTAGGAAGACATATCCTCACTTTTCATTCCTACTATCCCCCATGATAATGGAGTTTAGGTATAGTCGTACCTTTCTATCAAGTTTAGAGGGATTGGGTAAAGATGGTTTGGGAAGAAATACTAGTGACTTATTTGCACAATGTAGTAACACACGGTTAGCCGAAAGCCAATCCATGCCCAAGATTACATCAAAACCAGACAAGGGTAGACAAACTAAATCATGATGAAAAATCCTATCAGCTACCTCAAATTCACAATTTAGGCAGGCTTGATCAGTTCTAACAGTATTTATAGTGGGTTTAGAGACAACTAAGATGATTTTTAAGTCAGATATATAAAACCTCAACTTATTAGCACAATCATATGAAATGAATGAATGTGTTGCGCCAGAATCAAATAATACAATTAAGGGTTTTCCATTAATTATACACTTACCATTAATCAGATCATCGGATTCTGAGGGCATCTCAGCAGTGATAGCAAACACGCGTCTCTGTGCCTTAGGCTTAAGTGTAGAGGACTGATTGAACTTTAGGCACTCTCTAGAATAGTGTCCTGCCTGTCCACACCGATAACAAACATTCTTACCAAATCTGCATTCCCCTCCATGTATCTTTCCACAAGTGGCACAAGGGGGTCTAGTCATAGGTTCAGGGACAGCAGCCATCCTAGGTCGATTAACAGCTTGTGTCCTAGGTTGATTCATCATAGGGTGTTGGGGTTGTTTCCCTTTAAATCCACCTCCTTGGTAGGGTTTCTTGTGAGGGGGTGGGAACCCTCGGTGACCTTGTTGAGCAGACCTCTTCCTATTCTCTTCAACTCGGTGGGCAACTAGCTGGCGATTGCAACTCTCAGCCACTTGGCTTTTGCTGACTAAAGATGCATAGTCAGTGACCTCCAGTGGAGCCACAGATGCCAAAATGTCTGGCCTCAAACCACTCTCATATTTCATGCATTTCCAAGCCTCGTTGGGATCCCTTTGGTAGCTAGTTGAGTGTTTGATCAGTTCTTCAAACTTAGCTGTGTACTCAGCCACACTTCGATTTCCCTGTGTCAGCAACAGAAATTCTGCTTCCTTTGCCTTCTTAACTGGATCTGGAAAATATTTCTTATGGAACGTAGCATAGAAAACCTCCCACGTAATTTGTATGTCAGTACTTTCGAGCAAGCCCTTTGCACCCTTCCACCATGCGGCAGCCTCTCCTTTCAGCATAAAAGTAGAGAATGCCACCTTTTGTTCATCAGAGCATTCTACCACTGAGAAAACCTTCTCCATCTCTTGAATCCATCTGTCAGCTATTTCGGGGTTAGTTGTCCCTTTGAATTTTGGAGGTCCAACCCTGTTGAATTATGAGAATTTTCCATGTTCTTGGTTCCCAACTGATTCCTCTAACCTCCTATTCATCTGCTCCATCATCACTGTTGCTTGTGCTTGCATAGCCCTAGCCATCTCCTGGAGTGCATTTGCCAGTTCATCACGATTACCTCCACCGCGTGCCCCATGCGTACGTCTGTTTGCTGCCATTAGTTTCTAGACACACCAAACAACAGTCATCGAGTTGATCAGGCTCAATACTATAGCTAAGCATGGTAGCAACTATGGCAGTATCACAAGACGATCATGCATTTCTAAATCCTATATCCCATCATACAGATAAGATTAATAGCATGATATCATAGATAGAAGCATAGTCAGTCCATTCCTCAGGCTTAAATAGGATGAACTGCTCTGATACCATAATGTAACACCCTAATAGAACCCCATTGTGCTTAAGTTCACATTTGGATTCTATTAGTTGTCACTTATGCCTTGTATTTATTTTCTTTTGAAATTAACTTAGAAAACTAGTGGAAGTTTTTTTTTCTCTTTAAATAAATTAATTTTTTGAAAAATTAAGCCTGTAACGAGAAGTGAAATACATAGCGCTTTTATAGATAATAATCAAGTTACATTGCGCACTTAATTAAATAAGCGGAATAAGAGACTAAGTGTAGAACTATTATCACATAAACTGGAATATAATCACTTAATACATAAGTCACAACAGGGCATATATCATACTGATAAGTTATTACAAATAACAATATAAGTTCTACTATTACTAATTGTTTCTCACAAACTATAATGTAACTAAAGCTCGGAATGCTCCTACTTGTAAGGTTTGAAATCTTCACGCGCTACCTCCTTCCTCATTTCTGACTTTGTTGCTTTAGGTGGACACGTCCATCTCTGAGTAACGACAACGGAAAATAAACATAGGAGTGAGAAATACATGATTTCTCAGTAGGAGTTCCTACTTGTACTAAAAGTGTCATCGTTGTCGTCCCAGTCACTTCAGGTTTATTATAAAAAGGTTAACAGGTAAGAATTCAATTATCAAACTTTCACAAACATGATTAGCTGAAGTACAATTACTTTTAAACTAATCTTGAACATTAGCAGAAATATCAATTCAGTATTTCATCAAGCATACATATAAGCATATCATGTAAAACCACTAATAAGCAATAATCATTTAGGAGCTGCATCCATTTCATGATTACTCATCCTCAACATTCACTTGTTTAGTGATCATCATCTTTCATTTATTTCATCAACATATTTCTTAATTACTCACGGGATGAATGCATTAATGCCTTAGACCACCCTAAAAGGGTAATGAGCTCATACCGTGGCCATCGCCACAACCTTTTGATTTTCTTTCCGTTGCCATGATCTCAACGGTTTAGGGGGTTAAGCCGTGAGTTTAGCTCAAGTCCACTTTTCCAGACTATCATTGCTACTTTTTCAGGTTTTCCTTTTATTCTCACTGAGTGAAATCATCAATACCTTAATCCTCAAAGAGGATTAAGCAGTGAGTTGGTCTATTTATTATTTCATTTGAAACATGAATGTATGCACATTAATAAATCATGGCACAGTCAATCATTTTATCATTATCATTTCATATCTCATCAATACATTCACATTTCTGTATATCACTTCATGTAACATAGACAATATCATGTAAATCTCATAGTAAACATTCTCATAGATAATTCATATTAAGCAACCTAAGTTGTCAAGTTAGGTCTCTAGTGTTCCTAATAGGTTATGGATATCTTGGTATTATCTTTTTCTCTTAGTCTTCTTTGTACTCTTAGTATTTCCATTAATACATTAATACCCTTTAAGATATTTTTAGAGGTTCTTTATATATTTTTATTATGACTTTTATATATATCTCCTAAAGATTATTATTCTACTTAAATCCTTAAAATTATCTCTTTACAAGACTTGAATCTTTTATTTAGAGTTCTGACATCTTTTAGAATAAAATTTGTAGCACTATCATCTTAGATTAGTGTAAATCAACTGTAAATTGTGCATAGTAGGATTCCCAGGAAAGAGAGATGGGTCACAATGGACACGCTTAAATACTAAGTCTTTCCTTAGCCAGAACCTTTCCAAATTGCACTCTCACAGTATCACGCTACCTTCAAGACTTTCTCAGCACACTGTCCCGAAATTATATCTCTCATTCTGTATTTTTGTGGTGTACAAATTTATGCATAGCATACATAAGTGTGTTTGTAGATGTGTTAGCTTTTCCACAAAGTTGAAATCAGTCCATTTGCATTTTTCTAGAGTGAGTTACACCTTTTTTACTACTACAAGGTCAGATTAAGAGTTTCAGTCTTATGCTCTATTTTAAAAGTTTATATTTTAGGCTAGGAAACTCCGTTTTAGGTGATTCTTTTTGGAGAGTGTTCTACAATGAGTCTAGTTTATAATAAAAATATTTTCATTTCGAGATCCTTCATATTTTATGAACACTAATTTTCGAAGTAACTACTGCCAGAAATAACTAGAAATTCCAGCACCTGCCATGTTCATGTCTTAAGTTATCTTTATTAACTCAAGTGTCACATACAATCTTTTAAGTTATATTTGAGTTTGATAACATCATAAAAGTACTCATAGCAGAATAGAACATGTTGTGTTTTCTAAAAATATAATTACTCAAAACTTTTGACAATAACTCAAGTTTGAGGCATTCTATCCATGAGCAAAGTTAGAAGCCAACAATACTTGAACAAATAAAGAAGAAACTCCTACCTCTTGTGTAGGGTCTAAAAAGGGTCATTCTCTTCTTCCTTAAACTTTGAACAAGAGTCTTTGGAGTGGATGACCCTCCTTGAATCTTGGCTCTAGAACTTGAGTGCTTAAGAAAATATTTCTCACTAGAGTTAAAGATTGTAACTCTTGTGAGAGCTAGTGAAAGTTTGAACTTAGGATTTAAGTGTTTGGATGAAGTTTAGAGGATCAAGAGAAGTCTTTGAAGAACATAAGAAGAATGATAGAATAAGAAAGAAAGAACACTTAGGGAGTTTCTGAATTGAAGAGAGTTTGAGGAGTATTTATAGTGGAAAGATTAGAGGAAAAAACAGAAGAAGGAAAGCACTTGGAGCATGTTTTATGGAAACATGTTGGCTGAATTTTGGGATGAAAATGCTCCTTATTTTGTGCAAACATGTTTCCATGTTTTATGCAATCATGTTGGATGAAAATGCTCCATGTTTTGTGCAAACATGTTTCCATGTTTTATGCAAACATGTTGGATGAAAATGCTCCATGTTTTGTGCAAAGATGTTAGTGGAGATTTTCTAACCTTTTGTGCATGTATGTGATTCAGAAATGTGTATGATGTATGTGGTTAAATTATTGTGTTATCATCTTAATCCAATAGCTTAGATTCATTCTTGTCTAAAGACAAATCTAGGGATTTGTGCAAATGGCATTGTAGTAATTTCTTTAACTAAGACAAGGATATTTTTGTAATTAGACAATGATAGTGGTATTCTTGTAATTCCATTCATAGAGTAAGGGTATCTTCATCATTTAATAAGGCAAGGGTAGTTTGGTAATTTCCTTTACATAGCAAGAGCATTTTCGTAATTTCCACTAAGTGATGACATTTTCGTAATTCTTTGCATTTTTCTCTAGACATACTTAAGTAGTCTATTTGTTGTGTTTTATAACATTTGTCCGGATTCTCTTAGTTTTGCTATCGCTAATTAAGATTAATATTTATCTTAGTTATAAATTTGGGGATGTTATAACAATACCCAACTCAAGATTATGAAAGAATAGAGAGAATGGGAACAAATCTAACAACATTACATACCTTGAAGCTTGGAGGAAGAAAATTTGATGGAGGATGTGAGTAAAGGGAATGGAAGAGAGAAAATGGTGGTGGGGGAGGGTTCTGGTTCATGAAATGGGGATGGAGGAAGTGGGGAAGGGTTTAAGTATAAGGAGGGAGGTCTCAGCAAGTGAAACGACGCGTTTTGCACCATTTTTGCAAAACTGACACCGCTATGACCGCTATAGCGATCTAGCTGCTCCCCGACCCCGTGCCTGATCACTTATGACCGCTAAAGCAGTCTTGGACCGCTATATCAGTCTTGGACCACTATAGCAGTGACAGCAAACTCCAGACTCAGAATTTTACTGTCACAGGCATATGGCTTGTCTCCATACTCACTCACTTATTCCCATTTCTTTATTCTAAGTTAAATCATTTATTAACTTCCTATTAACTTTAAAACATAAATGTAAATAAGAATTTACCCCCCATTTGGATTCAAATAAAATATCAAAAAAATCAAAACCCCACCAATCAAAATCTCATTTTGAGTTCTAGTTCAAATTTCGAAATTCCGGTGATTTTTTAAACTTAGGGGCTAAAAATGAAATATCTAGAGGGTTCCAAAAATTCATTAAAAATCACTCTTCACTTCATTTTCCTTTGGAGAGCAATTACCGAGACTTTTGATCCCAAGAATATAACTCTAACATATAGCCCTCTAAGGAGGTGTAGGGCTCTAGATTCAACGAAGACTCGGACCCGGCAACAATAGTGGGTCCTGAGGGACCTTGAGGTCATGCAAAACTTGTCTACTGACACATGTACCCCAGGTATTACAAACCACCATCCTCATACACTAACCTTCCTTGTTCTCATGGCTCTACAAGCTTCCTACTTTCCATCCTCTTCTTCTTCCTCTTCCTTCAGCTATGAATGGCCTTACCATGTGTTTCTCAGCTTTAGGGGCAGTGATACTCACCATGGTTTTACTGGCAATATCTATAAAGCTTTAAGTGACAAAGGAATCCACACCTTCTTTGATGATCAGGAGTTTCAGGGAGGGGAAGAAATCACTCCAGCACTCGTCAAGGCCATTCAAGATTCCAGGATTGCTATTGTTGTGTTCTCTGTCAACTATGCATATTCCTCCTTTTGCTTACATGAACTTGCCACAATCATGGAGTGTGTTCAGGGGATGGGCCGGTTGGTTTTGCCAGTCTTTTATGAGGTGGATCCATGCTACGTGCGACATTAGAGAGGTGGTTATGGAAAAGCAATGACTAAGCATGAGGAGAGATTCAAGTATGAAAAGAAGAAGGTGCAGAAATGGAGAATAGCTCTACATAGTGCAGCTAATTTGTCCGGCGAGGATTTTAAACTTGGGTAAGTTTTATCTTAGAGATTAGTTAGGATACGATGCAAACCAATCAGATATAAGTAATTATTTATGTGACTTTTGAATCATTGTGTGAAGATCTCTTTAATTACAAGTGTATTCAAGTCAATTCATTTATCTAATATTTTGTTTCTATAGCTTTTCTTTTTTTTTCCCCTTCTATATAATCATTTTAAGTTAAAATTTCAAAAGGAAGGAAGTGCTTGCTCATCTTGAACAATCCAATTTGTTGTATGTCAAATGGCTTGAACTGTAGAAACTAAATTCTCAATATATGTGACGTGTTGCTTTTAGTATGACTTGATGGTGGATTTTTTACTGGATAGGAATGAATATGAATATGTTTTATTCAGAACTTTGTTAAAATGATCTCCAAGAAGATTAGCCGTGTTCCTTTACATATTGCGGATTATCCTGTTGGACTACGGTCTCGAGTGCTAGAAGTAAGCTCGCTTTTAAATGATGGATTTGGTGGTGGAGTCCTCATGGTTGGGATCTATAAAATTGGCGGGATAGGTAAAACAACACTTGCTTGAGCCATTTATAATTTTGTTGTTGATCAATTTGAAGGTTTATGTTTTCTTGAAAATGTGAGAGAAAAAACAACTAAATTTGGATTGGTACATCTCTAAGAAACGCTTCTTTTTGAAATGCTTGGAGAGAAGGATATTAAGCTAGGAAGTGTCCATCAAGGAGTTCCAATTATAAAGCAAAGGCTTAATCGAAAGAAGGTTCTTTTAGTTCTTGATGATGTTGATGGGTTTAAGCAATTAAGAGCAATTGTTGGTGGGGCTGATTGGTTAGGTTCTGGTAATAGAGTGATCATAACAACACGAGACAAGCATTTGCTAACAAGTCATGGGATTGAGAGAAACTATAAAGTTGAGGGTTTAAGGAAGAAAGAAGCACTTGAGTTGCTAGGTTGGAACTTGGAATGCTTTTAAAGATGAAAATATTGATCCAAGTTATATGGACATTTTAAATCATGCAATTACTTATGCGTATTCAAGATATACTTCATACTCGTCATGATGTTTCCCTGAAATATGGCATTCGTGTATTGGTTCGAAAATCTCTCTTAATGTATGACAAGTATGGCAATTTGACATTACATAACTTGATTCGAGACATGGGCAGAGAAATTATTCGTCAAGAGTCGCCCAAACATCCTGGCAATAGCAGTTGGTTATGGATGCCTAACGATGTAGTTCAAATTTTAGAAGAGAATACAGTAAGTATGACTAATATGGGTAATCTAGTTTTTGGTTAATTTTTTTAATCTTGATTGATTTCTTTAGACCATTTTTATATTCATGACAAATAATTTTTTTTTCATTGTACTTCCAATCTTTTGTTGGTAGTATGAGTTCCTTTCTGACTTGTTTCATTTATCCTTTGTTTGTAGGGACTAATTAGAACATTAACACTGTGTACATGAATTGTGGTTGACTATTGCCTTTTTTTGTTTAAAGGGAACTAGTGAAATTAAAATTATGATTCTGGATACTCCCAAACTTGAAAAAATAGTTGTAGAATGGAATGGAAAGACCTTCAAGAAAATGAGGAATGTTGGAATTATCCTTCAGATTCATTACCATCGGAGTTTTATCCAAAGAAGCTTGCCATATTCAAGTTAGCTGGGAGCAGTTTAATGTTAGTCGGGTTTATCAAGAAGCGAAAGGTAAGTATTGAGTTCTTTTCCCTTATATATATTGATAAATTCATTTTACGATTATTCATTTGATATGTATTTCTTCATTTCCATGTTTTTTCTTTGCAGTTCATGAACTTGAAAGTTCTTAGACTTGACAAATCTAATATAGAATGTATACCTGATACATCTGGTGTCCCAAATTTAGAGATGCTATCATTTCAAGACTGTAAGAATTTAATTAAAGTTCACGAATCAGTTGGATTCTTGGAAAAACTTTCTCTGTTGGGTGTTTCAGGCTGTAGTAAGCTTAGGAGTTTTCCTGCCATCATGCTGCCCTGTCTTGCAGCATTGAATTTTGTAAGGTGCTCAAGCCTTGAGAACTTTCCAGAAATTTTAGGACATATGGAGGGTTTAAAAAATGTCTTTTGGGACAGTACTTTAATAAAAGAATTGCCATATTCTTTTACAAATCTTAAGAACCTTGAATATATGGAATTTGGCGATTTTGATGAACTATGTGAAGAATCAGTTTGCATTTCTGTGTGGTGTGATGACTTACATATTCGTGGACGTGGAGAGCTGGAATTTCCTAAAGATGAAGATGAAGGACAAGGGAGCTCAATGGTTTCTTCAAATGTAGTAAATGTTTCCTTTGAATTCTGTACCGTTTCCTTTGCAATGTTTCGTCCTTTATTTCGCCGTGTGGTAACTTTAGACCTGTCCGGGAATGATTTCACTATTCTTCTGGAAAGCATCAAAGAACTTTGCTCGTTGAGAAAACTAACTATGGATGATTGTAAGGAACTTAGAGAAATTAGAGGGATTCCACCTAACATAAAAGAGTTCTCTGCAGCAAATTGCATGTCCCTGACTCCCTCGTGTAGAAGCATGCTACTTAATGAGCTAGTTCCTGTTTTCATTCGTATTTGATTTGATAATTCAAGATTGATATATATATATATATGGGCTTGATTCAAATTCCTCATGTCTATGTTGTTAAATTTATGAATCACGTTTGGGTAACAGGAATATTATAGCCGTAATGGATATGGATACAAGAGGTTTTATTTGCCAGGAAGTAGTATTCCGAAATGGTTTGAGCACAGCAGTAGAAATTCAATTTCCTTCTGGTTTCGTAACAAGCCCCCTTCAATCTCCGTATGTGTTGTTTGGAGAAATGGTTACGCATACGCATGCATTTCGGCTGAAGTGTACATCAATGGAAATAAAATATATTCAATCGTGCTTTATGATGGTCATATAATTATTTTTAATCAAGGAAGTGTAACACCCTAAGTCTTAACCCAAGACTACTAGTATGTCCTTAGGTTAATCTTTAGAATATTACCTCTTGGTCTCATCTTTTAGAAAATACTTAGCGGAAATATGGGTAAAATTTTTCTTTTTGGAATTTAAAATCAAAGTGAGAGCCACGCACGAAACTTTAAGGGGTATCATAGCGAAACATATAAGCAAAGCATAAGAAACACATCATGTCATGGAAACATCAACTGAATCATAGATATATATATATATAGCGTGCCTACCCAAAGAGGCAGGACTATTTGATACATCATGAAGCAAAATACAACTGAAATGCAATACAAGGAAATCATAAAAAGCAAATACAAAAGAAACTACCCCCATACCCATGTGCACCTAAAGGAGACAACCTCATATACAAAAGAAGGTTTGACCTCTGCTATGTGGCGTGTGTGTGCACTAGCTACTACCCCTCCTATGACTACTCCTGTCCGAGCTTTGTGGGGTCGAGTCGATCCACTGGCGGATCTCGGCGGGAGTGGTCGAGTGCATCATTGGGGCATGTCCACCGCGGCGCATAGATGGCCGTCGAGCCAACCTCGGGCTGGACCACCGTCTCCTCACTCCCGGCCCTCATCGGTGGAGGAGCGGGGCTGGGCTCCAGCTGTACATGTGGGATGGCGGGTCCTCGGATGGGTCCGTCTCAGTCTTGGGAACGCGGCACATACTCGGGGTACACGCGTACTGCTGATGTCTCGGGCTCCATGCGGAGGATCTGCTCATCGCGTGGTCTCGCTCGCTCAAAAATCCCGTTATGACGGTAAGGAGCAGTCGGGGTGATGCGCTAGCTCGGGGGCGGTGCGCGAAAGGTCGTCCCATGAACATGAATACTCGGCGGTGCAGCGACCCTCAAAATGGTATGACCAGTGCCGGGTCATGGTGCAGCTCCCATACCGGGGTGTCGATGGAGAGTACAAGCGTCGCCATCTGAAGATATGACGGAAGAAAAGAGAGAGGGAATGAGAATCTTTCTAAAAGAATTCTCAGTAGGGTTATCCCTACCTAGGTGTCATCGTCACATCCTCAGGAACCTCGGGTTTATTTCTAAAAGGTGTGCATGCATATAATTTCCATTTAAGTTGGTTTTCCAAAGAGGTATTTTATCCAAGGTTCGTCATATTTTATAATGCATCTTTATAACTTAAGCAGAAATATACTAATGATATGAATGCATCATAAGGTAACCCAAACAATAGAATGACTAGGAAACATTATAACATTGGCATAAGTATAGTTTATGTGACATTGTTAACTTTAACTTTCATCTCATGGGGCCGCCCTAAAACTTCTCTAGGTTATGAGCTCATACCTTAACTAGTCGTCACTAGTTCTTACTTATCCTATGATAAGCGTAACATAATCCCGACTTAAAGTACGGGCTAGGGGGCAAATTAAGGATCTCCTTTCTAGGATCATTTCCTCTTTGAAACGCTTTGCTAGCCACGTGGGCCTCGCAATTTGTCCGCTTTGGCAGGCTGCATCTACACATACCCTCACGGATTTGTCTCCTCCTGGGGGTGCTCGGCCGAACCGGTGTCACCCAGGAGAAGCGCGTCTCAGTGTTGTGTCACATTTATATTCTCATAAGTATTTAATCACAATTACCTCATCATTATCATATTCATTTTTATCATGCATTCTCATATAGCTTTTTCATAACATATATATCATCACATGAAACTTTCTCATAACATTCGTCACATAAAACTTTCGCACAAACATCATCACATAGTCATATCTAACAATCATCCCCATAAGCTCATAGACATGTTATGTTATAACTCATAGTGTTTTAAACTTCGATTCTTATGAGTCTTAAACTTGCAAATTAATTATCCTTAACTTCTTTATACACCTATAGTTTGACAATTAATGAGTTATACAAATTTTATGCTCAAGAACTAATCCAAATAGCACTAAGCAGAATTTGGACAGCTTTATGTTTATGTGATTACGGAGTTCTAGAAATTACGGTTTAGATCTTTATCTCACATTCTAAGTTATTGATCATCAACACCTAGTCTCTTGGGAACCTATAAGGTTATAACTAAGTATTTCTCACCTCACCCTATGGTCAAGAACATCTCTAAACCTCAAGAGTGCATAAATCAAAATACTAACTTTACGGGTACCTAGAAGTCACAATAATGACCCTTTCTAAGTTCGGTTTGCTCCTAAGGTTTCAAGATTAAGTCCTAAACCAATTATGAGTCATTCCTACACATATAAACTAATTTAAAACCATGATTATTGAATCTAACCCTTGCTGGAAAGAATCCAGAAAAATGAATCTTTAAGGGATCTAGAACTCTCAAATTAATTCCTTTCTAGTTCCTAACTTATCCTATCTTTCACATATGAGTCTTAACATAATTATTACCCAAACATAAGCATATTAACATCATTAACACAGCTCATGCAGTGGCCAAACATAGCAAGGCAGAACCGAAACAGAAACTCCATTTAAAAGCATTGAATCATAGTTTCTAAAGCACATAAAATACTAGTTTCTCTTGGAACCTTATTAAAACCTTCAAAACTCTTTTATGAACACTTTTATCATCTAAACTCATGAAAATACTTAATAGGGCAGTGGCTATGTTATTTTCATCTCAAGAGGTCCTAAATTCATAATACTTAGTTCTACACATTCCTTATACTCATATAAGTTTAGAAAAATTATAAAACATAGTTTTCAATACTTGAAAACATTAAGGCCTCATAGGGCCGAAATATGAACCATAGGAAATAAATGTTTTAGAGCTTTGTTTGAGATATCCTTGGGCAAGTCTTTGAGCTCTAGAATCATTAAAGTGATGACATAAAAATAAACATGCTCATGCACTTATTTTAGTTATTGCTAGAAAGTAAAGTGAGAGCATAAAATAAATATGTGGTGCAATATATTATTATCTTTGATATTTAGGTGAGGACTTGAAATATAAATATGATAATGCAAAGCTTGAAACATAAACATGATAATGCAAGTTCATTCATTATCTTGGGATTTAGTGATAGCAAGGAAATAAACATGATATGCAAAGCTTAAAGTAAACATGATGCAAGTTTCATTTTTATGTTTAACTAGAGCTCATTTAAGACTTTAACAAGATAATAACCCCATACAATATCTCAAAGATCACGACACAAGAATCGAAAATCGTATAAAAGAGAAAGAAAGTGAAGCTACATCAAGTTCTTTATTAAGTACCCAAAACCCCTATCTAGAGACAAATCTCTAGAACGTGCCGGCCAACTTTAAGGTTGACAAGGGTAGGCATGGGCTTTTAGAAATCCTTAGATTAATTTTTCTTAAGTTGGAAAACCATGTGAGCTAGATAACATATAGATGAAGTTGTAAGAAAAGGAAAACTCAAGCTTTAGAGGTTTCTTTGAGATGAACACAACGTCATCATCTAGAAACTCTCATCATCAAGCTATCATGCTCAAATCAAGGCCTTATGGCCGAAAATGAAAGGAAAGGAAAGACAAAGGAAAGTTCAAAAAGAATCCAAGAGAAAACTAGAGAAAAACACTTTCTTGAGCAAAATAAAGTTTGAAAACAAATCCCTACCTAGTGATGGAGATAAAAGCTTGATCTTGAAAATGGAAATGAGATGAGCAACACCTCCTAGGATGGTGATGATGATTCGGCCTTGATGAGAGAAAAAGAAAGAAAATGTGTTTCAAGTGGAGTTGTGTTTGAGGTGTGGTGTTTGAGAGGTTTGATGATGGTTCAAGGTTTTGGGGTGGTGTTTGATGGTTGAGAGGTGATGATGAGATGAAGAGATGAAGAAGATAAAGATGAAAAGGAAGGAAGAACACTCTTGGAACTTTGAGAGAAAAGGAAAGACTAGCAAGACAACTCTAAAACTCTAAACTTTGCAAATGCTTCAAAGTGCAACAAGGCTAACACAAGCATCCTATTTATAGAAAAACAAAACCATGGAGGAGTGAATGGGGAGGGCTTGGCCGTAGCCTTTGAGGGAGGAAGGAAGAGAAAATATCTCTTACACAAGGTCATTCAAGCATGGTTTGAAGTATGGAAGCTATGCTACAAAGTATGGCTTGATGTGAGTTAATTTCCTATCACATTTTTATGAATTTAGGCTTCTAGAAATAATGCATGGCTGGAACTTTTCCAGCCACAATTAAATGGGAGAAATGGGTTGTTTTAATTATTTATTCATGTGGAAATTCAAGCTTGATTGAAAGTTATGACAAGGTATAGTGTATGTGACTTGAGGTATGGCCTTGGAGTGTTGAAAAATTGAACATGTGATGCATATGGAGGGAGGGCAGCTTCGGCCAAGGCTGGACAGCAGAGTGGGAGGATGATTTGACCATTTAATTGTGTGTTAATGGTAGGTTTAGATGTGTATTAGCTTAGGTACAAGGTTAGGAATGATTAAGCTTAAGTTTAGGTAACTAAGAATGTGATTTAGGAAGTTTATGACAAGTTTAGGAGTGCTCATACATCATTAAAGAATTTAAAACTCATTTATGAATAAACAATGTGTAACACAATTCCATGATTTAAGGAATTGGAAAGAGAAAACACTATTCAAGATTCTATGACTAGGTGTCATAAAATTAAAATATGATTTTAGGTTGTAATTAAGTACTTTTTGGTTCTAATCAACTTTAATAAATTATTTTGACTCTAGATTAATTAAGGAAATTAATTAACCTTTGATTAGAGCCTAATATTGCTTAGGTTTGCTTAATCGCGTGATTAAGCGTAAAAATCTGAAACTAGGGGCAAAGCGGTAATTTTGCACTAAGTTTGCCGGGACTTCAAAAATTAAAACTGAGGTCATAGAATACATAAAAACGCCTTTTAAAACCATCTGAGAAGTTTCGGGTTCATCAGGCACTTGCAAGCGGGTAAAACACCACAGGCGTTTTGGTCATTTTGACCAAAACTTCAAAACGAGATTTTCGATCCGGGAAGGTACATAAGTTTTCTAATCCTTCCAACATTGAGTTTGCCCTTCGAGTATTGCCGCCTTGGCTTTCCTCGGTCAGTGAAAATGACCTCAGGGGCATTTTGGTCATTTTCACTCTAACAGAAAACCGGGGCGTTACATTACTCCCCTCCTTAAAAAGAATTTCGCCCTCGAAATTCGTACCTTAGAAAAGCTTTGGATATTTGGACTTCATCTCGACTCTAGTTCCCACGTGTATTCTTCCGACTTGCCTTGTCCCCACGCCACTTTTACCAAAGGAAACGGACTTGCTCCTTAATTGCTTGACTCAGTGATCCACTATTCCGTGAGGCGGTACATTGAAAGTGAGGTCCTCCCTTAACTGTACATGCTCTGGTTCTAGGACATGGCTAGGGTCGGACTCATATTTACGTGAATCGGGAGGCGTGAAAAACATCATGAAGGTTTGTGAGTTGGGTGGTAAGGCTATTTTGTAAGCTACGGATCCGACTCTTTGAAGAATTTCAAAGGACCAGAAATCGGGGACTCAACTTTTTAACTTTCATGGCTCTCCCTATTCTGTAGTGGGGGTGATTCTTAGAAATACATGTTCTCCCTCTTGGAACTCCAAGGGCTTGCGCCTTTTGTCCGCGTAGCTTTTCATCGACTTTGAGCGGTTAAGATTCTATCCTTGATCTTCTTGATTTGTTCCGTCGTTTCCCTCACTACCTCGGGTCCTAAGACACTTTGCTCTCGGGCTCGTACCAACACAAGGGTGATTGGCACTTCCTTCCGTATAATGCCTCAAATGCGGTGCCATACCGATGCTTGCGTGATAAGCTGTTGTTATACGCAAACTTCGATCAAAGGCATGTACTTATCCCAACTTCCTTTTTGGTCTAAGACACGGGCTCTCGACATATCTTCCAGGGTTTGGATTGTCCTCTCGGATGACCATCCGTTTGTGGGTGGTAGCGGTGCTTAGGCACAACTTGGAACCAAACGCCTTTTGAAAGGCTCCCCAAAAGCGTGGCGTAAACCGCGGATCTCGATCCGAGATTATCGTCGATGGTACTCCATGCAACCTTACTATTTCTTGGATGTAAAGTCGGGCCAACTTATCCAACGAGTGCGTGACTCGAATAGGTAGAAAGTGAGCCGACTTAGTCGGTCGATCCACGATTACCCATACTGACATCGTGGCGACTTGGGTCTTTGGCAATCTGTCACGAAGTCCATTGATATACTCTCCCACTTCCACTCGAGGATCGGCGGGGTTGCAACATGCCGAAGGTGTTTGGTGTTCGATCTTGACCTTTTGGCAGACCAAACACTTACTCACCCAGGCGACCACATCCTTCTTTAATCCGGGCCACCAAAACATCCTCTTCAAGTCCTGATACATCTTCGTAGTACCAGGATGGATGGCAAAATGGCTCTTGTGAGCCTCCTCCAAGATCTTCTCTCGGAGGTCACCATCTTGTGGCACACAGATTCGCCCCTCGAACCTCCATAACCAATCGGGGCCTCGTACAAAACCTTTCAAGTTTCCGGCCTTAGCTGCCTCGATTGTCTCCATAAAGTCCTCATTTTCTCTTTGGGCAAGCATAATCCTTTGCTTAAACCCACTGGTCACCGTGAGATGACTCATCACGATGCCATTCTCCGTTATAGACATTCCAAGATTCATATCCCTAAATTGCTCTATTAACCCAACTTCATTCACCATCATACTTGACAGACGTAACGAGTTTCGGCTCAAGGCGTCGGCTACTACATTAGCCTTGCCGGGGTGGTAACTTAAACCAAAATCGTAGTCCTTGAGGAATTCCATCCATCTCCTTTGCCTCATATTCAATTCCTTTTGATCAAAGAGATGCTTGAGACTCTTATGATCGGAGAAAACTTCAAACCTCACACCATACAAATGGTTTCTCCACATCTTTAGAGCGAACACGATGGCTGCTAGTTCTAGGTCATGGGTGGGGTAGGTTACCTCATGAGGCTTGAGTTGCCTGGATGCATAGGCTACCACTTGCCTGTTTTGCATCAACACACAACCTAAACCCTTGCTGAAGCATCGCAATATACCTCGAAGGGTACATTGGGGTCAGTAAAACTAAAAGCTGGGTTGAGGTGAGCTTTTCCTTAAGCTCTAGGAAACTCTTTTTCACACTCTGGCTCCACTCAAACGGGGCATTCTTCCTAGTGAGCTTGGTTAAGGGTAGGGCTAATCGGGAAAATCCTTTAATGAACCTACGGTAATATCCACTAAACCCAAAAAGCTTCTAATCTCGATCCACAGAGGTTGGTCTATCCCAATTCATCTCAACCTCTATCTTACTTGGGTCGACTGACTATGCCACCTTTTGTCACAACATGTCCTAAGAACTTTACCTCCTCTAACCAAAATTCACACTTAGACAACTTAGCGTATAACTTCTTCTCCTTTAATACCTCTAAAACCAACCTTAAATGACACTCATGCTCCTCGTGGGTTTTCGAATAGATGAGAATATCATCTATGAACACAACCACTTAATTGATCTAAATAGGGTCTAAAGATCCTATTCATGTAATCCATAAAAGCTGGAGCATTCATCAAACCAAACGACATTACATTGAACTCAAAGTGTCCATACCGAGTTCGAAGGCGGTTTTAGGAATATCCGAATCTCTCACCCTAACTGATGGTAACTTGACCTTAAATCAATCTTAGAAAACACTACTGCTCCTTTCAATTGGTCCATAAGATCGTCAATCCTAGGCAGTGGGTATTTATTCTTTATGGTTACTTGGTTCAACTGCCTATAGTCTATACACATCCTCATGCTTCCGTCCTTTTTCTTCACAAATAAGACCGGAGCGCCCCAAGGTGAAGCACTTCGCCTTATAAAACTCTTTTCTAACAACTCCTCTAACTGGGTTTTCAACTCTGCTAACTCCGAGGGTGACATCCTATACGGGGCTATAGAGATTGGTCCTATCCCAGGAACCAACTCTATGGAGAACTCCACTTCTCTTTCGGGAGGGAACTCGGGTATTTCCTCTGGAAACACCTCAGGATAGTCTCTCACCACAGGTATCTCACCTAGGTTCTGCTCCAAGTCTACATCACAGG
Organism: Dalbergia cultrata; assembly: GCA_031216105.1. Taxonomy (NCBI): domain Eukaryota; kingdom Viridiplantae; phylum Streptophyta; class Magnoliopsida; order Fabales; family Fabaceae; genus Dalbergia; species Dalbergia cultrata. The sequence continues at coordinate 39,623,291 of CM062350.1, forward strand.
CGGCTAGGAGAACATATCCCTTAGTTTTCTTCCCACTACAGAAGACCTCTACGGAATTTAGGTACAGCCTAATGGGTTGAGTGATGTTTTCGGGAGGAGAAGGGAAAACTACGGTTTGGGTTCCACAATCTAACATCACACGATTGGGGTGAAGCCAGTTCATGCCTAAGATAATGCCTATGTCTTTCAAGGGTAAACAAATTAAATCTATGATAAAAGACCTATTTTCTACAACAAGATGACAGTTTAAACAACAACGGCAAGTATTAACAGGGCGATTTGTAGGAGTAGAAACAATAAGATCGAAGGGAAGTTTAGAGACTTTTAGATTTAAGGACTCGACACTAGCAAGTGAAATGAAAGAATGAGTAGCACCAGAGTCATATAGTACAGTTAAGGCTTTACCGTTTACTTCGCACATACCTTCGATGAGATCTTTGGACTTCTTGGCGTCTTCTGCGTTAAGGGTTGTGAACACCAAATTTTGTCCAGCCATTTAAATAATAATTTTAAAATTTACATACTTTATAGCTTCTTTTGAAGTCTTTTCAGAAAATCAAAAATAAAAAAAGGGTTGTTTTGTAATCCCTTGGTCCTTTTCTTTCAAAAAAATTCAAAAATGAAAAAATGTCTTCTATTTCTTTTCTATCTCTTATAAAAAAAAAAATCAAAATTTGTTGTTTTTCAAATGACAACATCAAAAATCAAGTTGTTTTTTTATGCTAGCTCGTGTCTACTTGTGATGGTACTTGTTTGGATTTTGTGTTTAATGGAAATCTATTTTAGACAGTGAATAGTGGGTCCATTTCATTCTTATGTTACATCCGTATCTGCCCATTTCCATTTGCCTAGAAAAATATAATAATAATAATAATGAAAGGAGACAGCATGGGCAAGCCCCTGTTCCAACTTCAGCATGTCTCCACCGTCATGCCCACAAACACGAGAAAACAAGAGAAAGTGGGACACTGGAGACACCACTCCCTGCAACAAGAATGGTCTCATTACCCCAGTTAGTGGAAGGTCCAGCAAGTGGGCAAGGCAGAAGCGTGGGAGATAATTCAGCATGGGTTCCCCTGCGTTCCAGAGACAGCACGAGAATAAACAAAAAAAAACAAGCTCAATTTAAATCAGGAGGATCACATCATCAATGGGGGGTTCGGGTTTTGAGAGGAGCTGGAACCAGAATCTTAACATCTCCACCATAACCATCCTTAACCATCAGCCGCCATCATACCCTTTTACATTATACACGACAACTCTTAACCCATTGTTACAACCCTCCCATCAAAGCCATTATCCTCACAGCCTCCTCCCTGAAACTAAAAATCACATCTACTCAACCATAAACCATCATCCACAACATCCAATCATCATACTTCATCATTCCCCAAATTCCCTGTCATTGTAACAAATCAGCATTAGAGCACAGCCTTTGACCTCCATCATCATAAAACCATAAACCAACTAAAAATAAAAATATAGAAGAAGAGAAGGGCAGCCACCAGCAGGACCAACCGCGTGCACCTCATCACCACGCCAGTGCAGTCCCCTGCCACAAGCAACACCACCCACCTCGACTCACCACCAAGACGCAGCAACCACAGCCCCAAATCGCCATCGAATAGCTCCCCCACACGATCAACCAAAACCGCACCAGTCTCGCCCCTGCCAACAAAGATCGCGAGTTGAGACCAAATCCGATTGCAGTCTGCGGCGAGTTCCCCCTTCCTCTCTCTCGTATTCACTCCCTCTCTCTTGATATCACTCTTTCTCTCTCTATGTTTCTCTTGGCAAATAAAAGACAAAGAGAATAAACAGAATAACAAGGAAATACTCACTGTCTGCGGCCTCCTTGTTTCTCTCTCCGTCATCCCATATTATTTTAGTCTCAGAAGGAAATGAAACTTGGCGTGTTTTTGGTTCTTTTTTTAAAAAAAATGCTAAAGGAAGACAATATCAAAGCAAACCCGTGAGTCAAAGTCATGAGAGCTTTCTTTCTCCTTATTCTTTGCACAGCATTAAGTTTATGAGTAAAGGAGTGGGGTACTTTTCTTTGTTAGAGTCACGAGAACCATTCCTTTCCTTTGTTTTCTTTATTTTATTTATGTTGCTTTATTTGTTTTTTTTTTAATTTATTTTTGTCAGCCAGTTTGCGTTTCTAGACCACTCACCCACAAAAAGACAATGAATTCTAAGTAGTGGAACTTTTAGTGTTTTTGTCTTTTAGCAAAAAGTCTAAGCAATATTGAAATGCAAACCCCTTTATTAGAGATGTCACGTGAATGTCTCATTTCCTTTTATTTTAATTTTTATTTTCTTTTATTTTGTTATTTTTTTTATCTGTCAGGTTGAATTATTAGAAAGTTGGATATGTGTTTGGGTTATATTTTCCTCTTTCTTACTAAAAAAATAACAAGCTGTGTTTTGTGTACTTTGAATCCACTTAATGGCTCCTAGATCGAGACCCGCACGCATCATTTCTTGATAGAATCATAACAAGCTGTGTTTTTTTTTCGGTTTCTTTAACTTTTAGCAGATTGTGTTTGTTTATGTTTGGGGTCCGTTTTTTTAGTTCATTAATTAAGCTTGGGCTAGATTAATTATTGGGCTTGATATTTTTTTGTTGACAGTTTTAAACTAAAAAATAATTGATGAGGATGTGGATTGTTTATTTATTTATTTATTTATTATTATTATTTTTTTGGGTCTTAGGGTTTAGATCTGATTATTGGATCCTTATGTCAATTTTTGTCATAATCTTGTTTTAGGTCTAATTTATGTTGAGGTCACCGTAGTTATTATTATTATTTTTTTTGTTTAGTCAGTATTCTGATTTTTTAAATGTCTAAAACATATATATAAATAAATAAATAAATAAAAATAACAAAAATCTTAAAAAATAATTTTTTGTATAGTTCACACTATCCTAAACCCTGTGCAAGAGTGGATTTTAAATTCCTAATTAAAATCAACCAACCAACACATTTTCATTTATTATTATTATTATTTTAACTAAAATCCATCAAACACACAATCATTTTCTAAGAACGACGTGGTTTTGAGTTCCTCATTGCACCAGAGGGTACGTCGGCGTAGCTTACAACTATCAAACCAAAATTAATTTTTCATTAAATTGTTTTCCTTTAATTTAATTTCTTTTGTTTTATTTTATTTTATATTTTACATGTTTGCTAACTTTTGGGGAGAAATAAATACATTAAAGTTATAAATAAATTTGCATAATAAACTCTAGGGTAACCGTATTTATACGGATGTATTAGGGGTGCAGTGGGATTAAGTTTCCACCCTTCCCTAATCATAATCAGACTCCCGGACCTTAAATCTCATTTTAAAAGACCAGTTTGCAAATTAAAGGTTTTCCAATTTTTTCCAGAATTAAAATTGGTGGCGACTCCCAAACATTTTTCAAAAAAACCAAAACGATCGCCATTCGAGTCTCGGCGCGCCCCCCCTCCGGGTACGTTGTGACAGCTTGGCGACTCCACTGGGGACAGCTAGAGAGTCAAGCCTATTGGAGTTAATTATGAAAATAATATAATTTTAAAATATTTATTTTTTCCCCAAATCACACATTTGTTTTACTTTTTGTAAATATTTTATTTCCCTTGTTTTGCAAATAATGGTATGTTTTATTTGTAAATATTCCTTATTCAAACATTAGGATAGAAGACTTCCACTTTTGTATATATTTGAAACCTTAGGGTAGAAGACTTTGTTTGTTTTCTGGATAATCAATTGTGCTTCTGGAATATATGCTGTTTGGTTTTCTTTTGCAGGAAAGGGTAGTTTTAGGATTACAAGGCTGGTATACTCCTCACACACTGTGCATATTCACACTACCTCACACACTTTTAGGCTCTATACCCGAGCTTGTGCGACCCGAGGATTAGGAAGGAGTTCCAATATTGTCACTGAGGGGCTTCATGCTCACTTGGCATTTGGTGGAACACCACTCAGATTGTTACTGGTCTCATGGTTGATCATACTGAGAGGGTTCATCCCTACTTGTGGTCTCTTCATGAACTGGGTCTCTATCTTATAGATAGGGGCAATCTGAGGACCATGGCTTTTAGATGTCTAGACCCGTCCCAATAACCGTGCACTAATAGATTGGGCTCAGGAACTATCCCATTAAGGTTTGGACCTTAGAAATCCCACCTCTAGAATTAACCCTTTTAGGACACGAAGGAGTATCCATTTTCTCTTCTCATTGAGCATGCGCCCATGCATCCTTTTCTTTTATTCTCAAAATAAAAAAAAGATGTTTCCATAAGCATGTCATTCATTCCATTTATTTTAAAAAAAAATATAAAAAAAAAAATGTTTCCATAAGCATATCATTCATTTATTTTATTCTTTTATTTTCAAAAAATGTATCATTCATAGGGCATTCAGTAAAAAAATCCCATGCACACATAGCATGCATAACGTACAAAAATTACCATGCGTAACGTACATTTTAAGGATAGAAGTACCATGCATAACTTTCATATAGGAATTCCATGCATATTGCATAATAATGAAGAGATCATTTCATGCATCGCATGCATCATCTGTTACTCATGCATATTTAATATTGTTGAGGTCATTTAATTTTATATTCTTTTTTACAGGGAACAAGGCTTATCATCACTCAAGACAATGGAAATGACCCAAAATAACACTAGCAATGCAAAGAGAAACATCAAGGTTACCGTAGTCCAAAGCGAGCTACAAAAAATAGGAGAACTATGTCGGTTGATGCCGCATGAAACTAGACTTGATTTTCAGAACACATATGGACATCTGGTTGACCTCTTGCACATCACTGTCGAGGAACTTGTGCTTAGTGCACTCTCACAATTTTGGAAGTCTCCTCTACAATGCTTTGAATTGCCGAAGATTGACATAATTCCGACAATAGAAGAATACACGAGGATGATAAGATTACCTATCCGCGAAAAGGCAGGTGTGTACCTCTATCAAGGGAATCATGTAACAGAGGTGAAAATTGCCAAGATAATTGGGGTCCAAGTGGACCAGATGGTGATAGAAGAAAGAGGATCGATTCGAGGATTAAGCAAAGGTTTCCTTGAGACTCACCTTGAAATGTTGGCCCAACAAAAAAGATGGGACATGTTTAACCGAACTTTAGCACTAATAATTTATGGGTTGTGCTCTTCCCCTTTACACCAGACATTGTTGATCAAGCCTCAATGGATGTCTTCTTCAGATTCTGCACTTATAAGGCAAATCCGATTCCTGCAATTCTAGCCGACACTTTCCTTTCTATGGAAATATGCCATCGGAAGAAAGGAGGGAGGTTACGATGTTGCTCACACTTGCTATACGTGTGGGTAATGACACATATGCATGCTGGAAATCATATGGGACATCTGCCAGACCCGTTGAAGCACTTTCATCGTGTACCAATAATTCAACAACCAGCACATAAATGGATACAAGAGTTTTCTACCATTGAGCCCAGTACATTTAAATGGGTTTGCCCATGGTACAATGGTGAAAACATTATCTACAGCTGTGGGGCTTTCCCTTATGTTCCGTTAATGGGTCCGAGGGGTTGCGCATCATACTCTCCTGCTTTGGTACTAAGGCAGCTTCGCTGGACACAAACTAAACCTCAAGAAGAACAATTGCAAGGATTTAATTTCCTCTATCAAAAGCATCAGGATACAAAGAAGCAAGAGTTGGAAATTAAGAGAGCTTGGGAAGACATCAAAATGGTAGGAAGACAAAGGTTGGGAAAGCAACTACCGATCCCAACCCAGGAATATGAAAAATGGAGAAAAGCAAGAGTGGGGCCGGTCAACCTTGATGGAAGCTTCATGAAATGATGGAGAACAATCTCAGGCAATGTCCCAAATGATTTCTCATGTTGAGGTATTAAAGACACAAATGAGGTTCCTAGAAGAAAAGAAACAAGAAACCGATGTGCAAGTAGTCATTCTCCAAGACCAGTGTCGCAAAAGGGCAAGAGAGATTGAGACGTTGAAGGATGAATATGCAGACTCCCTTGAAGTCCCAAGAGGAAGAGGAAGCGCAGTAACCGCAAGGCTCCGAGAACTTGAAGGAGAGCTCCATGGCCTTTTAAACGAAAAGAAGAACTTTGAAAGAGAAATCAAGGTCCAAAACAAGACCAAAGTAAAATTAGAAGCTGAGCTCGACAAGAAGGAGAAAGTATTGCGAGACCTAGGGGTAAAGGTTATGGATGAAAAAGAGAAGAATAGGGAGTTGCAGAAGATAATCAACATGGAACGGCAAGCAAGGAAAGAACTGGAAGGCAAAGTCCAAAATCTGTTGGAAGTCTTAGCGCAAACAAAGGATGATTATGCTCATGCACAAAAGTCGGCAAACCAATACCAGCACCTCTATGTCACTAAGAATTGAACACAGGAAGTTTTGGAAAAATAAAGCGTTGGATAATGTGGAAGAAGCTGAACAATGGAAGATGAAGCATGCTCGAATCATCAAAGAGGTCAATGATCACAGTCAGGGGGTCATAAAATGCTTTGAAGAAGCAAAAGAAGAGATAGAGGAAGCACCATTTCTCGACCTACCACAAGGGGTAAATAAGTTCATGAAGAAATGTGAAGGCTATGCTAGGAAATTCAAGAAACAGAAAACCAAGCTCTTGATGTACTAGACTTAGTAGTTTATGATGTATTGAACTACATTCAAGGAATGAAATGTTTAAGTCTTTCATCTATTATTTGAGTACAAGTATGTGTTCATGAATCAATGGATCTTCTTACAAGAAGCAAAATTCTGCTCCAAAATTGCATTGCTAGTGTTATTAAATGGAATCTGATGAGGAAATAAATATTCCCTTCAGGATCGCTATCAACCACACTTAAGTTAGAGGGTAGGATGCCCGTAATGATATGTGTGGATGATATTTCCATTAAATGCCGCAAGTGCTGATGATATCCTTCGTGAACTAAAAAAAAAAAAGAAAAGAGAAAAGAAAAAATTATAAAAGAAAAACTAAATCATGCTCCATTTTGCAGGGGAAAGAATCTCTATCAGTTTAGAGGCTGTCAAACATTGCTCCTTAAAAGAAAGCTTTGTCTAGCATTAGTGTGTCGGCTAGAGAGCCGTACGAACTTCGATCCAGAGTTGAGAAGGAGAAGACTGAAAGGGGTAAAGACAAGGAGCAGAGTATGGCTGCAGAAGGCAATAATGAGGGAAGGAACCTAAGTCAAGAGATTGATGAGCTTAAAGACATGATAAAGTCCATATTCGGACAAGAATTCAAGAAATTCATTGTCGATACGGTGAAAGCCGCCAAACAAAACAAGGAGAATGAGGAGGGACCAGGATACGACTCAGAAGGGAATGACAACAATGGGACCCCGCGTAACAATGACAACAATGCAGCCTCGTATAACAACGTGGAGAAAGAAGCTGAACGACTGAAGCTCAAACAAGAACTGCAAGAAAGCATGCAAGAGCAGCTCCAAATGCTGCGTGGGCCTAGCCCGTATGGCTCAATGAGCATCAACGATCTGTGTCTAGCTCCTAACGTGATCATTCCCAAAGACTTCAAGATGCCCGAGCTCATCAAGTTTGATGGTAGCACCAATCCTCTCATGCATTTACGAATGTATTGCACGAAAATGGGAATGTGGTCCAAGGATGAGAACTTCCTAATCAGCTTTTTCCCCGAGAGCTTGGAAGGCGCTGCGTGGGAATGGTATATGCAGATGGACCGAGCACAAATTAGATGTTGGGAAGACCTAGCTCAAGCTTTCATCAACCAATACAAATTCAATTTGAACGCTGCTCCTACCAGAGATCAACTGAAAGGGATGAGGAAGAAAGCAAATGAATCTTTCAAGGAATATGCTCAGAGATGGAGAGCAATAGCTGGAAGGGTTATTCCACCAATGTTGGAACAGGAGATGTGTTCTTACTTCATTCGCACACTGGAAGGCCCATTCTTCAAAAACATGCTCGGGACACATGTCAAGGAATTTGTCGATCTGGTTGAGATAGGAGAAAGGATAGAAACCAACATCCAGGAAGGGAAAGTGGAACTTGCAAAGAGGGAAACAAGTGAATCAAAGAAGAGCTCCAATTTCAAGAGAAAAGAGGGTACCGTCAACTACATCCACCCCCAGCCTCGTCAATCCACTTCTCAGCCAAATCGTTACCAAAACCACTACCCGCCTTACCCGCATACACTGCACACCTCTTACCCCTACCAACAATACCCATCCCCTCAAACTATTCCAACCCAAACCCAAGCACCATACATGCCTCAACCACACCAAATCAACCATGTTTCCCATCCACGACCCTATACTCCGATAGCACCTAGGCCCCACCAAACACTGCCTCCGGCTCGCCAGGCAACCAACCCCTTTATAACAACCCCACCATTAACCACCAACAACAGATCCCCCACAGAAAATCGGCCACTACCTGATTTCCATATGAGCAATGCTGAACTGTTCAAATGCTTGTGCAGAGACAACTTGCTAACCCCCCGTCCTGGGAAGACTTTCATGCCACCGTATCCTCGGTGGTACAATCCAAACCAGACATGCGATTACCATTCAAATTCTCCTGGACATTCCGTCGAAGATTGTTATGGGTTTAAAAGCGCAGTATGGCGTTTGATCGACCGCGGCGCCATTAAACTGGAAGAATAACCGAGGCCAAACATAAGAAACAACCCTTTCCCCAATCATGGCGGAGGACAAGTGAATTCTATCTGTGAGGTGCAAGCAAGTCAGGGAGTAAAAAATGTTAAACTCTCAATGAAACAGATCCTGGAAGCCTTAAAGAGGGCTGGTTATGAGATGGAAGCTGAGGGAAAGAAAGGTAGAAGAATAGTGGAGGGAGATGAAGGTGATCTATTTTGTGAGTGTTCTGGAAGGAAGCATCACATTGAAGAGTGTCCAGAGCTGAAGATCTTTGTTGAAAAGATGATCAAATTAGGGTTGCTTGAGATACCGAAGGGCATCAAACAAAGTATCAATATGATCAACCAAGCTCCTCCTGTTTTTAAGGTTTATAAACCCAAACCGGCAATTGCTCTCAAGGTACCTACGCCATTTTCGTATGAAAGCAATCACACTGTTCCGTGGAGATATGACACTGTCACAGAGCCTTGTTCTGCGATATTTGGGGAGATAATCCCTAAACAAGGGGCAGTACCTGTTTTCAAAGTGTCCAGATTGCCTTCTCATCTTGCAACCCATGCAAAGCCTGATCAACCAAAAGCAATGGAAGAGCCCAATAGTAAAGAATGCTTGAAACCCCTTGCATCAGAGTCCATAACAAACGTGACGGGAACAGGGGGATTCACTCGGAGTGGTAGGTGTTATGCCCCCGGAAAGCTATTAAAAGACCCTCAAGCAATACCGGAAAGCAAAGGAAAAGACCCTAAAGATGAAGAAGAAGAATTTCTAAAAATAATGAAACAAAGTGAGTATGATGTGGTGGATCAGTTGAAGAAAACACCGGTAAAGATCTCACTTTATTCATTGATCTTATCTTCAGAAGCTCATCGCAGCGCGATTAAGAAAGTGTTGAATCAAGCATACGTCTCAAAAGATGTAACCCCGGATAGAGTCGAAGGGCTTGTGGGTGTAATCAAAACTGCAAATCAAATAATTTTCAAAGAGGATGAAATTTTTCCTCATGCAGTGGGACGCCCGAAGGCGCTCCACATCACTTTAAAATGCCAGGGTTGCAATATCGCCAAAGTACTGATTGATGGAGGATCAGCTTTCAATGTACTTCCCTACTCTACTCTGCGGCAACTACCAATCGATCCTTCCGCAATTGAACCAAGCGAGACAATCGTCAAAGCATTTGATGGGTCATTGAGGGAAATCACGGGCACTATTAACCTTCATTTGGAAATTGGTCCGACCATGTTCTTAACTAAATTCCAAGTGATGGACATTGAGCCGGGGTACACAATGCTGTTGGGAAGACCTTGGATCCATGAGGCAGGGGCAGTCCCCTCTACTCTTCATCAGAGGGTGAAATTCATAGATCGCGGAAAGCTCATTACTGTAAAAGGGGAGGAAGAATTGATGGTGACTAAACCAGTGGCAGTGCCATACATTGACTGTGCTGAAGATGTTCTTGAGGTCTCATTTCAAAACCTCGAGATAGCTGAACCAGTAGAACGAGGAGGTGGCACACTTCCAGTGGCCTTTAGAATAATGCAGAAGAGTGGATTCGAGGAAGGCAAAGGGTTAGGAAGACAGTTGCAAAGAATCAAAGATCCAATTTTCCTCCAAGACAATCCTGGGAAATTTGGCCTGGGGTACGAAGTAGCAGGTGAGCTGTCATCTTTTGAGCCTATCAAGCAGAAGATCCCGTACATCAGGGACACATTTCCTACACCGGCAGCAGTGGTAATGATAGAAGGAGCAGGAGCCGCTAGCACTCAAGAAGGAGTCAAGGAAACGTCTCAGCTGATCTACCAGAGTTGCGAACCATTAGACAATTGGGATTCTGTGCCTTGTGATGATTTATTGTATCTTGAGTAATGGACGCTTTAGTTATCTTATTTGTACTTCAACTTTAATTGAATGATTATGCATGGTTTCTTTACCTTTTCATAATTTTTGCCCTTTCATTTTTTTTCTTCCTATATATTTCTTCCTTTTTTATTTATTTATTTCGAGTCTCGTCTAAATTCCAGTGACTCATCTCCTTCAGAATCTCTATCTCGTGTAAATGATTGTGAAAACCCATTAATTGATTATTGCGTTACAACGAACTTGAATGAACATGAACAAGATGAAGATCCTGAATTATGCCAGCAATTTGCCAAAATCATGAACTCGATGGAAAAGGGGATAAATCCTCATGATGAGATCATTGAAGTTGTGAATCTGGGGACCGACGAGGATAGGAAAGAGGTGAAGATAGTTGACAATCCAGAAAGAGAAGAAATGATAGCATTATTCCGAGAATTCATAGACATTTTTGCCTGGTCTTACAAAGATATGCCTGGTTTAGACCCAAAGATAGTGGCACATAAAATCCCGCTGATTGAGGGCATGGAACCTAAACGGCAGAAGTTGAGAAGGATGAGTCCAGAAATGTCTCTTAAAATCAAGGAGGAAGTCAAGAAGCAGCTTGATGCAGGCTTTCTAGAAGTTCCGCTATACCCGAAATGGATAGCTAACATAGTACCCGTGCCGAAGAAAGACGGAAAAGTTAGAATGTGTGTGGACTATCGGGATTTGAATAAGGCAAGCCCAAAGGACAATTTTCCTCTTCCCCATATAAACATCTTGGTTGATAGCACAGCAAGAAGTCATCGATTCTCCTTCATGGACGGCTATTCAGGCTACAATCAGATTCTGATGGCGGAAGAAGACAAGGAGAAGACATCATTCATTACTCAGTGGGGAGTATTCTGCTATCGAGTGATGCCGTTCGGACTGAAGAATGCTGGAGCAACCTACCAACGAGCCATGGTGACATTATTCCATGACATGATTCACAAGGAGTTGGAGGTATATGTAGATGATATGGTTGCAAAGTCACAGGAAGGTGAAAGTCATGTCGTCGTGCTCAGGAAACTGTTTGAAAGGCTCAGACTTTACAAACTTCGATTAAATCCAGCAAAATGCACTTTTAGAGCATCCACTGGAAAATTGTTAGGGTTCATTGTTAACAAGAAGGGTATCGAGGTGGACCCCGACAAAATCAAAGCCATCCAGGATATGCCAACACCTAAAACTGAGAAAGAGGTTCGAGGTTTTTTTGGGTCGTCTGAACTATATCGCGAGATTCATCTCCAATATGACCCACACCTGCGAGCCGATACTCAAACTGCTGAGGAAAGATAAGACGGTTAAGTGGGATGACAGATGCCAAGAAGCTTTTGACAAGATCAAGAATTACCTATCAAATCCACCTCTCCTGGTTCCACCTACACCAGGACGGCCGCTGATACTATACCTCACGGTGTTGCATGGGTCTATGGGAGCAGTGTTAGGACAACATGATGAGTCTGGTCGGAAGGAGCAAGCCATTTACTACCTGAGCAAGAAATTCAATGATTGCGAATCTCAGTATCTAGCTATTGAAAAGACTTGTTGTGCACTGGTATGGACTGCGAAGAGGTTACGACAGTACATGCTCAACTATACAACTCTGCTCATATCACGAGTGGACCCCATGAAGTACATCTTTGAAAGCCCACATATCTCCATGAGAATGTCCAAATGGCAAGTGGCCCTAGCAGAATTTGATATCAAGTATATGACCAGAAAGTCTATAAAGGGAAGTGTGATTGCAGGTCACCTGACCGAGAATCCAATTGAAGAGTATCAACCAATAGAACTCGAACTTCCTGATGAGGGTGTCTTAGCAACCATGGAAGAAGATAGTGAAGACGGGGAAAGTGAAGATATTATGTGGAAAATGTACTTTGACTGGGCAAATAACATTCGAGGAAATGGAGTTGGAGCAGTTGATAACATCTCACGAAGGAAAAGTTCGGTCATTGTTAAATTAACTTTTGATTGTACCAACAACATGGCTGAATACGAAGCATGCATAACTGGCTTAAAGGCAGCGATATCCCTTGGAGTACAACACTTGAAGGTCTATGGGGACTCGGCCTTGATCATTTTTCAGGTCAATGGAGAATGGCGAGTTAAAGAGCACAGGTTGTTGTCATACTATGAACATCTTATGAGCTTAAAAGAGGAGTTCAAAGATGTCAGTTTCCATTACCTACCTCGCGAACAGAATCAATTTGCAGATGCCTTAGCTACCTTAGCCGTAATGACCAAGCTCGACCTGGAAGTGGAAGTGCGACCTCTATAAGTAACTGTTAGGAGAGAACCAGCATACTGTTCAAATGTTGAAGAAGAGCTGGATGGTAGACCATGGTTCCACGACATTAAGAAGTTCATTAAGGAAAGGGAATATCCGTTAGCAGCAACTGAAAATGATAGAAAGACACTTAGACGGCTATACATGTCATTCTTTCTGTCAGGGGAAATGTTGTACAAAAGAAGCCACGATGGAGTTTTGCTGAGATGTGTCGATGCTGCAGAAGCCAAATCCATCATATCGGAAGTTCATGAGGGTATTTGTGGGACCCATGCTAATGGACACACATTATCCCGACAGATTCTCAGGCAGGGATACTACTGGCTCACAATGGAAAAAGATTGCACAGAATTTGTCAGAAGATGCCACAAATGTAAAATCTATGCAGATCGAATCCATTCTCCTCCTGTATCATTGCACACTCTTACATCACCATGGCCATTCTCAATGTGGGGCATGGATGTCATCGGGCCAATTAACCCCAAAGCCTCTAACGGTCACCGGTTCATTCTGGTAGCAATCGATTACTTTACCAAGTGGGTTGAGGTCGCTTCTTATGCTAATGTAACACGGAAGGTGGTGGTGAAGTTTCAAAAACAACATCATCTGCAGATACGGGTTACCGTAAAGACTCATCACTGCATAATGCGACTAATTTCAATAATGCAGAGGTACGAAAACTGTGTGAACAATTCAAGATCAAGCATCACAACTCGACTCCTTATTGACCAAAGATGAACGGGGCGGTGGAAGCAGCAAATAAAAACATCAAGAAGATCTTGGGGAAGATGGTGGTCACGTTCAGAGATTGGAGTGATATGCTACCTTATGCGTTACATGCTTATCGCATCGCCGCCGATCCTCAATCGGGCAACTCCGTATTCATTGGTGTACGGGATGGAAGCAGTCACGCCTATAGAAGTAGAGATACGTTCGTTGAGAGTCTTGGTGGAAACTGAATTGGAGGAGGCTGAATGGGTCAATGTGAGATACGAGCAATTGAACATGCTTGAAGAGAAACGACTAAGTGCGGTGCGCTATGGCTGGTTGTACGTAAAAGAATGGCTAAAGCATTCAATCGAGCGTTAAGCCCTCGAACATTTCAGCCAGGTGATCTGGTTCTAAAGAAAATTCTGCCAAATCAGGAAGATAACAGAGGCAAATGGGCACCCACACATGAAGGCCCCTACATTGTCAAAGATGCTTTCTCTGGAGGAGCTTTGATCCTGACTGATATGGAAGGCCAAGTCCTTGCTAAGCCGATCAATGCGGATGCTGTGAAGAAATATTTTGCTTAAAAATAAAAATGCTCGCTAGGTTGAAAACCTGAAAGGGCGACCTAGGCAAAATTAGAGCACGTGAAAGAGAAAAGAGTAAAGAAAATGCTCGCTAGGCTGAAAACCCTGATGGGCGGCCTAGGCAGAAGTTAGAGCACAAAAGGGATAGGAACTGGGCTGAAAACTTGAAACGTATGGCTTATACAATGAGGAAAGGCTGAGACGCTAGGAATGATGTTGACACTGGGGCAATTTGAATATTGGTGGATTGCAGCATATTGTTGAGCACATGATGAAGAATTGAACTTGCTGTCATAGAATTCAAGTTCGGTGTAACCAGTGAATCAGAGAAATGGGTTGATCGCACAAGAACAGCATTATTAGTCTTGTCTTCCTTCTTTCCGTATCTTTTAACAGTCGTTGAGATTCTGTAAATGCTTCTCAGTTTGAAATCCAATAAAATTGTCTTACCCTTCCTCTTTGTTTTCGGTTATCTTTCCCTTCCCATCAAAATCTTTGTCTTTTTATTCCTTCTTAAACCATGCGTAATCATGATATTGAAACTGAAATACAATAAGGGACTAATTTGCTAACAGAACTCATAAGCGATGAAGTCGAGAGGGTTTAAGATTGATTGTCAAAAGAAAAGAGGCAACTCGACTAGCCAAGATTCGAGGTTGATAACCTGAGTGTAGATTTCGGTGGTTCCGAGAAAACACTCGATCAAAGAACCCAGACTATCGATCAAAGCAAGAATGAGAACAGTGAGACACGAGGCAGAAAAGAGACGCTGAAGCATCAATCAGCCAAAGATGTGCTCTACAACTACAATGAAAAAACTCATAGAACTGTGCAGCTAAAGAGACGGCATATTTTGAGATAGACAAAAGCTTTCTTGAAAGACGATGTGAAGACACCTCAGACTGGGGCAATTTTTAGTTTTGAAAAGCTATTTCCATAATGTCATCATTACAGCAATTCCACAACAATTCGTCATATCATCATCACATCAACAGTTTCTTTCATCATATCATCAATACATCAATGTTGCATCAATTCATCATGTCATCATCAGTTAGATCATTCATGTCATTACAACATCAATTTCGCATCATCCATAGCATCATCACACAAATTATGTATCATCATTTCATCAGAGTTGCCAGCCATGCATCTGCATACAACTTTCAGACTCATTCACAGAGTCTTGATCTCGCAGTTTCTTTACATTTCACAAATCTTTTATCTTTCTCAAATTTACAGCTTTCTCCACTTTACAGCTTTCACAATTTACTGCTTTCACAAATTTACTGCTTTCACAATTTACAGCTTTCTCCAATTTACAGCTTTCACAATTTACAGCTTTCACCAATTTACTGTTTTCACAATTCTGACTTTCTCCAATTCTGACTTTCACAATTCTGACTTTCACCAATTTACTGTTTTCACAATTTACAGCTTTCTCCAATTTACAGCTTTCACAATTTACGGCTTTCACAATTTACAGCTTTCTCCAATTTACAGCTTTCACAATTTACAGTTTTCACAGTTTATCTGCTTTCACAATTCGCATTCACACCCATTTTTATAAATTCTGATTCCACATGTCTGATACACATGCATTTCATATTCATAAGCTTTAAATTCCTCACTCTCTTTTAGTCTCCGTCAGATTTCTGCATGCAGTTTTCCACATATGCAATATGCTTTCATCATGAGATCATTCAGCATTATCACTCTGCATTCATCATGCACTTATCATTATTCAACGACCACTATCATGCATTCAATGTTCGTCGTGCATTCATTGAAGTCATGCATAAAGTCATCCATCAGATATTCTCCGCATTGTCACTTTAGCACTCATCATTTCCACCATGCACTTATCATCATGCATTCAGCACCATGTGTATTAGTCGCTTAACATCATCTAATTAGAGCATCCCGCATTGTCGTCATGTATTCAGGGGTCTCGTTGAAACACATCAAAACCCTGCATTAAATTATCTAGCATCCTTTCGCACTGTCGTTAAACTTTTTACCCATCATGCATCATGCATTCGGCCAAAATTTGTGTTCATATCTTTACATGTACCTTACGGCAAACTATCAAAGTCCCAGACTTTATATTTTTCAGTAAGATACAAGTAAAAAGGGGCAACTGTGAACACCAAATTTTGTCCAGCCATTTAAATAATAATTTTAAAATTTACATACTTTATAGCTTCTTTTGAAGTCTTTTCAGAAAATCAAAAATAAAAAAAGGGTTGTTTTGTAATCCCTTGGTCCTTTTCTTTCAAAAAATTTAAAAATGAAAAAATGTCTTCTATTTCTTTTCTATCTCTTATAAAAAAAAAAAATCAAAATTTGTTGTTTTTCAAATGACAACATCAAAAATCAAGTTGTTTTTTTTTATGCTAGCTCGTGTCTACTTGTGATGGTACTTGTTTGGATTTTGTGTTTAATGGAAATCTATTTTAGACAGTGAATAGTGGGTCCATTTCATTCTTATGTTACATCCGTATCTGCCCATTTCCATTTGCCTAGAAAAATATAATAATAATAATAATAATGAAAGGAGACAGCATGGGCAAGCCCCTGTTCCAACTTCAGCATGTCTCCACCGTCATGCCCACAAACACGAGAAAACAAGAGAAAGTGGGACACTGGAGACACCACTCCCTGCAACAAGAATGGTCTCATTACCCCAGTTAGTGGAAGGTCCAGCAAGTGGGCAAGGCAGAAGCGTGGGAGATAATTCAGCATGGGTTCCCCTGCGTTCCAGAGACAGCACGAGAATAAACAAAAAAAAAAACAAGCTCAATTTAAATCAGGAGGATCACATCATCAATGGGGGGTTCGGGTTTTGAGAGGAGCTGGAACCGTAATCTTAACATCACCACCATAACCATCCTTAACCATCAGCCGCCATCATACCCTTTTACATTATACACGACAACTCTTAACCCATTGTTACAACCCTCCCATCAAAGCCATTATCCTCACAGCCTCCTCCCTGAAACTAAAAATCACATCTACTCAACCATAAACCATCATCCACAACATCCAATCATCATACTTCATCATTCCCCAAATTCCTGTCATTGTAACAAATCAGCATTAGAAACCTGACCTTTGACCTCCATCGTCATAAAACCATAAACCAACTAAAAATAAAAATATAGAAGAAGAGAAGGGCAGCCACCAGCAGGACCAACCGCGTGCACCTCATCACCACGCCCGGTCAGGTCCCCGCCACAAGCAACACCGATCAGCCGCACCTCACTCGGCTCAAGACGCGGCAACCACAGCCCCAAATCGCCATCGAATAGCTCCCCCACACGATCAACCAAAACCGCACTGGTCGCCTTATGACATCGCGAGTTGAGACCAAATCGATTGCTTGAGTCTGTCGCCAAAGAGTTCCCCCTTCCTCTCTCTCGTATTCACTCCCTCTCTCTTGATATCACTCTTTCTCTCTCTATGTTTCTCTTGGCAAATAAAAGACAAAGAGAATAAACAGAATAACAAGGAAATACTCACTGTCTGCGGCCTCCTTGTTTCTCTCTCCGTCATCCCATATTATTTTAGTCTCAGAAGGAAATGAAACTTGGCGTGTTTTTGGTTCTTTTTTTAAAAAAAATGCTAAAGGAAGACAATATCAAAGCAAACCCGTGAGTCAAAGTCATGAGAGCTTTCTTTCTCCTTATTCTTTGCACAGCATTAAGTTTATGAGTAAAGGAGTGGGGTACTTTTCTTTGTTAGAGTCACGAGAACCATTCCTTTCCTTTGTTTTCTTTATTTTATTTATGTTGCTTTATTTGTTTTTTTTTTTATTTATTTTTGTCAGCCAGAGTTTGCGTTTCTAGACCACTCACCCACAAAAAGACAATGAATTCTAAGTAGTGGAACTTTTAGTGTTTTTGTCTTTTAGCAAAAAGTCTAAGCAATATTGAAATGCAAACCCCTTTATTAGAGATGTCACGTGAATGTCTCATTTCCTTTTATTTTTATTTTTATTTTCTTTTATTTTGTTATTTTTTTTATCTGTCAGGTTGAATTATTAGAAAGTTGGATATGTGTTTGGGTTATATTTTCCTCTTTCTTACTAAAAAATAACAAGCTGTGTTTTGTGTACTTTGAATCCACTTAATGGCTCCTAGATCGAGACCCGCACGCATCATTTCTTGGTAGAATCATAACAAGCTGTGTTTTTTTTTCGGTTTCTTTAACTTTTAGCAGATTGTGTTTGTTTATGTTTGGGGTCCGTTTTTTAGTTCATTAATTAAGCTTGGGCTAGATTAATTATTGGGCTTGATATTTTTTTTGTTGACAGTTTTAAACTAAAAAATAATTGATGAGGATGTGGATTGTTTATTTATTTATTTATTTATTATTTTTTTTTTTTGGGTCTTAGGGTTTAGATCTGATTATTGGATCCTTATGTCAATTTTTGTCATAATCTTGTTTTAGGTCTAATTTATGTTGAGGTCATCGTAGTTATTATTATTATTATTTTTTTGTTTAGTCAGTATTCTGATTTTTTAAATGTCTAAAACATATATATATAAAAAATAAATAAAAATAACAAAAATCTTAAAAAATAATTTTTTGTATAGTTCACACTATCCTAAACCCTGTGCAAGAGTGGATTTTAAATTCCTAATTAAAATCAACCAACCAACACATTTTCATTTATTATTATTATTATTTTAACTAAAATCCATCAAACACACAATCATTTTCTAAGAACGACGTGGTTTTGAGTTCCTCATTGCACCAGAGGGTACGTCGGCGTAGCTTACAACTATCAAACCAAAATTAATTTTTCATTAAATTGTTTTCTTTTAATTTAATTTCTTTTGTTTTATTTTATTTTATATTTTACATGTTTGCTAACTTTTGGGGAGAAATAAATACATTAAAGTTATAAATAAATTTGCATAATAAACTCTAGGGTAACCGTATTTATACGGATGTATTAGGGGTGCAGTGGGATTAAGTTTCCACCCTTCCCTAATCATAATCAGACTCCCGGACCTTAAATCTCATTTTAAAAGACCAGTTTGCAAATTAAAGGTTTTCCAATTTTTTCCAGAATTAAAATTGGTGGCGACTCCCAAACATTTTTCAAAAAACCAAAACGATCGCCATTCGAGTCTCGGCGCGCCCCCCCTCCGGGTACGTTGTGACAAGGGTAAAGACCCTTCCTCGGTATTGTGGTCGGGGGTTTTGGTTCGATGTCCCTTGTCCGGTGCAGTCCTTTGCATAGTGGCCAGGCTTGCCACACTTGAAACATACATTCCGACGTGGTAAGCAGCAGGGGTTTGTGGTGCCTTGTTCTTGGCTCCACTTGGTCCTCCATTGTGGTTTCGGGGTCCACCCGGTCCACGGGGTTGATTATTGAAATTCCTCGGGCCTTGATGTTGAAATGGCGGCCTTTGGTGTTGCTTGGATTGTTGGTGAGCAGGAGCTCTTGGCGGTTGTTGTTGTTGTTGTCTGAACTGGTTTGTCTGGTAGGGGTTGTAGTGATTCCTTGACGGGTACTGCGGTTTGAACTTCGGGGCTTGAGGTCCGAGCCCCTTAGCTCGCTCCGCCCTTGTGATTTGAATCTTCCTCTGTCCTTCTTCAAGTATCCGGCACTTGTTGACCAGGGTCAGGAAGTCTCTGATCTCCATATGGGCCACAGCGTAGTTCATCTCTGCCTTCAGACCGGCCTCATACTTCACACACTTCCAAACTTCATCGGGGTTCCCTTGAAACACCCGAGAGAACTTGATTAGCTCCTCAAACTTTGCAGTGTATTGGGCTCTGATGAGCCCTCCTTGGGTCAACTGCATGAACTCAACGTCCTTCGCGTTCCTTACAGACTCCGGGAAGTACTTCTCGTAGAAGTAAGTCTTGAGCGACTCCCGATCAATGGGAGTTCCAGAGGCTTCTAGCAGATGCCTCGTGCGTTCCACGAGAACTTCAAGGTCGAACTTCAGCATGAAAGCAGCAAATGTGACCTTCTGCTCCTCTGAGCAGGTAATGACAGAGTAGATCTTCTCCATGTCTTTGATCCATTCATCAGCCTTGTCGAGGTCCATCACCCCTCGGAACACTGGCGGGTTCGCCTTGCGGAACTCACCGAAGCGGGCTTGTTCCACCATCTCGATGCTTGAGGGAGGAGGGGGAACAGGAGCAGCATTCGCTTGTTGATCCATTCGGTCGAACATCTGTTCCATGGCTTGCGCCATGCGATGGACAGCAGCAGCAGTTGTATCATCTTGTTCAACATCGGGTGTAGTCCTAGGCCGTCGTCGCGGTGCCATTGGTCCCTATACACATGAAACAATGAACATCAAGTTGATCAGGCTCAATATCCATGCAAAATGAGCTAGTTACCATGGCACTTGCAACCAACAGAAGTCATGCATCTCTAGTCCTCTGACTTATCTCTATTAAGCACTATACATGACATAACTATCGTATTATGCTTATAAAGCATAGTCAGTCCAATCCTCAGGCTCCATGAGAATCGAACTGCTCTGATACCATAATGTAACACCCTAAGTCTTAACCCAAGACTACTAGTATGTCCTTAGGTTAATCTTTAGAATATTACCTCTTGGTCTCATCTTTTAGAAAATACTTAGCGGAAATATGAGTAAAATTTTTCTTTTTGGAATTTAAAATCAAAGTGAGAGCCACGCACGAAACTTTAAGGGGTATCATAGCGAAACATATAAGCAAAGCATAAGAAACACATCATGTCATGGAAACATCAACTGAATCATAGATATATATATATATATAGCGTGCCTACCCAAAGAGGCAGGACTATTTGATACATCATGAAGCAAAATACAACTGAAATGCAATACAAGGAAATCATAAAAAGCAAATACAAAAGAAACTACCCCCATACCCATGTGCACCTAAAGGAGACAACCTCATATACAAAAGAAGGTTTGACCTCTGCTATGTGGCATGTGTGTGCACTAGCTACTACCCCTCCTATGACTACTCCTGGTCCAGGCGTGGGGTCGAGTCGATCCACTGGCGGATCTCGGCGGGAGTGGTCGAGTGCATCATCGGGGCATGTCCACCGCGGCGAGGGCGCATAGATGGCCGTCGAGCCAACCTCGGCTGGACCACCGTCTCCTCACTCCCAGCCCTCATCGGTGGAGGAGCGGGACTGGAGCTCCAACTGTACATGTGGGATGGCGGGTCCTCGGATGGGTCCGTCTCCGAGTACTGGGGGCGCGGCACATACTCGGGGTACTCGCGTACCGCAGATGTCTCGGGCTCCATGCGGAGGATCTGCTCATCGCGTGGTCTCGCTCGCTCAAAAATCCCGTTATGACGGTAAGGAGCAGTCGGGGTGAAGCGGTAGCTCGGGACGGGGTGCGCGAAAGGTCATCCCATGAACATGAATACTCACGGCATTGCAGTGACCCTCAAAATGGTATGACCCGAGTCTTGGGTCATGGTGCGACTCCCATAGGGGTGTCGATGAAGAGTACAAGCGTCGCCATCTGAAGATATGACGGAAGAAAAGAGAGAGGGAATGAGAATCTTTCTAAAAGAATTCTCGAGGGTTATCCCTACCTAGGTGTCATCGTCACATCCTCAGGAACCTCGGGTTTATTTCTAAAAGGTGTGCATGCATATAATTTCCATTTAAGTTGGTTTTCCAAAGAGGTATTTTATCCAAGGTTCGTCATATTTTATAATGCGTCTTTATAACTTAGCGAAATATACTAATGATATGAATGCATCATAAGGTGACCCAAACAATAGAATGACTAGGAAACATTATAACATTGGCATAAGTATAGTTTATGTGACATTGTTAACTTTAACTTTCATCTCATGGGGCCGCCCTAAAACTTCTCTAGGTTATGAGCTCATACCTTAACTAGTCGTCACTAGTTCTTACTTATCCTATGATAAGCGTAACATAATCCCGACTTAAAGTACGGGCTAGGGGGCAAATTAAGGATCTCCTTTCTAGGATCATTTCCTCTTTGAAACGTTTTGCTAGCCACGTGGGCCTGTAATTTGTCCACTTTGGCAGGCTGCATCTACACATACCCTCACGGATTTGTCTCCTCCTGGGGGTGCTCGGCCGAACCGGTGTCACTCAGGAGAAGCGCGTCTCAGTGTTGTGTCACATTTATATTCTCATAAGTATTTAATCACAATTACCTCATCATTTATCATATTCATTTTTATCATGCATTCTCATATAGCTTTTTCATAACATATATATCATCACATGAAACTTTCTCATAACATTCGTCACATAAAACTTTCGCACAAACATCATCACATAGTCATATCTAACAATCATCCCCATAAGCTCATAGACATGTTATGTTATAACTCATAGTGTTTTAAACTTCGATTCTTATGAGTCTTAAACTTGCAAATTAATTATCCTTAATTTCTTTATACACCTATAGTTTGACAATTAATGAGTTATACAAATTTTATGCTCAAGAACTAATCCAAATAGCACTAAGCAGAATTTGGACAGCTTTATGTTTATGTGATTACGGAGTTCTAGAAATTACGGTTTAGATCTTTATCTCACATTCTAAGTTATTGATCATCAACACCTAGTCTCTTGGGAACCTATAAGGTTATAACTAAGTATTTCTCACCTCACCCTATGGTCAAGAACATCTCTAAACCTCAAGAGTGCATAAATCAAAATACTAACTTTACGGGTACCTAGAAGTCACAATAATGACCCTTTCTAAGTTCGGTTTGCTCCTAAGGTTTCAAGATTAAGTCCTAAACCAATTATGAGTCATTCCTACACATATAAACTAATTTAAAACCATGATTATTGAATCTAACCCTTGCTGGACAGAATCCAGAAAAATGAATCTTTAAGGGATCTAGAACTCTCAAATTAATTCCTTTCTAGTTCCTAACTTATCCTATCTTTAACATATGAGTCTTAACATAATTATTACCCAAACATAAGCATATTAACATCATTAACACAGCTCATGCAGTGGCCAAACATAGCAAGGCAGAACCGAAACAGAAACTCCATTTAAAGGCATTGAATCATAGTTTCTAAAGCACATAAAATACTAGTTTCTCTTGGAACCTTATTAAAACCTTCAAAACTCTTTTATGAACACTTTTATCATCTAAACTCATGGAAATACTTAATAGGGCAGTGGCTATGTTATTTTCATCTCAAGAGGTCCTAAATTCATAATACTTAGTTCTACACATTCCTTATACTCATATAAGTTTAGAAAAATTATAAAACATAGTTTTCAATACTTGAAAACATTAAGGCCTCATAGGGCCGAAATATGAACCATAGGAAATAAATGTTTTAGACCTTTGTTTGAGATATCCTTGGGCAAGTCTTTGAGCTCTAGAATCATTAAAGTGATGACATAAAAATAAACATGCTCATGCACTTATTTTAGTTATTGCTAGAAACTAAAGTGAGAGCATAAAATAAATATGTGGTGCAATATATTATTATCTTTGATATTTAGGTGAGGACTTGAAATATAAATATGATAATGCAAAGCTTGAAACATAAACATGATAATGCAAGTTCATTCATTATCTTGGGATTTAGTGATAGCAAGGAAATAAACATGATATGCAAAGCTTAAAGTAAACATGATGCAAGTTTCCTTTTTATGTTTAACTAGAGCTCATTTAAGACTTTAACAAGATAATAACCCCATACAATATCTCAAAGATCACGACACAAGAATCGAAAACCGTATAAAAGAGAAAGAAAGTGAAGCTACATCAAGTTCTTTATTAAGTACCCAAAACCCCTATCTAGAGACAAATCTCTAGAACGTGCGGCCAACTTTAAGGTTGACAAGGGTAGGCTTGGGCTTTTAGAAATCCTTAGATTAATTTTTCTTAAGTTGGAAAACCATGTGAGCTAGATAACATATAGATGAAGTTGTAAGAAAAGGAAAACTCAAGCTTTAGAGGTTTCTTTGAGATGAACACAACGTCATCATCTAGAAACTCTCATCATCAAGCTATCATGCTCAAATCAAGGCCTTATGGCCGAAAATGAAAGGAAAGGAAAGACAAAGGAAAGTTCAAAAAGAATCCAAGAGAAAACTAGAGAAAAACACTTTCTTGAGCAAAATAAAGTTTGAAAACAAATCCCTACCTAGTGATGGAGATAAAAGCTTGATCTTGAAGATGGAAATGAGATGAGCAACACCACATAGGATGGTGATGATGATTCGGCCTTGATGAGAGAAAAAGAAAGAAAATGTGTTTCAAGTGGAGTTGTGTTTGAGGTGTGGTGTTTGAGAGGTTTGATGATGGTTCAAGGTTTTGGGGTGGTGTTTGATGGTTGAGAGGTGATGATGAGATGAAGAGATGAAGAAGATAAAGATGAAAAGGAAGGAAGAACACTCTTGGAACTTTGAGAGAAAAAGGAAAGACTAGCAAGACAACTCTAAAACTCTAAACTTTGCAAATGCTTCAAAGTGCAACAAGGCTAACACAAGCATCCTATTTATAGAAAAACAAAACCATGGAGGAGTGAATGGGGAGGGCTTGGCCGTAGCCTTTGAGGGAGGAAGGAAGAGAAAATATCTCTTATACAAGGTCATTCAAGCATGGTTTGAAGTATGGAAGCTATGCTACAAAGTATGGCTTGATGTGAGTTAATTTCCTATCACATTTTTATGAATTTAGGCTTCTAGAAATAATGCATGGCTGGAACTTTTCCAGCCACAATTAAATGGGAGAAATGGGTTGTTTTAATTATTTATTCATGTGGAAATTCAAGCTTGATTGAAAGTTATGACAAGGTATAGTGTATGTGACTTGAGGTATGGCCTTGGAGTGTTGAAAAATTGAACATGTGATGCATATGGAGGGAGGGCAGCTTCGGCCAAGGCTGGACAGCAGAGTGGGAGGATGATTTGACCATTTAATTGTGTGTTAATGGTAGGTTTAGATGTGTATTAGCTTAGGTACAAGGTTAGGAATGATTAAGCTTAAGTTTAGGTAACTAAGAATGTGATTTAGGGAGTTTATGACAAGTTTAGGAGTGCTCATACATCATTAAAGAATTTAAAACTCATTTATGAATAAACAATGTGTAACACAATTCCATGATTTAAGGAATTGGAAAGAGAAAACACTATTCAAGATTCTATGACTAGGTGTCATAAAATTAAAATATGATTTTAGGTTGTAATTAAGTACTTTTTGGTTCTAACAAACTTTAATAAATTATTTTGACTCTAGATTAATTAAGGAAATTAATTAACCTTCGATTAGAGCCTAATATTGCTTAGGTTTGCTTAATCGCGTGATTAAGCGTAAAAATACGAAACTAGGGGCAAAACCGTAATTTTGCACTAATTTTGCCCGGGACTTCAAAAATTAAAACTGAGGTCATAGAATACATAAAAACGCCTTTTAAAACCATCTGGAGAAGTTTCGGGTTCATCCGGCACTTGCAAGCGGGTAAAACACCACAGGGGCGTGTTGGTCATTTTGACTCAAAAACTTCAGCGAGATTTTCGATCCCGGGAAGGTACATAAGTTTTCTAATCCCTTCCAACATTGAGTTTGCCCTTGAGTACTTGCCGCCTTGGCTTTCCTCGGTCAAATTTGAAAATGACCTCAGGGGCATTTTGGTCATTTTCACTCTAACAGAAAATCGGGGCTTTACAGGAAGGATATTGTCCAATCATGAGTTGGCGCACGAGTTACTTTTACAAAACAAATGGAATCATGTGGTCATTGTGGCGTGTACTGATAAATTTAACACAAAAGGGTTTTCACTTGGGGGAAAATTTGGAATCCATGTACACAAACATGAGAGTAACATGGAGGATATTCGATTCACTGATCCACTGTTGCATGAAAAAGAGGTGAACATGGGAGATTTTCACAGAGATACAGAGCAGGATCAGAATTTGACTACGTTGGCTTCAGTTGAATCGCAACAAGGAAAGTGGCTTTCATTACATCTTCCTCAGGCCATGAATTCGTTGAATGATATTGTGAATGGGGGTTTAAACTCAGGTAACTTACGGTTGTCGCCTTTTTTTGTGTGCTTTAATTGTTGTTAATTTTACCTACCTTATAAAGTTTGGTCCTCAAGGTTGATGAAGGAACGAAAAGGGAAAAATTGTTATTAAGGACATTCCGATTAAGTGCATAGTCTAAACGGACATAAACCATTTTAAATTACTAAAAACAATCATATAAAATTTATTTGGGGGGAAGATCTTTTAAACTTATTACCTTTTTTGCTTGCTGAGAAGAGGGTATTTATTTTGAATGAGTGGTTTCCCGTAGTAAAAAAATAGATTACTACAGTTCTTTTTAGAGGTTATTTGCTCATATTGTGGCTATAAAAATAAAATTTTGCATTACGTTCAGGAAATTTTGTATTTTGTTGAGTTATGGTTATTTGTTCTCGGTGAATGGCTAACAATTATAATTGATTCTATATGAAACCAATAAAATGAATATCGTTTTACAGTGGTCATTTGTTACGCAAAGTTCATTATTTTTTGAGTGGCTATGGTTCTTGCTGAATAGGTGACCAACTAACAGATATAAGTGAAAAACATTTTGTAATTGAGATATATATATATATATATATATCTGTGTGTGTGTGTGTGTGAAGTTGTGATTAATATTCGTGAATGAGTATTTTATAATGTGTGATTATTGTACTTACACACATTCAAATAATTAAACATAAAAAAAAAGTCGTAGAATTCGCTACGCTGCCTAGATATGTATAACAGTCTTGTTTTGGATATATATCATAATATGACTTAAATTTCAAATGTGTAAGTGCACTTTTTCTTTCTTTGTTTCTTTTTTTTTTTATCTTTTAATTTGACTAATATGCCTTACATTTGCTTTAAAAATCATGCTGTAAATAGTCACTTCTCTCATCTAAATCTTGACCTGTTATCTTAACACTAGAATGTGTACGTCGAGAAAGTTTATAGAATATACTTTTAAATTTAATATGGCTAAAAAAATATGCTCAATGAAATATCTCGTGTGATGTAGTGATTATATAGGGAACAAGTTGTGAAGAAATTATTATGTGCAGAAAATAAGATAAAATATTTATTCTGTTATATTCACTTATTGATACATAAAGTCACACTAAGAATTTCTCGTCATGAGAAGATCATTCATGACTCAATCAATAAGAGAATATAAGAATATTACAAACAACCACTTTTCCCAGCTAATTCCTCAAAGTTTTGGCTCCCGTGGTATTATACCCTTTTGGTTACTTTCTTGCTTTATTTATTGGAGCTTTATTTATTAGATTTAACCACATCGGGTGGTGCAAATTTGTCAAAAGACAAAGGAAAAGATTTAATGGCAAGCAATCACAGCAGTGAGGAAAATTCTATGCACTCATGTGGGCAAGAACTTCTTCACAAGAATTGGGAATCAAATTCAATGAAATCAGCGTCCACAAGTGACACCATCCGAGAAGGTTTTGTTTCCTTTTTTTATTTCTTCATTTATTTATTTGTGCGTGTTAGCGTGTGTTTACTGTTTGATTATTTCCCCTCCATTTTTTGCACAACAAGAGTTGTTGATCTACTCTTGACTCTATCTGCTTTGCATATAGGTTCATCATGTCATGATAACTTATGTATATCAATGAGATAAATCATCCTTTATTGAGTTGCTCTTAATCACCATTCTCTTCTCTAAAAAATTTAAACTTTAGAGAATATTTTGAGAATTTATCAAAATTTCCGAAGTTATCTCTTCAGAAGTTACCTTCTCTGTTTATTTCCTTACTTTATTTATGAGGGTTTGTGATATTATTATCAATCATGAGACGTCCATGATCGAGGTTGAATTGTTGGAATCTCTACAGGAAGTGACAATGATTCATTGAAGCGCGACAAGGCGTTGCTTTCTCTGCGTCCATGTTGGGAAGAGACTTTGGACTGTGAGAACTTGGAATCAAATTTAATGCAATTAGCATCCACAAGTGACACCATCAAAGATCAAGGTTTCCTTATTTATTATATCTTCCTTATTGTGATTGTTTAGTCGTTAATTAATTTCTCCCCTCTTTTTAATCAGTAGCTGTTGTTTTGCCCTTATGGCAAAATAACTAATTAATTATATGGTGAAAAGAGGTGTTATTTTAACACAAAAGTGAGTATCTCATTAAAACATTCAATAATAAAGTGGACGTGTGTTGATGAGGCACCTATTGTTAAAATAATATTTGAGTAAAATGCAGTCATCTCCCTTGAGATAAGTTTTTATTACACTCCCCTCTATTTCTAAAACATGTTCATCTCCACTTTATTTATGAATGATACACTCCTCTACCTTCTATTTCTAAAACATACGCTTCCCTCCATAAAAAAAAATTGAGAAATGCTACAATTTAATTCTTTTAATTTTTTTAATTAATTTTCCACTTTTTTAAACTTATTATTGTATTTTTTGACCAAAATACCCTTTACTAATAGTTTTATATATTTATATATTAATTTTTTTAACAAATTAAAATATATGTACATATAATAATATAGAATGTTGATATATTTATATATACATATATTTAATTTAATTTCTAAAATTTTAATATATTAAGAAAATAAATTATAGATAGTAACAGTAATTTGTAATATTTTTTTTCAAAATTAAAGAATTACAATTTTTCAGGTGTTTATTTTAGAAGACTAATATATATATATATATATATATATATATATATATATATATATATATATATATATATAATATTATTAATTCTTTTTATATAAAGATAAATCACAGAAAACACGATAGAAGAATTTTATGATGTTACAATAAACATGTAGATTAATGTTGTAAAATTAATAGTTGAGATTAATTATTTTTAAATCACATATTTTATTTTATAAAAAATATTTTAATCTATATATATATATATATATATATATATATATATATAACTCAATATTTTATATTATTATAAATCACGTTTTATTTTATAAAAAATAATATGTATAGTTAATAAAGGGTATTATAGTCAATAATAAAATAATAAGCATGAGAAAATGAATAACTAATGAAATTTTAAAAATGAATTAAAGATAGCTTATCTTAAATTTATAAAGGAGGATAATGTATATATTATAAATAGAGAGGAAATGAGTGTAATAATATTATCTCTGAAGGGAGAGGATTCTATTTTATTCTTAAGATTAAGCAAGAGAGGAGTGTAGATTTTAGAAATAAAAGGGTGTGGAGTGTAATAAAACCTTCTCAAGGGGTTATATTTCACTAATAATATTTTTTATGATGAAAAATACTTGCATGTTATAGAACATAAGATGAATTGTGTTCTTCTTATACAATTACTAAGAATATGGGTCTTACCACTTATTGAAAATGAAATGTTAATTTATCATTGAATACACAAGCGATTAAAATATTGAGAATATTAATAAAAATATCATCAAAAAAATAATTTTAATATAAAATAAATATTGAAATACTTATAAACTTTTTTCAACAGTTATTAGTGAGGAAAGTTCAAATATGATTTCCCATTATTAACTGTCATCATAGATATCAAAAGCCTATTCATAGAGGTACCCCACCTAATACCGAAGTATGTCAAAATTTGAGTAAAGTACTTCCAAGAAGAATTGTTTATCTTGGGTTAATAGTGTGGATAAATAGAGGATTGTAAACACAACTCAAAGAGCAACCATTTCCATAACTTCAACAAAGGAATGCTGATGTGAGCTATCGACTCATAAGGATGTGTTATTAGCCAATTAAAAATTAGGGGATTTTGTTTGAAAGAAATGAATAAAATACTGAAAGAAAAATCAATTAAATAAATTATTTGCATAAAGAGTTCTTGCAAATTCAAGATTATGTTATTACTGACTCAAAATAATAATTCACAGAGGTGATTATTTTAATTAATTCACAATCAACCAATTAGTGATATAATTCTACTTGGCGGTCACACAATCCTTAACTGACCAATGATTTGGCTAACATGAAAACCAGGAAATTACAATTGCAATCCCTAAATGATTATGCTAATTTGAATGTCAATCACAATAATCTAATTCTTATCAAACGTAATTAAATAATTCCAGTCCCCTTTACCAATTTAGATATATTTTAACCTATCAGTTAAATTATGTCCAATTGGGACCCTAACCATGGATGACATTCACAGTTGTATGTACATGTCTCTCACAAATATAATTGTATCGAACAACCCAGAAATAAGAATGTTACAAACAACCACTTTTCCCAGCTAATTCCTAAAACTTTTGGCTCCTGTGGCATTATACCCTTTTGGTTACTTTTCTTGCTTTATTTATTAGATTTAACCACATCAGGTAGTGCAGATTTGTCAAAAGACAAAGGAAAAGATTTAATGGTATATAATCACAGCAGTGAGGAAAATTCTGTGCACTCATGTGGGCAAGAACTTCTTCACAAGAATTGGGAATTAAATTCAATGAAATTAGCATCACCAAGTGACACCATCCGAGAAGGTTTTGTTTCCTTTGTTATTTCTTCATTTATTTATTTATTTATTTGTGTGTGTGTGTGTTTACTGTTTGATTATTTCCCCTCCATTTTTTACACAGCAAGAGTTGTTGATCTACTCTTGACTATATCTGCTTTGCATTGTAGGTTCATCATGTCATGATAACTTATGTACATCAATGGGACAAATCATCTTTTGTTAAGTTGCTCTTAATCACTATTCTCTTCTCTTAAAAATTTAAACTTCAGAGAATATTTTAAGAATTTTAAAAAATTTTCCGAAGTTATCTCTTCAGAGGTTATCTTCTTTTTTTCTTTCCTTACTTTATTTATGAGGGTTTGTGATATTATCAATCATGAGACGTCCATGATCAAGGTTTAATTGCTGGAATCCCTACACGAAGTAACCATGATTCATGGAAGCGCGACAAGGAGTTGCTTTCTCTGCTTCTATGCTGGGAAGAGCCTTTGGACTATATGAACTTGGAATCAAATTAATGCAATTTTCCACAAGTGACACCATCAAAGATCAAGGTTTCCTTTTTTTATTATATCTTCCTTATTTTGTGTGTGTGTCTAATCATTAATTAATTCCTTCTCTCTTTACTCAGTAGCAGTTGTTTTGTGCTTATGGCAAAATAATTTATTAATTATATGATGAAAAGAGGTGTTATTTTAACACAAAAAGTGAGTATCTCATTGAGATGTCCATTATACCATCACATTTAATGATAAAGCGGGTGTGTTGATGAGACACCCATTGTTAAAATAATTTTTGACTAAAATACAGTCTCCTCCCTTGAGATGAGTTTTTATTAAACCTCCCCCTCTATTTTTAAAACATACTCATCCCCCCATTATTTATAAATCATACACCACTCTATCCTTTATTTTTAAAACATACACTCCCCTCCCTAAAAAAAATTGAGAAATGCTACACTTTAATTTTTCTTAATTTTTTTTTATTAATTTTCCATTTTTGCATACATATTATTGTACTTTTTGACCAAAATACCCTTTATTAATAGCTGTGTGTTTTTAACAAATTTAAATATATGTACATATATTAATACATAATATTGATATATTTATATATACATATATTTAAATTAATTTTTAAGATTATAACATATTAAGAAAATAAATTATAGATAGTAACAGTAATTTGTAATAATTTTTTTGAAAATTAAAAAATTACAATTTTTCTGGTGTTTATTTTAGAATACTAATATATATATATATATATATATATATATATATATATATATATATATATATATATATATATATATAATATTTATTAATTTTGTATATAAAGATAAATCACAAAAAACATGATAGAAGAATTTCATGATGTTACAATAAAAATATAGATTAATATTGTAAAATTAATAATTGAAAAATATAATTTTTATGTTTCAAAATAATAATTATAAATTATTGTTACTATTAATTATTTTTAATTCTAAGTAATTTGAAAATGAATATATAACTCAATTTTTTATATTATTATAAATCACAGATATTTTATTTTATAAAAAAATAACATGTATAATTAATAGAGGGTAGTTTAGTCAATAAGAAAATAATAAGAATGAGAAAATGAATAACTAATGAAATTTTAAAAATGATTTAAAGTGTAGCTTATTTTAAATTTATAAGGGAGGATAATATATATTTTAGAAATAAAGAGAAGATGAGTGTAATAATACTATCTCTTAAAGAAGGGTATTGTATTTCATTCTTATGTTTATAGGGGAAGGGAGTGTAGATTTTAGAAATAAAGGGGAGTGATCTCTCAAGGAGGGGTTATATTTTACTAATATTATTTTTTATGATGAATAATTCTTGTATGGTTGTAGAACATACGATAAATTGTGTTCTTCTTATACAATGACATATCATATAAGAATATGGGTCTTACCACTTATTGAAAATGAAATGTTAATTTATCATTGAATACACAATAAAAAAAAATTATTATTTTTAACAATTAAAATATTGAAAATATTAATAAAAATATTATAAAAAAGTAATTTTAACATAAAATTAACATTAAAGTGTTTATAAATTGTTTCCAATAATTATTAAAGAGTAATGTTCAAATATGATTTTCCCTTATTAAATGTCATCACAGATATCATAAAGCTTATTCATAGAGGTACCCTCACCTATTACAGAAGTATGTCAAAATATGGGTGAAGTACGTCCAAGAAGAATTGTTTATCTCTAGTTAATAGTGTGGACTAAATGGAGGGCTGTAAATGCAACTCAAAGGGTACCCATTTCCATAACTTCAATAAATGAATACTGATTGCAAGCTGTCAGATGCACAATAAGTTAAAATTTAGTCTATATAGTAAATATCACAATTTAAGCCATCTTACAATGATGTGTTACTAGCCAATTTAAAATTGAGAGATTTTGTTTGAAAGAAATTAATAAAATATTGAAAGAAAAATCAATGAAACAAATTATCTGCATAAAGAGTTCTTGCAGATGCAGGATTATGTTATTATTGACTCAAAAGAATAATTAACAAAGGTGATTATTTTCACTAATTAACGAGCACACAATCAGTGATATAATTCTACTTGACAGTCACATAATTCATAAGTGACCAGGGGTTTGGCTAACATGAATACCAGAAAATCACAATCGTAATCACCTAAATGATTATGCCAACTTAAATACCAATCACAATAACCTAATTCTTATTAGAGTTAATTAACTAATTCCAATCCCCGTTAACAATTAAATATACTTCAAAGTATCAGTTAAATTATATCCAATTGGGACCTTAATCATGTATGGCATTCACAATTGCATACACATAATCAAAGCTTGCTTTCACAAATATAATTGTATCAATAGCACAAAAATATAAGAGAGAGAAAATAGAAAGAAAGATTAGAAAGTCAAGCCATAAATTGCATTAAAATAATGGAGTCCCAAATATAATCCTTCGATACTTGGAATCCTTGCACTAGAGAGGGAAAATCCCTAACAGGAACTAAAATGGAGATTGGAATAGCCAAAAATTCTAAAGAAAGTAGAGCGAAGGTTGAAAGAGAGTAAAGAGATAATGAAGGCAACCCTAAATTGAGTCTGAGATATCTCTTCTATCAACATAGGCTAAGTGGGTATATATAATACATCATTATAGTTTCAAAAAAGGGCCCCAAAATAATAAAAAGTGTTGTTTTACGAACTGATGTTGTCATTGGAGAACTGCTATAGTGATCCAGTATTGCTATAGTGGTCTAGGACCAATTTTTGTTCTCTAGATCTAGTACTCACTTAGATACTATTTCACACACTTTTGAGTCCCAAAACGTTCGAATTAGCTCTTAAACTTAGAAATAGAACTTGTATCACTTTAAATAAGCTTCTTAATGCATCAAGAATCACCTCAATTGAACATCTGTAACTTAAAATATTAGCAAAATACAAACAAGGGGTCATGCTGGATAGCATCAGTAATCTTTAATCTTGCAACTTGATTTTCACTAAGAGAATTTTAGAACTAGGTTTTGAGAGTTGAATATGAAAGTTATAGAGGACGTCTTGGGCTTTCCAAAACATCTTTATTTGTCTCAATCCGATCTTTGTAGAGAACTGCGAATTTTCCATTACAATACTTCCTGCAAATTTGCTTAAATGAGCTCAAGAAATATTTTATTTAGCTCCCCAAATTCTCTCAAATTAAACATTATTCCAAGCTTCATGCACTAGCATAGGATATCACTGTAAGTGAATAACACTCACAAAAGAGGATTAAAATATAGGAAACTCCAAAACTTATTTATTCATTAAAATGGTGCAATTTAACCATGACTTTATTCAATAATGCATAATAAGGACTAATCACAAATCCATTAAATATCAATCATTCTAGCATATAAAATAATGCAACATACCTAGAATTATAGAGGAAAGGGGTGCGTAAATGCAACCCAATCAAAGGTTTTTCTCCACAACCAAGGAACTGGATAGGTATCCCATCGCAAACAAGGCATTTCATTGACAAGAGAGAAAAGTACATACCAATCTACCAAAATTACACCACAACTTACCTACCAGGAGCTTGGCAATGACTAGGTATACAACACTAGCAAAATGCAGTGCCTAAGGCTTTGAATATGTATCAAGTATGAGAAAGGATTTTCTTAGTCAATTTTTTTTTACTCCGTAATCTTTTACCATAGTTGAAAAATAGGACACAAACAATTGTCAGATTATATGAAATTTTCATATTTCATCAAAACACAAAGGAAATAATTTATTTGAAGTTATATTTGGTTAGGGGATTAAAAAAAAAGATATATTTTTATGGATGAGTTCTAATATGTAATTTTACACTTAAAGTTTGTCCATGAAAAAATTTACCCTAATTAGCCCCCTCA
This sequence comes from Dalbergia cultrata, assembly GCA_031216105.1. Lineage (NCBI taxonomy): Eukaryota > Viridiplantae > Streptophyta > Magnoliopsida > Fabales > Fabaceae > Dalbergia > Dalbergia cultrata. The sequence continues at coordinate 39,658,347 of CM062350.1, forward strand.
CCTAAACACAATCTTAGTATTGAAAAGACATTTACCGATAGAGGATTGAATACCTTTGTCTGGAGTAAAGACATTTAATGTGTTTAGATTTATGTATTTGTGGTAAATGATTTTGACTTCATAAGTTTAAATATCTTATTCAACTTCATAATCTCATTTCCAACATATTGCAGAGAACGATCAAGAAAAAGAAAAGGAATTCCATTAATGTTGGACCTGAACACTGAACCCATTAGTGAAGTGGATTCGGATTCAGATTTAGTAATGGCAAGGTTGGCTAGTGATGATACTAATAGTGGAGGAGGTAAGCAACTTGGTATCACTTATTTCTTTACATGATATGATTAATTTTATAATTTTATGAGGAATGTTAATGAATAGATATAAATCCCACATCTCATATTTTGATATGCTTATAATAAAGTTGGTGTGACACACTATCATAATATAGCCAGCGATCTTACTTTTATTGAGTATAACTAAATGTGAAATGTAAAAATTGTATTGGTACAAGAATTTTTTTTTTGGGGATATGTAGTTGTCAGAGTAGAAACTTGTTTTATTGAGAGATGCACATTCATATTTAGGCTGATTGTAATGCTCCAATTTTTCCTACTGTGTAAAATGACCAAAATGCCTCTAGGATCATTTTTGCAAGAGAATCAAGGCCGACCAATTCAGACCATTCTCAATAGGGTATTTTAACATTAAGATGATGTTATATGAGGTTTATATAGTAATCCATGCGAAAATCGCAATCCCCAATTTTTCCCGTGTATAAATGACCAAAATGCCCATGAGGTCATTTTTGTGTAGAAATTGAGGACGGCCAATTTAGGCTATCTTCAAGAGGTTAAGTTTGATATTTGAAGGGGACTAGATGTGTTTTGGATGGCAATAGATATGAAAATCTCAATTCCTGGTTTTTCTTGTGCACAAAATTACCAAAATACCCCTAGGATAATTTAATGTAGGATTAAATGACGACCAGACTCGGTCATCACCTAGGAGTTTGATAAGATATTTAGAGAGGATATATGATATATGGATGGTCCCGAGGAGTTTTTGAGTAAAATTACCATTTAGCCCCTACTTAGTGCTAATTAAGCTTAATTAAAGTAATTAAGGAAGGAAAAATAGGCAATATTAGGCTTGAATTAAAGATAAATTAATTTTATTTATTAATCTTGAATCAAAACAATTATTTGAAGTTAATTAGGGTCCAAGAGTGCTTAGGAAAGTTTAATCTCATTCTTATTAAAAGAATTATACAAGAGACCAAAAAGTAAAAAGTGAGACAAAAGTACTTTCTCTCTATTTCTTTTCCTAAGGATTAGGAACAATGTTAGTGTTTAAATTTCAAATTAATCAAGCTTAACCCAACTAAGCTTGCAAGACAACTATTTAACCTTGTCTTGAAAGCCTTAATCATCACATTACAACTCCCAACACCAAATTATCAATTCCTAACCAATCCATTAATTAAAATTACCCAAAAACCTTAATCCCCACACCCAAATGAAATAAAAATTTCCCTCCCATGTCCTCTAAGTGGCTAGCGGCCCTACCTCTATTTTTCCTTTCATATGTTGATTTTTTTCAACACAACCACTTTTACACAGTCTCATTTTACTATATACTTTTTTGGTGAAGTCTTGCTGAGCAAGACTTGTCAAAACAACTCTCTTTTCTCTCTAAACCCAAAGCTCTCTTCTTCTTCCTCTTCCATCGTCAGGAAACTCTATTCTTGATCTCCATTCAAGCTACAAATATCAAACCATCACACCACCACCATAGATCAACTCCTAAACACCTATCCTTTCCATTCCCAAACACAAAAACACAAGAAAAATCCTCCTCCTATTTTCCCTCCTCTTGGCCGAAACCATAGCTCCAATAGAAGATTTTTCTTCTCATCTCTTTGCAAAGGATCAAGCTTTCTCACTTGCAACTAACAAACCTTCTTGATAGGGATTTATTTCTTAAGTTTTCTCTCCATTTCTATTCTTTTCTTTGGTTGTTGTTGTGATCAAGGCCATAGCTTGATGATGAGTGTTTTTTATGATGATTGTAAGACCATCATGAGCTTGATCTCTAAAGCTTAAGGCTTGATCTTTGGTTTCAAAAAAAAAAAAAAGAGAAGGAAAGAATGTTCATTTGTTTCCTTTGTTGTTTTTGAGTGTCACGGGCCACCTACGGAGTGTGACCGGCACGTGAGGATTTGGGTCCCCACGGAAGCCTTTGGTAACGTAACTGACTAATATGCATAAATAATCCCAATTTATTCAAAATATCTCAAGTTCAACTAAAACTTCAATAATATGAAATTGTTCTCAAAACATAAATTCTGAACATAAATTTGCATAAAATCCATATTCTAAGCCAAGGCCAAACATAACAAAACAATTAACAGAAATTCTGAAAATATATCATGCATGTCCAGGGATCCTGCCTACACAATTTATTGGAGCACTACTAGACTGTATAATTGATAATAAGCTCTACTCCAAAGCGAAGCTCACCAAGGAAGCTGTAGTACAACTACTGAAGATCCTGTGGTACAACTGAAAGCTATGCTGTATCTCGTGAGGGGAAAGGAAAAGAGAGGGGTGAGTTCATCAAAACTCAGTGAGCGAGCCTCCACTCACAACCCACACGGGACAATAACAAAATACATAACATATACATGCAACTGATATGAAATATATTACATATATAATTACATATAAATTAATTGAATCTATGGCAATAACTAGTAGAGAAACATGAATTATTCTATACATAATTATAAAGGCTGAATAGCTAAATAGAGCCAATGGCTGTCGATGGGCACCTAACTAGGTCCTATAAATGGACACCTCACTAGGTTCCTTATTGTAGGTGAGCTAGTCCTCTAGCGGACCACTTGGTACCAAGGTTAACGATCAATCCTGCAGCCGTTAACTCGCTGATTTGTTTCTCACTAATGAATATAAAATAATTTGTTCATAAACTAAATAAATATAAAAGCTCTGAATTCATATAATTCTAACAATTTGACTGTAGCATAACTGAGATTCTAAAATCATGCCCAAGGGATCACCAACTTGTAGACATAGTGATTTAAAGTTAATCAATAGAATATGTATCTGACAATTGTTATGAATTATACTTTATTCAACACTTTCAATAAATCATATCTAATATTATAAAATCTTCATAGGAAATACATAGTCTGAAAATATGTTAATCAATATTTTTACTGTAAACATTAAACTAAGGTCTCACAATTTCATAAACTAGGAAAAAGATATTCTATAACACGCAAGGTATCAATTATGGTCCCATGAGTTTTTCTAAAATGATTAATTTTCATGATAACTGTAAAAGTAATAATATTTCTTAAATAGGCATAATTATAGCAATATATTCTCTTGACATAAATCATTCTAAAATTTCACAAATAATTTATATAATATGGAAAAAATATTAATAATGACCAAAAGTATGATTATGAGTTTAAACCCACTCACCGTTGGTAGTCGTGAGTGTGCTTCTACTAATAACTTTACTCTGAAGTATTTGAATGGTACAAATAACCAATCTCACAGATTAAAAGAAAGGAGCATCACAACATCCCAAGAGAGAATTATCTAGGCTCACTGAAGCTCGGCCATGAAGATCATGAGCTTGACAAGAGATGAGTTCGGCCAAGAAGAAGTTTGGTTTAGAGGAGGTGTAAGCAAAACTTAGTAAAATGAAACTAAACATTTCTTACACATACACACTCCTACACTCATATATTTATACACAAATATAATAATCATGAATAATATTAGTGCTATTTGTCTACACTTAATAATAATAATAAATATTAATAATGCTAACTACACTTAGTAATAATAATGTTAAATAATAATAATGCTAGGTACACTTAATAATAATAATGATAATGCTAGCTACACTTAGTAATAATAATGTTAAATAATAATAATGCTAAGTACACTTAATAATAATAATGATAATGCTAGCTACACTTAGTAATAATAATAATTATTAATATTAGTGGCATATATCTAGACTTAATAATAGTAATAACTAATATTAATGCTAACCACACTTAGTAATTATAATGTTAAATAATATTAGTGTTAGGTGCACTTGATAATAATAATAAATAATAATAATAATAATAATTATAATTTATTTATTTGGGATATCACATTGAGCTTGATGTTGAGTCTAAGAAATTAGGTTCTTGGAACCATGATGTTGAGGGACTCTAAAGATCACTTCCATTTTATTAAGATTGATGGGGTTCAAAGTTTCATTCTTTAAAGTCTTGAGTTTATGCTCTAACAAGAATAAAAATAAACTCGCATTCATGTTTCTGTTTCAAGTTCTTGCATTTCATGTTTACATTTCAAGTCTTATATATCATATTCATTTTTCAAGTCATCACCTTAAATCTTGAAGATTTAAAAATGGACTTGCATTTTCATGTTTATATTTCAAGTCTTGCATCTCATGTTTATGTTTTAGGTTATCACCTTAAACCTTAAAGATACAAAAATGAAATTGCATTCTCATATTTAAATTTCAAGTCTTGCACATCATGTTTACATTTTCAAGTTGTTACCTTATAATGTTAAAGACTAAAAATGAGATTGCACGGCATGTTTATGATTCTAGTCATTACTTAAAGTCTTTAAAGTTCAAGAATTGTCCCCTTTTGTCTTAAATAGAAATTTTGATCATGGACACACATATTCATATATGTATTTTGGCCTTATGAGGGTATTGGGTTTGAAGTTGGTTTTATTTTATTTTGAGACTTGAATCTTATGTCTAGAGTGTACAAGGAATTTTTGAAAGAATTAGAAACCCATGAGGAGTGAAAATGTGATCTCTAAGTGAATAAAAACTTATTAATGAAATTATTAGTTTTGCCACTGTTTTAGTATTAAAATTTATGTTCTCAAATAGATAAAATGGTTTCAAGTATTTTCAAAGTCTTGGAATAGTTTTTGAGAAAAAATAGTGACTAAAAAGGATAAAAAATGTAATTTTCAAAGCTTTTAGAAATTTTAATTTTGGCACTGTTTAGCACTATTTCCCACTGTTTATCACTGTTAGGCACTGTTCACATGCCTAAAAATTAGTAATAAGTGTTGTAAAAATTATTTTTAACATCTTAGGAAAAACTAGTAATTAGAAAGGATAAAATGTAATTTTCAAAGCTTATAGAAATTGCAATTATGGCCCCTATTTATCACCGTTAATTACTGTTAACTACTGTATATTACTGTTCATATGGTTTAATTATGTAAATAATTGTTGTAAAAATTATTTTTAGCATCTTAGGAAAAGCCGGTAATTAGAAAAGGTCAAAAACGTAATTTCTAAAGCTCTTGAAATTAGTTTTTTCAACACTGTCCAACACTGTATAGTACTGTTTGATACTGTTCACATATTTAAAAATTAGTGAAAATTATTGTAAAAATTATTTTTGGTTTCTTATGTGCCTAAAAGGATAATTACAAGTGTTAGATTAGGTCGTTTTGCAAAATACGAAAAATTGTGTCTTGAACCTTTCATTATGGGATTTTTGCCAAATGGGTCTAATTAGATTTAATAATGATTTTGAATATGTCCATGTATCCAAAATGTCATTTATGATGTTAAGAATAAGTTTTAGAAACATCGACACCCACTATGTGTTAGAAATGTAAAACTTTGCACTTTGACCTCTAAAATCTAACAAAATTTGACCGATTGCCCAAAATGATTTTTATAATGAATTTAAGTGATTTTTAAGTGGTATGGGTCTCTTAAAAGTATAAATTAATTTTGAGAATCATTAGTTTGAGAAAATGAGTTCAATGAGAAAATTACACTTTGACCCCTAAACTCTTAGAAATTGCAATTTTGACCCATTTTGGGGCTAAAGTATAATTATCCTTAACTTGATGATATTAATGTGGATGATATGTTATGAGAGCTATGTTCATATGAGTTATTTGAGAATTATATGACTTAAAGTGATCATGGGATATTATGAATTGATGACTATGCATGCTTGATCCTTTAATTATACAAGTGATGATTACTACCTATGTTACACATATATCCTATTGAGCATAGCATATGTATTAGCTGAGTCCGGTCCTTGATTTTCGGCATACAGGGTAGGAGCATATTTACTTTTCAATGAGATATTGATGATAACATGCTTATGGATATATGCAAAGAATGTGATGCAAGCTTATGTGATCAATTACATGATGATTTGTGGCATGTTGTGATTATGAATGAATGATTGAGATGCATGATTGTTATGTTCTATGGCGTGAAGCAAATTTAGGGAAACTCCGTTTCTAGTCATTATGCTGCCAGATTTTCACCAAATTTGTGGACTAAGAAAAATTATGAAATTGTGAGCATGAAATGTTGAATGATAAGTTATGATGATAGCCATAAATTACATGCTCATGTTTGTATCTCTAAATAGCATACTAAGATTAAAGGTGACATAAGACTCGTGGAAATGATCCTTTAGACTCCAGGAATTAATGGTTATAAGAGATGATCCAATTAGGGATCCTTCAGACTCTAGGAATTAATGGTTATGGGAGGTGACCCAAAGAGATTATCCTTTCGCTAAGTACTTTTCATAACTCAAAGTTACAAACTAAAATAAAAAGGTAATAACTAATAATTAACTTAAATGCGTCCTAGGTGTGTTGGGTTAAATATTAGGGTATTGCACTGATCTTTTAATTAAAAAGATAAACTAATGAGGTCAATTAAAAGATAATTTGACTTCAATTAATTGAATGATACAAAATTATTGTGAGTTCTTGATAAGTCACTATGATTGGGCTCATGATGAGAGATTTTGGATAATATATATGAGATAATAGGTTCAAGCCTTATTGTATTTGGACAAAAAAAAAATACGAGTACTTGACGTATAAAATGTGACAACTTACAAAGAAAAATGGACCACCTAGACTTTAAGTGGTGTAGACCACTCCAGCATTCCCCCCAATACTGTTTTTCCTTCCCCCTTCTCTTCTTCTCTTCCTATGCACCACTTCTTCTTCTGTCCCCTTCCTCTTTTCTTTTTCTTTTACTTTCTCTCATTCTCCGTGCAACCCTCTCTCACGCATCTACCTTGCCCAGCCAACTATCATTACACCCAGCCACCATTGCTGCCACCATCGTGAGGATGCCGCTGGCAACCATTGCTTGCTCCCTCCCCTCCGTTCTCGTCTCTCTCTTTCTCTCTCATTTACAGGGCTGTTTCTCTCTCTAGAGAGAGGAAATTCCTGTGACTCAAGGATTGAAGTGTTCTTTCCTTCTTTTCTTCCTTTTGGCAGTATGGGTAAGCCTCAATAACTATCTTTTAGTCCTATTGAGCTTCCTATGAATAGTTATGGAGGATTGTTATGTTTTGGGAAATCTAGGCTTTAGAAACTAGGGGTTTTGAAATCTAGAGCTAATTTATATTAATTGATGGCGTAGCGAGCTCACATATACTCTTATTGTCTTGTGTTCATAGAGTTATAGAGCAAATGGTTGTCAACTAGAGATTTTTTATAGCTCGAGGAGTATTCTATGATTCCTTGGGAATCATTATTGTGAGTAGATAATATATCTGTGGTTTACTTTTTGCAAGATAAATTTTAATTATAAATATAAAATTATATGATGAGTTGAAGGAATATTGATATAGGAGAAAATAATTTATTTATCAAAAATGAGGCTTTATGTTTTAGGTGGAAGCTTTGATTTGGAGGCTAGAATTTAATTAGTATGCTTATTTAACTAGTCTTAGTTAAACTATAACGTATGTTGAATTTTAAAATATCTTTTGTTAATTATTAAATTTGATTTTATCTTATGTCCCCTATGTCTCATATAACTTGAGAGTGAATTTTATGTTGTAAGAATAACTTGGAATTGGAATCGGGTTGGAAACACGAATGATTGTATTTATGAGAATTGTTAAGTCTATAATTGTGATATTGAAACAGGGCTTTTTGACATAAATAAATTAAAATAAATATGATATTATGGGTATTTCCTAACTTTAATTCGTTTATACAAGTGTCTTGATTTCTATATAATAGAAGTCCAATAAAATTGATTTCCATGTATAAGTAAAAGTCGATTATACGCGATTTTCATTCATGAGCATGGAAGCTCTCTGCGCCCTCTCTGCAAGTGTTAGGACTGTATAAGAAGTCGACTACAAATGGTTTCCATGCATGCTTGAAGTCGCTTATAATCGACTTCAGTGTTGAATGGAAGTCGACTATACTCAATTTCTATCACTATGTTAGAGCGTGTTAGACCATTAGGAAAGTCGACTATAATCGACTTCCCACCAAAAGCTGCCTATCTTACGAGGACGTTTCCAGCTAATTTCACAAGCAGAACATAATCCTTGTGGGAGGGAGAGGAAGAACGCATTCTTTGAGAGGAAGAAGGGAGGAGGTCCGCGCGAAAGAAAGTGCCGAGTCCCAAATCTTTGTTGTTGAAATTATTGCCTGTCTCTTCAAAAAAATTTGTATGCCGTTATTGAAATTTCTTTATCATTTTTGTCCTTTACCTGCTTTTATCTTTTCAGAGGCTGGAACTAGTGGTCAAAAATATCTTTGTAAAAAAGGTGGGCCATTACTGTAAATAGTGGTGTAAAAGAAAGGTTCTGTTTTATTTCTTAACTTATTCCTATATTATAAAAAGATAAATTATGAAAAAAGTAAATAATTATGAGACTACCTTTTTTTAAATCAAAATCTTAATATCTATACGTATACGGTAATACAAATACGTGACCAAATTAGAAATCTCCATGCATATAATACAACCTCATAGGAAACTAGGAGAGTGAAAAAAACGGCAACACATGGTGAAAATTACAGATGAAATCTTCTATCTCAAATAATATTTTTTTTTTATATCACTCAATTATTTATGAGCACAATAAATATCATATATATATATAAATAATTTTTAAATTTATTTTGACTTTTATGTATTAATGTATAAGTAAATAATTGAAAAATAAAATCACTACTTGGGGCCGAAGATCCCCACCCCAAATTTTCACTCTAGTTCTGACATATGAGCTTTGAGGTCGGCAAGTCATTACTACAAACCAGAGACATTTAATAAGTCACTTTCTTTTCTTTTTCTTTTTTTATTTTTGAGTGGGCAGTGTTGAATACTAAAAATAAAACTGGCAGTTTAATTATGACTCATGAGTTTAGTTTGCACTCGTTGAAAAATGAAAAGCAATTTTCTTGAATTCATAAAAGCAGTAAGGTGGGTAGAATAGAAGGAAAATAAACATCTTACAAAAAAAAAGAAGAAAATAAGAGAGAAAGAAAAAAGAAAATTACCCAATGACATAGATATCGGCTGGTGAAGGAGACTTCAACCAATCCCTCACGTTCAAACCTTCATTCACATTCCACGTCCTCATGAACATCCTAACCCAAGAGTCATTCACACACCAAAACCCTCAATCATTATTCTAAGCCAAGAAAACTCCAGAAGCAAAAACTTTTACTATTAAAAATAAGAACAGGACTTTAGGATTTAAGGTTAGCCACATACAATTTCAACAAGGGGTTATGATACAGGTATATACCTAAGGTTGAGAGCGTCCGTGACAGGAACAGAACTTGCTTCCTTCCCAAGTCCCGAATTTTTCATTCCATTTGTAGAATACATCAACCACCCCTCTCTGAAAATAAAGCCCAAAATTAATTATTTCAGCAACGAAAGAGAAAAGAAGATGCAGTAACTTTTGTATTGAAAAAAAAAGAGAAATCAATAAAAATGCTATCATTGAGCCTAAATTGTCTAGGCTTGGTATTGCAGCGTGTGGTCGTGTAGCTACAAGTTCGTAGCCCAACATCGTGATTCTCGGAAGATCAAACCATCCACGTGGCATATCCATTTGGAATTGAACCAAATGGGACCCAATCCAAGGGTCCCCCGTGTTTATTTCCCGGATCAGTCCAAATCATATTGAACGATCTGACGACTCAGATAAACTTGCGTACCCATAAACATCAAGGAAGTATAGATCATTTACTTTTTTCATAATTTATTTTTTTATAATATAGGAATAACTCAAGAAATAAAACAGAACCTTTCTTTTACACCACTGTTTACAGTAATGGTCAACCTTTTTCACAAAGATATTTTTGACCACTGGTTCTAGCCTCTGAAAAGATAAAAGCAGGGAAAGGACTAAAATGATAAAGAAATTTCAACAACGGGATACAAAAACTTTTCGAAGAGACGGGTAATAATTTCAACAACGAAGATTTGGGGCTCAGCACCTTCTTTCCCGTGGACCTCCTCCCTTCTTCCTTTCTCAGAGAATGCGCTCTTCCCCTCCCTCCCGCAAGGATTATGTTCTGCTTGTGAAATCGGCTGAAAACATCCTCGTAATATAGGCAGCTTTTGGTGGGAAGTTGATTATAGTTGACTTGCCTAATGGTCTAGCATGCTCTAACATAGTGAGAGAAATCAGGTATAGTCGACTTCCATTCAACACTGAAGTCAATTATAAGCGACTTCAAGCATGCATGGAAATCATGTGTAGTCGACTTCTCATACAGTCCTGACACTTGCAGAGAGCGAGCAAAGAGCTTCCATGCCTGTGAATGAAAATCGCGTATAATCGATTTGTACTTATACATGAAAATCAATTTTAGTCGATTTCTATTATACAGAAATCAAGACATTTATGTAAACGAATTAAAGTTAGGGGATACCCGTAATATCATATTTATTTTAATTTATTTATGTCAAAAAGCCTTGAAATAGGGATGATAAAACTATAAGATTGAAATTGGATTTTGTGATTGAAAATGTTTTGGGAGGGAACCTAAGTAGAAACTGTAGCTAACGGCAAGGCCGCTAGCCTTGGTGCACCATGGAACTCCAATTATCAAGTGAGATGCTAACCCGTACATAGTTGCAGCTATGTCTAGACTTGTATTGGGTTATGGGCCAACTTCAGTTAGCAGTTGAGGTGCTAACCCGCACATGACTTTTGTCATGTCTAGACTTGTATGGCTACCGGCCAACTCTAGTTAGCAGTTGTAGTGCTAACCCATATATGACCTTGGGTCATGTTTGGACTTGTTATTGTTATACTTCGGATAACTCCTTATTATATTTGGATTTACGTGATTACGAAAAATTATGTTCTCAAGAAATCTCATGTTATGACTAGAACTATATTTTCATAAGTACATGCAAATTATTATATTTATAGTGTTTTATGCTTGCATTTAGTAAACTGTAGATATCCTATCTCTCGCTGAGTTGTAAAACCCCACTCGTTATCTTTGTGTTGATGTTGGTTCTAGTGTTCCTCTGACATAACCTTAGTAAATTCTAAGTTGGTAAGTCTTTTCGTAAAGGCCCTTTTTATTGTCACTCATATTTTGTTTTAGCCTGTAGTTGTCAGTTGCTCTATATGTCACATGTGGGGTCCTTGGATTTATTTTATGCTTATGTTTGAGAAATTATTACTTAGCTATGTAAATTATGTTATCGAAAAGATTTGTAAAGTTAATCTGGTTTTATGTTTTGGACTACATTTTCTATTATGTTTAATAGAGTTGAAAACTAAATTGATATTATGGCTGGACTATGATAAGATATTATTATATGCTGAAAAGGCGCATTCTATGAATCCCTGATGCGCATTTACTGTGGATTTAAATTGGAAATATTGTAGGTTGTATTTTTATTTATGACATATCCGAAAAACAGAGGAAACCCTGTCCATATTCCTAGAAGATTTTGTTTGTTAAGACTTGTTGGGAAATGTGTTTCCTATGCACCGGTCATGGCCTAAATTGGGTTGTGATAAACTACTATAGAACAAACTAGATATTTGCACAACAAAGTTTGCATGTACAAAAATATTCAGAGATAATCTCAACAGGTAGACTAGATCAAATTAACTCACCAAATCACATTTCAAAGTCCATGTTAGTTCGTAATTTAGAACAAATTCACAGCAACCAAACTTTACATATGAGTCCCAGAGTGACGGATCCAGGAATTTTAAGTAGTGGAGACAAAAACAATATATAAGTTTAATAAAATATTTGACATAATTTTTTTTCTCTTAGTGTGGGATCAACCTAATAATATAATGAAAATAAAACAATATATACTCATATACTAGCATATAAATTCTAAAATTTTTGTGGGGGCACATCCCTCGCCCCCTCCAAGTAAATTTGTCCCTGCTTATGACATAATTCTTAGACAAATTAATTTCTGATTCAACATTGTTATATGTGGTTTGAATTTTCAAACCATTGGAAGTCAAATCTAATTTGAAGTAAAATCCAATTCGAAGACTTCATTGCAAGTTGTAATTCAAGAAGAAAAATACAATTTGAATACTTCACCAACATTAATGATGGTTAAAGGAAGTCAACATACTTCACTAGAATCATCTTGACAACTTGATTCAATAGTGTTTCTTGGTTGGAAGTAATCAAGATCAACTTCATTAACCATTAAATGTTTTTGTTTGTTATGCATCAAGGGCTCTATAAATAGAGCATGCATTGCAGTTTGAAGAAATACTCCCAGATGCATTTGACTTATGGCATTTGGGTAGTTAGAGAAAATTTTGTTCCTTTTTTTTTTTCTCTTTGTATACTCTCACCTGTGGTCATTCCAAGTCCATTAGCTCTTTTGGTGTTAGAAAAGTTTGTTTTTTTTTCTTTTGTTACTTTTCTTTTGTGTGTTGAGTATATACACTGGTGAGAAAATACTGTGAGGTATTTTGAGTGTATTAGGTATTTGGGTTTGAGCGGAGTATAAACACTTTTATATCTCCATCATATTTTCATAGTGAAATATCCAGTTGTTATCTTTATCAGAGGATGTAGGCTATTTGACTAACCACATTAATCTTTTTCTGTTATATTTGTTTTACGCTTTCGCGTATTTATTGTGTACTACTCTGCTTGTGCCTTTTGAGCTCGTCTTTTCACAACAAACATCATTTAACACACAAATATTAAGCAATTATTTGATCAGTAGCATTTGCTAAGGTTAACTTGTCATGTTATCAAGTAAATGACCTGTCATAGCAAGTGAATCACAACCTTGGCAACCAAATTGTTCCATCATGAATCACTAATGTACCCAAACTTGTCACGGTGATTTCATTGGGAAAACCATAGTGCATTGTTGTCTTTGGCTTAATTTGCTTTGAGAGTGTTTCTATCACTTTATTCACTTGCATTTACTTTTCCCCTCTTGTATATGTTGAAATTAGCTTGATCTAGCAGTATTTGGATCACACTTCATTAAGTGGAATAGTTAGTGGAGAACAACTTCATCTAAAAACCTAAAGCTTCGTGTTGGCAACAAAAAATGAACGAGTATCTCATAAATCAAATTGATATAAGTCAAGATGATATAGAAATTGAAGCATTTTATACTTCTCTTGAATCTGGGACCCAATGTAATGATTTCACATTTGCATTATAAATTGGCCACCAATGGTAATGCTACGAGTGAACAGGCCAAGGAAGCATTGGAAATAGTACTTCATCATTAAGAATGATGCTTCATTTTTGTTGGATTGTGAACAGTACAACATCATGAAAGTGAGCTCAGATTATGTAAATATGTAATGTCCTAGACTAAAAAATGAGCTCAAAGCGTTATTTTGAATGTTGCTACACACAAAGTACTAGTATTTTATGAGCAGCAAAAGATTAAGGTACAAATTAGCCAGAAAAATGTCTCACTACCAAGAAAAATAAAAAATGATTACATGCTATTTGAGAGTAATCTCAATTTACTGTCCTGTTTGTTTCACTATCTTTTCCAAACTTGTAAACAAGTGTTGTCCTATATACACAGGTACAGTTATTCCACTTTTAACTTGCTATAAGTTTTGCAGTTCTAAAGTTCATGAAATTTTACAAAATCACTCTTGGGATATTAAATTACTTGGCTTTAAAATATGATAATCTAACAAGGTAATTTGGTCCCTCATCTAAATCCATAAAGTTTACTAAAATAAACCTCCGCTAACAGCAATTGATTTGACTTCGTACTGGTATAGGTCATCTTGAGCATCCCTAAAGATGAATTGATTAGAGAATTCCAACCATGTAGCTAAGGCAGATTTATTAGAGTACTCATCGCTTTGGTTAGTTTAAAATAAACACGGATGGCTTTTATATATATAAAATGGTTCAATTAGAATGGTTCAATTTCAATACGAATACTTATTGTCACTTTTTTTCCATTGGTTAACATGAATTGGCAAGCTGAATTATACAACATGCAAATATAGCAGGCAAACAATTATGTGGACAAAAAAGCCGAGAATGGACAGAGTGTGGTAGCAGGAGTTCAATAGTTTCATGACACACCATGATTTTTATTACGTGATTGTTGATTCAGGATTCCACGTGTTCTCAATTTAATAATATAATCTTTTTCCCATTATGTTATAGAGCATTATCAATTTGTTCCTTTTTTAATTTTTATGTGAAAAAACATTTTATTCCTATATGAAATAGTATAAATGAATATAAATAAATGAATATAATATTATGCAAGACTGAAATATAATTGTAATGAGTCACTTATCAATTCATTACATAATCCGAGATAAAAAAAGAATTAATCATGTTGCCCGAAATATTAAAAAATAAAATTTCTAAAAAAATTCGTTAATACTAATTTGATGTACTGCATATAAAATACGTAAAATATAATAAGAATCAAATATGGGCTATTGTCATAAAAATAACTTTTAAAATTATAAATATATGTTTAATAGTGGTGGTATTTAATTTGAATGGTAATAGAAACCTTATTTTAAAAAGTTAAAATTATATGCATAAGAATAATAAGTACAAAATGATCAATGTTAAAAAGTTATAAAAACAAAAAAGATTTTCATTTTAGGAATGACAATATCCATTTAATTGACAATAAGAAATAAAACCAAATAATATTATGAATCATATAATATAAACACTATTATTCAAAACTTATTATTGCAAAATCAAAAATCAAATTATGTTTCATGGAGGAAAAAAGAAAATTGCAAGAGGAAGAGGCTATAAAAACAGAGAAGCAAAAACATGATAATAGAATAAGCAAACACAGTAAGAGATCATGATGCTTATCTTTCTACGAAGACACCTTCTTATAGAGGATACTCTTAGTCAAATGGCTCCCTCTTTTAATAAGAAAAAAACAGAGAAGATTCTCATATTGGCAGAGGCTCACATATTAACATTAAAGACAATCACAATAATTCAAAAAATGATTACAGTCCTTCTACAAGTCGATGTATATAGCTGCGACAAAACATTTGAAAATGGCAACCACTCATAGTGAGAAAGACCAAAGCAAAAACTAAAACAAATATGCAGATATAAAATTATTTAGTTGCACTTGAAAAAAATCAAATATATGTTAAATAAATATAAAATAGAATGAAAATGATTACAACAAAAAAATACATTATATATATAAATGCAAATGATGAACATAGACAACAGAATAATTATGAAAAAGAACGGAAGAAGAAGAGTGAGAAAAACAAAGAGGATGACGATCAAAGAGTGAGAGCGTGAAAATTGCAAAAAGATAAAAAAAAAAAAAAACAAGAACAGACAAAGACACATAGACTAAAAAGAAATATATTGATTTGAAGTTCAAAAGAGAGGAAATATATATATATATATATATATATATATATATCGATTAAAATGATCCAATCATAATTTACTAAGTATATTGCTCATATCTTGCATTAAAATAGTCCAATATTTATGTAATTAAAATTATAATTTTGTATTTGATCATAAATATATAAATTACATTTTTTTATAGTTTAAATTAGATCAAATCATTATCCAATCATTGGGAAGAATTGCTTCCTGTGACTATACATAAAAGGGAGAGGTACCATGCTCTAGCTTTTTGTTATTATGGAGCAGGTAACAACTTGGTAGCTCTGGATCTTCTTAAAAAATTATTGAGCAGTAAAGAGGGCTCTGAACATGTTCCGGGTTTGTTATTGGCTTCTAAGATTTGCTGTGAGAACTCTAGTTTTGTAGAACAAGGGGTAGGCTTTGCTCGCAGAGTGCTTGAGAACTTGGATGGCCGATGTAATCAGTTAGAAAATCTGGCCAATTGCTTACTTGGTGTTTCACTTTCGGCATATTCAAAATTGGCGATTTCTGATTCTAAGAGGATTGAGAGACAATCTGAGGCACTTCATACCCTGGAAACTGGTGGCAAAATGACCAGAATGAAAGACTCCCTTGTACTTTACCATCTCAATTTAGAATATGCAAAGCAAAGGAAGTTGCATGCTGCACTTTATCATGCTAAGTGCTTCCTAAAACTGCAAAGCGGCTCTAATGTTAAAGGGAGGTTATTGTTAGCCCGGATATTATTTGCTCAAAAAGGGTTTTGGATGCTGAATCTATTATCAATGCTGCTTTGGAACAGTCTGGGAAATAGGATCAAGGTGGTTTGTCACAGACAAAAGCTAAACTTCAAATTGCCCAGGGCTAGTTGAGTGTCATTGAGACATATATTCTTGTTGTTCTTCAAGTTCAGAGTATAAGTTTGGGTTCTGGGAAGAAGTTGTTTAAGGTTTGTTGTTGTAATAACTATGTAGATAGAATAATAGTTCTGAATCTCGGGCCTTTGTTTTTTGTGATTATTACTGTTAGAATTGGATGGATGTAGTCTTGTTTGTACATGTGGAGTTTATGCCTTTGAGTATGATCTTCGGTCAGTTGTTCTATGTGTTAGGAAGTGCCCTGCTGGTCTACATTCTAGCATCTTGATAGGGGCAGTAATAGTGAGATTATGAGAGTACTAAAGACATTGTCTTCATTTTGTTTAGTTTGATATGGACGCACCTATTAAGGCACGCTACAGATAGAATCGTATATTTATGTCATAGTGAGTATACCTTCTTTGTGAAGGTTTGTGAAAGTATCTTTACTAGAATGTTTTGAATCTATATGGTTTCCCTTCAATTCATCCTTGTTTTTAATTTTTCTATTGTATTTTGAAGAGGAATTTGACCATGCATTATTTTTGTCTTTCTTTTACCTTTATTCCTAATTTAAGGTTTTCTTATTTATTCTTCCTCCATACCATAGATTACCTCATTTCGAGATAGATTCATTTGGTTGAAATAATAGAATGAGTAGCCTTGCCTCTCTTTCCTCTCTTTCATGAGGATGTCACTATATTATGTTGGAATCACAGGGGCAGCAGGTCATAAGTTCAAATCCATCATTCTATTGTATCTTTTCCTCCCCATTTAGAACTTGAATAGCCTGTATTTTGTACCTGAAGAAGTATTCAACCCACACTTGATGGCAAATACTAGGATACAACTGCTACTAAGCTTTGTCCCATTAGATGAGGTCGGCTACATGGATTAAGTGATGCCATAGCACTCTATCATAGATCATATTCATATTTATATTTAAATCATTAACATTTAAATATCTTTGAATTGTTTTACCTATAGTATTTTTCATGTGTCCCTTTACCTCTAGTTACAAGACTACCATCCATCATGTCAACTTGGGAAGTAGTAGGATATAAATGAGCAATAGGATATAAATGATTAAACTCCTATGCTTTGCAAATCTAAGCTTTTATAAGAGCTAATACTCATCAGTTATTGGTATTAGTTGAGCCCAATGGTTTTTGGTATTAGGCTTTTTGTAAATTGCTCACCATTGTTGAACTGCTCATACTTCATATATATATATATATATATATATATATATATATATATATATATATATATATATATATATATATATAACCTTAAAGCAGTCATACATCATTTGTTGGATGTTGATAATTGCTGAATTTATCTTATTACCTTTGATTGCATGATCCTCTTTAGATCTATTAAACTATTTGGTGGAAGAATGTTTGTTCTCGTTAGTGTGATTATCACTTTATATGTCATGATTAGCGCATGGGGGACACCTTCCCCAACAAGCCTTAACAGACAAAATTTTTCAGGAAAACGAATAAAGTCTCATCTGTTTCTTGGACATTTCCCAAATACAAATGTAACCTGCAATGTCCACAAACAAAATCACAGTACTTGGGCATCAAGCCTTCTCAGAATGCACCCTTCCAGCATATCATAATATCTTAGCATAGTCCAACATGTATTAACCATAACCAGATTAACAATCCAATCGTAATACCAAATTAAGTTTACAAACCCTTTTTATAACATAAACTATATAGCTAAGTAATAATTTCTCAAACACACACATAAAATAAATCCAAGGACCTTGCTTGTGACATATGGAGCAACTAACAACTACAGGCTAAAACAAAATATGGGTGACCACAAACAGGGCCTTTACGAAAAGGCTCACCAACTTAGAATTTACTAAGGTTGTGCTGAAGGAATACTAGAACCAGCACTAGCACCTGTATCTGAAAAAGGTGGAAAGAAAACGGGTGAGTTTTGCAACTCAATGAGAGATAGGATATCCATAGTTTACTAATTGCATATCATAAGACAAGATAAATGTAATAACATATATATACTTATATGAATATAGTTCTAGTCATGATTCGAGATTTCTCAAAAAAAATAAAACATATCTCTACAAAATCACATAAATCCAAATATAATGGGGAGTTATCCGAAGCAAAACAATAACAAGTCTAGACATGACCCAAGGTCATGTATGGGTTAGCACCACACCTGCTAACTGTAGTTGGCCCATAGCCATTTACAAGTCCAGACATGATAAAAGTCATCTGTGAGTTGGCACCTCACCTGCTAACTGGAGTTAACTCATAGCCAAATACAAGTCTAGACATGACAAATGTCATGTGCTGGTTAGCACACACCTGCTAACTGGAGTTAGCTCGTAGCCATATACAAGTCTAGACATGAAAAAAGTCATGTGCAGGTTAGCACCTCACTTGCTAAGGCCCATAGCTAAATGCAAATCTAGACATGACAAAGGTCATGTGCTGGTTAGCACCACACCTGCTAATTGGAGTTATTGTAATATTATATTCAAATATAGATTAACTTCGTTGTATCAAACTTGTGTACATGAACTTAATTGAATCATTGAGCATGTGCATGTGCAATAATAGTCAAAACTTGACACTTGGTAAATCAGATAACCAAAATTTAGTGTAAAATTAGGAAGGAAAATTATTTACCATTATATGATAAATATCATTTATTGAATTAACTATCCAATTTTTATATATAGATAGATAAATTATATTCACTCATATTAATTTAACCTTTAAGCACACTCTTCAAATCAATGCACGTGGGGCCATTAACCACACACATCTTCATTTCATTAAATCCACATAAGAGCTTCATTGATGAAGCTTTAACTTCATTCAAGAAGCCAACTTTTTTAAATAATTTTTTCATTTCAAAACAAATATCTTTCTTAATTTTTTTAATACAATCAATGTTTCACATTAATTTATGAATGTACCAAAAAATTGAACGAGACATTTATTTTGAATTAGATAGAGTATCATTTTGTGCTCTCACGAGTGTAAAATTGAAATTTTTTAACGAGGAATACTTTTATTTTATATATGGTGTACAAAAGATAGGTTATATTGGATTGGATCAAACCCAAATCCAACCTGATTATTAGACCTAGTTAATTTTTAGACTCAAACCCCACTATAATGATCCGATTAATGACTGGCTCAAATCGAGTCAACTTGACCTTTAAATTGTAATAACCTGTGTACATGCGTAATACCTGATGTACATGTGTTAGTAAATAAGTTCCAGGTGATCCTAAGGTCCCCTGGGACCCTCCCGTGTTACCGAGTTCGGGTTTTTTTGCTAAGTTTGGAACCCTATACCTCAATGGAGGGCTATATGTTAGAGCCACTTTCTTGGGATCAAAAGTCCTGGTAATTGTTCCTTAGAGAAAAACAAGTTGAAGAGTGATTTTTAATTAATTTTCGGAAGCCTTTAGATGTGTCGTTTCTAGCCAACAAGTTTAGAAAATTGCCAGAATTCTGGGTTTTGAACTAAAACTTAAAAATGAGATTTTGATTGGTTGGGGTTTTGATTTTTTTGATATTTTATTTGAATTCAAATGGGGGGTATTTTCTTATTTATATTTATGTTTTAAAGTTTAACTTAAAATAAGGAAATGTAAATAATCATGACAGCAATATGTATGCTATTATGTCAACAAAATGTTGCTAATACAAGCTGATACCATGACAGCAAGCTGTTGCTGTCCGCGGTTGCTGTCCACGGCTCTTGTTGCTGTTGCTGACCATGACTAGCTTGCTGTGTTGCTGTCCACGACTGGCTTTGCTATGTGGCTGTCCACGGCTGGCTTTGCTGTGTTGCTGTCCACGGCTGGCTGTTGGACCTTACTGTCCATGGATGACTGTTGGACCTTGCTGCCCATGACTAGGAAATTCCGTAGAAGTAGTATAAGTGTTGGTGAAGCTAAAATAACAGAAAAATGTTCAATGACAGCAAGAGTTGCTATCATAAAAAGTTTCCACAGCTGGGAATGAATTCGCACAGCTGAGAATGAGTTCTCACAGCTGGGCATGAGTTCCCACAGCTGAGAATGAGTTCTCACAGCTAAGAATGAGTTCCCACAGCTGAGCATGAGCTTCCACAGCTGGGAATAAGTTTCCCATAGCTGAGGATAAGTTTCCACAGCTGAGAATATAATTCCACAGCTGGGAATGGGTTTCCACGGCTGGGAATGTAATTTCACAGTTGAGACAAGTTTGTCATAGCTGAGGCCATAAGTGCACAGTAACCCGTAAGTGCATAGTACCCCCATCCTAAAAACGTGAATGAAGGGGTTAAAACCTTTCCCCCTCATTTTCCTTCCATTTTCCTTCAAACCAGAAACCATCCCCTCTCTTTTTCTCTCATTTTTCTTCAACCCCATTCCAACCTAGCTCCCATAAATCGTTAAGGTGAGTATATCCTATAAGATCTTGTCTCCATTTTTGCCATTCTTGCACATTCTCGAAATGGGCATTTTTATTTCTCTATTTTTATCAAGTGGGGGTGCTCCCCTAATATTGTTAGGGCTATATTAGAGTTATTTAAGTGTTGATAAATTTTAATATTGAGTTTATTGGTTATTTTAGTTGACGTGGTGTCTCCCCCTACTCCCCGGAGCTCAGTTAGAGTTGACGTCAACTCTCCCTCCCCTCCAGGTGAGTGGGTTTAAACTCATAGCCTTATTTTTTGCCATTACAAGTATGTTTTATGCATGATAGTTATTAAATATGAAGCTAGAGACAAGATAAAGTGTATATTATGATTTTATATGCTTATGCAAGTTAGAGAAAATTTTGATTTATGCTAATAGTATGAAAATGAAATTTAGAAAACCATGGGACCATAATTTCTATGACATGTGTGATGAAAATATTTTATATGTTTATGAAAAGACTTATTTGCCAGAATATATGCTTTAATAAGTTGTTATTTTATTAAACATGTTTTGAGAGTTTATGATATCTTATTATTTCAAGACTTGAGATTTATAAATATGGTTTTAGACTACTCAGTTGAAATATATATATATATATATATAAATATATATATATATATATATATATATATATATTTATATATAATGTGAACAAGAGTGTGATCTAGCTTAGAATAAATTATGTATTTGATTTGAGAATATTATGGTTAAATACCCCAACATTGAAACTATGATTTTAGTATTATCAAGTGTATAGAGAAATATGTTAGTAAACATATGAATTTAGAAACTCAGTTTTATGGTACCAGGAGATACGGAATTCAGTATGATTCTTAACAACTGTCAAATACATATTCTATAGGCTTGAAATCGGAACGCCTTCAAGCGGTGAACCCTTGGGCTCGATTTTCATAGCCACAATTATGCTAAAGTCAGATTGTAGAGTTATATGAGTCCAGAACTCTAAGAGTACTAAGAATTTAGGGGCTCTTGTTCACTAGGGACTGAGCACCCACCCTTCAAACTTAAATGATTTTATAAGTATATAAATATTTTATGATTTCAATAGTAGAGTAATTATATAAAGTTTTAAACCCAAAGAAGAGCCAGAGCGGAGTTTTAGAGAAAATTATTAGTTTATGATTTAGAGATTTGACAGTAGCTATAGAGAAACAAACAGTGAGTTAACGGCTAGGAAAAATGATCGTTAACCTTGGTACCAAGTTGTCCTTAGAGGCAATCTCATAGAGCAGAAATGGAACCTAGTTAGGTGTTTGATTCAGATCGTTACGGATCCTAGAGATTAGAAAAATTCGCTATGTCATGGTTGATATGCATAGCTAGAGAATATATCGTTATACAATGCATAACAAGAGATCTATATTTCTCTATTAGCATATAGTTATTTATGTTATCAAAGGTTATCTATGATTTTAGAGATTATTTGATTCACGAGTTATTACATATATGTATGGAAAATGATTTATTACTAAAATAAGAACTTAGATATGTGTTCCTATGAATTTGTAAATGCAGAGAGAACTTTTATATAGTTATGCCTATACACATCAAATGGTTTGTGATTGCTGTATGTATATTAATTATTGTATATTCTTGGTTGTCCCATGTGGGTGATGGGTGAAAGCTCACTCACTGAGTCCACTGACTCACCACTCTCCCCTTCCTTTCATAGTTGCAGGTACAGGTGTTCTTCCACCTCCAGCTCTGTAGACTCAGTTGCTCTCAGTGGTGAGCCTTATTTTGATGCAAGGCTTATTTAGGTTTCTATTAGTTTAGAGAGCTCTAGTAGTTTTGCAGGCAGGATCCAAGTCAAGCATGTATTTTGAGATGTTATAGATAAATTCAGAGATTATGTATTTCCCTATATATTTTAGAGCTCAAGAATGTATTTTGAAATATAGACTATGCTTAGAGATTTATGTGAAAGCTAATGATAATGAATTTATGATTCAATCTTCAAATCTTAACTAGATTTCAGAGCATGACAAAAATGTTTTAGATTTATATATGTGAATATTTCAGTTTTTATAGATTTGAATATTACGTTTTAATTAGAGAAAAGGATAAGGATTTGCAAGAAAATCGCACTTAAAGTATGATATTATACTATTTTATGCATTTAGAGAGATGTCACCCAGAAGGCTTACGTGGGTATGAGACTCCTCACGTGCTGGTCATGCTCCCAAGTCGGGTCATGACATAAATAACATGTGAGAATTTAGATATTATACATAGTAAAATTATAAAATTTAATAGGTAGCAAACAGTATTTAAAAGATATTTTGCAATATATATTTTAAAACAAAGTACGTTAGTTAAAAAAACACCAAAGCATGTAAAAATAATCTTTTTGGGATAGGTGTGAGTGGGTATGTGCCTTTGAATAGAGGCTATCTTTTAGAGGATGGGAAAAACAATCTTTGTTTGACTTGCAGGATGTTCTTATAAAGGTGGTTCTTAACATGGACATCAAGTATCACGTTGTCATGAAACCATTTATTCCAAAAGCTTAACCTATTGGGTTATGGCACATTAATGGTTTTATATTTGATATGCTCTCTCACACGAATGCCTCTTTTTGGGCTCGAAGCATGGACAATGCACAGGCCCACCATAACTTATTCTGAAATTTAATTATTTTTGTTTAGAAGTAGGGGCAACAAGTATTGAACTCTAGACCACTTGGTTGTAGAGGCTCTAAAACCATGTCATGAAACCATTTGTTTTAAAAGCTTAAGCTATTGGGTTATAGCACACTAATGGTTTTATATTTAATACCCGTGATTTGGAAACACCAACAAAATGGTGTTTTCTTTGTCAAATCTTTCATCCAAGTGGTTGAAAAATGGAAGGTTGCTCATGTCACGACTTGACTTGGATCGTGACCGGCACATGAGAAATCTTATCACTATGTAAGCCTCGTGATCACTGAGTCATACTATATACATATTTTATTCGTAAAATCCATTTCAATTGTAAATCAGTTTGCATATTCAATTCACAATAATCCTAATTAGTCATTTTCCATAAATTAAATCTGAAACTGTAGCTGTATACAAAATATGCCGAGTTGCTCATTTACAAAAGAACCATGAATGCTATATCATATAAATACATAAAGGAATCAGGATAAATCAAAAAGCTATATCATGCATGTCCAAGACCCTATCCGCACTACAATTGGAGCACTCTATCAAAAGACAATCACTTCACGGCAACATGAAGCTCACCCAAACTAAAGGCTAATGCTGTTGAGGAGGACAAGCTGCAGCTGTATTTATGATAAGGAAATGGAAAAAGGGGTGAGTTTTATCTTAAAACTAAGTGAGTGGATCCTCACCCACAACCATACATGAGATAAGAAGGAAAATACATAAATAATAATGCAACATCCACAAATCATTTTCATTTATTAATAATAACTTTCAAGTCATTTATTTACTGGGAGTATAAAAGTATCTTTACTTCTCAAAAAATTAGAAAAGAGAACAGATTATCCATAAATTGTAAGGAGGTGCTCAGTCTGTAGTGAAGAAGAGCACCTAGTTGAGATCCTAACGACCTCTAGCGAACCGCATCCCTAGAGGACTGAAGTAGATAAGGATAACTTGCCATTGGCAGGCACTTGGTATATCAAAGTTAACTCACGTCTCTGTTTCTCTCAGTAATTCCCTAATCTAAAATCATACTAAATTCATAAAAATGGGGTTTTATGATTCTAGGTTCAATATCTCATGATTCTCGTAAAATAAACATAACTTTTCTCATAATCCATAATCAATTCTTATTATCATAATCAAGTCTATAATTATGAAATAACTTATAAAATATCAATTTGAATATAAGAATGGTCCCATACATTTTGGTAAAATGTAATTTCATGAGTAAATCCAGGAAAACACTTTTCTATTTCTTGCACATTTTAAATAAAATCTCATATTGTAACAAAATCCATATTCAAGTCTCTAAATACTCCATAATGCTAGAAAAAATATGATGTAATTATCAAAATAAGACCATGAGATCAAACCCATTTACCTGGAAGGATGGAATGTGAAGAACCAACACCACAGGAGCTCTGGGGGAGTAAGATGGCACCAACATCTACCATAACAACTATAAAACTCTAAATTAATCTCTAACAATCTCTAGATAACTCTAATATAGCTTTAACAACATTTGGGGAGTACCCCCACTTGATAACATTGAAAAATATCAACACCCACCCCAAGAACATAGAAGAATGGAGAGAAAGAAGACATAATCTAACAATATTTACTCACCTTGAAGCTTGAGAAAGGTAGATCTAAGTAGGGTTGAGAAAAAGTGAGTGGGAAGTGTGTTTGGAGACAACGGTTTTGAATAAATGAGGGTAGAAACTGAGTTTGGGAGTTTATAAAGGGGTGGGGGACGTTACTTAACAAAATTGCATTGTTTTACAATGTTCAAGACTCAAGGGGTACCATTATAGTGGTCTGTGATCTCTATAGCGGTTGAGTTATAAAGAAACCCCTTTTGGCCAGCACACGACCGCTATGCGATCGGCAAAGTGTATGAAATTGCCTATTAATTCTCTTGACTGCTGTAGCAGTCTTGAATCATTATAGCGGTGCAGAAACACCAGTTCAATTGCCGAATGGTCACTCATCTATTTGGGACCTTCTCGGCAGCACAGGTGGGTCCCGGGGGACCCTAAGACCGTATCGAACTTGTCTATGGACACGTGTATATGAGGTATTATAGCTTAGATGGAAGCTCACATTGTGTTCAACAACATTTGGAAAAGGTATGCACATCCAAAGGTTGAGATGGTGGTATGGTTTGCTCTACTTGGGAAGCTAAAAACAAAGGACAGGCTATTTCAAATGAAAATTATACATGAAGATAACCTTAGGTGTATGCTATGTGAAAAAGATATTGAATCCAACTGAAACTTGTTCTTGGATTGCCCTTTTGCGTGGAAGGTATGTTGCTTATGTTTGAATTGGAGGAATCTATCTTGGGTTGTCCTTGATAATCTAACCAATATGTGGGAGGCATGGTCTTGTGAAGGCCTCAAAAGGATTAAGAGTAACTTGTGGATGTCTTTATTTTTTGTTATAGTGTTGTCACTATGGAAATTTAGGAATAGAATTGTGTTTAAAAAAGGTATGGGTAGATGGGAGAACTTTATATTCTTACTAAAATATAGATGGAGGAGTTGGGCTATGGAGAAATGGCACCACAATGTTCCTGATCCAAAGATATATATATTTTTTTTTTTCAGGAAACATAAGTGTTGGGGCTGTCAAAATTAAGGACCTGTTGTTTATAGCGGAATTTGACACTTACCTGTTTTTTTATATTTGGATGACAGCTTTTGCTTTTCAAGATCTCGAGTCAGGAAGCGAAAAGCTACTCCTTTTGGGTTCTTCACCAAAAGAATTGAGTGTCAAACTATTTTTTATGTAATAAGGATGAAATGGAATGCAATGTGCAATGTGATTTGTGTTGTGATTGTGTGGATGTTATATTTGACAGATTAAGGTGAAAGAAGAAGAACTTGTAGAATGTGAATTGATTGACAATTTTAAATGAGTACAGAAACTATAAAGAAATTAAAGACACTCTAATCCTAAGAAGCAAGAAAATAGGTTAAGAACAATTACCCAGTGAACTCAGGACTCTATTATGTCATTGGAGATGTGTTAAGAGTGAATGCATGAGTAAAAATTCCAACCCTTTGCTACAAGACCAATATTTTTAGACAATCTAGGACTGTAAGATCTTGACACTTGTCTTTGGCTGCTTCTGGATGTTGTCCACATGTCTTTGACAATTATTTTCTTTGTCATGCGCCTTTGTCTTCGGACAATTACCACTTTGTCGCATCTTTACAAGGCTTCTGTCAGTAACTGCTGGAAACTTCTATTAACCATGACGCGACCAACGTCTGTTTCCTACTGATCAGTGTGACGATCTCCTTAAGATCTTTAAAATTTTCTAAATCCTGAATGACAAACTCTAACTTCGATTTGTCGAACTCTAACTTTGACAGACAAAGTCCCACTTCGACTTGTCGAACATTAGTATCAGAATTTTGTCATTATTGGCTTACATGTTTGGAGATTCAACTTTATCTCAAATGACAAACATACACTTCGACATTTTGACTATCAAATTTGTGATTTCGTCAAAAAGAAAAAAGTCATTATGACAGTTTCCTTAAAACCTTCAAAAATTTTCTAAGTCTTCAAGTGACAAACTTTAACTTCAACTTGTCAAAAGTCGAATATAAAAACTTTATCAATGTTGACTTGCCAACTTGGATGTTCAGACTATCATAAATAGCCTCCATGAGTTTCGACATGTTGCTTGACAAATCAGAGGCTTTGTCAATTTTACACAGTTTTGTCGGTTCAGACATGCCAAACTCTTGACTAATATTTAAGCTGTCCAAGGTCAAATGCCAGTTCGATAATCTAGCACTTAATAAAATTTGGTGCCAAAAACCTGTCTAAGAATATAAGGTGTGTGGGGGAAGGTCTCTCATACTGAAGTTGGTGCTCACTAGAAATTCGATTGTTGGTTCTTTGTGGACTTTATTGTGGAGAGAGATCTTTATGCTATTGGTGGGTTGGTTACAAGTGATATTTGAAAGCAGAGGTGCTACTTTGATGATTTTTTTAAGGCAAACTCCAAATCTGAGGGTGAGATTCAGGGGCTGAGTGAGGTAATATCCTTTGTGGTTGAGGAAGCAGGTATATTAGAATTTGATCTTGTGATTATTTCAAAATCAAAACTACCGCTGGACTTCATAAGGATAAAAGAATTATGGGAATTGAGAGTTGAAGTTTGAGTAGAACATTTTTTTCAGGCCTTTTGAAGGCATGAGGTATTTCTCTTTCAAATTCAACCCCTGGCTTATGAAGAGATGAGGCTTATGGTGGCTGAGTATGAAAATAATTTATTCTCAAAGGAAGATTGTTTGGTGGTAATCTAAGTAATGTGATGTAAGTCAGAAAGTCGAGGAGTAAATCGGTGAGCAGTGCTCATAGTGTCAAATGCTACATTTGTTTTAGTTTCATTGCCTAAGTTTCTAGGTCTAGTTGTTCTATGTAACATTTCTTAGGTCTCCTTGCTAGACCGATCATGTTGAAGTTGAACTATCTAAAAAAAAATCATGTAAAAATATATTAATTAAACTATAGGATCAAATGGATCAAAATCAATTTTTGACTTACCTGCTACTTTCTTTTTCAGTTTGAAGTTTTCTTTCTTTCTTTTGGCAATCAACTTTTCAATTTTCTATGTTTCATATGTCACACCTACTATTCGATCAAACATAGCACTACACCTTGGGCATAAGGAGACATTTCAACCATTGTCTTTCTATTTGATCAAAAAAGTTAGAAGATCTTTCTATGCTTTTGGGTAAATTATCTATTTTACAACCCCAAAGAAGTTGAGCTCAAAGTCAAGTCGAAACTTCTTCTCAGCATCAAGATCAGACATCTCCAATCCAGCAACATTGATATCCATGAAAGTTCATTCGACAAGACTGGAATTGACTTGGAAGGGATTAGTGTCCACTTTCATGGGCTTTTATTTTCCTTCGAATGTCAAATGCGCTTCATTGATTGCCTTCTGAATTAGGTCCCTAAAACGAACACAACTGTTAGTAGCATGTCGAGTCGATTAATGAAATTTACAAAACTTTTGTCCTTACAACTCTAAAATTGAAGGAATTTTCTTCCCTTCAGGAACAATAATTTGTTTATTTTTTAAAAGTACATCAAATATCTATTCAGCCTTAGTAATGTCAAAAGAATAAAATTTTGACGTTGGCATTTTTCCTTTATTTCTTGCTGGCCTTAAGGATTGACAAACACATGTTGGTCTGGTTTCAATTCGGCCACATTGACTTGTCACTACTACCATCGACTTTGTCATCTAACTGGTCGAATTTGACATAAGCAATTTTTTTTTTATGATGAAGTGTTTTCTTTTTTATTCTTTCCTTCTCTCTCTTTAATCGCTCTATTTGACGCACTTTCTCTGTCAATTGGCCAAGATGTATAAACTGCAAATTAATAAGTTTTTTCCTTATGTCATAGTCTAAACCATTAATGGCCATTTTGACAACTTCAGGCTCTATCACAGGGGTAAAACAGTGATTTCTCGCATTCCTGAATCTAGCCAAATAGTCATGGACAGTTTCCCCAAGGAAACATCGAATAGTGAACAAATCAATCAAGCTAACCTTAGTTTCGCCTCGAAAAAAACTGATTATAAAAACTGCTTTCTTATTGAACCATATTAAAATGGAATTGGGTATCATATTTGAAAACCAAGTGAAAGCATTTTTTTTAAGGAAAGACGGAAAAAAAAATGCATCTTTAAATGCTTATTTGATCCCATTTCCCCTATCTCAATTATATATCAAGCGATGTGCTCGACTGTCGATTCCCCACTCTTAGCAGAGAATTTTGTCAAAGATTTGGCGATTTTCCAACCCCTAGGCACTTCAACCTATTGAACATAGACACAAAACGGGGTTGGTTGGCAAAGCCAATGCTGAAGCCGAATTTGTTCAAAATATTTTCAAGTGCAAGCATAATAATGTTTTGATTTTGCTAAAATACATTTTGTTGCCGAACCCTTTGAATTTCATTGTCAGAATCTTGTCCTTGGTAGACAAGGCTGACAGTTGAGTTGGCATTGTCATTTTCATTTGGAAGAGGGTTATTAATTTTCGTCATAGGGGTAATGTAACACCCTAATATTTAACTCAACACGCCTAGGACGTATTATAGTTAATTATTAGTTATTACTCTTTTATCTCATCTTTTAATCAAAATACGTAGCGGAAAATAGGTAAATTATTTTTTTGAAATATAAAACAAAAACGTGAGCTGCACGTGCTAACATAAATCGAGCATTTAAACGCAAAAATAGCGTAAATAGAATAAGCAAGTCATACCCATATCTAGCAGCACACCATTCTTTGAACATGAAACACAACTTCATTATATAACATAGTTAGAATACAACAGGAGCAAGGCCACACCCTTATATAATGGGTTGAGCTTTCAATACATGGAAATAGAAGAAAGAAAGTACAGGAAAGTAGTAAAATACTTGGAAAGCAGGAAAGTACATGAAATGTCGAAATCAAAGCCAGCTGCATCTCTCACACACTAACTCCGCGAGTGCTAAACTAAAGATACTACATGAAAGGGGATCCTTATGACAGCTCGGGCACTCAAACAAGCTACTCCAACAAGGTCTATTGGCGGCGCTGATCCTCAGGTGATGGGGGGTATATACCCAATGAACTGTGAGAGCTCCTCAAGTGTGTGTAGACGAAACGGAGGATGGACATGGCCTCTACGGCATGGACCCATCTCCAGTCGCCGAGCTAGTCGGGGCTGAGTCACTGTGTCCTCGCTGCCTCTGCCGACATCCATGGGCATCATCGGGGCAGAACCCTCCGAGTATATGTGAGTAGGGGAGTCCTCGAATGGATCGGTCTCTGATCGTCTCAAGCGGGGAGCATACTCGGGGTATTTGTGTACGGTCGAGGCGGATGGGTGAGCACGACGAGTCTGCTCATCGCGGGGGCGGGTGCGCTTGAAGATCAGATCATCGCTATAAGGAGAAGTGGGAGTGAATCTGAAGCTGGACACTGGGTATGCAAAAGGACATCCCATGTACGCAAAAATACGCACGACGCATTGACCCTCAAAGTGGTAGGAACGGTGGTCCGGGTTGTAATGCATCTCCCAAACTAGCGTGTCAACAAAAATCACGAACGACGCCATCAGCCTCTGAAGACATAACGGAAAGAAAGAGAGGGAGTGAGTGAGAATCTTACTAAAGAATCTTAGTAGGGTAATCTCCTATCTAAGTGACATCGTCAACGTCCTCAGGAATCTTGGGTTTTATTTTAAAAAGGTGAACATGTATAAAGTTCATTATTAGGTTTTAAATATAATTGTCCAAGGTTCGTTCATTTTAGATTGAATCTTAATGTCGTGTATCCAACATAGCAAAGCATGAATGCATGGTAATACATTATGCAAGTAATCAATAGAACACAACATCAAGAAACATCAATATATAAGTGGCATAAAGTAGCACATAACTTCTCATGTAAAACTTTCTCTTTTTTCTTAACTGTGTGACATTAAAACAGCATACTTTGTTTCAAGGAGCCACCCTAAAACATCTATGAGTTATGAGCTCATAACTAGTCGTCACTAGTTCTTATCCTATGATAAGCATAAACACAATAATCCTAACTTCTGGAGTACAGGCTATAGGGCATAAGGATCACTTATCATAACCTTTAATTCAGGGAGTCCATAGGAAACATTTAGCATCGTACATCATTTACTTTTACTTACTTTATTTTATTTTTTGTCTCAATCACCAACATTTACTTTTGTATCTCGACCGTAATCATTTAATTCTCTACCTATATCCCAAACATTTCCTTTGTCTTGATCCAAATCATTTACATTTCTGTCTCGATCAAATAATTTATTTTTTTGTGGTTATTGCATCATTTAATTTTCAGCAATTATCATATCATTTACTTTTCTATAATTGTCATATCATTTATTTTTCTGTAGTTATCACATCATTTATTTTTCTGTAATTATCACATCATTTAATTTTCAGCAATTATCACATCATTTACTTGTCCTCAATTATCACACAATTTACTTTTCAGCATTATCACATCATTTATTTTTTACAATTATCACATGATTTATTTTCAGTAATTATCATATCATTTACTTTTCCTCAATTATAACACAATTTACTTTTCAGCATTATCACATCATTTATTTTCGCAGTTATCACATTATTTATTTTTAGCAATTATCACATCATTTACTTTTCCTCGATTATCACACAATTTACTTTTCAACATTATCACATCATTTATTTTTCACAGTTATCACATGATTTATTTTTAGTAATTATCACATCATTTACTTTCAGTACCGTCAACTTAGTTTCACATATTTTCAGCACTATCATTACTTTCACATACTTTTAGCACTGTCAATTTAATTTCATATACTTTCAGCACTGTCATTTACTTTCACATACTTTTAGCACTATCAATTTAATTTCACATACTTTCAGCATTGTCAATTTACTTTCACATACTTTCAGCACTGTTAATCATTTACTTTTACATACTTTCAGCACTGTCAATTAACTTTCACATCAATTTTACTTTCACATACTTTCAGCACTATCAGTTTTTACTTTCATATACTTTCAGCACTATTAAGCATTTGCTTTCAAGTAATTTCAGCACTGTCAAATATTTAATTTCACATGCTTTCAGCATTGTCATATACTTTTATGCCTTCACTTTTCACATACTTTCACAGGTAGGTTGAAACAAAAATATGTGTTCATATCTTTACTAGTTTCTTACAATGGAAATATAAAAAACTATCTTTTTAATATTATCTGAGTAAGAAACAAGTAAAGAGGGGCAACTGTGAACACCATATTTTTGTCTTCAATTTACTTATTTATTTATTTTTTATTTTATTCTTTTCCTTTTCCTTTTTGTGTGCACACTTGAAATTTGAATTTAACCTCTAGCTGACTCAACAACAAAATAAAATCATATCAAAATCTCAACTGGCTCAATAAAAATTAGATCAAAATCTTAACTGACTCAACCCTAATTGACTCCCAAAATCTCTCTGCTTTGCTCTCTCTATATAATAATTAACCACAAAAAAATGAGATATACTCATTCATTCACCATTCCCTTGCTTGGCTTCCATTACCACTGTCACAATTTCTCCCCAAAAACCAAATCACAGTCATTCACTGTCTCACAATATTCATATAATCACCTTTATCCATTCACCATCATCATCATCATTAGAAAACCCATTTTCATCACCATCATCAAATTTCGATCTTTGATTCTATTTCTCACATAACAGGCACCATTCCATCTTATAGATATCAAATTTACACTAACCAACCTATCATCACCACCATAAACATTGCATACCTTTTGTCTTCCCTATGAGTCCACCAGTCTTGGTCATAAAGCCACCATTGCCACGGTGGTCGTTCCTCACACTACCCCTTGTGCCATTACTTCCTCATAATCTTCGTTCTTATTTGCTTCACTTAACATTAAATTGTAGTGAACCATGTTTGATTTCCTCTTCAGGTTTTAGTCTTATTTTATTTCTCTTATTCTTTTTTTTTTTGTTTGGTTAGGTACATTTCCTATTTTTCTAATTTTTCCTAAATTTTGTTTAGTCTTATTTTATTTCCTTTATTCTTTGTTTTTTTTGTCAAGCCCATCTCCCTTTTTTCCTTTTTTACTAAATTTTTTTTAGTCACTCTTTTAGACTTTTAAGAATTAGTGCTAACTTAAATCCTATGAAAAAAAATAGATTTCTCTTTTAAATAATTTGTCAATCCAAATTCTTTTCATAAATAAAATCAGCCAACATATTTTTATTTTTAATTTCTTAATTAAAATATGTTAACACACACTTATTTTCTACAAGAACAACATAGCTTTGAATTCCTCATTGCACCAGAAGATACATTGGCATAGTCTACAACTATCAAGTCAAAATTAATTTTTCTTCAAATTTTGTTCTATCTTTTTTTTTGTCATTTACTCATTTATTTATTTGTATATGATTGTTACATGTTTTGGGGGGAAAATAAATATTATTGAGTTATAAATTAATTTGCATAATAACCTTAGGGTAATCATATTTATACGGATGTATTAGGGGTGTAGTGAAATTAAATTTTCACTCTTCCTTAGTCATAATTAAACTCCCGAACTCAAATCTTTATAAAAAAGATCAGTTTTACAAATCAAAAGGTTTTCTAATTTTAGTCAGAATTAAAACTGGTGGCGACTCCATTTTTAAATTTATTTCTTTTAGGAATAAATTCTTGTTGTCATTTTGTTATAACGCCCTCCAAGTATGTTGTATCAATAGGTTAAATCTAACTAAGCCAAATATAGCCTAGACCACAGATTTTAAACTCGACCCGATGCTCGACTCGACTAAGGCACCAAGTCATTGGGTCACTGGTTCAACCAGTGGGTTATGATTAAATTGGATATCATTAAAGAAATATAAAAATTGTATAATCCAAAAGCATGTTATTAAACTCGACCCAATGCTCGACTCAACTAAGGCACCAAGTCATTGGGTCACTGGTTCAACCAGTGGGTTATGATTAAATTGGATATCATTAAAGAAATATAAAAATTGTATAATCCAAAAGCATGTTACATACCTTAATGATGAATATATAATATATGAATATCAATAGTATTATATATAGGTCATAACGTGTATACCTTAGTGTTGAATACACAAATACTATATTAGTGATGCCATGATAACATTCCTTCACCTCCATTTATACCCAAAATTATAAATGAATGAATGAAAGAAAGAAAGACCAAGAGAAGAAGAAAAAGAATGAAACTTACAATGTTCTCAATAATGAAGTTAGGTTGTCTTGAGGAGTTTGTAAGGGAACGCAAGGATCTAGTAAAGGCAACAACCAAATGTACATGAAGGATCAGCAAAGGAAGCAGTTGGACATCAAAGCAATTTGTAAAAGGAGGATCACCTGCTGGTCCATTATAGCCACCGGTTCCATATCATAGGATAGGTTCTTGTCTATCTAAACTGTTTGAGGAGCAAGTGTATGAGATGGGCTAGAAATTTACTTGCACAACATGGACATGTGATGAATTACAGGGTGTATAAATAATTTGGGGTGGATGTGCTATGTGACAGGCTGTAGTACCAATTCTGTCTAGGATCTCAAAAGGACCAATGTATTGAGGGCTAAGGTTCTCTTTTTTTTTTTTTTCCCCAAACTCATTTCTCCTTTCAAGCGCGCGCACACACACACATCCCCCTCACATGATGAGATTTTGTTTTCTTTTAGCCACCAACATAAGCAGGCATTGGGATTTAGATTTAAGCATTCTTTATACTGCTCTTTGCATGCAATAACACCTCATTCACGACTAATCTAACTTCATTTCTCAAATTAGACAGGTCAAATACCAATTTGAAAATTAAATTTTAAGTTTTTCGCCAATCATAACCTTATGCAATTTCCTGTTTAAATCATAGAAATATTTACACAACGAAGTAACATCCATCACGCATGATCTTTGTCATGTGAATCAAATGAAACCTACCCTAGAATGCTCGCTGCGCAAAGTATTTTTCACCAGCCAACAACCAAATAAAAAAAATGAAAAAATTAAATGTTTATGCTTCAACCTTCAAGTAGTATACATATAAGTATTTAACCATCCAAGGCACACTTGGATAATTAGTAGTTGTAACTAGGTTTATCTGACACAAGCAATGTAAGACATTATGGGGTCATCACAGTATTTTTTACATATATGGAACAAAATTTAGGTTTATTCAACAATTATTAACCTATTTCCCTCATAGAACATTTGCTTTCTCCTAATTGCACAAACAAATTTTAAATAACCCAAGCAATAAAACAAACAGTGCAATACCGGTCAGCAAAAAATCATAATGCAACCAACTAACTAGAAACTCAATGAATACTATACGTAAGAAGCAAGTCACCATGCTACATGTAAAGTTTATTCCTAATGCAAATTAATATACTGCAATGATTTATTTATTTTGGGTAATGCTATAAGGTGTTTGCAGACTCTATGGTTGTGGAACTAATCTCTGCTTGGGCATCAATTAGATCCTGGCCGCAAGGTGCTTCTAATGCTTTTCGAACCTTTGCATTGGAACCAAAGTTCACCCAGACAAGCTTTGCGGTTACAATTTTTTTTTTTCAGTCCTTCTAGGGGCATCATTCATACGGTAAAGATCGTCTTCTGGTCCTCTCTGTATTGTCAATTCTAAGTGAGTATTTCAGCAATATGAATTGGAATAGACAGGCATTGGTACATATGAAGCCTAATTAAGAATTTTATTTTTTTTTAACATATGACTCGAAAAAGGGAAAAAAAAATGCAAAGTGTACCTTAACTCAACTATTACATCATTTCTGTATTTTACATAGTATTGACAGATTTTATTTTCTTTAAAAAAACACTTCAGAAAATGACATGTGCCTAGTTACGCAACAGACAGTGTCTTTGAAAAGGCTTATTATTATTTCAAGATAGTTTATAGCCAAAAGCTTTCTCAAACAGCTATTCCATTCCAAAGTAAGGAAACAAACATTCACAACAAGCAACTGTCTGTATTTCCCTGCACATCCAGATTATATGACAAACAAAAATCTCTACCCTTCAGAAATAGACAACACGACGTACTAAAAGCAGTCAAACAGAAACGATGTTTTCTCACAGCCAGGTGAAGTCTTTATGGCCTTATCAATCATGCACGACTCTATAGTGTCACACCAAAGTACACGACATCATCATTCATGACAAGTTTAAACTAAAAAGTTAAAGAGCACATGGTGAGAACTTTTATCAAAATGCATAGCTAATCAAGCACAAAAACAGCATACAAGAAAATTCTACATGATTAAAGCGTAGCCAAACATTCATGAGCAGGTGAATTTGTGATAATCGAGAAAAGAACCAGAAAAAAATATTTTAAATGGGTTCACCCATGGACTTTAAGTGGTTAGACCACCATAGATGCTCTCAAATTCTTTTTCTTTCTCTTCCCTTCTCGTGTACGGGACATCTCCTTTCCCCTCTTCTCTTTTCTTTCTTCTTTTCTTTCTTTGTTCTCTTCTCCCTCCTCTATTCCCTCTCCCTCTCTCTCCATGCACCACCACCACCACCTCATCAACCATTGCCACCGCCATCATGATGCCACCAATGACTGCGCCTCCCTTCTCCCTACATTCTCGTCTCTCTCTCTCTCTTCTCTATGTGTTCGCGGTTTCTCTCTCTAGAGAGAGGAAACTGCTGCAAATTCAAGGATGGAGGTGGTGCTTTTCATTTTCATCCTTTTGGCATTGTAGGTAAGCCTCTATGCCTCTCTATTAATCTAATTGTGCTCCTTATAAATTATTATGGAGGATTTGGGGTTTTTTAGAACCCTAGGTTTAAAATAATTGGGGATTTTGAAATTTTGAGCTAATTTGTGTAAATTGGTGATATTTTTAGCTCTCATATATTGTATTTATCTTGTTCTTAGAGTTATACAGCGAATGAGCATCAACCGTTGGATTGGTGGCACTTGAGAGTCGGTCTTCGGTTCTTTGGAACCAGTTTATGAGTAGATAGTATATCTATAGTTTGCTTTTTGCATAGTAAATTTTAATTATGAATATATATGCTATTAACGTGTTTTATATTTTTTGCTTAGTGGATGTTATTTATAAATAGTCATAGATTTAGTGGATAAATTATAAATTGGAATTGAAAATTGTTTATGAAATGAAGTGTAAAGGTTTTAACGTTCTCATGTTTGGTTATAAGATATTATATATGTATTTAAATTACGTTAAGTTGTGGAGTCATTATTAGACTTTGATTTGGGAAGCAAGATAAACGAAGAATGTAAAAGAAAGGAGTTCTTAATTTGATGAAACATATTCTTTCATGTTTTATTATGAAACTCTGTATGCGAATGATTGCATTTTTTTATAACTGTTATGTCTATAATTATGATAGTGAAACAGGAACTCTGAAAATATAAGATTGAATTTTAGATTTGTAAATTGAGTTTGATAAAAGCTTACTTAAGAAAACCATGATGGGTTCTAAGATGGAATTACCGCTAGCCATAGCGAAGAGAATTAATGGCAATACTGCTCACCATAGCGAAGAGAAGTAATAGCAACACCGCTTGCCATAGTGAAGAGATATAATGGCAATACCACTCGCCATATCGAAGAAATATAATGGCATTACCGCTTGCCGTAGCGAAGAGATGTAACGGCCTATGTGCACATAGTTTCTTTTAATGAGATAAAGTTTGAAAAGACCTTATTTGAGAAAGAATAAACCTTGTGATTTATGGGTTGAGATTACTCCCCAAATAAGATTTATGCTTCTTATGTAACCCTCATGAGTATTTGAGTATTTGATTATGAGGTTAATTTTATGTGAGAATAATGAATTGGAGAAAATGTGATAAAGGGAATTTAGTAATTTTTGAGAGTTTGCTTGGAAATAAAATTTCGAAGAATACATATATGTTATTTTGTTTATATTATTTTTTGCTTGTATCTAGTAAATTATAGATATCCTATCTCTCACTGAGTTGCAAAACTTACCCCATTGCCCTTCATTTTTTTTTAGATACAGGTGCTAGTACTAGTTTTGTTCTTCCAGTTTAGCTGTTAATCGATGCTAAAATGGTAAGCCTTCTTGAGAAGGCAGCCTTTGACCACCGAGATCCTTTTTTTAAAATAGTATCTTTTAGTATGCCAGTTGCTCCATATGTCACAGGTAGGGTCCTTGGACTTAGATTATTCTTGTGTTTGATATTCTATTGCTTAACTATATATATTATGTTATAGAAAGGATATATATATAAACTTAATTTGGTATTAAGGTTGGATTGTTAAATCTGGATTATGGTTAATACATATTGGTATATACTGAGATATTGTTATATTCTGGAAGGGCACATTCTAAGAATGCTTAATGCCTAAGTACTGTGGTTTTATTTGGGAATGTTGCAGGTTGAATTTTTGTTTGGGGAATGTCCGAGAAATAGAGGAAACTCTATCCATTTTCCTAGGAAATTGTGTATTAAGGCTTGCTGGGGGAAGGTGTTCCTTATGCGCCGGTCATGGCCTAAGTTAGGTCGTGACAGAATTACTTTCTAATTCTTCATCAACTAGTAGAATACCAAAGGAAACTTATCATTCAATTCGAAGGGGTCTTGGCCAAAATAGACATGAATAGGAAAAGAGACATATTCCACTATTCCACCCTTTGCTAATATGACCACCTTATTTCAATGAAATTATAAATGATTCCTAACTCGACCGTATTGTTTATTTTATTTATTTATTTATTTTAAAGTAAAAACATTGACATAGTTAACTTAGCACTCACACCTTAGTGGGTTATTTGATTAGATAATAATATAAACAAATAAGTAGCCTTTACTTGACTTTATTCCTTCCACCAGCTCCAACCTTTTATCCCAAGCATTCCCATTAGTAGCAATAATTACTCCTTCCCTTCCAACTTTCTTTATCATGCTTGCAATGAACAATGTCCTGCTTCCCTTTCCAAATATATTACCACCATACTAATCTTACAAATAATAAGTGGCCCGCCAAAAATGCAATGATTCTAGATACTAATTGAATAAATGTATTTAAATGGTCACTGTTAAAGTTATTCCAATTCACTCTAGTGCTTTATAGAAGAGTCGCATGAAACATATTCAGAAAAGCTAAACCACAACTAATATAAATTAGGAATGAAATTTAAAAAACAATCCAGTTCATAATATATGCATTGCATAACAATATATTCTCTATCTATGCATAACAATATATTCTCTATCTATGTATGTCAACCATGGCATAATGAATTTTCTGATCTCTAGGATCCCTCAAGGATCTGAATTGGACACTTAACTAGGTTCCATCTCTGCTCTGTGAGATTGCCCCTAAGGTCAACTTGATACCAAGGTTAACGATCATTTTTCGTAATCATAAACTCACTGTTTATTTCTCTATAGCTACCGTATAGTCTCTAAATCATAAAAACTAATTATTTCTCTAAAATTCTATGTTGGGCTCTACTCTAGAGTTAATGCTCAATCATATATAAATATTTTGCTCTTGAAATCGCAAAATCTCTAATGTATATAAAATCATAACCATGCTTTAACTCTTTATAAAAACCTTTAAATATGTAAACTCTTGAAACTTTGGACTCATATAACTCTAATAATTTGACTTTAGCATAATTGTGGCTATGAAATCATGCCTAAGGGATCACCATTTGCAGGCACCATGACTTCCATAGCCCACAGAATATGTATCTGGCAATTGCTATGAGTCATACTGAATTCCATACATTCTGAGTATCATAAAAAACTAAATATTTACATCTCCATAATCACAATAACTCTAAAACCATAATGACATATTTATTTCAAAGCTAAATCATACTTTGCTCTATATATTTCCATAACAACTCTTCTTGATATTCTAAAAGTCTTTTGATATCTCTTGAAAACGTGGCAATATCATAAAGCCATAAAATGTATTGACAACTTTAGTAAGCTTCGCTAAATCACATAATTTCCAATAAATCTCTTTTTGAGCACATAAAAACATTCTCATCACATATAGCATAGCAATCATGGTCCCATGGTTTTCTAAAAACACAATTTTCATGCTATTGTCATAAATCATAAATTTTTCTGGCTTAACATACTCATATAAAATCATATTCTATATTTTTTCCATC
Source organism: Dalbergia cultrata (assembly GCA_031216105.1). Classification (NCBI taxonomy): domain Eukaryota; kingdom Viridiplantae; phylum Streptophyta; class Magnoliopsida; order Fabales; family Fabaceae; genus Dalbergia; species Dalbergia cultrata. The sequence continues at coordinate 39,698,856 of CM062350.1, forward strand.
TTAAATTCCATATTGAACAATCATAATGCAAGAAACATATTTATAATGATGAAACAAAGGCTATGAGATCAAACTCACTTACTTTGAGAGGGCGAACATGTAATACTCTAGATATACTATTACCTAGAAAAGTGCAGAGTAGCACACGTGTCCTTAGATAAATCCGGGTCCTAAATTTTACTAAGTTTGAGACTCTACACGTCATTGGAGGGCTATATGATAGAGCCATATTTTTGTGATCAAAAGTCTCGGTAATGGTTCCTAAGAGGAAAATAAGTTTAGGGATGATTTTTAACAAATTTTATAAAACCTTTAAATAATTCATTTTAAGTCCTCAAGTTTGAAAAATCGTAAGAATTTCCGGATTTGAACTAAAACCCAAAATTTAGATTTTGATTTGTTAGGATTTTGATTTTTTAGATATTTTATTTGAATCCAAATGGGGGGTATTTCTTTATTTACATTTATGTTTTAAAGTTAATGGAGAGTAAAATAAATGAGGACATGAGTAAAATAAATGAAGTTAATGGAAAGTAAAATAAATGAGGACATGAATAAAATAAATGAGGACATTAACTTAAATGTAAATAAGTGAGTATTGAGATAGTGCAGTTCAATACATACCAGTATCCATTCCTGAAGACACTAGAACACCTCTCTGGAGACCGCCCCAGTAGTCACATGACCGCCCAGGTGGTAAACAGAGCCCTGAAGATACCAGAACACCTTCTTGGAGATTGCCCCAATGGTCAATAGGGAGTGACTCGGTGTGGCAGTTGGACTGGGGACCGCCCAGGCGGTCATTATGACCGCCTCAGCGGTTATCAGATCATTAAAAACCCATGTTTGAGGTCCAGAACCTTCATTTTGGCCAAAACACACTCCTCCCCCCTTAGAAACCCGAAAACTCTCATCTCTAACCCCTCTCTCTTCCATTTTTCATCAATCAAACATCAATCTTTCACTTCCAAGGCTTAAAGGTAAGAGATTCTACTAGTTTTGCTTCCTGTTTCCCCTGTTCTTCTCTTGTTCTTAGGTTTAGATCTTGGGTTTCTCTTTATTATGAGGTCATAGTGTTCTTCCACCATTGATAGGATTAGAATAGAGTTATTCTGAGATTGATCTAGGATTTATTGTTTTACTGGTAGATAGTGGTACTGTTCCTACCTCCCAAGGTCCTATTGGTGTCCCTCCTGTTCATTCTACCACTCCAGGTGAGGCGGTTCAAACCTGTAATCTCTATGTTGTGCATTAGAGCTATTTGTATGAAAATATGATTTATATGATGATTTTAGAGAATTCTATGGAAGGATTAGAGGTTTTGTTGATTATTCAAGCTTTTAAGAATGTGGTTTTCAAATGGCATGAACTATAAATTTTGTTATGAAAACCATGGGACCATTGTTGTTGACATGAGAATACGAACACTTGATTTATGATTTTTGAATATTGAAAGCTACTATCTTGACCTGATGATTTCTAATATATAGGATACTGTTATTTGAGAAAGCTTGAAACCCTAGGATAGGAGACTTTGTGTAATGTTGTAAACTGATTGTTTTGAAACCAAGAACTACTGAGAGAAACAGAGCTGTAAGTTAACGACAGCTATACCGTTAACCTTGGTATACCAAGGCCCGCCAGGGGCAGGCTTACTAGTAGCTAGATCAGTCCGCTAAGGATGCGGTTTGCTAGGGCCGTTAAGATGTTAGTTATGGGGTTATGTTCGCCAGGGACTGAGCACCACCTCACAGTTCATGATAGTCTGTTCTCTTTTGTAGTATCTTAAGATTATTATAGTTTTGTTTTGTGTATCTGGTAAATTTGTGGTTTCTACCTATTATGTAAAATAAATATAAATGTTTTACAACTGTGCATTATGTATCCTTTCTCTTGTCCCATGAAGGGGGTTTCAGGTGAGAATTCACTCACTGAGTTTGTGTATAAAAACTCACCCCCTCTCTTTTCCTCCTATTTACAGAAATAGCAGCTGCTGCGGGTACTTCCCAACCTTCTACCTCCCAGCAGTAATGGAGAATCAGGTGGTGAGCTTCACTTGAGTGAAGCATTCTTAATTAACTTAGAGTGCTCCAGTGTTATTGCTGCAGGCAGGAGTCCTTATTTATATAGAGCTCATTTTGCATTTTACATATTTAATCATATTATGGTTTGTATTTAATGAAACTGGTTGTTTCTGGACAAACTGGACAAAAGTAATTGATTTGTATATTTGTATTTTATGTATGGATTTTGCTATGATTTCAGACTTTTGATATTAATGATGAGATTTTAGTCATTAATATCTTGATTTCAGAAACAAATGATTTATATGTAGAAATGAGATTTTGTTTTATATGGATTTTCTTGTCTTAAATATGCATATATAGAGTAATATACAGGTCATGAGGCTTACGTGGGGATGAGATTCCTCACATGCCGGTCACGTGCCCAAATCAGGTCATGACAGAACAAGAGGGAACAACTCCGGTAAAATTTTGGGGAGGAGGAATGGCACCAATATCTGTCATTTCAACCATTAAACACATGAATCCTCTATGGGTATCCCTAGATTACTGTAACACAGCTCTAACAATATTAGGGGAGCACCTCCACTTGACAATAATGGATAAATTACTTCTATTTGGATTCAAATAAAATATTAAAAAAATCAAAATCCCAACCAATCAAAATTCAAATTTTGGGTTTTAGTTCAAATATGGGAATTCTTACGATTTTCTAAACTTGAGGGCTAAAAGTGAACCGTCTAAAGGTTTCCTAAAATTCATTAAAAATCACTCTTTAACTTCTTTTTCTTTGGAGAGCAATTACCGGGACTTTTGATCCCAAGACGGTGGCTCTATCATATAGCCCTCCAAAGAGGTATATGATCCAGACTTAGTGAAATTCAGGACCCGGTAACATGGGTGGGTTCCAGGGGATCGTAAGGCTACACAGAACTTGTCTACTAATACGTGTATATCAGGTTTTACAAGTAATAACTAAAAGTATGGTCGTGAGCTTAAATCCACTTACCGTTAGTAGACAGGCATGTGCTTCCACAGGCAACTTGAGGATTAGCATGGATAATTGCCAAACATTATAATAGAAACATAAATAATTTGACATTGTGGCAAGAACTAAATTTGGAAAGTTAGGGAGGAAAGATATTGTGAGAAAACTCATAAACCAGATAAAAAAGGAAGAAAATAGCTAAACTCATAACCCATATAAGAATAGGGATGAGAGCATTTACCGAAAGAGATTAATTGGAGAAAAATAAAAGAAATCACATTTTTCTTCGTAGGAAAGAAAATTCTTGGGCAGCTATGGATCTTAAAAGATTGTTTGGGAGTGTTATAATGTACCCAATATATAGTAGAGGTATAAAAAGATATAATCCCATGCAGCTCTGTTCCGTATCCACTCTGATCTAGCGTCGTAAGAGAGGTGAATGCCTTGACTATGTTGAATGAGTAATATCAACTATATATATAAGAGGGGCTTCTGGACTTCCACCGAAAAAGCATAAAAAAATCCTAACAACTTTACAAAATTAACCAACCAAATAGATTTGCATTCAAGACATAGATGACTAATTCAAACTAGCAAAGGTGCCGTGATAATAATTATAGCACATTACTTTTGCCTTGATAAAAGATGTTCTATATATAATATGCGATTTTATTTTTTATATATACACACACACATGCACATATACATTTAGTAAAGGTGCAACGTCAATTGTTAATCTAGAATAATAATAATAATAATAATAATAATTCACATAGCAATAAATATTGTATTTATATTATACTAAGGCACCAGCCTGGAAAAACACATGACTGTCGTAGTGGTCTAGGACCACCATAACGATCGAGAGAGACCTCAAGCCATCCAAACCCATGCACCTGACTACTTAGCGGTGTCAGAAACACACGTTCTACATAAAAGGATCCTTCATGCATGTAGAGCCTTCTTGGCAACACGGGAGTCTCGGAGACCTTACAGCCATACTAGACTTGTCTAAGGACACATGGACCTAAGGTATTACATATCTGCCTAATGTCACTTTGGATCGTCGTGTGGAGCTCTTTAGCATTGATGTAGCTGATGGCTTTATTGAGTGATTCTCAGACTGTCCGAGGCTTGTTGGTTGCCAAGTTGTGTGCTAAGGGGCTTGGACGTAAGCAGAGCTTAATAGCATTGAGCTCGATTGTGTAATCATGGCTTTGGCATTGAAGCTTGTTATGTAATCATGCAGGGTCTCGGTGGGGCCTTGCTTGATGTCATGACCCGACTTGGGTACGTGACCGGTACATGAGAAATCTCATTCCCACGTAAGCTTCATGACCTAAGATGCCCTGTAAACATGCTATTTATAACTTGTTTAAAAATACAGTTCCATTTTCTACATATAAATCACCTGTTGTTAATTCATAAAATCAGTATTAAAAATCTCACAACCTGCCTCTAAGGTCTGAAGTTATACTACAATATACAAATATAAGTTTCTCGGTTTCAAAATGTTCATAAACTAATATAATTAAGTGATTAAATATAAAATCTAAACATGCTATCATAATATACAAAATACAAGACATGATCTAAGTTCCAGAATTTTGCCTACATTGTACTGGAACACTCTAAAAAGAATGATAATGCTTCAGTCAATCGAAACTTACCGGCTATACCCTACTACTGTTGAGACACTGATGGCTAGGAGAAGAACCTACAACAGCTACCATATCTGCAATAGAGAGGAAAGCAGAGGGGTGAGTTTTGTTACCAAAACTCAGTGAGTGAGTCCTCACCTGAAACCCCCTTTCATGGGACATCAAGAAACCATGCATTAAAATCCTAATAACATTAATAATACTCAAAAATCTCACATAATCAAGTATACATATATTTCCAAAAGTCCTTCATAATCATCATGTTATAACTCAGACAATTTTCTCAAATCACTTTCATACCTGAAATCATACAAGCTCACAATGTAGTAGCTCTTAGAGAAACAATAATCTCTGCTCTGGTTACGTTCAGTGTTTGTGACGTAACAAAACTCTGAATATAAATCTCTAGTCACATATGGGCATTACGTATCGCCGTCCCCAGTGTGATACTAAATTCCCTAGTGTGATATTTCCAAAAGTCCTTCATAATCATCTGTTATTTGAGGATCGCCAGTACCATCATGGGATGAGAATGTCATCAGGAGCTTAAGATTGGTTGGTAGATATGTTGCTATTATCTCGTTCGAGAAGGGTCCATAGTATCTGGACATTGGGCTTCCGTTGTAATTTGTTGGTTTGGAATAGGAGGCCTTGCCATCATCAACAGGGAAGATTGAGGATTCCACTATTGTCCTAGTTCTCGAGACATTGTTTCTTGGATTTACCCTTGAGATCATGGATGTCTTTGGCCATCTGCTCATTCTGCTATTTCAGGAGGCAGATAGTGGTGAGGAGTTCATTTATGATGGGATCGGATGGGTCCCCATGGTAATTTTCGCTTGTGCGAGGTTTGTTCTTGATGGCATTGGTCATGCTTGCTTTTGTTTTGTGGGGAGGCTTGTTTACTAGGCCCCACAGAGGGCACCAATATTCTTACCTAAAAGTGGAGGTAAGGCTATAGGTGTCTCTAGTGTTCGTGCGAGTGGGGGTGGGGTACTTGCGAATATACTTCGACACTCAACTCAATGAATGAATGAGGCATAGAGGTTTTGAAAATGTTGAGAGTAATAGAATTGTGTTACATGGGGGCATTGAGCCACCTTTTATAATGAGAGGTGACCTGTGCTAAATCAGGAGATAATCCTCCTTGAATAAAGGATAGATTCTTAAGATTTAGTAAATATTAAATATATACTGTATTTAGTGGAATATGTGATCTAATATAGAAGATGATAGGATAATAGGAGATTCCCTAAGATAATAGGAGATCTTGTATCACCTAGTAGTCAATCAAGAAGATATTATAAGCTAAATCGAGGGAAAATCTCTAGGAAGTCATTATGCTATATGGGTGATCCGTGAAGCCTCTATCCGAGTACTCTGAGGTTGGACCAAGGTCTCGTACCCTCTAGTGCAGCACATCATTAGTATGAGTCTTTATGGGTATGAAGATTTTGTCATATTCTTAAAGGGTACTAACAACAGTGTTTGTGGCCGAATGTCTATAGGGGTTATCTTTTACAATTTGAAGATTAATAACTGGTGGATCACCTCTTGAAGGATTGTGGTGTGAAATTTCTAAGTGGTGGTCACATTTTGAGTGAAACATATCAACTCGAGAGGTACACTCGTGAGAATTGAGTATGACATGTGATTATTGGCTTTTCATGGACTATGTGTGTGGCTGCTTGTATGTTCTTTTTTGTCTCATGCAAATACAATTGTCAATGTCAAAAGGTCCAGAAAGAGATGAGTATTTCTTCGAAGTTGAATAAAAACACTGAGGTTCAAAATAGACAAGAGGTGTGTGTGGGTTACTAGATATGGGATGGAGCAATAATACTTGCAGCGGGTGTGATAAGCCTATGAGAGATACAATGTGAGGAATGAGCTGGTTGTTGTACATGTTTTTTATTGTGTTATGCTACTTGAGAGAGATACATTGGAAGGTTTGTGAGAGATACATGGTGAGGTGCTCTGTAGGTTCGTTGTTTCGATTATGGGGTGTGTGTGTGTAGTCGTGTGTGTTGGGTGCGTGCGTTTGGGTTTGTGTCGTTGGCGTTTGGGTGACCATACTCTATTGCTACCCTATATGGTAGTTTTGTGGGCAATGCCGAAGGTGCTACCATAGGGTCCTTGTTCTAGTTCCTCTACCCTTCCTTTTTGGGGCCGTGACTTCTCTTTGGATTGGTATGACAGTTTAGTGAAATTGGTTTTCTGAGAGTATTCTAATGAGTTGAAGTTTGAGGTCCGGTGTCATTGATCTGCTACTGTATATCCCAAATTGGTGATGACATGGTTTGATGCATGACTGTTCTATTTTGGCTACAAGCAGCGCCTTGTAAAAAGTGGGGTGGACTCGCTTCAGGAGGTTGATGTGTTTGTCAAGGGGGTTTAATCTTGTTGTTTTGGTCTTGTTATTATTCTTTGTTTTGTATTCTTGTATTATGTTCTTTGCTTCTAGCCTACATGTTGGCTAGATTCTCTGCAACTTTCGAGAAAAAATCACTAGTATATATTGACTTCAAAATATAACAAGGAAAATGTTAGACAATCAGAAATTTATCTAGAATTTTGTATCTAAAATAATGTGGCATAATTATTATCCTTTAGATGAATTAATGAGTTATAACACTCTATTTCATCCAATAATCAATAATTATCATGATTTCTGTAAATATTGTTTTATAGCATTACTCATTAAATAACTTTATCATGTGATATTTTAATTTAGGGATAACTTTATGCTTGGGGAAAGGAACCCTCTTAAAATAAGAGATGTCATAAAAAAAAGATACAAAAGGAAAATAATAGAACAAAGAGGGAGAAAAAGATCTAAAGAATAATGTGATTACAAGGATTCCTCTGAGATTTGATTGCATATTATTGCTCTATTCATCTCAAGATGCATGTCAGTAGAAGGCCCTCCCTTCAAAATCAAGTTCTAATTCTTGAAGGCTTTCTGGAGGCAACCTGATCAAGACGGCAAGACCTGGTGGCATAATTCAATATGGAGTCAGCAAAAGCAGATCCGAACATTCTTTTTTTCTTTTTTCCTTTAACCAATACACATAAAACTTAACTTTATGCAAAAGGATTATTAATTGCAGAAACAATGCTGTTAACTTCAGGCATTGTATTTTATGATGACAGGCTACACCAGTTGGTTCAAATTTGTAATGGTTTGATGGATAAACTGCAGTACTTACTGTGATTAATCTGAGAGTTAAATAGCATATTAAGTGATTGAACTGAAGTCAGAAATTCCACGTAGTAAAAGGAAACATGATAACTTGTTAAGAAAAAATCACAGATCATTATTATGTTTACCTTCAACTACTTTATAGAGAGTAGACCACCATCTTTCTGTAGGAACGTTGTATTTAGTTAGCGACTCCTCTATGGCATCGTCATGCCTCCCTACAAGAATTTCCTGAAGTGTTGTCACTGCATCCTTTGTTTTCTCCAAGAAATCTTTGCTGTCCTCAGTAGTTGGGCTTTGAAGGTTATGATGCAATGAAGAAAGGGTAGCAGCTAAGGCAAACTGAGTAGCAACAGCCCATTGGTTTGAAGCTAACTGTCTAATTTTGCTTTCCAGCACCTTGTTCTCTTCATTAGAATTATTGATAATCCTTCCAAAAGCTAGGCTACATAAATACTGAGCATTTGCAGATCCTGTACTCTGAACCATCTTGTAGAATGCACTCCCTTCATTTGATAATAGGTTCTCCGGCGAATCGTATTCAAGAACCTGGAAAACATAGAGGGAAAAGATGAATCGTAATATGGAACCACGATAAATGCTGCAGATAGGAATAAATGTGTTGTGAATCATTGAACTTGGATATACCCGTCCAGAATCAAGCAGCAAAATCCGATTGCAGTCAATGACTGTATTTAGTCTGTGTGCAATGATGAGCATAGTGCAATGCTGAAATTCTTGCCGGATAGTTTTCTGTATAAGAGCATCAGTTCTAACGTCGACAGCTGCAGTAGCTTCATCCAGGACAAGAACCTTTGATCGTCGCAGCAATGCTCTAGCTAGACTTAGTAGTTGTCTCTGCCCAACACTGAAATTGTCTCCTCCCTCGGAAACCTTGGAGCAGTACAAAAGAACTACCTTGTCATATTTCATTCTGTTAATGGGAAATTGAAAAAGAACACTGAAAGCAAAAGCAATTCTGTAATCTCAGCTTACTCTCACAATCCATCGCAGAACAGAACTAGCATATGTTTCCATTTTTATTTTTATTTTTATTTTTTTTCTGAATCTACACGTTTCCTGTAGAAAAAGTGGCCGGTGGCGGTGCATTTTGCGGCCACCGAATGTTGAAAAATCATCTATAAATAGAGCCTTCAAGCAGACGGTTTTAGCATTCTGAACTGAGAAGCATTTCCTCAGTTGTAAAGAAAGAAGCAGTGTAGGCTTCTTGTAGTGAGAGAAAAATAGAGAGTGTGTGTAAGAAAATTCCAAGAGTGTAGTGTGAGTATACACTGGGGGGTTTTGGATATATTCTCTAGATCTCTGTAATACTACTAATTGTAGTAGAAGAGAGTCTCATTGGGGATACACTATATTGTAATTACTCTTTAAATATAGTGAAGTATTTTTCGGAGTTTGGCCCGTGGTTTTTCCCTCAAAATTACAGGAGGGTTTTCCACGTTAAAATATTGGTGTGCAGTTATCTTGATCTATTTTGTTGGTGTGAATAGTAACGAATACTATTCATAAATAGTGAAGCGGGCCCACTATATAGTACTATTCACGTAAATAGTGACGTGGCCCCACTGCGAATTACTATTCACCGTGCTCCATTTTTCCGTCTCTTCAATTTGGGCGCGCTTCCGCTCACATCCGTAAAATGTTTATTACACTTGGGGTGTACCCGACTCTAATGATACCATAACATTTCCAACTTCTGTTCAGTACAAATAAGATTTGTTCGAATAAAATTTACTTGACAAAAATTTGGTGACTTATGCATTCTAAAACATGTTCCAATATCATAAATCAACTGATGCTTCATTTTTACAAGATAAATAAAGTATGAATAAAATTATTTTCAAATGACGTATTAAGAAAGCAAAAAATTTACAATTCAAATAAATGATCTTTTTCAAAGAGTAATGGAAATATGGATAAATAAACTAAGAGTTCCAAACATCATATAGATTAAATGGTCCATCAAACTCAAAATAGAAAATACATCATTAACACTATATAGTAGCAAATTTGTATTATTGGCTTTGAAACAAATTTACAGGCATAATAATAAATTACCATAATTTTAGGATCTACCGTTTATCCCAAAGGCAAAATAGAATCAACTACTGGTAGTAATGATCACTGATATATTTTATAGGTATAACTAGTTGAACAATAAATAAGATTACAATGTTGATATTTCAATGGAAGCAGAGCATCCTCAATGAGTAACATCATAACAAAATATATGTACCTGAGCATCTAGGCCGAATGGATTTCTTCTTATTACATCCTTCAAATGCGCCCTTTCTAAAGCTTCCCATAGGTCAGCATCATTGTGTTCATTAAATGGATCAAGATTGAAACGAACAGTTCCTAAGAGAAAGAATGGCACCCTTTAGAGCGGAAATCTGTTTACTGAAGTTAATTGACAATATTTATTCACATAGATAAAAACTAAAAATACAACACCAGTAATAATGTCATGATCCCTATATTCTGATGTGCCCAAGAAAAAAATCATTGTATTCATGATGGATGAACCCCTACACAGCACCTTCTGACTCTGACAGTTTCCAAATGCAAACAATTCTACAAATTTTAATTCTAATTGCCCGATGACTAACTTCCAGTTCTCATAATTAAAAATAATCCATTGTTTCTAAGTGATCTTTTCCTATGAAACAGAACAGATGTACCCATACCAACGCTTAATTGGGAATTATAATATATTTCATGGATTTAGTTTTGATTATCCGTTAAAGATTATACTATCATTTAATTATTTATTGCCACATATCATTGCAAGAACTAGACTACGATAACAACCTCTTAGAAGTTCATGTGTTCCTTTAACTTGTGATTTAAAACTGTGTTGACAGTGGATAAACATGGTGCATACCAGAGAAAAGAACTGGTGATTGCGGTATGATAGTAAGAACTCTTCGCAAATCTGCCAGTCCAAACAAGGAAACATCATACCCATCAATAATGATTCTTCCTCTAAGCAGCTCAACAATCCGGAATAATGCAATAAGCATGCTAGATTTTCCTGCACCAGTTCTTCCAACTATCCCAACCTTCTCTGTTGGTAGAACTGTAAAGGACAATCCATGCAAGACTGGAGGAAGTTCAGGCCTGTATCTCAGGACAACATCCTCAAACTCAATTGATCCTGACGTTGGCCATCCTGGTGGCGGACGGCTTGCCTCAATTATACGTGGAGCCTCAGTTTCCAAGTCTATATACGTGTCAACACGCTCAACAGAATTTAAACTATTTTCAGCTCTACTTGCTTGTCTGAGGACACCACTCAAGAGAGTTGTTATGTTCAAGGTATAACTGAGAAGTAGACCCATTGTAGATGCAAACAGTGCCGGGTTTTCAGCTCTTCCATTCTGCAAGACGGCAAACGTTGCTATCAACCAAATCATGAGGCCTCCTAATGTTTCTAACCTTACAGTGAGCCAACGGTTGGAACTAAAGTTCACAAGGGTAAATCTGATGTTGTTATCCATGAATTTTCCATTTATGTGTGCCATCCTTTCATATGCTTTGTAGGCGCGAATGCTTGACAAACCATTCAATGATTCTCCAAAATGTGCATAAACAGGAGATCTTGTAATGGAATCCAAGCGCTTCACCTCTCGGGCCGTGGTCTATTAGGCATGATATAAATGGAAAAATCAATTCATCAAATAATGACCATTCAGCGTAAATAATAATATAATATACTAAGTTATGCCTAACTGTCTTTCCAGCAAGATGTTTTATATTCACCAACACATTTGTGCTACAGGCTAGTAACTTTGCTTTACAACTAGCTAGTCTACATTGATAACTTTTAGCACATCTTTTAGAAATTATTAACACAGGGAATAACAATATTACAACGGCTTAGATTAGTGTAAGCAGTGGTGTGCATATTCTGGCATGCATATTAGTTTTTCCTGAACATAAAGGATTAGATTTAATAATTTTAATTGGGATATGAATCGGGTCTTCTTTAAGACAAGAAGAATAGTTGGGAAAATGGTACTATGATGCAAATCATAGTTTTTAAAGATTATAAAATATGCACCATGGAACAAGTTTGCAGTGGATATAAAACAATTTCAATCTCCAGAAATGTGAATATTTTCCCTTGTAACTTAAGCATAGACTGCATAGAATACTAAGGGCTTGTTTAATTTGAGAAAAGTGTTCCTTTTTTCATTTTTTGCTTTCCAAATTAATTACAAAAAATGACACCCTGTTTTCATGTTGTCTCCTATTTTCAAGATTTTGTAAAAGAAACAAGGGAAACAAGATTTTTGTGTTTTCACCTTTTTTTTTTTTTTTTTGACAACTTTGCAAACAAGGAATAACATGAAAACAAGGTGGCAATGTTGTAGTTAATTTTGAAAAATGAAAACAGAAAACATTTTCTAAAACTAAACAGGCCCTAATAATTTCTAGCCAAACAAAGGTAGTCCTGCTTAGCCCATAATTGCTGCGATGTTCCCAATCTTGACTTTGACCAGAGCAACATCCTAGGACTTCAAAAAACAAAAAATGTGCTAAATATTATTTTATATCATATCACTTTTGTACTAAACCCCTTTATTCAGCTATTGTTCATCTGTCTAACTGTTAAAGAAATCTATATTTCCATTGGTCTAAAATTTCAAAAGAATCCAAAATGCAATAGCAGACAAAATACAACCTATTTGCTTTGCATATACATCATCTATACAAGACTGCTCTAAAGCGAAGCACAAGATAATAGAAATTACCTGGTAATATATATAAGCTCCATAAAAGAAGATCAAAAGTGGCATTATGGCCCACAAGGATATTGTGCTCACAGTGCCAATGAGAACAAAGGTTGAAAGTAGCTGCCAAAGTTGCCCCATAAACATATTCACCAAATTAGAAACATTGGTATCAATATCTCCCGTGTCTTTCGCAAATCTATTAATTATGCGGCCAACAGGATTAGTTTGGAAGAATAACATCGGAGCCCAAAGTATTTTATCAAGCATCGCATCATGCAATCTTTTGGCAGCACGGAGGCTAGAAATGATCAACCAATAAGAGTTTGCAAGTGCCACAGCTACCTAAAGCCAGCAAAGGAAATATTCATTTCAATTCAGGAAGGTACTTTGGTAAATCAGATAGTGTCTTGAACAATGAAAATTTCTTAAATAAGGCATTATTCTTGCATTAAGGCAGAAAAAGGGTAAGTGCTAGTAGAAGATTAAATATTGGAGTTTAAAAGCATGTTAAAACTGAGAAGTTACAAAGCTAAGTTGAAAGTCGTTGCAGAATGACCTGCCCAAATGAGAGAAGAGCATAGATGGAAAGAAAATATGCTGGATTATAGTCTGCAGTAGAATCTTGATCCGTCCACACACTTAACCACGTGCTACTTGAAATTCGAAGAACTTCAGTTAATATATAGCAAGCAAAGAGTATGGAAACTACCCACAGGCCTCCCAATGCAGATGTGTACCTGTAAAATTGGATCCACAATTACAATAATAACCAAACTAGAGCTACCAAATTCAGTTCAAGCCAAAGAAAGTACAGTACAGCACTAGTGGTCACAAAAGGAAAAGAAAAGTAGTATTATACAAACACTATAAATTCCTGTTTAAGACAATTAGACTAACAACTCCTTGGTGTTACTTATTTATTTCAATAAAAGAAAAGTAGTATTGAGAGAGGAATTAGTAAAGAACTGGAGAATCAAAAACTACAAGGAGAGGACCAAAAAGAGAATAGCCAACATTTTATAATTTTGATGGGGGAACACCACGTGTTCTCACGATAGAAATCACTTGTCCCCAAATCATGTCCCATATCCTCTCCCACCAATCACTTTTTGCCACATGAATATGAACATTTAATAAAATTTAAAATTTGAAAACAGTTACTAAATATAAATTACTCATCTTCCATATGGTAATAAACTATTGATGGGATAAAAAACGAGACATGATTTGAGAGCAGGTGATTTTCGTCTATATTCCAGACAATTTGGCAACATTTAATTACTGCACAAGTCCTTAATACTCTTTGCAGTTCTGAAAAAACATTTACTTAGTCCTTGCTAGTAAAATGCGTTAAATCACTGGTATAGAGGAGGAGTTGTTTGAATATTCTTGAAAAATACAGAAGCTTATTTGAATATGTTTTTATATACAGAATTTTGTTTTGAGTACCTATACATTTTACAAATATTCAACTAGGGCTCTTCTTTCTCATAATGAAATGGTAGGGACCCAATTAAAATTTTTAAACTGCAAAGAGCTAATAACAAAATATCAAAATACTTATTTCAATCTTCACAAAAAGTACAGGGACTTGAGGGGTGATTAAATCATAATCATATGGCAATCAAAGTCATTTTATTCATACACTCTTGATGAAAGAAAAATAAGTATTAAGGGAAAAATTCCTTTAATATCCATATGTTAGGTTTCATGGCAATCTTACCTCATTAAAACTTTATAGCTAACCACACCTGTCTCCCGCTCTTCTTGCTTAATAAGTACTGATTTACGTAATTTTCCCTTCTTCTCATAGCTTGCATCATTTGATACCTCTACAATTGCCTCATTTTTCGAGGTTGAAACATTATCCTTGCCACTATTATCTCTATCTTCTTTACCATCCGAGTGCTGTTCCATTTTCCCTGCATTTTCCATTAGTTTTTGAAACAGGGACCCACATTTTGATAACTCCTCGAAAGTTCCTTGCTCCTTAATCATGCCTTCACTAACTAGAATAATTTTATCCACATGAGGGAGAAAATGTAGCTGGTTGGTGACAAGGACCCTAGTTTTTCCTCCCAGCCCTTCCTTTATACAGTTATTGAAAACCTGAGTCATTACAAATCAAACTTATATGAACTATGATCACATGGATTTTCAAATGGTTAACATTCACTAGTGATATTTGAAATTCAAATATAGACACTACAATAGAAACATAAATCTAACAACATTTTGAGCACATTAGAAATTAAACTGAGTGATGAAAGACAACATTGGTGAGGAAAGGGCTAAGTGGGGACTGTAAGAGGGAAGAACTACAGACTTATTGGCATTAGTTTAGGGGTCAAGATGCAGTTTAAGGCCAACCATTGGATTTGACTTTTGCTCACATCGATGAAACTGCAAGCAAGGAAGTGCCCTTTGAATTGGAACTTCAATAAATGGTGGTTATATCCTAAGAATTGTGTTTTAGAGCTTGATAAGAACGATACCTCATGAGCGATATGAGCATCAAGACCACTTAAAGGATCGTCAAATATATATACATCAGAATTTGAATATACGGCCCTTGCTAAGGAAACTCTCTGTTTTTGTCCACCACTAAGATTAACTCCTCTTTCCCCAATTTCAGTAAAATCACGTCCCTGAAAAGATATAAATGACATAAATTGATTAAAGAAAAAAAAAACTCTCATATCAGTTTAGAGAAGCAATATTGAACATAAAATTTAATTAAAATTCTAACAGGTAATAAGTGGAGATCATGCTGCAAAGCGGTGACATTGATGGCCTTCCAGTATCGTTCATATTCAAATTTTGATCCGAATAATATATTTTCACGAACCTGAGAAAAGACATGATCTAGAATGTGAA
Organism: Dalbergia cultrata; assembly: GCA_031216105.1. Classification (NCBI taxonomy): domain Eukaryota; kingdom Viridiplantae; phylum Streptophyta; class Magnoliopsida; order Fabales; family Fabaceae; genus Dalbergia; species Dalbergia cultrata. Next base: position 39,714,368 of record CM062350.1, read on the forward strand.
TGGCAGTATTTTGTTTGCTTTAAATATATTACAGACAAAATAACAGAAAAAGTTTAAGGAGTAAACAAACTGCAACTCACTGTAGCATTGTAAATCCATGAAATCTGAGGAACATAAGCCACAGTGCCTCTAATCGTAGCATTTCCATCAGATACAAGAGGTAGCTCTCCAATCATTGCTGAAATAAGTGAAGTTTTCCCTTCTCCAGTAGCACCAACAATTGCAACTAAGCTGCCAATTGGTATTTCGATATTGATATTGGATAATGTGGGCTTCTCAGCCTGTCAATTGAACAAATTTTTTTCATGCAGGTGAAGTGTGAACTACTAATATCAAAATTGCAAACAAAATAGGCTGTAACAAATCAAAACTGAATTTGCATGCCCCAACTCAAGTTACCTATCATAATCATTACTGATACAATCATCAAAAGCAATAGTGTAGTCTCCAAAGATCTACAAGAAGTAATAACTAGATATGGTTGTCCTCAATGGCTCAATCATCTCTATCAAAAGCTTAAGCTATTACATAAAGGCACACGAATATATATATATATATATATAGTCTCCAAAGATCTACAAGAAGTAATAACTAAATATGGTTGTCCTCAATGGCTCAATCATCTCTATCAAAAGCTTAAGCTATTACATAAAGGCACACGAATATATATATATATATTTTCATCTAACATCCCATCATGCAAAAGCACTTCGGGCATGAAGATTGAACCATGGGGACACATGACTGCTTTTTATATTGTACTGGCTTATATTGGTTAGCATTCCATAATATTTTAATGATTATTACTCTGCACAACAAAGTAAAAGGCTTCCCTTTAGATTTCCGTAGTGAACTATTGGCTCCTAACAACTTGTTTTTTCTATTGTTGCTTCTAGTTGTAGCACCTTACAGTCTTACTTAAAGCATTGCTGAGCCAGTGGCCCAAGTAAGAGAGGGAAAAGGCCAAGCCAGGGCATGGAATCTTTTCAACAGCAGAGACAAATTAGTTTCATGAAACTCAAAACTAGCCAGTTGTTTTTAAAGGGATAGTAGAGAAAATGTGTCCCTCAAACATTTTGCTACATCTTTGCCTTCTTCATTTTGAAAATTTTAATGGAATAAAATGTGGCTCCCCATGAATACCAAACAATCAAGATTGCTTTACCAAAATAATGGCAGTGCACAGTAAGTATCGTTGAAAAATTACCTTTGGATCCCATGAAAAGTATCCATTCTTTATTGAGATGGCTGGAAGTCCAGGTACAATAGGTGGATTTTGTTTTAAATTTCGCTCCTCAGCCAAGAATAGTTCCTCCAAACGTTGCAATGAGATATTTGCATTTGCTACCTGTTAAATAGACAATAACTAAGGAATGATTTAATTTCTCCAACTAAAGCAATCCCATATTTTGACCTCAACACAATTTGAAGTGGTTAAAAATTCATATTATGGAGGAAAAATAATGGCTTGAAGTGGTTATTTGTATAATATATTGTTTTAAATAACCACTCTTAGTTTTTGTTCCTTCATGGTAAATATGTTTATCAAGAATTCATCTATTTGGGAACTCTCCAAAATCATAGTTAAAAACTATTCAGAATCACAACTAAATTTTAAAAATAAAAATAAAGATATAACAGAATGTGACAAGGGTCAACAACAACCTGACTCAGCAAATTTGGAAGCATATTTAATGGAAATCGCAAAACTGCAAATAGAGATAGTGAGGTAAATGCCCTTGCAGGTGTCAATTCTCCACCGAGTAAAGTAAACATTCCAAATGTGGCCACAGTCACAAGAACCGGGATGCTGTTTAGTATAAAGGTATTAAGCTGCAACAGAAGACAAGACGTTAATTAGAAGCTACAAATTTCATAATCGAGGAGAATTCCATATGTTATACAAGTTGTTTATACGCATTCTAAGAATTTGTTTTGTTATGTGGCAGAAAAATGTATAGAAACAAGTAATTCTGTGATGCTTAAGAATATGTCTCCGTCTAACACAATTTGATATTCTGTTCCTATTAAACATTGTCATTGATCTTATACCCTTTATGCAAGTGTCGTGGGACCAGGGAGAATGTGACATAGACCTCAAGACTAACAAAAGCATTAGTTTTTGGTTTTGTGTGAGGTGACAAGATATCACGAGCCTAGAATCACAAGAAAAGTTAGAGTCTCCTTGGAATTAGTCCCAAATGTAAGTTTCAATGGGTATGCTTGTCACATATATAAAACTCAAGAAACGATGTCATATGCCTTCAAATTCAGCCACGATACAACTCAAAGACCCTCATAAATTTAAAGAGATAATACAAATATTTCCCAAAGGAGTTTTAGCAACATAACATTGACGAGTTATAATCTCAGGAAAGCCATATTATGATATCATACCATGTGACCATTTGCTTGAAAACAATTTGATCCATGTGGATCTTCTAGTCCATCATTCTTGTGCTTCTTTTACATAGTGTGCATAGTTGCTCCAATTTTTATAAATGAATTGTAGAGGCATATGAATGGTTTTCATAATTAACATCAATAACCCAATGCTCTTAACAAAGAACACAGAATGACGATTAATCACAAATTCATAAATCATCACTATGAATCAGAAATTGGAGGAGCAGAAATAAATTGGGAAAACACTCTTAATCTTAAAATCATGTCAAGGCTCATACAGCATTTAGTAGCTGTGCTTTGCGGAACCATGATAGCTCATCATCTCGTATGCTTTGAACTCTAGATTGAAAGCTTGTTTCCCATGCATAACATCTGAATAATATTCAGCATATCATAAACATAGTTAATATTCTATCTGAATAATATGATTCAGCATATCATACTTTACAGTATCCATGGCAGCCAGAATTTCATTCATGAGACCAACTCTTTTGTCTGTCTGCTGCAGTCCTTCCTTTGTCAGTTTCCTCATTTTGCTAATCACATATGTCTGTTTTCAAAAACAATAGCAACAAATTTATTTATTAACATATTGGAGAGAAACCCATAAAATAAAATAGAATAATTATTGTTCAGAAAATAAACTGACAAAGATACCAAATATATCATTTTCAACTAACAAAGATAACCATAAAATAAAATAAAATAAACTGACAACATACCAAATATATCATTTTCAACTTATATTCTAACTACTAAAATGTCAGACATTTTGCACTATGTATTAAAATTAGTTGAATTTGACCTTTATTACCAATAGGCATCCATATTACACATACCATAATGAATTCTAACAAGTAACAACGTAATTGAAATTAGCTAAACAATTAAATTATACTCACTGTTGAATTATAGAGATCAGATGGAACAGCAGAGATGAACATCAAAATACTTGGGTTCCCTCTAATATTTTCTGATGATTGGAGTGACTCAATCAAAGAGCTATGATTTCACAGTACAATTATGAATGATAGATGTTAAAGGAGATCAGCATGACAGGTTTCAGACTTATAGACAAAACTATCAACAGCCAAAGCCTAGACTTGGCAGGTGTTAGAAACATTTTAAATTTTGTGATTTTACTGTCAGCTGTCTAGGTCATTGCATATAGAATAATAACAATCAACAAAATTATATAATTATTGTAATTAGGATCCATATATTTAGCATCATACATAGATGCATTTTCTTGTGTTAGTTTAAACACATGGTCCCTATATATTGCAAACCATTGTATAACTTTATCATCAGTGGAAAGAAAATTACTATGGCTTAGCCCTCCCCCTTTTTCTGGTTTATATCAAACCTCCCAACTTCCAAGATGGTCTCTTCTAGAATCCTCAACCCCTCACCAAAGGAAATCATACATATGTTTCTCTTTTCTTGTATGTCACATCTACAGGCATATGAAAAAGGGAGAAAGCATAAGGAGATGCTAGACAGACACAACTAAATAAAATAGGTATGACATCCAAACGAAAAAAGGCTCCTTTCCAACAATCTAACCTCTTAGAAATTTCAGAAACCACTGAATCCCTAGGGGTATGTTTGTGAGTTTAGGTCCTAGGGGAAAAAAGAGGGGAAGAAATGGCTTGTCGTGTAAAGATTTAAAATCTTACACTACAAGCCCTACTTTTTTTTTTCTTCTCTCCAAATTCAAACTCACAAACATATCCTAAAGCATAATACATGAGGATTACCTACCAAAGGAATTACCAAATAATTGAGAGGTCACTAAGGATATGTTTGTGAGTTTGAACTTTAAAGGGAAAGGGAGGGGAGGGGAGGACTTGAAGTGTAAAATTATATTACATATCCTCCCCTTGCCGCTCTTTCCCTGTAAAACCCAAACTCAAACAAAATTATTCTAAAGAACCCGACAACCTGCTAAAGAAGTTGACATCTAAACTCTTGGCCATATCTTTGCCAACCTAACTAATTATATATTGGCCTATCCTAAAACAATCTGGCACTTAAACATTGATAAGATCAAAGATGCGTAAGTTCAATCTTGGCAGGGAGATACTTTGTTAATTTGATAGATGATTTTTTAAGGTGTACTTGGATTTTCTTAATGAAATAATATTCACAATATTTACTATGTTTCAAGATTTTTGCAATGAAATTCAAACACAATTTGTACATGCCATCTGCATTTTGAAAAGTGATAATGCAAAATACTTCTCTGCACTTTTTAATGGTTTTATGTCAACACTTAGCGTGATCAATCAGTCCACATGTCCACACACCCACAACAAAATGGCAAACTAGAAAGGATACACCGTTATATCATTGAAATGGGCCAAATATTTTTCTTTTTTGGGGTAAAGTTGGCCCATACTCTTTTATTACACGCTAATGCACCTTTAAAATTTTGGATTGGCTGTCATGACTTCTGGCTACTTAATAAAATGCATGCCATCCTTTGTTTTAAATAATTGAGTACCTCATTCCTTTCTTTTTCCTGAGGACCCTTTTGTTCCTGCTCCACCTCGAGTCTTTGGTTTTATACTTTTATTTGATTAGTGCATAATCTCCCGCCCAGTTTTTATTAATTGTCTATCCATGTTATTAATTGTTTCTTCCTTGGTTATTCTTGAGTTCAAAAAAGGTATTGGTCTTATTGTCATTTCACCCATTTGCTTCCACATGTTTGCAGATATTACCTTCTTTGAGGACACTCTTTACTTTTACTTTTCTTCACCCATTAAATCCAACTATCTTAGCTTCTACCAGTTCGTGGCTTTGACACACCTGCCTCTTACCTACTAGATGATGCTGTTCCAACACTACATACTTTCCCATGTCCACTTATCACTAACCAACTTCAAACTCTACCTACAGTTGTTGAGGCCGTTCTCCCCCAAGATTCAAGTGATCCAAGCTTAACAATAAATTCTGTTAAGGTTGTGTCAAACAATAACTAGAGAGAAAAGCGGTATAAAAGCATAAGTAGACACACACATGCTTGATAGAAATCACAAGCAAAACTTGCCTGCAGTGGGACAATGAGAACTAGCATTAGTGCTCCAATAAGTGAAGCAACACCTAGTTGCTGGTACAGGAGAACCATAGCTGTGGTGATACGGAATGGTGCTGACCATAGTCCATGGAGTTGTTGACATATTTGCTGAACATTGAAAATGAATATCAGTAATGAAATTTATGCTGTGCTGAGCAAATTGGTAGATCTAGATCAAATCCATTTTGGTATTTATTGGCACATCACAATATTATTTAATTTACACGAATTGATATTTGAACCCAACATCATGTACTGTACAGTTGCATGATGTTCTATAAACAGTCCTTCCTCCTAACATAAATTAGAACTAGATGTAAGATACTATTCACCAACATTCATTTACAAAACATAGGGTTTACTTGTTAATATATCCCTCAAAATAAAATATAATAGAAGATTTCTCAAATAGGAATAGGGTTTCTGCTTTGAACAAGTAAACCTATCTCTATGTCAAAATGTCTTTGTGAAAAGGTGTATCTTCAGCTCAAGCAGTGAACAAACCTGTAGGGCATTGGCATCTGTTGTTATCATATTCATAAGCTTCCCAGATGTGACCTTCTTTCGACCTTCATTAGTTAGCCTCAAAGATTTTCTAAATATAGCAGCCACCTATAAGTAGACATGGTCACATCAAATAAAATGTGTAGATAAAACAAAATAATATAACAAATTAGAAAAACTTCACTTAAATATCTCAACACTGAATGAATAGGGTAGTTGGGCTCTTGAGAGTAAAAAATGATGGCATACCAGAGTTGATCTGAGCTGAAAACCAACACGCATCACATTCTGAAAATACTGTGCTTCACATAGAACACCGAGTGACTGTAAAGATTTGAAGCCACCTGTTAATTGTTTGTTTTCTTCTTTGTGCTGAATACTTACAAGACAGACTCTATCAATTGTGAAAAATAAAATGTACACTTTGTCGTTCTCGCCAGAAATATATTAATGTAAGTTGCTTGTTTAGAGAAGGTGATAATCCTAGCTCTTCACATGGGAAAAAAGACGGGTATGTCAAACATAAGAGCATAAGTATGAATCTTGGATGTATTATTTTTCATATGAAAATGAAAAATGGCATGATTAGGTAAGGGCAATTGATCATTTGGTTTCAAATCATAGTAAATCGTTCAATTATTATGAGACACACTAGAAACAGACAGAAAACAAAGGGCCTATTTAGTTTGAGTGCTTGTTTTTTCCTTTTTATTTCATGGAAAAAGAAAACAGAAACACAAAACCAAAACAAGTTTAAAAAAATTTAGTGAACGAGGCTTCCACCTAACAAGATACGGAGAGGATAGATGCCTTGCCCTGCAAGCATAGAAACTATTTCTAGGATTTAAAATTTGAAAGCAAGCATCATTGTTAAAATTTGAAAACGTTAGGCCGAGGTGCACTCTTGGAACCAAAAACAAGCATGCTTGTTAAAATTTGAAAATGAAACCCATTTTCAAAAATAAAAATACTAAATGAAAACAGACAATATTTTTTAAACCAAATTGACTCCAAGATTTGTAAAAATATATAAAATCAAGACAACAGATCCTCATCCTACTCATACTCTGTGATCCCTTAAAACATGTTTTACATTGCAATACTTGCGGTACCTTATTATATAATAAAGAAATTCCAGGACGGCAAGTTAATGATATTTGTAAGAAGACAGGCTTGATTGACATTTCTTCACCAGGTTGAGGGGGAGAACTAGGGGGCATCGATATATATATATATATCTGTGTGTGTGTGTATTTTTATTCTTGCAATTTCTCTGCAAATTAACCCTTGTACGTCTGTAAATATTAGAAGCAAATGCCTATGCAGTTGAGGACAACAACTTTCACATACTCTGTGATTCTCTTCTGACATATAGTAATGCATCGTAACATTTGCTTTTTGTTCATAGGCCCTCAGCCAAAGAGTAGAATAAACATTTAGTTTCATATTAATAAAATTTTATCTATTGGTATGTATAGTGCATTACTATGGCTAGTAAATGAAAGAAAGGGAAAAATCAAAAACATTATCCATATATAAATATACAAGGTTCTCCAGGATCCGAGTTTATTAAACCAAAATTAACAAATAGTGAGAGATAGCGGCCATACCACTCCAACAAATATGGAGAAAGCGTAGATGTAGCCCATCCAAGATGGATCACCATTTTGCATTGACTGTGCCATTCATTAATAAGAGTCACAAACCTTAACGTACTTAGAACAAGCCATGCAGACTTGAAGAAATTAAATTAAAATTGACATTCAACAATGGGAAAAGTTTATCAAATGATAATGCCACTAGGTGGTCCAATGAACACCAATATATATTGTTATATTTATTCAGATACCTTCTGATTGGCTGCTGGGTTAATGTCAGATAGGAAACATCTAAAAACAAATCAGTATTTGGCGAAACAGCCCTCTTGGCTTTGTTAAAACATGATCTTTCATTCCTCTTGTGATTTTGCTCATGCTTTTGCCCATTTTTCAATTGGACTAAAGTGACTTGGCAACTATGTTTTATTTTCAAACAAATATGTAGATTCAAATCAAATACTTGTGACCAAAGAAAATGGTGAGTTGAGGTTATTGTTTTCTTAAAGAGAAAGTGTATGACTGAATCTCAAATACATGGAGACCAAGAATTTAAATCTTCAAGTAAAGACACCCAAAGAATAGATTTAATTGGCACATAAGCCAAGCAATTGATATTTTATATAAATATGTACATGTAGTCATTTATTTGCCTCTAATCAGCAACGACTTTTAAGAGAGATGGTTCCTAACATGATATGATATGTGCATTGCCCATGCTTCAAACCCAAAGTAATCATACTTGAGAGGAGGTATTAAAATATGAAGACATTCATTTGCCTCTACCAGCAGCTTAAGCTTTTGGAAGGGTTAGTTCTTAACAAAATTGAAAGGGATTTCTCAAAACATTTGCAAAAGATTGCACTGTGATATTGAAATCAAACTCTATCATCATATTTGAGTTGCCAAATCATCAATTCTTGTGTCATTCTTTTACTTTCCTTCTCCACGTGTGTGTGTGCATGTGTGTGTTGTTGGCTTAATGACAATATCAGTGTTCTTCACAAATTATTTTAACTTCACATAAATCAAATTTGGCTATGGGAAGAAATACACATACATTTAACAGATGGTTCAGCAAAGTAGGCCCAACAAACTGAGAAAGATCATTACCAATCTGCAAAAATCATTAAAAATTTCCAAGTTTCCTTGGAGTCAGAAGACAGAAAATTCAATAATGTTATCACATACATGCCTTTTAATTTACAATACTTGCAATTTCCATGCAGAACATAATTCCAGATACAAAACAAGGTGTACACGATAAGTTGTTATGAAATTACTGACTGGTACAAAACAAACAAAATGGACTTGAGCATTGTCCACATTTCAGCCCAATTGGTTCTTATATGAGGGGTGTGTGTAAGAGATATAAAACCACACTATGGCCTTCACCCATAAGCTTAATATTTTTGAAAAGTTGGTTTTTGTTTCTTAACAAGTAGTACTTTTCATTGTTTCATTTGGTAGGATAACCGACTCAAGCATAGTTAACTTTGATCTTATCATATTAAATTGTCTTAGATAAGTCTAAATCATAGTGAGAAGATTATCCACTCCACCTACATTCAGAACTAACTTGCAATGTGAATAGGTTTAATGATTCTTGATTTGAAGCAGTTAAGTTAAAGACCAAAACTAAGGGTCAAAATGTTCACCTTAAAGATGCCTCCCCACCAAAACCTAACCAAACATTCAAATCAAATTAAATGAAAAATGAGACATCAATGTTACGAAGGTAATTTTGACGAGTCAAAATAAAGATCAAACATCCAAGTTGGAAGATATAATACTTGTAAAAACTGCAATATGTACCTCTTCCCGAGGCTATTGTTCAAAGCTCTCAAAAGCCGTGGGTTAGAGCTTTGAAATTCTGACATCCAACACTTTTGGAACCTGCAAAAACAAACAGTAGTTTAAATGATGTACACCGCATGCATGAATTTCACGCAGAACCATAAAATAAGCAAGGAGAAAGAATGTAAACTTTTCTGTTAATGTCTCCGTTTGATCCCACTTGTCAAGCTTCCAAACATCCTTTTCTGTGATAGGTTTTCTGTAACCTTGTTGCATGAGTGGAGTTACCCATCCAAAACATAATCCTACAGGGAATGCAGAAAGCATTACTAGTAAATCAAGTTACAAGGATAGAGACAATATGATTAGCGAAAATTGAGAAGAACCAAGACAATCAGTTTACTCTGCAATAGATATGTGTTACTTCTTCCCTCTTCTAAAATTCATGTGTGTTATATATAAATTATTTGCCTTTTTCTTCTTATTCTGTTTACTCTAAGTAATCAAGCACCAGAAAGGAAAAAAACAAGTAAACAGTCTCACAAGCTAGAAATAACTAGTTCATGTTTCATAAAAGACTATCTTTTGTCCGTTATATAATGATGAGAAATGGGTTTTGAATTTTTTTATCTTTTGAAGCACCGAATGGGGCATATACATGCTCTTCATTACAAAAATACCGGAAATTGTAATTAACAGAAGACATTGGAAAACTATCAATTTGTAACGTGTCCAGTTCCGGGATTACTCACTAGAAAATACACTGGCATGCATCTCAGGGCAAACTTGTTCTTCCTCCCAAAGTGGTTCATATTCAGCATTGTGAGGAAGATCATCTCGCATTACCACATGGCCGGAATATGGAACCAAATTAGGAATGTAAAAAAGAAGTAAATTACCAAACAACACCTACATCAGAAAAGAAGCACCAATTAGTCTGTCGTTATACATCTGAGTGACTCAATAACGTAGAGTCATTCAGTGTCCAGCTGTCTCGTGGTGCTTAACAAAAAATTGTAAGACAATAATCACTCTCTCATCCCAATCTGCACTAGCTTACAAGTTCCTGCTATTATTATAGCATGTTACTGCAGGACAGTACTTAAGATTCAAGCTATTAAACATTTCAGACATATAAATATACAAAGACATGCATTCCCCTCCGACATATCAGATATAAAGTTATGCAAATGCGGCTTTATATTAGCAGCCAAAGCTACAGTATTCAAACCCATATATACAATGATCAAATTGAGGCTATCTAATATCTAAGTGTAAATAATTCCAAATCCAGGCAGCATTCTGTTGGGGTTTCTAAGGGGCTTAGCCAATGCAAATAATCATCACTGGCCTAGGCATGGAATTGCACAATGTATCTGATACTGGTAGCCAGCTTTAATAGTAAAACACTATTCTTAATGCTGCACTAAGAAATGAAATCAAAATACTAGTATGGTGAAGATTATTTTAAACTTCAGTAAAAGGGGAGGGGTAATATATATATATATACACATACCTGGCATATAAAAGTGCTAATGTACAGAAACAAGGCAGATCTGCAAGAAAGAAGTCAAAGCATAACTATGCTGCAGAATAAACCAAGACATTTTATCATTTTTCCTTCCTGTTAGTTACTGCAGTTGGTGCTACATTGAAGATGCATTCATTGCTTCAATAAATATAAACATTGATCATTCAAAAGTGAGCTTTTGCGGGGGTCAACAAAAGTTTCACATCTCCACATACAAAATGTGATGATTTCAATTTCATTTTAATTTAAATGACTAAATACTTATTCTGATATGCCCAAATTGCAATGCTTTTGGTTTTGATAATTGAGGAACCTTACTTTGTGATTATAATTATTTTAGTAGGATCCCATAAAACGGCTGCAATTTATTGTTCAGCTAATACAGGAGTGCTCTTGTCATGAATAAGCTGAAGGCGTCACTGTTGTTAAAATTCTGAACACGCTTCTTGTTAACATGCATTTCGTCGCAAATGGCCAAGAGTCTATCATATTGAATTAAATTATTCCCGGGAAAAGGCAAATAACGGATTAGTAGCTTCATGGATTAGTAGCTTACTATTGAAATTACTGCTTAGATTATTGTAATAGTAATAATTAGGAACCGAATATTAACTAGAATGCATTATTGAGGGAAAATTGAAAAGGCAAATAACTTATCTTAAAATCAAAAGCTAACCTGTTGCAGTAATCTTTCACTGATAGAAGAAGGTTAAGCAATACAATATCTGCCACCAAAACATAAAGAACTCCAAACCGCACAGCCCATCTAAATTGCCGGATGTAAACCTTCGTTTCCAAGAGAATGAGAACCACCACTGAGCACCAAGTAAGTGCTTCAACAACCAGGGCTGTTACCTGCAACAGCACAGAAAGAGAAAAAGGTTTTTAAATTGCACCTATCAATAGATTAACTAAAATCATCATCATCAAATATCTACCTTGAGCAACAGAATATAGAACGTGTAACAAACCCACCTCAAAAGGAGCAAAGCCAGTTTCTCCATCCAGGTTGAAGGCCGAAATTCCTGTTACCAATCTCAATAAAGGTTGAGCAGCACAATAACCAGCCAACACTCCAAGAATATAATTATACCAATTTGAACTCAAAGAAAACTTCTGAGCTTTGGCATTTCTTGCAATAAGCCATATTCGATACAAGCACACACCCATAAGAACCAAATTGGAGATTGAGATAACAAGGGTGTTGATTGCACAAGGTGTATAGGACCCAAAAGCGCTGTCTACTGCTTTAGCCCAAATACTATTTGAGTCTGGCTTGCAGTACCAATTCAATGGCTCAACACCCATCTTTAGCTCAGTCAATTGAGACAAACTCTCCACAGATTTCAACAATGATGCTATATGAGCTCTCTTTTTTTAACATTAAATGGAGTAACTGCAACACCAAACCACAAACACCTTCATGTTAAAACAGGAAACAAGAAAGGAAAAACAAAAGTATGGCACTTAAAAAGATTTCATTTTGACAGGGGACAAACTAGTGAAAGAGCACTCATAATGCATGCACAGTGAGTGTGATTCAGTCCCTTTTCCTTTCACATGATAAATTAAAACCAACATGAGCCCAACTACAGGAATGAAACTGTGTTAACTAGAACAGGACCCGTACTTGGATTTCGGTTCAGAACTCCAAAACAATGGAGCTTTTGCCCGAGCCATACCATGTATGGAGGCTTCTAAAGGGGAAACCAAAAGTCACACTGCCACTCAATTTGTAAAAGAGTTTCCCTCCAGTGTTATAAGTGCCTCTAAGGATTTAATATATAGATTAAGAAATCATTAAAAATACACAAACATACAACAAGAATAGTTTATATTGACAAAATTGCCCATTTAGGAATCGTTTAATAATCATTACAAAAAAATATACATGAGAGATAATACATGCCAGAATAAAAGTAAAAAAAAAAAAATTAATATTTCCTTAAAATTTTAAAATGACAGATAATATTGTACAAAATTGTTTTAAAAACCACTTAACTAGACAGAGTGTATACCCGCTAACAATCATCCTTAATATCCTCCAAATTCAAAATCTCACATACAATGGCAGAAGCTATAATTTACATAGCACTTAAGGACTGTTCCATACGTGTGAAAATGAGGATTCAAATCATGCACAACGTATCATTTCTCATCGCAAAAAAAGAGTAGTATTTTCTGCAGCAAATTAACAGAATAGAAACAAAAACGGTAGCAGAAAGCAAAACAGCAGTAGCATACTATTGGTAGCTGCACCAAAGGGAACGAACAAGTAGAAAGGTTCCTCTGACTTAATAATTGAAGTGCTTACACAAGACAAAGAAGGAATAGAGAGGTTGGCGCTATTGCATATGCATGTTCACTTGTGACATGAGTAACTGAGTGAGGGAACGGAATATATAAACACGACACAAACCCACGTTTAATGCTGACCAAAGATGAGTAAAGACACAGACAAATCAACACTAAAGTATCACTGCTAACGTCACGGCTTACGCAGTATAAACCAAAATCATCATTATTTTTTGTGCGCTATAACCATGATGAATTTCAAAATATTAAAACGCGAATCATGTAAAATTTAATTCTTTGATATATAGTTTAATGATATTAAATTAATTTTTATATAAAAAATCTATACTATTAATATTCTAGATGTTTAAAGAAAGAAATTTTTACATGTTTCAACCTCAGTGATTTTACTCCAGCACTATTAGACAAATTTTTTTATTATAGATTTAATAGACACTACATTATTATGTTAGTGTTTGGTGAGTGGTGAATTATTTTCACAGGAAAAATTAACTTTTATTTATTAAATGTTAAATTAACCGTAACTTAGTAAGTAATATTGGTTTTAAATATTAAATACTAGTCGTTTGACCTATGCGATATACGGGGAGATAATCAAAAAAGGTTTGTTGATTATTATAGAAAATAAATGATAATTTATTTAAATATATATTATAGAAAATTGAGTATATAAGTTTATCTTAAAAGTAAGTTAATAGTTAAATAATTAATTAAGAGGATAAAATATAAATATGACATTTTTTTTATATCTTATTTTGAATATCATGTTTATAAGGTTGAAAAAGTCTCGATAAATGACCTATAACTAACAATAAAAAGCCTATTTTCTGAAAATTTTGCACATTTTGAAAGATGAAATTATTGAATAAAGAAAGAGAATAAATGAATAATTTTGATATATCATGAGTCATTTATAGAGATGACAATAAGTATCCATAAGAAATGGGACATATCCCACGCTTCCCGTTACCATATAGAATTTTGCCTCTCATCCCTATCCTCAACCCTTTATAGGTCCTCATTTCCCATCTCCCGTAAAGACTTTGATTCCATATGATATTCAATAGTTTATTTCAAATAGAGTAAAATTTAAAAAATATTTTACAACTTGAAACATAAATATCTATAATAACAAATACTATTAATGCAACATAATTCAAATTAAAATAAAAAATACATATGTAATGCAAATACAATAAAAATAATTTTTAAAAAATGAAGGTGTATTATCCTTGTCCCTGTATTTAACAAACGGGAACTTAGCCCCTATCGGTTGTCCATGTGAAGACAAAATATGTCCCAATTTTCTTTCCCTTCGTGGGTAATTCTCGCATGTACTCACTTTTAATTTATTTTTTTATCATTCCTAGCCATTTAAATCTTTTTAGTAAATTAAAATATTTAATTTATGAAAATATAAAAATATATTTTCTAATTCAAAAAATAATGAATAAATTTAATTTATATGAGTTCAATTACACGTTCTTTCCTTGTACATCATTTTAATAAATTAAAATATCAATTTTAAAATATATGTTATAATTAATGTGTAATGATTACTAAAAAAATCATATATAATTCTAATTTATATAATCTCAATTATCATAGTAGTATATTAATTATAATATTATTTTCAATAAAAAAAGTAATATAATTATTTAATTTTTTTAAAATTAATAAATATTTTGTATCATTATCAAAGAAATGTAAATTGTGGAATTGATTTTTTTAAAATATTTTAATGTTGAAAAATTGAAGGTATTTATTTTCAAAAAAATTGGTATGAAAAAATTATGGAATGTTCAAGTAATAAAAAATCAAATAGGATATAGTGATATAGGTAGATAGATAATTTTTTTTATTATGATTTTCAAAAGTTATAGATTTAAAGTTAGAAAATTTTCCCTTAATCCCGTCTTCATTTAGAAATTTACCTCCATTTTCATCCACATGCTTGTCACCGGTCCCCATTTCTCTTTCCATGTAGAGATTTTAATCCATATCGATATTTATGAGTTCATTAAAAAAGTTTTAAAAGGGGAAATTTTAAAAATACATTAATATCAAAGAAGAGTAAATTATGGAATTAATTTTTTAAAATATTTTAGTGTTGAAAAATTGAAGGTATTTTTTTCAAAAAAAAATAGTATGAAAAAGTATGGAATTGATATATTGGAATATTCAAATTGTAAAAAATTAAATAGAATATAGTGATATAGGTAGATAGATAAATTTTTTATTATTATTTTCAAAAGTTCTAGATTTGAAGTTAGAAAATTTTCCATAATCCCGTCCTAATTTAGAATTTTTTTTTCTCCATTCTTATCTACATTCCCATCATAAGTCCCCATTTCTCATTCTACGTGGAAGACTTTTTATGTAATTGGTGTTAAATATTAGGATTATATTAATTATTATCATATTTAATTAAGAATAAATTAATATATTAGTATTATAATGAGTCTTAAATATTTGATTAAGAATAAATTTGATAGAAATTTAATTTTAAATTATTATCATATCAAAATCAATTAATTAGCAATTCGTTAATAATCTGACCTGACCGTTTTCTTTTATTAGAAAAAATGCTGATTTTAAAGCTTATTTATTTTGAAAATATTTCATTTATAATTTTTTATATTATCTTTATAATGTGATGCTATTAATGGTTCTTAATTTAATTATCGATCGTAATTATATTGACATGAGTTCTCTCTTATTGCAGATTATAATATTTAATTATTGTAATATTCGATTCCTTAATGATTGTAATATTTGATTTTATTTCATATAAAAATAATTAAAAAGTAAATTGTAAATTAAGCTTAAAAAAATCTTTAGACATAAAGATTGAGAAAGATATGGTCTAAATCACTGTATAAATTATATGTGAAACATAAATCACTATATGAATGACATTTATAATAGTTTCCATGAAATGACTCTGAAATATTAATATAATAGATAGATTATTCAAATAAACATCAATGGCACAAAATAAATTAATTTAGAAAATATTGTGCATATATATATATATATATATATATATATATATATATATATATATATATGAAATATTAATATAATAGATAGATTATTCAAATAAACATCAATGGCACAAAATAAATTAATTTAGAAAATATTAATATAATAGATAGATTATTCAAATAAACATCAATGGCACAAAATAAATTAATTTAGAAAATATTGTGCATATATATATATATGACAATAATAACAAACTAAATCTTTAAGATATAAAATGATAATAGATATCATTTAGTTTGATATCAATTAATGATAACATTGAAGGATTGATATCAAATAAGATTGATAGAACTTTAGCAAAAAATAATAATGATAGACCATTTGACATCAGCTGCAAATTTTGTGTATTAATCAATCAGATTTTTTATTTTATTGAAAGTTTGATATTTTTCTATGAAATATCTATTATTCATTATTTAATTTATTTATTGTTAATTCATAATTTTATGTTTTACTTATATTTTGTAAAAACTGTTAGAGTAATATAATTTTTTTTATCAAGTACATTACATAAAATGAATTGAAAAAGTAAAATGAAGAATATATGTTTGTATACATTGCAAAAATATGTTTTGAATAAAATTAAATTATATTTTTATGCAAATAACTATTATTCAATTTTAATAATATAATCTTTTAAGAATAAAGATTAGTTTGAAATTATATGATTTTGCATTGATTATATTGTTTTAATCAATTATTAATGTAAAGGTATTTTTTTTATAAAATAACATAAAGGTAATATTGTATCATGTAAATATAATTCATGGTTTAATGTAATTTATTATCAATTTTATGAAATGTAACTATTTAAGAATCGTAAATATATTTTTAAATTAGAAATTCTAGAAAAATTACATGTGAAATAATTTAATGATACAAATTAAATTACCATAAAATTAAATAAGAGCAAATTATAATCAACATGCAATTATAATCGAATTCAATTATGTCTATAATTTTTTAATGATATATCATAATTAAATTATGAAAGCATTTTTTTAAATTTTTTAATAATTAATGTTATAAAAATTGTGGGTCCTAAATTACTCTGAAAATGACATGTGAAAAAACTTTCCTTGAAATGAGTCTTAAATATTAGTATTATAAATAGATATCTATAATATTATATATTGTATATGAGAAATAAAGGATCGTTTCATTTGTTGCAAAAATATAAATGAGTTGTTATTTGGGTTCGGATTAATGATGAGCCAAAGAAAGATAGGTATGGATTAAGTGATTATAGAGAATATAAATTATGACAATAGTAATTTATTGACATAATCATAGATTGTAAAAGAATATGTATCAATTTAAGGCAATGATTATATCATAAAATGTGTTAGAATAGAAACAAAAGTAAAAATGATTTGATTTGATTTGTAAATCAAATCATATATTTAGAATTGAAATAATAAATTTACCAAAAAGAATCGAAAAGAATAAAAAGTAAATTAAATAATCAAATCTTATGGAATTTCATTCTTTCAGTCTTAAAATCCCTTAATTTTTGTTAGGATTAATTTTGATATTTAAAGACGCTATTTTACTTTTTAACTTTTAAATATTCTAAAGGAAAAGATATGATATAATAAGGATAGATAAGTAAAATAAAAAACAAAACATTGATTTATAACTTAATTCAATTGAATTGAATCTAATCAAATTTAATTAATGTTCCAGTTTATTCTATTCCAAATGCACCTTTAAGGTAATTAAATGACTAAATATATAGTTTAAATATTTACTCTTGATGATATTGACTCTACATTTTTTGAGTAGTGGACATGTTTGCTTTGGCAAGAAATTATTGATCTTAACACAAATTAATGGGAAAATTAATGCCAGAAAACTTAATTAGTGGGCAACAATCATAAAAACAAAATGGTTCTTCACCCACAACAATTCTCCTAAACTTAATAAAAATAAAATTTTCATATTAAACAGTTACAAATTTAACAAACAGTAACATATCAATTTTAAAAGCTGAGTTTAAACATAGCAAATGCACCAAATTAAAAAGAAAAAAAAAAAGATAGAGACCCACTTCCAAGTATTATAAACTTAATTTAGCACATTAATTAGTAACTAGTAGTAGTCATTAGAAAATCATAGTGTGAAGAGTTCATCATACTCTTCTATGGAGCTATCCTAGTTATAGTGTGTAAGCTGGATATCCTGGAACTTTATGCCCTTCAACTTCAAGATCACATACAAAACAACCTCATAGGTAGCTAACTTTCATCTTATTGGAGTAAAATCATAAACCAAATCAAAAGTTGCAGCTTATCAAAAAAGCTCACTGGATACCTTGAAGAATTATTAGTATGACTCTTTCAAATATATTAGATTCAATATACAATTGAATAAATAATGTAAATTGCTAGTTAAAAAATCCTACACATTTCACGCAAAATTTTACATACCCACGAAGTAAAATTGAAAAGGAGATAGCAGCTTCCAAACCTTTCCAAAACTCCTGTGCTAATCACTGATACCTAATAGAGAACACTGCTAACAACGATGATAGAAGGTAACTACAAACAAAAATGAACTTAAAGTTCACCCCAATACTTGCGTCCTTAGCATCATTTATCTAAGCAATAAGAGTTGACAATAACAGTAAATAGCAACACATTATACATTAATGACCAATATCAACCTAGAGAGAGTAATCATTCTCCCTTTGACTTTTGTTAGATATCATAGGTTGCCACCCCCAACCCGTGTATGCCTGTTGTTTCACTTCTATTTTTGTCCCTTGCTTGTGGATTTTGGATTTCTGTGTATGTGTTGTATACTATTCTATGGCCTCTCTAAGCAGCTGAGTGCCGTGAACTACTGTATCTATTTTTGTTGGCTTGCATCTATTGATAGTTTGCTCCAGCGTACTTTTATCAAGAAAAAAAAATCTATCATATATACAATTGCATTGTAGAATCAGATAACTAATAACTGAATAATGAAATATTATAGTGAATACCTCTATTATATAATGAGCATTTTCATCTCTTGAGTAATTCAAAGTTGAATTTCTAATTTATTTGTTATAATTAATGCACGATCATGAATGAAATTGATTTATTTCCAATTATTTATGTTTATTTTATTTCATGTAATCAATTCAGATTATCTCATTTAAGTTGTTATCTATATCTAAATTAAATTAAATATAAAAAATCTACGATATATAGAATTGCATTGTAGAATCAGATAAATAATAACTGAATAATGAAATATGCAATAATATGTAAAAATCTACCATATATAGAATTGCATTTTATTATCAATGATATGCTGATAATATGTAATAATTGCAGTTTAATTTTTTTCAAAAAAATTAATAAATAACTTCTTAAAAGACGTGGGCTGTAAAATAATCTCATTGCGACACGTGTAAAACTTTCCCTCAAACGACTTTGGAATATTAGTATTATAAATTAAATTTTTTAACTTTATAGATGTAGTAATAATATTTCAAAAGTAGTATAAAAAAATATTATAGGTCTCAATGTCCCATTCATTTAGCTTTTATATGGAAATTTTTTAGCTTTATTTTAAAAAATAAAGCACAAATTACATTACTGGAACTTAGTAAAATTCAACATGACTTTCTTCTATTTGTTGAAAAATTTTATAGGTCTCAATGTCCGATTCTTTTTTTAGGTAGAGAATAAAAAATCTCAATGCTCTATTCATTTAGCTTTTATGGAAATTTTTTTTATTTTATTTTAATAGTAAAGGATAAATTATTCTAACCTTCACGAGATTTAGTAAAGCTCAACCTAGCTCATGCAAAAACAAATGGAGTTAAAAGGAAATGCATTTTGTTTCAATTTACCCTTAATTATGTACACGGATCCAAATTGAGTTGTGTTACTTGTACCCATTACGTATAGTATATCATGTCAACTCACATCCTATCTACTATTAGATTGAGTGTGAATCCTATTCAAGTAAGATCCGCACCCCATCCAACAATAAATATTGGTAGATAAAGTGTGAGTCAGCACGGTGTCCCATGTACAATTAGTATAAATAATATTTTGCATCCAAATTTAACCTTATTTCCAGCATTTCATGGAGTGGTGGTTCGACCTCCTCTGCTCCCAACGACTCATAAATGGCGCCGTTCCACTGATGAAGACGAACACAACGGATGCGGAGATGTACGTGCAGCATAGGACAATGAGGCTCACCGGCAGGGATGGCAACGCCGAGAAATGACGCTGCTATCAGCGGCGGCGGCGTAGGAGGCATTGGCGTTTCATGCAAAATGAAGCCGTCTCCAGAAATGAATGCCCTTGCAAGAGAGAGATTGGATGTGTTTGTGTTGAGTGGAATTTCGGGATGAGGTTGGTTATTATGGATGTTGAGGTGGAGGACGCTGAAGCATTAGTAGGGAGTGAGAGGGGAACTTGGTTATTATATAGATGTTGCTTTGTTGGTTCTTTTTTTTCTGTGCATGCTTCAAAGAATGACCAAATGCTCAAGATCTTATTTAGTGGGCAATTCCACTCTTCAAAGGAATCAATGGTTCCATCATTATCTAGTAGGGCCACGACTTTGGCACAATGATTTCCCACCTTACAGGTCAATCTACATATTAAGGTGGGGAAAGAAATACGCACAAATTAAAGGATCAAATGCTTAAGATCTCATTTGGTGAGCAATCCGAAGTCTTCAAAGGAATCGATTCACTCATTATCTAAGTATAACGATTTCTCTCCCTACATATATGAGAAAAATTGTACTTCCCATTTCAAAACTCAGTACTTTAACATCAGTGTCTCAAGGCACACATATATATATATATATATAGACAGAGAGAGAGAGAGAGATGAAGTCACTGTTTCACAGCTCAATTCCTATACAAATTGTATGAGACTGCAAAATCGATGCGTTATGAATTCTAGGCCCTTCGATTGCATTATAATAATTAATTTAATTATAGGCTATGAAACATAAATAATGAGTATCAATTTATTCAGTTCAAGACTTGTTCATGTTTTCTTTTCCGATTGGTTGTTCAATGCTTTCGTACGAAAGAAATGTAAGTATATGTGGCCTTTTGTTTTTGGTAACTTACATATTTACCTACTAATTTATTGCATTTCCGTTTCCTAGACCCTCCATTTTTCAATTCACCTAAAGACTTCTTTTGTTATAAGCCTGTTAGTATGATAATTACATATTGAAAGTCTATTTTACAAAGACTGATAATTTTATTTAATTTATATTGACAATACATTTCTTTATTGTAATTACATATTTACATATAGCAATAAATGTCTTGTGCAGTGAAGAATATATATATATATATTGATTGGTTGATATTAACATTTATGAGGTTTAAACAGTGAAACTTTTACATGTACAGCTTTAGCTAAATTTATTTCTCAATTACTTGGAGAATCTTTTAAATTATAGAAACTATTATGAGATTTTAATAAGTCCATTAAATTATTTGTGTTTGACGACGGGGGATAGATTGATTGTCAAAGAAAATATTAACATTTATTTTTGCAAATTTTAAATTAATAGTAATTTGGTAAACAATATTGAAATATTAAAGATTAATACTTTAAAATTTATATATCAAAAGTAGTATTATGAAAAATTTTAGAATAAAATTTGGAACTAGTCCTCCAAAGAGTTATAGGACATCAATTTGGCCTGTTGTAGATTTGTGATATCAATTTAATCATTAAAAAAGTTGTGGGACATCAATTTGGTACTCAAAAAATTTGTGACATCAATTTAGCCTTTGAAAGATTAAAATTTAATTCAAACTAATCAAAACTTTTTAAAAATCTTTTGGACTAATTTAAATAAATTTTAATCTTCAGATAAATAAATTGATGTCATAAATCTTTCAAGAACAAAATTAATATTACAATTCTTTCAACAACTAAGTTGATATCTCACAACTCTTTTAATGATTAATTTGGGATCTTACTCTTTCAACTTTAATTAAGAATATTATTTATTCTTTGATTAATAAAATACCATGGGCTTAATGACTTTAAGAAGTAATGAACAAAAAATTTATAAGAAGGTTTTCACAGTTTTATTGTAAATTTATTCTAAAATCTTATTTAAGATAACTATACTAACATGATAAAAAATTAATAATAAAGCAAATTGTTTATTAATAATGATATCTCAAGTGAGTGATATCAAACATATATTGCACTAGTGATATAGACATATAAATCAGGGGATAATGATTTATGTACATTGTGCTTATTAATAATTTAGGTTAAACGTACATATATTTTTAACATCTTAATAATTTATTTTTTTCTATATTAATAAGCTAAATACTCATATGAAAAAAGAAATTAATTATATGTGGTATCAAATTTATACATTGTATGAATGATAACAAAATACACATATTACATCATAATGTTTTACCTCAATTATAATTATTATTCATCTAAGTTAATAAAATTATATTTATATATTTTTAACATGAAAATGAATTTTTTAATCTTGAATAAGATAATATAAATAATTAAAGTTAATAGTCGGTGATGATAATCATTATATTTTTAAAATTTTTAATCATAAAAAAATTTATTTTTTATGCGTTGAACATCATACTAAATTGTAATACCCAAGGGTACACGTATCCCTAATAGAGTTTAGTATAGTACACATGTCCCTAGGCAAATTCGAGATTTCCATAAGGTTCCTCGGGACCCACTCATGTTATTGATAGGCCCCACTCATGTTATTGGTAGGCCCCACTTGAATTATAGCTTAAAGGGTTGAGAAATATCATCCTAGAGAGCACTACAGATGGAGATTTTGAGTACTGCAGCGATCGAAGTTTTATAAAATAAAACCCCTCATTTCGGGTTTTCCAAACCACACAAATACTCCACCCTCAAATACGAACTCTCACGCTGAGAGACATCCTCTCACCCCCAAATCTCCATTTTCTTCCATTTCTTTCAAGTTTAACTTGGATTTTTCATCTTCTAAACCTAAAGATATGTCATTTTAGTAGTTTTGCTTCCTTTGCCCCTTCAATCTCGGATTAGACTAGTGTTCTCCATGGTTTTCATACCATGGTGTTCTCTCATGCTTGCTAGAGTTAGAATTGATTAGTTAGAGGCTAATTTAAGGTATTATGACTAATCTGGCATATACTGGTGCTATTTCTACTTCCTAGGGTTCTATTGGTGTTATTCTATATATTCCACCCCTCCAGGTGAGTGGATTTGCACTTATAATATATATGTTGTTCATTAGAGTTATTTTCATGAAACTATAACTTAAAGTATGATTTTTACAAGATTTGAGACTTCTGTTGATTTATGAAACTATGGTTTTCCTAATAGCATGAATTGTGTTTTGAGAAAACTAATGGGATCATTATTGATGAAAAGTTTTTATGAAAAGTTAGTTATAATTTATGATTATTAGAATGATTTTTATGCTGAATTGATTAAGAATATGTTTATTGAAAAAGTTTATAACTCTAGAGAATATTATTATGATTTTAGAGTTTTCAAGCCTATGAATGTAATACTTGGTGTACACGTGTCACTAGATAAGTTCCGTATGGACCTAGGGTCCCCTGGGATCCACCCATGTTACCGGGTCTGAGTTTTCGCTAAGTCTGGAGCCCTACACCTCCTTGGAAGGCTATATGTTAGAGCCACTTTCTTGGGATCAAAAGTCCCGGTAATTGCTCTCTAGATGGATATGAATTGAAGAGCGATTTTTAATGAATTTTAGGAAACCTCTAAATGTTTCATTTCTAGCCCCTAAGTTTAGCAAATCGCCGGAATTCCGGAATTTGAACTAAAACTCAAAAATGAGATTTTGATTGGTTGGGGTTTTGATTTTTTTGATATATTTTTTTAATTCAAATAGGGGGTATTTTCTTATTTACATTTATGTTTTAAAGTATTTAACTTAAAATAAAGAAATGTAAATAATCATGACAGCAATATGTCTGCTGTTATATCAGCAAAATGTTGCTGTTATAAGCTAATACCATGACAGCAAGGTGTTGCTGTCCACAGTTGCTGTCCACGGCTGGCTATTGGACCTTGCTGTCCACGGTTGACTGTTGGACCTTGTTATCCACAGCTAGGAATTCCATAGAAGTAGTATAAGTGTTGGTGAAGCAAAAATGCAGCAAAATGTTCAATGACAGCAAGAGTTGCTGTCATAAAGAGTTTTCACAGTTGGGAATAAATTCTCACAGCTGAGAATGAGTTCCCACAGCTGGGAATGAGTTCCCACAGTTGAGCATGAACTTCCACAGCTGGGAATGAGTTCCCACAGCTGAGGATGAGTTCTCACAACTGGACATGAGTTCCCACAGCTGAGAATGAGTTCCCACAACTGAGCTTGAGTTTCCCACAACTGGGAATGAGTTCCCACAGCTAAGCTTGAGTTTCCCACAGCTGAAGATGAGTTTCCACAGTTGGGAATGGGTTTCCACGGCTGGGAATGTAATTCCCCAGCTGTGTTAAGTTTGCCACAGCTGAGGCCTAAGTTTGTCACAGCTGAAGGCTTAAGTGCACAGTACCCATAAGTGCACAGTACCCATAAGTGCATAGTACCCCCACCCAAAAAAACGCGAACGGAGGGGTTAAAACCATTCCCCCTCATTTTCCTTCCATTTCCTTTGAACCAGAAACCCTCCCCTCTCCTTTTTCTCTCATTTTTCTTCAACCCCATTCCAACCTAGCTCCCATAAATCATCAAGATGAGTATATGTTATAAGATCTTGTCTCCATTTTTTCCATTCTTGCACATTCTCGAAATGGGCATTTTTATTTCTCTTTTTTTGTCAAGTGGGGGTGCTCCCCCAATATTATTAGGGCTAGATTAGAGTTATTTAGGTGTTGACAAGTTTTAATACTAAGTTTATTGGTTATTTTAGTCGACGTGATGCCTCCCCCTGCTCCCTAGAGCTCAGTTAGAGTTGACGTTATCTCTCCCTCCCCTCCAGGTGAGTGGGTTCAGATCCTATGGTCCTTATGTTAGTCATTAGAGTTAATTTCTTTAAATCATAACTAGGGTTAATTTCTTTAAGAGATTTGAGTTTATGATTGGTTATCAAAATTATTGGAAGAGATGATTTTCAACATGAGCATGAAATATTTATTTCAATATAAACTCATGGGACCAATATTCATAACAATGATTTTATCAAAGAGCTAAAATATGATTGTGACTTGATTTAGAGACTTTATAAATTTTCTCCAATGATTCTAAAATAAATGTAATTATGCATTATGGAGTTTAATTACTAGAGAAAAACCCAGAGCAAAAATTTAGAGAAAATAACATATTTTATAAATTAGAAACCAGACAATAACTATAGAGAAACAAACAGTGCGTTAACGACTGAACCCAATCGTTAACCTTGGTACCAAGTTGTCCAAAAGGACAATCTCACAAAGTAAAGAATGGAACCTAGTTAGGTGTCCAATTTGGATCCCAAATGGATCCTAGAGATTAGAGAAATTGTTATAACATGGTTGACATGCATAACTAGAGAAATTATATTTTGTTATGCGAGGCATAACCAGATATTCTTGTTTCTCTAATAGATTTTTGTTATTTATGCGTTACCAGAGAATTTCTAATTTTATTTTCCTTTATGATGTTATATATTCAATTATGATCAGAGTTAATGCATTAATCAGCTGAATGTTTTTATATATATTTATATATTTATCCTTGTTGTTGTCCCATGAGGGGGTTATGGATAAGGACCTACTCACTGAGTTTTAGATGAAACTCACCCCTCTCCTTTTTCCATTACAGATACATTAGCTACTGCGGGTTCCTCTCAGCCACCTCCTCCCCAGCAGTAGAGTTGTTTGGTTGGTGAGCTTCACTCGAAGTGAAGTACTTTTTGTATTTTGTATAGTGATAGAGTGCTCCAGTGTATATTGCGAGCAGGGTCCCAGACCATAGAGATATTTGCATTGATTCAAAATTATTATTATTTTTGTATTCACATGATTATGATTCATGGATTTATTGTATAGAGAGCAACTCATTCATTTTGTGATACCGAGATATATTTAGAGTTTTAAATATAATATGTTATTGATGAAAAGCATGATTTCAAATGAGCTAATTAATTAGTAGAGATGAAACAATATTTTATAAATGGAATTTATTATCTAATTATGCATATAGAGAGACTCAGAGGTCACGAGGCTTACGTGGGGATGGGATTCCTCACATGCCGGTCACGTTCACAAGTCGAGTCATGACAAAGTGGTATCAGAGCCCTAGGTTTCCTTGCATGTCACTAGAGCAAGTGTCCACAAGTATCACGTCATTTATGTAAATGGAAGAGCGCCCATTTGCACTAACGAAGTGCTACTTGAGGCCTTTAGGAATGGTCAATTATGTCTAAGTTCAGAGATAAAGTTTTGCCGTTCTTTTTAAGATTTATGTCTTATTCCTCATATTCCTGATCTTTCAGATTCAGTATGCCTCCCCTCATCGCTCTTCGCACCGCCACCATAATAGCGGTTCTTCTGGCACCAGTGCCCACTTTAGAGTTATAGAGCAGGCTTTGGCCATGCTTTCTGATGTGTTGGCCAGATAGGCTGAGGCTAAGTCACAGCCACCCCCGGTTCAGCCTCAGATCAGAGATCCAGACGATTCAGCTCTAGAACACTTTGGGAGGATGGATCCACCCACCTTCCAAGGGCGTCTCACCACGGAGGATCCTCAAGCTTTCCTCCGAGAGATAGAGAAGATCACCAGAGTTATTCATTGCTCTTCTAAGAGGGTAGTAGCATTGGCTAGCTTCCAGCTGGGAGGCCAGGCGGGTATCTAGTACGACGAGTTCCTTCAGGGGCGTGACGACTCTGAGCCACCTTCTTAGGAGGAATTCCAGGTAGCATTTTTGAGGAGGTTCTTATCCATGAGCAGACGAGCACAGATGGTTGAGGAGTTCTTGAGACTCCGTTTGACTCCGGGCATGTTAGTTGCGGAGTATGATGAGAGGTTTACGTACCTGGCACAAGCTGCTGCTAGTATGCTACCATAAGAGACAGAGAGGGTCAGGCGCTTTGTCCAGGGGTTACCCAAGGACATGTTTCTGAGTCTTCAGCCACACGTTGGGATTATGGACTATGCCCGGGTAGTAGACACAGCTATCGGGTTAGAGGCTAGTTTGGCAGAGAAGAGAGCTGCTTCTGAGTCTGGCAAGAAGGCCAAGACACATGGTTCTTTTTTTAGGGGAGCTGGTTTGAGTAGAGGATCTAGCCAGCAGGGCCAGCAGCAGTCCCAGTCAGGTAGGGCCACCTTCTCTGAGCCCGCTCCAACCGGGCTTACTGTTTCTCAGTCAGAGCAGAGGGGGCAGTCGATATAGCGGTCAGGCATTGATTCAGAGCTTTCACTAGTGTCAGACTTGTGGGAAGAGACATATTGGGAGGTGCATGATGGGTACTTTTTCTTGTTATGGCTGTGGCCGGTAGGGCCACAAGCGTGTAGAGTGCCCATTCCTCTGGGGAACATCTAGCCATGGGTCGGGGCCCACTTCAATCTTATCGATCAGGGCACCCAAGGTAGCTCGGCTACTCGGTGGAAGAGTCTTTGAGGCGGGGGCCTGTAGGTAGAGGTCCAGGTGGCAGAGGCCAGGGTGGCCGGGGACAGCCTCGTCTATTTGCTCTCACACGTCAGGATGCGGCAGCTTCAGCCGATGTTGTGACAATTATCATCAGAGTTTTCTCATTTGAGGCTTTTGCATTGATTGACTCCGGATCCATATATTCATATGTGTCCACATTCTTTGCTACACGGTTTGAGAGGTCTGTTTCCACATTAGAAAAGCCGTTTCTTATGGGGATTCCTATAGGAGGACCCCTCCTAGTTCAGTTGGCCTACAAAGAGTGTGAAGTTAAGGTTGGGGGTATGGATGTGTTGGTGGACCTTCATTTATTAGACATGACAAATTTCAACGTCATTGTGTGTAATACCCTAAAAAAAAAAATTCTCTGGAGACCGCCCAAGCGGTCATTGAGACTGCCCCAGGCAGTCATCAGAAATAATAAGTCGATGGGAACTCTATGGAAACCGCCCAGGCGGTCGTTGTAACTGCCCAGGAAGTCATCAGAGCGATAAATACCCCCACTCAGGTCCAAAAACTTCACTTTTACATAAAACACTCCTTCCAAACTCGAAGGAGCTCACTCTCTCCCCCAAAATTCACTCTCAAGTCCATTTCTTCCACCTTCTCTTAAAATCAACTTTAATATTTCACTTCTAAGGCTTTAAGGTAAGTTATTCTAGTGATTTCTCCTCCATTCTCTCCATTTCTCTTGGTTTTTGGGGGGTTAGCATGAGAATTTTCTACTTCTCAAGGAGGTAGAATTCTTTCAATGTGATAAGGGTATATTTGAGTGATATAGAGATTTTAGCCGTTAATCTAGAGTTCTGTTGCTTTATTGATAGATACTGGTGTTGTTCTCACCTCCCACAATTCTATTGGTGCTATTCCTGTGTCTACTGCCATTCGAGGTGAGTGGGTTCATATCTGTAGCTTTTGTTTTTATCATTACTTCTATTTTTATCTAAAATATGAAAGTTCATGTGATTTTGGAGTTATTCTGTGAATTGTTGAGATTTCTATGAACTATTGTGTGTTGAACTGCTGATTAGATATGAGCACATGTTTTCTTGAAAACCATGGGACATCTATCTTTCAGAATGAGATTTTGTATAATTGTATTGCAAATTAGACCAATTAGAATTGGTTTTATGATGGTATGGTTTTGATACCGTATACTGATATATAGAAGAGATTTTGAACCCTAGCATAGAAGACTTTGAAATTGATAGAGAACAGAATGAGGTTTTAGCTGAGCTGGCAGTAACTATAGGGAAACAGGCTGTATGTTAATGGCAGTTAATCCGTTAACCTTGGTACCAAGTAGCCCGGGCCAGAGATTTCAGAGCCTTATTGTCACACTGGGGACGGCGATACGTAACGCCCATATGTGACTGTAGATATTCAGAGACTTATTGGCACACTGGGGATGGCGATACATAACGCCCATATGTGACCAAAGATACTCAGAGACTTAATGTCATATTGGGGATAGCGATACATAACGCCCAGATATGACCAGACATTTGTATTCAGAGATTACTGTTTCTCTAATAGATTGTTGTCAGGTCAGATTGTAAAGAACCAAGATTTGAGACCTTGATTATAACTATGAACTTCTTTTATGCTAGTACTGTTACTATTCTTACTATTATTACTATTTTTGGTGTTGTGTACCTTCTTTGGTGTCCATGAAGAGGGGTTCCAGATGAGGGCTCACTCACTGAGTTTTGG
The DNA here is from genome assembly GCA_031216105.1 of Dalbergia cultrata. Lineage (NCBI taxonomy): Eukaryota > Viridiplantae > Streptophyta > Magnoliopsida > Fabales > Fabaceae > Dalbergia > Dalbergia cultrata. The sequence continues at coordinate 39,743,992 of CM062350.1, forward strand.
ATTCAAAACTCACCCCTCTGTTTCCTTCATATTTTACAGATACCGTAGCTGCTGAGGGTACTTCTACACCATCCTCTTCCCAACAGCATTAGATTCAGTTGCTGAGCCCATTGGGTGAGGTGTCTGATATTTTGCTCTAGACGTGCTCCAGTGTGATGCAGGCAGGACCTCGGACCGTAGAGCATGATCACATTGTGCATAGCTTGGTTATTTTATATACTTTTTGGGATTGTATAACTATTACTTTTATAAACACCTTGTATGTAAAGGACTATATGCATATTTAGCGACATTGCATATTTGCTTTTTGAAAGGAATGGAAATATGTTTTGGTTTTTCTAAACTTGGTTTTCAACAACAGGTGATTTCACGTGAAATTAAGGATTTGTTTTATGAATTTTCTTAATTAAAATGCATACGTAGAGACGATACAGATCACCAGGCTTACGTGGGAATAGGATTTCTCACGTGCTGGTCACGTGCCCAAGGAGGGTCGTGACAAAGTTGGTATCAGAGCTATAGGTTTCCCTGCATATCACTGGAGCAAGTGTCCACAGGTAGTGCCTCGTTTATGTAAATAGAAACGTGCCTATTTGCATTAACGAAGCATTACTTGCGGCCTTTAGGATGGTCAGTTAAGTCTAGACCCAGAGATGGAGTTTAGGTCTGTTATATGAGTGGTGTTCCTTATCCTATGTGTTCTTCCCTTTCAGTTGGATCCAGTATGCCTCCCCTCCGACATTCTACCTTCCGACGTCATCGTAGTAGCAGATCTTCCAGTCCTAGTGGCCGTCTTAGAGCCTTGGAGCAGGCTTTGGCCAACCTTATTGATGTTCTAACCAGACAGGCAGAGGCTGGATCAAAGCCACCTTCAGTCCAGCCTCCAACTAGAGACCCGGATGATTCGGCCCTAGAGCGGTTTAGGAGGATGGATCCACCCACTTTCCAGGGACGCCTGACCACAGAAGACCCTCAGGCGTTCCTTAGAGAGATAGAGAAGATTATCAGAGTCATTCATTGTTCACCAGAGAGAGCAGCAGAGTTAGTTGGTTTTCAGTTAGGCAGCCTGGCGGGAACATGGTATGACGAGTTTCTCCAGGGGCGTGGCGATTTAGAGCCGCCTTCCTGGGAGGAGTTCAGAGCCGCTTTTCTTCGTAGATTCTTGTCAGAGAGTCAAAGAGCACAGATGATGGAGGAGTTCTTGAGACTCCGTATGACTCCTGGTATGACAGTGGCCGAGTATGATGAGAGGTTTACATACTTGGCTCAAGCAACGAGCATGTTGCGAGACCGAGAGAGGGTTAGGCGGTTTGTTCAGGGACTGCCTAAAGATATGTTTCTTAGTCTTTAGCCACATGTCGGCACTATGGATTATGCGCAGGTAGTAGATACTGCTATTGGATTGGAGGCCGGACTAGCAGAGAGGAGAGCTGCTTCTGAGTCTAGCAAGAGGGCTAGGACGCAGGGTACATTTTCCAGGGGAGCTGGTATTAGTAGAGGACCTACCCCACAAAGTCAACAGCAAGCTCAACCGGGTAGGGATGCCCTTTCAGATCCTACCCCGGTACGGTCTGCAGCTCCCCAGAGTCAGGGCAGAGGAGGCAGTCAGTATTCTGGCCAGGTATCAGTTCAGAGCTTACCTGTTTGTCAGACTTGTGGTAGGCGACACTCGGGGCAGTGCTTGATTGGCACACTTGTATGCTATGCTTGTGGCCAACGGGGTCACAAAAGGGCGGATTGCCCACTTTGGCAGGGGACATCTAGTTAGGGGTCTACGAACTGCACTGCTGTGGTTCCACTGCCCCAGTTGGTAGGGGTGCTGGAGCGGAGGCCATAGAGGTAGAGGCTTCGGTGGTAGAAGTTCAGCTGGTAGAGGTCAGAGTAGCGGGGGACAACCCCGATTGTACGCCTTGACTTGACAGGCTGCATCAGCCTCCAAAGATTTCGTAGCAGGTATTATCAGAGTCTTTACCTTTGATGCATTTGCTTTGATTGATCCTGGATCTTGTTATTCATATGTATCTTCGTTCTTCGCTACCCGATTTGAGAGGCTGATTTCTAGTTTAGAGAAGCCCTTCTTAGTAGGGGTAGCAGTGGGAGGACCCCTTTTAATTCAGTCAGTATACAGAGGCTGTGAAATCAGGGTTGGTGATGTAGAAACTTATGCAGATTTACACCTGTTAGACATGGTAGATTTTGATGTTATTCTGGGTATGGATTGGTTGGTTTCATGTCATGCTATGGTTGATTGTTATACTAAGTCTGTCAAGTTTGGTATTTCTGGAGCTAAATTTCAAGAATTTAAGGGTGCTAGATTCTATGTTCTGACTAGTTTGATTTCATCTATGAGTGCCTTGAAGCTTATGGACAAAGGGGTTTATGGATTTCTAGCTTCAGTATGGGATTTAGAGGTGCCAGTGCCAACCATAGAATCAGTCCTCGTGGTTTGTGAGTTCCCTGATGTGTTTCCAGAGGACCTACCAGGGTTACCACCAGAGAGAGAAATAGAGTTTGCAATAGAACTGGAGCCAGGAACCAGGCCTATTTCAATACCTCCATATCATATGGCCCCGACAGAGCTACAGGAGTTGAAGAAACAGTTGCAAGAGTTGCTGGATAAGGGCTTCATTCAATCGAGTACCTCACCTTGGGGTGCTCCAGTCCTATTTGTCAAGAAGAAAGATGGATCTTTGAGGATGTGTATAGACTATCGGCAACTGAATAAGGTAACCATTAAGAATAAGTATCCTCTGCCTCGTATCGATGATTTATTTGATCAGCTTCAAGGGGCCCAATCTTTCTCTAAGATTGATCTTCAATCCGGGTATCATCAATTAAAAATCAAGGATGAGGATATACCCAAGACCGCTTTTAGGACACGCTATGGACATTATGAATTCCTAGTGATGTCTTTCGGATTGACAAATGCCCCTGCAGCTTTTATGGATCTGATGAACAGGGTTTTCAGGCCGTTTCTATATCATTTTGTAATTGTCTTTATTGATGATATTTTGGTATACTCCAAGAGCAGAGAAGAGCATGAGCATCATCTCAGGATTGTATTACAGACATTGAGGGAGCATAAGCTATATGCTAAATTCTCTAAATATGAATTCTGGTTGGAGCAGGAGGCATTTCTTGGACACATAGTATCCAAGGATAGTATTAAAGTATATCTAAAGAAAGTTGAGGCAGTTCAGCAGTGGCCAAGGCCAACTACAGTATCAGAGGTTCGCAGCTTTTTGGGGATGGCAGGTTATTATAGACGGTTTGTCAAGGACTTTCCAAGATTGCAACGCCATTGACTAGACTGACCCAGAAGAATGTTAAATTTCAATGGTCAGATGCATGTGAGGAAAGCTTTCAGAAGCTGAGGACTTGCTTGACTACCGCTCCGGTACTAGTACTACCTTCAGGTACGGATGGTTTTATTGTATACTGTGATGCTTCTAGGGTAGGACTTGGCTGTGTCCTTATGCAGCACGGCCGGTTTGTAGCCTATGCTTCTAGGCAACTCAAGAAGCATGAACAGAATTATCCTACTCATGATTTAGAGATGGCAGCAGTGGTCTTTGCCTTGAAGATCTGGAGACATTATCTGTATGGAGCAAGTTGTGAGATTTTTACAAATCATAAGAGTTTGAAGTATATCTTCCAGCAAAAAGATTTAAATCTCAGGCAATGCAGATGGATGGAATTGTTGAAAGATTATGACTGTACGATTTCTTATCATCCAGGTAAGGCTAATGTAGTAGCTGATGCTTTGAGCAGGAAATCAGCAGGTAGCTTGGCTCATATAGCTCTTTGGAGACAACCTTTGATAAAAGACATTCATAAGTTAGAGTCAGAATGTGTCCAGTTCGGTATAGGGGATTCAGGGGCTTTTCTAGCTCATATGAGAGCCCAGTCAACCCTAGTAGAGCAGATTAAGGCAAAGCAGAAAGAGGACCCCAAGTTGGTTAAGATTATGGAGGATGTACATAGAGGAGAAGGCCATGAGTTTTCTATGGATACGAAAGGTGTGTTACGCCTTGGAAATAGGTTGTGTGTGCCTGATGTGGATGAATTAAAGAAGCAAATAATGGAAGAATCCCACGGTACAGCGTATTACGTGCACCCTGGATCAGCTAAGATGTATCAGGACCTGCGGCAGTTATACTGGTGGGAAGGTATGAAAAAGGATATAGGTGATTTTGTGGCACGATGTTTAGTGTGTCAGCAGATTAAGGCTGAACACCAAAGACCAGCCGGATTACTCCAGCAGATAGAGATTCCAGAGTGGAAGTGGGAGCGGATAACCATGGACTTTGTAGTTGGGTTACCTCGAACCACTAAAGGTTTTGATTCCATCTGGGTAATTGTAGATCGGATGACCAAGACAGCTCACTTTTTGCCAGTAAAGACCAGTTTCACCGCGGCCCAGTATGCTCGCCTATACATAAATGAGATTGTCAGACTCCACGGAGTACCAGTGTCTATTATATTAGATAGAGGGGCTTAGTTCACTTCGAGATTCTGGAGGGCATTTCAGGAAGCTCTAGGAACTCGAGTGGATTTATCTACAGCCTTTCACCCTCAGACTGATGGTCAGACAGAGAGAACTATTCAGACCTTGGAGGACATGCTCAGAGCCTGTGTGTTGGACTTTGGTGGGAGTTGGTGTGACCACTTATCACTAATAGAGTTTGCATATAATAACAGTTATCAGGCAAGTATTCAAATGGCACCCTTTGAAGCTTTATATGGCAGGCGCTGCAGATCTCCCGTTGGATGGTTTGAGCTTGGGGAAGCCAAAACCCTAGGCCCAGACTTAGTTCAAGAAACCCTAGAGAAAGTTCGGTTGATCAAGGAAAGGTTATTAGCCGCTCAGTCCAGACAGAAAGCTTATGCTGATAACCGGCGATGAGAGTTGGAGTTTACTGTGGGTGATCATGTGTTTCTGCGAGTATCTCCTATGGAGGGAATGGTGAGGTTCGGTAAACGGGGAAAGCTAAGTCCTCGTTATATTGGGCCATTTGAGATTTTAGAGAGAGTGGGAGCAGTAGCTTATAGATTAGCCTTACCTCCCAGCTTATTAGCCATCCATCCTGTTTTTCATGTTAGCATGCTCAGAAAATATATTCTAGACCAGTCCCATGTACTCACCCCACAGGCAGTACAAATTGATGAGAATTTATCTTTTGAGGATGAGCCAATTGCCATAGTAGACAGACAACTTAAAAAGCTTCGTTCAAAGAAGGTGCCTTCTGTAAAAGTAATTTGGAGAAACCACTCAGGTGAGGAAGCTACGTGGGAAGCTGAGGATGCCATGAGAGTGAAATATCCATATCTCTTCCCTCCTTCAGGTACGTCCTTAGATTTGGGGACCAAATCTTTTAAAAAGGGGGGGAGTATGTAATACCCTAAAAAAAAAAAATCTCTGGAGACTGCCCAGGCGGTCATCAGAAATAATAAGTCGGTGGGAACTCTCTGGAAACCGCCTAGGCAGTCGTTGTAACCGCCCAGGCTGTCATCAGAGCGATAAATACCCCCACTCAGGTCAAGAAACTTCACTTTTACATAAAACACACCCCCAAACTTGAAGGAGCTCGCTCTCTCCCCCAAAATTCACTCTCAAGTCCATTTCTTCCACTTTCTCTTAAAATCAACTTCAATATTTCACTTCTAAGGCTTTAAGGTAAGTTATTCTAGTGATTTCTCCTCCATTCTCTCCATTTCTCTTGGTTTTTGGGGGGTTAGCATGAGAATTTTCTACTTCTCAAGGAGGTAGAATTCTTTCAATGTGATAAGGGTATATTTGAGTGATATAGATATTTTAGTCGTTAATCTAGAGTTCTGTTGCTTTATTGATAGATACTGGTACTGTTCTTACCTCCCACAATTCTATTGGTGCTATTCCTGTGTCTACTGCCATTCCAGGTGAGTGAGTTCATATCTGTAGCTTCTTTTTTTATCATTACATCTATTTTTATCTAAAATATGAAAGTTCATGTGATTTTAGAGTTATTCTGTGAACTGTTGAGATTTCTGTGAACTATTGTGTGTTGAACTGCTGATTAGATATGAGCACATGTTTCTTGAAAACCATGGGACATCTATCTTTTAGAATGAGATTTTGTATAATTGTATTGCAAATTAGACCAATTAGAATTGGTTTTATGATGGTATGGTTTTGATACTGTATACTGATATATAGAAGAGATTTTGAACCCTAGGATAGAAGACTTTGAAATTGATAGAGAACAGAATGAGGTTTTAGCTGAGCTGGCAGTAACTATAGGGAAACAGGATGTATGTTTACAGCAGTTAATCCATTAACCTTGGTACCAAGTAGCTAGAGATTTCAGAGCCTTATTGTCACACTGGGGACGGCGATACGTAACGCCCAGATGTGACTGTAGATATTCAGAGACTTATTGGCACACTGGGGACGGCGATACGTAACGCCCAGATGTGACCAAAGATACTCAGAGACTTAGTGTCATACTGGGGACGGCGATACGTAATGCTCAGATATGACCAGACATTTGTATTCAGAGATTACTGTTTCTCTAATAGACTGCTGTTAGGTCAGATTGTAAAGAACCAAGATTTGAGACCTTGATTATAACTATGAACTACTTTTATGTTAGTACTGTTACTATTATTACTATTATTACTATTTTTGGTGTTGTGTACCTTCTTTGGTGTCCCATGAAGAGGGGTTCCAGATGAGGGCTCACTCACTGAGTTTTGGATTCAAAACTCACCCCTCTGTTTCCTTCATATTTTACAGATACCATAGCTGCTGAGGGTACTTCTACGCCATCCTCTTCCCAGCAGCATTAGATTCAATTACTGAGCCCATTAGGTGAGGTGTTTGATATTTTGCTCTAGACGTGCTCCAGTGTGATGCAGGCAGAACCCCGGACCCTAGAGCATGATCACATTGTGCATAGCTTGGTTATTTTATATACTTTTTGGGATTGTATAACTATTACTTTTATAAACACCTTGTATGTAAAGGACTGTATGCATATTTAGCGACATTGCATATTTGCTTTTTGAAAGGAATGGAAATATGTTTTGGTTTTTCTAAACTTGGTTTTCAACAACAGGTGATTTCACGTGAAATTAAGGATTTATTTTATGAATTTTCTTAATTAAAATGCATACGTAGAGACGATACAGGTCACCAGGCTTATGTGGGAATGAGATTTCTCACGTGCCGGTCACGTGCCCAAGGAGGGTCGTGAAATTGTGGGCATGGACTGGCTAGCCCCATGCCATGCCATGGTGGACTACTACGGCAAGTCCGTTAAGTTTGATATTCCTGGAGGTGAGCTCCTTGAGTTTAGAGGTACCAGATGTTTGGTCCCTACTAGCCTGATCTCAACCATGAGTGCCTTGAGGCTTATGGATAAAGGAAGTTATGGATTCTTGGCAGCGGTCAGAGATGTAGAGATGGAGGTTCTGATCCTGGAGTCTGTTCCTGTAGTTTGTGAGTTCCCGGATGTATTTCCGGATGAATTACTAGGAATGCCACCCGAAAGAAAGATAAAGTTCGGGATAGAGCTTGAGTCAGGAGTTAGGCCCATCTCTATTCCCCCATATCGGATGGTTCCCACAGAGTTGAAGGAATTAAAGGAATAATTGCAAGAGTTGCTTGACAAGGGGTTCATTAGGCTAAGTACTTTGCCTTGGGGTGCTCTGGCCTTGTTTGTAAAGAAGAAGGATGGGTCTATGCGGATGTGCATAGATTACCAGCAGTTGAACAAGGCTACCACCAAGAACCAGTACCCCTTGCCTCGCATTGATTACTTGTTTGATCAGCTCCAAGGGGCTAGGTGTTTCTCTAAGATTGACCTTCATTCAGGTTATCACCAGTTGAAGATCAAGGGTGAAGATGTGCCCAAGACCGCCTTTAGGACACGCTATAGGCACTATGAGTTCTTAGTGATGTCCTTTGGGTTGACCAATGCCCCAACAGCTTTCATGGACCTGATGAATAGAGTTTTCAAATCGTTCCTAGATCACCTTGTGATTGTTTTCATTGATGACATCCTAGTGTACTCTAAGAGCGAGGAGGAGCATGAGCAGCACTTGAGGATTGTCCTGCAGACCTTAAGAGAGAATAAGTTGTATGCCAAGTTCTCCAAGTGCGAGTTTTGGCTAGATCAGGTGGCATTTCTTGGACATATAGTGTCCAAGGATGGCATCCTAGTTGACCCGAAGAAAGTTGAGGCGGTTCAACAATGGCCAAGGCCTTCTACGGTTCCAGAGATCTAGAGTTTCTTAGGTTTAGCGGGCTACTATCGGAGATTTGTTAAGGATTTCTCGAGGATAGCGGCATCGTTAACCAAGTTAACTCAGAAAGGTGTTAAGTTTCAGTGGTCAAATGCCTGTGAAGAGAGTTTTCAGAAGTTGAAGACCTGTTTGACCACAGCTCCAGTGTTGGTATTGCCTTCTGGCATGGGTGGTTTCTCAATTTATTGCGATGCTTCGAGAGTAAGACTCGATTGTGTCCTTATGCAGCATGGTCACGTTGTGGCATATACTTCTAGGCAACTCAAGAGGTATGAACAGAACTACCCTACCCATGATTTAGAGATGGCAGGAGTGATCTTTGCATTGAAGATCTGGAGGTATTATTTGTATGGGGAGACATGTGAGATATTCACTGATCATAAGAGTTTGAAGTATATCTTCCAGCAAAAGGACCTAAATCTTAGATAGTGTAGATGGCTAGAGTTGTTGAAAGATTATGACTGCACGATCTCTTATCACCCAGGCAAGGCCAATGTAGTGGCGGATGCATTGAGTAGAAAGTCTATGGGCAGCTTAGCCCACATAACACCATTGAGGTAGCTGTTAATAGAAGATCTCCATAGGCTAGAGGCAGAGGGAGTTCAGTTTGGGCTAGATGAGTTTGGAGCCTTTCTTGCTCACATTAGGGCCCAGTCGACCTTAGTGGAGCAGATTAAGGCACAACAGGGAGAAGACCCTAATTTGGTCAAGCTTATGGAGGATGTGCATAGAGGAGAGAACTTTGAGTTTTCAGTTGATGTGGAGGATGTGTTGCACTTTGGGGATCGTTTATGTGTACCAGAGGTGGGTGAGTTGAAGAAAAGAGTAATGGAAGAGTCCCATAGTGCAGCATACTCTGTCCACCCCAGTTCAGCCAAGATGTATCAAGATCTTATACAGCTATACTGGTGGGAAGGTATGAAGAGAGACGTTGGTGACTTTGTGGCACGGTGTTTGGTGTGCCAGCAAGTCAAGCCTGAACACCAAAGGCCTGCCGGGCTGCTTCAGCGGATAGAAATCCCAGAATGGAAGTGGGAAAGGATAACCATGGACTTTGCAGTTGGGCTACCTCAGACCACTAGAGGTTTTGACCTTATATGGGTGATTATGGATAGAATGACCAAGTCAGCTTACTTCGTTCCAGTGAAAATGACCTTTAGTGCGGCTCAGTATGCCCAGCTTTATATAGATGAGATTGCAGACTTCATGGTATGCCAGTGCCAATCATATCATATAGAGGGTCTTAGTTCACTTCACGGTTCTGGAGAGCTTTTCAAGAGGCTCTTAGATCTCGTGTGGACTTGACCATAGCCTTTCATCCGCAGACAGATAGCCAGTCAGAGAGGACTATCCAAACTTTGGAGGATATGCTCAGAGCTTGCGTCTTAGACTTCGGTGGAAGTTGGTGTGACCACTTGCCACTGATAGAGTGCTCTTATAACAACAGTTATCAAGCTAGCATCCAGATGGCACCATTTGAAGCGTTGTATGGGAGACGCTGTAGATCTCCCATTAGATGGTTTGAGCATGGGGAAGCTAAGTCCTTAGGCCCAGACTTGGTCCAAGAGGCTCTTGAGAAGGTTCAGTTGATCAAAGAACGGTTATTGGCAGCTCAGTCTAGACAGAAATCTTATGCTGATAACCGATGCAGAGGCTTAGAGTTTGCTGTGGGTGATCATGTGTTTCTGAGGGTGTCTCCCATGAAGGGAGTAGTGAGGTTTGGTAGGCGGGGTAAGTTGAATCCACGCTATATCAGCCCATTTGAGGTTTTAGAGAGAGTTGGAGCAGTGGCCTATAGATTGGCACTTCCTCCCAGTTTATCAAAGATACATCCAGTTTTCCATGTCAGCATGCTCAGAAAATACATGCCCGATCAGTCTCACGTGCCCACGCCACAAGCGGTTCAAGTTGACAAGAGCCTATCTTATGAAGAAGAACCGGTTGCCATCATGGATAGGCAAATCAAGAAGCTTCGCTCAAAGGAAGTTGCTTCAATGAAGGTTATCTGGAGGAACCACTCCGTCGATGAAGCCACTTGGGAAGCCGAAGAATCCATGAGGATCAAGTACCCGCATCTTTTCCCTCCTCAAGGTATGTTTTAGATTTGGGGACCAAATCTCTTTTAAGGGGGTAGTATGTAATACCTGGTATACACGTGTCACTATACAAGTTCTGTATTGTGATATCCCAAATAAAGAAATAATAATAATAATAATAATAATAATTATTATTATAGTTAATAGTAAACTATGAGCATACATATGCATTATAGTTAGTATATTCATTTTAGTTAGTTGTGTTGCATGCATTATAATTTAAATAGCATTATAGTTAGTAGTGTTAATGCATTATAGTTAGAATATGAATTAAAATTACTAAGTGTAGTTAGCATTAATATTAATTATTATTATTAAGTCTAGATATATGACACTAATATTAATTATAATTATTATTACTAAGTGTAGCTACCATTAGTATTATTATTATTAAGTGAACCTAACATAAATATTATTTAATATTATAATTACTAAGTGTAGTTAGCATTAATATTAATTATTATTATTATTAAGTCTAGATATATGCCACTAATATTAATTATAATTAATATTACTAAGTATATCTAGCATTAGCATTATTATTGATAAGTGTACTAGCATTTATATTAATTATAATTAATATTGCTAAGTGTAGCTAGCATTAACATTATTATTATTTAGTGCACCTAACATTAATATTATTTAACATTATAATTATTAAGTGTAGCTAGCATTAATATTAGTTATTATTATTATTAAATCTAGATATATGGCACTAACATTAATTATAATTAATATTACTAAGTGTAGCTAGCATTAGTATTATTATTATTAAAGTGTAAATAGCACAAATATTATTTAACATTATAATTACTAAGTGTAGTAGGCATTAATATTATTTATTATTATTAGTAAGTATAGACATATAGCACTAATATTATTTATGATTATTATATTTGTGTATAAATATATGTGTGTAGGAGTGTGTGTGTGTGTAAGAAATGTTTAGTTTCATTTTGCTAAGTTTTGCTTCCACCTCCTCTAAACCAAAATTTCTCTAAACCAAATCTACTCTAAACCAAATCTCCTCTAAGCCAAAACTTCTCTAAGCCAAATCTCCTCTAAGCCAAACCCCTTTTTGGCCGAATTCATCTCTTGTCAAGCTCATAATCCTCGTGGCCGAACTTGATGAGCTAACTAATCATCTCTTAAGGCGTTGTGGCGCTCCTCCTTTAATCGGCGAGTTTGGTTACTTGTACCATTCCAATTTTCCAAAATCAAGTTGTTAGTAGAAGCACACTCCCGACTATCAAAGGTGAGTGGGTTTAAGCTGATGACCATACTTTTGGTCATTATTAATATATTTTCAAATTATATGAATTATTTATGAAATTTTAGAATAATTTATGTCAAGAGAACATGTTGTTATGAATTATGTCAATTTTAGAAATATTATCATGAGAACTAATTATTTTGGAAAACTCATGGGACCATGTTTGCTGTATGAATTATTTAGATTTATTTATTAGTTAGAAAATATTTTAAATCTCAGTTTTGTATGAAATTATTACTATTATTTTTTTAGCCAATAAATAGTGAGAACGGTCAGTTAGCAATTTGCGGGGATTGATCGTTAACCTTGGTACCAAATGGTCCACTAGAGGACTAGCTCACCCACAATAAGGATCCTAGTGAGGTGTCATTTATGGGACCTAGTTAGGTGCCCATCAGATTAGCCATTGGCTCAGTTTAGCTATTCGGCTCAGAGATAATTATGTCTGAGAATAATTCATGTTTCTCTACTAATTGTTGCTATAGATTGATTAATTTATATGTAATTATATATGTAATATATTTCACATCAATTGCATGTATATGTTATGTATTTTGTTATTGTCCCATGTGGGTTGTAGTGGAGGCTCGCTCAGAGTTTTGATGAACTCACCCCTCTCTTTTCCTTTCCCTACGAGATCTGATTCTGAGGTTCGGTTTGTACCACGAGAATCCTCCTTGATAGTGCTCTGACTTCCTTGGTGAGCTTAAGCTTTGAAGTGGAGCTTATTGTCAATTATGTCGGCCTAGTAGTGCTCAGATAAATTGTGTGGCGGGATCCCAGGACATGCATGATATTATTTTGAATTTATGTTAATTGTTTATTTTATGGGCTTTGGCCTAGAATATGGATTTTATCGGTTATGTTGAATTTATGTTTTAGAAATAATTCCATATTATCAAGTTTTAGTTGAACTTGACATATTTTAAATAAATTTGGGTTATTTATGCATATTAGTCAGTCACGTTATCAGAGGCTTCCGTGGGGACCCAAATCCTCACGTGCCGGTCACGTTCTCTAGGTGGGTCGTGACAAAGTGGTATCAGAGCCAGGTTTCCCTACATATTATTGGAGCAAATGACCACAAATATCATGACATCTAAGTAAATGGAAGCGCGCCCATTTGCAATGATGTGGTGCTATTTGAGGCCTTTAGGAAATGGTCAATCTTGTTTAGGTTTTATAAGAGCTTGTCTTTCTTGGCACTCATAGTCTTGTTATATGCCCTCCCTTTCACAGTGTGACAATGCCACCTATACACTCTTCACGTCTTCACCAGATAGTCGTAGGAGCAATGCATCTGGTGACAATGCTGCGTCTTAGAGCTTTTGAGCAGAGATGGTAGCAAACAACAGATGTGATGGCGAGGCAGCTAGAGGCGACTATCTGACCACCTCGATTAGAATCTGAGATGACTCGGCTTTACAAGTGATTCAAGAGGATGGACCCACCTACTTTCAATGGGCGTCGGCGGTGAGGATCCCGGGAATTCCTTAAGTAGTCGAGAAGATAGCGGTGTCATCCATTGCTCTTGGAAAGGCGGTGGAGTTAGGCAGCTTGCATTTCGGAGGCCAAGCGGAATTATGGTATCAGAGTTAGACAAAGGGTATGGAGCGCTAGCTCTCCCTCTTGGGAACAATTCAAGGAATCCTTCATGCGAAGATTCATATCGAGACGCCGTAAGCACAAATGATTGAGAGTTTTTGAAACTCCATTTAACTCGAGTATGGCGATTCACAGTATGATGAACATTTCACTTATCTATACCGCAGGCTGACCTCTAGCATAATAAGCGGAATCTGACTAGGGTGAGGCGTTTCATTCGAGGAGTACGCCAAAGATCTATTCCTGACTTGCGACCTCATGTGGGACCAAGGACTATGCTCGGTGGTAGACATTGCGATTGGTCTCGAGAATGGTTTAGCGAGCGGCGGGCTATGTCGAAGCCAATAAGAAGGCCAGGGTTCATGCCACTTTCTCGAGTGGAGTAGGTTGAGCAAGGGTCACTATCGGCCGGAGGACAACAAGGTCGATCGGGTAGGGCCACCTTCTCGAGCCCATCCCAACCGCCCTTGATTGTAGCACACTCTTTTAGTAGAGAGCGATCGGCCTGATGGAATGAGGTTCATGGCGGTCATATCCGGTATGCCAGAGCTTGCGAAAGAGACATCGGGGTCAATGTTTATTTGGCTCTGATTATGTTATAGATGTGGTCCAGTGAGGTCATAAGCTCGCGGAATGCTTTCGATGTTTCAAGAGCTCCTAGTCGGTCAACTAACCCCTCCACATCGATTCAATCTCTGCGATCAACGCGATCCGAGGCGGCGTCATCACATCGGCGGAGTGGAAGGCGAGGAAGGGCCTGTTGGCGAGGGAGTGGAAGAGGAGTAGCGGTAGAAGCCAAGGTAGTGGAGGACAACCGCGATCTATTCGCTATAACCGGATTAGGATCGCTTGAGCTTCAAATGAAGTGGTAATTGGTATGGCACAGTATGTTCCTTTGATCTTTGTGACATTATTTGATTGAGGTCTACCCACTCTTTTGTGTCCCGTTCTTTCTTTATGCGGTTTGGAAGATCCCGAGGATCTTGATGAGCCGTTTTTAGTTAAGTGCCTTGGAAACCCATCCTTATTCAAGCGATGTATAGATCATGCAAAGTCAAAGTTGGTGACATGGGCGCTAGCGGTTTGAAAGTGTTGACATGTCGACTTTGGCGTTATTCTAAGCGTAGATTGGTTATCCCCATGTCATGCCTTGATAGATTGTTATAGAAGAGTAGTGAGATTCGAGGTCCCGGTGATGAGCCAAGAGGATTTCTTGGCACAAGATGCTTAATCTGACAGGCTTAATATCGGCTATGAATGCGCTACGGTTGATGGATAGAGTGGTAGTTCACGGATTTTAGGCTGCGATCCCAGGGATGTAGGCGGAGACACCAAGTTTGGATACAATTCAGGTGGCTAATGAGTTTCGGACGTGTTTCAGGATGATTTACAGGTATGCCACGAGAGAGAAATAGAGTTTGGGATAGAGCTTGAACCGAGAAGTTAGACCCATCTCTATGCCCCCATATCGCATGGCTCTAGCGGAGTTAAAAAGAATTGAAGGAAGCTCTGAGGAGTTATTGGACAAAGGGTTTATCACGGCCAAGTACCTCTCCATGGGAGTGCTCGGTGTTATCGTTAAGAAGAAAGATGGTTCGATGAGGATGTGTATAGATTATAAGCGGCTAAACAAGGTGGCGATTGAAATCGATACACTTTACCCGCATAGATGATCTTTTGACCCGACTTCAGGGGCAACATGTTTTTCCAAGATCGATCTTGATCAGTTTACCATCGGTGAAGATTAAGGATGGAGATATACCTAAGGCGGCTTTGGGGACTCGCTATGGACATTACTGAGTTCTTAGTGATGTCCTTTGGGTTAACCAATGCCCAGGCCTTCATGGATTTAATGAATAGGGTGTTTAAGCGTTACTGGATCACTTTGTGATTGTCTTCATTGATGACATCTTAGTGTATTCCAAAAGTAAGGAGGAACACGAGCAACACCTGAGAATGGTTTCTGACCTTGAGGAAAACCAGTTGTATGCCAAAGTTTTCCAAGTGTGAGTTACGGCTAGAGCAGGTGGCATTCCTTGAACACGTAGTGTCGAAGGATGGCATTCTAGTAGATCCAAAGAAGGTGAAAGCGGTGCGTAATGGCCTGACCTACTTGATTTGAAGTTCGTAGTTTCGCCGGTTTGGCGGAGATATTCTGAGGCGATTCGTTCGGGATTTCTCGAAGTTACGGCACCCATGACCAAGGCGACCGCGAGAAGAATGTCAAGTTCCGGTGGAGCGAAGAGTGTGAAGAAAGTTTTCAAAGGCTGAAAACATGCTTGACCCGCGGCACCAGTTCTTGTACTACCTTTAGGTTCGGGGAAGGTTTTTCGATTACTGGCGCTTCTAGAATTGGACTTGGGCGTGTCTTGATGCGGCATGGCCAAGTTATAGCATCGCCTCGCGACAACCAGAAGCATGAGCAAAATTATCCTACCCATGATTTGGAGATGGCGGCGGTGATTTTTGCCTTGAAGATTTGGAGACATTACAGTATGGAGAAACTTGTGAGATTTTCACAACCATAAGAGCTTGAAGTATATCTTTCAACAGAAGGATCTGAACTTGAGACAGCGTAGATGGCTTGAGTTATTAAAAGATTATGGTATGCGATCTCGTACCACCCCAGGAAGAGCGAATGTAGTGGCGGATGCTTTAGCGAGGAAGTCGGCGAGCGGTTTGGCCCACATAACGCTAGTAAAACAAGCGTTAGTAAAAGATATCCACAAGATAGGCGAAGGAGTTAGGTTTGGCCTTAGTGAATCGAGGGCTTTTCTAGCTCACATCAAGGCTCGATCAACCTTGGTGGGACAGGATCAAGGCACAACAAGGTGAGATGCGAAGTTAGCTAAGTTGGGTGAGGATGTTAAGTAAAGGTGAGAATCTGAGTTCTCGGTTGATCTTGAGGTGTATTGCACCTTGGAAATGGATTTATGCGTGCGGTGATGGGTGAGTTGAGGAGAAAAGTAATGGAAGAAGCTCATAGTGCAGCATACTCGGTGCACCAGAGATCAACTAAGATGTCGGGATCTAAAGCAGGTTATTACGGTGGGGATGGTATGAAGAGAGATATCGGTGACTTTGTAGCTAGGTGTGCGGTGTGTCGGCAAAGTCAAGAGCTTTTGAGCACCGAGGCCAGCAGGGTTACCAGATGAGATAGACATTCGAGAATGGAAGTGGGAGAGGATAACCATGGACTTCATAATTGGATTACCTCGAACCACCAAGGGTTCGAAACTCCATATGGGTAATAGTAGGCGGGATGACCAAATCGGCACACTTTTTACGGTAAAGACTACCTTTAGTGCGGCCGCGGTATGCTCAATTGTACATCAGCGAGATAGTTAGACTCCACGGTGTCGGTATCTATCATATCCGATAGGATCCCGATTTACTTCACGATTACGGAGGCGTTTAGAGGCCCTTAGCACTGCGTGTGGATTTGACCCTGACTTTTCACCCTCAAGCGGATGGTCGATCGAAAGGGCGATACAAATCTTAGAAGATATGCTCGAGCCTGCATACTAGATTTCAAGGAAAGGCTGGTGTGATCACCTACCCTTGATCGAGTTCTCATACAATAATAGTTATCGCTCGATCAGTATCGGATGGCACCATTGAAGCCTTATATGGGGCGTTGCGGAGTCTCCCATCGGGTGGTTTGAGCTTAGGGAAGTTAAGTCCTTAGGCGGGACCTAGTTCGGGAGACCTTAGAAGGTTCGATTGATTAGAGAGCGTCTCTTAGCGGCACAATCGAGGCCGAAGTCGTATCGATAGCAGTCGGCGTAACTTGGAATTTGCGATTGGAGACAGCGTGTTTACGAAAGTATCCCCTATGAAAGGAGTAGTGAGGTTGGTAAGCAAAGAAAGTTAAGCCCTCGTTTTATTGGTCCATTTGAAATCATAGAAAGAGTTGGGAAGCGGTAGCTTATAGGTTGCTTTGCCTCGGTTTATGACCATACATCGATTATTTCATGTTGGTATGCTCGGGAAATATATGCACGACCAATCTCATGTGATCACTCCTAAGCGGTCCAAATTGATGAGAGCTTGTCATATGAAGAGGAACCAGTTGCCATCGTGGATAGACAAATTAAAAGCTTCGGCTCAAAGGAGATAACCTCGGTAAAAGTTATCTGGAGGAACCATTCAGTGAAGCGACAACTTGGGGAAAATGAGAAAAGCTATGAAAACCAAATATCCCCATCTCTTCCCACCTCAAGGTACATTGTTTAGATTTGGGGACCAAATCTCTTTTAAGGGGAGTAGTATGTGATATCCCAAATAAAGAAATAATAATAATAATAATAATTATTATTATTATTATAGTTAATAGTAAACTATGAGCATACATATGTATTATAGTTAGTATATTCATTTAGTTAGTTAGTTGTGTTGCATGCATTATAATTTAAATATGCATTATAGTTAGTAGTGTTAATGCATTATAGTTAGAATATGAATTAAAATTACTAAGTATAGTTAGCATTAATATTAATTATTATTATTAAGTCTAGATATATGACACTAATATTAATTATAATTATTATTACTAAGTGTAGCTACCATTAGTATTATTATTATTAAGTGAACCTAACATAAATATTATTTAATATTATAATTACTAAGTGTAGTTAGCATTAATATTAATTATTATTATTATTAAGTCTAGACATATGCCACTAATATTAATTATAATTAATATTACTAAGTGTATCTAGCATTAGCATTATTATTATTAAGTGTACCTAGCATTTATATTAATTATAATTAATATTGCTAAGTGTAGCTAGCATTAACATTATTATTATTTAGTGCACCTAACATTAATATTATTTAACATTATAATTATTAAGTGTAGCTAGCATTAATATTAGTTATTATTATTATTAAATCTAGATATATGGCACTAACATTAATTATAATTAATATTACTAAGTGTAGCTAGCATTAGTATTATTATTATTAAAGTGTAAATAGCACAAATATTATTTAATATTATAATTACTAAGTGTAGTAGGCATTAATATTATTTATTATTATTAGTAAGTATAGACATATAGCACTAATATTATTTATGATTATTATATTTGTGTATAAATATATGTGTGTAGGAGTGTGTGTGTGTAAGAAATGTTTAGTTTCATTTTGCTAAGTTTTGCTTCCACCTCCTCTAAATCAAAATTTCTCTAAACCAAATCTCCTCTAAACCAAATCTCCTTTAAGCCAAAACTTCTCTAAGCTAAATCTCCTCTAAGCCAAACCCCTTTTTGGCCAAATTCATCTCTTGTCAAGCTCATAATCCTCGTGGCTTGAGACTTGATGAACCTAACTAATCATCTCTTAAGGCGTTGTGGCTTGCTCCTCCCTTTAATCAGCGAGTTTGGTTACTTGTACCATTCCAATTTTCCAAAATCAAGTTGTTAGTAGAAGCACACTCCCGACTATCAAAGGTGAGTGGGTTTAAGCTGATGACCATACTTTTGGTCATTATTAATATATTTTCAAATTATATGAATTATTTATGAAATTTTAGAATAATTTATGTCAAGAGAACATGTTGTTATGAATTATGTCAATTTTAGAAATATTATCATGAGAACTAATTATTTTGGAAAACTCATGGGACCATGTTTGCTGTATGAATTATTTAGATTTATTTATTAGTTAGAAAATATTTTAAATCTCGAGTTTGTATGAAATTATTACTATTATTTTTAGCCAATAAATAGTGAGAAACGGATCGTGAGTTAGCAATGCGGGATTGATCGTTAACCTTGGTACCAAATGGTCCACTAGAGGACTAGCTCACCCACAATAAGGAACCTAGTGAGGTGTCCATTTATGGGACCTAGTTAGGTGCCCATCAGATTAGCCATTGGCTCAGTTTAGCTATTTGCTTTCGGATAATTATGTCTGAGAATAATTCATGTTTCTCTACTAATTGTTGCTATAGATTGATTAATTTATATGTAATTATATATATAATATATTTCACATCAATTGCATGTATATGTTATGTATTTTGTTATTATCCCATGTGGGTTGTAGTGGAGGCAAGCTCGCTTGAGTTTGATGAACTCACCCCTCTCTTTTCCTTTCCCTCTGAATCTGATTCTGAGTTCGGTTGTACCCACAGAATCCTCACTTGATAGTGCTCGACTTCCTTAGTGAGCTTCGCTTTGAAGTGGAGCTTATTGTCAATTATGTCAGCCTAGTAGTGCTCCGATAAATTGTGTAGGCAGGATCCCCGGACATGCATGATATTATTTTCAGAATTTATGTTAATTGTTTTATTATGTCTGGCTTTGGCCTAGAATATGGATTTTATGCAGATTTATGTTCAGAATTTATGTTTTAGAAATAATTCCATATTATCAAGTTTTAGTTGAACTTGACATATTTTAAATAAATTTGGGTTATTTATGCATATTAGTCAGTCACGTTATTATAGGCTTAGTAGGACCAAATCCAGCGTGCGATCCGTTCTCTAGGTGGGTCGTGACATGTATGGACCTAGGGTCCCCTGGGGCCCACCCATGTTACCGGGTCCGAGTTTTCGCTAAATCTAGAGCCCTACACCTCCTTGGAGGGCTATATGTTAGAGCCACTTTCTTGGGATCAAAAGTCCCGATAATTGCTCTCTAGATGGATATGAATTTAAGAGTGATTTTTAATGAATTTTAGGAAACCTCTAAATGTTTCATTTCTAGCCCCTAAGTTTAAAAAATCATCGAAATTTCGTAATTTGAACTACAACTCAAAAATGAGATTTTGATTGGTTGGGGTTTTGATTTTTTTGATATTTTTTTTGAATTCAAACGGGGGTTATTTTCTTATTTACATTTTAAAGTATTTAACTTGAAATAAAGAAGTGTAAATAATCATGACAGCAATATGTCTGCTGTTATATCAGCAAAATGTTGCTGATATTGCTGATATAAGCTAATACCATGACAGCAAGGTGTTCTTTGTCTCTGATTCTTTGTCCATGGTAGTGTTCTTTGATCTTTGTCCATGGCTGGCTTTCTTTGTCTTTGATCCACGGTATTTGTTGGACCTTCTGTCCCACTGACTAAGCTTGTTGGACCTTCTTTGTACGGCTAGGAATTTCATAGAAGCAGTATAAGTGTTGGTGAAGCAAAAATGCAGCAAAATGTTCAATGACAGCAAGAGTTGCTGTCATAAAGGTTTTCACAGTTGGGAATAAATTCTAACAGTTGGGAATGAGTTCCCATAGCTGAGAATGAGTTCTCATAGCTGGGAATGAGTTGCCACAGCTGAGCATGAGCTTCCACAGCTGGGAATGAGTTCTCACAGCTGAGGATGAGTTCTCGCAACTGGGAATGAGTTCTCGCACCTGGGAATGAGTTCCCATAGCTGAGAATGAGTTCCCACAACTGAGCTTGAGTTTTCCATAGCTGAGGATAAGTTTCCATAGCTGGGAATGGGTTTCCACGGCTGGGAATGTAATTTCCCAGCTGTGTTAAGTTTTCCACAGCTGAGGCCTAAGTTTGTCACAGCTGAAGCCATAAGTGCACAGTACCCATAAGTGCATAGTACTCCAACCCAAAAAAATGTGAACGGAGGGGCTAAAACCTTTCCCCCTCATTTTTCTTGCATTTCCTTTGAACCAGAAACCCTCCTCTCTCCTTTTTCTCTCATTTTTCTTCAACCCCATTCCAATCTAGCTCCCATAAATCATCAAGGTGAGTATATGTTATAAGATCTTGTCTCCATTTTTGCCATTCTTGCACATTCTCGAAATGGGCATTTTTATTTCTCTTTTTTTTGTCAAGTGGGGGTGCTCCCCCAATATTGTTAGGGCTAGATTAGAGTTATTTAGGTGTTGATAAATTTTAATACTGATTTTATTGGTTATTTTATTCGACGTGGTGCCCCCTACTCCCTGGAGCTCAGTTAGAGTTGACGTCACCTTTTCCTCCCCTCCAAGTGAGTGGGTTCAGATCTTATGGCCCTTATGTTGGTTATTAGAGTTAATTTCTTTAAATCATAACATGATTTTCCTGATTTTAGATAATAACTTAAGAGATTTGAGTTTATGATTGGTTATCAAAATTATTGGAAGAGATGATTTTCAACATGAGCATGTAATATTTATTTCAATATAAACTCATGGGACCAGTATTGATAAAAATGATTTTATCAAAGAGCTAGAATATGATTGTGACTTGATTTAGAGACATTATAAATTTTCTCCAATGATTCTAAAATAAATGTAATTATGTATTATGGAGTTTAATTACTAGAGAAAAGCCCAGAGCAGAGATTTAGAAAAAATAATATATTTTATAAATTAGAGACCAGGTGATAACTATAGAGAAAAAAATAGTGAGTTAACGACTGAACCCGATCGTTAACCTTGGTACCAAGTTGTCCAAAAGGACAATCTCACAAAGTAAAGAATGGAACCTAGTTAGGTGTCCAATTTGGATCCCAGATGGATCCTAGAGATTAGAGAAATTGTTCTGTCATGGTTGACATGCATAACTAGAGAAATCATATTTTGTTATGCGAGACATAACTAGAGATTCTTGTTTCTCTAATAGATTTCTGTTATTTATGCGTTACTAGAGAATTTCTAATTTTATTTTCCTTTATGATATTATATATTCAATTATGATAAGAGTTAATGCATTAATCAGCTGGATGTTTTTATATATATTTATATATTTATCCTTGTTGTTGTCCCATGAGGGGGTTATGGGTGAGGACCTACTCACTGAGTTTTAGATGAAACTCACCCCTCTCCCTTTTCCATTACAAATACGTTAGTTGCTGCGAGTTCCTCTCAGCCACCTCCTCCCCAGCAGTAGAGTTGTTCAGTTGGTGAGCTTCACTTGGAGTGAAGTACTTTTTGTATTTTGTATAGTGATAGAGTGCTCCAATGTATATTGCGGGCAGGGTCCCAGACCATAGAGATATTTGCATTGATTCAACACTATTATTATTTTTGTATTCACATGATTATGATTCATGGATTTATTTTATAGAGAGCAACTTATTCATTTTGTGATACCGAGATATATTTAGAGTTTTAAATATAATATGTTATTGATGAAAAGCATGATTTCAAATGAGCTAATTAATTAGTAGAGATGAAACAATATTTTATAAATGGAATTTATTATCTAATTATGCATGTAGAGAGACTCAGAGGTCACGAGGCTTACGTGGGGATGAGATTCCTCACGTGCCGATCACATTCCCAAGTCGGGTCGTGACAATGAAAGTATGTTATTAAAAGAGGATTTGGAAACTCAGGCATAAATAGCACTTTAGAGTATGAATATTCAGAAGACTCAGGATAGTTCATAGCTACATACTTTGTGGATTGAAGCTACAATATCTACAAATGGGTGATTCCTTGGATATGATCTCATAGCCACGGATATATTAAGGTCAGACTATTAGAGTTACATGGATTCAAGCTCTCAGGATATTTAAAGATTTTGAGTGTTTTCAGATTTATTAAAAGTAAGAACAGACTAATTTAGATAGTAACTATAGAGAAACAGCCAGTGAGTTAACGGCTGGAAAAACAATCATTAACCTTGGTATCAAGTTTTCCTATAGACAATCTCATAAAGCAGAGCAGTGAATAGAACTTATTTAGGTGTCCAAATTTTTTATTCTTAGGATCTTAGGAACCACAGAGCAAAGAAACTATCAGACTATGAATAATAGACATAATCAAACACATATATAATTGGACATTCCTACTTTTCTAGTAGAATAATGTTGTATAAAGTTTATGGAAAACCATGATTTCGATTATATATGTGTGAAATGTTTTGGAATTGTTCTAGTGTTTTATGATCGTATGCATTGTTCTTAATGTCCCATAAAAGGGATTACAGATGGGAATTCACTTACTGAGTTTTGAATGAAACTCCTCTCTCTTCTTTCTCCCTTTTACAGATACAGAAGCGGTTGCGGGTCTTTTCCAACCATCATTGTCTTAGCAACATTAGAGTTCCAGTGGTAAGCTTCACTTGGGTGAAGTGTTTGTTGTTTTGTTCTAGAGTGCTCCAATACATTTGCATGCAAGGTCTTGGACTGTAGAGCATGCCTTGTAGTCCATACATATCATGAATTGTACTTACAAAATTTTACCCCTTATGGATATTTGTATAAACAGACTTTGTATGTTTTGTTGTTATTATAACTTCAGACTTTGGAGACAAATTATGAGATTATGATCTTGATTTTATGACTTAATAATAGGTGATTTGTGTATAGAAAATGAGACTATGATTTAAATAAACTATAAATATCTATGTATATAGAGCATCACAAGTCACGAGACTTACGTGGAAATAGGTTTTTTTACGTACCGATAATGTGCCCAAATTGAGTCAACACAAAAGTGGTGTGAACACTCAATTTTGTCCGGCCCATAAAACAAAAAAAAAATAGCATATTTTTATAGTTTGTGAACAATGCTCATTATCATTTTTAGCACATCATTTTTATATTAGTTTTACTTCTCTTTGGAAAAAAGGTTATCATTTCTAATTCAAAAAACAAGTTTAAATTTTAAAAAATAATAAAAATAAAAAATAATACACATGGCCTTTTTATGACCATAGTTTTTTTTAACTCATTTTATTAGTGTCATCCAAAATTTCTTTCATGCATTACATGAGTGTTTAGTGCATTTTATCTTTGTTTCACATCTTGATGTGTAAAAAAAAAAAAAACGTCCAACCCAATTTAGCCAATGCCTCCCCTCTTCATCTAAAAGAAAAAAAAATTAATAATAAAAAATGACATAGCACCGATTTCCCTTCTATCTTCTTTTAATTTTTTTTTTAAAAAAAGATGAGAAGTGTCTTTCTTTAGCACTGTTTTTCTTCTTGTTAAAAAAATTTAGAAAAAATGGCGAATCAAATGAAGTCAGAATCAAATTCCTTAAAATCCCCAATAATTTGGGGATAAAAGTCATTCAATCAAATAATCATATCTGGAGAAAAGTGATCCACAACTGTGTATAAATAATATCAAAATTCACATAAGAAAGGATCAAGAACCAGCAGGAGGATTTTTCTTTGATTACCACCTTTATCTTGTTTTAAAAAGAGAGAGAGCTGTTGTTTTAGAGATTTTGAGAGAATTGGTAGAAAAGCACCAACTAAGAGATACACAGAATGAATGAATACAGAAAAGAGAAAACCAACACAGGTAAGCTCTTTGGTAGAGGTTCATATTGTAAAATTTTTTAAGCCATCTCAAAAACCCTTGTAAACTATACACGAAACCACAGCCAGTCATCTATTACAACCCAGTAACATTAACACCCAATTTCATCTCATCTCAGACCACAAACAATCCACAAACTATAGCCAAAACCAGAAATCCATCCATGTATACCAATGTAATCAAATACAAAAATTACCAAAATCAATCCTCATCACAGTCCAAAACATAGCCACAATATTTAAAAAACAAAATATCAACCAAACCTTCTCAGAAGTAAAAAAAAAAAGGAAGAAAAGGGAAGGGGTCCGTGGTTGCCAGCGCCACTGGTCCCACTGGCGCCACTGATCCCCATCTGCGACCATCGCCACATGTTTCCCCACCACGTAGTGCGAGCATCCTCCTCCTCATTCTCCTTCTCCGATCATGGCTGCAACTCCCCCCGTACATGAAACCGCCGCGGTCTCCTCCCCTCCGCCATTCCCTTTCTCCAACCACCACTGTCATCATCACTTCAAGCCAAAACCACCAAGATCAACCGCGATGCATGACCACCGCATCCACACACTCCACAGCCTGCTTCTCCTCCTCCCTGGTGCGAACCTAACCGCCACCTCTGCCTTCCCTCTCCACCTCGCCATTCACGCAGCCCTGCCATGCTAAAACCGCGATTGCGACGCCCTCCATGGCCTTTCACATCTAGCCGCTGCCGCCACTTGGCATCGCGATCTCGCGAAGCCAGCCGACCTCCACCAACCACTGCATTGCCGGGAGCTCTGCGGCTTCTCTCCGCCTCCATCCTTGGCTGCATGCCAGACCACTCTCTCTCCCTCATCCATTATCCCCTCCTTCCTTGTGTGTTCCAGAACCTCATCCTTTTTTTTTTTTATTTAGGCCCCGTTCTTTTGTTTTTATTTTGTCTGAGTGATGTGCCTTTTGTGGATAAAAGTTTTACTCCTTTCTTTAAAAAATAAACCTACAAAAAAAAAGAAAAAAAACTTGTGGGCTGTTTGTTATTTGTTCTAAATTAAATATGAGAATGTTTGGGGTATCTAAGAGTGATGTTTTCATCAGTCTCTTTGTCTGGGCTCTTGGGGGCTTCGACTTTTATTTTCTTTGTCTGTCATAAGTTTTGTTCATCAATTTTCTTTTATTTATGATTTCTTTCTTTCTTTTTATATTTTGTTTGTCTTTTCATTGGTCTTTTAGCTTTAGTTTGGGCATGTCTTGTTGGTATCTTTAGCTTGGGCACATCCAAAAACCCAATATCAAATGTTTGCTCAAAACCAATCAAGAAAGATGTGTCTTAAAAGTTATTATTGGGTAGCATTCTTTTAAGTCATTGTGTGTATATATATATATAGAATGTTTTGGCTAAAAATATTGCATTTGGGTTTATTTAAAGATAAATAAATAAATTATTGAAATTCAGATTTTTAAGTTAACTTAACCATGATGTCTTGTTAATTATGTGTTCTAAGATATTTTAGCTATAACAACTTGATATTTTAAAACTCTTCTTTTAAAAAAAGAAAAAAAATCAATTGACTCACAATTATTTTCTAAAGAATTACATGACTTTAAATTCTCTATTACACTAGGGGATATGTAGGAGTAGATGACCCTTATCAAGCCAAAATTAAACTTCCATCATTTTTATTTTACTTGTAAATAATTTTTCTAATGAATTTTTTTCTTTTTTCTTTTCATTTTTTATTTTATTTATTGTTATTATTTTTTCTCACTTATATAGGAGACATTTTATTTTATCATATTCAATTATTCATTTATTTGGGGAATATTTTATTTTGAATAAAGATGTTAACTTGACTAGAACGATTTATTAACTCAATACTTTGGATATCTGAGTTGTAACAACTTGATGCTCTAAAATTTTATTTTATACTTTAGAATGGATGTTTGTACGTTTTTGTAGTTTATTTTTAATAAAAATGTTAAAATAAAAATACTTTGAAAATGTTATCAATAATTAGCACAATCAATTAAGATAATCATAGTAATACGGATGTATCAGGGGTGCTACAAAAATAAATATTTTGCCTTTCTCTGTGCATAATCGACTCCCGAACTCAAATCTGATTTCAATGACCATTTCTTTTAAAATACTGGGTTTTCCACATATTTTTTCCAATTTAAATAAAACTTGGTGGCAACTCCACTTTTAAACAACACTCTTTTTCACTGTCCTCTCGCGATCTCGGTTGCGACAGATGGCACCTCCACTAGGGATTATGTGAGAGTTAAGCCTAAAATAATTTATCATGCTTATTATTATAACCTCACTCTTTCTTTATTTTATATTATTTTATTTTTGTTAGTTGTCTGTTATTCTCTTTTTATCAAGTTTTGTCACCATTGTGTTTGTATAGTTTTTTCTTTATAAATATCTTTGTTTCTTTGTGACAACCCTACGATAGAAGACTTTTGTTTTGTATGGTTTATTTTTTGCAATTGTTGTCATGGGTAGTTTTAGGATCTTAGGTTGATATGCTCTCTTCACACACAACACTCACACAGTAATCACACATTTGAGTGGGGTCCTATACCTAGGTCTGAGTGCAACTTGAGATAGGTAAGAGGTTGTGTAACGGTAGCCATTTTAGATGTACGTCCTATTTGGTTATTGTGAAAATCTTGTCTAGAGTGTGACTCTTTCATAAATGTCCTACACCTAGCGGTTCACCTGATGTTGTGAATAACATTATGAAATGAACCTCCAGCTTTAGAGGCCGTAGAATCCCAAAATCATATATCCACTTGGTGAGAGTCTTCACAAAATAGAAAACCTATGAGACTGTATGATAGCCCTTTGTAGTTCACTTTAAATAGGACACAAATAGAACATACTCTTTCTTTAACTCATTTCCTTTGTATATAAATTCTTTAACATACCCAAAGCATTTATTGTTTTCTTTTCATTAAAAAAAATTGAAAAAAAATCATTCTTTTTCTTCCTTTGCTTCAGTAGGTTTGTTAGATAATCATATCAAAGTCTTGATGTGTCACGACCCACCTAGAGAACGTGACCGGCACGTGAGGATTTGGGTTCCCACGGAAGCCTCTGGTAACGTGACTGACTAATATGCATAAATAACTCAAATTTGTTTAAAATATGTTAAGTTCAACTAAAACTTGATAATATGGAATTATTTCTAAAACATAAATTCTGAACATAAATCTGCATAAAATCCATATTCTAGGCCAAAGCCAGACTTAATAGAACAATTAACATAAATTCTGAAAATAATATCATGCATGTCCGGGGATCCTGCCTACACAATTTATTGGAGCACTACTAGGCTGACATAATTGACAATAAGCTCCACTTCAAAGCGAAGCTCACCAAGGAAGTCAGATGTAGCACTCTTTGCGGAGGATTACGTGGTACAACCGAACTCAGAATCAGATTCGTAGGGAAAGGAAAAGAGAGGGTGAGTTCATCAAAACTTCGGTGAGCGAGCCTCCACTCACAACCCACATGGGACAATAACAAAATACATAACATATACATGCAATTGATGTGAAATATATTACATATATAATTACATATAAATTAACTGAATCTATAGCAACAATTAGTAGAGAAACATGAATTATTCTGTACATAATTATCCTGAAATTTGAATAGCTAAATCTGAGCCAATGACTAATCTGATGGGCACCTAACTAGGTCCCATAAATGGACACCTCACTAGGTTCCTTATTGTGGGTGAGCTAGTCTTCTAGCGGACCACTTGGTACCAAGGTTAACGATCAATCCTGCAGCCGTTAACTCGCTGATCTGTTTCTCATTAATTAATATAAAATAATTTGTTCATAAACCAAATAAATATAAAAGCTCTGAATTCATATAATTCTAACAATTTTACTGTAGCATAACTGAGATTCTAAAATCATGCCCAAGGGATCACCAGCTTGTAGACATAGTGATTTCAGTAATCAATAGAATATGTATCTGACAATTGTTATGAATTATACTTTATTCAATACTTTCAATAAATCATATCTAATATTCTAAAATCTTCATAGGAAATACATAATCTGAAAACATGATAATCAATATTTCCACTGTAAACATTAAACTGAGGTATCACAATTTCATAAACTAGGAAAAGATATTCTATAACACGCAAGGTATCAATTATGGTCCCATGAGTTTTGCTAAAATGATTAATTTTCATGATAACTGTAAAAGTAATAATATTTCTAAAACAGGCATAATCATAACAATATATTCTCTTGACATAAATCATTCTAAAATTTCATAAATAATTTATATAATATGGAAAAATATTAATAATGACCAAAAGTATGATTATGAGCTTAATCCCACTCACCTTTGATAGTCAGGAGTGTGCTTCTACTAACAACTTGATTTTGGAAAATTGGAATGGTACAAGTAACCAAACTTGTCGATTAAAGGGAGGGAGCGTCACAACGTCTTAAGAGATGATTAGTTAGGTCCACTGAAGTTCGGCCACGAGGATTATGAGCTTGACAAGAGATGAATTCGGCCAAAAAGGGGTTTGGCTTAGAGGAGATTTGGCTTAGAGGAAATTTTGGTTTAGAGGAATTTTGGTTTAGAGGAGTTGGAAGCAAAACTTAGCAAAATGAAACTAAACATTTCTTACACACACACACACTCCTACACACATATATTTATACACAAATATAATAATCATAAATAATATTAGTGCTATATGTCTATACTTACTAATAATAATAAATAATATTAATGCCTACTACACTTAGTAATTATAATGTTAAATAATATTTGTGCTATTTACACTTTAATAATAATATTACTAATGCTAGCTACACTTAGTAATATTAATTATAATTAATGTTAGTGCCATATATCTAGATTTAATAATAATAATAACTAATATTAATGCTAGCTACACTTAATAATTATAATGTTAAATAATATTAATGTTAGGTGCACTAAATAATAATAATGTTAATGCTAGCTACACTTAGCAATATTAATTATAATTAATATTAGTGTCATATATCTAGACTTAATAATAATAATTAATATTAATGCTAACTACACTTAGTAATTTTAATTCATATTCTAACTATAATGCATTAACACTACTAACTATAATGCATATTTAAATTATAATGCATGCAACACAACTAACTAAAATGAATATACTAACTATAATGCATATGTATGCTCATAGTTTACTATTAACTATAATAATAATAATAATTATTATTATTATTATTATTTCATTATTTGGGATATCACATACTACTCCCCTTAAAAGAGATTTGGTCCCCAAATCTAAACAATGTACCTTGAGGTGGGAAGAGATGGGGATATTTGGTTTTCATAGCTTCTTCAGCTTCCCAAGTTACTGCTTCGCCTGAATGGTTCCTCCAGATAACTTTTACTGAGGCTATCTCCTTTGAGCGAAGCTTCTTAATTTGTCTATCCACGATGGCAACTGGTTCCTCTTCATATGACAAGCTCTCATCAATTTGGACCGTTTGTGGAGTGATCACATGAGATTGGTCAGGCATATATTTCCTGAGCATACTAACATGAAATACTGGGTGTATGGCTGATAAACTGGGAGGCAGTGCCAACCTATAAGCTACCGCTCCAACTCTTTCTAAGATTTCAAATGGACCAATAAAACGAGGGCTTAACTTTCCTTGCTTACCGAATCTCACTACTCCTTTCATAGGGGATACTTTCAGAAACACGTTGTCTCCAATCGCAAATTCCAAGTTACGTCGACGGTTATCAGCATACGACTTCTGCCTGGATTGTGCTGCTAAGAGACGTTCTCTAATCAGCGAACCTTCTCTAAGGTCTCTGAACTAGGTCAGGGCCTAAGGACTTAACTTCCCAAGCTCAAACCACCCGATGGGAGATCTGCAACGCCTCCCATATAAGGCTTCGAATGGTGCCATCTGGATACTCGACTGATAACTATTATTGTATGAGAACTCGATCAAGGGTAGGTGATCACACCAGCTTCCTTTGAAATCTAGTATGCAGGCTCTGAGCATATCTTCTAAGATTTGTATCGTCCTTTCTGACTGACCATCTGTTTGAGGGTGAAAAGCTGTGGTCAAATCCACACGTGTGCCAAGGGCCTCATGAAATGCCCTCCAGAATCGTGAAGTAAACTGGGATCCTCTATCGGATATGATAGATACTGGGACA
Source organism: Dalbergia cultrata (assembly GCA_031216105.1). NCBI lineage: Eukaryota > Viridiplantae > Streptophyta > Magnoliopsida > Fabales > Fabaceae > Dalbergia > Dalbergia cultrata. The sequence goes on from CM062350.1 coordinate 39,774,677, forward strand.
CCGTGGAGTCTAACTATCTCGTTGATGTATAATTGAGCATGCTGTGCAATACTGAAGGTAGTCCTTATTGGTAAAAAGTGTGCTGATTTGGTCATCCTGTCTACTATTACCCATATCGAGTCGAACCCTTTGGTGGTTCGAGGTAATCCAATTACGAAGTCCATGGTTATCCTCTCCCACTTCCATTCTGGAATGTCTATCTGCTGAAGTAACCCTGCTGGCCTCTGGTGCTCAGCCTTGACTTGCTGACACACCAGACACCTAGCTACAAAGTCACCGATATCTCTCTTCATACCATCCCACCAGAATAACTGTTTTAGATCCTGATACATCTTAGTTGATCCTGGGTGCACTGAGTATGCTGCACTATGAGCTTCTTCCATTACTTTTCTCCTCAACTCACCCACTGCTGGCACGCATAAACGATTTCCAAGGTGCAATACACCCTCAGTATCAACTGAGAACTCTGTATTCTCACCTTTACAAACATCCTCACCCAACTTAGCTAATCTCGATCCTCACCTTGTTGTGCCTTGATCTGTTCCACCAAGGTTGACTGAGCCTTGATGTGAGCTAGAAAAGCCCCTGATTCACTAAGGCCAAACTGAACTCCTTCAGCTTCTATCTTGTGGATATCTTTTACTAACGCTTGTCTTACTAGCGTTATGTGGGCTCTGCCTGCTGACTTCCTGCTTAAAGCATCCGCCACTACATTCGCCTTCCCTGGGTGGTACGAGATCGTACAGTCATAATCTTTTAATAACTCAAGCCATCTACTGTCTCAGGTTCAAATCATACGTTGAAAGATATACTTCAAGCTCTTGTGGTCTGTGAAAATCTCACAAGTTTCTCCATACAGGTAATGTCTCCAAATCTTCAAGGCAAAAATCACTGCTGCCATCTCCAAATCATGGGTAGGATAATTTTGCTCATGCTTTTTAAGTTGCCGCGAGGCGGATGCTATAACTTGGCCATCTTGCATCAAGACAGCCAAGTCCAATTCTAGAAGCGTCACGAATCTTGAAAAACCTCCTGAACCTGAAGGTAGTACAAGAACTGGTGCCGTGGTCAAGCATGTTTTCAGCCTTTGAAAACTTTCTTCACACTCTTCTGTCCACTGAAACTTGACATTCTTCTGTGTCAGCTTGGTCATGGGTGCTGCAATCCTCGAGAAATCTGAACGAATCGTCTGTAATATCCTGCCAAACCCAAGAAACTACGAACTTCTGAAACTGTTGTAGGTCTAGGCCATTGTTGCACTGCTTCCACCTTCTTTGGATCTACTAGAATGCCATCCTTCGACACTACGTGTCCAAGGCATGCCACTGTTCTAGCTTGAACTCACACTTGGAAAACTTGGCATACAAGCTGGTTTTCCTCAAGGTCTGTAAAACCATTCTCAGGTGTTGCTCGTGTTCCTCCTTACTTTTGGAATACACTAAGATGTCATCAATGAAGACAATCACAAAGTGATCCAGAAACGGTTTAAACACCCTATTCATTAAATCCATGAAGGCTGCTGGGGCATTGGTTAACCCAAAGGACATCACTAAGAACTCGTAGTGTCCATAGCGAGTCCTGAAAGCCGTCTTAGGTATATCTCCATCCTTAATCTTCAGCTGATGGTAACCAGATCGAAGATCGATCTTGGAGAAACATGTTGCCCCTTGAAGCTGGTCAAAAAGATCATCTATGCGGGGTAAAGGGTATCGATTCTTAATCGTCACCTTGTTTAGCTGCCTATAATCTATACACATCCTCATCGAACCATCTTTCTTCTTAACGAATAACACTGGAGCACCCCATGGAGAGGTACTTGGCCGTATAAACCCTTTGTCCAACAACTCCTGTAGCTGCTCCTTCAATTCTTTTAACTCCACTAGAGCCATGCGATATGGGGGTATAGAGATGGGTCTAACTTCTGGTTCAAGCTCTATCCCAAACTCTATTTCTCTCTCTGGTGGCATACCAGGTAAATCATCTGGAAACACGTCCGGAAACTCATTAGCCACCGGAATTGTATCCAAACATGGTGTCTCTGCCTCTACATCCCTGACTGCAGCTAAAATCCCATAACAACCTCTATCCATCAACCGTAGCGCATTCATAGCTGATATTAAGCTCGTCGGCATTAAGCATCTTGTGCCAAGAAACTCTCTTGGCTCATCACCTGGGACCTCGAATCTCACTACTCTTCTATAACAATCTATCAAGGCATGACATGGGGATAACCAATCTATGCCTAGAATAACGTCAAAGTCAGACATGTCTAACACTTTCAAATCTGCTAGTGCTTCCATGTCACCAACTTTGACTTTGCATGATCTATACCTTTGTTTGAATAAGGATGGGTTTCCCCGAAGGCACCCCAACTAAAGACGGCTCATCAAGATCCACAGGGGATCTTCCAAACCGTACAGCAAACAAGGGGGACACATAAGAGTGGGTAGACCCTGAATCAAATAATGTCACAGCATCAAAGGAACATATTGTCGTCATACCTGTTACCACTTCATTTGAAGCCTGCGCATCTGACGGGTTATAGCGAATAGACAGGGTTGTCCTTCACTACCTTGGCTTCTACCGCCTACTCCTCTTCCACCTGGTCCTCGGCCAACAGGGCCCCTACCCCCTGCTCCACGACCTGCCGATGCGATGACGCCGCCCTGGACTGTTGACTGCAGAGATTGAATCGATGTGGAGGGGTTAGTTGACCCCTGACTAGGAGCTCTTTGAAACATCGAGCATTCTGCGAGCTTATGACCGGTGACCACATCTATAACATCTTGTAGAGCCAAATAAACATTGACCACGATGTCTCTTTTACGCAAGTCGGGCATCTTGGATATAGCGCCATGAACCACATCCCCTTTGTCTTGTGCCCCCTCTACTAAAAGAGTGTGCTACAACTGGGCGTGCTGGGATGGGCTCTGAGAAGGTGGCCCTACCCGACTGACTTCGTTGTTGTCCCTGCTGATAGTGGCCCTTGCTCGAACCTACTCCACTCGAGAAAGTGGCATGAACCCTGGCCTTCTTATTGGCTTCTGACATAGCCCGTCGTTCTGCTAAACCATTCTCGAGACCAATCGCAATGTCTACCACCTGAGCATAGTCCTTGGTCCCGACATGAGGCTGCAAGCTGAGGAATAGATCTCTTGGCAGACCCTGAATGAAACGTCTCACCCTAGCTGTATCTGTCGGTATTATGCTAGAAAGCTGTGCGGATAAGTGAAACGTTCATCATACTCTAGAATCGTCATACACAGAGTTAAGCGGAGTTTCAAAACTCCTCAATCATCTGTGCTTGGCGGCTCTCTGATATGAATCTTCGCATGAAGGATTCCTTGAATTGTTCCCAAGAGGGAGAGCTAACAGTTCCATAACCTTGTCGGAACTCTTGATACCATAATTCTGCTTGGCCTCCAAGCTGAAAGCGACCAACTCCACCGCTCTTTCAGAAGAGCAATGGATGACACCGACTATCTTCTCGACTTTGTCTAAGGAATTCACGGGATCCTCGATCGTCGACGCCCATTGAAAGTAGGTGGGTCCATCCTCTTGAATCGCTCTAAAGCCGAGTCATCTGTATCTCTAGCGGAGGTGGTGCATAGTCGCCTCTGTTTGCCCAGCCATCACATGTTAAGTTTGCTACCATCTGTTCAAAAGCTCTAAGGCGAGCATTGTCACGGATGCATTGCTCCTCTGACGACGGTGAAGACGTGAAGAGTGTATAGGTGGCATTGTCACACTGTGAAAGGGAGGGCATATAACAAGACTATGAGTGCCAAGAAAGACAAACTCTTATAAAACCTAAACAAGACTGACCATTTCCTAAAGGCCTCAAATAGCACCACATCATTGCAAATGGGCGCGCTTCCATTTACTTAGATGTCATGATATTTGTGGTCACTTGCTCCAATAATATGTAGGGAAACCTATTGCTCTGATACCACTTTGTCACGACCCACCTAGAGAACGTGACCGGCACGTGAGGATTTGGGTTCCCACGGAAGCCTCTGGTAACGTGACTGACTAATATGCATAAATAACTCAAATTTGTTTAAAATATGTTAAGTTCAACTAAAACTTGATAATATGGAATTATTTCTAAAACATAAATTCTGAACATAAATCTGCATAAAATCCATATTCTAGGCCAAAGCGGACTTAATAGAACAATTAACATAAATTAGAAAATAATATCATGCATGTCCGGGGATCCTGCCTACACAATTTATTGGAGCACTACTAGGCTGACATAATTGACAATAAGCTCCACTTCAAAGCGAAGCTCACCAAGGAAGCTGTAGCACTCTGCGGAGGATTACGTGAGTACAACCTGAACCTCAGAATCGTATCGTAGGGAAAGGAAAAGAGAGGGGTGAGTTCATCAAAACTCAGTGAGCGAGCCTCCACTCACAACCCACATGGGACAATAACAAAATACATAACATATACATGCAATTGATGTGAAATATATTACATATATAATTACATATAAATTAACTGAATCTATAGCAACAATTAGTAGAGAAACATGAATTATTCTGTACATAATTATCTGAGCTGAATAGCTAAATCTGAGCCAATGACTAATCTGATGGGCACCTAACTAGGTCCCATAAATGGACACCTCACTAGGTTCCTTATTGTGGGTGAGCTAGTCTTCTAGCGGACCACTTGGTACCAAGGTTAACGATCAATCCTGCAGCCGTTAACTCGCTGATCTGTTTCTCATTAATTAATATAAAATAATTTGTTCATAAACCAAATAAATATAAAAGCTCTGAATTCATATAATTCTAACAATTTCTTGTAGCATAGCGAGATTCTAAAATCATGCCCAAGGGATCACCAACTTGTAGACATAGTGATTTCAGTAATCAATAGAATATGTATCTGACAATTGTTATGAATTATACTTTATTCAATACTTTCAATAAATCATATCTAATATTCTAAAATCTTCATAGGAAATACATAATCTGAAAACATGATAATCAATATTTCCACTGTAAACATTAAACTGAGGTATCACAATTTCATAAACTAGGAAAAGATATTCTATAACACGCAAGGTATCAATTATGGTCCCATGAGTTTTGCTAAAATGATTAATTTTCATGATAACTGTAAAAGTAATAATATTTCTAAAACAGGCATAATCATAACAATATATTCTCTTGACATAAATCATTCTAAAATTTCATAAATAATTTATATAATATGGAAAAATATTAATAATGACCAAAAGTATGATTATGAGCTTAATCCCACTCACCTTTGATAGTCAGGAGTGTGCTTCTACTAACAACTTGATTTTGGAAAATTGGAATGGTACAAGTAACCAAACTTGTCGATTAAAGGGAGGGAGCGTCCTGGCGTCTTAAGAGATGATTAGTTAGGTCCACTGAAGTTCGGCCACGAGGATTATGAGCTTGACAAGAGATGAATTCGGCCAAAAAGGGGTTTGACTTAGAGGAGATTTGGCTTAGAGGAAATTTTGGTTTAGAGGAATTTTGGTTTAGAGGAGTTGGAAGCAAAACTTAGCAAAATGAAACTAAACATTTCTTACACACACACACACTCCTACACACATATATTTATACACAAATATAATAATCATAAATAATATTAGTGCTATATGTCTATACTTACTAATAATAATAAATAATATTAATGCCTACTACACTTAGTAATTATAATGTTAAATAATATTTGTGCTATTTACACTTTAATAATAATATTACTAATGCTAGCTACACTTAGTAATATTAATTATAATTAATGTTAGTGCCATATATCTAGATTTAATAATAATAATAACTAATATTAATGCTAGCTACACTTAATAATTATAATGTTAAATAATATTAATGTTAGGTGCACTAAATAATAATAATGTTAATGCTAGCTACACTTAGCAATATTAATTATAATTAATATTAGTGTCATATATCTAGACTTAATAATAATAATTAATATTAATGCTAACTACACTTAGTAATTTTAATTCATATTCTAACTATAATGCATTAACACTACTAACTATAATGCATATTTAAATTATAATGCATGCAACACAACTAACTAAAATGAATATACTAACTATAATGCATATGTATGCTCATAGTTTACTATTAACTATAATAATAATAATAATTATTATTATTATTATTATTATTTCATTATTTGGGATATCACATGATGTGATTATCTTTAGAAAATGGAAGCAAACATGAGACCAAACAATCATGAGGGAGAGAAATTAAAAAAAAGACTTTGCATCTTAAAGCCAAGAAACTCAACACAGAAGGCTTGAAATCCTTAGGTCAATGTTGAGTGTGCCGCAATGTCTTTCTCTTATTGTATTACTTTGTCTTTCATGCATATGGGGCCTTCCCAGCAACACGGCTAGGTCCCAAAGGACCCTAAGGCCGTGCAGAACTTATCTATAAACACGTGCACATGAGGTATTATATTTTTGTAAGGGACACTAAATTTGGGTCCATCACCACACTTACTAATATAGCTAATTGGATAATTAATTTTTTTTTTATTAAATATCAAATCTCGTAAAATTACACATATACGCCCACTCCATTTTTCATCCTTTCTATATGCTTGAACCATTATTCATAACCATCCCTGCTACTGCACACAACGGCTAGCCTCTCTTAGATCATTGATGGCATAACCAAAAGTGATCCGTCAGCCTCTAATCAAATGCAACCATCTCAACAGGGCCACCCCTTAGGCAGGCACCTCCCCTTAGGCACCTAATAACCAAGGCAACAGTCATGGTGGCAAGAACATAGAGCAAACTAGTAGCAGCTTTCTCCACAATGTTCTCACTTTCACAGAACCTATAAAAAGGATTGTTAACTTGAGGATAACAAAACTAGTTGCCCAAGGGAAACAAGTTTTCTTCAAGAATAACAAAATCCAATTGCTGATTGTGAACCTTGGAGGTTCGTTAACCGAATCCAAGGTGAGGATTTTAGGGGCATGGTCTTTGAGGAGAAGTTAGGGGATAATATGCCCAAGACAACAACAATGCTGCACATATTGCAAAGTCAACAACAGGGTGTTTCACAACCTGACAAAGATTGCAATACAGACATACAAGCATGATGGATCCCCAACTATAACTCCCTATCTCGCCACAATCTTGTAGCAGAGGCAGCCACTTCAAGTGGACATCAGATGATGACTTGTCTAGACATAGGAAACGTCCGATCAAAACTAATAGGTATGCCCCTCTACTACACTACCATCTCAGATGCATCGCATAGAAATTCATCATTTTTTAATGTGTCATTTATCCAAGATAACTTCACATAAAAGGAGTGTCTATGTTGAGGCTTCGACACTGCACCTAATATGTCCCAGCATATATCCCATATACTCTGCTGCCACTAGTTTTCCTATGCACCCTTCTTGTCACTTACTACAGCACTATCAATCCTCAATTTGAGGTGCATAGCCAAATCTTAGAAAGTGATAGTACACTCTCTATAGGAAGATGAAATGTATGTGTCTCTAGGTGCCACCGCTCTACTAGGGCACTGATGAGCGTCGAGTCATAATGAATGTTACCAAAGTTGGCAACTTCCCAAAATCCAGCTTACCAAAGACAGTACTCCATGCGAGGATATGGTGCTGGTGCACCAATCTAGACTAGATAAACCACAAAATCTTATAAAAAAATAAACATTATTAATGTCAATGAAACACCATTTTTAAATAAGTAACTACCAAACATATGTATGTTTTGAAGTTCTTTATTTTATCACCATAATTATAAACTAATTACTTTTAAATTAGACATAAACCTAATTAAATACAGATAGAAACTAATTAATACAATGAAAAGCAAACCATAGACATATAACTAATTGACTTTTTAACTAATTGACTTTTTAAACTTAAACTAAACTATCTAATCTTAGGCAAACTGATATTCAACTAAACTAATTACTAGATAAACTAAATCAATAATATTTTTTCAATATAAATCAGAACTAATTATATTATATGGCTTTTAGTTTTCTAAAGTTAACTATGTAATGAAGAGGTCTCACTTCTAACTTTATTGAACCCAAACTTAACCAAAACTAAACTAAAGGTAACATCCAAGTAAATACAAAACTAAAATAAAACTAATTATAATTTAGATATTTGAAACTAAACTAGTTAAACTTTGAATTTTAAAAAAAAGTAAACTAATGAACAAATAAAATATTTGGCGATCAAGTCTAGTAGCAATATAAACATCATCCAAATGGTTGAGGAAGTTTGCTATCGTCAAATGGGTCGAGATTTCCTTTGGAAGTGAATTTGAGAAACTGGAAAATGTTTGGAAAGGGACATGCAAATGATAAGGAACACTCTAGCGTATTCATATTTATAGGGGATTTATTTTAATACGTTAGGGAGCCTTGCATATCCTAACCATGCATGAATATACCAGAGCCAATGTGTATTCCAAACGAGGTTGAATGCGCATGAGGCCCTAGTGTATTCATGCATATTTAGGATATGCAGGACTGTCACTACCCGACTTGGGAGCATGACCGGCATGTGAGAAATTTTATACCCACGTAAGCCTACTTGGTGACATGTCTTTTTAAATGCATAATTTATCAATAAATATAATTATTAAAATATGATCTCTTTGAAAAATAAACATTTTTTCTAATTAAAACATACTGCTCAATTTCATAAACTGAAAATATTTAATAATTTAGTCTCTGAAAACTCTTATTCAAATATGCTTATCTATGATTCATAATTGCCTCATCACAAAGAAGTAGTCTTAAACTTAAAAATCCTTGATAGTTGAAAACTAAATTATAAATATGTCTCTAGTTCATCACATGAATCTCTAATCACAGTTTACATTTCAATTACATACTTAATATCTGAAAATACTATAACATATCGAACTACATGCGTGAATAGGATCCTGCGTGCACATTTACTAGAGCCATCTAAAACTAACAGAAACCTAAACTAAGCCTTACTTCAAAATAAGGCTTACCACTATGGGCAACTGCATCTACAAAGCTGGAGGCGAAAGGATGCCTATATATGCAACTATGAAAGGAAGGGAAAAGGGTGAGTCAACGGACTCAGTGAGTGAGCTCTCACCCATCACCCATATGGGACAACCAAGAATATACAGTATATAATATGCATGCAGCAACCATAAATCATTTGATATTTAATTACATAGCTAGCTAGGAAAACATTTTTCATTCTATAAATTTACAACAACCATTTCTAACTCATAATCAAACATGAAATCCTTTTGACTGAGGGTGCGACAGAGCTTCGGGAAACAGTATGCTGAATACAATAAATACATAATAATAATAAAAGCTATAAAATTATAAGCTGTAAAGTGAGACTTTGTTCCTAGTGAATCAAAGCTCATATTGAATCTGTAATAGTCCTTGTCGGACAAGCTGTGGGCATCTAACTAGGTCTCATTTTCTGTAACTACGAAGGGCAAAAATGTCCTTTAATAGATAACTTAGTACCAAGGTTAATGATATCTTAACAACCATTAACTAGCTGTTTGTTTCCTTATCTCTACCGGATAAACTAGTTTGACCAAAGAAAACCATAGCTAAAAAGTGGGTACTCTGTCCTTGGCGAAGCGGAGCCCCTAAATTCTTTGTACACTGGGAGTTTTGGATTCAAATAATTCTAGCAATCTAACTTTAGCATAACTGTGGTGGTGAAACTCGAGCCCAATGGATCACCACTTGTAGGCATTCTGATTTCAAGACCACAGAATATTTGGCAGCTGCTAGGAATCATATTGAATTTCATACCTCTTGGTACCATAAAACTGAAGTTTTAAATTCATATCAAGCTAACATATTTTCATAATTTAATAATTCTGATATCATACTTCAAAGTAAAATGATTCGTAATCATAAAAACTCTAAAATCAAGATGCACATTTCTATTCATAAAATTAAATCATACTTTATCCAACATTCCCCAATATATTTTAACAGGGTAATCTAAAACATAGTCTGGAATTAAAATCTTAAAATCATAGTGATATCGTAAACTCTTAAAACATAGTTGATAAAATAACAATTTGCTAAATCATATATTCCTCAACTTAGCTCAGCTTAACATTTTAATAAAATGATTAATAAAATACCAAGTCTTAAAGCATGGCAAAATCATAAATCTATAACATCTACTTTATACTATCATAAATCTCTTTAAATCATAAAATTTTCTTTAATAAATCTCTTCTCAAACATGCAAAACATTTTCCATAGCACACAACATAATAATCATGGTCTCATGATTTTCTAAAATATATTTCTTTCATGCCATTATCATAAAATCATAGTTTTTGCTATTTCAACATAATGGATAAAATCATAATCTCATGTCTACTTTCATATTTAATAATCATAATGCAAGAAATTTACTCATAATGATACAACTAAGGCAATGGGGTCAAACCCACTCACTTGGAGGGGAATGAAGAGATGGCGTCAACACCAACTGAGCTCTGGTGAGCTGGGAGGACACCAACATTGACTATAAAAATCATAAAACTCTAGATTAATCTCTAATGACATCTAGATAACTCTAAAACAACTCTAACAATATTAGAGGAGCACCTCCTCTTGACAACAGTGAGGGGAAATAATGATCCATACTAAGAACATAAAGGAAATGGAATAAAAGAAACCAAAATCTATTAACAAACATATACCTTGATGATTTGGGGGAACAAGACTTGAATGAGATTGAGAAAAAGAGAGAAAATGGTGTGGGGAGGGTTTTTGGTCGAGCAAAAATTGGGGAAGAAGAGTGAGGAAGGGTTTTTTTATAGGGAAAAGGGGGTTCTTTAAGTGATACTACGTCGTTTTTGACGTTTTTGTTATAGCGGTCATAAGCGTCCTCGCCCCCCCGACCATGCCGACCATTTCACTTATGACTGATATAGCAGTCCTCAGTATGAACAAATCATGCATTTACTCTCATGGGACCGCTATAGCGGTGACGATAAAACCCAATTTCTGCATTTTTGTTGTCATGTCGCACATGGTTGACTCCATGCTCACTTATTAATGTCCCTATTTATTTTAATCTCCATTAACTTTAAAACATAAATGTAAATAAGGGAATACCCCCTTTTTGGATTCAAATAATATATCCAAAAAATCAAAACTCCAACTAATCAAAATCTCATTTTTTGAGTTCTAGTTCAAATTCCGGAATTTCTATGATTTTCTAAACTTGAGTTCTAGTTCAAATTACTAGGACTTTTGATCTTAAGAATGTAACTCTATCATATAGCCCTTGTCGCCACCGAGATCGTGATCTGTTGCAATCGGGATTGCGACGGGATAGCGAAAAAGTAATTTTTGAATAGGAGTCGCCACTAGATTTATTTAAATTGGAAAACCTCAGAAAAACCAATCTTATCTTCTTAAAAATAGTATTTGAAAACTAGATATGAGTTCGGGAGTCGGTTATGTATAGGGAAGAGTAAGAACTTAATCCTATAGCACCCCTAGTACACCCGTATTTAAATGGTACCTTAGTGAGTTGTGCAAATTAATTAATAACCCCTCAAAATGTAATTAAAAAATAGATAAATAAACCACCTTAATAATAAACTAATGAAAACTAATTTAGATAAACTTATTTACAATTTAAGCATATAAATTAAAGAAATTTAATTTACTCAAATATATTTATAATTTAAACACATAAATTAAGAGAAATTAATTTACACAAATATATTTACAATTTAACCAATAAATTAAGAAGAATTGATTTTGACAAATATATTTACAATTTGAACAAATACATTAAGAGAAATTAGTTTTAGAAAAATATATTTACAATTTTAACACATAAACTAAAAAACAAATAAATTAAGAAAATTAATTTTGGCTTGACAGGGTATAACCTGGTCCTACGTATCCTCTAGTGCAATGAGGAACTCAAAGTCACGTAGTTCTATAGAAAATATTTGTGTGTTGGTTGATTTTAATCAAAAAATCTATTTTTGTGAAAACTTCATCATAGGATTAAAGTTAGCACTTGACTACTCAATAAACCCTTATAGCTCGATAATGGTGAAGATATCATTTGCTACTCAATCACCATTATTGACCATTGCATGAAATTATTTTTTATTGTCAAGAAAGAATCAAATTTGTTTTATTTATTTATAATGCTAATTCCAACATCAATCGACGACGCTAACTCATAAACAAATAACTACCACATATTTAGTTTGAGCAAAATAGAAACAAATAACCTGAATGTAACTAAAAAAACAAGAGTCTTAACTATCATTTTTTTTTTGTATCCTTCTTTTCATTGTTTCTTATTTTTTTCAAAAAAAAACTTTAAACAGAAAAATATTTAAAATCTAATACACAACTGAATCACTTCCTTTTTATTTGCTTTTTTTTTTTTGAAGAACACATAAATTCTAGAACCATTTCTGAAGACCATCATATTTCACAAATGTAATAGTCCAAATTAAAGTCAACATGCCAAAAACAATTTAACAAACAATAAAATAAACCCACATTAAAACCCAAATCAAACATAGTCCAGTAACTAAGAGAATCTCAAATAAATCCTAAACAAACTAATAAATCTCAAAAGCAAACATACGTTAAACAAAAGACAAAATAAAATAATACAATAACATGAACTCTAGCAAAGTGAGATACAAAAGGGGTTTTGGTTTCATTGTAAACACAGCCACATACACTCTCTCCAATTCCACGGTTCCTATTTTCACTAACCCAAGCTTCCCTTTTTTTGTTCTAAAAAATGGTTAAGTGAGCAACACGTGAACTATATTCATGACAATTAAAAACAAGGCAACAATAGGCCAAGAATAAAGCAAACCACACTCAGGAAGGAAACATAAATAAATGAAAGAAAAATAAAATTAAAAAAAAAGAATACAGGAACATTCCTGTAGCTTTTGAAAGTGGAGTTTAGTTTTTGTCATGGTCTTCACTTTTCGAAAACAGAGGCAAGAAAGTTTTGTCTTGGTGAAAATAAGAATGAGAAATGAAAGGTAGAAGGGTCTGGAGACTTGGGGTTCCATTTTTCACAAGGACTTCAAACACACCCATATAACATACAAACAGAGAGAGAGCTAGAGAGAGAGAGAGAGTTAGATCTTCTTTTGCATGTAGGGAAGAGAGAGGCCGATGGAGGTGAAGGAGAAAAGGGTGCCGCGCACGACTAGGAGGAATGGGCTATTCTCAGCGCAGAGGGAAGAAGTGGCTGTGCACAATGCGGTGGCACTTAGGGTGCTGGTGACGAGCCACAGCGGTTCGGTGCTGGGGAAAGAAAGGAAGAGAATCGGTTGGCCAGGCTTGAGGTTGCGCAGCAAAGGTAAGTTAATTAGCTATTATGAGCTCTATTTTGTATGGGCTTGTTTAAGTTTATTTTTTATATGGGTTTCATTTTTTTCCTTTTCAGGTGGGAGGTTATAATGGGTCAGTGGTGAGGATGATGGCTTTGTGGCTAAGGAGAGGATGATGGTGTTGATGGCTGTAAAAAAAATAATGTGTGTGTTTGCTAGCTTGTTGTTAGTATATGCATGTGTATTTTAGCTAACAAAATGAGCACATGATTTATGATGTAAGAATTACATGAAGGATGCCAGGATCAGATAATGAAAGAAATGAAAACTGAATACCATTGATGCCCAGCTATTTTCTTTTTCAATATCTCAAACTTCAAAACTCCCCACAATGGTGATTGAAAACTAAACTTTTTAAGCTTATGATGATGACTTCCCGTCTCTTATTCCTCAATTTGCTTGTGATTTTTTATTCTTGCAAGTCTTAGAATCACTTAAAAACAAACTTTCTCTCTCTCTTTTAGATTGGATATTGTAATCAGAGATCCCCTCTGAATGTGAACTTTGATCCCATTTATACAGTCATTGTGAATCAATTTTGTCAAATTTGACAGCAGCCATTTTTTATCTAATTAATATCATTTGCTGATTTCATAGGATTTTCATCTGTTGCATCTGATTCCCTACATGTTATGTTGCTCTTAATTTCTGACTTTTTCATGTATGGTTCATCAAATTCTTTCAAAAAGTCAATAAAAAATAGGGCTGAAAGCATGCCTTGTCATGTTAATCTAAAGAAGACAACAGAACGGTGAACGAAACAAAAAAATTTTTCAAAGAAAGCAATCGGTGCTGTTCTTTCTGACTTCTCTCACTGCTCTTTTTGACTTGCCACCATGATGTGCGCTTCCAGTTTGCACTTCTCTCTGCATGTCTTTTTGTTTTTGTTTTATTTTATTTTTGTTTGTTTTGACTTTCAGAACTAAAAGGAGAATGAAACTTATGTAAAGTGAACGAAATGCAAACTTTTTTTCAAAAATTAAATGGCTTAAAATAATGAAATGGGCATTTTTTTTAATGCTATTCAAAATGTAATAATGGACTTTCTTTTTTTTTTCCTGTTTTTTGGTTTTTGAAGGAATGGGCTTAACATTTCTCTTGAAATGGGCTTAAAATTCAATAAAATTAAATGGATTGAGAATTTTTATGAGAAACAAAATAAACCTGGTACTCACAGTCTTGAAATAAAACTTGAGTTTATTTTAATATGAGCCGAATAAAATCAGGTGTTTACGGCCCTCTAAAGAGATGTGGGGCTCCAGACTTAGCGAAATCCAGGACACGGCGACATGGGTAGGTCCCGGGGGACCTTGGGGCCATACAAAACTTGTCTACTGACACATGTATACCGGGTATTATAATCTTCCCCCTTGAAAGATTAGGTCCCCAAATCTAAACTGAGATAACTGAAAGTTGAAAAAGTTGGAATACTTAACCCACATGGGGTTTCAAGAATGGGCCTGAATGCTCGGAACACTCTGACATGTTACTCTGGTTGTATTAGCTGATACTCTAGGAGATAATGCCATCTTGAAGGCCACTGCTCTATTACTTTAGCTGAGAATGCCAATTGTCACATTTGGGTGGCTCTGCCACCAAGGGCAGCCTTTTCCCATCGAGGCAACAATGGCTCTAATTATGACACTTACATTGGGTGGCTCCACGTTTAAGGGTAGCCCTTTCAACAATGCAAGTCCTAGGGGAAAAACTACGCTCCATTGCCTCGTGCATGCGAGAGCTCTTGAAGATAGGGGCTAAACGTCACTCGTGTCCTTACTTTGGTTCTCTTTCTCTTATGTCTAATATATACTAATTCTAAGGGGATTCCCATCCTCAGCTCCTGAACTTTCTCACTCTCTACACACGTGTCATGCTAAACGTTCAGATGCCTATACTTCTAATGTGCATTCATGCATCACATCAATCACACACACCTCATATCAAATAACAACCATAGCCTGCTCTAAGATCTTTGGAACATCCTATCATGAAAACATGCATTATCGGCTCCCGTGAACCATTCTTCTTGTCTCAAGACTTTCTAATCCTTAACCAAACTTCTTCAAGTGTAAAAACATGTAATCAAAACATCCAATCATGCTTATGCAACGCCAACTTAAGTAAAACTATCATACCAACACACGGGATTCTATTTCATGTTACACAAAATTTTGAAAACATTTCATTATGAATCAAGCTATTTGTTACGAGCATAAAACAAATTGTCTAAGAAACTTGTACCCAAATATCTTAAAAATCATTCAAGAAAAACATGCTTTTGTAAATTCTCTCTTTCCAAGGCAAATTAATTATGTTAATGCAAGTTTACAATACTTCTTTAAGACAAGAAAATCTTTTTCCCTAGAATTTGCAAAATTTTGGCCAAGAGCCTCAAGTATTCATAAAACCTGTCACGACCCACCTACGGAGTGTGACCGGCACGTGAGGATTTGGGTCCCCATGGAAGCGTCTGGTAGCGTAACTGACTAATATGCATAAATAATCCAAATTTATTCAAAATATCTCAAGTTCAACGAAAACTCAATAATATGAAATTGTTCTCAAAACATAAATTCTGAACATAAATCTGTATAAAATCCATATTCTAGGCCAAAGCCAAACATAACAAAACAATTAACAGAAATTCTAGAAATAATATCATGCATGTCCGGGGATCCTGCCTACACAATTTATTGGATCACTACTAGACTGACATAATTGACAATAAGCTCCACTCCAAAGCGAAGCTCACCAAGGAAAGTAGCACAACTCTTTGAAGATCTGTGGTACAACTGAAACTGTAGCTGTATCTGTAGGGAAAGGAAAAGAGAGAGGTGAGATCATCAAAACTTCGGTGGCGAGCCTCCACTCACAACCCACGGGACAATAACAAAATACATAACATATACATGCAACTGATGTGAAATATATTACATATATAATTACATATAAATTAACTGAATCTATGGCAATAACTAGTAGAGAAACATGAATTATTCTGTACATAATTATTTGAGCTGAATAGCTAAATCTGAGCCAATGGCTAATCTGATGGGCACCTAACTAGGTCCCATAAATGGACACCTCACTAGGTTCCTTATTGTGGGTGAGCTAGTCCTCTAGCGGACCACTTGGTACCAAGGTTAACGATCAATCCTGCAGCCGTTAACTCGCTGATCTGTTTCTCACTAATTAATATAAAATAATTTGTTCATAAACCAAATAAATATAAAAGCTCTGAATTCATATAATTCTAATAATTTGATTGTAGCATAACTGAGATTCTAAAATCATGCCCAAGGGATCACCAGCTTGTAGACATAGTGATTTCAGTAATCAATAGAATATGTATCTGACAATTGTTATGAATTTTACTTTATTCAATACTTTCAATAAATCATATCTAATATTCTAAAATCTTCATAGGAAATACATAGTCTGAAAACATGATAATCAATATTTCTACTGTAAACATTAAACTGAGATCTCACAATTTCATAAACTAGGAAAAAAATATTCTATAACATGCAAGGTATCAATTATGGTCCCATGAGTTTTGCTAAAATGATTAATTTTCATGATAACTGTAAAAGTAATAATATTTCTAAAACAGGCATAATCATAACAATATATTCTCTTGACATAAATCATTCTAAAATTTCATAAATAATTTATATAATATGGAAAAATATTAATAATGACCAAAAGTATGATTATGAGCTTAATCCCACTCACCGTTGGTAGTCGTGAGTATGCTTCTACTAATAACTTTACTCTAAAGTATTGGAATGGTACAAATAACCAATCTCACAGATTAAAAGAAAGGAGCGTCACAACATCCCAAGAGAGGATTAGCTAGGCTCACTGAAGCTCGGCTATGAAGATCATGAGCTTGACAAGAGATGAGTTCGGCCAAGAAGAGGTTTGGTTTAAAGGAGGTGTGACTTAGAGGAGGTGGAAGCAAAATTTAGCAAAATGAAACTAAACATTTCTTACACATACACACTCCTACACTCATATATTTATACACAAATCTAATAATCATGAATAATATTAGTGCTATTTGTCTACACTTAATAATAATAATAAATATTAATAATGCTTACTATACTTAGTAATTATAATGTTAAATAATAAAAACGCTAACTACACTTAGTAATAATAATTATATTGCTAGCTACACTTAGTAATTATAATGTTAAATAATAATAATAATGGTAGGTACACTTAATAATAATAATGCTAATGCTAGCTACACTTAGTAATTATAATGTTAAATAATAATAATGCTAGGTACACTTAATAATAATAATGCTAATGCTAGCTACACTTAGTAATATTAATTATTATTAATATTAGTGGCATATATCTAGACTTAATGATAGTAATAACTAATATTAATACTAACCACACTTAGTTATTATAATGTTAAATAATATTAGTGTTAGGTGCACTTGATAATAATAATAATAAATAATAATAATAATAATAATTCATAATAATTATAATTTCTTTATTTTGGGATATCACATACTACCCCCCTTAAAAGAGATTTGGTCCCCAAATCTAAACAACGTACCCTGAGATGGAAATAGATGGGGATATTTGATTTTCATAGCTTCCTCAGCTTCCCAAGTTGCTTCTTCACCGGAATGATTCCTCCAGAAAACTTTTACTGAGGCTATCTCCTTTGAGCGAAGTTTCTTAATCTGTCAATCTACGATGGCAACTGGTTCCTCTTCATATGACAAGTTCTCATCAATTTGGACAATTTGTGAAGGGAGCACATGAGATTGGTCAGGTATATATTTTCTGAGCATACTAACATGAAACACTGGGTGTATGGTTGATAATCTGGGAGGCAGTGCCAACTTATAAGCCACCACTCCAACTCTTTCTAAGATTTCAAATGGACCAATAAAACGAGGGCTTAACTTTTCTTGTTTATCGAACCTCACTACTCTTTTCATGGGGGATATTCTAAAAAACACGTGGTCCCCAATCGCAAACTCCAAGTTACGTCGACGATTATCTGCATATGACTTACTTTGGATTGTCTTTGCTAGGAGACGTTCTCTAATCAATTGGACATTCTCTAAGGTTTCCTGAACTAGGTCCAGGCCTAAAGACTTAGCTTTGCCAAGTTCAAACCACCCAATGGGAGACCTACACCGCCTCCCATACAAGGCTTCAAATGGTGCCATCTAGATACTAGCCTAGTAACTATTGTTGTATGAAAACTCTATCAAGGGTAGGTGATCACACCAGCTTCCTCCGAAATCTAGTATGCAGGCTCTGAGCATATCTTCTAAGGTTTGTATTGTCCTTTCTGACTGACCATCTGTTTGGGGATGAAAAGCTGTGGTTAAATCCACACGTGTTCCAAGGGCCTCTTGAAATGCCCTCCAGAATCGTGAAGTGAACTGGGACCCTCTGTCGGATATGATAGATACTGGGACACCATGGAGTCTGACTATCTCTTCGATATATAACTGAGCGTCTTGTCTTTGCACTAAAGGTAGTTTCTTGGTAAAAAGTGTCTTTGACTTGGTCATTCTATCTACTATTACCCATATGGAGTCAAACCCTTTGGTGGTTCGAGGTAACCCGACTACGAAGTCCATGGTTATCCTCTCCCACTTCCATTCTGGAATATCTATCTGCTGAAGTAACCCTGCCGGCCTCTGGTGTTCAGCCTTGACTTGTTGGCATACCAAGCATCTAGCCACAAAGTCACCGATATCTCTCTTCATCCCATCCCACTAGAATAACTGTTTTAGATCCTGATACATCTTAGGCGATCCTGGGTGTCTTGAGTATGCTGCACCATGGGCTTCTTCCATTACTTTTCTCCTCAACTCATACATGGCAGTGCGATAATCGATTTCCAAGGTGCAATACACCCTCGGTATCAGCGAGAACTCGTATTCTCACCTTCTGAACATCCTCAACTAACTTAGCTAGTTTAGGATCTTCACCTTCTTTGTGCTTTGATCTGTCCTACCAAGGTTGATCGAGCCTTGATGTGAGCTAGAAAAAGCCCCTAATTCACTAAAATTTGACCGAACTCCTTCAGCTTCTAACTTGTGGATATCTTCTACTAACGGTTGTTTTACTAGCGCTATGTGGGCCAAACTGCCTGTCGACTTCCTGCTTAAAGCATCTGCCACTACATTCGCCTTCCCTAGGTGGTACGAGATAAATGCAGTCATAATCTTTTAACAACTCAAGCCATCTACGCTGCCTCAGGTTCGATCATACATTTGAAAAATATACTTCAAGCTCTTGTGGTCTGTGAAAATCTCACAAGTTTCTCCGTACAGGTAATGTCTCCAAATCTTCAAGGCAAAAATCACTGCCGCCATCTCCAAATCATGGGTAGGATAATTTTGCTCATGCTTCTTAAGTTGCCGTGAGGCATACGCTATAACCTGACCACGCTGCATCAAGACACAACCAAGTCCAATTCTAGAGCGTCCACGAATACTGAAAAACCTCCTAAACCTGAAGGTAGTACAAGAACTGGTGCCGTGGTCAAGCATGTTTTGAGCCTTTGGAAACTTTCCTCACACTCTTCTGTCCATTGAAACTTGATATTCTTCTGTGTCAACTTGGTCATAGGTGCTGCAATCCTCGAGAAATCTTGAGCAGATAAATGCGTAATATCTGCCAAGCCCAAGAAACTATGAACTTCTGAAACTGTTGTAGGTCTAGGCCATTGCTGCTTCCACCTTCTTTGGATCTACCATGATGCCATCCTTCGACACTACGTGTCCAAGGAATGCCACTTGATCTAGCCAAAATTCACACTTGGAGAACTTGGCATACAACCGATTCTCCCTCAAGGTTTGTAAAACTATTCTCAAGTGTTGTTCATGTTCCTCCTTACTTCTGGAATACACTAAGATGTCATCGATGAAGACAATCACAAAGTGATCCAGAAATGGTTTAAACACCCTATTCATTAAATCCATGAAGGCTGCTGGGGCATTGGTCAACCCAAAGGACATCACTAAGAACTCATAATGTCCATAGCGAGTCCTGAAAGTCGTCTTAGGTATATCTTCATCCTTAATCTTTAGTTGATGGTAACCAGATCGAAGGTCAATCTTGGAAAAACATGTTGCCCCTTGAAGCTGGTCAAAAAGATCATCTATATGGGGCAAAGGGTATCGGTTCTTAATCGTCACCTTATTTAGCTACCTATAGTCTATACACATTCTCATCGAACCGTCTTTCTTCTTAACGAACAACACTGGAGCACCCCATGGAGAGGTACTTGGCCATATGAATCCCTTGTCCAACAACTCCTGTAATTGCTCTTTCAATTCTTTTAATTCTGCTAGAGCCATGCGATACGGGGGTATAGAGATGGGCCTAACTTCTGGTTCAAGCTCTATCCCAAACTCTATTTCTCTCTCTGGTGGCATACCCGGCAAATCATCTAGAAATACATTTGGAAACTCATTAGCCACCAGAATCGTTTTCAAGCTTGGTATCTCTGCCTTTACATCCCTAACTGCAGCTAAAAACCCATAACCACCTCTATATATCAACCGTAGCGCATTCATAGCTGATATGAGGCTCGTTGGTGTCGAGCATCTTGTGCCAAGAAACTCTCTAGGTTCATCACCTAGGACATCGAATCTCACTACCTTTCTATAACAATCTATCAAGGCATGACATGGGGATAACCAATCTAGGCCTAGAATAATGTCAAAGTCAGACATGTCCAACACTTTCAAATCTGCTAGCGCTTCCATGTCACCAACGTTGACTGCGCATGATCTATATACTTTCTGAATAAGGATGGGCTTTCCCGAAGGTACCCCAACTAAAAATGGCTCGTCAAGATCCTCAGGGGATCTTCCAAACCGTACAGCAAAGAATGGGGATACATAAGAGTGGGTAGACCCCGAGTCAAATAACGTCATAGCATTGAAGGAACATACTGTTGTCATACATGTTACTACTTCATTTGAAGCCTGCGCATCCTGACGGGTTATCGCAAATAGACGGCGTTGTCCTTCACTACCTTGACTTCTACTACCTGCTCCTCTTCCGCCTGTACCTTTGCCAACAAGACCTCTACTCATGACCCCACGGCCTGCCGCTGCGATGACACCGCCCTGGGTTATCGACTGAAGAGATTGAATTGATGTGGAGGGGTTAGTTGACCTCTAGCTAGGAACTCTTTGAAACATTGGGCATTCTGCGCGCTTATGACCTGGCTGGCCACATCCATAACATAGTGAAGAGCCAAACCAACATTGACCCTGATGTCTCTTTTCGCAAGTCGGGCATACTAGATATGACTGCCACGAACCCTGTCCACTGTACTGACTATCCCCTCTACTCAGAGTCTGTGATATAGTTGAACGTTCCGGGATGGGCTCTGAGAAGGTGGCCCTACCCAACTGACTCCGCTGTTGTCCCTGCTGATGGTGACCCTTGCTCGAACATGCTCCGCTCGAGAAAGAGGCATGAACCTTGGCCTTCTTGTTGGCCTCTGACATCACTTTTCGCTCTGCTAGACCATTCTCGAGACCAATTGCTGTGTCTACTACCTGAGCATAGTCCATGGTGCCGACGTGAGGCTGCAAGCTGAGGAATAAGTCTCTCGGCAGACCCTGAACGAAACGTCTCACCCTAGCTGTCTCTGTCGGTATCATGCTAGAGGCTGCCTGTGCAAGATAAGTGAAACGGTCATCATACTCAGTAATTGTCATGCCTGAAGTTAAACGGAGCTTCAAAAACTCCTCAATCATTTGTGCTTGGCGGCTTTCTGATATGAATCTTTGCATGAAGGCTTCCTTGAATCGTTCCCAAGATGGAGAGCTAGCAGTTCCATACCTCTGTTGGAACTCATGATACCATAACTCTGCTTGGCCTCCAAGCTGGAAACCAGCTAACTCCACCGCTCTTTCCGAAGAACAATGGATGATACCAACTATCTTCTCCACCTGCCTAAGGAATTCCTGGGGATCCTCACTCGTTAGACGCCCGTTGAAAGTGGGTGGGTCCATTCTCTTGAAACGCTCTAAGGCTGAGTCATCTGTATCTCTTCTTTGGAGCGTTTGTGTAGTCGCTTCTAGCTGTCTGGCCATCACATCTGTCAAATTTGTTACCATATGTTCAAAAGCTCTAAGGCGAGCACTATTACCTGATGTGTCACTCCTACGGCGATGACGAAGGCGTGATGAGTGTACAGGTAGCATGGTTATACTGTGAAATCGAGGACATATGACAAGATCATGAGTGCCAAGAAAAGACAAACTCTTATTGAACCTAGACAAAACTGACTCTTTCCTAAAGGCCTCAAATAGCACCACATCAATGCAAATGGGCGCGCTTCCATTTACGTAGATGCCATGTTATTTGTGGACACTTGCTCCAATAATATGTAGGGAAACCTATTGCTCTGATACCACTTTGTCACGACCCACCTACGGAGTGTGACCGGCACGTGAGGATTTGGGTCCCCACGGAAGCCTCTGGTAACGTAACTGACTAATATGCATAAATAATCCAAATTTATTCAAAATATCTCAAGTTCAACTAAAACTCAATAATATGAAATTGTTCTCAAAACATAAATCTGCATAAAATCCATATTCTAGGCCAAAGCCAAACATAACAAAACAATTAACAGAAATTCTGGAAATAATATCATGCATGTCCGGGGATCCTGCCTACACAATTTATTGGAGCACTACTAGACTGACATAATTGACAATAAGCTCCACTCCAAAGCGAAGCTCACCAAGGAAGCTGTAGCACAACTACTGAAGATCCTGTGGTACAACTGAAACTGTAGCTGTATTTGTAGGGAAAGGAAAAAAGATGGGTGAGTTCATCAAAACTCAGTGAGCGAGCCTCCACTCACAACCCACACGGGACAATAACAAAATACATAACATATACATGCAACTGATGTGAAATATATTACATATATAATTACATATAAATTAACTGAATCTATGGCAATAACTAGTAGAGAAACATGAATTATTCTGTACATAATTATAAATTTGAATAGCTAAATCTGAGCCAATGGCTAATCTGATGGGCACCTAACTACGTCCCATAAATGGACACCTCACTAGGTTCCTTATTGTGGGTTAGCTAGTCCTCTAGCGGACCACTTGGTACCAAGGTTAACGATCAATCCTGCAACCGTTAACTCGCTGATCTGTTTCTCACTAATTAATATAAAATAATTTGTTCATAAACCAAATAAATATAAAAGCTCAGAATTCATATAATTCTAACAATTTGATTGTAGCATAGCGAGATTCTAAAATCATGCCCAAGGGATCACCAACTTGTAGACATAGTGATTTCAGTAATCAATAGAATATGTATCTGACAATTGTTATGAATTTTACTTTATTCAATACTTTCAATAAATCATATCTAATATTCTAAAATCTTCATAGGAAATACATAGTCTGAAAACATGATAATCAATATTTCTTCTGTAAACATTAAGCGAGGTCTCACAATTTCATAAACTAGGAAAAAAATATTCTATAACACTAAGGTATCAATTATGGTCCCATGAGTTTTGCTAAAATGATTAATTTTCATGATAACTGTAAAAGTAATAATATTTCTAAAACAGGCATAATCATAACAATATATTCTCTTGACATAAATCATTCTAAAATTTCATAAATAATTTATATAATATGGAAAAATATTAATAATGACCAAAAGTATGATTATGAGCTTAATCCCACTCACCGTTGGTAGTCGTGAGTATGCTTCTACTAATAACTTTACTCTGAAGTATTGGAATGGTACAAATAACTAATCTCACAGATTAAAAGAAAGGAGCGTCACAACATCCCAAGAGAGGATTAGCTAGGCTCACTGAAGCTCGGCTATGAAGATCATGAGCTTGACAAGAGATGAGTTCGGCCAAGAAGAGGTTTGGTTTAGAGGAGGTGTGACTTAGAGGAGGTGGAAGCAAAACTTAGCAAAATGAAACTAAACATTTCTTACACATACACACTCCTACACTCATATATTTATACACAAATATAATAATCATGAATAATATTAGTGCTATTTGTCTACACTTAATAATAATAATAAATATTAATAATGCTTACTACACTTAGTAATTATAATGTTAAATAATAATAATGCTAACTACACTTAGTAATAATAATTATATTGCTAGCTACACTTAGTAATTATAATGTTAAATAATAATAATGGTAGGTACACTTAATAATAATAATGCTAATGCTAGCTACACTTAGTAATTATAATGTTAAATAATAATAATGCTAGGTACACTTAATAATAATAATGCTAATGCTAGCTACACTTAGTAATATTAATTATTATTAATATTAGTGGCATATATCTAGACTTAATGATAGTAATAACTAATATTAATACTAACCACACTTAGTTATTATAATGTTAAATAATATTAGTGTTAGGTGCACTTGATAATAATAATAATAAATAATAATAATAATAATAATTCATAATAATTATAATTTCTTTATTTTGGGATATTACAAAACCCCTTTCTAAGGATACTAACAAATTCTCAATCTACGGAGTTCAAGGCTAACTATCCACATGTTTGTTTCAAATCATTAGCACTCACCACAACAACCACTAAGCATAAGAAATTTATTATTTTGCAATTAAAACATTTTTTTAATTATCAAGTTTTCCTTATTCTACTTACTTATGCACTTATAATCAAACACTCCCATTACTTTTTCTTTTAAGTTCTAAATTATCATGACAAATCAATCATTCAGGCATAGATAAAGCTTCTAATAGCTTATTTATGTGAATTTTACTGATGAGTGAGAAAACATTTATAACTTGTGAGCTTTACCCCATGCACATGATTAGAAGAAAACAACCAACAGTCAAAGAGATCAGATGCAATCATTATGCATAATGATCCAAAACTAGCCTCATAATTTAACTATTTTTCTACCCATCATACTCGCTTAGTCTACTTGTGCACCTAATTAGAAGAACGGAAAACAAAAAGGGACTAGTAACATTATGATGCAATCCAACAGCCCACCATGCATGCTCAAAACTAGCCTAGCAACTCATATTACCTTGTTATCATATAGGACATGCATACTAAACTTATGTCATTCAAAGGCACATGTTCTTTCATAAATCATGCAACAATATTTTTTTTTCGAAACATGACATGCAAGATATTCATAGCATCAAAGATTTCTTTAAATAATTTAATGGCTCAGAAAAAAAGCATCAATCCTATAGTATGCCTATATGCATGATTCATGTGCTCATCTAGATTCTACCCATTAACTCTAGGTCACTCTCATGCAAACTCTCTTCTTCTGGGGTATCGGGTTTCTCTACTCTCTGCCTTGTAACACTGAGACAACAAGCAATCATTCTTCTTGCGTCCTCTCTAACTGCATTCGTAACATGTGGGTGTGCTCCATAGGCAACCAAACTCCATGGGGTTTCCTGCTTGTCTAATAACTGGGTGTGACCAACCGGTCCATACCAAACTTTGTTATTCTAGCTAGTTGTTACCTTAATCTCTTGGTTAGGCAATATTGGGACACGTCGGGGGAGGGTGCTGAGAGGGGTGGCCCTAGCTAATGGTACCCACAACTGACTTCTATCTAAGCTAGTCATTCCTGCTTGCGCTCCCTTTTAATGCACTCCAGCTTGGATGTGCTCACTAACTATCTCTAACAAGTTTGAAATAGCCCACTTGAGGTGCCATATGCAACTAGTGCTAATTGACGTGGTGCTGCTATGACGGCGATAGCGATGACGATTAATAGATGGCTTAGCTCATTTGAGAGGATAACAGGAAAATGAGAGAAGATCATATCAAGAATTCCAAGAAATGACAGAGACTCTAACTAAACCTAGACATGACTGACTCTTCCTATAGGCCTCAAATAACATCACGTTACTGCAAATGGCCGCAGTTCCATTCACATAAACATCATGCTATTTGTGGACACTTGCTTCAGTACTATGCAGGGAAACCTAATGCTCTGATACCACTTCGTTATGACCTGACTTGGGAACGTGACTAGCACGTGAGGAATCCCATCCCCATGTAAGCCTACTTGGTGATGTGTCTCTTTAAATGTATAATTTATCAATAAATATAATTATTAAAATATAATCTCTTTGAAATATAAACATTTTCTCTAATTAAAACATATTGCTCAATTTCATAAACTGAAAATATTTAATAATTTAATCTTTGAAAAATCTTATTCAAATCTACTGATCTAGATTCATAACTGTCTCTGTCACGACCAGACCTGGGCACGTGACCGGCACGTGAGAAGTTCCATTCTCACGTAAGCCTTGGGACCTGCTAATAGTCTCTAAACGCATACTCTGTTCATAAAGCCTGTTTAAATTATTGTATTTTCTTCAAATCAATCACATATTCTCTAAAATTAGAATAATTACCTCTGAAATCTGATAACAAATCTTTCAAATTTAACTCTTGAAATCATTTATCTATATAAGTCAACATACACTTATCTGATTGTTCGAGTCATTACACACAAAACAAATGTGACTATAATATACCAAATGCAAATTACAACATGCTCTAGGTCCGGGATCTTGCCTGCATCTACACTGGAGCACACTAGCCCATGAACATCATGCTCACCTCTTGAATCTAACACTGCCATAAATGCCCTCAGCAACTATGGTATCTATAAAAATATGAGAAGAATAGAGGGGTGAGTTTTGTAACCAAAACTCAGTGAGTGAGCTCTCACCTGAAACCCCCTATCATGGGACACCAAGGGAATAATGCATGAAATCATAATAACCTAAATAATACTCTAATACACATATACATCAATAAATAATAGTCATCATTTTCCAAACTCAAAACAATTTCCTTAAATCACTTTTCACATCTGAAACCATATTAGCTTTCGTGTAATAACTACCAAAGAAACAATAATCTCTAATTCTGTTTAGTCTACTCTTTGTCTCTATTCTGTTTAATTCTCTATTTCTATTCTGTTTTGTGTGTGCAGTTTCTTATGAATCAAGTTCCTCATGGACTAATGTTTAATGGTTTCTCACGTAGTTCCATAGTTTTTTGTAAGTTGTGTCCCTCGTGGACATAGTTTCATGCTTTCTCTAAATAAATTGTCCCTCATGGACTAGGTCTCTGAATTGCCCCTCGTGGGCTAAGTTTCATGGTTTTTCGTTGTTTGATGGTTTCTCTGCGTAAATTTGCCCCTCGTGGGCTAAGTTTCACGGTTTTTCATTGTTTGATGGTTTCTCTGCCTAAATTTTCCCCTCGTGGGTCATTTTCTTTTATAAGTTTTGAATCTATCTGATTCTAACAGTCTGACCTTAGCATAATTGCGGCTATGAAATCATGTCTAAGGGATCACCAACTTAAAGGCACTATGATTTCAAGCCATAGAATATGTAGCTGGCAGTTGTTATGAGTACGCAACTCTAACAATCTAACTTTAGTATAACCATGGTTATGAAATCATGCCTAAGGGGTTACCCTTTTTACAGATATTCATGATCTCATACATCCTTAGAATATGTGTCCGTCAACTATTCTGAATCTCATGAAGATTCATGCTCTAAAACCATTTTTTGTTTATTCTCTAAAACATATCTCAAATCATCACACTTTCATAGTCTAGAAATTTCAATATCATATCTCAAATCAACCAAGTTCACATTCACAATTCCATTCTCTTGTCTAAATAGCATTTCTAGACGTGTAACTATATTATATCCATAGACCAATTCCAGAATCCATTCAACCAATCATAAAAGTCTTTAACAATACATATATATCATCACTTCTATCCAAAATTAGTTCAACAATAATGGTCCCATGAGTTTTCTCAAAAAACAGGTTTCATGCTTTCAAATCTACAGTTCCAAGACATATAAATCAACTATAAACCTCAAATCCTATACAACAATCTCTAAAACCAAGCAGAAAATCATATTTTTCATGAAAATAACTCTAATGCAGAACATAAGGATAACATATGTGAACCTACTCACCTGGAGAGGTGAACAGTGAGGACTATCACCAGCAACACCCTAGGAAGCAGAACTGACAACAGAATCTGATACAGAAGGCGTAGAACTCAAAATCACTATCTAAGTCCTTCGAATATTCGAGAAACTATCTCTAACAAGGTAGAAAACCTCCCCTCCTTGGGGAAGCTTAGAAAATCACACTACTAACCCAAAGAAAAGGGAGAAAGGAGAGCAATACTAAGACAATAACGTACCTTAAAGCCTTAGGAACGAAAGATTGAAGCTAGAATTGAGAGAAATGGAGTTTGGAAGGTGAGAAATTGTGGAGGAACTGAGTTTGGGGTTGTGAGCTTGAACTTGAGTGTGAAAAATGGGTATGGGAAGGTTCTGGACCCGAAATGGGGTATTTTAAGCGCTCTGATGACCACCTAGGCGGTTTCCAGAGAGTTCCAGCACCGACTTATTTTCCTGATGACCGCCTAGGCGGTCTCAATGACCACCTGAGCGGTCTCTAGAGTTTTTTTTTTTTTTTTTTACATCTAGGGTATTACAGTCTCATCACAAAGAATTAGTCTTAAACTTAAAAATCCTTGATAGTTGAAATCTAAATTATAAATATGTCTCTAGTTCATCACATAAATTTCTAACCACAATTTACATTTCAATTACATACTTAATATCTGAAAATACTATAACATATCGAACTACATGAGTGGATAGAATCCTGCCTGCACATCTACCGGAGGCCCCTAAAACTAACATAAACCTAAGCTTAGCCTTATTTTGACCAGGGGCAACTGCATCTACAAAGCTGGAGGCGGAAGGATGCCTATACCTACAACTATGAAAGGAAATGAGAGGGGTGAGTTAACAGACTCAGTGAGTGAGCTCTCACCGATCACCCGTATGGGACAACCAAGAACATACAATATATAATATGCATGCAGCAATCATTTGATATTTAATTACATAGCTAGCTAGGAAAACATCTTTCATTCTATAAATTACAACAACCATTTCTAACTCATAATGAAACATGAACTCCTTTTAACTGAGGGTGTGGCAGAGCATCGGGAAATAGTATGCTGAATATAATAAATACATAATAATAATAAGTTTACGATATCACTATGATTTTAAGATTTCAGATTCCAGACTATGTTTTAGATTACCCAGTTAAAATATATTAGGAGAATGTTGGATAGAGTATGATTTAATTTTATGAATAGAAATGTATATCTTGATTTTAGAGTTTTTATGATTATGAATCATTTTATTTTGAAGTATGATATCAGAATTATTAAGTTATGAAAGTATGTTAGCTTGATATGAATTTAGAACTTCAGTTTTATGGTACCAAGAGATACATAATTCAGTATGATTCCTAGCAACTGCCAGATATTCTGTGGGCTCAAAATCGGAATGCCTAGAAGTGGTGATCCATTGGGCTTGAGTTTCATAGCCACAGTTATGCTAAAGTCAGATTGCTAGAGTAATTTGAGTCCAGAACTCCTAGTGTACTAAGAATTTAGGGGCTTTGCTTCGCCACAGATAGAGTACCCATTTTTTAGCTATGGTTTTCTTTTGTCAAACTAGTTTAGCCGGTAGAGATAAGGAAATAGACAGCTAGTTAACGGCTGTTAAGAGATCGTTAACCTTGGTACCAAGTTGTCCGTTAAAGAACATTTTCACCCTCAACAATTACAAAAAATAGGACCTAGTTAGGTGCCCACAGCTTGTTCGATAGGGGTTATTACAGATTCGGCTAGAGCTTTGATTCGCTAGGGACAAAGTCTCACTTTATAACTTATAAGTTTACAACTTCTTAAAACATAGTTGATAAAATAGCAACTTGCTAAATCATATATTCCTCAACTTAGCTTAGCTTAACCTTTCAATAAAATGATTAATAAAATACCAAGTCTTAAAGCATGGCAAAATCATAAATCCATAACATATACTTTATACTATCATAAATCTCTTTAAATCATACAATTTTCTTTAATAAATCTCTTCTCAAACAAGCAAACCATTTTTCATAGCACACACCATAATAATTATGGTCCCATGGTTTTCTAAAATATACTTCTTTTTGGCCATTATCATAAATCATAGTTTTTTGCTATTTCAACATAATGGATAAAATCATAATCTCATCTCTACTTTCATATTTAATAATCATAATACAAGAAATTTACTCATAATGATACAACGAAGGCAATGGAGTCAAATCCACTCACTTGGAGGGGGAGGAAGAGATGACGTCAACACCAACTGAGCTCCATGGAGCCGAGAGGACACCAACGTCAACTATAAAAATCATAAAACTCCACATTAATCTCTAATAATATCTAGATAACTCTAAAACAACCCTAACAATATTAGGCGAGCACCCTCTCTTGACAACAATGAGAAAAAATAATGACCCATACTAAGAACATGAAGGAAATGGAAGAAAATAGACCAAAATCTATTAACAAATACATACCTTGATGATTTGGGGGAGCAATATTGGAATGAGATTGAGAAAAAGAGAGAAAATGGTGTAGGCAGGGTTTCTAGTCGAGCGAAAATGGGGGAAGAAGAGTGGGGAAGAGTTTTTATAAGAAAAAGGGGTTCTTTAAGTGATACCACGTTGTTTCTGACGTTTTTGCATTTCAGGGGTATCACTATAGAGGTCATAAGCGTCCTTGCGCCCCTGACCGTACTGACCATTTCACTGATGACCATTATAGTGGTGACAGTAAAACCCAATTTCTGCATTTTTGCTGTCGTGTGGCACATGGTTGGCTCCATGCTCACTTATTTACATTTCTTTTACTTTCCATTAACTTTAAAATATAAATGTAAATAAGGGAATACCCCCATTTGGTTTCAAATAAAATATCTGAAAAATCAAAATTACAACCAATCAAAATCCCATTTTTGAGTTCTAGTTCAAATTTCGGAATTTCTACGATTTTCTGAACTTGGGGGTTAAAAATGAAACGTCTAGAAGTTTTCTAAAATTTCTTAAAAATCACTCTTCAATTTATTTCCCTTTGGAGAGCAATTACCAAGACTTTTAATGCCAAAAATGTAACTCTATCATATAGCCCTCTAAGGAGCTGTAGGGCTCTAGACTTAGTGAAATCCCGGACCTGGCAACATGGGTGGTTCCCGGGAGACCTTGAGGCCATACAAAACTTGTCTACTGACACGTGTACACCGAGTATTACAAGGACCCCCTAGTGTATTCACATGCATTAAAAACGGTTCAATTCAATACCAAATCTTTTTTTCCGTTTATTCATGTAGTTAATGTTTCTATTAATTTTAAATAGGTAAAAAAAAAAATCCCCTAGTAGGCCCCCCGTAAATTCATCTATTTGGCTGTTCGTTATTTAATTTATGGATTAAAGTGAACATGTTATAATGTTAAGAAAATATAATGACCTTATTTTTCTTTTGATAATGGTAAAAAATTTAACAAAAAGAGGACAAAGCGTCGTGTGAAAGAGTGAATAACATGCGAAAGAGAGTAAACAATGTCAACAACATATGTGATAGATTGAAAGTTTTTAGCATATTTTATCAGAAGTAATCTTTCTATAATCGTATAGAGTTTTCACATGACACTTAATTAGAAGCAATCAATTTAGTTATAAAATATAGATATAGGTATATGGACAAATTTTAGTAGGAATAATTGTTTATTCGTAGCTAGAAGTTGACGCATAACTACTTTGAAATAGTCCATTTATTCATAGAAAACGGGCAGATATTAGGGGAAATGCCATAGTGGGGCTAGGCCAAGAGTTCTCGAGAGAGAGGCACCAAGACAGATAGAGACAGCGGTGAGAACAAATTTGTGTAATTTTCAATTAGAAGATTAGATGTGGCATTTAGAGTAATTTAATCAATTAAATATTATATAACAGTTTAATGAAAAATATAATATAACAGGTAATACAGATAAATATAATAGATAATAGATAAAATTTGGGTGAAAAATGATTTTTCTTTAATCATAATTAGGAGTTGTCATGTGACACTTTGCTAGAGAAGTAATTTATGTACTTATAGATAATAGATAATGTATAATTTTTAAAAAATTCAGAATTTTACTTTAATTGTGATTAGAAGTTGTGTATGGTACTTTAAGATAGTTCTTTTTTTTTTTCATTTTTGATAAATAGACAGTTCATTTTGTCATACATAATTAGATACATAGCTTTTAGAAAATTCTGACAAAAACGTTTTTTTATTATGATTAATAGTTGTCACATAACACTTAAAGATAACCTATTTAATAAGATATAATTATAATTAGGAGTTGATATGTGATACTTAAAAATAATTATTTAACTATAGATAATAATTTATAGATAAAAAATAATTTTTCATATCTGATTATTTGTCACCTAATTAAAGAATTATCTTCTCTTCATTCTTATGATGCGAAAATATTTTTTATATACTCTTTGTTTATTAGAACTGATTTGGTTTTGCGCTGGCTAATATTCTATATGAGTAAAGAAAAATTATTTCTGATAAAATATGCTAAAACTTTCAATTTCTCACAGATGTTGTTGACACTGTCTACCTTCTTTTGCATATTGTTTACTCTCTCACACTACGCTTTCTGCTTTTTTTATTATTTTTTTTGTCATCATCAAAAGAAAAATAAGTTCACTATATTTCCTTAACAATACCACGTTCACTTTAATCCATAAACTAAATAATACAAATACCAAAATGTTTAAATATGTGTTATTTTGATTAACAATAGATGAAAAATAAAAAGAGTGGTAGATTTGCACAAATGAAAAATGTTAGATTCAATTTATATATTTTTAAAATTTTGAAGTACAGGCAACCTGCAATTTAAGGGATTGCAATGCCTTTTCTTTATATGAAATAGCATATATTTTATTTGAAAATATCATGGACATGAAAAGGAAGGTAAAAAAAATGTCAGATTCAAACTGACATGGAGGAGCTGCTGTTGTCAACAATGGAGGTGGATGAGACAGCAAATGAAGAAAGAAGGAGGTTAGGACTGTCTTAAGAATAAAATGACTAAATAAGACATCTTATTTTTAAAGAAAATGTAGCCATATTATTACATCTTAAATGCTAGATTTTTTTATTCCCCTCAGTAAAAGCTCCATACGTCATACTGCCTGCAAGCCGCCTCTATGCGAAACCATTCCTTTTGTTTATCCGCATGCACAGTATATACCCATTTTAAAATATGACGTGATATGTAAAGCAAAGTTAAGGGCACATGATTTATCTAATCAACAAGTTTCAACCGAAATCTGAAGAGGATTAGTCCACCCCAACCTATTAATATTCAAATCTTCTGGAGAAACAGAAGTAACCATACTATTGGTCCCTGAATTCAGATATTTCACATCCAAAAGTCAAACTAATGCTTTTTCAGCTAGATAAATTGGTTTTTTATTTTTTATATGGTGTGTCAATTTAAGAATTCTTTATGTATGAGATTATGTAAAAATTTACATAAATATGATGTGTAAATCTTGCCATTGGCGAGATTTGATTTAAAAAATAATATTTTTCGTTTTTCAAATCTTGCCATTGGCGAGATTTGGTTTAAAAAATAATATTTTTCTTTTTTTAAATCTTGCCATTAGCAAGTTTTGAATTAAAAAGTAATATTTTACTAGTGAAATCTTGCCATTGGCGAGATTTCGTGAAATCCTGCCATTGGCAGGATTTCATACACCATAACCATGTAATTAGTCAAACCAACCCATATCATGATAAATTTTACCTTCCCCCACCATATTGAAAAAAATGACCCAGATAAATTATTCAAATATCTCAAAAAATAAAAGGTAATTATTAGTACACTTATTTAATCATTATTAAATGTAAGATGAATCTCACACATTTTATTTATCACATCATATCCAATTATTATTTTAAGTGAAGTTTTTAATAAACACTTATTTTTTAAATATTTAAATAACTACACTATTTTGGGCCACCATAATTTCTAGGCAATTGACTCCAATGAGCATGAGGAGACAGATGGAGAAGTTCTTTCCTCCTGCTGGAAGAAATCTATTCTTCCTCTCTCCCACACGTTGTGACCCTTCATTTCTTTGGAGCTACCAATTCCAAAGCTAATTCAACGGTATGAGATTCATGTGGAGGAAGAAAGATTCTTCCTTCTTGAGTATATACAAGAATTTTTTTCAGTCATCCTCTTCTCCTCAAACTTCTTTGCTGCCATGACAAAACCAAAACAACCATTTCATAACCCAATAACGATATGACGACAAAACTCACTGTGATGAGAACTACAGCTCTCCCTACAATAATCCTTACCTTTCTTGGCTTCGTAATCGTTACCCTCTTCATCACGACAACATGTGCACAATCCCCAAGCTACGTAGGAGATGACTGCCGCAACTCATCACAAGAAGCTCTAACACGAGCATACCGAACCAACCTCAACAGCGTCCTGTCCTGGCTATCCTCCGATGCAGCAACAAGCAGGGGATACAACCACACCAGCATGGGAACCGGCATAGCTGATGCTGTCTATGGCCTCTATGACTGCAGGCAAAGACAGATCAACTTGAAAAGTAGCCGGGGCTTATTACATCCCGTTAAAATTTCAATATTTTGTTAATTGTAGTATACAAAATAGATGCAATGTTAAGAGAAAAAAATTGATCCTATGTTAAGAGAAAAAAAAAAAATTATGTGCAACTTTTTATCGTGCTTATCATTATATTTGTCTCTGTTACCTGATTGCAGGGGTGATGTCACTGGAACTTTCTGCCAGTTCTGAGTCTCTACTGCCGCCTCAGATATTCTCCAACACTGTCCCAAAGGTAATCCTTGCAGATGACAAACAGAGAAATGTTTGTGTTTGGGGGTGGGGGGAAGAAGTTGGGGATTTGGAAAGGGAAAGAAAGGTGAGCGGAAAAAGAACTAAGCATTTAGGGAGAAAAAATTTAGGAGAAGAGTTTTAATTAAAAGGGTAAAACGGTCTTTTTAAAATCAGTTGAAATTTATAAGGGATATTTTTGTAATGACATATAAATAATTAAGAGAGATAAACATAATATTAAAAATCAGAATGGGACAAGTATAATATCAAAGGACTTAAGAAGATCTTTATAATTAGTCCTATTATACATATACTGACATAAATAGTTTTTCATATTATATAATAAAATGATTTAAATGCATTTTAATCCCCTGTATACAATTTAGACCCTAATATTTTAAAACGTGTAATCAGACCCCTTAGTTTTTTGAAACAGGCAAATATATCTTCCATTAAATTGCTATCCATTTGGACTATGAAATAATCATGTGCATACCACGTGACCAATTTCATACTAGAATGCCCTTCCTATTAAACTAATCTCCCAACCCAAACCCAAACACAAACACGTGAACCCTTCTTCTCTTTCACCCATTACTTTCTGCTCCCCTTCTAAAATCGCTCACCCAAGTCCCAATCCTTGATCTGAACTCGCTTGACAGAAAAAATTGAAAAGGTAACGCATAGACTTAGCTTCATTATCAACTTGACTAAAAGAATTCACTTTCTTCTGTCATCACTCCCTTAAGTTAAAAAACCTACCACTCTTACCCTTCCCTTAACCCAACACACGCACTCACTCTCTCTCTCTCTCTCCCCACCAGAATCTGAAATCATGTTTTGCCAAACCTCCCTCACATTCCGCCTCTCCTAGACCCACTTCGTTGTCATTATCATTGCTATCGCCACCATCATCACAATTCCTATTATTATCTAAACCCCACTCCAAACCCTCCTATTTCTCTATTCTTCTCTGCAAATATATATATATATTGGGTCGGATCTTGTCGTCATTTTTTTCTAGTTTGGGGTTTGATTCGTTTCAACAATGGTGCAATGCTAAAAAGCTATAGCCCGTTGTTGAGAAGCTTCGATTTCCCTATTTTATGCTCCGAAAATGCCAACGAGAGATTAAACGAAACAAAAAAAACTCTTCTTAATTTATTTACAAAAATTTTAATATGTAAAAAGTAATCAGCTTTGTTTATTTAATCTGTTACTTACTTATTTGATTATTTCTTTCATTTCTATAATTGTGTTTTATATCACATTGGGTTTGCTTCACATATATGTTTTTTTTTTTTTACTTTTTTGTTGTTTTAGTAAAATAACTCAAATCAGTGAACTAAATACTTATTATTTGAGTCAGGTTCAGGCTTTTCAAAAAACCTATTTAGTTAAAAAGGCCAGGTCCAAGGTATTTAGAAAGCCTATTATGCTTGGTAGGCCAGCCTGTTAGTACATATGCTTTATTAAATATTTAACACAATTTAACATGTACATTTAGTTTAAGATTAAACAATTCTAGAAATAAAATTATAATTAATAAAACAAGAAATTTAATATAATTTTATTATTGTAAAAAAAAGTTAAAAGTGAGAGTAAACAATGTCTTTGAGGACAAAATTATTGGTTTATTTTTGTTTTCTACCCTTTATTAAAAGAAAAGTCATCCCATTTATCGTTCTTAATATTAAACTAATTTATTATCCATGCAATGCATGGATGATAGGATGAGTAATAGTAAAAAAGATATATTGAATATTAAATTCATTTACCTATCTACTTTTAAAAAAATTATACCGCAGTCCACATACATATTTATCCGGTTAAAAAATTATTGCATTTTCTTTAAGTAAATATATTAATTTTTATAAAATACAATCCAAAACAAACAATTAAGAAAAAGTAGAGTACAATAGTAAATAAATAATTTTTTGAGCATAATTCATTTAGCATACATATTATAAGGAATACAAACCACTACACTAACTTATTTGTTTAGTAATATATAACCTATCTAACATATTTATATTAGTTTCAAAACTAAACTAATCAAATTATTTTAAAATCACTATTGAATTTAAAATAAAATTATTATATCTCATTAAGAAAAAATTAGGAATCATGATTGATAATAAAATTGAAAGCAAGTGTGAAATTAATCAATTATATTTATTATTGCCAATGATATCATCTCAATTTCCAATTAAAATTTTAAAATATTCAAATATAAAAAAAGATCATATTATGTTGTCTAGAAATATTGGTAAATAAAAATTCTGAATAATCATTGATAATAAAATATGATTGACTGTGAATATAATTATAATCATTAATTATATTTATTACCATTATTATAAATGAAACATTATCTAAACAAATAACCCAAAAAAAAATCTGGTTTAATTTTTCCAAGTCCTCTATCAAATAGTATTCTTTAAAATAAATACTTTTTAAAAATAAAATTTATATATCTAATTTAATCAAAATAGTAATAATTATTGACTATAAAATTGGAATAAAATATAATCAATCAATTATATTTATTTATTTTTATTAACAACGATAAACATACAAAAACAATTACAAGGGAAATAACTCTGGAAAACAATTAGCAAAAAGGGAAGAATTCGAAACATGTAACCTCAATGAGGGAGAGGTGGCCATTTGAAAAATATCTGCTGTGGTCCATTAGTTGGTGTATTTATTATTTTCATGCATCATACATTTTAAAGTTAGTAGAGTTTGAGTTGATTCTCGCTGTTGCATCATGGAGTCAGGGTGCTCACACAGTCACACTCACCCACATCGTGCACCCACACTA
This sequence comes from Dalbergia cultrata, assembly GCA_031216105.1. NCBI lineage: Eukaryota > Viridiplantae > Streptophyta > Magnoliopsida > Fabales > Fabaceae > Dalbergia > Dalbergia cultrata. Next base: position 39,812,840 of record CM062350.1, read on the forward strand.
GCCCAAATCTGCCCTCCGTCGTCCCTCATCTGTCGACCGTCGCGCCCCACTCCTTGGCGTAGCCACCTTCGGCCGCTACAGCAGCCACCCCACTCAGCCACTCCAGACCGCCCTCTCCGCCATGACCCATCGTGTAGATCTGCTGGCTGCCGGTGACCAAGGTATTTGTGAAGCCCCCGATCGCCGCGACTACACGCAGACCATGGTATGCCCCCTTTGTCGAGAAGGACGATGACCACGATGACGAATGTAATATTCATTACTCTTCCATGTTTCCCCTTCTCTCTCTCTCAAGAATTTTCGATCTGCTTTTTAGTGCAAAATTCTAGAAATTTCTTTTCTTCTGCTGGTACTGTGTGGTGGTTGTGGATCACAATGTTCCGCTTCCAGAACCGATGCTTAAGAAGATTAAGACTTCTCGACCTGTAATTACAGCATTGCTCCAAATGTTGTCTATTTTCAACCTTCAATATTTTGCCTCGATTATTGTTTCTGTATTTTGTAAGCTTCTGAAGCTGTTTTGGGGTTTAGGTTGAGAATGAAAAGGAGAAGAATGATGTGAAGGATGTGCCAGTGGTGGAAATTGATGATGATGATGATTGGTTACCTCCTCCATCTAAGGTCTCAAGTGTTGCACAAAAGATTATTAACGAGGATTCAACTCTCAGGAAGTTGAGGTTGATAACATTTACTTTGATATACATTTTGAAGTGCCTGGACTCACGCTATTTGTTATTGCATCGACTTTTTTCTTTTACCACCCTTTGGTTATATATATATATATATATATATATATATATATATATATATATATATTTTCAGCTTGAAATGGTTGCTCCCACTGCTATTGCAGGATAAGCATACAACATGATGCTTCAGTGCTCCTGGTTGTGATTTTTTCTTTTATTTGGAATATGCAGGCCTATTATTCCTTCCCCCCTCACCCTTCCAAGCCTGATTTTAGTGTTTTTTCCAATCATACCTTACTGTCTAGAAGGGCAAGAATAGTAAAGAAAAAAAAAAAAAGCTTCATAAGCTGTTACAAGGCCAAGTCAAATGAAAATAAAGCCTATAACAATATCATGTAATAAGAATGGGATACCTGGGGGCGTTGAGCCCCTTATATAGTGTGAAGGGACCTTGTGATAAGTTAGGAGCTCCTAAATGGGGAGATATTCTCTTTGACCAGATTAGATATATTCCATATTTGCAGAAGATATGACATAATATATAAGATGTGATGCAATAATGGTAAGATATAATAAGATATAAAGAGATCTTATATGAGATTTAGGAGATATCTTCAACTAAATCCGGGATAAATCCGCAGGGGATATTATATCATGTGGGCAAATTATGGGACCCCTTGGGAGAGTCCCACAAGATTAAGCCGAGGTCTGGGACTCATATTTCTACTCCAGTACACCATGGTTCCAGGTAAGGTCCAATAAAATTCAAATTGATACACATAATGTTCACCTTCAAAATTAAATTTTAGTTTTTTACTCTACTTAAAGTTATTATTGGATTTTATTTGCTTGTACCTTGCACTCTGCACTGTCACTCAATTGTGTCAAACTGCAAATTGAAAAACTGGTAACTCAAAAAGCCGTTTTACTTGAAAGAAAGGCTTAGGTTAATTTCTGCTGCAGCAGCCTGGAGGAATACTTCTTGCCTTGGCAAGCTGTGTTAGCATCAAGATTAGGGTAAATTCTTGCTTAAGCTGTACTGCCATAGGCTTTAAAAGGAAGTACGTGGTGCACATCAACTGACAAAGGAGGCACTACATGCCAGAACTGGAGTCGATGTGTATCGTTTAGGCTTTTGACCCGGTCCAACCGGAGTAGCAGGCCACAAGTCAAAGATTAACTGAGATCTTTGTTGCGGTTTCCCTTTAGAATAAACCTAACAACAATAATAACACTTATTGGTTCTCGGACAGTTTGTGTGATTGGGTCCCATGCTAGCTAGGCTGGCGTTGTGTGTGTGGTGCTTACTTGCATTAATGACAGCTTGCTTTCGTAGATTTTATGTCATCCTTTCACATTATGAGACATTACTTTCTAGTAACAAATAGTAAGATAGTTCATTTTGTTTTTCTGATAAATAGATAGTTCATTTTGTTATACATAATAGATACATAGCTTCTAGAAAGTTATGACAAACATTTTTTGATTATGATTAATAGTTGTCACATAACACTTAAAGATAACCTATTTAATAAAATATAATTATAATTAGGAGTTGATGTGTGATACTTAAAAATAATTATTTAACTATAGATAATAGAATATGGATAAAAAAAAATAATTTTACATGTCTGATTATTTGTCACCTAATTAAATAATTATCTTCTCTTCATTCTTATGATGCAAAAATATTTTTATATACTCTTTGTTTATTAGAACTGATTTGGTTTTCCGCTGGCTAATATTCTATATGAGTAAAGAAAAATTATTTCTGATAAAATATGCTAAAACTTTCAATCTCTCACGGATGTTGTTGCCATTATGTACCCTCTTTTGCATATTGTTTACTCTCTCACACTACGCTTTGTACTTTTTTGTTAATTTTTTGTCATTATCAAAAGCAAAATAAGTTCAGTATATTTCCTTAACATTACCACGTTCACTTTAATTCGCAAACTAAATAATACAAATACCCAAAATTTCTTAAATATGTGTTATTTTGGTTAACAATAGATGAAAAATCAAAAGAGTGGTAGATTTGCACAAATAAAAAATGTTAGAGTCAATTTACATATTTTTAAAATTTTGAAATGCACATAACCTACAACTTAAGGAGTTAAAATGCCTTTTCTTTAAGCGAAATAACATATTTTATTTGAAAAAATTAATAAAAAAATAAAATTATCATATTAAAAAAAATAAAGTCAAAATCAACCCATGAAATTATGGGAGAAAATACTAGTTCTCGTTAAATATAGGGAATAAGAACATAAGGATCAAATCTTACTATTTCACATTTTCATGGTTATTCTAATACCACCACATGTGTATTTAGCTAAATATAAGAAATAAAAAAGGCAAGATGTCTGATATGCAATCTTATGGGTCAAATGGGATTATTTAATTTGAGCACAAACAATGAAAAAAAATGTAAATCAAGAAAGAATTAATAAAAATAAAAATAAAAGAAACAGTGGAGCAAGAGAAAAGTGATGACACCATCGTTTCTTTAAATGGGTGTATAACTGTACCAACTTCAGAAAAAGATTTAAATGAGACTATATTTTGGGTAAAGCAAAAATTGAAAAAAAAAAAATGTAAAGTGCGTTGTTAAATGGGGGATCAGGTCGGGAGAATGGATTTGTAAGAGAGGATTTGAAATTAATGTGTTGAAGAATGGTTTGCGGGCAGTGGTGAGGAAGGAGAACAGGCAGGAAAATGGAGGGAGAAGACGTAGTGAGTGAAGGGGGCAGAAGGATGGAGAAGAGATGCTCATGATGCACATGGAAAGGAAGGTAAAAAGGGATGTAAGATTCAAATTTCAAATTGATGTCAACAATGGAGGTAAGGGTGTATAAAGGACAGGTTGGATAAAATCCGAATCCAACCCGATATTTAGATCAGGTCAATTTTTTAAACTCGAATCCAATTCGATAATGGTCTAACTATGTCCCGGATCATATCAGGTCAACTCGACATTCTAACAATATACGAAATTTTGGTATCATATATAGTAAATTTATAAAATTTTACAACTAAAATAAAATTTTAAAGATATTTTATGATATAGGTTTTAAAAATAAACCATATCAATGTAGAAAAATATCAAATTATGTAAAATATGTTAATTGAATTTTAAAATCTTATCATTTTTTATAAATTATTATAAAAACATATATATCTCTTAAGAAATTATTTAACTTCGAGTTGGGTCTGACCAACCCAACGTATTACTTGAATCCGATTCAAAAAATATATCGGGTCAAATTTTAAAACTTGAACTTGTACCAATGTGCTTTAGATTAGATCAGGTTTGGTAGAGTGGGACGGATTATGAACACCTTAGCTATAGGTGGAATGGGATAGCAAATGAAGAAAGGAGGAGGTTAAGTCTGTCTTAAGAATAAAATGACCAATCGAGATATCTTATTTTTAGAGAAAGTGTAGCCAGATTATTACATCTTAAATGCTAATGTTTTTTTTTTTTTTCAATCCTCCTTTAGTAAGGATTTCAACTGTTTGGTCAGAACTCCACATGTCACACTACCTTCAAGCCACCTCTATGTGGAAGCATTTCTTCTGTTTGTTCTGCACATTACACACTCATTTTAATATAAGTGGTGCAATAAATAGGTGTCAATTGAACTACTATTTAATAATTATTAGATATAATAATAAATTTTATACACTTTATTTATTATATTATATTTAATAATTATTAAATAGATATCTAATAGATTCATTTTTTATCTTTGAATAATGGTTTTGTTTTAAAATATGACGTGATGTGTAAAGCAAAATTTAGGGCAGATGATTTGTCTAATCAAACAAGTTTCAAGCGAAAGCTGAAGAGGACTCGTCCACTCCACGCTATTAATGTTCAAATCTTCTGGAGAAACAGAAGTAACCATACTATTGGTCCCTTAATATTTCACACCACGCTATTAATATTTCACACCCAAAAGTCAAACTAAGGCTTTTAAGTTAGAAAATGATTAATATTTGATATATTATAAAATTATATAATAAATATATATTACATATTTTATTATTATTGGATACGATGTATAACATTAATTCATCTCAATCATTTATTATATCTAATAATAATAAAATATATGATATATATTTATTGTGTGATTTTATTATATATTAAATAATACTCTAGAAAAATTATTCAAATAGTCAAAAAATAATTATTTATTAAAATACATATTTAACAACTATTGAATATTAGATGAATTCCACATACATCGTCTATCCATTATATTATATTAAATGATTGTTAATTGAATTTTTCACTATTTAAATAACACCCCGGTCTTAGGTTCCACAATTTTAGGTTACCATAATTTCTAATCAATTGACTCCAACGAGCATGAGTAGACAAACGACGAAGTTCTTTCCTCCTGCAGGAAGAAAATCTATTCTTCCCTTCTCCCCCACGATGTGACCCTTCATTTCTTTGGATCTACCCCTTTTACGAATTCCAAAGCAAATTCAACGGTATGAGATTCAAGTGGAGAAAGAAACATTCTTCCTTGTTGAGTATATACAAGAATTTTTTTCAATCATCCTCTTTTCGTCAAACTTCTTGCTGCCATAACAAAACCAAAACAGCCATTTCATAACCCGATAATGATATGGCAACAAAACTCACTCTGATGAGACCTACAGCTATCTCTACAATAATCCTTACCTTTCTTGGCTTCGTAATCGTTACCCTCTTCATCACAACAACATGTGCACAATCCCCAAACTACGTGGGAGATGACTGCCGCAACTCATCACAAGAAGCTCTAACAGAGGCATACCGAACCAACCTCAACAGCGTCCTGTCCTGGCTATCCTCCGATGCAGCAACAAGCAGGGGATACAACCACACCAGCATGGGAACCGGCACAGCTGATGCTGTCTATGGCCTCTATGACTGCAGGCAAGGACATATCTACTTCAAAAGTAGCCTGGGCTTATTACATCTCGTTAAAATTTCAATATTTTGTGTAATAGTAGTATACAAAATAGATGCATATTTTGCTATCATAATTTTATAAAATTTGATCCTATGCTAAGAAAAAAAAAACGAAAAATTATGGGCAACCTTTTATCGTGCTTATCATTATATATGTCTCCATTACCTGATTGCAGGGGTGATGTCACTGGAACTTTCTGCCAGTTCTGTGTCTCTACCGCCGCCTCAGATATTCTCCAGCACTGTCCCAACAGATCATCTGCAGTGATATGGTACAACTATTGCATCCTCAGGTACTCCAATAACAATTTCATAGGGAACCTCACCATAACCCCCTCATGGCAAATTTTGGGATCCAAGAATGACACCAATCCATCTGGAGATCTCAAGAAAGCTGAGAGTTACATGCAGAGTTTGATAAGGAAAGCTACGGTGGAGACCAGCCTGCTGTATGCGATGGGAGAGTTCAAGTTGAGTCCTTCCGCGGAGAGGTATGGGTTGGTGCAGTGCAGCAGGGACCTTACTAGTGACCAGTGTAGCCAGTGCTTGAATGCTATGTTGGACAGAGTTCCCCAATGCTGTTCGGCGAAGGTGGGGTGGCAGGTTTTGGCACCAAGCTGCCTGATAAAGTATGATGATTTTATGTTCTACCAGATCACTACTCAACAAGCTTCTATGCCTAGTCCAGGTAATTATATCACTTATTTACTACACTGAAGATTGATTTTGCTTCTTGAAACGACATGCCTATTTTATTTTAGAATTTAAAATAAATTTTTTTAATGATTTAATTGGATTTCAGTTTAGTGGGTTAGAATTGATTTTGGTTCCCCAAAATTGAATTTAGTAAATCTTGATTTTGTTTAGTTACCAGAATCACTTATTGCTTTTAAAATTAGTTTTGAGAAAAGTAAAAATTATTAAATATAAATAATTTTACTTCAAAATTTAATTTTAATGAAATCAATTCTACATATTCATCACCAAATACATCCTTACGAGTTACAATTTCAATCTTCAAAATTAAATTTTAGTTTTTTACTCTACTTAAAGTTGTTATTGACTTTTATTTGCTTGTGCTTGACACTATGCAATGTCACTCAATTGTGTACAAACTGCAAATTGAAAAACTGATAACTCAAAAAGGCGCTTTACTTAAAAGAAAGGCTTAGGTTAATTTCTGCTGGAGCCTGAAGGAATACTTCTTGCCTTGGCAACCTGCATTAGTATCAAGATTAGGGTAAATTCTTGCTTAATCTTTACTGCCATAGGCTTTAAAAGGAAGTACGTGGTGCACATCAACCGACAAAGGAGGCACTATCTGCCAGGACTGGAGTCGATGTGTATCGTTTAGGCTTTTGACCCGGTCCAACCGGAGTAGCAGGCCACAAGTCAAAGATTAGTTGAGATCTTTGTTTGTTTGCCTTTATAATTAGCCTAACAACAGTAACACTCATTGGTTCTCGGGCAGTCTGTGTGCGGTTGGGTCCCATGCTAGCGAGGCTGGCCTTGTCTGTGTGGTGCTTAGTTTCATTAATGACGGCTTGCTTTTGTAGACTCTAAGTCATCCTTTCACATTATGAGACATTAATTTCTAGTAACTAATAGGTGCGGTAGCGATATGTCGTTGTCATACATGCTAGCTAGAAGGTCTGTTTAGCCCAGTAAGCATTAATGGGCAGACATTTATTTTTTGGTCGAGAATGGGCAGACATTGTGGCAGGCGAATTAGTTGATTCCTTAAATTTAAATGGACCACCTTGTATATAAAAGTTAAATTTTTTAAAATAAAGCTAACACATATGGAGTTTTTAGAATACAGGATAGCATAGTTTAAGTTCTTTTATTGTCTTAAATGTTTAATATTCACATAATAAAAGTCCTATTATGATAATTTCAAATAGAAATTTATTAGGTTATTGTATCATTTTTTTTTCGCCGCTAGGTTATTGTATCATCTTATATTAAATATAATTAATCATAATTAAATTGAAAAGATATAAAAAGTCATTATTTAAAGTATTATTCAATTTTCAATTTAAGAAAAAAAAATAAGTAAAGATTAAACAACTAAAGGAAAAAGTCACTAGGATTAGTCTACTGATGAGAGATTTGGATAATATACACGAGGTCCTAAGTTCGCATTTCATTGTGATCAATGTAATTTCTGAAATATAAAGAAAAAAAATACTAAAAGAAAAAGGTTATATTTCTCTCTTTGCCCCTTTAATTTTACCTCATAACAATGATCCATTAAAATCAAACTAAAAGACATATATACTTCAATTATTAAATATAAATTAATTTATAATATATGTTTACAAAATTTAACGGGAACTCAATGATTAAAATAAAAAATCCACGTATTTTCTCACCCATTATGTGTTATTTAATATCTTGATATCAAATTCTTAAAACCATTCTAAAGAATATTCATATCTTCTATTCATAATTTTTTTATATAGGGATTCAATATTGAATTTTTTTAACAAAACCCAAACTTCATTATATTTTATAAGGCAAATTACAATGACCTTTTCTGAGATCATTTGATATTACGCTTATCATCCCTGGTTTTTAATATTACGTCCCTTTATTACTAAATAAATTTTCAAAATTATAAAATTATCCTCATAATTTGAAAAAAGGAAAGAAGAAAGAAAAAAACTCACCGACCACCCTTCATCAGGGCACTCACCATCCCCACCCAACATGACCTTCCATCTCAGTCATGAAGTACCGCCACCTTGAGTACCCTTCCATCATTAAGGCACCACTTGAAAGCCGCCGTGTGCTACCACTGCAGCACCACCATTGCAGAACATAACCTTCTTATTTCTGTTTGCAACTTGCTGTACACCGAGGGGTATGCCAAATCGCAAAAGAATGATGACTTGGGATCATCACAAACACGATACTACTTCACATTGTTTGTGTCTATGTCACCACACTTGTATTCAACAATAACCCCAAGGCTACATGGCTTCAATAGGTTTTGATTAAAATTATGGATCGATGGGTTCTTCAAGTATTGATCTGAAGCTGTCATAAAGGTCAAGCACAACAAATGTGTAATTGTCCTTAGCCTCTTTGTTCAATTTGGCCTCAGCTTGGTTTAAGAGTTTGTCATGGACAGTAAGCAATGGATTGTATATATCATTGCCATGTGAGAATAAGAGTGGAGCTGAGCTCAAACTCAAAGGAATGCAATCAAGGGGCCCTACACTGGTCACAGAGATTTTCTTCACTCCCAATCCGTGAATGCGTATCAAATTGATAGTAATATGATTAATCACCAAGGCAATATAGGATAGTAATCCTTGCAGATGACAAACAGAGAAATGTTGTGTTGGGGGGGGGGGGGGAATGTCACGACCCGACTTGGGAACGTGACTGGCATGTGAGGAAATCTCATCCCCACATAAGCCTTCTGGATGACGTGGCTCTCTAAATGCATAATTTATGAAAATATTCATTCTTAAAACATAGTTTCCTTTAAATCTTTATTTACAGTCTCATCCGGGACCAAATTTCTGAAATTAAACTTTGAAATACTTTAATATTTAAAACTTTAGAATCTTTTAATTCAATCTCTGAAAATCTGTTTAATGCTTGCAAATTAAATCATCAATACATCTCTAGCTATTTACAAAATTCTTTGCCCATACTTTACATTTAAATTTCATACTCATGCTATGAGAACATATATGTAAATATTTGAGTCTCTAAATACATATACATGGTCTGAAAATAATGCGTGGCTGGATCCTACCTGCACATCTACTGAAGCACTCTACTTTAACATAGTCCTACTCGAGGCCTTACTACAAAGTAAGACTCACCATTGAAAATTAACTATTTCTATGGATAGGAATCTGAATCATCTCCGGACCTACAACTATGAGAGGAAGGGAGAGGGGTGAGTCAACGGATTCAGTGAGTGAGCTCTCACCCATCACCCACATGGGACAACCAAGAATGTACAATAATATAATATGCATGCATTAATCATAAATTATTTGATATTTAAATACATAATCAGCTAGGAAAACACTTTTCATTCTGTAATTTTATAAACAAGCCTTTATAACTCATAATTAGTCATAAGATCATTTGTTGAACATGATAAATACATATACAATATTAAAAGCTATAAAATAATAATTTTTTTAATGGTTGCTCAGTTTCTCGTGAACAAAAGCGCCTGCTATAATCATACTAGTCCCTAGCGGACAACTATGGGCACCTAACTAGGTCCCGTTTTCTACATATGCCACCATGGTTGTTAAGTAATATTACCTCCATGGCCGTCTAATAATATTGCCTCCATGGCCATGTTCTAATCATCATATATAACTTAATATAAATACATAAAATCAACATTCTAAAAGGTGGGTACTCCGTCCCTCGCGAACGCGAGCTCCTAAATTCTTATTACTCTGAGAGTTTTAGACTCATACAACTCTAACAATCTGACTTTAGCATAACTGTGGCTGTGAGAATCGAGCCCAAGGGTTCACCGCTTGAAGGCGTTCCAATTTCAAGCCCACAAAATATGTATCTGGCAGTTGTTAAGAATCATACTGAATTCCATATCTCTTGGTACCATAAACCAAAGTTCTAAATTCATTTCTTAACTAACATATTTTTAATATACTTAATATATATCTAATCTTATAGTTCAAATACTGGGATTATAAATCATATAAAATCTCTGACATAATAATAATATCTCAATCCTTAAATCATAAACTCTTAAAACATATTTGATGAAATAATAACTATTAAACTTGATACTTTGAAAATCTCTTTAAATATAGAATCTCATGAAACTAAAAAATTACATTCTAAAATTTTAATAAACTTACTAACTCATACATTTTCTAATAAATCTCTTAAACTTGAGCACATAAAGCATTTTCCATAACATACAATATAACAATCATGGTTCCATGGTTTTCTAAATTTCATTTTCATGCTACATATTCAAAGGCATAGCTTTACAAAATCATATATATTTATATTTTTCATCTCTAATACTATATTTAACAATCATAATGCAAGAAATATAATTATAATGTGGAAACTAAGGCAATGAGGTTAAACCCACTCACCTGGATGGGGAGGAAAAGGTGGCGTCAACTCTAACTAAGCTCCGGGGAGCCGGGAGGGCACCAATGTCGACTATTACAACCATAAAACTCATTAACGATCTATGGGTAGCTCTAGATTTTCATAAACTAATTCTAATAACATTGGGAGAGCACTCCCACTTGACAACAATGAGAGAAAACAACAACCCAAATCAAAGAATATGAAAGGAATGAGACAGAGACCAAAATCTATTAACAAACACATAACTTGATGATTTGGGGGTGCAAGACTTGAGTGACATTTGAGAAAAAGAGAGAAATGGGATTGGGAGGGTTTCTGGTTCGTGAAAAATGGGAGAGGAAGGAGACTGATGGCCTTTTAAAGGCTAAGAAATGAAACGATGCTGTTTTTGTACTAATTGGGCTCTTGGGGGACCACTATAGCGGTCAAGCCACATTCTGCTCACGTCCCGCTTGTGTTATTATGCACTTATGACCGCTATAGCGGTCTCTAGAACCCAAACCCGTGTTGCATACCTCTCTGTGACTGCTATAGCGATGACAGGAAACCTAAGATTCAGCAAAAATGCTGTCATGGTATTGGCTCATCTCTATACTCACTCACTTATTTCCATTTCTTTATTCTAAGTTAAATCCAATTACCTTTAAAATATAAATGTAAATAAGAAAATACCCCTCATTTGGATTCAAATAAAATATCTAAAAATTCAAAACTCCAACCAATCAAAATCTAATTTTTGGGTTCTAGTTCAAATTTCAGAATTCCAGTGATTTTCTAAACTTGGGGGGGCTAGAAACGACACATCTAGAGGCTTCAAAAAATTTATTAAAAATCACTCTTCAACTTGTTTTTCTCTATGGCACAATTACTGGGACTTTTGATCCCAAGATTGTGGCTCTAACATATAGCCTTCCAAGGAGGTGTAAGGCTTCAAATTTAGCGAAATCCTAGACCCGACAGCATGGGTGGGTCCCGGGGGACCTTGAGGCCATACAAAACGTATCTACTGACACGTGTACATCAGATATTACAGGGAAGAAGTTAGGGATTTGGAAAGGGGAAGAAAGGTGAGCGGAAAAAGAACTAGGGATTTAGGGAGAAAAAATTATGAGAAGAGTTTTAATTAAAAGGATAAAATGGCCTTTTTAAAACCAGTTGAAATTTATAAGGGATATTCTTCTAATGATATATAAATAATTTAGAGAGATAAGTGTAATATTAAAGATCAGGAGGCAAGTGTAATATTAAAAGATATGAGGAAAGGTCTGTGTAATTGGCCCTATTTTACATAAATTTTCAATTCTATATATAATGACGTAAATAGTTCTCCATATTATATAATAAAATGGGTTAAATGCATTTCAACCCTCTATATTTTGGGTCATATGCAATTTATATCTTAATATTTTAAAACATGTAACCTGATCCCTTGGTCTTTTGAATTAGGCAAAAATGTTCTTCCATTAAGCTGCCATCTCTTTGGACTAGGAAACAGTCATGTGCATGTCAGGTGACCAATTTCAGACTAAAATGCTCCTCTTATTAAACTCCCAACCCAAACCCAAACACTAACATGTGTACCCTTCTTCTCTTTCACCCTTCACTTTTTGCTACCTTTCTGAAATCGCTCACCCAAGTCCCAATCCCTGATTTGAACTAGCTTGACAAAAAAAAATTGAAAAACTAAAGCATAGACTTTAGCTTCATTATCAGCTTGGCTGAAAGAATTGACCTTCTTTTCTCATTACTCCCTTAAGTTAAAAAACCTACCACTCTCACCCTTCCTTTAACCTAGCGCAGGTGCGCGCGCACACACACACACACCACCAAAATCTAACATCATGTTTTGCCAAACCTTGCTCTCATTCTGTGTTTCCCAGACCCACTTTGCTGTCATTATCATTGCCGCTGCCGCCACCACCATCATCATTACAATTCCTATTATTATCTAAATCTCACTCTGAACCCTCTTATCTCTCTATTCTTCTTTCCCATATATATATCGAGTTGGATCTTGTTGTCATTTTTTTTCGAGTTTGGGGTTTGATTCATGTCAGCAATGGTGACAATGCTGAAAAGCTATAGACCGTTGTTGAGAAGCTTTAATTTCCCTATTTTATGCTCCAACAATGCCAACTAGAGATTAAACGAAACAAAAACTCTTCTTTATTATTTCAAACAAAAATGTAAAAAGTAATCAGCTTTGTTTATTTAATTTGTTACTTACTTAATTTGATTATTTCTTTCTTTTCTATAATTGTGTTTTGTATCTCGTTGGGTTTGCTTCTCATTTTTTTTCTTAAATTTTTTGTTGTTTTAGTAAAATAACTCAAATTAGTGAACTAAATATACATATGTGACAAGTTAGTTCTCCATGTATATTTAGACGTTAATTTTGATCCTTAAATCGATTGTTATTTTATAAGGATGAGCGATTTCAAAAAGGGAGCAGAAGGTGAAGGGTGAGACAGAGCATTTTAGTAGGGTTACTGAAGGTTATGGGTGAAATAGAGTAAGGAAAGGGTTTAGGGTTAGTAAGAGTTGGGAAATTAATTTAAAAGGAGGGGTTTTTTTTATCTAAAATTATTGTTCATGTGACATGCACATGATCATTTAATAGTTCAAATCATAGGGATAAAACTCGGATCGACCCGGCCGGTTCGACCGGAAACCCGGTGAGCCGGTCACAAAACCGGGCCGAGTTACTCATCGGACCGAGTATGTATTGGAATCGGTGAGAACCGGTGTGACTCGGCCGGTTTTTAGTGAAAACCGGTGACTCGGCCAGTTTTGATGAACCGGCCCAGGTCATGCTTAAATTTTTTTTTTCCCCAAATCCTAAAACTAAAAGTCCTACAGTCCCACCCCAAAGACCCAAATGGCCAAATCTAAAATCCCCGACCCCTACAACGTGCAACTGTGCAAGAGGACCTCTCTTAGTCTCTAAAACTAAAAGGAAAGCTCCCGCCGCATGCTGCAGCCGTACTACCCCTGTCCCGAGACCGCCGCATGCCTGCTACCCTGCTCCCGAGTCCCGCCTGCTGGCGCGGTCCTGAGACGCCAAGAAGGTCCGCTCACCACCGCTGTACGTCGCCCTCCCCTGTTGCCTCCGCGCCTCACATCGTTGTCGACTACCGCCACCGCTCCGTGCCACGCGTGCAGCGCCTCTTCTCTAGCCCTCATCCCTTGCTGTTGCCGTGTAGCTCCGCCCTCGCTGTCGCCGTTTATCTCTGCCCTCACTGTTGCTGCCTTCGGAGGGTAACTGGGTAAGTACCAAGTTCAGTTCAGTTCTGATGATGAAGTATAATCCATATTTTTTTTTTATAAAGTATAATGCATATCAATAACTCTGATGATGATGAGAAAGTGAAGGTTAAGTGTGACATATACGGTTTTGCGTTACTTAATTGACATTACAACAACCAAACAGTGTTTAAGTGTATTTTTCACGGCTTAATCTTGTGATTCAAGAACTGCTTCTATGTCACAACAGTTCAAGGGACAATTATATTCATAAATTTCCTCTTCGCAAATGCCAACCACCATTTGTTTGGCATGCCATTAGGCCTGTATACAACGCTCAATAATCTCCCACTTGTTTCTTCCCTTATCTGCTTCAAATAATTCCTGAACAGTTCTGCATTTGTTGAAATCACAGAGCTTGGAACATAAGAAAATATATATATGTGTAATATTTTGTAATATTTTTTTCATATTATTAATTTGTTGTGTAACTTGTGCTATATATATTTTTTAATGTTTTCTTATAATTTTATATATTTTTTAATAAATCCGGTTCAATCGATTCAACCAGTGACCCACTGGTTGAACCAGTAACCCAGTGACCCAATGCCTTGACCGAGTCGAGCATCGGGTCGAGTTTTATTACTATGGTTCAAATGGATGATAACTTAACAAAAATGGCTTTTTGCATTGTTTCAGAAGGTCAAGGTCTAAATTGCATATGGTCTAAAGTATTGAGGGTAAAATGCATTTAAACTGTGATAAAATATATAATTTTACAAAATTCTTATTCAACACAACTTAACATGTACATTTAGTTTAAGATTAAATAATTCTAGAAATCAAATTTTAATTAGTAAAACAAGTTATATTAAAAAAATTTATAATTCAATTTAATATAATTTTATTATTTTTAAAAAGATTTAAAAGTGAGAGTAAACAATGTTTTTTGGGACAAAATTATTGGTTTATTTTTGTTTTCTGCCCTTTATTAAAGACAAAGTCATTCCATTTATCCTTCTTAATATTAAACTAGTTTATTATCCATGTAACCTTCTTAATATTAAACTAGTTTATTATCCATGTAACGCATGGATGATAAGATGAGTAATAGTAAAACAAAAAAAATATTGAATATTAAATTTAAAAGTCATCCCACTTATCCTTCTTAGTATTAAACTAGTTTGTTATCCATGCAATGCATGGATGATAGGATGAGTAATAGTAGAAAAGATAATTGAATATTAAATTAATTTACCTACTTTTTAAAAATTATTCTATAGTCCACATACATATTTATGCAGTTAACAAATTATTGCAACTTCTTCAAGTAAATATATTAATTTTTATAAAATACAATCCAAAACAAACAATTAGGAATAAGTATAGTACAATAGTAAATAAATAATTTTTTCAGCATAATTTATTTAGCATATATATATTATGAAGAAAAGAAAACCATAACTAATTATCATCTTTACAATTATACTCAACTATAGTATTATAGTATCATGCCTTTATGATATGCAAAATAATAACATATATAGACATTAATCATATCAATCATAATTAGATGTTATTTTAATACATATTAATTAAATCAGTTAAAGATACAATTTAAATTAACATTCCCAAACATTTCTTATTCATGGTATAATTTTCACATTTGTCATTACAATTATCCAAGAAAATTGTAGTTGGTGTTTGAATAATGTGTCTAATTTGGAATCAATTCATAAGGGGGATAATGAATTTAAATCTTTAATGATTAATTATATTCCATTTTCAATTATACATAATGTGAAACCAAAGAGGAATCGCTAATGATCATCCACAAAATTATTTGTTTTTGAATGGCTAATAAAATATAATAAGTATTATATTATTATATTTATTACACCAATTATAAATAATACATTCTCTAAATAAATAACCCCAAAAGAAAACTAGTTTATTTTTTAAGGTCCTATATCAAAGATTATTAATTAAAATAATTATTGAATTTAAAATAAAATTATTATATTTTTTAAAAAAATTCGGAATCATAATTGATAATAAAATTGAAAGCAAGTATGAAACTAATCAATTATATTTATTATTGAAAATGATGTCATCTCAATTTCCAATCAAATACAAATATTATATTATATTGTCTAGAAAATTTATTAAATGAAAATTATAAATAATCATTGATAATAAAATATAATTGACTACAAATATAATTACAATCATTAATTATATTTATTACCATTATTATAAATGAAACATTATCTAAACAAATAACAAAAAAAAATCTGGTTTAATTTTTCCATGTCCTTTATCAAATATTATTCTTTAAAATATTTTTTTTAAAACTAAAATCAATATATTTGATTTAGTAATAATTATTGAATATAAAACTAGAATAAAACATAATCAATTAATTATATTTATTTATTTATTTTTATTAACAATGGGGCTTAGCAGCCTAAAAAGCAATTACAAGGAAGTAAGTCTAAGGAACCTTGTAACAGCCTAGACACTTGGCGATGCAGATATTGTCTGCTTTAGGGCTTGGCGCCCTTCATGGGTTTGCTATTTCCCCCTCATAAGGGAAAACGTGTCTACAAGGGGGAGGTATCCACACCCTTATAAGGCATGCTTCGTTCCATTCCCCAACCGATGTGGGACTACTCCATATCCCTTGTGGGAATCCACCCCCTTGGGGCCCAGCGTTCTCGCTAGTACACCGATCTCGGGACCGGGTCTGATACCATCTGTAACAGCCTAGACACCCGGCGATCCAGATATTGTCCGCTTTAGGGCCTGGCGCCCTCACGAGTTTGCTATTCCCCCCTGGCGAGGGAAAACTCGTTTGCAAAAGGGCGCCCTCACTGATTTCCCAAGGGGTGGATTCCCGCAAGGGGTATGGAGTAGTCCTACATTAGTTGGGGAGGGGAATGAAGTATGTCTTATAAAGGTGTGGATACCTCCCCCTTGCAGATGTGTTTTCCCTCCCCAGGGGGGAAGAGCAAACTCGTGAGGGGCGCGAGGCCCCAAAATGGACAATATTTGTATCGCCGGGTGTCTGGGCTGTTACAAACCTAGTCCTTATACAATCAGCAGCAAAAGGAGGGAGGGAGTCGAAACATGTAACCTCATTGAGGGAAAGGTGGCCATGTTTGGCAAAGACATTTGCACAATGATTCATCTCTCTAAGGACGTGAGAGATACGCACCGAGGAGAGGTTGGCCATGAGACTATGAATTCCTTGAACCAAGGGTGCAACTACATGAGAATCTAGCACATGCCTAGTATAAAGTGTGACGACAACTTAGGAGTTGACCTCTACACTGACCTTAAAGTAGCCTCTCTGAAGGACCACCTAAAGACCATGAAATACACCCTACAGCTCTGCAAGGGTAATCAAACACAACCCAAGCTTAACACCATTGCCTATAATGAAGTTCCTGTTTGAATCTTGAAGGATTCCTCCACAGGCTACAATGCCTTGATCTACGAAAGATTCATCTGAGTTCAGTTTGACCCAACCTTCAGCGGGGGGACTAGTTCACATGATATTAATATCAATTTAATCTCAATTTCAAATTTAAGAGATCAAATCCAAAAAATATTGCATTTTATCTTCTAAAAAAATTATTTAATAAAAATTATGAATCATGGTCGATAATAAAATATAATTAATTATTATAATTACAATTGATACATTCTCTAAAGAACTCAAAAAAAAAAAAAATTGGATTAAAATTTTCTAAGTCTTATATCAAATATTATTCTTTAGAACAAATATTTAAGTAAAAAGGAAATTAGTGCATCTAATTTAACCAAAATTATGAATCATGATTGATAATGAAAGTGGAATCAAGTATAGTCAACTATATTATTATTACTAACGATTTAATCTTAATTTCAAATTCAAAAATTTGAAAAAGATCAAATCCTAAAAATATCATAATTATATTGTTACGACCCGATTTGGGAATGTAACTGGTATATGAGAAATTTCATCCCCGCATAAGCCCACTAGGTGACGTGTCTCTCTACATGCATAACATGATATAATAACATACTTAAAAAGTGATTTTTCTTCTAAATTATTATCATTTTCTCTAATTAAATCATAATATTCAAATTCATAAAATCGAAAGTATTTAACATTCTAACTCTAAAATCATTTTAACCCAAATCTGTTGATTGCGAAATCATAAACTGTTTTAGCATATCATATAAATCTTAAATCTGAAAATCTACTTAACATTTGAAAACTGAATCTCAAATAATACCTCTCTGGCTTGTTACATAAACTCAAATTAAACTTTATCATTTTAAATCCATACTTGTAAACTGAAAACACATACATGTTGTTTCAAATATTGAAATTTAATACAAAATCTGAAAATAATACGTGGCTTGGATCCTACCTGCACATCTACTGGAGCCCTCTAAAACTAATAGAAACCTAAACTAAGCCTGACAGCAATATAAAGCTCACTAAGGGGTCACTGTGGCTATTGTAATAAAGAAAAAATGGGATCTGTACATGCAACTATGAGATGAAAGGAAATGGGTGAGCCAATGGACTTAGTGAATTCTCACCCATCACCCATATGGGATAACCAAAAAATATACATAATGCAATACACATGCAATAAACATAAATCATTTGATATTTACATACATAGCTAGCTAGGAAAACACTTTTCATAAATTCTCAACAACAATTTCTAACTCATAATCAAACATGAAATCATTTTAACTGACAATATGACAGAGCATTGAGAAATAGTATGCTGAACATAATAAATACATATATATATATATATATATATATATATATATATATATATATATAAAAGCTATAAAATCATAAACTGAAATATTGTACTTAGTCCCTGGCAAACAAGAGCACTTGCTGAAATAATAATAGTCCCTATCGGACAAGTTGTGGGTACCTAACTAGGTCCTATTTTCTATAATTGCTGGGGGCAAAACTATCCTTTAATGGATAACTTGGTACCAAGGTTAACGATCTCTTCACATCCATTAACTAATGATCTAGTTTCTTATCTCTACTGGCTAAACTAGTTTGTCAGAATCAAAATTAAAGGGTGGGTGCTCAGTCCCTGGCGAATAAGAGCCCCTAAACTTTTCGTACCCTAACAGTTCTGGATTCACATGACTCTAACAATCTGACTTTAGCATAACAATGACTGTGAAAATCATGCCCAATATATCACCGCTTGAAGGCATTCTGATTTCAAGCCCACAGAATATGTATCTGGCAGTCGCTATGAATCATACTGAATTCTGTACCTCTTGGTACCATAAAACTGAAGTTCTAAATTCATATCTTAAACTGACATATTTTTCATATACTTGATAACTTTAATATCATAGTTCAAAATGTTGGGGTTCTGAATCATGTAACTCCGAAATCAAATAACATATTTATTCAAAAGCTAAATTATACTTTATTCAACATAGCTTAATTTAACATTTCAATAAAATGATTTCTAAAATTCCAAGTCTTAAAGCATAGTAATATCATAAATCCACAATACATATTTGACATTTTCATAAACACCTTTAAATTATACATTTTTTTGTTCTCAATGATCATTCCAAGAGCATATAAAACACTTTCACAATATTCATCAATCCAATTCATGGTTCCATGTTTTTCTAAAAACACATTTTTCATGCTATTATCACAAAATCACAGTTCTTGCTATTTCCAACACAATGTGTAAAATCATATTCTCATATCTACTTTCATATTTAGCAATTATAATGCATAAACATACTTGTAATTGCTAAACATAAGATCATGAGTTTGAACCCACTCACAGTTTGAGATCGAGAATATGTGTGCACCACCAACTTGACCTTAGGAGTTTGGAATGGCACCAACAACTGCCATAGAGTAACATGGACTCATGATAAATCTCTAGATACCTCTAATCTAACTCTAACAACATTGGGAGAGCACCCTCACTTGACAACATTAGGAGAAAACAACAATCCAAACCTAGGAATATGAAATGGAGAGGAAAAGGATGACAAAACCCATAAAATCTTACCTTTCATCTCTTGGAAGAAGAAGTATTGGAGGTTGGATTGAGTGGAGGAGAGTGGGAAGGGTTTGGAGAAGAGGGGTTTCGGTGTTGGGATGAAAAATCCCAAGTTTGGGTATATAAAGGGGGTAAGGGCTCACTTAAGTGAAACATCATCGTTTGACACTATTTCTGCGTTATTGACACGTATGACTGCTATAGCGGCCAAGCGCACCCACGCCCCCTCTCAGAAACACTTAAGATCGCTATAGAGGTCCTTGACCGCCATAGTAGTGACAGTTCACCCAGTCTTAGCATCTTTCTATCATCTTGGTATCGTGATTGTCTCAACACTTACTTATTTACATTCCTTAATTTTAAGTTAATGACCATTAACTTTAAAATATAAATATAAGTAAGGAAATACCCCTCATTTGAATTCAAATAAAATATCATAAAAATTAACATCCCAATCAGTCAAAATCCAAATTTTGAGTTTTACTTCAAATCCGGGAATCTTCGAGATTTTCTAAACTTGTGGGCTAAAAACAAAGCATTTAAAGGTTTCATAAAAGTTATTAAAATTCACTCTTTAACTTATTTTCATTTTGGGAACAATTACCGAGACTTTTGATCCCAAGAATATGGTTTTATTATATAGCCTTCCAAAGAGGTGTAGGTTCCAGACTAAGTGAAATTTAGGACCTAACAATATGGGTGCATCTCGAGGGATCCTGAGACTATGGGGAAAAAAATCTACTGACATGTGTGCCTCGGAAATCACATATATTGTCTAAACATTGTTTAATAAAAAAATTGTGAATCATGATTAGTAATAAAATAAAATAAATTATATTTATTAAAATTGTTATAAATGATATTTTTTAAAAATAAATAACCCAAAAAAAATCTAGTTTAATTGTTCCAAATCTTATATAAAATATTATTCTTTAAAATAAATATCTAATAGAAAAAAAATTGTTATATGATTTAGTCAGGAATGATGATTAATAATAAAATCGAAATCAAGCGTAATTAATCAATTGTATGTAATTACTAATGATTTAATCTCAATTGCAAATTCAAAATCTTAAAAATATTCAAATGAAAAAACCATCATTTTGTATTTTCTAAAAACTTTATTTAACAAAAAGTTATTGTACATGATTGGTAATAAAATATAACCAACTATATTTATTACAATAAATATAATTGATATAATTTATTAAAAAAATTATAATGGATACGTCATGGTTTAAATATTTCAAAGTCCTAAATCTAATATTGTTCTTAAAACAAATATCTAGTTTAAAAGAAAAATTAATATATCATATTTCACGAAAAACTAGGAGTCATGATTAATCAACTATATTTGTTATTATTAATGATTTAATCTCAAATTCAATTAACAAAATTCAAAAATAGTCAAAGAGCTTCAAAATCAATGCAGCAATAACAACAAATCAAATATTATCCATCACAAAGAAAAATAACTAAGAGCTTCAAAATCAATAGTAGGAACCTTGAATATAGATAACAATAATCAATCCCATGAAATAGAGATTAAACAATCTATAACAATGGCAGTCAAAAAAATTTGTCCATCTAAATATTATATCATCTTTCTTCATTGAGTTCGGTTTGTAGAATTTTATCCATCATAAGCCATGATCGTCTGAAATCGAGACATAAAATAATTGGAAGGAAAAGTAATGGGTAAGAGTGAATTGAAAAGATCTTTGACAAATAGAAAAAATGTAAAACAAAAATTAATCATATATTAATACCTCTACCATGGCCGACAAAGGGAAATGATTGATATAAAGTGCAACATAATATATATTCTACAATTCAATCACATATTTAGCCTACTTTCTAAAAATTTGCGTGATGACTGATATAAAGTGCAACATAATATATATTCTACAATTTGATCACATATTTAGCCTACTTTCTAAAAATTTGCATGGATAGGAATATAGTAGTATGATTGATAGTCAAAATTTTTTTATTGGAAATTGAAATTATTTGATTGACATTTTACATTTAATGAGTGAGGTTATAATTTTTTGATTGACAATCATCACAAAATCAAAAGCTTAATATAATATCAATAGTTGATAAGATTGTGTGAATAAGTATTGATGCATTGGCGGGAAACCAAATGCTCTGATTGAATGACACGTCAATTATTTCTTTTCTTGCAAAACTTGATTTTAGAATCATATTCTACCAAATTTAATCCTTCTCAATATCTATTTCCATCTTCAAATTTAATATGTTACTTAATTTAAAAATTTAATTTATTGATATTTCCACTCATGTCAATTTGTTATTATCATTTTATTTGATACCTTTTTTTCTTAATTGATATCAATTTAATCTGCTATTGATTCTAATATCATATCTGTGCGATTTTATTACAAATGCAAACTCCCTTTAATCAATTATAAACAGTAAATGACCATAGAGTAAAGCAGTTTTATCCAAAACACAAAAGTCAATCAATTTCTTAGTATACAAATCATATCTATTATATAAATACTAAAATTCCAATAATAATCTTAGCATCAATTGAAATGAAATATATTTACTATTTCACTAATTTTGTCATTTTTAATAACAAATATATATATATATATATATATCATATGTGTTAGATTTACAATAATATATGACTGATTTATAAGTAAACAATGGGTTTTATATTGTTTGAGTTTGGAAAAAAAAATGTCTATATATATAAAACCCATTGTTTACTTATAAATCAGTCATATATTATTGTAAATCTAACACATATGATATATATATATAGTGGGTAATGAAAAATTATTGATAAGTTAAATATATTATAAATGATACATGATATGTAATATATATACTGATTTGGTCTTGTATTTTGTAAATTTAACATATGACAAATAATTTGATACTTGACATATACATGATGTATGCAATATATATTGATATTATTATTAATAAGTTATATTTAATTAGTAAAATATATTAATATATATATTTAACCTTTTTTCGATAATGAGAACAAAGCTTCAAGCTTATCGCGATACAGGGATGAGCCAAAACTACTATAATTAATGTACACAAAAAGCAGACAAAAGAAATAGTAAAAAAGGAGGTGTTGTAATAGATATAGAGCACCGAACAATTCCTGTGATACTATAAAGCCAAGCAGTAGCAAAATTGAGAAAATTGCAAGATCGAAAAAAGCAAAAAGTGATGATAGCAAGACATAAACACAATGAACTAGCAGGACATGGCATCAGCATGATAAATACACATCCAATAATAGAGAGAAAAAGGTTGGAAGTGTATGGCACTAATACTAGCCCCTTCAACATTGCCATCAAGGATAGGTTAGGACACATATAAGAACTAGGCTATCCATGGGATGATCTATATATTTTTTGTTGGCAGCAAAGAGAACGCAAGAGACATATGCCCCCGAAATTTTTAAGTGCCATGCACAAACCTGATTTAAAATTCGTACCAAAGATTGGGGTTTAAACGAAAATCTTTACAACACCCTTTAGCCCAAAAACCAAGCCTCACTAGATGATTATCTTTTTCAGTTTCCTATTTAGGCTTAAAACCTTCAAAGATGATCCTATTTCTCAGTTACTAGATAGTCCAACACACTATATACATATAAAAGAGAAAGCCAAATTTTCTTGTTGAAACCTCTAAAGGGGCAGATAACTAGGAATTATAACATCAAACAGGATCAACAAGTAGGCATCAATGTATATCCCACCATTTGTAGCAACTATATGAAAAGGATGAAGAGATTAAACAAGCAAAGTAGAGAAGTTCTAGCGATTCCTCATGAGATGATCAAAATGTGTAGATGGTCTCACTCCTAGGGATTTAGTTAAATCTACAAAAGGCGGTCTTTACTATTGAGTCACCCTTGGAGGACAAACCACATAAGCAGTTTAGCATAGGGAAGAACAAGATCTTTCCAAGCCTTTGTCCTAGCTAACAACTACGTTGAAGGTTTAGTAATCAATTTGAAGACCTGCAAAGAAAAAGAAGACACAAAAACAACTAGATGGATTAAAATTCTAAACCTACTCATCACTCACACCCTTAACAAAAGTGTTTTGCTCTATCACCAAGAGGAGATTTGAGACCAAGGGTTCCTCCTAGGAGAATAAATTTCTATACTACTCTAAACACCACCTCCATATGCCATCCACCCAATCACCTATTTCAACAATTTTTTTTTGTTGCATTTTTTTGGGTAGAAATTGAAAATAATCTTGGAAACTGGATTGGAGGCATTCCTATCCATTCCAAATGTCAGCCCAGAAAAGAGTATATGTGCCATCACCCATCTTCTTATGCATATCACGTAGTGCAATATTCTTAATTTCAATCCCAAAGCAGTTAAGATTTGCAATATGCCCCCAAGTACTTCTAGTACTCCATGCTTAACTAGGTTGGATATGGGAGATATGATTGATCCCATGGTTGGAATACACAACTCTCTTCCACAAGGGATATGATCCATCAGAGAACCTCCACCACAACTTAAAAATAAGTGATGCTTTTTTTATTAGAATATCACCAACTCCTAGGCCTCCCATTTCCTTTGGCAGTTGGATAATCTCCTAATATATGAGAGGAATACCTTTCCTTGTTGAGCTTGCACCCATATATATATATCTGAAGGCTAACTATTTTTTTCAACCACACTCTTTGACATCTTAAAAATACTCAGATAATAAATAGGAAAATTATTCAAGACCAACTTGATGAGAACCAGCCTACCCGCTTTAGACAGTAGATTTTCCTTCCACAAAGCAAGTATGTTCTCAATTTTGTCAATGATTGGCTTCAATGTTTCAACTCTTCGAGGGTTTGCACCGAGGGGAATGCCAAATATACAATGGGCAGCTAAACGATACAACATCGCAACATATGTCTAGCAGAAACAACCTACTCATCGGAACACCCAAGAGCTATTAGGGCAGATTTATTTTACTTAACTTTTAGACCCGATATAGCTAAAAAGAAAACCAAAAGGCGCTTGTAATTTCTTAGGCATTCCTAAACCAGCCAAAGTAAAAATTAATGTATCATCTGCAAATTGTAGGTTTGATAATTCCACTTCGTCAACACCGATCTTGATCCCTGCAATACAACCTAGTGACTTAATAGCAGAAACCATTCTATTAAACACCTCTGCTACCAACAAGAATAGGAAGGGAGATATTGGGTCACCTTGATGTAATCCACACTGAAGGTCAAAGGCAATTGAAGGGTTGCCATTGATTAGAAGTGACATAGATGTTGAAATGCACTACATAATCCATCTTCTCCCTACAGAGTCAAACCCATTTTCTGCAACACTTCATTTAGAAACATCCATATCACTGTATCATATTCCCTTTGTTGTTATTCTTATTTGGTACCAATTGTCTAATATTATTCTTAAATGATATCAAATTAATTTGAAATCAATTTTAATTTTATATTCCAAAATTTGAAATTTAATTTGATGTGCTTAAATGGTAATATTGTATTATCCTTAATTGACATCAAGTTAGTTTGATGCACTAATTAATTTTAACAAGTATTGAATCTAATTGATTCTACTATGATAATAATTCAAAATTCTAAGTAAAAGGAAAAAGACAAAAAAAATTATTTATTGGTTATCTTATCTCACAATTCAAATATGTGATGATATCAAACACATATTACACAGGTGATGATTAATATATCTTGCCATGTAAACCACATAATTATTGCAATTAAAATACTAAATAAACACACACACACACACACACACACACACACACACATATTTCTAATGTCATAGTTATTATTTGTTAAACATTTGAGAAGATAATGATGCTTACATGAAAAAAAAAAATTAATCATAGAATAATTTTCTTATTATTATTGTTGTTTTTATTGGGTACTACCAAATTCATATATTACATGAGTGATAACAAAGATATATATTATATGGGTAATTATTTAGTTGTAACATTACTACCAATTTATGCTCAATTAGAATTAGTTATAAGTTATAATGTGTATATATAAATGTAAAATTTTGATAAATTTATTTATTGTAAAAAATAAAAAATATTTATTTTAAAAATTAACCTTGCTAAATTATTCACGATAAATTATACAAAATTAAATAATTATAATTCAATTAAATTTTCTAAGATATTTTTTTCTATTTTTTATAATTTATAGGCATAAAATCTCGTGCACCACCAAAACTAGTGTGTGTGTGTGTGTATGTCATTGATTTTGTAATTCAACATAAATTTAGTTATATTTTATAGTATTTTTCATTACAATTCTAGTCAAATGTAATTTTGAGCTAAACTTGATATGATGCTATTTTGTACACTTGGCCAAATTGAGTTAAAACAAAAAACAAAAACAAACTTGTTATGACATTGGTATAGGATGCTAACTTAAACAAATTCTTAAGAAAATAGTTTTTGTTAGCATCATGATTTAATGAACTCTTAACAATTATATAATAAAGATTTAAATGTATTTTACCCCCTTAACTTTAGGCTATGTGCAATTTACATTCTGACTTTTCAAAACATACATTACAACACCCTAAACTTTCCAAACAATGCAAAAACTTTTGGCTTTTCAAACAATAAAAAGCTTTAGATCATAGTAGGTTGTCAGGTTGCACATAATAAAAAAAATCAAGGGTTTAAGTACACATGAGAATTCACAAATAAGGTGTCAAATTGCTTATAGGGGTTCGAGTGCACATAAATCATACTTTCACAAATTTCCAAAATTACGCTATGGGTGTTTTGCATTGTTTCAAAAATTCAGGGTGTTGTGATGCATGTTTTGAAAAATTAGGATGTAAATTACACATTATTTAAATTTTATAGGTGTAAAATGTGTTTTACCTTGTAATAAATAAAAGCCATAGACCTACATAGTTAAGTAGTATCAATTTCAAATTATACTAGAGCTCATGGAGACCTCACAAATAGAGGGGAGGTTTAATATGTGAGCAATGAAAATTTGGAATTATTTTTCAAAAATAAGTTCCTTTGTAAAATTTGTTAATTTGGTTTTCGAAAATCTATTGAATAGTTTTCCTAGGTTTCCTGTTTTAGTCTTTTAGTTTACAAGAGCAAACAAATTCAACATTTTATTCTTTGTGATTATTACAGCCAAGCAGGATGGTACAAGTAAGTCCAAAATAACGATCATCATCATTGTGAGTGTATTGGTCGCACTAGGTCTGCTAAGTAGTTCTATCTACTGTTTATGGCGTCACCATCGATCAAATAAAGGTAATTAATGCTAGTTATATACATGATCAAAGTTCTCTGGATAATTTATATGCTCTCCTATTACAATAACATAAAATATAAACTCACAAGTTTTCTCTATAGATGAACCACTACCGGAGATCACTTCCATATCTTTACATGGTCATGCTCAAAGAGAGGATTCATTGAATGCAGACCTTCCTATAATCCCTTTAATTTGGATTCGACAAAGTACTAATAACTTTTCAGAGTCTTGTAAATTAGGGGAAGGTGGGTTTGGTCCTGTTTACAAGGTATAAATGAATTGAATGTTGAAATCAAGCTCTACACAAACTTAATTTTACTCATAATTGCAATAATTATTTGTTCCTTTTCTTCTTTTCAAATTTTTTCTAGGGAAATTTGCAAGATGGGACAGAAATCGCTATTAAAAGACTCTCTAAAACATCTGGTCAAGGTCTAGAAGAGTTCAAGAATGAAGTCATCTTCATAGCCAAACTACAACATAGGAACCTTGTGAGACTATTGGGTTGTTGTGTTGAGGAAAATGAAAAGCTACTTGTATATGAGTACATGCCCAATTCTAGCCTTTACTTTCACCTATTCGGTAAGTTTTGACCAAACTAAGCGCTTGATTTTTCTCGATTTCCTTTCCTTTATCTTGTTATTTAATGATTATATATATCATGGAAGAGATTAGTTGTAAAAATGGCATTTCTTTTGCGTAGAAGTATTTGGGTGAAACTTTATTTCAAAAAATATGTTTTATGAAAGAAACAATTCTTTATTGACCTTTCAAAATATAACCATATACATATAATGACATGGAACTAAAACAATTGAACAAATTTTGTATATTTGACATCCTTCGAAGTATGGCTACTTGCACTTTGGATTTTGGAATGACACGTCCTATGAATTTTCTTGATTCTTGAAAAGAAATTTACTAATAAAAAGAAAGCACGAATGAGTTTTTCCTCCGGTATCATCAACATATTATGTGAACTACTTCATTTTTTTTGTTCAATACTCCTTACTCAAGAAACTTATCTCATGTTGCTTGTTAGATGAGGAAAAACAAAAGCAACTAGATTGGAAGTTACGATTGAACATTATTAATGGCATTGCCAAAGGACTTCTATACCTTCATGAGGACTCTAGGCTTAGAGTAATCCATCGAGATCTAAAAGCTAGTAATGTTCTATTGGATCAAAACATGAATCCAAAAATATCAGATTTTGGATTGGCAAGGGCATTTGAAAAAGATCAGATTCAGGAAAATACTAGAAGGGTTATGGGCACCTAGTAAGTCTTATTTGGTGCTCCTTTCTTTTCATGAGACAATGCTATTTCTGTAATTACACCATATGCTATATTTACAAACTAACAATATTATATTGATTTTAAATAGTGGATACATGTCTCCGGAGTATGCTATGGAAGGGTTATATTCAGTGAAGTCTGATGTTTTCAGCTTTGGAGTTCTTCTATTAGAAATCATTTCAGGGAAAAAGAATAGTGGATTCTATCTTTCGGAACATGGTCAAAGTCTTCTTATATATGTGAGTTTTCCTAAGCTAGCTTATACTACAAAGGAAATGATATCATAAAAATTCATGCATGTGTTTCTACTTTTTGCTATTGTTTCTAAATATTCACATTTCCGTACAGTGTTGGAGACTTTGGTGGGAAGGAAAATGTTTGGAAGTGGTAGATCCAATACTAGAAAAGACATACATAGACAATGAAATGATGAGGTGCATACACATTGGTTTGTTGTGTGTACAAGAAGACGCAGCAGATCGACCAACCATGTCTGTGGTTGTTGTCATGCTAGCAAGTCAAACAATGGCCCTTCCCAATCCTAATCATCCTGCATTTTCAGTTGGACGAAAGATCAAGGAAGAAGAGTCAACATCAAAAGCTTCCAAGGATCCTTCTATTAACGAATTATCAGTCTCAAATGTTTTACCTAGGTAATGAATATAACATTATAACAGTCTTACATAAGAGAACTGAGATTGTATATAAGCAATTACAAAAAAAAAATGGACACCCTCTTCTACATATTAGAACCATTCTCGCATCACTAGGTTGTATTCTTAAAATTGTAGATACATATTCTACTCATATTATAGATAGTTTTACTGTTCAAAAAAATAATTTACTTTTTCGGGTGCAAATCTTGTCTAATTAATTACATTTCTTTATTTGTACTAAGTTGATTTTATAAAATAGACGTGTGATGTGTTTTGCTAGTAAGTGTAATGTAAGATACAAGACCTCATTTAGACGGAAAAAAAAAAGTCAATTTACACCAAAGGACAAAGGACAATCTAGTTTTTTTTTTTTTTTATGTGGCGTAAAGAAAATTGTTTTTCGTATAAAGCCAAATGAACTTATGAATCAAAATATATAAATCCAATATAGATTGAATAAGAATCAAATACATTTGACACTCTAAATTAACCAATTACTGCAAAAAAATGCAAGATACTGATGGGTTTTTATTATGGTTATTTAGTTTTACTATTGGTTTTTGGGAAAACAAACGAATTTAGTTTTGGTTTCGAATTAAAGATCTAATACCATGGTTCTAGATAAGGTCCAATAAAATTCAAATTCCTACAGATAGTGTTCACCCAAACAAAACTATGATTACTACTTACTACCAATTGACCGTGCTTTATCTTATCTTCATAGACCATTTTAGAATATAACTTGATGTGTAAAGCAAAATTAAGGACACATGATTTGTCTAATCAATAAGTTTCAATCGAAATTGGAAGAGGATTCGTCCATTCCAAGCTATTAATATTCAAATCTTCTAGACAAATAGAAGTTGAGAAATTCTCAAGACTTGTTTGGTTTTAGTTTTTCGATTTTTCAGTTTTCATTTGTAGCTTTTTAATTTTTAGAATTTTGTAAAGGAAACATTGAAACCTGTAAATAAAAATTGAAAATTGGAATTTGTAATTTTTAGAATTTTCAATATTTTCTTTACAAAATCTGGAAAACTAAAAAATTGAAAATAAAAATTAAAAACTGAAAACTCAAACCAAACAAATTCTTAGGTACTCTTAGAGTAACAATAAAATAGAAAAAATATAAGATAATAATGACGCATAAAATTAATATGTCAATTAATAAATAAATAAGAAAAAGTGTTTTCTTTTACTCATTATACATCTAAGTATTTCTCTGACAAGTAACCATACTGCCCGTCCCTTAGTTCAGATATTTCATGTCCTAAAGTCAAACTAATGCTTTTTTTAGGTTATCATAATTTCTAGTCAATTGACTCCAAGAAGCATGAATAGACAGACAGAGAAGTTCTTTCCTCCTGCAAGAAGAAATCTATTCTTCCTCTCTCCCAGACGTTGTGACCCTTCATTTCTTTGGATCTACCCTTTTTATGAATTCCAAAGCTAATGGTATGAGATTCATGTGGAGAAAGAAAGATTCTTCCTCCTTGAGTATATATAAGAATTTTTCAATATCCTCTTTTCCTCAAACTTATTGCTACCAGGAAAACAACCATTTCATTACCCGATAACGATATGGCGACAAAACTCACTCTGATGAGAACTACAGCTCTCTCAACAATAATCCTTACATTTCTTGGCTTCATAATCGTTAACCTCTTCATCACGACAACATGTGCACAATCCCCAAGCTACGTGGGAGATGACTGCCACAACTCATCACAAGAAGCTCTAACACGAGCATACCGAACCAACCTCAACAGCGCCATATCCTGGCTATCCTCCGATGCAGCAACAAGCAGGGGATACAACCACACCAGCATGGGAACCGGCACAGCTGATGCTGTCTATGGCCTCTATGACTGCAGGCAAGGACAGATCTACTTGAAAAGTAGCCGGGGCTTACATCCCATTAAAATTTCAATATTTTGTTAATAGTATGTAAAATAGATGCATATTTTACCGTCATAATTTTATAAAATTTGATCCTATGTTAAGAGAGAAAAAAATTATGTGCAACTTTTTATCGTGCTTATCATTATATTTGTCTCCGTTACCTGATTGCAGGGGTGATGTCACTGGAACTTTCTGCCAGTTCTGTGTCTCTACTGCCGCCTCAGATATTCTCCAACACTGTCCCAACAGATCATCTGCAGCGATATGGTATAACTACTGCATCCTCAGGTACTCCAATCACAATTTCATAGGGAACCTCACCATAACCCCCTCATGGCAAATTTTGGGATCCAAGAATGACACTGATCCATCAGGAGATCTCAAGAAAGCTGAGAGTTACATGCAGAGTTTGATAAGGAAAGCTACGGTGGAGACCAACCTGTTGTATGCAATGGGTGAGTACAAGTTGAGTCCTTCAGCGGAAAGGTATGGATTGGTGCAGTGCAGCAGGGACCTTACTAGCGAGCGGTGCAGCCAGTGCTTGAACGCTATGTTAGATAGAGTTCCCGAGTGCTGTGCGCAGAAGGTGGGGTGGCAAGTTGCGGCACCAAGCTGCCTAATAAAGTATGATGATTTTATGTTCTACCAAATCACTACTCAACAAGCTTCTATGCCTAGTCCAGGTAATTATATTACTTATTTACTACACTGAATATTGATTTTGCTTCTTGAAATCATATGCGTTTTTTGTTTTAGGATTTACAATTAAAAAATTAATGATTTAATTGTTGAAATTAGCAACATCAAAAAATTCAAATTGGTCAATAAAATAATGTTTACAAAAGGTTAACTAAATTTATTAAAATGACTAATTTAAATTCTTTTAGTAATTTTAGAAATTAAACTATTGTTTTTTAAAATTTTTAAAACTAAAGTGAATTATACTGATAGTATGTTTGGAATCCAGTTTAGGGGGTTAGAATTGATTTTGGCTCCCCAAAATTGATTCTAGTAAATTTTGATTTTGTTTGGTTGCCAAATATGAGAATCAATTATTTATTTTAGAATTGATTTTGAAAAAAATTAAAATTTATTACTTTTAGAAAAATTATTAAATATAAATAATTTTATTTTAAAATTAATTCTAACAAATATATCCTTATAAGTTACAATTTAAATTATCAAAATTAAATTTTAGTTTTTTACTACTTAAAGTTATTATTGGATTTTATTTGCTTGTACCTTGCACTCTGCACTGTCGCTCAATTGTGTCAAACTGCAAACTGGTAACTAAAAAAAACGCTTTGCTTGAAAGAAAGGCTTACGTTAATTTCTGCTTGAGGAATACTTCTTGCCTTGGCAAGCTGTGTTAGTATTAAGATTAAGGTAAAGTCTAGCCTGAGCTTTATTGCCTTAGGCTTTAAAAGATAGTGCCTGGTGCACATCAACATTAACTGACAAAGATGGTAGAACTAGTGTTGAAGTGCACTCTCTCTTTTATAAAATATCCATCAAATTTAAATATATACGGATATTAAAAAATTAATAAATAATATAATAGTATAATATTTTCATATAAAATAATGATATATGGATTAATATATTTTAATAATTATTAATTATAGAGTACATTAAATGATTGAACATGAAAGTTATATTAATTATCATTAATTACTCATAAATATTATTGGAATAAAAATTTACTTTGTTAAAATGTAAAATTTATAGATATTTTAAAAGATAAATATATCTAAAAATGAATAGATATTATAAAAATGAGAGAGTATTGTTTAGGCATTTGACCCGGTCCAACTGGGGAGGCCACAAGTCAAAGAGTAAATAATTGGTAGGTCCTCTCCTGCATCTGGGACACTGAAAAGATCCCGTGGGAGCTGCTCATAGAATTAGCCTAACAGTAGTAACAGTCCTTTGTCCTCTCGTTGGTAGCATTTAACACGGGGACGAGGAGAGAAATATAAAGATAATGAAAATAGTAGAAATAGAGATAACAATATTAAATTTGTATAAGAATATTATTAGAAGAAAAAATATTAAATTTTTATTTCTATATCTGTCTCCATATTTTAAAAGTATAATAATTTTATTTTTTTTATCCCCAAAACCTATTCCTATTTTCCTCATCAAATAAGTTTATATATATGTAGTCTTTTCATATTTCTGTCCCTCGATCACTTACCCATCACTACCTTACGGTCGGTGTGGGGTTGGTTCCCACGCTAGCTAGGCTGGCCTTGTGTGCGTGGCGTTTAGTTGCAATAATGACCTTTCACATCATGAAACATTAATTTGTAGTAACTAATAGGTTCGGTACAGATATATTAACGTGTCTTGCTAGAAGGCCGGTTTAGCCCAGTAAGCATTAGTGGGCATTTTGGCCGAGAACTGGCAGACATTATGTTAGCCTAATTAGTTGATTCCTTAAATTTAAATAGGCCACCTTATATATAAAAATTAAAATTTTTAAAATAAAGCTAACATATATGGAGTTTTTAGAATACAGGAAATTTTTAATATTGTCTTAAATTTATTGTCTTAAATTTTTAATATTCACATAATAAAAGTCCTATTATGATAATTTAAAATAGAAATTTATTAGGTTATTGTATCATTATTTTTTTCACTGCTAGGCTATTGTATCATATATATAATTAATCATAATTAAATTGAAAAGATATAAAAACCCATTATTTAAAGTATTATTCAATTTTCTAATTTTTAAAAAATAATAAGTAAAGATCAACAAATAAAGGAAAAAGCTCTTAAGATTGGTCTAATAGTGAAGGATTTGGATAGTATGTATGAGATTCTAGGTTCGAACCTCATTGCGATCAATATAATTTTTGAAGTACAAATAAAAAGATAGCTAAAAGAAAAAAGTTATATTTCTCTCTTTGTCCCTTAAATTTGACCCCATAACAATGATCCATTAAAATCAAACTGAAGGATATATATATATATCAATTATTAAATATAAATTAATTTATAATATATATTTACAAAATTTAACGGGAACTCAATGATTAAAATAAAAAATCCATATATTTTCTCACCCATTATGTGTTATTTAATATGGGTATCAAATTCTTAAAACCAATCTAAAGACTATTCATACCTTCTATTTAAATTTTTTTTTATATAGGGATTCAATACTAATTTCTTTTAACAAAACCCAAATTTCATTATATTTTATACAATTTTTCAATCTTACATGCAATGACATAAATAGTTCTCAATATTTTATAATAAAATAGGTTAAACATATTTTAACCCTTTGTATTTTAAGTATACAATTTAAATCCTGATGTTTTAAAACATGAAACCCAATCTCTTGGTCTTATGAAACAGTGCGAAAAGCTCCAACCATTAAGTTGCCATCCATTTGGACTATGAAATTGTTATGTGCATGTCAAGTGACCAATTTCAGACTAAAATGTTCCTCTTTTTAAACTACTTTCCCAACCCTAACCCAAACACAAATGCACAAACCCTTCTTCTCTTTCATCCTTTACCTTCTGCTCCCCTTTTGAAATTGCTCATCCAAATCTCAATCCCTAATATGAATTCGCTTGTTAAAAATAACTGAAAAAATTACAGGAACCTCCCTAAGGTCATTTGATATTACACTTACTCTCTCTATGTCTTAATATTATAATTATCCCCTTTATTACCAAACAAATGTTTCAAAATTCCTAAATTATCTTCGTAATTTGAAAAAAGAAGAAAGGGAAAACCCACCCACCACCTGTCACGACCCAACTTGGAAGCGTGACCGGCACGTAAGGAGTCTTATCCCCACGTAAGCCTTCTAGGTGACGTATCTCTCTAAATGCGTAAAAATAGTGTAATATCATACTTAAAGTGCAATTTTCTTGCAAATCCTTATTTTTTTCTCTAATTAAAACGTAATATTCAAATCCATAAAAACTGAAATATTCACATATATAAATCTAGAACATTTTTGTCATGCTCTGAAATCTAGTTAAGATTTGAAGATTGAATCATAAATTCATTATCATTAGTTTTCACACAAATCTCTAAGCATAATCTATATCTCAAAATACATTCTTGAGCTCTAAAACATATAGGGAAATACATAATCTCTGAATTTATCTATAATATCTCAAAATACATGCGTGGCTTGGATCATGCCTGCAAAACTACTGGAGCTCTCTAAACTGACAGAAACCTAAATAAGCCTTACATCAAAATAAGGCTCACCACTGAGAGCAACTGAGTCTACAGAGCTAGAGGTGGAAGAACACCTATACCTGCAACTATGAAAGGAAGGGAGAGGGGTGAGTTAATGGATTCAGTGAGTGAGCTTGAACCCATCACCCACATGGGACAACCAAGAATATACAATAATTAATATACATGCAGCAATCACAAACCATTTGATATGTAAAGGCATAACTATATAAAAGTTCTCTCTGCATTTACAAATTCATAGGAACACATATCTTAGTTCTTACTTTAGCAATAAATCATTTTCCATACATATATGTAATAACTTGTAAATAAAATAATCTCTAAAATCATAGTTAATCTTTGATGACATAAATAACTATATGCTAATAGAGAAACATGGATCTCTAGTTATGCATTGAATAACGATATATTCTCTGGCTATGCATGTCAACCATGACATAGCGAATTTTTCTAATCTCTAGGATCCGCAAGGATCCGAATCGGACACCTAACTAGGTTCCATTTATGCTCTATGAGATTGCCTCTAAGGACAATTTGGTACCAAAGTTAACGATTGTTTTTCCTAGCCGTTAACTCACTGTTTGTTTTTATATAGCTACTGTCAAATCTCTAAATCATAAACTAATAATTTTCTCTATAACTCCGCTCTGGTTCTTCTCTGGGTTTAAAACTTTATATAATTACTCTACTCTTGAAATCATAAAATATTTAGATACTTATAAAATCATTGAAGTCTGAAGGGTGGGTGCTCAGTCCCTAGCGAACAAGAGCCCCTAAATTCTTTGTACTCTGAGAGTTTTGGACTCATATAACCCTACAATCTGACTTTAGCATAATTGTGGCTATGAAAATCGGGCCTAAGGGTTCACCGCTTGAAGGCGTTCCGATTTCAAGCCCACAGAATATGTATCTGGCAGTTAAGAATCATACTGAATTCCGTACCTCTTGGTACCATAAAACTGAGTTTCGAAATTCATATATTTACTAACATATTTCTCTATATACTTGATAATACTAAAATCATAGTTCAAATGTTGGGGTTTTTAACCATAATATTCTCAAATCAAATAACACAATTTATTCCAAGCTAGATCACACTCTTGTTCACATTATATATATATATATATATATATATATATATTTCAAATGAGTACTCTAAAACCATATTTATAAATCTCAAGTCTTGAAATAATAAGATATCATAAACTCTCAAAACATGTTTAATAAAATAACAACTTATTAAAGCGTATATTCTTGCAATAAGTCCCTTTATAAACATATAAAACATTTTCATCACACACATCATAGCAATTATGGTCTCATGGTTTTCTAAATTTTATTTTCATACTATTATCATGAATCAAAATTTTTCTCTAGCTTGCATAAGCATAAAAAAATCATAATATACACTTTATCTTGTCTCTATCTTCATATTTAATAAGTATCATGTATAAAGCATACTTGTAATGGCAAAAAATAAGGCTATGAGTTTAAACCCACTCACCTGGAGGGGAGGGAGGGGTGACGTCAACTCTAACTGAGTTCCGGGGAGTAGGGGGAGGCACCACATCGACTAAAATAACCAATAAACTCACTATTAAAATTTATCAACACTTAAATAACTCTAATCTAGCCCTACCAATATTTGGGGAGCACCCCCACTTGACAAAAAGAGAGAAATAAAAATGCTCATCTCGAGAATGTGCAAGAATGGCAAAAAAAAAAAAAAAATGGAGACAAGATCTTATAACATATACTCACATTGATGATTTATGGGAGCTAGGTTGGAATGGGGTTGAAGAAAAACGAGAGAAAAAGGAGAGGGGAGAGTTTCTGGTTCAAGGAAATGGAAGGAAAATGAAGGGGAAAGGTTTTAACCCCTTCATTCGCATTTTTAGAATGGGGGTACTGTGCACTTATGGCCTCAACTGTGACAAACTTGTCTCAGCTGTGGAATTACATTCCTAGCCATGGAAACTTATTCCCAGGTGTGGAATTACATTCTCAGCTGTGGAAACTTATCCTCAGCTGTGGGAAGCTCATTCCCAGCTGTGGGAGCTCATTCCCAGCTGTGGGAACTCATTCCCAGCTGTGGGAACTCATTCCCAGCTGTGGGAGCTCATTCCCAACTGTGGGAGCTCATTCCCAGCTATTTGTGGGAACTCATTCCCAGCTGTGGAAGCTCATTCTCAGTTGTGAGAACTCATTCAAAACTGTGAGAACTCATTCCCAGCTGTGATAACTCATTCCTAGCTGTGGGAACTCATTCCCAGCTGTGGGAACTCATTCCTAGTTGTGAGAACTCATTCTCAGCTGTGGGAATTCATTCCCAGCTTTGGAAACTTTTTATGATGGCAACTCTTGCTGTCATTGAACATTTTTCTGTCATTTTAGCTTCACCAACGCTTATACTACTTCTATGGAATTTCCTAGCCATGGGCAGCAAGGTTCAACAGTCAGCCATGGATAGCAACACAGCAAAGCCAGCCGTGGACAGCAGCACAGCAAGCTAGCCGTGGACAGCAGCATAGCAAAGCCAGTCGTGGATAGCAACACAACAAAGCCAGCCGTGGACAGTAATAGCAACACCAGCAACAGCAGTAAAAGCCGTGGACAGCAACCATGACAGCAAGAGCTTATATCAACAACATTTTACTGATATAACAGCAGACATATTGCTGTCATGATTATTTACTTACTTCCTATTAACTTTAAAACATATTGCTGTCATGATTTTAAAGTTAAATCATTTATTTACTTCCTATTAACTTTAAAACATAAATGTAAATAAGGAAACATCCCCCATTTGGATTCAAATAAAATATATAAAAAAAAATCAAAACCCCAACAAATCAAAATCTCATTTTTGAGTTTTAGTTCAAAATTCGGAATTCCGGCAACTTTCTAAACTTGGGGGGGCTAGAAATGAAACATCTAGAGGTTTCCTAAAATTCATTAAAAATCACTCTTCAAATCATATCCATCTAGAGAGCAATTACCGGGACTTTTGATCCCAAGATTATGGCTCTAACATATAGCCCTTCAAGGAGGTGTAGGGCTCCGGACTTAGCGAAAAAACCCGAACCCGGTAACACAGCCTGGGGGACCTTAGGATCACCCGAAACTTATCTACTGACACATGTATATCGGGTATTACATGTGTACACCGGTTATTACACCACCCTTCTCCAGTGCAGTCACCATCCCTACCCAACATGACCTTCTATCTTAGTGATGAAGTACAGCTGCCTTGATCACCCTTCCATCATCACGGTTCCACTCGCAGGCCGTCGTGAGCTACCACTGCAACACCACCATTGCAGAACATAGCCATCTTATTTATGTTTGCAACATGCTATGCACCAAGGGGTGTGCCACATCCTAAAAGAATGATGACTTGGGATCATCACAAACACGATATTGCTCCACATTATTTGTGTCTACGTCGTCACACTCGTATTCAACAATAACCCCAAGGCTACATGGCTTCAACAGGTTTTGATTAAGAGTTATGTTATTTGTACTCACTATATATAGGATACTATACCAATTCGCATCCCATCCACCATTAGATGAGGTATAGACCCCATTCAAGTGGGATTCACATCCAATCCAATGGTGGATGGAATGTGAGTCGGCACAGTATCCTATGTATGGTGAGTACAAATAATATTTTTCTTTGATTAAAATTATGGGTTGACGGGTTCTTCCAGTATTGACCTGAAGCTGTCATAAAGGTCAAGCACAACAAATGTGTAATTGTCCATCGCCTCTTTGTTCAATTTGGCCTCAGCTTGGTTAAAGAGTTTAGTAACCAATGGATTGTATATATCATTGCAGTATTGGAATAAGAATGAAGCTGAGCTCAAAGGAATGCAATCAACGGGCCCTACACTAAAATAATGTTTACAAAAGGTTAACTAAATTTATTAAAATGACTAATCTAAATTTTTTTTAGTAATTTTAGAAACTAAATTATTGATTTTTTAATTTTTAAAACTAAAGTGAATTATATTAATAGTGTGTTTGGATTTCAGTTTAGGGTGTTAGAATTGATTTTGGCTCACCAAAATTCATTCTAGTAAATTTTGATTTTGTGGTTGTCAAATATGAGAATCAATTATTTATTTTAGAAATGATTTTGAAAAAATTGAAAATTCATTACTTTTGGAAAATTATTAAATGTAAATAATTTTATTTTAAAATTAATTCTAACAAATATCCTTATAAGTTACAATTTCAATGATCAAAATTAAATTTTAGTTTTTTACTCTACTTAAAGTTATTATTGGATTTTATTTGCTTGTACCTTGGACTCTGCACTGTCACTCAATTGTGTCAAACTGCAAATTGAAAAACTAGTAACTAAAAAAGGTGCTTTACTTGAAAGAATGGATTAGGTTAGTTTCTGCTTGAGGAATACTTCTTGCCTTGGCAAGCTGTGCTAGTATCAAGATTAACGTAAATTCTTGGCTAAGCTTTATTGCCATAGGCTTTGAAAGGTAGTACATAGTGCACATCAATTGACAAACGAGGTACTATAAGAGCAAGAGTTGAAGTGTACTCTCTCCCTTATAAAATATTTGTCAAATTTAAATAAATATGGGTATTAAGGAATATAATAAATAATATGGTAATAAAGTATTTCTATATAAAATAATGATATATAAACTAATATACTTTAATGACCATTAAATATAAAGCATATCAAATAATTGAACATGAAAAGTTATACTCATTAATTATATAAGAAAGGTTATATAGGATCCCAAAATTGTCACTAGGTTGGCCTTGTGTGCATGATGTGGTGTTTAGTTGCATTTATGATAACCTGCTTTTCTAGATTTGAAGTCATCCTTTCACAATATGAGACATTAATTTCTAGTAACTAATCGATGCGATATAAATGTATTTACTTCATTTCATATTAATAGTAAAATCATATATTTTTGATACATTGAAAAATGAATATATTTGACTATTTATAGGTAGATACATTTTTTAATGACCAAAATTACACAAGTTTCCAAAAATAACTATTAATATGGAATGAAAGAAGTATCACCATCTAGCTAGAAGGCAGATTTAGGCCAATAAGCATTAATGAGCAGACATTATTGTATCCTAATTAGTTGATTCCTTA
Organism: Dalbergia cultrata; assembly: GCA_031216105.1. Classification (NCBI taxonomy): domain Eukaryota; kingdom Viridiplantae; phylum Streptophyta; class Magnoliopsida; order Fabales; family Fabaceae; genus Dalbergia; species Dalbergia cultrata. The sequence goes on from CM062350.1 coordinate 39,853,464, forward strand.
AATTTAAATGGGCTACCTTTTATGCATAATCATTTTATTTTTCATTCCCCAAACACAAACACGCATGCCCTACTTCTCTTTCACTCTTCACCTATTGCTTCCCATTTGAAATTGCTCACCCAAGTCCAAATCCCTCATATGAACTCGCTTGACAGAAAAAGCTGCAAAAGTAAGGCATAGACTTTAACGTCATTAATTATCAGCTTGACTAAAAGAATTTACCTTCTTCTTTCATCACTCCCTTAAATTAAAAACCTTGCCACTCTTAGAGACGGTTTGCTTTCAGTTTCCATTTTTATTTTCAGTTTTTCAATTTTTTAATTTTTAGAATTTTTAATTTTTTCTTCATAAATTCTAGAAAACTGAAAAACTAAAAATGAAAACTGAAAAGTGAAAACTGAAAGCAAACAACGCTTTATCTTCCCCTTAACCCAACTCTCTCTCTCTCTCTCTCTCTGCACAAGAATATGATGACATGTTCTCCCGAACCTCCCTCACATTCCACCTCCCCCACCACCATCTTTACAATTCCCAATATTATCCAAATCTCACTCCAAACCCTCTTATCTCTCTATTTTTGTTTCCAAATATATTATTAATATATAAGGTCAAATCTCATTTTTTTTTTGAGTTAAGGGTTTGATTCATATCAGTGACGGTGATGATGTTGAAAAGCTATAGCCTGTGCTTGAGGGCTTCAATTTCCCTGTTTTACACTCCAACATTGCCACCAATGGCAACAAGAGATTAAATGAAACAAAAAACTCTCCTTTATGTTTTAAAAAATTTAATATGTAAAGAGTATTAAGCTTTGTTTATTAATTCTGTTACTTATTTATTTGATTAGTTCTTTCCTTTTCTCTAATTGTGTTGTATCTCGTTGGGTTTGTTTCTCATAATTGTTTTTTGGTTTTAGTAAAATAACTCAAATAAGTGATCTAAATACTAAATATACATATGTGATGTAAGTCAACATAAATTAGTTCTCTATGTATACTTAGACGTTAGTTTTGATTCTTAAATTGATTGTTATATCCAAAGGGTGAGTGATTTTAGAAGGGAGGCAGAAGGTGAACGGTGAGAGAGAGCATTTCAATAAAGGTGCAGCGAGCAGGGGAAGGCTTTAGGGTTGGCTAGGGTTGGGAAATTAGTTCAAAGTGAGGAGTATTCTTGTTTGAAATATTGGTCATGTGATATGCATATGACTATTTAACAATTCAAATGAATGGTAACTTAACAAAAAAGGCTGTTTACACTGTTTCAAAAGGTCAAGGGGCCATGTTTCATATTTTAAAATGTCAGAATCTAAATTATAGATGGCATAAAGTATAGGGGTTAAAGAGCATCTAACGGTAATAAAATATATAATTTTATTAAATATTATAGAGCACATCTTAACATGTACATTTAGTTTAAGATTAAATAATTCAAGAAATAAAATTATAATTATTAAATTATTATTAATCAAACAAGTTATATTGAAAAATTTATAAATCACTTTAACTTAATCTTATTATTTTTAAAAAAATTTAAAAGTGAGAGTAAACAATTTTTTAAGGACAAAATTTGTTCTTTTTTGTTTTCTGCCCTTTATTAAAAAAAATTCATCCCATTTTTCCTTCTTAATATTAAATTCTACCAAATTTAATATATCTCAATATCAATTTCAATCTTCAAATTTAATATGTTATTTAATTTAAAATTTTTTAATATTTTATTTTATACCATTTTTTGAAATTACTCTTAATTGATATCAATTTAATATGATATTGATTCTAATATCATAACTGAGAGATTAAATTACAAACGCACACTCCCTCCAATAAATTACAAATAGTAGATGACTCTAGAGTAAAGCAGTTTTTATCATAAACACAAAACTCAATCAATTTCTTAGTATACAAATCATATATATTATTTATAATAGATACTAAAATTCTAATAAACAATTTACTAGTTTTGCCATTTTTAATAAGAAATATATAAAGACTATTTTTTCCTATCTCAAACAATATAAAACCCACTATAAACTTATAAATCAGTCATATATTATTGTAAATCTAACTCATACGATATATATAGCGGGTAATGAAAAATTATTGATCAGTTTAATATATTATAAATGATACATGATATGTAAAATATACACTGATTTGGTCTAGTATTTTATAAATCTAACATATGAGAAATAATTTGATAATTGACATATGCATGATATATGCTATTATATGGATAATAATAATGATCTATCGATGTTATTATTAATAAGTTATATTCAGCTAGTAAAATATATTAATATACATTTTTAATCCTATAGTAAGTATTTTTATTTATTATGCTAGGTATCAATTTGATATATTTATTCTTATTCGATACCAATTTTCTAATATTACTCTTAAACAATATCAATTAATTTGAAATCAATTTCAATTTTATATTCCAAAATTTAAAATTTAATCTGATGTGCCTATATTGTATAAGTATTATCCTTAATTGACATCAAGTATGTTTGATGCAGTAATTAATTTTAACAAGTATTGAATTTAATTGATTCTAATATGATAATAATTCAAAATTCTAATTAAAAGGGAAAAAAAATAAAAAATTATTTATTGGTTATCTTGCCACGTAATCCAAACATATGAATTGCATGGGTAACAATTAGTATACCGTATAATTATTGTAATTAAAATACTAAATAAATATATGCATATATATATATGTGTGTGTGTGTGTATTACATTTATATATTTTTAATGTCATAGTTATTATTTTTTTAAACCTTTCAGAAGATAACGATGCTTACATGACAAAAGAAATTAGTCATAGAAATATTTTGTTATTCTTATTATTGTTTTTATTGGGTAGTACCAAATTCATCTATTACAAGAGTAATAATAAAGATATACATTACATGGGTAATAATTTATTTATAACATTACTATGGATAAGCTCAATTAAAATTAGTCCTGAGTTATAGCATATATATAAATATATATTTTGATAAGTTATTTATCTTAAAAAATAAAGCATATTTATCTTAAACAGTTCACCCTACTAAAATATTTTCATGATATTATACAAAATTAATATATTATAATTCATTTCAATTTTTATTTTTTTTATTTTTTATAATTTATAAGTGTAAAATCTGGTGCATCGTAAAAACTAGTGTGTGTATGTGTGTGTGTGTGTGTGTATAATACCAATTTTCTAATTCAACATAAATTTAGTTATATTTTATAGTATTTTTTTTATTACAATTCTAGTCAAAGGTAATATTGAACTGAACGTGATATGATGTTATTCTGTATACTTGGCCAAATTAGGTTGAAAAAAAAAACTTGCAATGGCATTTGTATGGGATCCTAATTTAAACAAATTCTTAAGAAAATAGTTTCTGTTAACATCATGATTTAATGTACTCTTAACAATTATATAATAAAGAGATAAGTACATTTTACCCTCCTAAACTTTAGGTCATGAGTGATTTACACCCACATTTTTCAAAACATGCTTTGCAACACCCCAAACTTTCTAACTAGTGCAAAAAACCCTGATTTTCCAAACGGTACAGAACTTGAGGTCATAGCAGGATGTTGAGTTGTACATAATAAAAAAAATGGAAGGTTAAGTGCACATGAGAATCCACAAACAAGGTGTCGAGTTACTTAAATTAGAAACAACAGGGGGCTTTAAGTACACATAAATCATACCTTGATCAATTGTCAAAATTATGTTGAGAGGTGTTTATGTTATTTGGAGAATTCAAGGTATCATGATACACATTTTGAAAAATTAGTGTGTAAACTGCACATAGCCTAAAGTTTAGAGAGGTAAAATATATTTTACCACGTAATAAATAAAAGAGTTAAATGCATTCTACCCTTTGAATTTTAGGTCATGTGTAATTTACACAATGACTTTTCAAAATATGCATTAAGGCATCCTAAGCTTTCCAAATTATGCAAACCCTTACTTTTCAAATGATGCAAAATTTTAAGTCAAAGTAATGAGTCGAGTTACATACAATAAAAAAATTAAAAGGGTTAATTGCACATAAAATTCATAGACAATGTGTCAGATTGCATAAATTAGAAGCATCAGGGGGCTAAGGGCATATATATCTTACCTTCATTTTTTGCCAAAATTATGCTGATGGATGTTTTGCATAGTTTGAAAAGTTTAAAGTGTCGCGATGTACATTTTGAAAAGTTAGGTTATAAATTACACATGAACTAAATTTTAAGGGGGTATAATACATTTAACCCTACATAAAAACCATAGACCTATATAGTTAAGCAGTACCAATTTCAAATTATACTAGCATTCATAGAGACCTCACAAAGGGAAGTTTAATATGTAAGCAATAACCATTGAGAATTATTTTAAAAAAATAATTTCCCTTGCTAGATTTGTTAATTTGTTTTTTGAAGAATTGTTGAATAGTTTTCCTAGGTTTCCTTTTTTAGTATTTTGGTACATGAGCAAACAAATTCAACATGATCTTCTTTGCGATTATTACAGCCAAGGAGGATGGTACAAATAAGTCAAAAACCTTGATCATCATCATTGTCAGTGTGCTGGTCGCACTAGGTCTACTAAGTAGTTCTATCTACTGTTTATGGTGTCGCCATCAATCAAATAAAGGTAATTAATGCTAGTTATATTCATGATTAAAGTTCTCTGGATAATTTACATGCGCTTTCATGACAATAGTAAAAAAATATAAACTCACAAGTTTCCTCTATAGATGGACCACTATCGGAGATCACTTCCATATCTTTACATGGTCATGCTCAAAGAGAGGATTCATTGAATGTGGACCTTCCTACAACCCCTTTAATTTGGATTCGACAAAGCACTAATAACTTTTCAGAGTCTTGTAAACTAGGGGAAGGTGGATTTGGTCCTGTTTACAAGGTATAAATGAATTGACTATTGAAACCAAACTCTATACAAACTTGATTTTACTCATAGTTGCAATAATTATTTGTTACTTTTCTTTTTTTCAAATTTTTTCTAGGGAAATTTGCAAGATGGGACAGAAATCGCTATCAAAAGACTCTTAAAAACATCTGGTCAAGGTTTAGAAGAGTTCAAGAATGAAGTCATCTTCATAGCCAAACTACTGTAGGAACTATTGGATTTATGCGGAAGCGATTTAAGGACCTAGTACATTAGTATGCTTATCGAATCATCATTGTTTCATAAACACACAAGGAATGTTACCTCTCGGAGTGTCGATCTTTGATGATCTCCCTCGCCTTAGAATCCTTGTGTTACCGCACGATTGATTTGTAGTCGGTTGATCTGACCTTCCAGACTATGTCTCAAGGGGAAGGAGATAGTGTGTGGGCACTTTCTCTCTATCAGGAGATGACCTTGCCTCTACCTCTGTGACTACTCACTCTCTTTGGAGAGGGTTAAGTGTAGTATATATATGAGTTCCTAGAAAACCTAACCCTTAGATGTAACGGGCTCTAGGTTTCTTGGGCTCTTCTTACACACTAGGCCCTATTGGGCAATAGTGAAAGAGCAAAAACCCAACAATCTCCCACTTGCTCTTGAGTACAAACTTGAGCTTAAAGCCCAAGACCATGTAACTCACTAGTCATCATCAACTGAAATTTCCCCATCCCTTATCTTGAGCTAGCCTGGGGATCTACCAATTATTATTAATCAAGGCTCATGATAATCAACAAATGATTATCTAATTCAAGTTACTCCACTAAAAGCACGAACTTGAACTCCAAGATTAATAACATATATAACATGTATATGCATCACCCCTTTGTAGAATGTCTATAATTGATTGACTAGTTTTCTGTTACCCAATCAATTATTTATTCCTTGACTATGATAGTTTCTCTAATGGATTACATGCACTGCTGTTGTCTTCAATATCCAAGTACTGAAACATATCAAGGGGACATTTCCTACAAATTTCATATTGTTTATCTCATAAATACCAATAATCAAACAATCTCACTCCCAAAATACCGAGTTATTGGTCAATAGATCACACTCACCCGTTGGTAAATCAAAGAATGAAAACTATTTGATTACCTATTTATAATAAACTCAATTAAGAGCAATATTATAACTATAGTTATCCTGAGATTTGATACCTTATGACAGTAAAAAACACTTAATCAAATCTCTCCTTGATCCTTTCAATGTGAATGTTAATTCACACCAATATTTTACAATGATTTGGACAAAACCATTTCATAAAATATTGCAGCCCAAATGAAGTGCCCAACTTTATTTAACAAATTGTGAACTTGTTCATCAATTATGAGAACCTATGATCATGTCCTCCATGAACGATTATCCATATGATCATATACTTCACAAATTGATCCTGACCTTAGTGTTTGTAAATAGTGTGCGTAATAAATGAATAATACCTCATTTATAACATTGAGAAAAAAATTACAATGTCATAATGTCTTGCTCAAAAAGCACAAAACAACAAAGTGAAATAACAACTTCCTAAAGCTATAGCAAACTGAATCCTCCTAAGACCCATAGATGTTATATGCCTCTCGAACACACGCTCAGGCAAACTCTTAGTAAAAGGTCGCAAGGTTCTCGTCCGATGCTATCTTGACTACCATCAGATTCCTCTTCAATTATATCTCGGATCAAGTGGTACTTCCTCTCTATGTGCTTTGTCTTTTGTGACACCTTGGTTCTTGGATGCATGTTATTGCCCCACTTGTTGTCACAAAGAAAGTGTGATGGGACGACTAACACCAGTATCACCTCAAGATCCGTAGAACTCTTTAACCATGCGCTTCCTTTGCAAACTCTCGGCGCTACATACTCACTCTGTGGGTAGAGTCAGCCACACATGATTGTTTGACACTCCTCCAACAAATGGCCCCACATTAAGAGTGAACACATACCCGTAAGGGATTTTCTGAGTCAATGTCTCCTTGAAATGCAGTCTCAGTGTAACCAATGGTTTCAAGATTCCCATCGAATAGACCAACATATAATCTCTCGTTCTCCTAAGGTACTTGAGTATATGTTTAACCGCTATCAGTTGTTCCTCTCCGTGATTAGATTGGTATCGACTTACTTACTCCCACTTGCAAGCGTATATCTGTCCGTGCAAAGATAAAGATACATAAGGATACCTCTCAGCCAAGCGTAAGGTATCCTACTCATAGTTCTCTGCCAGAGTTTTAGGAGAATGCTCCTTGAGAGATGAATTCCATGCCTCAAGGGTAAAATTCTCTTCTTGGAATTCTCCATATTAACTGGCAAGTATTTTGTCGATGTAATTAGCTCGAGATAATGCCAATACCTTATTCTTCCGGTCCTCGCAAGAGCTTAATACCAAGAATATAATTGGCTTCCCGAGGTCCTTCATATCAAAATGCTTGCTTAGCCAAGTCTTTATGCCTAACAATACCTCTGTATCATTTCCGATAAGGAGTATATCATCCACATAAAGTACCGTAAAAGATACTGCGTTACCTTGGATCCTTTTATACACACACGGCTCATCAGGGACTTTTCTCAAAACCATAAGACTTAATGGCTTGATCAAACTCGATGTTCCATGATCCGGACGCTTGCTTAAGTCCATAAATGGACCTTTTGCAACTTGCATACCATGTTTTCTTGCCCTTTGGCTATGAACCCTTTGGTTGCTGCATATAGATATCCTCTTCCAAATTTCCATTTAGAAAGCAGTTTTGACATCCATTTGCCAAATATCATAATCAAGATTTGTCATAGTCATGACTAAGAGAATCCGGATGGACTTGAGCATGGCAACCGCTTAAAAGGTTTCTTCATAATCCACACCTTCTATTTGGGTGTACCTTTCGCCACCAATCTAGCTTTGAAGGTTTCAACCTTCCCACTTTAGATCCTCTCTTTCTTGTAGATCCATTTACACCCAATGGGTCTTACCCCTTTGGTGCATTTACAAGAGACCAAACTGAGTTGGAATACAAAGAATCCATTTCACGATTCATAGCCTCAAGCCATTCCTCGAGCATCAACATCTCCTAGTGCCTCGTCATAACTCGTGGGATCATCATCTTCTTCAATGATGACATCCTGAGGTGATTCACCCAACAAGAGAAATCTTGTGGGTTTACGAATCAATCTCCCACTCGATTTACTTTGCCGCACTTGTTGTTGTGCATCTACAGGGGATCCAAGTTTGGTGGGTTAACAATTTCTATATGAGGACCCTCACAAGTGGATTAACCAATTCATGATTTTGTTGAATTCTTCCTTTAGAATCTGCATCTCTACAGTTCCACTTGTTGATCATCATTGCTTTGAACTTCCGGTTCTATTTAAGGTTCTGTGTGTGTTCAACAATGTATATTTTCCCTCTTGAACAACTACAGGAACAAAAGCTAGAACCGCCTTTGAGGTTGAGGTGTAACTTGATCTGAGACTAGCTCATCAAGAATAACCTTACTCCTTGGCTTATAATTTGCCATATAGTCCTCCTCTAAGAAAGTCGCGTGTGTACTCACTATGACCTTCTTTTCTTTCGGACTATAAAACAACCAACCTCTGGTTCCTTTAGGATAGCCTATAAACATGCATACTTCTGTACGCGAGTCCATCTTATTTGGCTTGTGTTGTAAGACATGTGCAGGAGCACCCCAAATCCGAATATGATTCAAGGAGGGCTTACACCCTCTCCATAATTCTATTGGTGTCTTTGTAACCGCCTTGGACTGAGCTAAGTTCAATAGGTACATAGCGCTTTCTAAGGCATATCCCCGTAATGAATCAGAAAGAGATGAATAATCGAGCATAGATCTTGCCATTTCTAAAAGGGTTCTATTTCTCTTTCAAGAACTCCATTCTCATTGGGTGTCTCGGAGAAGATAATTGTGAAACTATCCCCTCTTTGGTCGGGTAAGACCTGAACTCTCCAGATAGGTATTCACCTCCTGGTCGAATCAAGAGTCTTAATTTGAACACCAAGATGCTTTTCTCGACCTTGAACTCTTGGAATTTTCCAAAGCTTCGGACTTGTGACGCATCGTGTACACATGTCCAAATCTAGAGTAATCATCAAGAAATGTGATAAAATACTCATACCCGCCTACCTGCCTGGACATTTATTGGTCCACATACATCGATGTACCAATTCCAACCAAGTGTGGCACGATTTCCCTTGGCCTTGAAAGATCTCTTAGTCATTTTACCCTCTAAACAAGATTCACAAACTGCATTTGTCGGTTCAAAGTTCAGGATTTTAGAATCCCACTATTGACCAAACCTTGTATCCTGCTAGAGTTAATATGACCTAATCTTAAATGCCAAAGATAAGTTTCATTGGAAACTTTTCTTTTCTTTGATGAATGAACATGCTCAACATCTCCTAATTCAACATGATTAACTTCACAGTGGACAGACTAAGGAAATAAAGACCATTAAACACATAATCGAATAAATGAAAGAAGATGAACTTCTTATTGAAACTCGGAATTAAACTCGAATCACAAACCATGTTTAACCAAACAACTAATCAGAAATTAAATTCCTCTTAAAATCCTAATAAATAAAATGATCTTCTAAAACCAAAGTTACGCAATTATCAAAAGATAAAACAACTTGTCCCATCGCTAGTGCATATACAAGCTCCCATTTCCAAGCTTCAAAACTCTTGTCCTTCACTTAAAGGCAAGCTTATGTTTGAACCATCGCAAAGAGTAACAAACATGGTTAGTGGCTCTGAATCAATGATCCATTTATCATTGTAATTCTCCACTAAACAAGCCTTCAATCACATGTAAATTACCCATACCTGGTTTATTCATACGCGTGGGCAATTTTTCTTCCAATGCCCTTTTTGTCCGCACTTGAAGCACTTGCCTTTTGGTCGCTTCATTGCAAGCTGGTTTGGCAACTGGAACACTGATTTCTTCTTTTTCTCGTTCTTGTTCCTTCCCTTAGGTTTCCCCTAGGTTTCACGTAACTCACCAGCAAAAATGCAATCGCCCGCTTGACTAGAGACTATTCAAAGGCTCTCAAGCTCATGCATTGAGTAAGGTCAAGATTCATCTTATTCATATTATAATTCATCTTGAACTGACAGTATTCAGCAAGTGATCGCAAGAGAAGGTCAACTTTTACTTCTTGTTCAAATCGACCCCATGGTCTTGACCTTCTTGAAGTTTGCTATCATTGTCGACAATGATCCCAAGATACTTCTCCGCATTACTGCCTTGGTGACAGTATTCAGCGATTCGCCTAGTAGAACTGCTAGACGAGCAAACATGCCATCAAGAGTCCGCAGCATCTTTGTCTACTCTCAATCATGCTTACTTGCTCCTTGGTGACTGGCAAGACTGCTAAAATATAGCAATGAATCCCACATTTGCCTTCTCCCATCTTTCCTTCTCCTGAAGACGCAGTCTTTGTTGCCTCAAAGCGCATCTTCAAGAAAGTCAAGGCCGCATAGGGGTAGTCGTAACAAAGTTGAGCTTTTCATATTGAAGAACAATTTCCAAATTAGTTTTCCATTGTTTGTAGTTTGTACCATCCATAGGTTTTTGACTCAAGATAGTAGCTAAAGGATTGAATGAAGACATTTTTCTGAAAAACAAGGAAAAAACACACTAATTACAAACTTGAATAACTATAAATGAATCGCGCTAGTAGATTCCGATAACTACTACTGCTTACGCTTTAACAATCTATTAGTTATCTTTACAAGGCTTACGATGGGCAAGATACTTGTAAAACTAATATTGTTATTTTGGGCCTTCAGCCCATTGCCGTGAGCCTCGATGGGAGGGTTAACAACTTTACCAAAGTTGAATGTATTTAACCATTATTTACTTTCAAAATTCTCTTTAGTGTCTAAGTGTTGTCGATTTATGGGCCGTTAGATACAAACTTTACTAAAATTTTGAAAATATTATGTTTAATCTAGTGAAATCAATTATCCTTATCCGATAGGTCAGCGATAACCTTTTTCACTAATAAACCCACAATTAGAGCCCGTGAGGTTTTAAATTAATTACTTAATAAAAAACCTATACCCATTCAATATTTTAAAAATTTAGAATTTTCCAATTTCCAAGAATTGTATAAATTCGAGTATTGTTTGTTTGATTTCAAAACTATGTAAGCACCCAAGTTGATGAACGTGCAAGCTAGCTTATCGGAATTTTAAAAACATTAAGGTCCTAAAATCCGGTCATGATAGGCGCGTGGCTCCACACAATCATGATACATGATTGTGGTATGCAGCGATGTGTTAACACATGACCATTTTAGAAGACCCACAATTACTCAAGCAATGTAAACAGCTTCTTAGGAAATAATTTGGATTATTTGTCTTGATTTTAATTATTCAAAATTAATTAATTCAATCATTAAACTAGATTTTTAACATAAAATCATAATAATTTTAATTAATTTTTGAGAATAATTTTGAATCAGAATAATCCTATCATAACTATCATACTAGTCGCTGGAATGACAAAATAGCTATTATGCTCATGTAATTTTCAAGTTATGCAGTAATATGGCACCACCTATTCTATATGACATGTTATCACAATAAGCATGTTATCAATCATATAATTCATCCATTCATAAAATAAAGCAATTTAAATAAAATAGACTTTAATCCATGGTTTCCTAGAGAAAAATAAAATAAAATAAAATAACAAAAAAATGTTCCAGTCCTTCTTGTCCTTCCTTTTAGTCCATAGGTATTTATCTCAAGCCCTTTTATGGTAACCATGGGTCCATAAGCCCAAAATACCAAATTTTTGGCAAGAAAACCTAAGACAACTTCAAGGAACCCTAATCAAGTTGGCCCATCGTACACCCAACTCGGATCACCACGAAATTTTAGGGTTAGAACCACCATGAAGAGACGGCTGGCCAACGCCATCGAATCACCTATTTGGATGTCCCACGCCTCACTCTCTCCATCCTCACAGCGTGGAAACCATCACAATCCTGGCGGCGCGTGAGAGCGCGTGGAGGCTGGTCTGGCCGCGTTCCGCCCACCATTTTGTTTGTCTTTCCGTCCTCTTTCCAACGATATATGATACGTTCAATTACGAGATCCAGAGGTCCATGAACGTGTCCAAACAAAGGATTTAACGTCCTTCTTTTTGTATCTTCTTGATCTTCTTTTTATTACAACTTTTGTATAACATAAAAAAAATATATACAAGAATTGAAAATAATAAAAAAAAATCAAGGAGGAAACCTAATCATATGGGATTAGCCTCCTTGTTACAACCCAAGAAAATACATTCAAATCTCTACCATGGATTAAAGTTGAAAACCAAATAAAGCATTGATTTTTATGAAAAGAATTATAAAGATAAACATACAACACATATGATCAACAAATATAGAATCCTAGGTGCCATATTTCACGAAGCAAACTAATTACATGAATAATGAAACTAGATTCACATACCAATGTACCAATCAGGCTCGATACCAATTGTAGGAACTATTGATTTATGCGGAAGCGATTTAAGGACCTAGTACATTGGTATGCTTATCGAATCATCATTGTTTCATAAACACACAAGGAATGTTACCTCTCGGAGTGTCGATCTTTGATGATCTCCCTCGCCTTAGAATCCTTGTGTTACCGCATCTATTGATTTGCTTGTAGTCGGTTGACGGCAGACCTTCCAGACTATGTCTCAAGGGGAAGGAGATAGTGTGTGGGCACTTTCTCTCTATCAGGAGATGACCTTGCCTCTACCTCTGTGACTACTCACTCTCTTTGGAGAGGGTTAAGTGTAGTATATATATGGGTTCCTAGAAAACCTAACCCTTAGATGTAACGGGCTCTAGGTTTCTTGGGCTCTTCTTACACACTAGGCCCTATTGGGCAATAGTGAAAGAGCAAAAACCCAACAACTACAACATAGGAACCTTGTAAGACTATTGCGTTATTGTGTTGAGGAAAATGAAAAGCTACTTGTATATGAGTACATGCCCAATTCTAGCCTTTACTTTCACCTATTCGGTAAGTATTTACCAAACTAAGTGCCTTTGTTTTCTCCACTTCCTTTTGTTTTTCTTATTATTTAATGATTATATATATCATGGAAGAGATTAGTTGCAAAAATGGTATTTCCTTTGCAATAGAAGTTTTTGGGTGGAACTTTATTTCATAAAATGTATTTTATGGAAGAAACAATTCTTTATTCACCTTTCAAAATATAGCCATATATGTATGATGACATGGAACCAAAACAATTGAACATATATTTTATATTTGACATCCTTCAAAGTATGGCTACTTGCATTTTAGATTTTGGAATGACACATCCTATGAATTTTCTTGTTTCTTGAAAAGCAACTTACTGATAAAAAGGAAAGCGCAACTGAATCTTTCTTGTGGTATCATCAACATATTATATGAACAACTTTATCTTTTTGTTCAATGCTCCTTCTATTGCATTGCCAAGAAACATATGTTGCTTGTCAGATGAGGAAAAACGAAACCAACTAGATTGGAAGTTACGATTGAACATTATTAATGGCATTGCAAAAGGACTTCTATACCTTCATGAGGACTCTAGGCTTAGAGTTATCCATCGAGATCTAAAAGCTAGTAATGTTCTGCTGGATCAAGATATGAATCCAAAGATATCAGATTTTGGATTGGCAAGGGCATTTGAAAAAGACCAAATTCAAGAAAATACTAGAAGAGTTATGGGCACCTAGTAAGTCTTATTGGATACTCCTTACTTTTCATGACATAGTGCTATGTTTGTAATTACACCATATGCTATATTTACAAACTAACAATATTATATTGATTTTAAATAGTGGATACATGTCTCCAGAGTATGCTATGGAAGGGTTATATTCTGTGAAGTCTGATGTTTTCAGCTTTGGAGTTCTTCTATTAGAAATCATTTCTGGGAAAAGGAATAGTGGATTCTATCTTTCAGAACATGGTCAAAGTCTTCTTATATATGTGAGTTTTCCTAAGCTAGTTCATATTGCAAAAGAGGTGATATCATAAAAAAAATATGCATATGTTTCTACTTTCTGCTATTGCTTTTAAATATTCACATTTCTATGCAGGTTTGGAGACTTTGGTGTGAAGGAAAAGGTTTGGAAGTGGTAGATCCAATACTAGCAAAGACCTACATAGACAATGAAATGATGAGGTGCATACACATTGGTTTGTTGTGTGTACAAGAAGACGCAATGGATCGACCAACCATGTCTACAGTTGTTGTCATGCTAGCAAGTCAAACAATGGCCCTTCCAAATCCTAATCATCCTGCATTTTCAGTTGGACGAAAGATCAAAGAAGAAGAGTCAACATCAAAAGCTTCCAAGGATCCTTTTATTAATGAAGTATCAGTCTCAAACATTTTACCTAGGTAATGAATATAACATTATAGTAGTTTTACATTAGAAGAATTGAGATTGTATAAGCAATTACAAATAGAATATAATGGATACGCTCTTCTACATAATAGAACCATTCTCGTATCACTAGGTTCCAATCTTAAAATTGTATATACATATTCTACTCATATTATAGATAGTTTTACTATTCAAAATTTAATAATTTCCTTTTTTGGGTGTAAGTCTTGTCTAATAATTAATTAATCGCATCTCTTTATTTGTACTAAGTTTAAATTGATTTTATAAAATAGACGTGCGGCGTATTTTGCTGGTAAAAGTGTAATGGAATAAGTAACACCTCATTTAGGGCCAAAAAAGAAATAAAGGAAAATCAATTTACACTGAAAGACCAAAATCTAGTTTTTTTTAACGTGGCATAAAGAAATTGTTTTTTACTGTAAAGCCAAACAACACTTACAAATCAAAATATATGAATCAAATCTACATTGTATAAGAATCAAATATATTCGACACCCTAAACTGACCAACCACTACAAAAATGCGCATGATACTGATGGGTTTATCGATGGACACGGGGTGTTGGCTTTTTGTTTATCAGTAGATTATTACTGACCGATGGTTTTAACCATCGGTAGGTGTGGCTTACGTTGACGTATCATCTAGTGTAATGGGAAATTTAAAGTCACATCATTCTTATACAAAATAAGTGTGTTAGATTGATTCTATTTAAGAAGAAATAAGAATCCATTCTTGCATAGGGCTTAAGATAACATAAACTATACAATATACCCTTATTCTCTTGTGAAACTTAAGGACGATAAATCATATTTCAATATCACAAGTTGTTGCATGAATTAAAAAATTATTACTTAAATATACATATTTGTCCTAAACTAGGAATTAAGCACAGAAAAGCACCAAACATATCCTTTTCACCATGCTCTATGCTAACTAGGATTTTGACCTAAAGAAAAATGAAAACTCGATATAATAAAGACTAAAAAAAAATGATAAAAAGTAAAAAACAAAAACTAAAAGAAAATACTAGTTTTTTTTTTTAAAATAAAACCAAACAAACCAAGAAAATATATATACACGCACACTTTTTAATAAAAAGGTCATCCAACCTGAATTAAAGTTTAAGAAAAAGAGGTTGAGGATGTAACGGGAGCTGTGGGCAGTAGATGGAGTCCAGTGATGCGAAGCGGTGGAGATTGGGTAGGTCTATTTGTAGTTGTGTGTGGGTGGAGTGGTGATTGAAGGTGATGAGGATAAAGGTAATATTATAAAGGTGGACGATGAAAGCTCTAATCGTTTGTTTTGTGTCTCTGTGTCTGCTGTTGGGAAATATTAATTAAAATATCATTACAATAAAATAAATGCAAATAAATAAATTCAAATAATATAAATAATTAATGACAAGATTATAAAGTTAAATAACACAAATAAATAACACAATTGAAATTAAAGTAGATTAGCTTATCATTATTAATTGACTAAGGTGTGTTGGGCACTGGGTTAAGAGTATTTACTATCACGAGTCAATCACTCGGTGTAAATAATCTTCATAGCTAATAACTCCTAGGATACAGCAGCCACTTCTCAGGATATACAGGAACAATTATAATAATTGCTCAAGGGAACCAAAACTTAATAGAAGAAAAATTCTATGGGTTGATGAAATATGATATAAAAACTTTAATTTTTACTGTTCCAAATGAGTAGTAGAAGAGCACTATTTATAGGAGAAAAAATAAGCATCCTTGAAGATAACTTTATGGTCCAATGTTCAAGTAATTAAGCCATTACCTGAAACTTTCTTTTGTCCAACATTAAGAACTTTCAACCTTATAAATATGTGATCGTTGTCATTAAAAGAAAATATTGACAAGCATAACACACTTATGAACAAATAGCGTTCAAATTATTTTTATTCAAACCATAGAGCACATGATGAAACCAAATCAATACATATATAATTAAATAATAAAATTAACTTTCTTTCACAACGTACATACTAAGGTTAGATTTTTGGATGAAATCATTCATTAAAATCATGTATTAAATAATATTATAATAATGATTTCTTTAGTCTTCTAATAGCTAAAGAAAGAAAATGTTCACATCACAAATATTAATTTTAAAGCAATAATAATAACAATAACAACTTTTAAATATAAAAATATATTAATAAAATACCTCAATCCTCCACATATTTCAAAGTTAATACTATATCAAAATAGTTCACATGAGCATGAGAATTCAGTATATCAGTACTAGGGTTTTTTGAACTATGAACTAGCACCTAGAGCAAATGAAATTTGAACTATAGGAATGCCGATGGGATTAGAACCTCTATGAACATTCATCTCACACGCTGCCTTCGCATTCGAAGTTGTTCAATGTGATTTAGTGCATTTTGACCTTGTACCATTACCTGGATTTCATGAGTGGCTTTAGAGAATTGCCCAAGCTCCCATAAAGGTGCTCTCTCCTCCACCACTCACATAGATCAATCTATCAAGTGTACACTACAGTATATAAATTCGATCTTTATTTTGCTGTAATCATACACTATCCCTCTAGATATTATTATACACCATAGTGATGGACGAAAATGAATAGTGTTTAACTGGTTGACAAATGACTTGTTTTTATCCATATGAACCTAATATTTGAGGAATTTTCAAATTTATGCTAGGTTACCATTAGTCTCAATCTGTGAATTAGACTAAAGTCTCATCCTTTGATGTTTTCATCACTAGCTTTTTGCTTAGTGATTTTGTCAAAGGATCCACCAAATGCATCTCTAGCTTCAAATAATTTTTAAGATATCTCTTAGACGCTTCACCTCATTAGTCTAAGTGGATGATTTTTCAAGTGGCAACACTTTGTAAAAGTTAAACCCAATTTAAATCAGAGCAGTCATCAACTATATCTAGATATCTCCACAACATAGACTAGTCCACAATTCATGATTCTTTACAAGAATCATAACCTTTAAAGTTGCAAACACTCTTAATTTCCTCTGCATCCCCCACAATTTTGTAGGCGATAATTTCTTCTTCATCCCCCTAATTTTGCCTTTGTTTGAGCTTGTCATTATCACAATACATAAATTGTCAGAAACCATTACTCGATTCAGTAACCAAAGCAACTTATCATTTTAACACCAAAAAGCATGACTAAAGTGTCACATATATGATGGTTAAAATTTTTATAAACTAAAACATGGATCAAATCCAAGCAAAGCTTTTAACTACAATCTACATCAATGTTACTAGATTCTAGTGCAACTACAAACTAAAACTTTTCGATTTTCGTCCACACATGAAGTAATTTACAAGCATAAAATTTCGTAAATGAATTTTATTTCCTTTATCTATATACAATACCTCATTACCATAATGTTAAATCTTTTGACCATATAAAACATACCGATTATAAATTTCCTCGTCACATTTCTAACAGTTAGATACCCTTCTTTATTGGTTGATACAATGAAATTATATATACATTTTTTTCATAAATCTATACTTACCTGTTATTGTATTAATTTGTTCCTGAGATTTTGTGCTTCCTTGTTAGAAACCTTCTTACTGCGCACAAGCCCTCCTCAGTCTACTCTCTGTCTTTTGAAAATTAAAATTTACTACCCACTTCACCTTGTGCATTTAGTACAATAATATCACAATGAAAGTAAAATATTAATTCAACAATTTATTGCCCTGCATTCCACATTCTAAAAAAATTAGTAATGATTAATAGAAGCCAATTGAATATGATATAATAAAAATATGAAAGCACCTGCAAAATATTTTAATATAAAGCCACAAGATTAAAGATAATATAAAGGAAAGAATTACTCTTAAGATTGTTGGAAAATATTAATTAAGGTAACATCACAAATAAAATAATTAGAAATAAATCAATTCAAATAATATAAATAATTAATGGCAAAAATATAAAGTTAAATATGATAAATAAATATTAGAATAGAGTAGCTATTCAGTATTGATTGATTGAGTCGTGCCAGACATTGTGTTTAAGAGCATTTCACCATCACTAGTCAATCACCAAATGTAAATAATCTTTACGGTTAATACTTTCTAAGGTGCAGTAGTCTCTTCTCACAAATTATGCACTTCAGCTAGTAAAGCTACACAAGAACAATTTATAAGGATTGCTCAAGGGAACCAAAACTAAATAGAAGAAGAATTCTAAAGGTTGACAAAATGTTATGGAAACTCTAATTTTTCCTGTCCCAAATAAGTTGTGTAAGAGCACTATTTATTAGAGAAAAAATAAACGTCGTCGAAGATAACGTTATGGTCCAACGTTCAAATAATTAAACCATTGCTTGAAACTTTCTTTTCCCCAACGTTAAGAACTTTTGACCTTATAAATATGTGATCGTTGCCATTAAAAGAAAATATTGAGAAACGTAACACTTATAAACTTATTATTTGGAATCCTAATAGCTAAAGAAAGAAAATGTTCACGTCACAAATATTAACGTTAAAGCAATAATAATAATAACTTTGAAATATAAAAATACATTAATAAAAATACAACATTTCCCTTCCTTTGAGTATTGTTCGTCAATAATGGGGAGTGGTTATTATAAAGAGAGTAGAGTAGAGAGGCTTTTGGGAGTCAATTACTCAGTTAATATAAAGTTAGTTAGGATTTGATTTTGTTTTCGAATAAGTCAAAATTAAATTTTGATTTTTCTGTTAAGATTGAGTTGGTTAGGGTTTCAAGTAAGAGATTTAAATTTAAAATTCTTTCTTCTAAAAATACACAAAAGAATGTTAAGAGGAAAAGAAAAATAATTAAGAGTAATGTTAGGTGTACAATTAAATTGTACAACAAATGCACACGACACACTTTATCACCATTGAATTTGATTAATGAGTGGGATAAGTGGGAACCACATATCACATCTAAGGTGGTAAGATGCGTGGTGTGTATTTGTTATGCAATTTAATTGTACACTAAATATTATTCAAATAATTAAATTGAAGACAAAAATATGGTATTCACAATGCTTAATGCCATCTATAGAGAAAAGAGGAGAACTACTACTATCCTCTATGGGGTCTTGCTGACCAAAACCTTCCAATACTTGAACTACCCTTGGCTAACGAGTGGTTCGAGTACATGGAAGGTACTGAGTACACCCCAAACTCCTTCAAGACTCTAAAGAGAACCACTAGTCCACCCACAACTAATGTCAGGAGATAGAGTACAAGGATCAGAGATACAATACTTGAAAAAGCAGCTACGAAAGCTAAGAAAAGAGAAAGAAATAGAAAAATCATCCTCATTGAGAGCAATTCAGAGGACGCTCAAGAATATGAAGTTGAATCAAACTCAGACACGACTGAGTTTGTATCAATAATCAAAATCAAGCCAATGAAAGAAGAATCTTCCTTTTCATCCAAGTCTTCAAATTCTAAGGCAGAATCCTCAGAGGATGAGCAGCTTGATGAAGTTTCTGCGACTAGCTCACCTCATGTTGATGTTCCTATCTCTACTCCTATTGATGAGCCTCCTATCCTTACTCCAACTACTATTTCTGCATCATCCTCTGCTCAAAATGTCACCACTACAATAGCAGGAGTCACCTTGTCATCAAGCTAACCTCAGCCTGCACCACAACCAAGCTTCTCTGAAGTTTAGCTAATACTGAATAATTAGCGCATCATTGCTGATCGGTTGGATAGGATAGAAGCTCAGTCGAGAATAAAGGAAGCATTGCTATTGGAGATTCTTCGCGAAGTTAGGTGGAGTGGTTGATGATTGTGTCACTTCAGTTCTAGCATACCCTCTTTTTATTAATGACCAAAAAGGGGAGAAGAAAAGAAGATGAAGAAAATCTTGTGCTGAGAAATTCAGGGAGAGCTTAGAGTTCAGAGAATTTTTTAAACAACATTAGCATTTTTTTCTCTCTTGCATTGTTGGTTGAACTTGTTTCTGTTTTTACTATTGCTTTGATATCATGAACCATTATCTCTTTGGTACATACATGATCAATTTGTCTTTCTCAAGTTATTAAGCTCAGATATATATTACTTGAGCACCTTATCATATTGTAATACTCTAGTTTTAAATAAAAAGGTTATAATTTTTTTTGTCGAACTAAGAAGGGTGCCAGTTACCCTTATCTATTGTTCCGGGTCCTGAATTTCACTAAGTTTGGATTCTACATCTCTTTGGAGGGCTATATGATAAAGCCACATTATTGGGATCAAAAGTCTCAGTAATTGTTACCAAAAGGAAAATAAGTTAAAGAATGATTTTTAATGAATTTTATGAGATCTTAAATATTTTGTTGTTAGCCACAAGTTTATAAAATCTCAAAGATTCTTGAATTTGATCTAAAACCCAAAATTTGGATTTCGTTTTGTTGGGATTTTAATTTTTATGATATTTTATGTGAATCCAAATGGGGGTTACTTCCTTATTTACATTTATGTTTTAAAATTAATGGAGAGTAAAGCTGTGAGTATTGAGACAACATAGATGCCAAAATGACAAAAAAATACAGAAGCTGGGTGAACTATCACTGCTATCACAGTGTGTGAGTTTTGGAGTTTTGATGGTCTGCGGACCATTATGGTGGTCCAGGACCGCTACAGTGGTCTAGGACCGCCATAGTGGTCATAAGTGATCAAGTGGGGCACATAGAAGACAACTATCATTGGGGATAGGAACAGTGTCAAACAATATCGTTTCACTTAATGCACCCCTTCCCCTCTCTATAAGCCCAGATCGGGCTTCCCTTCCCCCATTTCCGAAAATCTTCATCCCAAACCCTCTTTCTCTCTTCCTCTCCTAATTTATCATCAATCCATCCCCTTCCAAGAGATAGAAGGTAAGATTCTTGTTGGTTTTCAACATTCCATTCTTCTCCATTTCATATCCTAGAATATGGGTTGTTGTTTGACTCCATTGTTGTCAAGTGGGGGTGCTGGTCAATGTTGTTAGAGTTGTTTTAGAGTTATCTAAAGGTGATTAGAGTTTGATCATGAGTCTATGTTGCTCTATGGCAGTTGTTGGTGCTATTCCAAGCTTTCAAGGTTAACTTGGTTGTGCCTACATACTCCCAACTCCAAATGGTGAATGGGTTTGATCTTATAGCCTTCGTTTCATTATTATGAGTATGTTCTTGCATTATGATTGTGAAATATGAAATTGAAGATGAGAAAAAAAGTATAAAAGTGATTTTTACATTATTATGTTAGGTTAGAAAAATTATGATTTATGATGATGACATGAAAGAAATGTGTTTTAGAAAACCATGGGACCATGGTCGTTGTGTTGTGTGCTACAGAAAATATTTTACATGGTTAAGAAAGGTTTATGAAGGAAATATGTAGTGTAGCAAGATTGCTATTTTACCGAATATATTTGTCATGACCGACTTGGGAACGTGACCGGCACTTGAGGAATTCCACTCCCACGTAAGCCTTTTAGGGACGTGGCTCTCTAAATGTATAATATATCATAATATAATACTTTAAAATATGATCTCTTTGAATTCTTTAGCATTTTCTCCAATTAAAACATCATTTAATTTCATAAACTGAAAGTATTTAATATTCAAACTTTGAAAGTCCACTTAACACTAGAAAACTGAATCACAAATCCATCTTTAGCTTATTATATAAACTCTAATCAAACTCTACAAATTTTAAATCCATACTTATAATTGAAAACATACACACAATTGATTCTGATACTGAAACTAAATACATAATATGAAAATAAAGCATGACTTGGATCCTGCTTGCACATCTACTGGAGCACTCTACCCTAACAAAACTCTAAACTAAGCCTTACTCCGAAGTAAGACATATTACAGAGAAGCTACTGCATCTATGGAACTGGAATCTAAATAGCCTTTGAACCTACATGTCATGACTTAACTTAGGAACGTGACCAGTACGTGAGGAATCCTATCCATTGGTAAGCCTAAAATGCTTAATTTATCAATAAATATAATAATTAAAAGGTGATCTCTTTGAAATCTCCACCATTTTCTCTAATCAAAATATCATTTAATTTCATAATCTGAAAATATTTAATGTTCAAACTTTGAAAATCCACTTAACACTGGAAACTGAATCACAAATCTATCTCTAGCTTATTATATAAGCTCTACAAATCTTCCACACTTATAAACTGATAACATATACATGAGTTTCTGATACTGAAACTAAATACATAATTTGAAAACAAAGCATGGCTTGGATCCTGCCTATACATTTACTAGAGCAATCTACTTTAACAAAATTTTAAATTAAGCCTTACTCCAAAGTAAGACTTACCACAGAGAAACTACTACATCTATGGATAGGAAGTTGAATCATCTTTGAACCTGCAACTATGAGAGGAAAGGGAGAGGGGTGAGTCAACGAACTCAGTGAGTGAGCTCTCACCCCTCACCCATCACCCACATGGGATAAGCAATGAATATAATACAATATACATGCAACAATTATAAATTATTTGATATTCATATGAATAACTATATACAAAAGATTATCTATGTATTTATAAATGTAATACTTGGTACATGTCTCAGTAGATAAGTTCCGTATAGTCTTTAGGTCCCCTGGGACCCACTTCTACTGTCCACGGCTAGAAATTTAATTAGAATGTTGTTGTCCATGGTTGGAAGTGAGTATAGAGATAAGCTGATGCCATGACAACAAAATGTTGCTGTCCACGGCTAGGAGTGAGTATAGAGATATGTCTGATGATATATTAGCAAAGTGTTGCTGATATAAGTTGATACCATGATAGCAAAATGTTGCTGTCCACAGCTGGGAATTTCATAGAGGTAGTGCTGTTGGACCTTGCTGTCCACGGCTGGGAATTTCATAGAGGAAGTGCGAGTGTTTGTGACAAAAAAATTTCTGATGACAGCAAAATACTTTGCTTTCCATGGCTGGGGATGAGATTCCACAACTGGGGATGTAATTCCACAGCTGGGGATGAGATTCCACGGCTAGGATAAGATTGCACGGTTGCATAAGTGCACAATACACGGCTGGGGATGAGAATACCACGGCCGGGGATGAATTTCACGGCTGGGGTCATAAATGCATAGTACTCCCTTGAAATGCGAATGAAGGGATACAAACCTTTCCCCCCTCATTTCTTTCCCATTTCTTTGAACCAGAAACCTTTCCCCACCATTTTTTTTGTCTCTTTTCTTTAACCCTATTCCATTCTAGCTCCTCTAGATCATCAAGGTGAGTATATGTTGCAAGATTTTGTCTCCATTGTCACCATTCTTTCACATTCTTGGGAATGGGCATTGTGATTTCTTCATTTTTGTCAAGTGGGGGTGCTCCCTCAATATTATTAGAGCTAGATTAGAGTTATTTAGAGGTTGATAGATTTTAATACTGAGTTTTGTGATTTGTTATAGTCGATGTTGATGCCCCCTGCTCCCCGAAGGTCAGTTGGTGTCCACGTCACCTCTTCCTCCTCTCCAAGTGAGTGGGTTTGATCTTATGACCTTATTTTGGTCATCCTATAAATTAATTTTTTTAGCTTCATAAACTGATTAGAGATATTTGCTTAAGTTTTATCATAAACTAAAATACTTGATTGTATTTTAGCAAAAATTAAGAAAATATGTTTTGAAGCTTAGCATGAAAAATTCATGTTTATTAAAATGCATGGGACTACACTTGGAATATAATTGCTATCACATGATTTAGTGATGATTTTCAAACTAGTTTATTTTATGAGGAAATGATAAAGGTTAAATGTTATGATTGTTTTATAAGGAGTTGGAACGGTTGAACTTATATGTTTAAAATCCCCTTTTCAGACTTCAGTATGATTGTAGATAGGGAATTATTGGGAGGAACAGAACTACGAGTTAACAGTAGTCATTCCATTAACCTTGGTATTCCAAGGCCTGCCAGGGGTAAGTTATCTTATTTTTTATTAGTCCGCCAGGGACCATTAAGATCTCATCTATTTAGGGGCTCTTGTATGCCAGGGACTGGGCATCCACCATTTAGTTGATGGATAGTCTGTTCTCTTTTTGTAATTCTGAGAATCATTATGTTTTTACATTCTAGTAACCAGGATTTTGTAGCTAGTATGTAACTATAAATGAAATGATTTATACTTATTGCATTATTATTATGTATCCTTTTTATGTCCCATGTACGGTTATGAGTGAGGATCTACTCATTGAGTTTTGTTATAAATTCACCTCTCTTTTCTTCCTTTTCTAACAGATTCAGGTGTAGGTAGGATCCTCGTCTTCCTCCCCCTACTCAGCAGCGCTAGTGTTTTCAGCTTTGGGGTGAGCTCACTTTGACGTGAAGTTTGATTGTTTTATATAGTGTGCTCTAGTGACAGTGCGGGCAGGGTCCCGGACCATGCATATATTTTATTTCACTCGCCATGATTCTTTTGTATTAAAATGATTTAGCATTCATGGTATATTTTTGTAAATGAGCAACTCAGTTTAAAATATATCACAGTCACAGTATCAGATCTTGTTTATGAGAAAAAGAATTATTTAAGTTTATTATGAGTTCAAGACGAGATTAAATTATAATTTAAAGCAGTTTTTTATGAATAAAATATGCATATAGT
Organism: Dalbergia cultrata; assembly: GCA_031216105.1. Taxonomy (NCBI): domain Eukaryota; kingdom Viridiplantae; phylum Streptophyta; class Magnoliopsida; order Fabales; family Fabaceae; genus Dalbergia; species Dalbergia cultrata. The sequence continues at coordinate 39,878,469 of CM062350.1, forward strand.
TCAGCATAACGATCACAAGGCTTATGTGGGGACGAGAATCCTCACATGCCGATCACGATTCAAATCAGGTCGTGACAAGAAAAACTCATAGAAAAACATATCTAAATTCTTACTCGAACTTTAAATCATACAAAAGATTATCTCTGTATAGTTCTTATAAAGGTTGGAGTCTTTCAGGAGGATTGCTATAGTGGTCAGGTCGCGTTCTGTCCCTGCCACTGTGCACCGCTATAGCAGTCCTCAGAACATGAAACATAAGAAACTTGCCCCTGTGACCGCTATAGCGGTCCTGTACTGCTATAGCGGTCCTGTACTGCTATAGCGGTGACAACAACCTCTAGAATCAACATTTTCCTATCATGTGATACATGGCTGACCCCATACTCACTTATTAATGTCCCCATTTATTTCACTCTCTATTAACTTTGAAACGTAAATGTAAATAAGAAAATACCCCTCATTTGGATTCAAATAAAATATCTAAAAAATCAAAACTCTAACCAATCAAAATCTCATTTTTGAGTTCTAGTTCAAATTCTTGAATTCTGGTGATTTTCTAAACTTTGAGGCTAGAAACAAAACATCTAGAGGTTTCCTAAAATTAAATAAAAATCACTCTTCAATTCATTTATCTTTGGAGAGCCTTACCGGGACTTTTGATCCTAAGAAAGTGGCTCTAACACATAACCCTTCGAGGAGGTGTAGGGCTCCAGAATTAGCAAAATCCTGAACCTGGCAACATGGGTGGGTCCCGGGGGACCTTGTAGTTGTATAAAACTTGTCTACTGACATGTGTACACCAGGTATTATACTGCAACTATGAGAGGAAGGGAGAGGGGTGAGTCAAGGACTCAGTGAGTGAGCTCTCACCCATCACCCATATGGGACATCCAAAGAAATATACATATATATAATATAAATGCAGCAAGCATAAATCATTTGATATTTATATACACAACTATCTCAAGGAAAACACTTTTCATTCCATGTATTTATAAACACGCGTTTCTAAATCATAATCAATAATGAAATCATTTTTAACCAAGATGTGGTAAAGTATCGAGAAATAGTAAGTTAAAAAAAATAAATAAATACATAATCATAACAGCTATAAAATTTTAAATTGAAAGATTATACTCGGTCTCTGGCAAACACGAGTACCTGCTGAAATCATAATAGTCCCTATCGGACAAGCTGTGGGCACCTAACTAGGTCCAATTTTCTGTATATGCCACCATGGCTATTTACCACTCATCATATATATAATTAACTGAAAATAGATAAAAACAAAAATACTAAAATTTCATAACTAAAGGGTGGGTACTCCGTCCCTAATGAACGTGAGCCCCTAAATCTTAGTATTCTGAGAGTTCTAGACTCATATAACTCTAACAATCTAACTTTAACATAACTGTGGCTGTGAAAATCGAGCCCAAGGATTCACCACTTGTAGGCATTTCAATTTCAAGCCTACAGAATATGTATCTGGCAGTTGCTAAGAATCATACCGAATTCTGTACCTCTTGATACCATAAAACTGATGTTCTAAATTCTCATTTCTCAAGGTAACCTCTTTTAATAAACCTGATAACCATAAAATTATAGTTGAAACACTAGGGTTCATAATCATAAACTTGGAAATCATCTAACGTATTTATTCATAGAGCGAGGTCATACTCTTGTTTCACATTTCTCCAACATATATAAATATATTAACTAAATATTCAAAAACATAGCTTGAAATTTAAATCTAGAAAACATAATAATGTCATAAATCCATAATAACATATTTGTTTATTTATTTATTTTTCTCAATTTGACATCTTGCTAAATCATACATTTTGCAACAAATCTCTTTATGAATATATAAAACATTTTCATAGCATTCAATGTATCAATCATGTTCCCATGGTTTTCCAAAACACATTTCTTTCATGCTATCATCATAAATCATAATTTTTTTAGCTTGATATATTCATGTAAAATCATAATATATACTTAATCTTGTCTCCAACTTCATATTTATAATATACATAATGCATAAAACATAATTATAATGACTAAAATAAGGTCATGAGTTTGAACCCACTCACCGTTTAGAGCCGGGAGCAAATGGGTACCACTAACTTAACCTTGAGAACTTGAAATGACACCAACAACTACCGTAGAGCAACCATATACTCTAGATTAGACTCTAAACACTTCTAGGTAACTCTAAAATAACTTTAATAATATTGGGGGACCACCCCTCACTTGAACAATGAGAAAAAATAAATACTCATATTAAGAATGTGAAAGAATGGGAAGAACGGAGACAAAATCTATCAACATAAACATAACTTGATAATTAGGGGAGGAAGATTTGATGAAAGATGAGAGTGGAGAGGGTAGAAGAAGGAGGGAGACTATTAGGATTTGAAATTTAGGGGTGAAAACCGAGTTTGGGGGTATATATAGGGTAGGGAGTATCACTTAAATGAAACAACATCATTTGGGATCATTTTTGCCAAATTGACACCGCTATAGTGGTTTGGCCATCCTCGTGCCCACACGCTAATAACTTATGACTGCTATAGCGGTCTAGCCGCTTCAAACCGATACACTTATGACGGCCATAGTGGTCTACAAACCACCTAAAATGTGAGTTTTACCCACTGTGTCTGCTATAGCCGTCCTGGACCTCTATAGCGGTGACAGTTCACCAACTTCTGCAATCTTTTTGTCTTTTTAGCATCTATGTTGTCTCAGTACTTAATTATTTACATTTATTTCATTAAAAAAAAATGTAAATAAGGAAATACCCCCATTTGGATTCAAATAAAATATAGAAAAAAATCAAAACCCTAACCAATCAAAATCTAATTTTTGAGTTCTAGTTCAAATTTGGGAATTCTTACAATTTTCTAAACTTGTGGGCTAAAAACAAAACATCTAGAGGTTTCCTAAAATTCATTAAAAATCACTCTTCAATTTATTTCCCTTTGAGAGCAATTACTGTGACTTTTAGTCCCAAGAATATGGCTCTATCATATAGCCTTCTAAGGAGGTCTAGGTTCTAGACTTAGCAAAATCCTAGACCCGGCAACATGGGTGGCTCCCGAGGAACCTTGAGGCCATACAGAACTTGTCTACTGACACGTATACACCGGGTATTACAATATTCTTATGGGTTTCTTGATATCACTATATATATATATTCAAGTTTTAAGATTTCATGTATATTTTAGAATGTCCAGTTAAGATATTGTTACAACATAGCAAAAGGGCGTCATAACAAAATGACAACAAAAATTTATTCCTAAAAAGAAATAAATTTAAAAAATGGAGTCGCTATCAATTTTAATTCTGGTCAAAATTGGAAAACCTTTGAGTTAATCAAAACTGGTCTTTTAAAAAGATTTGAGTCCGAGAGTTTAATTATGATTAGAGAAGGGTGAAAACTTAATCCCACTACACCCCTGATACATCCTTATAAATATGGTTACCTTAGATCTTATTGCGCAAATTAATTTATAACTTAATAACATTTATTTTTCCTTTTAAAAGTTGCTATTATATACAAAAAAAAATTTAAATTAAATTAAATAAGAGAAAATTAAATTAAAAGAGAACAAAAATATTTTTAAAAAATAATTTTGGCTTGATACTTGTTAGCTACGCCAACATATCCTTTGGTGCAATGAGGAATTCAAAACCACGTCATTTGTAACATCCCATTTTTTTCTTGGCCTAATTAGTTCATTATTATGAGTGATTAGACTAATTAATTAGTAACTTAAACAAGGGTTGATTTACTAATTCTTCGCAAAAGAAAAAGCTTGAGTAAATAATAATAATAATAGCAATAATGGTAACAATAATAGAAAATAAAAAGAAAATAAAATAAAGAAAAAAAAAAGAAAAGAATCAAACAGAATCACGTAAGGCATACATGCATAATATATATATATATATATATATATATATATATATATATATATATATATATATATATATATATATATATATATATGTATGTATGTATGTATGTAAACAAATCAAATCCATCAAAAGTATGTGGCTGGCGCAAGGAACAGTAAATGCTAGATATGCATTCATTTTGGTAATGAAAATACATAAGTGTATTTCTTTAATCCCGAAGCCAATCAGTGTGATGTATTCCCTTAATTTTTTTTCAAGTAAATTAGCATGATATATTGCTCTAATCAGCGTGACATATTGCTCTAATCTTGAGGCAAATCAGCACATAATAATTAGCTCATTTTATGTGGCTCATTATTGAGTCATTAAGCTCTTGATTCCCACCCTAAAATATACTAATCAGCCACAACCCTATACACTCTACATTGCACTCTTTAAAAAAAAAGGGGCAAGGAAATGGAAGAGCACTGACATCCAAAAGAGTTTCACAACTATGGAATTTTTGAATAAGCATTTCTATAGTTCGAAGAACGCATTTCTTGCCCTTCTCATTCCTTTCAAACAGCCTTCCAAAGGTAGGGGGTTTGATATGTTTTTGCTATGATTAGCACTACAGAGAATGGTTAGTATTTCATGCTTATATATGTTTAAAAGTGTGAAAACAAAATACATAAACAAATAGATACATAAAACACTTCATTCAAACAAAAATCTCAAAACTCACATAAGTCACTAATCCCGGACTGGGAAGGGAATCTGACCAGTTTTCATTAAAATTCTGTTTCTCAGTCTCTAGACATCCATTTGATCACATTCAAAATGTAGGAAAATTTAGGCTTTCTAGAAAATTTAGGAAAAATTGTTAAATTCGCGTTAGGCGCTGCTGTTGGGATTCTGGGCAGTGCGCAAAGAAAAATTTGGAACTAGAGTTATACAACTCAGAATCAAATGAAACTAGTTTTAAATGAAAGCTGAAACATAGAGATATCATCATAAAAATTTTCATAGACATATTTCTTAGGTTTTCCCCAGTTATTTTTGTAAGATGCTGAAGCCTCTGTTGGGCATGTAGCTAAAGAGTTTTAATTCATAATATTTATAAAACTATCTAATTGTCAGTTTAGGCTCAAATTGGATTTGTTAGAAAGCTTGATGAATTAGGATCGTCCCCATAAAATATTAGACCATAAATCTAAGGGTAGGAGTCACAGTAGAATTTTCTATATTAGTTGCCAAATCTACCAGAATCTGAACGTAATTTCACCATAGGGAAAAATAAAAAGTTTTTAAATAATTTGCCAATATATAAAGAATAAAACAAGGGTTAAGTTATAACCCCAATCGATAGTAACTTTAGTACTGTTATGAACAAAAATAAATAAATAAATATAGAGTCTTAAGAATTAATAATACGGGTCTTTAAGACCCTCCACACATTATTGAAAATTAGTTATGAAGACTTGTTCTTGATAATGAGACTTGCTAACTATTAGGACAAATATTGAATATGTTATTTGTTGTGTGATATACCCTTTGTGTATGCTTCATGAGATGCTATATTAACATGCCTCTGGGTGCTAGATGTATGCTCATGTGCTACTATATCTATTGATGCTTAGTAATGTCGTTTGAAATGTGGTAGTGCTAAAGCTATTGAATCATATTGACTATACATTTTTTTTTTTTTTTTATGTTTTGTATAATACACATCCCATGCCATGCATAAGAATTCACATGACACATGTTGCATTAAATAGGAATAGATGAACGGTTAAGTTACCCTTCTGCGATTCAGAAGGAGAAAGTTTCACCCTTCACCCCAAGGCGGTGACGGCCGTCGGTTTGAGCTCAATACCATACACTGAAACTCTAAGGTTGATGCCAACGATTTCAGGAGGGAGGCCCACTGTGGGTTTTAAGTTAATGATTAAGTAAGAATTAAGGTTTATGTTGAAGAATAAGTCATACCATTTATAAGTTAATTTATAGAAGCAAAGTTTGCCTGCTATAATACCTGTTTCATGCATTTATTCATGCTCAACGTTACTTCTTTATTGCACCAATCATTTTCTTTTATGTATAGAGAAGCATATAAAATTGGATCTGCCTCGGCTAACAAATATATTTTGAAAACTAAAAGAAACAATATACCTATTCTCCTATTTCTTAAATAAACCAGAGGTGGCTGGAGATAGGTATGATGACACTATGCATGACCTACTAAGAAATTGTTATTTCTCATCCCCTTCCTTCCGTACCATCTCTAGATGACATCACTGGGCAAAAGAGGGGATGGGACCCTATCTCCATAAGGCTAATAAGGAGAAAGCATCACTAGCAGCATTGGTCCCGGTCGACGCCACCACTAGAAAGCCTTTGCAATTTGATCAGCAGTCAGAGGAGAACTGGGATGAGGACCCCGGCTATTACTCTGATTCATCCACGAAGTCCACTGCCTCCAGCCCCACTACTAGGCCATCCAACACCCTAGGGATTATGTACAAGTGGTATGAGAAGATGCTTGCCACCCACCGTGTCATCCGAGATCCCTTGAACCGCAGTTTTCGACATACTCCATTTCGAGGAAGAGGCCGATGTTGAGGTTGGTGGGTGCCATATCGAATATAAAAAGGGAACATCTAGTTCTCCTTTAGCTGTTAATGATAACATTTTTTTTCAATTCTAATTTCATTGTTCTATGTTGACTTTATATCTTTACAAAGCACGTTATATTTTTGTCAATTGACCTTGAGTGTGCGGAAGGATGAATTTGGGAGTATTTTCTTCCCCATCCTTAATAATGATGTTATGGAAATTCATTTTATGGTAGTTTCTTTTTACGCTAGAAAGGTTTTATTTTTACCTATGGATTGAGATGAGTATCAACCATATATCTTATGTTTCATGACTTTCTTACCTATGCTATGCACCTCGAATCTTTCCATATCTGACGATTGCAAATCTCATCATTTAAGACTTGCACTTTTCAATTTCTTTTTTAAAATACACACACACACACACACACACACACACACACACACATATATATATATATATATATATATATAATGGTAAATTTGTAAACTAATTTAAAGATCTTTTTTTTTTTTTAAAAAAAGCTAGAAGGTAACCAACTATTAAGTTCCAATTACAACCTAGGCATAGTTGGAGCTACTAGGGTGTTACATCATTCTTGTAGAAAATAAGTGTATGTTAATGTATTTTAATTAAGAATAAAAAATAAAAATGTGCTGATTGATTTTATTTGTGAAAAGAATTTTAATTGACAAGTTATTTTTAGAAAAAGAAATAAAGGAAATAAAATAAAAACAAAACTGAAAGAAAAAGAAGACCACACCTACTTGATCATTGTAAGGTGGGAATAAGGAAGAAACAAAACTATGAGGAAATAGTGGCATAGTGATAGCGTTAAGGATGATTAATGTGATAGCGGTGGCTTTGTGAAGATGATGGTTTCAGGTTTTAAAGGCTATGCAAAGTTGATAATGATTGTGACTATGATAAAAAAAAAAAAAAGATCCAAGATAAGGATGGTGATAGCAATGGGGTTTATTGATGTTGATGGCTTATGATTGATGATAAAAGGGTTGTGGGTTGGTAAGAGGGTTGCGATGATAATAATGGTGATGGACTATGGCTTGGTTCTTTCAGGGAAGAGGCTATGACAATGGTGACAGATTCAATGGAAGAGAACGGTGAATTAGTGGCTGGTCCTTTTTTTTTTGTGCATGATTAATTATTATATAGAGAGTAGAGTAGAGAGATTTTGGGGTTCAATTAGGGTTAAGCCAGTTAGGATTCTAATTGATTTTTTGAGTCAGTTAGGATTTTGATTTGATTTGACTTTTTTATTTTTATTTTTGAGTCAGTTGGGATTAAATTTAAATTTCAAATGCATACAAAAAGGAAGAGGAAAAGAATAAAAAAGATAATAAATAAGCAAATTGAAGACAAAAATATGGTGTTCATAGATATTTATACATGTTAGAGAAATGTGAAACAAGAGTATGACCCAGCTTTATGAATAAATATGTTATATGATTTACAAGTTTTATAATTGTGAAACCCTAGTGTTTTATGCTATGATTTTACATTTATCAAGAATATGAAAAGATATGTTTTCTTAAGATATGGATTTAAAACTTTAGTTTGTAGTACTAAGAAGTGTGGAATTCAATATGATTCATAGCAACTACCAGATACATATTTTGTGGGTTTGAAATTAGAATGTCTATAAGTGGATGATCCCCTAGGCATGATTTTCACAGCCATAGTTATACTAAAGTCATATTGTTAGAGTTACATGAATCCAGAATTTTCAGAGTACTAAGAATTCAAGAGTTTTAAGATTTTTGTTAAGGGCTCTTGTTTGCTAGGGACTGAGCATCCACCTTTCAGTTATGGTTTTTGTCAAACTAGTTTAGTTGGTAGAGATAAATAGATAGACTATGCGTTAACGGCAGTTATTCTGTTAACCTTGGTATACCAAGGCCTGCCAGCAGTAATTTTGTTCTATTCCAAATTAGTCCACCAAGGACCATTAAGACTACAAATAGAAGATCTTTTTCACTAGGGATTGAGCAACACCTTACAGTTAATGGTTTTATTATTATTATTATTATGTTCAGCATATTGTTTCCCGATGCTCTACCGTATCTCAGTTAAAATGATTTCATGCTTGATAGTGAATATAGAAATGATTGTTTATGAATCTACAGAAAGAAAAATGTTTTCCTAGTTAGCTATGTATATTGCATTATTAGGGGTGCCAAAACGGCTGGTTTGCCTCGTTTAGGCCCACCCTACCAAAAGCCCACAAAAAATGAGGTGGGGCGGACTAGCCCACCAAACTAAAATGGGCCAAAATAGTTAGCCCAGCCCATTTTAGGTAGGTTAGAAGGTTGTCGGGCTAGCCTATCAAAAAATAAAAAATTTCCAAAATAATATTTTTTAACGTTTTCCTAAATTTTTTTAAAAAAGTTTTTAACTAATATTTTTTATTTATGTATACCCAATTTTTCAGGATCCATAACAGCTATACACCACCTTTGATTAAAAAATGTTATTGTTAATAATGTTGTTTGTGAGTTATGACACTGTTTTATTTTTAAGTTTTAACTTTGAGTGAATATTCTCAACTGTATAGTGTTACTATGTTGGTGAGTGTACACATTTCTTACCATTTTTCTTTTTTGGGTCACATGTTTCTTATTTTTTCTACTAATAAATAATTAATTTTTTCTAAGGAAAAAAAGACTTGGGTCGCAGGCCAAGCTTATCCCAAACTGCCAAAACTCACGGGTTAAGCGGGGCTGGTTAGGTAGGCTTGAAATTTTTGGCGGGCTCAAAGCTTCAACCCAGTCCGTTAAAAATGGCTGGTTTGGTGTGTAAACTCCAGAACCCTTTAGAAAGTATGAGCTTCATTGTTTTGAATGACAACAAAGCCGATTTAAAGAAAATACTTTGAAGAATGACAAATGGCTATCTTGAGTTTCTTGACAAACCATAACAGGTTGATCTGGTTTGTATCAAACAAACTTAATGCAAGATTAATATTTCATATTGCATGTGTGAGCATGTTTTATCTCATGGGAAGAGATTAAACTAAAAAGAAAGTGAATATTATGTCAAGCAAAGAACATGTATACAGATTAAAGCATAATACAGACTTAAAGCAAGAATAATGTTTCACTTTGTATGTGCAAGCATGATTTATCCCAAGGGAAAAGAATAAGCCTAAAAGGAAAGCGAATGTTATTTCAAGCAAAGCACGTATTCATGCTTACGGACTAAGAGCATAAAAGTAGACTTGAATTGCGAATAATTTCACTATACATGAAAAATCATGTTTTATCTTAAAGGAAGAGATTAAGCTTAAAGAGGTGAATATTATCTTGTGCAAAGAATGTATAAATGCTTAAGGACTGAAGCAGATCAAATTCAAGATCAAGAAACTAAGGAAAGGATCTTCATAAAGTAGCATGGGATATCAGAAAGCACACTCGAGATGAAGAAATCAACTCATGTCCAAGATCAATGTGTTACTTAGTCATCAATCACTACAATCGCAAAGAAATTATCATCAAATAGACAAGATTAAAGATTAGAAGATTGAAGAAATATCAAAGAGATTGATTATGCCATCAGAAAGCTTACTTAACTATGGAGCACAGAATGCTATGGGAAATAGAGGGAAAATTCAAATTTCAAAATTCAAATATCGAATCAGACCTAGTGTTATAACTGGTACATCATCCCTTCTGCCTAAGTGATTCATGGTCTTATCTTCCAGAAGAAGGAGTACAGAAACCATAGTCAGAAAGTAAAAGGAAAATGAGGACATTAGAAACCTCTAAAATACAATTGCTTCTGCAACTGATATGACAAGTTTGTCAGCCTATCTCTCTAGAGTAACGTTCCAAGACATAACTGATGATCTACATGTGTCACTTGGAGATTTGATCAAAGGCAACGATCATGAAGAAGGACTTGTATAAATGGAGATGCCATACATGAATGCCGATGAGAGAGTTGAAGACATTAAAGTCTAAACTCTAGAAAAATATCTCCACACTTCCTATACTGTTCATCATAATATGTAATCAATCATCTTGAAGTGTAAAAATCTTCTTTCCTTACTCTATAATGATTTGTATACCCTTCTCAAGAAGAAATGTGAGAAAGAAGTTGTTCATGTTTCCCAGGTCTGTATTAGCAAATATTTTTAAGGAAGCATGGGTGTAGGTTAGTTTGAGTGGCAATCCAAATACATAACCTTTGTAATCTTGATCCGTTAGTGATCAGAGTGTGACATAGCTTCGAGAAGCTAAGGTAAAACTACTTGCAACATGATGACAGAGGTAATTTGCTCATCACAGTTTAGCTTGGAGAAGCTAGTTCAAGACTACTTACAACATGGCAATAGAAGTTGTTTACAGGTCACAGTTTAGCTTGGAGAGGCTGGTATAGAACTACTCAATTCAGCTTGGAAAGGCTGGTTCATAACTACTCGATTAGTCACAGTTGCAGTTGTCCACTGTGCACTGTGAGAGCTTGGGAAAGCTATTGTAAAGACTATCCATTTTACTTTCTCGGGTTGAGAAAGTTGTTGTTAGTGAAATCTCAACATGTGTTGAGTACTGGATGTAGGTAGGGTGGCCGAACCAATAATTATGTTAATTATTGATTAGGCTCCATTAAAGTAGTATCATAACTAATATGCTTCAGAAATCTTCTTTATGAAATTATTAATCTTCTTTCCGCTGCACTTCAAGCCAAAAGCTTGATTGTATCTTTTATTAAAATTTCAAATTTGAAAGACAACTTTAGAAAGAAAAATTCAACCCCCCTTCTTGTGCACTCTTTTATCAACAAGTGGTATCAGAGCTAGGCCTTTGAGGGGTTAAGCAATCTAATGATTGCATGAGTTATAACTTACAGAAGCATGCAAGGCTAAAATACTCCACTCAGCTCTTTATCTTCCTTGAGTTTATTTGATGGGTTGAACATAATATGCATACTTCCTCTTCACAACATATCTGTTAGATTTAATCTAAGTTTGATAAAGAAACTAATAAAAACGTTATCGATCATGCTTTTTTTAAACTTTTGGTCTTAGGAGCTAAAATCTCTAAATAAATGTAGAAAATCTCATAAAGTTATTTCTACTATCATGGGAAGTATCTCTCTTGAACAACTAACTAAGATGGACTCAAGAAAAATTGAGGACCAGGATTATCTTCTTTCAAGTGCTATGTCAGATATCTATCATGGCTAAAAAAGGGGGAAGGGAAAATCAAAAGTAGGATATTATAGAACTATTTTGCTGACTATCATCGAGGACTGAAAAAAGGTCTTGAGGAAAAGAGTCTTAAGAAAATCCCTAATAAGCAAACAGATTGAAAGCTACACCTTCAGAAAGTAAACTCCAGCAATCAGATACCTCAGAAAGCATGCTAAAGAACTTTAAAGAAAATCAGAAAACATTTCTAAGCAAGAAGAAAAAGCAATCTGAAAATTCTAGGGAACATTTGCTTCCATCTCCACCTATGTATCTAAATATGAAGAAGAATTGACGCAATCTCGCACACCCAGATGCTGCAGATAAGGAACCAGGAAAAAGATCAGACAATAAGGTATTCCTAAGATCTCTATAATATTAGTAATACTAGTTTTGTTCAGAAAATCATATTCAGCACTATGGATCTATGCTTCTTCTCTGATCAACTCTTGGTTAAGCTAAAACACTAACATATGTATTCAAAAGACTTTCACCGAAAGGTTAATCTTGTTGCATCATTCTAAAAAATGTACATAAACATTCATACACAACAGGTTCTAGGCATGCTCCTCTCCATTAAAAACTTGAAGATCACATAAATGCATCAGTATGAATGATCAAGCTTATCTCTTGGACTTCAAATAAGAAAGGAAGATAAGGCTCAAAGAAGATTAGAAAAAGAGTTGGCATTATAAGCTTCATGGTGCAAAAATGTCTAGTTAAGGGAAAACATCTCAGCACTTCATGGAAATAGAAAGTGGTAAAAGGAAGTCAGAAAGTGAATCCTTCAAAAAGTGATTCATAGAGTCAGAAATCCGAGTAAAAGTCTAAAGAGTGGAAAACTTCCTTGAAATTCTTTTTTCTTTCTCTCCCCATCACATCTCTGCCTTGGAAATCACAAAAGGGTATCAACATGGAAAATCATATGCTTCCCTCAAAGTCGCCAAAGCCGGAACAACACTTCACAGTGATTAATGTAAAAGGCTGTGTTCTGAAAGTAAGCCCTTCAAAAAGTAATTCAAGCTGCTAAAATCTCTTACCAAAAATCAAAGATGAAAGAGTAGGAAAGCATCTTCTTATCTCCTCACCTCTCTCATCCATGACACCACTTTATCAACTGCTCATGTTCCATCACTTAAATAGATCTCTCTCTCATTTCTCTCCCTAACTAAGTGATTAACTTCACTCATACATCTTAACACTCGTTTCATATCCTCTTACTCTCAAACCCTTTCTGAAATAGCTTATCCTTCCACAAAACTCTCGGACCACTCTACTTCAAAACCTTCATCTGTCCTCATCATAAACCTTCTCAAATTCAAAACCTTTCTTCTCCTGTTGTAACCACCACACTAATATCATCAAAATGGGAAAAGGATAAGAAATTGATCCACCTACAAAAAGGGGACCTTTCACCATGTTTAATGAAGATCACATGCAGGAGATTTATGAAGAAAGCTTTTGTCAAAGAATGATAGCTTCTGGAAAAAGGCTTAATAACTCCTTGCGGACTCAAGTACAAATTCTTAGAGAAGTCTTTGTCTTCTAAGGGTGGGAATACTTTCTAGACACCTCTGATAGGGTTTTTCCTAGAATGGTAACCGCCTTCAATGCCATTTTGGGTAGAAATCAGAGCACTATCAAAGCCACTATCAGAGGCACTTACATGGAAATCGATCTATCTGATCTATCTATAGTGGTTAAGGCACCATCCGCTGGGGTAAATTGTGTAGCTCATGATGGATGGTACAAATCACTTGGAGTAAGTGAAGAAGATGTTTCAAAATGCTTCACCGACTCAACAAAGTATCGGCTGAAAGACATTATAACTTCCATGCTCAAATCACAGGTAAGAAAAGTTTTTATCGTTATACAATTTACTATTCTTGCTAGATGAGGAAGTACTGATGTTCTCTTAGGAATGGATAGTATGCTACTTTTTTGTCTTTTTACCAAAAGAAAAGGAAACTTGTCAAGATTAGTAATGGACTACATGCTTAGTGCCATCTCCAAAGATAAAATAAAAATCACATGAGTGCCCTATAGGATGTTGTTGAGTAGGATCTTTCAACATGTCAAATATCCTCTTGTTGAAGAGGTGTTTGAGTATCCTACTAGTATAGACTTCGCTATCAACTCTTTTAGAACAATAAAGAAGTCACATATCTTACCAGTCAAAACAAGTTCCAGAAAGACTAGTTCTCTGTTCAAGGAAACTAAAAATTCTCCTACCAAAGAGAAGAAAAGGGCAACAAAAAGAAAAGGCTCCTTTTGAAAGGTGCCTTGAGTTAGAAGAACATGAATTTGAGAAAATTGTCTCTCAAGAGTCACCTCTAGGGACAAGGAAAAAGAAGAACAAAAGGCAAAAACCAACAAAACCCTCACAATCCACAAAAGTCCCTAAAGCAAAGTCTGAAAGTTTAGAAAGTGATCAACCTCAAGGTAGACCTGACAAACTACCTATCCAAACGAAGGTCACAAAATCAAAGCCTAGAGTCTGCCAAAAGGGAAAAGCCAAGCAGCACTTATTCTGAAGGATATGAATGACGCCCCACAAGCAGAAATCAAAGGTAAAGACATTGAATCCTCATAAGATGAAGAAAAGAAAGAAATAATTCTTAAAGAACAGAGAATTCTTCAAGAAAAGATAAGGTTAGAGGAAGTCAAGAAACTACAACAAAGTAAAGGCATTCAAGGGTCAAGCTCTTGAAGAAGAAGATCCTCCTCACCAAGTCCTTTTTTTGTGATTGAGGAACATTCAACCAGGCCTATGAATGAGCAGTTTGGCTATACCTCCTTTCTTATCTCAGCTGCACCTGCCAGAGACCCAAGCAGTATTCACTTCTGAGCCTACAGTTACTTCCACAAGAACAACAATCCCTGAGCCTAAGGTAACCTCCTCAGGTGAAAATGATGATTTCATGACAATTAATCAATTGATGGAATTAATGACAAAATCCATTGCTTTAGAATCTAAGCCTGAGGAAGAAGAAATGGATGAACTGAACTTCTTTGTAAATGAACTCTTCTCTAATCTAGAACAGATTCAAGAAAAGCCAATCATTGAGGAGCCAGCTGAAGGAACTCATGAAAAAAAATCTGCTATGATTCTTGTGGCACCTAAACCACCCTTGTAACGCCCCGATTTTCTACTAGAGTGAAAATGACCAAAATGTCCCTGAGGTCATTTTCGGCTTGAAATTCGAGGAAAGCCGATCTGGCAAGTACTCGAAGGGTAAACTCAATGTTGGAAGGGGATTAGATGACTTGTGTACCTTTCCGGGATCGAAAATCTCATTTTTCGAGTTTTCGGGTCAAAATGACCAAAACACCCTTGTGGTGTTTTACCCGTTTGCAAGTGCTGGATGAACCTGAAACTTCTCCAGATAGTTTTAAAAGGTGTTTTTATGTATTCTATGACTTTATTTTTGGTCCCGGAGGTCCCGGGCGAAATTAGTGCAAAATTACGATTTTACCACTAGTTTCGTGTTTTTATGCTTAATCGCGTGAAGAAGCAAACTTAAGCATTATTAGGCTCTAATCGAAGGTTAATTAATTTTCATAATTAATATTGAGTCAAAATAATTTATTAAAGTTGATTAGAACCTAAAAGTGCTTAATTACAACTTGAAATCCTATTTTAAATTTAAGATTCCTAGTCATGGAATCTTGAATAGTGTTTTCTCTCTCCAATTCCTTAAATCATGGAATTGTGTTTTCAATTGTTTATTCCTAAATGATTTTTAAACTCTCTAATGATGTATGAGCACTCCTAATCTTGTCATAAAATCCCTAAATCTCATTCTTAGTTACCTAAACTTATGTTTAATAACTCTTAACCTTGTACCTAAGCTAACCTACACTTAAACCTATCATTAACACCCAAATTACATGGAAGATTTTTCCTCTCCCTTGGCTAATGCATTCTAGCCGCAGCCATGCTCCCCCAATATTCATCACATGTGCAAAATTTTGACACTCCAAAGAACCATGCTTTGACCTTACATGAACCATACTTTGAATCATACAAACCATGCTTTCATCCATGTTTCATAGGACAACTTCTAGAAGGCTTTTTCTTTCCCCATTTTCTAGTCTGAAAATTGCCAGCCCTCTCCCCCATTTTGATGAATTATTTCATTTCAAATTTGAGAGAAAACTCACCTCAAATCACCATACTTGAAGCCATACCTCCCATGCTTTCAACCATACTCCTCCATGCTTCAAAATTTCAATCTCTCACCTCATGTTCCTCATGGGAACCACACGGTTCCTTCCTCCTCTCCATGAGCTTCCAGTTATTTCATTTTTCTATAAATAGTTTGCTTACTTGAGCTTGCAAACACTTTAGATCATTTGCAAAGTTTAAGCTTTCTTGAGTTCTTTCTTTTTCTCTCAAAGTTCAAGAGAACTTTCCTTTTTCCTCTTCATCTTTTCATCTTCATCCTTTTCATCCTCTCATCACATAATCATCTCATAACCTCTAAACACCACCCCATAGCCTTGAATCACCTCCTAAGCTCTCAAATACTTCATCTCAAACACAACGTCACCCAAAACACATCTCCTTCCCTTTCTCTTTGCCTTGGCCGAAGCCATCTTGCCCTCAAGGAGGACTTCTTCATCTTGTTCCCTTTTCAAAGATCAAGTTTTTATCTTCACTCTAGGTAGGAGTGTTTTTCTAAACCTTGTTTTTCTTGAAAATGAGTTTTCCTAGCTTTCTCTTGGATTTTCTTTTTGAAACTTTCTTGTTTTCTTTTCCTTTGAGTTTCAGCCTCTTGGCCTTGATGGATATATGATAGCTCAATGATGAGAGCTCCTAGATGATGACTATGTGTTCATCTCAAAGGAACCTCTAGAGCTTGACCTTTTACTTTCTTTATGTCTCATATTTCTTTTCTAACTCAAAATGATTTTTGCTTAAGAACAACTTTACTTGTTTTGCTATTTTGGTTTCAGTTTCCTCATTTCCTTTCCTTTAAAATTTTGGTTTTGGTTTCCTTTTCTTTGTAGTCTTGTGTTTCTTTGAAAGTTTGTTTCTTTTGAGCTTGATGATGATGTTCAAGAGCCTCATAGTTCCTTTGAGAACTTGGTTCAAGAACTCTAAAGCTCTCTTTGTGATGAGATAAGTGTTGGGTTGTATCTCTAAAGTCTTGCAAGAGCTCTAGATGAGATTAAAATAAATATTGTATCCATGTTTATGTTTATGCCTTGCACATCATATTTACTTTCCTTGCTATCACTAAGTATCAAGATAATAGATGAACTTGCATTATTATGTTTATGTTTCAAGCTTTGCATTATCATGTTTATATTTCAAGTCCTCACTTAATATAGCAAAGATAATAATAAGTTGCATCACATGTTTATTTTATGCTCTCACTTTACTTTCTAATGGAACCTAAAATAAGTGCATGAGCATGTTTATTTTTATGTCATCACTTAAATGAACCTAGAGCTCAAGGACTTGCCCATTGTTGTCTCAAAACAAAGGTTTGAAAATATTTATTTCCCTAGCTTGAGATTTTCGGCCCCTAAGGAGTTTTAAGTGTTACAAGTATTGAAAACTATGTTTTATAATTTTTCTAAGCTTATATGAGCTCAAGGAATGTATAGAACCAAGTTTTATTAATTTAGGACCTCTTGAGATAAAATTGATTTAGCTACTGCCCTCACAAGTATTTTGTTGATTTTAGATGATAAAAATGTTTATAAATGAGTTTTGAAAGTCTTGAAAAGGTCCCAAGAGAAACTAGTATTTTATGTGCTTTAAAAACCAAGTTCTATGCTTTTTATGGAGATGTATGTTTCGGTTCTGCCTTGCTGTGTTTGGCCACTGTATATGCTGTTTTGATGATGATAATATGATTATGTTTGAGTATAATTGATGCTAAAATTCATATGTGAAAGATTAGAGAAGTTAGTAACTAGAAAAGAATTAATTTGAGAGTTTTAGATCCCTTAATGTTTGATTTTTCTGGATTCTATCCAGCAAGGTTTGGAAATGGTAATCATGGATTTAAATTAGTTTAAATGTGTAGAAATAACTCATAAATGGTTTAGGACTTAATCTTGATGCCTTAAGAGCAAACCGGACTTAGAAAGGGCCATTGTTGTGACTCCTAGGTACCCGTAAAGTTAGAATTTTAGATTCTGCATTCTTGAGGTTTAGAGGAGTTTATAATCATAGTATGGAGTGAGGAATACTTAGATATGAACCTATAGGTACCCAAGAGATTAAGATGTGATGATTTATAACTTAGATTGTGAGTTAAAGACCTTAAGGGTCAATGCATAAGACATTAAGAAATTGTTAACGCTATGATATTTCTATGATGTGATAATATGTTGATATGTTTATGATGCATGAGGAAATGATTGTTTGAGATATGAGGTTTGTCATAGCATGAGATTTAAATGAGGAATATGGTGTGTGATTAGCTTGTGGCATAAGTTCGGTTTGAAGGAAATTCGGTTTAAGAGTTGTTATGTTGCCGAATTTCTGCCAAACCTTAAAGGGTTGAAGAAATATTTTAAAGTATCACATGGGTTGAAAACCCTGGGTGACACTGGTTCGACCGAGCACCCCCAGGAGATTTTTATGTGACAAAGTACTGAGACGCGCTTTCCTGGGTAACACCGGTTTAGCCGAGCACCCCCAGGGGAGACAAATCCGTGAGGGTATGAGTAGATGCAGCCTACCAAAGTGGACAAATTGCTGTGGCTTAATGCCCACAAAGCGTTTCAAAGAGGGTATATCCTAAGAGAGGTGATCCCTGCCCCCTACCCATACTTGTGTAGTCGGGATTATTTTATTATGTTTCACTTATTCAGATAATAAGCAAGAGCTAATGACGACTAGCTGAGGTATGAGCTCATAACCTAGTTATTTTAGGGTGGCCTTATTATGCTAAAGTACCATGATTGATGTCACGAAGTTGAGGAATGATCCACTTGAAAGCTATATGCCCTTTATGCCACTTGTGTGTTTCTTGAAGTTGTGATTCATTGAGTTATTTGATTGAGGCATTGCCATGCATTCATGTTCTAATATGTTGCATTCATAACATCAAGATGCATGCTAAAAGGAATGAACCTTGGATAATTGGCTTTATAAACCCTAATTAATGAACCTTTATGTATGCACACCTTTTATAATTAAACCCAAGGTTTATGAAACTGAGATTCTTTAGTAAGAATTCTCACCCTTTTCTCTTTCTTCCGTTACATCTTCAGAGAGCGATGGCGACGTTCGTGGTTTTTGTCGACACACCGACTTGGGAGGTTCACTTTGATTCGGATCATGAATCATACCATTTTGAGGGGTAGTGCACCGTATGAGTCTTCATGTTCATCAGACGCCCCTTTGCACACCCTGTACAGAGCTACCGTTTCTGCCTGATGTCACCTTACAACGATGCGATGGTTTGTGAGCGCGCCCGGATGCGAGATGAGAGGATTCTGTGGACGTATACTGGTGGTTCGATGCCTCGAGACTTCCAGGACTACGTGGCTCGGTCTCCTAGATCGGAGGACGACCCTTCTGAGGACCCGCCAATGCATTTGTATAGCGAGAGCTCAGCTCCTACACCTGAGTTCATGTGAGGTGAGAGCAAGGGGACTGTTACGTAGCCGAGGCTGGCTAGGCGAGCCGAGAGGTGCCCCTATCGAGGAGCTCACGCTCAGTCTTCATGTGTACCCACTCCTACTGCCTTGCGTCCATGGATCGGTTACACTCCACCTTTCCCAGGGTTCCAGTAGCAGACGTCTTAGGGGAGGCTTAGTGCACACACTCACACATAGACTGGATGAACCTACTTTTTTTTTTAGGTTATCCATTATAGGTGTACTCGGGTAGCGATGGTTTACTTTATGTTACTTTATGTTTCCCTGTTTCTGTTGTATTTCCTTTCCCGTTGTATTACAAGCTCTGCCCGTCCTTATGAGGGTATGACTACTTATGTATTTCTAATTATGTTATTAATGAAATGTTTCTGTTATTATGGTGGTCATTGCTCTGTTGTTACTTGATCTTAATTTTCGTGTTACTCTCTGCTTGCTAATCGTGTTCTATATTTCTGTCTTACGATTAGACAACGAATGCGGCTCTCACTTTGTTTTATGTTTTCAAAAAAAAATTTACCCGTAATTTCCGCTAAGTATTTTAGTAAAGTGATGAGACTAAGAAGTAATAACCTAATGTTTAACCTACTATGTTCTACAAAGTTGGGTTAAAATTAGGGTGTTACATCCTTCCTCTATTCGCATCACCTTGCTTGAAAAAGAGGAAGTTCGATCATCAGAAATCAGTAAAGAAGCTGGAGTGTTTATCATTGATAAAACAACTGAAGATGTTATCATCTCCCCCTTTGATGCATAAAATGTCAACATTCTATCTTCTACACCTTCAGCTGCTGACAAATGGAATTAGAAGCAGACTCACCAAAATCTAGGGACACTCTACCCTTTAATATCCCTGAGCCATCTCTAAGAGCTGCTCCATCCTCAGTGCCTATTAGCTTACCTCTTCCAGCCTCAAACGAGCCTCCTTCAAGCTATCAGTTCAATTAAATAATCCTGAGGCATCTAAGGGAGATTACCTCCAAACTAGACAGACTTGAGGTAATGATCATAGAGCAAGGGGCACAACTTAGACAAAATGAAGAACTGCAACTTTAGATTCTTCAGACTAATCAAGAATCTTATAAGAGTTGAAACAAAAAAGTTGAAGATGATATTTTGGTTTCTCTCCTGCACACTTGGTTTTTGATGATGCCAAAAGGGGGAGAAGAGAAAAGTTGAAAAAAATCTATTCTAACAAGTTTAAGGGGAGCCATGCCGAAGAACTCAAGAGGAGTTATGCAAAAGGGGAGCCCAAAACTTTTTTTTTTGGCATACTGCATATTTTCTTGTTTGCTTTGGAACTCTAGTTATAATAATCTGAATACTATCTTTTGGTAAAATGCCATATTGATCATGTTTTGTGCTTATGCTTGCTCATTTACACATCTATCTTTAACAATGAGCTATATATCTTTTTAAGCCTTACTACATATCAATGCCTATATCATTACACTTAGCTAATCATATAGAATAACTGAAAATGTATGCCTCTAATGTGTATTCTCTGTCTTGCCTTATCATCAACATGCAAATATAATCAGTTCACACACATATCCATGATTAGTTATAGCTTGTTTTCATCTGAGTGTCTTTGATATGTATGTTATGCTTAATATGGTATTAACACATCAACTTGTTCAAAAATTGGTTATGTATATCTTGTTTTTGATAGCCTTCAGAAACCTATCCTCACCATGCCTTAACATAACTAAGATCAGTTAGGGAGAATCAAATTTTGCTCAAGTGTGCTACGCTTATATTGTATATGTTGTATTACAGTCTGATCATTTTTGTTTCAGTAAGTGAGCTGACATAGAGACACATGAGCAATATGTTATATTCTGAGCCAATATGTATCAGTAGAAAAAAAAATTTTGAGGAAAAGAATTTCAAAAAAAGTTATTTCATTCTCTAATACTTATAAAGTTTCCTAGCTTATGAAAGTAAGCTCACAAGAACTAAATTTTTTAATAATGCTGGGATGAATCCCTGTTTGAGCTTGAAAAACCTCATACTACAATTCTCCAATATCTATTATATCAAGGTTTCTCTGAACATCAGAAACTCATTCATACATATATATGTATCTTTGAGCATCAATTTCTTTGTTGAAAAGAAAGCATAGGAAAAAAAGTGCTGAATAAGATTTTCTATCAAGAAACAATATTGCAAGTATTATTTGTTTATTTATTCAAGCACACTTAAATATTAGAAAGTCATTTTATGACTAAAATCAAACTGATTGGAAAAATTGGACTAAAACGATGATATCTACTTTAGTATTCTTGTGATACTAATTAAAGAAGTTCTCCGATTTAAATTAGAATATATCATCATGAACCAAATAGTTTTGATTTAAGTCAACTTAAGGCTTTAAAATTTTCCTGAACATATTTGATCATGCCTTAAGAAAAGGACTTACTAAGATTTGAGAATCATGTGGTGTTAAAAGAAAATGCAATTTATCAATTTATATTCTGTTGTATTTCTTTCAACCTTTCTTCGAAAGATTTTTTTCAAATTAGTTTGTCATCATCAAAACGGGGGAGATTCTAAACTCCAGGACCCTTCAGAAAGTATGAGCTTCATTACAAAGCCACTTTAAAGAAAATACTTTAAAGAATGACAATTGGCTACCTTGAGTTTCTTGACAAAGCATAACAGGTTAATTCAGTGTAATACCCCAATTTTAAATAGAAGGATTAGAAAAAAAAATTTGAACAAAAAAAAAAAAGTTAAACTGTTTTATTTTTTTTTATGAATTTTATGAAATTTTAAACCATTATGGTGAGCATTGCAATGGTCAAGTGAACAATAAGGTGGTTTAGGGGCAAATTTTATGCTCTCTGGTGAGAGTTGTGGCATTCTTACTGCCGAAGCACTCAACAAAATATTTAAAATCCCTTGTTCGGGGTCCAGAACCTTCACACACAACCAAAACACATCCCCACCCTTTTTCTCAGCGGAGAACGCGACTTCTCTCCCTCCACACCTCACTTTTTCACATTTTAATCATTTAAACTCCATTTTTCTTCCTTCTAAGGATCTAAGGTATGTTTAGCTTATAGATTTATCTCTTTCTCTTCCAATTTCTCATGTTCTAAGAGGTTAAATTTAGGGTTCTTAATGGTTTTGTGCCATGAGGATTCTTCTACCATGAATATGGTGAAGTGAGGCTATTTATAGATTTATCTAGAGATATATTGCTTCCATGTCAGATATTACGATCGTCTCTGCTTCCAAGAGTCCTGTTGGTGTTGTGTCTGTGCATCCAGCCCCTCCAAATGAGTGGGTTCGCACCTGTAACCTCTATGTTGTGTATTAGAAGCTATTTTCAGTCGTCTTTGCTTCCAAGAGTCCTGTTGGTACTGTGTCTATGCATCCAGCCCCTCTAGGTGAGTGGGTTTGCACCTGGAACCTCTATGTTGTGCATTAGAAGCTATTTTCGTGAAAATATAACTTACTGTTGGATTTTAAAGATTTCTGTATAAGGATTTGAGATTTGCTATTGGTTATTGTGTTGTAAACTGATGATTTAAGATCATGAAACCTAGTTTTGATGAAAACTTATGGGACCATAGTTGCTATGCTGATTTTGTCTAAAACTGATGATATATATATATAGTTAGAGGTTTTGTGATTATCTCAATGGATTTTGGAACTGCTTTATATATGTGTGAAGTAGTTTTATATTTGATATGCAATTTAGAAGAGGCAATAAAGTTGTGATTACAGACCTTGCTGTTTGAAATTATGAAATGGAGTTTTCTAGTTATGAAAAATTGGATTGTTTGAATTATATCCCAGATGATTAATTAAATGATTTTAGAGCTTAAATCTTCATCAGATCCAGAACAGTTGACGGCTACATACCTGTGGAGGCTTGTAATCATAATGTCCATGTGAGTGACCATTTGGGCGTGATTTCATAGCTCAAAAAGTAGAGGTGTACGGAGCCAGTCCGACACCAAGGTTGGCAGAGCTAGTCTCCAACCCTAGAGATTCTCAGCTCATAAAGAAAGGGTGTACAGAGCCAGTCCGACACCAAAGTTGGCAGAGCCAGTCTCCAACCTCGTAGATGCATTTATATGATTGCACTATGATTGATAGACATCAATGTTTTCTCTAGAAATTATTACGTCATGAGTTTGTATGATTTGAGATATGATAATAAATTGAAAATTCGGTTATTGAAGTTGTGGCATGGTAAATTGAGTATATGTGTGTGTGTGTGTGTGTGTGTGTATGTGTGTGTGTACATATAAATATTAGACATAGTCAGAAATTACTACTTTTCTATTGGGGCATTGCTAATCTTAATTATGGGAAATGGTGATTTTGATTATATATATGTATGCAGGAAATGTTTTATAAGTGTTATAGTTTTATTTTGATTTTATGCATTGTTCTTAACGTCCCATGAAGGGGGCTATCGGTGGGGATTCACTCACTGAGTTTTGGTTACAAAACTCACCCATCTTTCTTTCTCTTATTTTTACAGATTGAGTAGCTGTTGTGAACCTCCCAGCAGTCATAGATTCCAGTCAGTGAGTCTGTAGGTGAAACATATAATGTTTGGGTTAGAGTGCTCTAGTACGTTGCAGGCAGGGTCAAAGACCTTAGATCATATCTTGCTTTCTGCATCCCACCGTAATAGCATATTTATGTTTTGTTGTTGATAACTTAACGGTATTAACCCATGGAACATTTTGAAAAGAGAATGTTATATGTAAATATTGCATTATGACTCCAGACTTTAGAGAATGTTATATCACTATGATTATGTTGAATTGAAGGAACAGGTGAATTATACGTAGAAAAAAGAATTTCTGTTATAAATAAGCTTTTATGAACAAAACATGCATGTAGAGATAGTTAACAGGTCACGAGGCTTGCGTGAGAATGAAATTCCTCATGTGCCCAAGTTGGGTCGTGATAAAGTGGTATTAGAGCATAGCTTTCCCTACATGATACTTGGGCAAGTGTCCACAAATGACATGGCATTTGTGTGAATAGAATCGGCCATTCACACTAACATGATGTTATTTGAGGCCTATAGGAAGAGTTAGTCATGTCCAGATTCAGTTAAAGTCTTTGTTATTCCTTGAAATCCTTGACTTGATCCTCTGTTTTCCCTTCCTCATAAATGAGCTATGCCACCTGTGAATCATTTTCATTATTAGCTCTCATCGTGGTTGTACCACATCACTTAATATTAATTATATCCAACGCCTCGAGTAAGCCATACTAAACTTGTCAGAAATAGCCACCAAGCACAACTGAACTAGAGTATATCAACAGGGAGCACAGTCATGAATGATTAGCTTAGATAGAGATCAGCTGTGGGTATCATTGGCCAGGGTCACATCTTTTAGTGCCCTTCCCAATGTGTTCCACTATCACCTAACTAAAGAGTCAAGCATCAGCTAGCCATAGTAGAAATGCTTCATACAGACCAATTGGTCAAACCCAGTTGTTAGATAGGCAAAAAGTGCCATGGAAGTTAGTGCCTATGGGGCACATTTACATGCTACTAATGTAGCCATAAGGGGCGCGAGAGGAGTGATTACCCATTATCATTAAAAGTTAGAGGCTATAGAGTTGAGAAACTTGTACGTCAGATGGAGAGAGTCTGCATGAGAGTGACCTAAAGTTAGTAGGTAGAATTCCGATGAGAGCATGAAACATGTATATAGGGGCATTATAGGATCAATGATGTTGATGTGGATGTGTTGAATTATTTAAACAAATATTTAGTTCCATGAGCATCTTGCATATCGTGTTCTAAAAATGTATTGTTGTCTAACTTATGACGGAACTTGTGCATTTGCACAATATGAATATGGCAAACATGCCTAGGGTGTAAATGACATAATACATATGGATAGGCTAGTTTAGGGCATCCATGGTGAGTTATTACGTATATAGATTGCATTGAAATGATTTAGTCACCTCCTATTTTGATTTCCTCTGATTAGGAGTATGAATAAGTTAGGAAAGTATGATGGTTAGAAAATAATTGAATTATAAGACATGAGCATAGCGTGCATGTGAACTAGATTAACAACATGACGTAATTGCTAAGTTAGTGTTAGGCCATTGTGCATATTAATTGTCTCTGATTTTCATTGACTGTTGCTTGTTGTTTTCTTTTTGATTATGTGTGTAAAAATGTTAAAGGTATAAATGTTGTAACGCCCCGATTTTTCTGTTAGAGTAAAAATGACCAAAATGCCCCTGAGGTCATTTTCAAATTGACCGAGGAAAGCCGGTCTGGCAAGTACTCGAAGGGCAAACTCAATGTTGGAAGGGGATTAGAAAACTTATGTACCTTCCCGGGATCGAAAATCTCATTTTTCGAATTTTCGGGTCAAAATGACCAAAACGCCCCTGTGGTGTTTTACCCGTTTGCAAGTGCCGGATGAACCCAAAACTTCTCCAGATGGTTTTAAAAGGCGTTTTTATGTATTCTATGACCTCAGTTTTAATTTTTGAAGTCCCGGGCAAAATTAGTGCAAAATTACGGTTTTGCCCCTAGTTTCGTACTTTTACGCTTAATCACACGATTAAGCAAACCTAAGCAATATTAGGCTCTAATCGAAGGTTAATTAATTTCCTTAATTAATCTATAGTCAAAATAATTTATTAAAGTTGATTAGAACCAAAAAGTACTTAATTACAACCTAAAATCATATTTTAATTTTATGACACCTAGTCATAGAATCTTGAATAGTGTTTTCTCTTTCCAATTCCTTAAATCATGGAATTGTGTTACACATTGTTTATTCATAAATGAGTTTTAAATTCTTTAATGATGTATGAGCACTCCTAAACTTGTCATAAACTCCCTAAATCACATTCTTAGTTACCTAAACTTAAGCTTAATCATTCCTAACCTTGTACCTAAGCTAATACACATCTAAACCTACCATTAACACACAATTAAATGGTCAAATCATCCTCCCATTCTGCTGCCCCAAGCTGGTCAAGCCTCACTCCCTCCATTATGCATCACATGTTCAATTTTTCAACACTCCAAGGCCATACCTCAAGTCACATACACTATACCTTGTCATAACTTTCAATCAAGCTTGAATTTCCACATGAATAAATAATTAAAACAACCCATTTTCCCCATTTAATTGTGGCTGGAAAAGTTCCAGCCATGCATTATTTCTAGAAGCCTAATTTCATAAAAATGTGATAGGAAATTAACTCACATCAAGCCATACTTTGTAGCATAGCTTCCATACTTCAAACCATGCTTGAATGACCTTGTGTAAGAGATATTTTCTCTTCCTTCCTCCCTCAAAGGCTACGCCAAGCCCTCCCCATTCACTCCTCCATGGTTTTGATTTTCTATAAATAGGATGCTTGTGTTAGCCTTGTTACACTTTGAAGCATTTGCAAAGTTTAGAGTTTTAGAGTTGTCTTGCTAGTCTTTCCTTTTTCTCTCAAAGTTCTAAGAGTGTTCTTCCTTTCTTTTCATCTTTATCTTCTTCATCTCTTCACCTCATCATCACCTCTCAACCATCAAACACCACCCCAAAACCTTGAACCATCATCAAACCTCTCAAACACCACACCTCAAACACAACTCCACTAGAAACACATTTTCTTTCTTTTTCTCTCATCAAGGCCGAATCATCATCACCATCCTAGGAGGTGTTGCTCATCTCATTTCCATCTTCAAGTTCAAGCTTTTATCTTCATCAAAAGGTAGGGATTTGTTTTCAAACTTTATTTTGCTCAAGAAAGTGTTTTTCTCTAGTTTTCTCTTGGATTCTTTTTGAACTTTCCTTTGTCTTTCCTTTCCTTTCATTTTCGGCCATGAGGCCTTGATTTGAGCATGATAGCTTGATGATGAGAGTTTCTAGATGATGACATTGTGTTCATCTCAAAGAAACCTCTAAAGCTTGAGTTTTCCTTTTCTTACAACTTCATCTATATGTTATCTAGCTCACATGGTTTTCCAACTTAAGAAAATTAATCTAAGGATTTCTAAAAGCCCAAGCCTACCCTTGTCAACCTTAAAGTTGGCGGCACGTTCTAGAGATTTGTCTCTAGATAGGGTTTTGGGTACTTAATAAAGAACTTGATGTAGCTTCACTTTCTTTCTCTTTTATATGATTTTCGATTCTTGTGTTGTGATCTTTGAGATGTTGTATGGGGTTATTATCTTGTTAAAGTCTTAAATGAGCTCTAGTTAAACATAAAAATGAAACTTGCATCATGTTTACTTTAAGCTTTGCATATCATGTTTATTTCCTTGCTATCACTAAATCCCAAGATAATGAATAAACTTGCATTATCATGTTTATGTTTCAAGCTTTGCATTATCATATTTATATTTCAAGTCCTCACCTAAATATCAAAGATAATAATATATTGCACCACATATTTATTTTATGCTCTCACTTTACTTTCTAGCAATAACTAAAATAAGTGCATGAGCATGTTTATTTTTATGTCATCACTTTAATGATTCTAGAGCTCAAAGACTTGCCCAAGGATATCTCAAACAAAGGTCTAAAACATTTATCTCCTATGGCTCATATTTCGGCCCTATGAGGCCTTAATGTCTTCAAGTATTGAAAACTATGTTTTATAATTTTTAAACTTATATGAGTATAAGGAATGTGTAGAACTAAGTATTATGAATTTAGGACCTCTTGAGATGAAAATAACATAGCCACTGCCCTATTAAGTATTTCCATGAGTTTAGATGATAAAAGTGTTCATAAAAGA
This sequence comes from Dalbergia cultrata, assembly GCA_031216105.1. NCBI lineage: Eukaryota > Viridiplantae > Streptophyta > Magnoliopsida > Fabales > Fabaceae > Dalbergia > Dalbergia cultrata. The sequence goes on from CM062350.1 coordinate 39,906,562, forward strand.
GTTTTGAAGGTTTTAATAAGGTTCCAAGAGAAACTAGTATTTTATGTGCTTTAGAAACTATGATTCAATGCCTTTAAATGGAGTTGTTGTTTCGGTTCTGCCTTGCTATGTTTGGCTACTGCATGAGCTGTGTTAATAATGTTAATATGCTTATGTTTGGGTAATAATTATGTTAAGACTCATATGTGAAAGATAGGATAAGTTAGGAACTAGAAAAGAATTAATTTGAGAGTTCTAGATCCCTTAAAGATTTATTTTTCTGGATTCTGTCCAGCAAGGTTTAGATTCAATAATCATGGTTTTAAATTAGTTTATATGTGTAGGAATGACTCATAATTGGTTTAGGACTTAATCTTGAAACCTTAGGAGCAAACCGAACTTAGAAAGGGTCATTATTGTGACTTCTAGGTACCCGTAAAGTTAGTATTTTGATTTCTGCACTCTTGAGGTTTAGAGATGTTCTTGACCATAGGGTGAGGTGAGAAATACTTAGTTATAACCTTGTAGGTTCCCAAGAGACTAGGTGTTGATGATCAATAACTTAGAAAGTGAGATAAAGATCTAAACCGTAATTTCTAGAACTCCGTAATCACTTAAACATAAAGCTGTCCAAATTCCGCTTAGTGCTATTTGGATTAGTTCTTAAGCATGAGATTTGTATAACTCATAAATTGTCAAACTATAGGTGTATAAAGAAGTTAAGAATAAATAATTTGCAAGTTTAAGACTCATAATAATCGAAGTTTAAAGCACTATGAGATATAACATAACATGTCTATGAGCCTATGAGGATGATTGTTAAATATGACTATGTGATGATGTTTGTGTGAAAGTTTTATGTGACGAATGTTATGAGAAAGTTTCATGTGATGATATATATGTTATGAAAAAGCTACATGAGAATGCATGATAAAAATGAATATGATAAATGATGAGGTAATTGTGATGTAATACTTATGAAAATATAAATGTGACACAACATCTGAGACGCGCTTCTCTGGGTGACACCGTTCGCCGAGCACCCCCAGGAGGAGACAAATCCGTGAGGGTATGTGTAGATGCAGCCTGCCAAAGCGGACAAATTGCGAGGCCCACGTGGCTAGCAAAGCGCTTTCAAAGAGGAAATGATCCTAGAAAGGAGATCCTTAAATTGCCCCCTAGCCCGTACTTTAAGTCGGGATTATGTTACGCTTATCATAGGATAAGTAAGAGCTAGTGACGACTAGTTAAGGTATGAGCTCATAACCTAGAGAAGTTTTAGGGCGGCCCCATGAGATGAAAGTTAAAGTTGACAATGTCACATAAACTTTACTTATGCCAATGTTATAATGTTTCCTAGTTATTCTATTGTTTGGTTTACCTTATGATGCATTCATATCATTAGTATATTTCTGCTTAAGTTATAAAGACGCATTATAAAATATGCTGGACCTTGGATAAAATACCTCTTTGGGAAACCCACTTAAAAGGAACTTATATGCATGCACACCTTTTAGAAATAAACCCAAGGTTCCTGAGGATGTGACGATGACACCTAGGTAGGGATAACCCTACTGAGAATTCTTTTAGAAAGATTCTCATTCCCTCTCTCTTTTCTTCCGTCATATCTTCAGATGGCGACGTTTGTACTCTTCGTCGACACCCCGGTATGGGAGCTGCACCATGACCCGGCACTCGGGTCATATCATTTTGAGGGTCGCTGCACTGTCAGAGTATTCATGTTCATGGGACGACCCTTCGCGCACCCCGTCCCGAGCTACCGCTTCACCCCGACTGCTCCTTACCGTCATAACGGGATTTTTGAGCGAGCGAGACCACGCGACGAGCAGATCCTCCGCATGGAGCCCGAGACATCAGCAGTACGCGAGTACCCAGAGTATGTGCCACGTCCCCAAGATTTCTGAGACGGACCCATCCGAGGACCCGCCATCCCATATGTACAGTTGGTGCTCCAGCCCCGCTCCTCCACCGATGAGGGCCGGGAGTGAGGAGACGGTGGTCCAGCCAAGGTTGGCTCGACGGCCATCTATGCGCCTCGCGCGGTGGACATGCCAGATGATGCACTCGACCACTCCCGAGAGATTCGCCAAAGGGATCGACTGACCCCACAAGACTTCGGACGCAGGAGTAGTCATAGGAGGGGTAGTAGTTAGTGCACACACACGCCACATAGTAGAGGACAAACCTTCTTTTGTATATGAGGTTGTCTCCTTTAGGTGCACATGGGTATGGGGGTAGTTTCTCTTGTAGTTGCCTTTTATGATTTCCTTGTATTGCATTTCAGTTGTATTTTGCTTCATGATGTATCAAATAGTCCTGCCTCTTTGGGTAGGCACGTTATATATATATATATATATATATATATATATATATATCTATGTTTCAGTTGATGTTTCCATGACATGATGTGTTTCTTATGCTTTGCTTATATGTTTCGCTATGTTGCCCCTTAAAGTTTCGCGCGTGGCTCTCACTTTGATTTTAAAAAGAAAAATTTTACCCGTATTTCCGCTAAGTATTTTCCAAAGGATGAGACCAAGAGGTAATATTCTAAAAATTAACCTAAGGACATACTAGTAGTCTTGGGTTAAGATTTAGGGTGTTACAAATGTCCTGTTGCCAGTGATTAGAGCCAGAGTAGATTAGCTATTTGAAGTCTTATCAAAGCATGAGCGATTCATTTGTTGTGATGATTTACAATTTTAAAGGAAAAAAAAGTGATAAGATAACATAGTGTTCGATAAATAAGGTAAAAAGGATTCCTCATGTTTAGCATTTACAATAGCAAGTGTTGATGATTTGAAACAGGCATGCAAATAGTTAGTGCTAGGTTTCATGAATTAAGAATTGAACCAATGGTATGCATGTACTAAATAACAACTAAAGTTTTAGTTCATGAGATTCCTTAAGATCTTTTAGAGGACATTGCATTTTCTATTAACTTTAACATATGAAAATGCGTAAATAATGTGTCATTGCTTGACCATATGCGCATGTATGAGGAACCATGATGTATTGTAAGATGTTTCGAGTATGAGATAATAGATTTTTTTTTCATGTCTAGGGTGTGCTGTGAATAAGTTAAACTAACCAAGAATTAGACTAAAGTATGACTGAATGGTATGTAACATTCAAAGCTTAGTTCTATCAGTTCTTACAAGGACCGACCATATTTTGCTAAGCACGATGGTTTGAATGAGCGAGAAATATGACCATGATTTTGTACCTGTCGCAACCGGGATCGCGACGGAGACGGCGAAAAATAATTTTTGAAAATTGGGAGTCGCCACCAAGTTTATTTAATTTGGAAAATCTTGGAAAAACCAATTCTATTTTTTTCAATGAAAATAGTGTTTGAAAACCAGATATGAGTTCGGGAGTCGGTTATGCATAGGGAAGGGTAGGAACTTAATCCCACGCACCCCTAATACACCCGTCCTTAGACGATACCTTAGTAAATTATGCAGATTAAATAATAACCCCTTTAAAATTCAAATAAGGAAGATAAAAATTATAATTTTAGCACATAAATTAAGAAAAATTAATTTACTAAGAATATTTACAATTTAAACACATTAATTAAGAAGATTTAATTATGACAAATATATTTACAATTTTAACACATAAATTAAAAATAATTTACATAAAATATTTACAATTTAACAAATAAATTAAGAAAATTAATTTTTGCCAAGTATATTTAAAATCTAAATAAATACATCAAGAAAAATTGGTTTTAGAAAATACATTTACAATCTTAACAACTAATAAATAATTTACACAAAATATTTACAATTTAAACATATAAATTCAAGAGATTAAATTTACCCAAATCTATTTATGATTTGAACATATAAATTCAAGAAGTTTAATTTACAAAAAATGTATTTAATTTAAACACATAAATTAATTTACACAAATATATTTACAGCTTAAACATATAAATTCCAGAAATTTAATTTACATAAATATATTCATGATTCAAACACATAAACTAAGAATTAATTTTGACAAACATATTTACAATTTTAACGAATACATTAACATAAATTAGTTTTTTTTTTGAAAAAAAATATATTTACAATTTTAACATATAAACTAGAAAATAAATTAAGAAGAAAATTACTTTAGCAAAATACTTATAATTTAAACACATAGATTAAGAATAATTAATTTAGACAAATATATTTTATAATTGAAATGTATAAATTAAGGAATTTAATTTATATAATTACATTTTACAATTTAAACAAATTTAAGAAGATTTAATTTTGGCTTGACAGGGATAGCCTGCTCCTACGTATCCTCCGGTACAATGAGGAACTCAAAGTCACGTAGTTCTGTAGAAAATATTTGTGTGTTAGTCAATTTTATTTATTAAAAACCATTTTTAATAAAGAACTTGTCCTTTGAAAATAAAATTCGTTCTCTGCACAAGATCCAAGTTAGCATTAGGCTACTCAATAAATCTTTATGATTCAACAATAGTGAAGATAACATTTGTTATTCAATCACCATAATTGATCATCACACAGAAATGATGTTTTGATATATATATATATATATTAAAAAAAGTATTATGCTAATTCCAACGTCAATCAACGATGTTAACTCATGAACAAATGACTACCATATATTTAATTTGAGCAAAACAGAAACAAATAACATAAATGTAACTAAAACAAATAAGAGTCATGACCATCAATTTTTTATTATTTCTCTTTTTTTTTCTATTTTTTAAGAACCCATAAATTCTAAAACCATTTCTGAAGACCATGATATTTCACGAATGTAATAATCCAATTTAAAGCCAACATGCCAAAACAATTTAACAAGCATAAAATAAACCCACATTACAACCCAAATTAAACATAGTCCAATAACAAAGAGAATCTCAAATAAATCATAAACGAACCAACAAATCTCAAAAGCAAACATACATTAGACAAAGACAAAATAAAAGTATATAATAAAGTGAGATACAAAATGGGTTTTGGTTTCATTGTAAACACATCACGTACATTCTCTCCAATTCCATGATTCCTACTTCTACTAACCCAAGCTTCCTTTTTTTTATTCAAAAGAATGGTTAAGTGAGCAACATGTGGAATGCACTCACGACAATTAAAAGAAAGAGACAACAATAGACAAAACTAAAACAAAATACACTCAACAAAGAAATATAAATAAATGAAAGACAAATAAAAAGATAAAAAAAAGGAAGACGGGAACATTCACGTAGCTTTTGAAAATGGAGTTTATCTTTTGTCATGGCCTTTACTTTTTGAAAACAGAGACAAGAAGAATTGGTTTTGGTCAAAACAAAAGTGAGAGAGAAATGAGAGGCGGAAGGGTTAGAGACTTGGTTTAGTGGTCTCGTTGAGAAGGAGCGCACACACACACATACAAAGAGTAAAAATAAAATAATAAAAAAAATAAAAATAAAAAGCATAAATCAGAACAAGAGGGATTGGGGTCCTGGAACATGGATATTAGTTTAAGCATTTTTCATTTCATTTCATTTGAGGAACACAGGTTTTGAGAGAGCAACAGAGAATAAAAGTATCACGAGAACAAACATAAAATAACAAGATGCAAGACACCGAAACAATAAAAAAAAAATTGAGACATTTGAGGACTTCCTTTTCGATTTCAAACAAACAACACAAGTGAAGAAATATAATTATTTCTTGAGCTCAATGGCATGGCCTTACTAACGACAACAAATGCTCGTGCACTATATGAAGACAAGTTTCACACATAGAATGATAAATAAATAAAAGTAAAACAGTAGCATGGACAGTAATGAAGCATCTGGAATGCTTAGCACTTTGAGTTTCAAGCTTATATTGACTAAAGCACATTCACATGCACATACGCACAGAAAGAGTGAGAGATATATCTAAAGAGAGAGAGAGAGAACCAGATGGAGAAAGAGGGAGTGGCGGAGGAGTTTTTGACGGGTTGACGGAGCAAGGACGCGAGGGTGGCTCCGCTGGCAGCTGGGGCAGATCAAAGACTATTCGCGGTTAGCATGGTAGGAGGTTCTAAGCAATGAGCGGTTGGCTTTTGATTTTTGTTTTGGTTGGTTTGGTGAGAGGCTTAGAGGAATTTTGGAGGGGGTGAATGGTTGAGGTTACATGATGATGGCTGTGTTAATATTCATGGAGAAGGAGAGGAGATGGAGAGTGGAGGTTGAAGTGAAGGGGAGGCGTTTTTGCTGTAATTTTATTTCCTTCGATTCTCGGTAATTTCAGCTTATGATCTTGGGTTCTCTGGTTTTTCGTGATGGTTCCGATAATGGTGGTGATGTTAAAGATGTTTATAGGGAGGGATGGTTTCCTGCTTTGGTCAATAATGATGATGATGATGAGATGGTGATAATGGATGGTGTTGATGTTAAAGCTTCCCCCTCCCCAAAAAATTTTTTGGTCACAGTCCTCGTTTCTCTCCCTGGCTTATGACTATGGCTTCATTATGTAATGGTGCACAAGGTGGCTTCCTCCTCTCTCCGTGTCTGATGCCCCCTCTCTCCTTGTATTCAATTTGTTTTCCCTTTTTTATTAGAATTGTCCCATGCTCTGTAAGGGAACCATATGAACTTGTCTCCCACGGATGTTTGTGTTGCCCATCACTTGCGCAAAGTCCCATCATCCTCTTTTCTTGATTCTAGCAGTGAGTGGAGAAGTGACAGCAAATGGAGAGGGGATGAGGGCCATGATGTGGTGCTTACCACTTTCAAGGTTAAAATAGGCTGGTGGAGAGGAAAGGAAATGGGCAATGGGCTGAAATACTACTAGTTTTTTTCTTGGTCGAAAAAATGGGTGTTCACAGTACCTATGACTTTATATATGAAAAAGTATGAGTTGCTATGTATTTCAAATGATAAATAGAAAATATTTTACCTTTGGAAGTTTCGTGCCCATAGTAAATGGTTGGATTCGAGATTAAATATTCTCACAAGTTGTGATTTGGCGGTAGGATGCATTTTGATCAATGGAAATGTGTGAAATGATGTTAGCCAAAGTGATGCATTATGAATTAGAGTACTATATGCATGTATTATGGTTTGATTGAGTTTGATATTATGCATGCATGCTTAAGAGTAGTTTAGAGAGCAAAGTTTTGAATCATGAATGTGGATATTCTGTACAACGGAGTAGAGAAATGCATAGACACTATCATGATAGAGTGTTTTAGAAATTTCAGAAAAAGTTATGTTGCCTGGGATCGATTATGTGATAGTTAAGAATTAGGCACATGAATGCCATGCTTGTCTATGTATTTTCTACATGAATAGATAGAGTAGTTCCATTTCCATGCATGACACAAACATAGAGCAAAAAGGATCATGTATCGAGGCTTAGGAATCCTCATAGCATCAACTAATATCAGACATAAGAGAAGAAAATCAGAGAGAGGACAAGAGTAACATTTAGTCCCATTTTTGAGAACTCACACATACACACTTGAAACAGTGAAGCACAGATATCTATCTATGTCTTACATTAGGGAAAGAGCTACCCTTAAAGATGGAGCTGCCTAAGGATGACAAGAGGCATCCTCAGTCAGAGTATCAAAACAATGATCTTTATTAATGCCTTGTCTTCTAGAATATCATGTCAGAGTATACCATAGTATCCTATCATTGTATATTAGAGTATATCAGAATATCATGTCAAAGTGTACCAGACAATTAGATACATCCTTGAAACTCTATGTAAGTTCAGTTTAGATTTGGGGACCAAATCCTTTTAAGGGGGAAGTATGTAATACCCCAATTTTAAATAGAAGGATTAGAAAAAAAATTTGAACCAAAAAAAAAGTTAAAGTGTGTTTATTTTTTTTTTATGAATTTTATGAAATTTTAAACCATTCTGGTGAGTGCTGCAGTGGTCATCTGAACAGTAAGGCGGTTTAGGGGCGAATTTTATGCTCTCTAAGCGTTGCAGTGCTCAATAGAATATTTAAAATCCCCTGTTCGGGGTCCAGAACCTTCACACACAACCAAAACACATCCCCACCCTTTTTCTCAGTGGAGAACGCGACTTCTCTCCCTCCACACCTCACTTTTTCACATTTTTATCACTTAAACTCCATTTTTCTTCCTTCTAGGGATCTAAGGTATGCTTAGCTTATGGATTTATCTCCTTATCTTCCAATTTCTCATGTTCTAAGAGGTTAAATTTAGGGTTCTTAATGGTTTTGTGCCATAAGGATTCTTCTACCATGAATATGGTGAAGTGAGGCTATTTAGAGATTTATCCAGACATATATTGCTACCATGTTAGATATTACAGTCGTCTTTGCTTCCAAGAGTCCTGTTGGTGCTGTGTCTGTGCATCCTACCCCTCCAAGTGAGTGGGTTCACACCTGTAACCTCTATGTTGTGCATTAGATGCTATTTTCATGAAAATATAACTTACTATTTGATTTTAAAGGATTTGAGATTTGCTATTGGTTATTGTGTTGTAAACTGATGATTTAAGAGCATGAAACCTAGTTTTGATGAAAACTCATGGGACCATAGTTGCTATGCTGATTTTATGTAAGACTAATGATATATATATATATAGTTAGAGGTTTTATGATTATCTCAATGGATTTTGGAACTGCTTTATATATGTGTGAAGTAGTTTTATATTAGATATGCAATTTAGAAGAGGCAATAAAGTTGTGATTATAGACCTTGCTGTTTGAAATTATGAAATGGAGTTTTCTAGTTATGAAAAATTGGATTGTTTGAATTAAATCCCAGATGATTAATTAAATGATTTTAGAGCTTGAATCTTCATTACATCCAGAACAGTTGACGACTACATACTCGTGGAGGTTTGTAATCACAATGTCCACGTAAGTGACCATTTGGGCGTGATTTCATAGCCACCAGTATGCTAAGGTCAGACTGTTAGAATCAGATAGATTCACAGCTCAAAAAGCAGAGGTGTACGGAGCCAGTCCGACACCAAGGTTGGCAGAGCCAGTCTCCAACCCTAGAGATTCTCAGCTCATAAAGAAAGGGTGTATGGAGTCAGTCTAACGCCAAGGTTGGCAGAGCCAGTCTCCAACCCTATAGATGCATTTATATGATTACACTATGATTGATGGATGTCAATGTTTTCTCTAGAAATTATTACATCATGACTTTGTATGATTTGAGATATGATAATAAATTGAAAATTTGGTTATTGAAGTTGTGGCATGATAAATTGAGTATATATCTGTGTGTGTATGTGTGTGTGTGTGTGTGTGTGTGTGTGTATGTTTGTGTGTGTATACATATAAATATTAGACATAGTCAGAAATTACTACTTTTCTATTAGGGCATTGCGAATCTTAATTGTGGGAAATGGTGATTTTGATTATATATATGTATACAGGAAATGTTTTATAAGTGTTATAGTTTTATTTTGATTTTATGCATATTCTTAACGTCCCATGAAGAGGGCTACCGGTGGGGATTCACTCACTGAGTTTTGGTTACAAAACTCACCCTTCTCTTCCTTATCTTATTTTTACAGATCGAGCAGCTATTGGGAACCTCCCAGCAGTCATAGATTCCAGTCGATGAGTCTGTAGGTGAAACATATAATGTTTAGGTTAGAGTGCTCTAATACATTGCAGGCAGAGTCCTGGACCTTTGATCATATCTTGCCTTTTGCATCCCACTATAATAACATATTTGTGTTTTGTTCTTGATAACTTAACGGTATTAGCCCATGGAACATTTTGAAAAGAGAATGTTATATGTAAAGATTGCATTATGACTCCAAACTTTAGAGATAGATTAAGAGACTGCAGCCTTGATTATTTTTATCACTATGATTATGTTGAATTTAAGGAACAAGTGAATTATACGTAGAGAAGAAAATTTATGTTATAAATAAGTTTTTATGAACAGAACATGCATGTAGAGATAGTTAACAGGTCATAAGGCTTGCATGAGAATGAAATTCCTCACGTGCTAGTCACGTGGCCAAGTCGGGTCTTGACATCCGCTTTGTATCACATAGACTTAAAGGAAGATTAATATTTCACTTTGCATGTGTGAGCATGTTTTATCTCATGGGAAGAGATTAAGCTAAATAGAAAGTGAGTATTACGTCAAGCAAAGAACGTGTATACAGATTAAAGTATAATATGGACTTAAACCAAGAATAACGTTTCACTTTGCATGCGCAAGCATAATTTATCTCATGGGAAGGGAATAATTCTAAAAGGAAAATGAATGTTATTTCAAGCAAAGTACCTATTCATGCTTACAAACTAAGAGCATAAAAGCATACTTGAATTGAGAATAATTTCATTATACATGAGAAATCATGTTTTATCTCAAGGGAAGAGATTAAGCTTAAAGAGGTGAATATTGTCTCATGCAAAGAATGTATAAATGCTTAAGGACTGAAGCATATCATATTTAAGATCAAGAAACTAAGGAAAGGATCTTCAGAAAGTAGCACTAGACATCAGAAAGTACACTCAAGATGAAGAAATCAACTCATGTATAAGAGCAACGTGTTACTCAGTCATCAATCACTGCAATCGCAAAGAAATCATCATCAAATAGCCAAGGTTGAAAATTGGAAGATCAAAGAAATATCAAAGAGATTAATTACACCGTCAAAAAGCTCATTTAACTATGGAGCACAAAACACTAAGGGAAATGGAGGGAAAATTCAAATTTCAAAATTTAATTCTCAAATCAGACCTAGTGTTGTAACTGGTACGTCATCTCTGCTACCTAATTGATTCATGATCCTATCTTCTAGAAGGAGGAGTTCAGAAACTATAGTCAGAAAGCAAAAGGAAAATAAGGACATCAGAAAACCTCTAAAACACAATAACTTCTGCAACCGATGTGACAAGTCTGTCAGCCTACCTCTCTCGAGTAACATTCCAAGACATAACTGCTGATCTACATGTGTCACTTGTAGATCTGATCAAAGACAACGATCATGAAGAATGACCTATATAAACGGAGATGTCATACATGAATGCCGATAAGAGAGTTGAAGACATTAGAGTAGAAACTTTAGAAAAATCTCTCCACACTTCCTGTGTTGTTCATCATAATATGTAATCAATTATCTTGAAGTGTAAAAATCTTCTTTTCTTACTCTGTAATTATTTGTATACCTTTCTCATGAAGAGATGTGAGAAAGAAGTCACTTATGTTTCCCAGGCCTGTATTATCAAATATTCCTAAGGAAACATGGGTGTAGGTTAGTTTGAGTGGCAACCTAAATACATGACCTTTGTAACCTTGATCCATTAGTTATCAGAGTATGACATAGCTTGGAGAGGCTAAGGTAAAACTACTTGAAATGTGATGGCAGAGGTATTTGCTCATCACAGTTCATCTTGGAGAGGCCGGTTCAAGACTACTTAAAATGTGGCAGTAGAATTTGTCTGCAGGTCATAGTTTCAGCTTGGAGAAGCTGGTACAGAATTACTCGGTTCAGCTTGGAGAGGCTGGTTCAGAACTACTCGATTAGTCACAGTTGGGGTTGTCCACTGTGCACTGTGAGAGCTTGGGAAAGCTATTGTAAAGACTATCTTTTTTACTTTCTCAGGTTGAGAAAGTTGTTGAGTACTGGATGTAGTCAGGTTGGCCGAACCAGTATAAAAATACTTTTGTGCATTTTCCCTTCCCTGATCTTCTATATTTCATGATATGCGTTTTATGTTAATTATTGATTAAGCTCCATTAAAGGGCGTCATAACTAATATGGTTCATAAACCTTCTTTCTAAAATTATTAATCTTCTTTCTGCTACATTTCAAGTCAAAAGCTTGATAGTATCTTTCATTAAAAATTTTAGATTTAAAAGATAACTTCAGAAAGCATGATTCAACCCCCTATTCTCGTGCATTGTTTTACCAACATGGTGGACCAACCTAGCAGGCTCAACCCGTTTTGACTTCTCTATGCATTATGTATATTCTTGGTTGTCCCATATGAGTGAAAGGTGAGAGCTCACTCACTGAGTCTGTTGACTCACCACTCTCCCTTCCTCTCACAGTTGCAAGTTTAGTTATTGTTCATTCACCAATCTAGTAGTTGCAGCTATCATTTTGGTGAGCTTTACATTGCTGTAAGGCTTAGAGTATTCTTAAGTTAGAGTTAGAGTTAGAGTGCTCCAGTAGATGTGTAGGCAAGATCTATGCCATGCATTATTTTTCAAATTTTGTATTAAATTTCAGTATTTGAAACAATTTTGTATGTGTTGTCAGTTTACAAGTATGGAGTTAAAATGATAAAGTTTGATTTGAGTTTGTGTAACAAGCCAGAGAGGTATTTGTGATTTAGTTTTCAAGTGTTAAGTAGATTTTCAAATTTATGATTTATACTATATGCTGAAACAATTTATGATTTTGTGATCAATGGATTTGGGTTAAGATGATTTTAGAGTTTGAACATTAAATACTTTTGGTTTTATGAATTTAATTATTATGCTTTAATTAGAGAATATGATAATAATTTAAAAGAAAAATCACTTTTTAAGTCTAATATTATACTATGTTATAGATTTAGAGAGACACCTCACCCCGTAGGCTTACGTGGGGATGGGATTCCGCACGTGCCGGTCACGTTCCCAAATCAGGTCGTGACACATATATCTTGATCATGATGTATGTTGTATAAGTCTTAGGCGTATGCTCTAATACTTAGCATGCTTTGATACTTAGCTACATCAAACATATGCTCTGATTTATTTGAATGATTAGCTCTGATACATATCTTCTAATGCTTTGATATGTATGCTATGATACACGATCTTGGAGTAACATATATGCTATGACACACAAATGTGAAGTTTTCTCATCTACATCACAAGTTCTAATACATATGCTCTAATACATATGTGATCAATTCTGTTTGAGCTTCAGAATCTTCCATTATGTGCAAGCTTATATGTTGCATGTTTTTATGCACAAGGATTGCATCGTGTTTCAAAATTTATTTGGATAAAGATGTGTTGAGTATGGATTTAGGATCAAGACTAAAATATCACAAGTATTACTGTCTTTAGTCAAATACGCTTAACTTTAGAAAATCAACATGACTAAAAATCAAGCTGCTTTTATTCAAAAAGCTTATATGCTTTTACCTTTCTCAAAATTTTCTCTGACATGCCTCAGAAAGCATTCTGATTAACTTCAAAAACTGTATTTGAAATAAAACAACTCTAATCTCAATCACTTAAGGTAACAAAATGTTTTTATTTGCATCTACATCATACCTTAAGAATGAGTCTTTCGAAAAATCCTATCAAATGTTTTTTGAAAGAATATAGGTTTATCATGTTCTATATCCAGTCATATATTTCTTTCAAAACCACTTTAACAATTTTTCTAAAAATTAGTTTGTCATCATAAAAAAAGGGGAGATTGTTAGCTCTAGAACTCTTCAGAAAGCATCAGCGCTAAACATTTTGAGTTATAATGAAACCAATTTCATGAAAATGTTTTGAAGAAGGACTAATCTTTCCCTTATGTTTCTTGAAGCAACAAATAGGTCTATGCTCCTAAAACGAGATTATTTTCACAATGACATATGCAAACATGTTTGATCTCATTTAAAGAGATTTGGACTAAATGAAAATGAAAATTATATTATGAAATGAACATATATATGCTCAACGGATGAAAGAAAATTCTAAAGTACAAGAAACCAAGACTCAGATCTTCAAAAAGTAACTTGTGACTTTAGAAAGTGTAATTCAAGTGAAGATTTCAATCTAACTCTAAAGCAAGTGTGTTCTACCATCTTCAATCATTATGATCATAATCATATCATTCACAACAAGCTCTTATTGAAGAGAAGAAGATAAAAAAGAAGTCCAAAAACTAATACGGCACTTCAAAAAGCACATTTCACTGCAAATGGTGGCATCTCTTCTGGTAACTTGGTCAACTTCCCTAGCTTCTAGAAGGAAAAGTTCAAAAATCTCATTCAAAAAGTAAAAAGTAGTTTCTGAAGGTGGACTCATAAACCTCAATTACACAATGGCTTCTGCAATTGCTTTGACATGCCAAGCTACTTCTTTAGACTTCATTTCCAAGTCACAAAAAGAAGATCAACACGTGTCATTTGGAAAATAGATTAAGGAAAATGGTCATAAATGTAGATCAAGTATAAAAGAAGATGTTGTGCTTTCAACAAATAGACTTTTTGCTGAAATACTGTGCTAAAATGCTAAAGAAATTTCCTCTCATCATCTATGAAGTTATTACAGCTTGTAATTAATTTCATCTTTGAAAAATCTTCTTTCTACGTTCTTATTAGATAACATCATTCTTCTTAGGAAGAATAGATAGCAAGAAGTCATTCAATTTTTCCAACTCTGATATTGTTTATCCTACGAAAACTTGAGTATTTGTTAGTTTGAATGAAACAACCCAAATTCAATCCTTTGTAATATGATCCAATAGTGATTGCTGTGAGTTAACTTGGAAAGGCTAAGCAAAGACTACTTGAGTCTAATAGTAGAGTGAGCTACTAGTCACAGAGTTAGCTTGAAGAGGCTAGTCAAAGAGTACTTGGGTATGATAGTAGAATAAGCTACTGGTCACTGGATAAAGCTTGAGAAGGCTATTGTAAAGACTATCTAACTTTCTAGGGTTGAGAAAGGGTTCTAGTGGAACTGAACAATGGTTAAGAACCAGATGCAAACAAGTTGGCCAAATCAATATAAAAATCCATTTGCATGATCTTCTCCTTCCTTAACTCTTCTTTGTTTTATGCTTTGTGCACATTATCTTGTGGTTTTTTGAAAATCTCTTTCAATACGCTTTTTATATCTTTGTTATGGTTTAGAAAGCTACTTTTTGAAGTTTGCTAACATTATTTTTGCTGCACTTTAAGTTTACACCTGATAGTATCCATTTAAGTTTTTTTAGAAAAGAAAAAGGAAAAAAAAAATCAAAGCACTATTCAACCCCATTCTCGTGCGCTTTTCAACCTACACCTTTGCTCTCCCAACTCCCCTATCACATATCTAGCACTGTAGTCAGCGATCTTTGCATTATAAGCATGATTGGAATTCAAGGACGCTCATGATTCCTTACACTTGGCCTTATTAAAAAGGAAAAAAGTAGCACCTTATTCTTGGGTATTGCATTCTTTGGTAATGTCTAGTCTACCAAGTTGTAATTTTTATTTTTTGGTAATTTTTCTTATTAAATTAAGTTATAATTTATTTTTCTTAAATATAATTTAGTTTAATTTAAAATTTTAATTATTATAAATTAAAAATTAATATAACTTATTTAAAACATTTTTATTTATCTTTGAGCATGTATATGTGATTTTAAAATCTCAATTTTATATTAACCTGAAGATGGGAATTTTATGTTTCTATATACATACATTAGTGAATTTAAAAATTAATGTATGGAAGTGATAAATCTATTCAAAGTGACTTAAAATCTATTCAAAGTGGTTAGTGACGTGCAAATAAATAGTGAGTTATGTGAATATAGTTATATAATAATTATTATAAATTTATATATTATATATGAGAAATGATTCCTTTACATTGGTGTGAGACTTACTCCATATCTTACAACTTTGACAACTTTTTAGTTAATATATTTTTTTTTCAAAACCCACCATTGAATTAAATTTTATATGCTATAGATCATCTTTAAAAAAATTTACATTTATTCAAAATTGTTTGATACATTTTTTGTAAACATATAAATCAATGTAATAAATATGTAGTAAATCTATGTAAATGAGAACTATTTGATCACAATCTTATAGGTGTCCAATTTATTTGAAATTCAGCATAAACAATCAACATTTTATGTAGTCATAATTTAATAGTTGGATTAACAAAAACTATATTATATTAAAAGTTATCGAAAAGTGTAAGTGTTATAAGTCTTGTGCCGATATCAACGGATTCTTTCCATATAAGTATAACAAAAAGTATATTATATTATAAAAAATAATTTTTTTGATAGGTTATCATTAAAAAATAGTTATATAGGATAACTTAAAATAATGAAAAACTAAAAAAATATGTGAAATGAGAAATGAATATATTTAAAAAATGAAAAGTATAATTTTCAAATTTTAATTTGAGAAGTATACGATTTTTTAAAAGTTTTGTAGAAATTTATTCTACTTCAACAACTTATTATAAAATTATAAGAACTAAAAGATAAAGCAATTCATTTTTTTCATCTTTCTTTTATGAAGGCAAGTAATAAATTAATTTTCAAGAAAACTTCAACCAAATAAATTTCTTATAATAATACATTACGGAAAGTTTAATTCGATTTGTAAGTATAACTGTTTTAAATTTTTAAATGACAACGAAACAACTGAATAGATAAATTTTATTATTTTTTTCTCATTTATCTTTAGCCTTACAACAAAGTAATTTTCAAATTAGATAAACTTCTTGAATTAAGACAATTAAGATTTTAATACATTTGTCAAATTCAGCAACCTTAGAATGAGCAACCTTAGCAATTGCCATGGCATACATAGCAACATATTTCAAAATTAGATCTAAAAAAAATTATTAAGCAAATATTACATAATGAACTTTGCAACAGAAAAAAAAATTCGAACCTTTCTATTTAAAGTGAAAATATTACATCTTCTTAATTCTTAATGTAGGAGGTTTTCTCTAAAGATAAATGGTTGTTTTTAAAGTTGGAGGTGGATTAGCTACAATGATTAACAAAACCTACAAACTATAAATACAAATTAAAATAGAAAAAAGATTTATTATTGATATTTAGAAATTGAAAATGATATTCATAATGTTTTCAATATTCTACTAGAAAATGTGGAAAATTTTCCTAATTTTTAATATCAAAATAATTTATTTATTTATTTAAATTAAGTTTTTATATATAATAAAGAATGAATAAGTTGACTAGTTCTCTAAATAAAACTAATTAAACATAGGATAGAATAAACAAAGCAAATGTGATATACTATATTAATAATTCAGACTCATTTTAGGATAACTTTTACAAGTGTCATTCATAGAGCTATTTAAACCCCACCGCTTTATCAATCTTTATATTTAAAGTAAGATTTTGAACTTGATTTATATTTAATTATTAATTATTTCTCTAGGAAATCAAATTAAAGATTACAATCCATGCCAAAAAAAAAACAGATCGCAAATGATGAAAATAAAATTATGAAATTAAAAATTAATACAAACTACTATACTAATAATTGAGACACATTTCAGGGAACTTTTACACGTGTCATTAATAGAGTGTCATGACCTGACTTGGATCATGATTGGCACGTGATATATCCCATCCCCACGTAAGTCTCGTAATTGTTGCGCCGTACTATATGCATACTTTATCCATATAACCCCTTTCAAATATTAAAACAATTTACATAAATAATTCAAAATAATCATAAAATAACTCCTTTTTCTCATAAATCAAAATATAATGTAAACCTATCAGAGTTGCTCATTTACAAAAATCACCATGAATGCTAAGTCATCTTAATACAAAAGAATCATGGTATACAAAATAAAATAAATGCATGGTCCGAGACACTGCTCGCACCGTCACTAGAGCGCTCTATACAAAATATCAAACTTCACATAAATGTGAAGCTCTCACTAAAGTTGAAAACACTAATGCTGCTGACTAGAGGAAGGAATAGGAGGATCTTGGGGTACACCTGAATCTGTGAGAAAAAGGAAGAAAAGAGGGGTGAGTTTTATAACAAAACTCAATGAGTGGATCATCACTGATAACCATGCATGGGACAAGAAGGAAATATATAACTAGTAATGCAATTCTCATAATTCAATTTCTATAAATAAATTGTACAATAGCTATTAAATCCTAAATTTGAAATAAATGTTGAAATTTTATTTATTTTCTCAAAAATTACTAAAAGAATAGGTAATCCATAAACTGAAGGTGGGTGCTCAGTCCCTTAAGAACTAGAGCCCCTGATTGTGATCTTAACAACCGCACCCCTCGCAGGCCTTGGTACCAAGGTTAACAAATTAACTTTCATTAACTTACAACTCTGTTCCTTTAAGTAATTACCTTGTCTAATTTAAACTGAAGTCATAAATGGGGTTCTATCAATACTAAGTTCAACATATCTCAATTCCCATAATAAACATAAGGCTTGGCATTTTGTTAAATCAATTGTAAATAATCTAAACATTTAAATAAATGAAAAGACATAAATTAAATCATATAAAACCTTTATAGAGCAAATCTGGTCTCATGCATATTCTAAAATAATAATATTCATGTATAAGTTCAAATGAACTTCTTAACTAAAACATAGCTATATACATGAATCATATCATGCAAAAATCCATTTTTAATTCTCTAAATGCTCCATAATGTTTGAAAATAATTATACAATGACCAAACTAAGGTCATGAGATCAAACCCACTCACCTGGAAGGGAGGAAGAGATGGCATCAACACTAACTAAGCTCCGAGAAGCTGGGAGGGCACCAACGTCAACTATAACAATCATAAAACTCAAGATCAAACTCTATCAATATCTAAATAACTCTAATCTAGCTCTAACAACATTGGGGAGCACCCTCTACTTGACAAAAAATGAGAGAAATAACAAGACCCATACCAAGAATATGAAAAAATAGTGAAAATGGAGACACAATCTTACAACATATACTTACCTTGATGATTTAGGGTAGCTAGATTGGAATGAGGTTGAAGAAAAAGAGAGAAAATGGTGGGGGAAGGGTTCTAGTTCGCACAAATGGAGGAGGAAAGGAGTGAGGGAAGGGTTTCATAGTTGTTTCATGGTATTCTAGCTTCAAGGGGACCGTTATAGCGGTCTATGACTGCTATAACGATCAGGAGCCTTCACGTGTCCAAGATTGTCCAAGATTGTGCACCTATGACTGCTATAACGATCCTGGACTACTATAGCGGTCCTCAGAACTCCCCAGACGATGAAAATACATTGCTATGTCCGCTATAGCGATGACAGCAAAGTCCAATAGCAGGATTTTGCTGTTATCAGGCACTTGGGCTTCTCCATATTCACTTATTTATATTTACTCTCTATTAACTTTAAAACATAAATGTAAATAAGGAAATATTCTCCATTTGGATTCAAATAAAATATCAAAAAAATCAAAACCCCAACCAATTAAAATGCAATTTTTGAGTTTTAGTTCAAATTCTAGAATTCTCATGATTTTCTAAACTTGGTGCTAAAAACGAAATATCTAGAGATTTCCTAAAATTTATTAAAGATCACTTTTCAATTCATTTCCCTTTGGAAAGCAATTACTGGGACTTTTGGTTTCAAGAATGTGGCTCTAACATATAGCCCTCTAAGGAGGTATAAGGTTCAGACTTAGCAAAATTCAGGATCTAACAACAAGGGTGGGTCCGGGGGATCATAGGACCATATGGAACTTATCTACTGACACGTGTACACTAGGTATTACATAGAACTATTTAGACCCCACCACTATCTCAATCTTTATATTTTAAATCAATATTTTGAATTTAATTTAAATTTTAATTATTAGTTAATTTTCTTATGAAATTTATCTGCTATTACTAGTAATTCGGACTTATTTTAAGGAAACTTTTACATGTGTCATTCATAGAGCTATTTAGGCTCCACCACTTTTTCAATCTTTATATTTAAAGTAATATTTTGAATTCAGACTCATTTTAGGGAAACTTTTATACATGTTATTCATCAAGCTATTTAGACTACTTAACCTTTATATTTCCAAGTAATATTTTGAATTTAATTTACATCTTAATTATTACTTATTTTTCATATGAAATAAAATTAAAGACTATGATCATTAAAGAGTACAGTCCATGCCAAAAAAATAAAGATTATAGTGAAAATTAAATTATAAAATAAAAAGTTAGAATATTACAAAGGACACATAGTCACATACTACTGGGTAGTATAAAATTAAAATATTTAATAAATTTAGTCTATATCTATAGCTATAATATTAAAATCTTTCAACAATGAATGCTATATATTTTTAATCAGATCAATCATAATTAATAATGAGATATTAATTAAAAATCATAATTGATTGAAAATTTTCAATTATATATCAATCATAAATTTAGGTTCAAAATCAAAAGGAAATAATTTTGATATCTAAAAAAGATTGTTTTGTGTTTTTCTTCTAAATCAAAAGCAAATAATGTTGATCTGAATTAAGCACCTACTCCAATAATTGAGATGACATAAATTATTATTATTTATGATATTTTTGCTAATTATAACACATTAACTATAACATATATTTTAATATTAATATTTTAATTATTTTCTAAAATATCATACAAGGAAAGAATGTGTAATTGAAATCACATACATTAAATTTATTCATTATTTTTTATTAATAAGAAATATTTTTTTTCTTTTCATAAATAAAATATTTTAATTTACTAAAACAATTTAAATGAATAAGGATGACAATACAACCCGTTGAAGAAGATATCCGCGAGTACTCCCTGCAATGATAATTGTCATATCTCGATTTAGGAATGTAATGTTGGTAAAAGAGTACATGAAAGGGGGGTTGAATCGTACTTCCTGAAATCTTCTTTCTGACCTGAAACTATTTTGAATAAGTAAATCTATCAAGCCGGAGGCTTGAAGTGCAGCGGAATGATGGCTAGCAGTTTGAAAAAGTAAGTTTCTGATGCATGTTTAATTCACTTTTGGTTCATTAAAATAATTAGTGCATTATCTTAAGTGCTCGACAATAGAAATAAAAGTTTAGGGAAGAGAAAAATGAGCAAAAGAGTTTTTATACTGGTTCGGCCAACATGCCTATATCTAGTACTCAACACATATTGAGATTTCACTAACAACAACTTTCTCAACCTAAGAAACTAAAAGGATAGTCTTTACAGTAGCCTTCCCAAGCTCTAACTTGCACAGTGGCCAACCCCAAATGCGACTTAATCGAGTAGTTCTGTACCAGCCTCTCCAAGCTGAACTTGCACAGTGGACAACCCTAATTGTGACTTAACTGAGTAGTTCTATACTAGCCTTTCCAAATTGAACCGTGACCTACAGACATCTTCTACTACCACGTGTAAGTAGTCTTTCAAACAACTTCTCCAAGCTAAACTGTGAAGAACAAATATGTTTGCACTCATGTTGTAAGTAGTCTTTCAAACAGCCTCTCCAAGCTAAATCGTGATAAGCAAATGCCTTTGCTAAAACATTGCAAGTAGTTTTACCTTAGCCTCTCCAATCTATGTCTCACACTAATCACTAATGGATCGAGGTTACAAAAGTTATGTGTTCGGGTTGTCGCTCAAATTAACCTACACTCAAGTTTTCTTAAAGATGCTAGCTAATACAGACCTGGGAAACTTAGAGTGACTTCTTTCTCCTATCTCTTCACATGAAGAGTATACAAATGCAAATACATTTTAGAACCGAGAAAGAAGATTTTTACACTTCGTGATTGATTACATAAATTGATGAACATCATAGGAAGTGTGGAGAGTTTTTTCCAGAGATTATGCACTAATGCTTTCAATTCTCTCATCGGCTTTCAAACTTGGCATCTCCATTTATACATGTTTATCTTTATGACTGTTGCCTCTTTGATCTGATCTCCAAGTGACATGTGTATTTCTAGATGTGCCTTGGAACGTTAGTCTAGAGAGGTAGGCTGACAACTTGTCCTATCGTTGCAGAAGCCGTTATAATGTAGAGGTTTTTGAAGTCCTCATTTTTTCCTTATACTTTTGGCCCATGGTTTCTGAACTCCACTTCCTAGGATCTTAACTCACTTAGGCAGAAGAGATGACGTAACAGTTATAACACTAGATCTGATTTGAGATTTGAATTTTAAATTTTGAAATTCCCTCCATTTTTCCTCAGCATTCTTTTGTCCACTCTTTAGTGAGCTTTCTGACGTTGTAATCAATCATGTTGAATTTTCTCTGATCTTCCAGTCTTCAATCTTGATTACTTGATGCTGATTTCTCTGCGATTATAGTGATTGATGACTGAGTAACACGTTGCTCTTGGACATGAATTGATTTCTACATCATGAGTGTTCTTTCTGATGTCTCATCTACTTTCTGAAGATCCTTTCCTTGGTTTCTTGATTTCTGACTTGATTAGCTTCAGTCCTCCAACATTTATGCTTTCTATCTTCGAGATAATATTCACCTTTTAAGCTTGATCTCCTCTCATGAGATAAACATGATTTCTCATGTAAAGTGAAATTATTCCCGATTCAAGTCTGCTTCAATGCCTTTGGTCTGTGAACATGAATACGTTTTTTACTTGAAATAACATTCACTTTCTGATTATTTTATTCTCTTCCCATGAGATATATATCATGCTTGCACATGCATAGTGAAACATTATTCTTGCATTGAGTCTGTATCATGCCTTAATCTATATACACTTACTTCGCTTGACTTCATATTCATTTTCTGATTAATTTAATCTCTTCCCACGAGATATAACATGCTTACACATGCAGAGTGAAATATTAATCTTGCTTAGGTTCATGTAATACAGACCGGATCTACCTGTTAAACTTTGTCAAGAAACTCAAGGTAGCCATTAGTCATTTTTCAAAACATTTTCTCTAAATTGGCTTTATTTTCATTCAAAACCTTTTAAGCTTCGTACTTTCTGAAGGGTTCTAGAGTTTATATTCTCCCCCTTTTTGATGATGACAAACCAATTTGAAGAAAATCTTTTGAAGAGATGTTGAAAGAAATATGAATGAGATAAAGACATAATAAAATAATCTTTCAAACATCATATATGATAAGTTTCAGTAAGTTCTTTTCTTAAGGCATGATATTGATGATTAAAACTTTTTATGGCCTTAAGTGACTTAAATCAAGGCTGATTGATTTATCATGAAATTTTCTGAGCTATGTTTGAATCCTCTTGTTAAGTATCATAATGATACTTAAGTAGATATGATCATTAAAGCATTTGTTTGCAAATAGCCTGATTTATGTTCAAAAGAAACTTTCTGAACCTTAATGTGCTTGAATAAAGAAGACAAGTAATACTTGTTGTATTGTATTCTGATTGAAGAAATCTTATTTAGCACTTTCTTTTTCTATGCTTCCCTTTTGATAATCAATGAAAATAATGTTCAATGACATATATGGAAAAAAAAACTTTTTGAGCATGATTGATGAAATGACTTTTGAAATTCTTTTTCAAAGCATGATTTATTCAACAGGTACATATTCATTCAGAATATAGCATATTTCTCATGCTTTATATGTTAGCTCTCTTACTGATTCAATTTTGATCATACTGTCACACATCATTTGCAGGTAAGCATAACACACTTGAGGGGAATTTTAATTCTTCCTAACTAATCTTAGTTATGTTGGGACATGGTAAGAAAAGGTTTCTGAAGACCGTCAAAGACATGATATACATAACCAATATTGATCAAGTTAAGTAGAGTCTTTTTACACATATCTCAAGTGAGTAGTGGATAATGATGTGTTGATATCATATTAAGCTTTTTCATACATATCAATGGCACTTAGATAAATTCAAGCTTTAACTAATCAAGGATATTTGTGTGAACTAACTGTATTTGCGTGTTGATAATTTTGCAAGACAGAGAATGTGCAATTGAGCCACACTTTTTCAATCATTCTATATGATTAGCTAAGTATAATGATATATAGGCATTGATTATATACTATGGCTTAAACAGATATCGTTCAGTGTTGAGAATGAATGTGTAAACAAGCAAGCACAGCATAAGCATGATGAATAGAGTATTGATAAATATCATATTAGAATATATATAACAGCTAAACTAGTCATAAATGCTGTATTTTAGGAATATAGATAGAAATGAAAACAAAAGTTTTTGGACTCCCCCTCAGCATGACTCCCCTTGAATGTTTGCACAAATTTTCTTCAAATTTTCTTCTTCTCCCCCTTTTGACATCATAAAAAAAATGTTGTAGAGGAAGAAAGAGGCACATTATTAACCTTGGTGCTTCACTTCTCATAGAATCTTCATCAGTAGAGCTTCATACCTTCTAGAATGATCTTCTAAAATATCCAGTCGTTCGAGGATTTCCTTTTGTAGTGCAGTCGACTGTTGTCGATCAGCGATGATAGTAGGATTCGAGGCATCTATGGTTGGAGTTTGGAGACAAGATGGCAGAGAGCTTGATTCAAGCTTGTTAATATTAGAGATGTCTTTATGAGCAGACATGGATGCAGATTCAGAAGAGAAGGAATCAGAACTTGTTTCTTCTTCAGACTCAGAGCTCATGCTTGCTTTTCCTGATAAGCCCCGATATCTAAGGATTACTTCAGGATTTTTGCTTTCACCAGAGCTATCTTCAAGCATGATGATTCTTCTTGTCTTTCCTTTTCCTTCATCTAACTCAGCTGCTCTTTTCAAAGCTACTTCTCTTATCATTTGACTTTTGCTTGTAACTCCTATTGTTGCAGCACCTGTTCACCTTCTAAGGGTTCAAAACGATTTGAGAGAGTATACAGTGCTTTCCATTTATTCATACCACTCAGTTGCCATAGGGTATTTCAGATATTGAAAAATCTTTGTGAGAAGAATGCCATAGGGAACAAAAATGTTTTTTCTTGACTAAGGTGAAATGACTTGAAGCATGTGATCGAAGATAAGTCTAGGTAAACTTACTTTTCTTTTTGTTAGCAGCCAGAAAGAAGCATGCAGTCCATCCCTATTAGCTTGTGTGTATTCTCAAGCCAGTTACTCTCTGAAGAGCATCTAAGTCCTTTGTCTGGGGCTTGTGTGATGATAGAAAGATCAGATAGATTGAGCTCCAAGTTTATATTTCTTTCAGTCTAATGATTTGCCTGGTTCCTTTTTTCGTATGATTAGAAGTCCTGAATCTCTTAAGAATGGAAGCACTTTGGAGTTTCTTGATTGCCAATACTCTCATTTAGTTTCCAAGTGTTCAAGCTTTGCATTTTTTAGTTCGGATCAGCTTTTGCAATGAAGTCTCCACCTTTTATTACTCAGAATTATTTTATTGATCTTCTTTGCAGTTTCTTGACATGTTTCCTGAAGTATCTGATTTATGGAGTTTACTTTCTGAAGATACAACCTCCATCTTGGTTAGTAATTCTGGAAGAATATTCTTAGTTGTGAGAGATAATAAAAGCGGCTGAGAAAACAAAATTTGATGAAACTGTATTTTTTTATTACTTCCTATTTTCTCCTTATTTCTCAGATATACTTTTCAAAGCAATGATCTTTATACAAGATTAAAAAAACATTAGATCAATGCAGATATTTAGAAGCTATAAGGAAGGGTCCACAAATTTTGAAAAGACTTTCTGAGATTTTTTGAGGAGAAAGTAAGCTTATTACTTGACAGCCTGTCATATGACATTGATGAAGATAAGGAAGAGTGTTTGAGTATTCATACCTTGTGTGCCTCTGTAAACCATACCTCAGGTTATGCACTTTAAGAGAATGTAATTTTTATCTTTTATTTTGTCCTTTGATCTTTGACCTCTGCAATTGTCAGACTACTCAACCCCTAGAGGCCTGGCTCTAATACCACTTGTTGATAAAAGACTGCACAAGAAGGTGGGCTTGAATCATGCTTCTTGATATCTTTTTCTGACCTAAAACAATTTTGAATAAGTAAATCTATCAAGCCCGAGGCTTGAAGTGCAGTGGAATGATGGTTAGTAGTTTCAGAAAGTAAGTTTTTTATGCATGTTTAATTCACTCTTGGTTTACAATAATCAGTACATTATCTAAAGTGCTCGACAATAGAAATAAAAGTTTAGGGAAGAGAAAAATGAACACAAGAGTTTTTATACTGGTTCAACCAACATGCCTACATCCAATAATCAACACAAGTTGAGATTTCACTAACAACAACTTTCTCAACCTGAGAAAGTAAAAGGATAGTCTTTACAATAGCCATCCCAAGCTCTAACTTGCATAGTGGCCAACCCCAACTGCAACTTAACCGAGTAGTCTTGTACCAGCCTCTCCAAGCTGAACTTGCACAGTGGACAACCCCAATTGTGACTTAACCGAGTAGTTCTGTATCAGCCTCTCCAAGCTAAACCGTGACTTGCAGATATCTTCTACTGCCACATTGTAAATAGTCTTTCAAACAGCCTCTCCAAGCTAAATCATGAAGAACAAATATCTTTGCACTCACATTGCAAGTAGTCTTTCAAATAGCTTCTCCAAGATGAATTGTGATAAGCAAATACCTTTGCTAACAAGTTGCAAGTAGTTTTACCTTAGATCTCCAAGCCATGTCTCATACCAATCACTAATGGATCCAGGTTACAAAGGTTATGTGTTTGGGTTGCCATTCAAACTAACTTGCACTCAAGTTTCCTTAAAGATTCTAGCTAATACAGACCCAGGAAACTTAGAGTGGCTTCTTTCTCCTATCTCTTCACATGAAGATTATACAAATACAAATACATTTTAGAACCAAGAAAGAAGATTTTTACACTTCGTGATTGATTACATAAATTGATGAACAGGACAGGAAGTGTGGAGAGTTTTTTCAAGAGATTCTGCACTAATGCTTTCAATTCTCTCATCGGCTTTCAAGCTTGACATCTCCATTTATACAGGTCTATTTTTATGACCGTTGCCTCTTTGATCTAATCTCCAAGTGACATGTGTATTTCGTTAAATGTGCCTTGGAAAATTAGTCTAGAGAGGTAAATCATTTCCTTAGTTTCTTGATTTCTGACTTGATTAGCTTCAGTCCTCCAGCATTTATGCTTTCTATCTTCGAGATAATATTCACCTTTTAAGCGTCTCATGAGATAAACATGATTTCTCATGTGTAGTGAAATTATTCCCGATTCAAGTCTACTTCAATGCCTTTGGTCCGTGAACATGAATACGTTCTTTGCTTGAAATAATATTCACTTTCTGATTATTTTATTCTCTTCCCATGAGATATATATCATGCTTGCGCATGCATAGTGAAACATTATTCTTGTATTGAGTCTGTATCATGCCTTAATCTATATACACTTACTTCGCTCGACTTCATATTCACTTTGTTATTAATTTAATCTCTTCCCACAAGATATAATATGCTTACACATGCAGAGTGAAATATTAATCTTGCTTAGGTTCATGTAATACAGACTGGATCTAGCTATTAAACTTTGTCAAGAAACTCAAGGTAGTCATTAGTCGTTCTTCAAAACATTTTCTCTAAATTGACTTTGTTGTCATTCAAAACCTTTTAAGCTTCATACTTTCTGAGTACTTTTTGAAAGGTTTTGGAGTTTATACGTAAGTGGTATGTGAGGGACTGCATCCCTACGTAAGCTTCCTGGGTAACATAACTTTCTAAATGCATATATTAACATGATTTCCATACTTATAACATAATTTAATCTAAATTATAATCAATTCTTTATTTGAAGCATATTATTCAAATTCATTTATTTGAAATATTTTTAACACAAACAAGCCAAAAACTCATCTTAATTAGATCTATCATGTACTTCATTAATTCGTGAAAGCATAAACTATTTTTTTCCATAATCATAGTCATAATTCATAAATTAGTTCAAGGCTTTAAACTCAAACTATAAATATATAAACAATTTGCATATAAACTTAATGACAAACTACAATTCAAATCCATACTTAAACTCTAAAAACACATAGGGATGTACATATATTCTGAAAAAAAAAAAATACATGATCTGAAAATAGGAAGCCTAGCTCAGATCCTGCCTACACAACTATTGGAGCACTTTAATCTAACATAACTCTAAACTAAGCCTTATTGCAAAATAAAACTCACCACTAGAAAGGCTGCATCTACTAGAACGGTGGCTGGACGGTAATATAATATGTAATTGTAAAGATGAAGGGAAAGGGTGAGTAATCGGACTTAGTGAGTGAATTTTCACCCACCACCCACGTGAGGCATCCAAAGGTTATACATAAACATAATATACATGTAGCAAGCATAAAACCATTTTGATATTTACATGCATAGTTAGGTTAGAAAACTTTTCTAAATTCATGGTGCTATAATTACTAGAGAAATAGTGATCTCTAAACATGATAAATATACACAGTAATTCTCTTGTCTCTAAACTCTAAAAGGGCACCTAGTGAGGTTCTATAAGGCGGACACCAAACTAGGTTCCATTATCTAAATACTCTAAAGGGGCAAGATTGTCCTGTGGTGGACAACTTGGTACCAAGGGTAACAATCTTATAGCTGTTAACTCATTATCTGTTTATCTATAGTTACCATCTAAAACGAATTTGGTAAGAAACTGATAAAACTGAAAACTCTGAAAATTTTGAATTAATATAATTGTAACAATTCGACTTTAGTATAACTATGACTATGAAATCATGTCCAAGGGATCACCAATTCATAGACATTGTGATTTCAAAAGCCCATAGACTATGTATCTGACTGTTGCTATGAATCATACTAAGTTCCATACTTTCAATATCATAAAACTGAAATGCTAAAATCATATTTCAAGCTCACATACTTTCATAAGTTAATAATCTTAAATCATTATAACATATCTATTCTTGATGATAAATCATATTCTGCTCAACATTTTTCTAATATAACTTAACCTGTTATTCTAAAAGCATACTTTAGACAACTTTAGTAAACTTTAGTAAACTTGGAAATGTGGTAATATCATAAATCCATAAAAATGCATTTGACAACTTTAGTAAACTTGGTAAATTACATGTTGTAACGCCCCGATTTTCTGTTAGAGTGAAAATGACCAAATTGCCCCTAAGGTCATTTTCGGCCCGGAATTTGAGGAAAGCCAGTCTGGCAGTACTCGAAGGGCAAACTCAGTGTTGGAAGAGGATTAGTTGGCTTGTGTACCTTTCCGGGATTGAAAATCTTGTTTTTCGAGTTTTTGGGTCAAAATGACCAAAACACCCCTGCAGTGTTTTACCCGTTTGCAAGTGCCGGATGAACCCGAAACTTCTCTAGATGGTTTTAAAAGGCATTTTTATGTAGTCTGTGACTTTAGTTTTGGTCCTGAAGGTCCCGGGCGAAATTAGTGCAAAATTACAATTTTGCCCCTAGTTTCGTGTTTTTACGCTTAATCGCGTGATTAAGCAAACCTAAGTAATATTAGGCTCTAATCGAAGGTTAATTAATTTCCATAATTAATCTTGAGTCAAAATAATTTATTAAAGTTGATTAGAACCTAAAAGTGCTTAAGTACAACTTGAAATCCTATTTTAAATTCAAGATTTCTAGTCATGGAATCTTGAATAGTGTTTTCTCTTTCCAATTCCTCAAATCATGGAAATTTGTCTACCTTGTTTACTCATAAATGAATTTTGAAAATCTCTAAATGTGTATGAACACTCCTTAACCTTGTCATAAAACTCTTAAACCTCATTCTTAGTCACCTAAACTTAAGTTTAATTATTCCTAACATTGTACCTAAGCTAATACATACTTAAACCTATCATTAGCACACAATTAGATGATCAAATTTCTCTCCCTTTCTGCTGCCTCTGGTTTGGCCGAAGCCACTCCTCCTCCATATGCATCACATGCTCAAATTTTTGACACTCCAAAGCCATACCTCAAGTCATACTTACCATTCAATCAAGCTTGATTTTCCAAGTGAATAATTAAAAGAATTAAGCTATTTTCCTCATTTATTTGTGGCTCAAAAACTTCCAGCCATGCTTAGCTTCTAGAAGACTAATTTCATTCAAAATTAAAAGAAAAACTCAATCAAATCACCTTACTTGAAGCCATACTTTCTATCATAACCTCCATACCTCAAACCATGCTTGTATGACACCTTGTAAGAGATATTTTTCTCTTATTTTCCCTCCAATTGCTACGGCCAGCCTTCCTCCTCAATGAGACTTCATTTGTTTTCATTTTCTATAAATACCTTGCCTAGAAACACATGGAAACACTTTAGCTCATTTGTAAACTTTTAGATTTCCTAGCTTTCTCAAAGTTCTCTCTTTTTCTCTCTAAGTTCCAAGAGAATTCTCTCTTGTTCTTCATCTTCATCTTATCATCATCTCATAACCTTTAAACACCACCCCATAGCCTTGAACCATCATCAAACCTCTCAAACACCTCACCTTAAACACAACCTCACTTGAAACACATCTCCAACATTTTTATTCCCCCTTGGCTGAAGCTATCTTGCCATCTTGGAGGAGTTTTTCATCTTGTTTTCCTTTTCAATGTTCAAGCTTTTTATCTCCACTCTAGGTAGGAGTGTTTTTCTAAATTTGTTTCTCTTGAAAATGAGTTTTCCTAGCTTTCTCTTGGACTTTCTTTTTGAAACTTTCTTTGCTTTCCTTTTCTTGTTTTCGGCCATGAGGCTTTGATGGGTATATGATAGCTCAATGATGAGAGCTCCTAGATGATGACTATGTATTCATCTCAAAGCAACCCCTAGAGCTTGAGCTTTTACTTTCTTTAAGTCTCATCTTTATTTTATAACTCAAAATGATTTTGGGCTTAAGAACACCTTTACTTGTTTTGCTATTTGGTTTCGGTTTCCTCATTTCCTTTCCTTTAATATTTTGGTTTTGGTTTCCTTTTCTTTGAGATTTTATGTTCTTTTTAAAAAAGTTTGTTTCTTTTAAGCTTGATGATGATGTTCAAGAACCTCATAGTTCCTTTGAGAACTTGGTTCAAGAACTCTAAAGCCCTCTTTGTGATGAGATAAGTGTTGGGTTGTATCTCTAAAGTCTTGTAAGAGCTCTAGATGAGATTAAAATGAATATTGCATCCATGTTTATGTTTATGCCTTGAACATCATATTTACTTTCCTTGCTATCACTAAGTATCAAGATAATAAATGAACTTGCATTATCATGTTTATGTTTCAAGCTTTGCATTATCATGTTTATATTTCAAGTCCTCACTTAATATACCAAAGATAATAATAAGTTGCATCTCATGTTTATTTTATGCTCTCACTTTACTTTCTAATGAAAGCTAGAACTAGTGCATGAGCATGTTTATTTTTATGTCATCACTTAAGAGAACCTAGAGCTCAAAGACTTGCCCATTGTTGTCTCAAGCAAAGGCTTGAAAACTATATGTTATTTGGCTCCTTGATTTCGGCCCTAAGGGGTTATACTTGTTACAAGTATTAAAATCTATGTTTCATAATTTTTCTAAGCTTATATGAGTACAAGAAATGTCTAGAACAAAGTTTTATGAATTTAGGACCTCTTAAGATGAATTTGATTTAGCTACTGCCCTTACAAACATTGTAATGATTTTTTTGATGTTATAAATGTTGATAAATGAGTTTTGAAAGTTTGAGAAAGGTTCCAAGAGAAACTAGTATTTTATGTGCTTTGGAAATTATGTTTTTCTGCCTTTATATGGAGACTTGGTTTCGGTTCTGCCTTGCTTTGTTTTGGTCACTGTATATGCTGTTTTGATAATGATAATATGATTATGTTTGAGTATAATTGGTGCTAAAATTCATATGTGAAAGATTAGAGAAGTTAGTAACTAGAAAAGAATTAATTTGAGAGTTTTAGATCCCTTAATGTTTGATTTTTCTGGATTCTTTCCAGCAAGGTTTAGAAATGGTAATCACGGATTTAAATTAGTTTAAATGTGTAGGAATGACTCATAATTGGTTTAGGACTTGATCGTGATGCCGTAGGAGCAAATCGGACTTAGAAAGGATCATTGTTGTGACTCCTAGGTACCCGTAAAATTAGGATTTTAGATTCTGCATCTTTGAGGTTTAGAGATGTTCTTGACTATAGTGTGAAGTGAGGAATACTTAGATATGAACCTATAGGTACCTGAGAGTTTAAGTTTTGATGATTTATAACTTAGACTGTGAGTTAAGGACCTTAAGGGTCAATGCATAAGACATTAAGAAGTTGTTAATTCTATGATGTTTATATGATGTAATAACATGTTGAGATGTTTATGATGCATGAGGAAATGATTGTTTAAGATATGAGGTTTATCATGGCATGAGGTTTAATTGAGGAATATGTTGTGTGATTAGCTTGTATAAGTTTTGGTTTGAAAGAAATTCGGTTTAACAGCTGTTATGCTGCCGAATTTCCATCAAACCTAAAAGGGTTGAAGAAATGTTTTAAAGTACCATATGAATTGAAAACCCTGGGTGACACCGGTTCGGCCGAGCACCACCAGGAGATTTTTATGTGAAAAAGCACTGAGACTCGCTTTCCTAGGTGTCACCGGTTCAGTCGAGCACCCCAGGGGAGACAAATCCGTGAGGGTATGAGTAGATGCAGCCTACCAAAGTGGACAAATTGCTGTGGCTTAATGCCCGCAAAGCGTTTCAAAGAGGGTATATCCTAAGAGAGGTGATCCCTGCCCCCTACTCGTACTTGCGTAGTCAGGATTATTTTATTATGTTTCCCTTATTCAGATAATAAGCAAGAGCTAGTGACGACTAACTTAGGTATGAGCTCATAACCTAGTTATTTTAGGGTGGCCTTATTATGCTAAAGTACCATGATTGATGTCACGAAGTTGAGGAATGATCCACTTGAAAGTTATATGCCCTTTATGCCACTTGTGTGCTTACTTGAAGTTGTGATTCATTAAGTTATGTGATTGAGACATTGCCATGCATTCATGTTTTAATATGTTGCATTCATGACATCTAGATGCATGCTAAAAGGAATGAAACTTGGATAATTGGTTTTATAAACCCTAATAATGAACCTTTTATGTATGCACACCTTTTATAATTAAACCCAAGGTTCCTAAGGATGTGAACGATGTAACCCTAGGATAGGAGACTCCTACTGAGATTCTTTAGTAAGAATTCTCACTCCTTTCTCTTCTTTCTCTCTCTTCTGTCACATCTTCAGAAAGCGATGACGACGTTCGTGGTCTTCATTGACACGCCCATTTGGGAGGTGCACTACGACTCGGAGCATCGTTCCTACCACTTTGAGGGTCGCTGTGCCGTTCGTGTTGTTGTGTACATGGGTCGACCTTTTGCTTATCCAGTGTCCAGCTACCAGTTCACTCCTATCGCTCCTTTTGGTGGCGACGACTTAATCTTCGAGCTCACCCGCCCTCGTGACGAGCAGTTACGTCGTGCTTGCTCGTCCACCTCATCTGTTCGTGACTACCTAGAATATGTTCCTCGCTCGAGGAGGTCGGAGACCTATCTGTCCGAGGACTCACCGATGCACATCTATTCGGAGAGTTCTGCTCCCTTTCCCTCGTTTAGGAGGGAGGGCAGTGAGGATACCGTGATGCAGCTGCGCCTGGCGCGGAGAGCAGAGATACGCCCTCACCAAGGAGCTCATGTATAGCCGAATCGCGTTCGTGTTCCACTTCATTGGCCTACCTAGGAGGAGATTGAGCGTTTCCCTGGTTACTTACCTCCGTCACTCGAGGACCCCCATCATCACTAGACCTCATCGGAGAGCTAGTCAAGTGCCCGAGCAGTCACGAGGATCTCCCCTTCGGCGGTATCTTTTGGGAAGGGGTTTTAGCTTAGTGCACATGGCTTGGTAGGAGGGTAGTGTAGTTGGTTTTTATTTTGCCATCGCACCATGTACTTTACTGCTTTCTTGTTTCTGTTGTATTTTCATTTCTTGTGTATTACAAGCTCCGCCCATTTCTATAAGGGCATGACTACTATGTATCGTAACTATGTTATTAATGAAATGTTTCCTTTGTTGATATGATCATTGTTCTATTGTTACTTGCTTTAGTTCTTGTGTTTTCTTATGAATGATATTTAATGTCGCTCGTTAGATAAGAACATGGCTCTCACTTTGATTTATATTTTCAAAAAAAAATTTACCCGTAATTTTCGCTAAGTATTTTAATAAAATGATGAGACTAAGGTAATAACCTAATGATTAACCTAATGTGTTCTAGAAAGTTAGGTTAAGAATTAGGGTGTTACACATGTTTTCCAATAAATCCTTTCATGAGCATATAAAACATTTTCATTGCATACAACATATCAATCATGGTCTCATGGTTTTCTAAAACATATTTTTCATGCTATAATAAAAATTTGTACTTTTTACTTGCTTGGCTTAACTTGTAAAATCACATTCTATACATATCTTTATCTCCAAACTCATGTTTCACAATCATAATGCTACAAACATAATTATCATGATGAAAATAAGGTCAAGAGTTCAAACCTAATCATCTTGAAGGGTCAGGTGAGAAGTATCACCACAAACCTGACCTTGGGAGCTAGGAATGACAGTAACAACTGCCATGTAACCACAAACAACTCATGAGCATACCATAATCACACTAGGGCAACTCTAAAGGCATTGGGCAATACCCAAACATAACAATAACTAAGAACATAAGCATTCTAAGTAACTCATAAACTTGAAGGAAAGGAGAGAAAAATCAACATAAACCATGAACAATCCTTACCTTGAAGCTTGGAGGAGGTAAGATTGAGAGATAATGAGAGTGAGGAGGTAAGAGAAGTAGTTGAAAGGTTAAGGTTTAGATTTTGGGTGTAAAACACATATGGGGAGGGCTTATGTAAGGAAAGGGGGAGTTTTAGTGAAACTACATTGTTTTGCACGTCTGTCAACGTCAAGGGTCCTCGTTGTAGTGAACTTACCTAACCTCCTACTCACTGTAGTAAGAAAAGTACGTAGTAGCAAACCTATCTGACTATCCCACTCACTGTAGTGAGAAAATATCGATTCAGTGAACATGTCTACACAGAAAAATGTATACTTCAACAATCTGGTGATGTTTTGCAGTCTAGAGGTTTCCGGGGTACCCAAATGCTGTGTGTAACACCTCGATTTTTCTTGCTGTGCAAATGACCAAAATGCTCCTGGGTCATCTTTGCACGAGAATAGAGGTCGGCCAATCTAGGCCATCCTCAATAGGATATTTTAACATCAGGATAAGATTATATAAGGATTAGGTAACGATTTGTGCAAAAAATACAATCCCCGATTTTTCTTGTGCATAAATGACCAAAAAGCCCTTAAGGTCATTTTGCCCGGAAATCAATGATGGACGGTCTAGGCTATCCTCAAATGGTTAGTTTAATGTTTGAAGCAGACTAGATGTGTTATGGACGATGATAGAGGTGAAAATTGCAATTCCTGGTTTTTCCCGTGCGTAGTATTACCAAAATATCCCTGAGGTAATTTAACGCGGGATTAGGTGATGACTGAACCCGGCCATCACCCGGGAGTTGGAAATGTTGATTTCAAGGTTAAATTCCCTAATCAATATTATAAAATTACATTAATCAAATAGATAGTAAGAAATTGATTTGAAAGATTAATCCTAATTAATGATTAAAAAAATGAGTAAAACTAATAGAAATTAGACAAGTGTCATGAAAAATAACAAATAATGTTAGAATAATCAAGTGTGTCTAGAAAAATATGCAAAGAATTACAAAAATGCAATTACTTAGTGGAATTTTGAAAATACCCTTACTATGTAAATGAAATTACCAAACTACCCTTGCCTTATTAGTAAATGACAAATATACCCTTATTCTATTAATGGAATTACAAGAATGCCACTATCATTATCCAATTACAACAATGCCACTACTTTAAATAATTACAATAATGCCATTATACCAATCTCTAGGCTTGTCTTGAAACAAGAATGAATCTAAGTCATTGGATTAATGCTAGAAAGAATCAAAAGGTCAAGTTGCAAATCTCTACTATAAAATAATAATTTATCAGTATAAGTTTCTACAAATAATTGATTTAACAATGTAAATAAGATACTGACAAAGTAAATGATCCAAATAATGTAATCATAGATGATGGTGCTAATGGATGAGTAGGTTATAATAATTAACATAGGATCCTAATTATAAGAATAAGATATAATAGCTTTGCCAAGATTTAGTCAAACTAAAAATATCTTATGATATCATTTATTAAATAAATTATGATAAGACAAAACACAACATACATACATATCATACCATGCATGACAAGTTTATTAGTGCATGAAACAAGGCAAGACTCAATGGAACTCCATATTACAATGTATGCATGAAAGAACTTAACACTTGGATCATTTCATGTATGTATGAGTCAAAAAATTAGCATTATCATAATAGGGGATAAATTGATTTAATGAATGAATTAGTGGCATAAAAAGCTCTTGATTCCATTAAAATTGGCTTACACTAGTCATTACTTCCAACATAAAGGTTGTGCTTAGAACTTAGCAATCCAACATAATTATTAAACCACATAAGCATCCAAGAACAACAAATTGAAGCACAAAAACTGCTCCATTATATCCCTTAATTCATGGCCTCAATGGCCTATAAAAGGAGGGAGTGTGTGAGCTCATTTGCAATACATTCACTCTTACTAGTCTTCAAGCCTTAGAAACTCCCTAAGTGTTCTTTCTCTGTTATTCTTTCTCTACCATTTCTTCTTATATTCTCCTTTTCAAAGACTTCTCTTCACCATCTAGACTTCATCAAAAGTTACAATCTTTAACTCTAGTAAGAATATTTTCTTAAGCACTCAAGTTCTAAAGCCAAGATTCAAGGAGGGCTATCCACTCTAAAGCGTAACAACCTAATATTTAACCAAACACGCCTAGGATGTATTAAAGTTAATTATTAGTTATTACTCTTTAGTCTCATCTTTTAACATTACTTTATCAAAATACTTAGCGGAAAATATGGGTAAATTTTTTTTTTGAAACATAAAACAAAACGTGAGTCGTGCGTGCTAACATAAACCAAGTATAGAGTGCTATCAACGTGAATAGGAAACGCAGATCATACTTGCACATATTTAGAACACAACATTTAAGAACATCAAGCACAAATACATTAATTATCATAATAGAGGATGGTTCATAATACACTAGAAATATAACGAGCAAAGTCACACCCACACGTAGTGGGCTGAGCTTTCAATACATAAATAAATAACAGAAGGAAATACACTAAAGCAGTAAATACATGGAACAGCAAAACACTAGGTATCAACATCAACCACCCCTACACTAGCCCTCTGCGTTCTCATATCTAAACTCACCCCTGCAAAAGATACATCATGAAAATGGGGATCCTCGTGTGGTAGCGCTAGCACTTCATTGGGTCCTCCGTCACGATCTACTGGCGACCCTGATCTCCGGTGAAGGGGGAATGTATCCAATGAACTGGGCAAGCTCCTCAGGGGTGTGCAGGCCTAATGGGGGACGAACATGGCCTCCATGTCGTGGACGCATCTTAGGTCGCGAGCTAGCCTCGGCTGGGTCACTGTGCCGCGAGTAGATATGGGTAGGGGAGTCCTTGGATGGATCGGTCTCCGAATGTCTCTATCGAGGAACGTAGTTGGGTAAGTTGCGGACTGCCGAAGCAGAGAGGCGAGCATGTCGAGTCTGCTCGTTGCATGGGCAAGGGCGCTCGAAGATCAGGTCATTGCCATATAGGGAAGTGGGGGTAAACTTGAAGCTAGAAACTGGATAAGCAAAGGGGCATCCCATGTACGCAAAAATGCGAACCGTACAGCAAACCTCAAAGTGATACGATCGACGGTCCCAGTCATAATGCACCTCCCATACTGGGGTATCAATGAAAATCACGAATGACGCCATCAGCCTCTGAAGACGAGATGGAAAGAAAGATAGAGGGAGTGAGAAGGAATCTCAGTAGGGAATCTTCCTATCCTAGTGTCATCATCTTCGTCCTCAGGAACCTTGGGTTTCATTATAAAAAGGTGAACATGCATAAATTCCACTTTATTAAGTTCTAAAATCCATTATCCAAGGTCCATGTCGTTTATCATGATTCTTAATGCTATGAATGCAGGGCAACAATGTAAATATCCATGTCTATGCCATATGCTACATATCGTAGGAAAGACAATTAGTAAGCATGACCTGAGAAAGTATGACTACATGGATATCATAGAGTGACATGAATCTTTTCTCTTCCATTAGTTAAGGTGACTTTGAGTTTCATAAATCTTTCCTCTATGGGGCCATCCTAATGCTCTCTCTTTTGAGAGTTTCTAGGTTATGAGCTCATACCTAACTAGTCGTCACTAGTTTTCGCTTATCCTAAGATAAGTATAAATATATCCCGACTCCCAGAGTGCAGGTTAAGGGGCATAGGAACACCTTTCATAACCTTTAATTCAGGGAATCTAGAGGATCATTTCCACATAGCTTATGTCACCTTAAGTCTTTTAGTGGATCATCCCTTATAACCTTTAATTCGAGGAGTCTAGGGGATCATTTCCATGTGTCTTAACATGATAATTTGAGATACAATTTCAATCCATAAGTATGATCATCGTTCATAACCTATCAATCAACACTTTATGCAAGGGGATTCTCATCATTGTTCTAGATTCACAAATTTGGTGGAAATCCAACAGCATAACGGCTAGAAGTCGGATTTCCCTAAATTTGATACATGCCGCATACTCAACATGCACCTCAATACTCAAACATAATCATAGCATGTGATATATATTCATCTCATTAATCTCATACATTCATCAGAGCATACCACTATCAATTTCATTAAAAGCTAAAAATGCTCCTACCCAGTATGCCGGAATCACGGACCGGACTCAGCTAATGCACATGCTATGCTCATCATCATAAGATATTCATACATACATAAGGTCACAAAGATCATCATCAATCATTTTATGCAAAAGCGTACCCAGTTCATTGAAATCACAATATAGTCCCGCACGGGTTGAAACTTGCGACCTGGTTTGACCTAATTACTGAAATTGCTTCATTCAGCAACTAGGGGATCTACCCCAAAGGTTTTCACTAATATTAAACCTCCAAACATTTTCAAATAAATGCTGGACCATAGGGCAGTGTTTTAAACCAAAGTGTTTCAATTTTCTAGAAATCGCATTTTTTACCCTTTTTAATTTCTGTTTCATTCGAAAAAGCCCAAATTAATTTCTTATCATTACTAATGGACAATTTTTACACATAAAATGAGTTTCAAAACAGAATCTTCTTCATAATGAATCCACTAAGGCAGTAGGTACAAAAATCTCATTTTTAAAAGTCTCAAAACGTGTTTTTCGGTTCTCTCAAGTTTCTAATATGGCTTAAATTGCCAAAAACAATTTTTACCACATTTAATACCAATTTTCACATCTTCTAACTCATCCAAAAATCATCATATAGATTTTTGAAAAACAAAACAATGGCCAAAAACTTGGTTCCAAAATCACTTGAAAGTCATATTTTCCAACATTTCCATGATACTAGATTTTCCTTATTTCTTGATTCAAGACCTAAGAGCCTTCTAACTCAATTTTTATCTCTTTGAATATTCAAAAACCATTCCCAAAACAGGGACCATGATTCAAGTTTTCAAACTAAACCTTTTACCCACAAGAAAACCATTTTTACTTTGCTTGATGTCAAAACTATCAAAGTGTAACCTTTAATAAATTCAAGGAAACAAGGTTTGAGTCATAAAACCAAATAAAACTCAACTCAAACCTCACTATGGTGCAAAGGCCGAAATGCATAGGCATTGAAGGTAGCCTTGATTTAAAATTTCATTTTTTATCCAAGGACAAGTTCATGAGCTCTAAGATCTTTTAGGTGACAACTTGGAAATAAACATGCTATGCATCATATTTTTATCTTCAAGATTTAAAGGTGATAGCTCAAAAGTAAATATGCTATGCAACCCATTTTTTTTTTATCTTTAATGTTTAAGTGACAACATAAAAATAAATATGCTATGCAACTTATTCTTATTCTTGAGATTTAGGTGTTAACATAAAGTAAATATGAATGCAAGCTCATTTTATGTCTTTTCACTTAAAGCTCATGAACCTTACAAGATTAATTTCTTGTTTCTCATAGATCTCAAATATGTGTGAGCTTTAGAGTCCATTTACACCATGGTTCCAAGAACCTTATCTCTTGGACTCACTATCAAGCTAAAAAAACATAAGAACAAAGAGTAGAAAATAAACAAAACATTTTCTTTCTAGGTTTCTCTTTGAAACCAAAAATGAAAAGGAAAAAGATCAAGACTTTATGCTCTAGAGATCTTAAGATTAGTGATATCAAACCACCATCAAAGATACTCATCAACAAGCTATGATCTAAGTTGATAACAACAACAAAAACTAAAGATTTAAGAGGAAACCAAGTGTTGGCAAAAAATAAAATGAAACTAGGGAACCAAACCTTTGTTTTTAGAGGCTTCTAACATGGTGATATCAAGACTACCACTAAGAGCT
The DNA here is from genome assembly GCA_031216105.1 of Dalbergia cultrata. Classification (NCBI taxonomy): domain Eukaryota; kingdom Viridiplantae; phylum Streptophyta; class Magnoliopsida; order Fabales; family Fabaceae; genus Dalbergia; species Dalbergia cultrata. The sequence continues at coordinate 39,946,802 of CM062350.1, forward strand.
CTTATCATCAAACCATGGTTCAAAAACTTTTTCAAACCAAGAGAATAGAAACTCAAGAACCCAATATGTGTAAGAATCACCAAAAACAACTTAACCATCATCAACATATCAACAACAATATAATACCAAAGAGGCAAAAATATTCTTTGCTTCAGCTCATAAGAACTGAAAATAAAAACAAGTAAAACAACTCATCAAACAAAAACCCTACCCAAGAGTAGTCTTGAGCAAGAAGGAAGAAACCTTGGTTCTTGGAGTGAAAATGAGAAAATAGAATCTCCTCTTGGTGGCTATGTGGTTTCGGCCTTGAGAGAAGAAAAAGAGAGGATGAGTTTTCTTGAGAGTTTGAGTTTAGAGGTGGAAAGGTTGTGTGTTTAGGAGGTGGTTTGAGGTGGTGGTGTGGTGTTTCAAGGTGGTTTATGGTGGTTTATGATGGTGGGGAGGAGTTTCTTGGTGGTGGAGAAGAACTTAGAGTCGAAAGAAAACTAGAGAGCTTTTTTGGTCACAAACTCAAACAAAAAAGCAAATGGTAAAAGTGTAGGATTTCTTTACACTTTGCTATACATATCATGTGTTAAAATTTGAAATTATGAGAGTGTAAATAGGGGGAGAAGGCCATGGCATTTTCAGCCATGAGGGAGAGAAAATATCTCTTCCAATGGTCATTCAAAGGCATGGTTTAAAGTATGGCTAGGTATGGTGCAAGGTATGGCTCAAAGCATGGCCTTTTGTGTGCCAAAGAATTCAACATGTGATGAATATGGGGAGGCGGGGAAGAGTGGCCGGTTCATATGCAGCCATGGGGGAGGGGATTTGTTTCATCTAATTGTGGTTTAGAGGTGTGTTTAGGTGTATCTTTGATTAAGCTTTTGATTAGGAGTATGTAAGCAAGTGCTTAGGTAAGGTAATGGATAATTAAGAATGTCAAGACATGATTAAGGAGTGTTCTTGCTTCATTAGTGAAATCAAAACTCATTTTATGAGGTAATTAATCATAAACATAATTCCTTAATTTAAGGAATTGGAAAGAGAAAACACTATTTAAGATTCCATGACATGGAATCTTGACTTCAAGAAAGAGTTTTCGGTTTATCTAAGCAATCTTGGGTTCTAATTCACCTCAATAAATTATTTTGATTCTAGATTAATTATCAAAATTAATTAATCTTCTATTAGAGACTAATATTGCTTAGGTTTCCTTAATTATGTCGTTAGGCCCGAAATACGCTATTTTAGGGGCAAAATAGTAATTTTACACAAATACTGCCTGACACCATCCAGACTTAAACAATTATCATGCATGACATAAAAACGACATTTCAAACTCCCGGGTACTCTTTTCGGCTCAGTCAACACCACACTTCGTGCAAAAACGCCGCAAGGGCATTTTCATCATTTTGTGCCGAAAGTTCTAAAAATGAGATTTTCACCTCTGCTATTATTTCCAAGGTATCTAATCCCCTTCAATCATCAAACTAGCTCCTCGAGGAAGGTCCGGGTCGGCTATCCTCGAATTCCGGGTAAAAATGACTTCAGGGGCATCTTGGTCATTTTCAATCGGGAAAAATCGCGGATCGCGATTTTCGCATGAATTGCTCTCTAAGCCTTATATAGTCTATTTCTAACATTGAAATGACCTCTCGAGGGTGGCCGAGGTCAATCAGCCTTGATCTTTACACAAAAATGACCTTAGGGGTGTTTTGGTCATTTTTGCTAAGTTAGAGAAAATCGGAGCGTTACACAAAGACTCTTGCTCAAGCTTAAGGAAGAAGAGAAGGACCATTTTTAGACCCTACACAAGAGGTAGGGGTTTCTTCTTTATTTGTTCAAGCATTGTTGGTTTCTAACTTTGTCCATGGTTAGAATGCCTCAAGCTTGTATTGTTGACAAGAGTTTTGAATAGTTGATTGTGAAATATATTTTTATGAATCACTAAATGCACTCCTTTATTATAAATGTTTCATGATGTTTTCCTGCTCATATATGGCTTAAAAACATGGTAGATGGTCCTTGTGTTGATGAAGTAACATCAAACATGAGAGTGATAGATGCTGGATTTTTTACTATTTCTGGCAGTAGTTACTTCGAAATATGAAACTCACAGAATATGAAGCTTTTCAAAATAAAACTATACAAACTAGATTTAATAAAGAACACTCTTCAAAAATAACCATCTAGAAAGAAGTGTTCTAGCCCCAAGATATAAATTTTAAAAGTAGAGCCTAAGACTAGAACTCTAAATTTGACCTTACAGTAGTAAAATAGGTGTAACTCACCCTAGAAAAATGAAAATGGACTAATTTCAGCTCTTTTGGGAAGCTAACACATCTAGGAACACACCCATGTATGCAATGCATAAACCTTTGCACCACGTAAATACATAGTGACAAATAAATTTTTAGGATAGTGTACTAAGAAAGTCTGGAAAGGTGTAACTTTACAAAGGTACTGTGGCATAACATAATTGTATTTTTAATGAAATTACCCTAAATGGAAAGCTTTATGAGTTAGGAATCTGAAACTACCTTTAGGAGGTTGAGAAAACAAGTATACAAAAGGTTATAAATTTTCTTATAAAATATGTCAAAATCATAAATAGAAGATTCAAGTCTTGTAAAGAGAAAGTTTTAAGAATTTAAGTTGCAATAATCTTCAAAAGGAAATATATATATTTATATATATATAAGCCTTAAGGGAGCTTAAAAATACATAAAGAACCTCTAATAATATTTTAAAGTGCATTAATGTATTAATGGAATGCTAAGAGTACAAAGAAGACTAAGAGAAAAAGAGATTGGTTAGAATTTGTAAAAATGGAAAGAAAGACATTCATAATGTATAAATACCAAGATATCCATGACCCCTTAGGAACACTAGAGACTCAACTTGATAACTTGGGTTGCTTAATATGAATCAACTATGAGAAATTTATATGAGATCTTATATGAGATTATTTGTTTTACTATGAGATTTACATGATATGTCTACTGTTTTTGTCATGAGGCTTAGCATGAAATGCTTACTATTTGCTATATGGTTGTATAAGAGATATTGCCTATGTTACACATATATCCTAGTGACCATAGCATATGCATTAGCTGAGTCTAGTCCTTAATGTCCGGCATACTGGGTAAGAGCATATTTACTTTCCAATTAGTTGTTGATGATAACATGCTTATATATATATATGCAAAGAATGTGATGCATACTTACGTGATCAATTACATGGTAATTTGTGGCATGTTATGATTATGAATGAATGATTGAGATGCATGATTGTTATGTTCTATTGCATGAAGCAAATTTGGGGAAGCTTTGTTTCCAGTCATTATGTTGTTGGATTTTCACCAAATTTGTGGATTTGGAAAAATTATGAAATTTTTGAGCATGAAATGTTAAATGATAAGTTATGATGATGGCTATGATTATGATCTCATGTTTTCATCTCTAAATGGCATGCTAAGATAAAAGGTGACATAAGAAATATGGAAATTATCCTCTAGACTCCAGGAATTAATTGTTATGGGAGGTGACCCAAAGAGGTGGTCCTTTATACTCCAGGAATTAATAGTTATTAAAGGTGATCCTATGCCCCCTATCCCGCACTCTGGGAGTCAAGAATTTGCTTATCAAGAGGATAAGTGTAGACTAGTGATGACTAGTTTAGGTATGAGCTCATAACCTAAAACTCTCAAAAAGGAAAGAGTATTAGGGTGGCCATTATGAAGGAAAGGTTAAGAAAGTTAAGTCACCTAAGAAAGTAAAGAGGAAAGTTATGCTATGACGGTTTATGCTCTCTATGTCATGTTGATTTATTATGATTCTGGTGATATATTGCATATGGCATTGACATGCATTTCATAATGAGGTATAATGCATTCATGGCATTAAGAATCATGCTAAAAGACATGAACCTCGGCTTAAGAATCATGCTAAAAGACACGAACCTCGGCTAATGGCTTCTAAACTTAATAAATGAACCTTATTTAAGTCCACTATTTTCATAATGAAACCCGAGGTTCTTGGGGGCGTTGATGATGACACGTATGTGGAGATGGAAAACCCTACTAAGATTCTTGTATAAGTTTCTCACTCCCTCTCTTTTTTTCCATCTTCGTCTTCAGACAAGGATGAAGGCGACGTCCGTGGACTTCCTTGAGATGTTGGCATGGGAGTTGCGCTATGGTCCAGATCAGAGTGGTGCAGTGACAGCAAAGATACAGTCATTTCTGTTTGTAGTGCTTAGGAGTTGTTTCATTTCCGTGCATGCTCATAACTTAGTTTCTAGTAGATATGCATCCATGAGCGATTTAGCCACATCATAGTCTTGCTTAGCATTTGAATTATTGTATGCTCAACCTCTATAGTTGGGCTCGGTATATTTTTAATAGTATTATACTTTTGGAATACCTCTATATTATTGTTATTATTATATGACATGATAATTAAAGTCAATGTTATGCTATGATGATGTTTTCAGTTTATGTCATGCTCTGCTGTGATTTGCATGCATGCTATGGATGGTTAAGAATAAATTGATGAGATGTACTATTATCATGTATTATATGATGAACACTTATGCACTATACTTTATACGCGAACAGCTCACAGTTTGATCTTTTAATAAAAAAGAAAATATATTTTCCATAGGCTTATTTTCAAAGTTTCAAATCAAGCTAAGTTCTTAGAAGAAAGAGTAACAACTAACGATTAGCCATTATGCATCCTAGGCATATTGTGTTGAAGGTTAGGGTGTTACACTGTGCCAGGCTTAGACAAGGGAACGTGAACCTGAGGCATCACAAGAACAAGAATGGGGACAAGTTTAGACTTCATGGAGATAGGAAAGGAATCCTATTTGTTGAATTGGGTAGGGATCGGAAATAAGGTCCCTACCCTATGGAGACCTACAAATTCTTCATTTATATAAATTATTTACATACCACACGCACACACACACACACATATGTTAAGAAAACCTGAGCACACCTTCATTTGTTTAATTATCCTTATTGGATTTAAATTATGCTTATTATTAATTTGAAGAAAACCTGAGCACACCTTCATTTTTTTAATTATCCTTATTAGATTTAAATTATGCTTATTATTAATTTGAATTTTGTTGCATTAATAGTATTTGTTATGATGAATATTTATATTTTGAATTTTCAAAGTACTATTAAAATTTTTCTCCTTTTGAATTTTTTTTTAATAAACTCAGTATACCCAGGGGATTGAAACCCATAAACGAAATGGAAAATAACGACCCATAACGAGGATAAGTATGGAACAAGAGACAAAATTCTAAATGGGGATGAAGGACAAGGGACATGTCCCCTCTCTCATGGATAGGCATGGTCATCCATATAAATTGCTCATGATGTATTACAATTATCCACTTATTCTTTTTCATTATTCAACAATTTCAACTTTCAAAACATGAAAAAATTTCATAAAATAGGCTTTCATTGTTAGCTAAAGGCCATCAATTGAGATTTGTTTAATCTTATAAACATGATAATCAAAATAAGATATAAAATTAAATGACACATTTATATTTGAGTAATTTACACTCACCTTTCTTGAGATTTACACTACTAGAAATCCGTTAGATATCAATAGAAATTATCGACAGGTATTTCCAATGGGTTGTTAATTTTTGCATTATTAAACCTTTTCTTCTCAATTTGTATAACAAATCATGGGTAAACCCGTTAGTAATTAATGGCAAAACCGTGCACCATTTTGTGCACACAATTTCTGATGGGTTTGCCAACAATGTTACTAATTGGTACAATAGAAATTTTAAACCTGTCGGTAGCCCTCGGTAATTGTACATGCATCACGTGGCGTGAGAACTATACCGATGGGTGTATCAACGGGCTGATTATTATTTTATCTTTATTTATTTTTTATTTAAATTATCAATGGTTTTCCTAATGAGTTGATTAATATTTAATTTTTATTTATTTTTCTTTAATTACTGACAGGTTTTTGAAAATTCTGTACATTGGCGTGCAACCCTTTGGATTGCCATACCTGTCGGTAAACCCATCAGTAATTACTGGCATGTGAATGGCATTGTTTACTAATTATTTGCTAATGGGTATACCTGTCAATAACCTGTAACACCATAAATTTATTTAGAAATTAATTTAATCTTTACTAGTCATAATTTCAAAATTTTGACAAATGTAGCAATGATGAGGACGATCTAATAGATATGTGAATAGTATTTTATTGGCCCCAGGGGCCAGTTAGTACAGCCGAAACCCTAGATTTAGGACTCGAAGATGCCCGAAATTGAGAAAACATAGAGATAAGGTTAGAAATGGAAATTTTATATCTAGAATTAAGTTTTGGCAATATCTGATTACCTGGGTACAGTGTTTTACTTGTTTTGGTGTGCAATTTCTAATACCAAAAGATGATTTAATCACTACAAATGGATAACATATCCATTTAAATCAAATGAGTGGCTAAGATTCAATCTTGAATAACAAGATCAAATCTTAGCCATCCACATTAGTTTCTTTTATAAAGGAATTAAATCTTACATTAAAATAATGATTTCCAATACCTTATAACATAAGTTTAAGTCACCTAACCATATTAATTTTGCTCTTCATGTTCAACCAGCAAGGAGAAGTGTAGAACCTCAATTTTCTTCTTCACAAAAACCTTCAAAACTTGATTTCCAACCTAAAAATCCTAAGCCTAAACTTGTTAAAACCATAATCTTCCTTCACTAAACTTATTCCACACATCAATACCTATAAATCTAACCGATTAAAATCTCAATTCTCCATCAACTATCACTTTGATCCCTCACTTCGTCATTGCCTAAGGAAGATTTGGTGTTTGATTGGAAGTCCTTAAAGTGAAGAGAAATCAAGTAGAGCATCCTTTGGAGTATAGAGCTCTAAAGCTTTCAAAGTAGGGTTTTTGTGTCTTGTTTTGTATAATTCTATTCTTGTAGATTTTGGGTTGTGTTAAATTTCTAAATTCTCATTCTAATGTGTGGTTACACCTAGATATTGATGTATTTGCATGGATGAGGTAGTTTGGTGTTGTGGAAAAATCATTTTTGCTAAAGAAATGTTGAACCATGCTTGCTGGAATTTCGATTTTGCTGCAGGCAGGGATATATCATGAATTTTTAGATATATTTTGTAGCTATTTTTATGATATAGAAAAAATATATGTTGAATCTAACATCTTAGGCTAGTTCCATGATTTTTCTTGAGCTCTAATTCGAATCCATACTGATTTAAAAAAATCGAGAACTGAACTTGTACCTATGTTGCCTGAACTCTTGAAACTGAAGCTATGAATTTGTCTAATTTTGTTACCATGATAAATGATTGACTTTTCCCTTGAAATTTTTAGAGAGTGGTTTAAACATCTTTAAGTTCAACTCTGATTTTTTGTTTTTTTGACTTGATTCAATCATTTCCTAAGGTTAAAAATTATGAGTTTCTAGTTTTGAGCTGAAATTGAGTGGTCTCTGACCACCGAATTTATAGAATTTTATTAACATAGTTAGAGAATGATTTGTGCTCTGAAATTTTTACAGGACTTTGGGGACACGTCAAGGTGTCATAGAGAATTTTTGTGAACTTGGAATCGGTTCTTTGATATGTAAAATAAATCTTGATATTTCAGTGAAAAATATGTCAATATGTTGTAAACGAACTAAATTCTTGGTTTGGAAATAAAATGAGCATATAGGAACTTACATTGTGCATGTTCTAACATATGGATAAAATAGAGATAAGACTTAAGTTGGGTATACAGGAAAGCACAAAGAGGGACTTCCCTAGAAATATTATGAGTCGATAGAGGTATCGGCTAGGAATAGAACTGTGTGAGATTTGAAAAAAGAAAAAAAATGAAGTCCGAGATCACGTATAAGAATGAGCTCATGTCCTAATAAGCAGTTTATTACCCATTGTAGAGTTGTCCACTGTAGATACTAATAGGAATATATTACCCATTGTGGAGTCATCCACTACATATACCACTTGGTATAGAGTTGAGTCTTCCCTATGTTGGTGAAAAGATAAAAATGTACTAAATGAAGTTCCTTGGCTACGAAAAGAAATGCATGATTATTATTATTTCTGCATGTGATTTTAATTGATAATTCTTGTAAGAATGGAATTGTTAGTTATGTTTTGTTTATATTTGGGGGAATGCCCTATTGAGAATTATATAATATTATCATCCCTACAATCTGTATGTATTTTATATTGTATTCAGATCCCGCAGATGCCGTCGGTAATCTTCTTCCTCGACTCGCCACAGTGGCAGTGGCACTATGACCCAAATTTGGATTTGCTATTGTAATACACTGTGTACACGTGTCAGTACACTAGTTCTGTACGGCCTCAAAGTCCCCTAGGACCCACCCATGTTACCGGGTCCAAGATTTCACTAAGTCTAGAACCTACACCTCCTTGGAGGGCCATATGATAGAGCCACATTCTTGGGACCAACAGTCCCAGTAATTTCTCTCCATAGGAAAATAAATTGAAGAGTGATTTTTAATAAATTTTAGAAAACCTCTAGATGTTTCGTTTTTAGCCCACAAGTTTAGAAAATGATAAGAATTTCCGAATTTGAACTAGAACTCAAAAATTTGATTTTGATTGGTTGGGGTTTTGATTTTTTTTTTATATTTTATTTGAATCCAAATGAAGGGATATTTCCTTATTCACATTCATGTTTTAAAATTAATATAGACATTAACTTAAATTTAATAATATAAATAAGTGAATACTGAGACAACCCGGATGCTTGAAAGACAAAAAGATTGCAGAAACTGGTGAACTGTCACATTATAGCATATACCGATCATAAGTGATCAGCGTGCAGGCATGGGGATGGCCAAATTGCTTTAGCGGTGTCAGTTTGACAAAAATGGACCAAAATGACGCCATTTCATTTAAGTGATACTCCCTACCCTATATATACCCCAAATTGGGTTTCCACTCCCAAATTTCAAACCTTAACAGCCTCCCTCCTTTTTCTACCATCTCTACTCTCATCCTCCATCAAATCATCCTCCCCAATCATCAAGGTATGTTTATGTTGATAGATTTTGTCTCTATTCTTCCTATTCTTTCACATTCTTGGTATGGGTATTTATTTTCTCTCATTGTTGTCAAGTGGGGGTGCTCTCCTAATGTTATTAGAGTTATTTTAAAGTTACCTAGAGGTGTTTAGAGTCTAATCTAGAGTATATGGTTGCTCTATGACAGTTGTTGTTGCCATTTCAAGTTCTCAAGGTCAAGTTGGTGGTGCCCATTTACTCCCAGCTCTAAACAGTGAATGGGTTCAATCCTATGACCTTTTATTTTTTGTCATTAAAGTTATTTTCCTTATATTTTGGCATAATGGATAATGTTAGAGCATATTTCAAACAGATTATAGATAGATATTAATTATATTAAGTTTATGAAATCATGATTTTAAGATATCATGAAATATATGATTTGAGGCTATTTTAGAAAGGATTAGAGATCGGTAATAATTTTTTTTTAGTTGATGACATTGTGGTTTTCAAAGAGCATGAAACTATATTTTTAGAAACTCATTGGACCATTGTTGCTAAAAGTTATTATCTTTATAAGTAGCCAAAGCAAACTTATGGTTATATATTTTAGAGATGTTATGACTTCTATTATGATTTTAAGAGTAGGATAATTATATGATAGAGTGTAAATCAGAGGAGATCCTAACATAGAGTATTTAGAGAAAATAAATATACAAAGTAAGCATGATTTAGTTTGTGAATACACTTGTTACTCGGCTTCAGAGTTATTATGTTTATGATTTCGAATCCCAACGTTTGGAGCTATGATTTTAGATTTATCATGTATTTAAAGATTTATGTTAGCTTGAGATTTAAATCGAGAACTTCAATTTTATGGTACCCAGAGGTACGAAATTCAATATGAGTCATAGCAACTGCCAGATATATATTATGTGGGCTTGAAATTGGGATGCCTACAAGTGGTTATCCCTTGGGCTCGATTTTCATAGCCACAGTTATGCTAAAGTCATATTGTTAGAGTTATATGAATTCAGAACTCTCAAAGTACTAAGAATTTAGGGGCTCTTGTTCGCCAGGGACTGAGCACCCACCCTTTAGTTATGAAATTTTCTATATTGTTGATTTTATTTATTTTTGTTGAGTTATGTATGATGAGATTTACTAATGGCCATGGAGGCAATAGTATTAAATAGAGGCAATAGCATTAGACAGCCATGAAGGCTAACCCTTTATTAATAGCCATGGAGGCAGAGCTTCTAGTGAACACAACAAATTGGGACCTAGTGAGGTGCCCATAGAGAATAGAGATATTCACAAACAGTTATTTTATTCTTAGGAATGTCTAGCAAGTTCAAAGTATTATTGAGTGTGATTCAGATGAGTTTAGAGCTTTGTTTTATATGTTTACATATGGGATTACTAGAAACAGTTTTAGAATTTGTTTTATTATTGTTATTGTTATTGATTATTAATAATATTATGATTTTTATACATCTTGGTTGTTGTCCGATGAAAGGGGTTACAGGTGAGAATTTGCTCACTGAGTTCATTGACTTACCCCTCTCCCTTCCTCTCATAGTTGCATGTTTAGAGATGATTCAGATTCCTGTCCATAGATACAGTTATTTCTAGTGGTGAGTCTTACTTTGTAGTAAGGCCTAGAGTAGGACTATGTTAGAGTAGAGTGCTCTAGTAAATGTGCAGGTAGAATCCAACCATGCATTTATTTTTGGACTATGTATTTAATTTCAGAGATTGAAATATTTATGTATATGTTCTCAAAGTTCAAGTATGTAAATTGAAACGTAAATTATAGATAAAGATTTATGTGATGAACTAGAGATGTATTTGTAATTTAGTTTTCAGAGATTAAAATAATTGAATACTTTCAGTTTATGAAATTAAGCATTATGTTTTCATTAGAGAAAAATGCTAGAGATTTCAAATAGATCGCAATTTAATTATTATATTTATTGATAAATTAAGCATTTAGAGAGACATGTCACCTAGTAGGTTTACGTGGGGATGGGATTCCTTACGTGCCGATCACATTTCCAAGTCAAGTCATGATAACTACATGTTGTTCATTTAGCACCTCAGTTTTTACAACTGAGTTTGATCCAAGTTTCTCTTACAATGGTGTGCCCCTTCACATGACACATCTTGCTATGTTTGTAACCCCACCTACACCACCCGTACCACCTCCCAAAGATGACCCCTCCTCATCATCATCCTCGAACTCTAATCCACTTGCTAGTCCTGATGCCCCTATTGGGGGCAATGTCATTCCACCAATAGTGAACGGTTTTCTCTTGGAGAGCATGAGACATTTAGGGACTCATGATGTATGCATAGTTGTAGTTTATTGTTAGGAACCCACCAGCCTGTAGACTGATCTTGTTAGATGTTTTTAAGGTCCATTTATGTGTATATGCGATTTTATTGGGCTCTAATATTTAAGCAGGTTAGACTAGACACTGGAGATGTTTTCTTTTGTACTGAGTTCCTGAATAGTTCAGTAGTTGTCGAGTTTCTCTTCTAGTATGCTGTATATATTACTAACTTGTGTATGATGTATATATATTTATATATGTGTGTGTGTGTGTGTGTGTGAGTTGTTGCAACACATGAGCTCAATTCATTATATCTTCATTTATCTCGACTAGTACAAAGTATAAAAGAAATTAATACTTTTCTAATTATTGTATAAACACTCGAGTAATATATGGTAGTTAGGAAGGTGTTACATACCCGTCCGTAACACTCATACATTTTAAACTGGAACGCCTTCTTCTTCCTCATTCCAATTTCATCTCTCTCTTTACTCTCTTTTTCTATCTTAGCCTCCGCCACCAGCTTCTTCTTTCACTACTAGAAACTCGTGGAACATAGACAGATTTTACAGTTATATTTTTTCCTGTCTATATTACAGATGGATTTACAGAAGGAAAAATGAAAAATTGGGAAAAAAATTTTTTTTTTGTAAAAAGTAACAAATCTGTCCCTAAATCCCTTTATAAATGTTGGTGCAAACACCTGCCACATGGTGCATAACACATACAAATGGCAATTACAAATGGAAAATTAGGAAAAAAATTTCTTTATTCTTAAAAATACAGATGGATATTTAAAAATGATTACATACTAGTAAATTCATTTGTAATTTGAAATTAAAAGTGTGTATATCACGGACGAATTACAAATGGTAAAATCAGTCAGTAAACTTGTCAGTAAAAGATATTGAAAAATAATTCTTTATTGTAAAACGTCGTGGTTCAAATTGGAAAAACCATTGGTAATATTATTTATTTGACGACCAAAGTAATGCCTTTAATATAATTATACCGACTGGGTACTCATTTTTATACCTGTTGATACACCCATCGAAAATTATGGTGTAATTACCTATCAGTAATATTTCATCAACGTCCAAAAAGTTGATGGCTCATACCCATCAATAAAATACACCCCCGTTAGAAAACTTATTGGCAATACCGTTGGTATACTGAGCATTTCTTGTAGTGTTAGTGTAAATATAGTCGACACCCCTCTATTTTGCAAAATTATCATTAACCTCTCTCGATATTAACTAAAATTACACTGGCATTCCTGATAAATATTAATTCATTAATTTAAGTATAGAAAAAGATAACACGTGACATATACTTGATTATTAATGACAAAATTTTAATATTTTGACAATATTTGACATGTATATTAACTAAAATACCTCTTTTTTTATTATAAGTTATAGTTATAAGTTCTATTTTCATGTGATAAAAAAGTATTTTATTCAATTAATTTGTTAAGTATTGTCAAAATATTATAATTTTATCAATAATAATTACGTATGTCTTATGTAATCTTTTTATCACTTATATTAACAAACCAATATTTATATGGAAGGTCAGTGTAATTTTAGTAAACCTTAGAGGAGGTCAATGATGGTTTTGCTAAATAAAGGGGTGTTGAGTGTAATTATACTAAAACTCAAAGGGGGTTAGTATAATTTTCTCTTTATATTTTTCTCATTTATTTAATTATTTAACTATTAACTTATTTCCAAAATAAATTTATACATTACTTGAAATCTGTGAGATACTGATGGATAATACTGACGAGTACGAACCCGTCGGTAACTACTTATGGTATCTTCAATGGATTATTGACTTTTTGCATTATTAACCATTTGATTATTAATTTGCATGGCAGACCATCGGTAAACCAATTAATAAATAATGGCCCCACTAAGTGCATATGGCTTGTACAATTTCCGATGGGTTTAGTAACGAGTTTATCAATTGGTGAAATAGTATTTATAAGACCGTTGGTATCCCATCGATAAAGTGAACGTGGCCAAAGTGACATGAGATATTTACCGATAGATTTACTGATGGGTGGTTAATGTTTTAATTTTATTTATCTTTGCATTTAAATTTTTTATAGGTGCATCGATAGGTTATTTATATTTTAATTTTATTTATAATTGCTTGTAAATTACTGCTGATTTTATCAATGGGTTATTAATATTTTTTAATTTATCTTTATCTTTAATTACCGATCAGTATACCGATAGGTCTTTTTAAATTTTTCTTTTAAATTTACTAATAGGCTTTTGAAAATTTTGCATGTTGTCGCTCAACTCTTGGTATTCCCACAAACCCGCTGGTAATTACTGAAATGTGAAATGCACTATTTCATTTAAAGTTACAGACGGGTATACCCATTGGCAACCCATCAATAACCCGCATATATGTTTCTCCCTCGCGATTCTTCTTCCCTTTTTCTCACAAAACTCTCTCTCTCCCTTCACGCTGCCACCGTTCTGTCATTTTTCACCCCTATCAGAGCTCTGTTTGCGAAATGAAGACCACATTGTGATCCTAATACATTGGCGAGCATTTTAATCAGTTTATTTTTTTATTTGACTTGGTTTTTCCATTCATTTGTGGGTCCCTAGATTGTTGGTTCTTTATGCATTGCAAAGTAATTATGGTTATTATTTTATTAATATAGGTGGTGTGTGGACCCTTAGCACTAACTTATTGACAATCATGGTGGACACTGAGAGTAGTTTTTTTATATCTTTTTTCCTTATTTTATTTTGTAATTTGTATATGTAAACGTTTACAAATATGTGAAATTAAATATTTGTTCATGTTGCATTTTCAGGATGGATTTCGTGGCCCATAGGTAGCTTTTGGATTCTTTGTTGTTTCATTGCATTAGAGGTTAGTAACGAAATCCTTGGAATTTGTATGGTTTAATATGTATGAAGGATAGGAACTTATGTTTTCTAGGATAGATTCATAGGAAATGGGGATCACATGACTGGGAGGAATGGTGTAAAGGTCCTTCCCTGACTTGTTTGAATTGTTTGCTGTAGGATTCTTTGTGTTTACGGAGATTGCAAGATGCATGTTGTAGAGTTATAAGAGGATGTGCAATAGAATGATTTTTAGGATTATGTGAATTATATATGATTATTAAGATGTAAATGTTTAACTATGTTTATTCTATTGTTGATCTTTAATAATATCTATTATTGTTGAATTGACTAAAATATCATATGACGGAAGCTCCTAATTTAAAGGAAGATATTGTTGAAATTTTGTGAAACTTTTGTTAGAGAAATAATATTATATAATATTAAAAGTAATTGTATTAAAAAACTTTAAAACACAATTGATGGGTTTATAAGTAATAATTTCACATCTTTAAAACATTAGGAGTTCTATAAATTTAACAATGCACTGAAATTTCTTATGACGGAAGCTCTTTATTTAAAGGGATATGCTGTCAAAATTTTGTGAGACTTTTGTTAGGGAAATAATATTAAAAGTAATTGTATTAAAAAATAAAAAAAGCAATTGGTAAGTTTAAAAGTAATAATTTGACGTCTTTAAAACATTAATTACATTTGGTCTCTAAATTCCAGATGGTTGAAGAAATTTACAAAGCATTCTTATTTGAGACCTGAATATTTGTTATTTTTTAAATATAAAGGAGGTTCATATTTTAAAGTCGGAGCTTATAATCATAGTGTATAATCAAGAGGTTCCTGTTTAGAGAACTCGAATTATACACTCTGACTTTAAAATAGGAACTTCCTTTATATTTAAAAAATAACAAATGTTCATGTCTCAAACAATAATGCTTTATAAAATTCGTCCAACCATATAAAATTTGAAGACCAAACGTAATTAACTTTTTTGTGGACTGTTTAATTGTTTTAGTATAGTTGGTAGAGGCTCGAAAGGTCAGTTTACCCACCACCCCCTTTGCCAACAAATTGAATGTGTTTTGAAAGTAATAATTTGACATGATTAAAATTTTATATGTCTATGGTTGCACTGAAATTTGTGAGGACTAAAGCTCCTAATTTAAATGAAGATGCAGTTGAAATTTTGCCAGAATTTTTGTTAAGGAATTAAGATTAAAAGTAGTTGTACTGAAATATTAAATAGCAATTGAATTTGTATTTGAAGTAATAATTTGACATCTTTAAAAAAATTATAGGGTCTAGGATTACTTACATATGCAATGTTACCTTCAAACTAATCATGGATATATGATAGATTGCATCCTAATAGAAGGGGATTAAATCGGAATTTTATGGTGTTGAAGAATTTATGAGGGTAGCATATCAAACACAACAATTCATTAATAGGACAAAATTTTGGTGTCCATGTAATAAGTGCAAATGTAGGAAGTATTTAGATGATGGTACAATAAAGGTTCATTTGTACAAGTGGGGATTCATACCTGACTATTGGGTTTGGACTAAGCATGGGGTGGAAGTTAATGCATGGAATCAAGTGGGTATGTTTCATACTAGAAGTAGTTTTGGTGGGATCCATGTAGCTCAACATGACGTGGATAATCTGGTTAGACATCAAGAGATGGTTTTTGATATTGTTGGTCTTGAATTTGCAGCTCATTATTCATAGCCTTCAATTGAGGAGCCCAACCAAGATGGCGCTTGTAACATCCCATGCTGGTTTATGAATTGACGACCATCCCCACAAACCAACATAGGTTTTTTCAGCATGTTTTGTCCTCACTCACATGCTTCTTAGGAAAACTTCCCAGGAGGTCACCCATCCCAAAATTTCTCTAAGTCAAGCATGCTTAATCGTGGAGTTCTTTAGTGATGAGCTATCAAAAAGAAGATGTATCTTGTTGGTATAGGTAGCACAAATCAATTCATATAAGTCATCCTCAATTGTATAGTCTCATGCCTATATAATCTTAAAATCCCTCTCATTCGGGTGTGTAATAGGTTCATTCATATACCCCTATACTTAGAAGGTCTTATGAGGAGCCGCTACTTATTCATGTCTTCTTTGCACCAGTGATCACTCCCCGCCCTCATCACCGGGCATTGCATGCCTACCAGCTTTTGCTTGGTTCATCCCCGAACCACACTGTACTAGGAAATGTGCTGCTTTGATACCATTTGTATCATCCCATGCTGCTTTATGGATTGATAATTGTCCCCACAAACCAACATGGGTTTTTTCAATATGTTTTGTCCTCACTCACATGCTTCCTACAAAAACTTCTTAGAAGGTCACCCATCCCAAAATTTCTCTAAGTCAAGCATACTTAACTATAGAGTTCTTTAGTGATGGGCTACCGAAAAGAAGATGTATCTTGTTGGTATATGTAGTACAAATCAATTCATATAAGGCATCCTCAATTGTATAGTGTCATACCTATATAGTCTTAGGATCCTTCTCATCTGGTGTGTAATCAATTCATTCATGTACCTCTTTGCTTAGAAAGCCTTGTGAGGAGCCGCTCCTTATCTGTGCTTTCTTTGCATCGGTGATCGATCCTCGCCCTTGTCCCCGTGTGTTACATCGCTAGGTTTTATAGTCTCCTAAAGGCTGCCAATCAACCTTTATGGGAGGATTATGTGCATTGAAGGGAACCAAAGTCAAAGTTCCTTTGATTAGTAGGCTGCACTGATAAATGAGCTAAGTCTGAATCTCGATGCAACTCCAAAAGATTTTTATCAAGCTAAAAAATTTGTTTCTAAACTTGGGTTGAAGGAAATAAAGATTAACTGCTACTTGAAAGGTTGATTATTTTATTATAAAGATGATATTGTATTGAATAAGTGTAAATTTTGTCAAGAGCCTAGGTTTAAACCTAAGTAACATGAAAGTGGGAGGTATAAGGATTTCCCAAAAAAAAAAATTCACTTTTGCCCTTACTCCCTTGGCTTAAAAGCCTCTATGCATCAATGAGCTCAACTTCTCATTTGAGGTGCGATAGTGAAAATCATAGGGTGATGGATTGATGATGCATCCATCGCATGGTGAGGCATGGAAATATTTCGATCAACAATATTCTAAGTTTGCCTTTGACCCTCAAAATGTTAGATTGGGACTCTGTTTTGATGGATTTACTTCAAATAACCAATTTACCAAACTCTATTCCTGTTGGTCCATAGTTATTACCCCCAACAATCTTTTTCCTCAAATTTGCATAAAAGATCCTTACATGTTCTTAACATCTATAATCCTTGGCCCTGATAATCCAAAAGCTAAGATTAATATGTATCTTTAACCCGTAATTGATGATTGAATGAATTGTAGTGCCAGGGTGTTCCTACTTATGACATTTGAACAAAGTAGAATTTCATGATGAGGGCTGCATTAATGTGGACCATCAATGACTTTCCAGTTTATGGAATGCTATCTGTCTGGATGACTCAAGACAAATTAGCATGGAGGATACTAAGGCATTCATGTTGAAACATGAAGGAAAAAATTCTTAGTTTGATTGTCACATGAGATTCTTAGATGTTATCATCCATATAGGTGAAGCGGATATGGTTTTAAATGTAATTTTATTTAGCATGATAAGCCTCAAGTTAGATTAAGTGGCCACCAATTATAGGATTGAGTTAAAGATTTCCCAAAAATACTAGAAATAAGAAAGGTCGTGCGAATGCCAACCTATGGGATATACCATAATTGGACCAAACAAAGTATTTTCTAGGAGTTGCCATATTGGAAGGATAATTTAGTATGTCATTATTTAGATGTCATGCATATTAAGAAAATGTGTTTGACATCATTATGAATACTGTAATGGATACAAATCAAACTAAAGCCAATGATAAGGCAATCTGGCTGAGTATTGCACACAGCTTGATTTGCATTTACAAGAATTAAGAGATGGTCGTTTCTATAAATCAAAGACCAAATATGCTTTAAATTTCACTCAGAAACATGCTGTTTGTATGTGGTTGAAGGAGTTGAGAATACCCAATGGTTATTCTTCTAACTTAATTAGGTGCATCAATGTTGCACAGGGTAAGCTTGCTAGCCTAAAAACCCACGATTGTCATGTCTTCATGGAGTGTTTGCTTCCAATTGCATTTAGAGAGCTACCTAATGTTGTCTGGAAGCCCCTAATCAAGCTAAATCAGTATTTCAGGGATTTATGCTCTTTAACTCTTAGCATTCATGATCTGCTTGTCATGGAAAAATATTCCCATAATTCTGTACAAATTAGAGAGAATTTTCCTCCCAGGTTCTTTAACTTAATGGAACATTTGGCCACACATTTCGCATATGAAGAACAAGTGTATGAACTTGTTTAATATAAGTGGATGTATCCATTTGAAAGGAAAATAGAAGCACTTAAAAGAACCATGAATAATAAGTCTCAAGTGGAAAGATCAATATGTCAAACATATCTAGCAAAAGAGACTTCAAATTTTTGCTCATTTTACTTTTAGTCACATGTTCAATCTAGGAGAACTTGAGTTAATTGTAATGACAATGGACGGGAGTGTTCTATTCCACCAACACTGTCCATATTCAATCAACCTGGTCAAGTTGCTGGAAAGAGCGAGCCTCGATGGCTAACTTCTAAAGAGTAGAATTCTGTACACTTATACATTTTGATAAATTATGATAAGGTGCAACAATTCAGATTGTAAGTCAATAACCCTTTTTTAATAAGTGAAAGTTTAATGTTATGCATCCTTCAAATAATCTAAAATATACTTTCAAAAATAGATACTTTGAGCAGTTGCATGGTCAAGATTCTCTTCAACAATTTCTGGACTGGTTCAAATTACATGTAAGTCCATTTTGTTAAAATTATGTAACCCAATATGTTGTTGGTAGATTTTATTTGATACAAGTTAGTTTGAAATGTCAAACTTCATCTACGTAGGTTCGTAACAAAAATAATGGTGTAACATGTCTTCATTTGTTTAACTTAGCTTGGGGCCAAAAAATAAAGCTATAAGTTGGTCCATGTAGTATGTTAATGAGTACAAGTTTCATACAGTTGATTGGGGTGTAGGAAAAAAATTGACAATATTGGTGTTTGTGTTAAAGATGATGTTGGGGACGAAGAATATGATTATTATGGTGTTGTTGAGGAAATCCTTGAGTTTGAGTACATTGGTGAGCCCATAACAAATGTGTGTTAATCAAATGTGAATAGTACAATCCTGCACGACTTACTGGGACACAGCAACACAACAATTGAAATAATCATTGGAATCAATCACATTAGAATATATGGAGGTTATGATCCATTTATTATAGCCCAAGATGCTAGACAAGTCTATTATATGTCTTATCCTAGGAAAAAGTAGGTCACATTAGAGGGTTGTGAACAAGATAAAACTAAGAGGTAGGATTGAAATACATGAAGATATTGTTGGAGATGCTTATCAAGTGGATGATCCACCCCCTTCAAAGGCAGTAATTGATGCAAACAATCTTGAAAATCCTTTTCTATTGATAACAAGGGAAGTTGACATAACTAAATGCACAAGTAGCCACCCAATGAAAATCACAAAGATGAAATAAGATATAGTAGCAGTGATGATTTAGATAATGATCAAAGACAAAGTGATGATGAAAATAGCCCTGAACCTTTAGATTAACTAAGGTATTAAATATTATATGCAATACTGCTATTAAATTACTTGAAATTTCCCGATGTAATTTATGTTTATTTTGTGGACATTTTCATTGTTTCAGTATAGCTAGTAAAGGCAAAGGCCGACCTTGTAAGGTCAGTTTACCTACCATGCCCTTCGCCTTCGCCCCTCTTACCACCTCCGCTACCTCCTCTTCCACCACTTATGCCTCCGCTCCTGCCACCACCACCCTTCCCTTTAGGATGATCTCCATTATTGGGTATATTGGGCCCCACCTCCTTCTTATTCCTAGTCACGGTCCATTTGCAGCAATGACCCCTCCTCTAACCCTGCCACTGCCTCGACTCCTAGCCCTACATCTCACCAGACTCTTGCATCCTTGGGTGGCTCGCAAACATAAGACCCGGAGGGGAGGCCTCTTGGGCCGGATGTTAGGCCACTTAGGCCTAATGGTAAACTACTTAGTCAGATTAGGCCGGATGGTAAAGATAAGTAAGTTTAAACATGTTTTTTTTTATTACATTCTAATTTTGCATTGCGTATGATATTTAAAATAATTTAATTATTTTTAATTTAGTTCATCTATGTAATATCTTTGATCTGTTTGCTACGAGTCAACATAGGATTAGAGAGGTCATACAGAGTAGCTGTATTCGTGGCCCACTTAGGCTAACATCTCGCAAGAAGTGAAGGAAATGTGGTGGCAAAAGTGAAAGGTAATTCTATTATTTATTCGTCTTTGTTAAAATAAATATGTTTATATTATTTAATTATATGCTGATGATTACTTATGTGTTGCGAATTTTTTGTATACAGAGGACATTTTACATTCTGCCCCAAGCATGAGCCTGCTGTTAAAACCTTCAAGGATAGGTCAGATAAGGGGAAGACAAATCTGGCCTCACAAGAAAGTGGGTTGCTATAGACCAGTGGGTTGAGCACCCATGAGGGCACTTATAAGCGTATGGTAAATCTTTAACCTTTTTACATTTAATATATTATTAAATGTTAGTTTACTGCATTTGAATTGTGGCAAATACTATGTTTTTATGAATTTATTGTGCATATCTGTGTAGTCAAGGGAGTTAAACCGCCTTCTGACGTAGGGACAACTTTTTCAAGAGACCCACACTCGAAAAGGTAAGATGTGAGGCAAGTCTAGCGAGGTCTGGGTAGATCCTCACTCTGAGGCCACTTATGTAAGTTTCAATTCAAACATCTTTTTACTTAATTTTTATTATATTGTTCATTTATGTCATAATTATTGGTTACAATGTTTTTTTTATCCTTTTTCCTTTGTAGCATGAGTTTACAGACCTTTGGGAGTAGGCACAGACCAAGTACCAGACCCAAGTGGTTCGACGAACAAATGAAGCTCAGTGGCAGAGAGATGGGTTTGGGTTGTGTGACAAAGTTGTGAATTCAGAAGTGGGTGACATCGATTGAGGAAGAGAGGTTTTGTGGGTAGAAGAAATGGTTGAGTTGCAATTTCAAAGACACAGAAAGTTTTAGAAGTGAAGAGAGTTTTGGTTGAGGGAAATTTCATGGGTTTCCCTTTTTATCTTTCTGATTTTTCTTGCATAATTTATTTTAAATTTTCTAATGCCTCTACCCCCACCGTATGCCTTCATAATGCATGAGCATAATAACCAAGTCCCCTTCCGTACCGTATGCGTCGCAGAGTGCGTCGAGTTTGTGCGTCAAATTATCATTTCTGTTCCATCTATCTACTAAAATCCCAGTCAATCACAGATCTAGATCACCTTTTTGAAACCTTAAATCCTCAGGAAAAAAAAAACAACACCTAGATTTAAACTTAATTAAATTGTTGAAGAGTAAAGAACATCAACATAGATAAGAAAAATGATGTAATTCAAACTTCGTATTCAATACATTTTCAAAGGAGTGTTATTTGCATAGAACAAAAGAAAACAAAAAAGAAATTAAAAACCCAAAGTAAAAAAGAAAATGACCAAAATTATGAAGGAAAATATCCTCAATTCTCTCTCTCTCTTTTTTTTTGGGGTCGTGTGCTCATTTCTTTAATGAGCAACCTCGTCAATGCTAGGAAAGTAACATGAGTGGACCAAGAAGTAACATTAGTTTTCATTTTGCTTTATGTTAACATATTTGAAATAGAGCAAGTGAGTCCGCATTTTAGCAGTAGATTCTGTCCCAATGAGTTATGGAAGGTTGCAATTTCAACTTTCATCCCACCACTATTTCCTAATATCTTAATTAAACACAAAAATATTTGGAATAGGGCATTTTGAAGGAATATGGATGTAGATTATTTTAGATGAGAGGTTGTGGAGTTCAAACACTCACCAGTCGCTAGGAAATAAAGATCAAACTCATAAGACAAAAAGAGGGGAAAATAAGTCAAGAAAGGCCGAGGAGGTGGGTTTGGGAAGAAAGGAAAAGGGGCACGGGTAAAAATCATAATTTTATTATTTAGTCTCTAAAAATTTTACATACTAAAGGTCAAGTTGGTGACAAACTTGACAAGTCTCACCACATAATTCACCTAGAAAGTGCTAATTTCTTTTGAAAGTGTGGAGTATTCTAACATGAAGCGGGTGGAGTTATGAATTTTGATGGTACTTGGGAAAATTAAAACTGAAAAAAGATTATTAATTTATTTCTTTATTCTTAGCTTTTTAATTTTTCGTCTGTCTCTTATCTCCATCCCCATCTCTGCTGCCACCTTCACTCTGCCACCACAAAGCCTTTGCGTTCGTCCGCCTCCACCACCGTACGGTCCACGTGCATCCACCTCCACCTATTGATGTGTTCCTTCACCGCATAACACAGATCAAGCTCGTGTGATTATTAATAATGTCTTTCATGGTTGTATAAAATTGTTGAAACTATTGATGTGCATTGAGTCTGAACCGTGGTTGAATGGAAAAAGGAAAAAAATATGTGTGCATTTGTGGAAGCTTGTAGCCGTTAAAGCTTTGGTATTGTGGGTTGCAAAGAGAACAGGGGGGAAAATAGATTTTTAATATAAATTTTTAAAATGCTAAAATATAAACATTATTTTTTTTTATTTGATAAAAACCTTTTCATCGTAAGGGTTGATTGATTTTCCATCTATTGGGATCGGGGACCATTGCAAGCACCATCCTAATCTCTCCGTATTAATAGACGTATGTCGAAAGTATTTGGTATTTTCTAATCAAACTTCTCTTCTTCTTTTTTCTTTTTCTTTTCTAATATTCTGGACTTTGGACAGCTATACGTCCTTTTCATCAATGAAGAGATTAGATACAAATAATTAATGGGTTAGGCAAATTTTGAGTAGAATTTAGATATTTCATTAGCATATGCGGCTGTAAAAAGATTTACTCACGTATGGTTTAAATAAGTTTTTGGTTTTTGGGAAAATAAAACGAATTTGGTTTTGGTTCGGGATTAATGATCTAATATCACGGCTCCAGGTAAGGTCCAGTAAAATTCAAATTCTTACACATGGTGTTCACCCGAACAAAACCATGATTACTACTTACTACTAACTAAACCACGCCTTCCCTCATCTTCATAGAACATCTTAAAATATAACGTGATGTGTAAAGCAAAATTAAGGACACATTATTTGTCAAACCAATAAGTTTCAACGGAAATATCAAGAGGACTCGTCCACCTCAAGCTATTAATATTTAAATCTTCGGGAAACAGAAGCAGCCATACTACTGGTCCCTTAATAATTCGGATATTTCATCCTAAAGTCAAGCTAACGCTTATCCAAGGTTGCCAGTCAATTGACTCCATCAAGCATATATAGACAGACCGAGAAGTTCTTTCCTCCAGCAGGAAGAAATTTATTCTTCCTCAACCCCACAAGTTGTGAAGGGTCCACCCCTTTTATCAATTCCAAAGCTAATTCAACGGTATGGTATGAGAGTCATGTGGAGGAAGAAAGATTCTTCCTCCTTGCGTATATATATAAGAATTTTTCAATCATCCTCTTTTCCTCAAACATGTTGCTGCCATGACAAAACCAAAACAACCATTTCATAAGACAAAACTCAAGCTGATGGGAACTACAACTCTCTCTACAATAATCCTTACATTTCTTGGCCTCGTACTCGTTTCCCTCTTCATCACGACAACATGTGCACAATCCCCAAACTACGTGGGAGATGACTGCCGCAACTCATCACAAGAAGCTGTAACAGAGGCATACCGAACCAACCTCAACAGCGTCCTGTTCTGGCTATCCTCCGATGCAGCAACAAGGAGGGGATACAACCACACCAGCATGGGAACCGGCACAGCTGATGCTGTCTATGGCCTCTATGACTGCAGGCAAGGACAATGGACAGATCTACTTGAAAAGTTGCCAGGGCTTACATCCTGTTTAAATTTCAATATTTTTTTAATAATATATATCAATAGATGCATATCTTGCCGTCATAATTTTATAAAATTTGATCCTATGTTAAAGGGAAAAAAAATTATGTGCAACTTTTTATGGTGCTTATTATTATATTTGTCTCGGTTGAAAAATTGGTTTTGATGGCTTGATTTTTCAAGCTATTGGTAAACTTTGAACAACCTTCCAAGTTGGTGGCTAACAACCTTCAAACTTAGTGGCTAACAACCCTCAAAGTTAGATGAAGTTTGGCAATGTTAGATGAAGGTAGGTGAAGGTAGATGAAAGTTAGGCAATGTTATGCATTGAAGCTTTGAAAGTGGTGCATTTGGACTCTATAAATAAAGCATGCATTAGAGCTTCAAGGTATTCCAAGTCCATTGGCTCTTTTGGTGTTAAAGAAGTTTGTTCTAGTATTTTTGTTACTTCTCTTTTGTGTGTTGAGCATACACACTTGTGAAAAAAATATTGTAAGGTATTTTAGGGTGTATTTGGGGATTTGAGTTTGAGTAGAGTGTGTTCACCATTTGTATCTCTATCATATTTCTATAGTGAAATATTTTGTTGTTGTCCTGTGGACGTAAGCTTTAAGCTGAACCATGTAAATTTCTGGTGTCATTTATTTTACGCTTCCACATATTTATTTTACGCCACTCTATTTGTGTCTTTTGGGCCCACCATTTCACAACAGTCTCCATTACCTAATTGCAGGGGTTATGTCACTAGAACTTTCTGCCAGTTTTGTGTCTCCACTGCCGCCTCAGATATTCTCCAGCACTGTCCCAACAGATCATCTGCGGTGATATGGTATAACTACTGCATCCTCAGGTACTCCAATCACAATTTCATAGGGAACCTCACCATAACACCCTCATGGCAAATTTTGGGATCCAAGAATGACACCGATCCATCAGGAGATCTCAAGAAAGCTGAGAATTACATGCAGACTTTGATAAGGAAAGCTACGGTGGAGACCAACCTGTTGTATGCGATGGGTGAGTACAAGTTGAGTGCTTCAGCGACAAGGTATGGGTTGGTGCAGTGCAGCAGAGACCTTACTAGCGAGCAGTGCAGCCAGTGCTTGAACGCTATGTTGGACATAGTTCCCCAATGCTGTGCAGTGAGGGTGGGATGGCAGGTTTTGGCACCAAGCTGCCTGATAAAGAATGATGATTTTATGTTCTACCAGACCACAACTCAACGAGCTTCTACGCCTAATCCAGGTGATTATATTATTTCCTTACTTTCACAATAATTATTGATTTTTAATTTTTTGATATTTTAGAATATCTGTCCATCTACAATATCTGTATAATAGTAATTTTTTTCTTTCATTTATACTCTTGATATAAATATGTTTGTTAAGTATTCAATATATTAATTACGATGAGTAATAATAACTATACAATAATTGTTTTGTCAATAATTTATATAACTTTCTACATTACCAAGATGTTTTTTTATTTTACTTGATACGTGTATTATTTAATTTTTGACAATTATTATGAAACAAAGGGAGTATACTTATTTACTACTCTGAAAATTGATTTTGTTTCTTGAAGTTGTGTATTTTATTTTAGAATTTAAAATAAAAAATAATGATTTAATTGTCGAAATTAGTAACAAAAAATAAATCAAATTGATCCATAAAATAATGTTTACAAAAGGTTAACTAAATTTATTAAAATGACTAATTTAATTTTCTTTAGTAATTTTAGAAATTAAATTATTGATTTTTAATTTTTAAAACTAAAGTGAATTATACTAATAGTTTGTTTGGATTTCACTTCAAGGGGTTAAAATTGATTTTGGCTCCTCAAAATTGATTCCAGTAAATTTTGATTGTGTTTGGTTGTCAAATATGAGAATCAATTATTACTTTTAGAATCAATTTCGATTTAAAAAAGTGAAAATTTATTACTTTTACATAAATTATTAAATATAAATAATTTTACTCTAAAATTAATTCTAACAAAAAACCAATTCGACATATGTGGTACAAAATATACCTTACAAGTTACAATTTCAATTATCAAAATTAAATTTTAGTTTTTTTTATTCCTACCTAAAGTTATCATTGGATTTTATTTGCTTGCACCTTGCACTGTCACTTAGTAGTGTCAAACTGCAAATTGAAAAACTGGTTACATGGTAATTCAAGAAAGCGCTTTACTTGAAAGAAAGGCTTAGGTTAATTTCTGCTGGAGGAATAATTCTTCCCATGGCAAGCTAAGGTAAATTCTTTCTTAAGCTTTACTGCCATAGGCTTTAAAAGGTAGTACGTCGTCCACGTCCAAAAATATTTTTCTTAAATTTAGAAGTGGGTGTCCAGGTTGGACATTTACTTTATTATTATTATATGTGATGATGGTTCAAATTTTATCTATTTATCCATCACATTTAATAATGATAAAGTAAATATCTTAATTAAACATTTATTTTTAAGTATTAGAATAATAATATTGATAAAATTAGGTAGAAACGACAGAACTAGAGTTGAAGTGTATTGTGTAGGTCTTTGACCTGGTCCAACCGGAGTAGCAAGCGACAAGTCAAAGATTTGAGATATTTGTTGTGGCATGCTCGCTAGGTTGGCCTTGGGTGCGTGGTGTTTAGTTGGATTACTGAACTCGGGTGATGACGGTTTTAATAGTATGTAAAAGGTTTTAGAGTTGAATTTCATCATATTTAATATAATTTTGAAATATAAGAAAAAAGATAATGAAAGGAAGAAAATTATATTTCTCTATCCGTCCCTTTAATTTGACCCCATAACCGTGATCCATTAAAATCAAACTGGAAAATAGATATATATCAACTATTCAATATAAATTAGTTTATAATATATGTTTACAAAATTTAACGGGAACTCACTGATTAAAATAAAAAATCCATGTATTTTCTCTGCCATTATGTGTTATTTAATATCATAATGTCAAATTCTTAAAACCAATCTAAAGAATATTCATAGCATCTGATTATAATTTTTTTTATATAGAGATTCAATACTGAATTTTTTAACAAAACCGAAATTTCATTATATTTTATATAATTTTTCAATATAATAACGGTATAAATAGTTCTCAATATTATACAATAAAATGGGTTAAATATATTTTAATTTTTATTTTTCAGGTCATATGCAGTTTAAATCCATATATTTTAAAACGTGTAACCCAATTCTTTGGTCTTTTAAAACAGTGTAAAAAGCTCCTTCTATTAAGTTGCCCTCCATTTAGATTATGAAATAGTTATGTCCAGTTCACGTGATCAATTTCAAACTAAAATGCTCCTCCTTTTATATATACTAATTTCCCAACCCTAACCCAAACACAAACACAAACACACGGACCATTTTTCTCTTTCACCCTTCACCTTTTGCTCCCCTTCTGAAATCGCTCACCCAAATCCCAATCTCGGACATGAACTCACTTGATTAAAAAAAAAAAACTGAACAAATAACGCGTATACTTTAGCTTTATTATTAGCTTAACTAAAAGAATTCACCCTTTTCTCTCATCACTCCCTTAAATTAAAACCCCCCCACCACACACACATACACACGCACACAACCAGAATCTAACCTCATGTTCTAGTGAATCTCTCTCGCATTTCACCCATCCCAAACCCACTTCATCATCGTTATTGTCATCCCTGCCACCACCACCCACCACCCTTATTATAATTCCCATTATTTAAATCTCACTCCAAAGTCCAAACCCTCCTATATCTCTTTTCTTCTTTCTATATATATATATATATATATATCGGGTCAGATGTCGTCATCACTTTTTTCGAGTTCGGGGTTTGATTTGTGCCAGCAACGGCAATGATGTTGCAGCCCGAGCTTGAAAGGCTCTGATTTCCCTGTTTTACACTCTGACAATGCCACCGATGGCAACAAGAGATTAAATGAAACAAAAAATCTTTTTTTTTTTAATTTTTTAATATGTAAAAAGCAATCAGCTTTGTTTATTTAATCCATTGCTTATTTTATTTGATTATTTCTTTCTTTTCTATAATTGTGTTTTGTATCTCGTTGGGTTTGCTTCTCATAATTTTTTTTTCAAGTTTTTGCTATTTTAGTAAAATACCTCAAATTAGTGAACTAAGTATACATATGTGATGTAAGGCAACATAAGCTAGTTCTGAAGACGTTAATTTTGATCCTTAAATTGATTATTATTTCAGAAGGATGAGCGATTTCTGAAGGGGAGTAGAAGGTGAAGGTTGAGAGAGAGAGAGAGAGTAGGGGATTTAGGGTTGGTTAGAATTGGAAAATTAGTTTAGAAGGAGGGACATTTTTGTCTGAAATATTGGTCATGTAACATGCATATCACCATATTTATATACTTAAAAAAATTATTGCATTTTCTTTAAGTTAATACATTAATTTCTATAAAACAAAATAATTTAAAAAAGTTAGGAAAAATTGGAGTACAATAGTAAATAAATATTTTTTCAGCATCATTCATTTAGATAACAATAAGTCAATAACTAATTATTATCTTTACGGTGATAATCAATTATAATATCATAATATCATACCTTTATGATATGCAGAATATTAGATATTAATCATATCAACCATAATTTGATGATATTTTAACACATATTAATTAAATCAATTAAAGATACAGTATAAATTAATTATCTCAAATATTTCTCATTCATAGCACAATTTTCACATATATCATTATAATTATCCAAGAAAATTTTAGTTGATGTTTGAATAATGTTTCTTGCTTGGAATTGATTCAATAGGAAAATAATTAATTTAAATGTTTAATAATTAATTATACATTTTCAGTTATACATCAGGTGAAACCAAAAAGGAATCGCTAATGATCATCCACATAATTATTTGTTTATGAACATGTAATAAAATATAATAAAATATTATATTATTATATTTATTACACCATTATAAATAATACACACTCTAAGTAAATAACCCCAAAAGAAATCTAGTTTATTTTTTTAAGTCTTATACTAAATATTATTATTTAAAACAATTATTGAATTTTTTAAAAAATATTATATATCTCATTTAAAAGATTAGCAATCATAATGGGGAAAAATAATTTTCATATTGTCTTTTGAAGGGTGATATACTTGTATATGTGATTGTGAGGAGATTTTTTTAAATATGGTGTATATTACCTCGCTAATGGCAGATTTAGAACAATCTCGGTCAAGCTTGGAATTCTCGCAGTATGAGTCAGGAGGCGCCTGTGGCGGAGTCAGAAGGCTCCTGTGGCGGATTTAGCGCGAGCGTCAGGAATCTCTAGCAAGGCGTCGCGTCGGCCTGGAAAGCGCCTGTGGCGGAATCAAGAGGAGGCTTTGGCGGATTCAGCAGGCGCCTTTGGCGGATTCAAGATCTGGCGTCAGGAATCTCTCGCATGCAATTGTAAGGATCGAGGCGAAGGCGACACGCGGCAATCACGGGAGCTGGTTCCTGGGCGTGCGGAAGTGACACGCAGAGAGGGGGGAGCCGAGATGAAGACTAGATGGATGCATGCAGGCACCCATGAATGGCCTCTGTTAGTAGGCTGAATGCATGCAGGCTAACATCATTCAATCAAAGGCTAGAAAAAATAATAGAGCCGAGATGAAGGCTGGATGCATGCAGGCTTCCTATTCACTTCTTGTTTAGTAGCATGTGTTTGACAAAAAGCTTGTAGTTATGATATACGTACGCACGCATCAACATCTTTTGGTTGACATACACATCAATCCACCGTTAAAAGTGCTGAATTTTATTTTTAAAATATTGAAAAATACTTTACCATTCAATCCAACGATCCTCAACTTGTGAGTTCAACACCTGTGCGTACAAATCAAGTTTCTCAAAAGCTTTAGTAGATTGAAAGCATGCAGGTAGAAATCATTCACTCAAAGACTATAGAAAAAATAATGGAAGTATGAGTAAGGTGTGCTATTATTGAGAGGGAGTTCATGAGGAGGAGAACCGGTTATAAAAGGATTTGAAGGATCAAGTTAAGACATAAGGTGAAGAGAAGAAAAGTGCGCAAAAAAAAAAAAAAGGCAGATTGCAAAAAAAAATTGAGAGATATTTGATTGACAAAAAATGGTGAAAATTGATAATACAATGGATTCAAAAGGTCATATTGTCGTTGAAGTTCTTCAGCAAAATGTAATGTATTTTCATTATTTTTATTTTGTTATTTGAATTTTATATCTTTTACATGTTTAGTAGAGACAAAGCTGTTTAATTAATTTGTGCAATTAAACCAAAAGAAAAAAATATTGGTAATCTGTTGTATCATAATATTTTTGGTTTTTTTGTTCTTTTTAAAAATGAAATTAGTTAAAAAAATTTATCATTAGATGGGTTAATATTAATTCTCTAAGTTGATATATTTTGTTAGTATATAGCATGTATTAATTTAATTTTTTGCTAAATCAATTTATTTTCTGAAAAATAATTTAATTTTTTATTTAACAGACAGCAAGACCCATGCGAGCACGACATCTAAAATTACCTTCAATGAGATATGAGATACGAGACTATGTGCAGCGTGCTGGTTTACTTCGCTTTGTGGAAATTGGTGACATTGCAGTAAATCAAAAGTTAATTTCAGCATTAGTGGAGAGGTGGAGGCCTGAAACTCACACTTTTCACTTTCCGTGCGGGGAGTGCACCATATCACTTGAAGATGTTGCTATTTTGTTAGGACTCCCAATAAATGGTCGGCCAGTCATTGGGTCTACTGTTAATAATTATGAAGCACTCCCTGATTTTTGCCAGTATCTATTAGGTGTTCGTCCTGGGCCACTAGATTATAGTGGAGGTGCAATAAATTTAATTTGGTTGACCAATAAAATTGGAACCATGGAAGCTAATTCTGATATAGCAATACAACAGATTGCCCGTGGTTTCATAATGGCCTTGCTGGGCCAATGTATTCTGCCCGACAAAAGCACTGCTGAAGTACATATAAAGTACTTGCAATTGCTTGAAGATTTAGAGCAAGTTGGCTCATATAGTTGGGGCTCAGCGTGCCTTGCTGTACTTTTTCAAGGGCTTTGTCGTGCTACTCGTATTGACACTAAAGAAATCAACGGGTGCGTTGTTCTACTACAAGTATGGGCATGGCAGCGGATGCCTTTTTTGGCTCCCATACCATCTTCACCATATATTTTTCCCCTCGCTCGCAGGTAATTACTCTTTACTTGAATTTCTATATAGTTGTTATTAAAAAAATAATTAACTAGATAAAATACCATGCATTTCACATGTTTGACTAATTTTTTATAAATATTTTTATTGAAATATTTTTAAAATAACATTGTGATACTGTCTCACTACATTTAAACTTTGATAATTAATGCAATAATATATGTTAGGGAAAAATACATGAAAAACTAATAAAATTCAAAAGCAAATGATAAAAGGAAATTTAGTTGAGTATTTTTTTACCTAATTTTTGTCTAGCCAAGTGATTTAAAGAAAAGTTAGTGGAAATAACATTATTATTGTTAACTAAATTAAAAAACTATAGCACTTTTTCAAAAGATCTGACAATAATAACAAAAATAAATTTTACTTAGGTGTCTAAATATTGTAAATAATTTTTAAATGTGTACTATCGTATTAAATAGTAAATGGAAAAATAAAATACTAATCAATATACAAAATAATACAATACATGTAATATAGAAACTACCAAATTCTAAAATAATTTGAAAATCAAAATTAATATAAATTATCTATTAAATGAAAAACCTAATAAAATAATATTTAAAAAAGAAAGTTACTTAAAAAAAAAAGTCATTTTTCTTATTCAAACTAAAAAAAACTTATTAGTATATAAATTAGTTATATATACAAATTAGTTAGGTCCATTCATTTAGTACTTAAATCTAATAAAATGAAGGGATTAGTGTAAATATTCATTTGCTATTTTTTGTTTCAAGTATGCAATAAATTTTGATTTCAATGAATTTTACATATATATATATATTGGTATCTAATTAAGATAATGTCTCATAGATGGAATCGACCACGATATCCACGTGACATCAATTTAAGGGACCATCACACTATAAGGTTGATGATAGATAACTTGGGACATCAGGTAAATATTTGAAATATTGTAAATAATTATCATTATTTGCATATTTGATGTATTTTTGCTAATGCAGTTTCTATGGCAACCATATCTGGATCCCGTGATTAATGCTCTTATTCCAGATGATGTACGGGTTGAGTGCCATTTATTCTCAGCTGTTACTCCTCTTTTATGTTTTGAGGTGATGGAGTTGCAGCCAACCGATCGAGTTATGCGACAATTTGGGTTAAATCAAGAAGTTCCTCTCGACCAGCCTAATCTATAAGGATTTCATAATAGGGACTTAAGGGGAGCGCCACCCACCAATTGGGAAAGAAAACATCAACAATGGGTGGCAATGTGGTACCAACGTGCAAATCATGTATTATCTGGAACTCCCACTGTTGATTATCAACCTTCCAATTTGTATCGGTCTTGGTATTTATCTCACACTAGAGCTATACGGTTGTCCCCTGTGGTAGCAGATCATCCACCCGCCCATGAAGAAGATGAACCACCCCAACATGAAGAAAGTCAAGTAGCCCCCCAAGGAGAAGATGAAGCACCTCGCATCCAACTAGAAGCTCCACAAGGCCATCAACCTTTGTTTCAGCATTCCAATAACATTTTCTATTGGGATGTAAACATATTACAATTTCCTCAGAGCCAATTCCCTTGGTGTCCAGAGATACAGCAAATTGCGCAGATACAGGATCCACCACGGCATTCAGTTGGGGGTTTTCACAATCACACTAGTGGTCCACAGATACAAGATCCACCATGACATTCAGTTGGGGGTTTTCACAACCGCACTAGTGGTCTGCAGGTATAAGATCCACCACGTCATTCTGTTGGTGTTTTTGGCCGCCACACCGGTGGTCCTTCAAGGTCTATTGGGTCCTCGTCCACTGGGAGATTGTCTACTCACTTCACTCCAATTGCAGGAAATTTTGATTTCACCCTTGGTGGTCAATCATCTGCACAAAGTAATATTGACCTCAATATAAATCCAGCTAGACAAATGAATGACGACTATCGGCCACAAATGGTCCCATTTGATATGTCGCCCACGATGTTATCCCCTAAGACACATTGGGCAAATGCCGAGATGATCCAAAGTCTTCAAGATACAGCTGCATCTGCATCTACCCAACATGCAGTGCAAGAAGGTGGGGGATGCTTAGAAATGGGTGACCAGGGTGGGTCAGATGAGGGCATGGGTGATCAGGTTGGCATGGGTGATCAGGGTGGCATAGATGAGGGCAGACGTGATCAAGGAAGGAGACAATCTCGTGGCTTTATGAATGTGTTGGGAAATGTAGCCACACAGACTGTAGGAACTATACGTCATGCATTACGACCACGAGAACACGTGAAACCAGCTAAAAGGCTTAGCCCTTCGCCATTTCAACCACCACCACCACCAGGGAAGGGGAAAGGTCGTAAAGGAGGTTGAGTGTGTAGTACTTTTATGTATGGACTTCTTATGATGTATATTTTTATGTGTAGTATTATTTTGTTGTTGGTGAAATTGTTACGATGTAGCTTTTTATGTGTCTATGTATGGACTTCCTTCTATGGACTTCATTTGTATGGACTTTGATGCATATCTTGTTGATGGAGTACGAAAAGAAAAAACCTTGATACAAACTTTAAATTAACACAATAAAATAACACAATAGCATCCATGAAACAAAATAAACAAACACAATAGCATTAATAAAACAAAATAGAATAACAAAATAACATCCAATAAATAAAATAAAATGACACAATAACATCCATGAAATACAAAAAAATGACATGACTATGAACTTGGGCCAGGAGCATGTGGACAGCGGCTGCGACTGTGACCTTCTCCTCGACAAAGAGCACAACATCGAGGTCCACGCATATCACGTATATCCATCTCATTAAGGAATCGAGTACTCTTTAGGCGTCCTTTTGATTTGCGCTTTGAAGAAGGGTTAGAACAAATCACTGGACCTCTACATTGGGGCCAAGTACTTTGGTGCCCCACAACCCCAAACTGTCTCTTGTACACCTTGCAAACCTTTGCTATTCTGTAAACATCATCAACATACCCTCGCCATTCAATATTCTTGCTATCACAAGCGGCAATCACGTGACGATAAGGAATTCAATCAATCTGAAAATCGCCACAATCACAATATCTGTGCTTCAAATCAACCCTGTATTCTTCCCTACTAATTTGTTCTTTAACATGGAAAGACTCACTTTGCCTATCAAAGTTGGTCACTATCATGTTTTTGGCTGCTAGCTCTATTTTTTGCAGTCTTGTCATGACAGCTTCTGAGAACTCATAACTTGCATTTTTTCGTGCATATGCCTCCTCACCTTTCCTAGCAAACAACTCAGCCAATCGAAAATATGTTACTCTTATTAGTGATGTGATTGGAAGATTGCGAGCCTCCTTTAACACAGAATTCATACACTCCACAAGATTTGTGGTCATGTGTCCCCATCGATATCCACTATCAAATGCCTGCACCCACTTTTCTCGTGGAATTTCATCAAGCCAATCAGTATATCGGGAGCTACGTTCTTGGAGCCGCTCATAATGATTATTGAATTCAGTCTCACTTCTTGAATACCCTGCAGAGAACAATGCTTTTACAAATTTAATTTATGAACATTACTTCACAGGCAATGAAATTAACAAACATAGGTACGAGTAAAGTATAAATTACACATAGTCACGATAATTTTGTGCAGGTGAGGTGCCTTGAATCTCCTTAAGAAATTAGCAGCGATGTGCCTAATGCAGTACCTATGAAATGCCCTTGGAGGTTCCCACTGACCATTGCTCCGGGCCATGGCTGCTTTAATTGACTCATGGCGATCAGAAATAACACCAATCCCGTCTTGGGTTACTACATATCGACGAAGATGGTCTAGAAAAAACTGCCATGCATCTGCAGTCTCTCCCTCCACAATAGCAAAACCAATTGGCAAAATATTCTTATTGCCATCTTGTGCAACTACAATCAGTAAAGTCCCCTTATATTTCCCATACAAATGTGTCCCATCTATCTGAATTAAAGGCTTGCAATGTCTAAATGCTCTAATGCATGGACCAAAGCTCCAAAACACCCGACGAAATAGTCGATAGTTTGCCACAAGTTCATCACCACGATATGCTTCTATAGCATCAAATTGAACAACTGAACCTGGAACAGCAGCACACATGGCTCCACACCAATGCGGTAACTCCTCGTACGAGGGTTCCCAATTGCCAAAAAATTTTTTGATAGCCTTTTGCTTTGCCGCCCATGCTTTTCGATAGGTTGTTGTGTACCCATACCGAGAGAAAACATCTGCAATCACAGTTTTAACTTTAAGTGATGGATCAGACTGTACCATGGGCTCTATAAATTGTGCAATGGTGTCAGAATCCAACTTCGAGTGGTCCTGTGAAATCCTCGCAGATGAAATGCAGTGTGTGGCCCATTGTATTTCCTG
Organism: Dalbergia cultrata; assembly: GCA_031216105.1. Lineage (NCBI taxonomy): Eukaryota > Viridiplantae > Streptophyta > Magnoliopsida > Fabales > Fabaceae > Dalbergia > Dalbergia cultrata. The sequence goes on from CM062350.1 coordinate 39,982,717, forward strand.
ATTTCCCAAAAGCCCTTATTTTTCCTCAAACTAGCTCTAAGAAGCCATCCACAACCTCTATCATGTTATGTGCATTTACAATAAAATGTCTTTGGTTCTGACTCCAACACCTTATAATCTACTCCTCTGAGTATGCTATACGCCTTAATTGCTTCTATAGTTGCCTCCCTATTACTGAATATCATTCCAACAAATAGTTCGCCATCCACAACGGAATCACCTACGAGAAAATATTTAAGTAGTCAATTACAAGAATCAACTAAATAATCAATTGAAAAAAAAAGACTAAAAACACTCATCTAAATAATCCATTAAAAAGATGAACTAAAAATACTCATCTAAATAATGAACTAAAATGATCAACTAAAAAAATAATCAATTAGACATAATCAACAAAAAAAATTAACTAAATATAATGAACTACAATTACATAAAACTATGCTTTTGATCAACTAAAAGAAATCAATTAAAAAATTAACTAAATATAATCAACCAAAAAATAATAAATTAGCTAAATAATAATAAACTAAAATTACATAAAATTGTGCTATAAATAAACTAAAAATAAAACAATAAATTACAAGAATCAACTTAAAATACTAAAGAACTAAAGGAATAAACTAAAAATGATCAACTAAAAAAATAGTCAACCAAAGGAATCAACTAAACATAATAAATCACAAAAAATAATAAATCATCTAAATAATAATGAACTACAATTACATAAAACTATGCTTTTGATCAACTAAAAGTAATCAATTAAAAAATTAACTAAATATAATCAACCAAAAAATAATAAATTAGCTAAATAATAATAAACTAAAATTACATAAAATTGTGCTATAAATAAACTAAAAAAATAAAACAATAAATTACAAGAATCAACTTAAAATACTAAAGAACTAAAGGAATAAACTAAAAATGATCAACTAAAAAAATAGTCAACCAAAGGAATCAACTAAACATAATAAACCACAAAAAATATAAATCATCTAAATAATAATGAACTACAATTACATAAAACTATGCTTTTGATCAACTAAAAGTAATCAATTAAAAAATTAACTAAATATAATCAACCAAAAAATAATAAATTAGCTAAATAATAATAAACTAAAATTACATAAAATTGTGCTATAAATAAACTAAAAATAAAACAATAAATTACAAGAATCAACTTAAAAAACTAAAGAACTAAAGGAATAAACTAAAAATGATCAACTAAAAAAATAGTCAACCAAAGGAATCAACTAAACATAATAAACCACAAAAAATGATAAATCATCTAAATAATAATGAACTACAATTACATAAAATTGTGCTTATAATAAACTAAAAATTGTCAAATAAAAAACAATCAATTAGAAGAATCAACTAAAAAAATTAAGAACTAAAAGAATAAACTATAAATCATCAACTAAAAAAATAGTTAACTAAAGGAATCAACTAAAAATGATCAACTAAAATAAATAATCAACTGAAAATGATAAAAAAAATCAACTAAAATTATATAAAATTGTGCTTCTAATTAACTAAAAATGATCAATTAACAAAATCAACTAAAAAAATTAAAAGGTACATACCCATATTTGCATACTCTGGAAACTCTGATGTTTGCATAGCTTCCAAATCCAAAGCACGCATGAAAGATGGCTCATTATTCAGATGTTGTCCGCCTGCTCTATTTGACATCCCATCATTATCTACATCATTATCAACATCATCATCAGCAGCATATTCATCACCACTTCCATAGTCATCTTCATCATCCTCTTCCCCCATTGCTTCTAGTTCTATGTCTTCATCTCCAAATGTGATTGACTCATATTCTATATTCCCAGCGACAACTTCAAAATCAACATACAACTCAATAGCAGGAATGTTTAGTTGATACTGCTGATGTATCATAAACATTTGTTGAATATCGTTGTCATCCCGTATTGCAACTGCTTGGTATTGCCTGAAATTGCCAAAAATCGAGATAGGACACCTGTATCTTATTGCTGCGATTGTTTTTGGAGCGTCACTATTTATCGATTGACATAACCCATTTTCTAGTTCCGAATATGACAAGGTGTAGGGAATAAAAAAACTAAATGGTCGCTCACATGTAAATGTAACACCTTCATTAGTATTTGTAACAATTTCACCATTAAAATAAATTATTATATTTACTGTACCATTCATTCTCACTCTTTTTTTCTGACACTCTCGGACACTTTTTTTTTTTTTCAAGGAAGCTCACATCCTCCTAATTCTCTCTACTAGAACTGAATACTAACGTTAATATGCATAGTCTATGTGGACTTAGGAGGTTTATATAATGCACAAAAAATAATTTAATAACGAAAGCGTCTTTGGCGGATCTTTAAAAATTATTTTTTAATGAAAAATTATGCCACGGGCGGATTTAAGCTTTGCCCAGGATTTGTCATTTCCTTTGACCAATTTTTTGTGAACACTTTTACTTTTTGACCAACTTTCCCGTGTCATAAATGTCATCAACTTCCAATGCCCAACCTTTCCCCGTCAGAAATGTGATCACGATTTTGGGTTGTGAATTCTTTTTTTTTTTTTAAGCTTAATCCGCCAAAGGCGGATGCATTTATTTATTTTTTTTAAAATTTTTTAATTTATCAATCAGCCTTAGGCAGATTCTTCTAGATTATATCCCATATTTATATTTTACCTCTCAAAATCCCATATTAGTGTAAATATCCCTCTTAAAACCCATATTGGAAAAAAAGACCCTCATAATGGATAACAAAATTGAAAGCAAGTGTGTAGTTAATCAACTATATTTGTTATTGCTAATGATGTCATCTCAATTTCCAATTCAAAAATTTAAAAATATTCAAATCTAAACAAAAATCATATTATATTGTCTAGAAAGTGAAGATTGTTGATAATCATTGATAATAAAATGTAACGACTATGTGCATAATTATAATCATTAATTATCTTTATTACCATTATTATAAATGAAACATTCTCTAAACAAATAATCAGAAAAAATATGGTTTACTTTTTTCAAGTCTTTTATCAAATATTATTCTTTAAAACAAATATTTTTTTAAAGAAAATTAATATATCTTATTTAATAAAAAATAGTAATGATTTTTTACTATAAATTGGAATAAAGTATAATCAACCAACTATATTTATTATGATAAAAATTTAATCTCAATTTCAAATTCAATAACGACCAAATCCAAAAGAATATTGCATGATATCTTCTAAACAATTATTCAGTAAAAAATTATGAATCATGGTTGGTAATAAAATACAATTAATATATGTTTTAAAATTATTATTAGTACAACTTATACATTCCCTAAACATCCCAAAAAAATCACATTAAAATTTTCCAAGTCCTATACCAAATTTTTTTCTTTAGAACAAATGTCTAAATTCAAAGGAATCAGTACATCTAATTTAACAAAACATTAGGAATCGTCATTGATAATCAAAGTGGAATCAAGTATGATCAATCAATTATATTAAATATTATTAATAATTTAATCTTAATCTCAAATTTAAAAATTAAAAAATGATAAAATCCAAAAAAATTATAATTATATTATCTAAAAATTATTTAATAAAAAATTGTGAATCAAGATTAGTAATAAAAGTAAATTAATTATATTTATTTAAATTATCATAAATGATACATTTTATAAATAAAAAACCCAGAAAAATCTGGTTTAATTGTTCCAAATCCTATATGAAATATTATTCTTTAAAACAAATATCTAATATAAAAAGAAATTTGTATATCTAATTTAGCTGAAAATTAGGAATAATGAGTGATATTAAAATCGAAATCAAGTACAATTAATCAATTATATGAAATTACTAATGATTTAATCTTAATTTCAAATTTAAAATTTTAAAAATATTCAAATGAAAAACTATCATTTTATGTTTTCTAAAAAAATGGTTTAACAAAAAATTATTGTACAAGATTGGTAATAAAATATAACCAACTATATATATATATATATATAACAATAAATATAATTGATATAGTTTATTAAAAAAAATTTAATTGATATGTTTTGGTTTAATTTTTTCAAAGTTGTCACGACCCGACTTGGGAGCGTGACCAGCACGTGAGGAGTCTCATCCTCACGTAAGTCTTCCGGGTGACGTATCTCTCTAAATGCATAAAATAATGTAATATTGTACTTAAAATGTAATTTTCTTGCAAATCCTTATCTTTTTCTCTAATTAAAACGCAATATTCAAATCCATAAAAACTAAAATATTCACATATATAAATCTAAAACATTTTTGTCATGCTCTGAAATCTAGTTAAGATTTGAAGATTGAATCATAAATTCATTATAATTAGCTTTCACATAAATCTCTAATCATAGTCTATATTTCAAAATACATTCTTGAGCTCTAAAATGTATAGGGAAATACATAATCTCTGAATTTATCTATAACATCTCAAAATACATGCGTGGCTCGGATCCTACCTGCAAAACTACTGGAGCTCTCTAAACTAACAGAAACCTAAATAAGCCTTGTATCAAAATAAGGCTCACCACTGAGAGCATTGAGTCTACAGAGCTGGAGGTGGAAGAACACCTATACCTGCAACTATGAAAAGAAAGGAGATGGGTGAGTCAATGGACTTAGTGAGTGAGCTTTTACCCATCACCCATATGGGACAACCAAGAATATACAATAATTAATATACATGCAGCAATCACAAACCATTTGATATATATAGGCATAACTATATAAAAGTTCTCTCTGCATTTACAAATTCATAGGAACACATATATGAGTTCTTACTTTAGCAATAAATCATTTTCCATACATATATGTAATAACTCGTAAATCAAATAATCTCTAAAATCATAAATAACCTTTGATGACATAAATAACTATATGCTAATAGAGAAACATGGATCTCTAGTTATGCATTGCATAACGATATATTCTCTAGCTATGCATGTCAACCATGACATAGCGAATGTAACACCCTAATATTTGACCCGACACTACTAGTATGTATTTAGGCCAAATATTAGTTATTACCTCTTGTCATAGTTCTATTACTTTGAAAGTAACTTAGGGAAAATATGAGCCAATTTTTTTTTTCTTAAAATCTGGTTAAAATAGGAGCCGCGCGTAACACATATAAACGATATAATTAAATGCGGAAACATAAACATAGAAGTGGCTCCAATTTAACATGACATCATCACATCTGAAATACTTCATGCATATACTATGCCTACCCTAAGGGCAGGACTTTTCAAGTACATAAGGTAATGTGAATACAATTGAAACATGGAAATACATAGAAATGGGAATCACATAACATGAAAACATAAAAGGAACACCCACTCCCAAGTGCATCTAAGGTGGATAACCTTGATACAAAAGAAGGTTTATCCAATCTACGTGCTGTGCGTGCACTAAGGACTACCCATAATCCTACATCTAACGCCACGGGTAAGGTGGAAGATAACCAATCCATGGACGAAGCTCGGCTGGGGCAAGCATGCCTGAAAACTGGCCCTGTCCTCTATGTCTAGGACGTGGACCGGGCACCGGGGCTCTCCAAGGCTGAGTCACCGTCTCCTCGCTACCCATGGGCATACGCGGGGGAGTGGGGGCAGAATCCTCTCCATACAGGTGGGTAGGGGTGTCCTCTGAGGGATCCTCTTCCGAGTGCTAAGTGCGTGGTACGTACTCTGGTACCGCTCCCGAACTGGCAGAGTATGTTCGTAAGATCCTCTCCTCAAGCGTACGGGCGCGCTCAAACATAGTAGCGTCGTCATAAGGAGACGTCGGGGTGAATAGGTAACTATCTACAGGATGAGCAAAGGGCCACCCAAGAAACATGAACACACGTACAGTGCAGAAGCCCTCAAAATGGAATGACCCAAGCTCGGGGTCATAGTGGATCTCCCAGATGGGCGTGTCAATGTAGAGGACGAACGTCGCCATCTCGATCTGAAGACGTAAAGGAAAGAAAGAGATAGAGGGAATGAGATTTCTTGCTAAAGAAACTCAGTAGGGTCTTTCCTTCTACCTAGGTGTCATCTTCTACGTCCTCAGGGACCTTGGTTTCTTATCAGAAATCATGGTCATGTAATGGTTCAATTATGAAGTTCAAAAAAATTTACTTCCAAGGCCCATTCATTTTAATTCTAAAACCTCTTGGTTACATAATCTATAATTCATGAAACTGGAATCATAATTCATAGGTACTATTAACATGGATCATAACACATAAACTCATAAATCATAGTACATAAAGTCATAGATCATGAAACATGGTACATGGTGCATGGTAACTTAACTGGATTACTTAGGTGACATTAAAGCATTATCATTTTCTTCCTGGGGCCACCCTAACTGGTCTCCCTTGGGAGATGTAACTAGGTTATGAGCTCATACCAAACTTGTCGTCACTAGCATCTGGACTTATCCTTTTGGATAAGTTAAAGGTTCAGACTTAAAGTACTGGTCTAGGGGGCATAGAATCACCTCATCCCCATACTTAATTTGGTGGTTCAACAGGATCATTTTCTCATAGTTTAAGTCACCTTAAGTCTTAGCATGTTTAATGAAATGCCACTCAAATAATACATGTCACATATCTCATGGTACAACATAGGCATTTCTAGGTTCTTTAAAGAACAACACATGCAATAGTAAAACTAGCATTTAGAAAATAATGATTCACATAGCATCATGCTAGTCTTAAGATATCACAATAATTCATCCTTAATACAAGGGCTCATAAATCACTCCCTTAAGGTAAAATCCCTAAATCGGGTAACCTCAAACTAGCATATTATGTTCTCATGAGTTTAAGGGATTGATTAACCTCTTTTCCATAATTTATTAAGTCCTCGAACCTAATTAATTATGGTTGGACAGTTTAGGCAGTGTGCTAATTTAGATGAATTACGGTGTTCTAGAATGTGCGTTTTAGGCCCTTTCTCACTTCTGACTTTTTCTATGATATGATATTTAATACCTAAACCAATTATGAGTCTCTCTCACTCATCTAGGCATCATATAATGTGAATCTAACTATTTTAACAAGGCTGGACAGAATCTATAATTTTCTGTTCCTATGTAGTCCTAGAATTCACATATCAAGCAAATAAAGTTACTAAATGTACTTTAAAGATGTCTAGACAATTATCACATACTTGGCAAGGTATTTAAGCATATTTAGACCACCCAAAACAGAATTTAAGGTGCTGTAAACTATCAAGGCAGAACCGAAAACATGTGCCCTTAAAACATGGGAAAAAACTTCACTTTAATGCACATGGTTTGCTAGTTTCTCTTGGAACACCATTGGAACTTCTAAACTCTTTAGGAAATCATTTTATTCCATCAAAGATCATCACAAAATACATAGGGCAGTAGCTATGTAATACTTTTTGTAACAAGAATAAATATTGGAAAACATATTTAAAACATTTACTAAGTCCACATAGACTTGGAAAAAACTTAAGACATAGGTTATAGGCCTTAGTAACTAAATGAACTCATTTTTGAGCCATTTCCATCACTTGGCCGAATGCACGTTCAAGGAGATCCCTCCTTGATTAATCTTTTCTCAAGATGAAATGGGCAAATCTTTGAGCTTTAGGAGTTTAGGGGGATGACATAAAGTAAACGTGCTATGCATTCCATTTTTATGTTTCTTTAAAAGTAAAGTGATGGCTCAAGGTAAATATGGAATGCACATTCATTTTAATCTTGGAGTTTAGGTGAGGACTTAAAAAGTAAACATGCAATGCAAGTCCAATCTTTATCTTTAGATTTAGTGATAGCATCAAAAATAAATATGTATGCAAATCCTTTTTACATCTTGACTAGAGCTCTTGCAAGATTTTAACGAGAACCAAGGTTCCAACCCAAACTCATCCTCACAAGAAAAGAAACACTAGTAGCACTAGGTTTTGTAAAAAGAGACATTTTATCCTCAAATACCATGAGGTGGCCGAATCCTCATCATGAAGAAACAACCCATTTTTGAACTCTAGGGGCCAAGATCTTGATGATCCAAACATCAACATCCTAAGCCCTCATCATTGAGTATTTCACTAGACCTTAAACTTCCATCAAAACCAAACTCATGTCAAACATAAAGGAAGAAACCGAAATCTCACTTGGTCTAGAAACCAAGTCCAAGCTTTAGAGTTTATTCATGTGACTAACCTCAACATGAATCCCTCATCATCAAGCTTTCATTTTTCCAAATACCAAAGGCCTTCATGGCTGAAACCTTAAGGAAAAAGAATGGGGTTTCAAAGGTTCAAGAGAAACATAACTCTTTCTTGAATAAAACTTGAAAATGATAAACTTTTCTTTGAAAAAGATCCAAGCTTTAGAGGTTGTCCCTAGGTCATACACCAACATGGAACCCTCATCAACAAGCCTTTATTTTTCCAAGTACCATAGGCCTTCATGGCCAAAACATTCAAGGAAAAAACAAAAGTTCCAAAGAGTTTCATAAGAAACATAACCCATTTTTTACCAAAACTTGAACAAGATGAAACTTTTCTCCAAAAGAAATTTTAAACTTTAGAGGTCTCATGCTAGAATGAACACATGGTCATCCCAAGAGAGCACTCATCATCAAGCCCTCATCATTTTGGCCTTGAGGCCGAAAATAAAACAAAAGAGAAGGAAAAAGAATGAAACTTTTCTTTAAGAAAGGTTCAAGCTTTAGAGGCCTCATATTAAGATGAACTCATGGTTGCATCTTAGAGAGCACTCATCATCAAGCCCTCCTCACCATGGCCTTGAGGCCAAAATGAAAGAAAAAGGAAAAGGGAGATGAAAACCGAAAATGAAAGCTCCATGAAAACTCATTCACAACATATTTTCAAGCAAGATCAAAGCATCAATATGAAGAAAGCATTTCTTTTTGAGAAGCTCCCTACCTAGTGGTTAAGGTTGAGAGGAGATGAAGAAATTGAGATGAACTCTTGAACTTGAGAGGAAAAGAAAGTTTCAAAGTGCTCTAAAACTCTAAACTTAGTGAATGAACAAAAGGTGCTTCAAGTTCTCCAAGCTATCTATTTATAGAAGAATGAAATGAAGGTGTTTTGGGGGGAAAGGCTTCGGCCTTTACAGCCACAAGGAGAGAAGAAATATCTCCTTCAAAGCATGATGACAAGTCTAACTAGGCATGTTCTAAAGCATGGCTAAAAGTAGCTTGTGTAAGTAAGCTTGATTGACAATATAAACTAATATAAATTTTGAATTCTTTTGAATTTTTGGGGGAGAAGTGGCGCCACTTTTTGGGCAGCCATGGAAGAGGAAAATATCTCCTCTAAATCATGGTTCAAAAGGATGCTTAGGTGTAGGATTGATTTAGCTTAGGATTAGGGGTTGCTAAGTAAAGGTTTTAGGTGAATAATGAGGGAATTAAACCATGATTTCCCCTAGATTTAGAAGTGACATTGTTGGATTGATGGGATTACTTTTATGACAAGAGTTTCTAGGGAGTGACAATTTGTCTTGGTTGGAGAAAAAGGTGAATAGTGAAATCACTATTCATGGATTCTCTTTTTGAAAATAAAATGCTAGAAATAGATTTTAAGAAATTTTTTTGAATTCACATCATCATTAATAAATATTTTTGCTCAAAACATATTATGAAAATTAATTATCATTTAATTAGAACCTATTGTTGCTTATGTTTTATTTTAAAACGTACTTAGGCCATTAATGCACTTAGGCAGGGGCAAAATCATAATTTTTATCAAAAGTTGCCCGGAACCTCCGGGACTAAAACAAACATAGTCCATGCCTTAAAATCATTGTTTTGGACCTACGGGACAAGTTCGGGACAAGTCCGGGTCAAAACGGAACCTAAACTACCTTAAATTGCTGTAAAGGTATTTTGGTCTTTTATGCATGGAAACCCTAAAAAGGATTCTTCTGCTTTATTAAACATTTAAGCACATACAATCCCCTTTCATATCTCATATGAACTCTATGGGGATGGCCGAGGTCGGCCGTCCTCATGTTTCGGGCAAAAATGACCTCAAGGGCATTTTGGTCATTAAAAAGTTTAGTGAAAATTGGGGCGTTACAGCAAATTTTTCTAATCTCTAGGATCCGTAAGGATCCGAATCGGACGCATAACTAGGTTATATTTCTGCTCTATGAGATTGCCTCTAAGGACAACTTGGTACCAAGGTTAACGATCATTTTTCCCAGCCGTTAACTCACTATTTGTTTCTCTATAGCTACTGTCAAATCTCTAAATCATAAACTAATAATTTTCTCTAAAACTCTGCTCTGGCTCTTCTTGGGGTTTAAAACTTTATATAATTACTCTACTCTTGAAATCATAAAATATTTAGATACTTATAAAATCATTTAAGTCTGAAGGGTGGGTGCCCAGTCCCTAGCGAACAAGAGCCCCTAAATTCTTAGTACTTTGAGAGTTCTGGACTCATATAACTCTAACAATCTGACTATAGTATAACTGTGGCTATGAAAATCGAGCCCAAGAGATCACCGCTTGTAGGCATTCTGATTTCAAGCCCACAAAATATGTATCTGACAGTTGCTAGGAATCATACTGAATTCCGTACCTCTTGGTACTATAAACCGAAGTTCTAAATCCATTTCTCAGCTAACACATTTTAATATACTTAATATATCTAATATCATAGTTCAAAATATTGGGGTTCTAAATCATATAAAAATCTCTGGTATCATAATAATATCTCAAGTCTTGAATCATAAACATATCATAAACTCTTAAAACATATTTAATGAAATAATAACTATTAAATCGTATACTCTTGCATAAATGTCTTAGAGTTGAACATAAAACATTTTTGTAATACAATCTATCAATCATGGTCCCATGGTTTTTTAAAATACATTTCTTTCATGCTATCATCATAAATCATAATTTTTCTAGCTTGTCATAATCAGGGAAAATCATAACATGTACTTAGTCTTGGCTTTAACTTCATATTTAACATAATCATAATGCAAGAACATATCAATAATAAGGAAATTTAAGGTTCTGAGGTCAAGCCCACTAACCTGAAGGGGAGGGAGAGTTGACATCAACTCTAATTGAGCTCCGGGGAGTAGGGGGAGGCACCACGTCGACTAAAATAACCAATAAACTCAGTATTAAAATTTATCAATACCTACATAACTCTAATCTAGTCCTAACAAAATTAGGGGAGTACCCCCACTTGACAAAAAGAGAGAAATAAAAATGCCCACTTCGAGAATGTGCAAGAATGGTGACAAAGGCGATAAAATCTTGTAACATATACTCACCTTGATGATCTAGAGGAGTAAGATTGGAATGAGGTTGAAAAAAATGAGAGAAAAATAGAGAGGAGAGGGTTTCTGGTTCGAAGGAAATGGAAGGAAAATGAGGGGGAAGGGTTTTTTTTTTTTATCCCTTCATTCACGTTTTTAGGGTGCGGGTACTGTGCACTTAAGGCCTCAGTTGTGACAAACTTATCACAACATGTGAAATTATATTCTCAGCCATGGAAATCCATTCCCAGCTGTGGGAACTCATTCTCAGCTGTGGAAAACTCATTCCCAGCTATGGAAGCTCATGCACAGCTATGGGAACTCATTTGCAGCTGTGGGAAACTCATTCTCAGCTGTGGGAACTCATTCCCAGCTGTGAGAACTCATTCGCAGCTGTGGGAGCTCATTCACAGCTGTGGGAGCTCATTCGTAGCTATGGGAGCTCATTCACAGCTGTGGGAGCTCATTCACAGCTGTGGGAGCTCATTCCCAGCTATGGGAACTCATTCACAACTGTGGGAACTCATTCCCAGCTGTGGAAACTCATTTCTAGCTGTGGAAGGAACTCTATGACAGCAAAATGCTGTTGTCATCTAGCACTTTGCTATCATCATGCACTAGCACTACTTCTCTAAAATTCCTAGCCGTGGACAGCAAACTCTCTAACTGTGGACAATAGATTAGCCAGCCGTGGATAGCAAATTAGCTAGCCGTGGATAGCAAATCCAACACTACCTCCTCTATGGAATCCTTAGCTGTGGACAGCAACACGTTGCTGTCATGGCTTTAGCTCATATTAGTAACATATTATCGATAGGTCTGATACTGATATATCACCAGACATACAACTGTCATGGTTATTAAAATAATTTATTTTACTTCCTATTAACTTTAAAACATGAATGTAAATAAGAAAATACCCCTATTTGAATTCAAATAAAATATCAAAAAAATCAAAACCCCAACTAATCAAAATCTCATTTTTGAATTCTAGTTCAAATTCCAGAATTCCGGCGATTTTCTAAACTTAGGGGCTAGAAATGACACATCTAGAGGCTTCCAAAAATTCATTAAAAATCACTCTTCAACTTGTTTTTCTCTAGGGAACAATTACCGGGACTTTTGATCCCAAGATTATGGCTTTAACATATAGCCCTCCAAGGAGGTGTACGGCTCCAGACTTAGCGAAATCCCGGACCCGACAGCATGGGTGGGTCCTGGGGGACCTTGAGGCCGTACAAAATGTATTTACTGACACGTGTACACCAATTATTACAAAAGTCCTCAGTATAATATTATTCTTAAAACAAATATCTAGTTTAAAACAAAATCAATATTTCTGATTTCATGAAAAATTAGGAATTATGATTAATCAACTATATTTATTATTATTAATAATTTAATATCAAATTTAATTAAAATTAAAAAATAATCAGGGAGCTTCAAAATCAATGCAGTAATAGCAACAAATCAAATAGTGTCCATTACAAAGAAAAACAGCTTCAAAATCAATAGTAGGAGCCTTGAATATAAATAACAATAATCAATCCCATGAAATATAGATTAAACAATCTATAGCAATGGCAAGTAAAAAATTTGTCCACCAAAATATTCTATCATCTTTCTTCATTGAGTTCAGTTTGTAGAATTTTATCTATCATAAGCCATAATCGCTTGAAATCGAAAGGAAGAATATGAAGGATAAAATATGAAATATTCGGAAGAAAAGTAATTGGTAAGAATGAATTGAAAAGAGCTGGTACAAATATAAATAATAAAAAATAAAAAATTAATCATAAATTAATTCCTCTACCATAGTCGATAGAGGGAGATGACTAATATAAGCACATGGATGGTATCATGACCCGAGTTGGGAACGTGACCGGTACATGGTGGTCTGAGCTCCCACGTAAGCCTCTTGGGTAGCGTGACTCACATAATTCAAAAATTAACATGATTTTCATAATTAAAACATGATTTCTTTTTAATCAATAATCAATTTCTCTCTTCAAAACAAAATATTTGGTTTCATAAAACTGAACTATTTCAACATACTTAATTATGAACTTGTCTTATTTCATGATCTTAGTCAAAATTTTAAAATTAGTTTAATACTTGAAAGCTAAATCATGAATTCATATATGGCTTGCTACACAAGTTCTAATCACAATTTACATCTCAAATCAATGCTTAATCATCACAACCTGCCAAAGGAATGTGACTGACACGTGAGGGATTAGGTTACCGTGGAAGTCTTTGGTAACGTGACTGACTAATATGCATAAATAAATCAAATATATTTAAAATATCTCAAGTTTAACTAAATTCCATAATTTTGAAAATATTCCAAGACTTCAATCCTGAATATAAAACTGCATAATAACCATAATCTGGGCCAAAGCCAAATATAATTAAACAAATGACTAAAATTATGAAAATAATTAAAATAATATAATGTGTATCCGGGATCCTACCTACACAATTACTGGAGCACTAAAAAACTAACATAACCTATAATAAATTCCACTCCAAAGCGAAGCTCACCAAAAAAGCTACAACACTATTAGAGAGGATCATGTGATGCAACTGAACCTATAGCTGTATATGTAAGGGGAGGAAAAGAGAGGGATGAATTCATCAAAATTAAGTGAGTGAGTCTTCACTCACAACCCAAATGGAACAGCAACAAAAATACATAACATATGCATGCAAGTAATGTAAAACATTTTATATATAATTACATATAATTGTACTAAAAATAGTAATTTAACTAAATCTACAGCAATAACTAGAAGAGAAACATAACGTGTTTTGTACATAAATATCTAAGCTGATAGCTAAATCTGAGCCTAATCTGATGGGCACCTAACTAGATCCCATAAATGGACATCACACAAGGTTTCTTACTATGGGTGAATTAGTCCTTTAGCGGACATCTTAGTACTAAGGTTAACGATCAATCCTATAGTCCTTAACTCGCTGATCTTTTGCTCATTAATTATTGGCTAAAAATTAATGGCAATAAAATTCACTGTTCTTACTGTTCATACAAAACTGGGGTTCATGATATTTTCTGACTGATAAAATAAATATAAATCATATGTATAACAAGTATGGTCCTATAAGGTTTCTAAAATAATAATCTTTCATGATAACTACAAAACAATAATTTTCTAAAATTTCTATAATCCATAAAATCATGTTTTCTGGGCATAATCATTCTAAAATTTCGTAAACAATTTATATAGTGTTAGGAAAATACTAGTAATGACCAAAACTATGGCCATGAGCTTAAACTCACTCACCGTTGGTAGCCGGGAGTATGCTTCCACTAATAACTTGACCTTGGGGAGTAGGAATGACACTGATAACTGCCAAACAATATAATAAAAACATAAACATTTTGATTTAATTGTCCAAACTGAGTTTGGGATGATATGGAGGAAGAAAATTATAAGACACCATGCTTGACAATACCCAAACTCACATATTAGATAAAAGAGGAAGGAACTGACTGAATTCCATGAAAGTCACTTATTAGAAGAGATTAATTAGAGAATATTGAGAGAAACCCTGTTTTTCTTTTTAGAGGAAAATCCTTGAGCGGCTATGGTTTTTAGAAAAATGTTTAGGAGTATTGATGTGCCAAATATATACTAGAAGTAAAAAACGTTAGCCTCGATTAAACACGTTTCGCATCCAAGGTCACCTAGTGTTGTGGTTCTTAACATGAAAATTTTAAAAGCCTAATACATTGGATTACCTTTTGCTGTTCCAAACCAAAAAGTAATTCAACATGACATTCAATATTTTGAAATAATGCATATATATATATATATACACACGAGATGATGATGATAATAATAATAATAACAATATATTTACATATATGATAATAGTAGTAATAATAACACTAATAATAATAATAATAATTTACATACTGATAAATTTCATATTAAGGATATCACATATTACCTTTCTTAAAAGAGATTTAGTCCCCAAATCTAAACAACATACCTTGAGGTGGAAAAAAGTGGGGGTGCTTAGTTTTCATGGCTTTTTTAGCTTCCCAAGTAGCTTCCTCTCAGGAATGGTTCCTCTAGGTAACTTTCATTGAAGCTACCTCTTTTGAGCGAAGCTTTTTGATCTGCCTATCCACAATGGCAATCAATTCCTTTTCATAGTACAAACTCTCATCGACTTGGACCGTTTACGGAATGAGCATGTAAGACTAGTTAGGCATATACTACCTGCGCATACTGACATGGAACATTAGGTGTATGGCTGATAAACTGGGAGGCAGTGTCAATCTGTAGGCCACCACTATAACTCTCTCTAAGATCTCAAACAGGCAGATAAAATGAGGGCTTAACTTTCCCCACTTATCAAATTTCACTACCCCTTTTATAGGGGACACCCTCAAAAACACATGGTCCCTAACCACAAACTCTATGTTACGCCAACGGTTATCTGTATAAGACTTCTACCACAATTGTGCTGCTAAAAGATGCTTCCTGATCAACTGAACCTTCTCTAAGGTTTTTAAACTAGGTCCAGGCATAGGACTTAGCTTCCCTTAGCTCAAACCCTCTGATGGGAGACCCGCAATGCCCCCTATATAAGGCTTCAAATGGTGCCATCTGAATACTAGCTTGATA
This sequence comes from Dalbergia cultrata, assembly GCA_031216105.1. Lineage (NCBI taxonomy): Eukaryota > Viridiplantae > Streptophyta > Magnoliopsida > Fabales > Fabaceae > Dalbergia > Dalbergia cultrata. The sequence continues at coordinate 39,998,670 of CM062350.1, forward strand.
ATTGTTGTTATATAAGAAGTTAATCAAGGGTAAGTGATCACACTAGCTCCCTCCAAAATCTAGCACACAGGCTTTGAGCATATCTTTTAAGATCTGTATTGTCCTTTCTGATTGATTATTTGTTTGGGGATGAAAATCTGTGGTGAAATCCACATGCGTCCCAAGGGCCTGCTGAAATACCTTCCAAAATCGCCAAGTGAATTGGGACCTTCTGTTAGATATGATGGATATTGGGACACCAAGTCTAACTATCTCATTGATGTATAACTTGGCATACTATGCTGCACTGAAAGTGGTCTTTACTGGCAAGAAATGTGTTGACTTGGTCATCCTGTCTACTATCACCCATATGGAGTCAAACCTCTTAGTGGTTTGAGGTAACCCGACTACAAAGTCCACGGTTATTTTCTCCCATTTCCAATATGGAATATCTATCTACTGGAGTAACCCAAATGGTATCTAGTGCTCAGTTTTGACTTACTGCATACCAAGTGCCTAGCCACAAAGTCAGCAACATCTCTCTTCATATCATCCTACCAGAACAACTGTTTGAGATCCTGATGCACTAAGTATGCTACACCATGGGCTTCTTTCATCACTTTTCTCCTTAGCTCACCTGCTATGGGCACACATAAATGGTTCCCAAAGGGCAACATACCCTCAACATCAACTGAGAACTCTATATTCTCACCCTTATGAACACCCTCAGCCAACTTAGCTAGCTTTGGATATTCACCCTACTGTGCCTTGATTTATCCCACCAAGGTTGACTGAGCCCTGATGTGAGCTAGAAATATCCTTGTATCACTAAGACTGAACTGAACTCCTTCAACTTCTAACTTGTGGATATCTTCCACTAAAGGTTGTGTTACTGGTGTTGTATGGGCCAAATTTCCAGTGGACTTTTTTTCTCAAAGCATTTGTCACTACATTTGCCTTCCTTGGATGGTATGAGATTGTACAATCATAATCCTTTAGCAACTCAAGCCATCTGTGCTGCCTTAAGTTCATATTTTAATGCTGAAAAATGTACTTCAAACTCTTAAGTTCTGTGAAGATCTCACAAGTCTCTCCATATAGATAGTGCCTCCAAATCTTCAAGGCAAAAACCACTGCTACTATCTCTAAGTCATGCATGGAATAGTTCTGTTCATGCTTCCTGAGCTGCCATGAGGCGTAAGCTATAACTCGACCATACTGCATTAGGACACAACCAAGTCCAACTCTCAAAGCATAATGCCCAAAAATCTCCTGTCTCTAAAGGTAATACCAAAACTGGCATCATGGTCAAGCATGTTTTAAGCCTCTAAAAACTTTCTTCACTCTCTTCTATCTACCAAAACCTAACATTCTTCTATGTTAGCTTGGTCATGGGTGCTACAATCCTAGAGAAGTCCTAAACAAACCACCTATAATATCCTGCCAAGCCCAAGAAACTACAGACTTTGGAAACTGTTGTAGGTCTAGGCCATTGCTGAATGGCTTCCACATTCTTTGATATACCAAAATGCCATCCTTAGACACTACATGTCTAAGGAACGCTACTTGATCTAGCTAGAACTCACATTTGGAGAACTTGAGATATAACTGATTTTCCATCAACGTTTGTAGAACTATCCTCAGCTGCTGCTTATGCTCTTCCTTGCTCCTGCTATATACTAAGATGTCATCAATGAAAACAATAACAAAGTGGTCTAGAAATGGCTTAAACACCCTGTTCATCAATCCATGAAGGCTGCTGGAGTATTGGTCAACCCAAAGAACATCACCAAGGACTCATAATGCCTATAGCGAGTCTTAAAGGCTGTCTTGGGTATATCTTCATCCTTAATCTTCAACTGATGATAACCAGATTGAAGGTCGCTCTTGGAAAAACATATTGGCCCCTAAAGCTGGTCAAAAGTATCATCAATGTGAGGCAATGGGTACTAGTTTTTTTTATCGTCACCTTGTTTAACTGCCTATAATCTATGCATATTCTCATCGAACAGTCATTCCCCTTGACAAACAATACTGGAGCATCCTATGAAGAGGTACTTGGTTGAATAAACCCCTTGTTCAATAACTCATGTAGCTTCTATTTCAATTTCCTTAACTCTGCTGGAGCTATGTGGTATGGGGGTAAAGAGATGGACCTAACTGTTGGCTCAAGCTCTATCCCAAACTTGACTTCCCTCTCCAGTGGCATACCCAACAAGTCATCTAGAAACATATATGAAAACTTATTAGCTGTAACACCCTAAATCTTAACCCAAGACTACTAGTATGTCCTTAGGTTAATCTTTAGAATATTACCTCTTGGTCTCATCTTTTAGAAAATACTTAGCGGAAATATGGGTAAAATTTTTCTTTTTGGAATTTAAAATCAAAGTGAGAGCCACGCACGAAACTTAAAGGGGAAACATAGCGAAACATATAAGCAAAGCATAAGAAACACATCATGTCATGGAAGCATCACTGAATCATAGACATATATATATATAACGTGCCTACCCAAAGAGGCAGGACTATTTGATACATCATGAAGCGAAATACAACTGAAATGCAATACAAGGAAATCATAAAAAGCAAATACAAAAGAAACTACCCCCATACCCGTGTGCACCTAAAGGAGACAACCTCATATACAAAAGAAGGTTTGATCTCTACTATGTGGCGTGTGTGTGCACTAGCTACTACCCCTCCTATGACTACTCCTGTGTCCGAGTCTTGTGGGGTCAGTCGATCCACTGGCGAATCTCGGCGGGAGTGGTCGAGGCTATCATCGGGGCATCTCCACCAAGGTGAGGGCGTATAGATGGCCGTCGAGCCAACCTCGGCCGACCACCGTCTCCTCACTCCCAGCCCTCATCGGTGGAGGAGCGGACTGGAACTCCAACTGTACATGTGGGATGGCGGGTCCTCGGATGGGTCCGTCTCAGCACCGGGACGCGCACATACTCGGTACTCGCGTCGCTGATGTCTCGGGCTTCATGCGGAGGATCTGCTGATCGCGTGCTCTCGGTCCCTCAAAACTCCCGTAATGACGGTAGGAAGCGATCGGGGTGAAGCGGTAGCTCGGGACGGTGCGAAGGGTCGTCCCATGAACATGAATACTCGGCGGTCACGGCGACCCTCAAAATGGTATGACCCGAGTGCCGGGTCATGGTGCAGCTCCCATACCGGGGTGTCGATGAAGAGTACAAACGTCGCCATCTGAAGATATGACGGAAGAAAAGAGAGAGGGAATGAGAATCTTTCTAAAGAATTCTCGAGGGTTATCCCTACCTAGGTGTCATCGTCACATCCTCAGGAACCTCGGGTTTATTTCTAAAAGGTGTGCATGTATATAATTTCCTTTTAAGTTGGTTTTCCAAAGAGGTACTTTATCCAAGGTCCGTCATATTTTATAATGCGTCTTTATAACTTAAGCAGAAATACACTAATGATATGAATGCATCATAAGGTAACCCAAACAATAGAATGACTAGGAAACATTATAACATTAGCATAAGTATAGTTTATGTGACATTGTTAACTTTAACTTTCACCTCATGAGGCCGCCCTAAAACTTCTCTAGGTTATGAGCTCATACCTTAACTAGTCGTCACTAGTTCTTACTTATCCTATGATAAGCGTAACATAATCCCGACTTAAAGTACGGGCTAGGGGGCAAATTAAGGATCTCCTTTCTAGGATCATTTCCTCTTTGAAACGCTTTGCTAGCCACGTGGGCCTCGCAATTTGTCCGCTTTGGCAGGCTGCATCTACACATACCCTCACGGATTTGTCTCCTCCTGGGGGTGCTCGGCCGAACCGGTGTCACCCAGGAGAAGCGCGTCTCAGTGTTGTGTCACATTTATATTCTCATAAGTATTAAATCACAATTACCTCTTCATTTATCATATTCATTTTTATCATGCATTCTCATATAGCTTTTTCATAACATACATATCATCACATGAAACTTTCTCATAACATTCGTCACATAAAACTTTCGCACAAACATTATCACATAGTCATATCTAACAATCATCCCCATAAGCTCATAGACATGTTATATTATAACTCATAGTGTTTTAAACTTCGATTCTTATGAGTCTTAAACTTACAATTTAATTATCCTTAACTTCTTTATACACCTATGGTTTGACAAGTAATGAGTTATACAAGTTTTATGCTCAAGAACTTAATCCAAATAGCACTAAGCAGAATTTGGACAGCTTATGTTTATGTGATTACGGAGTTCTAGAAATTACGGTTTAGATCTTTATTTCACATTCTAAGTTATTGATCATCAACACCTAGTCTCTTGGGAACCTATAAGGTTATAACTAAGTATTTCTCACCTTACCCTATGGTCAAGAACATCTCTAAACCTCAAGAGTGCAGAAATCAAAATACTAACTTTACGGGTACCTAGAAGTCACAATAATGACCCTTTCTAAGTTCGGTTTGCTCCTAAGGTTTCAAGATTAAGTCCTAAACCAATTATGAGTCATTCCTACACATATAAACTAATTTAAAACCATGGTTATTGAATCTAAACCTTGCTGGACAGAATCCAGAAAAATAAATCTTTAAGGGATCTAGAACTCTCAAATTAATTCTTTTCTAGTTCCTAACTTATCCTATATTTCACATATGAGTCTTAACATAATTATTACCCAAACATAAGCATATTAACATCATTAACACAGCTCATGCAGTGGCCAAACATAGCAAGGCAGAACAAACAGAAACTCCATTTAAAGGCATTGAATCATAGTTTCTAAAGCACATAAAATACTAGTTTCTCTTGGAACCTTGTTAAAACCTTCAAAATTCTTTTATGAACACTTTTATCATCTAAACTTATGGAAATACTTAATAGGGCAGTGGCTATGTTATTTTCATCTCAAGAGGTCCTAAATTCATAATACTTAGTTCTACACATTCCTTATACTCATATAAGTTTAGAAAAAAATTATAAAACATAGTTTTCAATACTTGAAGACATTAAGGCCTCATAGGGCCGAAATATGAGCCGTAGGAGATAAATGTTTTAGACCTTTGTTTGAGATATCCTTGGGCAAGTCTTTGAGCTCTAGAATCATTAAAGTGATGACATAAAAATAAACATGCTCATGCACTTATTTTAGTTATTGCTAGAAAATAAAGTGAGAGCATAAAATAAATATGTGGTGCAACATATTATTATCTTAGATATTTAGGTGAGGACTTGAAATATAAATATGATAATGCAAAGCTTGAAACATAAACATGATAATGCAAGTTCATTCATTATCTTGGGATTTAGTGATAGCAAGGAAATAAACATGATATGCAAAGCTTAAAGTAAACATGATGCAAGTCTCATTTTTATGTTTAACTAGAGCTCATTTGAGACTTTAACAAGATAATAACCCCATACAACATCTCAAAGATCACAACACAAGAATCGAAAATCATATAAAAGAGAAAGTGAAGCTACATCAAGTTCTTTATTAAGTACCCAAAACCCCTATCTAGAGACAAATCTCTAGAACGTGCCGGCCAACTTTAAGGTTGACAAGGGTAGGCTTGGGCTTTTAGAAATCCTTAGATTAATTTTCTTAAGTTGGAAAACCATGTGAGCTAGATAACATATAGATAAAGTTGTAAGAAAAGGAAAACTCAAGCTTTAGAGGTTTCTTTGAGATGAACACAATGTCATCATCTAGAAGCTCTCATCATCAAGCTATCATGCTCAAATCAAGGCCTCATGGCCGAAAATGAAAGGAAAGGAAAGACAAAGGAAAGTTCAAAAAGAATCCAAGAGAAAAACTAGAGAAAAACACTTTCTTGAGCAAAATAAAGTTTGAAAACAAATCCCTACCTAGTGATGGAGATAAAAGCTTGATCTTGAAGATGGAAATGAGATGAGCAACACCTCCTAGGATGGTGATGATGATTCGGCCTTGATGAGAGAAAAAGAAAGAAAAATGTGTTTCAAGTGGAGTTGTGTTTGAGGTGTGGTGTTTGAGAGGTTTGATGATGGTTCAAGGTTTTGGGGTGGTGTTTGATGGTTGAGAGGTGATGATGAGATGAAGAGATGAAGAAGATAAAGATGAAAAGGAAGGAAGAACACTCTTGGAACTTTGAGAGAAAAAGGAAAGACTAGCAAGACAACTCTAAAACTCTAAACTTTGCAAATGCTTCAAAGTGTAACAAGGCTAACACAAGCATCCTATTTATAGAAAAACAAAACCATGGAGGAGTGAATGGGGAGGGCTTTGGCCGTAGCTTTTGAGGGAGGAAGGAAGAGAAAATATCTCTTACACAAGGTCATTCAAGCATGGTTTGAAGTATGGAAGCTATGCTACAAAGCATGGCTTGATGTGAGTTAATTTCCTATCACATTTTTATGAATTTAGGCTTCTAGAAATAATGCATGGCTGGAACTTTTCCAGCCACAATTAAATGGGAGAAATGGGTTGTTTTAATTATTTATTCATGTGGAAATTCAAGCTTGATTGAAAGTTATGACAAGGTATAGTGTATGTGACTTGAGGTATGGCCTTGGAGTGTTGAAAAATTGAACATGTGATGCATATGGAGGGAGTGAAGCTTCGGCCAAGGCTGGACAGCAGAGTGGGAGGATGATTTGACCATTTAATTGTGTGTTAATGGTAGGTTTAGATGTGTATTAGCTTAGGTACAAGGTTAGGAATGATTAAGCTTAAGTTTAGGTAACTAAGAATGTGATTTAGGCAGTTTATGACAAGTTTAGGAGTGCTCATACATCATTAAAGAATTTAAAACTCATTTATGAATAAACAATGTGTAACACAATTCCATGATTTAAGGAATTGGAAAGAGAAAACACTATTCAAGATTCTATGACTAGGTGTCATAAAATTAAAATATGATTTTAGGTTGTAATTAAGTACTTTTTGGTTCTAATCAACTTTAATAAATTATTTTGGCTCTAGATTAATTAAGAAAATTAATTAACCTTCGATTAGAGCCTAATATTGCTTAGGTTTGCTTAATCGAGTGATTAAGCGTAAAAATACGAAACTAGGGGCAAAACCGTAATTTTGCACTAATTTTGCCCGGGACTTCAAAAATTAAAACTGAGGTCATAGGATACATAAAAACGCCTTTTAAAACCATCTGGAGAAGTTTCGGGTTCATCCGGCACTTGCAAGCGGGTAAAACACCACAGGGGCGTGTTGGTCATTTTGACCTGAAAACTCGAAAAACGAGATTTTCGATCCCGGGAAGGTACATAAGTTTTCTAATCCCCTTCCAACATTGAGTTTGCCCTTCGAGTACTGCCGCACTGGCTTTCCTCGAATTCCGGGCTGAAAATGACCTCAGGGGCATTTTGGTCATTTTCACTCTAACAGAAAATCGGGGCGTTACATTAGCCACCGGAACCGTGCCCAAATTTGGTGTCTTTGCCTTTATATCCCTGACTGCAGATAAAAACCTGAAACTACCTTTATCCATCAATTGCAGTGCACTTATAGCTGATATCAAGCTCATTGGTGTCAAATATCCTATACTCAGAAACTCTCTTGGCTTATCACTTAGGACCTTGAATCTCACCTCCTTGTGATAACAACCTACCATGGCATCACATGGGGCTAACCAATCCATTCACAAGATAACGTCAAAGTCAAACATGTCTAACAGTGTTAAATCTGCTAGTGCCTCCATGTTGCTAACTTTGACTCCACACAATTTATACACTGCCTGAACAAGGAGGGGCTCTCTCGAAGGTGCCCTAACTAAAAACCGCTCCTCAAGATCCTCAAGGAATCTCCCAAACCATATAACAAAGAATGAGGACACATAAGAGTGGTTGGACCCTGGGTTAAACAATGTTATAGCATCGAAAGAACATACTGTCGTCATAGATGTTATCATTTCATTTGAAGCCTGAGCATCTTGGTGGGTCATAGTGAACAAATGGGGCTGTCCCCTACTACCCTAGCCTCTGCCACTGGGGACCCTGCCCTCGGCTCTATGGCCTACCAAAGTGATTGAGCCACCCTGTGCTGTTGATTGGAGAGACTGAATTGGCATGGAGGGGTTAGCTAACCCCTAACTAGAAGCTCCTTGAAACATCGGGCACTCTTTGCGCTTGTAGCCTGGCTGGCCACATCTATAACATACTGAAGAACCAAATAGACACTGACCTTAATGTCTCTTCTTGCAAGTTGGGCATACTAAATATGACCGCCATGAACCCTATCCACTGTGCTGACTGCCCCTTACTTGAAGTCTGTGATACAACTGGGTGTGCTAGGATGGGTTCTGAGAGGGCGGCCCTACCCGACTGACCCAACTACTAGACTTACTGATGGTGACCCTTTGCTTGAACCTCATTTGCTCAAGAAAGAGCCATGAACCCTGACCTTCTTGTTGGCTTCTAACATTGCTTTACGCTCTGCTAAATCATTCTCAACACCAATCGCAGTGTCTACCACTTAAGCATAGTCCATGGTCCTAAGGTGAGGTTGCAAACTGAGGAACATATCTCTGGGTAGACCTTGAACAAAACATCTCACCCTAGCAGTCTCTGTCGGTATCATGCTAAAGGCTGCCTATGCCAAATAAGTGAAACGCTCATCATACAATGTAACTATCATGCCTAGAGTCAAATAGAGCTTTAAAAACTCCTCAATCATATGTGCCTTTCGGCTCTCTGATATGAATCTATGCATGAAGGCTTCCTTGAATTGTTCCTAAGAGGGAGAGCTAGCAGTTTCATGCCTCTATCGGAACTCCTAATACTATATCTCTGCTTGGCCTCCTAGCTGGAAGCCAGCCAACTCCACCGCTTTCTCTGAAGAATAATGGGTGATACCAACTATCTTTTCCACTTACTTGAGGAATTCCTAGGGATCCTTAGTCGTAAACGCCTATTGAAGGTGGGCGAGTCCATCCTCTTGAAATGCTCCAAGGCTAAGTCATCTATATCTTTGACTGGAGGCAGGTGTGTAGTCACTTCTAACTGCCTAACCATCATATCTGTCAAGTTTGCTATTATCTGTTCAAAAGCACTAAGGCAAGCACTATCATTGGATGTGTCGCTCCAGTGGCATGAAAGGTGTATAGGTGGCCTTGTCACACCTATGAAAGGGAGGACATATAACAAGATTATGGGTATTAAGAAAAGACAAACTTTTACTATACCTAGACATGACTGACTCTTTTCTAAAGGCCTCAAATAGCACCGCATCAATGCAAATGGGCGCGCTTCCATTTACATAGATGCCATGTAATTTGTGGACATTTGGTCTAGTAATATGTAGGGAAACCTATTGCTCTGATAGTACTTTATCACAGCCTGTCTAAGGAACGTGACCGGCAGGTGAGGGATTGGGTCCCCACGGAAGTCTTTGATAATGTGACGGACTAATATGCATAATAAATCAAATATGTTCAAAATGTCTCAAGCTTAACTAAATTCTATAATTTTGAAAATGTTCCAAGACTTAAATCCTGAATATAAAACTACATAGTAACCATAATCTGATCCAAAGCCAAACATAATTAAACAAATGGCTGAAATTATGAAAATAATTAAAATAATATAATGCATGTCCGGGATTCTACCTACACAATTACTGGAGCATTACAAAACTAACATAACCTATAAGAAGCCGCAACACTATCAAGGAGGATTCTGTGGTGTAACTGAACTTGAAGCTGTATTTGTAGGGGGAGGAAAAGTGAGGGGTGAGTTCATCAAAACTCAGTGAGTGAGCCTCCACTCATAACCCACATAGGATAGTAACAAAATTACATAATATATGCATGCAATTAATGTAAAACATTTTATATATAATTACATATAATTGTATTGAAAATAATAATTTAACTAAATCCATGGCAATAACTAGTGGAGAAATAGGACATGTTCTGTGTATAAATATATGAGCTAATAGCTTAATCTGAGCCAATTGCTAATCTGATGGGCACCTAATTAGGTCCCATATATGGACACCATACTGGATTCCTTACTGTAGGTGAGCTAGTCCTCTAGCAGACCACTTGGTACCAAGGTTAATGATTAATCTTGCAGCTATTAACTCGTTGATATATTTCTCACTAATTGTTGGCTAAAAACTAATGGCAAAAAAATTCATTGTTCTTACTGTTCATACAAAACTGGGGTTCATAATATTTTCTAATTGATAAAATAAATCTAAATAATACATACAGTAAGTATGGTTGCATGAGCTTTCTAAAATAATAATCTTTCATGATAACTATGAAACAATAATTTTCTAAAATTTCTATAATCCATAAAAGAATGTTTTCTGGGCATAAATCATTCTAAAATTTCATAAACAATTTATCTAGTGTTAGGAAAATACTAGTAATGACAAAAAAAATATGGTCATGAGCTTAAAACCACTTACCGTTGGTAATTGGGAGTGTGCTTCCATTAACAACTTGACCCTAGGGAGCAGAAATAGCAAACAATTTGATTTATTGCCCAAACTAAGTTTGGGATGATAAAAAGGAAGAAAATTGTGAAAAAACCATGGCTGATAGCACCCAAACTCACATACTAGATAAAAAGGGGAAAGAACTAGCTCAATTCCATGAGGATCACTTACCGGAAGAGATTAGTTGGAGAAAATTGAGAGAAACTACATTTTTCTCTCTAGAGAAAAATCCTTGGATGGCTACGGTTTTTAGAAGAATGTTTAGGAGTATTGTAATGTGTAAATAGATACCAGAAGTAAAAAAAATAAGCCCCGACGGAACACGTTTCGCGTCCGAGGTCGCCTAGCATTGTGGTTCTTAATGTGAAAATTTTAACAGCCTAATACATTGCATTACATTTTGCTATATCAAACCAAAAGGCAAGTCAACATGACATTCAATCTTTTCAAATAGTGTATGTATATGATAATAATAGCACTTATAGCGTCCATGCGTCTATATATATATATATATATATATATATATATGATAATAGTAATAATAATAACACCAATAATAATAATAATACCAATAAATTTGGTATTAGGGACATCACATTAATATATGAAAACATATAAGAATGTTCATAACTCTAAAATAAATACATTATCTTAAAATAGGATGTATGGTTCGGATCCTGCCTACACATTTGTTAGAGCACTCTAATCTAACATAAACCTAAACTAAGCAAATACTGCAACATAAAGCTTACCACAGGAACAACTACATTTATGAGAACGATGACTAAGTAAATACTGGACTTGTAATTGTAAGCCGGAAGGGAGATGGGTAAATCAATGGATTCAATGAGTGGATTCTCACTCGCCACCCACATGGGACAACGAAAATGGATATACATAAACATAATATGCATGTAGCAACTAGAAAACAGTCTTAATGTACATATCTATACATATTCTACTAATAGATAAGTTATATATCTTTTGTTGAAATTGATCTATTATTAACCACAGCGATTAGTAAAGAAATAGAATGTGTCATTTCATTTGGCTGGAGGATATTAGTCCATCGTGAATTGAATATCTCTGGGACATAGTATCGGTCCTTCATGAATCGTGTCCCTCGTAGACAACTATACAAACATGAAGTTGGCCTCTCATGAGCACAACTAAACTTTGAATAATCAGGATATTGTCCTTCGTGGACAACATGGTATACCAAGGTTAATGATCTCTCCATTGCCGTTAACACGCAACTCTGTTTCCCTAACTAATTCCTTATTCTAAAAGTTGTCATGAAATTTTAATTGAGGATCTAAAGTTTCTATATCTCATTAAAACTCTAGTATTCTGCTTATTAATATAAACTAGCATCAAAACAACATATTCATAATGATTAAAATAAGATCATGAGTTCAAACCCACTCATTGTTTGAAATCAAGAATATGGGTGCTATCAGCTTGACCTTGGGAGCTTGGAATGACACCAACAACTACCATAGAATTGCAAACAACTCATGAGCATGCCATAAACACACTAGGGCATCTCTAAAGATATTGGAGGAGTACCCAAACTTGAGAATATCTAAAAACATAAACCCCCTAACTTATGAACATAGAGGAATGAAGATAAGGGAGCATAAACCATGAAAACAAGCCCTTAACTTGGATATCAGAGGAGGTGGGATTTAGAGATGATAAGAGTGAAGTGGTAGGAGAAGAAGGGAGATTACGGTATTTCACATTTTTGGGGCAAGAACACGTATGGAAGGGTATTTATAAGGGTGGGGTTTCACATAAACAAAACTACATTCTTTTGTGTTATTCTGGTGTTGGGGGGTACAACTATAGACTGCTATAACCTTTGACATAGCCAACACATCATTCCGGGTAAGCACATGACTTGCACATATGTTGATATTTTGCATCTAGGGCCTTTCCGGGAACACAGGTGGGTCTTGAGGGATCCTAGGACCGTACTAGACTTGTCTAAGGACATGTGAACCAGATGAATCATAGGCGGGAATATAGTTGTTTGATTGATAGTCAAAATTACTTTATTGGAAATTATAATTATTTGATTGACATTTTACATTTAATGAGTGGGGTTATAATTTTTTTATTGACAGTTATCACTAAATCAAAGGCTTAATATAATATCAATTAAGTTGGTATAATTGTCATAATATAATTTAATATTAATTAAGTCTATATGATTGTCAAAATAAGATTGTGTGAATAAATGTTGATGCATTGGAAAGAAACCAAATGCTTTGGTTGACACGTTAATCATTTCCTTTCTTGCAAAACTTGATTTTAGAATTTCATATATATATATATATATGATTATACCAAATTTAATCTTTCTCTATATCAATTTCAATCTTCAAATTTATTGTGTTATTTAACTCAAAAAATTTAATTTGTTGATATTTCCACTCATGTCAATTTGATATTATCATTTTATTTGATACTATTTTTAAAAATTATTCTTAATTGATATCAATTTAATCTGATATTGATTCAAATATCATATATGAGAGATTTAATTACAAATGCAAACTCCCTTTAATGAATTACAAATACAAATGGTAAGTGACTATAGAGTAAAGGAGTTTTTATCATAAACCAAAAAAATCAATCAATTTCTTAGTATATAAATCATATATATTGTTTATAATAAATACTAAAATTCCAATAATAATCTTAGTATAAATTGAAATGAAATTTTGTACAATTTCACTAATTTTTTCTTTTTTAATAACAAATATATATAGACATTTTTTTCCTAACTCAAACAATATAAAACCCATTATAAACTTATAAATTAGTCATATATTATTGTAAATCTAACTCATACAATATAATGGGTAATGAAAAATTATTGATAAGTTTAATATATTATAAATGATACATGATATGTAATATATATATTGATTTCATCTAGTATTTTGTAAATTTAACGTAAGACAAATAATTTGATACTTGACATAGACATGGTATATGCTATATGGATGATAATAATGATCTATCAATGTTATTATTAATAGGTTATATTCAATTAGTAAAATATATTAATATACATTTTTAACATTTTTTCAATAATGAGAATAAAGCTTCAAGCCTATTGTGATACATAGGTGAGCCAAAACCACTTTCATGTACACAAAAATCCAAAGAAAAGAAACAATAGAAAAGTAGGTTTTGTAGCAGATATAGAGCATCGAATAAGACTTGTGATACTACAAGCAAAAATCGATGGCAGCGAGATAGAAACACAACCAACCAGGAAGATAAAGCCACACATAATAACAGAGAGAAAAAGGTTAGATGCATATGACACTAATATTAGCCCCTTTGGCATTGCCGTCAAGGATAAGTTAAGACGCATAAAAAAACCAGACTATCCATGGGATGATCTACATATTTTTTACCATAGTAAAGAGAACACAAGAGACATATGCCCTCAAAATCCGCAAGTGCTATTAAATTTTGTACCAAAGATTAGGGTTCAAAAGGAAAATTTCACACCATGCTTTAGCCCAAAAACCAAGTCTTACCAGAATATTATCTTTTTCAATATCCAATTAGGCTTAAAACCTTCAAAGATCATCCTTTTTATTAGCCACTAGATAGTCGAACACATCACATATAAGAGAGAAAGCAGCAAATAGGATCAAAACCTCTAAAGAAGGCAGATGACCATGACTCATAAAAACAAACAAGATCAATAGGTAGGCACCAATGTATATCCTACCATATTTGTAGCAGCTATACCAACAGGATAAAGAGATTGAGAAAGTAAAGAAGAGATGTTCTAATGATTCTTCTTGAGATGAGCAGAACAGACATATGGTCTCACTGCTAAGGACGCAATTAAATCTACAAAGGCAGTATTTAGTGCGAAGTGCTAGTTCTAGAACCCTTTAGAAAGCTATTATAGCTTATTGAGTGACAACAAAGCAAATTTTGTTAAAATATTTTGAAGAAAGGACTAAAATTTTGATTGAGTTTCTGTAAGTATTAGCATGTTTATTCTGGTAATATATAAGTTCAATTCATAACATATTTTTCACAATATCATGTATTAACATGATTAAAATCTAATTCAAAGAGATTCAGAGTTTCAATTATGTGAAAAATTAGATTAAAAAATGAGCTGAAGCATGTGCAAAACATGAGAAACCAATATGAATGATCAGAGACTAAGTATGGACCATTAGAAAGTGTTTCATTCATCTAGAAAATGTGATATCCATTGAATATATTAGTCTTTCATGAAAATATCATCATTGTAATCTTTAAATCATTCTAGCTATCATCTTTGAAGAGTATCTACATGTTGAAGAAATCATTATCAAGCTCAGAGTTAAGGTTAAAAGATCAACACAAAGCTCAGAAATATGGAATCATTTCAAAAAGCATGTATTCTTTAGAAACCACACCGAGTCAACAAAAACTAAGGGAAACTTGGATTTCAAATTTGGTCAACATTTAGAAAAATGTTGACACATCATCCTTGTACTTGTCAGAATCCTTGTATTCTAGAAGAAAATGTTTAGAAACCATGTTCAAAAAATAAAAGTTGTTTTTGAAGCTGAAGTAAGAAACAAAATGTCAATGCCTCTGCAAATGGACAACTCTAACACAGCACAACTATTTTTCTAGATGACAGTTCCTAGGATACAAAAAGAAGATTAACACATGTCAAGAAGAGGTGAAATCAAGGAACAACAGTCCAATTCAAAATCCAAGTATAAAAGGATGACGCCTTTACAACTTTTGCAAATCAAATGCTAAAATCCTTCAATATTTTTACTAAAGCTTATTCTTTTTATTTGAAATCAATTTCTAAATAGAAAATCTTCTTTTTTGTAATTACTACCCAGCATTTTCTTCTTAAGAAGAATTTAGAAGAAGTCTCTCAAGTTTCTTCCTCAAATACTATCTTATCTTTATGAAAATTTGAGTGTTCTTTGTTAGAGTATAGCAACCTAAATTATATCTTTGTACCTTGATCCAGTAGTGATCAAGTGAGTTTTTTCTTGAAGAGGCTAGGACAAAGACTAGTTGTACGTGAGAATAAATTAGGACTACTGCTCACTGGAGATAACTTGAGAAGGTTATTAAAAGAATATCTTACTTTCTTTAGGTTGAGAAAGTGTTTAGTTAGTGGAATTCAACAAGTTTGTTGAGAACTAGACGTAGGCAGTATTTGGCTGAACCAATATGAAGCCCTTAAGTAACACCTCTCTTTCTCTCTTTATCACTTTATCTTTTAGCACTTTTTTGGGTAGCAATTGATAATAATCTAGGGAATTTAGATTTGAGGCATTCTTACCAAATCCAAATGTCAGCCCAGAAAAGAGTGGATGTGATATCACCTATCTTGTTATGCATGCCACGTATGCAATATTCATAATTTCATCTTTAAAGTTGTAAAGATTTGTAATCTGCCCCTAGATAATCCTTCCACTTCATGCTAAACTAGGTTGGGTATGGGAGATATGATTGATCACATGGTTAGAACACACCACTTATAAAGGAGTGATGCATTTTTTATCAGAATATCACCAACTTCTAGGCTTCCCATTTCCTTTGGTTGTTGGATAATGTCTTAAAAGATGAGAGGAATGCCCTTCTTTGTTGAGCTTGCACCTCAAAAAAACCTTCTCTGAAGCCTAACTATTTTTTTTAGTAATAGTCTTTGGCATCTTAAAAATACTCAGATAGTAAATAGGAAGATTATTCAAGACCTACTTGATAAGAACCAACCAACCTACTTTAGACAACATATTTGCCTTCCACAAAGCAAGTCTGTTCTCAATTTTGTCAATGGGTAGCTTCCAAGTTTTAACTCTTTGGGGGTTTGTCCAAGGGGAATTCTGAATATAAATAGGCAACTTAACGACAGAACATTACAACATATGTCTAGTATAAACAACCCACTCATTAGAACGCCCAAGAGCAATCAAGGCAGATTTATTGTAGTTAATTTTCAGGCTTGACATAGCTGAAAAGCAAGCTAGAAGGTGCTTGTAATTTCTTAGGCATTCCAAGTTAGTTGGAGTAAAAATTAATGTATCATTTGCAAATTGCAGGTGTGATAATCCCACCTTATTAGCACTAATCTTGATCCCTTCAATAGAACCTAGTGACATAATAGCCGAAACCATTCTATTAAATTCCTCTGCTATCAATAAGAACATAATAACATGAAAAGAGATGTTGGTTCACCTTGACGCAGTTCATACTGACAGTCAAAGGCAACTGAAGGGCAGCCATTGATAAGAAGTAACATAGATGTTGTTGAAACACACTACATAATTCATCTTCTCCATACTGAGCGAAACCCCGTTTTCTATACAACTTCATCTAGAAACACCTATCTCACTGTATCGTATGCCTTTTGTTGTTACTCTTATTTGATAACAATTTTCTAATATTATTCTTAAATGATATCAAATTAATTTGAAATCAATTTTAGTTTCATATTCCAAAATTTAAAATTTAATCTAATGTGGTTAAATGGTGATATTGGTATTATCTTTAACTGGTATAAGTTAGTTTCATGCAATAATTAATTTTAACAAGTATTGAATTCTAATATGATAATAATTCAAAATTCTAGTTAAAAGGGAAAAAACAAAAAATTATTTATTGGTTATCTTATCTCACAATTCAAATAGGTGACGAGATCAAACATATATTGCACAGGCGATAATTAATATATCTTGCCATGTAATCCAAACATATGAATTGCATGACTAACAATTAGTATACTGTAAAATCATTGCAATTTAAGTACTATACATATTAATAGATATATATATATATATATATATATATATATATATTAATGTGATAGTTATTTTTTTAAACCTTTGAGAAGTTAATGACGCTAGCATGACAAAAGAAATTAATCATAGAAGATTTTTCTTATTATTATTCTTGTTTTTATTGGTAATACCAAATTCATATATTAAATGAGTAATAATAAAGATATACATTATATGGCTAATAATTTAGTTGTAACTTTACTATTGATTTATGCTTAATTAAAATTAGTTCTAAGTTATAACATCTATATATATATGTGTCTGTAAAATTTTGATAAATTATTTATCTTAAAAAATAAAATATATTTACCTTAAAAAATTAACCTTGCTAAATTACTTTCATGATAAATTATAAAAAATCAAATAATTATAATTCAATTTGATTTTCTAATTTTTTTATCTACTTTTTTCTTTTATAATTTATAAGCATAAAATCTCCTGCATATAATGTATATCTTAAAAAGACTAGTGTGTGTGTGTATAACATTTATTTTGTAATTCAACATACATTTAGTTGTATTTTATATTTTTTTGATATTATAATTCTAGTCAAATGTAATATTGAATTGAACTTGGTATGATGCTATTCCGTACACTTGCCCAAATTGGGTTTAAAAAGAACAAAAACAAACTTGTTATGACATTGGTATAGGATGCTAATTTAAAAAAATTCTTAAGAAGATAGTTTTTGTTAGCATCATGATTTAATGAACTCTTAACAATTATATAATAAAGGGTTAAATGCATCTTGCCCCTCTCAACTTTAGGCTATGTACAATTTACATTATAACTTTTCAAAACATGAATCACAATACCCTAAACTTTCCAAACAGTGCAAACAACCCTGACTTTCAAAATAATACAAAATTTTAGGTCATAATAGGGTGTTAGGTTGCGCATAATAAAAAAATTAGGAGGTTAAGTGCATATGAGAATTTACAAATAAGGTGTCGACTGCTTAGGGGTGTAAATACACATAAATCATACATTCACCAATTGCCAAAATTATACGAAGGGGTGTTTTGTACTATTTTGAAAATTCATGGTGTCATGATGCATGTTTTGAAAAACCATGGTGTAAATTATACATGACCTAAAGTTTATAGGGGTAAAATTACCCTATAATAAATTAAAATCATAGACCTATATAGTTAACCAGTACCAATTTCAAATTAAACTAGAGTTCATAAAGACCTCACAAAGGGAGGTTTAATATGTGAGCAATAACAATTTGTAATTATTTTTTGAAAAATAAGTTTCTTTGCAAAATTTGTTAATTAGTTTTTTTTTTGTTAGTATTTGGGTATACAAGAGCAAACAAATTCATCAACATGTTCTTCTTTGTGATTATTACAGCCAAGCAGGATGGCATAAATAAGTCAAAAACCTTGATCATCATCATTGTGAGTATGTTGGTTGCACTAGGTCTACTAATTAGTTCTATCTACTGCGTATGGCATTGCCATCGATCAAATAAAGGTAATTAATGCTAGTTATATACATGATCAAAGTTCTCTAAGATAATTTACATGCTCTCTTATGACAATAACTCAAAATATATACTCACAAGTTTCCTCTATAGATGGACTGCTACTGGAGATCACTTCCATATCTTTACATGGTCGAGCTAAAAAAGATGACTCATTGAATGCAGACCTTCCTACAATCCCTTTAATTTGGATTCGAAAAAGTACCAACAACTTTTCAGAGTTGTGTAAGTTAGGGGAAGGTGGATTTGGTCTTGTTTACAAGGTATAAATGAATTGAATGTTGAAACCAAGCTCTACACAAGTTTGATTTTACTGATAATTTCAATAATTATTTGTTCCTTTTCTTCTCTTCAATTTTGTTTAGGGGAATTTGCAGGATGGGACAGAAATCGCCATTAAAATACTATCAGAAACATCTGGTCAAGGTCTAGAAGAGTTTAAGAATGAAGTCATCTTCATAGCCAAACTACAACATAGGAACCTTGTGAGACTATTGGGTTTTTGTGTTGAGGAAATGAAAGGCTACTTGTATATGAGTACATGCCCAATTCTAGCCTTTACTTTCATTTATTTGGTAAGCTTTCACCAGAGCCTTTATTTTTCTCTATTTACTTTTTTTCTTGTTATTTAATGATTATATATATATATATATATATAATGGAAGAGATTAGTTGTAAAATGGTATTTCCTTTATGATAGAAGTCTTTGGGTGGAACTTTATTTCAAAAAATGTATTTTATGGAAGAAACAATTCTTTATTGACCCTTCAAAATATAACAATATAGATATGATGACATGGAACCAAACAATTTAACAAATTTTTTATATTTGACATCTTTGGAATGACACATCCTATGAGTTTTCTTGATTCTTCAAAAGAAACTTACTAATAACAAGAAAAGCGCAAATGAGTTTTTTCCTTCTATTTTATCAACAAATTATATGAGCAACTTCATTTTTTTGTTCAATACTCCTTATATTGTGGTGTCAAGAAACTTATATCATGTTGCTTGTCAGATGATGAAAAACGAAAGCAACTAGATTGGAGGTTACGATTGAACATTATTAATGGCATTGCAAAAGGACTTCTATATCTTCATGAAGACTCTAGGCTTAGAGTAATCCATCGAGATTTAAAAGCTAGTAATGTTCTGCTGGGTCCAGATATGAATCCAAAAATATCAGATTTTGGATTAGCAAGGGCATTTGAAAAAGACCAGACTCAAGAAAATACTAGAAGGGTTATGGGTACCTAGTAAGTCTTATTAGATACTCCTGTCTTTTTATGACACAATGCTATGTTTGTAATTACACCATATGCTATATTTACAAACTAATAACATTATATTGATTTTAAATAGTGGATACATGTCTCCAGAGTATGCTATAGAAGGGTTATATTCAATGAAGTCTGATGTTTTCAGCTTTGGAGTTCTTTTATTAGAAATCATTTCAGGGAAAAGGAATAGTGGATTCTATCTTTCAGAACATGGTCAAAGTCTTCTTATATATGTGAGTTTTCCTAAGCTAGCTCATATTGCAAAGGAAATGATATCATAAAAAGATATGCTTGCATTTCTACTTTCTGCTATTGTTTCTAAATATTCGCATTTCCATGCAGAGTTGGAGACTATGGTGTGAAGGAAAATGTTTAGAAGTGGTAGATCCAATACTAGAAAAGACATACATAGACAATGAAATGATGAGGTGCATACACATTGGCTTGTTGTGTGTACAAGAAGAAGCAGTAGATCGACCAACCATGTCTACAATTGTTGTTATGCTAGCAAGTCAAACAATGGCCCTTCCCAATCCTAATCATCCTACATTTTCAGTTGGACGAAAGATCAAGGAAGAAGAGCTAGCACCAAAAGCTTTCAAGGATCTTTCTATTAATGAAGTATCAATCTCAAATATTTTACCCAGGTAATGAATATAATATTATAACAATTTTACATTAGAAGAACTGAGATTGTATATAAAATTACAAAAAAAAAAAAAATTGGATACCTTCTTGATCTTTTCTCATATCACTAGGTTGCAATATTAAAATCATATATACATATTCCACTCATATTATAGATATTTTTGTATTGTTCAAAATTTAACAATTTCCTTTTTTGGGTGCAAATCTTGTCTAATTAATCACATCTCTTTATTTGTACTAAGTTTAAATTGATTTTATAAAATAATTGTGTGATGCATTTTGCTATTAAGTGTAATGGAATAAGCAAGACCTCATTTAGACAAAAAAAAAAAAAAAAAACAAAGTTTTCACCAAAGGAAAAAGGACAAAGGATAATCTATTTTTTTTCTTAATGTGACATGAAAGAAAATTTGCTTTCATCATAAAGCCAAATAATACTTACAAATCAAAATATATAAATTAAATTTAGATTGAATAAGAATCAAATACATTCTACAGTCTAAACTAACAAGCACTACAAAAATTATGTGGGATACCTATGGGCTTACCAATGGACACGGGGTATTGGCTTTTCATTTGTTGGTAGATTATTACTCACGAGTAGTTTTAGCCATCTGTAAGCACCAATGGGCTGCCAATGGAAAATAAAATAAAAAATAGTCGCTAATAGTGTAAAAAAGGCACTGATGTGATCGTTAGGAAATTAATATTAATGACATGCTATTTTAATTTTATAGTCGGGTTATGAAAATTAAAAATATTATTTTATTTATTTATTTATTACCACCTATTAGTTTGACAGGTTCAATTTTTAACCATTCTTTTGCTATTAAAATATTCATTCATTTCCAATGGATTTACTTGTTGGTAATTTTTTTTGACAAAATTAAATTGCATTATGTGAAATATTTTTCTAAATTATATAATTATTTGACATTCACGTCACGACTCGATTTGGTAACCTAGGAAACCAACCCACGGAAGCACTTACATGACATAACATACGTAAAAATCTTTTTATGATTTCCAATTCAACATGACTTGAATATAAGCTGGATAAACACTTATCATAGATATAAAAAAATAATCTATAAACAATATCCATACAATAAAATAATTGTTCCAAAAGTGGTAAGATCCTTTACTCATGATTACATAAAATCTCAAAATAACATAATTAAATATAAATGCTTGGTCCATGAATCTTATCTGCAATGTATTGGAGCACTACTGACACAACTGCAAAGTATCATTTCACCCCAAAATGAACTCACCCAAAATAAAACTAACAACTATTAAGGATGAGGTATCTGGGAAGACTTTGGACCATTAGTTATATTTGTAAAAGGAAAAAGAGGGATGTGTTTCATCTAAAACTCATTAAGTGGATTTTTACCAACAACCATACATGGAACAACAAGGAGATAAAAATCCTTTCATTAATAATAATAGTAATAATAATAATAATAATTTTGTGATAAATCATAAGGAATCATAATAACCTTGTAAGGAGTTAAAATGAGACAAAAATGATAAGGAATTCATAAAGGCGATATTTACTCATGAACAAAAGCACCTACTAAAATTTTAACTGTTCCTCGTGAACC
Organism: Dalbergia cultrata; assembly: GCA_031216105.1. Lineage (NCBI taxonomy): Eukaryota > Viridiplantae > Streptophyta > Magnoliopsida > Fabales > Fabaceae > Dalbergia > Dalbergia cultrata. The sequence continues at coordinate 40,020,942 of CM062350.1, forward strand.
AGGTCGCTCGTAGACTAATCTAAGTGGATAATAATTGCCCCCCATGGGTGTCATGATATACCATGGTTAATGAATTTATGATCGTTAACACATAACTCCGTTTATCTCTAATTCCTATCCAAATTTCACTCACAGTTATCATGCTAAGAGTTTAAAAGCTAAATCCCAATTTAGTATTTTCTAACATATAAACATGATAATGAGTCTAGAATTAAAGGCAACAATGCAAGGTATTTATAAGATTGGAATTAATTATTATTAACTAAATATTAAACATATTAGTAGCTATTAGTAATAAATTACTAGCAATTGTACTAGTGATTGACTGACATCTAGAATTTGACCAATGTAAATAACTATATAGGTAGAAGGGGTGTTTTTTTTTAAAACTATTTTGTTTTGGAGCTTGCTGCAGTGAACCAGCCAACCCACCATCTCGCTGCAGCAAGCCTAACTGGCTTGCGTGCTCATTGCAGCTACAATCCCTAGGTGCAGTGAGCCTGATCTGCATAAAATGAAAACTTCTTAAATTTGATGATTTCCTGCAATTCAAGGGTTCTCGAGTTACCCAAAAGTTGTGCTAGGCTTGGCCAATAATATGTGGACACAAGACATCACAACCAATTTGTACTGATTGGAGATGTTCTGTTTATGATGGAATCAAACTTGATTTGTATTTATTTTTATTATTGATGATTTAATCTCAATTTCTAATAAAAAATTTATAAATGAATGTTCAAATCTAAAAAAAAAAATCAGATTCCTATTAAATTAAATATTTAGTATATGATTTTTTATTAAAAAATATGAATCCTATTGCTATATAAACTATTTCAATTAATGTTCTTTATGAAATAATATTTGAATCTTGTTTCTATAAAAAAATTGATTCATTTGAAAATCATATTCCAATTAGATTAAATATTTAGTATGTGATTTTTTACTGAAAAATTTGAATCTTATTCTTATAAAATCTGGCATAATTAATTTTTTTCATGAGTGAAAGATCAAATGATCTGGTTAAATGGCACGTTAGTTTTTTTTTTTTAAACAAAAACATTTTAGAATTATACATGATAAGGAGTTTTTTTATTTTTTATTTTTGCAAGTGTTGCAAAGTGAAAATTATTATTACCCCAGTTTCACGATAAGAGGGAGATATAGTGTGTAACGCAGAGGTGCACACGCTAGTCCACTGTGATACCTATCAGCTATCCAACTGATTTACAAGTGGGAGACCCTACTGTTACGTGGCTCTTTTCTATAGGCTATTTCAGTGAATCTCTTACACCACGTTGCACCTGATCGCAAGACTGGAATGGACCTGGTTTCAGATTTCTTTTCCGCGTTTGGTCTTCGAGAAAGAGTGAGAAAATAAAATTTTCCCATCTTTTTTCCCAAGAAAAACCCTAACCATCCGAATGAGCTGTCACAGTTGGCCTCCTTCACTCCATTAACGCCGCCGCCGCCGCCGCCGCTGCGTCCCTCCTCGATCAGATGCAGTCCGTTTCGATTTTCTGACCAGCGAGACCAGTTGATCACCCATAAGATCGAACTTCCATCAATCCGTTGTAGCTGGTAATTGCTCTGTACATTCTCTTCACTGGGATGAACCTTTTTATTATTATTATTGTTTTCTTTCTGTAGCTGTTGAATCTTTATAATTTTTTAATTCAATAATTTTAGAATTTTGGTGATTACATTTTCTGTATGTGTAGTCAAAATGCAAACTATTTAGTACTCACTTAATAAAATTGTAATGTGTTTCTTCGCTCCTGTTTATTAGCACTCGTTGTTGGTTCCTGCTTTGAGTCATTTGTGAAGTGTAAGCATTTAGTAACAGAATGACTGAGTATTGGTTTTGACTTTTGATTAATTTGGTGAAAGTAGAAGGAGTGCCAATTTGGACAAATTGCGGTTGGTACTTGAATTTACATATTTAAGCAGTGCTTGCCATGTGCATAGTAAAGAAATGTTTGGCTCTAAGAAAGATTTTAGTTATGAGGTTTTCTTTTGTTTTGTTTTTTGTTTTTTTCTAGTATTAACCAGGAGACTTGATTTTGGAAATTAAGCTTACTGTGTTTGGTGTTTGTGAAATTCTAACCTGATTTCTTGTTTATCCTGAATTTCTTTGGTACTTGCTTGCTCATAGATGTGGCCAGTTTACTTCAATTTGCATTGAGGGGGGTTGTTGACTAGCTCATTCTAATTTTTCAAATGGCAAAAGAAATGAAAATAAAAAAATAAAAAAATAGGGTTTCCAGCTGATATAAAAAGCACGCTCTGCATTCTATGATTATGTCTACTTCATAATGATTCTTTCTTGTTTCCACCTGAAACAAAAATTTTATTGGGAAGCTTTCTCTGCTATCATCATATTTATTGGAACCAATGTTGAAGTTTGTCATTGTCTATTTGAAAAGGTTATACGTGTTTGGAAAATTGGGTGCTGACAGTTTTTGATTATCAGAGCGTTTCGAGGACATGCTCATTGAAGAAGAACATTGAAGTTGAAGCTCAAGTAGTTCATCTTTGATATGATTTGCAGAGCTTAGTTTGATGGCTTCTCCTGAAAAGGGAGGATAACATACCCTTTAAACTAGAAAGTTCTAGATATAACTAGGAACAAGGGGAAAAATAATAAATTAAGCATTAAGTAAGTATGCTCATTGTTTCTACATATTCAAGATAACAGGCACTCATGAACAAACTTAAGAAAAAAAAATCTATAGGGGACATAAACTTAACCATACCCAACGAAATGTCTTGGGACGAAGAGGTTTTGTTAAAGCTGTCAGATTTTTGTCCCAATTAAACGCACCAACGGATGCACGAAATGGACACTTCCACATGAAGTGAGCATTACTTTCAACAAGAAGATTTTCTTCTGGCCGAATGGATGTTTGACCTGATTATATTTTGACTCTTTACGTGTTTTAAAATTTTTTGTCACTACTTTAAAGCTATTTTTGTACTGTAATTTTCTAGTTTCACACTTTAAAGAAACTTTATCTGAGACCGTGGAAACAAAAGAATCATTTTCAAAATTAAATATTTTTGAGTACATTCTACTCAAATGTACTTCTCTAGTAGTAATGCAACACACCTTAAAAACTTGACAACTGATAACCAAACTACAGTTTTGTGATTATTACTGTTACATTGTGAATCTACTGCTCGTTTTCTTTTCCAAACACATTTTACCTTTTTCGTCTGTAACATTTTGTGAATTTTATTATTGATTATCTATTCAAGTGAATGGGGATAATAATATTAAAACAAAATTAAAGTGATATGTTCGGAAAATAAGATGTAGGGTCATGCGTGCATTATCATACTGAACAGTATTTTCAATGATTTATTGTCTGTATGTAGAAATGGAGCACTATGATTTGCAAAGACAAAGAAGGGATATGAAAAACAAAGGAAGAAATGTTGTGTGGTCAATTGCAATGGATAAGTGTCTAATCGAAGCTTTGGCTGTTCAGGCAAAAAGTGGAAACAAAATTGATAAATGTTTCAATGAAAGTGCCTATACCGCAGCCTGTGTAGCTGTAAACACTCAATTCAACTTGAATCTGAATAATCAGAAAGTTATCAACCGCCTAAAAACAATTAAAAAAAGATATAAAGTAATCAAAGATATGCTAAGTCAGGATGGTTTCTGGTGGAATCCAAATACAAGGACGATAGAGTGTGACAGTGATGAGCTTTGGAAGAAATACATCGCAGTAAGTTTATCTTTACGTTTTTCTCACCCTTGAATGTGTATGAACATATGCAAAATACCTACTTGGTGTTCTCTGGTTCAATTGACAGGCACATCCTGATGCAAGAGGGTTCCGCGGAAAGCAGATCGAGATGTACGATGAACTGAAAATTGTTTGTTGAAATTATCAAGCACCGAGTCGTTGGGCTAGGATGAAGGATGGAAGCCATCTAATGGACATGAAGAATTGCGATGACTCCGCCTCCTTTGCTTCTCCCAGTTCAGAAGATATGAGTGAGACGGATGGAACTGAATCATACTCTGGGCCTCAAGAATATGGCCAGATGCCAGATGGATTTCAAGAGCCTCCTGTGGTGCAACCTCAAAGACAGCTTTCGAAACGGCCTCGTAGCTCAGATGCTCTTCAGGACGCATTGATGACAGTGGCGGTGAGCATCCGACGATTGGCTGATGCTATGGAGCATAGCAAATGCTCAGTTGATGCAACTGAGCTGTTAGAGGCTGTGATGGAAATAGATAGGTTGGAAGAAGGAAAACAGATGTATGCATTTGAATATTTAAATGCTGATCCTGTTAAAGCCAGAGCTTTCATGACATACAATGCTAGAATGAGAAAGATATACCTGTTTAAATTGTTTTGGTGGTGGAGGTGAGGGTGATCTGTGTCTTGCAAGTTTTTGGTTTATAGATTATTATGTGTTCAACGGATGCTTTCTTATGTCTGAGCAATTTTTGATGAATGTGTTGTAAGGTGAATATATAGATTCAAAATGCCAAGGCAATAGAACACGTTTAGAAACATTATTTCTTCCAAGTAAACTAGTCTGTTACCTGTGTGTGATGCACGGGATGATTATAGTGAAAAATCATACTATTAAATATTAAATCCGTTTGCGTACTTTTGAAAAATCATACTTCATATGTATTCATTTAATTAAAAAATTATTATATTTCTTCTTATATTAATTTTTATAAAATGCAATATAACATAAATTATTAGAGAAAAAATTGAGAATAACATTAGGTAAATAATTTGTCTAATATTATTCACATAGCATATATATTATAAAAGAAAAAAAATCATAACTAATAATTAGCATTATGGTCATAATAAGTTGTAATATCACAACATCATATTTTCATGTTCTACAAAATATCAACATATTTGGATATTAGTTAATCACATATTAATTAGAGTTAAAAATTTATTAGTTAATCATATAATAACATATTAATTAAATTAGAGTTAAAAATTTATGGGAAATAATTGTGTTTCAATATGTTCGGGGCCTAGTATTACTTATATCTTCCACTAAATCATAACTTGATGACATTGTGAAAGGATAATAAGACAAAAAGATCAACACCTTTAGACGATGTGTTTAGCTAGATTGTTTAATGCTTTGTAAATTGGAATAGCCAATATAAATAGGCTACAATGTTATACATTGAAATGAAGATGCAAGAATTGAGAATACTTAATCAATTGAATATTAATTATTTAACATGTTATAATCAAAGTTAGTTGAAATCAATTAACCATAAATTACTAACCAGATTGAATTACTAATTGAAAATTAGTGTTGATTCATAATCATTATATTTACCCCAAATCTTAAGTTGGTCTTTCCAATTATTATACGTTAATTTATGTTATTTATTGTATCAAATGAACATTGATTTTATGGTTTTCTGGATGCTAATTTATACTAATAAGAGATGTTTTGTTTATGACCAAATCAATCTTGGTTTATATTTATTAGTACTAATTATTTCATCTCAATTTTAAATTCAAAATTTATAAATGTTCAAATCTAAAAAGATAACATCTTATATTCTCTAAAAAATGATTTAATTGAAAATCATGAATTTTGACCCGTAACAAAATATAATTAAATGTATTTATTACAATTAATATAATTTAGACATTAGATAAATAAACAAATCAAACAAAAAAAAAATCTAATTTAATTTTTCCAAAATCTATTTGGAGATCAAATCAAACATAGGTACAAAAAATAAAAACCAAATCAAATATTCGTACAAAATTGAAAATTAAACTTTAATTTTTGAAATAATACATAATAAAATGATTATAAATTATACATTCTCTGAATAAAAAACCCAACAAAATTTGTTTCATTTTCTCCAAGTAATATATCAAATATTATTACTTGAAAAAAAATCTAATTTAAAAAGAAATTAGCATATTAGATTTAACCGAAAATTAGAAATCATGATTGATAATAAAATTGAAATTAAGTGTAATTAATCAATTATATATATGATTACTAATGATTTACTGTCAATATCAAATTAAAAAATAAAAATAATTAAACCTAAAAAATATCATATTGTATTGTATAAAAAATCATTTAATAAAAAATCATGAATATTAATTATATTTTCTTTACAAATATCCCGAAAAAATGGTTTGCTTTTTCCAAGTTCCAATTTATTTAAAACAAATATCTAATAGAAAAGGAAATTAAGATATCTTATTTAATAAAAAATTAGGAATCGTGATTGATAATAAAATTGAGATAAAGTATAATCAAACAATTACATTTATGATTATTGATGATTTATTCATGTTTTAAAATTAAAAAATAATAAAATCTAAAAGAAATAACATTATATTCTCTAAAAAAATGATTTTGTTAAAAATTTGTGAATAATAATTGGTAATAAAATATAATTAGTTGTATTTGTGGAAAAGTGTAATTTTCATCTATCTGAAGCAATTACAAGGGGTAAGCTAAATAGGCTAGGTATACACCTATATAATTAATTCTATTCCTAAAAATAAGGAGGAAATTATCTCCTCTTAAAATGGAAATAAATTGTAGATATGATATGCCTAATTAAAGGAAGGAATTAGTCCATCCTAGTCTATACAATTGCTAAAATAAATACAAATTGAATCCTTGATTCTAGGAATCAGCTTTTAGGTGATGATTATCAACATGACACTTCAATATGGGTAGTAGATATCTACATGCCTAGATTGGATCTTAGATTCTCATAGCTAGGCTTTGATAGAGCTTTAGTCAAAATATCTACTATTTGTTGGGATGAAGGCGTGTACTCCACGTGCTTGGTCCAATCATGATGAACAGGATTCGTGGCAATACTGCTGGCTGCTTTATTGTCATATAAAACCTTCATAGTATGGGTTGAGTGTATTTTAAACTCCTTGAGTATCTTTTGTAGCTAAATCCCTTCACAAATCCCATGGGATAGTGCCCTAAACTAAGCTTCAACACTACTCGTAGTAACCACAAGCTGTTGTTTTTGCTTCTCCATTGTCACGACTAAATTTGGGTGCGTGACTGGCACGTGAGATATTCTCACATAAGCTTTATGATCTGGGTTTCTCTGTATGCACAGTTAATTATAAAATTATTTAAAACTAAACTTCTTTTTCTACATACAAATCACCTGTTCCTCATATCCAAAATGATCAAAATGATGAAAATAACCTAATATAGAATTTCATAATCTGTCTCTAAAGTCTGAAATCATAATACAATATAAAAAAATAAGCTGCCCTGTTTCAAAAATGTCCATGAAACTAATATTATTAAGTCATTAAGCATAAAGCTCACATATGCTATCATAGAAAGCAAAATGCAAAACATGGTCTAAGGTCTGGGATCCTACCTGCAGTGTACTGGAGCACTCTAAACAAAATAAGAATGCTTCACTCAGGTAAAGCTTACCAACTGAACTCTACTGTTGCTAGGAAGATGGTGGAGAAGGATCGGCAACAGTTACAGTATCTGTAATAGAAAGAAAAATAAAGAGGTGAGTTTTGTAATCAAAACTCAGTGAGTAAATCCCCACCTGAAACCCCCTTTCATGGGACACCAAAGAAACGATGCATGAAATCATAATCACATTAATAATACTAAAAAAAATCTCACATAATCAAGTGTACATATAGTTTTAAAAGTCCTTCAAAATCATCATGTTACAACTCAAAAACAATTTTCTCAATTTGCTTTTATAGCTAAAATCATATAAGCTCACAGTGTAGTAGCTCCTAGAGAAACAGTAATCTCTACTCTGTGGTTATGTATATCAATTATGATATAAATGTTTCTCTACTCTGTGGTTCTTAAAGAACCAGAATTGGACACCTAAATAGGCTCCATTCTCTGCTTTGCTATATGAGATTGCCCTTAGGCAACTTGGTGCCAAGGTTAATGATCAATTCCAGCCATTAACTCGCTGGCTGCTTCTCTATAGCTACTATCCTTCACATAAGCCAAGGTTAATAATCAATTCCAGCCATTAACTTTATGGCTGTTTCTCTATAGCTATTGTCCTTCACATAATAATACTGAAAAAACAACCTCACATAATCAAGTGTACATATAGTTTTAAAAGTCCTTCAAAATCATCATGTTACAACTCAAAAGCAATTTTCTCAATTTGCTTTTATACCTGAAATTATACAAGCTCAAAGTGTAGCAGCTCCTAAAGAAATAGTAATCTCTACTTTGTGGTTATGTATATCAATTATGATATAAATGTTTCTCTGCTCCGTGGTTCTTAAAAAAACCGGTATTGGACACCTAAATAGGCTCCATTCTTTGCTCTACTCTATGAGATTGCCCTTAGGCAACTTGGTGCCAAGGTTAATGATCAATTCTAGCCATTAACTCGCTGTCTGTTTCTTTATGGCTACTGTCCAAACTAAATAAACAAACCTATCTAAATCTGAGAACTTTTAAAACCTTTCAATTCTCTGAGAGCCCTGAATCTATCTGATTCTAATAGTCTGACTTTAGCATAACTGTGGCTATGAAATCATGTCCAGGGGATCACCCTTTGTAGACATTCATGATTTCACCAGCTCACAGAATATGTAGCCGTCAACTGTTCTGAATCTCATGAAGATTCAAGCTCTAAAATCCTTTTTGTTTAATTGTCCAAAACATAATCCAACCCATCAAGCTCTTCATAACTATAAAACTCAATATCACATTTTCAAAATAGCCAAGTTTGCAATCACAATTTCATTCTCTTCTCTAAATAGCATTTTCAAGTATATAACTATGTCATATACATAAACCATATCTAGAATTCAATTTAACATTCATAAAAGCTTTCCATAATCACAATTATCATCAAATACACTTGAAATCAGTTCAACAAACATGGTCCCATGAGATTTATCAAAAACATATTTCATGTTCTAAAATCAGGAGCTCTAAAACATATAATCCAACAGTAACTTTAAATCCTTGTACAGTATTTCTCTAAAATCAAGTAGTAAATCATATTTTCATGAAAATAACTCTAATGCAGAACATAGAGATCACAAGTGTGAACCTACTCACCTGGAAGGGTGAATAGTGAAGAACTAACACCAAACTGACACTTGGAAGCAGAATTGATAGCAGTATCTGATATAGAACCAATAAAACTCTAAATCAACCTCTAAAACCTCTAAATACTCAAAATTTATCTCTAACAAGGTAGGAAACTTCTCTCCCTTGAGAAGCATAGAGAATCACCCTAATAACAAGAAAGAAATGGAGGAAAAAGAGAAAAACCAAGAGAACAACATACCTTAAAGCCTTAGAAATGAAAGATTGGAGTTAGAATTCAGAAAAATAGAGTTTGGAGGGTGAAGAGAGATTGGGGATGAAGTTTTCGGTGTTTGGGGGGTAGAGGGTTATGTTTTTAGTGTTTAGAACCTGAAATAGGGTTTTATAGGTATTTTGACTGTTACAATGCTCATTTAGCACTGCAGCGCTCACCAGAGAGCATAACAATTGTCCCCTACACCACCTTACTTTTCCCTAACTGCTACAGGGCTCACCAGAATGGTTTTCTCAGACCTTTGAACAATAATTCAAGTTATGGTATATATTGGACTGGGTTATCTTAGTACTCACTTAATGTCCTTATTTATTTTAATCTCTATTAACTTTAAAACATAAATGTAGATAAGAAAATACGTCCCATTTGAATTCAAATAAAATATCAAAAAAATCAAAATCCCAACAAATCAAAATCTAAATTTTGGATTCTAGTTCAAATAGAAAAATTCTCATGGTTTCATAAAATTAATTAAAAATCACTTTTTAACTTATTCTTTTATAAAACAATTACTAGGACTTTTGATCCCAAGAGTATGACTTTTTCATATGGCTCTCCAAGGATGTGTAGGGTCCAGACTTAGTGAAATTCAGGACCTGGAATGGCAGATAAGGGTATCTGACACCATTTTTTGTTTGAAAAAAATTTTCTAACCCTTTTATTTAAAATTGAGGTATTACATCCATATGACAAGGTTTCCCTATACATAGGAGCAATATCCAATTGCAGATTTCCAATCCTTCATGGATCCTGCCTAATCTACATATGTGTGCACTTCTATATCTCTACTAGAGTTTTTTTTTTGGTAATGCATAGATCTTTCACCTAGGCCCGTTGTAAGTATTTGAGGATTCAATTGACTACCTTCATGTGGCTTTCTATGGATTAGCCATAAAGCAACTTGCTTTGCTTACTACAAACCCAGTGTCAAGTCTAGTATGTGATAAATAGATCAATTTTCCCACAAGTCTTTGATACTTGTCCTTATCTGTGGAGGAATTTCCCTTTTTGTCCTATTCCTTCTTAATGGTTCTGCTAGGGTGTTAGCTAGCTTGCTCCCCTATCATGCCAATTTCTATTAACAAGTCAAGAGTATACTTCCTTTAGGACATAGAGATTCCATTTCTTGAGCAGACTACCCCCATTCTTAGGAAGTACTTGAGTTTCCCAGGTTCTTAACCTCAAATTCGTTAGATAAATGCTTCTTGAGGCATTCAGTCTCCTCATAATCATCTATTTTAAGAACAACGTCATCAACATAGATGATAAAGAGTGCCATTTTACCTTTTGAAAAGTGCTTGACATGGTGTGGTCAATTTGACATTGTATAAATCCATATTCTCCAACAACTTGTGTGAGCCTTTCAAACCATGCTCAGGGGGACTGTTTGAGGCCATATAAGGACTTGCAAAGCCTGCATACTTTTCCTGATGTCATTGGGGTTTCAAGTCCAAGAGGCATATTCATGTAGACTTCTTCTTGAAGCCCTCCATTGAGGAAAGCATCCTTGATATAAAGATGGTGTATAGGCCAGTCATGATTTACAATAAGTGATAGGATGGTATGAATAGAATTCAACTTTGCCACCCGGGCAAAGGTCTCTTCATAGTCAATGCCATATGATTGTGTGAACCTTTTTGCCATGAAGCTAATGCTGTATTTGTTAACACTCCTATCTGTATTGTGTTTGATAAAAAAAATTTGCCATGACCCGATTTGAAAACACGACCGACATGTGAGGGACTATGTCATGACTCGATTTGAGAATGTGATCGGCACGTGAGGAATCCCATCCCCATGTAAGCTTTTTGGATGACATGTCTCTCTAAATGCACAAAATAGTATAACATCATACTTTAAATAAAATTTCCTTCCAAATCCTTGTCATTTTCTCTAATTAAAACATAATATTTAAATCCATAAAACTGAAGTATTCACATATATAAATCTAAAACATTTTTGTCATGCTATAAAATCTAGTTAAGAATTGAAGACTGAATCATAAATTCATTATCATTAGCTTGTCACATAAATATCTAAGCACGATCTATATTTCAAAATACATTCTTGAGCTCTGAAATGTCTAGGAAAATACATAATCTCTAAAAATAACTATAACATCTCAAAATACATGCGTGGCTTGGATCCTACTGTAAAGCTACTGGAGCCCTCTAAACTAATAGAAACCTAACTAAGCCTTGCATCAAAATAAGGCTCACCACTGGGAGCAACTGTGTCTACATAGCTGGAGGCGGAATGAGACTTGTACCTACTACTATGAGAGGAAAAGAGAGGGTGAGTTAACGGACTCAGTGAATGAGCTTTCACCCATCACCCACATGGGACAACTAAGGATTATAGTATAATATACATGCAACAATCATAAACCATTTGATATTCATACCCATAGCTATATATAGAGAAGATATTTCTGTATTTATAAATTGATAGAATAACATCTCTAAATTCTTACTCTAAGGTATTGACATAATAATTCTTAAGTCAAACGTTCTCTGAAATCATAAACAACATCTGAAAACATAAACAACAATTTACTAACAAAGAAACAGGGTTTTCCTCTTCGTTCCATTAGTGCCAGACACGGGCTCCACTGGGGAACTCAAGGTTTTGCTCTAGTGGGTGCTAGACATAGGCTCCAGCACACTAAATGCGTCTACTATACTCCACCAGTGCTAGACATAGGCTCTATTGGGGATCTAATTTGGACACCTAACTAGGTTCCATAGCTGCTCTAAAGATTATCCCTAAGGAAAACTTGGTACCAAGGTTAACGATCGGGGTTTAGCCGTTAACTCACTGTCTGTTTCTCTATAGTTACCATCTAGTCACTAAATTACAAAAACATATCATTTCTTTAAAACTCCATTTTAACTTTTCTCTGGCTTTAAAACTCTATATAATTATTGTACTCTTTAAAATCATAAAATATTTGAATAAATATAAAATTATTTAAATTTGAAGGATGGATGCTCAGTCCTAGGCAAACAAGAGCCTCTAACTTCTTAGTACTCTAGGAGTTCTGGACTCATAAAACTTTAACAATATGACTTTAGCATAAATGTGGCTGTGAAAATTGAGCCCAAGGGTTTACCACTTATAGGCATTCCGATTTCAAGCCCATAGAATGTGTATCTGGCAGTTGTTACGAATCATATTGAATTTCCATACTTCTGAGTATCATAAATCTGAATTTCTAAAATCTTATCTCTCAAGCTACTCATCTTTCTCTAATATCATATTTTGAAATCTCAAGCCTTGAAACATAAAAATAATGTAAACTCTTAAAACATATTTGATAAAATAATAAATCATTAAATCATATATTCTTGCAATAAATTTGCAATTTTCTAAATTATACATTATTCCAAAAAATCATTTCATTGGCACATAAAACATTTTTCATAACACACAGCATATCAATCATGGTTCCATGGTTTTCTAAGTTTCATTTTCATGCTATATATTCAAAATCATAGCTTTGCAAAATTATATATATTCTTATTTTCATCTCTAATACCATATTGAACGATCATTATGCGTTAAACATAATCGAAATGACTAAAAATAAGGCTATGAGTTTGAACCCACTCACCTGGAGGGGGATGAAGAGATGACGTCAATACCAACTGAGCTTTGGGGAGCCGGGAGGACACCAATGTCAACTATAATAATCATAAAAACTCTAGATTGATCTCTCATAATATCTAGATAGCTCTAAAACAACCCTAACAATATTGGAGGAGCACCCCTACTTGACAACAATGAGAGAAACAACAAAGCCTAAACCTTGGAACATGAAAGGAAGGAGACAAAGGAAGCATAAACCAACAACCAAACTCACTTTGAAGCTTGGAAGAGGTGGATTTGATGGAGGATGAGAGTGGAAAGGGAGGAGATCACTTTATGGGGGTTAGGGTTTGAGTTTCTGCCTTTAGGAAGAGAGAAACCCAAGTTGGGGTACATATAAGGCTCATTAAATAAAATTGCATCGTTTCTAATACTGTTATGATATGGGGTGCTAACTGCAATGAGTAAATCTAGCTGCAGCAAACCTAAAGAATCAACAACTCGCTGCAGTGAACATATCTGGTTACAGCGAGCCTCTTGGCCTGCCTACTCGCTACAACGCGAATAACTCTCTACAGTGAGGACTGTTCTATAGAATCTTGCAGCAACAACACTTAACTGCATCTAGGTTGTCTTAGCACTCACTTATTTACATTTAACTATTAACTTTAAAACATAAATGTAAATAAGGAAAACGCACCATTTTGATTCAAATAAAATATAAAAAAATTAAAATTCTAACCAATCAAAATCTAATTTTTGAGTTCTAGTTCAAATTTCAAAATTCTCACAATTTTCTAAACTTGGGGGCTAAAAATGAAACATCTTGAGGTTTCCTAAAATTCATTAAAAATCACTCTTCAGCTTGTTTTCCTTTGGAAAGCAATTACCTGGACTTTTGATCCTAAGAAAATGGCTCTAATATACAGCCCTCAAAGGAGGTGTAGGGTCCAGACTTAGCGAAATCCAGGACCTGACAGCATAAGTAAGTCTCGGGGGACCTTGGGGCCGTACTAAGCTGATCTACTAACACTGTTCTTCAAAGTATTTTCTTTGAATTGGTTTTGTTGTCATTCAAAACAATTTTAATTCAACTTTCTAAAGGGTCTTGGAGTTTACATAAACGTCATTCTTAATTGAGCATGTTTCGACAATCAAGGTTATGTTCATCAACTACCTACCCATAGTTTGAGCATGCATAAATGCATCATATCACACAGATCAATCAAACAACATAGCTTGCTCTAGGACCCTTGAAACAGTTTGTCATGACAATCTGCATTATTAGTTCTCCATAAACTAATTCTTCTTACCTATAGACTTCCTAATACTTAATCAAATCCTTTCAATTGGGACATATGCTTCAAGATGCCATATCATGTTCACACATCATGCAAATACATATACTCAAGGTAAGCAAGTTAAGCCTAAAATAGAGTTAATCTTGCAAGCAGGCACTAGCTCAAAACTTTCATCTCCATTGCTAAAGGGAATCATTAGTCAATCATGCATGATAGTTAAACAACATTTTATGTTTCAATTCACCCTATTAGGCCTATCAAAACATTCTATGAATCATGCTACTAGGTTATAGAACCTTAAATATGGCATATCTCAATCTAGGCCTCATTCACGCAATTCTCATGTATGGGTTAGGAAGACAACATATATTCTTCAAGTATGGGTTCATAAACTTGATGAAACGAGAGTATACCATTTTAAAACTTAAATAAATCACTTAAAATCCAATCTGATCATTCATTTACACTACTAGACTCAAGTAAATCATCATATACAAGTACAATATTAAGATATTGATATGTGATTTTAGGAAACATATTTTACATTCATTAACACCAAATAAACATTCCAAACAAAAGCATAACTTGTGAGGACATCTGATTTTGAACCAAGTCATTCACTTAAATTACCCATGTTAGCATGCTTTAACATACAACATCCTATTACCTAACCATCTGCCTATCCCCTCATTAAGAATAACCACATCACCTTGCACACACAACATAATCATTCATCAATCATGTTGAACACACCTTGTAAAAAAATACCATCTAAGTAAAACTCATGAGGAACAAGTTCTAAAGCAAGAAGACTACAAGTTCTCATAAGTAAAGTGGGTTTTAACAAATACATTTTTAAAGAAGGCCGATCATAATAATGTAACATAGAAATGGGATTACAACTTTATCCCAACATTTAACCTTTGTGTAAATAAGCCATGCTTTCATGCCAAACTTATCTCATGTTTCTTGTAAAGAAAGTGGATAAAACTCATTTGAGAAATCTTTTTGCCTAGATTCATGTAAAACATTTACCAAGAACCTTAATTATTTATAAAACTTTTCCAAATGGAAAAACATAATCATCAGGTCACATGTTATGCCAATGAAACATGGTAACATTATAATGTTGAGTGAGCCTTAAAACTAGCAAATATGAATTTCCCAAGATTGAGAATGCATTAAGCATTTACAAATGAGAAACTGTGTGGTCAGCAATCATGGATGTGCTATTTACATGCCTTAATCATTCAAAGCTAACAAGATAATAAGAACTTCTTTGGGAACACATAGGAATTGAACTCAAAGTCCTTGGACATCACATAACATATGCATACCCCTTAATTCCATACATAGCCTAGGAGACTCAGCACTGGTAACTTGCATGTTCATTTTAATTCAATAGCAATATCATCGCACATACAATACATGGGAGATCTGTTACGCTAAAATTTAATGCATTTCATAAACACCATTTTTTTTAGCCTATTCATGTCATGTTGTTGACCCATTCTATATGCATACCATACTCATGTTATGCAAAAGCTCAATTCTAAGGCAATGTGACATAAGAAATCTAAAATACATGATATTCATGGCATCAAGGTAACATAAAATAATTAATCACTAGAGAAATCAATCATCAATCCTACGGGATGCCGACATGTGTAATTTGTATTTCAGTTGATATTATACTTGCTAACTTTGAATCACTCGCTTGTGAAACTACATCAGCTGGGGTGGTCGTATTATTTTTAAAAGCTTGGTGAAAAGTTATGCAATGGTGTTAGCTTTCTTCGACCTCTGTCGTGTTTGGTGCCCTTTTTGGCCAAATCCATAGCATGCAAATGTGCCTCCATGGCATTTTTCGTATGTCTAACAAACTGGGTGTGACCGATCGGTCCGCATTGAACCTTATCACTCTAGCTAGTTGCAACTTGATCCCTTGGTTTGGCGATAGTGGGACATATTGGGTAGGGCAGGAAGGGAGTGGCCCTGACCAACAATGCCAACTGTTGACCTTTGTCTAAGCTAGTTATGCTTGGTTGTGCTCCCTGTTGATGTATTGTAGCTCTAATGTGCTCATTGACTACCCTGTTAGGGCTAAAGCGATTTACTCAAGGCTCCTAATGTAACTAGCTCTGATTGATGTAGTGCTACAATGGCGACAATGGCAATGATAGTTAATAGGTGACATAGCTCACTTGAGTAGAGGGGGAAAAGCATAAGATTGGATCAAGAGTTCCAAGGAATAGCAGAGGCTCTTACTGAACCTAGGCATAACTAAATCTTCCTAAAGGCCTTAAATAACATCGCGTTAATGCAAAGGTTACAGTTCCATTTACATAAATATCATGCCATTTCTGAACATTTGCCCCAGTACCATGTAGGGAAACCTATGGCTTTGATACCACTTTGTCACGTCGATTTTGAGAACATGACTAGCACATAAGGGACTATGTCCCACATACACCTCCTAGATAACGTGACTTACTAAAAGCATGAAATAATGTCATTTTCATTCTTCAAGCATAACTAAATCTAACTTATCATCAAATTCTCAATTCAAACATAATATTCAAATTCATAAAATAGAAATATTTTAACATATATAGCTCTGAAAACATCTTAATTAAATATATTATTCGTGAAAACATAAACTGTTTCATTCATGATTCTAGTCATAATTTGAAAATTGGTTTAATACTTGAAAGCTACGTCATGAATACATATCTGGCTAGTTACATAAAGTTTTAACCACAATCTACATTTCAAATTCATACATGAATTCTGAAAATAAATACATAAACTTAAAATAGAATTATGGTTTAGATCATGCTTACACAACTACTGGAGTATTCTACTCTAACATAATTATAGACTAAGCCTTACTATAAGGAAAAGCTTACCAATGGAACAATCGCATCTATAGAAACAGTGATTGGATGATAACTTAATCTACAACTATAATGAGGAAGGAAGATGAGTGAGTTATCAGACTCAGTGAGTGGATCCTCACCCACCACCCGTGTAGGACGTCCCTAGGATACACATAAACATAATATACCTGCAGCAAGCATAAAACCATATGATATTTACATACATAACTACATAAGAAAGCACTTCTCAATATATGGGTTCATAGGAAATTATTTCTAAGTTCATTGTGTAACACCAAAAAAATTATCTAAAAATTACTTTAAGCTTTACTAGTCATAATTTCAAAAATTAGACAGACATAGAAATGATGAGGATGATCCAATAGATCTGTAAAAATAAAATATGAATAGTAACCTACTAGGCCTCACGGGCCCGCCAGGATAGCCAAAACCCTAGAATTAGGGCCTAGAGATGCTCAAAATTAAAAAATTATAGGATTAAGTTTAGAAATTGTGACATCCTCCTAAGTACAACGTTATCTTTAAGTTATGACATCGTACTCAAGAGTTGTTACTTATTATTTAGTGGACCTTCCTTAAATATCTATAGCAAGAATAGGTAGAATCGTGTAGTAACTAAGTCGTGGTTCTATCAAAATATATAGCAAAGAAGCAAAGTATTTATTTAATATAAGTCAAGTAAAAAAGGAAGCTCTTCTATGAGCTTTAGTACACATTTTTTCTTTACTATATTTATTGACATATATAGAACTAAGAACAATAGTTATGAGTATCCACTACAAAACTATAGAAATTCCAATTTAGTTCTTCTTGTAGCGGCTTCACTATCCCTGGAATCAACCTGGAGATAACACGAAACACAAACACATAGGGGTGAGAATTATAAAATTCTCCATAGGGCATTTCCCCAAATACACAATCATAATGTCATTGTCATTGTCTCAGCCACTTTAGTTTATTAAGGAAAAGGTGATCATGCATTAAATAATAACGATTCATTTTTAAAGTTCCAAATCATACTTCTGGAGTGGGTTGGTTTTAAAGGAAATCAATCACTTAGTACGCATTCACCATAAGCTCATAATCGTAGTAGATGATATTAAATAAAATGATCCATATGTTATAATCATGTATATGCCCAATGTGGTGAAATTGTCTTTAATTACCCTTGATAAATCAAAGAAGATCTCATCTATCTTTATATGCCCTTGACAAATCGGAGAGAATCTTATCTCTCTTTATATGCCCTCAACAAGTCGAAAGGATCTTATCTCTCTTTATATACCCTCGACAAGTCGAAGAGGATCTCATGTGTATTTATTTGCCTTTGACAAGTCGAAGATGAGCTCATGTTTCTTTACTTGCCTTTGATAAGTCAAGAGGATCTCATTTTATTACTTATGGCTGTAGAACTTAATTCAGTGTATCATCCACTTTTCTTTTTCCAGTTGCATGTATAAAACACATGTTGGCATTCATTCACAATGTGAATTCAATTATGTCTTAAACCAATCCTCAAAGTCACTAGCATGCTTTCACATACAATAGACTTGAACAAAATGTTATTATGTCACCTATATAATGCATTAGCACCAATACAACACATGGGTAGATTTCACAACTTTGTAGCACTATTTAATTTGCATGTCAAATAACCAATTCAGAGGCTATAAAAATTCACTATGACACCTCAATGTGTCCCCAAGTCCTGTAAAAAATTTAGAGCAAGAAGAGTTCTCTAACTATGTTAATAAAATTCCACAAATTCGAAGGCCAGAATCTACTTGTTTCTAGTCAGAGCCAAATGTATCAATTTTATTGCCCCATCCACTGATCATATAAGGTCCTAAAAGAATTCAGGGTTGGAATTCAATATGTTCTCAACAACATATAACAATTTCAAGTGATAATTCAATCATTTGGTATGGTAAAACAATTAGACAAATTTAAAGCTTCATAATTGGCTATCCAGATAACTCAACCACCAGTCTAGGTTTTATATTTTTAGAAAATAGTAAAATTCATTTTTAAGACCCAAGAAAAATCATGAAGTTGCCTTGGCATGTTAACTTCAACATATAATTTTTCTACTTCATAAAAACATCTACAAATATATCATAAAATTCGTGAACCATAACCTGTCAGTATAAATCCAAGAATTCCAGCAACATAATTCAAAACTTATTTTGCCAAAATGGATTTTCTAACATTATCCAAACACTCCACCAAAATTAACACATCAATATCAATATATTATCAACCAATACAGCTAAAAAAATCAAATTCAATTAGTGGTCTAAACAAAAAAATGGATTTGAAAGCAAAGGAGGTTCAAAAACCCTACTCTTTGAAGCTTTGTGGCTCCTGGCTGCATAGGATGCTCCAATAATGATTTTTCTCACTTCAAACCTTCTAAACAGGGCCTAATACCATCCCTTAACAGTGAAGAATGAAAATATTAAAGTAAAAAAGGTGGGGAATTAAAATTTTAATCGGTTAGTTTTGTAGGTGGTGATGAGTATAACAAGTTGTGAAGAGATCTTGAGGTGTTATCAAGTTTAGACATGAGTTTAGAGGATTTAGAAGCTTGTTAATGGTGGTTTAGAAGAAAGAAAATGGTGGCTGTATGGTGAGAGAACTTGGCCAAGAATGATGCTTCAAAAGATAAGCTTTCATGGCTTTTTATCATATTATATTATATAATTAGAATTATATAATATGAAATCTAACTTTTTTCTGAAAGAAAAATAAGATGGATGGTTAGAATTTGATCTTGTTATTCAAGATTGAATCTTAGTCATCCATTTGGTTTAAATGGATAGACATTATCCATATTTTGTAGATTAACTTTATTTCGGGATAAAAATCGCACATCGAAATTTTACCGAATGGGTAATACACTATAACCAGGTAATTAAGTATTGCCTGAAAATTAATTTTAGATATAAAATTCTCATTTCCAACTATTTTTAATCTTAATCTTATAATTTCTCACTTTTGGGAATTTTTTTTTACAGATCGGTTGGATACTCTTCATCATTTCTATATCCGTCAGATTTTTGAAATCATGACTAGAAAAGCTCAAATTGATTTTTATATAATTTTTTTAGGGTGTTACAGAAATAGGTAGGAATAAATATTTTAATTTAGAATTAATTTTTGAGTAATGTTTGATTATCCAGGTACAATGTTTTACCCATTCGGTAAAATTTTGATGTGCAATTTTATCACCAAAAAATGCTACTTGTCCACTAAGTTAAAGTGAACCACTTATCTTAAGCCAAGTGGATGACCAAGATTCATTCTTTGATTTTCAAAACAAATACTAGCCATCCATTTATTTTCTCTTCTTAAAAAGAGTTAGGCATTTATGTTGTATAATATCTAACTTAAGATAAATACAAAGCCAACCTTATCACTCCAAACTTGTCATTCTCGGCTATCAAAGATGTAATGCCCCGATTTTCTGTTAGAGTGAAAATGACCAAAATGCCCCCGAGGTCATTTTCGGCCTGGAATTCGAAGGAAGTTGGTCCGGCAGTTCTCGAAGGGCAAACTCAATGTTGGATGGGGATTAGATGACTTGTGTACCTTTCCGAGATCGAAAATATCATTTTTCGAGTTTTCGGGTCAAAATGACTAAAATATCCATGTGGTGTTTTACCCGTTTGCAAGTGCCGGATGAACCCGAAACTTCTCTAGATGGTTTTAAAAGACGTTTATATGTATTCTGTGACCTCAGTTTTAGTCCTGGTGGTCCCGGGCAAAATTAGTGTAAAATTATGATTTTGCCCCTAGCTTTGTGTTTTCAAGCTTAATTGTATGATTAAGCAAACCTAAGCAATATTAAGCTCTAATAGAAGATTAATTAATTTTCATAATTAATCTAGAGTCAAAATAATTTATTAAAATTTATTAGAACCTAAGAATGCTTAATTTCAACTTAATACTTTATTTTAAATTCAAGATTCCTAGTCATGGAATCTTGAATAGTGTTTTCTTTTTCCAATTTCCTAAATCATGGAATTGCGTTTTCAATTGTTTATTCACAAATGAATCTTAAATTATCTAATGATGTATGACCACTCCTAATCTTGTCATAAAATTTCTAAACCTCATTCTTAGTTACCTAAACTTATGCTTAATGATTCCTAACTTTGTACCTAAACTAATACACATCTAAACCTATCATTAACACACAATTACATGAAACAATTCTTCCTCTCTCTTGCTGCATCAGCTGGCCGAAACCCATACCCTCCATTTCCATCACATGCTCAAAATTTTCACACTCCAAAGGCCATGCTTTCACCTGACCATAAACCATACTTTGTCATGCCAACACCATGCTTTCATCCATGCTTCATAGGATAACTTCTAGAAGATATTTTCCCTCAATTTTTATTGCCCAAAACCGCCAGCTTTTCTTTCCTCTTTGATGAATTATTTATTTCAAAATTTGAAGGAAAAATCACTTTAAACTCTATGCTTGAACCTATGCTTGAAGCCTTACCTCCCATGCTTTCAACCATGCTCCTTCATGCTTCAAAAATAAAATCTCTCACCTCATGTTCCTCATGGGAACCTCACGGCCTCTCCTTCCTCTCCATGAGCTCTCATTTGTTTTCATTTTCTATAAATAGCTTGCTTACTTGAGCTTGCAAACATTTTAGATCATTTGCAAAGTTTAGGCTTCCTTGAGTTCTTTCTTTTTCTCTCAAAGTTTCAAGAGAGCTTTCCTTGTTCCTCTTCATCTTTTCATCTTCATCTTCTTCATTCTCACATCACATAATCACCTCATAGTCTCAAACCACCACCTTACAACCTTAAATCATCATCAAACCTCTCAAACACTTGACCTCAAACACTAAACCACCAAGAACACACCTCCTTCCTCTCCATCCTCTCAAGGTCGAGGCCATCTTGCCACCCAAGGAGGAGTTGCTCATCACATTTCTATTCAAAATTTCAAGTTTTCATCTTCACTCTAGGTAGGAGTTGTTTTCTAAACTTTATTTTACTTGAAAATGTGTTTTTGTTCTCTTGGTTTCTTTTTGAAACTTTCCTTGATTTTCTCTTTTCTAGTTTTCGGCCATGAGGCCTTGTTGTGACCATGATAGCTTGATGATGAGTGTTCTTAGATGATGACCTTGTGTTCATTTCAAAGGAACCTCTAAAGCTTGAGTTTTGTTCTTGATCTAGCAAAGTTTTGGTTTTTCTTTTCTTTTCTTCTCCTAAATGATTTCGGCCTCCAAGAGCTTTCCTTTAAAGGTTTTATTAAAAATTTCAAAGTGTTCTTATATTGGTTCATCTATAGAAATAATGTTGTCTTGGTTCTTACCTCCATAAAGTTTTGTTTTCTTTTAAAAGTTTATCTCTTTTGAGCTTGATGATGATGTTCAAGAACCATCAAGTTCCTTTGAGAACTTGGTTCAAGAACTCTAAAGCTCTCTTTGTGATGAGATAAGTGTTGGGTTGTATCTCTAAAGTCTTGTAAGAGCTCTAGTCAAGATTAAAATAAACCTTGCATTCATGTTTATGATTATGCCTTGCACATCATGTTTATTTTCCTTGCTACCACTAAATATCAAGAATAATAAATGAACTTGCATCATCATATTTATATTTCGAGCTTTGTATTATCATGTTTATATTTTCAAGTCCTCACCTAAATATCAAAGATAATAACAAGTTGTATCTCATGTTTATTTTATACTCTCACCTTATTTTCTAATGAAAGCTAAAATATGTACATGAGCATGTTTAAATTTATGTTATCACCTAAGAGAACCTAGAGCTCAATGACTTGCCCATTATTATCTCAACAAAGGCCTGAAAAATATATGTTCTTTAGTCCTTGATTTTCGGCCTTAAGAGGTCTTATTTGCTACAAGTACTAAAATCTATGTTTCATAATTTTTCTAAGCTTTTATGAGCTCAAGAGATGTCTAGAATAAAGTTTTATGATTTAAAAACCTCTTGAGTTTAATTTAAATTAGCCACTGCTTTCCAAAGTATTGTAATGATTTTAGTTGATAAAAATGTTTACTAATTAGTTTTGAAAGTTCTAAAGGGGTTCCAAGAGAAACTAGCATTTTATGTGTTCTACAAATCAAGTTTTATGCCTTATTTGTGGGAGATGATTTCGGTTCTGCCTTGCTATGAATACTCACTGTTTTGTGCTGTTTTAATGATGATAATATGAGTATGTTCATTTATATTTAATGCAAAAATTAATATGTGAAAGCTAAGAGAAGTTAGTAACTAGAAAAGAATTAATTTGAGACTTTTAGTTCCCTCAGAAAAGTATTTTTCTGGATTCTGTCCAGAAAGGTTTAGAATTTATAATCATAGTTTATAATCAGTTTAAATGTGTAGGAATTACTCATAATTGGTTTAGGACTTGATTTTGATGCCTTAGGAGCAAACCGAACTTATAAAGGGTCAATGCTGTGACTCCTAGGCACCCGTAAAGTAGGAATTATAGATTCTACACTCTTGAGATTTAGAGATGTTTATGATCATAGTATTGAGTGAGGAATACTTAGATATGAGCCTATAGGTACCTGAGAGCTTAAGTTATGATGATTCACAACTTAGATTTCAAGTTAAAGGATCCTAAGGGGCAATGCATAAGACACTAGGAATCCTTTAATGCTATGATGTTTACTTATAAAAGTATGATGTTGAAATGCATGATTCAGATGTGGAGTTTATTATAAACATGAGAATTGAATGAGAAAAATATGTGTGTGTGTTATGAGCTTATGGCATAAATATCGGTTTAAAGGAAATTCGGTTTAACAGTTGTTATGCTGCCAAATTTCCATCAAACCAAAAGGGTTTGAGAAATGTTTTAAGTACTGTATGAGATTGAAAACCCTGGGTGACACGGTTTAGCCGGGCACCCCCAGGAGATTTTTTATGTGACAAGCACTAAGACCTACTTCTCCTACTACGGTGAGGAGGAGGCAAATCCGTGAGGGTATTGACATGAGCCTTACCAAAGCGGACAATTCACTGTACACTCGAGGCCAGTAGAGCGTTTCAAAGAGGGTATATTCTAAGAGAGGTGATCCCTAGTCCCCTAGCCCGTACTCTTAAGTAGTCGGGTCGTTATTATTTTATTATTCGCTTATTCAGATAATAAACAAGAGGGAGTGACGACTAGCTAAGGTATGAGCTCATAGCCTAGTTTTTAGGGTAGCCTTATATTGCTAGAGTACCATGATTGATGTAACACAAGTTGAGGAAAGTTTCACTTGAAAGTTTTTTGCCCTTTTATGCCACATGGATGTTTTTTGATGTTATGGGTTATCTGATTTATATGTCTAAGTATTGCCATGCATTCATGCTCTAACATGTTGCATTCATGACATTAAGATGCATTCTAAAAGGAATGAACCTTGGATAATTAGTTTTATAAACCCTAATAATGAACCTCATATGCCTGAACACCTTTTATAAAATAAATCCAAGGTTCCTGAGGATGTGAACGATGTAACCCTAGGATAGGAGATTTCCTACTGAGATTCTTTAGTAAGAATTCTCACTCATTTCTCTTCTTCTTCTCTCTTCCGTCACATCTTCAGAGAGTGATGGCGACGTTTGTGGTCTTTGTCGACATGCCGACTTGGGAGGTTCACTTTGATCCGGATCACGGATCATACCATTTTGAGGGGCAGTGCATGGTACGAGTCTTCATGTTTGTTGGATGCCCCTTCGCCACCCTGTACAGAGTTATCGCTTCTCCTCGATGTCACCCTATGACGACGCTATGGTTTTTGAGCGTGCTCGGACGCATGACGAGAGGATTCTTCAGACCTACACCGAAGGATCTATGCCTCGTGACTTCTAGGACTGCGTACCCCAATTTCTCGGTTTGGAGGATGACCCTTTTGAGGACCCACCGATGCATATGTACAGCGAGAGCTCCGCTCCCACTCCTCAGTTTGTATGAGGCGAGAGCGAGGAGACCGTCATGTAGTCGAGATTGGCTAGGTGAACCGAGAGGCGCCTCTACTTAGGAGCTCATGCTTAGTCATTGCGCGTGCCCACTCTTGCTGCACTGCGTCCATGGATCAGTTATGTCCCGCCATACCCCGGGTTCGAGTAGTAGACGTCTTAGGGGAGGTTTAGTGCACACACTCACACGTAGATTGGATAAACCTTCTTTTGTCTTGAGATTATCCATCATAGGTGCACTCGGGTAGTCACGGTTTATTTATACTTTCTGGTTTCTGTTGTACTTTCATTTTCCTATGTATTGCAAGCTCAGCCCGATTCTATAAGGGCGTGACTATATATGTACCTTAACTATGTTATTAATGAAATGTTTCCTTGTTGTGATAATCGTTGTTCTATGCTGTAATTTATGTGTTCTTTATGCTTGTTATTTGTGCTTTATATTTCTGTTTCACGATTAGATAAGAACGTGGCTCTCACTTTGGTTTTATGTTTTTCAAAAAAAAATTACCCGTAATTTCCGCTAAGTATTTTATTAAAAAGATGAGACTAAGAGGTAATAACCTAATGATTAACCTGATGAGTTCTAGAGAGTTGAGTTAAAAATTAGAGTATTACAAAAGAGACCAAACAACCTCCATTGTTCTTCTTCTAAAACCTTATTCTAAAACACCATTAACAAGCTTCAAAATTCTCAAAATTCATTCCTAAACTTGATAAAACCTCAAGATCTCTTCACAAAACTTGTTCTATTCCTCATAATCTATCAAACTAATTGATTTGAATTTCAAACTCTCACCACTTCTCACTTTGGTATCACATTCTTCATTATTTAAGGGAAGGATTAGCTGTTGTTTGGAAGGTTTTAAGTAAACAAAATTATTATTGGAGCATCCTTTGGAGCCAAGAGCCACAAAGCTTGAAAGAGTAGCGATTTTAAACCTCTTTTGCATCAAATTCATTTTTCTATTTTAGCCACTGATTTAATTCAATATTTTTAGTCGTTTTGGTTGATAATATATAAATGTTGATGTATTATTTTTGTGGAATGTTTGGATGGAGTTAGAAAACTATTTTTCTCAAAATATGGTTCAAGCTATATTATTGTGAATCCCGAGTTTAGATAGACAGGTTATGATTCATGAATTTTCTAAAGGTTTTGTAGATGGATTCTTGCCTAAAAATTTTATATCTTAAAGCTAACATGCTAAGATGTTTTCAATATTTTTTTCGGGTCTTAGAAATGGCTTTTACTATTTTCTAAAAATATGAAACCGAGACTAATGATGAGTTGTCTAGACAACTAATTATGTAACATTGAATTTTGCTAATTTTGTTACCATAACAAATGATTGATTTTTCCTTTGAAAGTTTTACAGAGTGTTACCAACATCTTGAGGTTCAATCATGATTTTTCCTATGAATTGATTCAGTCATTTTCTAGGGTTAAAAATTATGGAATTCTGGCTATTGGTTGTAAATAGGAGGTTTCTAACCTCCGAATTTATCTAATTTTATCAACATAGTTAGAGACTTCTTTTTGTCTGAAATTTTTACAGCCTTTAAATTGATTGTTTGGTGTGCAAATAAATTTGTGGTACAGTGGAGTGAAATCTGCCCAATTACTGAAAATGAATCAAAATCTTGAATTTGTAATGTAATGACTCTTAATTCAAGTATGATGAGTATAAATATAGGCCATATACTTTAAAGAGTGATTTATAAGAATTATATTGTGAATAAATATTTATATGTGTTATTGGAGCATGCGCTGGGAAAACAAAAGGTGATAAATGAATATGTGACAAAAGAGCAAATAAGGACTTCAATTGTGCATATTCTGACATATGGACAAAACAAAAACAAGACTTAGATTGGATAAAGGGGAAGGAAAAAGGTGTATTACCCTTTGTGGAGCTGTCCATGACAGATACCGTTTAGTATGAATTACCCCTTTGTAGAGTTGTCCACTACAGATGCTATTTGGTATGAATTACCCCTTTGTGGAGTTATCCATGGCAGATACCAGTGGGTATAAAACTAAGTCTTTCCTATGTCGATGAAAAGAAAAAAAATGCACTAAATTGATTTTTGTGGCCATAGGTTGGATGAGGGCCACTAAATTGGGTTTTAAGGCTACAAGTAGGAACAGAGCCACTTAAGATAATTTTACTGCTTTTGGCATATGCTTATTCATACCATATTGAATAATTGTGTTTAGCTTTATGTACTAGGCTTACGAGTCTTATGATATACGTGTTCTACGTGATGGATTGTTAGAAGCTACCCACTTTGGAAGGACGATTTTAGAACTTTAAAATGAACCTTTAATATGTTTTTCATGATCATATTTTCTTAATAAACCGAAGTGGTTAGGGCGATAACGATGACATTATGATTGTGAGAATTGTATAATTCTCACCCCTATGTGTTTTTGTGTTCTTGTGTTGTCTCCAGATTGATCCAGAGAACAGTGAGGCTGCCGCCTAAAAGGAATTGGAATTGCAATAGTTTAATGACTGAGGCTTGTATTTATTTCACTTAGTTATAGGTATATTTCTGTAATTATAGGAGATAACATATGTGTATTAAAACTCATAGCAGCGCTTCCTTTAGTACTTGACTTTGTAATCAACAAATGTTTTGTCTCCCTGTTATATATTTTGATATAATCATGACTTAGTTATTTCATAATATGACAAATCTCGCTATAGTTAACTAAGAAAAGACCACTAATTAATAAGTAACAACTCTTGAGTACAATATCATGACTTAAGGATGATGTTGCACATGGAAGGATATTACAAATTGCTTTGCAAGAAATCACTTTAAACTTGTGGTGTGGTAAATACTAGAGAAATAGTAATCTCATATATATATATACACATATATATAGACATACACACATAGTGTAACAATAATAATCTTTGGAATTACACTGATCTCTATGGGTACCTCATAAGATCCTGTATTGGACACCTAACTAGGTTCCATTATGTGAATTCTTTGGCAGTGAGATTATCCTCTAGCAGACAACTTGGTAACAAGCTTGACAATCTTTCATAGCCATTAATGTTAGCTCCAGAACCCTTCAAATGTTTTAAAGATATATGTTTTGAGTGATGACATAACAATTTTTAGGAAAATATTTTTGAAGAATGACTAATGGTTTCCTTGAGTTTCTTGACGTAGTAAGCAGGGCACTTTGTATGCAAAGTACATTCTTTAAAGTGTAAATAATTTCACTCTACATCTATAAATATGATTATATCTCATGAAAAGAGATAAAAACTAAATGGAAGTGAATATTATAACGTGAAATAAATGTATGCGTGCCTACCGAACTAAAGAGATCATTCGTACACAAGAAACCAAGGCATAGATCTTTAGAAAGTAGAACAAGACTTCAAAAAGTACACATGAAATGAAAATGTCAAGCTAAATCTGAAGCAAGGACGTTTTACAACCTTCATTATCATCATCGTAAATATACTAATCACACACATGCTCTGATTGAAGACTAGAGGTCAATATTTCACCAAGGGACTCATACCGCACTTAAGAAAGTGTACATCAATATAAAATACTACACTTCACTGAAAAGGAGGGAAATTTGAATTTTTGAATTTCAAATTTCAAATCAAATCTTGTTTCAGACTAGCATGTCATCTCTTCTACCTATTTGGTCAACCATTCTAGCTTCTAGAAGGAAGGGTTTAGAAACTATGTTTAGAAAGTAAAAAGGTAGTTTCTAAAGGGGCATCAAAAAGCTCAATATTTCAATGATTCTGCAAAATGCTCTGACACCAGATGAGCTACTCCTCTAAATTACATTTCCAAGACACAAACAGATGATCAACATATGTTACTTGGACAATAGATCTAGGGCAATGGTCACAAAGGGAGACCACCTATAAATAGAGATGCTGAGCTTTAAAAAAAATACTAAAAGAACACATAAGTACAAAAATGCTGCAAAATCTTCTCTTCATCCTTTCTGTGAAATTCATTACTTTTTGTAATTATTTCCCTTACTCATAAAAATCTTCTTTCTATGTTCTTAATTAGTTTACACATTCTTCTAAGGAAAAATCGTTATAAACAAGTCATTCAAGTTATCCTAGATCATTCACTGTATATTTGTAAGGAAATTTGAGTGTAGGTTACTAATAACAAAACATTTGTCTCCTTGATCTAGTAGTGATTAGTGTGAGATAGCTTGAAGAGCCTACTGTAAAATTACTAGCAACACAACAGTAAGGTGTCTTGCTTGTCATGATTTAGCTTGGAGAGGTTAGTCAAAGACTACTTGGTGTTAGCTTGGAAAAGCTAGTACAACACTACTCAGGGTTCAACTTGAAAAGGATGGTGAATAACTACTTGGTTTATGACAGTAGGGGTTATCTACTGGTCACTGGTTATAGTTTGAGAAAGCTACTATAAAGACTATCAGGTCTTTTCTTTCTCGAGTTAAGAAAGATTAGTGAAACTTAGCAGTTGCTGAGAACTGGATGTAGGTAGTTTTGGCCGAACTAGTATAAAATTTTTGTGCAGTATCTTCTTCTTCCTTATTCTTTTACTTCTACTATTCAATTTGAATATTAACATTTGTTTAAATTTTATTCTTTAGCTTATCAATTACTAATGCTATAATTCATAAAGTTACTTTCTGAAACATCTAAGTTTGTTTCACTACACTTCAAGCTCAATGTTGTATAGTTTTTGTTCTAAGTTTTCAGTTGCTAAAAGGCAAAGAAAAGTGAAACACAATTCAACCCCCATTCTCATGTGCTTTTCTACCTACAAGTGGCATCAGAGCTTGGCCTCTAAGGGGTTAAGCATTCTAATGATTGCAAAGGACAAAGATCCGAAGGACAAATGGGGAGCATGCACTTGTTGGTAGGAATAGGCTGCATGTTGATCTATTTTTCTGTTGGCAAAAAGAAAGGTAAATTTGCCCAAACTGATTTTTGATTACATGATAAGTGTAATCTCACCTGAGAAAAATAGAACTACTGTTGTTCCTTATGGGATTCTGATGACTAAGAATTTCAAGCACCTACACAACCCTTTGGCAAATGAGTGGTATGAGTGCATGGAAGGTACTCTGTACTCTCTCAACTCCTTCAGAACCCTAAGAAGAGTTACTGGTGCTACCATATCTAGTGCTAGGCAACAAAACTTAACAATAAGAGATGCAATTCTTGAAAAGGTTACCGCAAAAGTAGAAGGAAGAAAAGGGAAAAGAAAAATAATTGTTCTTGAAGATAGTTGTAACACCCTAAAAATTATTTAAAAATTAATTTAAGCTTTACTAATCATAATTTCAAAAATTCGACAGACATAGCAATGATAAGGACGATTCAATGGATGTTGGAAAAAAAAGTGAATAGTATTTTGTAGGTCCTACGGACCTGCTGGGACAACTAAAACCCTAGAATTGGAGCCCGAATATGCCTGAAACTAAGAAATTATAAGATTAAGATTAGAAATGGGTAGGAATAAAAATTTTATAACTATAATTAATTTTCGGGCAATGTTTGATTTCCCAGGTACATTGTTTTACCTGTTCGGTGGAATTTTGGTGTTCAATTCTAATATCGAAAAAGCTACTTGTTCACCGAGTTAAAGTGAACCACTTATCTTGAGCCAAATGGATGGCCAAGATTCATTCTTTGACTTCCAAACCAAATCCTAGCATCCATTTCTATTTATTATTAGAAAGAATTAGATTTCATATTAGACAATTGTTACTATCTAATATAATATCATTAAAAAGCTACAAAAGCTTATCTTTGAAGCCTCATTCTCGGCCATAAAGGGAAAAACCACACAGCCACCATAGTTGTCTTCACAAGAGCTTTAGTTTTGATTTCAAACCATAACAACCATTGTCCAAAGTTACTAAAACCACAAACTCTCTTCATTAAACTTGTTCCACTCATTAAGATCTACAAATCTAACCGATTAGAATTTTAATCCATCACTATTTTTCCACTTTGAACCATCATACATCATTGCTAAAGAGAGGGTTAAGGGCTGTTTGGAAGGATTTTGAATAAAGAAAAGCACTTGGGAAAGATTGCTCTAGGTAAGAAGCTTCGAAGATTCAAGTAGGTTTTTTGTATCTTGTTTGTTTCAATTTTGTTTCTTGTATATTTTGATGGTTAAAATTTGATATTTTCTGGTTCAATTGTGAGATTACACACACACACACACACACACACACACACACACATATATATAGATATAGATATATTTGCTTTGGTGGGTTAGCTTGTTGTTGTGGAAAAATCATTTTTGTGAAAAGAGATTTTGAGCCATGTTGCTAGATTTTCAGTTTTTTTATAGGAAGCCACTGATCATGAATTTTTTGAGGAAATTGTAGATCTTTTATGAGCTATAAAATTATATGTTGAATGTAACATCCCAAGGCAACTCTGATAATTTTCGGTGGTGCATGATAAAGCCTCTAAATACTTAAAAAAATCAAGAATCGAAAGCATACCTATGCTGCCTGAACTGTTGCAACAGAAGCTGTGAGTTTGTCTAATTTTGTTATCATAGCAAATATTGATTTTTACTTTGAAATTTTTATAGGATATTGGAACCATCTTAAGGTTCAATCATGATTTTTATCTTGAATTTATTCAATCATTTTCTAGGATTAAAAATTATGAGATTCCGGTTCTGAGCTGAGATTAGGTGGTCTCTAACAACCAAATTTGTAGAATTTTGTTAACATAGTTAGGGAACTCTCTTTTCTCTTAAATTTTCATAGGACCATAGGGACACATTGATTTATCATTGAAATTTTTATAGCCTTGGATTTGATGGGTTGAAATGCAAAATAAATTGTGCTATGAATACGTGAAATTTGCTATTGTGCTAAAAATGAATTGATGCTTTGAATTGATGAAATAATGGCATTTGGAACTAGTATGACATGAGCACAAGAAATGTCCCATGTAATGTGTAAAAGGCACGTGAAGGTCCTCGTTGGTTTATAAAGGGCACAGGAAGGCCCCCTGTAATGTGTAAAGGGCACGAAAATGTCCCCCTTTATCTGTAAAGGGCACGAAAAAGGGTCCCCTTCGATGTACTGAGGGCACATAAAGTTGAGAATGAATTATTAGAACAACATGTGTATGTTAAGTGATTGAAAATGTTGGGTAGTATCACACACACACACACACACACACACACACACACACACACACATATATATATTGAGTGATTAAGTAATTAAAAGAAACCCACTTTGGAAAAATAGTTTTGAACCCTAAAATGAACCTTTGATATATGTTGCATGCTCACATTTTCTAGACAAACTGAAGTAGCTGGGATGATGACGATGACATTATGAATTGTGAGGGTAGGGAAATGCCCTACTAAGAATTGTATAACTCTTACCCCTATGTGTTTGTGTTTTCATGTCGTCTCCAGGTTAAACCAGAGGACTATGAGGCTGCTCCAAAAAAGAACTCAAAATTGCAATAGTGTAGTAGTTAATGCTTTTGTTGTGCTGTATTTAGTGGAACAAATATTTATTAAAGCTTATAGTAGAGCTTCCTTTTGTACTTAACTATGTATTCAATAAAGGTTGTGTTTCTTTTTCATATATTTTAATAGATTACGCTTAATTATTACATGCGTTAGTCGAGCTTGCCAAAGATATTTCTTTGTTAACATTTTTTTAATACTTCTTATCTTAATATTCTAAGAGCATAATCTGAAATCCCAACTTTTGAAAAGGTGGTAATCTCTTAAATCAATAAAAACGTGTGAAAGCTTTAGTGACTTGCTACATCATATATTTTCCAATAAATCCTTTCATAAGCATATGAAACATATTCATGGCATACAACAATCAATCATGGTCACATGCTTTTCTTAAAACACATTTTTTATGCTAAAATCAAAATCATAATTTTTGCTGGCCTTGCATAGTATGTAAAATCATGATCAACACATATTTTCACCTTTACCTAATCATGATGCATAAAACATACTCATAATGATAAAAATAAGGTCATGAATTCAAACATACTCACCTTGAAGGGTCAGGTGAGATGTATCACCACCAACTTTGACCTTAGGAGCTAGGAATGACACTAACAATTGCCATAGAATCATAAACAACTCATGAGCATAGTATGGTCATACTAGGGCATCTCTAAAGACAATGGGGGAGTACCCAAACACGACAACAACTAAGAACATAAACACCCTAATACATAAACATGAAGGAAATGAGAGAAAGGAAGCATAAACCATGAACAATCCTTATCTTGAAGCTTGGAAGAGGTAGGGTTGAGAGAGGATGAGAGTGAAAGGATTGAAGAAAGTGTTGGAATGTTAGAGTTTCAAATATTTGCGGGTAGAACCCATATGGGAAGGTTTATATGGAATTGGGATTGCTTAAACGAAACCGCATCGTTTTGGATGTTTGTCAGCGTCGAGGGTCCTTACTCTAGGGAACCAGGCTCACTATAGTTAACTAGCTAACCCACTTTCTCATTGCAGTGAACCAAATTGGCTTGTTTCCTCACTATTGCTAGGATTCATCATTGTAGTGAGCCTGTTCTACATAAAATGCAGACTTTAGCAATCTAATGCTCTTTTGAAATCTAGAGGTTTTTAGTATACCCAAAGGCTATACTAGGCTTAGCCAAGGAAGGGTGGACCTAAGGCATAATAAAAATTCATTTGCATCTAATGGATTTCTTTCCTTTAAGCAAGGTTGAGAATTCCCATGTATCATTCCTCTCTAGTGCTCGAACTTTTTCCCTTACAACAACAGCCCATTTAGGATATTGAAAAGCTTCCTTATGTTCCTAGGTACTTGACTGATGTCATGGGCTACTACAAAGGCCTTATGGTCTTTGGATGAGTGATTACAAGATACAAAATTTCCAATTGGGTGTTTAGTGCTAAGCCTCACACCTTTTCTAACAACAATGGGCAGATTAAGATTATTAAATTCTTGGCTAGAAAGGACAAAATTTAAAGGAGTAGAGGTTGTGCTACTAAGGGGTGTTCTCTAAGCTTTGGTTGTAGGTAAAAGAGTTCACCAGAAGAGGGGTTGAATCATACTTTAGTTCTTTCTTGAAATCTGAAACATTTAATAAAAATACTATCAAGTATTAAGCTTGAAGTGCAGCAGAATTACGGTTAGTTGTTTCTGAAAGTAGATATCTGAAGCATGCATTAATAACAATGTAGTTATAACCATATTTTAGCAGTTATTAAGATAAAAATCAAAACATAAAGTAAGAAATTAAGGTAGAGAGAAATGAGAGAAATATTTTTATATTGGTTTGGCCAACTTGTCTACATTCAGTACTCAACACATTTTCAGATTCCACTAAAACAATTTTCTCAACCTGAGAAAGTAAACTGGATGGTCTTTACATTAGCCTTCCTAAGCTCTCCACAATGAATAGTAGACAACCTCTACTATCACAAACTGAGTAGTTATGTACCAGATTCTCTAAGCTGAATCGAGTAGTCTTGAACCAGCCTCTCTAAGCTGAACCATGATCACTAGAACACGTCTACCATCATGTTGCAAGTAGTTTTTCCCAGCCTCTCCAAGCTGAACAATGATGACTAGAATGCCTCCATCATCAAGTTGCAAGTAGTTCTTCCACAGCCTCTTCAAGCTAGACAACGATGAGTAGAACGCCTCTGCCATCGCGTTGCAAGTAGTTTTACCTTAGCCTTTCCAAGATATGTCTCACTCTAATCACTACTGGATTAAGGTTACAAAGGTCATGTGTTTAGGTTGCTAGTTAAACTAACCTACACTCAAGTTTCCTTACAAATATTCAATAAAACAGACTTGGGAAACATGGTCGACTTCTTTCCTACATCTCTTACAAAGAAGAGCATACACCATGCTAAGCATTTTGAAAAAAGATTTTTATAGTTCAAGGAAATTGATTACATATTATGATAAACACCACAAGAAGTGTGGAGAGATTTTTCTAGAGTTTCCACTCTTATGTATTCAATTCTGTTATTGGCTTTCAAACATAACATCTCCATTTATAGTGGTCCTTTTTTATGACTATTGCTCTTGGTCAAATCTCCAAGTGATACATGTAGATCATCTATTGTGTCTTGGAACGTTACTCTAGAAAGATAGGCTGACACACTTATCACATCGATTGCAGAAGCCGTTGTGTTGTAGATGTTTCTGTCCTTTTTTCTTTTTACTTTCTTATTGTGGTTTCTGAACTGCTCCTTCTAGAAGCTAGGATGGTTGACCAATCAAGAAGAAAAGATGACATGCCAATTATAAAACTAGGTTTGACTCGAGATTTGAAATTTGAATTTTAAATTTTCCCTCCATTTCCTATGGTGTTTTGTACTCCATAATTAAGTGAGCTTTTTGACATGCATAATTAGTTCCTTGATCATTCTTTGATCTTCCAGTCCTTAATCTTTGCTTTTTAGTGATGAATGATTTGCGATTATGATGACTGTTGACTAAGTAACACGTTACTTTTCAGAGTTTGCATGATTTCCTCATTCAATGTACTTTCTAATGTTCAGTGTTACTTTCTGAAGACCCTTTCCTTAGTTTCTTATTCTTGTATTGGTCTACTTCACTCCTTGATGCATGTAAGCATTTTTCACACGATATAATATTTACTTTGTTTAAGCTCATTCTCTTTCCACGAGATAAAATATGTTTGCACATGTAAAGTGAAATTATTCTCACTCAAATCCGTGTAATACACTTAGGAAAGACCTATTAAGCTTAGTCAAGAAACTCAAGGTAGCCATTAGTTGTTCTTCAAAATATTTTCTTTAAATTGGCTTTGTTGTCATTCAAAACACTAAATCTCATACTTTCTAAAGGGTTCTGGAGCTTACTATAATGCCCCAATTTTCACTAAACTTTTTAATGACTAAAATGCCCCTGAGGTCATTTTTGCCCGAAATATGAGGATGGCCGATCTCGGCCATCCCCATAGGGTTCATATGAGATATGAAGGGGATTGTATGTGCTTGAATGTTTAATAAAGCAAAAGAATCCTTTTTAGGGTTTCCACGCATAAAAGACCAAAATACCCTTACAGTAATTTAAGGCAGTTTAGGTTCCGTTTTGACCCAGACTGGTCCCGAACTTGTCCCGTAGGTCCAAAACAATAAGGCATGGACTATGTTTGCAACTTTTGGTAAAAATTATGATTTTGCCCCTGCCTAAGTGCATTAAGGGCCTAAGTACATTTTAAAATAAAACATAAGCAACAATAGGTTCTAATTAAATGATAATTAATTTTCATAATTTGTTTTGAGCAAAAATATTTATTAAGGATGATGTGAATTCAAAAAAATTGCTTAAAATCTATTTCTAGCATTTTATTTTCAAAAAGAGAATCCATGAATAGTGATTTCACTATTCACCTTTTTCTCCAACCAAAACAAATTGTCATTCCCTAGAAACTCTTGTCATAAAAGTAATCCCATCAATCCAACAATGTCACTTCTAAATCTAGGGGAAATCATGGTCTAATTCCCTCATTATTCACCTAAAACCTTTACTTAGCAACCCCTAATCCTAAGCTAAATCAATCCTACACCTAAGCATCCTTTTGAACCATGATTTAGAGGAGATATTTTCCTCTTCCATGGCTGCCCAAAATGTGGCGCCACTTCTCCCCCAAAAATTCAAAAGAATTCAAAATTTATATTAGTTTATATTGTCAATCAAGCTTACTTAGACAAGCTACTTTTAGCCATGCTTTAGGACATGCCTAGTTATACTTGTCATCATGCTTTGAAAGAGATATTTTTTCTATCTTTGTGGCTGTAAAGGCCGAAGCCTTTCCCCCCCAAAACACCTTCATTTCATTCTTCTATAAATAGATAGCTTGGAGAACTTGAAGCACCTTTTGTTCATTCACTAAGTTTAGAGTTTTAGAGCACTTTGAAACTTTCTTTTCCTCTCAAGTTCAAGAGTTCATCTCAACTTCTTCATCTCCTCTCAACCTTAACCACTAGGTAGGGAGCTTCTCAAAAAGAAATGCTTTCTTCATATTGATGCTTTGATCTTGCTTGAAAATATGTTGTGAATGAGTTTTCATGGAGCTTTCATTTTCGGTTTTCATCTTCCTTTTCCTTTTTCTTTCATTTCGGCCTCAAGGCCATGGTGAGTAGGGCTTGATGATGAGTGCTCTCTAAGATGCAACCATGAGTTCATCTTAACATGAGGCCTCTAAAGCTTGAACCTTTCTTAAAGAAAAGTTTCATTCTTTTTCCTTCTCTTTTGTTTTATTTTTGGCCTCAAGGCCAAAATGATGAGGGCTTGATGATGAGTGCTCTCTTGGGATGACCATGTGTTCATTCTAGCATGAGACCTCTAAAGCTTAAAATTTCTTTTGGAGAAAAGTTTCATCTTGTTCAAGTTTTGGTCAAAAATGGGTTATGCTTCTTATGAAACTCTTTGGAACTTTTGTTTTTTCCTTGAATGTTTCGGCCATGAAGGCCTATGGTACTTGGAAAAATAAAGGCTTGTTGATGAGGGTTCCATGTTGGTGTATGACCTAGGGACAACCTCTAAAGCTTGGATCTTTTTCAAAGAAAAGTTTATCATTTTCAAGTTTTATTCAAGAAAGAGTTATGTTTCTCTTGAACCTTTGAAACCCCATTCTTTTTCCTTAAGGTTTTGGCCATGAAGGCCTTTGGGATTTGGAAAAATGAAAGCTTGATGATGAGGGATTCATGTTGAGGTTAGTCACATGAATAAACTCTAAAGCTTGGACTTGGTTTCTAGACCAAGTGAGATTTCGATTTCTTCCTTTATATTTGACATGAGTTTGGTTTTGATGGAAGTTTAAGATCTAGTGAAATACTCAATGATGAGGGCTTAGGATGTTGATGTTTGGATCATCAAGATCTTGGCCCCTAGAGTTCAAAAATGGGTTGTTTCTTCATGATGAGGATTCGGCCACCTCATGGTATTTGAGGATAAAATATCTCTTTTTACAAAACATAGTGCTACTAGTGTTTCTTTTCTTGTGAGGATGAGTTTGGGTTGGAACCTTGGTTCTCTTTAAAATCTTGCAAGATCTCTAGTCAAGATGTAAAAAGGATTTGCATACATGTTTATTTTTTATGCTATCACTAAATCTAAAGATAAAGATTGGACTTGCATTGCATGTTTACTTTTCAAGTCCTCACCTAAACTCCAAGATTAAAATGAATGTGCATTCCTATTTACCTTGAGCCATCACTTTACTTTTTAAAGAAACATAAAAATGGAATGCATAGCACGTTTACTTTATGTCATCACCCTAAACTCCTAGAACTCAAATATTTGCCCATTTCATCTTGAGAAAAGATTAATCAAGGAGGGATCTCCTTGAACGTGCATTCGGCCAAGTGATGGAAATGGCTCAAAAATGAGTTCATTTAGTTACTAAGCCTATAACCTATGTCTTAAGTTTTTTCTAAGTCTATGTGGACTTAGTAAATGTTTTAAATATGTTTTCCAAGATTTATTCTTGTTACAAAAAGTATTACATAGCTACTGCCCTATGTATTTTGTGATGATCTTTGATGGAATAAAATGATTTCCTAAAGAGTTTAGAAGTTCCAATGGTGTTCCAAGAGAAACTAGCAAACCATGTGCATTAAAGTGAAGTTTTTTCCCATGTTTTAAGGACACATGTTTTCGGTTCTGCCTTGATAGTTTACAGCACCTTAAATTCTGTTTTGGGTGGTCTAAATATGCTTAAATACCTTGCCAAGTATGTGATAATTGTCTAGACATCTTTAAAGTACATTTAGTAACTTTATTTGCTTGATATGTGAATTCTAGGACTACATAGGAACAGAAAATTATAGATTCTATCCAGCCTTGTTAAAACAATTAGATTCACATTATATGATGCCTAGATGAGTGAGAGAGACTCATAATTGGTTTAGAGATTAAATATCATATCACAGAAAAAGTTAGAAGTGAGAAAGGGCCTAAAATGCACATTCTAGAACACCGTAATTCATCTAAATTAGCACACTGCCTAAACTGTCCAACCATAATTAATTAGGTTCAAGAACTTAATAAATTATGGAAAAGAGGTTAATCAATCCCATAAACTCATGAGAACATAATATGCTAGTTTGAGGTTACCCGATTTAGGGATTTTACCTTAAGGGAGTGATTTATGAGCCCTTGTATTAAGGATGAATTATTGTGATATCTTAAGACTAGCATGATGCTATGTGAATCATTATTTTCTAAATGCTAGTTTTACTATTGCATGTGTTGTTCTTTAAAGAACCTAGAAATGCCTATGTTGTACCATGAGATATGTGACATGTATTATTTGAGTGGCATTTCATTAAACATGCTAAGACTTAAGGTGACTTAAACTATGAGAAAATGATCTTGTTGAACCACCAAATTAAGGGTGGGGATGAGGTGATTCTATGCCCCCTAGACCCGTACTTTAAGTCGAAACCTTTAACTTATCCAAAAGGATAAGTCCAGATGCTAGTGACGACTAGTTTGGTATGAGCTCATAACCTAGTTACATCTCCCAAGGGAGACCAGTTAGGGTGGCCCCAAGAAGAAAATGATAATGCTTTAATGTCACCTAAGTAATCCAGTTAAGTTACCATGCACCATGTACCATGTTTCATGATCTATGACTTTATGTTCTATGATTTATGAGTTTATGTGTTATGATCCATGTTAATAGTACCTATGAATTATGATTCCAGTTTCATGAATTATAGATTATGTAACCAAGAGGTTTTAGAATTAAAAAGAATGGGCCTTGGAAGTAAATGTTTTCGGACTTCATAATTGAACCATTACATGACCATGATTTCTGATAAGAAACCAAGGTCCCTGAGGACGTAGAAGATGACACCTAGGTAGAAGGAAAAACCCTACTGAGTTTCTTTAGCAAGAAATCTCATTCCCTCTATCTCTTTCTTTCCTTTACATCTTCAGATCAGGATGGCGACGTTTGTCCTCTACATTGACACGCCCATCTGGGAGATCCACCATGACCCCGAGCTTGGGTCATTCCATTTTGAGGGCCTCTGTACTGTACGTGTGTTCATGTTTCTTGGGCGGCCCTTTGCTCATCTTGTAGATAGTTACCTGTTCACCCCGACGTCTCCTTATGACGACGCTACTATTTTTTAGCGCCCCCATACGCTTGAGGAGAGGATCTTTCGGATACACTCTGCCAGTTCGGGAGCTGTACCAGAGTACATACCATGCACTCAGCACTCGGAAGAAGATCCCTTGGAGGACACCCCTACCCACCTGTATGGAGAGGATTCTACCCGCACTCCCCGCGTATGCCCATGGGTAGCGAGGAGACAGTGACTCAGCCTCAGAGAGCCTTGGTGCCCAGTCCACGTCCTAGACATAGAGGACAGGGCCAGTTTTCAGGCATGCCTGCCCCAGCCAAGCTTCTTCCATGGATTGGTTATCTTCCACCTTACCTGTGGCGTTAGATGTAGGATTATGGGCAGTCCTTAGTGCACGCAC
The DNA here is from genome assembly GCA_031216105.1 of Dalbergia cultrata. NCBI lineage: Eukaryota > Viridiplantae > Streptophyta > Magnoliopsida > Fabales > Fabaceae > Dalbergia > Dalbergia cultrata. The sequence continues at coordinate 40,061,562 of CM062350.1, forward strand.
GTCACGTAGATTGGATAAACCTTCTTTTGTATCAAGGTTATCCACCTTAGATGCACTTGGGAGTGGGTGTTCCTTTTATGTTTTCATGTTATGTGATTCCCATTTCTATGTATTTCCATGTTTCAGTTGTATTCGCATTACCTTATGTACTTGAAAAGTCCTGCCCTTAGGGTAGGCATAGTATATGCATGAAGTATTTCAGATGTGATGATGTCATGTTGAATTGGAGCCACTTCTATGCTTATGTTTTCGCATTTATTTATACCGTTTATATGTGTTACGCGCGGCTCCTATTTTAACCAGATTTTAAGAAAAAAAAAATTGGCTCGTATTTTCCCTAAGTTACTTTCAAAGTAATATAACTATGACAAGAGGTAATAACTAATATTTGGCCTAAATACGTACTAGTAGTATCGAGTCAAATATTAGGGTGTTACACTTACATTGGTGTTTGGGCAGATTCTTAACTTTGCCTTGGAATCATAGAGGGTTCTAGTTGATATCTATAATTTATGCTTCCTCGATTACACTAGGAGAGATTTTTCTATAAGGTTTAGTTCTGCTCCAGTGATTTCAAATTTGGTGGGATCATTTTCTGAATTATCTTCAGCACTTTTAGGGGTTGGTATTTTTCCAGTTGTGATTTCTTCAGAATTTTCAAAATTGATAGTATCTTTGATCCTCCAAAGCTGAACTTTTCCATCATTCTCCTTTTCAATTTTAGGGTTAGGGTAAAATTGTTGATCTTTAAAGACTGTGACATCCATGGAGTGATAAAATTTCTTGGTGGAAAGAAAATAGCATTTGTATCTTTTTTAGTTTGGGGAGTATCCCTAGAAAATACAAGGTATTGATGTAGGGTCAAGTTTGCTAGGGTAAGGCTCGTGGTTATGGAAAAGGCTATGAACCCAAAGATTTTAACTGGGATTGGTGTAAAGAGTCACGTATATGGATAAAAGGATTGAAGGATGGTGTGTGGAGTTTTATAGTGTAGAACTTTGGAATGCCTCTGGCTGATCAAGTAAGTAGTTGTGAGTACTGCATCTCCCCAAAATTATGATGGGACATTTGTGGCTGACATGAAAGACCTTGTCCCTTCCAAAAGGTTTCTGATCTTGCGTTCTGCAACTCCATTTTATTATGAAGTGTTGACATAAGAACTTTGATGTACGATACCATGTCATTGGAGATAGAAGCCAAGAACTGAGTTGTAGTATTCATGACCATTATCTATTCTAAGCACTTGGATACATGGTTGAAACTGAGTTAGAACTAAATTGTGAAAATGTTCAAACATTCTTTCCACTTCTGATTTTTCTTTCAAAGAAGACCTAAGTTATCCATGTATGATCATTAATCAATGTTATAAACCATCTAGAGCCTGTGATTTGGTGACTCTTGAGGGTCCCTACACATCATAGTGATTTAAGGAAAAAGGACATGATGGTTTATAAGGTTGTAGTGGGTAAGTGTTTCGGGTATGTTTGGACATTTGACACACTTCACAATTAAAAAGCTTTTTTTACTGAATAAATATAGGAACAACTTTCCCAAATACATAAAGTTTGGGTGACCAAGGCAGTAGTATGATAACATTATGGAGTTAATTGAAGGTAAGGCTACAATATAGGCAGGTTGTGACTTTTCTGAAGGTGTACTCTTTGAGTCATCAACTGGAAGAAGGTACAATACTTTATATTCTTTAGCACTACTAATCCTCTTCCCTGGATCCAGAGCCTAAAATTCATAGAAATATAGGTAAAATCTAGCAACACAATTGAAGTCTTTGGTTAGTTTGTGTAAGGATAACAAATTATAATCAAGTTTAGGGACATAAAGAGTATCCTTAAGGACAATATCCTTAGAGAAGTTTACTAAATCTTTACCATCCATGTCAGAGTATGTTCTATCAGTTATTCGAACTATGCAATTATCATTACAGAGGAAATTTTCCTAAAAGTAGTTATATCCCCTGTCATGTATTAGAGAATTCTGAGTCCCTAATCTAGGATGTAATTTTCCTTTTATGGGTGGACAAAGTAATTAATCAATTACCTTTTTGTACTGGGAATGCAATACCATTACTCAAGCCCTCATTTCTTAAGGTTTGTTAGAGTAGTCTTTGTAACACCTCTATCTGCTCTTTGCTGAATGGGCTTTCCTCAAGTGCAACGTTATTTGCGGCTAATTCTAGTGGGGTGCAAGTAGCTTTGTTGCCTTGGGCAAGTTATCCTTTGAAGATTTTTGCATTTGCTAGCCTTCCAACGAGAAACTAGGATGCTTTGTGTATCCAAGCTTTTTACAGTTTTCATAGTAAGGGCGATTCTTCTTTTGCTTGGTGTGGTCCTTCTATAACTGGTGTTGAGCCCTCATTCGCCTATGTTGTACTGAGGCTTCCTAACATGATTTTCCTTTTGTTCTCCTCTCTTCTTACTTTAGCAACAAATTCCCAGACCTTTGGAAGAGGTTTTGTACTGAGAATTCTCGTACACACTTCATCAAGGTCTGTCTTAAGGCCAAGAAGGAACTTGTAAATGTGATCCTTTTCTACAAGATTCTTGCACTGCTTACTATTTATTGTGTAGTGCCATATGATGATCCTTAAGGGTATCTAATTATTGCCAATAACCACTCAGAGTATTGAAGTATTCAATAGCAGTTGAGTTACCTTGTCTCAGGTCATGGAGGAGTCTTTTGATCTCAAATATCGCAGTGGTGTCATCTACATTGGAGTAGGTTGCTTTCGCCTCATCCCGTATCTCTGCTACACTGCTATAGTACTTAAAGTTCTCAACAATCTCATTTGTCATGGTGTTCAGTAGGCATTACATGACCATGTTGTTCTTTGATGTCTATTTCTTGGGTTCAAACTTGTCCTTTTTTGGTGGTTTGGCTTTATCGGTGATGTATTCCACTTTTCCCTTACTTTGGAGGAATATTCAAACCAAACGAGCCCAGTGGTTGTAGTTTTGGCCTGTGAGTTTGTAACACCCTAACTTTCAACACAATATGCCTAGGACGCATAATGGTTAATCGTTAGTTATTACTCTTTCGTCTCAGAACTTTGCTTGATTTTAAACTTTGAAAATAAGTCTGTGGAAAATATGACCAATTTTTTTTTTTATTTATTGAAAGATCAAACTATGAGCCATTCGCATATAAAGTATAGCGCATAAATGTTCATCATATAATATGTGATAATAGCACATCCCACCAATGTATTCTTAACAATCTATCACATAGCATGCATGCAAATCACAGCAGAGCACAATATAAATTGAGAACATCATTATAGCATAGCATTGACTTTAATCATCATGTCTAATAATAATGGCATAGAAGTATTCCACAAGTATAAAACCACACAAAATATACAGAGCCCACCTATAGAGGTTGAGCATACAATAATTCAAAAGCTAAGCATAACTATAATATGGCTAAACCTTTCGTGGATGCACATCTACCAACAACTAAGTTATGAGCATGCACAAAGATGAAACAACTCCTAAGCATTGCAAACAGGAAGGACTATATCTCCACTTCTGCTATGCCATTCTGATCTAACCATAATGTAACTCCTACACCAGCATCTCAAGGAAGTCCATGGACGTTGCCATCATCCTTGTCTAAAGACAAAGATGAAAAGAAAGAGAGGAAGTGAGAAACTGTGAACACCCAATTTTGTACGGTCCTTTGAACAAGAAAATTCCAAAAATTTGCACATTTTGCAGTTTCTTTTAAAGTCTTTTAAAAAAATAATAATAAAAAAAAAAGAAAAAAAGACAAGAAGCTTCCTAGATTCACCTCTAATGTTTCAGTCACTTTCATTTCAAATCAAATAAAATCAAAAAAGGTTAAAATACAAAAAATAATAATAACAATAATTGAAAAGGGAAGTGGCAGACACTCCCTCGTGGAGCTCCCCTCCACTTCCTTGTTGCCATGCCCATTCTCTAATAAAAGGAAAAAATAGAAAACGGACACGATGCTGTGCGTGAAAAAGGGGTCCCATCCCATGACACACTCAGGGCACACGCGTGAACTTGATACAAGAATTGATGGCAAATAAAATAAAAAATACACTTGTCAGTAACAAAGGGAAATGCAGCACAAGCATGCCTCGGTTCCTACTTGGGCAGTCTTCTCCATCCCCGCACTCGCTCGGTCCGAGGAAGAAAGCATGGGAGACAAGTTCATATGGTTCCCCTGTATGCCAGAGAAAAGCATGGAGTCAAATGTTAATTATCAAAATGAACTCAATATAAGGGGGGAATTATCTGTGTTCAGGAGAGGCTGGTGATTTCAAGGAGCGATCTAATTTTAGAGACTCCAAGATAAGTAATTGTGATCTTTTGAATGAACAGAGAGAGATAAACACAGGCATAAACCTCGGTCATTATTCGAAGTTTCCTTAACAACAAAAGGAACAAGCGCAAAGGAATATAGACAGGTGAGTTTCAGTGAAGTATGAGTTCATTTTCCTTATTTGTGTCATTTTTTACCTGCATATATACAATCTAGCTCTTTCATTCTCAAGCCATAAACCACTACTGATAGCATCCTCCATCAACAACCATCCTTTCTTAACCATTATTGCAAATACAACCATAACCAAGCATCAAACCAAAATCAACAGTAAAACACAACCATACAAAGTAAAACAGAAACCCACATCACGACCATAGATCCAGAGCCTTTCAAAAATGTAGGAGAAGGAAACTGAAAATAAAAAGGGAGGGGGCAGCCACCAGAAAACATCACCGCGGCCTCTTCCTCCCTCACCATCACCATCACCCAAATCGGAAATCCCAAGCCTGAGTTCCTCCACGAACACCCCACATCATCGCGCTCTCTCGCTAGCGAATCCCCAATACCGCCGAACCAGATCCTACACGCTCGAACCACCGCAAACCGACCTCAAATCTCGCCAAGAAGACTCTCCGCCTTTGCAACGCCAGGGAACGTTGCGATCCTCTCCGCGCAACCAGCCCACCCGTGAACTCCTGCCTGCGGCGAAGGTCACCGTCGATCGCCAAAGAAGCAGCCGCCGCCGTGGCCGAAGCCACCGTCGCACGCTCTCCTTCCCTGCAAGCTTTCCGCAGCGGCCGGCGAACTCCTTCCCCTTTCAGATCACAGCTCCTCCTCCCTTTGTCCTTCGCGTCGCCGCCGTGAGCTTGTCTCTCAGCCACGGCGGCGGTCTCTCTCTCTCTCTCTTTCTCTTCCCCTTTCCTCTCTCTAGTTCTTTCACCCTCTGTGCTGTGCGTTTTTTGTTTTTGCCTCTAAGAATGAAATCTGAAACCTAAATAACATACCAGACCCTTCTATGTTGCGTTATTGGATTTCATTCCATTGCATTATATTTTGGTTTTTTGTTTTTTCCTTTGATGTTGGCGCTTGTTTTATTTTTGACCATGTGCATGTATTTACAGCCCAATGTCAGTAATGAAGCCCATTATTCTGTGTTTCATTTCAAAGTAATATTCCTATACTAGACTCATTAGTATCGAGAACTTCCTTTTGGTGATAATAACAATTTGTTTTTTAGTCTTATGTTTTTGGCATCCAATTGTTCCTGGACATAGGTTATTTCCTCAAAAAAAAGAAAAAAAAATGATTTAGCATTATATCGAAAGGTATTAGTTTACTTTTAATAGTGTCGTTCTTACAATTTTTTTTTTTTTTTTTTGAAAAAAAAAGAATTTTATTTGGGTTGTGGTTATTTGGTCCATCTGTTTAATAATAAATAAAAGAGAAGAGTCATCTTCTTTGTTTTTTTTTTTTTTTTTTTTGTGTTTTGGTGTATGTATATATATATATGTTAGGGGTCAAAACCTTGATGTCTTTCAGCTTTGATCATGTTATTTTGTTAAAGTTAATTATGTGGCAGTTATATGTTAGTTTTATCAATTTATATTGAAACTAGTGTAAAAATAAATAAATAAATAAATAAATTTGTTTCATGTTTCTCTCTTGTAAATAAATATTTTTTTTATAAATAAATAAATAAATAACATTTTCCTATGTAATAATCAATAATAGTGATTGAGTAACAAATGTTATCTTCACTATTGTCGGATCACAAAGATCATTGAGTAGCCTGGTGCTAACTTGAATCTTGTGTAGGAATGAGTTTTATAAATTTTACCTCAAATCTTTTTGAATCTGTGTAATGATCAATGATGATGATTGAGTAACAAATGTTATCTTCATTATTGTTGAATCATTAGGATTTATTGAGTAGCCGAGTGCTAACTTGAATCCTCTTCAAGAGCGGATTTTGTTTTTTTTTTTAAAAAAAGAAAGGGTTCTTTATTCAGAAAGATTTTCATTAATTAAAATTAACCAACGCACAAATATTTTCTACAGAACTACGTGACTTTGAGTTCCTCATTGCACCAGAGGATACGTAGGAGCAGGCTATCTCTGTCAAGCCAAAATTAATTTTTCTTAATATATTTGTCAAATTGTAAATATTTTGTGTAAACTATTTATTAGTTGTTAAGATTGTAAATGTATTTTTCAAAACTAAATTTTCTTAATGTATTTATTTAAATTTTAAATATACTTGCCAAATTAACTTTCTTAATTTATTTGTTAAAATATAAATACTTTGTGTAAATCATTTTTAAATTTATGTGTTAAAATTGTGAATATATTTGTCAAAATTAATTTTTCTTAATAAATGTGTTTAAGTTGTAAATATTTTGCTAAATTAATTTTCGTTAATTTATGTGTTTAAATTATAATTTTTATCTTCCTTATTCGAAATTTTTTTTTAAAAGGGTTATTATTTAATTTGCACAATTCACTAAGGTACCGTTTAAATACGGGTGTACTAGGGGTGCTGTAGGATTAAGTTCCTATCCTTCCCTTTGCATAACCGACTCCCGAACTCATATCTGGTTTTCGAAGACTGTTTTCTTAAATAAGATTGGTTTTTCCAAGGTTTTCCAATTTAAATAAATCTGGTGGCGACTCCAATTTTCAAACGATTATTTTTCGCCGTCCCGTCGCGATCCCGGTTGTTGACAAATGGCGACTCCACTGGGGAACGAACAGTAAGAGAGTCAGGCCTATTATAGTTAGTTGTGCAAATTAAATATATACCCCATTTATTCTTGTTTTTCTTTCCTTACTTTATTTTGTACAGTGTTTCTTGAATTCTCTTTTGTATAGTTTAATTTTCTTGATGTTTATATATAATATTTGTTTATTCGTTAAAACTCTAGGGTAGACGACTATTAATATTCTGTATATATCTGTGGTTTGAATTTTGTAAAAGTTTTCTTTATTTATTAAAATCTTAGGATAGATGAACTATTTTGTATATATGTGTCGTTTGTATCTTGTTTTGCAGGAGTGTACGTAGTGATAGGATCGGAAGGTTTGTATGCTCCCAGCACACACTTCATGATCACTTAATTCACACACTGTGTTCTTGGACTCTATACCGAGCAGTGCGAGCTTAGAATTAGGGGTTTCTTGACATTGCCATGAGGGGCTTCATGCTCACTTGGTAGTTGTTGGGACACCACTCAGTTATTCTTGGCCTTGTGAGTCAATCATATTGAGAGGGTTTATCCCTACTTATGGTTGGTTCAAAGGTCGGATCCTTGTCCTGTGGATAAGGGCAATCTGGGGACCATGGTCATTAGAAGTCTAGACCCACCATGAATGTATACACGTATAGTCAAACCTAGCAGCTACCACGTTAGGGTTTCTGGCCTTAGAACATCCCACCCATTAGGTTTACCCGGTTAGGACAATGGGAGCATGCTTCTTTCATCCTTTTACACCGCACTCCTTTATGCTTTATTTTAGTTATTTTTACATCAAACATTGTTACATTGCATTTAGGTTAGCAAGTTTCTCATCTCATAGCTTAATGTTGACATTCATTCTCAAGATGTTTAGGCATTTCGTTCATTATCACATGCATTCATTCCATTCATTTTTCATAACATAACCTTTTTTTTTACATGAAATGTTTCTTTTCTTCAGTTGTGTTCACTTACATAGGTTTGTGCATCATTAAATTCTCAAGGAAACATAAAAAATAAAAAAAATTTCATAGAAACATGCATTCTTATCTCTTCCATCCTTTTAATTCTACTCAATTATTTCATTCTTGTAACAGTGTATGTGGTTTTTGATTCCATCAGTTCAAAGCAAATGGATGCAATACCGATGAACACTAGCAATGTACATGACTGGAAAAGAAATATCAAGGTTACAGTGACGAGCAATGAGCTAGAGAAAGTAAAAGAAACAGTTCAGTTGATGCCTCGTGAAGTCCGATCCTCTTTCAAGAATACCTACGGGTGCATATTGGATTTGTTGTCCATTCCGGTGGAAGCGCCGGCATTGAGTGCTCTCTCACAATTCTGGAACCCTTCTCTTTGTTGCTTTGAGTTACCCGATCTTGATGCTGTGCCAACCATAGAAGAATATGTGGTCATAATGAGACTGCCGATCCAAGAAAAATCAGGTGTATATCTATACCAAGGGCATTATGTTAATAAGGAAAACATTGCCAAGATAATCGGAGTTGATTCAAACCAGTTGAAAATGGAAGTAAGGGGGTCTACTCAAGGAATCAGAAGAAGTTTGCTAGAAACTCATATGCAAACTTTGGCTCAACAAGGAGATTGGGACTTCTTCAAACGAACCATGGCACTGACTATCTATGGGTTGGTTTTGTTTCCATTCACGCCCGATGTCATCGACCAAGCTGCCATGGATGTGTTTTTCAAGTTCGAAACGTGTGGCATGAATCCTATCCCGGCCATGCTAGCAGATACATTCCTTTCTTTGGGGGTTTGTACTCAAAAGAGGGGGGAAGGCTGCGCTGTTGTTTGCCAATGCTATACGTGTGGTTCATGACTCACGTATATGCTAATAGCCGCATGGGCCTTTTTCCTAATCCGTTAGGGGACTTCCATCGCATACAGATAAAGTGTCAAGAAGCTCAGGCATGGAAAAAGGAATTCTCACAGATCCAATCAAACACTTTCAAATGGGTATGTCCTTGGTATCGTGGAGACAGTGTTATCTACAGCTGTGGTGACTTCCATAATGTTCCATTGATGGGTCCAAGGGGATGCATTTCCTATACACCTGCGTTAGTGCTTAGACAACTCCACTGGACTCAGACAAAGCCACAAGAAGAACAACTTAAAGTATTCAGTTTCCTATACCAAAAAGACAAGAATACCCTGGAGCAAGAAAGGAAGATCAAAATGGCATGGGATGATGTCAAAATCTTGGGGAAAACAGAACTCGGCTAACATCGTTTAACCTCTTCTCAAGAATACAAAGACTGGAGGAGGGCAAGAGTTGGGAAGGATAGTATCCCAAAGGATATTCCCAACAACCTAGCCCCCACGCAAACTCCAGAGTCGGTCCAACAGATGGAAATGATGAAGGCCCAAATGCGGTTTCTGGAGGAGAAAAAGGAAGCAGCAGACCTGAAGATTGACATCCTTCAAGATCAATGCAAGAAAATGGCCAAAGAAATTGAAGCCCTAAAAGACGAATGTATCGAAGCAGCAGAAATTACCAAGTCCAGAAAGGGCAAAGAGAAAGTCTCAAGCGTGCATCTAGCTAAAATCCAAGAGTTAGAAGGAGGACTCCACAAGCTTGTGAGGGAAAAAAATCAACTGGAGAGAGAGGTTAATAAGAAAAATCGCATGGTGGAAAGAGTAGAATTAGAAGTCAGTCAACGAGATAAAGACATCTGGAGCTTGAGAATGGAGGTCAAGAAGGAGAAAGAAGCAAAAAGGAAGCTGGAAGGACAAGTGAAACACCTATCAACCATGTTGGCACAGATTGAGCAGAAGGCTACTCGAGGATGGGCATCAGCAAACCAATATCATGATTTGTTTGTTGATGCAACAGAATTCGGGAAGTCATGGAGAGAAAAGACGTTAGAATGGGAAGAAAAATGTGGAAAGCTCACTGGTGAATTGAGTCATCACATTCCAAACTTTATTTATCGTTTCGAGCAAGCCAAGAAGCAAATTAATAAGTTGCCACCATTTAGATTGCCTCAAGAGGTGATAGAATTCATGGATTCATGCGAAAGGATCACTAAAGGCCTCAAAAGAAAGAAAATGAAAGCGTTGATGTAATTATCTGTCATGAATCAAGGGTTGTTGAATTTCCTTGTTGAGAAAAGATGATCAAAACTCATGAAATGTATCTTGAAACGATTTGTACTCAGAACTTCACCCAGGAATGAATGAAACTTTAATGTTTGTACTTTCACTTCGACTGTCAATTATGACTTCTCAAGCTCGCCAGATGCTCTCTATAGAGGAACAGATGTTCCTTTAGGAAGTAATCAATTACATTTTTACCTTGAGATAGTTCGTCGTTGTGTAAAAGTGTGAGAATGCTCAGACATATGAAAAGGAATCACATTGCTAGTGTTCATTGGATAGTACCTATAGAGGAGTGAATCCTCCCTTAGATTTGCTATCAACTGCACCTCGACTTATAGGGTGATATATCCATAAGAATGGGTGCAGGGCATCCTTGCTTTTAAAATAAAAGGAAAAAAAATAACCTTTTGACATCTTTCATTTGTTTCTTATATAAAAAAAAAAAGGGGAAAAAACATAAGACGAGATTTTTAACTTTTCGGCTGTCACAGTTTACACAAGATTCGTAACCATTGGGCGCCCAAGGAAAGAGGACACCGATCTAACTCGTGTTCATAACACTAGAGCTCGAACGAAGATGGCCGGCGGAAACACTGAACCAGGAAGGATCATCCCGTCTGCAATTGTTTCTGAATTGGGAGGAACTATTCCAGCTGTAACCACCTCGGCCATAATGACTTCTGAACCCGGAAGAAATTTAAGCATGGAAGTTGATGTAGTGAGAGGAAGACTGAACGAGTTGTCAAATAACCAGGGAAGAATGGAGGAGATGATGCGGGCTATGATGGAGTCACTCGACTTATTGAGAGCCCACCAAAACTCAGGAGGTGTACAACCAAGTGTTACAACGATGACCATACCTGTGGTATCGGATGCAGCTCTAAATGTCACTCAAGGGATGAATGACGGGAATGGGATTCCGAATAACTCTCTTGGACAACCACCACCGACAATGCCTATCACCATCCCTATCGGAGAAGGTTATCATGCTATAGAAAATGTACAGGCTGGAGGACATGTGCATGCTACCCATACTTGGGAGCATCCTCGTGTTGTTGTCCAAAGACAATTTTCTTCAGCTGGGAATAATCATGCAGATTCAGAGAAAGATAAGCTCAGAGAGGAGTGGATGGAGAAAATTCAAGAACAAATCAAGGCTATCCAGAAACCTAGCAGTTATGATTATATGGGGGTCGAGCAGCTTTGCCCTCCTATCAGCGCAGTGGTTCCGAAGGACTTCAAAATCCCTGACTTTTCGAAGTATGATGGAACTGGCAATCCACTCTATCACTTAAAGAGTTACTGCACCAAAATGTCAATCTGGTCCAAAGATGAAAAGTTTCTCATCAGTTTTTTCCATGAAAGTTTAACTGGACCTGCTTTGGAATGGTACATCCAATTAGACCATTCAAAAATCTCCAGTTGGAGGGAGTTAGTTCATCAATTTATGAATCAATACAAGTTTAACATGGAAATAGCACCAACTAGAGAACAGTTGAGTTCTATGCAGAAAAAGAAAGAAGAGTCATTCAAGCAATACGCTCAAAGGTGGAGAGCTCTGGCTGCCCAAGTGCAACCACCACTCATCTCATCTGAGATGTGTTCATACTTCCTAGCAACTCTAGGGTCTCCTTACATCGGGGCAATGGCGGGAGCAGCATACAGAGATTTTTCTGAGTTAATAACTGCTGGAGAAAGAATTGAGAGCTTGACTAAAGCTGGCAAGCTCCCGATGAGCAATGAAGACACCAAGAGAGGATTCCCGCCCAGAAAGAGAGAGACGGAGGTAAATTATGTGCAAGGTCAGCAACCGTTCACCCCAAGATATCCATCCACATATTCAGGACCCCAAATGTCATCCATCCCTTCTTACCCACACTACCAAACCACAAATCCCACCCCATACCACCAGCCTCAAGTCAACAACATCCACATACGACCATACCGACCCGCCCGTCCAATATATCCAACCATACATCCTCAGAACTTCCTAAACACAGCACATCGACCCAATTCTCAAAATCAAAATCGCAATCGTTTCTCAAACCTACCACCTTTTCCAAAGTTAGCCATTCCCAATGCTGACCTTTATCAACGATTGTTTGATGCTCATTTGATTTCACCATACCCTGTGCACCCATTACAACCTCCGTTTCTGACTTGGTACAATCCGAATCTGACTTGCAAATACCATATGGATGTTGCTGGACATTCGATTGAAGATTGTGAAGGTTTTAAAATGGCAGTGAGAAGACTAATTGCTTGCGGGAGACTGGATCTCCAAGAAGATCCAAAACCCGATATTGTTAATAACCCGATCCCAAATCATGAAGGAGGAAGTAGTGTGAATGCCTTGGAAGTGGAGAAACAATTGATCAAGAAGGTTTTGAGTCTCCGAACACCCATGGAGAAAGTGTTTATTGCTTTGAAGGAAGCTAATTATAACATCATAGCACCTGCTTCTATGATGAAAGAAGAGGAGAAATATGATATGGAATCAAGATGTGCATACCATTGTGGAAGTCTTGGACATGATATTGAGAATTGTTGGGATTTCAAAGTGCGTGTACAAGAACTACTCACTTTAGGTGTGATACAGGCAAAAAAGAAGCAGAATTCTGTTGAAGAGGTAAATGTAATTGAGCGTTTTGTACTCAAAGTGCCTCCACTTAATCAAACTCCAAAACCTGAAAAAGTAGTGATCACTGTGGAAAAACCCACGCCTTTCTATTATGAGAACTCTCGTGCTGTGCCCTGGAATTATGAAACTAAAGTGGAGATGAAGGGAGATATAGGGGAAACCTCGAAGGCCCGAGAAAGCGTGGAAGTGACAGGTGTCATGGAAGTAAAGGGAATAACAAGGAGTGGAAGAGTTTATGGGCCCAAAGAGTTGGAGAAGGGGAAGTTTGTTGTCGAAGGTAACATCGACAAAAGCTTAGACTCAGAGAGAAAAGAAAGAGAAGAGGAGGAGGAGGAGTTTTTAAAGATTATGAAGCAAAGTGAGTATGATATTCTAGAACAACTAAAGAAGACTCCCGCTAGAATATCACTTTTGTCACTAATCTTGTCATCTGAACTCCACCAAAAATCAGTGCTGAAGGTGTTGAAGGAGGCCTATGTCAAGCCAGATGCATCATTAGAGAATGTAGTAAACATGGTGGACCCGGGGAAGCGTGTTAACATGATCACATTTTCAGATAAAGAGATTATATCTCAGAACAACCCGAGAGCACTATACATAACTCTTAAATGCAAGGGTTACATTGTGCCCAGAGTCCTTATTGATGGAGGGTCGGGGTTAAATGTCTTGCCAGTATCAACCCTGCACTATTTATCAATGAGTAAGGATGATATACTGCCACAGTTAATGGTAGTGAAAGCATTTGACGGAGCTAAGAAGAGCATCCTTGGAGAAATAACACTGCTACTTGAGATGGGCCCAAGCAAATTTGAAGTATTATTCCAAGTGATGGAGATTAAGTCGGATTATAATATGCTACTGGGAAGACCATGGATTAACAATGCCAGAGCTGTCCCCTCAACCTTGCATCAAAAGGTTAAATATGTGGAGAATGGAATGGTTGTTACAATTCATGGAGAAAAAGAAATCTTAGTGTCCAAACCCGGTGGCATTGCCATATGTGGAGAATGTAGAGCTGGTGGAGAGTAGCTTATGGCATAATTTAGAGGTAGTAGGATTGAAACAGGAGCAAGCTAAACCCCCAATACAAAGTCAGGTGGTGGCCCACATCATGACTAAGAACGGATATCTGGAAGGCAAAGGACTGGGATCGTGTTTGCAAGGCTCCCAAACCCCTATATCGGTCCCTGAAAAGTTCAACCGGTTTGGTCTGGGGTACAAGGACTCGTTGAACGAGGAGATAAGAACTTTGAGTCTGGAGCAGAAAAAGCAAAGTGGAAAAATGAAGCAAATCCCTCACTTAAGAGAGACGTTTCATGGCCCGGTTGAAGTAATTACGGCTGGAATAGTTCACTCGCCTTGCTACCACTTCACCATCAACACCTTGGACTCTGAAACAACTCAAGGAGACAACAAATTTCAAGATAACAACAATGATGAGATGCTGATGAACTGGACTGCTGAACCAGTGATTGATGTTATTGCTGCAAAGTAATTTGTTGGGTTGTATTAATTAAGATTTATGCTTTTGTTTATGCTACTGTGAGACATCGTTTAAATAAGCTTACATGATTTTTCAATAGCCTTCCTTTATGTTTTCCGTTTTGCTTCATTCCTTTTTCCTTTCTTTTGTTTTCTCCTTTCCTTTATTTCTTTACTTTTCCTTTCCCAGCTCGTTAATTTGTGTTTGTCCTATGTTGTTTGTGATCCATTATTTGTTTTAGCATTCCAACCTACCATAATTACTTTCCAGGAACATGAATGACATAGAAATTTTGCCACAAGAAAAGGAATTTGGAAACTTATCAATTGATTCTCTTCTTTGCACTTGGATCAAAGCGATAACCATGAATTCGAGGAGGACGAAGAAGCCATTGAACAGTTTTCAAACCTCCTGGATTATTCAGAAAAAGGATTTGACTTAGACGATGAAGTGGTCGAGGTGATTAACATGGGCACCGTAGAGGACAAAAAGGAACTGAAAATAGTGGACAATCCTGAACGCACAGAAATGGTTGTGTTGTTTAAGGAATTCTTGGATGTATTCGCATGGTCCTATCGTGATATGCCAGGATTGGACCCAGAGATTGCTTCACACAAAATCCCTTTGTATCTAGAAGCTGAGTCGAAAAAGCAAAAGTTGAGAAGAATGCGACCTGATATGTCATTGAAAATAAAAGAAGAAGTGACTAAACAGCTGGAGGCTGGATTCCTGGAGGTTTCACGACACACTGACTGGGTGGCTAATGTTGTGCCTGTGCCTAAAAAGGATGGAAAAGTCAGGATGTGTGTAGATTATCGGGATTTGAATAAAGCTAGTCCAAAAGACGATTTTCCTCTCCCTCACATCGATGTCCTTGTTGATAATACGGCAAAGAACCACCGATTCTCCTTTATGGATGGATACTCTGGGTATAATCAGATTCCCATGGATATTCATGACAAAGAAAAAACTACTTTCATAACTGCGTGGGGAACATTTTGCTATGCAGTCATGCCATTTGGATTGAAGAATGCTGGTGCCACCTACCAACGCGCTATGGTCACATTGTTCCATGACATGATGCATAAAGAGATTGAAGTGTATGTAGATGATATGGTCGCCAAATCTAAGAAGGGAGAAAGCCATGTGGCAGTTCTGCGAAAATTGTTTGAGAGGCTCAGAAAGTATAAGTTACGATTGAACCCTAATAAATGCATTTTTGGGGCTTCTACAGGGAAGTTACTTGGGTTCATTGTTAGTAGAGAAGGAATAAAAGTGGATCCCGATAAGGTGAAGGCGATACAAGAAATGTCTGCTCCCCGAACTGAACGAGAAGTGAGAAGTTTTCTTGGAAGGCTCAACTACATTGCTAGATTTATTGCCAATTTGACTAATACTTGTGAGCCTATATTCAAGCTGCTCCGAAAGCATCAACCTGGGGAGTGGAATGATGAATGCCAAGAAGCCTTTGATAAAATAAAGGCTTATTTAATGAAGCCCCCAATTCTAGCCCCACCTGTACCAGATCGCCCTTTAATATTGTACCTCACAGTGTTGCCCACGTCACTTGGGGCAATGTTGGGTCAATATGATGAGTCTAGTAAGAAGGAACAGGCAATTTATTATCTGAGCAAGAAATTTAATGACTGTGAATCCCGTTATCTGGCGATTGAAAAGACTTGTTGTGCATTAGTGTGGGCATCCAAGAGGTTGAGGCAGTACATGTTATACTACACTACCTGGTTAATCTCTCGAATGGATCCATTAAAATACATATTTGATAGTCCTCATGTGTCGTTGAGAATGTCAAAATGGCAAGTGATGCTGTCCGAATTTGATATCAAATATGTGACTCAGAAGTCTATCAAGGGAAGTACAATTGCTGATCATCTAGCTGAAAATCCTCTTGAGGATATACAGCCTATCGTGCCTGAATTCGCCGATGGTGAAGTGTTAACAGTGGAAAAAGACGAAATAGAAAAGGAGAATGTATGGAAAATGTACTTTGATGGGGCTGTCAATATGAATGGATGTGGAATAGGAGCTGTAGTGGTATCACCAAATGAAGCAAGACTAATTTCCATCAAGTTGGATTTTGAGTGCACCAACAACATCGCAGAATATGAGGCTTGTGCGAATGGTTTGCAAGTTGCAATTGACTTAGGGATCAAAGAATTAAAGGTGTTTGGAGACTCTGCGCTCATAATCTACCAAGTTATTGGAGAATGGCGCACAAAAGATCCAAAATTGATACCTTATCAGAAGTATTTATCTCGACTAATTGAGAACTTTGATGATATATCATTTTCTCACTTAACTCGAGACAAAAATCAATTTGCGGATGCTTTAGCCACTTTGGCTGTGATGACTAAGTTGGGAGATCCACGCAAATGTACAACCTATTCGCGTAGAGGTGCAAGATGAACCGATATACTGTGACAGCGTAGAGATTGAACCAGACGGCCAACCATGGTATCATGACATCAAACAATATGTTCAAAGAGGAGAATACCCGATTGGAGCAAATGAAGTGCAAAGAAAAACAATTCGAAGGTTGTCCATGACCTTTTTTCTAAATGGCAAAGTCCTTTACAAGCGGAATCATGACACCACTCTCCTTAGATGTGTGGATGCTCATGAAGCTCGAATGGTCATGAGCGAGATCCACGAAGGAATCTGTGGAACTCACGCTAATGGGCACATGATGGCGCGCAAGATCCTAAGAAGTGGATATTATTGGTCTACCATGGAAAATGACTGCATCGGTTATGTTCGAAAGTGTCACAAATGTCAAACATATGCAGATCGAATCAATGCTCCTCCAGTTCCATTACACAACATGGTATCTCCTTGACCTTTCTCAATGTGGGGCATGGATGTCATCGGCCCGATTAATCCCAAAGCATCCAACGGCCATCGTTTCATTTTGGTCGCAATTGACTATTTCACAAAGTGGGTGGAGGCTGCTTCATATGCCAACATCACACAAAAGGTGTTTCTCAGGTTTATTAAAAAGGACATTATTTGCAGATATGGGATTCCAGAAAGAATTATCACAGATAATGCTCCTAACCTTAATGGTGCCGAAGTTCGAAAGTTCTTTGAAACTTTCAACATCAAGCATCACAATTCAGCTCCTTATAGACCTCAAATGAATGGCGCAGTTGAGGCCGCAAATAAGAACATCAAGAAAATCGTTGCCAAGATGGTGATGAATTACAAGGACTGGCATGAAGTGCTACCATATGCTTTACACGCATATCGAACCAACATACGGTCAAGCACAGGGGCAACTCCCTTCTCATTGGTATATGGAGCAATTTGTATCTCCCGTAGAAGTGGAAATCCCGTCCTTAAGGGTTTTGATGGAGTCTGACTTGGAGGAATCTGAATGGATGAAGACTCGATATGAACAGCTGAACATGATAGAAGAGAAAAGACTTGTGGCTATTTGTCATGGTCAGTTGTACCAGAGCAGAATGGCTAAAGCTTTCAACAAGAAGGTCCGTCCGAGAAATTTTCATCCAGGGGATTTGGTTTTGAAGAAAATTCTCCCTAATCAAGAGGACGCACGGGGCAAGTGGGCTCCAAGTTATGAAGGTCCTTACATTGTCAAGCAGGCATTCTCAGGTGGGGCGTTGATTTTGCAAAACATGGATGGACAAGAATTGCCTAAACCGATCAATACTGATGCAGTCAAAAGGTTCTATGCTTGAAAAGATGTTGAAAAAGCCCGTTAGGTTGAAAACTCGAAAGAGCAACCTAAGCAAAAGTTAGGGTAAAACGAAAGAAAAAGAAAAAGAAAAACAAAAGAAAAAGCTCGTTAGGTTGAAAACTCGAAAGGGCAACCTAGGCAAAAATTAGAGCCAAAAAGATAAGCATCATCTCAAGCAACCTATACTGAGGCAATTTTTAGTGTTGAATTTGTCCAGTGAATCAAATAGCCCCAGGACTAAAACTGGGACAATTTTTCAGAAAAAGGGTTTGAAGACATCTTCAGAGATCAGGGCTATGGCATTCAACTGCTGTAAGAAATCAGTTGAATGAGTCACAAAGAGCTGGAATTGGGGCAAAATTTTATGTCTTTCACGATCTTGTCTTTCAGCTTCGTGTTGTTACCTTGTTTTTCAAACTTTTGTCATCCAATACACCGACCAATAAAGATATCGATTCAGCCAATCTTTTTGTCTTCTCTTTAAACGCATGTTTATTTATGATGTCTTGAGTAAGCATAAATTTAAGTTTAAAGTTGTACAACCTAATAATTCTTACAGTATACATTCATGGCAAGCATTACACTATGAGAATCTAGAAGTTTCAGTCAAACTTGGCAAAAAAGCGATCATCGTCCTAAAAAAGGAAAAAGGGAACGAAGTAAGCAAGGTTACAGAAGAAGGAAAGAAAACTTATGCCAGAAGGTCCAGTGGGTGAATTACGAGTTTGATCGGTTATAGTCTTCCTTGAGGTGTTTGATTTAGTTACGGTTAGTTTTTCTGAAATAAACTGAAAATTGATGACTTGTGCATATAACCTGAAAAAAAAAGAGATAATGTGAAAATCGTTATTTTCCATGTTTGCCACTTTACTTTCAGTCGGACTCAGATTGCCAAATTTATCTTTCAGTCGGCCTCAGATTGCCAAATTTATTTTTCAGTCGGCCTCAGATTGCCAAATTTTATTTTTTAATCGGCCTCAGATTGCCACTTTACTTTTAGTCGGCCTCAGATTGCCAAATTTATTGTTCAGTCGGCCTCAGATTGCCATTGCTTCTAATTTTCTGTCACTTGTTGATCCGTAACCAGTTGATCACAAAAATCTTCAATTTTTATTAGTTCTGTCATCTCTTGCTCGAATTTCATATTTCTTGTCACTCATACATTGGTTTCTGAATTGTATCATTGCATTGCATATGCCACTCATGAGCATTTAGTTTCTTTCATTATTTGAAGTCAGCATATTCTGCATTGCCGAACAAAATCAGTGTTCATATCTTTACTCCTTCCTTGCAAAATAATATGTAAAACTTAAGTTTATCATCTTATTTTGTAAGAAATAAGCAAAGAGGGGCAACTGTGAACACCCAATTTTGTACGGTCCTTTGAACAAGAAAATTCCAAAAATTTGCACATTTTGCAGTTTCTTTTAAAGTCTTTTAAAAAAATAATAATAAAAAAAAAAGAAAAAAAGACAAGAAGCTTCCTAGATTCACCTCTAATGTTTCAGTCACTTTCATTTCAAATCAAATAAAATCAAAAAAGGTTAAAATACAAAAAAATAATAATAATAATAATTGAAAAGGGAAGTGGCAGACACTCCCTCGTGGAGCTCCCCTCCACTTCCTTGTTGCCATGCCCATTCTCTAATAAAAGGAAAAAATAGAAAACGGACACGATGCTGTGCGTGAAAAAGGGGTCCCATCCCATGACACACTCAGGGCACACGCGTGAACTTGATACAAGAATTGATGGCAAATAAAATAAAAAATACACTTGTCAGTAACAAAGGGAAATGCAGCACAAGCATGCCTCGGTTCCTACTTGGGCAGTCTTCTCCATCCCCGCACTCGCTCGGTCCGAGGAAGAAAGCATGGGAGACAAGTTCATATGGTTCCCCTGTATGCCAGAGAAAAGCATGGAGTCAAATGTTAATTATCAAAATGAACTCAATATAAGGGGGGAATTATCTGTGTTCACGGGAGGCTGGTGATTTCAAGGAGCGATCTAATTTTAGAGACTCCAAGATAAGTAATTGTGATCTTTTGAATGAACAGAGAGAGATAAACACAGGCATAAACCTCGGTCATTATTCGAAGTTTCCTTAACAATAAAAGGAACAAGCGCAAAGGAATATACACAGGTGAGTTTCAGTGAAGTATGAGTTCATTTTCCTTATTTGTGTCATTTTTTTTACCTGCATATATACAATCTAGCTCTTTCATTCTCAAGCCATAAACCACTACTGATAGCATCCTCCATCAACAACCATCCTTTCTTAACCATTATTGCAAATACAACCATAACCAAGCATCAAACCAAAATCAACAGTAAAACACAACCATACAAAGTAAAACAGAAATCCACATCACAACCATAGATCCAGAGCCTTTCAAAAATGTAGGAGAAGGAAACTGAAAATAAAAAGGGAGGGGGCAGCCACCAGAAAACATCACCGCGGCCTCTTCCTCCCTCACCATCACCATCACCCAAATCGGAAATCCCAAGCCTGAGTTCCCCTCCACGAACAGCCCCACATCATCGCGCCTCTCTCCGCTAGCGGAATCCCCAACAGTCTGCCGCCGAACCAGATCCAGCTACACGCCTGGAACCACCGCAGCACCAGCCTCAAATCTCGCCGCAGCACCTCCGCCTTGCAACGCCAGGGAACGTTGCGATCCTCTCCGCGCAACCAGCCCACCCGTGAACTCCTGCCCCGTGCGAAGGTCGCCGTCGTACTGCCAGCAAGCAGCGCCCCTGCCCCGCGCTGAAGCCACCGTCGCACGCTCTCCTTCCCTGCAAGCTTTCCGCAGCGGCCGGCGAACTCCTTCCCCTTTCAGATCACAGCTCCTCCTCCCTTTGTCCTTCGCGTCGCCGCCGTGAGCTTGTCTCTCAGCCACGGCGGCGGTCTCTCTCTCTCTCTCTCTTTCTCTTCCCCTTTCCTCTCTCTAGTTCTTTCACCCTCTGTGCTGTGCGTTTTTTGTTTTTGCCTCTAAGAATGAAATCTGAAACCTAAATAACATACCAGACCCTTCTATGTTGCGTTATTGGATTTCATTCCATTGCATTATATTTTGGTTTTTTTTTGTTTTTTTCCTTTGATGTTGGCGCTTGTTTTATTTTTGACCATGTGCATGTATTTACAGCCCAATGTCAGTAATGAAGCCCATTATTCTGTGTTTCATTTCAAAGTAATATTCCTATACTAGACTCATTAGTATCGAGAACTTCCTTTTGGTGATAATAACAATTTGTTTTTTAGTCTTATGTTTTTGGCATCCAATTGTTCCTGGACATAGGTTATTTCCTCAAAAAAGAAAAAAAAAAAAGAAAAAAATGATTTAGCATTATATCGAAAGGTATTAGTTTACTTTTAATAGTGTTGGTTCTTAAATTTTTTTTTTTTTGAAAAAAAAAAGAATTTTATTTGGGTTGTGGTTATTTGGTCCATTTGTTTAATAATAAATAAAAGAGAAGAGTCATCTTCTTTGTTTTTGTTTTTTTTGTGTTTTGGTGTGTGTATATATATATATATATTAGGAGTCAAAACCTTGATGTCTTTCAGCTTTGATCATGTTATTTTGTTAAAATTAATTATGTGGCAGTTATATGTTAGTTTTATCAATTTATATTGAAACTAGTGTAAAAATAAATAAATAAATAAATAAATTTGTTTCATGTTTCTCTCTTGTAAATAAATATTTTTTTTATAAATAAATAAATAAATAACATTTTCCTATGTAATAATCAATAATAGTGATTGAGTAACAAATGTTATCTTCACTATTGTCAGATCACAAAGATCATTGAGTAGCCTGGTGCTAACTTGAATCTTGTGTAGGAATGAGTTTTATAAATTTTACCTCAAATCTTTTTGAATCTGTGTAATGATCAATGATGATGATTGAGTAACAAATGTTATCTTCATTATTGTTGAATCATTAGGATTTATTGAGTAGCCGAGTGCTAACTTGAATCCTCTTCAAGAGCGGATTTTGTTTTTTTTTTTAAAAAAAGAAAGGGTTCTTTATTCAGAAAGATTTTCATTAATTAAAATTAACCAACGCACAAATATTTTCTACAGAACTACGTGACTTTGAGTTCCTCATTGCACCAGAGGATACGTAGGAGCAGGCTATCTCTGTCAAGCCAAAATTAATTTTTCTTAATATATTTGTCAAATTGTAAATATTTTGTGTAAACTATTTATTAGTTGTTAAGATTGTAAATGTATTTTTCAAAACTAAATTTTCTTAATGTATTTATTTAAATTTTAAATATACTTGCCAAATTAACTTTCTTAATTTATTTGTTAAAATATAAATACTTTGTGTAAATCATTTTTAAATTTATGTGTTAAAATTGTGAATATATTTGTCAAAATTAATTTTTCTTAATAAATGTGTTTAAGTTGTAAATATTTTGCTAAATTAATTTTCGTTAATTTATGTGTTTAAATTATAATTTTTATCTTCCTTATTCGAAATTTTTTTTTAAAAGGGTTATTATTTAATTTGCACAATTCACTAAGGTACCGTTTAAATACGGGTGTACTAGGGGTGCTGTAGGATTAAGTTCCTATCCTTCCCTTTGCATAACTGACTCCCGAACTCATATCTGGTTTTTGAAGACTGTTTTCTTAAATAAGATTAGTTTTTCCAAGGTTTTCCAATTTAAATAAATCTGGTGGCGACTCCAATTTTCAAACGATTATTTTTCGCCGTCCCGTCGCGATCCCGGTTGTTGACAGAAACTTATACAAGAATCTCAATAGTGTCATCATCATCATCCCTAGGAACCTGGGGTTTCATTATGAAAATAGTGGACATCAATAAGGTTCATTTATTTAGTTTTAAAGCCATTAGTCGAGGTATATGTCTTTTAGCATAATTCTTAATGTCATGAATACACCATACCTCATTATGAATGCATGTTAATGCCATATGCAACATATCACAAGAATCATAATAAATCAACATGGCATAGAGAACATAAACTGTCATAACATAATCTTTCCTCTTACTTTCTTAGGTTTCTTATTCTTTTCTAAGGGCCACCCTAGTACTTTCTCCTCTTGAAAGTTCTAGGTTATGAGTTCATACTTAAACTAGTCGTCACTAGTTTACACTTATCCTCTTGATAAGAAAATTCCCAACTCCCAGAATGTGGGATAGGGAGCATAGGATTACCTTTCATAACCGTTAATTCCTACGGTCTAAAGGATCAGCTCTTTAGGTCACCTCCCATAACCATTAATTCCTCTAAGTCCACAAATTTGGTGGAAATCCGGCAGCATAATAGTTGGAACGAAGCTTCCCCAAATTTGCTTCATGCTACAGAACATAACAATCATGCATCTAAATCATTCATTTATAATCACAACATGCAACAATTCATCATGTAATTGATCACATAAGCATGCATCACATTCTTCGTATATATCCATAAGAATATTATCATCAACATCTTATTGAAAAGTAAACATGCTCTTACACAGTATGTCGAAAATCAAGGACCAGACTCAACTAATGCATATGGTATGCTCAACAGAATATATACAATATACTAGAGATCATCACTTGCATAATTCAAGAATCAAGCATGCATAGTCATCAATTCATAATTTTGTACAATTATTTCAAGTCATATAATTTTCAACTAAATCACATGAACATGGTCTTCATAAGATATTATTTACATTAATATCATCAAGTTATTAATAATTACACTTTAGCCTAAATGGGCTCAAACCTGCAAATTTCTAAAAGTTTGTGGGTCAAAGTGTAAATTTCCTTTTCAACACATTTCCTCAAACTAATAATCCTCAAAAATTAATTTAAACTTTTAAGAGATCCATGACACTTTGAAATCATTGGCCAAATTTTGTTAGATTTTAGGGGTCAAAGTGCAAACTTTCATATTCTTGACACATAGCGGGTGCCAATTGTCTAAAACTTGTTCTTAACACCATAAATGATATTTTGAATACATAGACACATTCAAAATCATTATTATATCTAATTAAACCCATTCGGCCAAAAGTTCCATGATGATAGGTTTAAAACACAATTTTTCATATTTTGTAAAATGGTCCAACCTAACACTTACTGTAATTATCCTTTTAGGCATCTAAGAAACCAAAACTAATTTTTACAATAATTTTCACTAATTATTAAGCTCATGAGCAATACCAAACAGTATTGTATAGTGTTGGGCATTGTTGGAAGAATTAGTTTCAAGAACTTTAGAAATTGCATTTTTAACACTTTCTAATTACCGGCTTTTCTTAAGAACCTAAAAATAATTTGTACAACAATTATTAGTAATTTTTACACTTAAGAATAGTGCCTTACAGTATTAGATACTATCAAATAGTAGCAATATCAATTCTTAAGAGCTTTGAAAATTACATTTTTTTATCTTTTCTAGTTACTAGTTTTTCCTAAAATGCTAAAAACAATTTTTACAATAATTATTAGTAATTTTTACACATATGAGCAGTGCCAAACAGTACCTTACAGAATTGAATAATGTCAAATAGTAGCCATAATTTCAATTTCTAAAAGCTTTGAAAAATCACATTTTTTTATCCTTTCTAGTTACTAGTTTTTCTCAAAAATTATTCTAAGACATAGAAACCACTTGAAACCATTTTATCCCTTTGAAAAATTAATAATAACCTTTAAAATAGAGGCAAAAATTAAAATTTGATTAATAATGTTTTGTACATTAAAATCATACTTTTGCTACCTTTTGAGTTTCCAATTCTTTCAAAATTTCTTTGTACAATCAAGATGCAAGATTTAAACCTTAAAAGAAAATAAAATCCATTCCAAGTCCAACACCACTATATAGCCGAAATATACACATGAATATGTCCATGATCAAAATTTCCATTTAAGATACAAGGGGGCAAGTTTTTAACGTTAGATATTTAGGTGATGACTAGAATCATAAATATGCCATGCAACCTCATTTTTAATCTTTATCATTATAAGGTGATCACTTGGAAAATATAAATATGATGTGCAAGACTTGAAATATAAACATGAGAATGCAAGTTCATTTTTAAGCCCTTAAGGTTTAGGTGATAACTTGAAATATAAACATGAAATACAATACTTCAAATTTAAACATGAAAATATAAGTCCATTTTTAAGTCTTCGAGATTTAAGGTGATAACTTGAAACATAAACATCATATGCAATGCTTGAAATATAAACATGAGATGTAAGGACTTGAAACATAAACATGCATGAATGCAAGTCTATTTTTATATCTTATTAAGCTCAAAGCTAAGACTTTAAAAGATGAAACTCATAACCCTAATCAATCTTAACAAAATAGAAGTGAGCTTTAGAGTCCCTCAATACCATAGTTCCAAGAATCTCATTTCTTGGGCTCACCATCAAGCTCAAAGAAAAACAACCAAAGAAAACCAACAAGCACTCTATTTCTCACATTCTTTTGAAAACATAAACTATTTTATTCCATGATCTTAGTCATAATGTAAAAATTGGTTTAATACTTAAAACCAAAACTTGAATACGTAACTGACTTGTTACATAAATTTCAATCACAATTTTCATTTCCAATCCAAACCTAATTATAAAAAAATAAAAGGATGCACAAGAATTCTAAAATAAATACATAATCTCAAAAAGGAATGAATGGTTTGGATCTTACCTGCATATCTATTGGAGCACTCTAATATAACATAGCCCTAAACTAAGCCTCATTACAAACTAAAGCTCACCACTGAAATAGTTGTTGTCTACTAGGATGGTGACTGGGCGCTATCTGTATTTACAACTATAAAGAGGAAAGGAGAAAGGTGAGTCAATGGACTTAGTGAGAGGATTCTCACCCACCACCCACATGCGACAAACGACAGGATATGTATAATATACATGCATCAAACAAAAATCATTTGAATATCTACATGCATAATTACATAAGGAAAATATTTCTGAATACATGTTGTGGTAATTACTAGAGAAATAGGAATATTTGAACATTATAATAATAATAATAATAATAATAATAATAATAATAATATTTACTATGATATCTAAACTCTGAAAAGGGCTCTTAATGAGGTCACATAAAGTGAACATCTAACTAGCTTCCATTCTCTTAGTACTCTAAAAGGGCAAGATTTTCTTTTGGTGAACAACTTGGTACCAAGTCTAATAATTTTACAGCTGTTAACTCACTGTCTGTTTCTCTATAGTTACCTCTAAACTAATTTGAATATAAACAGAATAACTCTCAAAACTTCGAAAGCTCTGAATTCATATAATTCTAACAAATTGATAGTCAAGCATAACTGGGGTTCTTAAATCTTGCCGAAGTGATCATCAGCTTGTAGACATAGTGATTTCAGAAAGCCCACAGAGTGTGTGTTTGGTCAATGTTTTGAATCATTCTGAAATTCTAAAATCGTATTTCAAGATAACGTGATTTCATAATCATGATAACTCTAAAATCATAATAACATACATGTTCATCGGGATAAATCACACTTTGCCCAACACTTTTCCAATGTAACTTAACCTGGTATTCTAAAAGCAATATATGAAATCCTAAGTCTTGAAAATGTTGTAATATCATAAATCCATAGCATGTTTTACAACTTTGCTAAACTGGATAGATCATATATTTTCCAATAAATCCTTTCATGAGCATATAAAATATTTTCATGGCATACAACAAATTAATCATGATCCCATGATTTTCTAAAACATATTTTTATGATTTACTCCAAGATTCATAATGCTTCTAATCTTGACATACTATGCAAAATCATATGGTAAGCAATCATAAGCCTACAAACATAATCATAATGATGAAAATAAGGTTATGAGTTCAAACCTACTCACTGTTTGTAGCAGGGAGTGTGTGCATACAATTCACTTGACCTTGAATACTAGGAATGGCATTAACAACTACCATAGAATGACAAACAACCCATGAACATACCATAATCACTGTATGAGTGCTCTAAGAACATTCGAAGAGTACCCAAACTTGATAACAACAAAGAATAACAATGACCAAATACATGAAAAGGGAGGAAAAGGAAGAAACCTAGCAAAAACCATGAACAATCCTCATCTTGAAGCTTAAAGGAGGTAAGAATGAAACAAGATGAGAGTGAAGGGTGGAAGAAAGGTTGGAAATGTTAGGGTTGCATTTTTGTGAGCAAAATCCATATGGGAGGGTTTATATAGGGAAATGGGGTCACTAGACGAAGCTAGGTCATTTTTGCTCACTATGGTGAGTTCCCTTGAACGTGCCTTGTACCCCCTCGCTATGACGAGTTCCTCGGAATGTGCCTCATACTAGAGCTGGCCAACAAGCTCGCCATGGTGCGGTGAGGGGGAGGTTCACCATGGCAAGGGACCTGCACAAAGAGATGTTATTTCTACAATTTGATATGTTCAGGACCTTCTTGATGACATAGATGGGTCATAGGGGATTCTAAGGCTATACTAGACTTATCCAGAAACATGGGGCCTGAGACATCACTTTTTTCTTTAAAAAAAACTATCTAATTTAAAATAAAATTAGTATATATGATTTAAACAAATAATATGGATCATGATTGATAATAACATTGAAATCAAGTATAATCAATCTACTATATTTATGTCTACTAATAATTTAATCTCAAATTCAAATTCAACAATTTAAAAAAGATCACATCTAAAAGTATCATATCGAAAGAATTATGAAAACTTATGAATATAAATTATATTTATTATAATTGATACATCATCTAAAGAAACAAAGAAAAGTTATGGTTTAATTTTTTTAAGTTTGATATCAAATATTATTCTTTAAAATAAAGCATCTAATTTAGAAGGAAATTAATGTATTTGGTTCAATAAAAAAAATTAGGAATCATGTCTAATCAATAAATAATATATATGATCAATAATAATTTAATATAAATTGAAAATTGAAAATTGTAAAATTGTAAAATTTTCATTTATAAAAAAAATTGCATATTATTTTCTCTGGAAAAATGATTTAATCAAAATTATTCTACACAATTGATAATAAAGTATAATTGACAATACTTAATATGATTACTACAATTGCTAAATTCTCTAAATAAAACAACCCAAACAATAAAATCTTATTGGATTTTTGTCAACCCTATATCAAATACTTTTGTGTAAAAAAATTACCATTTGATTTGTGTAATCAATCCCATGAAATAGAAATTAAACCATCTATAACATCCATAGGAAAAAAAATTGTCCATCAAAATAAGAACTTATACATCAATAATCAATAATAAGCTACTCAACTCATCAGTTAAAATGATTAAAAGGAAAAATAACTTCCTAAACAACAAAATAAATGGAAAAAAAAATATGTCTATTGCATCAGAAAAGTTAAACTAAAAATTTGAGAACAAAGAGTTAACAAAAAACTTCAAAATCAAAGCAGCAGCAACAACAATAAATAAGGTCTTGTCCATCATAACTTGAAAATGTTCTCATATTGTTAGCAACCATAGCAAATGTGAAAGTATCCATTTTCTTCAATGAGTTAAGTTTGCATAATTCCATCGATCCTCAGCCATGATAGCCAAAAATGGGATGGAGAAAAATGAAAGGTAAGACATGAACAAAAATAACAAAGAGCTTCAAAATCAATAGGACCCTTGAATATTGATAATAACCAATCTTATGAAATAGAAATTAAACAATATATAGCAATGGTAAGGAAAAAAATCTTGTGTTAGTTCTAGAACCCTTAAAAAAGCTATCATAGCTTAAGTTTTGAATGACAACAAAATAATTTTGTTAAAATATTTTATAAAAAGAATGAAATGAGTTGCTTGAGTTCCTTTAGTACTTAACAGCAATTTTCTCATAAACAAGTAATTTGTTTCGTAGTATATTTTTCATATATCATCATTATTTAACATAATAGAAACCTCATTCAAAGATATTTAAGTACTTAAGAATATGAAAAATAGCTCAAAAAGTGAATTACAGTACGTACAAAACTTAAGAAAGCAAGCTGAAGCACCAGAAAGTGAAACTAGGACTTTGGAAACTACTCCAAGACATTAGAAAGTGGCATCATGACTCAAGAAAGTGTTCTCTTATGATCAAATCAAGCACATCTTCTTCATATTCATTCATGCTCATTATTTAAGAAGATCAACACACTCTGAAGATCATCATCTAACCCAGAAAGAAGTTTAGCATAAGTATAAAAAGCCTAGAAAAGGGTAGAAGCATATAAAAAAATTAAAGCATACATCAGAAACTACACTAAGTCATTAGACACTGAAAGCAAATTTGAATTTAAATAAAGTCAAAGCCTCAGAAAGTTATGACTGTGACGTACCAACTTTGTACTTGAAAGTTCACCAGGCCCAATGAACTCTTGACAAGATGAGAAGTTTATAAACCATGCTAGTTTCTAAAACTTCTTCAAAAACAAAGGACAATGACTTTTTATACTACAATAGCTATCATTAACATAGCAAAGCTCACATGCTTAGAAGACTAAATCCTAGGACACACAAAGATTGACCAACATGTGTCAAGAGGAAAAAAGATCAAGGGGCAACTATCCTATTCAAAATTCAAGTCTAAATGCACAATACCTTCAAGCTGGAAGGATCTTTTGTGCGTAAAAACATTCAAAGCCTTCAATATACTTTATGAAGTTCTGCTTTCAATCTAATTTCATTTTCTTAAAATCAAAATCTTCTTTCTTGTATTCATTAGCTAGCACTCTTCATTTGAAGCTTAGAAAGAAGTCACTTAAGTGGTTTCCTTATCTCGATCTCAAATATTAGTTTTCTTGGAGTGAAACACCAAACCTTTACCACATTGTAACCCGGTCCAGTAGTGACTATTGTGAGATAAGCTTGGAGAGTCTTGGAAGAAAAACTACTTGTGAATGAGGATTGATCGCACAAACTACGTACTCACTGAAATTAGCTTGAAAAGGCAAGTAAAAAGACTATATGAGTTTCTCGTGTTAGAAAAAAAGTTGATAATTGAACTCAATAGTTTTGGTTAAGAAATAGATGTAGGCAAAGTTGGTCAAACCAATATAAAATCATCTGTGTGATATTCTCATCTCTCTATCTCATTTAATTGTTGTGTAAACTTCTTTAAAGTTATGTGTGATATTAATATACTTTAACATCTTTTTGAAGTTATTTTAAGTTTCTAGACACTTTAGAAAGTCACTTTTTGAAATTAACTAGCTTGTGTTTTTTCACTGCCTTCAAGTTTAAATACTTGATAGATTTTATTTTAGTTTCAGAAAGTAATTTTTTTTAAAGCACAATTCAATCCCTATTTCTCATCCTATCTCTTCACCTACACCTTGTCCATCAAAATGTTGTATCCCTTATCTTCATTGAATTCAGTTTGCATAATTCTATCCATTATAAGTAATGATCGCTTGAAACAAAAAAGAAGAAGATGAAAGGTGAAGCATGAAATAATTAGAAGAAGAAATAATGAGCAAGAATAAATTGTATCGAAAGAGATAGGACAAATAAAAATAATATAAAAAAAATCATAAACTAACGTTGTTATGAAGATGAACAAAAGAGATGATTGATATAGAATGCAGCATAATATGTATTCTACAATTCACTCACATACATAACCTACCACCTGAAAGCTTTTATGGATGGGAATATAAATGTTTGATTGGCAGTCAAAATCTTCTGATTAGTATTTATAATTATTTGATTAACATTTTATATCTAAGGATTATAATTTTTTGATTGACAATTATCACTAAATCAATGGCTAGATATAATTGGATGCATTCATTGTCTTTTCAATTATTTGATTGACATTTTACATTTAATGAGCGAGGTTATAATTTTTTATGTATTCATTAGCTTTTCATGGTTGCATAGTTAAATGACATCCAACCATTTTCTTTCTTGTAATATATATATATATACACATTTTCTCCCCTTTCAGCTATATGATATTTCCGTTTTCCCTAATCAGCCGCAGTACTTTCTTCCTTCTGCTCAAGGTCTCCTACTGAACTTATTTATTACATTTTAAACATCTGATTTCTCAAATTCAATTATTTTCTTTTAGTCTGACATTGTAATACCTTTCAGGTTATAGTGATTTATGAAAAGATTTTTTTTTTCTTTTTTTCATGTGGAAGTTGCATATCATCTAGTTATGTATAGCTTGGTCCTATTATTTTTATCTTCTTAAACATTCAGATTTTAACATAACTTGATCAATCATAAAGATATACATATGAGCAAATTATGCGCTCTCATCGTTTTCCTTTATTTTTTCCCTAATGTGTGAAATTCAGGTCTTTTATCATTCTAATTTATTTTCAAATTCAATGGCCCGATGGAACAAATAATATACGTTTCATATATTGATCCTAACATGTAATAAAGATCATAGCAACAATAGCATATACATGTACAGATAATAGCATTCAATCGATGGAATGCAAAGAAATTACACTTCTTTTAAATAGACACTTTATTTGCCTGTTATGAGCTGTTAAATTGATTTGCCACTTCATCTTGTAAATGCATCTTTGAGAGAGGAATTGGCTTTAGGCTCGTTAATTGCGATGTTGGTTTCTATCCAGTCTCTGTTTCAAATTGGAAGTAATGTAGCTTTTCTTCACATTTAAAGAATACAAAAATGTATTCCAATACTCTCTTATGATGTTCACATTTCTCCATTTCATTTGTCTATGGTTGTTGAGGAACAGATTCACGCTGGAGCTGTATAATTCCATACAAAAATTATTGAAACATGAAAGAGTGAAAAATTAGAGTCCTCGAGAATCATAATTGGCCTGAAAGGATCACCGACTGAAGCTTTTACTCGTCAGTTTGTAAATGGAGTAGTTTTGTGAAAAATATGCGGCTTTTATCATTTGGACCTGCAATGAGGAAGAATCGCTGATACTCTCAGTTCAAATCTTGAACTTTTAGTTGTCAGATTATGAATATAACAATACAAATAATAGATATCCAACCACAACATACACATCTACAAAAATAATGACCATAAGATACAGAACACATCCCAGAAACTGAAAAAGAGAAAGAGAACTTCATGTACAATTTCTAAAAACATGTGACTCAGACCTGCTCCTCTTACTCTCATAATAAACTACTCCTCTCATTTTAGTCATGAATATGTATAGAAGACTTACATATGTACTCTGTATATCTCTTTTCATACATACATATAAATACATCTGTCGTTATCACCGATTAGAAAAATAGAAAAGTTTAATAAAGATAGCTTAGAAGTCGTTGAGCCTCCCCTCGAGATTGAAGCACCAAAAATAATAACTCAAGAACATACACCGAGTAGAA
The DNA here is from genome assembly GCA_031216105.1 of Dalbergia cultrata. Lineage (NCBI taxonomy): Eukaryota > Viridiplantae > Streptophyta > Magnoliopsida > Fabales > Fabaceae > Dalbergia > Dalbergia cultrata. The sequence goes on from CM062350.1 coordinate 40,093,936, forward strand.
TGGCCATTAGTGAAAAAGGACTGGAATGGCCGTTAAAAGCGAGGTCATTCTTTGAGGGGCCTCAGGTTATCCTCGAGTTACAAGCCCTTGAAGGAAGAATGGCGGTTGAATGAAAAAATAATGGTGTCGATTGTTTCACCAGTAATCTCCACAAGAACAGCTTCCATTCTTAAAATGATGGAACCTGCGCATATCACGCACTATAATTTCCCTCCCAGTCACAAGTGAGATGTACTTAGTGGCCTCGTGGCAATCACCACAAACTCTTAGATTCTTCCTAATATGTATTGTTGTACCGGGGCTTGTATTCAGAAGTCCAAATGCAATAGCAAGCCTCTCACTATGGCTAGTGAGCAACTGTTCCTTCACGTCTTCTTCCACATCAAGGATTGAATTGGTGTCAGCCACATAACCAGCAGCCTTGATCTGGTCTCCGAGAGCCTCGAGAAATGTGTAGATTCTTCTGGATTGAGGATGATTAGTACTTCCTGAGTAGAATGTGTGAACTTCATTTCTCAACTCCACCAAACTGCAGCCTGGGGTTTTCTGGAGCCCCTTCTTCTCCATTGCTGTCCTCACTGAGGCCACTTTGTCCCACATTGAAGCAGCGGCATACATATTGACAAGCAACACATGATACCCGCCTTCATCTGGGTCTAACTCGAATAGCAGGTCTGCAACCTTCTCTCCCAATTCTACATTTTTATGGGTTTTGCAGGCACCTAACATTGCACCTAAAACAGTTATCCCTGGTTTGACAGGCATCTCCTGAATGAAATTCCAAGCATCATCTAGCCGACCAGCACGGCCAAGGAGATCGACCAGGGCACCATAGTGATCCATTGCAGGCTCCAACCCATAATTTACATTCATGCTTTCGAAATAGTAGAGGCCCTCTTCCACAAAACCTGAGTGGCTACAAGCTGAGATAACAGACAGAAATGTTATATCATTTGGCTTGATCACTCCCTTCTGCATTTCACTGAAGAGATCTAGAGCTGCTTTTCCAAGACCATGTGTCCCATATCCATCTATCATTGCATTCCATGTTATCACATGTCGCTCTTGCATCATGTCAAAAATCCTTCTCGCGGTTTGTATTGCTCCGCATTTTGCATACATGTCAACGAAAGCAGTAGCAACAAAGACATTCTTGTCCATAGAAGTTCTTATAGCAAGTCCATGAATCCACTTAGCCTGCCGGGTAACCGATAAATCTGCAATGGCGGTAATGACACTGACGAATGTAAAGGAATCAGGTTTAATGTCTTGCGATTTCATCATACAGAATAGGTTCAGAGCCTCATTTACACACCCATTTTGAGCATAGCCTAATATCATGGCATTCCATGTGACATTTGTTCTCTCCTTCAAACTATAAAATATCGACGCTGCGATATCAACTCTCTTACACTTGGAATACATGGATATCAAAGAGTTCATAACTGACACATCAAAAGCAAGGTTCGGTTCACCCAATAACCTATGAACATATCTCCCCCGCTCAAGATCGCCTAAATTAGCGCAAGCATGCAAAGCTCCCATCATGCTAACATTTGTAGGCTCCACACCTGCATCCAATATCTTCATAAAAGAAGCAAACGCTTCCTCAGATTCTCCATTCTGCGCATAACCATCGATCATCGTGTTCCATGAAATAACACTCCTGCTACTCATCCCCTCGAAAACCAGCCTGGCAGCCCTCACAGAGCCACACTTGAAGTACATATCCAGAAGTGCCGTCGCAACATTAGCCACAGACTCAAATCCTGACCTCACAGCATAACCATGAACAGACCTCCCAATACTCAAAGCCTTCATATCCGCCACGGCCGGCAAAACGCTGACCAGCGTGATCGAATCCGGCTTCTGGCCGCCGGCCTCCTGCATCTGCAGAACCAGCAGCAGAGCTCTCTTGGCGAATCCGTTCTGCGCATATCCAGCAACCAACGTGTTCCAAGAAACCAAATCCCTGTGAGGCATTCTCTCGAACATCTTGTACGCATCATAAATCTGCCTACACTTCGCGTACAGGTTCATAACAGCAGTCATGGCAAACAAATTGGACTCGAACCCGTTAGTTATCAACTGTCCATGGAGCTCTCTCCCTCTTTTGAGGTCCAAATTGTCCCCACACAATTGGAGCAAGTAAGTGAAGTCATACACAACTGGCTGAACCTCGTCGCACTTCATCCTGTGGTAGAAGGACAAGGCATCAGTTAAGCTCGAGTTTCTTGCGTGGCCTTTGAGCAGGGTGTGGTAGAGGACGTCGAGCTTGTGGTCGAGGGGCTCGAAGACAAGTGATGCTTCAGCCATGCTGCCGAATTTGCAGAACAGGCTGAGGAGCTTGGTGTGGAAGAAGTGCTGGTTGTAGAAGCCGTTCTTGATGATGAGGGGAAGGATTTGGTGGAGCTCTGTGATGGAGGTGCAGAGCTCGAGGAGGACGGCGGAAGGGTGGGTGTAGACATGGGTGGGGATGAAGATTCTTTGGTAGAGAGGGGTTGGAGTGGGACAAGACTGGCTTGTTTTGGGGATTGAGTTGGTCCTTCTTGTGTTGTTGGGAAATGGTGAAGGGCGTAGTGCTACGAGCTGCGAGCTCATTTTTTCTTTTTCTTTTTTTTTTTTTGCTTTCCCGATCAATCCTGTCCCACCTTTGATTCAATCGGAAGGCACCTACCAAGTTCTTCCGGATTCATGCTTCGCAACGGAGCGGTGGTCTCCGAAGTTAGTTAACTCGCTACTCTTCCAAAGATTTCGCCAATTGACGTGGCATGTTAGCGGTGACAGGTTGCCTTAACTCAACTCCTATATTATTATATTATATTATCAAGGGTCGGTTTAGTGTTATCGTGGCCATCAAAGGCCTGCTTTTCTCTTTGAGCTTTTTTAAATATTCTTTAAAAAAGTTGTAGTATGATTATTTGATAAAAAATAATATAAAATTACTCTTAGGAGTCATGGAAGTGGTTTTTGATAAATAGATTATAAAATTATTCTCAAAATATAATATTATTATAATAAACATAAATAGTTTTGGAAAAAATGAAAAACTGAAAGTCTTAATTAGTCAGGAGATAAAGATAAATTTTTATTAAAATTTAATGGTCATATTAATCTTTTAAATTCTTTTGACTTTTGGAGAGCCGAAGCTAATATTGAAAAGCTTCCCATGAAATACTTTAAAAAGCACACCCAATCTTTTAAAGATACGATTAAAAGTTGCATAGTTTTTTAGTTTACCAAGCGAAAAAAAAAAAATCAACTTATACTTTCATAAGCTGAAGCATCTAGCCAAAAAGCATAATCAAATCTGTCTTTGGTGTCTACCTCCACACTTAAATTTTTGGTGTCCACCTAAACATATTATAACATGGCAATTTATCATTAGTCAATAATCCATGTTATCATCCACTCAACACATACTTAATAGATAATGCACTTATTTTGATCCTTATAAAATTTCAAGCCGGACAAATTAGTCTCTATAAAAAAAAATTCTTAAATTGGTCCCTGCAAAATTAAATAGTTGGACAAATTGGTTGCTGAAAAATAAATCTCTAAAATTGGTTCCTGTAAAATTTCAAATAAGACAAATTAGTCCCTACAAAATTGAATAATCAGACAAATTAGTCTGTCTAACAAGTTGGGCAAGGAGGATTAACTTGTATGACAATTCACTTTTGAATGGACAAATTTAAGAGTTTTTTTTTATAGTGACTAATTTGATTTTTTTTAAAATAACTAATTTGTTCGACTTGAAATTTTAAATAGAATAAAATGGATGTTTTGTCTGCTTAATATTTAAGTATATTAGGACTTCTTGACTTGCTATTTATAATTTGACCCCAAGATTAATTTAGTAAACATTCAAATTTAATAAAATTTTCAATTCTTCATAGATCTAAATCCCTACCTTGTACCACACTTATTCTAAATTTCTCCCAATTTCACAACCCCGATCATAATCATTTGATCAGTCGTGGCAACATCCTTCACTATTTATAATAGGTAATGATTCATTTACTCTAGGAGTACGTTACGTTTTAATAAATTTACTCTATTAAATAACTTTTTATAAACATAAAATTTCATCAGTCCAATTGTTTTATTATAAGTTCCTACTACATAAATCAATTGTATAAAATTTCAAAATAGTTTGATACTTTATCATCCCTTTTTGTTTGTATTCACAACATAATTTTGAAAATAAATATAAATATAAATATAAATATTGAGTATTAGATAATATATCTACCAATGTGCAATTTTTTTGAAATTTGGTATGATTGATCATCAAAGATAATATCACATAATTCAAGGGTTGAATTGATGGAATTTGTTGTTTACATGAAAATAATATTCAATGAAGTAATTATAGTCGGCTTATTCTTATAGTAAATGGATCTCTCTTCATTTATAATTATGATTCTTTATTTAAAAGAAATATTGAATATATCAAATTTTTTTTATCTTTTTTAAAAAAGAACTTATAATTAAAATGTTTTAATAAAAGTATGAGCTTAAATTTGATGTACTGATAGTGTAAAAAAGATTTACAATATCATATAATCAAATTTCTCTATTTGAATGACTTTTCAAGTAGTGGGGATATGAATTAACTATATTTACCATTGTGGGATTATATGATTGGATAATTATGGATTTTTTGCACAGTGTATCAAAATTAAATCCTAAAGTATTTGGTTAAAACTTTTTGTTAGCATATAATAAATTAATCTAAACTTAATTGCAATATTGTAACATATACTAAAAGACTTATGTAAAAATTTAATACTTAATTGACTTAATTTTATTTTATTTGTTTAGATTAGATTTAGCTCAAATTTGTGATGTTATATGCATTAATTAATTATATTTATTTTTAGATATTTAGGATAAGAAAACTTTTGTAACCGTTTTTCTTTAGTATTATTGTTATTATTTTTATTTAACACAATAGTTTCTAACTTATTTATATTTTGACACAACTTTTCTAAAGGCTTGGAGTAAGATATATTTTTACAGTGTTATATATTTTACCAATATTCATGTGCACTTTATGCTAACATTAGAAATGAATAAACTTTTATTATTTTCAAATAATTAAAAAATAAAGACTTAAATATATTTTTGGTCTCTAAGATGTAAGGGAATTTTGGTTTTGATCATAGACATTTTTTTATTTGATTTTTGTCCAAATATTTTTAAAACGTCTTGCTTTTAGTTACTATCATATATGATTATTGGTTGTCATGTAGATTTAAATGACATGACCATTTGCTACTTCAATATTTAATACAGACAATCTAATGACAAGCATTAGACCAACCAATTTTAAAAATGTTTGGATCAAAATCAAACAAAAAAATTTTCAGAGACAAAAGCTGAAACTCACTTATTTTTTAGAGATTAAAAACATATTTCAATAAAAATAAAACCTGAATATTTATAGAATATGAAAATTTAAGAAAAATATAAGTTATATAATTAAAAAGATAAAATAAAATAAATATAACTAAAACTTTTGACAAGCTAAAGAAAAATTTCGCATAATTGATAAGAGTAGTAGAAGAACATAAATATTAAAATTAAAAAAATTTGAAAATAGTAATAATTTAGGAGAATTTAAAATTTCAAAATTTAGATGAAAACATCAAATCACAATTGTAAAGCTAAATGTTTTATAAATGAAATTTCATGTTATGTATTAAAAAGAGTTTATCCTTATGTAATAAACTCTTAATTATTTTATTTTATTTTATTTTTGTTATTTCATAAAACAAGAAAGGAAACAAGACATTACAAAGCATGGCAGAGTGAAACTTAAAACGTGGTTGGCAAGTTGACTTATAGTAAAAAATTCAAAATGCCCATTTGGATCAAAGTTGAAGGGTTTTAGAATTATTTTGAACCCCAAATTGATTCCACATCATTTTAATGATGTTTGGATTTGAGAGTCAAAATCAAGTTTTGTATGTAAATTGATTTTAGGAGAAATGAAAATTTATCATTTTTTGTCGAAATCACTTTTAAAATCATGCAAACCATAAATTAATTTATTTCAAAATCCATTCTAATTAAATTCATTCTCACATAATCAATTCTATGGAACTAAAAACACACTTAAAATATCCATAAAAGTATAGATCTAAAATTTAACCAGACTCCTAAGATTAATTTTAGTCCACAAGCATTGTTTGATACAGTTGTATTGCCACCACAATGGAATGTCTTGGGGTTGTGATAAGTGAGAATATGTATACTCCTTCAAGTCAATCATCATTGGGACATATCTCCCATACTCCGTATTTAGAGCTAAAGGTTCCTCCACCATGAGGTTGTCCATACTCGCATATTGCTTTTCTGACAACAATCCCATGAAGTTGCTACGGTCTGCAGTGACAAGGGTTGATTTTTGCTCTCTAGAGAAAATCTCAGCTTCAGCTTTGCTTTCATTGACAGGTCATCTAGGTCCATGCTTTCCAAATTGAAAAAAATGGGGATAAGGTAAGATTAAAATTGAGCAAGAAGCATAGTCATGTCAGTTAATGAAGTATACTGTATATCGCATTATGTAAGCCCTAGGAGAATATGTCACTTAGAATTATTGGCAAAAACTACCAAAAAGAAAGTAATTGGAATAAAAAATATCCAAGAAATGCTAAACAAAGAATTTCCTCTCGTTGATAGAACAATGTCTTTTGTAACATTGATGTCACACTCACTTTAGCCAATTAAATCATGTGATAATATTAATGAGCAAGCATACACATTGGAGCTTCGATATAAACTTTCACATCTCTACGGCTTAGTAGAGGAGGTTTGAGTTAGATTTTCAAATAATGTGATGAATGCAAAAATTGCAGGGGAAGTGACAATAGTTTTGAAAAGCTATATAAAATGATACCATGGTAAAATATTTCTATTTGACAAACAACTAACCTATGCTATTAAATGGATAAGTGATCACTCACGAAACATTCTAAAATATTTTCAACTAACAGAGTGGTTCATTATTCCAATACAACAAATAATTTTACCAAGAACCCATGTTTATTTTTGTTTTTCCCCAATATTTCAGTATAGTATATAGTGGCTTTTCAATTGAGGTATGAATGCAGTTCTTAGGAGACAGTTAAACATTGACCATTTTTCTTTTAGTTCTTTCTAAGCATTCGGGCACTTTATGAGATAACAATTCATATAGAAAATTTCAGTTATGTTATGCTAATTAAAGCAAGAATTAAAACATTAGACATCGAAATCATGTTGACTATATTTCTTTCAATGTAGTCCACCTTAATGATTATTAGTTGGATTTACTGCTGTCTAGATTCACAGTGACAGACATAAGCTAGTTAAAAACATAATCTACCCAAAAGCAAAAAACAGAAAAGACTGTCTGAATGTCTAACCTGATTTCAAATGGTCTTTCATCTAAAATAATTGGTGAGCAAAGCGGATAACTTGTGGGAACAAGCAAATATAGTGGTTTGATTATTGAACGCATGACCAGATTCATAGTTGGTGAAAGGAGAACAAGAAAAAAAAAATCAAGGTATATAGTTTTAATTGAAATATAAAGTAACTCACCTTTTTATTGGAAGCATACTGTGATGTCGAGTGCAGGTTAATAGTTACTGAATTGAAAAGTAATTTAACAATTAATCCTTCCCCATGTTCCTCTGCACTTTCAACTACTCTTGGAATGGTGTTTTCTTCAGTAATTACTATCTCAGTGTCTATCAATAAGTTGTTTATCTCTTTTATTTCTTCAAATATAGAATTTTCCTGCAAGTTCTATGAAGGATGCTCTCTTCAGAAATAAGCATAGCAATAATAATAAAATAAGGAAAACTGCATTTATAGAGTTGTCAATTGGATAATTGAAAAGGACAAATGAAAGTGATTAAGAGTTCAAGGAACAATTACCCAACATAATTTTACAATTTGAACAAAACCAAGTAAGAGAATTGCTAGAAGTAGCATGCAAATAGATTTTATGGAAGCATAAAAACTTGTGAGGTTGCTTTTCAAGGACCAAGCTCTACTTGTAAAATACAAAATAAAATTTGTGTGTAAATGAAATAAATTCTTCAGCATCAACATTTAATAAATAATGGTTTTAGCACAAAAAGCATCAAACTCTGAAATGTTTTGTAGTTTATAAATTCTTCAGCAGAGAAGTATGAAATTCTATAGCATTTGGATAATTGTGAGATGATGAAATGAAGTCTAAACTTATGAAACAGTAAAAAGAATTATAGATTTCAATGGATACAAAGAATATTGTTTTGAAAATTGCATTCAATAATAGAAATCAGACATAGTACCACTCTCTTGAGCTAGTTTATTTGAGATGGGACTAAACTTGAGAAAGGTTTCTCTGCACCAGTGAATTGTATGGTAGTGCCACTCATTGGTGTTGACTTAATGAAGTGAGTCATTTTCTTTTCCATTGGAACTAAATCATGGAAATTCAAGTATCTTGCTTGTGAATCTGTGGCACTAACTCCCTTCAAGTTTGTGTTAACTGAAATAGTTGAGGCTATATTTATCGGTTCTGTTGTAGATATGCCATCATCCAAAAGGAGTACCGCTCCGATGTCATCATTCACAGCCATCAATGCTTCATTTGACATGGAGGTTAGCTGGAAACAAATCACAATTGCAACATTTAGAATGATTCAACCATTGAGAAGAAATCTTTGAGTTTTGGGGAAAGAAAAAAAATGAACATTCACATGACAAGTTTTAGACAGACTGCTTTAATGAAGCGCTGCATTGCAGGGCTTGAATCTTCAAAGTTGATAGTTGGTTCATCCACTTTTCCATAGTCTTCAAGCATGGTTGAAGCTGAAATCCAAGGATTACTAATGTCAAAAGCTTCAGTTGATTTTATTTCAATACCTGAATGTGGCTGTGCAGCATTTTCATGACCTAACATTGATGAAGCATTAAAAGAATGTTTGCCTGTAATGCATGTAACAAAGATCATAGCAATAACGTGTATACATGCATAGATATAGCATTCAATAAATGGATTGCAAGGAAATTACCTGTTTTAATATACACTTTATTTTCCAGTTTTTGTGAACTGTTAAATTGATTTGCCACTTGATGATCATGTAAGTGCATCTTCTTGTCTAAGAGAGAAATTTGCTTTGTCAAATGAGAAGATCTTGATAGGCTCATTATTTGTGATGTTGGTTTCTTTTGAGATAATTCCACTTGAGAAATGCTTGAGGGTGATGAGAACAACTACTGGATTTGTTCTTGATGATGCAAAGAAACATATTGTTGTACAATAGAGTGCATGTAGTTTTCCACTTAAACTAGTTTTTGTTTTATACTGGGGGTGATCTGGCTTTTCTTCACATTTAAGAGTGCAAAAATGTATTCCAATACTTTCTTATGATGTTCGCATTTCTCCATTTCATTTGTCTTTGGTTGATGTGGAACATATTCATGTTGAAGATGTATAATTCAACAAAGAAAAAAAAATAATGAAACATGAAAGAATAAAAAATTAGAGTTGTCAGGAATCATAATTGGCCTGAAAGGATCATTTACCTGTTGAAGCTTTTTGTTCATCAGTTTGTAAATGGAATTGAGTTTTGTGAAGTAAGCGGATTTTAACTTTTGGATCTACAATATGGAAAAATCACAGACTCCTTCAGTTCAAAGCTTCAATTTTTAATTGTGGATAATGAAAACAATATGGACGATTGATAATTAAATATCCAATCACATCATACACAAGTACAAAACTAATGAACAAAAGGCACTGAACACAAACCTTGCTACCTTAGAACTTGAATAAGAGAAAAAAGAACTTCATATGCAATTGTTAAAATTATAGAAGCATATGAAGATATAATGATACTATTCATTTCTAGCAATGACAAAAAAAAAAATTGTAAACAGTCTTAATTTTGCATGGAAACGCGTTGGTTAAAAAAATGAGTATAAGGCATCGACAAAATATTAGCCTAACTAAGGAACAAAATGTTGAATAGAACTTCCTCATTTGGAACTTTCTAAATTTGGTTAAATATTTGCCTGGTTTATAGTTCTAAAATTTAAAGACGCCTCTAAACTTGAAATTCTCTATGTTTGGATTGATGAAAGAGGATGGAGGAGAGTAGAATGACATGGAATCACTTAAAACTCCATTGTTAAGATTTGTAAAAATTGGGTATGGAGAATGATGGAACATATTCCATCTTATTCTATCATCTCTTCCCATTTTTCTTCTAAGGAGGAATGCGGTAGAATCTTTTGCCTTTTTATTTATTATTTTTTCCTTATAAAATTATGACTTTTCTGTTTCTTTCCATTCCATTGGAATATCTAAACAATGGAGCAAAACAATATTGTAGGATCAAGCACTTGCCACTAGGCCAAGCATCTAGTTTGAGTGGCTGCACCCATTGCAGATGCCATGAGCCAGGATTTTAAGCCCATTGAATACTAAGGTGATGTTGGCTAATTAAAGCCAACAATCTAGTGTAAGCTGGAGGATTCAACCCCATGACCTCGCTTTAATACCACTTGTAAGATCAAACGCTTATTGCTAGGCCATTAGCAAGAGGCACAATCTTATTTCCTTAAAGGGTCAGAATCACATTTGGCTTGAGAGGCTGCACACACTACAAGTGCCACGAGCCGGGATGTAAAGAAGGACATCACTGGCTAATTAAAGCCAACAGTTACTCCATTTCATTATTGCATTATATTTCATTCCTCCACTTACCACCAATTGAAACATAGCCAAGCATCAAACAAACCATAACCTCATTAAAATTTTAATGAGACTATGTGAAACATGGATCAATCTTCATAGAGAATTGCTCATCATTTCAGCAAGGACTCATAAGTATTTCCTATCAATGGTAAAATGGGCTATGAAGTATTTTGTTGGCTTAGTCTCGTATAAGTAGGACTAGTATGTGACCTAATTACAAATACAAATAGAAGTAGTATGTTGGGTATTATGCCATATTGCATTGATCAATCGTACATTTTGAATACTACGAGGCAATTTGATGGACAAGGTTATGAGCAATGAAAATAGCTAATTTGCTATCACAAAACATCTTCATAGGAGTTTCATATTTTCTCCCAAATATCTACTATAATTTTGAGAAATATTTAGGTGCACTGAGAGCAAGAGAAAACACTTGCTTTGATCCATTTATTAATTGGCATATAAGTTTTGCAGATCATTATTCTCTCCTACTTCCCCTATATTTTTAATGTAATAACTTATTTGTCAATTAATAAATGGAGCAAAATAAATATTTTTTCTTGTTCTAAGAGCATCTAAGAATTTCTCTATAATTTTTTATTCATAGCAACTCACAAATTCCTTGTGTAGTAGCCCTTAGGACATTATCTAACAACCAAATGTTACTTACTCCCCAAATCACCATATTTCTCCCTAAAAGATGCAATATCCTCATAATCTTTTGTCAATAATAGAACTAGCATAGTTAGCATAAGACTAGATTTACATGGACACACTTTCACTCTTTTTGAATAACAATGCTCACTTTCACTCTTTTTAAATAACATTGCTCTCTCAAGTTGTAACATGTGTCACATCTGGGCATGCTATGTATCACCGTCCCCAGTGTGAGTGTGACAATCGACATACAGATATTGTCCACTTTGAGGCCTAACTAAGTGCCCCTCATAGATTCGCTCTTCCTTATTTTCAAGGGAAAACACGTATGCATAGGGGAGATATCCACATCCTTATAAGGCATGCTTCATTCTCTTCCTCAACTGATGTGGGGCTAGTTCTACCCCCTAGTAGGGGCCAGCGTCCTAGCACATTGATCCCAAGATCAGCTCTGATACCTTTTGTAACATTTGTCACATCTGGATGTAGTATGTATCGCCGTCCCCAGTGTAAGTGTAACACCTAACATGCAGATATTTTCCACTTTAGGACCTAACTAGGTGCCTTTCACAGATTTGCTTTTCCCCCTTTCAAGGGAAAATGTGTCTATATGGGGCAGGTATCCACACCATTATAAGGCATGCTTCGTTCCCTTCCCTATCTGATCAAAGACTAGTTCTACCCTTCCTAGTGAGGCCCAACGTCCTCGCTTGTTAGTACACTGATCTTGGGACTAGCTATGATAACATTTGCAACTTCTATCACATCGGGGTACCTATGTATCGCCATCCCCTGTGTGAATGTAACACCCATCGTACAGATATTGTCTGCTTTGGGGCCTAATTGGGCACTCATCATGGATTTGCTCTTCCTCCCCCTCAAGAGGAAAACAAGATTGTAAGGGGAAACCATCTACACTCTTATAAGGCATGCTTCGTTCCCCTCCCTAATCGATGTAGGACTAGTCCCATCCCTCCTAGTGGGGGCCCAGTATCCTCGCTGGCTAGCACATTGATCTCAGGATCGGCTCTGATATCATTTGTAACATTTGTCGTATCTAGGCACACTATGTAATTTTGTCCTCAGTGTGAGTATGACAATTGGCATGCAGATATTATCCATTTTGGGGCCTAACTAGGTGCCCCTCACAGATTTACTCTTTCCCTCTCTCAAGGGGAAAATACATCTACATGGGGGAGGTATCCACACTCTTATAAGATATGCTTCATTCTCCTTCTCAATCGATATGGGACTAGTCTGCTTTGGGGCCTAACTTGGTGCCCCTCATGGATTTTCTTTTTCCTTCTCTCAATGGCAAAACGCGTTTGCATGAGGGAGGTATTCACATTCTTATAAGGCATGCTTCGTTTCCCCCATGTAGACACATTTTTCCCTTGAGAAGGGGAAAGTTCGAATTCGTGAGGGGCACTTGTTTAGGCCCCAAAGCAGACAATATATGTATGTTGGGTGTTACACTCACACTGGGGAAGGCAATACGTGGTGCGCCTAAATGTTATAGATGTTACAGATAGTATCGGAGCCGGTCCTGAGATCAGTGTGCTAGCCAGCGAGGATATTGGGCCTCTACTAGGAAGGGTGAAACTAGTTCCACGTTGGTTGGAGAAGGGAACGAAGCATGCCTTATAAGGTTGTGGATACATCCCCCATGTAGACTCACTTTGTAACATCTTTTCAAGTACAACCTCATTCTTAAGTCATGACATCATACTTAAGAGTTGTTACTTGTAAATTAGCGGACCTCCCTTAATTATCTATAGTAAGTTCGATTGAATCGGGTAGTAACTAAATCATGGTTCTATTGAAATATATAACAAGGTAACTGTAACGCCCCGATTTTTCTGTTAAGAGTGAAAATGACCAAAATGCCCCTAAGGTCATTTTCGGCCTGGAATTCGAGGAAAACTGATCTGGCAGTGCTCGAAGGGCAAACTCAATGTTGAAAGGGGATTAGATGACCTGTGTACCTTTCCGGGATCGAAAATCTCATTTTTTGAGTTTTCGGGTCAAAATAACCAAAACACCCCTACGGTGTTTTACCTGTTTGCAAGTGCCGGATGAACCCGAAACTTCTCCAGATGGTTTTAAAAGGCGTTTTTATGTATTCTATGACCTTAGTTTTAATTATAGAGGTCTCGAGCAAAATTAGTGTAAAATTACGATTTTGCCTCTAGATTCGTGTTTTTACGCTTAATCGCGTGATTAAGCAAACCTAAGCAATATTAGGCTCTAATCGAAGATTGATTAATTTTCATAATTAATCTAGGGTCAAAATAATTTATTAAAGTTGATTAGAACCTAATAATGCTTGATTACACCTTAAAATCTTATTTTAATTTCAAGATTCCTAGTCATGGAATCTTAAATAGTGTTTCCTCTCTCCAATTCCTTAAATCATGGAATTGTGTTACACATTGTTTATTCATAAATGAGTTTAAAATTCTTTAATGATGTATGAGCACTCCTAATCTTGTCATAAAACCCCTAAACCTCATTCTTAGTTACCTAAACTTAAGCTTAATTACTCCTAACCTTGTACCTAAGCTAACCTACACTTAAACCCACCATTAGCACCCAATTAGATGATCAAATCTCCCTCCCTCTTTGTCGCTGTGTCTGGCCAAGCCTGCCCCCCTCCATATGCATCACATGTTCAATTTTCTAACACTCCAAAGCCATACCTCAAGTCACATACACCATACCTTGTCATATTTTCCATCACACTTGATTTTCCAAGTAAATAACCAATTGAAATAAATCATTTCCCACATTTATTTGTGGCTGAAAATGTTCCAGCCATGTTGAGTTTCTAGAAGACTAATTTCTTGCAAAATTAAAATAAAAGTTCACTCAAAAACCCATGCTTCAAGCCTTACTTTGTGTCATGAACTCCATACTTCAAACCATGCTTCTATGACACAATCAAAGTGATATTTTTCTCTCCCTTTTGCCCTCCAATGCTACGGCCACTCCTCCTCTTTAGTGAGCCCATTGTTTTGTTTTTCTATAAATAGGATGCTTGTGATAGCTTAGTTGCACCTTGAAGCATTTGCTAAGTTTAGAATCCTAGAGTTATCTTACTAGTTCTTTCTTTTCTCTCAAAGTTCCAAGAGTTCTTTCTCTTCATCTTCATCCTCTCTTCACATTATCACCTCACCACTTCAATCCACCATATCATAACCTTAGATCATCATCAAATCTCTTATACACTAAACCTCAAACACAAGATTCCTCAAAACACATCTCCTTTCCTTTTCTTTCTCTTTGGCCGAAGCCATCACACCACCTTAGGAGGAGTTGCTCTTCTCATTTTCCTTTTCAAGTTCAAGCTTTCATCTTCATCACTTGGTAGGGATTTTCCTTTCAAACTTGTTTTGCTCAAGAATGTGTTTTTCTCTAGTTTTCTCTTGGATTCTTTTGAACTTTCCTTTGTTTTCCTTTTCTTTTGCATTTCGGCCATGAGGCCTTGATGAGCACATGATAGCTCAATGATGAGGACTCCTAGATGGTGACTATGTGTTCATCTCAAAGGAAACTCTAGAGCTTGAAATTTTACTTTCTTTGAGTTTCAACTTTATCTCCTAACTCAAAAATGATTTTTACTCAAGAACACCTTTACTTTTCTTGCTATTATGATTTTGGTTTCTTTATTTCATTGCTTCAATATTTCAGTTTTGGTTCTTTGATCTATGAGGCTTTGTTTTGTTTTAAAAGTTTATTTATTTTGAGCTTGATGATGAGGTTTAAGAACTTCATAGTTCCTTTGAGAACTTGGTTCAAGAACTGTAAAGCTCCCTTTGTAATGAGATATGTGTTAGGTTGTTATCTTGTTAAAGTCTTGAATGAGCTCTAGCTAACCATAAAATGAACCTTGCATCATGTTTACTTTTATGACTTGCACATTATGTTTATTTTCCTTACTATCACTAAGCACCAAGATAATAAAGGAACTTGCATTATCATGTTTATATTTCAAGCTATGCATTATCATGTTTACATTTCAAGTTCTCACCTAAATATCAAAGATAATAATATGATGCATCTCATATTTATTTTATGCTCTCACTTTACTTTCTAATAAAAGCTAAAACAAGTGCATAAGCATGTTTATCTTTATGCCATCACTTTAATGAACCTAGAGCTCAAAGACTTGCCCATTGTTGTCTCAAACAAAGGTCTAAAATAATTATTTTCCATAGTGGAGATTTCAGCCCTAAGAGGTTTTAAGTTTTCCAAGTGTTAAAAATATGTTTCATAAATTTTCTAAGCTTATATAAGTATAAGGAATATGTAGAACTAAGTTTTATGAATTTAGAACCTCTTGAGATGAAAATGATTTAGCTACTGCCCTCTCAAGCATTTTTATGATTTTAAAGGATAAAAGTGTTTATAAATGAGTTTTGAAAGTTCTAAAAAGGTTCCAAGAGAAACTAGTATTCTATGTGCTTAAAAAAATTGTGTTCTATGCCTTTTATGGAGATGCACATTTCGGTTCTGCCTTGCCATTTATTGCCACTGTATGTGCTGTTTTAATGATGATAATATGCTTATGTTTGAGTAAAAATAATGCTAAGACTCATATGTGAAAGATAGGACAGGTTAGAGACTAGAAAAGAATTAATTTGAGAGTTTTAGATCCCTTAATTATTGAATTTTCTGGATTCTGTCCAGCAAGGATTAGATTTGATAATCATGGTTTTAAATTAGTTTAAATGTGTAGGAATGACTCATAATTGGTTTAGGACTTGATCTTGATGCCTTAGGAGCAAGCTAGACTTAGAAAGGGTCATTATTGTGACTCCTAGGAACCCGTAAAGTTAGGATTATAAATTCTGCATCCTTGAGGTTTAGAGATGTTCTTGATCATAGTGTGAGTTGAGAAATACTTAGTTATAACCTCATAGGTACCCAAGAGATTAGGTTTGATGATTAATAACTTAGAACGTGAGTTAAGGACCTTAAGGGTCAATGCATAAGACATTAAAAAGTCTTGAGTTTTTATGATGCTTAATTTATGTAAGTATGATATATGATACATGAGCTTTATCTATGATGAGTTTGATGTATATGCTATGAAGAAGTTTTTACATGATTAGAATGATTATGTGATGATGTATGTGCTATGAAGAAGTTTTATATGAATGCGTGATAACATGATGATGTATATACTATGAAGAAGTTTTATATAATGATATGCTATACCTCATAAGAAATGTTTGTATGTCCTATATGTTTTCATGGCATAAGCAAATTTGAGGAAATTCGGTCTACAACCATCATGTCTGTAATTTTCATCAAATTTGAGGAACTTAGAAAAAGGTCTTTTTGAAAATCATGAGAACTCAAATGTGACATAACACTAAGACACCTTCTTGGGTGACACCGGTTTAGCCGAGCACCCATAAGAAAACAAATCCGTGAGGGTATTGACACAGAGCTTGCCAAAGCGGACAATACTACTATGCACTAGTTGCTAGTAGAGCGTTTCAAAGAGGAAATGACCCTAAGAGGTGATCCTTAATTTGCCCCCTAGCCCGTACTTTAAGTCGGGATTATGTATGTTACGCTTATCATAGGATAAGTAAGAGCTAGTTACGACTAGTTAAGGTATGAGCTCATAACCTAGAGATGTTTTAGGGTGTCCCCATGAGATAAAGTTAAAGTTGAAATGTCACATATGCTATGAAAAACCAAGAAAGTTATTATGAGAGTTATACTTATCAACTTATGCCACTATTATAACGTTTTTGTGATTTTGTTGATTAGTTTATCCTCATTATGCTTTCATGTCTTAGTATATTCCATGCTTAGTCATAAGACACATTGTAAAATATGACGGACCTTGGATAACTAATGCTTTAGAAAACTATCTTAAAAAGAGTTTATATGCACACACACCTTTTTAGAAATGAAACCCAAGGTTCTTGAGGATGTGATGATGTCACTTAGTTAGGGATTGCCCTACTGAGAATTATTTTAGAAGATTCTCATTCCCTCTCTCTTTTCTTCCGTCATATCTTCAGATGGTGACTTTCGTACTCTTCATCGACACCCCGACGTGGGAGCTGCACCATGACCCAGCACTCGGGTCATATCATTTTGAGAGTCGCTGCATTGTTAGAGTATTTATGTTTATGGGATGACCCTTCGCGCACCCAGTATGGAGCTACCGCTTCACCCCAACTGCTCCCTACCATCATAACACGATTTTTGAGCGAGCTAGACCACGCGATGAGCAGATCCTCCGCATTCAGCCCGAGATGTCAGTCGCACGTGACTATCCGGAGTATGTGCCCCGGAGTCAGTATTCAGAGATGGATCCATCAAAGGACCCACCCTCGCACATGTACAGTTGGAGCTCCAGCCCCACTCCCCCACTGATGAGAGCCGGGAGTGAGGAGACGGGGGTTCAGCTGAGGTTGGCTCGTAGGCCATCCATGCGCCCTCGCCGCGGTGGACATGCTCTGATGATCCGCATGACCACTCCTGCCGAGATCCGCCAGTGGATCAATTCCACCCCTCAGTACTTGGACCAGCAGGAGTAGATGCATAAGATGGGTAGTAGCTAGTGCACACACGCCACATAGTTGAGGACAAACCTTCTTTTGTATATGAAGTTGTCTACTCTAGGTGCACATGGTTATGGGTGTTGCTTTTATGATTCCCTTGTATTTGCTTTTCAGTTGTATTTCGTTCTTCTATGTACCGAATAGTCCTACCTTTTTGGTAGGCACATTATCTATATATATATATATATATTCAGTTGATGTATCCATGTTATTAATGTGCTTTATCGTGCTTTACTCTTATGACTTGTAAGAATTTCTTGTTTAAAGAATCATGCGTGGCTCTCACTTTGGTTTTAATTCCAAAAAGAAAAATTTTACCCATATTTCTGCTAAGTATTTTCAAAGTAAAGAATGAGACCAAGAGGTAATAGTCTAAGGATTAACCTAAATACATACTAGTAGTATTAGGTTAAGATTTAGGGTGTTACAGTAACAAAACATTTATTAAATACAAAATCAAGTACAAATGGAAGCTCTACTATGAGCTTTAATACATATCCGTTCTCTATTACATCTATGTACATATCCATTCCACTAAATACAACATAATAAAAGCTTTAGCTACTACACTATTGCAATTTTGAGTTCTTTTGCGGAGTAGCCTCTTACTCCTCTAGTTCAACCTGGAGACGACACGGAAACATAGACATGTAGGGTTGAGAATTCTAAAATTCTCAGTAGGGCATCCCCAAATCATATCATGAAACTCATGTCATTATTATTGTCCTAGCCACTTCGGTTTGTTAGTAAAATTGTGAGCATGCTACATATATCAATGTTCATTTTAAAGTTCAAAAATCATTCCTTTGAAATGGGTTTCTTTTAATTTCTTATTCACTCAATGTATATATGTCATATTACTCAACATTTTCAATCATGTGACATACGCCTATCATCCTACTTAATATTAGAGGGCTCATTCTCAACTTTACATGCCCTGGGTACATCACAGGGGACTTGCCTGTGCCCTTTACCCACTAAAGGGGACTTGCTCGTGCCCTTTACACATTAAAGGGGACTTTTTTATCTACTTAACATATAAATCACCATCAAGCTCATAAAAAGCATCCATTCAGAATATAATTTCAATCATCATCTTTCAGTTTTCTCAATGATGCCCAAGTCACATATAAATGTTTATCTATCTATTCCTTATAAGTGAACCTTTAAATAATATAGCATGTATTGATACTCATCATACTTGAGTCATAATTCATTTTATTTCCAAATCAAGATTCTAGTTTATTTCCGTCACCTTGACAAATTTTTAACTCAAATAGCAAATCACAAGTTATTTGCCCTTGATAAGTCGAAAGGATCTTATGTTACTCAATGTGCCCTTGACAAATTGAAAGAATCCGATCTTTTTCTACTTATTGTTATTGAACTTAGGTCAATGTATAATTCACTTTTCTTTTTCAAATGCATGTGACAAAACACATATAGGCATTCAATTACATTAGAGTCTCATTTATGCCTTGTAAGCAACTTTTTAAAATAACTAGCATGAATTCATACACACTATATTTGGACTAAATGTCACTCTATGATTAATTTAAGACATTCCTGTTTCATGCTCGAGTTAACCATCCCATAACTCGGATTTTGGTCTCGGACCTCTGATTTTTGGTCTCGGACATCAGATCTCGCACCCTAAACCACTCCTTAACCTGGGTTGTTGGTCTCGGACCCTGAAGCTCACACCCTAAACCACTCCATAACATGGGTTGTTGGTCTTGGACCTCCGATCTCGCATAGCCACTCCATAACTTGGGTTGTTGGTCTCAGACCTTGGAGCTTGCACCCTAAATCTCTCCATAACGTTTTGGTCTCGGACCTCAGATCTCAAACCCTAAACCACTCCATAACCTGGGTTATTGGTCTTGGACCTTAGAGCTCGCACTCTAAACCTCTCCATAACCTGGGTTTTGGTCTCGGACGTCAGAGCTCGTACCCTAGTTCATTTCAGCACAAATACAATATGTTGGTAGAATTCAAGCCTAAGGAGTACAATTTATTCTTCATATCAAACCTCTATTGTAAGGGCAATAAAAATTCCCTATCACACCTCAATGTGTCTAAAATGGCCTATAAAATTTTCAAGTCAAGATTTATTTCCTAAATATATTACCAAAATTATAAAATTTTGGTGGTTAGAGGCCATTTATCCATAGTTCAGAATAGGATTCTCATAATTTTTAGACCTAGCAATTGATGGAATCAACTAAAAATAAAAATCATTTACACTTCAAGAAGTTATCAACTCCCTGTAAAAATTTCAAAGTGAGAATCCATCATTTATTGCTGTAATAAAATTAGACAGTTTCACAGTTTCAGTTTCAATAATCTAGACAGCATAAGTACCATTTCGGTCTCTTATTTTTCTTTGGCCTTATACCTTAAAATCAGTGCTCAAGAAAAATTATTGTAATTAGTTGAAGATGTTAGCTTCAACATATAATTTTTCCAGCTCATAACCATGATCACAAATATGTCTAAAAATTTGCAAAATTTCCCTGTCTGTAGTTAAACTGAAAATCAAGCAGCATGGTCCTAAATCTCTATTGACAAAACTGATCCTTAACATCATCTAAATACATCACCAAAATTAACACATCAATATCAACATATTATCAACCCATATAACTAGAAATTTTGAACAAAACCAACTAGATATGTTCAGCACAAATTTTGAAAGAAAAGACCAAAGAAAACCCTACCTTTTGAAGCTTTAGAGATCTTGGCCCAAGGATCCTCTAAGAATGGTTTCCTTCAATCCAAGGCCCTCAAACTAACCCGAAAATCTTCCTTAGGCAGTAAAGGATGATTTTTCAAGGTGCAAAAATTGAAATTTCAATCGGTTAGTTTTGTAGATATTGAGGTGTAGAACAAGTTTAATGAAGAGAGTTTGTGGTTTTATCAAATCTAGGCTAGGAAAAATAGAGGTTGAATCAAGTTCTCAAGGTTTTTGTGAAGAAGACAATGGAGGTTCTGCACTTATGCTTGCTGGCCAAGAATGAATTTGGCTTCTTGGAGAAGTTTTAATTTGTGTTGATCTTTATAATCAAAGCATGAATATGTTATATTATAATTAGATAATTCTTAATATAAGAAAAATAATGGATGGCTAGGATTTAATCTCACTTTACAAGATTAAATCTTAGCCGTTCATTAAGTCAAAGTGGACATAAATTCTCCTTTGATAAAGATTAAACTATACTTCGGTGTAAGAAATCGCACACCGAAATTTTACGGAACGGGTAAAACAGTGTGCCCGGGTAACCAAACAAACATTTCTCGAAAAATAATTTCGAGTATAAAGTCCTTATTTCTAACTATTTCTAATCTCAATCATATGATTTCTTAATTTCAGGCATCTTCGAGTCCCGAATCTAGGGTTTCGACTGTTCCGGTGGGCCCATGGGGCCCACTAGGTTACTGTTCAATTTTTTTTTTACAGATCCGTTGGATTGTCCTGATCATTTCTATGTCTGTCAAATTTTTGAAATTATGACTAGTAAAACTCAAATTAATTTAAAAAAAAAATTTTAGGGTGTTACACATTTTTCTTTGAGAGGGGGAAGAGCAAATCTGCGAGAAGTGCCTAGTTATTCCCCAAAGTGGACAATATCTACATGCTGGGTGTTAAACTCAAATTAGGGATGGCAATACGTAGCATGCCTAGATACGACAAATGTTATAGATGGTATCAAAGCCTGTCTCGGGATCAGTGTGCCAGCTAGTGAGGATGCTAGACCCCTACTATGAGGGGTGGAACTAATCCCACATTTGTTGGGGAGAGAAATGAAGCATGCCTTATAGGGTATGGATAGCTCTTCCATATAGATGCGTTTTCCCTTAAGAGTGAGGAAGTGTAAATCTGTAAGGGGTGCCTAGTTAGGCCTCAAAGCCGATAATATTTGTATGCCGAGTGTTGCACTCACATTGGGAACGGTGATACGTAGTGCGCCCAGATATGACAGATGTTATAGATGGTATCAAAGTTGGTCCCAAGATCAGTGTGTTAGCCAGTAAGGATGCTAGGCCCTTACAAGGAGGGGTGGAACTAGTGCCATATCGGTTGAGGAGGGGAGCGAAGCATGCGTTATAAGGGTGTGTATACCTCCCCTATGTAGACGCATTTTCCCTTGAGAGGGGGGAAGAGCAAATCCATGGGGAGCACCAAGTTAGGCCCTAAAGTAGACAATATCTACATCACCGGAGGTCTTGGCTGTTATACAAGTGTGGCCATGAGTATTGCAAGATCCGATCTACTTCTTGCATGTGCCTTACCCCTCAGGTCATGCTATAATTGGCTAACCACACTAATACATATGCCAAATTTTGGCCTAGTAAGTGTTAGCTATATCAATCTTCATGCTTAATAACAACACTTATAGCCTTGCACCCATGTTTTTCAATCTCCTTGAGAATATATTTAGAATGTATTTCATTTGCTATTGTGTTTTGTGTCGGCAACTTCAATTCCAAAGAGATGTTATATTCACAGATATCTTTCATTTCAAACTCAACTACTATTTTCTCTTTTAAAAGATTTTTCTTAACAAACAAATCATCACTTGTTATAATGATGTCATCAAAATACACAAGTAAAATAGCTTCTATTGGCAACTATTTGTTGGCCCCTATAGCAATCGGTAAACAAATATGTCTTCCTCCATGGTGATCTTGAAGGAATGATTTATTTATTATATATTTAGCATATTAGAAACCAGTTAAACAGTATTATAGTTTCTAAAATTAAACTATTGTTTGATTGTTATTATTTGAGCAATTAGTCGAAATAATAAAAGCACTCTTAGTATTATGTGAATTTGGATTTTTATTTATTTGAATTATATATACTTAGGTATAATCTAACATGGAATTGCGATTTAACAACAAAATAATTGTTAACATTGGTATACCAAATTGCCCGCCAAAGGTTCAGTCTCCATGCCTACCAGAGGGCTAGTATCTGCAAGTCCAATAAGGGTTAGTATTTACAAGCCTATTAGAGGGTTGAAAATTGTATTTAAGGGGGTTAACATAGATTGTCCGCCAAGAGGACACGATCCACCTAGAGCACTAATAGTTATAAGATGTTATGAACTCTGTATATAACCAATTCCACAGTTGATAAAAATACAATTACTTTTCACTTTATTAAATGACTCTGCTAATTGTTGTTAACAATTGCATGTGTGTGTGTGTGTGTGTATGTATAATTAGTGTAACACCCTAATTCTTAACCCAACTTTTTAGAACACATTAGGTTAATCATTAGGTTATTACTTCTTAGTCTCATCATTTTATTAAAATACTTAGCGGAAATTACGGGTAAATTTTTTTTTTGAAAACATAAATCAAAGTGAGAGCCACGTTCTTATCTAACGAGAGACATAAATATCAATCTTAAGGAAACACAAGAGCTAAAGCAAGTAACAATAGAACAATGGTCATCACAACAAAGGAAACATTACATTAATAACATAGTTAAGATACATAGATAGTCACGCCCTTATAGAAATGGGCTGAGCTTACAATACATAAGAAAGGAAATACAACCGAAACGAGAAAGCATAAACAAACCACAACTACCTGAGTGCACCTATGATGGAAAACCTCAAAACAAAAGAAGGTTTATCCACTCTACATGTGGGTCTGTGCACTAAGCCTCCCCTAGGACGTCGGCTACTGGAACCCGGGGAAAGGTGGAGTGTAACCGATCCATGGATGTAGGGCGGCAGGAGTGGGCACACGTGAAAACTAAGCGTGAGCTCCTCGATAGGGGCGCCTCTCGGCTTACCTAGCTAGTCTCAGCTGTGTAACAGTCTCCTCACTCTCGCCTGGCATGAACTGAGGTGTAGGAGCAGAGCTCTCGCTATACATTTGCGTCGGCGGGTCCTCGGAAAGGTCGTCCTCTGAACTAGGAGATCGAGGCACGTAGTCCTGGAAGTCTCGAGGCATCGAACCACCAGTGTACGTCTGCAGAATCCTCTCGTCTCGCATCCAAGTACGCTAAAAAACCATCGCATCATCGTAGGGTGACATCGGGGAGAAACTGTAGCTCTGTACAGGGTGCGTAAAGGGGCGTCCGATGAACATGAAGACTCGTACGGTGCACTACCCTTCAAAATGGTATGATCCGTGATCCGGATCAAAGTGAACCTCCCAAGTCGGCGTGTCGACAAAGACCACGAACGTTGCCATCGTTCTCTGAAGATGTGACGGAAGAAAGAGAAGGAAGAAAAAGGAGTGAGAATTCTTACTAAAGAATCTCAGTAGGAGTCTCTTATCCTAGGGTTACATCATTCACATCCTCAGGAACCTTGGGTTTAATTATAAAAGGTGTGCATACAAAAAGGTTCATTATTAGGGTTTATAAAACCAATTATCCAAGGTTCATTCCTTTTAGCATGTATCTTGATGTTATGATTGCAACATATTAAAACATGAATGCATGGCAATGCCTCAATCAAATAACTCAATGAATCACAACTTCAAGAAAGCACACAAGTGGCATAAAGGGCATATAACTTTCAAGTGGATCTTTCCTCAACTTCGTGACATTAATCATGGTACTTCAGCATAATAAGGCCACCCTAAAATAACTAGGTTAAGAGCCCATACCTCAGCTAGTCGTCACTAGCTCTTGCTTATTATCTGTATAAGCGAAACATAATAAAATAATCCCGACTACGCAAGTACGGGTAGAGGGCTAGGGATCACCTCTCTTAGGATATACCCTCTTTGAAATGCTTTGCGGGCACTTTGGTAGGCTGCTTCTACTCATACCCTCATGGATTTGTCTCCCCTGGGGGTGCTCTGCCGAATTGGTGTCACCCAGGAAAGCGAGTCTCAGTGCTTTGTCACATAAAAATCTCCTGGGGGTGCTCGGTCGAATCGGTGTCACCTAGGGTTTTCAACTCGTGTGTACTTTAAAACATTTCTTCAACCCTGTTAGGTTTGACGGAAATTCGGCAATATAACAGCTGTTAAACTGAATTTCCTTCAAACCAAAACTTATGCCACAAGCTATTCACACAACATATTCCTCATTTAAACCTCATGCTATGATAAACTTCATATCTTAAACAATCATTTCCTCATGCATCATAAACATCTCAACATGTTATTGCATCATATAAACATCATAGCATTAACGATTTCTCAATGTTTTATGCATTGACTCTTAAGGTCCTTAACTTACAATATAAGTTATAAATCATCACAACTTAATCTCTCGGGTACCTATAGGCTCATATTTAAGTATTCCTCACTCAACACTATGATCACAAACATCTCTAAATCTCAAGAATACAAAATCTAAAATTTTAACTTTACGGGTACCTAAGAGTCACAACAATGACCCTTTCTAAGTCCGGTTTGCTCCTAAGGCATCAAGATCAAGTCCTAAACCAATTATGAGTCATGCCTACACATTTAAACTAATTTAAATCCATGATTACCATTTCTAAACCATGCTGGACAGAATCCAGAAAATTCAAATAGTAAGGGATCTAAACTTCTCAAATTAATTCTTTTCTAGTTACTAACTTCTCTTATCTTTCACATATGAGTTTTAACATTAAATATACTCAAACATACTCATATTATCATCATCAAACAGCACATGCAGTGGTCATAAAATGGCAAGCCAGAACCGAAAATCCATCTCCATAAAAAGCATAGAACTTGATTTCTAAAGCACATAAAATACTAGTTTCTCTTGGAACCTTTTTAAAACTATCAAAACTCATTTATAAACATTTTTTTATCATTTAAAATCCTCAAAAATAATCTCAAGGGCAGTAGCTAAATTAAATTTTTCTCAAGAGGTCCTAAATTCATAAAACCTTATTTTAGACATTTCTTGAACTCATATAAGCTTAGAAAAATTATGAAACATAGATTTTAATACTTGTAACAAATATAACTCCTTAGGGCCGAAATCAAAGAGCTAAACAACATATGGTTTTCAAGCCTTTGTTTGAGACAACAATGGGCAAATCTTTGAGCTCTAGGTTCTCTTAAGTGATGACATAAAAATAAACATACCCATGCACTTGTTTTTAGCCTTCATTAGAAAATAAAGTGAAAGCATAAAGTAAACATGAGATGCAACTTATTATTATATTTGATAGTTAAGTGAGGACTTGAAATATAAACATGATAATGCAAAGCTTGAAATATAAATATGATAATGCAAGTTCATTCATTATCTTGATACTTAGTGATAGCAAGGAAAGTAAATATGATGTGCAAGGCATAAACATAAATATAAATGCAAGGTTCATTTTAATGTTGTCTAGAGCTCTTACAAGACTTTAGAGATCAGACAACCCAACACTTATCTCATCACAAAGAGAGCTTTAGAGTTCTTGAACCAAGTTCTCAAGGAACTATGAGGTTTTTGAACATCATCATCAAGCTCAAAAGAAACAAACTTGTAAAAGAAAATAAAACCTCAAAGGAAAGGAAACTAAAACTGAAACCTCAAGGTAAAGAAAGTAAGGAAACCAAAATCAATAGCAAGGGAAAAGTGAAGGTGGTCTTGAGTTGAAATCATTTTGAACTAGAAAATAAAGATGAAACTTAAAGAAAGCAAAAACTCAAGCTCTAGAGGTTCCTTTGAGATGAACATATAGTCATCATCTAGGAGTTCTCATCATTGAGCTATCATGAACCAAACAAGGCCTCATGGCTGAAACTAGGAGGAAGAAAACAAGGAAAAGTTTCAAAAAGAAATCCAAGAGAAAGCTATAGAAAAACTCATTTTCAAGAAAAACAAGTTTAGAAAAACACTCCTACCTAGAGTGGAGATAAAAAGCTTGAAATTTGGAAAGGAAATGAGATGAACAACTCCTACTTGGGGGTTGATAATGATTCGGCCAAAGGGGGATAAAGAGGTTGGAGATGTGTTTTGAGTGAGGTTGTGTTTGAGGTCAAGTGTTTGAGAGGTTTGATGGTGGTTCAAGGTTGTGAGGTGGTGTTTAGAGGTTATGAGATGATGATGGGATGAAGAAATGAAGAGGATGAAGATGAAGAGAAAAGGAAACTCTCTTGAAACTTGAGAGAAAAAGGAAGAACTCAAGGAAAACTTAGAAAACTTGAAACTTACCAAATGATCTAAAGTGTTTGTAAGCTCAAGTAAGCAAGGTATTTATAGAAAATGAAAACAAAGCAATTGGGAGGAGGGAGAGGCCGTAGCAATTGGGAGGGAAAGGAAGATAAAATATCTCTTACAACGTCTCATTCAAGCATGGTTTGGAGTATGGAGGTTATGATACAAAGCATGGCTTCAAGTAAGGTGATTTGGAGTGAAATTTCTTTTAAATTTGAAATGAAATATCTCTTCTAGAAGCAAGGAGGGCTGGCTGAATTTGAGCCACACAAAATGAGAGAAAAAATCTTCTAGAAGTGGTCATATGAAGCATGGATGAAAGCATAGTGTTTGTATGACAAAGTATGGTTTATGGTAAGGTGGAAGCATGGTTCTTTGAATGTAAAAATTTGAGCATGTGATGGAAATTGAGGGGGTATGTTTCGGCCAAACCTGGACAATAAGGAGGGAGGAAAAATCTTCCATGTAATTGTGTGTTAATGATAGGTTTAAGTGTAGGTTAGCTTAGGTACAAGGTTAGGAATTATTAAGCATAAGTTTAGGTGACTAAGAATGGGGTTTAAGAGTTTTATGACAAGATAAGAAGTGCTCATACACATTTAGAGAGTTTAACATTCATTTTATGAGTAAACAAGGTAGACAAATTTTCATGATTTAAGGAATTGGAAAGAGAAAATACTATTCAAGATTCCATGACTAGGAATCTTGAATTTAAAGTAAGATTTCAAGTTGTAATTAAGCATTCTTAGGTTCTAATCAACTTTAATAAATTATTTTGACTCAAGATTAATTATGGAAATTAATTAATCTTCGATTAGAGCCTAATAATTCTTAAGTTTGCGTAATCATGCGATTAAGCTTGAAAACACAAAGCTAGGGGTAAAATCGTAATTTTACACTAATTTTGCCCGAGACCTTCGGGACCAAAACTAAAGTCATAGAATATATAAAAATGCCTTTTAAAACCATCTGGAGAAGTTTCGGGCTCATCCGGCACTTGCAAACAGGTAAAATAGCACAGGGGCATTTTGCTCATTTTGACCCGAAAACTTGAAAAATGAGATTTTCGATCCCGAGAAGGTACACAAGCCAACTAATTCCCTTCCAACATTGAGTTTGCCCTTCGAGTATTGCCGGATCAGCTTTCCTCGAATTTCGGGCCGAAAATGACCTCAGGGGCATTTTGGTCATTTTCACTCTAACAGAAAATCGGGGTATTACAATTAGTGCTAGTTGATGCATATTTGTGTATGAACTTTTATTTTATTATTCCATGTGTGATGTGGTGTTTTCATTGAGTTGGATGACTTACCCTTTTATCTTCCCATTTCAGATCAAGCATTTGATGAAGATGTTGCATCTCCAGCACATTAATTGTTGCAAACTTTCCTAGTGATGAGCTTTGCTTTGTAGTGAGGCTTGTTTAGTGCTAGTATTTGTTTTAGTTGTCTAGAGTTCTTTAATAAAATGTAGGTAGAGTGCTCAGACTAGTATAGGTCATGCTTGAATTTGTTTATATTATTGTTAGTGACTTTTTCTATGGTAAGGTCTATTGGGGAGGGGGGAGGGGGCTAGATAGGCCTAACGTAATTGTTGTAACTAAACAAAAATAAATAAAGATGTGAAGAAGAGAGCTAGTTTGTTTAGGTGGGAAACTTGTTGGTTACTTAGTTAAGAGGCTACAGGGTGGTTAGGAGTATAAAAGGAAGGATCACATGAGTGTGACCTTCATATCAATCATTTCATAAAAAAACGTTAAGCCTATAGAGAAGCAAAGCACTCACTCTTCCTCTATTATATACACATACATTTTCTCTTAATTCTTAGGGTTCCTTCAACACATTTCTTAGGGATTCTATTATGCAATACAGGTTTCATTCAGAGAATTACTTTTTTTCTTTTTCCCTTAATGGATTACCTTTTCCTAAGGCTAGTAAAAAATTTAAATATAGTATAGGTTACCATTTGCAATTGAATGACCAAACTGAGGTGATCAACCACTGTTTAGAAACTTATCTATAATGTTTTCCAATCTCCTACCCAAAGAAATAGCCCTATTGGCTTGGATGGGTTGAATATTGGTTTAATACCACATTCAATGCCTGCCCTCAATTTTTTCCCTTCCAAGCTTTGTATGGCAGGGCACTACCTATTTTATTAAAGAGGGAGACTTACCCTTTCAAGGTTTCAAAAGTGCAACACTTGGTAGCAAGTTGGATAAGATCTTGGCCTAATTGAAGCACAATTTATGTTTAGCTCAATAGAGGATGAAATTGTTTGATGATAGGCATAATAAAGAGGTGAGATTGGGCTTTCTTAAAGCATAAACCCTATAAGCAAAATATTTTAGCAATAAGGGCCAATGAAAAACTCGGCCCTTGATTATATGGTGCTTTCCAAGTGTTGACATCTATTGGTCCAGTTGTATATCGGTTGGCATTTCTCCTAATTATTAGCTTCATCTTATCTTCCATGTTAACTATCTGAAGCAAAGTGTACACCTCTAACCCAAGCCCTAAGAAATTCTTCCTAGGTTGACTGCTAATGGAAAGTTGAAAACAGTTCCAATAGTTGTTCTCAACTCTCGCACTACTTTAGATGGGGCTATGGAAGCCTTAATTCATTAGTTGAACCTCCCTAATTTTGAGGATTCTTGGGAAGTCCTTTCTATCCTACAGGTTGCCTTCCCACACTGTCATGTTAAGGACAAGGTGCTTCTCCAAGGGGGAATAGTGTTAAAGACCTTTTTTATGGAAGTATTTATGAGAGGGAGCCTAGATAGGCTTGATGTATTTATTGTAACTAAATATAAATAAACAAATATGATAGGAAAAGAGCTGGTTTGTTTAGGTAGGAAGCCTATTAGTTAGTTGGTTAGGATGTTAAGGGGTGGTTAGAAGTATGAAAGAGGGATCACATGGTGATAATTGAGTTTTTGGCATATATTTTGTTCCATTTTCCTGGTGTCCTAGCCATATTTTAAGCTTATTTGTATACATTTGCAATGTGCTTAAATGAGAATTTATTGCATAATTATATTCATGCACTATTCTATATTTTGATTATAACTTTTGTTATAGACCTCTAAAAACTATGTTTTTTGGCTTTTAGAAAAGGTAAGATGACTATCTATAGAATTTATGAAGGTCACAAAAAGTAGATTAGATATCTGAATGGTCAAATGGAGCTCGAAAGTCGAAACATATGTGCTAAGATTTCAAATTTGGTATGCTGCAAAGATTGGTCCATAACACCCTCATTGGAAGTCTGAATTAGGTAGATAAGGCCTCTATTTTGGAAAGAAGAAACGATATATGACTTTCTTAAAGATTTTTACAAACTTCTATAGAGCACCAGCGCTCCCCGACGTAATTAGTGCCTTGCACCCTGGCACAAAAAAAAAAAGTTTTTTAATGTGATTTAATGTAAGAAGACCATGCCCCCTATCAATTACTTAGGTTACAACCTAGCGTGTCATACCTTGTGTATTTTTAAGGTCTTTCATGCCTGAAAATCATTATCATTCTACACATGACACAAGACCTAATTTGCAAAGAAGGCTTTGAGGCTCAAGGAGATTCGAGCCCAAGAAGAGGAGGAAACTCTCTTCTTGATTCTTTAATCATCTGTTAGGGTGAATCATGGATCCTTTGTGTTTGACATTATGTTAATGTGAACGTAAGTTGTATCTTGTTCTTATTTGGTTGTAAGCATTGAATTTGATTTGTTCAATCTTGAATTGCTTAATCACCATTTTAGGAACATAGAGATTTATGCTAATTTGAGAAAAAGTTTATGAACCTATCTCATGAAAGTAATGCCATGAATTGAATGAAATCTTGATATAGGCAAACATGATTCATGTGGTAATTAAGGACTTGTGTGTTAAAGTCACTTTAATTGGATTTGGGTATGCTAAGAGACTAAGTGTTTGATTTAATTGAGTAGGATTAGGTGACTCTAAGAAAGGCTTTGATGACTAGAGAGGTTATAACCTCATCAACTAAATTAGAGCAAGATTAATTGAAATTATGTTGCATAATGTTGGCAAGGTGAAGTAGATCACCTTAGTATCTCATACCATCAAATTTCATCCTTTCTTTAAATCACTTTCGTTGTTCAGTGTTTTAATTCTCTTTTATATCACTATTTTCAATGTCTACAACTTTTTTTTCCCAATTGATTAAAGGGTACGTGAATTATCATTATGGATAAGATGACCCTTTTCATCATTTTATTACTTATGCGACACGGTATACTTGCTGTTGCTACTCATTCCCTTTATTGGGAGTAAGCCATATCATGTGGGTTTAACCCTTAGGTTAGGCCAGGAGAGTAGAAAAGCTCACTTTTCCTCCATTGCATACAAATACATTTTCCTCCAATTCTTAGGGTTCCTACAACACATTGCTTATGGATTCTACCATGAAATATGGCTTTATTCAAAGAATTGGCTTTTTCTTCTTCCCTTTGTACTAGTGCTACTATTTCGTATTTTAGAAAGATGATAAACTACTTGTCATTGATGTTAGTTAATTAAGAAATAGATCATTTTATTTAAGACTTATATCAGTGGCATTTTGATTAGCTAATAATAATTTAGTTAATTGTTTATTTGTGTGAATTAATTAACTAGTGTTAAATCAGTACTTTATCATGTGACAATAGCATGTTTTCTTAGTAGGCTTGCATGAGGGTCAGTATCGCTTGTGTGCTGGTCACAATTTAATTGGTCATGACATTATTTGGCTAGCAAAATAGATAATTTTGAGGCTCATTTTTTTCTTTCTCCCTATGGTTATTGTTTGCCACTTTCCTCTATATTAGGTGGACATTGAAAATGTTATCCTCCATAGGGATCTTGAAGAAGATGTTACATTTTCATAAAACAACACATAGGCTTGTTGCTTAGGGTGAGTTTTTAAGTAAGTTTGTTTAGCATATCTTATTGTGTGACCTCAAATATTTTCCTCCAGTTTAGTTTGATTGACTTAGTACTATCATTCAATATTTTGGCATGGTTTTGTATGTGAATTGGACCTTTCTTTTTCTATCCTCATGTAGCCTAAGGCTACGTCTATTTAATGTCTAGATAGGTGATATCATTATCACTAGCAACAATCACCATGGCATAACTCAGGTAAAAAAATAAAAAATCTCTTTATTATGACTCACAGACCAAAGACCCTGGAAAACTCCATTGTTTCTTAAATTGAAATGGCATTATGAGATGGTATGGTTATTCTCAAAAAGGAAACATCGTTAAGGATAGAGGTTTGTTGAATTCAAAGCCTATTGACACTCCAATAGTATTAATGTCAAATTTTTGCTAGATTTGGGAAAGCCACTAATAGATGTAGAAGGATGTGGAAGATTGGTTGGAAAACCAAACTACCTCATAGTTACTACTCCACATATCTCTATTTCTATGAGTATATGGTTAGTCAATTTTAAATTCCCCATGTGAAAGCCATTGAGATGTGGTGATATATGTCCTAAAGTATATTAACGGAGCCCTAGGAAATGGTCTCCATTATGAAGATCAAGTACTTAGACAATGGTATCTATCACTTGTAAACTCTTATGGGTATAGCAACTTTTCTATGCACAAATGACAATTGTTTGTGTTCATCAATTCACATTGCGTATCATCTACAATCATGTTTTGAGAGGACCAAACACAATGAGGAAGATTGTTAGTTTATTATAACGAAGCTCCCATGTGTAATCATCACTGCAAGCTTTGTAAATTAAAATGGTCACTTGGATAATGTCCTCACTAAATCCCTCAAAGGTCCTCAGATAAGTCATCTTTGCAACCAAGTTAGTGCATTTAACCTACATGCTTCATCTTGAGAGGAATTGTTGTGAATATTGTGAAGATTCATTTTATTTTATAGGTTAATCATATCTTACAATTATAGCTATATAATGTCAATACAATAACTAAATAGTGTCTTTTGTGGATTTAGACATAAAATTTCCTCCATTTATGTCTCTCATTTTCCTCTTTTAAATGATTATTATGATAGCATGAACCCTATCATATTATGTCAATATAATAAGGCTCTACACTTTAATGAAATGATTATGAAAAATAATTTTAGCAATCTAAAATGCAATTCAAGCATTTTGTTATATTGATGTCATGTTAATTGTATTCTTCAATGCAACCTCTTCCTTACAAAACAAATAATAGGGAACCTAGCATGGTGTTATTTTAATTAAAATAAAAGGAAAAGTTTAACTAATGTAGATACTATATACGAGACTGTAAGAACCCTCATTCACCAAGAAGAATTGAATTATAAAAGAACAATTATACTCTAGAATTAACACTACTACATTATCAGTGTGATATTAAGTTTGAAAGAATCAACTACAACAAGAACAATAACAAGAAACAATAAATGAGTATGACACTTCAATAGGCCAAATCTTTCCCTATTAGCTTTTTCATAGGTCACAACTCACCTAAGGTCTATCCTACTAATTTCCTTAATGATTCTCTCTATGTCCTTTATCCCAAAAAATAATCCCTTCCAATAGAATCTCACATAATCCTCACTTTCCTGCACTTTATTTTTGCCAGTTCAATAATTGGTTATACAAGAGTGAGTCCTTTATTCTCTCTTGTCTAACATACTAATTATACTCGAGGCCTAATCTCTAGTTTCCTAAGTACCTAGGAAATTATATGATCATTTATCAAGAAAGATATCATAGATACAAAACATTAAAAGATAAAAAGGGGTATAGTGTTTAACATTACTTGTTGGTAAATATGTTCTTTCCACTTTGTATTTGCTTCACTTTCTTTTCCTAGAAATATAAAATTACAATATACATTTGATTAACTAGTAGAAAATCAAACAAAAGTGAAGTGGGTGGGAGAAGTTGACAAAATTATTGGAAGGAAATATGCAAAAGATCAAA
The DNA here is from genome assembly GCA_031216105.1 of Dalbergia cultrata. NCBI lineage: Eukaryota > Viridiplantae > Streptophyta > Magnoliopsida > Fabales > Fabaceae > Dalbergia > Dalbergia cultrata. The sequence goes on from CM062350.1 coordinate 40,127,993, forward strand.
ATCAAAGTTTAAAATGCTTGCAAAATTGCAACATTTTAAAATTTGAATTAATTTTGAAGTGAACGGTACATTATAACATTATTAGGACTTTTGAAGTGATTGCAGAAATGGAACCTTGGTGTATGAATTTACTTTCATATTACCATTTACTGGGACATATATGTTACTTGAATTAGTACCTTAACATAGGAAAATTTGTACAAGACAATAATTACCAATTGTATGGTAATAATTTTTAAATGCCTTTATAATTTAAATTCCCCATAAAGGTTATTCATTAGTGGGAAATAACACTTAGTTTATTCTCATATTCCTTTTAAAGTTTGTGTCATTACTCTTAACCTATGAGCTTGAGCACCTTTTGTTGCCATAAAGGTTAGTCCTAGACGATTGTTGTTAGCTACTTTTTCGTCCAAGAATTTATATTTTTTCTTTCATATCCCCTTGGTTTTACATTTTTTTCTTTTTTTTTTCTTTTGAAACTATCATTGTTGTAAATAAACTTTCTAGTGATTTTTCCAGCTAGCCAACCCTACCACTACACCTGCCACCCTCAAACTAGCCTACACACCAAGACCCAACAAGAGCCACTGCTTAATGAGCCCTCATGTATTGCCACTATCCTCTACATAGAGTTTCATGTGCTACCACACTTCCAGCAAATGACTGTCCCCTTTTTGCCACCCTTCTATCTTTTACCACTACCAATCCACCTAAGCTCTCTTCATTTGTCCTTCCACTATAACAGAACCTGAAAGTAAAACCACCACAATTTATCCACAACCCACACCCACTCCACCAACACCTTTAAACCAAATGACAACCCTATCCTACAAGGTACCTAGCATTATAATAGGAAAAATAACAACTGACTCATGTTATCTTACATACTCTCAAAGGGGTAGAAAATTATTCAATGTTGAGATAACTCCACCTACAAAAAAAGACCCTCACATTAAGGAATGAAATGATGACGATTCCCTTATTATGACATGGCTGTGGAATTTTGACTCAGTAACATCCCAGACACCCGGTGATGCAGATATTGTCCGCTTTAGGGGCTAACTGGATACCCCTCATGGATTTTCTCTTCCCCTCTCTATGGGAAAAATGCATCTAAATGGGGATGTATCCACACTGTAACACCCTAAATCTTAACCCAAGACTACTAGTATGTACTTAGGTTAATCTTTAGAATATTACCTCTTGGTCTCATTTTTTTCTTAGAAAATACTTAGCAGAAAATATGGGTAAAATTTTTCTTTTTGGAATTATAAACAAAGTGAGAGCCACGCACGAATCTTTAAGAGGAAGCATAGCGAAACATATAAGCAAAGCATAAAGAAGAACATCATATCATGGAGGCATCGACTGAAACATAAAAATATATATATATATATATATATATATATATATATATATATATATATATATACTGTGCCTACCCAAAAAGGGCAGGACTATTCAATACATCGGGAAGCGAAATACAACTGAAATGCAATACAAGGAAATCTTAAAAAGCAAATACAAGAAAAACAACACCCATACCCATGTGCACCTAGAGTAGACAACCTCATATACAAAAGAAGGTTTGTACTCAACTATGTGGTGTATGTGCACTAACTGCTACCCCTCCTATGCCTACTCCTGCTGATCTGAGTACTGTAGGGTCGAGTCGATCCACTGACGAATCTCGGTGGGAGTGGTCGAGCACATCATCGGGGCATGTCCACCACGGCGAGGGCGCATAGATGGCCGACGAGCCAACCTCGGCTGGACCACCGTCTCCTCACTCCCAGCCCTTATTGGTGGGGGAGCGGGACTGGAGCTCCAACTGTACATGTGGGATGGCGGGTCCTCGGATGGGTCCATCTCCGAGTACTGGGGACGCGGCACATACTCAGGGTAGTCGCGTACTGCTGATGTCTCGGGCCCCATGTGGAGGATCTGCTCATCGCGTGGTCTCGCTCGCTCAAAAATCCCATTATGACGGTAAGGGGCAGTCGAGGTGAAGCGGTAACTCGGGACGGGGTGCGCGAAGGGTCGTCCCATGAACATGAATACTCTCATTGTACAGCGACCCTCAAAATGGTATGACCCGAGTGCCGGGTAATGGTGCAGCTCCCATACCGGGGTGTCGATGAAGAGTACAAATGTCGCCATCTGAAGATATGACGGAAGAAAAGAGAGAGGGAATGAGAATCTTTCTAAAAGAATTCTCAGTAGGGTTATCCCTACCTAGGTGACATCGTCATATCCCCAGGAACCTTGGGTTTATTTCTAAATAGGTGTGCATGCATATAAATTCCTTTTAAGTTAGTTTTCTAAAGTGTTATTTATCCAAGGTCCGTCATATTTTACCATGCGTCTTATAACTAAGCATGAAATATACTAATGATATGAATGCATCATAAAGATATACCAAACAATAGAATAACTAAGAAACATTATAGCATTGGTATAGGTATAATATATGTGACATTGTAAACTTTAACTTTCATCTCATGGGGCCACCCTAAAACATCTCTAGGTTATGAGCTCATACCTCAACTAGTCGTCACTAGCTCTTACTTATCCTATGATAAGCATAACATAATCCCGACTTAAAGTACGGGCTAGGGGGCAAATTAAGGATCACCTCTCTTAGGTCCATTTCCTCTTTGAAACGCTCTACTAGCCACTAGTGCATCGTAGTTTTGTCCGCTTTGGCAAGCTCTATGTCAGTACCCTCACGGATTTGTTTTCTTGGGGGTGCTCGGCTAAACCGGTGTCACCCAAGAAGGCGTCTCAGTGTTGTGTCACATTTAAAATTCTCATAAAGTGTTAATTCATAGATACATCATTATTCATTACATAAATCTTTTTCATAGCATATATATCATCACATGAAACTTTCTCATATTGTATAGTTAAAACTATAGCATATACATTATCACATAATCACACCTTAGACAATCATACATACAAACTCCCAAGCTTATTATGTTATGAACTTATAGTATGTTATGCTTTGGTTCCTTTGAGTCTTAAACTTGTAAACTGATCGTTCTAGTATTATTCTTAACCTCTTACACACCTATAGGTTCACAACTAATAAGTGTTACTAATTCTTATGCTCAAGGACTTATCCAAACAGCACTATGCAGATTTGGACAGTTTATATTTGTGTGATTATGGGGTTCTAGAGATTACGGTTTAGACCCTTAAAGTCTTTAACTCATATTCTAAGTTATCGATCATCAAAGCCTAGTCTCTTGGGAACCTATGAGGTTATAACTAAGTATTTCTCACCTCACATTATGGTCAAGAACATCTCTAAACCTCAAGGATGCAGAATTTGAAATCCTAACTTTACGGGTACCTAAAAGTCACAATAATGACCCTTTCTAAGTTTAGTTTGCTCCTAAGGCTTCAAGATTAAGTCCTAATCCAATTATGAGTCATTCCTACATATTTAAACTAATTTAAAACCATGATTATTAAATCTAAACCTTTCTGGACAGAATCCAGAAAATTACATAATTAAAGGATCTAAAATTCTCAAATTAATTCTTTTCTTAGTTCCTAACTTATCCTATCTTTCACATATGAGTCTTAACATTATTTTTACTCAAACATAGGCACATTATCATCATCAAAACAGCACATACAGTGGCAGCAAGGAACAAGGAAGAACCAAAAATATACTTCTCCATAGAAGGCATAAAACATAATTTCTAAAGCACATAAAATACTAGTTTCTCTTGGAACTCTTTTTAAACTCTCAAAGCTCATTTATAAACAATTTTATCATCTAAAATCATAAGAGTATTTAAGAGGGCAGTGACCAATTCATCTTTGTCCCAAGAGGTTCTAAATTCTCAAAACTTGGTTCTATGCATTCCTTAAACTCACTTAAGCTTGGAAAAAATATAAGACATAGTCTCAAATACTTGGAAACCTCAAGACCTCTTAGGGCCGAAATATGAACCCAAGAAAAAAACATATTGTTAGACCTTTGTTGAGACCACAATGGGCAAGTTTTTGAGCTCTAGATTCATTTAGGTGATGACATAAAAATAAACATGCTCATGCACTTTTTTTAGGTTCCATTAGAAAGTAAAGTGATAGCACAAAGTAAATATGAATGCAACTTATTATTATCTTGGTATTAAGTGAGAACTTGAAATATAAACATGATAATGCATAGCTTGAAATATAAACATGATAATGCAAGTTCATTCATTATCTTGATATTTAGTGATAGCAAGGAAGTAAACATGATATGCATAGCATAAAATAAACATGATGCAAGATTCATTTTATGGTTAACTAGAGCTCATTCAAGACTTTAACAAGATAGCAACCCAATACAATATCTCAAAGATCACAACACAAAAACCGAAAGTCATATAAAAGAGAAAGAAAGTGAACTACATCAAGTTCTTTATTAAATACCCAAAACCCCTATCTAGAGAAAAATCTCTAGAACGTGCCGGCCAACTTTAAGGTTGACAAGGGTAGGCTTGGGCTTTTAGAAATCCTTAGATTAATTTTCTTAAGTTGAAAAATCATGTGAGTTAGATATCATATAGATGAAGTCATAAGAAAAGGAAAACTCAAGCTTTAGAGGTTTCTTTGAGATGAACACAATGTCATCATCTAGAAACTCTCATCATCAAGCTATCATGCTCAAAATCAAGGCCTCATGGCTGAAAATGAAAAGAAAGGAAAGACAAAGGAAAGTTCAAAAAGAATTCAAGAGGAAACTAGAGAAAAACACTTTCTTGAGCAAAACAAAGTTTGAAAACAAATCCCTACCTTGTGATGAAGGCAAAAGCTCGGACTTGAAGATGGAAATGAGATGAGCAACACCTCCTAGGATGGTGATGATGATTCGGCCTTGATAAAAGAAAAAGGAAGGAAATGTGTTTCAAGTGAAGTTGTGTTTGAGGTGTGGTGTTTGAGAGGTTTGATGATGGTTCAAGGCTTTGGGGTGGTGTTTGATGGTTGAGAGGTGATGATGAGATGAAGAGATGAAGAAGATAAAGATGAAAAGAAAGTAAGAATACTCTTGAAATTTTGAGAGAAAAAGAAAGACTAGCAAGACAACTCTAAAACTCTAAACTTAGCAAATGCTCCAAGGTGCAACAAGGCTATCACAAGCATCCTATTTATAGAAAAACAAAGCCATGGAGCTTACAATGGGAGGGAGTGGCCATGTGGTTTGGAGGGAAAAGGAAGAGAAAATATCTCTTACACAAGGTCATTCAAGCATGGTTTGAAGTATGGAAGCTATGCTACAAAGTATGGCTTGATGTAAGTTAATTTCCTATCAAATTTTTATGAAATTAGGCTTCTAGAAACTTGGCATGGCTGGAACTTTTCTAGCCACAAATAAATGGGAAAAATGGGTTGTTTTAATTATTTATTCATGTGGAAATTCAAGCTTGATTGAAAGTTATGACAAGGTATAGTGTATGTGACTTGAAGTATGGCCTTGGAGTGTTGAAAAATTGAACATGTGATGCACAATGGGGAGGGACAGCTTCGGCCAAGGCTGGATAGCAGAGTGGGGGTGAGTTTTGACCATTTAATTGTGTGTTAATGGTAGGTTTAGATGTGTATTAGCTTAGGTACAAGGTTAGGAATGATTAAGCTTAAGTTTAGGTAACTAAGAATGTGATTTAGGGATTTTATGACAAGTTTAGGAGTGCTCATACATCATTAGAGAATTTTAAACTCATTTATGAATAAACAATGTGTAACACAATTCCATGATTTAAGGAATTGGAAAGAGAAAACACTATTCAAGATTCTATGACTAGGTGTCTTGAAATTAAAATATGATTTTAGGTTGTAATTAAGTACTTTTTGGTTCTAATCAACTTTAATAAATTATTTTGACTCAAGATTAATTAAGGAAATTAATTAACCTTCGATTAGAGCCTAATATTGCTTAGGTTTGCTTAATCACGCGATTAAGCGTAAAAATACGAAACTAGGGGCAAAACCGTAATTTTGCACTAATTTTGCCCGGGACTTCTAAAATTAAAACTGAGGTCATAGAATACATAAAAACGCCTTTTAAAACCATCTGGAGAAGTTTTGGGTTCATCTGACACTTGCAAACGGGTAAAACAGCACAGGGGCGTTTTGGTCATTTTGACCCGAAAACTCGAAAAATGAGATTTTCGATCCCGGGAAGGTACACAAGTTATCTAATCCTCTCCCAACATTGAGTTTGCCCTTCGAGTACTGCCGAACCGGCTTTCCTTAAATTCCGGGCAGAAAATGACCTCAGGGGCATCTTGGTCATTTTCACTCTAACAGAAAAATTGGGGCGTTACACACACCCTTATAAGGCATGCTTCATTCCCCTCCCTAACCTATGTGGGACTACTCGATACCCCTTACGGGAATCCACCCACTTGGGGCCTAGCATCCTTGCTGGTACACCGATCCCGGGACCGACTCTGATACTATTTGTAACATCCCAGACACCCGGCGATGCAGATATTGTCCGCGTTAGAGCCTAACTAGATGCCTTTCATGGATTTGCTCTTCCCCTCTCTATGGGAAAAATGCATCTGCATGGGGGAGGTATCCACACCCTTATAAGGCATGTTTTGTCCTCTTCCCCAATCGATGTGGGACTAGTTCCACCCCTTTTAATGGGGCCCAGCGTCCTCGCTGGCTGGTACATCAATCCTGTGACTGGCTTTGATACCATCTGTAACATCCTAAACACCCATTGATGCAGATATTATCTGCTTTGGGGCCTAACTGGATGCCCCTGACAAATTTGCTCTTCCTTTCTCCATGGGAAAAATGCATCGGCATGGGGGAGGTATCTACACCCTTATAAGGCATGTTTCATTCCCCTCTCTAATCGATGTGGGACTGGAAAGAAATCGATGTGCCAGCCAGTGAGGACACTAGGCCCCATTAGGAGGGGTGGAACTAGTCCCCTAGTCCTACGTCGATTGGGGAGGGGAACGAAACATGCCTTATAAGGGTGTAGATACCTCCCCCATGCAGATGCATTTTTCCCATAGAGAGGGGAAAAGCAAATCCGTGAAGGGCATCTAGTTAGGCCCCAAAGCGGACAATATCTGTATCGCGTGGGTGTCTGGGATGTTACAAATGGTATCAGAGCCAGTCCCAGGATCAATGTGCCAGCCAGCGAGGATGCTAGGCCCCATTAGGAGGGGTAGAACTAGTCCCACATCGGTTGGGGAGGAGAATGAAACATGCCTTATAAGGGTGTGGATATCTCCTCTATGTAGACGCATTTTTCCTATAGAGAGGGGAAGAGCAAATCTATGAAGGGTATCCAGTTAGGCCCCAAAGCGGAAAATATTTGCATCGCCGGGTGTATGGGATGTTGCAGACTCCTAATGTGAATATAAAAATATTCTCAAACAAGAAAGGAGCGATATCTGTCACATACTATTATAACACCCTTACAATTTTGTGGACTAAGTTGAACCAATTTTGTAACTGATAGATGGAGACTATCAATGATGCTTCTACCTTTTTATATTTTGTTGAAAGAGATAGGATTTTTGAGTTTCTCTAGTCTTAATTTAGAATACAATTATATTCTGGATCAAGTTTTGGATAAAGACAAATTATCATCATATCTAAGGTGTTTTACACTATTTGTAAGGAAGAAGGTCGTAGATCTATTAAGGTTAATGATAAACCTACTAACGGGTTTTCTTTCACAATAGACAAGACAACTAATATTAAATCTAGCGATGGCTAGTTAGGTTGAGCTCATCCTAGGCAATCGGTTAGGTGGAGTCTTGGTGCTTATTGTGAAATTGCCGGGGAAGGTGAGATGGTTTGGTTCATAATGCTTATGAGAGAGGGTGTTCATTAAGAAAAGAACTTGAGAGTTCAATTATGAGAAAGTAAAGTAAAGGTACATATACATATATTACATTATTTTTCCATTGGTGCGTTTAATCATGTGATATATGCTAGGTGATGTTAGTTCTTTAGCTTATCTCCTGCTTATATACCTGACATTATGTTGTGTTTTAGATTTATATGTTACCAACTCATGATGTAAGTATACTTGTGTTTATTTACACGTGTTACTTATGCTCCTGAGGTATTATCATACATACATAAGATATTTGTTGCATCATGACATTAAGACCCATGCTAAAAGACACTCACTTCGGATGAAAGGATTTTTTAGAAGATTAAAATCGAACCTTATGCATGTAACATCCCTTTCATAATGAAAATCAAAGTGGTTGGCGACGATGATGATGACACTTGTGTTAGAGTGGGGAAGCCCTACTGAGAATCTTGAATGTGTTTCTCATCCCTCTCTTTTTCTTCCGTGTCATCTCTAGACGAGGATGACGGCATTTTCCATGAGACATGGACGTGGTTGATACGCTACGAACCGGATCAAAGGGTCGCAGCGGAAGCATGAAGATAGCTTTCCCCTGTGCATTAGTTTTTGAGTTGTTATATCCCTTATACTTTTGCATAGCCTAGTCTTTCAATGGACATGTACTGGAGGCTAGTTTAGTTTTGCGATAATTATATTTAGTTTTGATTTATTGTATGTGCAACCTTTAATGGTGGATTTAATATCATTGGATGTTCTTTATGTATATAGGACGTCACTATTATGTTATAGTTATGATATATTAATTTGGTATGTGTCATGTTATGCTATGGCTTTCACATAGATCATAATGAGGTTTATATTATTGCTATTATTATGGAGTATTGACTGATATATATACACATACGTGGCTTGTAATTTGGTTTTAAAGTTCAAAAAAAAAAAATTTAGTCGTATTTTCATTACTTATATTTTAAAGAAGAATAAGTTAATTTCTGAAACAAAGGTATAGCAACTAATAATTAATCAAAATGCAACTCGAGCATATTAGGTTAAAAGTTAGGGTGTTACAAGAAGTGGAGCTCAGAAAGCAACCTCTTTAGAAAGTAATCTCAAGAGTCAGAGATCATTCTTTCTGAAACAAATGAAAAAGGTAGGATAATACTCACTCTAATTAAGAGTTTCTCTTTCTCAGGATTGGTCCACCTCAATCAGTCATGTCTTATCACTTAAATAACCTCCCACACTTTACACGTCACATTTTTACCTTCATTTTCCTCCACACACTTCCTCAACTATTTCATATTCCTTTCTTTCAAAATTTTCTCTAAAACCATTCATCATCTTCTTAAACTTTCACACTTTAACCTAAACTGTTTGCCATCTTTCTTAATCCTTCTTCCTTCTCATATCTCAAATCTCTTCAAGACTCAATCTTTCTTTACCTTTCTCACATACCAAATGGCCGAAGGCAGGAAACGTGACCAATTTGCTGAAGAAGTAGTTTCTTTCCACATGTATGATGATCTACATATGTAGGATCATTATGAAAAGAACTTTGCTTCAAGAAAAATGGCTCCAGTGAAGACTTTGTGCAAATATCTTCTCAAAGAAATATCAATTCTTGATGAAGTTGTTTCTTTTCAAAAATGATATGAATATGTGGAGATCAATGAACGTGTCTTTCCAAGACTAGTTACTGCCTTTTACTCCTATCTGGAAGGAAACTTAGCATCATCCTTAAATAGGGTGATTAGGGATTATGCCATCACAATTACTCCTTTGGGACACTCCATCCAAGCACCAAATGATAGACTCATCTGCAGCTCCTCACCTAGTTGGGCTCACTCTCTAGGAATCAATAAAGGATATGTTTCAAGGTATCTAACTAATTCTATTCTTTACAAGCCAAATGAAATCTCTATTGCCATGTTAAGTGCTAGGGCTAGGAAAGTATATATGGTAGTACAATTCTCTATTTTTCCTTGTATAGTAAGTACAGATGCACTTGCCGGCATAGGTTGCATGCTCCTGTATTGTCTAATGGCAAAGAGGAAGGTGAATTTGCCAAGACTCATTCTGGACTACATGATAAGTACAACCACAAAGGAAAAATGGAGAACTGCCAATGTTTCTTATGGCATGTTGTTAACAACGATTTTCCAGAAGATGGGTTTTACATTTATCACTAAAAAATATGTATACCTGGAAGGAACTGTATTCACGCCCTCTTTATCTCAAACCTTAAGAAAAAAGAACTCATCATTCCAACTTTTGAACTAACATGGCGGAGTCCCCGGACAAGAGGAGATCGAGCCAGAAAAGCCTCCCAGATGGTAGAATCTCAACAAGAGAAAGCTAAATGCAAGAAGAAGACAACACTCTTGGAAAATGAAATTGAGAACTTAGAGAAAGAGAAATTAAATCAGATTTCTACACCAATGAGAGAAGAACAAAAAGAAAACAAGAGTTGGCACCTCAAGAAACTCAGATGGTAGCCAAACTAGTGAAACTTATCAGTAGAAAAGATGTTTGGCTCAAATGCAAATAGATGCCCATACATGAATCTAGATTCTCTATACTGAAGAAGGAAATCACAAAGTATGAAAAGGCTGGCTATCAAGCTGTTCTTACCTACTCTGAAGATGAAGAGGAAGATGTGGAAGAAGAAGAACTAGTAGGAGTATCCTTATCTACAGAAGTAGAAGAAGGTCTGTTGAGAAATGAAAAGGCCAAGATAAGTGGGATGATCAGGCCAGAGTCCACTGTAGAGATATCATCAATGGAGCTAATCATTGAAAAGCTAGATGAAAAAGACCATAGACCAGAAACTGCTATCATTCTAATATTGCCTTAACCTCCTTCTTCCATTCGTACCTCTCTAATAGAAGATGAAGAAGATAGAGTATTAAAAGCTAGTGTTCCTTTGGCTAAAGAAACTCCTGTTTTTGCCTTAGCTTAAGAGCTTGAAACTATTGTTACTCCTATCTTTGACCCTGCTTCCACTCTTGCTACCCTCGCTACTGACATACCATCCTCTCCACCTCTTGTTAATGCACATGCCAAAACTCAGGCTGAATCACCAACGTCTGGGGAGACTATACCCCTAGATATTCCTGAGCCATATCCAAAAGCTACTCCTGTATTGCCCAAGGACGAGGGCGAGGAGTGATCGCCAATGCAAAAGGGCACGGACAAGGAGCGACTCCTCACAAGGCCCTTTAAGCGAAAGGCTACATGAATGAACTGATTACACACCCGAATGAGAGGGATCCTAAGACTGTATAGGTGTGGGACTATACAGTTGGGGATGGCTTATATGAATTGATTTGTACAACCTATACTAACAAAATGCATCTTCTTTTTGGTAGCCTAAACTGAAAGAACTCCATAGTTAAGTATGCTTAACTTGGAGTAATTTTGGGATGGGTGACCTCCTAGGAAGTTTCCCTAGGAAGCGTGTGAGTGAGGATAAAGTATGCTGAAAAGACCTGTGTTGGTTTGTGGGGACAAGTCGTCAATCCATAAAGCAGCATGAGCTGTTATAGCTCAAACATCAACACCTATCAATTTACTTCCTCCGTCCTTACCCGTGTCTCCAACAAGCTCTTAACTCAATCAGATTATTTTGTGGTATCTGAGATAGGTTGCTTCAAGACAGGATCGATTTAAAACTACACTCATAGAGCACGGTGCTCAACTCATACACAATGAAGAAATACAACTGCAAATCCTTCAGACCAATCAAGAGGTTCTTTGGAGTTAAGGTGTCGAGGCTAAAGATAGTGTTTTTGATTTCCAATGCACCTCCTTTTTGATGATGTCAAAAGAGGGAGAAAGAAAGTGAAGAAAATCCTGTGCTATGGAATTTAGGGGGAATGTATGCTGAGGGGGAGCTCAAAGATCATTTTGTTATTCAGCATGAAATTTTTTGTTATTTATCCTGAACTATTAGTATTTTTTTCCAGTAATCTTCTTTCTTGAATAATCTTTCTATGCATATATATACTAAAATATCATGTTCATTCTATCTATGGACTCTAATACATATATGTTTTAAGTTCTGATACATATCGATGGCTACTTATCATGCTTAGCTAACCATATAACATGCTTGTTGATGGATGCTTCTAATCTCTTAAGCGTTCGCTCTAATTTGCTTACTAGTTGACATGCTAAAGTAGTTAGCTCACATCTGTATCTATGATTAGCACTGCCAAGTATCTTTTGAAGCATAAAATCTCTCTATTGTTGATTTGATACTTGTATCTATCTAATGTGCTTTGATATGTATGACATGCTTAAAATGACTTTTTCTATAAAACACATTCTCTCTGACACACATATGAGATGTTTTCAAAGGCTCTGTATAAATTAATGAAATATAGTTGTGTATAGTTTCTAATGACCTTCTAAAACTTATTTCTACATGCTTTTGTTGAAAAAAAAAATGACTTGATTTCCATTCAACAATTGTGACTACAACCACCTTCCACATGTTGGCAAAAAATTCTCAAATATGGTGGCTAACAACCTTCAACAATGGTAGGCCAACAACCTTCAACCATGGTAGGCCAACAACCTTCAACTATGGTGGCCAACAACCTTCAACCATGGTAGGCCAACAACCTTCAACTATGGTGGCCAACAACCTTCAACCATGGTAGGCCAACAACTCTCAAACAAGGTGGCTACTAAGCTCTATAAATAGAGCTTGGTTCTTCAAGCTTAACACAACAAGAACAATCCATTTCTCTCCTCTTCCTTTCTAAGCATTTAGAGAGTCATCTATTTACTTTGTTTTCTCTCTATTTTGTGAGTTGAGAGTATACACCGGTGAGAAAAATACTAACAGGTATTTTGGGTGTATTTGGGATTCGGGTATTGAGTGGAGTGTGAAACATTTTGTATCTCCATCATATTTCTATACTGAAATATTTGATTGTCGTCTTTGCCCATGGACGTAGGCTTTAAGCCGAACCACGTAAATTCCTGGTGTCATTTAGCATTACACTTCCGCATATTTATTTTGTGCTACTCTGTTTGTGTCTTTGGACCCACCATATTTCAACAGCTTTGATACAACTAAGATTAGTTGGTAAGCCTCAAAACCCTCTTGAGTGAGCTGCACTTATGTGACATATAATGTGTCATATTCTATTTCAAAAGTGTATCAGTGAGCAAGATTGCTTGAAAAGCATGAACACATGTTTCAAATTTTACCTTATAAAATTTCATGCCCTGATACTTATGAGAAAAGTTTCATAGCTCATAACAATAAGCTCACTCGTGCTTTACTTTGACAAAATTGGGATTGATCCCTGATGAGCTTCAAAAACTTTGAATATTAATATGCTGATAATATTTGTATTAAGGTTTCTTTGAGCATTAGAAACTACATAAGCATTAGTATGTTTCTATATCTCAATCATGCATGCTTTGTTACGTTTATCATATATATTCAAGCATTTATTTTCGAAAAATTGGTTTGGATAAAGTTGTGCTGAATAAGAATTTTAATCAAGAAGAAATATCACAAGTATTACTTATTTTTTATTCAAGCACATTCAATTTTAGAAAGTCTCTTTATAACAAAAAGTCAGGTTGTTGGTGTAAAAGGACTTAAATGATGACATCTACTTTAGTATCACTATGATACATCTTAGAAAGCTCTCTGAATTAATTCACAAAGTTTCATCATAACCCAAATAGTTTTGATTTGAGTTACTTAAAGCTTCAAAATGTTTTGAACACATCCATATCATGCCTTAAGAAAAGGACTTCTCGAAATTTAAATGTTGTGATGTTTTGAAAGAATCTATTTTTTTTTCTTTCAACATCTCTTCAAAATATTTTCTTCAAATTGGTTTGTCATCATTAAAAAGGGGGGAGATTGTAAGCTCTAGAACCCTTCAGAAAGCATTAGAGCCATATATTTTGAATGACAACAAAATCAATTTAAAGAAAATACTTTGAAGAACGACTAACGTCTACCTTGAGTTTCTGGACAAAGCATAATAAGTATTTCTGAAATGCATAACATAGACTTGAGCGAGAATAATTTCACTTTACATTTGCAAACACGATTTATCTTATTTTAAGAGATTGAGTCTAATAAAAGTGAACATTATATTGTGCAAAGAATGTTACATGCGTTACAGACTGAAGCAAATCAAGTTAGGAGCAAGAAACCAAGGCATGCGTCTTTAGAAAGTAGTACGGGACATAAGAAAGTATGCTTAAAATGAAGATATCATGCAAATTCGTGAACGTGTTACAGATACTCCAATTTTCATGATCACAATTCTTTCAACATCATAAAGCTCATATTAAAGATTAGAAAACCAAATAATTGTCAAGGGATTGATAGCGCATGTCAGAAAACTCACTTCACAGTGAAGCACTGAACATTATAGGAAAATGAGGGAAATTTGAATTTTTGAAATGCAAATTTCAAGTCAAACCCAGTTTCAAATTGGTATGTTATCTCTTCTTCCTATTTGGCCAACCACCCTAGCTTCTAAAAGGAGGAGTTTAGAAATGATGATCAGAAAGTGAAAAAGTAATTTCTAAAAGAACATCAGAAACCTTAACTATACAATGACTTCTGCAACAGATGTGATAGACTGTCGACCTACTCTTCTAGACTAACTTTCCAAGACACAAATGGATGATCTACACATGTCACTTGGAGAACTGATAAAGGGAAATAGTAATAAGGTAAGACCTCTATAAATGGAGATGTTGTGCTCAAAAGCCCCAGAGAGGATTGACAATATAAGAACATAAACTTGGAAAAAATCCCTCCACATTTCTTGCAAGCTTCATTATATAATGTAATTAGTTTCCTTGAAGTGTAAAAATCTTCTTTCTATATTCCTCAATGATTTATATGTTCTTCCATGAAAGAATCATTAGAAAAGAGTCGCTCAAGTTATCCTAGGTCTATTCATTGTATATTTGTAAGGAAACTTAAGTGTAGGTTAGTTTGAGTGGCAACCTAAACACTAAACCTTTGTATCATCAATCCAGTTGTGATTGATGTGAAATAGCTTGAAGAGGCTACTGTAAAACTACTTGCAACGTGGTGGTGGGGGTGATCTACTTATCACGGTTTAGCTTGAAGAGGCTGGTGAATAACTACTTTCAACGTAGCTGTAGGGGTTGTCTATTAGTCACGGTTCAGCTTGGAGAGGTTGGTGAAGAACTACTCGATTTGTGGCAGTAGGGGTTGTCTACTAGTCACTGGTAAGAGCTTGGGACGACTATTGTAAAGACTATCCTTTTTTTATTCTCAGGTTGAGAAAATGGTTAATGAATCTCAACAAAAGTTGAGTACTGAATGTAGGTAGGATTGGCCGAACTTGTAACACCCTAATATTTAACTCAACACGCCTAGTACGCATTTAAGTTAATTATTAGTTATTACTCTTTTGTTTCAGTCTTTAACTTAAACCATTGAAAATACTTTAGCAAAAATGTGGTAAATTTTCTTTTTAAAAAAATACAAAACGTGAGCTGCACATACTAACTAATTTGTATCAACCACCTTACCTATAAAAGTAAAAAGATAACATCGAGTCACAGATAAATATGAAATACCTCACTCAATTAATATAACGACACCATTATAAATAATGATCGTTCCTTACTGAATACCCAAAACTTCCAAGAAACAAAGCAGCACATTACTGGCATAGATCAAGACAAATACATTAGTCCAACAAAAATTATCATGCAAATAAAACTTAACAAACTAGCATAAGATTTTTCTCCCACATTTTCTATTCGGAGCACCTAGAATGGGTTCTACGACTCGGCTCATCACGAGAGGACGTCTCATAGGTAGAACATGAGCACCTCGACGTGGACGGGTGGCTCCTCTCACTGGTTGTGTGATAGTAGCTTCTCCATTGCTATCGTACTCCCGTTTCATAGAGGCAGCAGGAGCAAATTTGCCTGAATAGTGACCGGATGGTATATCCTCAAATGGGTCCGACCACGAACCAGTAGAGCGAGGTGGTGACCTCGGTATATAGTCAGGAAAATCTCGAACTGCTGATACAGAAGGTCGACAAAAACTGGTGAGGACGCGGTTGTGCATGCTCGAAAGCAAGGTCATCCGGAAAAGGGGCGGTAGGAGAAAACCACATACTAGAAACAGGTTATGCAAAAGGACGATCCATGAACACATACAAACAAACGGTACAACGACCCATAAAATAGTATGATTGGTTAGCCGGGTCGAAATGCATTTCCCATGAGGGGGCATCAACATAAATCACGAACGTCGCCATCTACCTCTGAAGACGAGATGGAAAAAAATAAAAATGGAGTGAGAATCTTATAAAAGAATCTTAGTAGGGCCTCCGTCTCCTAATATGTGTGTCATCATCATCGTCCCCAGGAACCTCGGGTTTCATTATGAAAATGTGGGCATATATAAGGTTTATTTATTAAGTTCCAAATACCATTAGCCGAGGCCCGTATCTTTTAACATGAGTCTTGATGCAGCATACTATTATCATGAATGCATGTCAATGCCATATACATTATAACATAAGAGTTCATATATAAATACATTATGACATAAAGAACATAAATTCCCTTTATATAACTTTTCCTTAATATGCTTTTAGGTGACTTAAATTTCTCTATCTTTTTCCTTGGGGAAACCACCCTATAATTTCTCTCATCTTGAGAGTTCTAGGTTATGAGCTCATACCTCACTAGTCCTCACTAGTATACATTTATCCTCTTGATAAGTTAATTCCCGACTCCCAGAGTGCGGGTTAGGGGGTTTAGGAACACCTTTTATAACCATTAATTCCTGGAGTCTAAAGGATCCTTATTGAATCTCCTCTTATAACCTTTAATTCGGGGAGTCTAGAGGATTACCCCATTGGATCACCTTTCATAACCTTTAATTCGGGGAGTCTAGAGGATCATTTCCATATGTCTTATGTCACCTTTTCATCTTAGTATGTTATTCATAAATGCAAGCACGAACATATAATCATAGCTTATCCTTTAATATATCATGCTTATAGAACTCTTAAATATGCATCTCAATCAATCAATCATACACATAGCATGCTATAATTCATCAAGTAATTATCATATAAGTATGCATATATACATTTATATAAGCATGCTATTATCAAATATCTCATGAAAGTGAACATGCTTAACAGGATAGATGCCATATATGAATGATCGCCAATTGCATAAAACAAGAATTAAGCATGCATAATCCTTAATTAGTAACAAAGCACAAATATCATAAGTCATATAAATTTCGACTAAAACACATGAATATGGCTTCCATAAGATATCGATTTATGCTAACCTCCTCAAGTTATCAATATTTACACTTAAGCCCAAAAGAGGGTCTAAACTGCAATTTCTCAAAGATTGCGGTCAAAACGTAATTTTTTTCTTTTTAACATATTTCCTCAAATCAATCAAAATTTCTCTATACTTTTAAAAGATCCATAACAACTAGAACTCATTTCAGTTCATCGTAAAAACCATCTATGGTCATAAACCAAATTTTGCTATACTTTAGGGGTCAAAGTGCAAAATCACTTATTTTTTTACCCTTAACAATTACCGAAACTTCTAAAACTTTTTCTAAACGTCATAAATGGTATTTTGAATACATGGATACATTTAACATCATTAATAACTCGAATTAAAGTCATTTGACTGAAATCACATAATTGATAGCTCAAAACACAACTTTCTATATTTTGCAAAATGACCCAAACTAGAACTTGTAATTATTCTTTTATACATCTAAGATACCAAAAATAAGTTTTACAACAATTATTAATGATTATTATGCCTATGAACAGTACCCTACAGTGATGAACAGTTCGAGATAGTAATGAATAGTACCAGAAAATTATTTTTCTAAATCTTCCTAAAATTACAATTTTGATCCTTTCTAGATACTATTTTTCCTTGTTACCTGATTTAAGACTTAGGAAACACTTAAAATTATTTTTACCACTCAGCATGACCAAATATTAATACCAAATAGAGAGCAAATCACAAGGTTTAATAATAAATTTTTTTGCTCATGAAAATGCTATTTTTACTATCTTTTAAGTTTCAAGACTTGTAAAACTTCTAAAGCACACAACTTACTAAAATTCCAAAACACAAGATTTGAACTATAAAATGAAATAAAAGTTATCTTAACCTCATCATCATATCATGGCCGAAAATACATATCCATTAGCATAGCCATGAAATAAAATTTTTATTTAAGATCCAAGGACAATTTTTGAGCTTTAAGATCTTAGGTGATAACCAAAAGTAAACATGCTATGCAACCTCATTTGTTAATCTTTAACATTATAAGGTGATGACTTGAAAATATAAATATAATGTGCAAGGCTTGAATTATAAACATGAGATGCACATTCATTATTAAGTCTTTAAAATTTAGTGATGACTTGAAATAAATATGATATGCAAGACTTGAAAATTAAACATGATAATGCAAATCCATTTCTTTAATCTTCTAGATTTAAGGTGATGGCTTGAAAAATAAATATGATATGCAAGGTATTGAAACATAAACATGAGATGCAAGAGCTTGAAATTTAAACATGAGTGCAAGTCCATTTTATATCTTGCTCACTTAAAGCTCAAAAACTTCACAAGATTAAATTCTTGTCCCTAATAGATCTTAAACATTAGTAAGAATTAGAGTCCTTTATTACCAAGGTTCCAAGAACCTTATTTCTTAAATTTATTATCAAGCCATGGTCATCATAAAAATTCAAAGAATTAAAGAAGAAGAACATGAGAAAGAATATGAAATAAAGTCCCTACCAAGTTGTTTCTTGTTTCTTAAAGAAAGCTTGATCTTCTATGATTAATCAAGAACCAAAAATATGATCCTAATGCTTGTGATATTTCAGCCAAGAAGGTTGGTGTTGAGGAAGGATTTTTCTTGTGTTCTAATGCTTAGAAATGGAAAGTTTAAGTGCTTAGGAGTTAGTTTATGGTGGATTTGTGTTTGTTTGAGCTTGAGAACTTGGATGAATGTCAAGAATAGATCTCTTGGAGATGGAGGAGGATGAAGAAGAGAGCTTTGAGTTTAGAGAGAGAATAGAGGATTTTTGGCCAATTTTTGTGAGCAAGACTACCACCAAAATGCAAGTAGTAAGAATAAGTGTTTGTGTGTGCATTAGGCTTTAGAAAAACACATATAGATAGGAATTTTGGAGCTGCAAAACCGTGGCCTTATGGCTGTAATGGAGGCAGAATTTTTGAGCAATAATGTGCAAGACAACTCCAACAAAGCATATGGTAAGGTAATGATGTGTTTGTGTGTGCATTATTCCTTGAAATAAAATAAAATATGGCCATGAGGATGGCATGGAGCCATGGCCTTTGTTGAGAATAATGGGGGACAAGTTTATTTATTTTCTAAGTGGTAGGACACATAGGATAGTATAGTTAATTAGGTGGTAGGTTTAGGAATTTGTAAATTTGAATAAATGGTAAAAATAAAATGTATAAGATTCAACAAGACAAGGTTAAAGAGTAATCTTACTCTAGAGATGGAGTTAATCTCAATTGAGTAAAAGATTAATTAGTAACTTAAGTTCTAACCTCAAGTCAAAGAAAGAAGATGCCTTATATTTACCTTAATCTTAACATTATTGATTTTATGAGTTCTATTAATCAAGAAAAGAAATTAACTTCCCTAAAAATTTCTTAAACTCTAATTATCCTAGGTAATTATTTTTTAACCTCAAGTAACTATTTTTAACCTTAGGTAATTAATTTTTAACTCAAGGTTAATTTTGAGTTCAATTAGAGCTTTAACATTTCCTTAATTACATAAGTGAACTTATTTAGCACAACTAGGGGTAAAAAGGTAATTTCACATAAAAGCTTTCTAGAATTACCTGAACATTTCTAGATATCAAGTCATACTTAAAATAAACATTTTTTAACTTTTCGGTGATAACTGGGTTCAATGATTGCTTAATTTCACACTAAATTACCGCAGGGGTAATTCGGTAATTTTACGTACAGTAAAAATCAGGAATTGAGATTTTTACCATGATATCATCATAACACAAATAATCCCCTTCAAATATAAAATTAACCCCTTGAGGATAATAGGAATTGGTTATCTTTGATTTTCGGGGCAAAATAACCTCAGGGGCAATTTGGTCATTTGCGCACAGAAAAATCGGGATTTATGATTTTCGCACAGATTGCTATTCAAGCCTCATATAATGTTGTCCTAATGTTAAAATTTCTTATTAAGGATTGCTCGACCTCAATTCTCATGCAAAATTTACCTAGGGGCATTTTGGTAATTTTACATAGCAGTAAAAATCAGGGCGTTACATTTCTCCCCTCCTTAAAAAGAATTTCGCCCTCGAAATTCGTTACCTGTGAATAGCTCGGGGTACTGAGTTTTCATTTCCGATTCTAATTCCCATGTAAAATTCTCCGTTTTACCTTGTCCCCACGCTACCTTGACCAAAGGTACGTCTTTGCTCCTCAACTGTTTGACTTTCCTGTCCATAATCCTTATAGGCGGTAGATTGAAGGTCAGGTCCTCCCTTAATTGTACTTGCTCTAGCTCTAATACATGACTAAGGTCGGTTTGATACTTTCTGAACTGTGAGACATGGAAGACATCATGAAGGTTGGATAAGTTCGATGGTAGGGCTATTCGGTATGCTACTGACTCGACTTTATTAAGAATTTCAAAGGGACCAAGAAATCTGGGACTCAACTTTTTGACTCTCATGGCTCGCCTTATGCCTGTTGTGGGGGTGATCCTAAGGAAAACATGTTCTCCCTCTTGGAATTCCACTGGCTTTTGCCGCTTATCTGCATAGCTCTTCTATCGATTTTGAGCAGTTCGAATCCTATCCCTAATTCTTTTGATTTGTTTAGTGGTTTCCCTAATGACCTCAGGTCCTAACATGCTTTGCTCACCGGGTTCATACCAACACAAAGGGGATTGACACTTCCTTCCATAAAGGGCCTCATATGGTGCCGTATCAATACTTGTTATATGCAAACTTGACTAATGGTAGGTACTTATCCCAACTTCCTTTCTGGTCTAACGCACATGCCCTCAACATATCTTCTAGGGTTTGAATGGTCCTCTCTGATTGGCCATTCGTTTGAGGGTGGTAAGCAGTGCTTAAGCACAACTTCGAACCAAACGCCTTTTGAAAGGCTCCCCAAAAACGTGACGTAAACCGCGGATCTCGGTCCGAGATTATTGTCGACAGCACTCCATGTAATCGGACAATCTCTTGGATGTACAACTGCGCCAATCTATCCAAAGAGTAGGTCACTCTAATAGGTAAAAAGTGAGCCGACTTGGTTAGTCGATCCACAATCGCCCATATGGCGTCATGGCCAGCTTGGGTCCTTGGCAATCCTGTCACGAAATCCATTGATATACTTTCCCATTTCCATTCAGGATTGACAGGGGTTGCAACAGGCCTGAAGGTCTTTGGTGCTCAATCTTCACCTTTTGACATACCAAGCATTTATTCACCCATGTTACCACGTTTCGCTTCAAACCGGGCCACCAAAACATCTTTTTCAAATCCTAATACATCTTGGTGGCACCAGGATGAATGGTGAAATGGCTCTTATGAGCTTCCTGCAAAATTTCCTTTTGTAGATCACCACTCACTGGCACACAAATTCTACCTTCAAACCTCCACAACTTATCATTTCCTAAAGAAAATCCTTTTAACTTCCCCTCTTCTATGGTTTCCAAAGTCTCCTTAAATTCCTCATCCTCTTGTTGAGATTGAGTAATTCTCTCCTTGAAATCACTTGTCACACTGAGATGACACATTCGCATGCCTTTAGTGGTCAATGTCATTCCTAAATTTAGATCCCTAAACTTCTCAATCAATTCCACTTCCTTAACCATCATCTGAGACAAGAGTAATGACTTTTGGCTCAAGGTGTCAGCCACTACATTAGCCTTGCCAGGATGATAGTTCAACCCAAAGTCATAGTCCTTCAGAAATTCCATCCACCTCCTCTGCCTCATATTTAATTCCTTTTGATCAAAGAGATACTTGAGACTCTTGTGATCAGAGAACACTTCGAACTTTACCCCATACAAATGATGTCTCCATACCTTCAATGCAAACACAACTGGAGCTAACTCTAGGTCATGGGTGGGATAATTTGCTTCATGTGGTTTGAGTTGCCTGGATGCATAGGCTACCACTTGCCTATTTTTCATCAACACACAGCCCAAACCTTTCCCCGAAGCTTCACAATATACCTCGAAAGACATACTAGGGTCAAGTAATACTAACACTGGGGTTGTGATCAATTTTACCTTTCGCTCATGGAAAATTTTTTCACACTCCGGAGTCCAAACAAAAGGGGAATTATTCCTAGTAAGCTTGGTCAAGGGTAAGGAAATTTGAGAAAATCCTTTAATGAACCTACGGTAATAGCCAGCAAGTCCTAAAAAAACTTCATATCTCCATTACTGTAGTAGGTCTCTCCCAGCTCATCATAGCCTCAATCTTACTAGGGTCTACTACGATACCTCTTTTTGACACTATATGTCCTAAGAACTTTACTTCCTCCAACCAAAATTCATATTTAGACAACTTTGCATACAACTTCTTTTCCTTTAGAATCTCCAAAATTATCCTCAAATGATGTTCATGCTCCTTGTGGGTTTTTGAATAAATGAGTATGTCATCTATGAAAACAACCACAAACTGATCCAAATAGGGCCTGAAGATCCTATTCATGTAGTCCATGAATACAGCAGGAGCATTAGTTAATCCAAATGACATGACTGTGAACTCAAAATGACCATATCGAGTCCTAAAAGCAGTCTTAGGTATGTCTTCATCCTTTACTCTAATCTGATGATATCCCGACCTCAAATCAATTTTTGAGAACACTACTGCTCCCCTTAACTGATCCATCAAGTCATCTATCCTAGGTAAACGGTACTTGTTCTTTATTGTCACTCGATTTAACTGTCGATAGTCTACACATAACCCCATACTTCCATCCTTCTTCTTAACAAACAACACCGGGGCTCCCCATGGTGATGCACTAGGTCTCACAAACTTCTTTTCCAAAAGCTCCTCCAACTGAGTCTTCAACTCGGTTAATTCTAGGGGTGACATCCTATAGGGTGCTATGGATATTGATCCTGCTCTTGGAATCAATTCTATGGAGAACTCTATTTCTCTTACTGGAGGGAACTCAGGTATGTCATTTGGAAACACCTCAGGATAGTCTTTTACTACAGGTACATCATCAATTTTCTGCTCAGAGTCTACTTCGCTAGCGGCTAGGAGAACATATCCCTTACTATCTCCCCCATAATAGTTGACTTCTATTGCATTTAAGTAAAGGTTTACAGGTTTACTAGGCACACTAGGGATCGGGAGAAAGATAACAGACTTTGTATAACAATTCAACATTACACGGTTAGCATAAAGCCAATCCATGCCAAGAATTATGTCTAGACCATGCATAGGCAGGCAAACTAGATCCAACATAAATAGTCTACCTTCTACAATGATAGGGCAATTTAAGCAACATCTACTAGTCCTAACAGGTCTACCAGTGGGTGTAGAAATAGTAAGATCAAAAGGAAGTTCTAACACACATAATTGCAATGACTCGACACTAGTATGAGATATGAATGAGTGAGTTGCGCCAGAGTCAAATAGTACAATTAAGGCTCTACCATTCATTTCACACTTACCTTCTATGAGGTTTCTGGACTTTGACGAGTCTTCAGCATTAAGAGTGAAGACCCTCCCTTGACGTTGTGGTTTGGGGTCAGGAACCATCGATTTTCTTTCAGTGCATTCCCTAGCATAATGACCGGGTTTTCCACATTTAAAGCAAACTCCTTGGCCTAATAGGCAAGGCCGATCTCCATGTGACTTCTCATATTTAGGGCATACTGCTGCAGGTGTAGGCCTGGGGGGTGCAACCGGGGCTCTCTGGGGTGCCCTTTGAGGTGCCTTGCCTTTGAAACCACTTGATCCTCCCTGATGAAAATTCCTTTGAGGTCCTTGTGGTTTGAATTGTGGCTTGAGCGTAGTGCGAATGGCGGCTTAAATCTCGGAGCTTGTGGCGCCAGCTTCTTAATGGAATTTTCAACTCTTGATATACTCAATTTCTTATGGCCATCTTCAATGATATGACACTTGTTGACTAGGGCAGGGAAGTCCCTAATTTCCATATGTGCAACAGCAACATTGATTTCTGCCTTAAGCCCAGACTCATATTTTACGCACTTCCAAATCTCATCAGGGTTACCTTGAAAGATCCTCGAAAACTTGATCAATTCCTCAAACCTTGCAGTGTATTGTGCAATGCTCATTCCTCCTTGAGTCAACTACATAAATTCTATGTCTTTGGCATTCTTTACCGATTCAGGAAAATACTTCTCATAGAAATAATGCTTAAATACCTCCCAATTTATCAAAGTACCAGATGCCTCTAATAGTCTTCGAGTACCAGTCCACCAAAACTCGGCATCCGCCTCTAGCATGTATGCAGCAAAAGTCACCTTCTATTCTTCAGTACAAACGATCACTAAAAAGATTTTCTCCATGCTCTTGATCCACTCATCAGCTAGGTTTGGACTTAGAGCTCCTCTAAAAGATGGCGGGTTCGCCCTATGAAATTCCCCAAATCGGGCATGCTCAAGACCTTCAGCATTAATAGGAAAACGACCAGCTTCATCTTGATGGTCCATTCGTTCAAACATCCTTTCCAGGGCCTTTGCCATGTCCCTAAGAGCTTCAGCAGTTTCGTTACCTTGCTCATTTTCATTTGTAGTCCTATTTTGTCATGGTCGTGCCATTGGTTTCTGAGCACACAAAACAGCAAACACTGAGGTGATCAAGCTCAATACTTCATGTTAAGTGGGCTAGCTACCATGGCACATACACACACAACAGTCATGCATTTCTATCTTATAGCTTATTCCATTAACAAAGCAACTACACATGACATAACTATCGTATCATGCTTGAGAAGCATAGTTAGTCCAATCCTCAGGCTTCGTGAAGATCGAACTGCTCTGATACCAAAATGTAACACCCTAATATTTAACTCAACACGCCTAGGATGCATTTAAGTTAATTATTAGTTATTACTCTTTTGTTCCAGTCTTTAACTCAAACCATTGAAAATACTTTAGCAAAAATATGGTAAATTTTTTTTTTTTAAATACAAAACGTGAGCCGCGCATACTAACTAATTTGTATCAACCACCTTACCTATAAAAGTAAAAAGATAACATCGAGTCACAGATAAATATGAAATACCTCACTCAATTAATATAACGACACCATTATAAATAATGATCATTCCTTACTGAATACCCAAAACTTACAGGAAACAAAGCAGCACATTACTGGCATAGATCAAGACAAATACATTAGTCCAACAAAAATTATCATGCAAATAAAACTTAACAAACTAGCATAAGATTTTTCTCCCATATTTTCTATTCGGAGCACCTAGAATGGGTTCTACGAGTCGGCTCATCACGAGAGGCAAGACGTCTCACAGGTAGAACATGAGCACCTCGACGTGGATGGGTGGCTCCTCTCACCGGTTGCGTGACAGTTGCTTCTCCATTGCTATCGTACTCCCATTTCATAGAGGCAGCAGGAGCAAATTCACCTGAATAGTGATCGGATGGTATATCCTTATATGGGTCCGACCACGAACCAGTAGAGCGAGCTGGTGATCTCGGTATATAGTCAGGAAAATCTCGAACTAGCGTCTGAAGGTCAAGAAAACTGGCGAGGACGCGGTTGTGCATGCTCGAAAGCAAGGTCATCCGGAAAAGGGGCGGTAGGAGAAAATCACATACTAGAAACAGGGTATGCAAAAGGATGATCCATGAACACATACAAACGAACGGCACAACGACCCATAAAATAGTATGATTGGTTAGCCAGGTCGAAATGCATTTCCCATGAGGTGGCATCAACATAAATCACGAACGTCGCCATCTACCTCTGAAGATGAGATGGAAAGAAATAAAGAAGGAGTGAGAATCTTATAAAAAAATCTCAGTAGGGCCTCCGTCTCCTAATATATGTGTCATCATCATCGTCCCCAGGAACCTCGGGTTTCATTATGAAAATGTGGGCATATATAAGATTTATTTATTAAGTTCCAAATACCATTAGCCTAGGCCCGTATCTTTTCACATGAGTCTTGATGTCATGTATGCAGCATACTATTATCATGAATGCATGTCAATGCCATATACATTATAACATAAGAGTTCATATATAAATGCATTATGACATAAAGAACATAAATTCCCTTGATATAACTTTTCCTTAATATGCTTTTAGGTAACTTAAATTTCTCGATCTTTTTCCTTGGGGAAACCACCCTATAATTTCTCTCCTCTTGAGAGTTCTAGGTTATGAGCTCATACCTCACTAGTCGTCACTAGTATACATTTATCCTCTTGATAAGTTAATTCCCGACTCCCAGAGTGCAGGTTAGGGGGTTTAGGAACACCTTTCATAACCATTAATTCCTGAAGTCTAAAGGGTCCTTATTGAATCTCCTCTTATAACCTTTAATTCGGGGAGTCTAGAGGATTACTCCATTGGATCACCTCTCATAACCTTTACTTCGGGGAGTCTAGAGGATCATTTCCATATGTCTTATATCACCTTTTCATCTTAGTATGTTATTCATAGATGCAAGCACGAACATATAATCATAGCTTATCCTTTAATATATCATGCTTATAGAACTCTTAAATATGCATCTCAATTAATCAATCATACACATAGCATGCTACAATTCATCAAGTAATTATCATATAAGTATGCATATATACATTTATATAAGCATGCTATTATCAAATATCTCATGAAAGTGAACATGCTTAATAGGATAGATGCCATATATTAATGATCGCCAATTGCATAAAATAAGAATTAAGCATGCATAATCCTTAATTAGTAACAAAGCACAAATATCATAAGTCATATAAATTTCGACTAAAACACATGAATATGGCTTCCATAAGATATTGATTTATGCTAACCTCCTCAAGTTATCAATATTTACACTTAAGCCCAAAAGAGGGTCTAAACTGCAATTTCTCAAAGATTGCGGTCAAAACGTAATTTTTTTCTTTTTAACATATTTACTCAAACCAATGATTCTCAAAATTTCTCTATACTTTTAAAAGATCCATAACAACTAGAACTCATTTCAGTTCATCGTAAAAACCATCTATGGTCATAAACCAAATTTTGCTATACTTTAGGGGTCAAAGTGCAAAATCACTTATTTTTTTACCCTTAACAATTACCGAAACTTCTAAAACTCTTTCTAAACATCGTAAATGGTATTTTGAATACATGGATACATTTAACATCATTAATAACTCGAATTAAAGTCATTTGGCTGAAATCACATAATTGATAGTTCAAAACACAACTTTCTATATTTTGCAAAATGACCCAAACTAGAACTTGTAATTATTCTTTTATACATCTAAGATACCAAAAATAAGTTTTACAACAATTATTAATGATTATTATGCCTATGAACAGTACCCTACAGTGATGAACAGTTCGAGATAGTAATGAATAGTACCAGAAAATTATTTTTCTAAATCTTCCTAAAATTACAATTTTGATCCTTTCTAGATACTATTTTTCCTTGTTACCTGATTTAAGACTTAGGAAACACTTAAAATTATTTTTACCACTCAGCATGACCAAATATTAATACCAAATAGAGAGCAAATCACAAGGTTTAATAATAAATTTTTTTGCTCATGAAAATGCTATTTTTACTATCTTTTAAGTTTCAAGACTTGTAAAACTTCTAAAGCACACAACTTACTAAAATTCCAAAACACAAGATTTGAACTATAAAATGAAATAAAAGTTACCTTAACCTCATCATCATATCATGGCCGAAAATACATATCCATTAGCATAGCCATGAAATAAAATTTTTATTTAAGATCCAAGGACAATTTTTGAGCTTTAAGATCTTAGGTGATAACCAAAAGTAAACATGCCATGCAACCTCATTTTTTAATCTTTAACATTATAAGGTGATGACTTGAAAATATAAATATAATGTGCAAGGCTTGAATTATAAACATGAGATGCACATTCATTATTAAGTCTTTAAAATTTAGTGATGACTTGAAATAAATATGATATGCAAGACTTGAAAATTAAACATGATAATGCAAACCCATTTCTTCAATCTTCTAGATTTAAGGTGATGGCTTGAAAAATAAATATGATATGCAAGGTATTGAAACATAAACATGAGATGCAAGAGCTTGAAATTTAAACATGAGTGCAAGTCCATTTTATATCTTGCTCACTTAAAGCTCAAAAACTTCACAAGATTAAATTCTTGTCCCTAATAGATCTTAAACATTAGTAAGCATTAGAGTCCTTTATTACCAAGGTTCCAAGAACCTTATTTCTTAAATTTATTATCAAGCCATGGTCATCATAAAAATTCAAAGAATTAAAGAAGAAGAACACGAGAAAGAATATGAAATAAAGTCCCTACCAAGTTGTTTCTTGTTTCTTAAAGAAAGCTTGATCTTCTATGATTAATCAAGAACCAAAAATATGATCCTAATGCTTGTGATATTTCAGCCAAGAAGGTTGGTGTTGAGGAAGGATTTTTCTTGTGTTTTAATGCTTAGAAATGGAAAGTTTAAGTGCTTAGGAGTTGGTTTATGGTGGATTTGTGTTTGGTTGAGCTTGAGAACTTGGATGAATATCAAGAATAGAGTCTCTTGGAGATGTAGGAGGATGAAGAAGAGAGCTTTGAGTTTAGAGAGAGAATAGAGGATTTTTGGCCAATTTTTGTGAGCAAGACTACCACCAAAATGCAAGTAGTAAGAATAAGTGTTTGTGTGTGCATTAGGCTTTAGAAAAACACATATAGATAGGAATTTTGGAGCTGCAAAACCGTGGCCTTATGGCTGTAATGGAGGCAGAATTTTTGAGCAATAATGTGCAAGACAACTCCAACAAAGCATATGGTAAGGTAATGATGTGTTTGTGTGTGCATTATTCCTTGAAATAAAATAAAATATGGCCATGAGGATGGCATGGAGCCATGGCCTTTGTTGAGAATAATGGGGGACAAGTTTATTTATTTTCTAAGTGGTAGGACACATAGGATAGTATAGTTAATTAGGTGGTAGGTTTAGGAATTTGTAAATTTGAATAAATGGTAAAAATAAAATGTATAAGATTCAACAAGACAAGGTTAAAGAGTAATCTTACTCTAGAGATGGAGTTAATCTCAATTGAGTAAAAGATTAATTAGTAACTTAAGTTCTAACCTCAAGTCAAAGAAAGAAGATGCCTTATATTTACCTTAATCTTAACATTATTGATTTTATGAGTTCTATTAATCAAGAAAAGAAATTAACTTCCCTAAAAATTTCTTAAACTCTAATTATCCTAGGTAATTATTTTTTAACCTCAAGTAACTATTTTTAACCTTAGGTAATTAATTTTTAACTCAAGGTTAATTTTGAGTTCAATTAGAGCTTTAACATTTCCTTAATTACATAAGTGAACTTATTTAGCACAACTAGGGGTAAAAAGGTAATTTCACATAAAAGCTTTCTAGAATTACCTGAACATTTCTAGATATCAAGTCATACTTGAAATAAACATTTTTTGAACTTCTCGGTGATAACTGGGTTCAAGGATTGCTTAATTTCACACTAAATTACCGCAGGGGTAATTCGATAATTTACGTACAGTAAAAATCAGGAATTGAGATTTTTACCATGATATCATCATAACACAAATAATCCCCTTCAAATATAAAATTAACCCCTTGAGGATAATCGGGATTGGTTATCTTTGATTTTCGGGGCAAAATAACCTCAGGGGCAATTTGGTCATTTGCGCACAGAAAAATTGGGGTTTATGATTTTTGCACAGATTGCTATTCAAGCCTCATATAATGTTGTCCTAATGTTAAAATTCCTTATTAAGGATTGCTCAACCTCAATTCTCATGCAAAATTTACCTAGGGGCATTTTGGTAATTTTACATAGCAGTAAAAATCAAGGCGTTACAGAACTAGTATAAAATATCTATGTCATATCTTCTTCTCCTTAATCTCTTTTATTTGTATTGTTCTATTTTGTTATTCAATATATGCTAACAATTATCTTTATTTGTTTGGTTATTGATGTCATACTTGAGAAACCTTCTTTCTAAAAGACATAATTTTGTCTTTGCTACACTTCAAGCAATATGCTTGATAGTGTATTGTTTAAAATTTCAGCTAAAAACACAAGGAGCGGAAGTAAAGCAAAGAATGATTCAACCCTCATTCTCGTGTACTTTTCTCCTTACAGCCATGTGGAATTCTAGAAAATATTTCATGTAGTACAACGAGAATAGAAGGCTTCACCTGCGCCAGAAGAGTTTGAGGCTAAAAGATTGGATTCAACACTCCAAAATGGTGCAGTTATTATCTTCATTTTTATTGATATCTTTGCAATATACTCTGGCTATAAATAGATGTAGAAAGTATTATTTTTTTTAACTTTCCTAAGCATTCTTCACATGGAAGTAGAATACAAAAACTCTTAAAATTTGTTGACATGATCAGATCTTCCTAAAAGTATTGAATAAAAAGATTACAAAGCATGAATGAGAAAAGCCCATATGCAAACTCATAAATTTTATTGTTTTAAAACTAAAGTTTTATCATGAAGGAGAAAATGGTAATAAAGCCCATTTTAAAAAGAAAGATCAAACCAAAATAATGTCATTCATAAATCCAAATGAAATAGCATTCAGAGCCTACACTAAGGAATGAAGATATGGCTTGTTCAAGGAGCAATGAATTATCTAATTTTAAAGTAAGTAAGCAACAAAAGCTTAATCTTGGAAATATTTATCTGGTTACAAAGATAACCACTTGAAAAAGCTATACAAAAGGCAGAGTGTTCACAAAAGGAAAATTGTAACAATGGATAAACAAATTTAAAGCACCTCAACTTTGGATGACTCAAACACCTTCTCCTCAAATCTTTCTACAGACTGAATAAGTCTAGGTAAATTTTGTGCCCAAGAAGAAGGACCATGCTTGATTAAGTAATCTACACTATAAAATTAATACATCAAGACATCATGTAAGAGAAGTTTACAAATTCTGCACTAGAACATTTTATTAAAAGTTACCAAGGGAAATTCTTCCATCTTCACCCAAGCCCTTTAAAGCTAAGGGAAAAGTAGTGTCCCTTACAAGTTACATAGAGACTATTCCAAAGAAGCTAAGCTAATTGGCAGAGCAAGAATAGATTATTGGCAGCCTCATATTAGAAAGACATAGTCAAAATGTCTCTTTGTACTAGTAATAGGTCTGTTACGTTGAATACAGATTACTACTAACCAAAAAAAACTTGAATTAAACATGTTAATAATATCCTAAATGAATTAGGAACTGAGTTAGGAGGATTAGGAAAATGCTAAACAAAATTAAGATTACCTACTCTAAAAGCCAAATTGAAGTCTTTTATCCCAAAAGGTTCCTTAAGAAGTGGGACCTTCTGAGGTAAACTAAAATGAAATTAAAAAAAAAAAGTATGCAATACTAAGAGATGAGAGATGAAAAATGGTGATAGAAATAATATAGAAATAATGATAACCTTATAAATGTTATTCCTAAGGCCAAATACAAAATCCAACCCCAGCTCACATATTAGTCAAAGGGTTAAATGGTTAATGAAAGATTTAATAGAGGTTAATGTTGAGGTATTTACATAGGCATTGACACCAATCCATCCCAAGCCATTTTGGCGAGCACCTTGGTTTCTTATAATTATCATATGTTGGTTTAATATATGACATAATATCTATGACATGGAAAAAAATCAAAGTCTAAATGTTAATATACGTTTTATGGCGCACTTTAGGATACGAAAGATTATTATTAATGATAAATAAGCTTCCAAGTTCCATTAAATATAAAACATAAACCCCATCTTTTGAAATATAATTTGATGTCAATATGGTATCTTTCTTAAGATGTATTGGATGTAAACTTGTTCATGCCTACTGTCAACTAGAAAATTGTTGGAATTTAACATGCAAATATAATATGAGTTAGTGTACTTCTATTGAAATTTGGACTTTGAACAGCAAGCCAAAATGTATTATGAGTTTTGTTCAAGATATAATCATGCACTTATACATGCATGTTACACCTAGTGAAAATCTCAATTTCATGCTGCAAAGATCAAATCCTGTAAGTCATAATCATGGCATGACAAACCATGTCATTTTTAGGTCACCCCTAACCAACTAAAGAAAGAACCCTCTATAGATTAACATGGTCACATACTAGGATTATTGAGTATCATAAATGCTTTATAAACAAAAGAATTTTGACATATAAATTTATACTTAACACATGCTAACAAACAAGATGATATAGAGACATCATAAGACATAGACGCTATGCTAATTGAATAGAATCTTAACATTTCTAACAATATTTCAATATAGATGAATTTCTTACATTTTCTTAACCATCATTTTTTAGTGCTCTACAGATTTCCACCTATTGGGCCTAATGTTTGCTGCATCCTTAATAGGCCTCATTTTGCTTGTATCCATCTTATATATGAATCTAGTAAATATTTCCCTATAAATTCATATAATTTGTGAGGATATCTACATATAATACTCAGATAACATAAAATTTAGTGAACATGAAAAGTATGAATCTCTAATATTTTATATGTCGTGGTCTTAATCCAACACAAAAGCAAAAATATTGACATATACCTAAAAAATAAGGCTCATAGTTCATCAAAATAAGATGGTGATAATAGAAACAATACAACTATTATACTAAATTTTCTACCACAAGTTGTTTGGTTGAGAGATAAAAATGGGGATTCAATTTTCATAAATGAGCTTCATGTATAAGGCATTATATTGTAAAAACACACTATTATAGTTCATCAAGGCGAAACTATATTGTATGCTTCTAATATTCAACAATTGGGAACAAAATACTACAAAAAAGGAATCAACTTAGATTTATTAAATCAGAAAATACAGTAATATCAGTGGTAGCCTTAAAATAAAGTATCATGGAGGTAATAACATAATTTTTTCATTTGCAACAATAAATAATAGATTATCTTGCAATGTAGATAAATAACAGAGTTAGTGCTAAAATTAGTGGAAAAAGGCACCAATCTTCGAATTACAACAAAAATCCACCATTCTCCCACATCACAATAAAAGAAAACATGGTCCATTTGGATATTGGAATTACATTACATTAGTTTGTGTTGCATATCAAACTTTTGAAATCATGCCCCGAATTTTAGATTCCCTGTAATTCTAACTCCAATTCCTTGCTTAATTATGAGGCCAAATAAGACAATAATGCAATCATAATCACAAAAAGGAACCGAATAACAATATGAACCAAAAAACAAGGGAAGGATAAACTAAGAAAACAGCAATCCACAATCAGAACAATGGGAACATGAAGAATTCTGCCGAGCAATTAAGAATCAGTGGATGATGAAACTAAAAGTGTTGGAACGTAAGCGGGGCAAAACCAATCAATAAAGAGATAGATAATTATAACTGGGTATACATGGTTGCTAGTGTAACAAATAAAAACATTCAAATCATAATTTCGTTCCAAGCTGTAAAGAGCTACCCAGCACCAAATTAAGAGCCAATTGTGCTTCTTTTCTTTGAATCAAGTTTGAACCTCAACTAAGCTGATGAAACAAAAGTGCTTACCACCACCACTGACCAAATATTTATCACAATCATTTTTATGATCTTCCCAAAACTTGCAACCAAAGCACAAAATAGAACAAAAGAAAAAAAGTACAATGAGAAGGCTTGAAGAAGAAATCTTTCTACCTTTGTGTGACTTTCTCAATTTATGGCTACTGCAAGGTTCTTGGGGACCAAGAAAGAAACCAATTCTTTGTAAAATGGAGAACGTTTTATTCTGTTGGGGGGGAAGACTAATCTTATTTCTTCGCATCACTGCAGTTGTTGTTTTAAACATTGTCTTGGGCATATAGACATAATGGTTAAGTACAGGGGAATTTTAATTACTTGACATTTTCATTTCTTAAAATAATAATAATAATAATAATAAAGGAAATAATTTAAGGAAAAATTTCACAGAAGAATGCATTTTTTATTATTATGGTAAAATATCTTCAAATTAACTTTTACTCAATAAAAATTAAATGATAAATGTTATGAAACCATTTTTTTAAGATGAGAGAAATCGGTTAGGTTCATGTCCCTTTTTTATGCTATTAATATCATTATTAGATATCATTACCCAACAACCTAAGCTTTTGGGAGATGATTCCATGATATGATATCAGAGCCTCCATGAAAAAACACTCTAAAGTTTGATCTTTGCTGATCCCATTTCTAAAATAATAATTAAATTTCAGCATAAAGTAAGACTTAAGTTTTTGAGAAAGATGGTTCTATGATAATCATTTTGTCTAAAAAAAATAATTTAAGCAGAACTCAATCTCAAAAACAATTTTCAAAGAGATTTTGACAAAAGTTAAGTTACAAAATTTTCACATTTATTAACAATAAGGTTACTTTGAAAAAAAAAATTAATAGCTGAAAAAAAAAGTTAGGATGACATGTTTGATTTAAGGTACTTCAAACAATACAATTATGATAATTTATGGCTACTTGTTGTTAAGGAAAAAACAATAAATTATTAGAAGGAAAAGATTTATCATGAAAAAAAGGTGAAGACTTATATTTCATCCAAAAACCAATAACAATAATATTTTACATAAAATGCTTACCAAACCTTGAAACATGTGCGTGTATATATATATATATGCAATATTTTCATTATAGGACTAATTTTTCATTATACAATTTAATGATCCAATCCGTACACTATATTTTGGTTCTATGAATTTAATTATTTTTTATTTTTTAATTCAATATTATACTGACTAAAAATCATATTTATTATCTATTTTCATCTTTTGCTTTCTTTGCTTATTTAAAATAAATTTTATGTTGAATTAGAGTAGTGGATTCAACAATCTTCAAATATTTATTAATTTTCGATGGTGGAGCATTTATTATATCTATCATAATGAATATTGAAGCATTTAATATGGAGATTCAACGACAATAATGAGAAGAATATGCAACACAACTTATTTTTCATAAGCTAAAATAGCTCTTTTCCCCCTTATCTTTATTCAATTTTAATTTTGATCCACTACTAATCGTCTAGAATTGGTGTAGTGGTGAGAGGCCTAGATAGTATGCATGATGTAACACCCCAAAAATTATATAAAAATTAATTCGAGCTTTTCTAGCCATAATTTCAAAAATCCGATAAACATAGAAATGATGAGGATGATCCAACGGATCTATAAAAAAAAAAATGAATAGTACCCTTACAGGCCCCACAAGCTCGCCGGGACAGTCGAAACCTTATAATTAGGGCCTAGAGATGCCCGAAACAGAGAAATTATATGATTGAGATTATAAATAGGTAGGAATAAATATTTTATACTTAGAATTAATTTTTGAGCAATGTTTGATTACCCGGGTACACTGTTTTACCTATTTGGTAAGATTTCGGTGTGCTATTTTTACACTGAAAGAAAGTTTAATCTTTAAGACTTGGATAATGTATATCCACTTTGACTAAATGAAAGGCTAAGATTTAAGCTGGTAAAGCAAGATTAAATCCTAGCCATTCATTATATTTTTATTTTTGAGGAATTAGACTTTATATCATCATTATTACACAACCTAATTTAATATCATTAAAAAGCCAACAAATCTTCTCCACCAAGCAAGCATTCTCAGCCAACAAAGAGGATAAAATAGAAACCTCCATTTTCATTTCCTTGAGAGATCAAGCTTGCTTTCAAAGCCCATAAACATTAGCCTAGAGTTATTGAAACTTCAAAGTTCCTTCACTAGACTTGTTCCGCTCCTCAATATCTATCAGACTAACCGATTAGAATTTAAATCCATCAACTTTTACTATTTTCTGGGCTCACCACCTACTATTTAGGGAAGGGTTTGATGTTGATTTGGTAGCCTTGAAGTGAGCAAGATCACTCTTGGAATATCCTTGAAGCCAAGATCCTTAAAGCTACCAAAGTATGGTTTTTAAACCTCTTTTCCTTTCAAATTTGTTTTTCTCTTCTTACCACTAATTTAATTTGATATTTTTGGTTTTATTGGTTGATAAAATGTTGATATGTTAATTTTGGTGGAGTGTTTGGATGAGGTTAGAAAATCATTTTTGTCAAAAGAAGTTTTGACTAGGATGCTGGAATTTCGATTTTGTCACAACCAGGGAATTATCACTATTTTTCTAGTGTATTTGTGGGCATTTCTTTGAGCTAGGAAAAATATCTGTTGAAGCCAACATTCTAGGCTAGTTCCATGAATTTTCTTGAGCCCTGATTTCGATTAATACCCCTTGAAAAAAAACCAAGAACTAAGAGTGTATCTATGCTACCTAAAATCTTGGTACTGAAACTGTGAATTTGTATAATTTTGTTACCATAGCAAATGATGGAATTATCCTTTGAAATTTTTACAAAGTGCTCTACACATCTTGAAGTTCAATTTGATTTTTATTTTGAGTTCATTTAATCATTTGCTAGGATTAAAAATTATGAGAATTCTTATCTAAGTTGTGAATAAGTGGTCTCTGACCATCAACTTTGTTGAATTTTGTTAACATGGTTGGAGAACCCTTTCTGCTCTGCAATTTTCACAAAGCCTTGTAGACACATTGAGGTGTCTTGGAGAATTTTATAGCCCTTGAAATGGATGTTTGACATGCATAATAAATCATACTCCTTAGGCATGAATTCTGCCAACATATCATATTTGTGTTGAAATGAACTAGGGTATGAGGTCCGAGGTCCGAGGTCACAACTCCAGTATAGGTGGTTTAGGGTACGAGCTCTGAGGTGCAATATCACAACCCAGAGTATAGGTGGTTTAGGTTGCAAGCCTCGAGGTCTGTGACTAGAAATCCGAGGTCCGAGACGAAAATCCGGGCTATGGGGTGGTTAACTCTTGTATGAACCATAGTGGCATTTAGTCCAAATATATGGTGTATGAATGCATGCTATATTATTTAAAGATTCATTTATGAGGAATAGATGAGCATTTCATTGTGAATAAACATTTATATGTTAAGAAGATAGAAATTTCCCTTTAGTATTAAATGGCACAAAAAGATCCCCTTTATTATATCAAGGGCATGGAAAGATAGGTATGATGTATATAAGATTTTCTTCAAAGTACTAAGGGTACGTAAAGTTGAGAATGAGCTCCTAAGACATTAAGTAGCATCACATAAGATCCTCTCGATTTGTCGAGGGCAAATAAAGTGATAACAAATCCTTTTGATTTATCGAGGGCAATAGAGTGACATAAGATCCTTTCAATTTATCGAGGGCAAATAAAGAGTGAAAAGATCCTTTCGACTTGTCGAGCGCAAATAAATATAGATGAGATCCTTTTAACTTGTCAAGGGCAAATAAAGAGATATGAGGTTCTCTTCGATTTATCAGGGGCAATTACAAATAATTTCACTACATTTAGCATATGCATGATCATGTTATATTTAAAGGTTTAACTAGAATTATTCACTATGTGTTCTAACTTTATGATATATGTGCACTGAGTGATTGATTATTAAAAGCTATCCACTTTGGAAGTATGACTTGGAACTTTAAAAATGAACCATTGATATATGTTGCATGCTCGCATTTTCTTAACAAACCGAAGTGGCTGTGCTGATGATGATGACATTATGATTGTATATTCTGGGAATGTCCCTACTGAGAATTGTATAATTCTCACCTCTATGTTTGTGTGTTTCCATGTCGTCTCCAGGATGATCTAGAGGACAAGGAGGCTATTACATGAAAAGAAATCTACTCTGTAGTAGTTTAGTATAGAAGACTTGTATTTGTTGTAGTTAGTTTTATATATATATATATATATATATATATATATATATATATATATATATATATATATATGTTTGTGCCTTTAAAGATAATCAGACGTACTGTAAAGCTCTTAGAAGGGCTTCCTTGTATATTCAACTTTGCATTTAAATAACTATTTTGTGTATTTAATATATATTTTAATAGAACCTCGCATTACCTACTACACAATTCAGCCAACCCTTGTTCTAGATATTTAAGAGAGGTCCACTAAATTATAAGTAACAACTCTTGATTATAATGTCATGACTTAAGGATGATGTTGTACTTGGGAGGATGTTACAACATGTAACGCCCAGTGATGAGGGCATGGAGTGATCGCCGGTGCAAAGAAGACACAGACAAGAAATGGCTCCTCGCAAGGCCCTCTAAGTGAAAGGGTACATGAATGAACTGATTACATACCCGAATGAGAAGGATCCTAAGACTGTATAGGTATGGAACTATACAGTTGAGGATTTCTTATATGAATTGATTTGTACAACCTATACCAACAAGATACATCTTCTTTTCAATAACACATCACTAAAGTACTCCATAGTTAAGCGTGCTTCACCTAGAGCAATTTTGGGATGGGTGACCTCCTGGAAAGTTTTCCCAGGAAGCATGTGAGTGAGGACAAAGCATGCTGAAAAGACCCATGTTGGTTTGTGGGGATAGTCGTCAATTCATAAAGCAGCATGGGCTATTACACGTGAGGTTCTAGGCTCAAACTTCATTGCCTCTAATGTAATTTCTGAAGTACCCAAAAATGTTTTGGTCCATTACTCTTTATTTTTCTCAATTTGAATCTTTAGGGCCTATTTGACACTATATAATTTATGATAAGATGAACCAATACAATACATAATGACTTTATTTGTTGTTTGGTATGACCAACATATTGTATAAACTTATCCGTCAAACCCTCTTATACGTTAAAATGATGGATAACTTAATCAAATCTAGAGAAGTAGAATAAGGCCTTAGCTTTTAATGGATAATGTTTATTTTTCTTATTTAATTAAATAATAATGAATAATATAATGGGTAAGATAATTATTTAATAAATATTAATAATCAAATAAAAATTATTTTAAATGAATAATACTAAAATAATAAAATATTTCAAAATAAATAAATATTTAAACAAATATAAATAATTATTTATTAAGACTTAAATTATAAATTATATTAAATAATAATAAGAATAAATAATATAATAATTAAATGAAAGAATAAATATTTTAAATAGAAAATAATTGAATAAAATAAATAATAATAAATAAAATAATAAAATATTTCTAAAAGTAATAAATTAATTATAAATCATATTAAATAATAATAAATAATTAAATAATTAAATAAAATAATAAAAATTCTAAATAGAAAATAAATAAATTAAATAAATAATAATAAATAAATTAATAAAATATTTTTGACAAAAAATTAAATCAATGAAAAATAATATTTAATGTTAAATTAAATTATATATTATATACTAGTAAACCATATAAAATAATAATAAGTAATATGTGATATATAGAAGTAAGGATTAATAAAATATTTAATTTCAAATTTTAATATTATTATATGAGAATACTAGAAAATATTAGTTTATATAAAAGAAATAGATTATTTTTATAATTTATTGAAATAATAAATAATTATAAATACTATAATTAATGATAAGCAACATTATAGCAAAATTAAAATTTTAAATGGTAAAATATATTTTGAGGAATAATGTTGAAATAATTCATACAAATTATGAATTTGTTTTTATGCAATATTGATTTATAGGCAGAGTTATTTGGAAGCAAATAATAGCATTAAATATTTTAAATTATATTTAAATAATTAATAAAAGTTTTTATTTAATATTTATTAAGATTAGAATTATCTATAAAAAATAATAACAATATTATAACAAGATGGAAAATAAGAGGGATTAGTATGTTACCTTATTATCCCATGGGTGATCAAGTTCAAGAACAAAAAGGGAAAACAACTCTTCTTTCTCTAGAGTGAATAGGGGGTGTGTATCTACAAGGAATCCCCCAATAAGTAAGCAAAGACTTAAAGTGGGTGTGACCATACAAGTGAACGTAAAGATGTACCTGGAGTCTGAAGGTATTTATAGAAGCGGCCTCGGAGGTAGTTTTTGTGGTCAAGCAGCCGAATGTGCCTTCAGACTTGTGATCCATGTTCTTCCTATTGTGGGTGAAGTGAAGGGAGGGGAATATGAGCTCGATAGCTGTTACCATGTAGTAGCCTTTGATAAGCTTGGTAGAGTAAAATCTGAACATGTATCTCGATGATTTGGGCTGGCTAGCTTGGGCTTGCCTAATTGGGCTAGATTTGGGTCAAGTTCAACTTGTGCTGTTGTTCGTAACAGTTCCCCCAACTTGATTTTTGAGGTTGCGAGCTTGGAGGCCGAGATCAAATAGTATATAAAACAACTTTTTCAAAATCAATTGTAAATAAGAAGGTGCACGAGAAGGGGGTTAAATCATGCTTCTCTTTTTGAAACCTTTTGAAGCTAAAACATGAAACAAAAACTATCAGGCGTGAAGCTTGAAGTGCAGCAGAAACACTGTTAAGTGATTCAAAAAGTAACCTTATGAATTTAACGATAAGAGTAAATAGACTGAAATGAAAGATATTAACAGAGATGTATTATGCAACGTTGAACACTGTAAATAAGGAGACAAAGGATAAGAAGATACTAGATAAGGGTTTTATACTGGTTTGGCCAACACGTGCCTACATCCAGTTCTCAGTAATCACTGAGTTTAACTAATCTTTCTCAACCCGAGAAAGCTAAACATTGGATAGTCTTTACAATAGCCTTCCCAAGCTCTCATCGGTGAGAAGTAGACAACACCTACTGTCATACAACAAGTACTTCTTAACCAGCCTCTTCAAGCTTAACAAAGTAGTCTTTTACCAGCCTCGCCAAGTTAAACCGTGAACAGCAAAGAAAAAATTCTTACTCTC
Organism: Dalbergia cultrata; assembly: GCA_031216105.1. NCBI lineage: Eukaryota > Viridiplantae > Streptophyta > Magnoliopsida > Fabales > Fabaceae > Dalbergia > Dalbergia cultrata. The sequence goes on from CM062350.1 coordinate 40,168,927, forward strand.
ACATTGCAGGTAGTTTTGCCATAACCTCTTCAAGCTATTTCACACTAATCACTACTGGATTGAGGATATAGAGGTTTAGTGTTTGGTTTGCAGCACAAACTAACCTACACTCAAGTTTCTTTACAAATATAAATAAATGATAATTTTAAGATAACTTGAGTGACTTCTTTCTACTAATTCTTCCTGAGAAGAACGTATGAACAATCTAGGAACTTAGAAAGAAGATTTTTATGAACAAAAAGACTGATTTAAAAAAAAAAGACTTTACAGAAAAGATGAAGAAAAGATTTTTCAGCATTTCAACTCTTATATGCGTTGTCACCATTTCTTGAAAGCTCAACATCTCTATTTATATATGGTCTCCTTTTGTGACTATTGCCCTTAATCTGCTATCCAAGTAACATGCGTTGATAATCAGGTTGTGTCTTCGAAACATAATCTAGAATAGTAGCTCATCTGGTGTCAGAGCCTTTTTACAGAAGCCATTGATGAGTTGAGGTTTCTGAAGTTCATTAGAAACTACTCTTCTACTTTCCGAGTTCTGAACTTCTTTTAGAAAATTTGATGGTTGACTGAAGGAGTTGAAGAGATGATGTGCTAGTCTAAAAACTGGTTTGACTTTTAATTTTGAAATTCAAAATTCAAAATTTTCCTTCCTTTTCAGTAAAGTGAATTTTTTGAAGAGCGCTATCAGTTCTTTGTTGATTCTTTGGTCTTCTAGTCTTTAATAGGGGCATTTTGATGATGAATGATTTGCGATTATGATGATTGAAGATTAAGTAACACGTTGATATCAGATTTTGTATGATATCTTCAATCTTAGTGTACTTTATGATGTCTTGTGCTACTTTTTGAAGACCTTTTCCTTGGTTTCTTGTTCCTGTTTTGATATGCTTCATTCCTTGATACATGTGAGCATACTTTACATGATATAATATTCACTTCGTTTAAGCTTAGTCTATTTCCTTGAGATAAAACATGTTTGCACATATAAAGTGAAATTATTCTTGCTCAAGTCCATGTAATGCACTTTGAAAATACCTGTTACGCTTAGTCAAGAAACTCAAGTTAGCCATTAGTCGTTCTTCAAAATATTTTCTTTAAAATTGGCTTTGTTGTCACTCAAAACATTACGTTCTCAAGGATTCTGGAGCTTACAAATTTTTCATTGAGAAATTACGATCATTTCCAAATGAGAGGAGCTCGGATCTCAAAATGTTTTATTCCAAGATGCACATGCCTTTTGAATTTCAAAGTCCACCCCTTTTTTCCTCGAACATTGTGTTTAAATTCCTATCATTCCTAGGGCTCCACATGGCATTTCTAAAAAGCAAAATTTAATTTGCATTGGTACATACCCTATACCTATTTTGTTTTGTCCCCAAAGGACATGAGCCAATAAACCCTAGCTTTTCATACTTAAAGGACGCCAACACCTATGTGAGCTACAAATTGCCCTCTTCTCCCTTTGTCTTCCTCACTTGTATACTTTTATGTAGAACAAACTCTACTAAAATTTCCCTATATTGCTATTATCATCAATCTTGATTGAAGCTTTCATCTTGTGCTTCATGTTTCTTTCATTTTCTACTATAATAGTTTACAAGTACGTCTTTGCTAATTGCATCATTTTATTTCCTAGCAAATGATGTTTCTGATTACAGCTTTTGTGTTACTATTTTCACGTTGTCATTAGGGGATTCTAGGAATATTTGTAATGAAATGGCAGCCATGGGGATTGATTTATTCCTAGTGGGGCCGCGCATTTTGGTCCATATAACTACCATTTGCCTCTATGCATTGGGTGGTGATTAAAGGGCTCTTTCTTGGGGGAACCACCGTAAGAAGAATACATGTCCCATTTAATGTTTTACTATGAACCTAGGACTTCATTTTTTTTTTCTTGATAAGGAGTGAGATTCTTATAGTGGTGGTTTCCCATTGCAGGTTTTCACCATTTTCCATGGTCTAAGATGGGGAAAATGAAGGCTTATAAAGACTCTAAGGACCCTCCTTATTCATGGATCAATGAGGAATTATTACTGTCATGACCCTTCTTGGGCACATGACCGGCACGTGAGAAACCCCGTTCCTACGTAAGTCTTATGACCTGTATTGTCTCTACACGTAGATTTGAATTAAGAAAATCCATAAAATAAGTTCTTAATTTCCCATATAAATTCATATGCTTATAAAACCATATTCAGAAATCCAAAACATGTCTCAGTTTCTACCAAAGATAATGTACAATATCATTAAATATGCATACAGTCCATGCAGAGTGTTTAGGGAAAATAAAAGTTATATAGTCTAAATAGTATATAAAAATACAAGACTATGCAAAATGTGGTCATGCCCTACGGTCCAAGGTCCTATCTGTATCACACTGGAGCACATCTAGCACAAAATATCTGACTCCTCACCTAACAGGCTCAGCAACTGGAATCTAATGCTGCTGGGAGGAAGATGACGTAGAAGTACCTTCAGCAGCTACAATATTTGGAGTGGCAGCAGACACAGGAATGGCACCAATAGAATTTTGGGAAGTGAGAACAGCACCAGTATCTTAAAGCCTTAGAAGTGAAAGATTGAAGTTGATTTTAAGAGAAAATGGAAGAAATGGAGTTAGGAGTGAATTTTTAGGGGAAAGAACTGAGTTCTTTGATTTTGGGGGGAAGGGGGGGTGTGTTTGTGGAATGAAGCTTCTGGACCCTGAAATGGGGTATTTAACGCTCTAATGATCACCTGGGCGGTCATAATGACCGCTTAGGTGGTTTCCAGGGAAGTTCCCGCATCGACTTATTTTCTGATGATCGCCTGGGTGGTCTCCTAATTTTTTTTTTTTAGTCCTAGGATATTACATACTCCTCCCCTTTAAAAAATTTGCTCCCCAAATCTAAAGACATACCTGAAGGAGGAAAGAAATATGGGTATTTTACTCTCATGACATCTTCAGCTTCCCATGTGGCTTCCTCGCCGGAGTGGTTTCTCCAAATCATTTTTACAAAAGGTACCTCCTTTAAACGAAGCTTTTTAATCTATCTGTCTATTATAGTAATTGGCTCCTCTTCAAAGGATAAATTCTCATCAATTTGGGCTGTCTGTGGGGTGAGCACATGGGACTGGTCCGGCATATACTTCCTAAGCATGCTGACATGAAAAACAGGATGGATGGTTGATAAGCTGGGAGGTAATGGTAATCTATATGCTACTGCTCCCACTCTCTCTAAAATCTCAAATGGCCCGATATAACGAGGACTTAGCTTTTCCTATTTACCAAACCTCACCACTCCCTTCATAGGAGAAACTTGCAGAAACACATGATCACCCACAGTAAACTCTAACTATCGTCACCGGTTATCATCATAAGCTTTCTGTCTAGACTGAACAACTAATAACCTTTCCTTGATCAACTGAACTTTCTCTAGAGTTTCTTGAACTAGGTCTGGGCCTAGGGTTTTAGCTTCCCTAAGTTCAAACCATCCAGTAGGAGATATGCATCGTCTGCCATACAAGGCTTCAAAGGGTGCCATTTGAATACTTGCCTGATAACTGTTATTATAAGCAAACTCTATTAGTGGTAAGTGGTCACACCAACTCCCACTAAAGTCTAACACACAGGCTCTAAGCATATCCTCTAAGGTTTGAATGGTTCTCTCTGTTTGACCATCAGTCTGAGGGTGGAAGGCTATAGATAAATCCACTTGGGTTCCTAGAGCTTCCTGAAATGCCCTCCAGAACCTCAAAGTGAATTGAGTCCCTCGGTTTGATATAATAAACACTTGCACTCCGTGAAGTCTGACAATCTCCTTTATGTACAGGTGAGCATACTATGCTACAGTGAAACTAGTCTTTACTGGCAAGAAATGAGCTGACTTGGTCACCCGATCTGCAATTATCCAAATGGAATCAAAGCCCTTAGTAGTCCGAGGCAACCCGACTACAAAATCCATGGTTATCCTCTCCCACTTCCTTTCTGGAATCTCTATCTACTGGAGCAATCCCGCCGGTCTCTAGTGTTCAACCTTAACCTGCTGACACACTAAACATCGTGTGACAAATTCACCTATATCTCTCTTCATACCTTCCCACCAGTATAACTACTGTATATCATGATACATCTTAATTGATCCAGGGTGCACAAAGTATGTTGTACTATGAGACTCTTCCATTATTTGCCTTTTCAATTCATCCACATCAGGTACACACAATCTATTTCCAAGGCGTAACACACCTTCCTTATCTACAGAAAACTCATGGCCTTCTCCTTTTTGTACATCCTCCATAATCTTAACCAATTTGGCGTCCTCTTTTTGTTTTGCCTTATTCTGCTCCACTAGGGTTGACTGAGCTCTAATATGAGCTAGAAAGGCTCCTAAATGTCCTATACCAAACTGGATTCCCTCTGCCTCTAGCTTATGAATATCGTCTATCAAATGTTGTCTTAAGGAGCTATATGAGCCAAACTGCTTGCTGACTTCCTACTCAAAGCATCAGCTACTACATTAGCCTTACCTGGATGATAGGAAATCGTACAATCATAGTCTTTCAACAATTCCATCCATCTGTGTTGTCTAAGATTTAAATCTTTCTGCTGGAAGATATACTTTAAGCTCTTATGATCTGTAAAAATCTCACAAGTTGCTCCATACAAATAATGTCTCCAAATCTTCAAGGCAAAAACCACTACTGTTATTTCCAGATCATGAGTAGGATAATTCTGTTCATGCTTCTTGAGTTGCCTGGAAGCATAAGCTACAACCCGGCCGTGCTGCATAAGGACACAACCAAGTCCTACTCTAGAAGCATCACAGTATACAGTAAAACCATCCGTACCTGAAGGTAGTACCAGTATTGGGGCAGTAGTCAAGCACGTCTTCAGCTTTTGGAAGCTTTCCTCACAGGCATTTGACCATTGAAACTTAACATTCTTCTGGGTTAATCTAGTCAACGGTGTTGCAATCTTGGAAAAATCCTTGACAAACAGCCTATAATAACCTGCCATCCCCAAAAAGCTGCGAACCTCTAATACTGTAGTAGGCCTTGGCCACCGCTGAACTGCCCTAACTTTCTTGGGATCTACCTTAATACCGTCCTTGGATACTATATGTCCAAGGAATGCCACCTGCTCCAGCCAGAATTCATACTTAGAAAATTTAGCATATATGTAACGCTCCAATTTTCTGTTAGAGTGAAAATGACCAAAATACCCCTGAGCTCATTTTCAGCCCGGAGTTCGAGGAAAGCCAGTCCGGCAGTACTCGAAGGGCAAACTTAATGTTGGAAGGGGATTAAATGATTCGTGTACCTTTCCAGGATCGAAAATCTCGTTTTTCGAGTTTTCGGGTCAAAATGACCAAAACGCCCCTGTAGTGTTTTACCCACTTCCAAGTGCCGGATGAACCCGAAACTTCTCCAGATGGTTTTAAAAGGTGTTTTTATGTCGACTGTGACTTTAGTTTTGGTCCCGGAGGTTCCGAGCGAAATTAGTGCAAAATTACGGTTTTGCCCCTAGTTTCGTGTTTTTACGCTTAATCGCGTGATTAAGCAAACCTAAGCAATATTAGGCTCTAATCGAAGGTTAATTAATTTCCATAATTAATCTTGAGTCAAAATAATTTATTAAAGTTGATTATAACCTAAAAGTGCTTAATTACAACTTAAAATCCTATTTTTAAATTCAAGACTCCTAGTCATGGAATCTTGAACAATGTTTTCTCTTTCCAATTCCTTAAATCATGGAATTGTGTTACACATTGTTTATTCACAAATGAGTTTTTAATTCTTTAATGATGTATGACCACTCCTAATCTTGTCATAAAATCCCTAAACCTCATTCTTAGTCACCTAAACTTAAGCTTAATTATTCCTAACCTTGTAACTAAACTAATACATACTTAAACCTATTATTAACACGCAATTACATGAAGCAATTTTCCTCCCTCTCTACTGTAGCATTCTAGCCAAATTGCTTCCCTCCCCCATATTCATCACATGTTCAAATTTTTGACACTCCAAGGCCATAGTTTCACCTTGCATGAACCATGCTTTGTGTCACAACTTCCATACTTTCATCCATGCCTCCAAGGACAACTTCTAGAAGACATTTGTCCCTCATTTTCCTTGCTGAAAACCGTCAGCCTTTCCCTCCCATTTTAATGAATTATTTCATTTCCAATTTTGAAGAAAAATCAATTTAAACTCCATGCTTGAACCCATACTTGAAACTATACCTCCCATGCTTTCAACCTTACTCCTCCATGCTTCAAAATTTCAATCTCTCACCTCATGTTCCTCATGGGAACCACACGGTTCCTTCCTCCTCTCCATGAGCATCCATTTGTTTCATTTTTCTATAAATAGCTTGCTTACTTGAGCTTGCAAACACTTTAGCTCATTTGCACACTTTTAGTTTTCTAAGCTTTCTTTGTGTTCTTTCTTTTTCTCTCTAAGTTTCAAGAGAGTTCTCTATTGTTCTTCATCTTCATCTTCATCCTCTCGTCATCTCATCATCATCTCATCATCATCTCATAACCTTCAAACACCATCCCAAAGCCTTGAATCACCTCATAACCTCTCAAACACCTCACCTCAAACACAACCTCACTTGAAACACAACTCCAACCTTCTCATCCTCTCTTGGCCGAAGCCCTCTTGCCCCTTGGAGGAGCTCATCATCTTGTTTTCCTTTTCAAAAGTTCAAGCTTTTTGCCTCCACTCTAGGTAGGAGTGTTTTTCTAAACTTGTTTTTCTTGTAAAAGAGTTTTTCTCTAGCTTTCTCTTGGATTTCTTTTGAAACTTTCCTTTGGTTCTTTTCTTCCTTCTCATTTCGGCCATGAGGCCATGTTTATGAGCACGATAGCTTAATGATGAGAGTTTCTAGATGATGACTTTGTGTTCATCTCAAACAAACCTCTAGAGCTTGAGTTTTTCTTTTCCTTTAACTTTATCTGTATATGATACTTAGCTCATATGGTTTTTCAACTTAAGAAAATTAATCTAAGAATTTCTAAAAGCCCAAGCCTACCCTTGTCAACCTTAAAGTTGGCCGGCACATTCTAGAGATTTTTCTCTAGATAGGGGTTTTGGGTACTTAATAAAAAACTTGACTTAGTTTCATCCTCCTTTCCTTTTGCTTTGAGGTTTCGGTTTTATTTCCTTTTCTTTGAGGTTTTGTTTTGTTTTGAAAGTTATTTATTTTGAGCTTGATGATGATGTTCAAGAACCTCATAGTTCCTTTGAGAACTTGGTTCAAAAACTCTAAAGCTCTCTTTGTGATGAGATATGTGTTGGGTTATATCTCTAAAGTCTTGTAAGAGCTCTAGATGAGACTAAAATAAATATTGCATCCATGTTTACTTTTATGCTTTGCACATCATATTTGCTTTCCTTGCTATCACTAAGTATCAAGATAATGAATGAACTTGCATTATCATATTTATATTTCAAGCTATGTATTATCATGTTTATATTTCAAGTTCTCACTTAAATATCAAAGATAATAATATGTTGCATCTCATATTTATTTTATGCTCTCACTTTACTTTCTAATGAAAGCTAAAACAAGTGCATAAGCATATTTATCTTTATGTCATCACTTAAATGAACCTAGAGCTCAAAGACTTGCCCATTGTTGTCTCAAGCAAAGGCTTGAAAATCTATGTTTTTGGTCTTCATGTTTTTGGCCTCAATGAGGTTTATTGTTTACAAGTATTGAAAACTATGTTTGATAAATTTTCTAAGCTTTTATGAGTTCAAGGAATACATAGAACTAAGTTTTATGAATTTAGGACCTCTTGAGATAAAATTTATTTAGCTACTGCACCCTTAAGTATTTTGGATGATTTTAGATGTTAAAAATGTTTATAAATGAGTTTTGAAAGTTTTAAAAAGGTTCCAAGAGAAACTAGTATTTTATGTGCTTTAGAAATTGTGTTTGATGCCTTTAAATGGAAATGTTTGTTTCGGTTCTGCCTTGCTATGTTTAGCCACTGTATGAGCTGTGTTAATGATTATAATATGCTTATGTTTGAGTATAATTAATGTTAAAACTCATATGTGAAAGATAAGAGAAGTTAGAAACTAGAAAAGAATTAATTTGAGAGTTTTAGATCCCTTAATGTTTGAATTTTCTGGATTCTTGTCAGCAAGGTTTAGTAATGATAATCATGGTTCTAAATTAGTTTAAATGTGTAGGAATGACTCATAATTGGTTTAGGACTTGATCTTGATGCCTTAGGAGCAAACCGGACTTAGAAAGGGTCATTATTGTGACTTCTTGGTACCCGTAAAGTTAGGATTATGAATTCTTCATCCTTGAGGTTTAGATATGTTCTTGATCATAGTGTGATGTGAGAAATACTTAGCTATAACCTTATAAGTTCCTGAGAGATTAAGTTTGATGATTTATAACTTAGAAGGTGAGTTAAGGACCTTAAGGGTCAATGCATAAGACACTAAGAAGTTGTTAATGCTATGATGTGCTATATAATGCAATGATATGATGAGATGTCCTTGATGCATGAGAAAATGATTGATGAAAATGTTAAAGTTTATCACAGCGTGAGATTTCATGAGAACATGTTGTGTGAATTAGCTTGTGGCAGTTTGAAGGAAATTTGGTTTAACAGCTGTTATGCTGCCGAATTTCCGTCAAACCTTAAAGGGTTAAAAGAAATGTTTATGAGTACCATATGAGTTGAAAACCCTGGGTGACACCGGTTTGACTGAGCACCCCCAAGAGATTTTTATGTGACAAAGCACTGAGACGCGCTTTCCTGGGTGACACCGGTTCGGCCAAGCACCCCCAGGGGAGACAAATCCGTGAGGGTATGAGTAGATGCAGTCTACCAAAGCGAACAAAATGTTGTGGCTTAATGCCCGCAAAGCGTTTCAAAGAGGGTATATCCTAAGAGAGGTGATCCCTGCCCCCTACCCGTACTTGCGAGTCGGGATTATTATTATTTATGTTTCGCTTATTCAGATAATAAGTAAGAGCTAGTAAAGACTAGTTGAGGTATGAGCTCATAACCTAGTTATTTTAGGGTGGCTTATTATGCTAAAGTACCATGATTGATGTCACGAAGTTGAGGAATGATTCACTTGAGAATTATATGCCCTTATGCCACGTGGTTTATGCTTATATGCTTTGATGTGTTGTATATGTGCTCAAGTACTAACATGCATCCATGATATAATATGCTGCATTCATAACGTCAAGATGCATGCTAAAAGGAATGGACCTTGGATAATGAGTTTTGGAAAATCCTAAATTGAATCTCGTATGCATGATCACTATTTTATAATTAAACCCAAGGTTACTAAGGATGTGAACGATGTAACCCTAGGGTAGGAGACTCCTACTAAGATTCTTTAGCAAGAATTCTCAGTCCTCTCTCTTCTTTCTTCCGTCACATCTTCAGAGAGCGATGACGACATTCGTGGTCTTCATTGACACACCTACTTGGGAAGTTCACTATGACCCAGACCACGGGTCGTATCATTTTGAGGGGCAGTGCACCGTGCGAGTCTTCATGTTCATTAGATGCCCCTTTGCACATCCTATACAGAGCTACCGTTTCTCCCCGATGTCACCTTGCGACGATGTGATGGTTTTTGAGCGCGCCTGGACACAAGACGAGAGGATTATGCGGACATACACTGGTGGTTCGATGCCTCAAGACTTCCAAGACTACGTGCCTCGATCCCCGAGTTTGGAGGACGACCCATCCGAGGACCTGCCGACGTACATGTATAGTGAGAGTTCTGCTCCTACACCTCAGTTCGTGCGAGAAGTGAGCGAGGAGACTGTTACACAGCCGATGCTGGCTAGGAGAGCCGAGAGGCGCCCCTATCGAGGAGCTCACGCTCAGTCTTCACGTGTTCCTACTCGTGCTACCCTGCGTCCATGGATTGGTTACACTCCACTGTTTTCGGGATTCTAGTAGTTGACGTCGTAGGGGAGGCTTAGTGCATGCACCCACATGTAGAGTGGATAAACCTTCTTTTGTTTTGAGGTTATTCACCATAGGTGCACTTGGATAGTTATGGTTTATTTCTGCTTCCTTGTTTTATGTTGTATTTTATTTTTCGCTGTATTACAAGCTCTGCCCGTCTCCATGAGGGTATGACTACTTATGTACTCTAATTAAGTTATTAATGAAATGCTTCCTTTATTATCATGATTGTTGTTCTTTGGTTATATGCTTTACTTTATGATTTTAATGATTGATACGCGTGCTTTACATTTCTGTTGTTCGATTAGTTAAGCTCACGGCTCTCACTTTGTTTTATGTTTTCAAAAAGAAAAATTTTCCCGTAATTTCCGCTAAGTATTTTAATAAAATGATAAGACTAAGAAGTAGTAACCTATGATTAATCTAATGTATTCTAGAAAGTTGGGTTAAAAATTAGGGTGTTACAATATAGCTGATATTCCCTCAATGTCTGTAAGACAATCCTGAGGTGGTGCTCATGCTCCTCTCTACTCCTGGAGTATACCAGAATGTCGTCAATAAAGACAATCACAAAATGATCTAGGAACGATCTGAAAACTCTATTCATCAGATCCATGAATGCTGCAGGGGCATTACTCAACCCAAAGGACATCACTAGGAATTCATAATGTCCATAGCATGTCCTAAAAGCAGTCTTGGGTATATCCTCATCCTTGATTTTCAACTGATGATACCCAGATCGGAGATCAATCTTAGAGAAACACTAGGCTCTTTGAAGCTGATCAAATAAATCATCTATATGAGGCAAAGGATACTTATTTTTAATTGTCACCCTATTCAGCTACCGATAATCTATACACATCCTCATAGATCCATCTTGCTTCTTGACAAATAAGACTGGAGCACCCCAAGGTGAGGTCCTCAGTCGAATGAAACCTTTATCCAACAACTCTTGCAACTGTTTCTTCAACTCCTGTAGCACTGTCGAGGCCATACGATATGGGGGTATCGAAATAGGCCTAGTTCCTGGCTCCAATTCTATTCCAAACTCTATTTCCCTCTCTGGTGGTAACCCTGGCAGGTCCTCTGGAAACACATCAGGAAACTCACAAACCACAGGGACTGATTCTATGGTTGGCACTGGCACCTCTACATCCCGTACTGAAGCTAAAAACCCATAAACTCCTTTGTCTATAAGCTTCAAGGCACTCAAATGAAATCAAAATAGTCAGAACATAATAGCTAACACCCTTAAACTCTAGAAATTCAGCTCCCGAAATACCAAACTTAACAAACTTAGTATAACAATCCACCATAGCATGGCATGAAGCTAGCCAATCCATACCCACAATGACATCAAAATCTACCATGTCTAACAAGTGTAAATCTGCATAAGTTTCCACATCACTAACCCTAATTTCACAATCTCTATATATTGACTGAACTAAAAGGGGTTCTCCAACTGGTACCCCTACCCAGAAAGGCTTCTCTAGACTAGAAGCCAGCCTCTTAAATTGTGTAGCAAAGAATGGGGATACACATGAATAAGAAGATTCAGAATCAATCAAAGCAAATGCATCAAAAGTAAAGACCCTGATAATACTTGCCATGACATATTTAGAGGCTGATGTATCCTATCGAGTCAACGCATACAATCGAGGTTGTCCCCCGCTACTCTGACCTCTGCCACTGAAGCCTCTACCTCTAGGGCTTTGCCCCCAGCACCCTTGCCGACTGGGGTAGCAGAACCACCCTAGGTCGCTAACTGGAAAGACTAGACAGAAACAGTGGAGTTCGCAGACCCCTGACTAGATGTCCCCTGCTAAAGTGGGCATTCCGCCCTCTTGTGACCCCGCTGGCCACAACCATAGCATACAAGTGTGCTAATCAGGCACTGCCCCAAGTGTTGCCTACCACAAGTTTAATAAACAGGTAAACTTTGGATTGACGCTAGCCAGAATACTGACTGCCTCCTCTGCCCTGACCTTGGGAAGCTGCAGATCATACTGGGGTAGGATCTGAAAGAGCCACCCTACTCGGTTGAGCCCGCTGCTGACTCTGCTAGCCAGGTCCTCTACTAGTGCCCGTTCCTCCAAAAAATGTGCTCTGAGTCCTAGCCCTCTTATTAGACTCAGAAGTAGCTCTCCTCTCTGCTAGTCTCGCCTCCAATCCAATAGCGGTGTCCACTACCTAGGCATAATCCATAGTACCAACATGCAGCTAAAGGCTGAGAAACATGTCTTTAGGCAATCTCTGAACAAACCGCCTAACCTTCTCAGTCTCTGACTACAACATACTTGCAGCCACCTAAGCCAAATAGGTAAACCTCTCATCATACTCGACCACTGTCATACCAGGGGTCATACGGAGTCTCAAGAACTCCTCCATCATCTGTGCTCTCCTACTCTCTGACAAGAATCTACGAAGAAAAGCTGCCCTGAATTCTTCCCAGGACGGCGGCTCTAAATTGCCACGTCCCTAGAGAAACTCATCATACCATGTCCCCGCCAGACCTCCTAACTAAAATTTGACTAACTTTGCTGCTCTTTCTAATGAATAATGAATGACTTTGATAATCTTCTCTATCTCTCTAAGGAACGTCTGAGGGTCCTCTATGGTCAGGCATCCCTAGAAAGTAGGTGGATCCATCCTCTGAAAATGCTCTAGAGCTGAATCATCAAAGTCTCTAACTGGAGGCTGAATTGGGGGTGGCTGTGATCTAGCCTCTGCCTGTCTAGCTAGAACATCAGTAAGGGTAGCCAGAGCCTGCTATAGGGCCCTAAGGCGGCCACTAGGACTGGAGGATCTGCTATTATGGTGATGTCGAGAGGTAGAATGTCAGAGGGGAGGCATACTGGATCTAACTGAAAGAGAAGAACACATGGGATAAGGATTACCATTCATATGGCAAACTTGAACTTTATCTCTGGGTCTAGACTCAACTGACCATCCTAAAGGCCGCAAGTAATGCTTCGTTAATGCAAATAGGCGCGCTTCTATTTACATAAACGAGGCACTACCTGTGGACACTTGCTCCAATGATATGCAGGGAAACCTATAGCTCTGATACTAACTTTGTCACGACCCTTCTTGGGCATGTGACTGGCACGTGAGAAACCCCATTCCTACGTAAGCTTTATGACCTGTATCGTCTCTACACGTAGATTTGAATTAAGAAAATCTGTAAAATAAGTTCTTAATTTCCCATATAAATTCATATGCTTATAAAACCATGTTCAGAAATCCAAAACATGTCTCAGTTTCTACCAAAGATAATGTACAATATCGCTAAATATGCATATAGTCCTTTACATACAGAGTGTTTAGGGAAAATAAAAGTTATACAGTCCAAATAGTATATAAAAATACAAGACTATGCAAAATGTGGTCATGCCCTACAGTCCAAGGTCCTACCTGCATCACACTGGAGCACACCTAATGCAAAATATCAGACATCTCACCTAATGGGCTCAGCAACTGAAATCTAATGCTGCTGGGAGGAAGATGGCATAGAAGTACCCTTAGTAGCTACAGTATCTGGAGTGGCAGCAGACACAGGAATGACACCAACAAAATTGTGGGAAGTGAGAACAGCACCAGTATTTTAAAGCCTTAGAAGTGAAAGATTGAAGTTGATTTTAAGAGAAAATGGAAGAAATGGAGATAGGAGTGAATTTTTAGGGGAGAGAACTGAGTTCTTCGAGTTTGGGAGGTGTGTTTGTGGAATGAAGTTTCTGGACCCTGAAATGGGGTATTTAATGCTCTGATAACTGCCTAGGTGGTTTCCAAGGAAGTTCCCGCACTGACTTATTTTCTGATGACCGCCTGGGCGGTCTCCCAAATTTTTTTTTTTAGTCCTAGGATATTACAATTACTCATCCCTTCCATCATCAAATTAAAATATCTCCTGGGATTGAAAGAGCACCTTATGCTAATGGAAAGCAGAGAGAAGGACTACGATTATGTCTTGGAAGCAGCTAGCCCAATGAGCGAATATGCTTCATGAGCAACTCTTCAAGGTATTTTTTTACGTACTAGGTGCACTTTATGTGTCTGGTAGTCCAGTTACCATTTTTCAACTTCATGAAGAAGCTTAAGTCTACATCGATCCAACTTCACCTGAATAGTTTGGCTATGATGTGAGGTTTTAAGATTGTCTGCCGATCTCTTGGGCTACCTCTCCCTGCTAACCTTTTTTTTTCTATATTTTTCATTTATTTATTCCAAGTGGTGCGATATAGAAAAGGTGGGTTTCTTTCCAATCTTGTCAACAACACAAAATTTTTGAACTTTTTGAGTCATCATACCAAGAATTTAAATGGATGTTTTAAAATATTTTCCTACTCCTAAAGTCTAACCATTTTTCATAGATCCTTAAGAAGGGATTCCCTTCATGGATATATATGTCAAACCATATAGGGTAGAGGAAAATAATTTAACCCCTATAAAGGAAGCTTTGGATTTTTTGTTAACTACTTGAGGATCAAAACCCCTACATCTGAAGACCATAATCGAGGTTAACTATAGGGTGGCTTGAGCCCTTTTAGGTAGGTAAAGCCATATCTTCATTGTCTTTAATTTTATATGCCTTTATCATATAGTGCTCCTGACTCCAGATATTAATTCTTCTTTCTTTTTTGCTTCTTAGCAGAAAACTTCGTTGATAATAACATGACCTCCAAAAACAAATTGGCCAAGTTCCAGAGGGTGATTGCCATCGATACTGCTGCCTCCATGGTCAAATGTTCAAGGTAAGAATCCCAGGATCTTCCTCTTCTTTCATCGAAACCCACTCCATTAGAAACCGAAGCCTACCAGGGCTGTTATGGAAAAAAAGGAAAAGGAAGTGGCTGGAGAAGCTTTCTAACATAGAGAAGTCTACCGAATCACCTATGAAAGCAGCTTCCAAAGTTACTATCTCTTCCCCTCCTCTCAAGCCTTCAGCTTCCAACATCTAGTAAAAAGAATTTGACTTCGGCAGTTTTGTTAATGCTCACATACTGACCTTGGAAGTTGAGTAGAATCTAGAAGAATTCAACCTTCAGCTCAACATAGTTCAATGCATGAAGATTTTCATTTGGGCACTAGAATCATGAGGTTTGTTGAGAGAATCTAGACTGGTTGATCAAGCTCTTGAAGAGAAATATCTCGTTAAAGATGTTTGAGATAGGCTCGAGGAGGAGGCAAAGGCTTGGAAGGAGAAATTTATGGCTTTTGACCTCTGGGTTGTCGAGCTAAAGAGTACCTCCAAGAAGAATAAGAAGGCCTAAGAGACCACAAAGGCTAAGCTAAAAAATGAGCTCTAAGCAATCGAACCAAAGCTACAAGATGCAGACTCCACCATCATCGATCTCCAGACTCGTGTAACTCAAGCACAAGATAACTACTTCAATGTGGTGGTTAATACCTAGGAGGCTTTGGAGGAGAAATTCTCCAATGTAATGGGTCAGGTTAAGCATATTGCTCCTGGAATTGACTTTGGAGAAGTGGGGTTATGGAAGAAATACGACCCCAAGTCTCACTCCATCTGGCTAGTGTTGGAGATGGAAGATGTAAAGGCTGCGACTGCCCAGAAGGGGGCTAAAGCCAAAGCTAGGGCCATGGTGGAGGAAAATGAAAGAGAAGAAATTCACTAAGTAGTCGTTATATGTAGCTTTTACTTTGTTTTATTTTATTTAAGCTATGTAATTTTCCCGGTATGAGCTTTTGTAATGATAAATGAATTGGCAACTTAAATATTACCATTTTTGCACTTATATGTTTTTCTTCTTTTAGCCTTATGGATCTTCTAGCTCTGAGTAGGTTGCGTTCACCATACCCTTTGGTTGCCATTGAGGGATAAGATTACTCCAAAGAGGAGGATGAGGATGAAGCTAAGAGAGTTCTCAAGGAGCAGAAAATTCTTTGAGAGAAAAGAAAGCTAGAAGAAGCATAAAGATTGGAAAGGGCAAAGGCATTCAAGGGTCAAGCAAAATATGGTCAAAATCTTCTATCCCTGAACCTTTTGCAGTGATTAAAGAATAGCCAAGCAAGCTAATGACCCATCAATTGGGTATACTTCCTTCCTAATCTCTGCTGCACCTTCAAGAAGCCAGATACCTTTAGAAACAACTCATCCATTGAACCCACCATTGCTCAAGAAAGAACAACTAATGCTAAAGTTAAAATGGCTTCATTTGAGGCTTTAAAAATGGCTCCCAAAGGCACTGATGACGACTCCCTAGCTATAAAATAAATGTTGAAGTCCATGACCAAAGACATGGAAAAGGTGTAAATTCTAGAACCTTTCAGAAAGTACGAAGCTTAAAAAGTTTTGAATGACAACAAAGCCAATTTAGAGAAAATGTTTTGAAGAACGACTAATGGCTACCTTGAGTTTCTTGACAAAGTCTAGCAAGTAGATCCGGTCTGTGTTACACGAACCTAAGCAAGATTAATATTTCACTTTGCATGTGTAAGCATGTTATATCTCGTGGAAAGAGATTGAATTAATCAGAAAGTGAATATGAAGTCAAGCGAAGTAAGTGAGTGTATACAGATTAAGGCATAATACGGGCTCAATAAAAGAATAACGTTTCACTATGCATGTGCAAGCATGATATATATATCTCATGGGAAAAGATTAAAATAATCAGAAAGTGAATGTTATTTCAAGCAAAGGACGTATTCATGTCCACAGACCAAAGGCATTGAAGCAAACTTGAATCGGGAATAAGTTCACAACACATGAGAAATCATGTTTATCTCAAGAGAAGAGATCAAGCCTAAAATGTGAATATTATCTTGAGGATAGAAAGCATAAATGCTGGAGGACTAAAGCTGATTAAGTCAAAAATTAAGAAACCAAGGAAAGGATCTTCAGAAAGTAGCATGGGACATCAGAAAGAACACTCATGATGAAGAAATCAATTCATGTCCAAGAGCAACGTGTTACTCAGTAATCAATCACTACAATCACAGAGAAATCATCATCAAGCAATTAAGATTGAAGACTAGAAAATAAGAGAAAAACCAATGTGATTGATTACAACGTCAGAAAGCTCAATAAGGGTGGAGCAAAGAACGCTAAGGAAAAATGGAGAGAGTTTCAAAATTCAAATTTCAAATCTCAAATCAGATCCAGTGTTATAACTGGTACGTCATCTCTCCTACCTAAATGATTCAAGATCCTAGAAGGTGGAGTTTAGAAACCACGGGCTAAAAGTAAAAGGAAAAATGAGGACTTCAGAAACCTCTACATTACAATGGCTTTTGCAATGATGAGACAAGTTGTCAGCCTACCTCTTTAGACTAATGTTCCAAGGTACATCTAATGAAATACACATGTCACTTGGAGATCATATCAAAGAGGAAATAGTCATAAAGATAGACCTATATAAATGGAGATGCCAAGCTTGAAAGCTTATGAGAGAATTGAAAGCTTTAGCACATAATCTCTGGAAAAATCTCTTCACACTTCCTGTAATGTTCATCAATTTATGCAATCAATAACGAAGTGTAAAAATCTTCTTTCTTGGTTTTAAAGTGTATTTGTATTTGTACGCTCTTCATGTGAAGAGATAAGAGAAAGAAGTTGCTCTAAGGTTCGCAGTCTATATTAGCCAGCATCTTCAAGGAAACTTGAGTATACGTTAGTTTGAATGGCAACCCAAACACATAACCTTTGTAACCTTGATCCATTAGTGATCAGTATAAGACATAGCTTGGAGAGGCTAAGGTAAAACTACTTACAACGTGTTAGCAAAGGTATTTGCTTATCACGGTTCAGCTTGGAGAGGCTGTTGGAAAGACTACTTACAATGTGAGTGCAAAGGTATTTGTACTTCACGAGTCAGCTTGGAGAGGCTGTTTGAAAGACTACTTACAACGTGGCAGTAGAAGGTGTCTGCAGGTCACGGTTCAGCTTGGAGAGGATGGTACAGAACTACTCAGTTAAGTCGTAGTTGGGGTTGTCCACTGTGTAGGTTTAGCTTGGAGAAGTTGGTACAGAACTACTCAGTTAAGTCGCAATTGGGGTTGTCCACTATGTAGGTTTAGCTTGGAAAGGCTGGTACAAAAATACTCGGTTAAGTTGTGTAACACCCTAAATCTTAACCTAAGACTACTAGTATGTACTTAGGTTAATCTTTAGAATATTACCTCTTAGTCTCATCTTTTACTTAGAAAATACTTAGCGGAAATATGGGTAAAATTTTTCTTTTTGGGATTAAAATCAAAGTGAGAGCCACGCACGAATCTTTAAAAGGAATCATAACGAAACATATAAGCAAAGCATAAAGAAACACATCATATCATGGAAACATCAACTGAATCATAGATATATATATAACGTGCCTACCCAAAGGGGCAGGACTATTTGATACATCGGGAAATAGAATACAACTGAAGAACAAATACAAGGAAATCATAAAAGTAAATACAAGAAAAACAACACCCATACCCATGTGCACCTAGAGTAGACAACCTCATATACAAAAGAAGGATTGTCCTCAACTATGTGGCGCGTGTGCACTAACTGCTACCCCTCCTATGTCTACTCCTGCTGGTCCAAGTACTGTGGGGTCGAGTCGATCAGCGGCGAATCTGGCGGGAGTGGTTGAGCTTATATCATCCTGGGCATGTCCACAAAGAGAGGCGCATAGATGGCCAAACTAGCCAACCTGGTGGACCACCATCTCCTCACTCCCGACTAAATCGGTGGGGGAGCGGGACTAGAGCTCCAACTGTACATGTGTGATGGCGGGTCCTTGGATGGGTCCGTCTCCGAGTACTGGGTACGAGGCACATACTCTGGGTAGTCGTGTACCCCTGATATCTCGGGCTCCATGTGGAGAATCTGCTCATCGCGTGGTCTAGCTCGCTCAAAAATCCAGTTATGACGGTAAGGAGCAGTCAGGGTAAAATGGTAACTCGGGACTGGATGCAAGAAGGGTCGTCCAATAAACATGAACACTCTAACCGTGCAGCGACCCTCAAAATGGTACGACCCGAGTGCTGGGTCATGGTGCAGCTCCCATACCGGGGTGTCGATGAAGATTACGAATATCTCCATCTGAAGATATGATGGAAGAAAAGAGAGAGGGAATGAGAATCTTTCTAAAAGAATTCTCAGTAGGGTTATCCCTACCTAGGTGACATCGTCAGATCCTCAGGAACCTTGGGTTTTATTTCTAAAAAGGTGTGCATGCATATAAACTTCTTTTGAGTTAGTTTTCTAAAGTATTTATTTATCCAAGGTCTGTCATATTTTACAATGTCTTATAACTAAGCATGAAATATACTAATGATATGAATGCATCATAAAGGTGTACCAAACAATAGAATGACTAAGAAACATTATAACATTGGCATAGGTATAATATATGTGACATTGTAAACTTTAACTTTCATCTCATGGGGCCGTCCTAAAACATCTCTAGGTTATGAGCTCATACCTTAACTAGTCGTCACTAGTTCTTACTTATCCTATGATAAGCGTAACATATACATAATCCCGACTTAATAGTGCGGGCTAGGGGGCAATTAAGGATCACCTCTCTTAGGGTCATTTCCTCTTTGAAACGCTCTACTAGCAACTAGTGCATCGTAGTATTGTTCGCTTTGGCAAGCTCTATGTCAATACCCTCACGGATTTGTTTTCTTGGGGGTGCTCGGCTAAAGCCAGGTGTCACCCAGAAAGAAGGCCTCTGATGTTGTGTCACATAAAGTGTTAATTCATAGATACATCATTATTCATTACATAAATCTTTTTCATAGCATATACATCATCACATGAAACTTCTTCATAGTGTATACATAAAACTATAGCATATACATTATCACATAATCACACCTTAGACAATCATTCATACAAACTCCCAAGCTTATTATGTTATGAACCTATAGTATGTTATGCTTTGGTTCTTTTGAGTCTTAAACTTGTAAACTAATTGTTCTAGTATTATTCTTAACCTCTCATACACCTATAGGTTCACAACTAATACGTTTTACTAATTTTTATGCTTGAGGACCTATCCAAACAGCACTATACAGGTTTAGACAGCTTTATATTTGTGTGATTACGGGGTTCTAGAAATTACGATTTAGACCTTAAAGTCTTTAACTCACATTCTAAGTTATTGATCATCAAAACCTAGTCTCTTGGGAACCTATGAGGTTATAACTAAGTATTTCTCACCTCACACTATGGTCAAGAACATCTCTAAACCTCAAGGATGCCGAGTTTGAAATCCTAACTTTACGGGTACCTAGAAGTCACAACAATGACCCTTTCTAAGTTTAGTTTGCTCCTAAGGCTTCAAGATTAAGTCCTAAACCAATTATGAGCCATTCCTACACATTTAAACTAATTTAAAACCATGATTATTAAATCTAAACCTTGCTGGACAGAATCCAGAAAATTACATAATTAAAGGATCTAGAACTTTCAAATTAATTCTTTTCTAGTTCTTAACTTATCCTATCTTTCACATGTGAGTCTTAACATTATTTTTACTCAAACATAGGCACATTATCATCATTAAAACAGCACATATAGTGGTAGTAAAGAGCAAGGAAGAATAAAAAATTTACTCCTCCATAAAAGGCATAAAACATAATTTCTAAAGCACATAAAATACTAGTTTATCTTGGAACTCTTTTTAAACTTTCAAAACTCATTTATAAACATTTTTAATATCTAAAATCATAAGAGTATTTAAGAGGGCAGTGACCAATTTTATCTTTATCTCAAGAGGTCCTAAATTCATAAAACTTAGTTCTATGCATTCCTTAAATTCATGTAAGCTTGGAAAAATTATAAAACATAGTCTCAAATACTTAGAAACTTCAAGACCTCTTGGGGCCGAAATATGAACCAAGGAAAATACATATTGTTAGACCTTTGTTGAGACAACAATGGGCAAGTCTTTGAGCTCTAGGTTCATTTAGGTGATGACATAAAAATAAACATGCTTATGCACTTATTTTAGGTTCCATTAGAAAGTAAAGTGATAGCACAAAGTAAATATGAATGCAACTCATTATTATCTTGGTATTAAGTGAGACTTGAAATATAAACATGATAATGCATAGCTTGAAATATAAACATGATAATGCAAGGTTCACTTATTATCTTGAAACTTAGTGATAGCAAGGAAGTAAACATGATATGCAAAGCATAAAGTAAACATGATGCAAGATTCATTTTATGGTTGACTAGAGCTCATTCAAGACTTTAACAAGATAACAACCCAATACAATATCTCAAAGATCACAACACAAAAACCGAAAGTCATATAAAAGAGAAAGAGAGTGAAACTACGTCAAGTTCTTTATTAAATACCCAAAACCCCTATCTAGAGAAAAATCTCTAGAACGTGCCGGCCAACTTTAAGGTTGACAAGGGTAGGCCTGGGCTTTTAGAAATCCTTAGATTAATTTTCTTAAGTTGGAAAACCATGTGAGCTAGATATCATATAGATGAAGTTACAAGAAAAGGAAAACTGAAGCTTTAGAGGTTTCTTTGAGATGAACACAATGTCATCATCTAGAAACTCTCATCATCAAGCTATCATGCTCATAATAGGGCCTAGAGGCCGAAATGAAAAGAAAAGGAAAAACAAAGGAAAGTTCAAAAAGAATCCAAGAGGAAACTAGAGAAAAACACTTTCTTGAACAAAACAAAGTTTGAAAACAAATCCCTACCTAGTGACGAAGGTAAAAGCTTGGACTTGAAGATGAAATGAGATGAGCAACACCTCCTAGGATGGTGGTGATGATTCGGCCAAAGAGGAAAGAAAAGAAAGGAAATGTGTTTTAGGTGAAGTTGTGTTTGAGGTGTGGTGTTTGAGAGGTTTGATGATGGTTCAAGGCTTTGGGGTGGTGTTTGATGGTTGAGAGATGATGATGAGATGAAGAGATGAAGAAGATGAAGATGAAAAGAAAGGAAGAACACTTTTGAAACTTTGAGAGAAAAGAAAAACTTAGCAAGACAACTCTAAAACTCTAAACTTAGCAAATGCTTCAAGGTGCAACTAAGCTATCACAAGCATCCTATTTATAGAAAAACAAAACAATGAAGCTCACCAAAGGAGGGTATTGGCCGTAGCATTGAAGGACAAAGGGAGAGGAAAATATCTCTTTGATTGTGTCATAGAAGCATGGTTTGAAGCATGGAAGCTATGCTATAAAGCATTGCTTGATGTGAGTTAATTTTCCTATCAAATTTTTATGAAATTAGACTTCTAGAAACAATGCATGGCTGGAACTTTTCCAGCCACAATTAAATGGAGAAAATGAGCTATTTTAATTAGTTATTTACTTGGAAAATCAAGCTTGATTGAAAGTTATGACAAGGTATAGTGTATGTGACTTGAGGTATGGCCTTGGAGTGTTGAAAAATTGAACATGTGATGCATATGGGGAGGGTGAGGCTTGACCAGGCTGGACAGCAGAGTGGGGGTGAGTTTTGACCATTTAATTGGGTGTTAATGGTAGGTTTAGATGTGTATTAGCTTAGGTACAAGGTTAGGAATGATTAAGCTTAAGTTTAGGTAACTAAGAATGTGATTTAGGGAGTTTATGACAAGTTTAGGAGTGCTCATACATCATTAGAGAATTTTAAACTCATTTATGAATAAACAATGTGTAACACAATTCCATGATTTAAGGAATTGGAAAGAGAAAATACTATTCAAGATTCTATGACTAGGTGTTTTGAAATTAAAATATGATTTTAGGTTGTATTTAAGCACTTTTTGGTTCTAATCAACTTTAATAAATTATTTTGACTCAAGATTAATTAAGGAAATTAATTAACCTTCAATTAGAGCCTAATATTGCTTAGGTTTGCTTAATCACGCGATTAACCGTAAAAACACGAAACTAGGGGTAAAATCGTAATTTTGCACTAATTTTGGCCGGGACTTCAAAAATTAAAACTGAGGTCATAAAATACATAAAAACGCCTTTTAAAACCATCTGGAGAAGTTTCAGGTTCATCCGACACTTGCAAACGGGTAAAACACCGCAGGGGTGTTTTGGTCATTTTGACCCGAAAACTCGAAAAATGAGATTTTCGATCCCGGGAAGGTACACGGGTCATCTAATCCCCTTTCAACATCGAGTTTTCCCTTCGAGTACTACCAGACCGGCTTTCCTCAAATTCCGGGCTGAAAATGACCTCAGGGGCATTTTGGTCATTTTCACTCTAACAGAAAAATCGAGGCGTTACAAGTTGCTGTTGGGGTTGGCCACTATGCAAGTTAAAGCTTAGGAAGGCTATTATAAAGACTATCCATTTTACTTTCTCAGGTTGAGAAAGTTGTTGTTAGTGAAATCTCAACATATGTTGAGTACTGGATGTAGCTAGGCAGGTTGGCCAAACCAATATAAAAATTCTTGTGTTCATTTTTCTCTTCCTTGAACTTTTATTTTTACGTTATCATTCTATATTCCTTACTAATTAAGTGAAAAGAATTTGAGAGAAGAATGAAGCACGATTCAACCCCCTTCTCGTGCACTCTTTTACCAACAAAATGAGTCACAGCTTGAGGGAATGGGCCTTGAGAAACTCAATATATACGTGAATGAGTTTTCTCAAGCCTTGGAGCCCATTGTGGAAAAGCTTAAAGAGGAAGCTATTGAACCAACAACTGTTGTTATCCTATTAGTGCCTCAACCCCCACCTTCAATAAGAATAACTCCTATGGAAGAGGATGTTGAAGACACAAAAACCAACCAACTTCTCTCACCACAATTCTGCTGCTCCTATTCCTACTAAAGCTATTCCTACTTTAATGCCTATTTTTGTTCCTAATCTTACTCCATCTTTTGCTGCCACTAATTTTGTACCAATAGCTACATCTACTGAGTTCCTTAAGCTACTGTACCTATTGTTGCTATTGCATCAGCTCATATCACCTTAACTACACAATACCACCATTCACTCTATCTACTACTGTTATAACTGAAGCTGAAGCAGACTCACCCCTGAAAAAGAAGTAGACTCACCCAAGTCTAGAGATATTATTCCCCTAAACATTCCTAAGCCTACACCCCATGCTGCCCTAAAAACAACAAAAGTTATCCATCTCCCCAGCCATCCTCAACCTGAGATCCAACCAAGTCTCTTAGAGGTCCAAATCCTATTGCACAATCAATGGGACATGACTTCATGACTTGATAGGGCTAAAGCTTCAAACAAAGATATTGGAGCTCAACTGAGAAGACATGAGGAGTTGCTACTCTAACTTTTTTAAGAGCTTAGGAGGATGGACCAATGATGGCGTGATATCCGACATATCCCTTTTTGCTTATGAAAAATAATGGGAGAAATAAGAGAAAAGAAGAAAATCCTTTTTGTACTGAGAATCAAAGGGGTCAAGTTAAGGGGGAGTGCTTCAGAGACCGTATTTCATGCATGCACATCATTTTTTTTTTTTTTGTTATTATGCTCTGAACCTTTTTTTTTTGTTAATGCTCTAATCCGTATGGTTATAGTTTTCATATGATTTTATCACCAACAAGCTCTATACTCTTTATAGAATGGGTAGGAAAATTCAATATTCAAATGAAAGTCAAACAAAAAAATGGGGATAACAGTGACATCTCACTTTTTAACCATTAGCTCCAAAACCCTTCAAAAAGCATTAATACAAAATGTTTTCAGTGATAACACAAACAATTTGTAAAAAATATTTTGAAGAATGACTAATATTTACCTTGAGTTTCTTGAAGCTACAAACAGGTCCTTACGTTGTCATAACACGATTATTTAAATGAAATTTTTTTTGACATGACATATGCAAACATGTTTTATCTCATTAAAAGAGATAGGAACTCAATGGAAATGAATAATATATTATGAAATGAATATGTATATGCTAAATAGATTGAAGAAAATCATCAAAAACAAGAAACCAAGGTTCAAATCTTCAGAAAGTAGCACTTAACTTCAGAAAGTACATCTCAAATGGGGATTTCTATCAACTTTCAAGCCAACATACTCTACAACCTTCAACCATCCTAATCGCAATCATAACATCATCTACAAGCTCTTATTGAAGACTGGAAGATCAAAGATATTTCAAGAAACTGATATCGAACTTCAGAAAACATGTTTTACAGTGAAACAATGTACTTTACAGGAAAAGGAGGGAAATTTGAAGTCAAACCTAGTCACAAATTGATGCGACATCTCTTCTACTAACTTAGTCAACCTCTCCAGCATCTAGAAGGAAATGTTCAAAAACTTCATTTAGAAAGTAAAAATTAGTTTTTTAAGGTGACCTCAGAAACCTCTATTTCACAACAACTTCTGCAACAACTCTAGCAAATGATGAGCTAATCCTCTCAACTGTATGTCTAAGACACAAACAGATGATTAACACATGTCACTTGGACAACAGATCAAGGGCAATAGTCATAAATGTAGACCACTATAAATAGAGATTACAATGGACAAGACTTTTGGAAAAAAGAAGTATTGATACATTGAAGAATTTTCTCCTCATATTTTCTGTAAAGATCATTACATTTTGTAATCAATTTCTTGTTTGTAAAAAAATCTTTTTTCTATGTTCTTAGTAGATCATACATTCTTCCTAGAAAGAATCATAGAAAAAAATCATTCAAATTTTCCCAAGCCTATTGTTGTTCATTTTAAGGATACTTGAGTGTTGGTTAGTTTAAGTGATAAACCCAAACACAAACCTTTGTAACCCCAATCCAATAGTGATGGCTGCTAGTTAGCTTGGAGAGGCTAAGCAAAGACTACTTGCAATGTAACAGTAGAAGTGAACTACTGGTTACTATTTTGGTTTGGATAGGCTGGTCAAAACTACTCAGGTTGTGATAGTAGGAGTGAATTAGTGGCCACAATTTAGCTTTGAAAAGCTAGTCAAAGACTACTCAGGATGTGATGGTAGAATGACCTACTAGTCACGATTTAGCTTAGAGAGGCTAGTCAAAGACAACTCAGTTGTGACAGTAGAGTAAGCTACTGGTCATGGGTAAGAGCTTGAGAAGGCTACTGTAAAAACCATCCAACTTTGTTAGTTAAGAAAGGATTTTAGTGGAACTCAACAGTGGTTGAGAACTGGATGTAGGTAGACTGGCCGAACCAATATAAAAATACTTGTGCAGTATCTTCTTATCCTTTAACCCTTTTTATTTACTGCATTGTGCCTCCTCCATTGTGTTTATTGAAAAATTTGCTTATACGTATTTTCATTATTTTGTGGTTGTTCAGAAAGTTAATTTCTAACACTTCCGACGTTGTTTCTGCTACACTTCAAGTCTAAGACTTGATGGTATATTGTCCAAGTTTTCATAAAAAAGAAAAAGAAAGAAAAGTGAAGCACGATTCAACCCCCCTTCTCGTGCATTTTTCTACCTATATTAACTTGGTTAACCATCCCAAATTCTAGAAGAAGAAGTTCAGAAACCTCATTTAAAAACCAAAAAGTAGTTTCTAAAAGTGGACTCAAAAACCTTTATTTGACAACGGCCTTTACAACTACAAAAGTGACTCGGACACAACTGAGATAGTCTTCTAGACTATATTTCCAACACACAAAAAAAGATCAACATATATCACAAAGAAAACAGATCAAGGGAAACAGTTTTAATTTGAAGATCAAGTATAAAAGTAAGTTATGTACTTAAAACTCAAGACTTTTGGCTGAAATGCTTGCAAAATCTTCCAAGAATGCAAGACTCCTCCTTCTTCTTCTATAAAGCTATTACTGCTTGTAATTAGTTTTTACTTTAGTGAAAATCTTTCTTCTAAGTTCTTATTCGATAACATTTTCTTCCAAGGAAGAATAGTTAAAAAGAAGTCATTTAAGTTTTCAATTCATACACTATTCTATCCTAAGAAAACTTGAGTGTTTGTTAGCTGGGGTGAACCAATCTTCAAAATCATTGTACCTTGACCCAGTTATGATCATTGAAAGTTTAGCTTGGAGAGGCTAGTCAAAGACTACTTGGATGTGATTATGGACTGAGCTATTAGTCATATGAGCTAGCTTGAAAAGGTCATTGAAAGACTATATGACTTTCTCAAGGTTCAGAAATAGTTATTTTAGTGGAACTCAACAGGTTGTAGAGAACTGGATGTAGGCAGATTGGTTGAACTAGTATAAAACTCTTTGTGCAGTATCTCTCTTCTCCCTTAATTTTCTTATATATTCTACTTTATGTTTATCTTCAATGCGTATATGAAAAATAGCTTTTAATAAGATTTCTTATCTTTATTTTAGTTCGGAAAGTTACTTCAAGTGTACACTTGATAGTATTTGTTTAATAGTTTTCCAAAAACAAAAGGAAGAAAAGTGAAAGCATGATTCAACTCCCCTTCTCGTGCACTTTTCGACCTATATAAACCCTTTGCCCAGCAACTGCTGCAATGGCTTTTTCAACTCCCTCCGCTTAGTTGGAGCCATACGACATGGAGGTATAGAGATGAGCCTCAGTCCAGGGTAAAGTTCTATCCCAAACTTAATTTCCCTTTCTAATGGCAACCTTGGAAAGTCATCTAGAAACATATTTGGAAACTCATAAGCCACTAGAACTAAGCTCAAGCTTGGCATCTCTACATCCATATCTATAATACCATAATCTGGGACCAACATAGGGTTCCTTAGGACCCACTCATGTTGTTAGAAGGCTCCACGTATTTTATAATTCAAAACTTTGGGAAAAAGTGTTCTAGAGTGCACCGCAACAGTCATAGAAGATGTTAGGGCAAAGACAAAGAAAACAAGCTCTCTGGAGAGTGCTGTAGCGGTCTAGTGATAAGGTCGTGATCTTCTAGAATGCTCTTTATGAGTGCCACAGTACTCAAATAAGGGTTGTATGCTCAAAGCTTTATAAAAACCCTATTTTCGGGTTTTAGACCACCAAAAACGCATCCCACACCCCCTAAACATGAAGAACTCATCTCTTTACACATGTGTACCCCTTTCCTCACTCCATTTCACTCAATTTAACTCAAACCTTTCACTTTCAAGGCTTAAATGTAATTCTTGTAACACCCTAATTTTTAACTCAATACTCTAGAACATATTAGGTTAATCATTAGGTTATTACTTCTTAGTCTCATTCATTTAATAAAATACTTAGCGAAAATTACGGTAAATTTTTTTTTTTTGAAATATAAAATCAAAGTGAGAGCCGCGTTCTTAACTAATCGTGAGACAGAAATATAAAACACAAATAACAAGCATAAAGAACACAGAAATTAAAGCATAGAACAACGATTATCACAACAAGGAAACATTTCATTAATAACATAGTTAAGGTACATATATAGGCATGCTCTTATAGAATCGGGCTGAGCTTGCAATACATAAGAAAATGAAAATACAACAGAAACAAGAAAGCATAAATAAACCGTGACTACCCGAGTGCACCTATGGTGGATAACCTCAAGACAAAAGAAGGTTTACCCTATCTATATGTGAGAGTGTGTGTGCACTAAACCTCCCCTACGACGTCTACTATTGGAACCCGGGGTATAGCGGGACGTAACAGATCCACAAATGCAGTGTGGCAGGAGTAGGCACACGCGATGACTGAGCATGAGCTCCTCGGCCGGGGTGCCTCTCGGCTCGCCTAGCTAGTCTCAGCTGCGTGACGGTCTCCTCGCTCTCGTCTCGCACGAACTAAGGAGTAGGAGTGGAGCTCTCGCTATACATATGCATCGGCAGGTCCTCAGAAGGGTCGTCCTCCGAACCGAGAGATCGGGGCACGTAATCCTAGAAGTCACTGGGCATCGATCCACTAGCATACGTCTGCAGAAGCCTCTTATCGCACATTCAGGCGCGCTCAAAAACCATGGCATCGTCATAAGGAGACATCGGGGAGAAGCGATAACTCTGTACAGGGTGGGCAAAAGGACGTCCGACAAACTTGAAGACTCGTACTGTGCACTGTCCCTCAAAATGGTACGATCCATGGTCCGAATCAAAGTGAACCTCCCACGACGGCGTGTCGACAAAGACCACAAACGTCGCCATCACTCTCTGAATATGTGACGGAAGAAAGAGAATGAAGAGAAAGGAATGAGAATTCTTACTAAGAATCTCAATAGGAACCTCCTATCTAGGGTTACATCGTTCACATCCTTAGGAACCTTGGGTTTATTTTAAAAGGTGTTCATGCATACTAGATTCATTATTAGGGTTATAAAACTAATTATCCAAGGTTCATTCCTTTTAGCATGCATCTTAATGTCATAAATGCAACATATTAGAGCATGAATGCATGGCAATACTTGAGCATATAAATCAGCAAATCACAACCTCAAGAAAACAATCCATGTGGCATAAAGGGCAATCAACTTTCAAGTGGAACTTTCCTCAGTATGTGTGACATCATTCATGGTACTTTAGCAAATAAAAGGCCACCCTAAAAAAAACTAGGCTATGAGCTCATATCTTAGCTAGTCGTCACTAGCTCTTGCTTATTATCTGAATAAGCGAAATATAATAAAAATAATCCCGACTACGCAAGTATGGGTAGGGGGCTAGGGATCACCTCTCTTAGGATATACCCTCTTTGAAATGCTTACGGGCATTTAGCCACAGCAATTTGTGCACTTTGGTAGGCTGCATCTACTCATACCCTTACAGATTTGTTTCTCCTGGGATTACTCGGCCGAGCCGGTGTCACCCAGGAAAGTACGTCTCAGTGCTTTGTCACATAAAAATCTCCTGGGGGTGCCCAGCCGAATCGTGTCACCCAGGGTTTTCAATCTCATGTGGTACAAAAAAAAAAATATTTCTCAAACCCTTTGGGTTTGATGGGAATTCGGCAGCATAACAGCTGTTAAACTGAATTTCCTTCAAATCGATTTTATGCCACAAGCTCATAACACAAACATATTTCTTATTCAATTCTCATGCTTATAATAAACTCAACATCTCAATCATGCATCTCAACATCATACTTTCATAGATAAACATTATAGCATTAAAGATTTCTTGATGTCTTATGCTGTGACTCTTAAGGTCTCTTAACTCAAATCTAAGTTGTAAATCATCATAACTTTAGCTCTCGCATACCTATAGGCTCTTATCTAAGTATTCCTCACTCAATTCTATGATCATAAACACTTCTAAACCTCAAGAATGTAGAATCTAAAAAAATTCCTACTCTACGGATACTTAGGAGTCACAACATTGGCCCTTTCTAAATTCGGTTTACTCCTAAGGCATCAAGATCAAGTCCTAAACCAATTATGAGTCATTCCTATAAATTTAAACTAATTATAAACCATGATTATCAATTCTAAACCTTGCTGGATAGAATCCAGAAAAATACTTTTCTAAGGGAACTAAAAGTCTCAAATTAATTCTTTTCTAGTTACTATCTTCTCTAATCCTTTACATATGAATTTTTGCATCAAGAATTCATGAACATACTCATATTATCATCATTAAAACAGCATAAAACAGTGAGTATTCATAGCAAGGCAGAACCAAAATCATCTCCCACAAACAAGGCATAAAACTTGATTTCTAGAACACATAAAATGCTAGTTTCTCTTGGAACCTTTTTAGAACTTTCAAAACTAATTAGTAAACATTTTTATCAACTAAAATCTTCAAAATACTTTTGAAGGCAGTGGCTAATTTAAATTAAACTCAAGAGGTTTTTAAATCATAAAACTTTGTTCTAGACATCTCTTGAACCCATGTAGGCTTAGAAAAAATTATGAAATATAGATTTTAGTACTTGTAGCAAATAAGACCTCTTAAGGCCAAAAATCAAGGACTAAAGAACATATATTTTCCAGGCCTTTGTTTGAGATGATAATGGGCAAGTCTTTGAGCATAGGTTCTCTTAGGTGATGACATAAATTTAAACATGCTCATTCACATATTTTAGCTTTCATTAGAAAATAAAGTGAGAGCATAAAATAAACATGAGATGCAACTTGTTATTATCTTTGATATTTAGGTGAGGACTTGAAAATATAAACATGATAATGCAAAGCTTGAAATATAAATATGATAATGCAAGTTCATTTATTATTCTTGATATTTAGTGATAGCAAGGAAAATAAACATGATGTGAAAAGCATAAACATAAACATGAATGCAAGGTTTATTTTAATCTTGACTAGAGCTCTTACAAGACTTTAGAGATACAACCCAACACTTATCTCATCACAAAGAGAGCTTTAGAGTTCTTGAACCAAGTTCTCAAAGGAACTATATGGTTCTTGAACATCATCATCAAGGTCAAAAGAAGCAAACTTTTAAAAGAGAACAAAGCCTCTAGGAAATAGAAACCAAGGCCAAAATCTTAAAGGGAAGAAAGGCAAGGAAACCGAAAATCAAGTAGCAAGAAAAGTGAACAAGTTTCTTGAGTTAAAATCATTTAAGTTAGAATAAGAAGGTAAAGTTCAAAGAAAGGAAAACTCAAGCTCTAGAGGTCCCTTTGAGATGAACACATGGTTATCATCTAGGAGCTCTCATCATTGAGCTATCATGAACATATCAAGGCCTCATGGTCGAAAACAAAGTAAAGGAAAACAAAGAGAAGTTCAAAAAGAAACCAAGAGAAAACTAGAGAGAAACACATTTTCAAGCAAAACAAAGTTTAGAAAACCACTCCTACCTATAGTAAAGATGAAAACTTGAACTTTTGAAAAGAAATGAGAAGAGCAATTCCTCCTTGGATGGTGAGGGTGATTCGGCCAAAGAAAAAAAGAAAGAAAGGAGATGTGTTTTGAGGAGGCTTGTGTTTGAGGTTAAGTGTTTGAGGGCTTAGAAGATGATCTAAGGTGATGAGATGGTGGTTTGAGACTATGAGATGATTATGTGAGGAAGAGATGAAGAAGATGAAGATGAAGATGAAAAGGAAAGGAAAACTCTCTTAAGACTTGAGAGAAAAAGAAAGAACTCAAGAAAGCTAAAACTTTGCAAATGATCTAAAGTGTTTGCAAGCTCAAGTAAACAAGGTATTTATAGAAAAATGAAGCAAATGAGAGCTCATGGAGAGGAGGGAGGAACCATGTGGTTCTCATGGCCTTGGGGAGAAAATATCTCTTACAAAGTGGTCATTCAAGCATGGTTTGAAGCATAGGAGGTATGGTGCAAGTTATGGCTCAAAGTATAGTGATTTATCTTTGATTTGAATTGAGAAAATTTCTTCTAGAAGGTGAGGGAGGGCTGACGGTTTGGCAGTAGAAAAATGGGGGGAAAATTGCTAATTCATCTAGTCATTGACTTGGTAAATCAAGCATGGGTGTAAGTATGACAAAGTATGGTGCATGTAAGGTGAAAGTATGGCCTTTGGAGTGTAAAAATTAGAGCATGTGATGGAAAATGGAGGGTATAGGTTCGGCCAGACCTGGACAGCAAGGGAGAGGAAGAATTGTTTCATGTGATTGTGTGTTAATGATAGCTTTAAGTGTAGATTAGTTTAGGTACAAGGTTAGAAATCATTAAGCACAAGTTTAGGTAACTAAGAATAAGGTTTAGGAATTTTATGACAAGATTAGGAGTGCTCATATATCATTAGAGAATTTGAAACTCATTTGTGAATAAACAATTGAAAACACAATTCCATGATTTAAGGAATTGGAGAGAGAAAACACTATTCAAGATTCCATGACTAGGAATCTTGAATTCAAAATAAGATTTTAAGATGAAATTAAGCATTCTTAAGTTTTAATCAACTTTAATAAATCATTTTGACTCAAGATTAATTATGGAAATTAATTAACCTTCGATTAGAGTCTAATATTGCTTAGGTTTGCTTAATCGCACGATTAAGCTCAAAAACACAAAGTTAGGGGCAAAATCATAATTTTACACTAATTTTGCCCAGGACCTACGGGACTAAAACTAAAGTCACAGAATACATAAAAACGTCTTTTAAAACCATCTGGAGAAGTTTTGGGTTCATCCGGCACTTGCAAATGGGTAAAACACCACAAGTATGTTTTGGTCATTTTGACCCGAAAACTCGAAAATCTCATTTTTCGAGTTTTCAGGTCAAAATGACCAAAATACCCCTGCGATGTTTTACCCTTTTGTAAGTGCCGGATGAACCCGAAACTTCTCCAGATGATTTTAAAAGGCGTTTTTATGTAGACTGTGACTTTAGTTTTTGTCCCGGAGGTCCTAAGTAAATTAGTGCAAAATTACAGTTTTGCCCCTAGTTTTGTGTTTTTACACTTAATCGTGTGATTAAGCAAACCTAAGCAATATTAAGCTCTAATCGAAGGTTAATTAATTTTCATAATTAATCTTGAGTCAAAATAATTTATTAAAGTTGATTAGAACCTAAAAGTGCTTAATTACAACTTAAAATCCTATTTTAAATTCAAGACTCCTAGTCATGGAATTTTGAATAGTGTTTTCTCTTTCCAATTCCTTAAATCATGGAATTGTGTTACACATTGTTTATTCACAAATGAGTTTTTAATTCTTTAATGATGTATGAGCACTCCTAATCTTGTCATAAAATCCTTAAATTACATTCTTAGTCACCTAAACTTAAGCTTAATTATTTATAACCTTGTACCTAAACTAATACACACTTAAACCTACCATTAGCATCCAATTAGATGATCAAATCTTACCTCCTCTCTGCTGTCCAAGTCTGGCCGAAGCTCTATGCCCTCCATATGCATCACATGTTCAATTTTTCAACACTCCAAAGTCATACCTCAAGTCCTATACACCATACCTTGTCATACTTTCAATCAAGCTTGATTTTCCAAATGAATAACTAATTAAAATACCCTATTTTCTCCATTTATTTTTGGCTGGAAAAGTTCCAACCATGCATTGTTTCTAGAAGCCTAATTTCATTCAAAAATTGATAGGAAATTCACTCACATCAAGCCATACTTTGTATCATGCACTCCATACTTCAAACTATACTTGAATGACCTTGTGTAAGAGATATTTTTCTCTCCCTTTTTCCCCCTCAAAGCTACGGCTAAGGCTTCCTCTTGGAGGGCCTCAATGTTTTGTTTTTCTATAAATAGGTGCCTTACATGAACTTGTGTCACTTTTAGTCTTTAGGTAAGTTTCAAGTTTCTAAGCTTTCTTAAGTTTCCTTTCTTTTTCTCTCCAAGTTCCAAGAGAGTTCTCTCTTCTTCATCTTCATCTTCATCCTCTCTTCATCTCATAATCATCTCATCACCTTCAAATACCACCCCATAGCCTTGAACTATCATCAAACCTCTCAAACACCACACCTCAAACACAACCTCACTTGAAACACAACTCCAACCTTCTCATCCTCTCTTGGCCGAAACCATCTTGCCCCTTGGAGGAGCTCATCATCTTGTTTTCCTTTTCAAAAGTTCAAGCTTTTTGTCTCCACTCTAGGTAGGAGTGTTTTTCTAAACTTGTTTTTCTTGTAAAAGAGTTTTTCTCTAGCTTTCTCTTGGATTTCTTTTGAAGCTTTTCTTTGGTTCTTTTCTTCCTTCTCATTTTGGCCATGAGGCCATGTTTATGAGCATGATAGCTTGATGATGAGAGTTTCTAGATGATGACTTTGTGTTCATCTCAAAGAAACCTCTAAAGCTTGAGTTTTTCTTTTCCTTTAACTTTATCTATATGATACTTAACTCACATGGTTTTTCAACTAAAGAAAATTAATCTAAGAATTTCTAAAAGCCCAAGCCTACCCTTGTCAACCTTAAAGTTGGCCGGCACATTCTAGAGATTTTTCTCTAGATAAGGGTTTTGGGTACCTAATAAAGAAATTGACTTCGTTTCATCCTCCTTTCCTTTTTCTACTAGGTTTCGGTTCTATTTCCTTTTCTTTGAGGTTTTGATTTGGTTTTGAAAGTTTATTTACTTTGAGCTTGATGATGATGTTCAAGAACCTCATAGTTCCTTTGAGAACTTAGTTCAAGAACTCTAAAGCTCTCTTTGTGATAAGATAAGTGTTGGGTTGTATCTCTAAAGTCTTGTGAGAGCTCTAGATGAGATTAAAATAAATATTGCATCCATGTTTACTTTTATGCTTTGCACATCATATTTATTTTCCTTACTATCACTAAGTATCAAGATAATGAATGAACTTGCATTATCATATTTATATTTCAAGCTATGCATTACCATGTTTATATTTCAAGTTCTCACTTAATATCAAGATAATAATGAGTTGCATCTCATGTTTATTTTATGCTATCACTTTACTTTCTAATGGAACCGAAAATAAGTGCATGAGCATGTTTATTTTTATGACATCACTTAAATGAACCTAGAGCTCAAAGACTTGCCCATTTTTGTCTCAAGCAAAGGCTTGAAAATCTATGTTTTTGGTCTTCATGTTTTCAGCCTCAATGAGGTTTATTGTTTACAAGTATTGAAAACTATGTTTGATAATTTTTCTAAGCTCTTATAAGTTCAAGGAATGCATAGAACTAAGTTTTATGAACTTAAGATCTCTTGAGACAAAGTTGATTTAGTCACTGCCCTCTTAAATATTTTTATGATTTTAGATGATAAAAATGTTTATAAATGAGTTTTGAAAGTTTGAGAAAGGTTCCAAGAGAAACTAGTATTGTATGTGCTTTAGAAATTGTGTTTGATGCCTTTAAATGGAGATGTTGTTTCGGTTCTGCCTAGCTATGTTTGGCCACTGTATGAGTTGTGTTAATGATGATAATATGCTTATGTTTGAGTATAATTAATGTTAAAACTCATATGTGAAAGATAAGAGAAGTTAGTAACTAGAAAGGAATTAATTTGAGAGTTTTAGATCCCTTAATGTTTGAATTTTCTGGATTCTGTCCAGCAAGGTTTAGTAATGCTAAACATGGTTTTAAATTAGTTTAAATGTGTAGGAATGACTCATAAATGGTTTAGGACTTGATCTTGATGCCTTAGGAGCAAACCGGACTTAGAAAGGGTCATTGTTGTGACTCCTAGGTACCCGAAAAGTTAGGATTTTGAATTCTGCATATTTGAGGTTTAGAGATGTTCTTGACCATAGTGTGAGGTGAGAAAATACTTAGTTATAACCTTATAAGTTCCCGAGAGATTAGGTTTGATGATTTATAACTTAGAATGTGAGTTAAGGACCTTAAGGGTCAATGCATAAGACACTAAGAAAGTTGTTAATGCGATAATGTGTTATATGATGCAATGATATGATGAGATGTGCTTGATGCATGAGAAAATGATTAATGAAAATGTTAAAGTTTATCATAGCATGAGATTTCATGAGAATATGTTGTGTGAATTAGCTTGTGGCAGTTTGAAGGAAATTCGGTTTAACAATTTGTTATCTTTGTCAATTTCAAATCAAACCTTAAAGGGTTAAAAGAAATGTTTATGAGTACCATATGAGTTGAAAACCCTGGGTGACACCGGTTCGGCCGAGCACCCCTAGGAGATTTTTATGTGACAAAGCATTGAGACGCGCTTTCCTGGGTGACACCGGTTCAGTCAAGCACCCCTAGGGGAGACAAATCCGTGACGGTATGAGTAGATGCAGCCTACCAAAGCGAACAAATTGCTGTGGCTTAATGCCCGCAAAGCGTTTCAAAGAGGGTATATCCTAAGAAAGGTGATCCCTGCCCCCTACCCGTACTTACGAGTCGGGATTATTATTGTTTATGTTTCGCTTATTCAGATAATAAGCAAGAGCTAGTGACGACTAACTGAGGTATGAGCTCATAACCTAGTTATTTTTAGGGTGGCTTATTATGCTAAAGTACCATGAATGATGTCACGAAGTTGATGAATGATTCACTTGAGAATTATATGCCCTTATGCCACATGGTTTATGCTTATATGCTTTGATGTGTTGTATATGTGCTCAAGTATTGACATGCATCCATGATATAATATGCTGCATTCGTAACGTCAAGATGCATGCTAAAAGGAATGGACCTTGGATAATTAGTTTGGAAAACCCTAAATTGAATCTTATATGCATGATCACTGTTTTATAATTAAACCCAAGGTTCCTGAGGATGTGAACGATATAATCCTAGGGTAGGAGACTCCTACTGAGATTCTTTAGCAAGAGTTCTCACTCCTCTCTCTTTCTTCTTCCGTCACATCTTCAGAGAACGATGGCGACGTTCGTGGTCTTCGTTGACACACCTACTTAGGAGGTTCACTATGACCCGGACCACGGGTCATATCATTTTGAGGGGCAGTGCACCGTGCTAGTCTTCATGTTCATTGGACGCCCCTTTGCACATCCTGTACAGAGCTACCATTTCTCCCCGATGTCACCTTACGACGACGCGATGGTTTTTGAGCATGCCCGGACACGAGATGAGAGGATTCTGCGGATGTACACTGGTGGTTCGATGCCTCGACACTTCCAGGACTACGTGCCTTGATCCCCGAGTTCGGAGGACGACCCATCCGAGGACCCACCGACGCACATGTA
Organism: Dalbergia cultrata; assembly: GCA_031216105.1. Classification (NCBI taxonomy): domain Eukaryota; kingdom Viridiplantae; phylum Streptophyta; class Magnoliopsida; order Fabales; family Fabaceae; genus Dalbergia; species Dalbergia cultrata. Next base: position 40,206,252 of record CM062350.1, read on the forward strand.
TAGTGAAAGTTCTGCTCCTACACCTCAGTTCGTGCGAGACGTGAGCAAGGAGACTGTTACACAGCCGAGGCTGGCTAGGCGAGCCGAGAGACGCCCCTATCGAGGAGCTCACGCTTAGTCTTCACGTGTCCTTACTCCTACTGCCTTACGTCTGTAGATTGGTTACACTCCACTGTTTCTAGGATTCCAGTAGATGACGTCGTAGGGGAGGCTTAGTGCTCACACCACATGTAGAATGGATAAACCTTCTTTTGTTTTTGAGGTTATTCACCATAGGTGCACTAGGATTGTTATGGCTTATTCCTGCTTTCTTGTTTTATGTTGTATTTCATTTCCGCTGTATTACAAGCTCTACCCGTCTCCATGAGGGTATGACTATTTACGTACTCTAATTAAGTTATTAATGAAATGTTCCTTTGATTATCATGATTGTTGTTCCTTGGTTATATGCTTTACTCTATGATTTCTAATGATTGTTACACGTGCTTTACATATCTGTCGTTCAAATAGTTAAGTTTGCAGCTCTCACTTTGCTTTATGTTTTCAAAAAAATTTATCCGTAATTTCCGCTAAGTATTTTATTAAAATGACGAGACTAAGAAATAATAGCCTAATGTTTAACCTAATGTATTCTAGAAAGTTGGGTTAAAAATTAGGGTGTTACACGGGGCGTTACAATTCTACTAGTTTTGCTTCTTCTCCATTAATCTTCCATATTCTTTGGGAGTTAGATCTTGAGTTCTTCCTTGTTTTCATGTCATAGTGTTCTTCCATAATGTATAAGGTTAGATTAGAGTTATTTGAATATTGATATAGAGTTCTATTGCTTTACTAGCCAATATTGGTGCCATTCCCATTTCTCAAGGTTCTATTAGTGTCAATCCTGTGTATTCCACCCTTCCTGGTGAGTGGGTTCAAACCTGTGATCTCGATATTGTGCATTAGAGCTAATTTCATGAAAATATGGCTTGTATCATGATTTTAGAGATTTCTGCAAAGAGATTAGAGAGTTTTGTTAATTTATCAAGCTTATGAGAATGTGGTTTTCAAATAGCATTAATTATATGTTTTATGCAAAACTATGGGACCATTGTTGTTAAAATGAGTTTACAAAGAGCTGGATTTGGGTTATGACTGTTTAGAGATGTTATAATGATTATATGATTTTCCAGAACTGTCTGTTTTATATGATAGAGCTTTTGACCCCTAAGATAGAAGACTTATTGAGATATAGAGAAAAGATTTAGACATTCTAGCTAAACTAAACAGTAGCTATAGAGAAACAAACTGCGTGTTAACGATAGTTAATCCATTAACATTGGTAACAAGTAGCTCAAGGCCAAAGAAAATAGAGAAATTATTGACACACTGGGGATAGTGATATGTAATGCCCAGATGTGACAGAGATTTGTTATGTCACATATATTGTGCATAACCAGAGCAGAGATTTATGTTTCTCTATGATATACTATGGAGTTGATTTCTGATAGAGTTTTGAATATTTATGTTTATGTAAATATGGAATGTTTTTTAGTACTATTGATATTGTCATGATTTTATGCATTACTCCTTTGAGTTCGCATAAGGGGGTTTCATGTGAGAATTCACTCACTGAGTTTTTGTATGAAATCTCACCCTCTCCCTTTTCTCCTATTTAAGCATACAATTGCGGGTCTTTCCTAATCACCCTTTTCCCAGCAGTAATAGAGAATCAGTTGTTGAGCTTTACTTAGGTGAAGTATTCTTGTTACAGTTTTGAGTACTCCAGTGTCATTGCATGCAAGAGTCTTGAATCATATAGAGATTGTTTTGCATTCTCGACACATTGATCACATTTTGATTTGTATTTAAAGATTTGGAACATTTATGGACATTTTGCACAAGAGTAGCTTGATATATATATATATATATATATTCATATTCTATTTCTTCTTCTATTCCTAAGTTCTAGTCCAAAAGACTAATTCAATCCCACTCTTGGGTGACCTTATCCATTTGGCGGATTTTACACTGTTTACATCAATCTAATGCGCCATAACTCCTTTAAGAACGAGGAAATACGAATTTTGAATTTGCTAATGGGTCTTAAGCCTATGATATGAGTTATGTCGTATGTGTGTGTGTGTATATATATATATAGGGAACGTATCACATGAGAAAGGTGGTTTATTATGAGAGTGAGAGGAGTTAATTTTGACCATTGGATTTTATATGAATTGTCAAGATTAAAATATAAAGTCACATGACTTTTTTAAATGACCATGTGAGCATTAATTGTCATTAATTATCTTTAAATCTTGACCATTCATGTATTGTTATATGGCCCAGATTTGCTCCTCTCACTCTCATACTAAGTCATCTTTCTCATGTGATACGACCTTTATATATATCGATGATATGATGATTTTAGACTTTGAATTTTGACTATAAAACTTTAGCTAGAATAGGTAATTTGTCTAAAATGAAATTATGATTTAAATGGATTTTGATAAAATATGCATATAAAGAGGTATACAGGTGGTGACAATATCCCTGATTGAAGCTAGAAACTTGTGCCTCCCTTCATCTATCAACTGAAAGGCATTCATGGATGAAATAAACACTACAAGAAAATTGTCATATACCCATAGTTACTTTTAGTGACACATATAAAAATTGTAGATATAGGTAGCATATACCTACAGTGACTTACCTCCGATGACTTTTTCTAGGTGCTGATGGTTCCACCCCCTTTCACTAATTAACAATGGCTATTTATACACTTTTTTTACTCTAATGTAATTAATGATAGTATTATTTAACCTAATGCTAATTGATAGTAATTAAAGAAATAAAATCCAGATGACTGGTAAACAAATCATATTAGAATCAATTGATTAATATGAATAAAATAATTTTTTTTAGAAAAAAAGTATGACCATTAGAAAGATTTGATTTTTATTTTTGATTCATTTTTTTTACCCAATCAAAAAATGGGTGCTTACACTATCCCTCATGAACAAGCTACGAGCAACTAACTAGGTCCCATTGTCTATACTTTGAGTTTAAGAGAGTGATTGCCCTTTGTGGACAACATGATATACCAAGGTTAATGAATTTACTATCATTAACTCACAACTTTGTTTCTCTCCAATTCTTATCTTAAAATTATTCATACACATTCAGGCCGAAAGGGCTTGACAACTTAAAATCTCATGTCAAACATTCCAAATAGCCCAAGAGTTCATGCATAATAATTTCAATGAATCTTGCCATTATTGCATCTTCACATAAATCATGTTCTAGAGAGTGAAAACATATTTAAATAGCATGCAAGCTTTGACAATGGTCCAATCTGTTTCCATTAATAGGATTTCATGAAAATGACTAAAACATAATTTATCTAAGCTTAAATAATTCATAAAATCATGTACAAGACATATTTCAACTCCTAAAATCATGAATACAAATACAATACTTGGAACATAATTATAATGACAAAAATAGGGCATATGCTCAAACCCACTCAACATTCGAAGCTAAGAGTGAAGAGTTACCACCAACTTGACCTTTGGAGCTAGGAATAGAACCAACAACTACCATAGAACCAAAAGCAAACATAAACAACCACAAAGCATGACATGGAAAGATTTGTGAATGTAGCCAAGAGGAGAAACATGCTAGATTCTTGTTTGACAAGGACCTAAACCCTAAACATGGAAGAACTTGACAAAAAATAAAGAAATCACTTACCTGAAAGGATTAAATGGTTTACGTGTGAGAAGGGGCAAGAAGTGATCTTGGAGGATTAGGGTTTGTATTTTGGGGTTGTTGTTCGATTATGGTGTGAATTTATAGGTTAGGGTCATTAAAGTGAAACGACGCCATTTATAAATAGTTTCTTATATCAAGGGCTTATTTTTGTGAGTGGGCACTCATTGCAATTACTTTGGCAAAACGTTGGACACCCTAGAGTACCAACACACTTGTTGTAGCAAGATTCTTGCTATAGCAAATCTTTATATAGAAATATTTATGGTTTTGGCGCAGCATGACATTTTTCTAACAATAGGGTTAGTTCAAAGTATCTTAAAACTGTATAAAACTTGACCTAGAACATGTAGACATAGATCATCATTGCCTTGCTTGGCCTCTGTAAGTTTCCTAACCCTCATCTAAGTCCCTTGCAATCATAAATAAATCCTCTTGATTTGTACTTGCATATTTAAGACTAGTAGGAAGCGAGATAACATACAAGCTTATGGTAATGCATTTCTATTTAAGATTAATTGAATGTCAAATTTCGAGCCTAAACACTTTGAGAGACTTGAGTAGTAGACACTAGCCTTGTGAGGTCCTAAGTGCTTTCTCCTTGCATGTTTGATTAAATCTTGCCTTATGTTCTTGCTTACTTTTCATTTATGTCTTTGTACCATCTGTTATATCTGAGTGCACTATGTATCGCCATCCCTAGTGTGAGCATAACACCTGACATGCAAATATTGTCCGATTTGGGGCCTAAGTGGGCACCCCTTACAGATTTGCTCTTCCTCCCTCTCAAGGAGAAAATGTGTTTGCATGGGGAAGGTATCCACACCCTTATAAGACATGCTTCGTTCCCCTCCCCAACCGATGTGGGACTAACTCCACCCCTCCTAGTGGGGGCCGAGAGTCCTCATGTAATACCTAGTATACACGTGTCAGTAAACAAGTTTTGTATGGCCCTAGAATCCCTCGAAACCCACCCATGCTGTCGGGTCTGGGATTTCGCTAAGTCTAGAGCCCTACATCTCCTTTGAGGGCTATATGCTAGAGTCACATTCTTGGGACCAAAAGCCCCGGTAATTGTTCCCTAGAGTAAAACAAGTTGAAGAGTGATTTTTAACAAATTTTTGGAACCATCTAGATATTTCATTTTTAGCCCCTAAGTTTAGAAAATCACCATAATTCTGAAATTTGAACTAGAACCCAAAAATTAGATTTTGACTGGTTGGAGTTTTGAATTTTTAGATATTTTATTTGAATCCAAATGGGGGGTATTTCCTTATTTACATTTATGTTTTAAAGTATTAACTTCAAATTAATAAATGTAAATAAGTGAGTGAGTATGGAGATAAGCCATATGCCTATGACAACAAAATTTTGAGTCTGGAGTTTGCTGTCATCGCTATAGTGGTCACAGGAAGTGTGCAGCACAGTATTTAGCCTCTGGAGACTGCTATAGCGGTCATAAGTGATTAGGCACGGGGTCGGGGAGCGGCCAGACCGCTATAGCGGTGTCAGTTTTGCTAAAACAGAGCAAAACATGTCATTTCACTTACTGAGACCTCTCTCCTTATATTTAAACCCTTCCCTATTTCCTCCATCCCCATTTCTCAAACCAGAACCCTCCCCCACCACCATTTTCTCTCTTCCACTCCCTCAACTCACATCCTCCATCAAATCTTCTTCCTCCAAGCTTCAAGGTATGTAATGTTGTTAGATTTGTTCCCATCCACTCCATTCTTTTATAATCTTGAGTTGCGTATTGTCATTTCTCTCATTGGTGTCAAGTGGGGGTGCTCTCCCAATGTTATTAGAATTAGTTTATGAAAATCTAGAGCTACCCATAGCTCGTTAATGAGTTTTATGGTTATAATAGTTGACGTTGGTGCCCTCCCGGCTCCCCGGAGCTCAGTTAGAGTTGACGTCATCTTTTCCTCCCCCTCCAGGTGAGTGGGTTCAAACTCATAACCTTATCTTTAGTCATTATGATTATGTTTGATGCATGATGATTGTTAAATATGGTATTAGAGATGAAAATATGAATATATAATTTTGCAAAGCCATGATTTTGAATATATAGCATGAAAATGAAATTTAGAAAACCATGGGACCATAATTGATATGCTGTGTATTGTGAAAAATGTTTTATGTGCCAATGAAATGATTTTTGGAATAATGCATGATTTAGAAAGTTGCAAATTTATGCAAGAGTATATGATTTAATAGTTATTATTTTATTAGATATGTTTTAAGAGTTTATGATATGTTATTGATTCAAGCCTTGAGATTTATAAATATGATTTTAGATCATTCAGTTGACGTATGCATATATATTGGAAGAATGTTGGATAGAGTATGATTTAATTTGATGAATAGAAATGTATATTTTGGTTTTAGAGGTTTTGTGATTATGAACTCTTTTATTTTGAAGTATAATAACAAAGTTATTAAGTTATGAAAATATGTTAGTTAAGAAATGGATTTAAAACTTCGGTTTTATGGTACCAAGAGATACAGAATTCAATATGATTCTTAGCAATTGCCAGATACATACTCTGTGGGCTTGAAATCGGGATGCCTTCAAGTGGGTGATCCCTTGGGCTCAATTTTCATAGTCACAGTTATGCTAAAGTCATATTGCTAGAGTTGTATGAGTCCAGAACTCTCAGAATACTAAGATTTAGGGGCTCGCGTTCGCGAGGGATGGAGTACCCACCATTTTCGTATTTAAATAATTTTATATATATTCAAGGATTTTACAATTTTTAAGAATAGAATGATTATATAGAGTTTTAAACTCTAGAGCAGAACCTAACACAGAGTTTTAGAGAAATGATATATTGTTATGATTAGAGACTAAATGATAGCTATAAAGAAACAGACAGTGAGTTAACGTTTGAATCTTGATCATTAATCTTGGTACCAAGTTGTACTCAGAGGACAATCTCATAGAGCAGAGAATGGAACCTAGTTAGGTGCTGATTTGGATCCGCGATGGATCCCAGAAATGAGAAATTGTTATGTCATGGTTGACATGCATAACCAAAGAAATTATATTTTTGTTATGCGAGGCATAACTAGAGATTTCTGTTTCTCTAAGAGGTTACTGTAATTATGTTTTACTAGAGATTACCAGAGTTATAGCATTATGCTAATAAATAAAATGGCTTTCATAGAATAATTGATCTAAGAGTTACTACATATAGGTATGGAAAATAATTTCTCATTAGAGTAAGGATTTGGAGATGTTTTTCTATGAAATTATAAATAAAGAAACATCTTTTCTATATATAGCTATGGATATGAATATCAAAAAGTTTATGATTGCTGCATGTATTTTATTTATTATATTTCTTGGTTGTCCTATGTGGGTGATGGGTGAGAGCTGACTCACTGAGTCCGTTGACTCACCCCTCTCCTTTCCTCTCATAGTTGGAAGTACAGCCTCAGTCTCAGCCCAGATTGGTAGATGCATTTATTCTACTGGTGAGTCTTACTTTGTAGTAAAACCTAGAGTAGGACTATGTTAGAGTAGGGAGCTCCAGTAGATGTGCAGGCAGAATCCAACCATGCATTTATTTTCAGACTATGTATTTAATTTCAGAGATTGCAAATAATTATGTATGTATTCTCAGAGTTCAAGAATGCAAGTTGAAACGAAAACTGTAGATAAAGATTTATGTGATGAACTAGAGATGTATTTGTAACTTAGTTTTTCTGCGATTAAAATTATTGAATACTTTCAGTTTATGAAATCAATCATTATGTTTTCTTTAGAGAAAAATGCTAGAGATTTCAAAGAGATTACATTTTAATAATTATATTTATTGATGAATTAAGCATATATAGAGATTCAGTGATCACGAGGCTTACGTGGGGATGGGATTCCTCACGTGCCGATCACGTTTCTAAGTTAGGTCATGACACCTCGTTGGCTGGCATACCTATCTCGGGATCGGCTCTGATACTATCTATAACATCTGTCACCCAGCATGAAAATATTGTCCGCCTTGGGGCCTAAATGGGTGCCCTTCACAGATTTGCTCTTCCGCTCTCACAATAGGAAAATGCATCTGCACTTGGGAGTCATCCATGCCCTTATAAGCATTCTTCGTTCCCTTACCGAACCGATATGGGACTAGTTCTACCGCTCCAAGTGGGGGCCCAACTTCCTCACTGACTTAAAGCATCGATCCCGAGACTGGCTCTGATACCATCTATAACATTTGTCACATTTGGGCCCACTATTGTGTGAGGGTAACACCTGGCATGCGAATATTGTCCACTTTAGGGCATAACTAGGCACCCCTCACGGATTTGCTGTTCCTCCCTCTCAAGGAGAAAATGAGTCTGCATAGGGGGAGGTATCCATGCCCTTATAAGACTGCTTTATTCCCTTCCCAACCAATATGGGACTAGTTCCAACCCTCCTAGTGGGGGCACAGTGTCCTCACTAGCTAGCACACTAATACTAGAACTGGCTTTGATACCATCTGTAACATCTGTCACCCGACATGCAAGTATTGTCCACTTTGGGGCCTAACTGGGCACCCCTCATAGATTTGCTCTTTCCCCTTCTCAAAGGGAAAACGTGTCTGCATGGGAGAGGTATCCGCACTTTATAAGGCTTACTTTGGTTCGCTCCCTAACCAATGTGGGATAAGTGTGCCAGCGAGGAAGCTGGGCTCCATTAAAGGGGAGTGGAAATAATCCCACATCGATTGGGGTGGGGAACGAAGCATGCCTTATAAGGGTATGGATACATCCCCCATGTAGATGAAGAGCAAATCCGCAAGGGGCACATAGTTAGGCCTCAAAATGGACAATATCTACATGCCAAGTGTTACTCTCACATTGGAGACGGCGATAAATAACACGCCTAGATGTGACAAATGTTATAGCCTTGCTTCTTGGAAAGTTAGGGCATGTTGGAATGTTTATAGCCCCCATGCTTGTTCCTTCATAGTTCATTGGAATTGATATTTTAGTTGTCCTTTTTTTTTGTCTTAGTTTTAGGATTTGTTGGATTTTATTAGTTGGCTTTAAGGTAGCATGAGTATTTTAGCCCTTTATCCTTTGCTTGATTTTTGGCTATCCTTTGGTTGATTTTTGGCCTTGCATGAGGACATGCAAGCTAAGCATGGAGGTGTGATAAGTATGCATTTATATGCATTTTTTTTTTCCATATTCTTAGTTTCCTGTATTCCTTTTAAGCTTAATTGTATTCAATTGCATGTTATTTGAGTTTTGACATCAATTTTAGCACTAATGAAATTTTTTTTGTATAATTGCAATGCTTGCACTATTTGGTGTTCTTAGACTTGTAGAAAAACCAAGAGGATTATATACAACTTTCATGAAGAACACAAAATCTTAATCTCATATCTAGTTGGTCAAATTAAGCTTGAAAGTCAAAATTGAGGTATTGCATTTTCAAATTTGAGATACTTCACTAATTGAGTAATATTTCCCTCATCCCAAATCCCAATGAAGAGACGAAAATGATCTACAATTTTGATGAAGATACCAAAAGCTAATTCAGACTTTTCGAGGGTCAAAAAGGGCATGAAAGTGAACTGACAGGCCAATTCTACAAAAGTATTGTCTGAAGCCAAATCATCACTACAGCAAGCTAAATCATCACAATAGCAAGCAAAACATCACTGTAGCGAGATAATGCGTCATATAATTTTGTAGAATTCATTTTGGATTTTTGGGTTATAAAATGCAACATCTGTCCCCACACACAAAAAAAAAGGAAATGAGTCTTCTTAGGCATGGTTTAGAAAGGTAGAGTAGCTTTTTTTTTGTAAATTTTCCTCCTCTCCTTCTTCTTCCTCCTTCCTTCCCATTTTCTTCCTTAGCCCTTACTAGCAAGTGTTGCAACCCATTAATAAATTAAAACTTATAATAAAAATTGAATTGCAATAAAAACACATTATAGCGATGCAACTCGGGTCGTCTCATGTAGATGTTTGATCACTATTTAATAATCAAAAGTATAAGGAAAGGAAATTTGGGGGGGGGGGGTGGGTTGGTTTTATATTAAAAATTATTGAACTTAAGATAACAAAAGAACTAACCAACTATAATTAACTAAATAATCACTAGCTCAATGATTTCCAATGGTGAAAAACATATCTTTTACAAATGCATAAGTCATCAAACACATGCAGTATGGCTAATTTATGTCATTAGTGCCGCCACTACTAACAACCCTACAATTCGCTCAATGACCACCAAGGATTTGATTAACACATACAAATTAACTAGATGATCGAGACCACAAACTGATACTAAGCTTTAGCACCAATTGCATTAGTATAAGTCTCATCCGAGACCGAATTCTCAATTCTTAGTTAATCAAGTATATCAATTAATCAATCAACATATAGTCAATCATTATCTAAATCATGCATTATCATATCAATACTATTCAACAAAAATATACAATCAAGATTGTCCTAGACCATAAAAGCCAATCTCAATATTATTACAGTCAAGTTTGATAATTAGGAACCCTCAATTAGTAAAGATCATATCAATTAACCAATCAATAACACTTGACTAATCATTCAATCAAATACCCACATCTCAATACCATTATAATTAATGCAAGCATATAAAAGAATAAGAGACAAGAAATCAAGCAAACACATCATGCGTTGATAATAAGAGCAAGGTTTCAAGATAAAACCCTTCAAGCATTTTGAAAAACAATCCACAAGCTAGCTTCCAATCTTTACTCTTTCATAACAAATTATAAAATAAAATCTAACCTAAGAGAAGAAGAGAGGGGAAGAAGAGAAGAAAATAGAAGAAGAAGAGAGGAAAGGAGAACTAGAGAGAGAAATTAGGAAGTGACTAAAATAAGACCTAAGCTATATATCCTAATTGAAGGGTAAAATTTGTGTATGATGTTTGAAGGTAAAGACATGACATAAAAATCCCAAAAATGGCCACAAAATTTGTTTAAAAAGTGCCTAGAACAATTCTAATGTGGCCAAGGCTCGCCGTGATGAGTTATACTCTCGCTAGATTTGTTTATCTAAAGATTAATAATTATGTCAAATTATTTTGGATAAGGCCGGAATAATGGTAAAAAAAATTATTGTCTAGTATTTTAATTTTCATGAAAATCTCAAGGTTTAAAATAATTGCAATTTTGGTCTCTATAGTTACCACATTTTAGTTTTGATTTCTACAATATTTTTCTTTTTATTAGTTCCCATAGTTTTCTAGCATTTGAGTTGTAAATTAAACTATAGAAGGACATCCTTTATAAAAAGTACACACACACACTATATATATATATATATATATATGTGTGTGTGTGTGTGTGCGCGCGCGCATGTAATTTTTATGTGAAACTAATAAACATATTAACTGAAACCTAAAATGGTAAAACATGTATAAAAATAAATTTATTATAACCATAAGATCCAACGCTTAAAAAAATTTGAAGAACTAAAACGAAAATCAAACGTAGTGGCCAGGAAAGTTTTTAAACCAAATTCCAAAATGCTTGTTGAAGGAAACTACTGAAACTTATCAATAACTAATATTCATTACTTAAAATAAACTCACTCCACAACATTTGTATTAACTGCTAGTTATATCGTTTATTCGTATCTCAATAACGGTATATAATATAATATATACTAGCAAGAAAAAGAAGTGGCGCTTTCCGATATTTATTTTGGACTTTTGATATTTTAAAATATTCAAGACTATTCATCAAATATATATATATCATATCATTCCTTGAATGTTATTTTTTCGATTTATTCTATTGTCAGTATTTAAATTTATTCATTAATTTTCAAATACATTTTTGGCACGTAATCTTCAAATACTTTAATAATCTCAATATAATACAATCCTACCTTCAGATTTTTCGGGGTGTACAGACACTAGGATTAAATCAAGCCAAAATTGAAACATGGTAGTAACACGCCATTAATATTTGGAAAGTTTTCTTTTGATTTAGTTCTTTTTTCTTCCACGTCGGGAGTTGGAACTTGGAAGTATAGTCCCATCGTAATTATCTGTTGTTAAGGGTATTTAGGTTTATAGTTTTGTATTTTTTGTACGTGGCGATCAAGTTTGATAAGTTTCCCAGACCACTGTACGCTAGGATTTTTAATGATTTCAGACAGATAAATTAGTGATTTTGATTCTTTTCTGGTTATTTGCTCATAATTAATGCAATAAACCCAGATATTGTGATCAGCTTGTCAACAATTAAAAAGATTAAAAAAAAAAGAAAAGATAAAACGGGATTTACAAGAATATATAATTTCTTATCAAAACACATAATTTGAAAAAACAAAAAAGACTATAAAAATTATACCCAGATATTAACTAGAGAACAGTAATTGAAAAGAGAACCAATGAGAACAACATATCCTGTGAGTTGAACTTCAAAAACTTAAAGCTTAAGTGACAAATCAAGAACAGAACTCGAGGGTTCTTCCGACTTATTAGGATGATGATCCTCCGCGCAAGGCAGAGTTGTTTTGTTGATGGCAGAGTTTGAACTGCTTGCAATATTAGCAGAAGAAGAACCACCTCCAAAGTGGGGAATAGGTTGTCCAATGTTAGCACTATGAAGATTTTCATCTTCTATCTTCAAAGCTGATGATGAGGAACTTCCCAAAATTCCAAGTCCACCTCCATTTTCTTGCAAACCCTCCAAACTCAGCCTATCAAGGCGAGGAGGATTTTGCAATATCCCAGGCCTTGACCACCCAGGTGGACCATGACCATACCTGAGGGGAGTCCAAGGATAGGAAGGTTTATGAATCATGGATTCCATCCGAACCCCAAGTGCCCTATTATTATAGGACCCATACAAGCTGGGGTGTGTGGAAAGGCCAGGAAAGTAAGGGTACCCAAAAGCGCCGCCATCAATCTCTTGACGACGTTTCGCTATTGCACGCTCTTGCTTGTGTGCGTTTTGGTGCCCTCCCAAAGCTTGCGAAGAAGAGAACTCTCTCTTGCAAAAGCTGCATGAGAAGGTCTTTGTTACCTCTGATGATGTCTTTTCCTCCGCGTTGTTCTCATCGATGCCTTCGTGATCGCTATTAACTCTCGTAACAACCTTATCAGAGCGGAAGAAGTCGAGTTCCACTTTGGATGACCCACAAACAGAATCATCGTTGGATAGCTTCACGAATTCCAGCATTTGGGAACTGTTGTTGTTGTTGTTGGATGCTTTTTGGTCATATTCCGATTTGAGATCGTTGTTGTCCTTGTCCCTCATTTTTTTCGTATTCCTCTGGTATTCAGCACCATCGTCGTGGTCATTTCTTTCCAAGGTGGCAGAGAAGCAAGAGGCTTCAGAGGTATTACAGCCAGCATCCAAACCATTTCCTGCCATGGTTCAAAACTCAAAAAGAAAAAAGGATGGAACTTTTTGAGATCTGAGGGAGGGACATGGACAAGGTTATATTTATCATGGATTTTGAAATGATGTAAATATCCACTGATATGAAAGGATCTCATGCTCTTTGCAAATATGATTTGCATTAATGGGATCGAAGCATTGAAGTGATATGAGCCAGCTTAGACACCGATTCATCTCAAATTGTGCTTTTGCCTAATCGAACTTTCCTAAAGTGATTTTTAACTATACTATCTAATGTGGCTAATTACTCAAATAGTCAAAAGCTTCCATGACAAGAATATGGGATGAGTGGTGTTAATGCATCACAGCTTTTATGTAGTTCACATATGATTTTAACCAAGAAACAAAATTGGTAACATTGTTCGAGCAAAATTACTTGAGCGTTCAAGAAATTCTTCATCAGTAGAAAAATCAATCGAAGCAATTTTTTTATTTTTGGTAAATGAAATGAAGTAATTTTGGATATAATTTTTACTTCACGGATAATCTGTATTTTCCTAAAAAAATAAAACCTTTGTTTTCAAATCTCCTCAGTCATGGTGGGAAGATCCGTTAACGAATCCCAATGAAATCATCTGTGTGAAGGGCTTCTAAGTAGGTTAATGACACCCAATCCAATAATGTAAGGGTAACATCTTTTTATTATCATTTTTTTCTACATATGAGGCCATTATTGTACACTTAAGCCGTGATACTGTGCTTCCTTTATTTTTATTAATAAATCTTTTAGGTTAAGGATCCAGACATCTCTGTAAGAGTAACTGATAAACTTACATTTTTAATAATTTTTTTTATAAAATATAGTTTTTATCAATTCAACTATTGTTGTTTGAACTGTAACTACACTAATGGGGGATTTCAATGTTTCTTGATACATAAGATTATACGTAAAAAATTAAATTTTATATCAAAACTAACAAATAAATAGTATTATTAAAATGCATCAAGGAAAACGAGATAAAATACATTATTAAAACATTTTTATAAGTAATAAATAATTATAACAAATAATATTAATATAAAATTCATCTTTGTCTCCTCCGTGTACGTGCTCACTCATTTTCTTCTTGAGTAATGAATATCATAAAAAAAAAGTTATATTAAATAATTTTTAAGTGAAATATTCTTAAAAAATTTAATAAAAAAATAATATAGTATTTGCTGACAAATAAATAATAACTTTAAACCAAAGTGAGAAAGGAATTATAAATAATAACATTTATCTAAATTGAAATGCAAAATAATAGAAGATTACAATGCTGATAAAGTTGAACTAGTTCAATTCAAATGAATAATAGAGTATAACATTTATCAAGTAACTGATTTAGATATGTGAAAAAATTTAAATAAGAATTAATTAATTAAATAATATTATTAAAATACATTGGTATGAGATGATGAAAATATATTATTAAAACAATAGCAAATAATGTTAAAAACATGATCATCCCCTCCCATGTTTTCTTCTTGAATTAGAATATAAAAAAAACTTGAAAATCATTTAGAATAAAATAGAAAGTGATATAAATGGATAATAATTATATAGTAAGTAAGTCATTATTTGCATAATAACATACTTGTTAACTTGTTATATATCAATATTAATAACACATCATTTTATGACTAATTTCATTTATCATATAAAAAAATGTTGACCTATTTGAGGGCTAGAGTCTCATTGTAAAAAATATTTGTGCAATGTATATGTCTAAAATTATTTGTTAGATAAAAATATCAATAAAAAATTATTTTATGATTAATTTCTTCTGTCACATTAAAAAAAGTGTTAACCTGTTTTAGGGTTGGGCCCATTATTAAAAACTTTTGTGCAATGTATATGTCCTTCATATGATGTTTGGTATCAATATTAATAAAATAAATTATTTTATGACTAATAATAATCATAGAAAAAATGTTTAGCTTAAATCATAGGTCATAATATATATTAAATTAACTTTGTAATTGAAAGTTCAAGTAAATTATTTATGAAAAATATAATACAGATAATATATAAGCCAAAGGAGGCATAATATCATTAATTAAATTAAAATGGCAGTTATTGAAATATTGCAATTTGAATTTTAAGATCAATAAATAAAATCTCACGTATTATTTTGAAAATAAAACTATACTATTAAAGTTGAATACTAATAGGCTTTTTGTAGATATAGTTTCACTTAAATTTTTTTCAATTGAAAACTATACTATTAATTAGACTTTGTTTATGAGATGGGATTAAGAGAGTAAGGGAAGGAAAGGAAAAGCTTTGAGGGGTTAGATTGTGTTTTTTAGTTTTTTCAATTAGGAAGGAGGTGTTTGAAGGATTTTTAAAATCCTCTCAAATCCTCCATTCACCTCATTTTTTTAGTTCCTCCATTTTGGGAAGTTTTTAGTTAGATATCAATTGAAAGTACTATTTTACCCTTATTAGTTTTTATCAATTTCAAAAAAAAAAAAGACCAGTCCATTTCCTGAAGATGACGTTGACACTTTCCTCCTCCACTCCTCCTCCGCCACTGCCACCTCTTGATCTCGAACAGGTTGAAGCTCGGGTCGCTAGCTCTATCATCGTCATGACTGCAGATGCTGTTGGAGGTCAGCAACCTTGGAGGAGGTTGGCTCCACGGCGTCATGACAGGGCGGCTAGAAAACTTCCAAGGAGTCACATGGCGGTTGGTCCTCCCCTCCGCTGCCTGATGCGACAACATTTTGGGTTTAGAACTTTAACTAATTATTTTTTTAATAATTAAATGTTATAGGAAAGGGTAAAATTGTAAAAATAGACTACAAATCTCTCAATTACCTTCCTTCTATATATATTGCACTCCCAAATCAATGAAGGATTAATCCTATAAACTCCTTCCTTCCCTCACCTTTCATTTCTCTCCAATGTCTTCCCTTCCTTTTCCCTCTAAAGTCCCAAACAAAGCCTTAATTATTGACATGTATACAACAACAGAATTTTCAGTTACTTGATTTAGATTTTAAATAAAACTAGATATACTGGGATCATACATCACTGATTCTGCTTTACAGGTTTGTGAGGTTTGGATTGATAATGGTTGGATGATTCATTCTCTGTACACCCCCCTCCCGAACCACATTGTAGAACTTATTCAGCATAAAACTGGTCATATTCATGAGTTTCTTGATAATTGGATTTGGCTCCATAGTACGGATGGGGGGTACACATCTGCTACATGTTACAAGTGGATACTTGCGTCTAAGAGGAATTGGACTGACAATTGTAAATGGCATGAGCTGTGGAGACTCCAAATTCCAACTAAGTATAAATTCTTTCTCTGGCAATGCTATCATGTTGCCCTTCCAACCAACAGTTTTAGAAATCGTAGGAATCTAGCTTCATCCCCCTTGTGTTCCCATTGTGGTACGGCAGACAAAGATGTGGTTCATTGCCTTTGCAACTGTGTTGTGGTTGTTGCTGTGTGGCATGATCTGGGCTTTGATCGGGGAGCATGGGCTAAGTTATGTATTGATAGGTGGTTGGCTTATTTGGTGCGAAGTGAAAATTCGACTCTTTATATCACAATACTTTGGGTGGATTTGACGGGCGTGGAACCAAGAAGCGCATCAAAATGAGGTTTGGAATCATGTGTAGATTACTCGTAAGATTTGGGGTTTAGTGGTGGATATCCCCAAGGGTGCTTCACCTCCTCTAGTTGCTTCAGCTCACTTGGAGCAGTTGGACAAGTGAACTTGCCCTCCAGTTGGCAGTGTTAAGCTGAATGTTGATGCTAGTGTTCAACTCGTGCAGGGGCGCAATGGATTTGGGGGGTGTGATCAAAGATTCTAATGGGAGTTGGCTCGTGGAGTTCTCATGCATGGCGGGGTCCATTGATGTTATTTGGGTGGAGTTGTTGGCCATCAAGGAAGGATTACTCTTCACCTAGAATCATGGGTGGAGGAGGGTGTTTTGTGAATCAGATTCTCTGGAGGCTATAGGTCTAATTTCTACTACTCAGACCTTTCGGGCTCCTGCTTTGCAAAGTCTTCTTCATCATATTAAAGAACTTGTGCATCGTGATTGGGTGGTCTCTTTCTGTCATATCCTGCGCTCAGCTAATAAGGTGGCTAACTCTTTGGATAAAATTGGTGTGGTGGACTGTGACTCTTTGGTTGAATGGATTCAGCCTCTTAGGAGTATTGTTAGCTTACTCTCAGAGGATAACCTAAGAAGCTAGTGTTCTCTTGTTTGTTTCTTTGTTTCTTTCTCCATTTACCCAAAAAAAAAAATAAAACTATAATATATTGAACTATTATTTTTATTTTATCATACAAAGAGATGTTTATTAATTTACGTACAAACTATTTAATAAAAAAGAAAATTTGATTAGATAAAATTGAAATTTTGATCAGTAAAAATTTAATTATTGATTTGGTAAATATTAAATTAAAAAGAAAATTTGATCACAAATTATTGATTCAATAAAAATTTGATTTCAGCAATATTGATTTGGTCCAAATTATTGATTGTTTGAATTAGAAATGTGGTTAATTCCTTTGCTGCTACCTTCATCATTTTTTTTTGGAGACGTGCTACTTTCCTCTTTTAACAATAAGATCAATCATCAAAATCACAAAGTAAACTTGATTTCAGAAGTCATGATTTGATCCAAGTTTTTAATGATTGATAATTTTAAAATGATTAATTGTGATCCAAAATATTGATTGATTGAATTAGAATTTTACTGAAATTTTGTAATTAATTGAATCAGAATTTACAGAATTATATTTTTATGGTTATATATAATTGAATAAAATTTATATAATTAATTGAATCAAAATTACATGACTAATTTTCTATTAGAATCAAATTTATGTAATTAATTAAATTTGAATTTATGGAATTATTTTTTCAAAATTAATTGAATAAAATTTGCATAACTAATTCAATCAAAAATTACGAAAACTAATTTTGAGAACTAATTGGATTAATTGAAACAAATTAATTAAATCAAATTTATGTGAATTTAACACATGTATATAGAATAGAATTAATATGTATACACTCAATGGAGATTAGCTCAACCGAAGTGAGTTCAGTCCTAGGCGAGTTTTACCCATAAGATTGAGGGTTCAATTCCTAGGAGAGAATGTACCACTTAACTACTCTAGATCCCAGAGGCATAGATTTCCCTCCTAAACATTTTAAAAATTTATCAAAAAAAGAAATAATTAACATGTATACATATAGATTAGAAGTTATACTTCTTCTTGTAAACTTCAGAGCCTTTCAGAAAGTATGAGCTTTATGATTTTGAATGACAACAAGGCCAATTTGAAGAAAATACTTTGAAGAATGACTAATGGCTACCTTGAGTTTTTTTTACTAAGCTTAACTGGAGTTTTCGAGATGCACTATCAGAATTAAGCGAAAATGATTTCACTTTGCATGTGCAAGCATGTTTTTTTTGCCCTCTCATAGGAAGAGAATAAAATTAGATAAAGTGAAAATTATATCAAGCAAAATATGATCATGTGCATCAAGGAAGCAAGCTCATCAAAACATAATCAAGAAACTAAGAATATGGTCGTCAGAAAGTAACACTAAACTTTAGAAAAAATGGCTACAATGAAGATAACATACAAAAGCTGGAAGCAACATGTTACTCAATCTTCAATCATCATAATTGTGGATTATTCATTATCAAAATGCCAAAATTGAAGATCAAAAGATAAAGGAATCAACAAAGAACTAGTAGCGCTCTTCAGAAAGTTCACTTCATAAAAAGGGAGGGAAAGTGGTTAAATTTGAAATTCAAAATCAAAAGTCAAACCGGTCTCTTTTAACCAGGACATCATCTCTTCAGCACCCTTGATCAACTGAGAAAGGGTTATTAAGGAGTTTAGAAACTATGCTCACAAAATAGAAAAGCATTTTTTAATAGACTTCATAAACCTTAACTCATCAACGACTTCTAAAAAGGAACTCTGACACTAGACGAGCTATTCTTCTATATTATGTTTCCAATACTTAATTTGATGCTCGGCACGTGTTGGTTGGATAGAATATCAGGGGCAACTGTAACAAAGGGAAATCACCTATAAATAGATATGACTAAGCTTCCAAAGAGACAAAGAAAAGAGTAAGCAGAAAATGTTGAAAAAATCTTTCCAAATCCCTCTGTGAAAAACAACTGCTAAATTCCTTTGTACATTAAAATCTTCTTTCTAAATTCCATATTGTTCACACATTCTTTTGAGGAAAAATTAGTAGAAAGAAGTCACTCAAGTCATTTTGGATTCGTCATTCCATATTCATTTGAAAAGAAGCTTGAGTGCAAGATTATTCAAACTAAACATCAATCTTGAGTCAATTGTATCCTGAATCCAGTAGTGATCAGAAGTTGAATAGCTTGAAAAGGTTATTGCAAAACTACTTGTTGTTGTTGTGTTATTAAATGTTGTTTACTAATACTAGTAAGAGCTTGGGAAGGCTACTGTAAAGACTATCTTGTATTTTTATCTCCTCAGGTTGAGGAAGATTAGTGAAACTTAATGGTGACTAAGAACTGGATGTAGACAAGTATTGGCTAAACCAGTATAAAACTTTTGTTTCAGTATCTTCTCATCCTTCACTTTTTATTTTCAGCATTTAACTCTACATAAATATTTTTATCATTATCTCTTTTTGTCAATTTATTTACTCAAACTACTTGATTCAAAAAGTTACTTTCTGAAAAATGCTTGATAGTTTGTTTTTATAAAATTTCAGTTTTGAAAGTTTGAAAAAGTAGCACGATTCAACCCCCCATTCTTGTGCATTTTCTCACCAACAAGTGGCATCAGAGCTTGCCCTTTAAGGGGTTGAGCATTCTAATGACTACAGAGGAAAAAAGATCCAACGATAAATGGCACAAAGCACTCATATAGCAGAAGGGCACTCGATCAACATACGACTATTCTTCGATGGTGGAGATTATACCTTTTGGATAGATCGCATAGAGTTGTTCATAAAACATACCGGTCTTGACTTGTGGGAAATAATCCAAGAAGGGACTACATTCCAACTGAAGAGGTCCTTACAACAGATGGTGCACCCTCCACATCAAGAGAAGTTACCAGAAGCAAATGGACAAAGCAACATAAAGCCAATATTCAATTAAACTCCAAAGATAAGTATCTGCTCACCTGTGCACTAAGTAAAGCTGAATATAATAAAATTATTGCCTATGATGACAGAACAAAAGAAATATGGGACAGATTGCTCATGCTGCACAAAGGAACTGATCAAGTCAAAAAGACAAAGATTAGCATGCGAGTCCACTAGTATGAAATGTTTAAAATGACTGATTAGCAAATCATTGATGATATGACCACAAGATTTATGCATATCATAAATCAACTGAAAAGTCTTGGCAAAAGATATTGTAATTCTGAGCTTGTTAGAAAAATCTTAAGAATACTCCCTGCAAAATGGCTGCCTAAAATAATAGCCAGTACTGAAGCCAAAGATCTCCAAACTTTGGGTTTGGATGAACTTATTGGATCTCTCAAAACTCATGAGGTAATGTTGGCAGAGATGCATGATGAATCCATGAGAAAAAACAAGTCCATTGCCTTAAAATCTTCTCATCTTAAGTCAAGCAAAGGGAAGGCAATGAAAATCACTGAAACTTCTGATGAAGAGGACGAATATGATGATGATGAAGATGAGATCTCCATGCTGGTAAGAAAGATGTTAAGAGCCTGGAAAAGGCAAGTCCAAAAGAAGAAAAGACATAAAAAGGGACAGGAAAGGCAAAATAGAGACAGACAACATTATTTGCTTTAACTTTGGAGAAAAAGGTCACTTTAGACTCGAATGTCCCAAACTAAAAGGCCCACAAAAGAAGCTCTTGTACAAGACAAAGGAAATGCTAGCAGCATAGAGTGACTCTGATAAAGAAAATGAGGGAACAAAAAGCCTAGAAAAATAAGAAGATATAGCCAACCTATGCTTCATGGCCAACTATAACTCTAAGGATGAATTCGAGATAAATAACTTTAACCAAAGTCTATCCTATGATGAATTAATAGCTTTATATGAAGAACTGCTTGAGAATACTCAGACCATTTTTCCTCTCATTATCTAAATCTAAAGAAAAAGCATCAAAAAGTTGTCTTAGAACTTCAGTTGGTCAAAATGGAAGTTGAAAATCTGAAATATGAAAAGAAGGAATTACAAAAGGAAAATACTGAACTCAACACCTTGAGAGTCAAGTTATCAAAAGATAATGAGGAAAATCAGAAAACTACGTCTGAATTAGAGAAAACGATTAGACTTCTATAATTTGATCTAGAAAAAATGGTAAATGGCTAAAAATATCTTGAACTAATGCTTGGAAGACAAAGGCCATACTTTCAAAAAATAGGGGTTAGGATATAAAGAAGTGGAAAAAGGAAAAGGAAATACTTTTCAACTACATAAAATAAGAAACAAAGTCTCTTGCACTGTCTGTTATAAGAAGGGACATCTTCTTGACAAATGCTTCATGAAAAAGGAAGTCTATCAAAAGAGTTAGAAAATACTAACTCAGAAGGACCCAAGAAAGTCTGGGTACCTAAATTGAAAAATGTGTTTATTGTAGGTGTGCCTGAGAACACATATAGAATCTGACAACAAGTGGTACATGGACAATGGCTGTTCTAGACACATGTCTGGATCTAGAAAATAGTTCAAAAATCTCAAACCAAAGAATTCTAGATTAGTAAAATTCACTGATGGAAGTAATGTGAAAGTCATAGGTATTGGAAACATTGGTAAAGATGGTTCTCACCAAATTTCTAATGTATTATTTGTTGATGGTCTAGCTCACAATCTACTAAGTATAAGCTAATTCTATGATCAAGACGTTAATATCATTATTAATGCTCATAATTGCAAAATATTTAGTCCTATCTCAAGACGAGTTATATTGTTCGGCAAAAGGCATGATAACACTTATGTGTTACTATTGGATGATCTTCAAGATCAAGATGTAAAATGTCTGGCATCCTTCATGGATGAATAGTGGCATGCCATAAGAAGCTTGGGCATGCTCACATGAAGCTTATCTCTGAGTTATCTCAGAAAGAGCTTATTAAAGGATTGCCAAAAATCAGGTTTGACAATGATTCAACCTGTGATTTCTGTGAAAAAGGAAAGCAAACTAAAGCCTCTTTCCATAATAAACACGTGCTATCTACCATTAAACCACTAGACTTACTTCATATGGATCTCTTCGGTCCAACTCAGATGGCTAGTCTCACTGGGAAAAGATATTGTCTAGTCATTGTAGATGACTTTTCAAGATTTACCTGGGTGTTCTTCCTAGCTTCTAAGGATGAGGTGTTTAAAAGGTTCAAAGTTTTTGCAAAACATATTTGCACTTAAAAGAATTCACAGATTATTTCTATCAGATCTGATCATGGAGGAGAATTTAAAAATCATATAGTTAATGAGTTTTGTGAAAAACATAGCATTCTTCATGAGTTTTCTACACCTAGAACTCCCCAACAGAATGGGGTTACTGAAAAGAAAAACAGAAGCTTACAAGAGATGGCCAGAACATTGATTTTAGAAAGTGGTTTATCTAAAGGATTGTGGGCAAAGGCTGTAAATATCTCGTGCTATGTACAAAATCAAATCTTTCTAAGACCAGTCCTTAAAAAGACCCCCTATGAGCTATGAAAGGGTAGAAAACCCAACATATCATATTTTCATATATTTGGTTCATTATGCTTTATTAACAACAGGGACAAACTATCTGATGATGGTGTTTTTCTAGGATATTCATCTATTTCTAAAGCTTACAGAGTATATAACAAAAGAACATTATGTGTGGAAGAAAAAATTCATATCAAGTTCAAGGAGCTCAGGAAAGACTTGAAGATGACCCTAGATGATTTGGACGAAGCTCTTGAAAGATTGAATCTTAGAGAAGACTCAGAAATCAAGCAGACAAAAACATCAGAAAGTAGACTCCAGGACTTAAATCCTTCAAAAAGTATGCTCAAAACCCCAAAGTCATCACAAAGTAATAATTCTAAACAAGAGGAAGAGTAACCTGAAGATGAAAAAGAAGCTGAAGAAATCATAAGCATAGAAACTACAAAGGAGTCTTTGATCTTAAAACTATTTCTCAAAATAATGTTATATGAGATATCTCTAAAGAAGTGAAAGCTCGATCCTCCCTTAAAAAATACTTCAAACTATGCTCTAATCTGCACCATTGAACCTGGACGGATTGAAAAAGCTTTAAGTGACAAAAGATAGGCGAAGGCCATGCAAGAAAAGCTGGATCAATTTGAGAAAAGCAAAGTCTGGACTCTTGTAGAAAAACCAAATGGAAAAACCATCATCAGAATAAAATGGGTATTTAGGAATAAGTTGGATGAAGCAGATAGAGTTATTAGAAATAAAGCAAGATTGGTTGCACAAGGCTATAATCAACAAGAAGGAATTGATTATGATGAGACCTTCATACCAGTTGCTAGATTAGAAGCCATAAGAATGCTACTTGCCTTTGCTGCATACAAGGAATTTACTCTCTGCCAGATGGATGTCAAGTCTGGCTTTTTAAATGGTTTTCTCTCTAAAGAAGTATATGTGAAGCAACCTCTGGGTTTTGAGAGTGATGACCTCCCAAACCATGTCTTTAAATTAACAAAAGCACTCTACGGTCTGAAATAAGCTCCTCAACCTTGGTATGAAAGGTTAAGCAGTTTTCTGTTAAAGAACGGGTTCAAGAGAGGTAACATTGACACAACTATATTTACTCTTAAGTCTAAATATCACTTTCTGATAGTTCCAATATATGTTGATGACATTATATTTGGCGCATCTGATTATTCTCTTTATGAAAATTTTTCAAAACTAATACAAAGTGAGTTTGAAATGAGTATGATGGGTGAACTAAAAGTTTCCTTGGTTTGTAAATAAAGGAACAAAAGGATGGAACTCTGATCTATCAAGAAAAATATACAAAGAGTCTTTGAAAAAGTTTCACATGGATCAAGCAAAGCCAATGAGTACTCCCTTGCATCCATGACAAATCATTGATGATGATCAGAGTGGTGAAAACATTTCAAAAAGTGGTTATAGAGGAATGACCAGGTCATTGTTGTACCTTTCAGCCAGTAGACCAAACGTTTAATTAAGTGTGGGGATATGTGCTAGATTTCAATTAAATCCAAAACAATCACACTTAAATGCCATTAAAAGAATCTTCAGATATTTATCAGGTACTATTAATCTTGGCTTATGGAATGAAAGGTGCATCTTGTGAGATTGCAGGTTATTGCAATGCTGACTTTACAGGAGACAGAGTAGAAAGAAAAAGCATAGGTGGTTGTTGTTGCTTCTTTGGTAATAGCCTGATCACATGGTCATGCAAAAAGTAAAACACCATTGCTCTATTTACAGCAGAAGCAGAATATGTAGTAGTTGCAAATTTCTGTACTTAGATTATGTGGATCATAAACTAGCTAGAAGACTATCACTTAAGGTATTCCAAAATCCTAATCTTCTGTGACAATACTAGTGCTATAAAACTAGCTAAAAATCCCATTCAACACTCCAAATCAAAACATATTGATATAAAGCATCATTTCACTAGAGATCATGTTCAAAAAGGAGATATTGAATTAATGTTTATAAATACTAAAGAGCAAGTATTTGATATTTTTACTAAACCTCTAGCGAAGATCATTTATGTACTTTTAAAAGTCTATTAAACTTAAAGCCTTTTTAAATCTCATAAGACTTTCATCTACTCAAACATTTCTAGTTACTCCACCTTTAATGGTGCTAGTAACACTACTCCTAACTTCCAGCACACCTCCTCTTTGCTAATAACAAAAGAGGCAGAAGAGAAATGAAAATCTTATGCTGAAAAAGATAGGGGGAGTAAAACTGAGGAGGATATACTCAAAGAAAAGTTTGAGTATCTATCTCTAAGCATTTGCATGCAATGCATATCATAAAATCTAAAGTAAAGTGTCAAATAAGGAATGTATTTGTCAGTTATTCTAGCACACTTAAATGTCAGAAAGTCGTTTTATGGCTAAAATCAAGCTGATTGGCAAAATTGAACTAAAACAATGATATATGCTTTGGTATCCTCGTTATACAAATTAAAGAAGCTTTCTGATCTAAATAAGAAAAATCATCATAAACCACACAACGCTAATTTGAGTCAACTTAAGGCTTTAAAATTTTCTTGAACATATCTAATCATGTCTTACGAAAAGGACTTACTAAGATTTAAAATCATGATGTGTTGAAAGAAAATGTGATTTATCATATTATATTCTGTATTATTTCTTTCAACCTCTCTTCAAAAGATTTTCTTCAAATTGGTTTATCATCGTAAAAAATGGGGAGATTGGAAACTCCAAAGCCTTTTGAAGGTATGAGCTTTATGGTTTTGAATGACAGCAAAACATATTTCAAGAAAATACTTTGAAGAATAACTAATGGCCACCTTGACTCTTTTTTTACTAAGCTTAACAGGTGTTTTTTTTATGCACTATTGGAATTAAGTGGAAATGATTTCATTTTGCATGTGCAAGAGTGTTTTTTTCTCTCGTGGGAAGAGAATAAACTTAGATGAACTGATAATTATATCAAGCAAAAATGATCCTGTGCATCAAGGAAGCAAGCTCATCGAAACAAAATCAAGAAACTAAGGATATGGTCGTTAGAAAGTAACACTGAACTTCAGAAAGAAGGGCTACAATGAAGATAACATACAAAAGCTAGAAGCAACGTGTTACTCAATATTCAATCATCATAATCATGGATTTTTCATTATAAAAAAGCCAAGATTGAAGATCAGAAGACAAAGGAACCAATAAGAAACTAGCAGCGCTTTTCAGAAAGTTCAAAATCAAAAGAGAGGGAAAGTGTTTAAATTTGAAATTCAAAATCAAAAGTCAAACCAGTCTCTTTTAACCATGACATCATTTCTTCAGCACCCTCAATCAACTGAGAAAGGCTTATTAAGGAGTTTAGAAACTATGCTCAAAAAATAGAAAAGCAGTTTCTGATAGACCTTAGAAACCTCAACTCATCAACGACTTCTGAAAAAAAACTCTGACACCAGATGAGCTATTCCTCTATATTATGTTTCCAATGCTCATTTTGATGCTTAACACGTATTGGTTGGATAAAAGATCAAAGGCAACGGTAACAAAAGGAAATCATCTATAAATAGAGATGACTAAGCTTCCAAAGAGACAAAGAAAAAAGTGAGCAAAAAATGCTGAAAAAATCTTTCCAAATCCCTATGTGAAAAGCAACTGCTAAATTCTTTTGTACATTAAAATTTTCTTTCTAAATTCCAGATTGTTCACACGTTCTTCTGAGGAAGAATTAGTAGAGAGAAGTCACTCAAGTCGTTTCAGATTCATCATTCCATATTCATTCGAAAAGCAGCTTGAATACAAGATTGTTCAAACTAAACATCAATCTTGAGTCGATTGTATCCTCGATCTAGTAGTGATTGGAAGTTGAATAGCTTGAAGATGCTATTGCAAAACTACTTGTCATTTTTGTGTTAGTAAGTGTTGTTTATTGACACTGGTAAGAGCTTGGGAATGCTACTGTAAAAACTACCTTGTATTTATATCTCCTCAGGTTGACGAAGATTAGTGAAACTCAGTGGTGACTAAAAATTGGATGTAGGCAAGTATTGGCTGAATCAGTATAAAATGTAAACTCTAGAGCTTTTCAGAAAGTATGAGCTTCATTGTTTTGAATGACAACAAAGCCAATTTAAAGAAAATACTTTGAAGAATGACTAATGGCTATCTTGAGTTTCTTGACAAAGCATAACAGGTTAATCCAGTTTGTATCACATAGACTTAAGCAAGATTAATATTTCATTTTGTATGTATGAGCATGATTTATCTCATGGGAAGAGATTAAACTAAAAAGAAAGTGAATATTATGTCAAGCAGAGAACGTGTATACAGAGTAAAGCATAATATGGACTTAAAGCAAGAATAATGTTTCACTTTGCATGCGCAATCATGATTTATCTCATGGGAAGAGATTAAGAAAAAAAGAAAGTGAATGTTATTTCAAGCAAAGTATGTATTTATGTTTATGGACCAAAAGCATAAAAGCATACTTGAATCGGGAATAATTTCACTACACATGAGAAATCATGTTTATCTCAAGGGAAGAGATTTAGCTTAAAAAGGTGAATATTATCTCGTGTAAAGAATGTGTAAATGCTTAAGGACTGAAGCAGATCAATTCAAGATCAAGAAACCAAGAACAGAACCTTCAGAAAGTAACACGGGACATCAGAAAGTACACTCAAGATGAAGAAATCAACTCATGTCCAAGAGCAATATGTTACTCAGTCATCAATCACTACAATCGCAAAGAAATCATCATCAAATAGCCAAGATTAAAGATTGGAAGATCAAAGAAATATCAAGAAGATTGATTACGAGGTCAGAAAGCTCACTTAACAGTGGAGCACAAAATGCTAAGGAAAATGGAGAGAAAATTTGAATTTCAAAATTCAAATCTTGAATTAGACCCAGTGTTATAACTGGTACTTCATCTCTTCTGCCTAACTGATTCATGATCCTAACTTCTAGAAGGAGGAGTTCAAAAACTATGGTCAAAAAGTAAAAGGAAACTGAGGACATCATAAACCTCTAAAATACAACGGCTTCTACAACCGATATGACAAGCATGTCAGCCTACCTCTCTAGAGTAACATTCCAAGACACAACTGATGATCTCCATGTCTCACTTGGTGATCTGATCAAAGACAACGATCATGGAGAAGGGCAATGGAGAAGCAATACATAAATGCTGATGAGAGAGTTGAAGACATAAGAGTAGAAACTCTAGAAAAATCTCTCCATACTTCTTGTGTTATTCATCATAATATGTAATCAATCATCTTGAAGTGTAAAAATCTTCTTTCCTTATTTTGTAATGATTTGTATACTCTTCTCATGAAGAGATGTGAGAAAGAAGTTGCTCATGGTTCCCAGGTTTGTATTAACAAATATTCTTAAGGAAACATGGGTATAGGTTAGTTTGAGTGGCAACCCAAACACATAACCTTTGTAACCTTGATCCGTTAGTGATTAGTATGAGACATAGCTTAGAGAGGCTAAGGTAAAACTACTTGCAACGTGATGACCGAGGTATTTGCTCATCACAATTTAGCTTGAAGAGGCTGGTTCAAGACTACTTACAACGTGGCATTAGAAGTTGTCTGCAAGTCATGGTTGCAGCTTGGAGAGGCTAGTACAGAACTACTCGGTTAGTCACCGTTGGGGTTATCCACTGTGCACTGTGAAAGCTTGGGAAGGCTATTATAAAGACTATCCATTTTACTTTCTCAGGTTGAGAAAGTTGTTGTTAATGAAATCTCAACATGTGTTGAGTATTGGATGTAGACAGGTTGGCTGAACTAGTATAAAAACTCTCATGTTCATTCTCTCCTCCCTGATCTTTTTTATTTTATGATTATGTACTTTAAGTTAATTATTGAATAAGTTCTGTTATAGTAGCATGATAACCAGTATGCTTCTGAGACCTACTTTCTGAAACTATTAACCATAATTCTGCTGCACTTCAAGCCAAAAGCTTGTTAGTATCTTTTTGTTAATATTTTCATATTTAAAAGAACACTTCAAAAAGCATGATTCAACCCCCTTCTTGTGCACTCTTTTAACAACAGGTGGTATTAGAGTCAAGCCTCTAAAGGGTTTAGTAATCCAACGATTGTAGAGGACAAAGATAAAAGGGACAAAATGAAGGTTAAAAATGCATCCTCTTAAATTGCATGACATGAATAATAGCTTACAAAAGCACGCAAGGTAAAAATACTCCACTTAGCTCTTTATCTTCCTTGAGGTTGATGAGTTGCCACTTAACATGCATACTTCCTTTTCACAACATCTCTGTTAGATTTAATCTAAGTTTGATCAAGAATATGATAAAAATGTTATCAATCATGTTTTCAAACTCTTGGTCTTAGAAGCTAAAATCTCTAAATAAATATAGAAAATCTCAGCAAGGTATTTTCGCTTTAGAGAATCCTCCCTTATAGCTTCAAAATCTCAGAATCGGTCAAATAGATAAAGTTTCTCAAATCTCAAATGTGTGCTTTATGATAAATGGCCAGTGGTTTAGAAGATAAGTTTGAAAAATGAAAAGGATATGGAAAGTAAAAAGAAATGCAGCTTCATAAAAAATTATTATCTTTGATTTTCTGCTATCATGGGAAGTATCCCTCTTGAACAACTAACCAAGATAGATTGAAGAAAAATTGAGGACTAGAATTATCTTCTTTCAGGTACTATGTCAGATATCTTTCATGGCTCAAAAACGAAATTCAGAAGCAAGATATTCTAGATCTCTAAATGACCTGAATTTGTTGATGATGCTAATAAGAAGTATTCTAGAACTACTTTGCTAACTATCATTGAGGACTAGAAAAAGGTCTTGAGGAAAATAGTCTCAAGAAAGTTCTTGATCAGTAAAAAGAAAAGAAGCTGCACCTTCAGAAAGTAAACTCCAGAAATTAAATACATCAAAAAGCATGCTAAAGAACTCTAAAGAAAATTAGAAAACATTTCTGAGCAAGAAGATAAAGCAATAAAAAATTCTGGGAAATATGTGCTCCTATCTCCACCTCTGTATCTAAATATGTGAAGAAGAGTTGATGCAATCTAGCACACCCAGATGTTGCGGATAAGAAACCAGGCAAAAGGTAAGACAATAAGGTATTCCTAAGATCTCTATAATATTAGTGATACTGGTCTTGGTTAGAAAGTCATATTCAGCACTATAAATTCATGCTTCTCCTTTGATCAACCTTTGGTTAGGCTAAAACTCTTACATAAGTATTCAAAAGAGTTTGACCCGTGCGTGAGATGTATATTAATTTACATATAAAACTATTTAATACATATGCATTTGTATATGCTAGTCATTTGACCCGTGCAATATACGTGGTGATAATGAAAAATAGTTTGTCAACTATTATCGAAAATAAATAATAATTTATTTAAATATATCTTATAGAAAATTGAGTATATAATTGTATTTTGAAAATAACTTAATAGTTATAAATAATTCAATAAATGAGCAAAATATGAATGTATTACTCTATTTTATATCTTATTTTTAATATAATATTTATAAGGTTTAAAAAATTTTGATAGATGACCTTTAATTAACAATGAAGATCCTATTTTATGAAATCTTACACATTTCAAAAGTTCAAATTATTGAATAATGAAAGAGAATAAGTGGTAATTTTGATATGTCATAAGTAATTTATATGGATGACAATAGGTAACCACAAGAGAAAGGACATGCCCCCCGTCACCCATCTCTATTTAGAATTTTACCTCTCATCCCCATCATCGTCCCTGTCACGAGTCCTAATTCCCCATTCCTCACGGGGATTTGAATCCCTATGGATATTCGTGGGTTTACTAAAAAAATTCTAAAAAGAGAAAAAATTTTAAAATATTTTGAAATTCGAAATATAAATATCCATAATAATAAATAATATTAACATAACATAATCCAAAATGAAAATGAAAATGCATAATATAAATTCAATAAAGATAATTAAAAAAAAATGAACATACCGCGAGGTTATATATATGGGTGGAGATTTGTTTGCACTAGGTACGGTATAAGTCTTGATGTACTTAAACATTTCAATAACTTTTTATGGATATAAGATCTCATCAATCAACTGTTAAATTCAAAGTTCTTGTCTAGTAGATTAAATATATTAAATTTTGTATAGTTTGAAAATGATTTAATATTTCATCATGCCACTTTATTTTGATGGATAAAATGGTTTTGAAAATACTAGTAAATATAATAAAAAAAGAAAATACTAGTAAATATCAATCATAAGAATACATGCCTATTGTTATATGATTTTTCTGAAATTTAGTATGCTTGATCATCAATATGATTGTCATGACCCAAAAATCATGATCGGCACATAAGGAATATTGTCCCCTATGGAACCCTTCTAGAATTAATTTTATGCAATCACGCCTAGTAAATTACTAAATTAATGCTTATAGTAAATCATAAAAATAAATAAATAAATTCTTCAAAATTTCTTGAAAACTTTATTAGTAAAATACATAAAATATTTAGTTATTCCAAATCATTCTAAAATTCATAACTCAAATAAATAATCTTAAATTGTGTTCCTGGAAGAAATTACAAAAAATACCATTATGATAAATAACATAAGATTTAAAATAATATGCATGTTAAATGATGTCCGAGGACCCTGCCTGCACACTATTGGAGCACTCTATTCTAACATGATCCTAATTTAAACTTCATTACAAAATGAAGCTAACCAATATGATAGCTGCAAAGCTACCAAGTCTAAGTTTGAATAATGGCCAAATCTATAACTGTAACTATAAGAGGGAGAAAAGGGATGGATGAGTTCATCAAAATCAGTGAGCGAGTCTCCACTCACAACCCATGAGAGATATGATATGTTTGTAAGTAAAAGAGTTCATGAGAAGGGGGGTTGAATCGTGTTTTGGAGCTTTCTTTGAATTTGAAATATTTAACAAAAATACTGTCAAGCATTGAGCTTGAAATGCAATGGAATAATGGTTAGTTGTTTTAGAAAGTAGATCTCTAAACCGTGTTAATTAATGATGCAACTTTAACAGCGTTACATCGGTTATTAAATTAAAGCGCGTAGCATAAAATAAGAGATCATGGAGAAGAAGAAATGACACAAATATTTTATACTGGTTTGGCCAACCTGACTACATCCAGTACTCAACGTATGTTGAGATTCCATTAACAACTTTCTCAACTTGAGAAAGTAAACTGGATAGTCTTTACATTAGCCTTTCCAAGCTCTCATAGTGAATAGTAGATAACCCCTACTGTCACAAACCGAGTAGCTCTGCACCAGCCTCTTCAAGTTGAACTGAGTAGTCTTAAACCAGCCTCTCCAAGCTAAATCGTGACCTGCAAAAAACTTCTACTGCCACATTACAAGTAGTTCTTCCCAGCCTCTCTAAGCTGAACTATGATGACTAGAATGCCTCCATCATCATGTTGTAAGTAGTTCTTGTAAACTCCAAAACCTTTAAGAAAGTATGAGCTTTAATGTTTTGATTGACAACAAAGCCAATTTAAAGAAAATACTTTGAAGAATGACTAACAGCTACCTTGTGTTTCTTAACAACACTTATCAGGTGACTTCGAGATGCACTATCAGAATTAAGTTGAGATGATTTCACTATGCATGTGCAAACATATTTTCTCTCATTAGAAGAGGAAAAATTCAGATGAAGTGAAATTTATCAAGCAAAATGCAATCATGTGCATCAAAGAAGTAAGCTCACTGTAACAAAATCAAGGAATTAAGGATATGGTCGTCAGAAAGTAACACTGAACTTCAGAAAGAAGGGATTCAATGATGATAACATTCAAAAGCTGGAAGCAATATGTTACTCAATCTTCAGTCATCATAATCGTAGATTATTCATCATTAAAAAGTCAAAGATTAAAGATCAGAAGACAAATAAATAAAAAAGGAACTAGTAGCGCTCTTCAGAAAGCTCATATCCTAAAAAGAGAGGGAGAGCAATAAGATTTGAAATTCAAATTAGTCTCTTTTATCTCGGAACATCATCTCTTCAATACCCTCGGTTAACAAATAAATACTTATTAAGAAGTTTAGAAACCATGTTCAAAAAGTGGAAGAGTAGTTTTTGATAGACTTTAGAAACTTCAACTCATCAACGACTTCTGAAAAAGAATCCTGACACCAGATGAGCTACTCCTCTAAATTATGTTCCCAATACTTAATTGATGCTTGACACGTGCTGGTTGGATAGAAGATCAGGGGCAACGATAACAAAGGAGAATCATCTATAAATAGAGATGACTGCGCTTCAAAAGACA
Source organism: Dalbergia cultrata (assembly GCA_031216105.1). Classification (NCBI taxonomy): domain Eukaryota; kingdom Viridiplantae; phylum Streptophyta; class Magnoliopsida; order Fabales; family Fabaceae; genus Dalbergia; species Dalbergia cultrata. The sequence goes on from CM062350.1 coordinate 40,239,344, forward strand.
AGAAATGATATATAGTGCAAAACGCTGTAAAAAAAATTTCCAAATCTCTTGTAAAAATTATCTACTAGATTCTTTGTATATTAAAATTTTCTTTCTACATACTAGATCGATCGTACGCTCTTCTGAGGAAGAATTACAGAAAGAAGTCACTCAAGTTGTTTTAGATTTATCACTTCACATTCAGTAAAAGAGAAGCTTGAGTGTAAGATTATTCAAAGTAAACATCAATCGTGAATCCATTGTATCATCGATCCAGTAGCGATCGGAAGTTGAAAGCTTGAAGAGGCTACTATGAAACTACTTGTTGTTGTTGAGTTAGTAAGTGTGGTTTACTAACGTTGGTAAGAGCTTGGAAAGATTACGGTAAAGACTAACTTGTATTGTTATCTGCTCAGGTTGAGGAAGTTTAGTGAAATTCAATGGTTACTGAGAACTGAATGTAGGCAAGTGTTGGCCGAATCAGTATAAATCTCTTGATTCAGTATCTTCTCATACTTAACCTTTTTATTTTACAGTCTTTGATTATGCAAAAATACCTTTATCATTATCTCTTGCTTTTAATCTGCTTACTCAAATTACTTGATTCAGAAAGTTACTTTATGAATAACTAACGTATCTTCCGCTGCACTTCAAGCTCTAAGCTTGATAGAGTTTTATTGGAAAAATTTTTCAGTTTGAAGATTTAGAAAAGAAGCACGATTCAACCCCTGCTTTTCATGCATTTTCTCACTATCATTCCTTTTTCTTTAAGTTTTCCAATTTTGCTTTTTCTTGATCTGGTTCTACCCTTGTAGCAAAGTATCCACCTAACATTGATTTTCTCAGAGCTTTTTCGCTATATTCAAGGGCAATGGTGGAGATGGAAACATAGTTTGACATGTTTTCTATGAATGACTTGTTTCTCAGAACTTTCAGATAGTTATTCTTCTTGTTCAGAAGTGTTTTTTTTTTCTTTAGAGTTCTCAACATACTTTCTGAGGTATCTGAGTTCTGGAATTTTCTTTCTGAGGATCTAGCTTCCATCTTTTTGCTATCAGGACTTTTCTTGAGACTTTCTTTCAGTCCTAAATGACAGCTAGCAAAATCATTCTTGAATACTTTTCATCAGTAAATTCAAGTCATTTGGAGATCTTGAGTATCCTGCTTCTGATTTTCTTTCTTGAGCCATGGAAGGTGTCTAAGATAATACCTGAAAAGAAAATGATTCTAATACTCAATTTTCTTGAGTCCACCTTGGTTAATTGTTTAAGAGGGAGATTTACCATCCTTTCTCAACATATTTCTCTTTTAAAAATCATTTGTCATATGGGTATCCCTTCTTATGAATGATAGCAAAAGCGACTATAATAATGATTTTAGATGAGGCTGTATTTCTTTTTACTTCTTATTTCCGCTTCATTTCTCAAACTTATTTTCTCAAACTTATTTCTTTAAGTACAATTTTGAGGTTTTAGAATCTTTTGCCATTTGACCAGTTTAGATGTTTAGAAGCTACAAAGAAGGTTTTCAAATTCAAAAATAGTTTTCTGAGATCTTTTTAGTTTAATTCTAAGACTTTGGCTTCTGAGGCCTAGAGTTTGAAAACATAATTCATATTTTCTTTGTGAGTTTCTTTATCAAACTTAGGCTTATTCTACCTGAGATGTTTTAAAAAGGAAGTACGCATATTATATGGCAGCTCATCATATGTGTAACGCCCCGATTTTCTGTTAGAGTAAAAATGACCAAAATGCCCCTGAGGTCATTTTCAGCCCGGAATTTGAGGAAAGCCGATCTGGTAGTTCTCAAAGGGCAAACTCAATGTTGGAAGGGGATTAGTTGACCTGTGTACCTTTCCAGGATCGAAAATCTCGTTTTCTGAGTTTCGGGTCAAAATGACCAAAATACCCATGCAATGTTTGACCCGTTTGCAAGTGTCGGATGAACCTGAAACTTCTCCAGATGGTTTTAAAAGATGTTTTTATGTATTCTGTGACCTCAATTTTAGTCCCGGTAGTCCTGGGCAAAATTAGTGCAAAATTACGATTTTACCCCCCCTAGTTTTGTGTTTTCAAGCTTAATCGTATGATTAAGCAAACCTAAGCAATATTAGGCTCTAATTGAAGATTAATTAATTTTCATAATTAATCTAGAATCAAAATAATTTATTAAAGTTGATTAGAACCTAAGAATGCTTAATTTCAACTTAAAATCTTATTTTAAATTCAATATTCCTAGTCATGGAATCTTAAATAGTGCTTTCTCTCTCCAATTTCCTAAATCATGGAATTGTGTTTTCAATTGTTTATTCACAAATGAATCTTAAATTCTCTAATGATGTATGAGCACTTCTAATCTTGTTATAAAATTCCTAAACCTCACTCTTAGTTACCTAAACTTATGCTTGATGACTCCTAACCTTGTACCTAAACTAATCTACACTTAAACCTATCATTAATACACAATTACATGGAAGATTTTTCCTCCTCCCTTGTTGTCCAGGTCTGGTCAAAACATACCCTCCCATTTTCCATCACATGCTCAATTTTTTACACTCAAAGAACCATGCTTCCACCTCACCTCAAACCATACTTTGAGTCATAAACTCCATGCTTTCATCCATGCTTCATATGACAACTTCTAGAAGACTTTTTCTCTCATTTTTTTGGCTTAAAAACTGCCAGCCCTCCATGCTCTTCTAGAAGGATTATTTCAATTTCAAACAAAGAGAAATTACCATACTTTGAGCCATACCTTGCACCATGTCTTCCATACTTCAAACCATGCTTGAATGACATTGTGTAAGAGATATTTTTCTCTCCTCCATGCCTCAAAGTACACGGCCAGCCCCCTCCCCTCAATGAGCCTCCATTGTTTCATTCTTCTATAAATACCTTGCTTAGAAGCACTTGGAAACACTTTAGATCATTTGCAAAGTTTTAGTTTCCAAGCTTTCTTGAGTTCTTTTCTTTTCTCTCAAAGAGTTCTTAGAGTTCTTCTTGTTCATCTTCATCTTCTTCATCCTCTCTTCATATCATCACCACATAATCTCAAACCACGACCTTACAACCTTAAATCATCATCAAACTTCTCAAACACTTAACCTCAAACACAACCTCACTCAAAACACACCTTTTTGCCTTTCTCTTCTCCTTGGCCGAATCATCATCACCCCTCAAGGAGGAGTTGCTCATCCCATTTCCTTTCAAAAGCTCAAGTTTTCATCTTCACTCTAGGTAGGAGTGGTTTTCTAAACTTTGTTTTGCTTGAAAATATGATTTTCCTCTAGTTTTCTCTTGGTTTCTTTTTGAACTTTCTTTGTCTTCTTTTCTTGTTTTGGCCATGAGGCCTAGATAGGTTCATGATAGCTCAATGATCAGAGCCCCTAGATGATAACCATGTGTTCATCTCAAAGGAATCTCTAGAGCTTGAGTTTTTCCTTTCTTTAAGCTTTATCTTCATTTTCTAACTTAAATGATTTTAGCTCAAGAAACTTCTTCACTTTTCTTGCTATTTCGTTTTAGTTGCTTTGTTTCCTTTCCTTAATATTTTCGGCCTTGGTTTCTTTTTCCTTGAGGTTTTGATTTCTTTTAAAAGTTTGTATCTTTTAGGCTTGATGATGATGTTCAAGAACCTTGTAGTTCCTTGAGAACTTGGTTCAAGAATTCTAAAGCTTTCTTTGTGATGAGATAAGTGTTGGGTTGTATCTCTAAATTCTTGTAAGAGCTCTAGCTAAGATTAAAATGAAACTTGCATTCATATTTATGTTTATGCCTTGCACATCATATTTATTTTCCTTGCTATCACTAAATATTAAGAATAATAAATGAACTTGCATTATCATATTTATATTTCAAGCTTTGCATTCTCATGTTTATATTTTCAAGTCCTCACCAAATAATCAAAGATAATAACAAGTTGCATCTCATGTTTACTTTATGCTCTCACTTTATTTTTCTAATAAAAGCTAAAATATGTGCATGAGCATGTTTATGTTTATGTCATCACTTAAGAGAACCTAGAGCTCAAAGATTTGCCCATTATTATCTCAAACAAAGGTTTGAAAAATATATGTTCTTTAGCTTCTTAAATTCGACCCTATGAGGTTTGATATGTTTCAACTACTAAAATTTATGTTCCATAATTTTTCTAAGCTTATATTAGTTCAAGAGATGTTTAGAACAAAGTTTCATGATTTTAAAACCTCTTGAGACTAATTTAAATTAGCTACTGCCCTTGAAATTATTTTGATGATTTTAGTTGATAAAAATGTTTACTAATGAGTTTTGAAAGTTTTAAAAAAGATTCCAAGAGAAACTAATATTTTATGTGCTTTAGAAATTAAGTTCTATGTCTTTTGATGGAGTTGAATTTTGGTTCTACCTTGCCATGATATGCTCACTGTGTATGCTATTTTGATGATGATAATATGAGTATGTTAGTGTATAATTGATGGTAAAATGCATATGTGAAAGATAAGAGAAGTTAGAAACTAGAAAAGAATTAATTTGAGAGTTTTAGATCCTTTAGTAATGGATTTTTCTGGATTCTGTCCAGCATGGTTTAGAATTGATAATCATGGTTTATAATTAGTTTAAATGTGTAGGAATGACTCATAATTGGTTTAGGACTTGATCTTGATGATTTAGGAACAAATCCAACTTAGAAAGGGTCATTGTTGTGACTCCTAGGTACCCGTAAAGTTAGAACTTTAGATTCAGCACTCTTGAGGTTTAGAAATGTTTAGGATCATAGTATTGAGTGAGGAATACTTAGAGATGAGCCTACAGGCAACCGAAAGCTTAAGCTATGATGATTTATAACTTAGATTGTGAGTTAAGGACCTTAAGGGTCAATGCATAAGACATTAAGAGAACTGGTAATTTTATGATGTTTGTTTTATGCAAGTATGATATTGAGGTATATATGTTTTGATGATGCATGAGGAAGTGATTCATTGAGATGTTATGAGCATCAGATTTGAATGAGAAATATGTTGGTGTTATTAGCTTGTGGCATAAACGTCAGTTTGAAGGAAATTCGGTTTAACAGCTGTTATGCTGCCGAATTTCCATCAAACCTAAAAGGGTTGAGAAATGTTTTTAAAAGTACCACTTGAGATTGAAAACCCTGGATGACACGGTTTAGCCGGGCACCCCTAGGAGATTTTTATATGACAAGCACTGAGTCATACTTCTCTTGCTACGGTGAGAAGAAGGCAAATCCATGAGGGTACTAACATGAGCTTTACCAAAATGGACAATTCGCTGTGCACTCGAGGCCAATACATCGTTTCAAAGAAGGTATATCCTAAGAGAGGTGATCCCTAGCCCCCTAGCCCGTACTCTTAAGTAGTCGGGTTTATTATCATTTTATTATTCATTTATTCAGATAATAAGCAAGAGCTAGTGATGACTAGCTGAAGTATGAGCTCATAGCCTATTTTTAGGGTGGCCTTTTATATTACTAAAGTACCATGAATGATGTCACACATATTGATGGAAGTTTCATTTGAGAGTTATTGCCTTTTATGCCATATGGATTGTTTCTTGATGATATGAATTGTTGACTTATATGCTTAAGTGTTGCCATGCATTCATGCCTTAACATGTTGCATTTCATGACATTAAAATGCATGCTAAAAGGAATGAACCTTGGATAAATAGCTTTATAAACCCTAATAATGAATCTTATATGCATGCACACCTTTTATAAATAAACCCAAGGTTCCTGAGTATGTGAACGATGTAACCCTAAGATAGGAGACTCCTACTGAGATTCTTTAGTAAGAATTCTCACTCCTTTCTCTTCCTTCTCTTTCTTCCGTCACATCTTCAAAGAGCAATGGCGACGTTTGTGGTTTTTGCCGACACACCAACGTGGGAGGTTCACTTTGATCCGGACCATGGATCATACCATTTTAAGGGGCAGTGCACTGTTCGAGTTTTCAAGTTTGTTGGACGCCACTTCGCACACCTTGTACAGAGCTACCGTTTCTCCCCGATGTCACCCTACGACGATGCCATGGTTTTTGAGCATGCCCGGACGTGAGAAGAAAGGTTGCTACGAATGTACTTTGGTGGATCGATGCCCCGAGACTTCCAGGATTACGTGCCCCGGTCTCCCAGTTCGGAGGATGACCCTTCTGAGGACCCGCCGACGCATGTGTATAGCGAGAGCTCTGCTCCCACTCCTCAGTTCATGCGAGGTAAGAGTGAGGAGACTATCACTCAGCCGAGACTGGCTAGGCGAGCCGAGAGGCCCCCCTATCGAGGAGCTCATGCTCAGTCATCACGTGTGCCCACTCCTGCCGCCCTGCGTCCATGAATCAGTTACATTCCACCTTACCCTGGGTTCCAGTAGTAGACGTCTTAGGGGAGGCTTAGTGCACACACTCACACGTAGATTGGATAAACCTTCTTTTGTCTTGAGGTTATCCATCATAGGTGCACTCGGGTAGTCGCAATTTATTTATGCTTTCTTGTTTCTATTGTATTTCCTTTTCTTCTGTATTACAAGCTCAGCCTGTTTCTATAAGGGCGTGACTACTTATGTACCTTAACTATATTATTAATGAAACGTTTCCTTTGTTGTGATAACCATTGTTCTATTGTTACTTGCTTTAACTTTTGTGTTCCTTATGATTGATATTTATGTCTCTTGATTAGATAAAAACGCGGCTCGCACTTTGGTTTATGTTTTCAAAAAAAATTTACCCGTAATTTCCGCTAAGTATTTTAATAAAATGATGAGACTAAGGAGTAATAACCTAATGATTAACCTAATGTGTTCTAGAAAGTTGGGTTAAGAATTAGGGTGTTACAATATGATTGCAGGGAAGATAAAGGAATGAGTTTGAGTATTCTTACCTTGTAAACTTTTGTAAAATCTTACTCATGTCATGAAATATAAAAATCTTTCACTTTCAATCTTATCATGACTTATTGACCCATACTTTTCATCTTCTAAGTTGCTCTTTTCAGGATTTTCTTTACTCCTTTATCTTCCTTTTGAGATTGATGCTTCTACCATTACGGGTTAGCCTCATCAAGCTTTTGACAATTTTCTCCATACGCGAGGAGATCTGATCTTCATTTTCAATCTAGGATTTTTTCATCAGATTCTTCCTTTTCACAGAAGTATCATCAACTTCGATTGCTTTAGCTTTTTGCTGTTTCTGATGTGAAAACTTTTAGGATTGTCATCTTTTCTCATTTCTATGGGATTGTCTTTCATTTAGGAAAATATGACTTCTTCAGTATGTCCAATTTATCCTATTTTCCTTTCACAGTGTTTCAATAGTTAATTTGTCATGTTATGCTTAGCTTGGTACACCGTAGAGATAGCCTTGCCATATCCTGGAAGCTTATTAGGGATGGATGGTTAGTTTAATGAGTGATCTCTTGCCTCATCTTGTCCTTTCAATCTTTATCCTCTGCAACCATTGGATTGCTTAACCCCTCAGAGGCTTGGCTCTGATACCACTTTTGGGTAAAATAGTGCATGAGAAGAGGGGGTTGAATCGTGCTTTGATGCTTTCTTCCAAATCTGAAACATTTAACAAAAAGATACTATCAAACTTAAAGCTTGAAGTGCAGCGGAATAGGGGTTAGTTGTTTTAGAAAGTAGATCTCTGAAGCATAATAATAATAATGCAACTTCAACGATACTTAAGCATTAATTAACTTAAAGTGCATAGCATAAAAATAAAAGATTTGGGAAGAGAAGAATGATACAAATTTTTTTATACTGGTTCGGCCAACCTTCCTACATCCAGTACTTAACATATGTTGAGATTTCACTAATAACAGCTTTCTCAACCTGAGAAAGTAAAATGGATAGTCTTTATATTGTCCTTCCCAAGCTTTCACAATGAAGAGTAGACAACTCCTACTGTCACAAACTGAGTAGTTTATTCACAGCCTTTCCAAGCTAAACTGAGTAGTATTGAATCAGCCTCTTCAACCTGAACCGAGTAGTCTTAAACTAGCCTATCTAATATGAACTGTGACCAGCAAACAACTTATACTACCACGTTGCAAGTAGTTCTTCCCAGCCTCTCTAAGCTTAACCATGATAACTGGAATGCCTCCATCATCAAGTTGCAAGTAGTTTACTCGTAGCCTTTCTAAGCTGAACCATGATGAGTAGACGCCTCTACTATCGCATTGCAAGTAGTTTTACCTTAGCCTCTCCTAGCTATGTTTCACTCTGATCACTAATGGATCAAGGTTACAAAGGTTATGTGTTTGGGTTTTCACTCAAACTAACCTACACCCATGTTTCCTTACAAATGTTCAATAAGACAAACCTGGGAAACATAAGTGACTCATTTCCTACATCTTTTCCTAAGAAGAGTTTACAAATCATTACAAAGCATAGAAAGAAGATTTTTACACTTCAAGAAGATTGGCTGCATATTATGACAAACAGCATAGGAAGTGTGGAAAGATTTTTCTAGAGTTTTCACTCTTATGTCTTCAACTCTTTCATCGGCATTCAAGCACAACATCTCTATTTATACTGGTCCTTCTTCATGATTGCTGCCTTTGATCAGATGTCCAAGCGACACGTGTAGATCATCTATTGTGTCTTGGAATGTTAGTATAGAAAGGTAGGCTGACAAACTTGTCACATTGGTTGCAGAAACCATTGTATCATAGAGGTTTCTGATGTTCCTCTTTTTTTTTCACTTTATGATCATGGTTTCTAAACTCCTCATTCTAGAAGTTAGGATGGTTGATCAATTAGGCAGAAGATATGACATACCAGTTATAAAACTGGGTTTGATTTGAGATTTGAAATTTGAATTTCAAATTTTCCCTCCATTTCTTGTAGCGTTTTGTGCTCCATAGTTAACTGAGCTTTCTCACCGTATTATCAATCTCTTGATCATTATTCGATCTTCTAGTTTTCAATCTTGGCTTTTTTGTGCTGATTTATTTGTGATTATGATGATTATTGACTGAGTAACACGTTACTTTCAAAGTTGGCATGAATTCCTCATTCTTCAGTGTACTTTCTGAAGTCTTGTGCTACTTTCTAAAGATAATTTCCTTGGGTCTCTTGTTCATGTACTTACTTGCTTCATTATTTAGTGCATGTGAGCATTCTTTACACGATATAATATTCACTTCATTTAAGCTTATTCTCTTCCCACGAGATAAAACATGTTTGCATATGCAAAGTGAAATTATCCTCACTTAAGTCTGTGTAATGCACTTCAGAATTTACCTATTAAGCTTAGTCAAGAAACTCAAGGTAGCCTATAGTTGTTCTTCAAAATATTTTCTTTAAATTGGCTTTGTTATCATTCAAAACAATAAAGCTCATACTTTCTTTTAATTTGTTATAGTGTTTCACTTTTTAATACCAAAAATCTATAAGCAGCACTATGTTCAGCATGTCCTATAAACATGAAACCTGAGATCTTATATCCTAATTTTTTTCTCTTAGGTTTAGGAAATATAACTTTTGCCAAGCACCCCTACACTTTTAGGTAATTTAGTTTTGCTTGTATCCTTTTCACATTTCATATGGGGTTTTATTTATTTTCCTGTAACGTATTCTATTTTGGATATAACATGCAGTTAAACATAAATTATCAAGTGCATTAGAACTTATTAATAATGCATTCATCATCTATTTTAATGTTCTATTTTTTCTTTTTGCTACACCATTAGATTCAGGTAAATAAGGTGGAGTTACTTCATGTATTATTCCTTCTTTTTCACAAAACTCATTAAATAAAATATACTTTATGTAACATTCCATGCTGCTTTATAGATTAATGACTGTCCCTTCAAACCAATATGGGTCTTTTCAGTATGCTTTGTCTTCACTCACACGCTTCCTGGGAAAACTATACAATTAAGGATGACTTATATGAATTGATTGGTACTACCTATACCAATAAAATGCATCTTCTTTTTGGTAGCTCATCAATAAAGAACTCCACAGTTAAGCGTGCTTGACTTGGAGAAATTTTGGGATGGGTGACCTCCTAAGAAGTTTTCCCAAGAAGCATGTGAATGATGACAAAGCATGTTGAAAAGACCCATGGTGGTCTGTGGCGACAATCGTCAATCCATAAATCAGCATTGAGCTCTTTAGGAAATTTCCCAAGAAGTCACCTATCCCAAAATTTCTCCAAGTCAAGCACACGTGAAATTCTTTAGTGATAGGCTATCAAAATGAATATGCATCTTGTTAGTATAGGTAGTACAAATCAATTCATATAAGTCATCCTTAACTGTATAATCCTATACCTACACTGTCTCAAAATCCTTCTCATTCTGGTGTTTAGTTCATTCATGTACCTCTCTACTTAGAAGCTTGCCAGAAGCCACTCCTTGTCTGTGCCTTCTCGCACTGGCAATCACTTCTCACCCTCGTTAGCCTTGGGCGTTACACTTTCCTCCTTTATCAGATCTAACTCTTATTTTTCTATTTAATTGATTTTTTACTTTAGCTTTATAAGATAAAAACATATCAAATGTTTCATCTTTATTTCTTATTAAATAAACTTTAGTATATCTAGAAAAATCATTAATAAATGTGACATAATATTTTTCTCCTCTAGTCATAGTTTGTTTTAAATCACCAAGATCAGAATGAATTAATTCTAAACATTCAATTTGTCTATGTATAGAAAGACATGATTTCTTAGTTAATTTTGATTCTACACATATTTTGCATCTATCTAAATTTGAACTAGTTATGCCAGAAAGCACATCCAAATATTGGATTTTTTTTTAATATATATGTTATACTAACATGTCCTAATTTAGAAAGCCTAAAATCCATGGAGTCAATCATTTAAGTAGAATTAAAAACATTCATTGTTTTGAAAACATTGAGAACAAAAAGTCTATGATTACAATAACCCTTTCCAAGTAAAACATTATTTTTAGTCATCACAATCTTATCAGATTCAAAGGAAGCCTTTTCCCTAGCTTTCCCCAGCAATGCTATAGAAATCAAATTTTTCCTAATACTAGACACATGTAAAACATCTTTGAGACCCAAAGTCTTCCCAAATGTCAACTTTAACATAGTTTTTCGTTTTCCTTACACTGGTGCAGTTCTGGAGTCACCAAGATAAATTTGTCCTTCTTTTTCATCCCCTATTGTAGTATACGAGGTAAATCATTCTATTGGCATAGACGTGCCTAGTAGCTCTTGAATCAACCACCCAGTCGTTGACATTGGCAACAAGCATTGCTTGAGAGACGATTGGAACAATTATATCATCTTCTTCAACCAAATTTGCTTTTGCCTTTGGCTTAGGAGGATTTCCAAACATGGTCGCTCTCCTTCGACATTGTGATACTTTGTTACCTGGTTTACCACATACATAACACCCTCCACTTCTTTTGAAAGTGAGATTATTTTCTCTTTGATAGTTGGCAAAGGAATTGTAACCAAATTAGATTTAGACCTTTTGTTATTGTCATACCTCTTTTTATGACCTTGCAGCAAGTAAGCCTTAGAAGACAGTGTTTTAGCCCTTACTTCTGCAATCTCCTTGCGGCTAGTGTCTTCAATGATGATATGTTTGATTAATTCAACCAGTGCAAATTGCTTGCCCTTATGCTTTTGTTGGTTTCAGTAGTCCTTCCATGATTCAAGTAGCTTCTCTATCAATATTCCGGCCATAAACTCTTCCAGTAATAAGATGTTTTCTGCTTTCAAATTCTCCAACAGCTTGTGGTACTCATTGATTTGAGTACGAATGTCCTTATCTTTAGTCATCTCCTATCAATAATAATGTCTGATGGAAAACTTCTAACAAGCACGGTCTTCAATAGTATATTTTAACAGCATTAACTCCCATATCTTGTGGGCTTTTCTTGTAGGTGCAGTAGATATCATGTTGGTAAAGAGTACATAAGAAGGGGGGTTAAATTATGCTTTCTGAAGTTATCTTCTAAATCTAAAACTTTTAATGAAGGATACTATAAGCTTTTGGCTTGAAGTGCAGTGGAAAGAAGATTAGTAATTTCATAAAGAAGATTTCTGAAGATTGAAAAATAATGCTACTTTGATAGCACTTGATTAATATTTAACATAATCAAATAGCAGAGAAATTAAAAGATTAGGGAAGAGAGAATGAACACGAGAATTTTTATATTAGTTCAGCCAACCTGTCTACATCCAGTACTCAACACATGTTGAGATTTCATTAACAACAACTTTCTCAACCTAAGAAAGTAAACTGGAAAGTTCTTACAATAGCCATTCCAAGCTCTCACAATGCATAGTGGACAACCCCAACTGCAACTTAATCGAATAGTTCTGTACCAGCCTCTCCAAGCTGAAACTGTGACCTATAGACAACTTCTACTGCCATGTTGTAAGTAACCTTGAACCAGCCTCTCCAAGCTAAATTGTGATAAGCAAATACCTCTGCTATCACATTGCAAGTAGTTTTACCTTAGCCTCTCCAAGCTATTTCTTACATTGATCACTAACGGATTAAGGTTACAAAGATTATGTTTTGGGTTGCCACTGAAACTAACTTACACCCATGTTTCCTTAAGAATATTTGCTAATACAGACTTGGGAACACATGAGCAACTTCTTTCTCACATCTCTTAGTGAGAAAAGTATATAAATTCTTACAAAATAAGGAAAGAAGATTTTTACACTTCAAGATAATTGATTACATATTATGATGAACAGCATAGGAAGTGCGGAGAGATTTTTCCGGAGTTTCTACTGTTGTGTCCTCAACTCTCTCATTTGCATTCATGTATGATATCTCCATTTTATACAAGTCCTTTGCAACGCCCAGGGACGAGGGCGAGGAGTGATCACGGGTGCAAAAAAAGGCATGGACAAGGAGCAGCTCCTCACAAGGCCCTCTAAGCGGAGGGGTACATGAATGAACCGATTACACGCTCGAATAAGAGGGATCCTAAGACTGTATAGGTATGGGACTATACAGTTAATGAGGGCTTATATGAATTGATTTGTACTACCTATACCAACAAGATGCATCTTCTTTTCGGTAGCCAAAACTGAAACAACTCCATAGTTAAGCATGCTTGACTTGGAGCAATTTTGGGATGGGTGACCTCCTGGGAAGATCTCCTAGGAAGCGTGTGAGTGAGGAGAAAGCATGCTGAAAAGACCCGTGTTGGTTTGTGGGGATAGTCGTCAATCCATAAAGTAGCAGGGGATGTTACATCCTTCTCCATAACTGTTGCCTTTGATCAGATCTCCAAGTCACACATGTAGATCATTAGTTGTGTCTTGGAACGTTACTCTAGAGAGGTAAGCTGACAGACTTGTCACATCGGTTGCAGAAGCCGTTGTATTTTATAGGTTTCTGATATCCTCATTTTCCTTTTACTTTCTAACCATGGTTTCTGAACTCTTCCTTCTGAAAGCTAGGATCATGAATCAGTTAGGCAGAAGAGATGATGTACTAGTTATAACACTGCGTCTGATTCGAGATTTGAATTTTAAAATTTGAATTTTTCCTCCATTTTCCCTAGCGTTATGTGCTCCACAATTGAGTGAGCTTTCTGACGGCGTAATCAATCTCTTTAATATTTCTTTGATCTTTTAGTCTTTAATCTTGGTTATTTGATGATGATTTCGTTGCGATTGTAGTGATTGATGATGGAGTAATACGTTACTCTCAGACATCAGTTAATTTCTTTATCTTGAGTGTTCTTTCTGATGTCCCGTGCTACTTTTTGAAGATCTTTTCCTTGGTTTCTTGATCTGCTTTAGTCCTTAGGCATTTATACTTTCTTTGCACGAGATAATATTCACCTTTTTAAGCTTAATCTCTTCCTTTGAGATAAAATATAATTTCTCATGTGTAGTGAAATTATTCCCGATTTAAGTCTACTTTAATGTCTTTGGTCCGTGAACATAAATATGTGATTTGCTTGAAATAACATTCATTTTCTTTTTAACTTAATCTCTTCCCATGAGATAAATTATGTTTGCACATGCAAAGTAAAACATTATTCTTGCTTTAAGTTCACATTATGTTTTAATTTGTATACACATTCTTTGCTTGACATAATATTCACTTTCTATTTAGCTTAATCTTTTCCCATAAGATAAAACATGCTTGCACATGCAAAGTGAAATATTAATCTTGCCTTAAGTTCATGTGATACAAATCGAATTAACCTGTTATGTTTTGTCAAGAAACTCAAGACAGTCATTAGTCATTTTTCAAAGTATTTTCTTTAAACTGGCTTTGTTGTCAATCAAAACATTAATCCTCATACTTTCTGAAGGGTTCTGGAGTTTACGTATCAAACATCTCATTTGATAGAGTTGAGATACTTGTGTGATGGCAAACCTTGTTAGCGGAGATCCGATCTTCTAAAGCTTTATGGACATTGATGTTGGACGAGCAGCGTGAGAGCCTCAGCCACCCTGTCATATCGAGGACAAAATAGATCCTCTCATGCCAATGACAGTAGTTGCTACCATTTCCATTGAACATGTCAATCTTGGACATGTCTGGTAGAGGTTTGGCATAGATGACATCAGGAACAATAGGAGTAGTATTATTAATAGGTGTGGTTTGGAAGTAATTGACTGGAATGCCATTGTTGTCCCTATTACCAGCATTATTGGAATTGTTGTCAGTCATTAGTCCTTGAGATTGTTAGCGTGTTGTACCTGCACATATAAGAAAAGAAACAAAACAACAAAGCCTGGGGTGTGTGAATGCACTGGGCTCAAGGAATATTCCAATTTAGTTAGAATTCCTCTAGGATACTGCAAGCTTTTCCAGTATATCGAGATATATAGAACTAACAAGGTTTATTTTTTCTGTTTAACGCAAACACTCTAATTTTTAAGTTGTAAAGATTAGATAAAAAAAATAGAGGAGTGAGAAAAGAAAAATTAAAAACTCTCTTTGATAGTTTATTTTCCTGATTGTGTTCTCATAAAAAGAGATAAAAAAGATTGTTTGAAACTGTCAAGAGATTTTTAAATAGAACTGCATACAAAGATATCATGCATAACATGGGATATTTATAACTTGATCCTCAAAAAATATATTTATCTACAGTCATAAGCTAAAATAAAATTGCAAATGTCTTAGGATTTAACTTAATTTTAGCTGACCACTTTCTCAAGTGTTGAATACTAAAGATCAACGTTAAAACTGATTGAAGTGATAAGTTCGTATGAGAAAAAACTGTTGAATGACTTTTCAGTGTAGAAAAGTCTAGATATTATGCAGTTACGTGATAGAGCTTTACACTCAAATAACTTGAACGTGGCTGGTCAAATATCCTTACATTGGCAGCACTAAAAGATTTGATTTAGTAATAATAGGAACAAATTTAAATTCACCACCAAATCCAATATACAAATGGAATTTCTCAAATACATGTACTTATAATAGAAATCAATTTCAAAAAATGTATAATAATAATAACATTAATGTCAACTTAAATTTCAAAGTACAAAGGCTATGTGTATTTCTCATAACATATTTGATTTGTGAAATAATAATAACAATAATATGGTTATAATAATATAACATAAAATATAACATAAAGAAGTACCAACCAAAAGGAAAACCCAAATGATATGGTTGCAAGCCATCATTGTGAACAAAAGAGGAAACTTTAGCATTGAGAACATAGTTTTAAAAACCAGACCGGTGATCGACTCGGTCAAGGCACCGAGTCATTGGGTCATTGATTCAATCGGTGGATTATTAGTTCAACCAGTTAAACTGATTTTAATTAAATAAATATTTAAAAATAATTTAAGATAACTATATATATATATATATAATTAAAAGCACATATTACAACAAGGGAGATGGAGGCTTAGTGGTAAGGAATCACACTGCTAACATGAAATGCATGGGTTCGAATCCCATCTCTAGACTTTTGAAATTAATTTATGAAATTTCCTTGCAAAGATATGATATGTATAATTGAAAGCATGTATTATAACAAGAGAGATGGTGGCTTAGTGGTAGTGAGTCATGCTGCTCACACTAAGGGCATGGGTTTGACTCTTATGTTTGAAATTTTGGAATTAATTTCTGGAATTTCAAAACCGGCCCGATTCTAGCCAAACTTTGCCAGTTCGACTTGAGTCAAACCGAGTTTGACCGGGTAGAATACAGAACCGATCTAACAAAAGAATCGGACCGGCCACTAGTTCAATCCGATTTTTAATACTATGATTGAGAAGTTGAGATTTTGTGTTTTTAAAGGAACGAGTCCATTGAAAATTTCTAAATCATGGTTAGCAATATTTTTTTTGTAATATTATTTAAATATTCAAAGATAAATGTCCAAATTGAGAAATTTATCCCATCATTGTATCATTATTGTTGGATGTGGCCTATGAGTGGTATCAGTACTTGTCACCGTCATACAATCGTGACAGTGGGTGTGATCAAATAACAATTTTGTTTTCTTTAATTTGTCCTATACCTTTTCTTTTCTACTTTTATTTTATTTTTGTGATTTAATGTGTACATATGTTCTGAACTATTGGTCCGTCCCAACTTTCCCCTCCGAGCCCTGTAAGACTCGAATTTCCTTTCATCCTCATCACAGAACAATTCCTTTTCTTTTTTTTTTTTTGCTTGTTTCTAATTCTTCGTAAACTCGTACGGACGAATATTCCTCTGTTCCTAAACTTCTTTTTGTTTTCTGAGACAGCACCTTCGGATCTGATATGGGTTCCTTAGATATTGTCTTCTGAATGATTTTCTTGTTCTGAAGTTTGGGCCATACCCTTTTTTTTTTAAATTTTTTATAGCTTCGGGAGGTTTCGTCTCTCTGATCCCAAATCTGATACCATGAGGAAGAAGCTAGACACCCGCTTTCCTGCTGTAAGTGTCTTTTTTCTACTTCTTTTTAAAATTTCTTTCTATCTTTTTTGGTTAGGGTTGTGGTTTTTTATTTTTTTGAACTCTCATCCGAATACAACGGGAAGCAAAAGGAAATTTTGACAGTTTAATCGAGCTTTTCTTATCTGGGGGTGATGGTAATTAAATGCTTCTGGGTTGTGGGTAGAATTGGCTACAGTGTAATGCGTAACTGTAGTTTAGCATAGCTTCTTGGATTTCGCTCTTTGCATTTTATAGTTGAAGTAGACGGGTTTAGAGTGATAAGGGTAATCTGGAGATTTAAGATAGTTGTTCTTGGTGCGTGGCCTGTTTGAGTTATGGGAATTTATTTATTTTTTTAATGTTTTTGGGTTCTGTGAGTAGACTTGGTATCAAAGTCAGTGATGGACGCGTCAGATGAGACTGGTATAGAGCCTTACGATGCGTTTATTTCTTGTGTTTTTGGATAAGCGCAAATTACAATGACTTCCCCAAAGTTTGGTTAAATTCACCCAGACTCCCATTACTTTGTCTAGGTGACACTGACCTCCCCTAAATGTACCGTTCATTGTACTATAGAGGGGAGGAAATTTAGGGGAGGTTGGTGTAATGATTTCCCAGGGACCTTTTGATTAAATTTTACAAATAGAGAGGAGTTAGGATAAATTTCACCAAACTTCATGGAAGGTCAATGTAATTTTCCCTTTTGATAATTGTGATTGTGCTAGTTTTTCTTATTTAAATGGCATTGAGCCAATATTTGTGTTCTTGCCTATGAACTATTCTTATGACCTGGAAATAGGCTGTGAGCAATTTGCTAATTTGGGAAGTTGAGACTGGGATAGTTCCTTTGTTGTTTTCACTTGCACATGTTGTATGCTTGTGAAGGTTTACAGGATCTGATTTTGACGGTAAAATTATTAAATTGTGACAGTCCTTGGACATGTTCCGTATTATCCGAATGATGTGAAGTGAAGCTGAAGCTTGTAAAGTATAAGTCTGGTCATGTGTTTTTGTTTATGTTACCTCTTAAAGAATGATACTGTCCTGTGTTCGTGCATTTTAATAGATTGTACAAAATGCAAACTAATTTTCAGTTGAATCATACTATTTTCTTCCACAATAGAAGTGCTGAAATGTAATTTATAATCTTTTTAATTTTGTCCTTATCTTTTGAGTATTATGAGGAATGAAATCTTTTAAGAGAATGCTTTATTATATGATGATGGAAACGTTGATTTGCAGGCTCGGATAAAGAAGATAATGCAAGCAGATGAGGATGTTGGAAAGATAGCACTAGCAGTTCCTGTTTTAGTGTGTGAGTTCATTTAAAATACTTGTTGACTCGTGGCCACAACTGGATCTTTTCTCATATGTTGTTGACATCACTCTTGAATTGTTTACAGCTAAAGCTCTAGAGCTATTTTTGCAAGATCTTTGTGACCGCACTTATGAAATAACTCTTCAGAGAGGAGCAAAGACCATGAATTCATTGCATTTGTAAGTCAAGAAATGTTATGATTTATATCGTTTTCTTCAATGAGCCCTTTAGGCTTCAAGCATGTCCATTTCTTGATCTATTTATCTTTGTGCTGAAATTTGGTTTATTTGTTTCAAATGGGTTGTGAACATCCTACTCCCGTGCACTTGGTCAAAGAGGGTATGATTACATGATAGGAACAAATCATCCTAAAAATCAAGCTGTTAGGATTGATGGGAGAATTCATAGAATTGATAGCTTCATTGATATATGCTTCTGATTGGAAGAAGTCATTTTACATGTTCCTTTAGTAATGAGGTTTATCAGAGTAGAAACATGCAGTAATATAATGTTAATCAATTATCAGCCCTGGCAACATTATTGATTGGTTTACTCTTTAGCCCCATTTCACCAGCATGTTACTTATATTTTTGTTTTTGGTTAACACATATTTTTGGAGGTTTTGATTTCTATCAACAATGCACATATTCAGTTTGGATCATATATGATATTCTTTTTTCAACTTGATCCCTATGTGTACAGGCATTTACAAATCCGTCCCTATTGTCTCTTGCTATTATTCGTATTATATAGTACAATGAATTTGAAATAAAGTTACTGTGAAGTATAGACCAAAAATACATATTTTTAGTCCCTATATGTGACACTTGTTTTTAGTTTTTCCGATAATTTTCATTGTGTTATCACTTCAGCCAAAAGTATTGCAAAGACAATGGAAGGTAAGGGTCATATTAAAAATATTTATACATATAATGACTAAAAGGAATGGTGAGGGTCGTCACATCACATAAGGACTAAAATTAATACTTTATTTGTATTCTGGACCAATAAAAAATCAGTATCATGTGGGAAATAGGAACCAAAAAAATATTTTAAACTTTGTTTTTAATTTCTAGTAATAGTCATCATATATGCCCCCTGGTCTGAAAACCAGTTATCTGTATCTTTGATTCAGCAGAAGTGTGCCAACATCTTTGATGCATGCCTTGATGGTTTGTGATGCCTCTTTTTTAAATCATCATATTGGATGAACCAACTGAAGGAGTTTACCCGTAGCATTTTATATTTATTTTAAGTGGTGTACCACGTATGCACTTGCATACAACCTACCAGAATGTGCCATGTTCCTGGTAGTTGTGGCCTGTTTCCATCTTAATATTCATTTGTAGCTGCTGATACCATAAGCAGCTTTGGAGCTCCAAAAAATTTCTGCTTTATTGAAACAGAATTTGATGAAGTTGGCTGGTTTCACATTAGGTGTTCGTTCATTGAATTGCTTTTTTAGTGAATTTAATGACTTGAGAAAAATACAAAGCTGTTTGTTTGAAGTGTCAATCATAATATTGCCTGTCAAGGTGTTGATGAACTCCTTTGGATGAGGCCTCCTTCGCAATTTCCATTCATCATATTTTTATAGCCTTGACTGTACTCATCATTAGATTTAATCTCTATGAAGTTTGTAACTTTTTATGTACTCTCTTCCATCATTTGGACACCTTATTCGATTGCTGTCACGACCCGATTTGGGCACGTGACTGGCACGTAAGGAATTCTATTCCCATGTAAGCCTCGTGACATATGTATTACTCTATATGCATATTTAAATAGGAAAATCCATGTAAAACCGAATTTCATTTTCCACATATAAATCATTTGTTTTTCTGAAATCAAGATATTTATAACTAAAGTCTCATAAACAATATCTAAAGTCTGAAATCGTAATACCATCCATGCACAAAATATAAATATACTTATCTCATTTGTTCAAAAATGACCAGATCCTTTAAATACAAACCATAATACGATCAAATGTGCAAAATACAAAATAATTTCTATATGGATCAGGACTCCCGCCTGCAATGACACTGAAGCACTTTAAATTGAATAAAAAATGCTTCACTCAAGTGAAGCCCACCAATTGAATCTCTATTGTTGCTGGGAAGTAGGAGGCTGGGAAGAATCTGCAACAGCTGCTGTATCTGTAAATAGGAGAAAAGGAGAAGGGTGAGTTTTTATACAAAAACACAGTGGATGAATCCCCCCCTGCAATTCCTTTCATGGGACACCAGAGAAACCATGCAATATATCATATTGACAATAATAGTATAAAGCTTTAAAACATTTCTTATATATATATATATAACCAAACCATTATTTGTAGAAACAGGAATCTCTACTCTATGGTTCTTTAGAACCTAAATGTACTGCTTCGTGATCCATTAGGGATCTAACATAGACACCTAAACAGGTTCCATTCTCTACTCTATAAGATTGTTCTTTGTATAACTTGGTATGAAGGTTAACGATCATTCAGCCGCTAATTTGTTGTCTGTTTCTCCATAGCTACTGTCTAGTATCAAACAAAAAACTGAGTCCTTTCTCTATATTCCACAATGGCTTCTACCCTAGGGTTCAACACTTTCTCATATAACAGAATCCAATGTACCAGTAATCATAAAATCAACATAATAACTTTCAATATTAAAAAATCATAAATCAAATATTCATATTCTCATTTCAAAAATAGTTTTCCCATGGTTTTGGTCAAAGACATGTTCATGCTTTTAAATCAACAGTTCAAAACATAGTAACCAACAGTAATCTCAGATCTTTGTGCAGAAATCTCTAGAATTATAATATAAGCCATATTTTCATGAAAATAATTCTAATGCTCAATATAGAAACCACATATGTGAACGGAGTGGTAGAATAAATAGGATTGGTAGCAACAGGACCTTGAAAGGCAAAAATGGCAACATTATCTGCCAGTAAAGCAATGAAACTCTAGATCAATCTCAGAATAACTCTATTCTAACTCCCATCAATGATAGAAGAACTTTATGACATAAGAACAAGGAGGAACTCAAAATCTAACCCCAAAAACAAGAAAGAATAGAGGAAATAGGAAGCAAAACTAGTAAAGTCTATTACCTTTAAGCCTTGGAAGTGAAAGATTGATGTTAGATTGATGAAAATGGGTGAGAGAGGTGGCAGATGAGGGTTTTCGTGTTTTTAGGGGGCTGGGGTTGTGTTTTGGGTGTGTGAAGGTTCTGGACCCCGAAATGGGGGTTTTTAATGAACTATTGATAGCCTGGGCGGTAAATGATTGCTGGGGCAGTCCCCTCCCAAGCTGCCGCATCGCCTTACTCTCTGTTGATCGCTGGTGCCATTTAAAACATAAATGTAAATAAGGAAATACCCCCCATTTAGATTCAAATAAAATATAAAAAAAAAATGAAATTCCCTACAAATCAAAATCTAAATTTTGGGTTTTAGTTCAAATTTGGGAATTCTTACGATTTTTCAAATTTGGGGGCTAAAAACGAAATGTTTAAAGGTTTTGTAAAATTTGTTAAAAATTGTTCTTTAATTTGTTTTCCTCTTGGAAACCGTTATCGGGACTTTTGATCCTAAAAATATGGTTCTATCATATAGCCCTCAAAGGACGTGTACGATCACAGACTTAGTGAAGACTTGGTAACATTGAGAATGTCATCTAGAACTTGGAACAACAGCCCTCCCTAGACTTCTCCTGTGCCCCAACTGCTTATGGTTAGTGACCTTATTAGTGAGCAAGTCCTTTCTTGTAGGCTTCGACAAGTCGTATGAAGACTTGGAAACATTAAGAATGTCATCTACAACTTGAAAGTAGCAGTTTGCACCTCTTCACATTAAGAATGTCATCCACAACTTGAAAGTAGCAGTTTGCACCTTACAGACTTACTCAACTTCTGCATGTTATTATTATATCCACCACCAATAGTTGCCCATGGTTTAAGTGCTGTGGTCGACAATGGGGTATTGTAGCAAAGGGAAGAGCATTGGAGAAGAATGAGGGTAACTTGCGTCAATTCTAGGGTTTTATTAATGCATGCGAGGGTGACATGACCTTTCAATCATATGTATCATGTGTCAAAATTTGATTAACAACAATAAGTCTCATTGATGATTTGGTCTTTTGTCTAGAACATCATCATTTAAAAGAGTCCAATTTACGACAGGGATGAAAAGGGCTCATGTTTCAGAAATGAGGAACCAAACTAATGTTTAGCTTTTGTAGTGCAAACTACGAGATTGCACATTACAAATCTCAGGGAATTCATATTAGAATTACTCGCTACAACTTTAGACACAAGTTACTAAAGTAGAAGAAACAACTCCCCAGGGCATAATTATTAGCTTTTACTACTAACCCTAACCCATTAGAAGTCCTTGGGACTTACAAATATGACACTACAACTCTTAATAAACACACATCAGACCTAATAATAATCACTGATAAATAAAAGCTGCAAAAAATAACTTAAATTGTAAAATATCTCCACTATTATTTATTTTTCTTCATTTCTTTTAACTGCTCCTGCATCACCTTACCTGTTTAAAATGTAACTTGCAGAAAACATTGTGTACAAAGCTATAATGTCTTTGACTTTCTGAGAGACATCGTCAGTAGGGTTCCTGACTATAGCCATGGACATGGCCACAGCCATTCTGAGGCTGGTGCTGATGATCGTGCCCTTCCAAAGAGAAGGTTTGTAGTCCAGTAGCTTTTATCTTTACCCTTCTGATTTATTTATGCATGTAAGCGCAATTAATGTAGTTAAGAATCCCACACTCTAACAGGAAAGCTGCTGGTGATGATTGTAATGACAGTGATGAAGAGGCAAAGAGGAGCAAGATGGTAATCAAACTTTTATGAAAATGCTTGACTGTGTACCAATTATTTTTTAATGATGACGAAGGATTTCATGCACACGCACACATGCACACAAATTGACAATGGTGTGAGAATTGGCACAATTAAACCATCCAATAACTCCTTGGAGAAAAATATTTCAGTTATTGTAACTGTGATTATATTCAGCCTCTAATGTTGATGTTGTACACTAAATTTCATAAAACTTATACAAGTATGTGATAAATTGTTGGATATTCTTTTACATTTTAAAACTTTAATTTACATTTAGTATAAATTAATGAAATAGAAAATTTTCTTGGATTATGTGAAGTTTTTTGAGCATGATGTGAAATCTTGAATGATATAAACCTCCAATCTGGCAGTGGGTCTTAAAAGAAACTCCTCTGGTAGAATAATTTGTGTAAGGTTGATTCTGATCATAAAAGTTCACATTAAGCCAATTAACATTTTAGACAATATCATAATATCGTAAAGTTCATATTTTAAATGGTTTTCAAATAACTTACACCAACCATTTCACTTTACTTGTGTAAAGTTTCTGGTTTTTGGTGTGACATTTTCACTTTAGACAATAATTATCCAAGGGTTGGGCTGATCACAATTATTTTCTACATACATATGGTGTTATTAGTTTGTTATTTCCTACACTAGTGTCAGTTAATTCCTACCCTTATAAGCTTTACTGCTTGCAAGATGCTATAGATTCAGATAGATTCAGATAAGAAATGTATTTTGACCAGATTGTAAACCTTATGTATTGATGTTTCTTGGCCAACTTTTGTATTTCTCAAGCTTAACTGTTTAAGATTCCTGGGCCTTGTCTTCCATAACACTCTTCAAGAGAATACTTAATATTAGGAACATACGATGCTTCCACCTAATACCATTGCATAAGAGTATGTTTTCTGAATGAGATTGTGTATTATATTCCTAACACAAGTTTTTTCCCCAAAACCTACAATACTTCCACATTTTCGTGTCTGTCTAATTATTTCTTGTGCTAGCATATCGTGCACCCATGGTTGTGCAGGAAAGATGTTTTTGGTGGGTTCAATAACTATAGAGTTTTGGATTGCTGCTGGTCATTTATGGCCCCAGTGACAATGTCGTTGTGGAAAATGTGTCGTGTACGTAGTATGGTTTGGTCTTGTACTTCTATTTTTACCAATAACATTTGTTTTAACTGCAGCATGAGTTAGGTCACACTGGCAGTGGTGGTAGGGGAAGAGGTCGAGGTAGAGGAAGAGGCCGTGGGAGAGGGGCTCGAACAGTCGAAAGAGAGACCTATCATCCACCGGTTGAATCCGAGCCTTGTTCCTCAGTTCAGCACACCACTAGCAAAGATATTCCTAATACTAGTGTGGCACTAGATAATTGTCCAGAATCCGAGGAGTTACAGCAAGAAAACACTGCCGTTTCTGAGGAAAATAATCAGTCTCTACGTAACATAGATCTGAATGCCAACTTCAATGAAGGCGAGGACAAAAGCACCGCAGGCACGACAGCTCAGGCCTCTTTGCCTGAACCTGCTACAGAGACCAAGCATGAGGAAATCCCTGGTTGGTCCCTTTCTGATGTGGACAAGATGGCCATTGACACCATGCAGCTTGCGAGCCTTGGTGGTCGAATAGAAGAGGATGAGGATTATGATGAGGAAGGGTAAATGATATTATACACTGGGGAATTTGATAAGTAGAAAGCTTATGATAACAGAAGAATAATAAGTACATACTAGTGCTATGATGATTATCATTATCCACTAGTGATTAGAACATGTTCCATGCTAATAACTTAATGTTCCCCTTTGTTTCGTTATCTGGTATGTATTTGATAGCACATGTTCGCGTGTAGCAGACGTAGCTTACTCTTAACCAATAATGTTAGCTTAGTCACTCTTAGGCTTTAAATGGATGTTGTTAGGTGATAACAACCTTGCCAGTGGTAGAACTCTTGGTAAAGCTGGGCTAGTAGTTGATTTCGTTGTGTTATTTATGATATTCGTTGCTTTGTCAAATGGTTTCCTGCTTTTCTATTCTTCAGTCACAAGGCAAAAGCATCGTTATAGATATAGACGTAAACTATGGTAAAGATAATGGAAGAAAATATATATATATATATATATATCGTTGATGGAGAATATTCTATTGATAAAGTATGAATCACCCCTTAAACATTATCTCATTTGCATTGTTCTTTGAATTCAAAAAAATGTGTAACGTAGTTCGTTTAACTTTAGGTTAAATATTTATTTTGGTTCCTAAGAAAAAGATTGGGAATAAATTAGATTTTTAGGATTTAAAAATTTTAAATTAATACTTTATAATTAAAAAAATAATAATAAATCAATCTCTTCATATAGTTTTATAGATATATGAACTCGTATGATGGGACTAATATGTCATCTACATCCACCATGCAATTGCATGTGCTTCAAGTTTGTCACCGTCAACTATGCGAGCAGGGAGGCGCTGGGAAGGAGGATAGCTTTCTGGAATGTGGGTTCACTCAACAATGATGAGTATATTGATAGCCCTTTCAATCTCAGTCATTAGATTAATAGGTGCATTGGTACTCCTCTCAATTGCTGTACCATAGAATGAGTTCTTTTATTTTTTTTGCACAGTTTTCTGTCTTTTTTCCTGTGTCGATCCAGAGCATGTCAAGATATCTTTTTTCTTGTTGCTGTCATTACGTCATCCAACCTAAATGCTTCATATGATAAGCAGAGGTAGGAATGATTTTATATCTGACGTGCATATTCACTCACGCATTTTTTTTCTTTTTAGGCTTGAGTATGATTTTTTTTTCATAATGTAGGATTAGAGGGTTGAATATTTAAATTTTTTAGTCATTATGACTCTAATATAAGATGATACAACTATCTATCCCAAAATATTAAGATAATGGATAAAATCACATGGATGATTTTTGTTCGAACAATAGTTTTATATTATCAAAAAATTATGTATTTTGTCATTAACATAGTTAACTCACACCAATTATTTCAAAAGCTACATAAATAAAAGAATTTAGTTGAATAACAATATTGTTAATATATCAAATTTAAACTTTTACCTAATATAAAAGCACCATCTTGACACCATTATTCAAATAATTTTTATATAAAAACTTTGTCAGATTACAAAGAAATAAAAAGACATTTGACAACGCGAAATACTATTTTTTGACAACTTGTTTTAATAGGCTCAAAGGGTTTGGATTAAAGTTCTCTCTTTCTCACTATGTTTTGCTCACTTTGTAGGTGTTTTTCTTTTCTGTTTTTTTTTTCGCTAACCCTTTTGTCACGAATGGTTTTTCGTGACAGGTTAATTAACGGAAGATTTTAGAAGATACCGGAAGACCGTAGAAAAATATAGAATATTGTGGAATAATGTAGAATACTCTAGAATGTTCTAGAATCTTGTGGAATCTTGTAGAACCATGTAGAATCATCTAGAACTATGTAGAAACATGTAGAAGCATCTAGAAGCATGTAGAGATATGTAGAATTGTCTAGAAGCTTCTAAGGACATGGAGGAGTTGTCTAGAATAGATAAGTGTAGATGGTTCTAGATATATGTGGAGATGTGTAGAATGTAGGAAGGTTCTGGATACAAAATCTGGACCGTCCATTAGAATCAATCTCCACCGTCCATTGAGGAGGTGGAAGGCTATATAAAGGGGTGGCCATTCTTGGCCAAACCATCCAAGTGATCCAAGTCATTTGTAAGCTTTCCTTTGTGTAGTGCAAAAGAGTTATCTCCACCAAAATTCTCTTATTCTCTTGTGCTCTTAGCTTCCGTTGCTAGTTATTTTGAGTGAGGCTGACTTGGTGCTTAGCTCAAGAGGTTGAGTAAGTCCAAGTGCGCAGACGGCTATGCGTTGGAGTGTGTCCAAGGCCGTGACAAGTTTGGCATCAGAGCAAGGTTCGTGTGGGAGCACAAGTGGTTCGTGTGGAGAAAATGGCTTCAAATATGACTGAGGAACATGTGGAGGCTCCAAGGGGGAGGGATGTCATTCCTCCTCATACCAAGAAGACCCGTGGGTCAAGCAAACCAAGGGGCGAAGATTTTGCTGCTTTGGAGGAAAGGGTTTCTTTGTTGGAGAATGCTCTAACAAACATGGATGTGCGCATCCAAAGGGTGGAGCATGACAAGGAAACCTTAGAGACTCATGTGTTGGGAGAGCTAGATGTCATGAAGGAAGATGTCATGACTGCTCTCAAGAGTGGAGAAGAAAGAGATGAACGCCTCAACCAAGTTGAAGACAAGCTTGAAGGTGTCATGAAGCTACTTGAAGAAGCTCGAGCATCCCTTGAGGAAGTCAGGTTACGAACTACTGCTAGTACTCAAGGTGGAGCAAGGGAAACTCCACGGGTTGATCTCCCTAAGCCAAAGGAATTCAAGGGCGTGAGGGACGCTCGAGAGGTGGAGAATTTCTTATGGCAGATGGAGAGGTACTTCGAATGCCAAGGGGTGGCAGAAGAACAATTGAAGGTACGTACTGCTTCTCTCTATCTTTCTGATAATGCAATCTTATGGTGGAGAAGAAAGCATGGAGACATAGAGAGAGGTACTTGTAACATAGCCACATGGGAAGACTTCAAGAGGGAATTGAAGAGACAATTCTTCCCCGAGAATGTGGTTTATGAAGCAAGAAAGAAGTTAAGGGAATTGAAGCATAGAACCACGATTGGTGACTATGTAAGAGAGTTCACCACACTCACGCTTCAAATCCCTAATTTAGCCTCAGAAGATGCATTATTCTTCTTCATTGATGGACTCCAACCTTGGGCAAAGCAAGAGTTGCAAAGGCGAGGAGTCCAAGATGTAGATGAAGCCATTGTAGTGGCCGAGTCACTCACGGAGTACCAACGAAGGGACTCCAAGTCTAAACTATCTTCTAAGGCTAGCTCCTCTAAAGGTGGGGGAGACAAAGGGAGAAATATTCCTCCAAATAAAGAATTCAAATACTCTTCTAAGAGAGAGTATGAGGAGAAAAAGAAGGCTTTTGTGCCTAAAGGAGGATGCTTCGTGTGCAAGGGGCCACACCAAATGAAGGATTGTCCCAAGCTAGGGACATTGGCATCCATTGCTGAGGAACGACAGTCCCAAACACAGGAGGTTGAATATGTTGGATCTGTCCAACTCTTGAATGCATTGAAGGGTAAAGAGGTACGCCCTGCTGAGAAGAAGAATGGGTTGATGTACGTGGAAGCACTCATAAAAGGGAGGCCTATTGTAGCTATGATTGACACTGGTGCCACACATAATTTCATCACACCCCAGGAAGCAGAGAGACTTGGGTTAAAGGTCATGGAGAAGAATGGTTGGCTCAAGACCGTCAACACCAAGGGAGAACCTCTTAGAGGAATGGTGAAAGAGGTAGAGGTGACTCTTGGCTCATGGAGAGGATTTGTAGATTTTTCAGTCGCACCCATGGATGATTTCAAGATTGTCCTTGGATTGGACTTCTTAAGGAAAGTGAACGTGGTACCCATGCCGTATTGTGATGCGGTGTGTGTTATGGAGAAAGGGTCTCCATGTATGATCCCTACACTCTCCAAGCCTGGAGGAACTCCAATGTTGTCTGCCATGCAACTAAAGAAGGGGGTCAAAAAGGGAGAGATGACCTACTTAGCTTTGCTCAAGGAAGAAACCATAGTGAAAGATGGGGATGTACCCCTACAAATCAAAGAAGTCCTTGAGGAAAACAAGGATGTCATGCCTCCCGAATTACCGAAACAACTTCCTCCTAGGAGGAAGGTGGATCAGGATCGACTTAGAAGCAGGTACGAAGCCACCCGCGTTAGCACCATATAGAATGGCACCACCAGAGTTGGAAGAGTTGAGGAAGCAACTCAAAGAGTTGTTAGATGCTGGTTTTATTCGTCCGTCCAAAGCACCATATGGAGCAGGTCTTATTCCAAAAGAAGCATGATGGCTCATTGAGGCTATGCATCGACTATCGAGCACTTAACAAGGTAACTATCAAGAACAAGTACCCTATTCCTTTGATAGCTGATTTGTTTGATCGATTAGGAAAAGCCAAGTGGTTTTCAAAGCTAGACTTAAGATCAGGTTATCACCAAGTGAGGATTGCCGATGGTGATGAACCAAAGACCACTTGTGTGACAAGGTACGGTTCGTATGAGTGGTTGGTAATGCCTTTTGGCTTAACCAATGCTCCTGCGACATTTTGTACCTTAATGAATGAGATTTTCCACCCTTATCTTGATCATTTCGTAGTGGTCTACTTGGATGATATTGTGATATATAGCAATACTCTTGAGGACCATGTGGATCACTTACGAATCGTGTTCAAGACCTTAAGGGAAAATAACTTATATGTGAAAAAGGAGAAGTGTTCCTTTGCCAAGGATGAGGTCCATTTCTTGGGACATGTGATTAAGGATGGAACCCTCCGAATGGATGAGGAGAAGGTTAGAGCTATCAAAGAATGGGAAACCCCAAGCAAGGTGTCCGAGCTGAGATCATTTCTTGGACTAGCAAACTATTATCGGCGCTTCATCAAAGGGTATTCTGCCAAAGCTGCGCCGTTGACCGATCTCCTTAAGAAGAATCACTCATGGGAGTGGACAGAGAAATGTCAGAAGGCCTTTGATGGATTAAAGGCTGCAATAATAGAGGAACCCGTGTTGTCCCTACCGGATCACTCTAAAGTGTTCGAGGTCCACACGGATGCTTC
Source organism: Dalbergia cultrata (assembly GCA_031216105.1). Lineage (NCBI taxonomy): Eukaryota > Viridiplantae > Streptophyta > Magnoliopsida > Fabales > Fabaceae > Dalbergia > Dalbergia cultrata. The sequence goes on from CM062350.1 coordinate 40,269,074, forward strand.
TGACTTTGCCATAGGAGGTGTCCTCATGCAAGAGGGACATCCTATTGCATTTGAAAGTCGCAAGTTGAATGATACCGAGCGACGTTACACGGTGCAAGAAAAAGAGATGACGGCTGTGGTGCATTGCTTAAGGACATGGCGTCACTACTTACTAGGGTCACACTTTATTGTCAAGACTGACAATGTGGCCACTAGTTACTTTCAAACTCAAAAGAAGTTAAGCCCTAAACAAGCTAGATGGCAAGACTTCTTGGCTGAGTTTGACTTCAAATTTGAGTACAAGCCAGGAAAGGCTAACGTAGTGGCAGATGCATTGAGTCGAAAGGCTGAATTGGCAGCCATTTCCATGGCTGAAGGAGATATTATTCAAGCAATCAAAGAGGGATTGGATCATGATCCCTTAGCAAAGAAGCTGGTAGAGATGGCTAGAGAAGGAAAAACCAAGAGATTTTGGGTAGAAGATGGCCTACTCTACACCAAAGGAAGAAGACTATATGTCCCCAAGTGGGACAATTTGAGGAGAAAGTTAGTAAAGGAGTGTCACGACACGAAGTGGGCTGGTCACCCAGGGCAACATCGTACGTTGGCGCTAGTAGAAGCAACCTATTATTGGCCGCAAATGCGAGATGAAGTGGAAAGTTATGTGAAGACTTGTCTTGTTTGCCAACAAGACAAGATAGAGAACCGATCTCCTAGCGGATTACTGGAACCGCTACCTATCCCAGAGCGACCATGGGAGAGTGTCTCCTTGGACTTCATCTCTGCGTTACCTAAGTCTGAGGGGTATGGGTCCATCTTGGTAGTGGTGGATCGATTTTCCAAGTATGCTACATTCATCCCTGCCCCTACAGATTGTACTGCTGAGGACGCAACACGATTATTCTTCAAGAATGTGGTGAAGTATTGGGGATTGCCCAAGACAATCATCAGTGATCGAGACCCACGCTTCACAGGTCGATTGTGGACAGAGTTGTTTAAACTCTTGGGGACAGAATTGCACTTCTCAACTAGCTTCCACCCACAAACTGATGGTCAAACCGAGAGGGTGAATGCTTTGTTGGAATGCTACTTGAGGCACTTTGTGAGTGCTAACCAGAAGGATTGGCCTAAGCTCATGGATATAGCTCAATTCTCCTACAACTTGCAAAGGAGTGAGTCTACGGGGAAAAGTCCATTTGAGGTCGTGAATGGACAACAACCTATTACACCCCATACCCTTTCATCCTCTTATGCAGGGAAGAGCCCCGGAGCATATCATATGGCTAAGTCTTGGAATGAGCAAGCTGATGTTACCCGCTCTTACCTTGACAAAGCCGCAAAAAGGATAAAGAAGTGGGCAGATAAAAAGAGGAGATATGCAAGCTACAATATAGGGGATAAAGTAATGATCAAACTCCTTCCCCAACAATTCAAGGCCTTTCGCAAGGTGCATAAAGGTTTAATCCGTAAATATAAAGGACCGTATGAAGTTGTTGGGCGAATAGGAGAGGTGGCCTATAAGATAAACCTCCCACCAACCATGAAAATCCACCCAGTCTTCCATGTAAGCATGCTCAAACCATACCATGAAGACATGGAGGAGCCAACTAGAAGTGACTCAAGGCGAGCACCACCTATAGTGATCAAGTCCTTTGACAAAGAGGTAGAAGAGGTGTTAGCTAATCGAGTCATCAGAAAGAGAGGAGTACCACCAACTATCCAATACTTGATCAAATGGAAGGGACAGCCAGTGAGCGAGGCAAGCTGGGAAACACGAGAAGATCTCTGGCAGTTCCAAGACCACCTAAAGCGTTACCACGACCAGAGCGCGACGAGGACGTCTGCACAATAGGTGGGGGAGATTGTCACGAATGGTTTTTCGTGACAGGTTAATTAACGGAAGATTTTAGAAGATACCGGAAGACCGTAGAAAAATATAGAATATTGTGGAATAATGTAGAATACTCTAGAATGTTCTAGAATCTTGTGGAATCTTGTAGAACCATGTAGAATCATCTAGAACTATGTAGAAACATGTAGAAGCATCTAGAAGCATGTAGAGATATGTAGAATTGTCTAGAAGCTTCTAGGGACATGGAGGAGTTGTCTAGAATAGATAAGTGTAGATGGTTCTAGATATATGTGGAGATGTGTAGAATGTAGGAAGGTTCTGGATACAAAATCTGGACCGTCCATTAGAATCAATCTCCACCGTCCATTGAGGAGGTGGAAGGCTATATAAAGGGGTGGCCATTCTTGGCCAAACCATCCAAGTGATCCAAGTCATTTGTAAGCTTTCCTTTGTGTAGTGCAAAAGAGTTATCTCCACCAAAGTTCTCTTATTCTCTTGTGCTCTTAGCTTCCGTTGCTAGTTATTTTGAGTGAGGCTGACTTGGTGCTTAGCTCAAGAGGTTGAGTAAGTCCAAGTGCCGGCACGGTTGCGTTGGAGTGTGTCCAAGGCCGTGACACTTTGCTCTTAATGTTTGCGAGTATTTATAAGAACTCCTCCTTCCCTCCTATGGTTTCTATTTGTCATGTCACATAGAATCCACTTGCCTCCCCTTGTCAATTTGGTTGTCCAGTCAGCTTTTTGAGCTCCATACCCTTTGATCCTCTTTCACGTGTCTCACATCTATTGGTCCTGTTGGATGATTAGAGGCGGCGACAAGTCTTTAGCAGCTGTTTGGTGGGCCACTCAAATCATTTCTTTCGGTCCCATGCTCCACTCGCATCACATCGCTTTACCCCCGTTAGCGTTAATCTTGTTACCAACCTGTCATATCATTTTTGCCTTTAATCATATTTTTACTTTATGATTACCACTAACACCATAGTTATTTGCCGCTTCTCTATGCTTCAACTCGAGTTTTTGCTTTGCCACTTCTAGCTGTTATCCAATATTTATCTTCCCACTTTCATAACTTGGGCCACATTTTTCAGTTGTCCCATCGTGTCTACGTGGCATCTACCTCATTAGTAACCCTTCACCTTCCCTTTATTACCCCTGCATCTCCTCCTTCCCCTTTTTCTTTTATCTTTTTTCAAAATTTCACTAAAACCGCTACCTACTTATCGTTTTCCCTCTTCTTGCTGTCTCCTTCATCTCTTCTTCTTGCATCCCTTTCTTCCTCATAATCTCCATTTATTGTATCCACTATTTTGCTTCTCTTCAACATATTCCTTCAATGGCATCCCCTAAAGTTACTAGTTGCGTATTGAAAGGATATTCTCTGTCCCCGGAATGCACGCCTAGCGACCATCCCGGCGTTGCTAACACCAAGACTGATACCCCGTATGTTGTCGATCAACCTTCTTCTTTAACTCGTCGGAGTGACCTACCTGTCTTAACTACAAATTGGTTGTGGATAACCCTGTTCCTCAATCTTCCAACTCTCACGGTAAATGCCAAGTATTGGAAGAAGAATCCAATCCCCTGAATTTTGATATCCTAGTTTCTGGGGAGGAGCTTTTAGTGATCACTCTTCCTCTTAGCCAAAAGATGATGTGATTCTCCGTAATCAGTATTTGACACTAGAGCCCCCTAATGCTAACTAGGGTAATTCTATACTTTGCACCCATTTGAAGATAGACGAATTCCCTTGGAGCCCTGTAAATTTCATGTGTTGCTTTGGTCAAACAGGGAATTGTGCTAAGTGAGTAAATGATATTTTTTCTGATGGTGGAGATTTCATAGTGAGGCTGGAGGCTGCTTAATGCCATTATCAATCATCCTACTTGGGCGAGATAAAATGTTTAGGTGACATGGAGTAATTAGTTCAATGGTGGAGTCATCTCACCCATACATTTTTCACCGTCTGGGGTGAATTTACTCCCACCCTCGAGGATGCCCATATTATGTGGAAGTTACAAGTTTTGGTGATTTTGACTTCCTTGAAGATGTTATACCTTCTGACATTGCTCTTGTGGCTAAGAATCAAAAGGACGAGGTAGCTAAGAGTGCTAGTTACACGGCAGATCTTGCTCTGTGGAAACTCAAATCTCTGGCTAAAGAAACATATGCATTACATTTGCTACTTCTTTAGCTATTTTGAGCTAGTTAAGATGGACAAGGTGAATGTGGAGGACCATGGAGCGGGCTTCCACTATAATACTCTTACTGAACTCTAAACGTTGATATCATTTTGGTTGGATCGCTATGTTTTTCTAGGTCTTTCCACAGAGTCTATAAGTCTGGGAGTGTATTTATTTTCAGTGATATTGGCTGCGAGAGTTCATCTTCTACTAGCTTCTATGTTCTTCGGCAGATTATATGCTCGTTGGACCAAGTTTAGAAGCAAATGGAGATTTCTCATGGTTGCTTACCACTAAACAATTTTTCATATACCACTTTTTTGTCTTTGTTTCTTTTCGAGCACATTAAGGAATATAGTCTGCCTTGCTGGTCCCTGCATAATTTTTAGAGTGAAGACCTTAACTTAGCCTCCCACTTGTAAGCCTGGTGAGGTACTAATGAGAAGGGTGATAGACCCGCGATTCCACTTAATCATGTATTGGATGACAAAATTTTTTTATTTTTCGTCCATACTTCGTTTCTTTTAGCGATTTTGAGCGTCCTTCTTGCATCTATGACCATTGTTGCACCAATATCTGAAACTGCTCTGATTCTTCTTCAGAAAGTGTTTTTGACTTTTGGTGTTTAGCCTATAAGGTGGGGACCCTGTTGGGATATGTTATGCGAGACCATTTTAGAGACCCTGGTGGTTGACTTCTCTTACCCATATCACCCCAACCATATTGTCTGTAAACTTGGGTGGGATCTAATGCCTTCTCATACGGCTATTGAAATTCAGTCGCTCGAAACAGCTATTAACTTACTTTATTTATCCGATCCTCCTTAAGATGTGAATCCTGATGTTAATCAGGTTCCTTATTCGGGCAACAAAGTGAGGGCTTCTAAGGATTGGCATGCTTTTTAGTATGTTACGATTCAACATCTTCACAATGTTTAGTGGCCTTTGAAGCGCTCCTTCTCCGGCTGCCTTATCTATTTTGAAGTCAAATCCTTACTATTCCTCACTTCCTGCTAGGAAAGGGAAGTGTGTTTTCAGCGTTGCACCAGAGCAAGGTTCAAAACATATCGGGGTAAGGATTCCGCCTACCCTTACTCGAGCGGTTGTTCATGCACCTCCACCACCACCAAAACCAATTTCTTCTCATACTTGTTTCCACTCAAACTATTGCTCGAGTTGAAAGGCCCTCGAGAAGCATTCCTCCTACCTCGCAACCTGATCGTGTTGTTACTTCTAGCCACCATTCCAAAGGTGATTCTATTTCCCAACTTCCCTCACTTCCTCTTGATCTACCGAGTTACTCAGTTATTCCTTTCCCTTTTATTGTCATCATTCACCATTTGGAGGCTCTAGTACTATTGATATAATTGAGGCCAAAGGTTTCCGAGGCTAAGAGAACTAGACACGAGGACTGAGATAGAATATTTGGTATGGGGTCCACATAGAGTATTAGGCATGAGGCCCATGTAAAGATATTTTAAATTTATCGGGTACGGTGTTTTACATGTTCGGTAGAGTTTTGATGTGTGATTTTTAACACTGTAAAAGTTACTTAGAGGTCAAGTAACCTCTGCCAATCACATTTTGCCAAGTAGATGGCAAGAATTGAAACTTGAAAATCAAGTTTTAATCTTAACCTTTCATTTATTTCGGTGTGTGATTTTGACACCGAAAAAGGTGTTTGCTCACTAAGCTAAAGTGAGTCACTTATCTTGAGCTAAATGAATGGCGAAGATTTATTCTTTGACCAACAAATCAATTCTAGCCACTCATATCATTTATTTTTCAGAAAGAAAGAAATGAATCTACACCTTACCTACATAATTACTAACCTAGACCAAGGTAAATACAAACCACCAAATCTTATCACTCCAACCTTGTAATTTCGGCCAGCAATCTCCATGTTCTTCTTGCTCCAAGCCCCAAAATCTAGCTTCCATGGCCTCAAAGGCTAGGCTCAAATCACTAAAACATCAATATTCCTTTACTAAACTTATTTTGCTCTCCATAATCTACGCAACTAACCGATTAGAATTTTAATGCATCACTATTTTTCCACTTTGAGCTATCATAAATCAGTGCCAAAGAAAGGTTTAAGGGTCGTTTGGAAGGATTTTGAATGAAGAAAAACACTTGGGAGAAAATTGTTCTAGGCAAGGAGCTATGAAGATTCAAGTAGGGCTTTCTTTAACTTCTTGTCTCTCAAAATTTATTCTGAGCTTTTTTTATTGATTTGGCTTGAAATCTTTGGTTATATTGGTTGAGAATACATAAATATTGAAGTGTTTAAATTTTTTAACAATGCTGCTGGAATTTTCAGATTAAGCAAACAGCCCAATTTGTATGATTTTATTCACATAGTTGGAGATTATATTTTGAGCCAAAATTTTTATGTGATAAAGCTAACATATGAAGGTGTCTCCAGTAATTTTTCTAAGCTCTTTAAAGCAATTTTGCTATATTCAAAAATTTAAAAACTGAGAGGGTTAGGGTTTCTGCCTGAACAGTAAATTCTGGAGCACTAAATTTGTCTAATTTTGTTACTATATCAAATGATCGAATTTTAACTTCAAAATTTTACAGCGTGTTGAGGACATTTTGAAGCCCAACCCTGAATTTTAGTAAGAATTTAGATGTCCATTTGATGTGGTAATAAAATTGGGAAATCTGGCTGTTTGCTGTAATTGGGGAGTTTCTGACATCTGAATTTGTACAATTTGTTAACATAGCTAGAAAGCTTGTTCTACTATGAAATTTTTATACGACCTTAGGGACACATTGAAGTATCATGGATAATTTTTGTAGCCCTGGAATTGGTTGTTTGATATGCAAACTAAATTTTTCTACATAAGTGTGAAATCTACCTGTTTTGCTGGAATTGTACTAATGCCTTGAATTGATGATATAATAACTTTTGATTCAAGTATGATATCTATGAATGCATACTATGGACCTTAAAGATTGGTTTAGTAGGAATGAATCAAAATCACTTGTGATTGATTATCTACATGTGATTAATGAATGCATTTGGAAAAAGAAGATTAAGACTATAATTTGAGACCCCCTTCGATGCACCAAGGGCACACAATGATGAGAATGGTATAGATGAGATCCTCTTCGACTTGTCAAGGGCATATAAAGAAATATGAGAGCCCCTTCGATATGTCAGCGGCATGTGAAGTTGAGGAAGATATATATGAGATCCCCTTCAACATATCAAGGGCACGTGAAGTTAGGAAAGATATCAAAGTAAAGGAAAAATCAGTGCCTTTATCATAGGCATACACATATTTTAATTAAATTATTTGTTTAGAATGAATTACTATGATCTTGAATGTTATGAAACATATATTTAAGTGATTGAATATTAAAAGAAACCCACTTCGGAATGACGATTTTGAACTTTAAAATGAACCATTGTATATAATGCATGATCACATTTTCTTAATAAACTGAAATAGCTGGGACAATGATGATGACATAGATTTTATTATACATTTTGGAAATACCCTACTGAGAATTTTAGAATTCTCACCTCTATATGTGTAATGTAACATCCTAATTTTTAACCCAATACTCTAGAACAAATTAGGTTAATCATTAGGTTATTACTTCTTAGTCTCATTCTTTTATGAAAATACTTAGCGGAAATACGAGTAAAATTTTTTTTTGAAACATAAAATCAAAGTGGGAGCCGCGTATAACGTAACGGAGACTAACATACAAAAAAAGGGATGTCATATCATTCATGGTCACAAAACAAACATTGTTCATTACATCACATCATAAACATATTATCATAGATACATAATTTACAACTATCATAGTCCTATTGTCACATCAAAAGAAATACACATCTATAGGTATATAAATCTAAAACGGCATCTCCGCGCTTCTGTTCTATGCCACTGATCCAACTCGTAGCACATGCCCTACGCTCACACCTTAGTAGAGGTCACGAGATACGCTATCATCTTCGTCTAGAGGCGACATGGAAGAAGAGAGAGAGAGGGATGAGAAACTTATTCAAGATTCTCAGTAGGGATTTCTGACTCTAACACACGTGTCATCGTCATCTTCCCCAGCCACTTCGGTTTTAATTATAAAAAGGTGGTCATGCATAAGGTTTAACTTATAAACTTCTCCAATTTATTTATCCAAAGTGGGTGTCTTTTAGTATGGATCTTAATGGTATGAATGCAACAGATATTGGATGATTGCATGACAATACTTTATGCAAACAGTCGATAGAACAAAACGTCAAGATAAACAGTAACATATAAGTGACATAAGAAACTTTCTTTTCTCATAACTGTGTGACTTTAAAAACATCATATCTCTTTCTCATGCTTGAACTCTTAAGTTCTTTTTCTCAAAGACCACCCTCTTAAAACATGGTCACCTAAATCCAACCGACATACCGCCCCGGCAATTTTTATCATGGTCCCCAAACTCCGTCTCACCTAATCGCCTAAGAATGAGCTTAATCCTAACTAGTCATCACTAGATTTAATATGGGGAATAATAGAGGGGGTAACACATCACTAGTTTCCAACTTATTATCTGAATAAACGAACCATGAGATAGAATCCCGACTACTAGAGTACGGGTTAAGGGCGTAAGGGTCACCTAATGCACCGACTCCTTGAGTGCGGGTTAGGGACTTAAGGATCACCTAATACACCGACTCCCAAAGTGCAGGTTAGGGTTATTTTCTTCTTCGAAACGCATCTACGGCATCTAGTGCACAGTAAATTTGTCCGCTCTGGCAGGTTGCATCTACCACACCCTCACGGTTTTGTTATCTCCTTACCGAGGTAGGAGAAATGCGTCTCGGTGTGTTATGCAAGAATGTATCATGAACACATGCCCTCAACTATCATCATGGAACCTCATGCAATACGTATATCATGCTCATAAATTTATGCACTTCATCATAGTATGCCATATCAACTCATAATGCATGTACTTACACATTCAATTTCACATTTCATAATTAATTTCTAAAGTCATATAAACGGTTTCATCCTAGCACATGCATTCACACATCATCATAGCATCAACATAAAAAGATCACGTCATCATAACTCATATATCATCACATCATGCATATCAACATATGATACTTGCATTATCAAACACAAGGCAATAAAAGATCTCTTAATGTCTTATGCTTTGACCCTTAAGGTCCTTAACTCACAATCTACGTTATAAATCATCACAACTTAAGCTCTCAGGTATCTATAGGCTCATATCTAAGTATTCCTCACTCAATACTATGATTACAAACATTTCTAAACCTCAAGAATATAGAATCTAAAATTCTAACTTTACAGGTACCTAGGAGTCACAACAATGACCCTTTCTAAGTCCGGTTTGCTCCTAAGGCATCAAGATCAAGTCTAAACCAATTATGAGTCATTCCTACACATTTAAACTAATTTAAAACCATAATTATCAATTCTAAACCTTGCTGGACAGAATCCAGAAAATTCAAACATTAAGGGATCTAAAACTCTCAAATTAATTCTTTTCTAGTTACTAACTTCTCTAATCTTTCACATATGACTTTTAACATTAATTATACTCAAATATAAGCATTTTATCCTCATTAAAACAGCACATACAGGGGCCAAACACAGCAAGGTAGAACCGAAACAAACATCTCCATTTAAAGGCATCAAATACAATTTCTAAAGCACATAAATTACTAGTTTTTCTTTGAACCTTTTCGAGACTTTCAAAACTCATTTATAAACATTTTTAACATCTTAAATCATCAAAATATTTATGAGGGCAGTAGCTAAATCAAACTTGTCTCAAGAGGTTATAAAATCATAAAACTTTGCTTTAGATATTTCTTGAACTCATATAAGTTTAGAAAAATTACAAAACATAGATTTTAGTACTTGTAACAAATGAAACCTCTTAGGGCTGAAATCAAGAAGCTAAAGAACATATATTTTTCAAGCCTTTGTTGAGGTAATAATGGGCAAGTCTTTGAGCTCTAGGTTCTCTTAAGTGATGACATAAAAATAAACATGCTTATACACTTGTTTTAGCTTTCCTTAGAAAATAAAGTGAGAGCATAAAATAAATATGAGATGCAACTTATTATTATCTTTGATATTTAAGTGAGGAAATATAAACATGATAATGCAAAGCTTGAAATATAAATATGATAATGCAAGTTCATTCATTATCTTGGTACTTAGTGGTAGCAAGGAAAGTAAATATGATGTGCAAGGCATAAACATAAATATGAATGCAATATTCATTTTAATCTCATCTAGAGCTCTTACAAGACTTTAGAGATACAACCCAACACTTATCTCATCACAAGGAGAGCTTTAGAGTCCTTGAACCAAGTTCTCAAAGGAACTATGTGGTTCTTGAACATCATCATCAAGCTCAAAGAAACAAGCTTTTAAAGGAAAGTAAAACTTTAAGAGAGTAAGAACCAAAATAACATTCTTTCATGACATAAAATAGAAATAGAGATACTTTAAAATTTTTAACAAAACCTTTGAAGGAAAAACTATGGAGGCCGAAATCATAGAGAACAAGAAAGGGAAAGAAAAACCAAAACTTTACTAGATCAAGAACAAAACTTAAGCTTCAGAGGTTTATTTGAGATGAACACAAGGTTATCATCTAGGAGCTCTTATCATCAAGCTATCATGTTCACATAAACAAGGCCAAGAGGCTGAAATGAAAAGAAAGAAAAGGAAAGCAAAGGAAAGCTCAAAGAGAAACTAAGAGAAAACTAGAGAAAACACATTTTTGAGTAAAAACAAAGTTTGAAAGCAACTCTCTACCAAATGTGAAGACAAAAGCTTGATCTTGAGGATGGAAATAAGAAGAGTAACTCTCCCTAAAGTGGAGATGTGGCTTCGGCCTTGAGAGAAAGAAAGGAAAGGAGATGTGTTCTTGGTGAGCTTGTGTTTGAGGTCAAATGTTTGAGAGATTTGATGATGATTCAAGGTTGTGAGGTGGTGTTTAGAGGTTATGAGATGATGATGGGATGAAGAGATGAAGATGAAGAGAAAAGGAAAACTCTCTTGAAACTTGAGAGGAAACAAGGAACTCAAAGAAAGCTTAGAAAACTTGAAACTTAGCAAATGATCTAAAGTGTTTGCAAGCTCAAGTAAGCAAGGTATTTATAGAAATGAAAACAAATGAGAGCCCAAAGGGAAGAGGTGCTGGCCGTAGCTTTTGGGAGGGAAGGAAGAGAAGAATATCTCTTACAACTTGTCATTCAAGCATGGTTTGAGGTATGGAAGTTATGATGCAAAGCATGGCTTCAAGTAAGGTGATTTGGAGTGAAATTTCTTTTAAATTTGAAATGAAATATCTCTTCTAGAAGCAAGGAGGGCTGACTGAATTTGAGCCACACAAAATGAGAGAAAAAGTCTTCTAGAAGTGGTCATATGAAGCATGGATGAAAGCATGATGTTTGTATGACAAAGTATGGTTTATGGTGAGGTGGAAGCATGGTTCTTTGAGTGTAAAAATTTGAGCATGTGATGGAAAATGAGAGGGTATGTTTTGGCCAGATTGGGGACAGCCAAGGGAGGAGGAAAATTGTTTATGTAATTGGGTGCTAATGATAGGTTTAGATGTGTATTAGTTTAGGTACAAGGTTAGGAATCATTACGCATAAGTTTAGGTAACTAAGAATGAGGTTTAAGAGTTTTATGAAAAGGTTAAGGAGTGCTAATACACATTTAGAGAGTTTAAAATTCATTTGATGAGCAAACAAGGTAGACAAATTTCCATGATTTAAGGAATTGGAAAGAGAAAACACTATTCAAGATTCCATGACTAGGAATCTTGAATTTAAAATAAGATTTCAAGTTGTAATTAAGCATTTTTAGGTTCTAATCAACTTTAATAAATTATTTTGACTCAAGATTAATTATGGAAATTAATTAACCTTCGATTAGAGCCTAATATTGCTTAGGTTTGCTTAATCACGCGATTAAGCGTAAAAACACGAAACTAGGGACAAAATTGTAATTTTGCACTAATTTCGCCCGGGACCTCCGGGACCAAAACTAAAGTCACAGACTACATCAAAATTCCTTTTAAAACCATCTGGAGAAGTTAGAGTTCATCCGGCACCTGCAAACGGGTAAAACACCACAAGGGTATTTTGGTCATTTTGACCCGAAAACTCGAAAAATGAGATTTTCGATCCCGGAAAGGTACACAAGCCAACTAATCCCCTTTCAATATTGAATTTGCCTTTCAAGTACTGCTGGATCGGTTTTCCTCAAATTCCGGGCTGAAAATAACCTTAGGGGCATTTTGGTCATTTTTACTCTAACAGAAAAATCGGAGCGTTACATGTAATACCCCAATTTTAAATTAAAAGGTTATAATTTTTTATCTGCATTCAGAAGGGTACTAGCTACCCTCATCTGTCGTTCCAGGTTCTGAATTTCACTAAGTCTGGACCCTACACGTCCTTGGAGAGCTACATGGTAAAGTCATATTCTTTGGACCAAAAATCCCGGTAATTGTTCCCTAGAGAAAAATGAGTTAAAGAGAGTTTTTTAATGGATTTTATGAAATCTTTAAATAGGTCATTTTTAAATCACAAGTTTACGAAATCGTAAAAATTCCTAGATTTGAACTAAAAGCCAAAATCTAGATTTTTAATTGTTAGGATTTTGATTTTCTAGTATTTTATTTAAATCCAAATGGGGGGGTATTCCCTTATTTACATTTATGTTTAAAAGTTAATAGGAAATAAAACAAATGATTTGTAAATGAGTGAGTTCTAGGGAGTGAAAAATCATTCTGGTGAGCGCTGCAACGGTCAATAGAACAGTAGATCGGTGCGAGAGATGATCTCTGGTGAGTGCTGCAGTGGTCGATAGATCACTTAAAAACCCATGTTCGGGGTCCGGAATGTTCCCACCACCATATAACACAACCCCCACTCCTTCTACTCAGAGAAACATGACCTCTCACCTCTAAACCTACATTCCTTTTCCATTTTTCACCAATCTAACTCCAATCTTTCATTCCTAAGGCTTTAAGGTAAGTTATTCTCTTGATTTCTCTCTTTTTTCTCTATTTATTCCTTATTATTGGGGTGATTCTTCATGCTTCTCAAAGGAGAGAAGTTTTCTATCTTGTTAGAGATAGATTACTGGGTATTTAGAGATTTTAGAGGTTGATTTAGAGTTCTGTTGCCTATATGTTAGATATTACTGTCAGTTCTACTTCTAAGAGTCCTGTTGGTGCTATGTCTGTGCATCATACCCCTCCAGGTGAGTGGATTCACACCTATAATCTCTATGTTGGGCATTAGAAGCTATTTTCATGAAAATATAACTTACTGTTTGATTTTAAAGATTACTGTATAAGGATTTGAGATTTGTCGTTGGTTATTGTGTTTTAAACTGATGGTTTAAGAGCATGAAAACTCATAGGACCATAGTTGCTATACTGATTTTACGTAGAACTAATGATGTATGTATGGGTAGAGACTTTACGATTTATATATGTATGAAGTAGTTTTATATTAGATATCCAAGTTAGAAGAGGAAATAGAGTTGGATTATAAACTTTGCTATTGAAATCATGATGTGGAGTTTTCTAGTTATGAAAAACTAAATGGTTTAAATTATGTCTCAGATGATTAATTAAATGATTTTAGAGATTGAATTTTCATGAGATTCAGAATAGTTGGCGGCTAAATACCCATGGAGGCTTGTAATCACAATGTCCATGTGAGTGACCATTTGGGCATGATTTCATAGCCACCGGTATGCTAAGGTCAGACTGTTGGAATCAGATGGCTTCATAGCTTATAAAGTAGAGGTGTCGAAGCCACTTTGACACCAAGGTTGGCAGAGCCAGTCTCCAACCCCATAGATTCACAGTTCATAAAGTAGAGGTGTACGGAGCCAGTTCGACACCAAGGTTGGTAGAGCCAATCTCCAACCTAGTAGACGTGTTTATATGATTATGCTATGATTGATGGACATAAATGTTTTTCTAGAAATTATTACACTATGAGCTTGTATGATTTCAACTATGAAAGTAAATTGAAAATTTGGTTATTGAAGTTGTGGCATGATGAATTGAGTATATGTGTGTGTGTGTGTGTGTGTGTGTATACATCTAAATATTAGACATAAGCAGAAATTACTACTTTTCTATTAGGGCATTACTGATCTTAACTATGGGAAATGATGATTTTGATTATATATATGTATACATGAAATGTTTTATAAGTGTTATAGTTTTATTTTGATTTTAGGCGTTGTTCTTAACGTCCCATGAAGGGGGCTACAGGTGGAGATTCACTTACTGAGTTTTGGTTACAAAACTTACCCCTCTCTTCCTTCTCTTATTTTTTACAGATAGAGCAGTTGTTGTGAACCTCCCAGCAGTCAAGGATTCCAGTCGGTGAGTCTGTAGGAGAAGCATATAATGTTTAGGTTAGAGTGCTCTAGTACACTGCAGGCAGGGTCCCGGACCTTAGATCATATCTTGCGTTTTGCATCCCACTATAATAGCATATTTATGTTTTGTTCTTGATAACTTAATGGTATTAGCTCATGGAACATTTTGAAAAGAGAATGTTATATGTAAAGATTGAATAATCACTCCAGACTTTAGAGATAGATTAAGAAACTGCAGACTTGATTACTTTTTTGATCATTATGATTATGTTGAATTTAAAGAACAGGTGAATTATACGTAGAAAAGAGAATTTCTATTATAAATGAGTTTTTATGAACAGAACATGTATGTAGAGACAGTTAACAAGTCACGAGGCTTACATGAGAATGAAATTCCTTACGTGCTAGTCACGTGCCCAAGTCGGGTCGTGACAATAAGTTTGTGTTTCCGTGTCATCTCCAGGTTGATCTAGAGAACAATGAGCCTGCTAAAAAAAAATGGATTTGTAGTAGTCTAGTGGCTAAGACTTGTATTAATTGTACTTAATTGTATGATAGGTCTGTAAATATAATAGAGAACAGATGTATTTTGGAGCTTATAAAAGAGCTTTATCTTGTATTTGAATGTGTATTTAATAAATATTTGTTTCTTGATATATATTTTTAACAAAATTATGAATTAGTTATGGTATGAATCAATCGAACTTGCTACAGATATTTAATAAAGGTTCACTAACTTATAAGTAACAACTTATGAGTCTAATATCATGGCTTAAGGATGACATTATACTTGGAAGAGTGTTACATCTCATGTTACAACGGAGAAAAAGCATGCTCTTGCAGAGGTGATTCATCTTTCCATGGAGGTCACTTGTCCTATGGAGTCCTTGTTAGCCCTCAAAGTCTCCAACATTCAAGGTTAGAGAAGTATGTTGCTTTGGTGGATGAGGAAGCTAGGCTTCTTGTTGTTGTGGATGTTCTTCTTTTTGAAGTTTAGTTATTTTTTTATCTGTCCACCTTTTATATGTAGCATTTTCATCTTAATCTTGTTTATGTAAACTTGATATGTGGTGATAAATGAAAGAAAGATTTTTTTCTTCAAAAATGAGGGAAAGAAAGATTTTTTGCTTCTGAAAAGGATGGATTGAGCTTTTTTTTTCTTTTTCAGCTTCCACTTAACATTCCCCCTTCTCACCTCCTCTTTTTTTATCAAGCGATGGTGTAGCTTTGCACACAACACAATGGGGAAGGCTCGTCAGGTGGAAATTTTATCACCGAACAGTGGTATAGCCTCTTACACAACAATGAAGGCTTGCACGGGTGAAAATCTTATGAGATATGGTGTAGGACCTTGTGCTTCTGACTTTTAGTGAGTTCTTTGTATTGAAAGAGAGCCTTGTTTCTGCATTTCATTCATACTTCAAAACATGTATCTCAACAAAAGGCTCATGGTTAGTTCAGGATAGCTAGCATTGTTCTCATGATAACCATAACATCAAAATATTCATGATGATACAAATACACCACACAATAATATAAAGTACCTAAGAATAGTTATTTTTGATGATTTAAAATTTTAAAAGGTCGATGTTCTTATCTTTGTCAGGATTGATTAATACACAGTAACTACTGGAACTTATTATCTCCACAATATATGGGCCTTCCCACTTTGGTGCCTATTTTGAAATGTGTTGATTTCTCACGACCACAATTGTTGCTTTTAGCACTCAGTCCCTTTCCTCAAACATTCTGGGCACCAACTTTTCAGAAGCCAAGGTAATCCTCCTCCTATATGCTTGTGTGGCCATATCAACTCCTTCTCATTTTTTTTTTTAACTCTATTGTTGTGGCATGGTCTTCCCTTCCCCACAATTTCATTAAAGCTGAAGAAACTATGATCTCATTAGGTAACATAGCTTCTGCTCCGTAAACTAGATAAAACAGTGTGGCTCGGGTTGTCCCATGTCTGGTTACACGATATGCATAAAGTGCTAATGGAAGATGTTCACTCCAATCTCTGTTGGTGCAGCACCATCTTGTTTAAGATTTTTATCAGCAATTTGTTGATGGCTTCCACTTGACCTTTGGACTGTGGATGGTATAGAGTAGACTTGTCATGTGAGATTATATAATACTATAGGAGCTCTGCCATATGCTGGTTGACAAAAGGAGTTCCGTTGTCTTGGCTTCCTTAACCGCTACGGCATCCACCTATTTTGTAAATTTCTCTGTTCCTAGCAAATCCATTTCTTCCATTTTGATACCAAGGCAATCAGGCCTTAAAATCAAAACACCATGTATGAAAACGGTAAAGCGTAAATGTGGGATACGAGCTTACTACCGGAGCATGGATTCTATTGGCATGTTGCTGGCACACTAGGTAGCTCTTAGTCATTGTCACAGAATCTAAGTCAACTGTGGGCCAAAAGTATCCCATTCTAAGGATTTCGTTGCTAATGCCTTTCCTCCTAGTGTTTACCATATTCTCCTTTATGAACAAACCTCAACACTTTCTCACTCTCCTCGCCCTCAAGACATCATATGAGTTCCCTCAAGAATTTTTTCTTGTACAACTCCCTTCCCTTCACTTCATACCGCACACCTTCCTTTGCAAACCTTTAGCTTTTTTGGGGTCTACTGTTAATACCCCTTGCTTGAGGAACTCCAGTAAAGGCCGCCTCTAATCTTCCCCCTATCTGCAAAGTTCACATCTTCTTCATCTTTCCCCTTGTTGTAAATCGAGCACCTTCGTTACATTTCGCTACCATATCTTTTCATGCTCGGCTAATAGTAGTCAAGCCTTTGCATTTTCTTGTGCAAACTCCCCATTTGTACTCCACATATATCTTCATGTAAGGCTCTTATTTGTACTCCTTCTCTCTTATCCATCCTCCCTAAATACATCATGAATCCTTGCGCCACTTTCATGCATAAGGCTTCTCCTTTTTGAATTTGGCGAAGCAGAGGCGACCACCAGTCTTCCTTTTTTGCCTTCACATTTCCCTTGCTACCATGGCTGGTTTATCATTTTTCTAGGTAAGCATCAACTGTTCAGTCTTCGTTAGCCATTATAGGTGTTGAATGGGCTTTATGAACTTCTCTCCAAGGAGCTTCTCCATTTCCACTTCTACTATAATGCCACTTCGGGGTGGAACTTCCTAACTCCATGTTTTATTAGTATTGCCCCAGACTTCAGTGCCAAATTGTGCACAACTAGTGAAGCATCCAAACCTAGCATTTCATCATACTCCTATGCGAAAACATCCTTGAATTTTTGCAACAGCTCTACCAGTTCCGTCTTTTCCTCTCTCGAAGGCCAAGCCCCTATGAACAATGGGTGTGGTTGCTTCCATTGGCAGGTTCCAAAAATACCTTCCCCATACTTTATCCTTGTGGTTTTTGCAAGTATTGTAATGTTGAAGGCATCTCCTCGACCTTTCTTCTAGTTCTTACTACGTCCTCCCCATTCCTTTCTATGGGGTCAACCAAGTTCAATGACTTCATTCCCATTGATCTTGCGAGTCCCTATAAGATCCTCCAACACACTGCCCCATTCAGAGCTACTACCTTTTTCCATATTCTACTTCATATCATCTCCATACTCAAACCTCCGCATGTTCTTTTGGTTGAGTTTGTTTGGCATTGGCTTCCTTGCCTCCCTTTTCTCTTCTTCCTTCATTATTCAGCTTTGTTGTTTGCACTTTTCCTTCATGATTGCCACACATCAATGGTGTCCCGCTATATTGTGCCAAAGCATTAGTCCTCAGTGCGCCAAGTCATCATAGAAAGTAGCTTCTACTAGGTGGGTTTCATCTTCATCAAAGGGAGATTGGATTGCCACAATTTCTATTTTTTCCCTTTTTGGCATGCCTTGATACATTGGTGTTAGGTGGAGGGCACGTAGTTGTGGCTATGTATCTATGGGTGCCCTAATAATGCATAATAGCTAGGCATTGCCTCCACAACTTGTAAGGTTACCCTTACTACTCCTATGGCTTTGACAGGTTTCCCTTGGAATGTGTTCAGTAGCAAGTCAGTCGGACGCATTCTTTCTCTAGATAATCCCATGAGAGACTTCATGAATTCCTTCATACGTTGTTCCCTGCTTCCTCTATATATTCCTAAGTCATCCATGAAGGCCATTAGGTGTTCCCAAGAACTCTCAGAATCGTCAAACTTGTAGAAAGCAAGCGGTTGATACCCTATAGGGTAGGGCAAATAGGTGATGTGCATCGGATAATTGGATGAAGGTTGTACTCCTTCATCTTATCATCTTTATGTTCTTCTAACAACTTGAGCACCTCTTCTTGCATCACCTATTTCCCTCTCTTTTCCTGC
The DNA here is from genome assembly GCA_031216105.1 of Dalbergia cultrata. NCBI lineage: Eukaryota > Viridiplantae > Streptophyta > Magnoliopsida > Fabales > Fabaceae > Dalbergia > Dalbergia cultrata. The sequence continues at coordinate 40,287,843 of CM062350.1, forward strand.
CTTCTCGCACTATCCTCCCTAGCTTCACTCATCTCACCGCCATGCACCGTCCACTCTTCCTCTCCTATTCTCCCTTTATTCTGCATGGTATACCATTTAGACTCCTTTTTTCTTCGACTTCCACCTCCTACATGTCACGACCCGCCTACGGAGCGTGACTGACACATGAGGATTTAGGTCCCCACAAAAGCCTCTGTACCACAGGATCCTCAGTAGTTGTGCTACAGCTTCCTTGGTGAGCTTCGCTTTGGAGTGGAGCTTATTGTCAATTATGTCAGTCTAGTAGTGCTCCAATAAATTGTGTAGGCAGGATCCCCGGACATGCATGATATATTTTCAGAATTTCTGTTAATTGTTTTGTTATGTTTGGCTTTGGCCTAGAATATGGATTTTATGCAAATTTATGTTCAGAATTTATGTTTTGAGAACAATTTTATATTATTGAAGTTTTAGTTGAACTTGAGATATTTTGAATAAATTTGGATTATTTATATTAGTCAGTTACGTTACCAGAGGCTTCCGTGGGGACCCAAATCCTCACATGCCGGTCACACTCCATAGGTGGGTCGTGATAAAGTGGTATCAGAGCAATAGGTTTCCCTACATATTATTGGAGCAAGTGTCCACAAATAACATGGCATCTACGTAAATGGAAGCGCGCCCATTTGCATTGATGTGGTGCTATTTGAGGCCTTTAGGAAAGAGTCAGTTTTGTCTAGGTTCAATAAGAGTTTGTCTTTTCTTGGCACTCATGATCTTGTCATATGTCCTCAATTTCACAGTATAACCATGCTACCTGTACACTCATTACGCCTTCGCCGTCGCCGTAGGAGCGACACATCCGGTAATAGTGCTCGCCTTAGAGCTTTTGAACAGATGGTAACAAATTTGACAGATGTGATGGCCAAACAGCTAGAAGCGACTACACAGCCGCCTCCAGTAAGAGATACAGATGACTCAGCCTTAAAGCGTTTCAAGAGAATGGACCCATCCACTTTCAATGGGCGTCTGACGAGTGAGGATCCCCAGGAATTCCTTAGGCAAGTGGAGAAGATAGTTGGTTTCATCCATTGTTCTTCGGAAAGAGCAGTGGAGTTAGCTGGTTTCCAGCTTGGAGGCCAAGCAGAGTTATGGTATCAGGAGTTCCAACAGAGGTATGGAACTGCTAGCTCTCCATCTTGGGAACGATTCAAGGAAGCCTTCATGCGAAGATTCATATCAGAAAGCCGCCAAGCACAAATGATTGAGGAGTTTTTGAAGCTCCGTTTAACTCCAGGCATGACAATTACTGAGTATGATGAGCGTTTCACTTATCTTGCACAGGCAGCCTCTAGCATGATACCGATAGAGATAGCTAGGGTGAGATGTTTCGTTCAGGGTCTGCCAAGAGACTTATTCCTCATCTTGCAGCCTCACGTCGGGACCATGGACTATGCTCAGGTAGTAGATACAACAATTGGTCTTGAGAATGGTCTAGCAGAGTGAAAAGCGATTTCAGAGGCCAATAAGAAGGCCAAGGTTCATGCCTCTTTCTCGAGCGGAGCAGGTTTGAGCAAAGGTCACCATCAGCAAGGACAACAGCGGAGTCAGTCGGGTAGGGCCACCTTCTCAAAGCCCATCCCGGCACGTTCAACTATATCACAGACTCTGAGTAGAGGGGATAGTCAGTACAATGGACAGGGTTCATGGCAGTCATATCCAGTATGCCCGACTTGCGAAAAGAGACATCAGGGTCAATGTTGGTTTGGCTCTTCACTATGTTATGGATGTGGCCAGCTAGGTCATAAGCGCTCAGAATGCCCAATGTTTCAAAGAGCTCATAGCCAGAGGTCAACTAACCCCTCCACATCAATTCAATCTCTTCAGTTGACAACCCAGGGCGGTGTCATCACAGCGGCAGGCCGTGGGGTCGTGAGTAGAGGTCATGTTGGTAGAGGTACAGGCGTAAGAGGAGCATGTAGTAGAAGTCAGGGTAGTGGAGGACAACCCCGTCTATTTGCGATAACCCGTCAGGATGCGTAGGCTTCAAATGAAGTAGTAACAGGTATGACAACAGTATGTTCCTTCAATGCTATGACGTTATTTGACTCGGGGTCTACCCACTCTTATTTATCCCCATTCTTTGCTATTTGGAAGATCCCTTGAGGATCTTGACGAGCCGTTTTTAGTTGGGGTACCTTCGGGAAAGCCCATCCTTATTCAGAAATTATATAGATCATGCACAGTCAAAGTTGGTGACATGGAAGCACTAGCAGATTTGAAAGTGTTGGACATGTCTGACTTTGACGTTATTCTAGGCATAGATTGGTTATCCCCATGTCATGCTTTGATAGATTGTTATAGAAAGGTAGTGAGATTCGAGGTCCTAGGAGATGAGCCAAGAGAGTTTCTTGGCACAAGATACTTGACACCGATGAACTTAATATCAGCTATGAATGCGCTACGGCTGATGGATAGAGGTAGTTACGGGTTTTTAGCTGCAGTCAAGAATGTAGAGGTAGAGATACCAAGTTTGGAAACGATTCCGGTGGCTAATGAGTTTCCAGATGTATTTCCAGATGATTTGCCAGGTATGCCACCAGAGAGAGAAATAGAGTTTGGGATAGAGCTTGAACTAGAAGTTAGGCCCATCTCTATACCCCCGTATCGCATGGCTCTAGCAGAGTTAAAAGAACTGAAAGAGCAATTACAGGAGTTGTTGGACAAAGGGTTTATACGGCCAAGTACTTCTCCATGGGGTGCTCCAGTGTTATTCGTTAAGAAGAAAGACGGATCGATGAGGATGTGTATAGATTATAGGCAGCTAAACAAAGTGACGATTAAGAACCGATACCCCTTGCCCCGTATAGATGATCTTTTTGACCAGCTTCAAGGGGCAACATGTTTTTCCAAGATCGATCTTCGATCTGGTTACCATCAGCTAAAGATTAAGGATGAAGATATACCTAAGATGGCTTTCAGGACTTGCTATGGACATTATGAGTTCTTAGTGATGTCCTTTGGGTTGACCAATGCCCCAGCAGCCTTCATGGATTTAATGAATAGGGTGTTTAAACCATTTCTGGATCACTTTGTGATTGTCTTCATCGATGACATCTTAGTGTATTCCAAAAGTAAGGAGGAACATGAACAACACCTAAGAATAGTTTTACAAACCTTGAGGGAGAATCGGTTGTATGCCAAGTTCTCCAAGTGTGAATTTTGGCTAGATCAAGTGGCATTCCTTGGACACGTAGTGTCGAAGGATGGCATCATGGTAGATCCAAAGAAGGTGGAAGCAGTGCAGCAATGGCCTAGACCTACAACAGTTTCAGAAGTTCGTAGTTTCTTGGGCTTGGCAGGATATTACAGACGATTCGTTCAAGATTTCTTGAGGATTACAAAGACCTATGACCAAGTTGACACAGAAGAATATCAAGTTTCAATGGACAGAAGAGTGTGAGGAAAGTTTCCAAAGGCTCAAAACATGCTTGACCATGGCACCAGTTCTTATACTACCTTCAGGTTCAGGAGGTTTTTCAGTATTCTGTGATGCTTCTAGAATTGGACTTGGCTGTGTCTTGATGCAGCATGGTCAGGTTATAGCGTACGCCTCGCGGCAACTTAAGAAGCATGAGCAAAATTATCCTACCCATGATTTGGAGATGGCGGCAGTGATTTTTGCCTTGAAGATTTGGAGACATTACCTGTACGGAGAGACTTGTGAGATTTACCACAAGAGCTTGAAGTATATCTTTCAACAGAAGGATCTGAACCTGAGGCAGCGTAGATGGCTTGAGTTGTTAAAAGATTATGACTGTACGATCTCGTACCACCCAGGGAAGGCGAATGTAGTGGCAGATGCTTTAAGCAGGAAGTCGGCAGGCAGTTTGGCCCACATAGCGCTAGTAAAACAACCGTTAGTAGAAGATATCCACAAGTTAGAAGCTGAAGGAGTTCAGTTCGGCCTTAGTAAATTTGGGGCTTTTCTAGCTCACATCAAGGCTCAGTCAACCTTGGTAGGACAGATCAAAGCACAGCAAGGTGAAGATCCGAAACTAGCTAAATTAGTTGAGGATGTTTGTAAAGGTGAGAATACAGAGTTCTCAATTGATACTGAGGGTGTATTGCACCTTGGAAATCGATTATGCGTACCTGCTACAGATAAGTTGAGGAGAAAAGTAATGGAAGAAGCCCATGGTGCAGCATACTCAGTGCACCCAGGATCAGCTAAGATGTATCAGGATCTAAAACAGTTATTCTGGTAGGATGGGATGAAGAGAGATATCGGTGACTTTGTGGCTAGATGCTTGGTATGCCAACAAGTCAAGGCTGAACACCAGAGGCCGGCAGGGTTACTTCAGCAGATAGATATTCCAAAATGGAAGTGGGAGAGGATAATCATGGACTTCGTAGTCGGATTACCTCGAACCACCAAAGGGTTTGACTCCATATGGGTAATAGTACATAGAATGACCAAGTCAGCACACTTTTTGCCAGTAAAAACTACCTTTAGTGCAGCACAGTATGCTCAGTTATATATCGAAGAGATAGTCAGACTCCATGGTATCCCAGTATCTATCATATTCGACAGAGGGCCCCAGTTCACTTCACGATTCTGGAGGGCATTTCAAGAGGCCCTTGGGACACGTGTGGATTTAACCACAGCTTTTCATCCCTAAACAGATGGTCAGTCAAAAAGGACAATACAAACCTTAGAAGATATGCTCAGAGCCTGCATACTAGATTTCAGAGGAAGCTAGTGTGATCACCTACCCTTGATAGAGTTTTCATACAACAATAGTTACCAGGCTAGTATCAAGATGGCACCATTTGAAGCCTTATATGGGAGGCGGTGCAGGTCTCCCATTGGGTGGTTTGAACTTGGTGAGGCTAAGTCTTTAGGCCCGGACCTAGTTCAGGAAACCTTAGAGAAGGTCCAATTGATTAGAGAACGTCTCTTAGCAGCACAATCCAGGCAGAAGTCATATGCTGATAACCGTCGACGTAACTTGGAGTTTGCAATTGGGGACCACGTGTTTTTGAGAATATCCCCCATGAAAGGAGTAGTGAGGTTCGGTAAGCAAGGAAAGTTAAGCCCTCGTTTTATTGGTCCATTTGAAATCTTAGAAAGAGTTGGAGCGGTGGCTTATAAGTTGGCACTGCCTCCCAGATTATCAGCCATACACCCAGTAATTCATGTTAGTATGCTCAGAAAATATATGCCTGACCAATCTCATGTGCTCACTTCACAAATCGTCCAAATTGATGAGAACTTGTCATATGAAGAGGAACCAGTTGCCATCGTAGATAGACAGATTAAGAAACTTCGCTCAAAGGAGATAGCCTCAGTAAAAGTTATCTGGAGGAACCATTCCGGAGAAGAAGCAACTTGGGAAGCTGAGGAAGCTATGAAAATCAAATATCCCCATCTATTTCCATCTCAGGGTACGTTGTTTAGATTTGGGCCAAATCTCTTTTAAGGGGGGTAGTATGTGATATCCCAAATAAAGAAATTATAATTATTATGAATTATTATTATTATTATTATTATTAATTATTATTATTAAGTGTACCTAGCATTATTATTATTTAACATTATTACTACTAAGTGTAGCTAGCATTAGCATTATTATTATTAAGTGTACCTAACATTATTATTACTTTTACAGTTATCATGAAAATTAATCATTTTAGCAAAACTCATGGGACCATAATTGATACCTTGCGTGTTATAGAATATCTTTTTCCTAGTTTATGAAATTGAAAGACCTTAGTTTAATGTTTACAGTAGATATATTAATTATCATGTTTTCAGACTATGTATTTCCTATGAAGATTTTAGAATATTAGATATGATTTATTGAAAGTATTGAATAAAGTATAATTCATAACAATTGTCAGATACATATTCTATTGATTACTGAAATCATTATGTCTACAAGCTGGTGATCCCTTGGGCATGATTTTAGAATCTCAGTTATGCTATAGTCAAATTGTTAGAATTATATGAATTCAGAGCTTTTATATTTATTTGGTTTATGAACAAATTATTTTATATTAATTAGTGAGAAATAGATCAGCGAGTTAACGGCTACAGGATTGATCATTAACCTTGGTACCAAGTGGTCCGCTAGAGGACTAGCTCACCCACAATAAGGAACCTAGTGAGGTGTCCATTTATGGGACCTAGTTAGGTGCCCATCAGATTAGCCATTGGCTCAGATTTAGTTATTCAAATTTCGGATAATTATGTACAGAATAATTCATGTTTCTCTACTAGTTATTGCCATAGATTCAGTTAATTTATATGTAATTATATATGTAATATATTTTACATCAATTGCATGTATATGTTATGTATTTTGTTATTGTCCCGTGTGGGTTGTGAGTGGAAGCTCGCTCACTGAGTTTTGATGAACTCACCCCTCTCTTTTCCTTTCCCTACAGAATCTGATTCTGATTTAGGTTGTACCACAGGATCCTCAGTAGTTGTGCTACAGCTTCCTTGGTGAGCTTCGCTTTGGAGTGGAGCTTATTGTCAATTATGTCAGTCTAGTAGTGCTCCAATAAATTGTGTAGGCAGGATCCCCTGACATGCATGATATATTTTCAGAATTTCTGTTAATTGTTTTGTTATGTTTGGCTTTGGCCTAGAATATAGATTTTATGCAAATTTATGTTTAGAATTTATGTTTTGAGAACAATTTCATATTATTGAAGTTTTAGTTGAACTTGAGATTTTTTGAATAAATTTGGACTATTTATATTAGTTAGTTACGTTACCAGAGGCTTCCGTGGGGACCCAAATCCTCACGTGCCGGTCACGCTCCATAGGTGGGTCGTGACATCCGGGATCTTGCCTACACAATTTTTGGAGCACTACTAAACTGACATAATTGACAATAAGCTCCACTCCAAAGTGAAGCTCACCAAGGAAGTTGTAGCATTACTGCGGAGGATCTTGCGGTACAACTGAACCTGTAGCTGTATCTGTATGGGAAGGAAAAGAGAGGGGTAAGTTCATCAAAACTCAGTGAGCGAGCCTCTGCTTACAACCCACATGGGACATCAACAAAATACATAATATATGCATGCAATTGATGTGAGACATATTATATATACAATTACATATGACTGTACTGAAATAATAAATTAACTGAATCCATGGCAATAACTAGTAGCGAAACAAGAATTATTCTGTACATAAATATCTGAGTTGAATAGCTAATATGAGTCAATCGCTAATTTAATGGGTACCTAACTAGGTCCCATAAATAGACACCTCACTAGATTCTTTACTGTGGGTGAGCTAGTCCTCTAGCGGACGACTTGGTACCAAGGTTAATGATCAATCTTACAGTCGTTAACTCGCTTATCTATTTCTCACTATTTATTGGTTAAAAATTAATAGCAACGAAATTCTCTATTCTTACTATTCATAATAGAACTGGAATTTATAATATTTTCTGACTGATAAATAAATCTAAATAATTCATACAGCAAGCATGGTCCAATGAGTTTTCCAAAATAATTAATTTTCATGATAACTATAAAAGTAATAATATTTCTAAAACTGTCATAATTCATAACAACATGCTCTCTTGACATAAATAATTCTAAAATTTCATAAATAGTTTATATAATTTGGAAATATATTAATAATGACCAAAAGTATGATCATGAACTTAAGCCCACTCACAATTGGTAGCCAGGAGTGTGATTCCACTAACAACTTATCTCTAGGGATCTGAAATGGCACTGATAGCTACCAAATAATATAATAAAAATATAAACAATTTGACTTTATTATTCAAATTGAGTTTGGAGTGGTAGGGAGGAAAAATAATGAGAGAAAACAATGCATGTCAATATCCAAACTCACATACTAGATAAAAAGAGTCACTTACCAGAAGAGATTAATCGGAGAAAATTGAGAAGACCACGTTTCTCTCTCTAAGAAGAATTCTTTCGACGGTTGGGGTTCTTATGAAAATATTTAGGATATAACGAAAAAATTGAAATTGCAAAGCAAATTGAAGTTGCAGGAGGCACCTTCTTTGCCTTCATTACGTACATATATATAGGTATCTTTAATAATAAAAAATATAACCCGTGTAACATGGTTGCATTATATAATATACATAATAATAATATATTCAAAACACATGCAACACAATGTTGCATTATAATAATATATTTAATAAAATAAGAACCCGTGCAACTCGCTAACATTATTATATGTTTATGATAATAAATATATTATTATATAATATACTGGTGCTCTGATTGCACTCACTACTAATATTAATAATAACCATTCAGGCGAAGAAGCGACTTGAGAAGCTGAAGAAGCTATGAAGATTAGGTATCCACGTCTTTTTCCACCTCAAGGTACGTTGTTTAGATTTGGAGACTAAATCTCTTTTAAGGGGATAGTATGTAATACCCCAAATATATAATTTATTAGTATCTAATTTATCATTATTATTACTTATTTTTACTATTATTATTGTCATTGGTTTTATTATTATTATTACTATTATATATATAAAAACGTACACATGTTCAGAGTTGTTAGCATTATTATTATTATTATTATTATTATACAAAATCGTGTTGCATGCATTATATATATATTAATATTAGTAGTGAGTGCAATCAGAGCACTAGTATATTATATAATAATATAGTTATTATCATAAACATATAATAATGTTAGTGAATTGCACGGGTTCTTATTTTATTAAATATATTATTATAATGCAACATTGTGTTGCATGTGTTTTGAATATATTATTAGTATATATATTATATAATGCAACTGTGTTACACGGGTTATATTTTTTTATTATTATATATATGTTTATAATGAAGGCAATGAAGGTGCCTCCTGCAACTCCTAGTATATTGTTAGGAACATCATAGTACTTCTAAATATTTTCATAAGAACCCTAGTTGTCGAAAGAATTCTTCTTAGAGAGAGAAACGTGGTCTTCTCAATTTTCTCCAATTAATCTCTTCCGGTAAGTGATTCTTTTTATCTAGTATGTGAATTTGGGTAGTGACAGGCATTATTTTCTCTCAACATTTCTCCTCCCTACAATTCCAAACTCCTTTTGGATAATAAGGTCAAATTGTTTATATTTTTATTATATTGTTTGGCAGCTATCAGTGCCATTCTAGATCCCTAGAGACAAGTTGTTAGTGGAATCACACTCCCGGTTACCAATTTGTGAGTGGGTTTAAGCTCATGACCTTACTTTTGGTTATTATTAATATATTATGAGATTATATAAATTATTTATAAAATTTTAGAATGATTTATGTCAAGAGAACATGTTGTTATGAATTATGGCAATTTTAGAAATATTATTACTTTTACAGTTATCATGAAAATTAATTATTTTGCAAAACTCATCGGACCATGCTTGCTGTATGAATTATTTAGATTTATTTATAAGTTAGAAAATATTATAAATTTCAATTCTGTTATGAATAGTAAAAATAGAGAATTTTGTTGCTATTAATTTTTAGCCAATAAATAATAATAAACAGATCAACGAGTTAACGGCTGCAAGATTGATCATTAACCTTGGTACCAAGTGGTCCGCTAAAGGACTAGCTCACCCACAGTAAAGAACCTAGTGAGGTGTCCATTTATGGGACCTAGTTAGGTACCTATCAGATTAGCAATTGGCTCAGATCAGCTATTCAACTCAGATATTTATATACAGAATAATTCTTGTTTCTCTACTAGTTATTGCCATGGATTCAGTTAATTTATTATTTTAGTACAGTCATATGTAATTATATATATAATATGTTTCACATCAGTTGCATGTATATGTTATGTATTTTGTTGATGTCCCATGTGAGTTGTGAATAGAGGCTCACTCACTAAGTTTTGATGAATTCACCCCTCTCGTTTTCTTTGTCACGACCCGACCTGGGCATGTGACCGGCACGTGAGAAATTCCGTTCCCACGTAAGTCTTGGGACCTGCTGAATGTCTCTAAATGCATGCTCTGTTCATAAAGTCTATTTAAATTATTAAATTTTCTACAAGTCAATCACATATTCTCTAAAATCACAATAATTATCTCTGAAATCTCATAACAAATCTTTCAAATTTTAACTCTTGAAATCATTTATCTATATAAACCAACATACACTTATCCAAATGTCCAAGATATTATATACAAACCAGTATGACTATAATATACCAAATGCAAATTACAAATCATGCACTAAGGTCCGGGATCCTGCCTGCATCTACACTGGAGCACACTAACCCATGAACACCATGCTCACCTCCTGAATATAACACTGCTGGAATGCCCTCAGTAACTACGGTATCTGTAAAAATAGGAGAAGAGTAGAGGGGTGAGTTTTGTAGCCAAAACTCAGTGAGTGAGCTCTCACCTAAAACCCCCTATCATGGGACACCAAGGAAATAATGCACGAAAACATAATAACATAAATAATACTCTAATACACATATACATAAATAAATACTAGTCATCATTTTCCAAACTCAAAGAAATTCCATCAATTCATTTTCCTATCTGAAAACCCATTGGCTTATCACATACTAACTACTAAAAGAACAATAATCTCTAATTCTGTTCAGTCTACTCTTTGTCTCTATTCTGTTTAATTCTCTATCTCTGTTCTATTTCGGGCTCTGTTTCTCATAAGTCAAGTCCCTCGTGGACTTAGTTTAATAGTTTCACATAGTTTCGTAGTTTTCTGAATATATATAGTCCCTCATGGACTAAGTCTCTGAACTGCCCCTCGTGGGCTATGTTTAATAGTTTCGTAGTTTCTCTGAATAAATTGTCCCTCGTGGACTAAGTTTCATAATTGCCCCTCGTGGGCTAAGTTTCATGGTTTCTCGATGTTTGATGTTTTCTCTGCGTAAATTTGCCCCTCGTGGGTCATTTTCTCTTGTGAGCTCTGAATCTGTCTGATTCTAACAGTCTGACCTTAGCATAACTGTGGCTATGACATCATGTCTAAGGGATCACCAACTTAAAGCATTATGATTTCAAGCCATAGAATATGTAGCTAGCAATTGTTATGAGTACGCAACTCGAACAATCGGACTTTAGCATAACCATGGCTATAAAATCATGCCTAAGGGGTTACCCTTTTTGCAGACATCCATGATCTCATATATCCTCAGAATATGTATCCGTCAACTGCTCTGAATCTCATGAAGATTCGGGCTCTAGAACTGTTTCTGTTTAATCCTCTAAACATATCTCAATCTCTAAGCTTTTCATACTCTAGAAATCTCAATATCACATTCAAAACAACCAAGTTCACAATCACATTTCCATCATTCTCTCTAAATATCTCTTCTAAGTTCATAACTATATCATATACATAACTACTTCCAGAATCCATTCAAACAGTCATAAAAGTCTTTAACAGTACATCTATATCATCAATTCTATCTAAAGCCAGTTCAGCAATAATGGTCCTATGAGTTTTATGAACAACAGGTTTCATGCTTTCAAATCAACAGTTCCAAAACATATAATCAACAGTAAACCTCAAATCCTGTACAGTAATCTCTAAAATCAAGCAATAAACGATATTTTTCATGAAAATAACTTTAATGCAGAACATAAGGATACCAGATGAAAACCCACTCACCTGGAGGGGTGAACAGTGCGGAACTAACAACCACAGCACACTAGGAAGCAGAACTGACAGCATAATCTGATATAGAAACCATAGAACTCTAAATCACTGTCTAAAACCTTTGAATACTCATGAATCCATCTCTGATAAGGTACAAAACCTTTCCCCCCTTGAGGAGTTTAGAAGATCACCCCAAGAACCCAGAGAAAAGGGAGAAAGGAGAACAATACTAAGAGGATAACATACCTGGAAGCCTTACGAATCAAAGATTGAAGTTGGAATTGAGAGAAATGGAGCTTGGAGGGTGAGAAATGGTGGAGGAATCGAGTATGGGAGTGAGAGCTCGAGCTTGAGTGTGAAAAATGGGTATGGGAAGGTTCTGGACCCGAAATGGGGTATTTTAAGTGCTCTGATGACTGCCTGGGCGGTTTCCAGAGAGTTCCGCACCAACTTATTTTTCCTGATGACCGCCTGGGCGGTCTCAATGACCGCCTGGGTGGTCTCTAGAGAATTTTTTTTTTTTACATCTAAGGTATTACATCCTTCCCCTATAGATACAGATACAGATTCAGTTGTACCACAAGATCCTCCGCAATAGTGCTACAACTTCCTTGGTGAGCTTCACTTTGGAATGGAGCTTATTATCAATTATGTCAGTTTAGTAGTGCTCTAATAATTGTGTAGAAAGGATCCCAGATATGTATTATATTATTTTCATAAATTTCAGCATTTCAGTCTATTATTTAATTATGTTTGGATTTTGTCCAGATTATGAATTTGTGCAGTTTTATGTTTAAGAAGATTTTCAGAATTATGAAATTTTAGTTAAACTTGAGATATTTTGAATAAATTTGGATTTACTTATGCATATGAGTCAGTTACGTTACCAGAGGCTTTCGTGGGGACCAAAATCCTCACGTGCCAGTCACACTCCATAGACAGGTCTTGACAAAGTGGTATCAGAGAAATAGGTTTCCCTACATATTATTGGAGCAAGTGTCCACAAATAACATGGCATCTACATAAATGGAAGTGTGTCCATTTGCATTGATGTGGTGCTATTTGAGGCCTTTAGGAAAGATTCAGTCTTGTCTAGGTTCAATAAGAGTTTGTCTTTTCTTGGCACTCATGATCTTGTCATATGTCCTCAATTTCACAGTATGACCATGCCACTTGTACACTCTTCACGCCTTCGTCATCGCCGTAGGAGCGACGCATCCGGTAATAGTGCTCGCCTTGGAGCTTTTGAACATATGATAATAAACTTGACAAATGTGATGACTAGATAGCTAAAGGCGACTACACAACTGCCTCTAGTCAGAGATAAAGATTACTCAGCCTTAGAGTGTTTCAAGAGGATGGATTCGCCCACTTTTAATGGGCGTTCGACGAGTAAGGATCCCCAGGAATTCCTTAGGCACATGGAGAAGATAGTTTGTGTCATCCATTGTTCTTCGGAAAGAGCAGTGGAGTTAGCTAGTTTCCAGCTCGGAGGCTAAGCAGAGTTATGGTATCAGGAGTTTCGATAGAGGTAATCGCTAGCTCTCCCTCTTGGGAACGATTCAAGGAAGCCTTCATGTGAAGATTCATATCAGAGAGCTGCCAAGCACAGATGATTAAAGAGATTTTCAAGCTCCGTTTAACTTAGGAAATGACAGTTGCAGAGTATGATGAGCATTTCACTTATCTGACACAGGCAGCCTCTAGCATGATACCGACAGAGACAGCTAGGGTGAGACGTTTCATTTAGGGTCTGCCAAGAGATCTATTCCTTAGCTTGCAGGCTCACGTTGGGACCATGGACTATGCTCATATGGTAGACACAGTGATTGGTCTCGAGAATGATCTAGCAGAACGTAAGGTGATGTTAGAGGCCAACAAGAAGGCCAATGTTCATGCCTCTATCTCAAGCGGAGTAGGTTGGAGCAAGGGTCACCATTAGCAGGGACAACAACAGGGTTAGTCAGGTAGGGCCACCTTCTCAGAGCCTATCTTGGCATGCCCAATTGCATCACAGACTCTGAGTAGAGGGGGTAGTCAGTATAGTGGACAAAGTTCATGGCAATCATATCTAGTATGCTCGACTTGCAAGAAGAGACATCAGGGTCAATGTTTATTTGGCTCTTCAGTATGTTATGGATGTGGCCAACCGGTTCATAAGCACGGAGAATGCCCGATGTTTCAAAGAGCTCCTAGCACGACCCGCCTACGGAGCGTGACCAGCATGTGAGGATTTGTCAAGTTTGTTACCATCTGTTCAAAAGCTCTAAGGTGAGCACTATTACCGGATGTGTCGCTCCTACGGCGACGGCAAAGGCGTGAAGAGTATACAGGTAGCATGGTCATACTGTTAAATTGAGGACATACGAGAAGATCATGAGTGCCAAGAAAAGACAAACTCTTATTGAACCTAGACAAAACTGACTCTTTCCTAAAGGCCTCAAATAGAACCACATCAATGCAAATGGGCACGCTTCCATTTATGTAGATGTCGTGTTATTTGTGGACACTTGCTCTAATAATATGTAGGAAAACCTATTGCTCTGATACCACTTTGTCACGACTCACCTACGGAGCGTGACCAACACGTGAGGATTTAGGTCCCCACCGAAGCCTCTGGTAATGTAACTGACTAATATGCATAAGTAAATCCAAATTTATTCAAAATATCTCAAGTTTAACTAAAATTTCATAATTCTGAAAATATTCTTAAACATAAAACTGCATAAATTCATAATCTGGACAAAATCCAAACATAATTAAATAATAGATTGAAATGCTGAAATTTCTGAAAATAATATAATGCATGCCCGGGATCTTGTCTACACAATTATTGGAGCCACTACTAAATTGACATAATTGACAATAAGCTCCACTCCAAAGTGAAGCCCACCAAGGAAGCTGTAGCATTACTGCGAAGGATCCTGTGGTACAATTGAACCTGTAACTGTATTTGTAGGGGAAGGAAAAGAGAGGGGCGAGTTTATCAAAACTCAGTGAGTGAGCCTCCACTCACAACCCACATGGGACATCAACAAAATACATGATATATACATGCAACTGATGTGAAACATATTATATATATAATTACATATGACTGCACAAAAATAATAAATTAACTGAATCCGTGGCAATAACTAGTAAAGAAACAGGAATTATTTTGTACATAAATATCTAAACTGAATAGCTAATCTGAGCCAATCACTAATTTGATGGGTACTTAACTAGGTCCCATAAATGGACACCTTACTAGGTTCTTTGCTGTGGGTGAGCTAACCCTCTAGCAGACTACTTGGTACCAAGGTTAACGATCAATCTTATAACCGTTAACTTGCTGATCTGTTTTTCACTATTTATTGGCTAAAAATTAATAGCAACAAAATTCTATATTCTTACTGTTCATAATAGAACTGGAATTTATAATATTTTCTGACTGATAAATAAATCTAATATAATTCATACAGCAAGCATGGTCCCATGAGTTTCTAAAATAATTAATTTTCATGATAACTATAAAAGTAATAATATTTCTAAAACTGCCATAATTCATAACATGTTCTCTTGACATAAATCATTATAAAATTTCATAAATAATTTATATAATCTAGAAATATATTAATAATGACTAAAAGTATGGTCATGAGCTTAAACCCACTCACAATTGGTAGCCAAGAGTGTGATTCCACTAACAACTTGTCTCTAGTGATCTGGGATGGCAATAATAGCTGCCAAACAATATAATAAAAATATAAAAAATTTGACTTTATTATTCAAATTGAGTTTGGAATGGTAGGGAGGAAAAATGTTGAGAGAAAACAATGTCTGTCAATACCCAAACTCATATACTAGATAAAAAGAGTCACTTACAGGAAGAGATTAATTGAAGAAAATTGAGAGGACCATGTCTCTCTCTAAGAAGAATTCTTTCGATAGCTAGGGTTCTTATGAAAATATTTAGGAGTACTATGATGTGCCTAACAATATACTAGGAGTTGCAGGAGGCCCCTTCATTGCCTTTGATACGTACATATATATAGGTTTATATAATAATAAAAAACACATGCAACTCGCTAACATTATTATATGTTTATGATAATAACTATATTATTATATAATATAGTAGTGCTCTGATTGCACTCACCACTAATATTAATAATATATATATATCAACTATAATGCATGCAACACAATTTTGTATAATATTAATAATAATAATAATAATTATGTTAACAACTATGAACATGTGTACATTTTTATATATATAATAGTAATAATAATAAAACCAATGACAATAATAATAGTAAAAAAAAAGTAATAATAATAATGATAATTCAGATACTAATAAATTTTATATTTGGGATATTACACTACAGTTGCTAGGAGGTGATCCCACACCCACCTTGGAATATGACACCTAAAATGATTCATCCTTGGAACCTCCGCTACTATCTCCTTGGTACAAGCTATAGAGGGAATCATATTCATGATTCTATCCTTGTGAACTCGAGTATTCTCCACCTTCATCCAATGAAGTGTCTCCAAAATGGAGAGGAAAAGGGATTTCTGCCATTGCCTTTTGATTTGCGTCCTTCACGGCTCCCAAGTAGAGTTGCCAGTTGTTTTAATGAGTGGTTTGATTATTCACTACGAGCCAGATGAACTAGGCACAAAAGGTTTGGATTAAAGTTCTCCTTCTCGTTGTGTTTTGCTCACTTTGTAGGTGTTTTTCATTTTTGTTTTTGCTAACCCTTTTCTCTTCTTGTTTGCAAGAATTTATTTCTATCCGTCACGTCACACATAGTCCACTTGCCTCCCCTTGTCCATTTGGTTGTCCAGCTAGCCCCCTTTTCGAGCTCCATACCCTATGATCTTTTTCCACGTCTCATGTCTATTGGTCCTGCTGGGTGGTTAGAGATAGCGGTAAGTTTTTAGCAGCTACTTGGTGGGCCACTCGTCATCATTTCTTTTGATAATATCACTCATTCCGCTTCACTCTTCCTTTTCATTACTGTCTGCCTAATCTCTTTCTGCTTCCTACATTGTCGTACCCATACATATATTCTTTTTTCTCCCCCTGACTACTCATTTTTTCTTTATATATAACTCAATCCTAAAACACAACTAAAGGAGAAAAGACGAACAAAACTATAGTCCAACGAAATCTATACCAGCAGAAAGTGGCTGGGGAGATTCTCTTCACGAGATGAAGAACGAGCAAGAGAAAAAATAATCTATATGAAAAAAAAAATCTTCAAACTTCATACTCTTTATTCCAAAAATCTATCATTTAAAATGCAAAAATTACATTCTATCCACATACAGTTCAGAGTAGCATCTACCACAGAATTAGCTTAATTTCTTTTCCAAAATATCACAACATAAATTAAATAAGCACGTACTTTTATTGGCATTACAGTTGAACTAAACAGGTTCCCCACACAAATTTGGATGACTAAGACATTGTAAGTATCCAAGTACAGTTAACTATGACAATGTCAGGAAATAAGCACAAACTTCTTTCAGAAGTTAAAAAGTTGATGACACTGTACTGAAAGAAAAAAAGAAAAATTTGATAACGTTGCAAAGGAAGAGGTCCACATCCAGAGAAGGGGAAGGAAAATCAAAGGCTCCATTGCAGCAATAGACCCAAAGTGCTTAAAAAACCAACAAAAAAGATGTACCATGGCCTTAAGCCAGCACCAGGGCTATGTTTAAAAACAGGGAGGAAAAAAACTTGAGTTGAACTCAGGTTGCATCCTCCTGCCTGACAGCAATGAGCCATGAATAAAGAGGAAAGCTTCCCCATTCATCTCGGAAAAGAGCTAAAAGACAAGCTGTGGACAACAAAGGTCCAGATATTTTTCTGCATCACTGACTTGAATTACGACACCAAATTTATCTACATAGTATGCTTTGCTCATCTTTTCATTCACTGGTCCCTTCTCACAAATAATATTGGTGAGTTAGGATGACGCTGAAGATGTTTCTTCAAGCACGTTTTTGAGTCATCATCTGATCCTGAGTAAGGTCTTATCTGTATTTGAAGCTAGAGTTAGTACTTCAAAGTTCAAACATGCAATGAAATGAATCAATATGACTACAATCACTTGTAATGAAGAGAAAATTATAACTTTAATATGAATTTGATTTTGATACATTGTTAGAATAATCAGGTATTGTCACTTCAGTAAAAGTGTTTTGACTTGACTATCTACTACCTTAAAAGTCTTACAAATAAAAAGTTTATGATTGAATGACAATCTAAACCTCTTTTACACTTGCTATGGATCAAAATTAATCTCTTTAACACCACATCCTGATCACATAAAACTGCATCAAAACAAGATTCACGTAAAATATGGCAGTCATCACACTTTTAATTCAACCAATTCAAATCCATTCACCATATTATCTGTGCATGCAATTACGTTAGAATGCCACCAGAATACTCAGAAATAAAGACAGCACACATCCTACTTGAAAGTCACAAGCCATACCTGACGATCCACATCATTATTAAAGTGTGCCATCGGCACTACATTGATATCCTTACATGGCATTTTATAACTTTGTTAAGTGTGTTTATCAATTAGATTTAGAAAGGGAAGGAAGGAGAAGGTTTAGTACAAACCTTTTCCTTTTGGAAGGGTTATGGATGGAAGTAAGATTTTTTTTATAAACCATGCAAAATCCTCATAAGGCAATATTTTAGAATTCCCCAAAAATGGAGGATTTAGGAAAGTCTGTGGCCCAATGCACGAGGCTTCCACTTGATTATGTTATTTTAATAAAGGGCACAATTGTAAAAATATATCATGAACCCTCAATTTCCTTCTCTTCTATTTTGGATTCTACACATTGTAGTTATGCTCCTCATTCCCTCCTTCCCTTACTTTTGACTTCCTCTCTGGTTAATGCTTCCCCTTTACTTTTCTCAAGTCCCAAATACACCCAAAGTAATATACTCTTTTTGCCCATTCGCCAACTCTGTTCCCTTGTCTTATTATGTTCATTTCCTGAATTGGCTACTATTTCCACATTCGATGCTATGCAATTTTATGATTTAGGTTTTTTGCTCATCTTTATCTCTCCACAGAATTACAACAGCAACAACAATCAAGCCTTTTCCGCACAAGGTGGAAAAAATTACACAGATCAAACTATTATAAATCATGTATATAGACAGGCCATTATATTCGAAGCCCTTTTTAATTGTCCTCTCAACTTAAATAGCAAGAACAAAAATACAGATTCACAGGACAAACCTCATATTTTTTTAGTAATGATGCCAACAATGTTGCAACAACTTGGATAACAAATTTCTGCCCAACACATGCACGTTTACCAGATCCAAAGGGAAGAAATGCTGCATTTTCATTTGGATCATTTAGTTCAAGAAAATTGAAACCAGAATTTGTAGTTTCTTCAGCAGAACCTGAAAAAGTTATCAATATCAAAAGATTAGTGTAGTGAATACTGTTACATGAGCAACAAATTTTTTTTTTCTTCTTTCGGTAACAGATGAGCTATAAAATTTTCTCCCCTATTACCTATATAAAGGTACTTCAGAAAGGTTCAGATGATGAAGGTTGAATTTCAAACTTGCCACACAACAATTCAACTCACCCAAATTACACACGTGTTTTTTCCTTTTTTACAAAACCACCTAACTTAACAAAAAATAGAACAAATTGGAAGGGACTGAGTTAATGAAAGCTGCACAAACAAAAACATAACTAATGTATCATAATTCAGAGTGCATAGCACAGAGAAAAGAAACAGTGAAACACAGGGCATTAGGCAGGGAAATATCACGATATTCGAATTCCCAACATTGCAGTGTTTAGATTAGCTATGAGATTGAAACTACTTCGAAAATAGATTGTAAGTACAATCAATTTTTTTATAATCAATCATGTGAAAATCAATTTTATGTTTGGATATATTAGCTTAAAACTAATTTTAAAGTAGTGTGCTTTGTCTAGCATTCTGGCTTGTATGAAAAAATTGCTTTTGTATGATACTAAAGAGAATATGAAATCATTTGTTTATGTTGTATTGTATTTGATAGTCAATTTGGTAAAATTGCCATAATTTTAAACTGTAAAATAATTAGCACCGTTTATGATCAAGAGCTTGAAAAAATAATGTTTTTTGAGAAGGATTGTTTCTAGTATAAATAAAACAAGCTGAAGAATATAATTGAGTAAACATGCATTTTAGCTTCTGGAGGATTAATATGACATTAATTTAGCCCTTGAAAGATTTTTTACAACAAGTGGGTCCTTAAAAGGTCAGATGTGACATAAAGTTAGTGCCTATAAGTTTTCTGGCATCAAATAGGTCCCTAGAAGTTAAAATGTAAGATCACTTTCAGTCTTTTTGAAAGACTATTTGATCCAATAATCATATGTTGTTTTCCAGCTTAAAAATATAACTTATAATCCATTTGCTTCTTTTCATCCAAGAACAACTTAGTTTAAGAAAACAAAAGCAAAGATGATTTTAGATTATAATCATGTTTCTGAAACATATCTACCCAAAAAAAAAAAAAATCCAAAACTATTAGTCATCTAACTGAGATAGCAAATCTTAGGATTGCTAATTCATCAAATTCCTGATTTGTTTCTGTTAGAGACCCCAATCCACCTAAGGCTCTTAAACCATTGTGCATGAAAGAAGAGATGGGGCCCTGTCCCCCTCAGCATGCAGCAACATAGAAAAACGGGAGAGAAGATAACTAACTAGCTAAGTTGGCAGGATAGGAGAGAAAAAATAAGATTTGTTGGGAGATGGGAATTGCTGTGCGTATTGGGGAGGGACTGAATGAGGTGGGAATTCAGTTAGTGAGTATTAGGAGAGTTTTGGCTCTCGAATAGCCATACCTTTACTACCTTACACTTTCTTACTGCAATTTCCATTTCCTTCAAGCTTTGATAGGATATCTCTCTTAAGGCCATAGCTCATACTTAGAGAAAATAAATGTGATTTGTACTCACAATTTATAGGACACCATATTGATACACTCCCATAACTATTGGATGGGATGTGGACCCAATACTAATGGCTAGGTCAAATATTAGTACTATTCGAATGAGCCTAAGTCCACTAACAAGACGACTATTAGATGTGGGACCCAAACTAAGTGAGGTCACATCCCATCCAATGGTCATGGGAATGTGTTGGCATGGCATTCTGCAAATTATGAGTGCAAATAACATTTCTCTATTTGTTTTATTTATACTCTTCGATACTAGTTGCTATCAGTTTCATTATGGTTAGTACTTAGTAGTCTTCTTGTTACGGGACTTGGACTCCTTCGGATAGTACTAGTATTTGACCTAGCCATCAATATAAATACAGGTATTAGGCTAGTGCTTTGTATTCTACTATCTATCAATAATGTATTCAGTATTATTTGTGTCCGCTTTTCTCTTCTCCTTAACCCTAAATTCATAATTCAACATTTAACAACCATGTCAGGAAAAAAAAATCTGTTTCAAGAAATAAGCAAGTTAAGCAAACACGCATGGTAGAGAATATATATGAACATAATTTATGCAGATATAAGTTGACATGTCAAATATAAATTTGGTACAAGTCTACACAAATATCAACATGTGTGCGCCTGTGTGTCATTGATGCAATCCATTGCATGATAAAAGTACAGCAACTGCAATAAATTAGAGAAGTAAAAACCAGTTTAAAAAATTAAATATAAAGTACCAAGTAATAGAATAATGGAGCCATGGAGGCAGGTAGCAGCCAAAATCCACTGACGGGCAACATACTAAAATACAAAACTCAAGGTTACACATACTGAAAGCACTAAACCTGTCAATGAAGCACAAAGACCCATACCTGATCCCTTTGCAGCATTTGACAAAAAGCGGTATGGATTAAAATCACTTGCATCACTCCCCCAACTGGAGTCATCCTTCTGTACCAATTGAACAGGCACAACCAGCACTGCTCCAGCAGGGATGGTTACACCAGTTGCAAAGCTCAAGTCTGATATAATAATGAACATTCATGAACCACATGTGAAATGTGAGAGATAAATATGACCGTAACTTTAGCAGATAAATAGATTTAAAATGTTAAGACATGATAGAATTAGAATGGAGTGCATTAGAGAGAAAATCGAGATAGCAACAATAATAGAGAGAATAGTAGAATCTTGTGTTAGATGGCTTAGACATGTATGGAGGAGACCTACAGATGTCCAAGTAAGGAGAATGGATCAGATGAAGGGTAGTTCTATAACTAGAGGTAGAGGAAGACCTATAAAAATTATAGGGAAAACAACTATAAGAGATTTAAATGTTAATAGGTGGAATATAAACATGATGAATAATATAGTATTATGACATCGTTTAATCCATGTAGCTGACTCCGCTAAGTGGAACAAGTCTTAGATGTTATTATTATTATTATTTTTTCTCACAGAGAAAAAGCCAAAGTGTGATGAACTAAACTGAAATGAATCAAGTAAGGAACTGCAGGTTTACGAAAAGAGAAACGGGAGGAGAGGTGGGAAAATTCAGGTCAGGGATAGATTGGCAAAAAGGGTTTCAGTCCCTATAAGAGAATATAAACAATAAACAAGAGACTATAGAAAATTGATGTACCAAAGTTTCCTAAATCCCTCAACATAGTTGTTATTGAAACCTCACTAAAAAGGCCATGTGCTGTTCACTCATCCTCTTGTATTACTTACAATATATGAAAACGAGTTAATGCTAATTTTGATATCTGAAATCATGGATATGAGCGAGTCACTTTAGTCCTTGAAATTTAAAATACAACTAATAGTCCCTGACTTTGTAATCGTGAATCACTCCTCGGTAGGCAAATCCTAACAAATTGCTAGACTAATTTGAGTCAAAGTGAATTTTAGGCACTAATTTGATTCAAAGATGCATTTTTAAGGGATTGATATGACTCATTTATGCTTTCAAGGACTAACGTGATTCACAATTACAAAATCAGGAACTAATTAGTCAGATTTTCAAATTCAAGGACCAAAGCAACTGACGTATACAATTTCAACAACCAAAAAAAGCATTAACTCATATGAAAACTGCAAACAAATGTTTAAAAATTTCCACATCTATGCAAAATTCCACACATATGATCACCAACATTTACAACTAAATCTTCCATCCATTAGAATGCAGTGCCCATAAGTAAACAAAAATTTTGCAAAAGTTACAAATCAGTTAGTAACTTCTACACAAGAGCCTCAAGTAAACTAAGTACAGTATAGGGGCTTCAGAGAATAGTATGCACTATCTCACCATGTTTCAGAGAACATCTCTGTAGCATGGGACTAGTGGGCAGAAGGCGTGCAGATTCATATACTGTTGCCAATAACAAAGGCATCCTATAAATATCCTCCTGCTCATATTTTGATGGATTTCTCTCTACCATGCTAATCTCTGAATAAACCTACAAAACCAAACACAGCATTGGAAATAAATAAATGATAATACAGTCAGCAGACCATTGTGCATATAAATGAAACCCTATTCTAACAACAACATGGTTTTCCTTCAAACAGATAGCAGAATAACAGCTAAATTTGTTGAAAACAATCAGGTTAAGAAATATCAACTCAACAGGAAAGATGGGAAAATATAACTTTAACATCTGTGACAGCAAAAAAACACATAAATATAGCAGAAAGATCCACAAATAGATGCTAAACAACTGGTAACATGCAAATGCCCCTTCCCAAACAAAGTATGTTCATCCTAAAGGATCAGAAATATTCAATATTTATGAAAATTCACCTTAAACAGTTCTCTTTTCAATAAGCAGATTGAAAATGCAATGTAAATCTAGGGAATTGTTTAAGATAAAATGATCCATAATGAATTCTAATCATGTCTTGAATTCCAATTATGAACTGGATCACACAATGAAGGACGAATCAACAGTTTGCTACCTTATCCTGTATTTCCAGCTGCATGACAAGTCTAGTCAATACACTGGCAATTAAAGCAGCAGTAGTCTGACATCCATGAAACATCACACGCATGATGTTCCCACAAGGCTCTTCTTTAGCATTTTGATGATCATTGAGATCACGAAAGAAATAATAATCTTCGCACTCATCATCAGGAAAGCAATGTGAATCATGTGCTGACTTCATTTCTGTGTTAGAATTTTCACTATGAACATTTTGATCAATTTGGCCAAATAGCTTGCAGCTTTTTCTGCAATTTTGAAGGATGTCACGAGTTAAGCATTTTAGCTTTGTGCATAAGCATTGATACCTCCAAAACCCTTGTCGCCAGAAAGGAGTAACATTATAGGAAGCCCAAAAGCAAGCATCTTTAGCAATCATCATAAGGAGTTCCTCATAAATTGCTGCTTTTGGACAGGCCAAGAAGCCATCTCCAAAGAATGTGGTTCCCATTATGGTGAAAGCTATATGCTGAGAAACCAACTCACAATCAATACTTCCCTTAGCTCTGATGTTTTCTATTTTGTCCACGATAAAGTCTGCAACCTTTGCAGGAATCAGATCAGCAGTCTTGAGCAATCTTTCATTCAATTCTGTTGCTAATAATTCCCTTCTCTTTTGCACCTTTAGACAAAATAAAATTAAAATCCAAGCTGCTGAAATCAGAATGAGAACAAGATCCATAAAGAAGGCAGGATCTGAAATTTATGAAGACAACATTTGCAATGCATACTGATAATAATACACAATGAACGAATGGTTTGACCAGCAATTGAGATCTCCAAAAGGGTGCAAACATGTTGAAATTGTGGAACAACACATGGTGCATCTCATAACCCCAATCAAAAGAACCGAAGTTCATGATTTACCTGTTCTCATTGGGAAAAGGGGACAATGCCTGGAAGTAGCTGTTAGTGTCAATACGAAATAGCTGAAAAAAATATGTTCATAAACTTAAATGAATATAAATCTAGAAGAAGATTTCAAATTTTTAAAATTCCAACCCAGTTCAACTGTTAATTAGCTCAATGCCTTAGTTAAAGGGCCTTTTGAGTACTGATTTATTGTTCCTTATGTACCAAAATTTGGAAGAGAAGTTACTGTCTGGTTTCATAAAATAGTTTTCAATTTTCAGCTTGTTTCCTATATTTAGAATTTTTTGTATTTTAAGGAAATAGTGAAAACTACAAAATCTAGCTTTCAATTTTGATTGCCAGCTTTCATTACTTGTTTCACAAAATCCTATAAACAAAAATTAAACTCAAAACTGAAAAATCTTTTTTGAGACTGTATTTTAAATACCACTGACTTGAATCAGTTTTCCACTTGCATTGCTTGAAACATTGTCAAAGACAACAATAGATTAGGTAATCATTAAAGAAATAGGGCAGATTGCAGAACCAACATAAGCACAATAAACTGCAAGATAGGGACATGAAGAGATGATGGGAAAGAAATAATTAGACAGTCAGGAACCTTTTCATAGGAAGGGGCAAAGAGGCTTGATTGCCCAAAGGCTAGATGAAATGCTTTTCCAGTGAAAGGCAACTTATCCTCAGCTTTGATCAGCATCTCTTGAATCAACACCGGATCCTTAACAGACACCAGAAGTTGAGTAGGACCTAACCACAACTTAACAATTGGTCCATACTTCTCATGGGATTCTGATAAGACATCTGCAAATCAAAAAGCAGAGTATACAATTAACTAAAAACTTTCACATGAAATTAGAACCAGAGTTACATCGCTAAATTTATCATCAACTGATTCTAAACTCAAAAGAACCATAGTCTAACATTATTCCACAGAATGACAAAAAACCCCTTAATCTACAAAGGTATCACCCGTGTGCAAAATACAAGATAGACATTTAATAGCAAAAAGAGAAAGAACGAGAGAGGGACCAGTAGTAGCAACCAAAAATGGATTATAACCGTTGACCACAAGGCATATGATCCGATTTCTGGAAGCAACCAACAGTAAGCAAATGAAAGAATTCAAACTTTCCATGTACATCTCGAAAAGCAATCCCTTACTCAACAAACTCAAAACGATATTTCAATCCACACAAAAAGAAAAAAAATCCAAAAAGAACAATAATTCAAAAGAACTACAGCCAAATAGATCAAAGACCAGCACAACACAAGGCCAAACATCTATCAACTCCCAATAAGTTCCAACATCCAAAATTCACTTCACTAGAAACAATTCACGGGGGCAAGAAAAGCTCCCATCAATTAGAGTCTGGGGATAGTAGATGTACGCACAGCCTTATCCCGCTCCAGGAGAGGCTGTTTCAAATATCTGAACCCATGACCTCCAGGTCACAAGCCAGTAACCTTACCGATATGCACGGGCTGAAAGAAAATAATTAAAAAAGAAAAAAGAAAGAAAGGGAGACGGAGAAGTGACTGACCGGTGAGATTTTCGCGGGAGATGAGGTTGGAGTGGCCATAGAAAGAGGGACAGGGGGGGCCAGGAATGCTTGCAGCCCTGTGCCACAGACTGAAGAGCTTGAGGAGCTTCCTGAGCAAGAGGGCGGTGATGACGACGAGGGACAGCCACAGGAAGGCGTTGAGTTCTCTGGTGGCCAAGTCCCTCAGTAGCTCCGAGGAGGAAGTGGATCTGCTGCCTCGCCCCGAGTGGTGGAGAAGCAGAAGGCCCAGGAAAGTGGTTGGGACCGAGGAATCCTCGCATGGGGCGTTCATTTTCTCATCGATCACTAATCAATTGGAGACAGATACTAAGAGGGTTCGGTGATTGGGTACCAGGGTAACTGCCGATGGTGATAATGATGACACTTCTACACGCTTTTGACTTTTTATTTTTTTTCCTTTGTTTTTGTTTTCCTGTATCACGCTGTATGGGGCCACAGAGAACGGGAGTGAGAGAGCAAGAGAGAGCACGGGCACGAGACGACGTTGTCGTTGTTTGGACTCTGGTCTGGTGGTGTCGTATACTACTTGTATACGATATGATGGGCGACTGGGGTGATACGGTTCCACGTGTGCCACAGTGGCAGCCTCAATTGACTTCCAGGTGCCGTGACGGATACGCAAGAATCCGTTCCATACTATTAGTCGCTCTTATAAAATTTATTCTAACACACATTTATAACACAAGTACTCGACACATACGGCACTGTTCAAAGAGCGTTTATTTCCTGGGGTGTGAGATCCGAGGTCCGGTATAAAAAAACCAAGGTCTGGGACCAAAAATCAAAGTTATAAGGTGGTTTAGGGTGCGAGATCCAAGGTCCGAACCAAAACCCCAGGTTACAGGGCGGATTAGGGTGCGAGATCCGATGTCCGGGACCAAAAATCTGAGGTTATGAAGTGATTTAGGGTGCAAGTTTCGAGGTCCGAGACAAAAAATCCAAGTTATTGAGTGGTTTAGGGTATAAGCTCCGAGGTCCCAGACCATATTCATGCTTCAGCCTACCATATTCCCTTCAGTATGTGTATGTACACTAGTAATCACCAATTTCGTACCGTATGCGTCGAGTACATACATCACAACCATGCATCAATAAAAACATTTCTCCTTATAAAATTATGTACTTTTGACTACAGGAGAGTATAACTTATTACAAATTATAGAGAATATTGGGTTTATTTTTCAATATATTAAAATTCTATGATTTTTTAAGAATAATAATTAGTATGGGATGGAAAAAATATATTGGGTGTACTCATGTACTCTTATAAACTTCAGTTTTGTTTAAAGGATTAAAATAATGTTTTAAGATTTAGGAATCACATTCTCATATATGTTTTAGTGAGGAATATTATTCCAAAGTATTTTGAAAAAATTATCTTTTTAATCTTAAGGGCTTGTGCTAGTTTTATTAAAATATATTTTTTAATTAAAAAAGTCTTTATGTTTTTTAATATGTTTGAATAATTTTTTAAGTAAAAGTAAAACCACCAGAAAAAATAAAAAGTAATCTTTTCTTAAAAGTTAGAATTTTCATCTTCTGAAAAAGATCTTTTTTATAAGGTAAAAAGGATGTTTGTGTCACAACCCGACCTGGGCACGTGACCGGCACTTGAGAAGTTCCATTCTCACGTAAGCCTTGGGACCTGTTGGTTATCTCCAAATGCATGCTCTATTCATAAAGTATGTTTAAATTATTATATTTTCTGCAAATCAATCACATATTCTCTAAAATCGGGATAATTACATCTAACATCTTATAACAAATCTTTTAAGTTCAACTCTTGAAAGCATTTATCTATATAAGTCAACATACACTTATCTGATTGTCCAAGCCATTATATACAAAACAAATGCGACTATAATATACCAAATGCAAATTACAACATGCCCTAGGTCCAGGATCCTGCCTGCATCTACACTGGAGCACATTAAACCCATGAACATCATGCTCACCTCTAGAGTTAATAACTAGGAGATACCCTCAGCAACTATGGTATCTATAAAAATATGAAAAGAATAGAGGGGTGAGTTTTGTATTCAAAACTCAATGAGTGAGCCCTCACCTGAAACCCCCTATCATGGGCCACCAAGGAAATAATGTATGAAATCATAATAACATTAATAGTATTCTAATACACATATACATAAATAAATACTAGTCGTCATTTTCCAAACTCAAACCAATTTCCTCAAATCACTTTTTACATCTGAAACCATATTAGCTTTCGTGTAGTAACTGCTAAAGGAACAATAATCGTTAATTCTATTCCGTTTACTCTCTGTCTCTATTCTGTTTCGTTCTCTATCTCTGATCTATTCTGTTAGCGCTCAATTTCTTGTGAATCCAGTCCGTCGTGGACCGATGTTTAATGGTTTCTCCTAATTTATCGGTTTCTCTGAATAAATTGTCCCTCGTGGACTAAGTTTCATAATTGCCCCTCATTTCATAGTTTCTTGTTGTGTGGTTTATCGTTATTTGATGGTTTCTCCGCATAAGTTTGCCCCTCGTGGTCCTTTTTCTCTTGCGAGCTTTGAATCTATCTAACTCTAACAGTCTAACCTTAGCATAACTGCGGCTATAAAATCATGTCCAAGGGATCACCAGTTCTAAGGCATTGTGATTTCAAAAGTCATGGAATATGTAGATGGCAGTTGTTATGAGTATACAACTCTAACAATTTGACTTTAGCATAACCATGGCTATGAAATCATGCCTACATGATTACCCTTTACAAACATCTATGATTTCACATATCCTCAGAATATATATCCGTCAACTATTCTGAATCTCATGCAGATTCAAGCTCTAAAACTGCTTTTGTTTAATTCTCTAAAACATATCTCAAATCATCAAACTTTTCATAGTGTACAATGCTCAACATCATACTTTGAAACAACAAGGTTAAAATCATGATTCTAATCATTCCATTTAAACTTTATTTTGATTATAAAACCGACTCACACACCCACCAGTTCCAGAATCCATGAAAATAACCATTAAAGTCTCTAATAGTTACACATATCATCAATTCTGTATAAAATCATTATAACAAATATGGTCCCATGAGTTTTCTCATAAACAGGTTTCATGCTCTAAAATCAATAGTTCTATAATATATATTTCATAGTAAACTTGAAATCCATATGTATTATTTCTCTAAAATCAAGCAATAAATCATATTTTCATGAAAATAACTCTAATGCAGAACATAGAGATACTAGATGAAAACCCACTGTAATACCCTAAGCAAAAAAAAAATATTTCGGGGGACTGCCCAGGTAGTTATCAGGATGTAAGTCGATGCGGGAACTTCATTGGAAACCACCTATGTGGTCATTATGACCTAGGCGGTCATCAGAGAGTTAAAAACCCCCCATTTCGAGGTCCAAAACCTTCAGACACTCATTTTTCATCAATCTAACTCCAATCTTTCGTTCCTAAGGCTTTAAGGTACGTTATTCTCCTAGTCTTGCTCCCCTTTCTCCCTTTTCTCTGGGTCATTAGGGTGATTTTCTAAGCTCCTCAAGGAGGGGAGGTTTTCTACCTCATTAGAGATGGATTTTTGAATATTCAAAGGTTTAGACAGTGATTAAGCATTCTATGGCTTCTATATCAGATAGTGCTGTCAGTTCTGCTTCCTAGGGTGCGGTTGGTTTTAGTTCTGCATCATTCACTCCTCCAGGTGAGTGGGTTTTCATCTGGTATCTTTATGTTCTACATTATAGTTATTTTCATGAAAAATAGGATTTACTGCTTGATTTTAGAGATTTCTGTATGAAGATTTGAGTCTACTGTTGATTTATATGTTTTGAATTGTGGATTTTAAAGCATGAAACCTGTTTTTGAGAAAACTCATGGGACCATTATTGTTGAACTGGTTTTAGATAGAAGTGATGATATATATATATGTATTGTTAAAGACTTTTATGACTGTTTGGATTGATTTTGGAATTGGTTTATGTATATGATATAGTTTTATACCAGACATGAGGTTTAGACAAAAGAATGAATTTATGATTGCAAAGGTTGTTATTTGAAATGTGATGTTGAAATTTCTAGACTATGAAAAGTTTGATGATTTGAGATATGTTTTAGAGAATTAAACAAAAACAGTTTTAGAGCTTAAATTTTCATGAGATTCAGAACAGTTGACGAGTACATATTCTAAAGATATATGAAATCATGAATGTCTGCAAAAAGGGTAACCCCTTAGGCATGATTTCATAGCCATGGTTATGCTAAAGTCAGATTGTTAGAGTTGCTAACTCATAACAACTGCCAGCTACATATTCTATGGCTTGAAATCACAGTGTCTCTAAGTTGGTGACCCCTTAGACATGATGTCATAGCCACAGTTATGCTAAGGTTATACTGTTAGAATCAGATAGATTTAGAGCTCACAAGAGAAAATGGCCCACGAGGGGCAAATTTACGTAGAGAACCCACGAAACTATGTCCACGAAGGACATAACTTACAAGAAACCACGAAACGAGAAACCATGAAACTTAGCCCACGAGGGGCAATTATGAAACTTAGTCCATGAGGGGCAGTTATGAAACTTAGTCCACGAAGGACAATTTATTTAGAGAAACCGATAAACTATGAGAAACCATTAAACATTAGTCCATGAGGGACTTGATTCACGAGAAACTGAACACTCACGAAACATAATAGAGATAGAGACTATTGTTTTTTATAGTTATTATATGATAAACCAATATGAGTTCAGAGATGAAAGTGAATCAGGGAAATTGGTTTGAGTTTGGAAAACAACGACTAGTATTTATTTATGTATACATGTATTAGAGTACTATTAATGTTATTATGATTTCATGCATTATTTCCTTGGTGTCCCATGATAGGGGGTTTCAGGTGAGGGCTCACTCACTAAGTTTTGGTTACAAAACTCACCCTTCTATTCTTCTCCTATTTTTACAGATACCATAGTTGCTGAGGGCATTTCCAGCTGTATTAGATTCAAGAGGTGAGCATGATGTTCCTGGGTTTAGTGTGCTCCAGTGTAGATGCATGCAGGATCTTGGACCTTAGTGCATGATTTGTATTTTGCATACATAATGTTATGTTGTACTGTATTATAAGACTTTACCAAAGAAATTTTGCATATGATAGACTTTTATTACACTTGTGGATATTAAGAAAATAGACTTCAAAATAGAGAATACGAGACTGCTGTTTGAGAAAATTCTAACTATATGTTTGAAGTCAGGTGACTTGCATGATGAAAAAGATTTTATGAATTGAATTAATTATTGATGTACTGTGCATATATAGGAACCCAAATCACGAGGTTTACGTGGGATGGGAATTTTCTACGTGTCGGTCACGTGCCCAGGTCGGGTCGTGACACTCACTTATCTGGAGGGGTGAACAGTGAGGAACTAACAACAACAACACACAAGGAAGCAGAACTAACAGCAGAATCTGATATAGAAGCCACAGAACTCTAAGTCACCGTCTAAAACCTTTGAATATTCAAGAATCTATCTCTAACAAGGTAAAAAACCTCTCCTCCTTGAGAAGTTTAGAAAATCACCCTAATAACCCAGAGAAAAGGGAGAAAAAAGAGCAAGACTAGGAGAATAACGTACCTTAAAGCCTTAGGAACGAAAGATTCAAGTTAGACTGCTGAAACTGGAGCTTGGAAGGTGTCAAAATGGTGGAGGAACCGAGTTTGGGAGTGAGAGCTCGAGTTTAAGGGTAAAAATGGTGTGTGGGAAGGTTCTGGACCTGAAATGGGGTATTTTAAAGCTCTCATGACCGCTTAGACCGCTTGACGATAAATAAAGATTTTTTAATACTACATCCACACACAAATTGACATTGCATCCAAACATATATCAACTTTTACTTTTTCAAAAGATCTTGATTAAAAATATCAATTTTTAAAAAAATCATTTTTGAAAAGCATATCTAAGCAAGCCTTAAATATTTCTTAAATTATTTGTTGAAGTCCCTAAAAATATATGTTATACTTTTCAAAATGCCTTTAGAATGTATCAAAGTTTGTAAAGGTGAAATAATTGAAGAACATTTTACTATTTTTATTTAATAATTATTAATCTCAAGTCAGTAGGAATATTTTACTCTCAACCCCATTATGAGAAAAAAAAATTTAATAAAAAATCTTTTTTGCATTTTTTAGTATGCTTAGTTCATTCTTTTAAGTGAAAGCAAAGTTACTAGAAAAAAAATAACATTGATCATTTTTTAGAAGCAAGAATTTTCATTTTCTGAAAAAAAATTTAAAATATAAAATAGATATTTGACAACAAATAAAGATCTTTTAATATTACATTTAAACATAAATTGACATTTCATCCAAACATAAAATAAACTTTTACATTTTTGAAAAAAATTGATCAAAAAGATCAATTTTTAAAAAAACTTTGTTCAAAAGCACATACAAATGAGCTCTAAATATTTCTTAAACTATTTGTTGAAGTTTTTTAAAAAATGATAATTTTCAAAATACTCTTTTAAATGTATCAAAGTTTGTGGAGGTGAAATGATTCAAGAACATTTTAATATTTTTATTTAATAATTATCAATCTCAGGGAAATCTTCAACTAAAATAGGCTGTAATTTTATATTACACAATGTATGGATTCATTGATCAATGTACAAAATTATGGTGGTTGATATTAAAACATCTCAATTATTGGCGATTTACATAAGCTCATATCAAATCAAACCAAGAATCTTTGCAAGGCTGTAACTCCAACAAAGTCTCCAAGCTGGCAGGCAACTTCACATCGTGTCAGAGTAGTAGGTTGACTAGTCAGAGACCGTGCTTCCCTATCCTGTGAACTTCCTCCGACAATGCTATATATATGGTGAGTTGAGTGTGGTGAGTGAGTGTTTTAATCAGTAAGGAGAGAGCTTTGGAAACACAAGAGGAAGTGAGAAAAGATGGAGTGATAAATAAATATCATTAAATTAGAATAAGATTAGAGAAATGGAAACCAATGATCATATTGCATAAGTGATTTTTTGAAGTAACGTATGGATTTTTTTGTCTCATTCTTTTTGTATGATTTTTTTTTCTTTTTCCCATAGAATACATATTAGTAAATATTCAACTTGTTTTGTTTAATGTTATTGTAAAAAATTATTTATTTTTGTCTTTTTTAGTGTTTATTTAATTTTTTTTATTAATGTTACTATGATGTTTAGTATTAGAAATAGATATTTTTTATTAATGTTACTATGATGTTTAGCACTAGAAATTGATAGAAATTGTATAATTTAATTTATTATTATTATTATTATTATTATTATTATTACTACAACCAAAAATAGTAACAAAAGTGTTATTACTATTTTTATAATATACAATTAGTACTATTTTTAATATTAATAGATTGTTTTTATTATATATATATATATATTGTAATAGAAGCTAAAGAAATTTTTATCATATATTATTGGTGAAGTTTATAAATAATAGATAAAATATTAGTTTATTAATTTATTTTTATAATTTAGTTAAATTTTTATTAATTTTTATTATTCTTTTAAAAAAAGAAAAATGACAATATATACGTGTATTCTTTATTTATTAAATATACTTTTCTTAATTGTTATAAAAAATATTTTTCATATGCTTTTTGATTACTCAAAAACCAAAAGATATATTATTATAAAAACGTAGGATAAATATATATACTACTTTTATTATTATTATTATTATTATTATTATTATTGTTATTACTTTTATATACATAAAAAAGGAAGTGATATATAGATATATACACACACCATTTGCTTTATTATTATTATTATTATTAACTATTAATAATAAATATAATAATAAAAAAATTTCATGACTTTGGGTTAATGTTGAGTTACTATAGTAGTTAATATTTTGTAGTTGATCCTGTTAGCACCAGAACCCTTCAGAAAGTATCAAAGCTAAGTTTTTTGAGTGATAACAAAATCAATTTCATGAAAATACTTTGTAGAAGGACTAATCATTTGCTTGAGTTTCTTGAGTATATAAACAAATTCATTATCATTATCATACAACTTCATGAACAAGTGTTATTTCCATGAAACCATGTGTCACGACCTGCCTAGAGAACGTGATCGGCACGTGAGGGATTGGATCCTTACGGAAACCTCTAGTAATGTGATTGACTAATATGCA
Source organism: Dalbergia cultrata (assembly GCA_031216105.1). Taxonomy (NCBI): domain Eukaryota; kingdom Viridiplantae; phylum Streptophyta; class Magnoliopsida; order Fabales; family Fabaceae; genus Dalbergia; species Dalbergia cultrata. The sequence goes on from CM062350.1 coordinate 40,322,053, forward strand.
TAGATAATGCAAATTTATTCAAAATATCTCAAGTTCAACTAAAACTCGATAATGTGAAATTGTTCTCAAAACATAAACTCTGAACATAAATCTGCATAAAGTCCATAATCTAGGCCAAAGCCAAACAAAATTAAACAATTAATAGAAATTCTTAAAATTATCAAAACAATATCATGCATGTCCGGGATCCTGCTTACACAATTATTGGAGCACTACTAAACTGACATAATTGACAATAAGCTTCACTCCAAAGCGAAGCTCACCAAAGAAGCTGTAGCACTACTATGGAGGATCCTGTGGTACAACTGAACCTGTAGTTATATCTATAGGGGAAGAAAAAGAGAAGGGTGAGTTCATCAAAACTCAGTGAGCGAGTCTCCACTCACAACCCACACGGGACAACTAAGATCACTTACCGGAAGAGATTAAGAGGAGAAGTTGAGAGAAACCGAGTTTTTTCTCTCTAGGGAAAATTCCTTTAGTGACTAGGGTTCTTATAAAAATATTTGGAAATATTATGATATACTAAAAATATACTAATAGTATGAAATAAAAAGAAAATTGAAACTGCGTAGAAGGAAAGAATGCAACAGAAATGTCTTCGCGTCTACTGCAGAATGAAGACCCCAACAATTCATGCGTATTATAACAATATAATAATTGCTACTCTCCAGCTCGTGCAGCATGGGTTATATATATATATATATATATAACGTTAATAACATTAATGATAATAATGGTAGTAATAAATACTAACTTATCAGTAACGATGATAGTAATAATTCATATACTAATAAATTCCATATTTAGGGTATTACACCATGTGTAAACATGTTGAATCTCATTTAAAGAGATTTAGAACTTAAACAATGTGAAAAATAATCTTTGAAATGGACATTAGTATGGTGAGAGCATGAAAGGAAATTATCAAGAATAAGAAACCAAGACTTAGATCTTCAGAAAGTGTCATTCAAGTGAATATTTCAATCCAACTTTGAAGCAACACGTGGTCACCATCTTCAATCATCATGATCGTGATCTATCAATTACAACAAAGTCTGATTGAAGCATAGAAGATCAAAAGAAAAGTCCAGAAACTGAAAAATCAAGTAAGAAAAATCAATATGGCATGAATGGGTACCCATATGAGCACTCACATCTAGGTGTTACGTATCGTCGTCCCTAGTGTGACATCAATGGGTACCAATCAAGGTCCTGAAATTTGAACACCTAACTAGGTTCCATCTCTACTTTGTGATATTGCTACTAAGAGCAACTTGGTACAAAGGTTAACGATCGTTTTTACAGCCATTAACTCACTATATGTTCCTCTATATCTATCGTCTAACTAGTTTGCACTTAATTCAAATATTCTGAAAACTCTTAAACATCTCTTAGCTCCTTGAGAGCTTTGAATCCATGTAACTCTAATAGTCTAACCTTCGCATAACCCTGACTATGAACTCATATCCAAGGATTCTCTTGTTTGCAGACATTGTGATTTCAAGCCCGCAGAGTATGTAGCCATCAACTGTCCTAAATCATATGAAGATTTGTATTCTAAAATCATTTTCATTGAATTTCTAAATCATATCTCAGACTATCATGTTTTTCATAAACTAGAAACTGCAAATATCATACTTTAAAACAACAGGGTTTAAAATCATCAAAACTTTGAAATCATAATACCATATGTTTGGATAATTTTTTACGTAAAAGTAGAACCACTAGAAAAAAATAAAAAGTGATCTTTTCTGAAAAAGTTAGAATTTTCATTAGAATTTTCATCTTCTAAAAAACGATCTTTTTTATAAGGGAAAAAAAATGTTTGACAATAAATAAAGATTTTTTAATACTACATCCACACATAAATTGACATTACATCCAAACATATATCAACTTTTACTTTTTCAAAAGATCTTGATTAAAAATATCAAAATTTTTTTTGAAAAGCATATATAAATGAGCCTTAAATGTTTCTTAAATTATTTGAAGTCCCTAAAATTATATGTCATACTTTTCAAAAATGCCTTTAGAATGTATCGAAGTTTGTGGTGGTGAAATAATTCAAGAACATTTTAATATTTTTATTTAATAATTATTAATCCCAAGTCAGTAGGAATATTTTACTCCCAATCCCATTATGAGAAAAAAAAAGTCTTTTTTAATGAAAAATCTTTTTGCATTTTTTGGTATGCTTGGGTCATTCTTTTAAGCGAAAGTAGAGTCACTAGAAAAAATAACATTGATAATTTTTTAGAAGCTAGAATTTTCATTTTTTGGAAAAAAAATTTAAAACATAAAATTGATATTTGACAATAAATAAAGATCTTTTGATATTACATTTAAACATAAATTGACATTCCATCCAAACATAAATCAACTTTTACTTTTTTAAAAAAGATTAATTAAAAAGATCAATTTTAAAAAAACTTTTTTGAGAAGCACATACAAAATAACTCTAAATATTTCTTAAATTATTTGTTGAAGTTTTTAAAAAATGTCATAATTTTCAAAATACTCTTTTAAATGTATCAAAGTTTGTGGAGGTGAAATAATTCAAGAACATTTTAATATTTTTATTTAATAATTATCAATCTCAGGGAAATCTTTAGCAAAATTAGGCTGAAATTTTATATTACACAATGTATGGATTCATTGATCAATATACAAAATTATGGTAGCTAACATTAAAACGTCTCAATTATTGGTGATTTACATCACCTCGTATCAAATCAAACTAAGAATCTTTTGCAAGATTGCAACTCCAACAAAGTCTCTAAGCTAGCAAGCAACTTCACAGCACGTCAGAGTAACAGGTTGACTGGTTGAGACTGTGCTTCCCTATCCCGTGAACTTCCTCCATCAACGCTATATATATGGTGAGTGAGACCTGTGTTCAGAAAAGAGGACCGGTTGAACTGGGAACTGGTATGCTATCCGGTTTGGGTTGGCCCTCAAAATCAGCCAGAAAAGAATCGATGAAGAACTGGCTGGGAACCAGTAAACCGTGCAACCGGCCCGGCCTGATCAAACCGATATTTTTTTAATAAAAAAGATGCAAAATGGTATCATTTTGGTTTTTTTTTTTAAAAAAAACCTAAAATATCATTTTCCTCTAATTCTTTTCCTATTTTGGCATGGAAATTAGTAACTTGAGAGATTTAATCCATATAGATAATGTTTATTTTGATTGAGAGATAAACTATGTTATATTCTATGAGTTTTGTTGATACTTAATTTAATTTTTAGTTATTTATGACATACATTTTATTTTGTATTTTTATATATTTATATAAATACATATTTTATTATATACCGGTTATATTTCGATTGGATCCCCGATTGAACCGGTTGAGCCTCTAAACCTCTGAAGCCTTGCCCTGACTGGTTCGATATCCAGTCCGATTTTCAGAACCTTGCTCAAAACATAAGAGGAAGTGCGAAAAGATGGAGTGATAAATAAATATCATTAAATTAGAATAAGATTAGAGAAATGGAAACTAGTGATCATATTGTAGATGCGCTTTTTTGAAGTAATATATGGATTTTTTTGTCTCATTCTTCTTGTATGATTTTTTTTCTTTTTCTATAAAATGCATATTGGTAAATATTCAACTTGTTCTGTTTAATGTTATTGTAAAACATTATTTACTTTTGTCTTTTTTACTGTTTATTTAATTTTTTTTATTAATTTTTTTATGATATTTAGTATTAGAAATAGATAGAAATTGTATAATTTAATTTTATTATTATTATTATTGCCTTATCACTACAACCGAAAAATAGTAACAAAAGTGTTATTACTATTTTTAATATTAATAGATTGTTTTTATGATATATATATATATATAACAGAAGCTAAAGAAATTTTTATCATGTACTATTGGTGAAGTTTATAAATAATAGATAAAAAAAATATTAGTTTATTAATTTTATTTTTATAATTTATTTAAATTTTTATTAATTATTATTATTATTCTTTTAAAAAAATAAAAATGACAATATATATGTTTATTCTTTATTTATTAAATATACTTTTCTTAATTGTTATAAAAAAGATTTTTCATATTTTTTTATTACTCAAAAACCAAAAGATATATTATTATAAAAACATAGGATAAATATATATACTACTTTTATTATTATTATTACTATTGTCATTATGCAAAAAAAAGAAAAGAAAAGAAAAAAAAGGTAGTGATATATAGATATATACACACACCATTTGCTTTATTGTTAATAATAAATATAATAATAATTTTTTTAATGACTTTGGGTTAATGTTGATTTATAGTAGTTAATATTTTGTAGTTGATTCTGTTAGCACCAGAATCCTTCTAAAAGCATCAACGGTAAATGTTTTGAGTCATAACAAAACCAATTTCGTGAAAATACTTTGTAGAATCACTAATCGTTTGCTTGAGTTTCTTGAGTATATAAACAAGTTCATTCTCATTATCATACAACTTCATGAACAAGTGTTATTTCCATGAAACCATGTGTAAACATGTTGAATCTCATTCAAAGAGATTTAGAACTTAAATGAAGTGAAAAATAATCTTTGAAATGGATGTTAGTATGGTGAGAGCATGAAAGGAAATTATTAAGAACAAGAAACCAAGACTCAGATCTTCAGAAAGTGTCATTCAAGTGAAGATTTCAATCCAACTCTAAAGCAAAGCATGGTCACCATTTTTAATCATCATGATCGTGATATATCAATTACAGCAAGCTCTGATTGAAGCATAGAAGATAAAAAGAAAAGTCCAGAAACTGAAAAATCAATATGGCATGAACGGGTACCTATTCAAGCACTCACATCTAGGTGTTATGTATCGTTGTGCCTAGTGTGACATCAATAGGTATCGATCAAGCTCCTAAAATTTGGACACTTAACTAGATTCCATCTCTATTATGTGAGATTGCCACTAAGGATAACTTGGTACAAAGGTTAATGATCATTTTTACAACCGTTAACTCACTATATGTTCTTCTATATCTATCATCTAACTAGTTTGCACTTAATTCAAATATTCTAAAAACTCTTAAAAATATCTTAGCTCCTTGAGAGCTTTGAATCCATGTAACTCTAATAGTCTAATTTTAGCATAATTGTGACTGTGAAATCATGTCCAAGGGTTCTCTTGTTTGTAGACATTGTGATTTCAATCCCTCAAAGTATGTAGCCACCAATTGTCCTAAATCATATGAAGATTCATATTCTATAATCCTTTTCACTGAATTTCTAAATCATATCTCAGACTATCATGTTTTTCATAAACTAGAAAGCTCAAATATCATACTTCCAAACAATGGGGTTTAAAATCATGAAAACTCTGAAATCATAATATCATATACATTTAAACTCTAAATCATACTTTACTCAATATTTGTCCATTAATAAATTAACTTGATATTCTAAAAGCTCTCTGAAATCTCTCATGTTGATGCCATAAATGTACGTAGAAAAGCACACGAGGTGAGGTTGAATCATACTTCGCCTTTCTTTTCTTTTTATGAAAAAGCTTAAACAATAACTATCAAATATAAAACTTGAAGTGCAGCGGAAGCGGTGTTAGCGATGTTAGAAAGCAACTTTCTGAACTATGACAAGTATACTAAAAATGCATATACGTTGTTGATTAGAAATCACAATATAACAAGCGCAATATAACAAGCACAAAGCAGTAAAATAAAAGAGAGATAAGGGAGAAGAAGATATTGCATATGTGTTTTTATACTGGTTTGGCCAACTTGCCTATATCCAGTTCTCAACAATTGTTGAGTTTCACTAAAAGCCCTTCTCAACCCGAGTAAGTTAGATAGTCTTTATAGTAGCTATCCCAAACTCTTACTAGTGACCAGTAGCTCACTTTACTGTCACACTCGAGTAGTCTTTGACTAGCCTCTTCAAACTAACACAGTGACCAGTAGTTCACTCCTATTGTCACAACCAATTAGTCTTAACATTATGACTGGTAGTTCACTCCTACTGTCACGTTACAAGTAGTCTTTACTTAGCCTTTCCAAGCTAACTCACAATGACCACTACTGGATTGGGGTTACAAAGGATTGTGTTTGGCTTTGTAACACTCAACACTAACCAACACTCAAATATTCGTAAGATATACAATAACAGACCTGAAAAACTTGAATGACTTCTTTCTATGATTCTTCCTAGGAAATATATAAGATCTACTAAGAATATTGAAAGAAGATTTTTACAAGTAAGAAACTGATTACAAGCAGTAATGTCTTTATAAAAAAGATGAGGAGAAAATTCTTCAGCATTTCAGCATTTCTTCTTTTCAAAAGTCAATGCCATTGTGAGTACAACATCTTTATTTATAGATGATTTACATTTATGACCATTGCCCTTGATTTGTTGTCTAAGTGACACGTGTAAATCATCGATTTGTGTCTTGGTAATGCAGTATAGAAGAGTAGCTTGGCGTTGTCAGAGCTATTACAGAAGCCATTGTGAAATAGAGGTTTCTTAGGCCACCTTCAGAAACTACCTTTTACTTTTTTATTAAGGTTTTTCAACTTTTCCTTTTAGAAGCTTGGGCAGTTGACCAAGTTGGTAGAAGAGACATCACGTCAGTCTATGACTAGGTTTGACTTTAAATTCAAATTTCAAACTTCCTTAATTTTCTTGTAAAGTGAACCATTTCACAGTGAAACATGCTTTCTAAAGAGCGGTATCAGTTTCTTGATTTTTCTTTGATCTTTCAATCTTCAACGGAGCTTGTAGATGATGATGTGCTTGCGATCATGATGGTTGAAGGTTGTAGTACGCACTTGCTTAAGAGTTGGATTGAAATCTTCACTTGAAATTTACTTTCTAAAGTCGTGTGCTACTTTGTGAAGATCTGAGCCTTTTTTCCTTGATCTTGAGAATTTTCTTCAATATGTTGACCATATATTTGTTCATTCCATGATATAATTTTCACTTTCATTGAGTTCCTATCTCTTTAAACAAGATAAAACATGTTTGCACATGTCATGTGAAAATATTTTCACTTTAAGAACCATGTTATACTAACATAACAACTTGTTTGCTGCTTCATGAAACTCAAAGAAAACATTAGTCCTTCTTCAAAATATTTTCTCCAAATTGGTTATGTTATCACTCAAAACATTTTGCATTATGTCTTTTTGAAAGGTTCTAAAGCTAACAGTCTCGTCCATTTTTTATGATGACAAACCAATTTTTAGAAAATCTTTTGAAGAGATTTTGAAAGAAATATAATGGGATATAGAGCTTGATAAATTAAATTTCTTTCAAAACATCATATGATCTGATTTTCAAAGAGTTTTTTTCTTAAAGCATGATATGGATAAAAAAAATGCTTCATAGCCTTAAGTGACTAAAATCAGAGCTTTTCTTAATTTCCAATAAGGTTTCTAAACTTAATCAGAATGATTTCTCAGAGGTATCAGAGAAAAGTTGAGAAAAGATATGAGCATTTAAGCTTTCTGAATAAACATAGCTTGATTTTAGTCATTTTTGAATTTTCTGAAAATACATGAGTTTGAATAAAGCAAGTAATACTTGTTATATATAAACTTGACCTTGAATCTATACTCAACATATCTTTATCTAAAATTTTTTTTGAAATACGATGCAGTTTTTGTACATGAAACGATGCCCCATATAGACTTTGTACACACAAGAAGTTTCTAAAGCTCAAAAGAAATTGATTATTGTTGTATCAAAGCTCATTGAAGAAGTTTTTGGAGGTCAGAAGAAACCAATCATAGTTGTATTGGAACATGTTGTTTAGAGCTTGTGATTTAAGATAAGAAAACTTCATATTTGTGTGACAAAGCATATATGTGCCCAAAAAAATTTAAGATCGTGTAGCATGGCATACATATCAGAGCACTATCAGTATTATCTTGGCATACATATCAAAGCGCAAAAGGATATATATATTAGAGCATACAAATAAGATATGTACCAAAGCTAATCATATAAATAAGATACCGATGTAGCTAAGTATCAGAGCATGCTAAAAATTTGAGCAAATCTGAGCGATCACTAAGACTTATAATGCATACATCATAACCAGATATGTAATTAGTTGAGCAAGATATATATCAGTGCTTGAAAAAGAGCCAGCTTAAATAGCGTAAAAGACTTGAAAAATATATTATATATATGTACCATGTATCAAAAGAAGCATCGTATTAGAGCATATACTAGAAACAGAGCAAAGTATGTGCTAAAGACCATGTATCAAAGAAATAATTAAAACAAAAACTAATTGTTCGAATAACAAAAAAAAATGTAAATGCTAAAATAAAAACTCTGAGATCTTCCCCTCAGCATGATGTTCCCCATGAGTTCCTCAGAACAATATTTTCTTCTTTTCTTTCTTCATTTCTTCTCCCGCTTTTGTCATAACAAAAAAGAGATGTGTTGGAAACTAGGAAACATCATCATTATCCCTTTTTCCTAAATTCTGAAAGGATCTCCAACAGTAAGATCTCAGTTCTACTTGACTGAGTGTTTTGAAGAATTTGAAGCAGTAGCTCTTTATGTCTTTGTAGTTGGGCATTGTCCTCTATGTTGGAGGCTTTAACCCGATCCACCTTAAGGCCATATCCTTCTGATTCTGCAGAAGAAACTGGACCTAATGAGAAATTGTTGAAGGGTCAGATGAAGAATAGTGTGGCAGGTGGATAGGTGCTGGTGTAGGTAGAGCAGCCTTGAGTGTAGGCTCAAGTATGTCTAAGGGTATGATGTCCCTAAACTTTGGCAATTCAGTCTCAACACCAACATGTAGAGCAACAGATGGTGGAAAGTGTAACACCCTAATTTTTAACCCAATACTCTAGAACACATTAGGTTAATCATTAGGTTATTACCTCTTAATCTCATCCTTTTAATAAAATACTTAGCGGAAATTACGGGTAATTTTTTTTTTGGAATATATAAAACTAAAGTGACAGCCGCGTTCATCTTAAGACATGAATGTAAAGCACAATAATAAGTCAAGTAAAGCACAGACAACAAGTGATGAAGAACACAGTAAATGAGCACGTAGCAATGGAACAATGAATAACACAACATAGGAAAACGCTTCATTAATATCATAACTAGGTTTACATATAGTCACGCCCTTATAGAATCGGGCTGAGCTGGAAATACAAGGAAATAACAAGGAAGTAGTAAAGTACATGGTACGACGGAAAAAAAAATCCTACTACACTACCCTCCTACCAAAGCTATGGGTACCAAACTCAATCCCCCTCCCAAAAGGTACAGCTGAAGGGGGAAACCTCGTGACGGCTCAAGCACTTGAATAGCTCTCCAACAAAACTATTGATGGCGAGGATCCTCGGGCGATAGAGATATGTAACCGGTGAACTGCTCGAGCTCCTCCTAAGTAGGCCAGTGGAGTGGAATACAGATGCGAGTCAGCTAAACATGAGCTCCTCGGTGAGGGCGCATCTCGGCTCTCCTCGCTAGGTGTGGCTGCATCATGGTATCCTCAGTCCCTTTTGGTTTGAACGGGGGGGAGGGAGCAGAGCTCTTCGAATAAACGTGCATTGGTGAGTCCTTGTCTCCGACCTCCTCGAACAAGGCACGTACTCTGGGTAGTCACGAGCAGCTGAGGTAGATGAATGGGCACGATGAATCTGCTCGTCGCAGGGGCGGGAGCGCTCGAAGATCAGGTTGTCACCACCATAAGGAGTAGTAAGAGTGAACTGGTAGCTGGACACTAGGTAAGCAAAAGGTCGTCCCATGTACACAAAAACACGAATGGCACATCGACCCTCGAAGTGATAGGAGGGATGATCCGGGTTGTAATGCACCTCCCAAACGGGCGTATCAATAAACACCACAAAAGTCACCATCGAGCTCTGAAGATGTGACGGGAGAAAGAGAAAGAAGAGAAAGGAGTGAGAATCTTACTAAAGAATCTCAGTAGGGACCTCCTATCTAGGGTTATATCGTTTACATCCTCAGGAACCTTGGATTTAGTTATGAAAGGTGTAAATGCGTATAAGATTCATTATTAGGTTTTATAAAACTAATTATCCAATGTTCATTTCTTTTAGCACGCATCTTAATGTCATGAATGCAACATATCAAAGCATGAATGCATGGCAATACTTTAAGCAAATAACTTGGCAAATCATAACATCAAGAAGCATACAAGTGGCATAAAGGGCATATAACTTTCGAGTGGAACTTTCCTCAATCTTTGTGACACCAATCATTGTACTTTAGCATTATAAGACCACCCTAAAACATCTAGGCTATGAGCTCATACCTCAGCTAGTCGTCACTAGCTCTTGCTTATTATCTGAATAAGCGAAACATAATAAAAATAATCCCGACTCCTTGAGTACGGGTTAGGGGGCTAGGGATCACCTTTCTTAGGATATACCCTCTTTGAAATGCTTTGCGGGCATCTAGCCACAGCAATTTATCCGCTTTGGTAGGCTGCATCTACTCATACCCTCACGGATTTGTCTCCCCTGGGGGTGCTTGGCCGAACCGGTGTCACCCAGGAAAGTGCGTCTCAGTGCTTTGTCATATAAAAATCTCTTGGGGGTGCTCGGCTGAACCGGTGTCACCCAGGGCTTTAAATCTCATATTATACTTCAAAAATATTCTCAAGTCCTTTAAGTTTGACGAAAATTTGGTAGCATAACTGCTGTAAACCGAATTTTCTTCAAACCGACTTTATGCCACAAGCTTATAACACATACACATCTCTTATTCAACTTTCATGCTCATGATAAACTTAACATCTCAATAATTCGTTTCATCATAGCTCATTTATCATTAGAACATGTGCATCAAACAATCATACATGCATCATTGAACTCATAGCATAAAAGATCTCTTAATGTCTTATGCATTGACCCTTAAGGCCTTTAACTTGAAATCTAAGTTGTAAATCATCATAACTTAAGCTCTCGGGTACCTATAGGCTTATATCTAAGTATTCCTCACTCAATACTATGATCATTACTATCTGTAAACCTCAAGAGTGCAGAATCTATAATTAATACTTTATGGGTACCCAGGAGTCACAACATTGACCCTTTCTAAGTTTGGTTTGCTCCTAAGGCATCAAGATTAAGTCCTAAACCATTTATGAGTAATTCCAGAAAAATCCATTATTAAGGGATCTAAAAATCTCAAATTAATTCTTTTCTAGTTACTAACTTGTCTTAACTTTCACATATTAATTATAACATCAATTATGCATGAACATACTCATATTATCATCATCAAAACAGCAAAAAATAGTGAGCATAGCAAGCAAGGCAGAACCGAAATTGTCTCCATCATAAAATGCGTAAAACTTTATTTTTAAAACACATAAGTTGCTAGTTTCTCCTGGGACCCTTTTAAAACTTTCAAAACTTATTAGTAAACATTTTTATCTTACTAAAATTATCAAAATACTTTCAAGGGTAGTAGCTATTTCAAACGAGACTTGAAAAGATTTAAAATCATAAAACTTTGTTCAAAACATTTCTTAGGCTTATCTAAACTTAGAAAAATTATGAAACATAAGTTTTAGTATTTGTAACTACTCAAACCTCCTAAGGCCGAAAATTAATGAGCTAAGAAACATATATTTTCAAGTCTTTGTTTGAGATAATAATGGGTAAGTTTATGAGCTCTAAATCTCTTAAGTTATGACATAAAAATAAATATGCAATGCACTTTATTTTAGTCTTTATTTAGAGGTGAGAACATAAAATAAATATGCTATGCAAACTCATTATTATCTTAGAGATTTAGTGAGAGCATAAACATAAATATGGAGATGCAAGTTCATTCTTTAATCTTGAGCATTTAGTGATGACATAAAAGTAAATATGAATGCGAGTCTTTTATCTTAAACTTAGAGCTCATATGAGACTTTTAAATAGAACCAAAAATCTCAACCCAACATTTATCTCATCAACAAAGTGAGCTTTAGAGTTCTTGAACCAAGTTCTCAAAGGAACCACATGGTTCTTGAACATCATCATCAAGCTAAAAAAAAAGCAAACTTTAAAAGAAAGCAAAACTTTAAGGACATAGAAACCAAGCATCATTATTTTCTTGATACAAAGTTAATATAGAGATACTTTAAAAATTTTAACAAAAACTTTGAGGTGAAAACTATGGGGGCTGAAACTATGTAGGAAAAGAAAAGGAAAGAAAAACCAAAACTTTGCTAGATCAAAAACAAAACTCAAGCTTTAGAGGTTTTTTTGAGATGAACACAAGGTCATGATCTAGAAACACTCATCATGAAGGTATCATGCTCACAAAGAGGCCAAGGGGCCGAAATGAAAAGAAAAGAGAAACAAGGGAAAGCTTTAAAAGAAACCAAGAGAAACTTTGAATAAAACATATTTTTGAATAAATCAAAGTTTGAAAGCAACTCTCTACCAAGTGATGAAGAGGAAAGCTTGATCTTTAAAAGGAAATGAAAAGAGCAACTCTTCCTTGGAAGGTGAGGTAGCTTCGGCCAAAGCGAAGAGAAAGGAAAGAAGATGTGTTTTGAGGAGGCTTGTGTTTGAGGTTGAGTGTTTAGGTGCTTAGGAGATGATTCAAGGTTGCAAGGTGGTGGGTTGAGGTGGTGAGGTGATGATGTAAATAAAGGATGATGAAAATGAAGATGAAGAAGATGAAAAGGAAAAAGGAAAGATCTTAGAATGCTTGAGAGAAAATAACTCAAAGAAAAGCTTGAAGGCTAAACTTAGCAAATCATCTAAAGGTTCACACAAGTTCTTAAGCTCATGTATTTATAGAAAATAAAAACAATGGAGGAGTGAAGTGTGGGAGGGCTAGCCAAAGGCTTTGGGCAAGGAGGAAGAGAAAAATATCTCTTACAAATTGTCATTCAAGCATGGTTGCAGGTATGGGAAGCATAGGCTAAGACATGGTTCAAAGCATGGTGTTTTGAGGTGATTTTCTTTCAAATTTGAAATGAAATAATTCTTCTAGAAGGCAAGGAGGGCTGGTGGTTTTTGAGCCACAAAAATGAGAGAAAAAGTCTTCTAGAAGTTGTCATATGAAGCATGGATGAAAGCATAGTGTTTATGACTTAAAGCATGGTTCATGGTGAGGTGGAAGCATGGTTATTTGAGTGTAAAAATTTACACATGTGATGGAAAAAAGGGGTATGGGTTTCGGCCAAATTGGGGACAACCAAGGGGGAGAAAAATTGTTCATCTAATTGTGTGTTAATGATAGGTTTAGATGTGTATTAGTGTAGGTACAAGATTAGGAATTACTAAGCACAAGTTTAGGTAACTAAGAATGTAATTAGAGATTCTATGACATGATTAAGGAGTGCTCATACACATTTAGAGAGTTTAAAATTCATTTTATGAGTAAACTATGTAGACAAATTTCCATGGTTTAAGGAATTGGAGAGAGAAAATACTATTTAATATTCTATGACTATGAATCTTGAATTTAAAATATGATTTGAGTTTAAATTAAGCAATCTTAGGTTCTAATTAGCTCTAATAAATTATTTTGACTTTAGATTAATTATAGAAATTAATTAATCTTTGATTAGAGCGTAATATTGCTTAGGTTTGCTTAATCACACGATTAAGCTCAAAAACACAAAACTAGGGGCAAAATCATAATTTTGCACAAATTTTGCTCGAGACCACCGGGGACTATAATTGATGTCACAGGATACATAAAAATTCCTTTTAAAACCATCTGGAGAAGTTAAGGGTTCATCTGTCACTAGCAATCGGGTCAAACACCACAGGGGTATTTTGGTCATTTTGACTTGAAAACTCAGAAAACGAGATTTTCGATCCCAGCAAGGTACACGAGTCAACTAATCCCCTTCAAACATTGAGTTAGCCCCTCGAGGATTGCTGGGTCGGCTATCCTCGAGTTCCGGGTTGAAAATGACCTGAGGGGCATTTTGGTCATTTTTACTCTGACAGAAAATTGGGCCATTATAGAAAGGATGGAACTTCACCTGTAGTGGCATTAGAAGTAGAAGCAGGAGCAAAATCAACGACAGGAACCGGGGGGAAGACAATCATTAGAACAAAGTGGGTGTTCAGAAATAAGCTCGATAAAGCAGGTAAGGTCATCAAGAATAAAGTAAGATTGGCTGCACAAGGTTATAATCAACAGGAGGGAATTAATTACAGTGAAACCTTTGCATCAGTAGCTAGGCTAGAAGCCATCAGAATACTACTTGCTTTTGTTGTCTTCAAGGGATTCACTCTGTACCAAATGGATGTTAAGTCTACATTTCTAAATGGATTTCTCTTTAAGGAAGTGTACGTAAAGCAGCCTCCTAGTTTTGAGAGTGAAGACCTTCCAAACCATGTCTTCAAACTAGCAAAAGCTCTCTATGGTCTGAAACAAGCTCCTCGAGCTTGGTATGAAAGACTGAGCACTTTCTTGCTGAAGAATGGGTTTAACAGAGGTAAAGTTGATACTACTCTTTTTACTCTTGAACAAGATAATCGCTTTCTGGTAGTTCAAATATATGTTGATGATATTATATTTGGTGACTCTAATCATTCTTTCTATGAAAAGTTTTCTAAATTAATGCAGAGTGAATTTGAGATAAGCATGATGGGTGAACTCAAGTTTTTCCTTAGTTTGCAAATAAAACAACAAAACGATGGAACCTTGATCCATCAAGGAAAGTATACAAAAGAGCTCTTGAAGAAGTTTAACATGGATCAAGCAAAACTAATGAGTACTGCCACACATCCATCTCAAATCATTGATACTGATAAGAATGGTGAAAAGGTATTAGAAAGTAATTATCATGGAATGATTCTTTCACTACTACATTTTACAGCCAGTAGACCAGACATTCAATTAAGTGTGGGAAATTGTGCTAGATTTCAATCTAACCCAAAGTGATCACACTTAAATTCTGTTAACAAAGTTTTCAGATATTTATTAGGTACTACTAATCTCAGCTTGTGGTATGAGAAAGATACATCTTGTGATATTGTAGGTTAATGTGATGCTGACTTCACAGGAGATAAAATAAAGAGAAAGAGCACTAGTGGTTGCTATTGTTTCTTTGAAAATAGCTTAATCACTTGATCATGCAAAAAGCAGAATACCATTGCACTATCTACTGCAAAAGTTGAATATGTGGCTGTTGTAAACCGCTACACCCAGATGTTGTGGATAACGAACTAGCTAGAAAATTATCACTTGAGGTACTCCAAAGTCTTTGTCTTTTGTGATAATACTAGTGCTATTAATCTTGCTAAAAATCCTATTCAGCACTCTATACATTGATGTTAAACATCATTTTATTCAGGATCATGTTAAAAAAGGAGATGTTAAATTAATGTTTGTGAGTACTAAAGACCATGTATCAGATATATTCACAAAACCATTAGCTGAAGATCACTTTTGTGTTTTGAAAAGGCTTTTAAACTTAAAGGTGTTTTAAATCTGCATAAGCATTCATGCATAAGCATCTTTGGGCACTCTTCCTTCATAACTCCAAACTAAAGCCTAATCAAAGAAATCAATTTGCAAGACCACAAATCAGATTGAAGATCAGTTTATCAGTTTACAAGCTCATAAAGAAGGAGAAATTATCAGAAACAAGAGTTGAGGATAAGAAAATATGGAATATATGGTCTCATGGAGTTTAGAAAATGAAGATGAGTGTATGGCAAAAACATTGTGAGACTCTAACAGTTCAGAAAGTGAAAAGTGAAGCTCAAAAAGTAACATCCTTAGAAAGTGATTTAAAGATTCAGAAACTACATTTTTTTGAAGAGTGATGAAAAAGGCAGGATAATTCCCATTCCTTTGAGTTTCTCTCTCCCATGTCAGTTCACCTTTAGTTAGTCATGTCTTATCACTTAAATAACATCCCGCTCCGTACAGTCACATCTTTCCTATCATCTTCTACCATATGCTTCCTCAACCATTTCGTATTCCCTCACTCTTAAACCTTCTTTAAAACTGTTTACCATATCTCAAACCCTCACTTTTCAAAATCTTAATCTCTAAAATCCTTTCAAGCTTCAACTTTTTTCCTTCAACCTCTTACACACAACACTATCATGGTTGAAGGGAAGAGATTCAATAGGAATGTTACTAATCTGGGAACTCTCTAGGTGTACAATGAATCATTTCGTTAGCAATACTATGTTGATAGTTTTGCTTAGTGGACTATTGCTCCTGGAAAAAGGCTGAGCAAGGAACTAATGACTCAAATCATTTGTCTGCTGGAAGTAATTTTGTTCCAAGTATAGGAAGGATTCTTCACCATTAATGACCGTGTTTTTATGGGAATGGTAATGACTTTCTACTCCTAGGTGATACAAGTGTTGAAATCTATACTTTCTACCTATATTAGAGGAAATGACTTGGAACTTAGCACTAGGGATCTCTTAAATATCATTCATGCACCTGATGAGGGAATCAAATGCTTTTCAGATAAAAATTGGTATGTCACTCTTGGAGTCTCTGCTGAGGAAGTGTTAAGATGTCTCACAAACTCTCCCGAACACATTCCCTGTGAGATAACGGTGGCTATGCTAAGCTCAAAAGCATGACAGATCTTCGCCCTTATCTACTTCTCTTTCCTTCCAAGGTTAGGAAGCATGAACTTGCTGATAGGAATGGACTATATGTTGCTCTTCTGCATGCTGATAATGAGAAAGGTAAATGTGCCCAGACATATCTCCAACTGTATCCTTAGGGCCCTTTTTGAAGTCGATGATAAAGATGCATATGTTCCTTATGGAATTCTGCTAACCAAAGTTTTTTAGCACCTTAAGTATCCCTTGGAAAATTATGTTAGCTTTAATTAGCCAGTATCACCTTTAGGATTTGATGGGCTTAACATCCCAGTCCATGATGCCTGTAATGGGTATAGCTCCTCAAGCTAGATACGGTTTTGGCTCTTTAAGAAAATAAGATTGTGCCCTTGCTAACAGTGATAACTTTTAGCTTAGTGGTAAGCACTTGATCTAACAAGTGGTATCAGAGCAAGGTCATGAGTTTGAATCCCCTGGCTAATACTGGGGGGGGGGGCAAATTGTTGGCTTTAATTAGCTAGCGTCATCGTTAGGATTTGATAGGCTTAACATGCCAGCCCATGGTGCCTGTAGTGGGTGCAACTCCTCAAGTTAGATGCGGTTTTGGCCCTTAGGTTACGCCCTTGCTAATAGCTATAGCTTTTGCCCTAGTGGTAAGTGCTTGATAAAAAAAAATGAATTGTAGGAATATACGATTGGAACTGAATACACCATATCATCTTTTAGAGCTCAAAGAAAATGTCACGACCCGATCTGGGCACGTGACCGGTGTAACACCCTAAATCTTAACCCAAGACTACTAGTATGTCCTTAGGTTAATTTTTAGAATATTACCTCTTGGTCTCATCCTTTGGAAAATACTTAGCGGAAATACGGGTAAAATTTTTCTTTTTAAAATCAAAGTGAGGAAACCCATACGAAACTTAAAGAAACATAAGCGAAACATATAAGCGAAGCATAAGAAACACATCATGTCATGGAAGCATCCTTGAATCATAGATATATATATATATATAACGTGCCCAAAGAAAGCGGAGACTATTTGATACATCATGAAGCGAAATCCAACTGAAATGCAATACAAGGAAATCATACAAGCAAATACAAAAGACACTACCCCCATACCCGTGTGCACCTAAAGGAGACAGCCTCATATACAAAAAGAAGGTTTGATCTCTACTATGTGGCGTGTGTGTGCACTAGCTACTACCCCCTCCTATGACTACTCTGCGGGTCAGGAAATCTTTGTGGGGTCAGTCGATCCTTTGGCGAATCTCGGCGAGGAGTGGTCGAGTGCATCATCGAGGCATGTCCACCTTGAGGCGCATAGATGGCGTCGAGCCAACCTCAATTTGGACCGAATCTCCTCACTCTGACCCTCATGTCGGTGGAGGCGGGGGCTGGGCTCAAGCTGTACATGTGGGATGGCGGGTCCTCGGATGGAGTCCGTCTCTCAGAAATGCAGGGGCCTTGGTACATACTCGGGGTACTCGCGTACAGGTGGCGTCTCGGAGCTCCATGCGGAGGATCTGCTCATCGCGTGGCCTCGCTCGCTCAAAAATCCGTTATAGCCGGTAGGAAGCGATCGGGGTGAAGCGGTAGCTCGGGGCCGGGGTGCGTGAAGGAGTCGTCCCATGAACATGAATACTCACATTTGTGCGGCTGACCCTCAAAATGATATGACCAGTCTTAGGGTCATGAGTGCAACTCCCATCGGGTGTCGGCGAAGAGTACAAATGTCGCCATCTACGAAGATATGACGGAAGAAAAGAGAGAGGAATGAGAATCTTTCTAAAGAATTCTCGGTAGGGTTATCCCTACCTAGGTGTCATCGTCACATCCTCAGGAACCTTGGGTTTATTTCTAAAAGGTGTGTATGCATATAAGTTCCTTTTAAGTGGGTTTCCCAAAGAGGTATTTTATCCAAGGTCCATCATATTTTATAATGCGTCTTTATAACTTAAGCAGAAATATCTTGATGATATGAATGCATCATGAGGTAAACCAAACAATAGAATAACTAGGAAACATTATAACATTGACATAAGTAAAGTTTATGTGACATTGTCAACTTTAACTTTCATCTCATGGAGACGCCTAAAACTTCTCTAGGTTATGAGCTCATACCTTAACTAGTCGTCACTAGCTCTTACTTATCCTATGATAAGCGTAACATAATCCCGACTTAAAATGCGGGCTGGGGGCAAATTAAGGATCTCCTTTCTAGGATCATTTCCTCTTTGAAGCGCTTTGCTAGCCACGTGGGCCTCGCAATTTGTCGCTTTGGCATTGCATCTACACATACCCTCACGGTTTGTCTCCTCCTGGGGTGCTCGGCGAACCGGTGTCACCAGGGGAGAAGCGCGTCTCGGTGTGTCGTGTCACATTTATATTCTCATAAGTATCAAATCACAATTACCTCATCATTTTATCATATTCATTTTTATCATGCATTCTCATGTAGCTTTTCATAACATATATATCATCACATGAAACTTCCTCATAACATTACGTCACATAAAACTTTCACACAAACATCATCACATAGTCATATTTAACAATCATCCCCATAGGCTCATAGACATGTTATGTTATATCTCATAGTGCTTTAAACTTTGATTATTATGAGTCTTAACTTGCAAATTAATTATTCTTAACTTCTTTATACACCTATAGTTTGACAATTAATGAGTTATACAAACTTTATGCTCAAGAACTAATCCAAATAGCACTAAGCAGAATTTGGATAGCTTTATGTTTATGTGATTACGGAGTTCTAGAAATTACGGTTTAGATCTTTATCTCACTTTCTAAGTTATTGATCATCAACACCTAGTCTCTTGGGAACCTATAAGGTTATAACTAAGTATTTCTCACCTCACCCTATGGTCAAGAACATCTCTAAACCTCAAGAGTCACGAGAAATCAAAATACTAACTTCACGGGTACCTAGAAGTCACAATAATGACCCTTTCTAAGTTCGGTTTGCTCCTAAGGTTTCAAGATTAAGTCCTAAACCAATTATGAGTCATTCCTACACATATAAACTAATTTAAAGCCATGGTTATTGACTCTAAACCTTGCTGGACAGAATCCAGAAAAATAAATCTTTAAGGGATCTAAAACTCTCAAATTAATTCTTTTCTAGTTCCCTAACTTATCCTATCTTTCACATATGAGTCTTAACATAATGGTATTACCCAAACATAAGCATATTAACATCATTAACTTTTAGCTCATGCAGTGGCCAAACATAGCAAGGCAGAACGAAACAACAACTCCATTTAAAGGCATTGAATCATAGTTTCTAAAGCACATAAAATACTAGTTTCTCTTGGAACCTTATTAAAACCTTCAAAACTCTTTTATGAACACTTTTATCATCTAAACTCATGAAAATACTTAATAGGGCAGTGGCTATATTATTTTCATCTCAAAGGGTCCTAAATTCATAATACTTAGTTCTACACATTCCTTATACTCATATAAGTTTTAGAAAAAGTATAAAACATAGTTTTCAATACTTGAAGACATTAAGGCCTCATAGGGCCGAGAAATATGGACCATAGGAAATAAATGTTTTAGACCTTTGTTTGAGATATCATTGGGCAAGTCTTTGAGCTCTAGAATCATTAAAGTGATTGACATAAAAATAAACATGCTCATGCACTTATTTTAGTTATTGCTAGAAAGTAAAGTGAGAGCATAAAATAAACATGTGGTGCAATATATTATTATCTTTGATATTTAGGTGAGGACTTGAAATATAAATATGATAATCACGAAGCTTGAAAACATAAACATGATAATGCAAGTTCATTCATTATCTTGGGATTTAGTGATAACAAAGAAATAAACATGATATGCATAGCTTAAAATAAACATGATGCAAGTTTCATTTTTATGTTTAACTAGAGCTCATTTAAGACTTTAACAAGATAATAACTATACCATATCTCAAAGATCACAACACAAGAATCGAAAATCATATAAAGAGAGAAATAAGGTGAAACTACATCAAGTTCTTTATTAAGTACCCAAAACCCCTATCTAGAAACAAGTCTCTAAACGTGCGGCCAACTTTAAGGTTGACAAGGGTAGGCTTGGGCTTTTAGAAATCCCTAGGTTAATTTTCTTAAGTTGGAAAACCATGTGGGCTAGATAACATATAGATGAAGTTGTAAGAAAAGGAAAACTCAAGCTTTAGAGGTTTCTTTGAGATGAACACAATGTCATCATCTAGAAACTCTCATCATCAAGCTATCATGCTCAAATCAAGGCCTCATGGCCGAAAATGAAAGGAAAGGAAAAACAAAGGGAAGTTCAAAAGAATCCAAGAGAAAACTAGAGAAAAACACTTTCTTGAGCAAAATAAAGTTTGAAAACAAATCCCTACCTAGTGATGAAGATAAAAGCTTGGTCTTGAAGATGGAAATGAGATGAGCAACTCCTCCTAGGTTGGTGATGATGATTTCGGCCTTGATGAGAGAAAAAGAAGAAAATGTGTTTCAAGTGGAGTTGTGTTTGAGGTGTGGTGTTTGAGAGGTTTGATGATGGTTCAAGGTTTTGGGGTGGTGTTTGATGGTTGAGAGGTGATGATGAGATGAAGAGATGAAGAAGATAAAGATGAAAAGAAAGGAAGAACACTCTTGGAACTTTGAGAGAAAAGGGAAAGACTAGCAAGACAACTCTAAAACTCTAAACTTTGCAAATGCTTCAAAGTGTAACAAGGCTAACACAAGCATCCTATTTATAGAAAAACAAAACCATGGAGGAGTGAATGGGGAGGGTGCTGGCCGTAGCTTTGAAGGGCAAAGGGAGAGAAAAATATCTCTTACACAAGGTCATTCAAGCATGGTTTGAAGTATGGAAGCTATGCTACAAAGTATGGCTTGATGTGAGTTAATTTCCCATCAAATTTTTATGAAATTAGGCTTCTAGAACCTTAACATGGCTGGAACTTTTCCAGCCACAAATAAATGGGGAAAATGAGTTGTTTTAATTATTTATTCATGTGGAAATTCAAGCTTGATTGAAAGTTATGACAAGGTATAGTGTATGTGACTTGAGGTATGGTCTTGGAGTGTTGAAAAATTGAACATGTGATGCATAATGGGGAGTGAGGCGGCCAGCTTAGCAGAATGGGAGGATGATTTGACCATTTAATTGTGTGTTAATGGTAGGTTTAGATGTGTATTAGCTTAGGTACAAGGTTAGGAATGATTAAGCTTAAGTTTAGGTAACTAAGAATGTGATTTAGGGAGTTTATGACAAGTTTAGGAGTGCTCATACATCATTAAAGAATTTTAAACTCATTTATGAATAAACAATGTGTAACACAATTCCATGATTTAAGGAATTGGAAAGAAAAACACTATTCAGATCCTATGACTAGGTGTCATAAAATTAAAATATGATTTTAGGTTGTAATTAAGTACTTTTTGGTTCTAATCAACTTTAATAAATTATTTTGACTCAAGATTAATTAAGAATTAATTAACCTTGATTAGAGCCTAATATTGCTTAGGTTTGTTAATCGTGATTAAAAAGCGTAAAAATCTGAAACTAGGGGCAAAAGCGGTAATTTTGCACTAATTTTGCCGGGACTTCAAAAATTAAAACTGAGGTCATAGAATACATAAAAGCGCCTTTTAAAACCATGCGGAGAAGTTTCGGGTTCATCCGGCACTTGCAAGCGGGTAAAACACCACCGCAGGCGTTTTGGTCATTTTGACTGAAAACTTCAGCAGATTTTCGATCCGGGAAAAGGTACATAAGTTTTCTAATCCCCTTCCAACATTGAGTTTGCCCTTAAGATCTGCTTTGGCTTTCCAAATCGGTCAAGTGAAAAATGACCTCAGGGGCATTTTGGTCATTTTCACTCTAACAGAAAAATCGGGGCGTTACAACCGGCACATGGGGAGTCTCATCCCCACATAAGCCTCGAGACCTGTGTAAAGCTCTACATGCATATTTAAATAAGGAAAATCGATGTAAAACAATATTTCAATTTCAATATATAAATTCCCTATTTTCTAAAGTCAAGATCTTGATAACAAAAATATTATCTTCAACATCAAAGTCTGAAATAACTCACTCTCCATACACAAAATACAAATATACATATCAAACTATGTTTGTTCAGTTTGTCCAAAAACAACCAATTTCATTAATCCAATCCATAGTATGATCAAATATGCAAAATGCAAAATGAACTCTATATGAATCAGGACTCCTGTCTACAATAACACTGGAGCACTTTACAGAATCAAAATGCTTCACTCAAGTGAAGCCCACCAACTGATCCTCTACTGCTGCTGGGAAGTGGGAGGCTGGGGAAAATCCACAGCAGCTACTGTATTTGTAAATAGGAGGAAAGGAGAGGGGTGAGTTTTTATACAAAACTCAGTGAGTGAATCCCAACCTAGAACCCCCTTCATGGGACATCAATAAAACCATGCAGTATATGTATGAAAATCATTTATAACATAAAGCTTTAAAGCATTTCATATAACTATATACACATAATTAATTAATCATTGGCCTTTAAAATCATTAACAGTATCTAACTAGAGAAACAAAAATCTTTACTCTATGGTTCTTCAAGAACCAAAATACTCTACTCTATGATCCATCAGGGATCTAATGTGGTCACCAATATAGGTTCCATTTTCTGCTCTATGAGATTGTCCTTTAGGACAACTTGGTACCAAGGTTAACAATTATTCAGCTGTTAACTCGCTGTCTGTTTCTCTACAGTTACTGTTTAGTATCTACAGAAAATTAAGTTCTCTCCCTCTATGTTCCACAAAGGCTTCTACCCTAGGGTTCCAAGTTTTCTCATGTAACAGTATCCAACATACCAGGAATTATCAAATCAACATAATAACTTCAAAATGTTCAAGAGTCATAATCAAATATTCACATTTCAGTAACAATAGTCCCATGGTTTTCATAAGAATCTATAGTTCATGACATTTGAAAATCATATTCTTATAAGCTTGAATAATCAACAAAAACCTCTAATCTCTTTCTAAAACTCTCTAAAACCATCATATAAAGTACATTTTTATGCAAATAAGTCTAATGCAGAACATAGAAGCCACAGATAAAAACCCACTCACCTAGAGTGGTAGAATGAATAGGAGAGACACCAATAGGACCTGGGAGGTAGAAACGACACCATTATCTGCCAATAAAGCAATAAAACTCTAAATCAATCTCAGAAGAATCCTATTCTCACTCCCATCAATATGGAGGAGTACTATGACCATAGAACAAGAGGGAACCCAAGATTAACTCTAAGAACAAGAGAAGAATAGATGAGATAGGAAGGAAATCTAGTAAAATCTCTTACCTTTAAGCCTTGGAAGTGAAAGATTGATGAAAATGGGAGAGAGAGAGATTGGGGATGAGAGTTTTGCATTTTCTATAGGGGTAGGGTGTGTTTTGGTTGAGTGAAGCTTCTGGACCCCAAGATGGGGTTTTTAAGTCGTCTGTTGAGCACTGCAGCGCTAACCAGAGAGCTTATCGCGCACCGCCTTACTGATTTGTTGAGCACTGCAGTGCTAACCAAAGAGCATAAAAATTCACTTCTTATTGTTCTGCTGACCGTTGCAGCGCTCTTACCGCTGCAACATTCACCAAAATGGTTTTTCCTTCTTCAGGATAGTCTCTAACTCTCCAAAATAGTCCCTTACCTCCCAAAACTCACTTATTTATATTAAAGTTAAATCATTTATTTTATTTCCTATTAACTTTTAAACATAAATGTAAATAAGGATTATTCCCCATTTGGATTTAAATAAAATATCTAAAAAATCAAAATCCAAGGAATCAAAATCCAAATTTTGGGTTTTAGTTCTAATTCGAAAATTTTTACGATTTTTAAAACTTGGGGGTAAAAACGAACTATTTAAAATTTTCATAAAATTTATTAAAAATCCTTCTTCAACTCATTTTCCTCTTAGGAACCATTACCGGGACTTTTGATCCCAAAATTATGGTTCCATCATATAGCCCTCCAATGGCGTGTAGGGCCTCACACTTAGAAAAATTCAGGACCTGGATTTATCTACAGACACGTGCATTGCTCTACACCTTTCTAGGTAACAGTATATACAAGGTATTACAGAAAACCTATTGGTGCTCCCATGGAATGCTTTAAGAAGATGTAAGAAGTTATCCATAAAAAGACTATCAAGGATGCTGAGCACTCAGAGGAAAAAGATAAAAAGAGAGGGGTGATCAATCCAAATAGCAGCTTGGAAGACTCTGCAAAGTGTAACACCTTAATTTTTAACCCAATAATCTAGAACACATTAGGTTAATCATTAGGTTATTACTTCTTAGTGTCATTCTTTTATTAAAATACTTAGCAAAAATTACGGGTAAAATTTTTTTTGAAACATAAAATAAAGTGAGAGCCGCATTCACCGAGATACGGAAAGACAAATCATAACACGATCATATATATAAAGGCATAGAGCAATCAACAATTCAACAAAGAAAATATTCCATTAATAACATAATTATAAATACATAGAGTCACACCCTTATAGAATCGGGTTGAACTTGAAATACAAGGACAAGAAATACAACATGAACAGAAATACATGAAAGGCGTAAATAAATACTCCTACCCTAGTGCATCTATGGTAGATAACCTCATGACAAAAGAAAGTTTATCATATCTATGAGTGAGTGTGTGCACTAGACCTTCCTTAAAATGGCTACTACTAGAATCCGGGGTATGGCGGGATAAAACCGATCCACGGACGTAGGGCAACAGGAGTAGGTACACGTAGTGGTTGAACGTCTGCTCCTCGGTGGGGGCGCATCTCAGCTAGCCTAGCCAACCTCAGCTGCATAACCGTCTCCTCACTCCCTCCTCTCATGAACTGAGGAGTGGGAGCAGAGCTCTCGCTATACATGTGCGTCAGTGGATCCTCCAAAGGATCGTCCTCCTAGCCAGGGGATTGGGGTACATAGTCCTGGAGGTCACGAGCTGCTGAACCTCAGGTATACGTCTATAGAATCCTCTCGTCATGCATTTGGGCGCGCTCAAAAACCATAACATCGTCGTAGGGAGACATCGAGGAGAAGCGATAACTCTGTACAGGGTGAGCGAAGGGACGTCCTACAAACATGAAAACACGAACTGTGCACTGTCCCTCAAAATGGTAGGATCAGTGGTCCAGATCAAAATGCACCTCACATGTCGGAGTGTCGATGTAAACCACGAATGTCACCATCGAGCTCTGAAGATGTGACGAAAGAGAGAGAAAGAAGAGAAATGAGTGAGAATCTTACTAAAGAATCTCAGTAGGAATCTCCTATCTAAGGTTACATCGTTCACATCCTCAGGAACCTTGGGTTTATTTATAAAAGGTGTACATGCATATAAGATTCATTATTCGGTTTGATAAAACTAAATTATCCAAGGTTCATTCCTTTTAGAATGCATCTTAATGTCATGAATGCAACATATCAAGCATGAATTCATGGCAATACTATAAACAAATAGCTCAACAAACCATAATCATCAAGAAGCATTCAAGTGGCATAAAGGGGCATAAATCTTTTATGTGTAACTTTCCTCAACTTTGTGACATAAATCATCATACTATAGCATTATAGGGCCACCCTAAAACATTTAGGTTATGAGCTCATACCTCAGCTATTCGTCACTAGCTCTTGCTTATTATCTGAATAAGCGAAACATAATAAAATAATACCAACTCCTTGAGTACAGGCTAGGGGGCTAGGGATCACCTCTCTTAGGATATACCCTCTTTGAAACGCTTTGCGGGCATCTGGCCACAGCAATTTGTCCACTTTGGTAGGCTGCATCTACTCATACCCTCACGGATTTGTCTTCCCTGAAGGTGCTCGGCCGAACCGATGTCACCCAGGGTTTTAAATCTCATCTCATACTTCAAAAACAGTCTCAAGTCCTTTAGATTTGATTCGGCAGCATAACAGCTGTGTACCGAATTTCCTTCAAATCAACTTTATGCCACAAGGTCATTACACATATGCGTTACTCATTTAACTTTCATAAGCATGATAACTTAACATTTCAATAATTCACTTCATCATAGCTCATGCATCATCAAAGCATATGCATCAACACATCATACTTGCATTATCAAACTTAAAACATCAAAGTCTCTTAATGTCTTATGCCTTGACTCTTGAGGTCCTTTAACTTGATATCTAGGTTGTCTATCATCACAACTTAAGCTCTCGGGTACCTATAGGCTCATATCTAAGTATTCCTCACTCAATTCTATGATCACAAACACTTCTAAATCTCAAGAGTGCAGAATCCATAATTTACACTTTACGGGTACCTAGGAATCACAACTTTGACCCTTTCTAAGTTTGGTTTGTTCCTAAAGCATCAAGATCAAGTTCTAAACCAATTATGAGTAGTTCCTACACATTTAAACTAATTATAAACCATGATTTCTAATTTTAAACCTTGCTGGATAGAATCCAGAAAATTACATTTCTAAGGGATCTAAAAGTCTCATTTTAATTCTTTTCTAGTTACTAACTTGCCTTAACTTTCTCAAGTGAATTTTAAGATCAAATATACATGATCATACTCATATTATCATCATCAAAATAAGATAAAATAGTGAGCAACCAAGCATGGCAGAACCGAAATCATCTCCATCAAACAAAGCATAAAACTTCATTTTTAAAACACATAAATTGCTAGTTTCTCTTGGAACCTTTTTAAAACTTTCAAAACTCACTTAGACACAATTTGTTTCATCAAAACCATTATAAGACATGAGAGGGCAGTAGTTATTTCAAATGAATCTCAAGAGGATTTAAAATCATAAAACCTTGCTCAAAACACTTCTTATAAACCATCTAAGCTTAGGAAAATCATGAAACACAAGTTTTAGCACTTGTAACTAGATGAATCTTATTCTAAGAGTCACCATCATCACAAGACCGAAATCAAAGGAGCAAAAGATTTATATTTTCAAACTTTGTTGAGATAATAATGGGTAAGTCCATGAGCTCTAAATCTCTTAAGTGATTGACATAAAAATAAATATGCAATACACTTGGTTTTAGTCTTTATTAGGAGGTGAGAGCATAAAATAAATATGCTATGCAATCCATTATTATCTTAGAGATTTAGTGAGAGTATAAACATAAATATGAAAATGCAAATTCATTCTTTAATCATGAGCATTTAGTGATGACATGAAAGTAAATATGGATGCAAGTCCTTTTTATCTTAACTTAGAGCTCATATGAGACTTTTAAAGAGAATCAAAAATCTCAACCCAACACTTATCTCATCAACAAAGCGAGCTTTAGAGTTCTTGAACCATGTTCTCAGGGAACTACATGGCTTTTGAACATCATCATCAAGCTCTAAGGAAATAAATTTAAGAGATAATAAAATCACAAGGAAAAGGAAACCAAAACCAAAAACATAAAGGAAAGGAAAGGAAAGGAACCGAAATCTAAATCAAGGAAAAGAATGAAAATATACCATATTCTTTATTATGTACTCAAGACCCCTATCTAGAGCATAACTCTAGAACGTGCTGGCCAACTTTAAGGTTGACAAGGGTAGGCCTTGAGTTTATTGAAATCCTTATGATTAGTTTCTCTTAAGTCAAAAACCATGTGAGTTAGATAATATAGATAAAGCTCAAAGAAAGGAAAAACTCAAGCTTTAGAGGTTTCTTTGAGATGAGCACAAGGTCATTGTAACACCCTAAATCTTAACCCAAGACTACTAGTATATACTTAGGTTAATCTTTAAAATATTACTTCTTGGTCTCATCTTTTACTTAGAAAATACTTAGCGGAAATATGGGTAAAATTTTTCTTTTCGGAATTATAAATAAAGTGAGAGCCACGCACGAATCTTTAAGAGGAAGCATAGCGAAACATATAAGCAAAGCATAAAGAAGCACATCATATCATGGAGACATCAACTAAAACATAGATATATATATATATATATACTGTGCCTACCCAAAGGGGCAGGACTATTCAATACCTCGGGAAGCGGAATACAACTGAAATGCAATACAAGAAAATCATAAAAAGTAAATACAAGAGAAACAACACCCATACCCATGTGCACTTAGAGCAGACAACCTCATATACAAAAGAAGGTTTGTCCTCAACTATGTGGCGTGTGTGTACTAACTACTACCCCTCCTATGTCTACTCCTGCTGGTCCGAGTACTATGGGGTCGAGTCGATCCACTGACGAATCTCGATGGGAGTGGTCGAACGCAGCATCAGGGCATGTACACCGCTGCGAGGGCGCATAGATGGCCGACGAGCCAACCTCGGCTGGACTACCGTCTCCTCACTCCCAGCCCTCATCGGTGGGGGAGCGGGACTGGAGCTCCAACTGTACATGTGGGATGGCGGGTCCTCAGATGGGTCCGTCTCCGAGTACTGGGGACGCGACACATACTCGGGGTAGTCGCATACTGCTGATGTCTCGGGCTCCATGCAGAGGATCTGCTCATCACGTGGTCTCGCTCGCTCAAAAATCCCGTTATGATGGTAAGAAGCAGTCGGGGTAAAACGGTAACTCGGGACTGGGTGTGCGAAGGGTCGTCCCATGAACATGAATACTCGGCGGCAGGCTGACCCTCAAAATGGTATGACCCGAGTGCCGGGTCATGGTGCAGCTCCCATACCGGGGTGTCGATGAAGAGTACGAATGTCGCCATCTGAAGATATGATGAAAGAAAAGAGAGAGGGAATGAGAATCTTTCTAAAAGAATTCTCAGTAGGGTTATCCCTACCTAGGTGACATCGTCACATCCTCAGGAACCTTGGGTTTATTTCTAAAAAGGTATGCATACATATAAATTCCTTTTAAGTTATTTTTCCAAAGTGTTATTTATCCAAGGTCCATCATATTTTACAATGCGTCTTATAGCTAAGCATAAAATATACTAATGATATGAGTGCATCATAAAGGTAAACCAAATAATAGAACAATTAAGAAACATCATGACATTGGCATAAGTATAGTATATGTGACATTGTTAACGTTAACTTTCATCTCATGGGGCCGGCCTAAAACATCTCTAGGTTATGAGCTCATACCTTAACTAGTCGTCACTAGTTCTTACTTATCCTATGATAAGCATAACATATACATAATCCTGATTTAATAGTGCGGGTTAGGGGGCAATTAAGGATCACCTCTCTTAGGGTCATTTTCTCTTTGAAACGCTCTACTAGCAACTAGTGCATCGTAGTATTGTCCGCTTTGGCAAGCTCTATGTCAATACCCTCACGGATTTGTATTCTTGGGGGTGCTCGGCTAAACCGGTGTCACCCAAGAAGGCGTCTCAGTGTTGTGTCACATTTAATTTCTCATAAAGTGTTAATTCATAGATACATCATTATTCATTACGTAAATCTTTTTCATAGCATATACATCATCACATGAAACTTCCTCGTATTGTATAGTTAAAACTATAGCATATATATTATCACATGAAACTTCCTCATAGTGTATAGTTAAAACTATAGCATATACATTATCATATAATCACACTTTAGACAATCATACATACAAACTCCCAAGCTTATTATGTTATGATCTTACAATATGTTATGCTTTGGTTCCTTTGAGTCTTAAACTTGTAAACTGATCGTTCTAGTATTATTCTTAACCTCTTACACACCTATAGGTTCACAACTAATAAATGTTACTAATTTTTATGCTCAAGGACTTATCCAAACAGCACTATGCAGATTTGGACGGCTTATATTTGTGTGCTTACGGGGTTCTAGAGATTACGGTTTAGACCCTTAAAGTCCTTAATTCACATTCTAAGTTATCGATCATTAAAACCTAGTCTCTGGGGAACCTATGAGGTTATAACTAAGTATTTCTCACCTCACATTACATTATGGTCAAGAACATCTCTAAACCTCAAGGATGCAGAATTTGAAATCCTAACATTACGGGTACCTAGAAGTCACAACAATGACCATTTTCTAAGTTTAGTTTGCTCCTAAGGCTTCAAGATTAAGTCCTAAACCAATTATGAGTCATTCCTACATATTTAAACTAATTTAAAACCATGATTACTAAATCTAAACCTTGCTGGACAGAATCCAGAAAATTTCATAATTGAAGGATCTAAAATTCTCAAATTAATTCTTTTCTAGTTCCTAACTTATCCTATCTTTCACATATGAGTCTTAACATTATTTTTACTCAAACATAGGCACATTATCATCATCAAAACAGCACATACAGTGGCAGCAAAGAGCAAGGAAGAACCGAAAATATACTTCTCCATAAAAGGCATAAAACATAATTTCTAAAGCACATAAAATACTAGTTTCTCTTGGAACTCTTTTTAAACTCTCAAAGCTCATTTATAAACAATTTTATCATCTAAAATCATAAGAATATTTAAGAGGGCAGTGACCAATTCATCTTTATCCCAAGAGGTTCTAAATTCTCAAAACTTGGTTCTATGCATTCCTTAAACTCACTTAAGCTTGGAAAAATTATAAGACATAGTCTCAAATACTTGGAGACCTCAAGACCTCTTAGGGCCGAAATATGAACCCAAGAAAAACACATATTGTTAGAACTTTGTTGAGACCACAATGGGCAAGTCTTTGAGCTCTAGATTCATTTAGGTGATGACATAAAAATAAACATGCTCATGCACTTATTTTAGGTTCCATTAGAAAGTAAAGTGATAGCACAAAGTAAATATGAATGCAACTCATTATTATCTTGGTATTAAGTGAGAACTTGAAATATAAACATGATAATGCATAGCTTGAAATATAAACATGATAATGCAAGTTCATTCATTATCTTGATATTTAGTGATAGCAAGGAAGTAAACATGATATGCATAGCATAAAATAAACATGATGCAAGATTCATTTTATGGTTAATTAGAGCTCATTCAAGACTTTAACAAGATAGCAACCCAATACAATATCTCAAAGATCACAACACAAAAACCGAAAGTCATATAAAAGAGAAAGAAAGTGAAACTACATCAAGTTCTTTATTAAATACCCAAAACCTCTATGTAGAGAAAAATCTCTAGAATGTGCCGGCCAACTTTAAGGTTGACAAGGGTAGGCTTGGGCTTTTAGAAATCCTTAGATTAATTTTCTTAAGTTGAAAAACCATGTGAGTTAGATATCATATAGATGAAGTCATAAGAAAAGGAAAACTCAAGCTTTAGAGGTTTCTTTGAGATGAACACAATGTCATCATCTAGAAACTCTCATCATCAAGCTATCATGCTCAAAATCAAGGCCTCATGGCCGAAAATGAAAAGAAAGGAAAGACAAAGGAAAGTTAAAAAAGAATCCAAGAGGAAACTAGAGAAAAACACTTTCTTGAGCAAAATAAAGTTTGAAAACAAATCCCTACCTTGTGATAAAGGTAAAAGCTTGGACTTGAAGATGGAAATGAGATGAGCAACACCTCCTAGGATGGTGATGATGATTCAGCCTTGATGAAAGAAAAAGGAAGGAAGTGTGTTTCAAGTGAAGTTGTGTTTGAGGTGTGGTGTTTGAGAGGCTTGATGATGGTTCAAGGCTTTGGGGTGGTGTTTGATGGTTGAGAGGTGATAATGAGATGAAGAGATGAAGAAGATAAAGATGAAAAGAAAGGAAGAACACTCTTGAAATTTTGAGAGAAAAAGAAAGACTAGTAAGACAACTCTAAAACTCTAAACTTAGCAAATGCTCCAAGGTGCAACAAGGCTATCACAAGCATCCTATTTATAGAAAAACAAAGCCATGGAGCTTACAATGGGAGGGAGTGGCCGTGTGGTTTGGAGGGAAAAGGAAGAGAAAATATCTCTTACACAAGGTCATTCAAGCATGGTTTGAAGTATGGAAGCTATGCTACAAAGTATGGCTTGATGTGAGTTAATTTCCTATCAAATTTTTATGAAATCAGGCTTCTAGAAACTTGTCATGGCTGGAACTTTTCCAGCCACAAATAAATGGGAAAAATGGGTTGTTTTAATTATTTATTCATGTTGAAAATTCAAGCTTGATTGAAAGTTATGACAAGGTATAGTGTATGTGACTTGAGGTATGGCCTTGGAGTGTTGAAAAATTGAACATGTGATGCATATGGAGGAGGTGAGGCTTCGGCCAGACCTGGCAGCAGAGTGGGGAGAATGATTTGATCATGTAATTGGGTGTTAATGGTGGGTTTAGATGTATATTAGTTTAGGTACAAGGTTAGGAATGATTAAGCTTAAGTTTAGGTAACTAAGAATGTGATTTAGGGAGTTTATGACAAGTTTATGAGTGCTCATATATCATTAGAGAATTTTAAACTCATTTATGAATAAACAATGTGTAACACAATTCCATGATTTAAGGAATTGAAAAGAGAAAACACTATTCAAGATTCTATGACTAGGTGTCTTGAAATTAAAATATGATTTTAGGTTGTAATTAAGTACTTTTTGGTTCTAATCAACTTTAATAAATTATTTTGACTCAAGATTAATTAAGGAAATTAATTAACCTTCGATTAGAGCCTAATATTGCTTAGGTTTGCTTAATCACGCGATTAAGCGTAAAAATGCAAAACTAGGGGCAAAACCGTAATTTTGCACTAATTTTGCCCGGGACTTCTAAAATTAAAACTGAGGTCATAGAATACATAAAAACGCCTTTTAAAACCATCTGGAGAAGTTTCGAGTTCATTCGGCACTTGCAAATGGGTAAAACACCACAGGGGCATTTTGGTCATTTTGACCTGAAAACTCAAAAAACGAGATTTTCGATCCCGGGAAGGTACACAAGTTATCTAATCCCCTTCCAACATTGAGTTTACCCTTCGAGTACTGCCGAACTGGCTTTCCTCGAATTCTGGGCTGAAAATGACCTCAGGGGCATTTTGGTCATTTTCACTCTAACAGAAAAATCGGGGCATTACAGTCATTATCTAGAAACTCTCATCATCAATCTATCATGGTAAAAAAGAGGCCTTGAGGCTGAAATGAAAAGAAAACGAAAAGCAAGGGAAAGCTTAAAAAGAAACCAAGAGAAACCTTGAGAAAATCATATTTTTGACTAAAAACAAAACTTTTAAAGCAACTCCTACTAAGAGTGAAGATGGAAATGCTTAATCTTGGAAGGAAATGAGAAGAGCAACTCCTCCTAGAGTGGAGATGTGGCTTCGGCCAAAGAGAGAGGAAAGGAAAGGAGATGTGTTCTTGGTGAGTTTGTGTTTGAGATTGAGTGTTTAAGAGCTTAGGAGGTGATTCAAGGTTGTGAGGTGGTGTTTAGTGGTGCTGCTATGTTGGCTCAAAGTGTTAGAGGAAGAAGATGAAGATGAGGAAGAAAGCTTTCTTGAACTTGAGAGAAAAAAAAGAACACACAAGAATGTTTAGAAACTCTAAACTTGGCAAAAGAACAAAAGTGACACAAGTTCATCTAAGGCACCTATTTATAGAAAACAAAACAATGAAGGAGCTCAAGGGGAGGGGTTGGCCGTGAGGTTCCCATGAGGAACATGAGGTGAGAGATTTCATTTTTTGAAGCATAGAGGAGAAAGGTTGAAAGTATAGAAGGTATGGTGCAAAGCATGGTCCAAGTGAGGCTTGTCATGGACTTGAAATTACATTTGAATTTCAAAAATTTGAGGTATGGAGGGGGAGGGCAGCCGTGCACTTCTAGAAGAGAGGAGGAGGTTTCTTTTGTTTAATTGGGTGCTAAACATGTGTTTAAGTGTGTATTAGTTTAGGTGCAAGGTTAGGAATTCCTAAATATGTATTTAGGTAACTAAGAATGTGATTAGAAATTTTATGACATGATTAAGGAGTGCTCATACACATTTACAGGATTTAAAATTCATTTTATTAGTAAACAATGTAGACAAATTTCCATGATTTAAGGAATTGGAGAGAGAAAACACTATTCAAGATTCCATGACTAAGAATCTTGAATTTAAAATAAGATTTGAGTTTAAATTAAGCAATCTTAGGCTCTAATTAACTTTAATAAATTATTTTGACTTTAGATTAATTAAGGAAATTAATTAATCTTCGATTAGAGTCTAATATTGCTTAGGTTTGCTTAATCATGTAATTAAGCTCGAAAACACTAAACTAGAGGCAAAATCGTAATTTTACTCAAAAATTGCTCGGGACCACTGGGACTAAAACTGAGGTCATAGAATACATAAAAACACGCTTTAAAACCATTTGGAGAAGTTTTTGGGTCCATCCGGTGCTCGTACCCGTGTCAAACACAATAGGGGTATTTTGGTCATTTTGATTTGAAATCTCAGAAAACGAGATTCTCGATCCCGGAAAGGCACACAAGTCAACTAATCCCCTTCAAACATCGAGTTAGCCTCTCGAGGACTGTCGGGTCAACTATCCTCGAGTTCCGGGCTAAAAATGACCTTAGGGGCATTTTGGTCATTTTCACTCTAACAAAAAAATTTGGGTGTTACACAAAGCCTAAGATAGATACAGAATGTGAAGACATACCTGCTCCATCATCCAAACATTTAGAATCTGAGATTGATCAAGGAAGTAGAGTTCAGCTGAGTGAAGAAGCACCTTCCTCAACTGCTAAAAAGAAGTTGTCATATGATAAGACGGGAAGTGTGGTTCTTGACACTACACTCTTGGTTCTAATTCCTTTCCTACTTATGCTGAGCAACGTTTCATGCCAGCTCCACCCCCTATTCTTGAATATAATCTAGCACGGGATCCTGATCAACCTTGAACTAGCTGTCCTCAACTTGTACCTCCCTGAAACTTTCCTAGAGTGCAAATGCTACTGCAAAATTAACAACTCATCTTCAACAAACTAGATGTATTGGAAAGTAGGTCACGCAATCATGACGACTTACTAATTCAAATTCTTCAAAACTCTTAGGAAATTCTATAGGAGCTCAGATGCTAGGGCTGATGATATTATTCATGGCTTCTAGAACACGTCCTTTTTGCTAATGTCAAAAGAGAAGAAAAGTGAAGAAAATTTTGTGCTAAGAAATACAGGGGGAGTACATTGAGGGGGAGATTGCTCAGAGATTCAGCTATCTACACTCATTTTTTTATGCTCAAACAATTTTTTTTTACTTTGATACATCTTTGTTTTTATATGCTATATTTTATCTACTCTGATACCTATCTTGTTTTTTTTTTTTTTCTATTTTGATACACTTTTTTCAAGCTACAAATTTGGTATAATTATCCTTATTTTTCACTTGCCATATATATATATATATGTGTGTGTGTGTGTGTGTGTGTGTGTGTGTGTAGATATATGTAACACATTGCATAGTAATGCATTAGAACATAGTATGTTCCAAGGCTTAAGCATATAGAGACAAGGATTGATGTATTGAGATATTAGATCAACAAGACAAAAGAGCACTCATACATCAACATAGTATGCCAAATTAGCCAAGCATGCTATATATATATATATATATATATATATGATAAACATATTAGAGCATGTATGAAAAACAAACTGATACAAGTGTAGTTTCTGATGCTCAAAGAAACGTTAATACAATTTTATTAACATATTACTATGCGAGGTTTCTGAAACTTAACAAGGATTAATCCCATATATATATATATATATATATATATTTTTTTTTTTTTGAGTATCCGTCTTGAAAAATGGATTTGGATAACGATGTGCTGAATAAGAAAATTAATCAAGAATAAATATGACAAGTATTATTCTCTTTATTCAAAATAGACTTTCTTTTTAGGAAGATCACAATGAGTAAAAATCAAGTTGTATCTAGAAAGCTTAAATGAGCACAACCCTGTCTTTGGCTTTTCTTTTTCTTTGATACTCATTTGAAAAATCCTCTGAGTAATGTCAAAAATCTCAAGAGAAATAAAAATAGCTTTGATTTAGGTTACTCTAGGCGATCAAATGTTTTTGTATACTCCTCACCTCACCTTGCCTAGTAAAATAAACCTTATGAAAATCACATCTTATGATGATTTGAAAGAAATGTGTTTCATATATTTTCCTTTATCATATTTCTTTCAAAATCTCTTCAAAATATTTTTTTCAATTTGGTTTGTCATTATAAGAAAAAGGAGATTGTTAGCTCCAGAACCCTTCAGAAGCACTGAAGAAATATGTTTTGAGTGATGGCATAACAAATTTTAAGAAAAGGTTTTGAAGAATGACTAATGTCTTTTCTTGAGCTTCTTGAGATAGCAAACGGGTCTTTCTAGATTGCATAACCAGAGAAGGAAAGATTGAAGGCTCAGCATCAGAAACAATGGCTATGACATTCAACTTGCTACAAGAGAAGGAAAGGTTGAAGGCTCAGCATCAAAAACTAGGCAATTTTTGGAAAATCAAGAGAAGGAAAGGTTGAAGGCTCAGCATCAGAAACAATGGCTATGACATTCAACTTGCTACAAGAAATTAATTGAATGAGTGACAAAGGACCAAAACTAGGGTAAAACTGGGACAAATTTTGATGGCTTTCCTGATCTAGTCTTTGTGAATTTGTTTTACTGTCTTATTCCAAACCTTTTGTAATATCATTGTTCTCATATTCAAATGCCAAGGCAATGAATATGTCCACTCAGTCAAATCTTCCCCTTTTTCTCCCTTGCGTGCATGTTTATTATGATATCTCGAGTAGCATAAACTTAAGTTTAATCTATACAACCTAACAACATTTACAGTAATACATCATTGACTAGCATCACACCAAGGGAATTCAAAAGCTTCAACTAAGCATGGAAAGCAATCATGTGCAAATAGACTATTATCCAAAAAAAAAAAAAAACCAGAGATAACAAAAGGGAAGAAAAGGCTGGAAGGAAACCTTCGAAGAAAGTAAAAAAGAGGCCTTATACGTGCTCGAGGGTTCGATACATGAAATATGAGTTTGATAAGTTAAAGTATTCCTCAAGGGCTGCTTGATTTTGTAATTATGTGTCTCACAAAGATGTTTATGAAATAAACCAAAAATGGATGATAAATTCATGATTTTTGCATATAACCAAAAAACAAAACAAAAAAGGTGTGCAAATCTTTGGTTTTCATGTCACCTGTGCCCTGTGGGCTTTTTGATTTCCTATCCGCCCCTGTCGGCTTTTAAATTTCTGTCAACCCTTGTTAGCTTTTAAATTCCTGTCAGCCTCCATTGGTGTAACACCCTAATATTCAACCCAACATGCCTAGGACGTATTAAAGTTAATTATTAATTATTACTCTTTAGTCTCATCTTTTAACATTACTTTATCAAAATACTTAGCTGAAAATATAGGTAAATTTTTTTTTTTGAAAACATAAAGCAAAACATGAGCCATGCTTGCTGTTAGCATAAACCAAATATTGAGTACTATCAAAGTAAATAGGGAATACAGTTCATATGGTGCACATATTAAAAATACAACATTCATAAACATGAAACACAATACATTAAATATCATAGCATAATATGGTTCATAATACACCAGGACATATAATAAGCTGAGTCACACCCATACATAGTGGACTGAACTTCCAGTACATAATTAAATAACAGAAGGAAATACATGAAAGCAGGGAATACATGGAATAGCAAAACACTAGGTATCAACATTAGCTACCCCTCCACTAGCCCTACGAGTGCTCATATCTAAAGTCACCTATAACGCCCGGGGATGAGGATGACGAGTGATCACCGGTGCAAAGAGGGCACGGACAAGGGGCGGCTCCTCACAAGGTCATCTAAGCGGAGGGGTACATGAATGAACCGATTACACACCCGAATGAGAGGGATCTTGAGACTGTATAGGTATGGGACTATACAGTTGAGGAGGGCTTATATGAATTGATTTGTACTACCTATACCAACAAGATGCATCTTCTTTTCGGTAGCCTAAACTGAAAGAACTCCACAGTTAAGCGTGCTTGACCTGGGGTAATTTTGGGATGGATGACCTCCTAGGAAGTTTTCCCAAGAAGCGTGTGAGTGAGGATAAAGCATACTGAAAAGACCCGTGTTGGTTTGTGGGGTTAGTCGT
This sequence comes from Dalbergia cultrata, assembly GCA_031216105.1. Classification (NCBI taxonomy): domain Eukaryota; kingdom Viridiplantae; phylum Streptophyta; class Magnoliopsida; order Fabales; family Fabaceae; genus Dalbergia; species Dalbergia cultrata. Next base: position 40,360,629 of record CM062350.1, read on the forward strand.
CAATCCATAAAGCAGCAGGGGATGTTACAAATGGTATCAGAGCTTGCACTTCTCCCAGTACAGTATGGTCCGAGGACGAACCAAGCGGAAGCTGGTAGGCATGTAACGCCCGGGGACGAGGACAAGGAGTGATTGCCAGTGCAAAGAGGGCACGGACAAGGAGCGGCTCCTCGCAAGGTCCTCTAAGCGGAGGGGTACATGAATGAACCTATTACACACCTGAATGAGATGGATCTTGAGATTGTATAGGTATGGGACTATACAGTTGAGGAGGGCTTATATGAATTGATTTGTACTACCTATACCAACAAGATGCATCTTCTTTTCGGTAGCCTAAACTGATAGAACTCCACAGTTAAGCATGCTTGACCTGGGGTAATTTTGGGATGGGTGACCTCTTGGGAAGTTTTTCCAGGAAGCGTGTGAATGAGAACAAAGCATGCTGAAAAGACCCGTGTTGGTTTGTAGGGTCAGTCGTCAATCCATAAAGCAGCAGGGGATGTTACAAATGGTATCAAAGCTTGCACTTCTCCCAGTACAGTATGGTCCGAGGATGAACCAAGCGGAAGCTAGTAGGCATGTAACGCCCGGGGACGAGGACAATGAGTGATTGCCAGTGCAAAGAGGGCACGGACAAGGAGCGGCTCCTCGCAAGGTCCTCTAAGCGGAGGGGTACATGAATGAACCTATTACACACCTGAATGAGATGGATCCTGAGATTATACAGGTATGGGACTATACAGTTGAGAAGGGCTTATGTGAATTGATTTGTACTACCTATACCAACAAGATGCATCTTCTTTTCGGTAGCCTAAACTGAAAGAACTCCACAGTTAAGCATGCTTGACCTGGGGTAATTTTGGGATGGGTGACCTCTTGGGAAGTTTTTCCAGGAAGCGTGTGAATGAGAACAAAGCATGCTGAAAAGACCCGTGTTGGTTTGTAGGGTCAGTCGTCAATCCATAAAGCAGCAAGGGATGTTACAAAATGTAACACCCTAATTCTTAACCTAACTTTCTAGAACACATTAGGTTAGTACTTCTTATTCTCATCATTTTATTAAAATACTTAGCGGAAATTATGGGTAAATTTTTTTAAAAAAACATAAAACAAAGTGAGAGTCGCGCTCTTATCTAAACGAGAAGCATAAACATCAATCATAAGGGAAACAAAAGCTAAAGCAAGTAAAAATAGAACATCACAACAGAGGAAACATTTCATTAATAACATAGTTATGATACATAGTAGTCACGCCCTTATAGAAGTGGGCTGAGCTTGCAATATAGCAGAAGGAAATACAACAGAAATAAGGAAGCATAAATAAACAACAACTACCCGAGTGCACCTATGGTGGATAACCTCAATACAAAAGAAGGTTTATCCAATCTACGTGTGAGTGTGTGCACTAAGCCTCCCCTAAGACGGCTACTACTCAAACCCGGGGTATAGTGGAACATAACTGATCCACGGACGCAGTGTGGCAGGAGTAGGTACATGAAGACTGAGCATGAGCTCCTCGATAGGGGTGCCTCTCGGCTCGCCTAGCCAGTCTCGGCTGTGTAACAGTCTCCTCGCTCTCGCCTCGCATGAACTGAGGTGTAGGAGCAGAGCTCTAGCTATACATATGCGTCGGCGGGTCCTCGGAAGGGTCGTCCTCCGAACTAGGAGACCGAGGCACGTAGTCTTGGAAGTCTCTAGGCATCGAACCACTAGTGTACGTCATAGGGTGACATCGGGGAGAAACTGTAGCTCTGTATAGGGTGTGCAAAAGGGCATCCGATGAACATGAAGACTCATACGGTGCACTACCCCTCAAAATGATATGATCTATGATCCGGATCAAAGTGAACCTCCCAAGTCGGTGTGTCGACAAAAACAACGAACGTCGCCATCGCTCTTTGAAGATGTGACGGAAGAAAGAGGAAGAAGAGAAAGGAGTGAGAATTCTTGCTAAAGAATTTCAGTAGGAGTCTCCTATCCTAGGGTTACATCGTTCACATCCTCAGGAACCTTGGGTTTAATTGTAAAAGGTGTACATGCATAAGGGTTCATTATTAATGTTTATAAAACCAATTATCCAAGGTTCATTCCTTTCAGCATGCATCTTGATGTCATGAATGCAACATATTTAAAACATGAATGCATGGCAATACTTGAGCATATAAAACAACAATTCAGATCATATAAAAAAAAATCCATGTGGCATAAAGGGCAATAACTTCTCAAATGGAACTTTCATCAATATGTGTGACATCATTCATGGAATCTTTAGCAATGTAGAGGCCACCCCAAATAATAAAACTAGGCTATGAGCTCATACCTCAGCTAGTCGTCACTAGCTCTTGCTTATTATCTGAATAAGCGAATAATAAAATAACATACCCGACTACTTAAGAGTACGGGCTAGGGGGCTAGGGAATTCCTTTCTTAGGACATACCCTCTTTGAAATGCTCGACTGGCCTCAAGTGCACAACGAATTATTCGCTTTAGAAAGGCTCATGTCCAAACCCTCACGGTTTTGCCTCCTTCTCACCCTAGCAGGAGAAGTACGTCTTAGTGCTTGTCACATAAAAGTCTCCTGGGGTGTCACTCAGGGTTTTCAACTCATGTGGTACTTTAAAACATTTCTTCAACCCTTTTAGGTTTGACGAAAATTTGGCAACATAACAGCTGTTAAACCGAATTTCCTTCAAACCGATACTTATGCCATAAGCTAAGCACACAACATATTCCTTATGAAATTCTCATGTTCATAACAAACTTAACATCTTAAACAACCATTTCCTCATGCATCGTATACAATCTCACCACCTTATTACATCATCATACAATTCAAGACTTCTTAGTGTCTTATGCACTGACCCTTAAGGTCCTCAACTCACAATCTAAGTTATAAATTATCACAAATTAATCTCTCGGGTATCTATAGGCTCATATCTAAGTATTCCTCACTCAATACTATGATCACAAACTTCTCTAAACCTCGAGTGTAATATCCTAATTTTTAACCCAACTTTCTAGAATACATTAGGTTAATCATTAGGTTATTATCTCTTAGTCCCGTTCATTTAATAAAATACTTAGCGGAAATACAGGTAAAATTTTTCTTTTTGGAAATTGAAAACAAAACAAGAGCCGCGTTTTAGAATAAAAGCTAACGATTGCCGCAGTCATGACATGAGAAGGAAGAAAGCATATCATCAATAATCACCAAATACAAATATTACACATAACGACACAACATAAACACATCTTCATTAATACATTAATTACTACTAGCATAGCTTCATAGTCATATCAAAGAAATACACACCTATAAATAAAAATCTAAAGAGGCGTCTTCATTGTTCACACTACATCCCTCTGACTCGACTCGCAGTACATTTTCGTATACCCATCCCACAGTAGAAGTCACGAACCTTGTTACTATCTTCGTCTGGAGACGACACGGAAGAAAAGAGAAAGAGAGGGATGAGAAACTTATTCAAGATTCTCAGTAGGGATTTCCGACTCTAACACACGTGTCATCGTCGTCGTCCCCAGCCACTTCGGTTTTAATTCTAAAAAGGTGGTCATGCATAAGGTTTAACTTTTTAATCTTCTCAAATCTATTTATCCGAAGTGGGTGTCTTTTAGTATGGGTCTTAATGATATGAATGCAACAGATATTGGATGCATGCATGACAATACATTATGCAAACAGTCAATAGAACTTATCATCAAGGAAAAATATTAACATATAAGTGGCATATAAAACTCATTCTTTTCTCATGACAATGTGACTTTAAAAACATCATATCTCTTTTTCATGCTTGAACTCTTAAGTTCTTTTTCTCAAAGACCACCCTCTTAAACATGGTCACCTAAATCCAATCGACATATCGCCCTGGCAATTTTTATCATGGTCCCCAAACTCCGTCTCACCTAATCGCCTAGGAATGAGCTCAATCCCAACTAGTCGTCACTAGATTTAACATGGGGAATAACAGAGGGGGTAACACACCACTAGTTTCCATCTCATTATCTGAATAATCGAACCATGAGATAGAATCCCGACTACTAGAGTACGGGTTGGGGGCGTAAGGGTCACCTAATACACCGACTCCTTGAGTGCGGGTTAGAGACTTAAGGATCACCTAATACACCGACTCCCAGAGTGCTGGTTAGGGTTATTTCCTTCTTCGAAACGCATCTACGGCATCTAGTGCATAGTAAATTTGTCCACTCTGGCAAGCTGCAGCTACCATACCCTCACGGTTTTGTTATCTCCTTACCGAGGTAGGAGAAATGCGTCTCAGTGTATTATGCAAGAATGCATCATAAACACATGCCCTCAACTATCATTATGGAACTTCATGCAATACGCATATCATGCTCATCAATTCATGCAATTCCTCATAGTATGCCACATCAATTCATAATGCATGTACTTACACATTCAATTTCACATTTCATAATTAATTTTTAAAGTCATATAAATGTTTTCATCCTAGCACATGCATTCACACATCATCATAGCATCAACATAAAAAGATCACGTCATCATAACTCATATATCATCACATCATCCACATCAACATATCATACTTGCATTATCAAACACAAAGCAATAAAAGATCTCTTAATGTCTTATGCTTTAACCCTTAAGGTCCTTAACTCACAATCATACGAATCATCACAACTTAAGCTCTCGGATACCTACAGGCTCATATCTAAGTATTCCTCACTCAACACTATGATCACAAACATTTCTAAACCTCAAGAACACATAATCTAAAATTTTAACTTTATGGGTACCTAGGAGTCACAACAATGACCCTTTCTAAGTCTGGTTTGCTCTTAAGGCATCAAGATCAAGTCTAAACCATTTATGAGTCATTGCTACACATTTAAACTAATTTAAATCCATGATTATCATTTCTAAACCTTGCTGGATAGAATCCAGAAAAAATCAATTACCAAGGGATCTAGAACTCTCAAATTAATTCTTTTCTAGTTACTAACTGCTCTAGTCTTTCACATATGAATTTTAGCATAAATAATACTCAAACATACTCATATTATCATCATCAAAATAGCATATAACAGTGATCATTCATAGCCAGGTAGAACCGAATATACATCTCCATACAAAGGCACAAAACCTGGTTTCTAAAGCACATAAAATACTAGTTTCTCTTGGAACCTTTTCAAGACTTTCAAAACTTATTTATAAACATTTTTATCATCTAAAATTCCAAAAATATTTGTAAGGGCAATAGCTAAATTAAATTTATTTCATGAGGTCCTAAATTCATAAAACCTTGTTTTAGACATTACTTGAACTCATATAAGCTTAGAAAATTATGAAACATAGATTTTGATACTTGTAACAAACCAAACCTCTTAAGGCCGAAAATAAAGGACCAAAAGGCACATATTTTCAAGTCTTTGTTTGAAACATATGGGCAAGTCTTTGAGCCCTAGTTTCTCTTAAGTGATGCAATAAAAATAAACATGCCCATGCACTTGTTTTAACTTTCATTAGAAAATAGAGTGAGAGCATAAAATAAACATGAGATGCAACTTATTATTATCTTTGATATATTAAGTGAGGACTTGAAATATAAACATGATAATGCAAAGCTTGAAACATAAATATGGTAATGCAAGTTCATTCATTATCTTGATACTTAGTGATAGCAAGGAAGTAAATATGATGTGCAAGGTTCATTTTTAATGTTATCTAGAGCTTTTTCAAAACTTTAGAGATCAAACAACCCAACACTCATCTCATCATAAATAGAGCTTTAGAGTTCTTGAACCAAGTTCTCAAAGGAACTATGAGGTTCTTGAACATCATCATCAAGCTTAAAGAAACAAGCTTTTAAAGGAAAGTAAAGCTTTAAGAGAGTAAGAACCAAAACAACATTCTTTCATGACATAAAATAGGAATAGAGATACTTTTAAAGTTTTAACACAACCTTTGAAGAAAAACTATGGAGGCCGAAATGTATAGGAAAAGGAAAAAGGAAAGAAAGACCAAAACCTCACTAGATAAAGAACAAGACTGAAGCTTTAGAGGTTTCCTTAGAGATGAACACAAAGTCATCATCTATGAACACTCGTCATCAAGCCATCATAGTCATAAATAAGGCCTTGAGGCCAAAATAGAAGGAAAAGAAGAAACAAAAGAAAGCTTAAAAAGAAACCAAGAGAAACATTGAGAAAATCATATTTTTGAGTGAAAACAACACATGAAAGCAACTCCCTACCAAGTATGAAGACAAAAGCTTGGTCTTGAGGATGAAAATAAGAAGAGTAACTCCTCCTAAAGTGGAGATGTGGCTTCGGCCTTGTGGAGAGGAAAAAGGGAGGAGATGTGTTTTGAGTGAGGTTGTGTTTGAGGTTGAGTGTTAGAAAGATTAGAGGATGATCTAAGATGGTGGTTTGAGGTTATGAGATGATTATGTGATGAGAGGATGAAAAGGATGAAGATGAAGAGAAAGGAAGAACTCTCTTGAAACTTGAGAGAAAAAGAAAGGAAACTCAAGAATGCTTAGAAAACTTGAAACTTAGCAAATGATCTAAAGTGTTTGCAAGCTCAAGTAAGCAAGGCATTTATAGAAAATGAAAACAAATGAGGGCCCAAAGGGAGAAGGGGCTGGCCGTGTGGTTTGGGAGGGAAAGGAAGAGAAAAATATCTCTTACACAATGTCATTTAAGCATGGTTTGAAGTATGGAAGTTATGATACAAGGCATGGCTTCAAGTAAGGTGATTTGAGTGAATTTCCTATCAATTTCGAATGAAATAATTCTTCTAGAAGCAAGGCATGGCTGGTTGTTTTTGGACCACAAATAAATGAGGAAAAATAGCTTAATTCATTTAGTTATTTACTTGAAAAATCAAGCATGGTGGAAAGTATGACAAAGTATGGTGAGTATGACTTGAGGTATGGCTTTGGAGTGCCAAAAATTTGAGCATGTGATGAATATGGGGGGAGGAGCATTCGGCCAGATTGGGCAGCAAGAGAGAGGAAGAAAAATCTCTCATGTAATTGGGTGTTAATGATAGGTTTAAGCGTGTATTAGTTTAGGTACAAGGTTAAGAATTATTGAGCATAAGTTTAGGTAACTAAGAATGGGGTTTAAGAGTTTTATGACAAGGTTAATGAATGCCCATACACATTTAAAGAGTTTAAAATTCATTTTATGAGTAAACAAGGTAGACAAATTTCCATGATTTAAGGAATTAGAAAGAGAAAACACTATTCAAGATTCCATGACTAGGAATCTTGAATTTAAAATAAGATTTCAAGTTGTAATTAAGCATTCTTAGGTTCTAATCAACTTAAATAAATTATTTTGACTCAAGATTAACTATGGAAATCAATTAATCTTCGATGAGAGCTTAATATTGCTTAGGTTTGCTTAATCACGCAATTAAGCTTAAAAACACAAAACAAGGGGCAAAATCGTAATTTTGCACTAATTTCGCCCGGGACCTCCAGGACCAAAACTAAAGTCATAGACTACATAAAATGCCTTTTAAAACCATCTGGAGAAGTTTCGGGTTCATCCAACACTTGCAAACGGGTAAAACACCACAGGGGCGTTTTGGTCATTTTGACTCTATCAGAAAAATCGGGACGTTACATCCAGAATGCAGAATCTAAAATTCTAACTTTACGGGTACCTAGGAGTCACAACAATGACCCTTTCTAAGTCCGGTTTACTCTTAAGGCATCAAGATCAAGTCCTAAACCAATTATGAGTCATTCCTATACATTCAAACTAATTTAAATCCATGATTATCATCTCTAAACCATGCTGGACAAAATCCAGAAAAATCATATGCTAAGGGATTTAAAACTCTCAAATTAATTCTTTTCTAGTTGCTATCTTTTCTAATCTTTCACATATGAATTTTAGCATCAAATATACTCAAACATACTCATATTATCATCATCAAAACAGCATAAACAGCACTCAATCACAGCAAAGCAGAACCGAAAATCCATCTCTATAAAAAGCATAGAACTTGATTTCTAAAGCACATAAAATACTAGTTTCTCTTGGAACCTCTTTCAAACTTTCAAAACTCATTTGTAAACCTTTTTATCATCTAAAATCATCAAAATATTCATAAGGGTAGTAGCTAAATTAAACCAAACTTAAGAGGTCCTAAACTCATAAAACTTTGTCCTAGATATTTCTTAAATGCACATAAGCTTAGAAAAACTATGAAACATGGATTTTGAAACTTGTAACCAAGGAAACCTCTTAAGGCTGAAATCATAAGCTAGGGAAAAAACATATTTTCAAGCCTTTGTTTGAGACATATGGGCAAGTCTTTGAGCTCTAGGTTCTCTTAAGTGATGACATAAAAATAAATATGCCCATGCCCTTGTTTTAGCTTTCATTAGAAAATAAAGTGAGAGCATAAAATAAACATGAGATGCAACTTATTATTATCTTTGATATTTTAAGTGAGGACTTGAAATATAAACATGATAATGCAAAGCTTGAAATATAAATATGATAATGCAAGTTTATTCATTATCTTGATACTTAGTGATAGCAAGGAAAGTAAATATGATGTGCAAGGCATAAACATAAATATGCAAGGTTCATTTTAATGTCATCTAGAGCTCTCATAAGACTTTAGAGATCAAACAACCCAACACTCATCTCATCACAAAGAGAGCTTTAGAGTTCTTGAACCAAGTTCTCAAAGGAACTTTGAGGTTCTTGAACATCATCATCAAGCTCAAAAGAAACAAACTTTCAAAAGAACACAAAATCTCAAAGAAAAGGAAACCAAAACCGAACCTCAAGGAAAGGAAACAAAGGAGCCGAAATCAAAAGCAAGAAAAAATGAAGGTGGTCTTGAGATTAAAATCATTTTGAGCTAGAACATAAAGATGTAACTTAAAGAAAGCAAAAACTCAAGCTTTAAAGGTTCCTTTGAGATGAACACATAGTCATCATCTAGGAGTTCTCATCATTGAGCTATCATGAACAAAACAAGGCCTCATGGCCGAAACTAGGGGGAAGAAAACAAGGAAAAGTTTCAAAAAGAAATCCAAGAGAAAGCTAGAGAAAAACTCATTTTCAAGAAAAACAAGTTCAGAAAAACACTCCTACCTAGAGTGGAGATAAAAAGCTTGAACTCTTGAAAGAAAAAGAGATGAGCAACTCCTCCTTGAGGGTGGATGATGATTCGGCCAAGGGGAATAAAGAGGTTGGAGATGTGTTTTGAGTGAGGTTATGTTTGAGGTCAAGTGTTTGAGAGGTTTGATGATGATTCAAGGTTATAAGGTGGTGTTTAGAGGTTATGAGATGATTATGTGATGAGAGGATGATGAAGATGAAGATGAAAAGATGAAGAGAAGAAAGGAAAGCTCTTGGAATGCTTGAGGAAAGAAAGAACTCAAAGAGAAAGCTAGAAAGCTAAACTTAGCAAATGATCCAAAAGTATCACAAGTTCTTCCAATGCATCTATTTATAGAAAATGAAACAATGAAGGCTCATCCAAGGAGAGCCTTGGCCATAGCTAATGGGAGGGAAAGGAAGAGAAAAATATCTCTTACAATGTGTCATTCAAGCATGGTTTGAGGTATGGAAGTTATGATGCAAAGCATGGCTTCAAGTATGGTGATTTGAAGTGAATTTCTTTCAAAATTGAAAATGAAATAATTCATCAAAGAGGGAGGGAAAGGCTGACGGTTCTGGCAGCCAAAAATAGGGGGGAAAATCTTCTAGAAGTTGTCCTTGGAAGCATGGGTGAGAGTGTGGAAGTTGTGACTCAAAGCATGGTTCATGAAAGATGAAAGTATGGCCTTTGAAGTGTGAAAAATTTGCACATGTGATGAATATTGGGGGAGGAATGCTTCGACTAGAATGCTACAGTAGAGAGGGACATATTTGTTTCATGCAATTGTGTGTTAATGATAAGTTTAAGTGTGTATTAGTTTAGGTACAAGGTTAGAAATCATAAAGCATGAGTTTAGGTAACTAAGAATGAGGTTTAAGAGTTTTATGACAAGATTAAGGAGTGCTCATACACATTTAAAAAGTTTAAAATTCATTTTATGAGTAAACAAGGTAGACAAATTTCCATGATTTAAGGAATTGGAAAGAGAAAACACTATTTAAGATTCCATAACTAGGAATCTTGAATTTAAAATAAGATTTCAAGTTGTAATTAAGTATTCTTAGGTTCTAATAAACTCTAATAAATTATTTTGAAATTAATTAATCTTCGATTAGAGCCTAATATTACTTAGGTTTGCTTAATCACGCGATTAAGCTTAAAAACACAAAACTATGGGCAAAATCGTAATTTTGTACTAATTTTGTCTGGGACCTCCGGGACCAAAACTAAAGTTACAGAATACATAAAAACGTCTTTTAAAACCATCTAGAAAAGTTTCGAGTTCATCTGGCACTTGCAAATGGGTAAAACACCACAGGGGTATTTTGGTCATTTTGACCCGAAAACTAGAGAAACGAGATTTTCGATCCCGGAAAGGTACACAAGCCAATTAATCCCCTTCCAATATTGAGTTTACCCTTCGAGTACTGCCGGATCGGCTTTCCTCAAATTCCAGGCCGAAAATGACCTCAGGGGCATTTTGGTTATTTTCATTCTAACAGAAAATCGGGGCGTTACATCACCCCTACAAAAGATACAACATGAAAAGGGGATCCTCTTGCGATAGCTCTGGCACTCCATCAGGTCTTCCGTCATGATCTACTGACGACCCTGATCCTCCAACAAAGAGGGAATGTACCCAATAAGCAGGGCAAGCCTCAGGGGTGTGCAGGTGGAGCGGGGGATGGACATGGCCTCCACATCGTGGACGCATCTTAGGTCGTTGAGCTAGCCTCGGTTGGGTCATTATGCCTTCACTGCCTCATGCCGCGCCCAAGGGTGGCATGGGTGCAAAACCCTGTGAGTAGATATGGGTGGGAGAGTCATTAGATGGATCAGTCTCCGAATGCCTCAATTTGGGAACGTAGTCGGGGAAGTGGTGGACTGCCGAAGCGGTAGGGCGAGCACGCCAAGTCTGCTCATCGCAAGGTCGAGTATGCTTAAAGATTAGGTTGTCGCCATAGGGGAAAGTAGGGGTGAACCTGAAGCTGGAAACTGGATAAGCAAAAGGGTGTCCTATGTATGCAAAAATACGAACTGCACAGTGACCTTCAAAGTGATACAATTGGTGGTCCGGGTCGTAGTGCACCTCCTATACTGGGGTGTCAACGAAGATCACGAACGACGCCATCAACCTCTGAAGACGGGATGGAAAAAAAAGAAGATAGAGGGAGTGAGAAAGAATCTCAGTAAGGAATCCTCTTATCCTAGTGTTATCATCTACATCCCTAGGAACCTTGGGTTTCATTATAAAAAGGTGAACATGCATAGGTTCCACTTTATTAAGTTCTAAAATCCATTATCCAAGGTCCGTGTCTTTTATCATGATTCTTGATACTATGAATGCATTGCATTAATGTAAATATGCATGCTCATGTCGTATGCTACATACCATGGGAAATACACTTAGTAAGCATGACCTGAGAAAGTATGATTACATGGATATCATAGATTGACATGAATATTTTCTCTTCTAATAGTTAAGGTGACTTTGAGTTTCATAAATCCTTCCTCTATGGGACCACCCTAATATTCTCCTAATTGAGAGTTTCTATGTTATGAGCTCATACCTAACTAGTCGCCACAAGTTTCCACTTATCCTAAGATAAGTATAAATATATCTCGACTCCCAGAGTGTGGGTTAGGGGGCACAGGAACACCTTTCATAACCTTTAATTCGGGGAGTCCAAAGGGTCTTTTATTGGATCACCTTTCATAACCTTTAATTCAGGGAGTCTAGAGGATCATTTCCATATCACCGTAAATCTTTTAGCGGATCACCCCTTATAACCTTTAATTTGGGGAGTCTAGGGGATCATTTCCATGTGTCTTAACATGTAAATTTGAGATGCAATTTCAATCCATAAGTATAATCATCATTCATGACATATCAATCAACACTTTATGCAAGGGAATTCTCATAATCATTCTAGATTCACAAATTTGGCGAAAATCCGGTAGCATAACGGTTAGGAATCAGATTTCCCCAAATTTGCTACATACCACATACTCATCATGCACCTCAATACCCAAACATAATCATAGCATGCCATTTCAAGTCATATATTCATCTCATTAATCACATGCATTCTTCAGAGCATACCAGCATCAATTTCATTGAAAACTAAATATGCTCCTACCTAGTATGCTGGAATCATGGACCGAACACAGCTAATGCACATGCTATGCGCATCATCATAAGATATTCATACATAGATAGGGTCACAAAGGTCATCATCAATCATTTTATGCGAAAGCATACCCGGTTCATTGAAATCACAATATAGTTCCGCACAGGTTGAAACTTGTGACCCAGTTTGACCTAATTACTCCAGTCACTTATTTAAGCACCTAAGGGATCTACCCCAAAGTTTTTCACTAATATTAAACCTCCAAATATTTTCAAATAAGTGCTGGACCATAGGGCAGCGTTTTAAACCAAAGTGTTTTGATGTTCTAGAAATCGCGTCTTTGACCCTTTTAATTTTTTGTTTCTTTCTAAAAAACCCAAATTAATTTCTTATAATCACCAATAGACAATTTTACACACAAAGTGAGTTTCAAACAGAATCCTTATCATAATAAGCCCACTAAGGCAGTAAGTACAAAAATCTTGTAACACCCTAATTTTTAACCCAACTTTCTAGAACACATTAGGTTAAACATTAGGCTATTACTTCATAGTCTCATTCTTTCATTAAAATACTTAGCGAAAATTATGGGTAAATTTTTCTTTTTTGAAAACATAAAACAAAGTGAGAGCTGCGAGCTTAACTAATCGAATGACAGAAACGTAAAGCACGCGTAACGATCATAAACAACCATGTAAAATAAATCATACATCAGAAGAACATAGATCATGAAGATGATAGAAACATTTCATTAATAATAAAGTAGCTAAAGTACATAACTAGTCATACCCTTATAGAAACGGGCAGAGCTTGAAATACAACGGAAAGGAAATACAACAGATAGCAAAGTACATGGTTCAACATGAAGATAGAAAAACCCAAAACGCTACCCTCCTACTAGGCTATGAGTACAAACTACACACCCCTCCCAAAAGGTACGACCGAAGGGGAAGGTCCTCATAAAAACTCGAGTACTCACAAGGCTCTTCATCGGGAACTAGTGACGTCGGGGGTCCTCGGGTGATGGAGGTAGGTAACCGGGGAAATGCTCTATCTCCTCCTGTGTGGGCCAATGCAACGCGAAAGGCACACGAGGTGGCTAAACGTGGGCTCCTTGATACGGACGCATCTCGGCTCTCCTCGCCAGGCGCGGCTGCACCACAGTCTTCTCACTCCCCATACGTTAGGATCGGGGAAAAGGGGCTGAACCCTCCGAAGGAACATGCATCGGCCAATCCTCGGATGGATCGGTCTCGAATTTCCTCGAACGAGGTACGTACTCTGGGAAATCTCGGACGGCGGAGGCAGATGCGGACGCGTCGCTGCTCCTCACGCGGGCGGGTGCGCTCGAAGATCATGTCGTCACTACCGAAGGGCGCAGTAGGAGTGAACTAGTAGCTCGAAATTGGATAAGCGAAAGGTCGTCCCATGTACACAAAAACATGAACGGCACATCGACCCTCAAAGTGATATGAACGGTGGTCCGGGTCGAAGTGTATCTCCCATACTGGCGTATCAACGAAGACCACGAATGTCGCCATCGCTCTCTGAAGATGTGACGGAAGAAAGAAGAGAGAGGAGTGAGAAATCTTGCTAAAGAAATCTCAATAGGAGTCTCCTAACGGGTTCATCCGGCACTTGCAAACGGGTAAAACACCGCAGGGGCGTTTTGGTCATTTTGACCCGAAAACTCGAAAAACAAGATTTTCGATCCCGAGAAGGTACACAAGTTATCTAATCCCCTTCCAACATTGAGTTTGCCCTTCGAGTACTGCTGAACTGGCTTTCCTCGAATTCCGGGCTGAAAATGACCTCAGGGGCATTTTGATCATTTTCACTCTAACAGAAAAATTGGGGCGTTACATTACTCCCCTCCTTAAAAAGAATTTCGCCCTCGAAATTCATACCTTAGAAAAACTTTGGATATTTGGACTTCATCTCTGATTCTAGTTCCCACGTGTATTCTTCCGACTTGTCTCGTCCCCACGCCACTTTCACCAAGGGTACAGACTTGTTCCTTAACTGCTTGACTCCGTGATCCACTATTCTCGTAGGCGGTACATTGAAAGTGAGGTCCTCCCTCAACTGTACATGCTTTGGTTCTAGGACATGACTAGGGTCGGACTCATATTTTCGTAACTGGGAGACGTGAAAGACATCATGAAGGTTTGACGGATTGGGTGGTAAGGCTATTTTGTAAGCTACAGATCTGACTCTCTGAAGAATTTCAAAAGGGCCGAGAAATCGGGGACTCAAATTTTTAACTTTCATGGCTCTTCCTATTCCTGTAGTGGGGGTGATTCTCAGAAATACATGTTCTCCTTCTTGGAACTCCAAGGGCTTACGCCTTTTGTCCGCATAGCTTTTCTGTCAACTCTGAGCGGTTAAGATTCTATCCTTGATTTTCTTGATTTGCTCCATCGTTTCCCTCACTACCTCAGGTCCTAAGACACTTTGTTCTCTGGGCTCGTACCAACACAAGGGTGATTGGCACTTCCTTCCATATAACACCTCGTACGGTGCCATACCGATACTCGCGTGATAACTGTTGTTATACGCAAACTCGATCAAAGACATGTACTTATCCCAACTTCCTTTTTGGTCTAAGACACAGGCTCTTAACATGTCCTCTAGGGTTTGGATTGTCCTCTCGGACTGACCATCCGTTTGTGGGTGGTAAGCAGTGCTTAGGCACAACTTGGAACCAAACGCCTTTTGAAAGGCTCCCTAAAAACGTGACATAAACCGTGGATCTCGATCCGAGATTATCGTCGATGGTACTCCATGCAACCTTACTATTTCTTGGATGTAAAGCTGGGCCAACTTATCCAACGAGTACGTGACTCGAATAGGTAGAAAGTGAGCCGACTTAGTCAGTCGATCCACGATTACCCATACAGCATCATGGCCAGCTTGGGTCTTTGGCAATCCCATCACGAAATCCATTGATATACTCTCCCACTTCCACTCGGGGATCGACAGGGGTTGCAACATGCCAGAAGGTTTTTGGTGTTTGATCTTAACCTTTTGACAGACCAAACACTTACTCACCCAGGTGACCACATCCTTCTTTAATCCGGGCCACCAAAACATCCTCTTCAAGTCCTGATACATCTTGGTAGTACTAGGATGAATGGCGAAGTGGCTCTTGTGAGCCTCCTTTAAGATCTTCTCTCGAAGGTCGCCATCTTGTGGCACACAGATTCGCCCCTCAAATCTCCATAACCAGTCGGGGCCTCGTACAAAACCTTTCAACTTTCCGGCCTTAACTGCCTCAATTGTCTCCATAAAGTCCTCATTTTCTCTTTGGGTAAGCATAATCCTTTGCTTAAACTCACTGGTCACCGTGAGATGACTCATCACGATGCCATTCTCCGTTATTGACATCCCCAGATTCATATCCCTAAACTGCTCTATTAACCCAACTTTTTAACCATCATACAAGATAAACGTAATGACTTTCGACTCAAGGCATTGGCGACTACATTGGCCTTGTTGGGGTGGTTACTTAAGCCAAAATCGTAGTCCTTGAGGAATTCCATCCATCTCCTTTGCCTCATATTTAACTCCCTTTGATCAAAGAGATGCTTGAGACTCTTATGATCGGAGAAAACTTCAAACCTTACACCATACAAATGGTGCCTCCACATCTTTAGAGCGAACACGATGGCTGCTAGTTCTAGGTCATGGGTGGGGTAGGTTACTTCGTGAGGCTTGAGTTGTCTGGATGCATAGGCTACCACTTGCTTATTTTGCATCAACACGCAACCTAAACCCTTGCTAGAAGCGTCACAATATACATCGAAGGGTACATTGGGGTCAGGTAAAACCAAAACTGGGGTTGAGGTGAGCTTTTCCTTAAGCTCTAGGAAACTCTTTTTGCACTCGGGGCTCCATTCAAACGGGGCATTCTTCCTAGTAAGCTTGGTTAAGGGTAAGGCTAACTGGGAAAATCCTTTAATAAACCTACAGTAATAGCCAGCTAAACCCAAAAAGCTTCTATTCTCAGTTATAGAGGTTGGTCTATCCCAATTAATCACGACTTCTATCTTACCTGGGTCGACAGCTATGCCACCTTTTGACACAACATGTCCTAAGAATTTCACCTCTTCCAACCAAAATTCACACTTAGACAACTTAGCGTATAACTTCTTCTCCTTTAGTACCTCTAAAACCAGCCTTAAATGATGCTCATGCTCCTCGTGGGTTTTCGAATTCGCTAACTCCGAGGGTGACATCCTATACGGGGCTATAGAGATAGGTCCCGTTCCAGGAACCAGCTCTATGGGGAACTCTACTTCTCTTTCGGGAGGGAACTCGGGTATTTCCTCCAGAAACACCTCGAGATAGTCTCTCACCACAGGTATCTCGCCTAGGTTTTGCTCAAAGTCTACATCGCAGGCGGCTAGGAGAACATATCCCTTAGCTTTCTCTCCACTACAGAAAACCTCTACAGTGTTTAGGTATAACCTCATAGGTTGACTAATGGGTTCGGGAGGAGAAGGAAAAACAGCAGTTTGGGTCCCACAGTCTAAAAACACACGGTTGTCGTGAAGCCAATCCATGCTTAGAATGATACCTATGTCTTTAAGGGGTAAGCAAATTAAATCTATGATAAAAGACCTATTCTCTACTACAAGATGACAGTTTAAACAACATTTGCACGTATTACCAGGGCGATTAGTAGGAGTAGAAACAATAAGATCAAAGGGAAGTTTAGAGACTTTCAAATTCAAAGACTCGACACTAGCAAGTGAAATGAAAGAATGAGTAGCGCCAGAATCGAAAAGTACAGTTAAGGTTCTACCGTCAAGCTCGTACTTACCTTGAATGAGATCGTTGGACGTTCGCGCATCTTCCACGTTGAGGGTGAAGACCTGTCCTTGGTGTTGAGGTCGAGGGTTTTGGTTTGAGGATCCTCCGTTGGTGCAGTTGTTGGCATAGTGACCGGGCTTGCCACACTTGAAACAAACCCCTTGCCCCATAAAGCAAGGACGATTCCCATGATTCTTCCCACACTGGGGGCAGACATCAGCAGTTGCTGCTCCGGGGTAAGCAGCAGGGGTTCCTTGGGGTGCCTTGTTCTTGGCCCCACTTGGTCTTCCATTGTGGTTCCGGGATCCACCCGGTCCACGGGGTTGATTGTTGTTGAAGTTCCTCGGGCCTTGATGTTGAAACGGTAGCCTTTGGTGTGGCTTGGACTGTTGGTATGCAGGAGCTCTTGATTGTTGTTGTTGCGGTGGTCGGAATTGGTTGGTTTGGTAGGGATGGTAGTGGTCCCTTGATGGGTATTGCGGCTTGAACCTTGGGGCTTGAGGTCCGAGCCCCTTAGCTCGTTCCACCCTCGTGGCTTGCATCTTTCTCTGTCCTTCATCAAGAATTCGGCACTTGTTGACTAGAGTCGGGAAGTCTCTGATCTCCATGTGGGCCACGGCATAGTTCATCTCCACCTTTAGACCGGCCTCATATTTAACACATTTCCACACCTCATCGGGGTTCCCTTGGAACACCCGAGAGAACTTGATCAGCTCCTCGAACTTTGTGGTGTACTGGGCAATAGTAGACCCTCCCTGGGTCAACTGCATGAACTCAATGTCTTTTGCATTCCTCATGGACTCTGGGAAATACTTCTCATAGAAGTAGGTCTTGAACAGCTCCCAATCAATGGGAGTTTCAGAAGCTTCTAGCAGACGCTTCGTGCCGTTCCACCAAAACTCAGCGTCGGACTTCAACATGAAAGCAGCAAATGTGACCTTCTGCTCCCCTGAGTAGGTAACGACAGAGTAGATATTCTCCATGTCTTTGATCCACTCATCAGCTTTGTTGGGGTCCATTACCCCTCGAAACACCGGCGGGTTCGCCTTGCGGAACTCGCCGAAGTGGGCTTGCTCAACCACCTCAGCAGCAGGGGGAGCAGGTGCAGCAGTCTCGCATTGATCCATGCGGTCAAACATCCGCTCCATGGCTTGTGCCATTCTATGAACAGCAGCAGCAGTCGCATTGTCTTGGTCAGCCTCAGGCGTAGTCCTAGGCTGTCGTCGCGGTGCCATTAGTGCCTAAACACATTAAACAATGAACATCAAGTTGATCAGGCTCAATATTCATGCAAGATGGGCTAGTTACCATGGAACTTGCAAGCAACAGAGGTCATGCATCTCTAATCCTATAGCTTGTCTCTATCAAGCACTACACATGACGTAACTATCGCAACATGCTTACAAAGCATGGTCAGTCCAATCCTCAGGCTCCGTGAGAATCGTACTGCTCTGATACCATAATGTAACACCCTAATTTTTAACCCAACTTTCTAGAACACATTAGGTTAAACATTAGGCTATTACTTCATAGTCTCATTCTTTTATTAAAATACTTAGCGAAAATTATGGGTAAATTTTTCTTTTTTGAAAACATAAAACAAAGTGAGAGCCGCGAGCTTAACTAATCGAATGACAGAAACGTAAAGCACGCATAACGATCATAAACAACCATTTAAAATAAATCATACATCAGAAGAACATAGATCATGAAGATGATAGAAACATTTCATTAATAATAAAGTAGCTAAAGTACATAACTAGTCATACCCTTATAGAAACGGGCAGAGCTTGAAATACAACGGAAAGGAAATACAACAGATAGCAAAGTACATGGTTCAACATGAAGATAGAAAAACCCAAAATGCTACCCTCCTACTAGGCTATGAGTACAAACTACACACCCCTCCCAAAAGGTATGACCGAAGGGGAAGATCCTCATAAAAACTTGAGTACTCACAAGGCTCTTCATCGGGAACTAGTGACGTCGGGGGTCCTCGGGTGATGGAGGCAGGTAACCGGGGAAACGGTCTATCTCCTCCTGTGTGGGCCAATGCAACGTGAAAGGCACACGAGGTGGCTGAACGTGGGCTCCTTGATGCGAACGCATCTCGGCGCTCCTCGCCAGGCACGGCTGCACCATAGTCTCCTCACTCCCCATACGTTAGGATCGGGGAAAAGGGGCTGAACCCTCCGAAGGAACATGCGTCGGCCAATCCTCGGATGGATCGGTCTCGGATTTCCTCGAACGAGGTACGTACTCCGGGAAATCTCGGACGGCGGAGGCAAAGGTACGGGCACGTTGCAACTGCTCCTCACGCGGGCGGGTGCGCTCGAAAATCATGTCGTCACTACCGAAGGGCGCAGTAAGAGTGAACTGGTAGCTCGAAACTGGATAAGCGAAAGGTCGTCCCATGTACACAAAAACACGAACGGCATATCGACCCTCAAAGTGATATGAACGGTGGTCCGGGTCGAAGTGTATCTCCCATACCGGCGTATCAACGAAGACCACGAATGTCGCCATTGCTCTCTGAAGATGTGACGGAAGAAAGAAGAGAGAGGAGTGAGAAATCTTGCTAAAGAAATCTCAATAGGACTCTCCTAACCTAGGGTTACATCGTACACATCCTCAGGAACCTTGGGTTTAATTATAAAATAGTAATCATGCATATAAGGTTCAATTTAGGGTTTCTCAAACCAATTATCCAAGGTCCATTCCTTTTAGCATGCATCTTGATGTTATGAATGCAACATGTTATATCATGGATGCATGGCAATACTTGAGCATATAAGACAACACATCAAAGCACACAAACATAATCCATGTGGCATAAGGGCATATAACTTCCAAGTGAATCATTCCTCAACTTCATGACATCAATCATGGTATTCTAGCATATAAGCCACCCTAAAAATAACTAGGTTATGAGCTCATACCTCAGCTAGTCGTCACTAGCTCTTGCTTATTATCTTGAATAAGCGAAACATAAATAACAATCCCGACTCACAAGTACGAGTAGGGGGCAGGGATCATCTCTCTTTAGGATATACCCTCTTTGAAACGCTTTGCTAGCCACGCATGGCCTCGCAATTTGTCCGCTTTGGTAGACTGCATCTACTCATACTTTCACGGGTTTGTCTCCTCCCGGGGGTACTTGGCCGAACCGGCACCTCCTCGGGGGAAGCGCGTCTCAGTGCTTTGTCACATAAAAATCTCCTGGGGGTGCTCGGCCGAACCGGTGTCACCCAGGGTTTTCAACTCATATGGTACTCATAAATCATTTCTTTTAACCCTTTAAGGTTTGACGGAAATTCGGCAGCATAACAGCTGTTAAACCGAATTTCCTTCAAACTGCCACAAGCTAATCCACACATCATGTTCTCATGAAATCTCATGCTATGATAAACTTTAACATTTTCATCAATCATTTACTCATGCATCAAGCACATCTTATCATACCATTGCATCATACAACACATCATAGCATTAACAACTTTTTAGTGTCTTATGCATTGACCCTTACGGTCCTCAACTCACATTCTAAGTTATAAGTCATCAAACCTAACCTCTCGAGGACTTATAAGGTTATAACTAAGTCTTCCTCACCTCACACTATGATCAAGAACATCTCTAAACCTCAAGAGTGCAGAATTCATATTCCTAACTTTACGGGTACCTAGGAGTCACAACAATGACCCTTTCTAAGTCCGGTTTGCTCCTAAGGCATCAAGATCAAGTCCTAAACCATTTATGAGTCATTCCTACACATTTAAACTAATTTAAATCCATGATTAGCATTACTAAACCTTGCTGGACAGAATCCAAAAAATTCAAACATTAAAGTATCTAGAACTCTCAAATTAATTCTTTTCTAGTTTCTAACTTCTCTTATCTTCCACATATGAGTCTTAACATTAATTATTCTCAAACATAAGCATATTATCACCATTAAAACAGCTCATACAATGGCCTAACATAGCAAGGCAGAACTGAAACAAACATCTCCATTTAAAGGCATCAAATACATTTTCTAAAGCACATAACATACTAGTTTCTCTTGGAACCTTTTTAAAACTTTTAAAACTCATTTATAAATATTTTTAACATCTAAAATCATCAAAATATTTATGAGGGCAGTAGCTAGATCAAACTTGTCTCAAGAGATTCTAAATTCATAAAACTTAGTTCTATGCATTCCTTAAACTCATAAAAGCTTGGAAAAATTATAAAACATAGTTTTCAATACTTAGAAACACCAAGACCCCTTAGGGCCAAAATATGAACCAAAGGAAATAAATATTTTTAGACCTTTGTTTGAGACAACAATGGGCAAGTCTTTGAGCTCTAGGTTCATTTAAGTGATGACATAAAAGTAAACATGCTCATGCACTCATTTTAGGTTCCATTAGAAAGTAAAGTGATAGCATAAAATAAATATGAGGTGCAACATATTATTATCTTTGATATTTAGTGAGAACTTGAAATATAAACATGATAATGCATAGCTTGAAATATAAACATGATAATGCAAGTTCATTCATTATCTTGGTATTTAGTGATAGCAAGGAAGTAAACATGATATGCAAAGCATAAAATAAACATGATGCAAGGTTCATTTTATGGTTAACTAGAGCTCATTCAAGACTTTATCAAGATAACAACCCAATACAACATCTCAAAGATCAAAATACCAAAACCGAAAGTCTTACAAAAGAAAAAGAAAGTGAAACTAAGTTAAGTTCTTTATAAAATACCCAAAACCCCTATCTAGAGAAAAATCTCTAGAACGTGCCGGCCAACTTTAAGGTTGACAAGGGTAGGCTTGGGCTTTTAGAAATCCTTAGATTAATTTTCTAAAGTTGAAAAACCATGTGAGCTAGATATCATATAGATAAAGTTATAAGAAAAGGAAAACTCAAGTTTTAGAGGTTTCTTTGAGATGAACACAAGGTCATCATCTAGAAACTCTCATCATCAAGCTATCATGCTCATAATCAAGGCCTCATGGCCGAAATGAAAGGAAAACAAAGAACCAAGGAAAAGTTTCAAAAGAAATCCAAGAGAAAGCTAGAGAAACTCATTTTTCAAGAAACAAAGTTTAGAAAAACACTCCTACCTAGAGTGAAGACACAACGCTTGAACTTTTGAAAAGAAAAACAAGATGGTGAGCTCCTCCAAGAGGCAAGATAGCTTCGGCCAAGGGAGGATGAGAAGGTTGGAGTTGTGTTTCAAGTGAGGTTGTGTTTGAGGTGTGGTGTTTGAGAGGTTTGATGATGTTTCAAGGCTATGGGTAATGTTTCAAGGTTGAGAGATGATGATGAGATGAAGAGAGGATGAAGATGAAGATGAAAAGAAAGGAAGAACTCTCTTGGAACTTTGAGAGAAAAGAAAAGAACTAGCAAGACAACTCTAGAATTCTAAACTTAGCAAATGCTTCCAAGTGCAACTAAACTATCACAAGCATCCTATTTATAGAAAAACAAAGCCATGGGGCTCACCAAGGGGAGATGTGGCCGTGTGGTTTGAGGGAGGAAGGAAGAGAAAATATCTCTTACACAAGGTCATTCAAGCATGGTTTGAAGTATGGAAGCTATGCTACAAAGTATGGCTTGATGTAAGTTAATTTCCTATCAAATTTTTATGAAATTAGGCTTCTAGAAACTTGACATGGCTGGAACTTTTCCAGACACAAATAAATGGGGAAAATGGGTTGTTTTAATTATTTATTCATGTGGAAATTCAAGCTTGATTGAAAGTTATGACAAGGTATAGTGTATGTGACTTGAGGTATGGCCTTGGAGTGTTGAAAAATTGAACATGTGATGCATAATGGGGAGAAGGGTACACGGCCAGGTTCAAGACAGCAGAGAGGAGGTGAGTTTTGACCATTTAATTGTGTGTTAATGGTAGGTTTAGATGTGTATTAGCTTAGGTACAAGGTTAGGAATGATTAAGCTTAAGTTTAGGTAACTAAGAATGTGATTTAGGAAGTTTATGACAAGTTTAGGAGTGCTCATACATCATTAAAGAATTTTAAACTCATTTATGAATAAACAATGTGTAACACAATTCCATGATTTAAGGAATTGGAAAGAGAAAATACTATTCAAGATTCTATGACTAGGTGTCTTGAAATTAAAATATGATTTTAGGTTGTAATTAAGTACTTTTTGGTTCTAATCAACTTTAATAAATTATTTTGACTCAAGATTAATTAAGGAAATTAATTAACCTTCGATTAGAGCCTAATATTGCTTAGGTTTGCTTAATCACGCGATTAAGCCGTAAAAATACAAAAACTAGGGGGCAAAAACCGTAATTTTGCACTAATTTTGCCCGGGACTTCTAAAATTAAAACTGAGGTCATAGAATACATAAAAACGCCTTTTAAAACCATCTGGAGAAATTTCGGTTCATCCTAAGACTTGTAAACGGGTAAAACACCGCAGGGGCGTTGGTCATTTTGACCAGAAAAACTCGAAAACGCAGATTTTCGATCCCGGGAAGGTACACAAGTTATCTAATCCCCTTCCAACATTGAGTTTGCCCTTCAAGTACTGCCGAATCGGCTTTCCTCGACTCAAAAATGACCTCAGGCATTTTTGGTCATTTTCACTCTAATGTAAAAATCCGGCAAGCATAAATCTCACTTTTAAAAGTCTCAAAATGCATTTTTCGGTCCTTACAAGTTTCTAGTACGTCTTATATTGCCAAAAACAATTTTTGCCATATTTATTACCAATTTTCACATCCTCTAACTCATCCAAACAACATCATACAGATTTTTCAAAAACAAAACAGTGGCCAAAAACTTGGTTCCAAAATTAGTTGAAAATCACGTTTTCCAACACTTCCATGATAATAGTTTTTCCTTTTTTCTTGATTCAAGTCCCAAGAGCCCTCTAAATCAATTTTTATCTCTTTGAATACTCAAAAACCACTTCCAAATAGGAACCATGACTCAAGCTTTTAAAATAAACCTTTTACTCACAAGAAAACCATTTTTACTTTGCTTGATGTCAAAACTATCAAAGTGTAACCTTTAAAAATTCAAAGAAAACAAGGTTTGAGTTATAAAACCAAATAAAACTCAACTCAAACCTCATTATGGTGTCAAGGCCGAAATGCATAAGCATGAAGGGTGGCCTTGATCGAAATTTCACTTTTGATCCAAGGACAAGTTCATGAGCTCTAAGATCTTTTAGGTGACAACTTGAAAACATGCTATGCATCATATTTCATCTTCAAAGTTTTAGAGGTGATAGCTCAAAATAAATATGCTATGTAATCCATTTTTATCTTTAAGGTTTAGGTGACAACATAAAAATAAATATGCTATGCAACTTGTTCTTATCTTGAGATTTACGTGTTAACATAAAGTAAATATGAATATAAGCTCATTTTATGTCTTATTCACTTAAAGCTCATGAAACTCACAAGATTGATTTCTTGCTCCTCATAGATCTCAAATATATGTGAGCTTTAGAGTCCATTTACCCCATAGTTCCAAGAATCTTATCTCTTGGACTCACTATCAAGCTCAAAAATAAGAACAAAGAGTAGAAAACAAACAAAAACATTTTCTTTCTAGGTTTCTCTTTGAAACCGAAGATGAAAAGGAGAAAGATTAAGACTTTATGCTTTAGAGATCTCAAGATTAGTGATATCAAACCACCATAAAAGATACTCATCATCAAGCTATGATCTAAGCTCATAACAACAACAAAAACTAATGATTAAGAGGAAACCAAGTGTTGGCCGAAAATACAATGAAGCTAGGAAAACCAAACCTTTGGTTTTAGAGGCTTCTAACATGGTGACATCAAGACCACCACTAAGAGCTCTCATCGTCCAACCATGGTTCAAAAACTTTTTCAAACCAAAAAGAATATGAAACTCAAGAACCCAATATGTGCAAAGATCACCAAAAGCAAACTTCACCATCATCAATATACCAACAACAATATAATAGTACAGATGCAAAAATATCCATTTCTTGAGTTTATAAAAACCGAAATAAAACAAGTAAAAAGTAAAACTCATCAAACAAAAACCCTGCCAAAGTGTAGTCTTGAGCAAGAAGGAAGAAAGCTTGGTTCTTGGAATGGAAATGAGAAGATAAAATCTCTTCTTGGTGGCTATATGGTTTCGGCCTTGAGAGAATAAAAGGAGAGGATGGGTTTTCTTGAGAGTTTGAGCTTAGAGGTGGTTTGAGGCGGTAGTATGGTGATTCAAGGTGGTTTACGGTGGTTTGTGGTGGTGGGAGGAGTTTCTTAGTGGTGGAGAAGAACTTAGAGTTGAGAGAAAACTAGAGAGCTTTTTTGGTCACAAACTCAAACGAAAGAACAAATGGTAAAAGTGTAAAATTTCTTTACGCAAACACTGCCCGGGACCACCCGGACTTAAACAATTATCATGCATGACATGAAAACAACATTTCAAACTCCTGGGGAACTCTTTTTGGCTCAGTCGGCACTAAAATTCGTGCAAAAATATTGCAGGGGCATTTTCTTCATTTTGTGCTGAAAGTTCTAAAAATGAGATTTTCACCTTCGTTATTATTTCCAAGGTATATAATCCCCTTCAATCATCAAACTAACCCCTCGAGGAAGGTTTGGGTTACCTATCCTCGAATTCTGGATAAAAATGACCTTAGGGGCATTTTGATCATTTTCACTCGGGAAAAATCACGGATCGCGATTTTTGCACGGATTGCTCTGTAAACATTATATAATCTATTTCTAACATTGAAATGACATCTTAAGGGTAGTCGAGGTCAGTCGGCCTTGATCTTTACACAAAAATGACCCAAGGGGTGTTTTGGTCATTTATCATTTTTGCTAAGTTAGAGAAAAACCAGGGCATTACAGTTGGCATTTAATTTCCTATCAGCCCCATCAACATTTAAATTCCTATCAGTCCCCATCGTATTTTAAATTCCTACTAGCCCCCATCGGATTTTAAATTCTTGGTAGCTCCCATAGGCTTTTAAATTCCTATTAGCCCCCACGGCTGTTGAATTCCTGTCAGCCCCCGTCGGCTTTTAAATTCCTATAAGCCCCTGTCAGCATTTAATTTCCTGTCAGCCCTGTTGGTATTTAATTTCCTATTAGCCCCCATCACCTTTTAAATTCCTGCCAACCCCCGTCAGCTTTTAAATTCCTACCAACCCCCATAGGCTCTTTAAATTCTTGTTAGCCCTTATCGCCTCTTTAAATTCCTGTCAACCCCATCTGATTTTAATTTCCTGTCAACTCCTCTTGCCTTTTTGACTTCCTATCAACCCCCATAAGCTTTTAAATTCCTATCGTCCTCCATCAGATCAGCTTTTTAATTTTCTGTCAACCCCATATGGTTTTCACATCTTCCATCTGCCTCTAATGGTTTTAACATTTCATGTCATTTGCAAACATATTGGGAGGGTTCATGTTCTACTTTTCCCATTATTTATGGACTAATGCCCAATTTTTCACAAGTCATCTTCGTGTCATTTGTGAGCTCATCATACCATGTTCATCTTTATGTGCATTAGGTCCCTCATCATTTTCATTGTGTATTCATTATCCACCATATTATTAGCTCAAAGTAGTCAAGGACATTATCCACTATATTATGAGCATCCCTATCTTTACTTTAGCACATATAACCAATATGGAAGTGGTCAAATTCCACCATATCACCAAATGCCAATGAATTACTAATATCTCTATTACCAACAACTATGTTGTGGGTTTTTTTATGTCTTTGGCCAAGGAGATACACAAGGTGATGGCTAGAATGAAATTAGTGGAGGTTATGATCTATCACGTCATTCTACCATGAGGTAATAAACATCATGTAAGTGTTACTCGACTTATTTCCCATTTTTTTTAATTTTTCGTTTTACCAATATTTTCATTTAATTTTATTTATATGTGAAGAAAAATATCGATTCTCTTAAAATATCAAAATTCTAATTATGATTTATTATTATGTTTTGTTTTGTAGTGAAGTGATATCTCTAAACTTGTGGTGCAATTTGTTCATTGCATGAGCTAATTAGTGATTTGATCACAATTGTAAGATGTTGAGTTCCTCTTAGAAATTCTAATTTTATTGTGTCATTTTAAAACATGAGAAGTTGGTATTTAATATGTTAGAGACACAAGTCTGTGTCAAATATGTTGGAGACTTGTTTACTTTGGTACCATAATTGTTGTACTTATCTTATTTTTACATTTTGTGCACACACAAAAATGCTGCAATGGCCGCAATCCACATCGCAATAATTGCAGTGCCCACAACCGCCACTGCAACTGCGATTGCAACCGCAATTAGAACAATGTGTGATTCTAATTGAGCAGGTAACAACAATGGCAGGAAGTCCACTGCCGCCTACATTGTCTACATGGGACCCAACCCCCTTCCTTGAAGACGCAGTCATCAATTGCTAAATCTTCTACTAAAGCCGAGTATCGCATCATTCACTAACTTCTCTCTGGTTGCATGAACACCTGAAGGAGCTTTGCATTCTCATGGTAAAACCCCCTGAACTCTTCTCAGACAACATAAGTGCTACTATATCTTAGTGCCAATCCTATCTTCCACATACGCATGAAGCATTTCATTATTATCACTTTGTTCACAACTTGGAAGCCACCAC
This sequence comes from Dalbergia cultrata, assembly GCA_031216105.1. Lineage (NCBI taxonomy): Eukaryota > Viridiplantae > Streptophyta > Magnoliopsida > Fabales > Fabaceae > Dalbergia > Dalbergia cultrata. The sequence continues at coordinate 40,388,357 of CM062350.1, forward strand.
ATCTTCCCATTCTTGCCTATCTCCTCATCAAACCATTGTCGTCCTCACGACTTGGCAAGATTTGTGTTCGGTGCCTCCCACCATATATTGGTGGCGGGTGTTGGCACCTTCTATCTCTTTGGAGATCAAGTTATGCTTGGGAAATCCTGACAGCAGCAAATGCAAATCATTACAACAACAATTGCTCCATCAATCCATTGATTCATTCCTATCTTGTACATTTTTTAGATTAACCAAGGGGTATCCAGCACTAGAAACACTGACAGATCCCTTTGACAGAATATTTAAGGAGCCTAACTAGCTACTAACTGTGCTTCGCCTCGTAGTTAGTCCCTATCTTGTATATTTCCTTTGATATCGTTTGAATTTCGGTGATTGTAATATAATTGAATTAATATTGTAATCATCTCTATTCATCTGCGATACACAATATATATAATTTCCATACAATTTCTACAATGACAGCCACTCTTAATTGCACGAATAAAGAGTTAACTAAATTGCAGTATTAAAATAGGAGAGAGAGTAAGAGGACGACATTTTACGGTCCCAAGTGGCCAACTCCAAAGCTCACTTGTATACATGAACTTGGCAGCCGTCTCTTTGTTTCTCAATTCTTATGTCTACCTTTTGTCTCAATCAATTGCCATGCTAAATTCATATGTAGTCTTATTGGGCCACCTAATCCTTATCATTAGGGAATTGAAAGAGGCATCAGATACACTATAAGCAGGATTCTCAACATTTTACGTACAATGGTATCTCAATATATTTAGCAAGTGCTGAAACCACTATCAGCCTCAGTGGGATCTGAATCATGCATCAGCTGCCACCATTAAAATAGAAAGTTACAGAAAATTCCACAACTATACCTTAAAGCATGAGAGAGAGACACACACATTATGATTCTCTTTTCTAAATTGATTAGTATCATGTTCTTATAAAACTATATATGGTTCACATATAAACAATAATACACAATATTTTACAAGAAACTTGGTTGAAGGGCAATGAAAATTAGCTAAAAAGGGACAAAATGGTGGGTCAAAAGATGATCTTAAAAAAAGGCCATCGTTATTGCAGTTTCATCATCGGTTTGCTTAAGCATTTTCTTCTTGGTTAGCTTTCATGGGATGCTCAGGGATAGACATGCTAATAACAACAGAAGAGAGCTTGTTGGTTTCTGTTTTCTGATCTGAATTTGCATCAACAAATTTTTGAGTGGAATCGGTGACAGCCGCATAATTTCCATCAACCTGAACACCCTTTACAGGCAAGGATATATCCTCTGCCACTTTGTTCTCCACTTGTTCTTTATGCTTTCCCCACAAAACAGAGTATAAGCCTAGAACAATCAGGATGGCACCAACTACACTGCATCACAAGGCCAAAAATAAATTTTCCGGTCAGCTCGGGAACACGAATTACGAAAGTTTGAAAACTAAAGAAGCTTTCATTGTTGAGTTTATTATACAAATTTATTTTTTAATAATTGTATTATACAGTTTATTATAACGTGTAATTCTCTAATTGCCATAATTTTATTTATAAAAAAAAATATTTTAAAATGTAGCTGCAATAACAGGTAGAGTAATATTTTTTTAAAAAAGGATAAATTTAGTAATATATTTATTATAGAATTATTAAAAATTATGAATATATTAAAATTGATATATAAAAAATTTAATTTTGATGCATGTTGAGAATAAAGTTTTCTGCATGTTATTCATTTTTTTTTTAACTCTAACAATAAAGTGGCGATATTACGCTGTCAGGAAAAATTACTTTGCTATAAAATAATAATCTTTATTGAAAAAATGGTATAAGCTATTAATCTATTTACTCATTCAATATTAAACATGAATATCATTTCATTTTTATAAATAAGTTCAGGTAAGTTCTATCTCCGGAACTTTTCAAATATTAGTTAATAATATACAAATTTTTGTATTATTAATGTATCAAAATTAAACTCTATATATTAAGTGCATGCATGGATATATTATTAAAATTGGAATCAAAATACATGTGATGGGATATTTTGTCCAATATGCGCCCGAGTGATTAGTTAAGCACAAAGTCGTCTACGCATGGATCCATTCTACAGTCAGCAGAGTGCATGACACAGATAGGGGTAGGGCTGTTAGAAAGCACTTTAACACCCAATTTTTACCCTCTTACTAAATACGCTCATATAAAATATAATCCTAGTGCAAAAAATATTTCCTTAAATTCACAGTTTGAAATTCTGGTAGGAGGACAAGTGTGCAGTGGGAGCCATATATATATATATGTGTGTGTGTGTGTGTGTGTGTGTGTGTGATGTATATATATATATATGATGTTTACCCTCCAAGATAAATCTGCTCTGCAAGGATAAAGGAGCCCATGATGGCCACAATGATCATCATTAGAGGGCTAAATGCAGTCGCGAATACAGGCCCTTTCTTCTTGATCACCAACCCTTGTACGTAGTATGATATGCTTGATGTAACAATCCCCTATTACCAATATATCAAAACAAATAAAATCATATATCAGTTATTTACGTATTATTAGAAGCAAAAGCAAACTAAGATCACTTGCTATAAGTTGGGGTAACAGGATTAAAAAAAACATTCCTCAAATTGATCTTTGAAAAGGTTGTGAAGTATTAATTTTATACTCAAAAGAGTTATAATATCAATTTGACTATCAAAATATTTGTAACATTAATTTAGTCTTTCAAATATTAAAATATATTTCAAGTTAGTTTGAAATACTGAAAAAAATAAACTAAATTGAAATGAATTTTAATCTTTCAATGACTAAATTGATATCCCATAACTTTGTTAAGGATCAAATTAATATCACAAATATTTCGAATAATAAATTGATATGCCAGGACTCTTTCAAAAAATATTTTTGGTTTCACTTAAAAATACAATTCCAATTTATTCTTGATCAAAATATCATAGATAAAGTAATCTCTCGAATCGCTTACAAACGTGGGACACTTGATTCGCTAAACATATTGATAGATTTTTGAAAGGCCAAATTGATAATTTTGTAAGAGAGAGAGAGAGAGAGGCCAAATTGATAATTTTGTAAGAGAGAGAGAGAGAGAGGCCAAAGAGAATCTAGATAACAGAATGCTTAAGAAAAGGAATTTATTTGATATGAAATTACGAATCAGAACAAGAATTAATATTACACCGTTGATTTTGTCGATTTCTTAATTTTCCATTTTTCGTTCTTTAATTTAAATGGAAGAAGAAATTTAACTAGTCCTATTCTTACAGCATAAGCAGCGGCAAGTAAGTTCATATCCCAGCCAATTGCCCACACAGACGGCTTGTGTTCCATCACAACGGTAACAGCAATACCTTGGAGTGTGCCTATGAAGCAGATAAGTGATGTGAGGCTTAGCTGATGGTTCTTGTACGTCTCAATAGCTTTGGCCTGATCAATAACATGAAACATATAGATGTTTATTACCTGACTTCAACAGACTCACCTACGAGGTAAGGGAAGTAGTGCTGTAGTGAAAAATTTGAAAAACAAAATTGGAATTTTTTTTTAAGAGCTACTTTTGTTTAGCTTTTATAAAAAAATAAAATAAAAACTGACTGTTTTGAAATTTGAATTATTTTTTAATGATTATTCCAATATACAAAAATTAATTTTTTTTAAATGAAAAAAAAGTGATTTTGAGTCCAGAAAGCTCATCCAAACGTGCCCAAAAAGGGACCACAAAAAGCTACCAAATTATTGTTTTGTGAGGTCTTACCTGTAAAACAAAGAGGGATGCCCAGGCAAGTGTGGCAATGGTAAGGAAGATAGAGCCTATGAACCAATCTCTGTCTGAGGGTCGTGTGGTGTTTGTCTCATTGGCTTTACTATGAGGTGCATGTTTGGTCCACACCATCTCCAGCATTGGGCCTTTGTACAAGGTCATCAGCATGGCCCCAGCTACTGTCACAATAGTGCCCGCCACCTTAGCTTGGCATCTAAATTTTTTCATGTTGATCTTCTCCATCCTTTTCATGTAACCCATCCATAATTAAAAAAAGAAAAACATCCATTAGCAATCCCTAGGAAAAAAATATTGGAACTCTTGAAAAGAATAAATTATACTAGCATCTCTTGAAATCGGGCCTGTATTATTATACATGACACTTCTTAATTCACGAAAATATGCACTAACTTTATTTAAGATTTCGATGATATTTCATCGATATGCTTTCTGTAACGTGACACTGGAATCTCTATAAACACACCAAATATTCTTATAAGGGATGTCAGTGATAAAAAGATATATCATGTATAATGCTTCATAATCTAAAGTGAATATAATTTACCCCTAAAAAGAATGGGCTGTGTTCTGAAATTACCGGCATAAAACTGCCATCACGAAAGTCATAGCCGGAAGCATGTTGCTCATTGCACATGAGAAGGTGGGGGATGTGAATTTCAACCCAGCATAGTAGAAGTTTTGATCAATCACAGTCCTGTTGTGTAAACCCAGTACAGTGTGGTGAAAATTATGTAAGCAACTTCTTACTCATGTTCATGTATATTCACCATGCTATAATTGAATAGACTTGTATACATATGACTAAGTGCTTTAAAATAGATGATCGACTAACCCAAGCAGAGCTAGGATGAAAATTTGCACGAAAATTGGGAATGTTATCTTTGGTTGATGTTTCCTGAAAAATTGGAACCACACGCATTAGCTTTAATCTGCAAAGCTTTATGTAATATTAATAAAACAAAATCTTTCTACATGACTAGCTACGGTACATGACAATTTGTCATATGAAATAAACCTTTCAAATATGAAGGCAAATGGAGCGATGACAGCAGTTGCAAAGGCTTGGCGGTAAACCACGAGGACATAGTGGTTCATGCCTCTGTTGAGGGATACCTTAGCGATAATGTTCATTCCAGCATAGCCAAACTGCAAAGCGATCATTGCAAAGTAGGGCTTAGAGTTCTCGATGAACTTGGTGCAACATTTTTCCTTGGCCATTTCTCTTTTCTTTTATGACTTTGGAGAAGTAGGACAGGCTTTTGTGAGAGCTAAGAGGAAGATACTGTAGAATAAGTGGAAGAACACTTGAACGAAGGGTTGTGTTTCTTCCTAGGGAATAGCATGGGAAGGCTCCTATTATTTATAGTAAGTAACCTGGAAGCTGGAATCAATTGTCTACGTCATATACATGTTTACACGTCCACAATCCATGGTCTCTTTATCTAATGGAGTGGGCTCATCAGGAATCACCTTTTCAAAATATTTTTGGAATTCATAGTTTCATCCTATAGACATATATAAATTCCTTGTTATTTATATAAATATAAATGAGAAATGTTATATTTACTTATTTAGTGTTAAATTACGATAATGTTCAAATGACATCCCTCGATCACTTTTCCCGGGAGCAGATGCACAACGCATATATATTGGTGTTTGGCTGTACACTTATTAGGAAACAAAATAAACAATAATAATGGAATTCAAAAGAGATGAAAGTCTAATACGCATTTTTTAAGAACAGCATATTTAAAGTACGGAGTAGCCACTTCTGCAAAATGTATCTTCTTTACTAGAACAACTTCCTTTCATACTATATATTTCAAGTGGAATCGGAATACTTACTATGCTATTCCTTTCAGGCTTCGAGTTAATTAATCAGTAGCATTTTCTATCCATTATTTGTAAGCAATCCCACACCTACTCTAGCCATTCTCACAAATTTAGTGGGGCTTAACCTATAACATACAAATTTACCAATAATTGGTGGTAGCTTTGTTAAAAAAGCACAATCATTATTCCATCATTAAAATCTGCAAACTTATAGTTAGCAAATTAGACTACGCCACCAAATAATAAACTACAATATGATATTTGTGGGGGCATATTTTTTTTCGACAGGTAAAACATGGCTCAACTCTTTAAAATAGAGAGCAATAAGTATGTCTCAGAAAGAGAATCACAATACCAAAAGAGTCACTGTCCTAAATACGTTGTTGCCGTGAAAATTTTGGGGTTCGGCTAAGGTTCTTAAGAACAAAGCCAAGAACACAGATTCACACTTTGATCCCAAGTGCAGGTGATTGAATCAAGGAGAGGAAAATACCCCTTGGTTATGAGTTCTCCAATTACATTAAAGAAAAAGTTTTGGACAAAGGCATGTGTGGAAAGAGGATTTTTTATTGATGAACAAGAGTAAATACAACAACAACTTCACACCAAAGCATCACAATAAATTTTGGATGAGAAAATTACACAAACTAAACTAAAAAGAAAAGGAAAAAGTGTTGAAAAAGGAAAGATAAATGTAAAGTTTTGTGTATTGATCCGGGGACGTCACTTTTTCACTCTCTTGAGGCCTTTTATAATCGTGAAGACATTTTTTGTAATACCTGGTGTACACGTATCATTAGATAAGTTCTACATGGCCTTAGGGCCTCCTGGGACCCACCCATGTTATTGGGTCCGAGTTTTTGCTAAGTCTGGAGCCCTACACCTCCTTGGAGGGCTATATGTTAGAGTCACTTTGTTGGGATCAAAAGTCCTGGTAATTACTATCTGGAGGGATATGAATTAAAGTGTGATTTTTAATGAATTTTAGGAAGCCTCTAGATGTTCCTTTTCTAGCCCCCAAGTTTAAAAAATCGTTGGAATTCCGGAATTTGAACTAAAACTCAAAAATGAGATTTTGTTTGGTTGGGGTTTTGATTTTTTTTTATATTTTATTTGAATCCAAATGAGGGGTAATTCCTTATTAACTTATAATAAAGAAATATAAATAACCATGACAGCAACAGGTCTGCTGATATATCAGCAAAATGTTGCTGATATAAGCTGTTACCATGGCAGCAAAAATGTTCGTCCCACGGTGGCTAATTTCTTGTCCTGACTAGTTAATCTGCTGTCCACGGCTAGAGAGTTTACTGTCCATGGCTATGAAATTCCATAGAAGTAGTATAAGTGTTGGTGAAGCTAAAATGATAGCAAAATGTTCAATAATAGCAAAAGTTATTGTCATAAAAAGTTTGTACAGCTGGGGATAAATTTCCATAGTTGGGGAATGAGCTTCCACAGCTAGGAATGAGTTCCCACAGCTGGGAATGAGTTCCCACAACTGAGAATGAGTTTTCACAGCTGGAAATGCGTTTCCCACAGCTAAGAATGAGTTCTCACAACTAGGAATGAGTTCCCACATCTACGCATGAGCTTCCACAGCTGGGCATGAGCTTCCACAACTGGGAATGAGTTTCCCACAGCTAAGGATGAGTTTCCACAGCTGGGAATGCGTTTCCACGGCTGGGAATGTAATTCCACAACTGTGTTAAGTTTGTCATAGCTGAGGCCATAAGTGCACAATATCCCCTACCTTAAAAACGCGAACGAAGTAGGAATGTAATTCCACAACTGTGTTAAGTTTGTCATAGCTGAGGCCATAAGTGCACAATATCCCCTACCTTAAAAACGTGAACGAAGTGGTTAAAACCCTTCCCCCTCATTTTCCTTCCATTTCCTTTGAACCAGAAACCCTCCGCTCTCTATTTTCTCTCATTTTTCTTCAACCCCATTCCAATCTAGCTCCTCTAGATCATCAAGGTGAGTATATGTTATGAGATTTTATCCCCTTTGTCACCATTCTTGCACATTCTCGAAGTGGGCATTTTTATTTCTCTTTTTTTGTCAAGTGGGGGTGCTCCCCTAATTTTGTTAGGGCTAGATTAGAGTTATTTAAGTGTTGATAAATTTTAATACTGAGTTTATTAGTTATTTTAGTCGACGTGGTGCCTCTCTCTACTCCCCAGAGCTTAGTTAGAGTTGACGTCACCTCTCCCTCCTCTCCAGGTGAGTGGGTTCAAATCCTATAACCTTTATATTGGTTATTAGAGTTAATTTCTTTAAATCATAACATGATTTTCTTGATTTTAGATAATAACTTAAGAGATCTGAGTTTATGATTGGTTATCAAAATTATTGGAAGAAATGATTTTCAACATGAGCATAAAATATTTATTTTAATATAAACTCATGGGACCATTATTGATAAAATGATTTTATCAAAGAGCTAGAATATGATTGTGACTTAATTTAGAGACTTTATAAATTTTCTCCAATGATTCTAAAATAAATGTAATTATGTATTATGGAGTTTAATTACTAGAGAAAAGCCCAGAACAGAGATTTAGAGAAAATAACATATTTTATAAATTAGAGACCAGACAATAACTATAGAGAAATAAACAGTGAGTTAACAACTGAACCCGATCGTTAACCTTGGTACCAAGTTGTCCAAAAGGACAATCTCATAGAGTAAAGAATGGAACCTAGTTAGGTGTCCAATTTGGATCCCAGAGCTTAGAGAAATTGTTATGTCATGGTTAACATGCATAGCCAGAGAAATTATATTTTGTTATGCGAGGCATAACCAGAGATTCTTGTTTCTCTAATAGATTTCTATTATTTATGCATTACCAGAGAATTTTTAATTTTATTTCCTTTATGATGTTATATATTCAAATATGATCAGAGTTAATGCATTAATCAGCTGGATGTTTTTATATATATTTATACATATCCTTGTTGTTGTCCTATGAGGGGATTATTTGTGAGGACCTACTCACTGAGTTTTAGATAAAACTCACTCCTCTCCCTTTTCCATTTCAGATACGTTAGCTGCTGCGGGTCCTTCTCAACCATCTCCTCCCCAGCAGTAGAGTTGTCAGTTGGTGAGCTTCACTTGGGGTGAAGTGCCTTTTGTATTTTGTATATGATAGAGTACTCTGGTGTATATTGCGGGCAGGGTCCTGAACCATAGGGATATTTATATTGATTCATCATTATTATTTTGTATTCACTTAATTATGGTTCATGGATTTATTGTATAGAGAGCAACTCATATATTTTGTATTACAGAGAAATATTTAGAGTTTTAAATATAATATGTTATTGATGAAGAGCATGATTTCAAATGAGCTAATTAATTAGTAGAGATGAAACAATATTTTATAAATGGAATTTATTGTCTAATTATGCATATAGAGAGACTCAGAGGTCACGGACTTATATGGGGATGGAATGCCTCACGTGCCGGTCTGTTCCCAAGTTGGGTCATGACAGTTTTCCAATTTTAGCACACGTTAATTTGGAATAAAACTGTCCCCAAGTGCTTGGTAACCACTCCACGGCTGATTGGTAATGTTCCACAGATAATTAGCAATGTTTGACAACTGATTGGCATGACACATAATCATTTCCCATTATAATCATTCCAACACATGGCCAATATGCAATAACTACCTCATTCTCACGGCTCACAAAACTAGCAAACCATGTGACTAGTTAACATGCAATAACCACTTCCTTTACATGGGACACGTCCACTACAATAACTTCCTCTGCTTGGGATACATCCACTGCAACAATTCCTTGGCTTAGTTAATAAAATTTGCATATTAACTCTTAATATTATCCAAACAAAGTCTAATTATCACATTGACACAACATGCCCCCTTAAACTCGTAGGCAATTATTTTTCATTCATAACATATGCCCCCTACATCCTTTAGCTATATATGTTTACACGTCCACAATCCATGGTCTCTTTATCTAGTGGAGTGGGCTCATCAGGAATCACCTTTTCAAAATAATTTTAGAATTCATGGTTTCATGCTATAGACATATATAAATTCCTTGTTATTTATATAAATATAAATGAGAAATGTCATATTTACTTATTTAGTGTTAAATTACAATAATGTTCAAATGGCATCCCTCAATCACTTTTCCGGGAGTAGATGCACAACACATATATATTGGTATTTGGTTGTACACTTATTAGGAAACAAAATAAACAATGATAATGGAATTCAAAAGAGATGAAAGTCTAATACGATTTTTTAAGAACAACATATTTAAAGTACAAAGTAGCTAAAAAGCATCAACACTAGATCTAGAAGCTTCTACATTTTATAAGGAATTAAAGTATTAACAAAAGATTTAGAAACTTCTACATTGAGCACCAACTCTAGGGAAGAGCATTGGAAGAAGTTTCTAGATAATGTAATGATTAATTACTACACTAGATGAATCTAGATGGAAGCTACTAGAACTATAGGCAAGTTGCTAGAATTTTTAATTAGTCATACACTTAAAGAAGTGTCTAGAGAAAATAAGGAGCTAGAAGTTTCTAGTCATTGTGTGGTCATTAAAGTGACAAACCTTGAAAGCCTATAATTAGGCAAGAGGAGTATTTATATAGTGTGCATTAGTGAATGCTTGAGTAGAGAGCTCAAAGAATGAGTGAAAACAAGTGCTCTATCTAATGTACTATAGTATATAAAGTGTAAAGTGATTCAATAAATAATAAAGAGAGTTTTATTTTTAATGCGTCATTTCTCAAAAATTTGGCATCAGAGCTTGATGATCTGGGACCGATTCAAATTGGAGGATTATTAATTCTAGAGGAGCTCTTACAAAATCGCAGTCTAGGACTTTGACACTATTGGTTTGGGACCAAAGCAGTAGTGAGAAAAATTTATCAAGTCACTATGATAGATATCCAAGTGGTTGGTGGAATTAGGAAGCTCAATGCTCATAATTACAATACATGGCAAACATGTATGGAGTCATATCTCTAAGGCCAAGATTTGTGGGAGGTTGTTGGGGGTAGCAAGACCACGCCACCTTTTACAAATGAAGCTGAAGTGCTATGAAAGTGGAAGATTAAAGCGGGGAAGGTGATGTTTGCACTCAAGACCACAGTAAAGGATGATGTGTTGGAGCACATAAGGAATGCATCAACGCTAAAGGAAGCATGGGACACATTTGCAATGGTATTTTCAAAGAAGAACAACACGAGGCTGCAACTCCTGGAGAACAAGCTGTTATCAATAATACAAGGAGACTTGATGATCAACCAATATTTCACCTAGTTAAAAATCTCTCTGCCAAGAAATTTCTAAGCTAGATCCTGATAGTAAAACATCTAATCAACACATGAAGAGAATTATTATTCATGGCCTTATACCAGAATATAGAGATTTTATTATTGCAATTTGAGGTTGGCCTACCCAACCTTCCCTTTTACAATTAGAAAATTTGTTGGCTGACCAAAAGGTGTTAGCCAAACAAATAGGTCGCATATCAGTGAATAGTGAAGAAGAAGTACTCTTCACTGGTAGAAAAAAGGGAAGAGGGAAGCCACATTTTAGTAAGGATTTAAATAACAAGTACGAGAAGTCGAGAAATGAGCAAGAAGGAGATTCCATACTTGGAAAAGGCAAAGAAAGGTGATAATTCCTGCTTCATTTGCGGAAAGCGGGAACACTTTGCAAGAGATTATTGGTTCAAGAAAATATTGGCAGAGAGTAATGCTGCAACCTCAAGTTATCAGGTGGACCAAGAAAATGATGTAGAAGAAGATTGGGACACTTCTGCCTCACCGGCAGTCGAAAAAGACATTTTCTAGGAAGAAGAAATAAGTTTTGACAGGACTAATGAGAAGCTCACGAAGTCACCAAAGGCAGAAATGGCACTCACAGTAACAAGCCCACTAGCTATTGATTATAATAGGGATTGGATTATTGATTTATGATGCTCCAATCACATGACAAGTGAAAAGGAGAAGTTGGAAAGCACAATAGAGTACAAAGGTAATTGAGTTATGTTGATTGTAGACAATTCAAGGTTTCCAATCACTCATATTGGGGAAACAATGATCATATCTCACTGCAATGACAATCAAGTATGCTTACAGAATGTCTATTATGTACCTGGAATAAAGAAAAATTTACTTTCAGTATCACAAATAATGAAGTCAATGAATTACGTGGTATTTGGCCCAAAGGATGTTAAGATATATGACAAGATAAAAGTTATTGGAACACCAATACTATAAGGATAGCATTTAGAGTCAATCTATGTAATGTCTACAGAATCTGCTTACGTAGATAAGACTTAAACAAACAATACAATTGATTTGTGGCATGTATGTCTTAGGCATATAAGCTATCATAGTTGAAGGTGATGATGAAAAAGACGATGCTCAAGGGTCTCCCTCTATTGGAAGTACGAGAAGATGTTGCATGCACTAGATGTCAATACGGAAAGGCTCACCAACGTCTATACAAAAGTTAAAAGTTTCAAGCTAAAGAGCTGCTGGAACCAGTTCACTCAAATGTGCTTGGACCAGTTAAACAACCTTCGATTAGCGGATATCATTACATGGTAACCTTCGTTGATGATTACTCAAGGTATGTATGGGTGTACTTTATGAAAGAAAAATCAAAGACGTTGTCAAAATTCAAAGAGTTTAAAGACAAGGTTGAAAGCAAAGTTGGAAAAAAGATTAGATGCCTTCACACAGACAATGGGGGAGAGTATACTTCAAAAAAATTCTATGAATTCTTGAAGGAGTGTAAAATACGACGACAAATAACATGTCCGAACACTCCTCAACAAATGGTGTGGCGAAGAGAAAGAATCGTCATTTAGTAGAGGTTTGTCGAAGTATGTTGCATGCTAAAAGTGTCCCAAGCAAATTCTGGGCCAAGTGTATAAAGACTGCAACACATGTGATAAATCGACTTCCACAAGCCAAGTTAAGGTTTGTATCTCTGTTTGAGAAGCTATGGAAGCTCAAGCCCATGGTGAGTTACTTCCAAGTTTTTGGCTGCGTGTGCTATGTCTTTGTTCTAGATTACTTAGGTAGCATTTCATAAGGGGGATAAGGGGGACGTGGACAGAAATACAAGGACAATGGACATAGAAACATAAAAAATATTGTCTCTGTATCATGTTTGGTTGTAGAAATGGGAATAGATGTTGATTTTCCATTGACTGGAGTTGACCACTGTTGGCCAGCCATTGATCGATATTAACCATCGTTGACTGGCCCGTTGACCCGCATTGACCAGGGGCTTGACACCATTGGAAATTTCTATATCCATGTCATGTCCCCACTTTTTGGGGGGACAAAAATACAGGAAATTTTTGTCTCTCTAGGAGGAAAAATTTTTCCATCCCCATACCCTGTCCCTCTTACCAAACAACATACATGACAAACTATCCATGTATTTCTGTCCCCGTCCCCCTTACCAAATGCTACCTTAAGGAGCAAAATGGATAAAAAGGCCATTCACTATATCTTTATGGGATATGACAGTTAGAGAAAAGGTTGGAGATGTTTTGATCCCACAACTGGCAAATGTTATACATCAAGAAATATAGTGTTTGATGAAACCTCCTCTTAGTGGTCGCCATAACAAGTAATTCTACCCAACTCTAAAAATATTGAAGGCATGATTAAAGAGAAAATGGGGGAGCAAAAAGATAGTAAAGAAATACACTATCCAAGTCCAAGCAAGGTGGAGAGACATACACAGAACCTTTGGAAAATTGGAGTTCATCGAAGGGAAAAAGAAGAGTCTCAACAAGAAGATGAAGAAGTCGCAAAACAACCGGCACTTAGGAGATCTACCATAGAAAAAGAAACCAAATCCAAAGTATGCAAATATTGCAGTGGTCATGGAAAGAGAGAAGTCTACAACATACAAAGAAGATCTAGTGTTGAGGGGGAGAAATGAAAAACATTAACACTAGATCTAGAAGCTTCTACATTTATAAAGAACTAAAGTATTAGGCAAAGATCTAGAAACTTCTACATTAAGCACCAACTCTAGGGAAGCTTCGTACAATTAGCATTGGAATAAGTTTCTAGATAACGTAATAATTAATTACTACACTAGATGAATCTAGATGGAAGCTACTAGAACTATAGGCAAGTTGCTAGAATTTTTAATTAGTCATACACTTAAAGAAGTGTCTAGAGAAATAAGGAGCTAGAAGTTTCTAGATTGTGTGTTCATTAAAGTGACCAACCTTGAAAACCTATGAATAAGCAAGAGGAGTGTTTGTGTAGTGTGCATTAGTGAGTTCTTGAGTGGAAAGCTCTAAGAGTGAGTGAAAACAAGTGTTGTAGCTAATATGCTCTAGTGTATAAAGTGTAAAGTTATTCAATAAATAATAAAGAGAGTTTTATTTTTAGTGCCTCCTTTCTCAGCAGTAGCCACTTATGCAAAATGCATCCTCTTTACTAGAACAACTTCCTTCCATACTATATATTTCAAGTGGAATCGAAATACATACCATGCTATTCCTATCAGGCTTAAGTTAATTAATTAGTAGCATTTTTTCTATCCATTATTTGTAAGCAATCCCATACCTCCTCTAGCCATTCTCACAAATTTAGTAGAGCTTGCCCTATAACATATAAATTTACCAATAATTGATGGTTGCTTTGTTAAAAAAAAGTAGGATTATTATTCCATCATTAAAATCTGCAAACTTATAGTTAGCATATAAGACTATGCCACTAAATCATAAACTACAATATGATATTTGTAGGGGCATATTTATTTAATTTTGACAAGTAAAACATGGCTCAACTCTTCAACATGGAGAGCAATAAGTACATCTCAATAAGAGAATCACAATACCAAAAGAGTCACTTTCTTAAATACACAAACTCATAAGGCAGAAAATAATAGGAGCCTTATTACACAAAACACAAAACTTGACATCAAGACATAAAAAACATATCGCGAAACATGAGTTCCTTGATGAAATAGCATGCAATGCGTCATTCAAGACAATAATCAATCCATCAAACCGCTTCGTGCCATGCAAACTATTTGGCTTCCATTAGTCACTGACTAAACATCCTCAAAATGATCCAATCTCTCATATGGCCTTCGACACAACATGAAATCACCAACAACCAGAGTAAAGGTTGTTCCCAATTTAGTGGACAATGCTCAAAGGATGGTGAACCCTACCTCACTAGCTCATTTATTTTAATCCACTGCTTAGGGTCGATCAATGGTTCTGATAGGTAAATTAGGTTATGGAGGGAGAGTTCCAAGTGGTAGAGGATAAAGTAATAGGGGACAACCCCATCTTTTTGCTTTGACTCATCAGGATGCACAGGCATCTAATGCATTTATAACAGGTATAATTATAGTTTGTTCATTCGATGCCAGATGTCCATGTTCTTTGGTGTTTGATTCTAGAGATCACCTTCCACTCTCAAAGAGGCATTTTAGGTTAAAGTTCTAGAAAGGTGCCTCTCATGGTTCAGAAAGTATATAGATCATGCAAGATCAAGGACGATGACATGGAAAAAACTACCAGATCTAATGGTGTTGGACTTTTTTTTTTATCTCAATGACATTCTAGGTACATGGAATGGTTAGGTTCATGCCACACAAGAGTCAGAGACCAGGGTAACAAAGGCGAACTTGTTTGTTCACGTTTACTTGGCAAGATGTACATCCAATGTTGTAGTGACAATTCGTTCTATCCAACTAGCAACCTAGGGTAGCTCTGCTACCCCAACAAACTGAGGAGCTAGGTGCAAAAGTCCTAGTGGTAAAGGTCCAAGCAACATTGGTCCAAGAAGTAGAGGCCGGGATAATGGAGGGTGGATCTTCTATTTACACTGACTCAATAGGACGTGTAGACATCCAATGCTATAATGAGGCACTAAGCCTCATTAACCCAGCTTATTCTATCTAGTCAGTGGCCTAAGGTGGCTCTATTGCTCCAGCATGCCGAGGAGTTAAGTGTAAAGGCTTTGTAGCAGAGGTCTAGGTGACAGTGATACAAGATGCAGAGGCCAAGGTAACAGGAGATGACCCTGTTTATTCATACTGAATTGGTAGAATGCACAAGCATCCAATGTAGCAGTGATAGGTATAGTAATGGTTTGTTATTTCAATGCCATGGCATTGTTTCACCCCTATGGTCCATGCATTCTTATGTATCCTTGTTCTTTGCAATATAGTTTGAAAGATCCCTTGTGAATCTTTAGGAGCCAATTTTAGTAAAGTACCTTCAGCAGAGCCTCTCCTCATCTAGGTGGTGCTTGTGCAAAGTCAAGATTGGAAAAATGGAGACATTGGCAGATTTAATGGTGTTGAACATGTCTGAATTAACATCATTTTAGGCATGAATTGGTTTTGTTACATGCGATTTAGTTGTTGACTATCATAATAAGACAATAAGGTTCAATATTCGGCAAGATACCCCACAAAAGTTTTAGGGCAAAGGATGGCCACCACTTGTGACTCTTATCAGCCATGAGTGCTCTTCAGTTAATGCACAGAGGGAGTTATGGATTTCTAGCTTTGGTGTAATACCCGGTGTACACGTGTCAGTAGATGAGTTTTTGTATGGTCTTAAGGTTCCCGGGACCCATCCATGTTGTTAGGTCCAGGATTTCGCCTAAGTCTGGAGCCCTACACTGCCTTGGATGACTATATGTTAGAGCCACTTTCTTCAGTTCATCCCAATATGCTAGTTGTCCATCGACAAGACAGTTAGGCTTCATGGTGTACCTATTACGACCTAACCTGGGAGCGTGACCGACACTTGAGGAATCTCATCCTCACATAAGCCTCATGACCTCTAAGTCTCTCTATATGAATATAATAATAACAAATCTTTTTCCAAAGTAATATAAATTCATCTCTGATATAAAATCTCCAACTCTTAGAAAACCAAATCATCATAATTAATTTCATGTTAAAACTCTCAATTTGCCTCTGTAATACAAAATATAATGAGTTGCTCTATACAAAATAATCATGATAAATCAATGCAAATCCATCTCTATGGTTCGGGACCCTACTCGTAATGACACCGGAGCATTCTGTCTATAAATAACAAAAAGAATACTTCACTCCGAAGTGAAGCTCACCAACGAAGAATATCTCTACTACTGAGGAGGAGGTGGTTGAGATGAACCTGTACCAACTAATGTATCTATAATGGAAAAAGTGAGAAGGGTGATGTACTGGACTGGAAATATAGGCCCTAGACCTCGGCCCAATCTTGGAAGACTCTCCCAAGGGTTCCATAACTTGCCCACATGGAACAGGATCCCTTGCAAATTTACCCCAGATTTAGTTGAGGATATCTCCTAAATCCTATACAAGATCTCTCTATATCTCAATATATCTTGTTATTATTACATCATATATCATACATTATGTCATATCTCCTGTAAATAGAAAATATATCTAATATCTACTAAATCCCTAGAATATCTCCTCCATTCAGGGTGGATTATCTCCTAGCTTATCACGGGGTCACCTCACACTATATATATAAGAGGCTCAATGCCTCCAAATATCATAAGCTTATTACATGCTATTATTTTACCACTCTATGCCTCATTCATTCACTAACTTGAGCATCGAAATGTCTTTACAGGTGCTTCACCTCCCACTTGGACGAACGTTAGAGCTATTTGCACTCTTGCTGCATTTCTAGGTAAGAACATTGGCACCCAGCATGGGGCCTGGTAAAAAACCCTACCCCACCAAGGTCGATAGAATGAACCAAAGCATAAACACTCACCACAGCAGGAACAAATCCTTATTAGGAGCATCTCTCTATTGCTAAATAAATCAATTCTTAAGTGATGTCTCACCATGACTCTCTCATTGGCAAAGCGAATTCCCATATTACATTTCTTCATTTTTGTTTTATCTTTTCTACAGTTTTTGTGAACTGCATGAAATCATATCATGCAAATTGGCTTGATCAATAAATGATTAAAACCATTAAAATTCAATTGGGCAATAACAGTAAAAGAAAATTGTGTCTTCACACTACTCTAAATAATACAAATACACATATCTCATATCATGAATAATGTAATACAGTTCCTATTGACTAATTGATGTTTCTTTTGCCATTATTTTTACAAGGGAGGATGTTCAAAACATGCACATGAATAGCAAACCTTTCTTCCCAAAATAAGAAGACCTCCACAATTGCCATGGGAGTTTGCCAGCAGCCACCTCCTTTTCTAACGAACCACCATTCCTATATTTTTCCCCAGCGTGACAGTGGTGATTGCCTAGGAACCTCCTAGCAGCACCGCACAACTGAGAAGAGAAGGAGAAAACAATGGATTTACAGCCCCATACAAGCTTGAACTCCATCACCACCAGCCTCGGGCAGTGCTGCCAGCTTTGCTCTCACCATCCTCTATCACATTTTGCCGATAAAGGTGCACCTCTTCTCTCTCTCCACTTTGAGCTTGTCAGCCTTGGATATGTGAATCTAGCCGTCCACCAAGCCTTGCATGTACGCATGGACTCTCGCACCATGTCGTTCCCACTTAATCTACCATGCTCCTCTAAGAGCAACCTCCATGGACCCTACATGGCTTAAAGGGTGTTGAAGCAATAAGGAGAAGAAAGCTAGGATTTTCGATTTTTGGTCTATTGGCCCATACTTTAAAACTCAAATCTAAAAAAACAAAAAAAGGTTAGGAAAAAAGGCATGGCATGGGATTCAAACAATGACCCTTCACTAAAAAAAATAGCACACACTACTACTACAACAAAGCCCAGTTTGGTTATCTAATGCTACGTAACTAACTATATACATTATATATTCTTTCACATGAATTGAATTTTAGCTTAGCCTAGCCATCATAGTTAGCCCTCTGTACTCAACATATGACTCAAGCTCATCTCAACCAATGATGTAAAAAAATTTTCAAGTTCTAGACACATGTAATCCTCATACTTAAACAACTTCGATATGAATTAATTATTATTATTTTGATCAACTAACCTTGATTCTTGGTTGCCAAGCATTGTCTTTAAATAGGATGAGCTCTGACACTTCCTTCGGCTGATTTCCACCATCACCTCAAGTCAAGCTATACTGTGACCCTCTGGCTGAGTTGTTTCATCATCTCCCCGATGAAATCTAACAAGATATGTCTTTATTATTCTCATAAATCATCTATTATAAATCTTAATTATTTTAATTTACACATCAAGCATATTTCTATCTTGAAACTAAAGTCATTTGTAGATCTCTTGGATTCCCGAGAATACTACTACTTTCTTGGAATTAATTTATCTAGAGATTTTTATGTGGTGTTGGGATACTACATTGATGCAATTGTCATATCCTCAAGAAGAAAGTCATAGATCACAGGGGAGTTTTTTATAAACCTTAAGCATTTCTTCAATGCATAATCCTCTAATATCTTATCAAGAGTATATCACTATTCTGACTAACTTTTCAGGCACTCGGCCTCCTCAGGTCGAGCTCTTAGCAAAGCCTTGATACTACCATGCACTCTGCCCTATCATTCCAAGCTATGCTCTTTTCATATATGTTTCCACTACTCTTAGAATCATCTTATTTGTAATATGAAGAGTATTTACATGCAGGAAATATGCCTCAGCAGTAGCCAACTCGCGTAAACCTTAGAACTAGCCGAGTTGCGAAGGCACCTCGGTACCAGCCAACTCGCGTATATCTCAGCACCAGTCGAGTTACAAAGGCACCTCAGCAGCAGCTAACTCATGTAAACCTCGGCACCAGTCGAGTTGCAAAACCTTGGCACTAGCCAAGTTGTAGATACACTTCGATACCATCTGAGCATCAAAGTCCACCTTAGCTCCAGCCAAACAGCGAAGACCAACTACCAATGTGTTGACCTCTTAGCAAAGCCTTAGTCCCGCTAAGCACTCTGTCTTCTCAGGCTGAGTTCCTAACAAAGCCTTGGTCCAACCAAGCACTATGCCTTCTCAAGCCCAAAGCATTGGTCACACTAGGCACTCCTCCTTTTCTGATCGAGCTACACCACCATCTCCCATATATGCTTCCATTACTCAGAATGATCTTAATTATGATTTAACTATTTTTTATATGCAAGGCATATAACTTCATCTCAGGATTTGATTCAATTGTGATATAACTATTATTCATGTCCTAGAGATATCTATATCATTTAATAGGTCTTCCCCTTTGCATAACCCGTTGCTCTTCTAGAATACGCACAAGGGCCTTAGACGGACAAGACTACGAAACTTGGATATAGAACAACTTACTCAACGCAAAGCCCACTATTTACAACATTACTATAGTTAGTACTTAGTATTTACCATCGAAAAAATAGTACTTGTTTTTCATTTTTTTTACTTTATATTTAAAATTTTCTTTTATAAAATGATAACAAAAATATTACCACTAATATAATATTAAATAAAAATTATGATGAACATCATCTATTTCAATATTAAAAGCATTATATAGCAATTTTAAATCAATACATGAATGTTACATATTAAAATCATTTGAGATTTGATCAAACAAAAATATAGCAATCTCTTCATAAAATATTTTAAATGACTAATGCATCAAAATTTTATTATGTTGTAACTTCAAAAAAAAAAAAATCAAATAATACACTTGAAATTTTCATGCAATATTTGCTATTGCAATAACACAAAATATAGCCAAAAGATGTTAATGACATGCTTGATTTAATTCATTTGAAAACATATGTCTAATATAGATAAGCTCATATAAATATCTAATATAAAACACTTCGCTTTAATTTGTAAAAGTTATGCATAATATAGACTTGGTTTTATTTTACTATTAATAAATTAAAAATTGTTAATTTTTATATTTAATATTAATTAAAACATTTATTAAATATAATTTGAAATGTATAGGGTCATAATAAATGAGAGTTAATCCAACTTTTCTGTGGAAACAAAAGTTAGCACAACTTTTAATTAATTAAGGGTAATTTAATAACATTATAATAAAAGCATTAAAAGGGAAGTGTCAATAGATAAAAAGGAGTGGCAATAGCTACTCTCTTATTTGGCCCAATAAACATTAACCATTTGCTTAATGTTTGTCCAAGTGATTGTTTATATATTAATTACAATTACTTTAATTCCTCGGGTTCTAATTTTAATAATAAAATTAACCTCACTATTCTTATTTGAACAAAAAACTTGACTATTATGTATTGAATCTACTATTTAATATTCAATCAAATTTAATCATCTCCATGTCTTTGTCACATTTTATCATGAAGAACCTTAGCACCTAGTGATCTACCATCCACTAGTTTTTTTCATAAAGCTTGGGTTCATCCTATCTATACCCTAACTTGCCTCGCCTCGCACCTGCCCACCTTGACTGGGATGGGTGTGAGTGAGTACCTATGGAGTAGGTAGCAACTGTTATTCCTAAAACTAAGTCTAGAAACTGGTTCCTAGGCCACAATATTGCACAATCACTGGAACAAGATGAGTATTTGAAAACATGCTTCACGAACAAGTAAAGGTTTGAAGTAATAAGGCTATATTAGTGACCCAAAATTTTCAATCAATGAGAAAGTATTGAATTTGATGAAACATATATACTAGTAGCAAGAGTAGAAGCCATTCACGTGATATTTGTGTATGCAACTCGCAAATATTTTAAATTATATCAATGGATGTTAAGTTTAAATGGTTTTATTGATAGATAAGTGTTTATCAAATAACCCTCCAATTTATTATGCATTAAAACTCTCAATAGTTCTTTATGAGAAGGTTTAGTGAATTTTTCAAAAGAATACAAGTTTTAACTAAGTAAAGTTTGTAACACCCGAAAAAATTATTTACAAATTAATTTAAGCTTTATTAGTTAGAATTTTGAAAATCTGATAGATTTAGTAATGATAAGGACGGTCTAACGAATGTGCAAAAAAGAATTGTGAATAGTAACTTATGAGCCCAGCAAACTCATTGGGACAGTCAAAACCTTAGATCCAGGACTAGGAGATTCTAAAACTAAGAAAATATAGAGTTAAGGTTAGAAATAATTACAAATGAAGATTTAATACCTGGAATTAAATTTCGGGCAATATCTTATTACCCAGGTATGGTATTTCACCAGTTCGATGAAATTTCGATGTATGATTTCTAACACCGAAAGATAGTTTAATCATTAGAAATGGATAATGTATATACATTCAAGACAAGTGGAAGGATAAGATTTAATCTTGAATTATAAGATTAAATTCTAGCCATCCATTTTTTCTTTCTTTCTTTATGAATTATGTATTTATATTTTATAATATCTAAACTGTAATTACAAGATAAATACAAAACCAATCTTCTTCAATACTCCACCAAACATTTCAGCCAGTAAGAAAGGATACAACCCCTCCATTTTTGCTTCCATAAGAGCATCGAAAGCTTGATTCAAAGCTCAAAACTCATAGCCTAGACTTGTTAAAATCATAAATTTCTTTCACTAAGCTTATTCCACACATCAATACCTATAAATTTAAGAAATCTCAATTTCTCATCAATCCTCACATTGATACCTCACTGCCTAATGAAGGTTTGGGGATGATTTGGTGGCCTTTAGTGAAGAGAAACCTTTTAGAACATCCTTGGAATTATAAAGCTTTAAAGTTTGCAAAGTAGGGTTTTATTTGTTCTCTTTTCCTTCAAAATTTGTTTTTAATTTTTATGATTGGTATGGCTAGAAATTCTAGTTATATTGATTGATGATAGATATATATTGATGTTTTTAAATTGGTGGAGTATTTGGATGGTTATAGAAACCCCTTTTTGTCAAAAGAAGTTTTGAGCTAATTGCTAGATTTTCAGTTTTGTCCCAGACAACAGTTAATCACAAATTTTTTGATGTATTTGTAGAAATTTTTATGAGGTCTAACCATTATATCTTGAAGCTAACATCCTAAGGCAACTCTAAGAATTTTCTTGGTGCATGATAAAGATTCTAACTACTTTAAAAAAATCATGAACTGAAACTATGTCTGTGCTGCCTGAATTACTGGACTTGAAGATGTGAATTTTGTTACCATAGCAAATGATTGATTTTTCCTTTGAAATTTTTATAGAGTGTTGGAAACACTTAAGGTCCAACTATGATTTTTATTCGGAATTGATTCAGTTATTTGCTAGGGTTAAAAATTATGGAATTCTGGCTTTGAGCTAACATTGGGTGGCCTCTGACCACCATATTTGTCGAATTTTGTTATCATAGCCAGAGAACTCTTTTTACTCTGAAATTTTTACAAACCTTATGGACACATTGAGTGTCATAGATAATTTTTGTAGCTTTGAAATTAGTTGTTTGATGTGCAAATAAATTTATACTGCAATGATGTGAAATCTACCAAATTACTGGAAATGAACTTAAAACCTTGATTTGGTAATTTAATGACTTTTGATTCAAGTATGATGAGTATAAATGCATGCTATATGATTTAAATAATAACTTTTGAGGAATGAATGGTATACATGTTTGAAGCATTATGAAATTTAGAAATTAATGCTAATGCATATAGTATGGTGATGCCTATATATGTGAGCTTGAGGGTGACGTATGTGCTAAGTGAAGAATGAGATCCCTTATAGCATATTAAGGGCACAGAGGAATCCCTTTAGTATGTTAAAGGCATAGAAATATCTCCATTAATATGTTAAGGGTATGAAAATATTCTCTGTAGTATGTTAAGGGCATGGAAATATCCCTTTTTGTATGTTAAGTGCACGGAAAAGATCCTCTTTATTATGTCAAGGGCACAAAAAGATAAGGATGTCGTGTATGAGATCCTCTTCGATGTACCAAGGGCATGTAAAGTTGAGAATGAATTACTATAATGTTAAGTAGTATGACATGTGTATATTAAGTGATTGAATAATGAAAGAGACTTACTTCCGAAAAATGTTTTTTAAACTTTAAAATGAACCTTTGATATATGTTGCATGCTCACATTTTCTTAATAAACCGAAGTGGCTGGGACGATGATGATGACATGAATTTTAGCATATGTTTCGGAATGCCATATTGAGAATTTTAAGATTTTCACCCCTATGTGTTTGTTTTTCCGTGTTGCCTCCAAGTTGATCCAGAAGACAGTAAAGCCACTACAAGAAAGAATAAATTGGAATTTGCAGTAGTTAGTAGTGGAAACCTATCTTTATTGCACTTAGGTGTATGCATATGTCTATAAATATAAAGGATAACAAATTTACTATAAAACTCTTAGAAAAGCTTCCTTTTGTATTTTGACCTTTTATTAAATAAATACTTTGTTTCTTTGCTATATAATTTGACAGAACCACGAATTAATTACTAAACAATTCGACTGATTCTTACTATAAATACTTAAGAATGGTTCGTAGATTTATAAGTAACAACTCTCGAGTCTAATGTCATGACTTAAGGATAAGGTTATACTTGGGATGATGTTACATTATGATATTAAAGCAGTTCATCCTTGTAGAACCTTGAGGAATGGACTGGCTATACTTCCTTAGTAAATGTCATGCATTATAATTTTATATATGTGTGTGACTACTGGTTGGGAATGTTGCAAGTTACTGCCATACTTAGCTTGGTGTTAAGCCTGATCAACTCAATATTTCTTGTTTGATGTGATAGGAATCAATGACTTCAAATTGACATTCTAGGAACGGTGTTGGAGACAAAACTGATATGATGGACACCTTCCATGAGATGGTTGTTGCTATAAAGGAACAAGCTATAGTGGTCAATCGAATGATGGAAAGATTGGATCATAATGTGGAGTGGAACCCGGCTAGAAACCTTGGGGAAATAGAAGTAGATATGGAGTATCAAAAGTTTGCTGAGTTTAGGAAAGCAAACCCTCTATTGTTTCGAGGAGCTATCAATCCAAATAAAGCATAAAAATGGATTAAAGCTATGGAGAAGATTTTCTCGATTCTTCCCTATACGAAGTCCTAAAAAGTGACATTTTCCACTTACATGCTAGAAGCAGATGCAAAGTTTTGGTGGGTTGGCACCAACAGGTTATTTGAAGCTTCTCAGACTAAAGTTACCTGGGAAGTTTTTAAGGAGGCATTTTATCACAAGTACTTTCATATTTCTCTAAGGAATGCAAAGGAGTTAAAGTTCATGGAACTCAAGCAAGGGTCCATAAGTGTAGTGGAATACACAGCCAAGTTTGAGGAGCTTTGCAAGTTTTCTTCTATCTATTAATGTAATCCTGATGAAGCTTGGAAGTGCATAATGAAACACCCTCCCAAGCACAACATCATCCTTAAGTCATGACATTATACTTAGGAGTTGTTACTTATAATTAGCATACCTTTCTTAATTAGCTATAGCAAGATCGATCGTATCGAGAAATAACTAAGTTGTGATTTCATTAAAATACATAGCAAAGAAACAAAACATTTATTGAATACACAATCAAGTACAAAAAGAAGCTCTTCTATGAGCTTTAATGTACATCTATTCCCTGTTAAGTTTATAGATATATACATGCCCTACAATAAATACAGGTCTCCACCACTATCTACTGCAAATTTCCATCTATTTTTTCCTGTAGCGGCCTCACTGTCATCTGAATCAACTTGAAGATGACATGGAAACACAACACATAGGAGTGAGAATTATAAAATTCTCAATAGGGTATTTCCCCAAATACACCATTGAAAAATGTCATCGTCATCGTCTCAGCCACTTAAGTTTATTAAGAAAATGTGAGCATGCAACATATATCAAAGGTTCATTTTAAAGTTCAAAAATCATTCTTCCAAAGTGGGTCTCTTTTATTATTCAGTCACTTAATATACACATGTCATACTACTCAACATCATAATAATTCATTCTCAACTTTACATGCACTCGTTATATCGAAGGGGATCTCATACACATCATATAAAGCATATACTGTTAAATTACAACTTAAACACATTGGCTTCAATACTGATGCTAAAATTCTTCACTTAACACATAAGATAAAAGACTACTTAGAACAATTGTTACTCTGACTTGTCTTGGTCCTTGAATAATCTTGTCATGTCTAGATGTTACGTATCACCATCCCCAATGTGGCAATAATGGGTAATAGACTACTTTTCAGGATTCAACTCATTCCTATACATGATTATTAGATTTATTTTCTCCATGTCTTACACAGACCTATTCCTAGCCAGGTTTACTTTCCCTGGCTCAATTCAAGGGTAGTCATGTTTACTTTTCCCAATAGACCAGATACAATCTCTAGCCCAAGACATATAATCTCATGCTTATCTTGGTAGTCAGGTTTATTTTCTCCGATAGATCATATTTACGTTCTCTAGCCCAATAAATATAATCTTATGCTTTTCTTTCACATATAAGCAATTGTAATAAATATTCATATCTATATGTGCCTAACATCATCAATAAATTCACTTGCTTAATTATTCATATTCATGTACTCATGTCTTACTAGAACAAAATGTCATTATTTCATCAATTCAAGGCTTTGGTTCATTTCCAGCATAAGGGCAGATTTTACACTTATCTAGCAAAACCTTGATCATATATCAAACAATCAATTTAGAGGCTATAAAAATTCTCTATGACACCTCAATGTGTCCACAAGGTCTTGGAAAAATTTTAGAGTAAGAAACAATCTCTAGCTATATTAACAAAATTAGAAATATTTGGAGGTCAAAAACCCCCTATTTACAGCCAACAACCATAGTTCTCGATTTTATTATTCTATCAAATGATCATATCAAATCATCTAAAATTCAAGGTGGGACTTCAAGATGTCCTCAACACCATTTAAAAATTCCAAAAGAAAAATCAATCATTTGCTATAGTGACAAAATTAGACAATCTCAGAGCTTCTAAATTGACTGTCCAGACAACTCAACAACGGTCTCAGTTTTATATTTTTTAGAAAATAGTAAAATCCATTTTAAAAACCCAAGAAAAATACTGAAAATAGCATAACATATTAGCTTCATCATATAAAATTTTCAAAGCAACAATCAATCTATCTACAAACCCTTCAGAAAAATCGTGAATCATAACCTGTCTGCCTAAAACCAGTATTCACAGCAACATAACTCAAAACATATTTTGAGAAAAAGAGTTTTCTAACAAATCCAAGCACTCCACCAAATTAATGCACATAAATATCTATATATTATCAACTATCCCAACAAAAAATATCAAATTAAATCAATGGTTAAAACAGAAAAACATATTTTGAAGCAAAAAAGGTTTAAAAGCCCTACTTTGAAAACTTTAGAGCTTTATAACTCCAAAGGATGTTCCAAGTGGTTTTTCTTCACTTCAAGGCCACCAAACTAACACCAGACCCTTCCTTAAGTAGTAAGGTATGAGGTATCAAGGTGAGAAATGGTGAGGAATTAAAACTTTTAATCGGTTAGATTGGTAGATCTTGATGAGTGGAATAAGATTAGTGAATGGAGTTTGTGATTTTATCAAGTGTAGGCAAGGATTTTGGACATTTGAAATCAAGTTTTTATGGTTTCTTGGTGAAGCAACAATGGAGGTAGCTGGTTCTTTGTTTGGGCAAACAAGATGAAGGAAATTAGTTGGTAGCTTAAGCATATTTTATATTGGATTGAAAACATTATTTAATTATAAAGCGTAATTCTTTCTAAAAAGAAAGTAACATTTATAGCAAGGATTTGATCTTGTAAATGAAGATTAAATCTGAGCCTTACACTAGATTTAAATGGATATACATTATCCTTTTGTCAAAATTAAACTCTCTTTCGGTATTAAAAATCGCAAACTGAAATTTTACAGAACTAGTAAAACACCATACCCAAGTAATCAAATATTGTCTGAAAATTAATTCCATGTATAAAATTATCATTCCTTACTATTTCTAATCTTAGTCTTATAGTTTCTCAATTTTGGGCATTTGTAGGCCCTAATTCTAAGGTTTCGACTGTCCTAGCAAGCCTATAAGGCCCACAAGGATACTATTTATATTTTTTTACACATTCGTTGGATCGTCCTCATGATTGCTAAAATTGTCAGATTTTTGAAATTATGACTAATAAAACTCAAATTAATTTTTAAATAATTTTTTTTAGGGTATTACACATGAAGTACGAAGGAGGCTTACATGAGGATATTGAGGCAACTGTGAATCTTCTGGAGATCACAGATTATGCAATTCTAGTAAACAAGTGCAAGTGCGTAGAGGACTCCAACTAGAAGTTGGCAATCATCCAATCTACTAAGAACACTTCTAATAAGAGACTGGCACTTGAAGACTAAGATTATGAGGAGGCCTTGCCCCAAAGGAAGCCATCTCAGCACAATCTACATGACGATAAATAACAACAACAGTCAACCACGAGGCAAGATTGTCCAAAATGTGGTAAGAATCATTGGGATAGACCTTGCTTGGATTGGCAAAACGTATGCTATCATTGTGGAAAGCCAGGACACATAATGAGCGAGTGTCCAAAGAGATATCCAAAAACTACTGAGAAATCACCACACAAGAATACTAAGAGCTAAGGGGACATTACCACCTGACAATCCAATCGAAAGTAGGAATGTTTAGGATTTGATTGAATTGTTTGAACTGTGTGTGAATTATTTGTTTGTTTATAAAAATTATATTTTGAAAATCAATTTCAAATGAATTTTGAGGGCAAAATTCTTTCTAAGGTGGGTGGTAATGTAACACCTAAAAAAATATTTAAAAATTAATTTAAGATTTATTAGTCAAAATTTCAAAAATATGATAGATTTAGTAATGATGAGGACAGCTCAACAAATGTGTAAAAAAAAATGTGAATAGTAACTTATAGGCCTCACGGACCCATCAAGAAATTTGAAACCCTAGATTCGGGACCAGGAGATGCCTGGAACTAAGAAAAAATAGGGTTAAGTTAGAAACAGTTAGAAATAAAAATTGTATACCTGGAATTGAATTTTGGGCAATATCTAATTACCCAGGTATGGTGTTTCATGCATTCGATGAGATTTCGATGTGTGATTTCTAGCACCAAAAATAGTTTAATCATAGGAAATGGATAATGTATATCTATTCAAGACAAGTGGAAGGCTCTTGAATTACAAGATTAAATTCTAGTCATCCATTGTCCTTTCTTTCTTTATGAATTATTTATTTATATTATATAATATCTAAGATATAATTACAAGATAAACACAAAACCAATCTTCTTCAATATTCCACCAAACATTTCAGCCAGCAAGAAAGAACACAACCCCTCAATTTTTGTTTCCTTAAGAGCATCACAAGCTTGGTTCAAAGCTCAAAACTCATAGCCTAGACTTGTAAAATCATAAACTTTCTTCACTAAACTTGTTCCACACAAATCTCAATTTTCATCAATC
This sequence comes from Dalbergia cultrata, assembly GCA_031216105.1. NCBI lineage: Eukaryota > Viridiplantae > Streptophyta > Magnoliopsida > Fabales > Fabaceae > Dalbergia > Dalbergia cultrata. The sequence goes on from CM062350.1 coordinate 40,417,398, forward strand.
CTGACCTTGATATCTCATTACCTCACTGCCTAAGGAAGGTTTGGGGTTGATTTGGTGGCCTTGAGGTAAAGAGTAGCTACTTGGAACATCCTTGGAATTTATAAAGCTTTAAAGTTTGCAAAGTAGGTTTTATTTGTTTTCTTTTCCTTCAAAATTTATTTTTAATTTTTCTGATTGGTTTGGCTGGAAATTCTAGTTATATTGGTTCATGATAGATACATATTGATATGTTTAAATTGGTGGAGTGTTTGAATGATGATAGAAAACCCTTTTTGTCAAAAGAAGCTTTGATCAAATTGCTGGATTTTTGGTTTTATCCCAGGTAGCAACTAATCATGAAATTTCCAATGTATTTGTAGATGATTTTATAATATATATAAACATACATTATATCTTGAAGCTAACATCCTAAGGAAACTCTAAGAATTTTTGTAGTGCATAATAAGGACTCTAACTGCTTTAAAAAAATCATGAACTGAAACTATGCCTCTACTACCTGAATTGCTGGACTTGAAGCTGTGAATTTTGCTAATTTTATTACTACAATAAATGATTGATTTTTCCTTTGAAGTTTTTATAGTGTGTTGGAAACATCTTAAAGTTTAATCATGATTTTTTTCCGAATTGATTCAGTCATTTGCTAGGGTTAAAAATTATGGAATTCTAGCTTTGAGTTAAGATTAGATGGCCTCTAACCACCAAATTTGTAGAATTGTGTTATCATAGCTAGAGAACTCTTTTTGCTCTGAAATTTTTACAGGACCTTATGGACACAATGACATGTCATAGATAATTTTGGTGGCTTTGAAATTGGTTGTTTGATGTGCAAATAAATTTGTACTACAATGGTGTGAAATCTGCCAAATTATTGGGAATGAACCCAAAATCTTGAATTGATAATGTAATGACTTTTGATTCACGTATGATGAGTATAAGTGCATGCTATATGATTTAAAGACTGACTTTTGAGGAATGAATGGTATCCATGTTTGAAGCATTATAAAATTTAGAAATTTATGCTAATGCATATAGTAAAGTGTTGCCAATATATGTGAACTTAAGGGTGACGTATGTGCTAAGTGAAGAATGAGATCCCCTGTAGTATGTTAAGAGCATGAAGGAATCCCCTATAGTATGTTAAGGGTACGAAAAATATCCCTTTATTATGTCAAGGGCACGGATAAATAAGGATGATCTATATGAAATCCCTTTCGATGTACTGAGGGCACGTAAAGTTGAGAATGAATTATTATGATGTTAAGTAGTATGAAATGTGTGTATTAAGTGATTGAATAATAAAAGAGACCCACTTCAAAAAAATGCTTTTTGAACTTTAAAATGAACCTTTGATATATGTTGCATACTAACATTTTTTTAATAACCGAAGTGGCTGGGGCGATAACGATAACATGAATTTCAGTACATGTTTTGGGGATGCTGTACTGAGAATTTTAGGATTTTCACCCCTATATGTTTGTTTTCCTATGTCGTCTCCAGATTGAACCAGAAGATAGTGAGGCCGCTACAAGAAAAAATAAATTGGAATTTGCAGTAGTTAGTCACGAAAGCCTGTGTTTATTGAAATTGGGTGTATACATATGTCTGTAAATTTAAAGGGTAACAGATGTACTGTAAAGATCTTAAAAGAGCTTCCTTTTGTATTTTGACCTTGTATTAAATAAATACTTTGTTCTTTGCTACATACTTTGATAAAACCACGAATTAATTACTACATAATTCGACCGATTCTTGCTATAAATACTTAAGAAAGGTCCACAGATTTATAAGTAAAAACTCCCAAGTCCGATGTCATGACTAAAGGATGAGGTTATACTTAGGAGAATGTTACAAAGTTGACATCATAATCTACCTTAAGCATTATGTTTCTGATTTCTTAATAGTTTAAATACATGTTGGTATCATCGTTAGGCCCATTACTGAACTCTTGTGTTAGATTTTGTTAAGTTTATCTTACTCAAGACCCAACTTAATGGTGGCTAGCACAGGTGTTGTCCTTCATACATGCCTACTGGAGCTAACATGCTTACATGTGTAGTAAAAAATTCATATTATCTCAAGAAAATAAATAAATGATTTATTTAACTGGAAACTTTATTATTAAATCTCACATAAATTGAATCATGCAGTATACTGGATAAACAACTGAAAGTTTCATAAATCCATAATCTAGCTAAAACTAAATAAAATATATATTTGAAAATAAATATACAATGCATGCTATATGTTGTTTGAGGAATATGTCTGCACACTATTGGAGCATATCTAAAACGTAATAAAAAAAACTCTAGAAAATTACTTGGCTTCACTAGGAAGCAAAGCGCATTACTAGAAATGGACAATTAACTATTAAGAAAGAGAAGGAGCGGTGTTTGTGCCAACCATAGCATCTGAAAAAAGGAAAAACTACAGCGATTCATTCAACATAGTGAAAGGATGATCACCCACAACTCACATGAGAGAAACAAATAAAGAATTACACACATAAAAAATGCATCACTGGCACTCGATTCATATCTATAAATTAATACACATGCATCCTTCCAACCTAAAAATAAATAAATAAATAAATTGTAATATTTAAATATGAGGAATTTAGCCATAAACAAAGTCCACAATATTTTGCTAATATAATTCTCAATCTCTAGTAGGTTTAAAGGTACATAGCTAGCCTTTGTAGTCGATAACATGGTATACAAAAATTAATGATCTGGCCTGTCGCTAACTCAGAACTATATTACAAACTAATTCAAGTATGTAGAACTCATCTAAACATCATTTATATTTACAAAATATGCATTACCTAGTGAAACAATTGCATAACATTTAAACTGCAAACTTGTAATGTTGGTATAATCCTTCTCTTAATAAACTTTGCATAAAAAACTAACTCGTATATATGAAAAACATATTCTAATAATTATGGCATGACATAAACAGACATAATTTATCAATCAGTTAGCAACAATGGTTTTAGGTGTTTTTCTAGAATAAAATATTTCATGATAAATAAGTAATCTATAGATTTCTCTAAATTTTTCTGCCTAAACAAGCATATACATATAATATAACAATTTTATAAATTAATTTATACAGCTAAACAATAGCCATGGGAAATTACCACTCATCATTCATAACCAGGAGCATATTTCCACTATTCATGGGATCCTATAGAACCTGAACGGTGTTCTCAATTGACATAGAGTAAAAAAAATATAAGTTAGACTTTATCAAGAATGAAACATAAAGGAAAAACCATACCTTGACAGCCTAAGGATTGACTAAACCCATAACAAATATGAGAACAGGGAGGAAACACTTACCGTCGAAGATATCACATACTGGAATGGGAGAAAATTTGTGTTTCCCAAAGAGATAACATATGGGGGTGACTAAGCTTTCAGAGGAAATTTTTTAGGTATTTGGGATGTAACGCCTCGATTTTTCTGTTAGAGCGAAATTGACCAAAATGCCCCTGAGGTCATTTTTCGGGACCAGAGGAAAGCGGTTGGTACAAGATCAAGGGCAAACTCAATGTTGGAAGGGGATTAGATGACTTGTGTACCTTCCCGGGATCGAAAATCTCGTTTTCGAGTTTTCGGGTCAAAATGACCAAAACGCCCCTGCAGTGTTTTACCCGTTTGCAAGTGCCGGATGAACCCGAAACTTCTCCAGATGATTTTAAAAGACGTTTTTATGTGGACTGTGACTTTAGTATTGGTCCCAGAGGTCCCGGGCGAAATTAGTACAAAATTACGGTTTTGCCCCTAGTTTCGTGTTTTTACGCTTAATCGCGTGATTAAGCAAACCTAAGCAATATTAGGCTCTAATCAAAGGTTAATTAATTTTCTTAATTAATCTTAAGTCAAAATAATTTATCAAAGTTGATTAGAACCTAAAAGTGCTTAATTACAACTTAAAATCATATTTTAATTTCAAGACTCCTAGTCATGGAATCTTGAATAGTATTTTCTCTTTCCAATTCCTTAAATCATGGAATTGTGTTACACATTGTTTATTCATAAATGAGTTTAAAATTCTTTAATGATGTATGAGCACTCCTAATCTTGTCATAAAATCCTTAAATCACATTCTTAGTCACCTAAACTTAAGCTTAATTGCTCCTAACCTTGTACCTAAGCTAATACACATCTAAACCTACCATTAACACCCAATTAGATTATCAAAACCTCACTCCCCCCATGTCGCTGCAGGTCCGGCCGTGAGCCCTCCTCTCCCATATGCATCACATGTTCAATTTTTCAACACTCCAAGGCTATACCTCAAGTCACATACACTATACCTTGTCATAACTTTCAATCAAGCTTGATTTTCCAAGCAAATAACTAATTAAAATAGCCCATTTTCTCCATTTATTTGTGACTGGAAAAGTTCCAGCCATGCATTGTTTCTAGAAGCCTAATTTCATCAAAAATTGATAGGAAATTAACTCACATCAAGCCATACTTTGTAGCATAGCTTCCATACTTCAAACCATGCTTCTATGACACAATCAAAGAGATATTTTCCTCTCCCTTTGTCCTCCAATGCTACGGCCACTCCTCCCCCTTGGTGAGCCTCATTGTTTTGTTTTTCTATAAATAGGATGCTTGTGATAGCTTAGTTGCACTTTGAAGCATTTGCTAAGTTTATAATTCTAGAGTTGTCTTGCTAGTTCTTTCTTTTTCTCTCAAGTTTCAAGAGAGTTCTTCCTTTCTTTTCATCCTCATCTTCTTCATCTCTTCATCTCATCATCATCTCTCAACTTTGAAACACTACCCCAAAGCCTTGAACCATCATCAAACCTCTCAAACACTACACCTCAAACACAACCTCACTTAAAACACAACTCCAACCTTCTCATCCTCTCTTGGCCGAAGCTATCTTGCCTCTTGGAGGAGCTCATCACCTTGTTTTCCTTTTCAAAGAGTTCAAGTTTTCATCTTCACTCTAGGTAGGGGTGTTTTCTAAACTTTGTTTTCTTGAAAATGAGTTTCTTCCTAGCTTTCTCTTGGATTTTCTTTTGAAACTTTCTTGTTTTTCCTTCCTAGTGATTTGCCATGAGGCCTTGAGGAGAACATGATAGCTCAATGATGAGGACTCCTAGAGAATGACTATGTGTTCATCTCAAAGGAACCTCTAGAGCTTGAGTTTTTCTTTTCCTTTAACTTCATCTATACTATACTTAGCTCACATGGTTTTTCAACTTAAGAAAATTAATTTAAGGATTTCTAAAAGCCCAAGCCTACCCTTGTCAACCTTAAAGTTGGCCGGCACGTTCTAGAGATTTTTCTCTAGATAGGGGTTTTGGATATTTAATAAAGAACTTGGCTTAGTTTCACTTTCTTGTTCTTTTGTAAGGTTTTCGGTTTTGGTATTTTGATCCTTGAGATTTTGTTTGGTTTTGTTTAGAAAGTTTGTTTTCTTTGAGCTTGATGATGATGTTCAAGAACCTCATAGTTCCTATGAGAACTTGGTTCAAGAACTCTAGAGCTCTCTTTGTAATGAGATATATGTTGGGTTGTTACTTTGTTAAAATCTTGAATGAGCTCTAGCTAACCATAAAATGAACCTTGCATCATGTTTACTTTTATGCTATGCACATCATGTCTACTTCCTTGCTATCACTAAGTATCAAGATAATAAGTGAACCTTGCATTATCATGTTTATATTTCAAGCTATGCATTATCATGTTTATATTTCAAGTTCTCACTTAATACCAAGATAATAATGAGTTGCATTCATATTTACTTTATGCTATCACTTTACTTTCTAATGGAACCTAAAATAAGTGCATGTGCATGTTTATTTTTATGTCATCACCTAAATGAACCTAGAGCTCAAAGACTTGCCTATTGTTGTCTCAAACAAAGGTCTCAAAATATTTATTTCCTTTGGTTCATATTTCAGCCCTAAGGGGGTCTTGATGTTTCTAAGTATTGAAGACCATGTTTTATAATTTTTCCAAGCTTTTATGAGTTTAAGGAATGCATAGAACTAAGTTTTATGAATTTAGGACCTCTTGAGACAAAGATGAATTGGTCACTGCCCTCTTAAATATTCTTATGATTTTAGATGTTAAAAATGTTTATAAATGAGTTTTGAAATTTTTAAAAAGGTTCCAAGAGAAACTAGTATTTTACATGCTTTAGAAATTGTGTTTTATGCCTTTATGGAGAGTGTTTGTTTCGGTTCTACCTTGCCATTATTTTGCCACTGTATGTGCTGTTTTAATGATGATAATATGCTTATGTTTGAGTAAAAATAATGTTAAGACTCATATGTGAAAGATAAGATAAGTTAGAAACTAGAAAAGAATTAATTTGAGAGTTCTAGATCCTTAATTATTGAATTTTCTGGATTCTGTCCAGCAAGGTTTAGATTTGATAATCATGAATTTAAATTAGTTAAAATGTGTAGGAATGACTCATAAAAGGTTTAGGACTTGATCTTGAAGCCTTAGGAACAAACTGGACTTAGAAAGGGTCACTATTGTGACTCCTAGGGACCCGTAAAGTTAGGATTATAAATTCTGCATCCTTGAGGTTTAGAGATGTTCTTGATCATAGTGTGAGGTGAGAAATACTTAGTTATAATCTCATAGGTACCCAAGAGATTAGGTTTGATGATTAATAACTTAGAACGTGAGTTAAGGACCTTAAGGGTCAATGCATAAGACATTAAAAAGTCTTGAGTTTTTATTATGCTTAATTTATGATGTATGATACATGAGCTTTATCTATGATAAGTTGTTATGTGCTATAAAGAAGTTTTACATGATGATATGCTATACCCCATAAGAAATGTTTGTGTATGTCCTATATGTTTTCATGAGACAGCAAATTTGAGGAAATTGCCCATAACATGCTATTGTAATTTCCATCAAATTTGTGGAACTTAGAAAATGGTCTTTTTGAAAATCATGAGAACTTAAATGTGACACAACATGAGAGACACCTTCTGGATGACACCGTTTAGCCGAGCACCCCCAAGAACACAAATCCGTGAGGGTATTGACATAGAGCTTGCCAAAGCGGACAATACTACGATGCACTAGTTGCTAGTAGAGCTGCTTTCAAAGAGGAAATGACCTCAAGAGGTGATCCTTAATTTGCCCCCTAGCCCGTGACTTTAAGTCGCCTGATTATGTTACGCATATCATAGGATAAGTAAGAGCTAGTGACGGCTAGTTAAGGTATGAGCTCATAACCTAGAGATGTTTTAGGGAGGCCCCATGAGATAAAAGTTAAAGTTTAAAATGTCACATGAGCTATGAAAAACCAAGAAAAGTTATACCTGTCTCCTTATGCCAATGTTATAATGTTTCTTAGTTATTCTATTAATTAGCTTACCTTTACGATGCATTCATGTCATTAGTATATTCCATGCTTAATCATAAGACGCATTATAAAATATGATGGACCTTGGATAAATAATACTTTAGAAAACTAACTTAAAAGGAGTTTATATGCATGCACACCTTTTTAGAAATAAAACCCAAGGTTCCTGAGGATGTGATGATGTCACTTAGGTAGGGATTACCCTACTGAGAATTCTTTTAGAAGATTCTCATTCCCTCTCTATTTTCTTCCGTCACATCTTCAGATGGCGACCTTCGTCAGACTTTCATCGACACCCGACATGGGAGCTGCCCATGACCCAAAGACGGTCATACCATTTTGAGTGGTCGCCGTGACTGTCGTAGTATTTATGTTTATGGGACGACCTCTTCGCACAAGACTCCAAGACGGAGCTACCGCTTCACCCCGACTGCTCCTTACCATCATAACATGATTTTTGAGCGAGCCAGACCACGTGACAAGTAGATCCTCCGCATGCAGCCCGAGACATCAGCCGTACGTGACTACCTGGAGTACGTACCCCGGACTTAGTATTCAGAGATGGATCCATCAGAAGACCCACCCTCGCACATGCTTGAGCTCCAAACCCGCCTCCGCTGATGAGCCGGAGTGAGAGACAAGGTGGTTCACCTGAGGTTGGCTCGTAGGCCATCCATACGCCGCAGTGGACACGCCTCGATGATCAGACGACCACTCCCGCCGAGATTCGCCAAGGATCGATTCCACCCTCTCAAGATTCGGACCAGCAGGAGTAGGTGCATAGGATGGGTAGTAGCTAGTGCACACACGCCACATAGTTGAGGACAAACCTTCTTTTGTATATGAGGTTGTCTACTCTAGGTGCACACGGGTATGGGTGTTCCTTTCATGGTTTCCTTGTACTTGCTTTTATGATTTCCTTGTATTTGCATTTCAGTTGTATTTCATTTTCCTTTGTACCGAATAGTCCTGCCTTTTGGTAGGCACACTATCTATATATAATCAGTTGATGTGTCCATGTTATTTATGTGTTTTATTATGATTTGTTATTTATGCGTTTTATTATGACTTGCTCATATGACTTGTATGAATTCCTGTTCAAAGAATCATGTGTGGCTCTCTCACTTTGGTTTTAATTCCAAAAAGAAAAATTTTACCTATATTTCTGCTAAGTATTTTCAAGTAAAGAATGAGACCAATAGGTAATATTCTAAAGATTAACCTAATTACATACTAGTAGTATTAGGTTAAGATTTAGGGTGTTACATGGGAAGTGTTATCTTTATGCTAGAGGGGTTAAAGTTAAACCACATTAAAAACATGGTCCAGTAAGTTTCTACACCTTGTCATTACAGCGTGCATGGTCATGTCATAGTGCGCATTGCAGTGAAAAGTGTTCTTGGCTGCATGGCCACGCTGTAGCACGATAAAGGTACACTACGTGTGAGTTTCAACCCCACACATTCTGAAACCTCTCCAAGGTCTCATCCAACCCCTTCTTATCCGGTGTTGACCTTCCTAAGAACATCTAACCTTGGAATATCACAGCTTATGACTAATGAGTTTAATAAGTACATGATGGGAAGTTCTCATTTTTTTTTTGTACTACAAGTGAAACAAATTGGTACTGGTATCTTCATTAGCCAAGAAAAATGCACAAAGGAATTGCTCAAAAGATTTGAAGTGAACTTAGGTAAACCTTTGTGTAAAAACTTAGATAAACCTAAGGAAACTTGCTACTACCATTCATATATATATGTAATAACATTTATAAATCGAAAAGGATAGATCAAATCTAGATTGAATAAGAAATAGATACATTCCTCACTTTGAACTAACCAGTGTTTTGTGGCTCTACTTGCTTGAAGACCATTGATGACAATGAATCTTTCATATCAAAGACCAACATGAAAAGTGTTGTTGTTTGAAGAAAATATATCATTTCATTCCAAAGTAGATTTAAACATCTCTCCATCTATAAAACCATTAAAAAAGAAATACCCGCGAAGAGAAATGAATACCCAAAAGTGGACAACAAAAATACAACAAAAACAAAACTGAAAACACAAAATCCTAAGCCAAAAAAAAAAAAAGACTGATAAGTTAACAACCAAAGAAAAGAGATGACAGCTGTCACGAACTGCCTACGGAGCGTGACTGGCACGTGAAGAATTGGGTCCCCATGGAAGCCTCTTGTCACATGATTGACTAATATGCATAAATAATTCCCATATATTCAAAATATCTCAAATTCAAATAAAACTCCATAGTCTGAAAACATTCGTAAAACATAAATTTTGAACATAAAACTGCATAAAATCCATAATCTGGGTTAAAGCCAAATATAATTAAATAAATGACTGAAATTCTGAAAGTATTCGAAATAATAAAATGCATGTCTGGAATCCTGCCTACACAATTATTGAAGCACTTCTAAACTGACATAATTGACAATAAGCTCCACTCCAAAGCGAAGCTCACCAAAGAAGTTGTAGCAATACAGCAGAGGATCCTAGAGTACAGTTGAACCTGTATCTGTATCTGTATGGGAAAGAAAAGAAAGGGGTAAGTTCATCAAAACTCAGTGAGTGGGCCTCCACTCACAACCCACATGGGACAACAATAAAAGCACATAACATATGCATACAACTAATGTAAAACATTTATATATAGTTACATATAATTATACTGAAAACAATAGATTAACTGATTTCATATCAATAACTAGTAAAGAAATAATAATGGTTCTGTACATAAATATCTTAGCTGAATAGCTAAATCTAAGCCATTGGCTAATCTGATGGGCACTTAAATAGTTCCCATAAGTGGACACCTCACTAGGTTCTTTACTGTGGGTGAGCTAGTCCTCTAGCGGACCACTTGGTACCAAGGTCAATGATCAATCTTGCAGCTGTTAACTCGTTGTTCTATTTCTCACTAATTAATATAAAATAACTTGTACATAAACCAAATAAATCAAAAACTCTGAATTCATATAATTCTAACAATTTGACTGCAGCATAACTGAGGTTCTAAAATCATGCCCAAGGGATCATCAGCTTGTGGACATAGTGATTTCAGAAACCAATAGAGTACATATCTGACAATTGTTATGAATAGTACTTTGTTCAATACTTTCAATAAGTCATATTTGTTATTCTAAAATCTTCATAAGGAATCCATAGTCTAAAAACATGACAATTAATATTTTTGCTATAAACATTAAACTAAGGTCTCATAATTTCATAAACTGGGAAAAAGATGTTCTATAACATGCAAAGTATCAATTATGGTCCCATGAGTTTTCAAAAAACAAGTTTCATGATAACTGTGAAACACAATAATTTTTCTAAAATTGACATAATCCATAAAAGCATGTATTTGGTATAAGTTATTGTAGAATTTCACAAACAATTTATATAATACTAGAAAAAAACTAATAATGACCAAAAGTATGGTCATGAGGTTAAACTCACTCACAATTGGTAGTCTAGAGTGTACTTCCACTAACAACTTGACTTTGAGGAGCTTGAATAACACTGGTAGTGGAAGAGGCTAATCGAAGAAAATTGAGAGAACCATGTTTTCCTGTCTAGTGAAAATTTCTTCAAAACCAAAACTGTAAAGCAGAGCAAAATGTGCAGGAGGCCTTCGTTACTTATGTATATATAATAAAAAAAAAAACTAAACTCGAGTACCACGCTTTATATATATATATATAATAATTAAAAGGAATTTGTGGTTCTCGTTATGTAATTATAATAATAAAATAACGAAACCGTTGTGTCAACTTTATATATATAATATAAAGTTGCATTATTTAACATATAATAATAATAATAATATATTAACTATACATGCAACACATGGGTTGCATTCTATAATGCATATATATATATATATAATCTAAATATGTATGCAACACGATTGCATCATTTATTAGTGAAACAATAATAATAATAATAATAATAATAACAACTCAGATGCTGATAAATTCTATATTTAGGATATTTCATACTACCCCCTTAAAAGAAATTTGGTCCCCAAATCTAAACGACATACCCTGATGTGGAAAAAGGTGGGGATACTTGATTTTCATAGCTTCTTCAGCTTCCCAAGTCACTTCCTCGCCTGAATGGTTCCTCCAGATAACTTTTACTGAGGCTATCTCCTTTGAGCTAAGCTTCTTAATCTGCCTATCTATGATGGCAACTGGTTCTTCTTCATAGGACAAACTTTCATCAACTTAGACCTTTTGCGGAGTGAGCACTTGAGACGGATCAGACATATATTTCCTAAGCATACCAACATGGAATACTGGGTGTACCACTAATAAACTGGGAGGCAATACCAACCTATAAGCCACAGCTCCAACTTTTTCTAAGATCTCAAACGGGCCAATAAAATGAGGGCTTAGCTTTCCAAACTTACCGAACTTTACTATCCCTTTCATAGGGGATACCCTCAGAAACACATGATCTAGTCGCAAACTCTAAGTCACGTAGACGGTTATTTGCATACGACTTCTGCCTGGATTGTGCTACTAAGATATGCTCTCTAATCAACTGGTCCTTCTCTAAGGTTTCTTGAACTAGGTTTGGGCCCAAGGACTTAGCTTCCCCAAGCTCAAACCACTCGATGGGAGACCTACAATGTCTCCCATACAAGGCTTCAAATGGTGTCATCTGGATGCTCACCTGATAACTGTTATTGTATGAAAACTCTATCAAGTATAGGTGATCACACCAGCTTCCTCTGAAATCTAGTATGCAAGCTCTAAGCATATCTTCTAAGGTTTGTATTGTCCTTTCTGACTGACTATCTGTTTGGGGATGAAAAGCTATGGTCAAATCCACATGTGTCACAAAGACCTCCTGAAATTCCCTCAAGAATCGTGAAGTGAATTGGGAACCTCTGTCAGATATGATAGATACTGGGACACCATGAAATCTAACAACCTCGTTGATATACAACTGAGCATACTATGTTGTACTGAAGGTACTTTTTATTGGTAAAAAGTATGCTGACTTAGTCATCCTGTCTACTATTACCCATATGGAGTCAAATCCTTTCGTGGTTCAAGGTAACCAGACTACGAAGTCCATGGTTATCCTCTCCCACTTCCACTCTGGAATATCTATCAGATGAAATAACCCTGCTGGCCTCTGGTGCTCAGCCTTGACTTGCTGGCACAGCAAGCATCTAGCCACGAATTCACTGATATCTCTCTGCATACCATCCCACCAAAATAATTGTTTTAGATATTGATACATCTTAGCTGATCATGGGTGCATTAAGTATACAGCACCATGGGCTTCCTCCATTACTTTTCTCCTTAACTCACCCACTGTTGGGATGCATAAATGGTTCCCAAACTGTAACACACATTTAGCATCAATTGAGAACTCTATGTTCTCACCCTTACGAACATCCTCAATCAACTTAGCTAACTTCATATCCTTACCCTGTTATGCTTTGACCTGTCCCACCAAGGTTGACTGAGCCTTGATGTAAGCTAGAAAAGCCCCTGTATCACTAAGGCGGAACTGAATTCCATCAGCTTCTAACTTGTAGATATCTTTTACTAATGGCTGCCTCATTGGTGCTATGTGGGCCAAACTATCCATCGACTTCCTTCTAAAAGCATCTGCCACTACATTTGCCTTCCCTGGGTAGTACGAGATCGTCTTTATGCCCAGATTTTGCATGTCGAGTGAAAATGAACAAAATGTACCTGAGGTCATTTTGGCCCCGAGTCGAGGAAAGCGGTTAAGAAAAGTACTCGAAGGGCAAACTCAATGTTGGAAGGGGATTAGATGACTTGTGTATCTTTCCGGGATCGAAAATCTCGTTTTTCGAGTTTTCGGGTCAAAATGACCAAAACGCCCCTATGGTGTTTTACCCGTTTGCAAGTGTTGGATGAACCCGAAACTTCTCCAGATGGTTTTAAAAGGCATTTTCATGTAGACTGTGACTTTAGTTTTGGTCTCGGAGGTCCCAGGCGGAATTAGTGCAAAATTACGGTTTAGCCCCTAATTTCGTGTTTTTACGCTTAATCACGTGATTAAGCAAACCTAAGCAATATTAGGCTCTAATCGAAGGTTAATTAATTTCCATAATTAATCTTGAGACAAAATAATTTATTAAAGTTGATTAGAACCTAAAAGTGCTTAATTACAACTTAAAATCTTATTTTAAATTCAAGACTCCTAGTCATGAAATCTTGAATAGTGTTTTCTCTTTCCAATTCCTTAAATCATGGAATTGTGTTACACATTGTTTATTCACAAATGAGTTTTTAATTCTCTAATGATGTATGAGCACTCCTAATCTTGTCATAAAATCCTTAAATCACATTCTTAGTCACCTAAACTTAAGCTTAATTATTCCTAAACTTGTACCTAAACTAATACATACTTAAACCTACCATTAGCACCCAATTAGATGATCAAATCTCACCTCCTCTCTGCTGTCCCTGGTCTGGTTGAACACTCTCCCCCTTCATATGCATCACATGTTCAATTTTTCAACACTCCAAAGCCATACCTCAAGTCACATACACCATGCCTTGTCATATTTTCAATCAAGCTTGATTTTTCAAATGAATAACTAATTAAAATACCCCATTTTCTCCATTTATTTGTGGCTGGAAAGGTTCCAGCCATGCATTGTTTCTAGAAGCCTAATTTCATTCAAAAATTGATAGGAAATTCACTCACATCAAGCCATACTTTGTATCATACACTCCATACTTTAAACCATGCTTGAATGACCTTGTGTAAGAGATATTTTCTCTTCCTTTCCCTCCCAAACTACACGGCCAGCCCTCCTCCCCTTTGAGCTCTCATTTGTTTTCATTCTCTATAAATACCTTGCCTAGAAACACATACAAACACTTTAGCTCATTTGCACACTTTTAGTTTTCTAAGCTTTCTTTGTATTCTCTCTTTTTCTCTCTAAGTTTCAAGAGAGTTTCCTCTTGTTCTTCATCTTCATCTTCATCCTCTCTTCATCTCATAATCATCTCATCACCTTCAAACACCACCCCATAGCCTTGAACCATCATCAAACCTCTCAAACACCACACCTCAAACACAACCTCACTTGAAACACAACTCTAACCTTCTCATCCTCTCTTGGCCGAAGCCATCCAGCCCTAAGGAGGAGCTCATCATCTTGTTTTCCTTTTCAAAAGTTCAAGCTTTTTGTCTTCACTCTAGGTAGGAGTGTTTTCTAAACTTTGTTTTTCTTGAAAATGAGTTGTCTCTAGCTTTCTCTTGGATTTCTTTTTGAAACTTCTTCTTGTTTTCTTTTTCTTGTTTCGGCCATGAGGCCTTCATGGATACATGATAGCTCAATGATGAGAGCTCCTAGATGATGACTATGTGTTCATCTCAAAGGAACCTCTAGAGCTTGAGTTTTTGTTTTCTCTAAGTTTCATCCTTATTATCTAGCTCAAAAGATTTTTGTTCAAGAACACCTTTACTTTTCTTGCTCTTTTGATTTCGCTTCCTTGTTCCTTTTCCTTTAAATATTTCGGTTTTGATTCCTTAATCTTTGAGGTTTTGTTTTGTTTTGTAAGTTTATTTATTTTGAGCTTGATGAAGATGTTCAAGAACCTCATAGTTCCTTTGTGAACTTGGCTCAAGAACTTTAAAGCTCTCTTTGTGATGAGATGAGTGTTGGGTTGCTATTTGTTAAAGTCTTGTAAGAGCTCTAGACTATCATAAAATAAACCTTGCATCCATGTTTACTTTTATGCTTTGCACATCATATTTACTTTTCTTGCTATCACTAAGTATCAAGATAATGAATGAACTTGTATTATCATATTTATATTTCAAGCTATGCATTATCATGTTTATATTTCAAGTTCTCACTTAATATCAAGATAATAATGAGTTACATCTCATGTTTATTTTATGCTATCACTTTACATTCTAATGGAACCTAAAATAAGTGCATGAGCATGTTTACCTTTATGTCATCACTTCAATGAACCTAGAGCTCAAAGACTTGCCCATTGTTTTCTCAAACAAAGGTTTAAAAATATTTACTTCCCTTAGCTTATGTTTCAGCCATTAAGGCTTTGTTGCTTTCCAAGTATTGAAAACTATGTTTCGTAATTTTTCTAAGCTTTTATGAGTTCAAGGAATACATAGAACTAAGTTTTATGAATTTAGGACCTCTTGAGACAAAGTTGATTTAGTCACTGCCCTCTTAAATATTTTTATGATTTTACATGATAAAAATGTTTATAAATGAGTTTTGAAAGTTTTAATAAGGCTCCAAGAGAAACTAGTATGTTATGTGCTTTAAAAATTGTGTTTGATGCCTTTGTATGGAAATGTTAGTTTTGGTTCTACCTTGCCTTGAACGACCACTATATGAGCTGTTTTAATGATGGTCATATGCTTATGTTTGAGTATAATTAATGTTAAAACTCATATGTGAAAGATAAGAGAAGTTATAAACTAGAAAAGAATTAATTTGAGAGTTTTAGATCCCTTAATGTTTGAATTTTCTGGATTCTGTCCAGCAAAGTTTAGTAATGATAATCATGGTTCTAAATTAGTTTAAATGTGTAGGAATGACTCATAATTGTTTTAGGACTTGATCTTGATGCCTTAGGAGCAAACCGGACTTAGAAAGGGTCATTGTTGTGACTCCTAGGTACCCATAAAGTTAGGATTATGAATTCTACATCCTTGAGGTTTAGAGATGTTCTTGACCATAGTGTGAGGTGAGGAATACTTAGTTATAACCTTATAAGTTCCTGAGAGATTAGGTTTAATGATTTATAACTTAGAATGTGAGTTAAGGACCTTAAGGATCAATGCATAAGACACTAAGAAAGTTGTTAATGCTATGATGTGTTATATGATGCAATGATATGATGAGATGTGCTTGATGGATGACAAAATGATTGATGAAAATGTTAAAGTTTATCATAGCATGAGAGTTTATGAGAATATGATTGTGTGAATTAGCTTGTGGCAGTTTGAAGGAAATTTGGTTCAACAGCTGTTATCTTTGCCAATTCAAATCAAACCTTAAAGGAGTTGAAAGAAATGTTTAAGAGTACCATATGAATTGAAAACCCTAGGTGACAGATTCGGCCGAGCACCCAGGAGATTTTTATGTGACAAAGCAACGAGGCAGCTTGCACAGGTGACAGTTGTGAGAGCACCCCCGGGGAGACAAATCCGTGAGGTATGAGTAGATGCACCTACCAAAGCTGACAAATTGTTGTGGCTTAATGCATAAGCGTTTCAAAGAGGGTATATCCTAAGAGAGGTGATCCTGCCCTACCCGTACTTGCGAGTCGGGATTATTTTATTATGTTTTGCTTATTCAGATAATAAGCAAGAGCTAGTGACGACTAGCTGAGGTATGAGCTCATAACCTAGTTATTTTTAGGGTGGCTTATTATGCTAAAGTACCATGATTGATGTCACGAAGTTGAGGAATGATCCACTTGAAAGTTATATGCCCTTATGCCACATGGTTTATGTTTATATGCTTTGATGTGTTGTTTTATATGCTCAAGTATTAACATACATCCATGATATAATATGTTGCATTCATAACATCAAGATGCATGCTAAAAGGAATGGACCTTGGATAATTAGTTTTGGAAAACCCTAAATCGAATCTTATATGCACGATCACTGTTTTATAATTAAACCCAAGATTCCTGAGGATGTGAACGACGTAACCCTAGGATAGGAGACTCCCACTAAGATTCTTTAGCAAGAATTCTCACTCCTCTCTCTTCTTTCTCCCGTCACATCTTTAGAGAGCGATGGCGAAATTCGTGGTCTTCGTTGACACGCCCGTATGGGAGGTGCACTACGACCCAGACCACCGCTCGTATCACTTTGGGGGTCGCTGTGCGGTTCGCGTTTTTGTGTACATGGGACGACCCTTCGCCTATCCGGTATCGAGCTACCAGTTCACTCCTACTGCACCTTTTGATGGTGATGACATGATCTTCGAGCGTACCCGCCCGCGTGACGGCGAGCGTCGTGCTTTCGTCCATACGCTTACTACCGTCCGTGACTTTCTGGAGTATGTGCCATGTTCGAGGAAGTGCGAGACGGGACCGTCCCGAGGATTCGCCTACGCACGTCCCTTCGGAGGGTTCTGCACCTTTTCCCGATGTCGGGCGTGCGGTAGAAGACCATGATG